>CM061141.1:49367187-52182934 GCA_030789695.1 Scilla litardierei
CCAGCTAGAAAGGATAGATATTTGAAGTTCAATGCTGCCAATCTAATCTTGAGTTTATTCATAATGAACTGGATGCTAGTTTTTAATTTTCTCGGCATCTATTTTAATTTTTAAATGATTGTGATTGGATCATTAAAACTTTTATGTTCCATTAGAAACAGCTCTCTACATGCATTAGCAAGTGTGTGTGTGTGTATATTTAATTATCATTAGCGTGTAATGAAAAAAGATTAGTTTCTTTCGTCTCCAGAACTCAGTCCATCCCGCACAAGCGAGGATGAGGTCGCAAATGGGACCAAGTACCCTGCAACTTGCATACGCGTTTAGAATCATTCTAATGGTTTTGCTTTAAAATTTTCAGAGCTATCAATTAAGTGATCGTGGCCACTTAATTAATCAATTTATTGCATTACGTCTCACTCCGTAAGCACGTAAAATATGTTTTGTTAGAATTTAAAGGCTACGGATGTACGTGTAGCTGTGATCACAAACGGATAAGTCAGCTAGATTTGTAACAAACTTTAATCTCAAAGGAGAGGAAATCGCAAAACACTCTGACTTTGATCCTAAGAATAAGTTTAATTAAGAAGAACAAGGATAAATTTGTTCTGAATATCTTCAATTTTTAACCCTCTTGTCCGAAAGGCCAAATGAAACTTATCATGAGGTTGCCGACTCCAGTTTCTACATTTGAAAAATGGGGTCAATTGGTGCCTACCAAACAAGAGAAAATACGAGGGTAAGGCATTTCAATCAAAAGTTTGAAAATCACCGTGTTTCGGAATAAAATCCGCACATCAGGGATGAATGCGTATGTCGTTGAGACATCCGGTAGCCGTAGCTAAGGCGTGAAGCTGACGGGCGATTGGGCAAGCTAACCTATCATGTTGCAGGATATTATTTGAATCATCAACTATGTTTTCAAAATTATTTCTCACTTTCTGATCAAGTAAGATAAGGTTTGGATGTATGCATGGATCGGATGCTTGATTATGATGATCATCTCAAAGATGATACCCAACGTGATAATTACGTTTTTTTCTAGAGGAGATTTTTGCCGTCTAAGTGCAATTGATTCAAGAAGATTAAGAACATCAGGTTGGTATCATTAATTACATAAGAGATTGTACTTTTTTAACATTATATAGAATAAAATGTTCAATGATTACTTTTAAGGCCAAAATTGACCGGTGCAGTTGTCAGGCTGACGTAGGCTCAAAGCACTGAGTTGGAGTCTCGTCAGCAGCTGGAGTGGGACCCTTGGTTGGAGAAACCGGGGTCGAATGATGATAAGTAGCTAGATGTGTGGCGACCTTCGATCGACCTTCGGACGACCGTTGCGTCGATCGCTCGAGGTAGGAGAGCTCGAGATCGACCTTCGATGCTGAGCTGCGATAATTGATCTGCACCATAGGGACTCATTACGGAGGTCGGATCTGGGTCCCGACCCAATTTCCACTCCGATGCTTAAGTTAGAATGAAACTTAAGGAAGAGAAGGAGCTTGGTGTAGTTGAGATCGACCCACGGAGATTTGTCTCGAAACTGACGACGCAAGCTCGAATATGAGAATGGTAAAAGTGAGAAGATAGAGTTCTATGTCTTAGATCTCGTACCTTTTTGATGGGACCCTCTCCCCTATTTATAGACGTCAAGGGTCCCTTTAGAGACGTTGGGGTATAACGGTCACCCATAATTGGGTCACGATCTATCCCCATTAATAGGAGTAAATGTTGCACACGTCCCCGAGATTCTCGAGTCTGCTTTTAATCCCACGTTCAAGCGAGAGGGACCCAACGGTCGAATGGTCACTTCAGCTTTGACTGAGTCGACGTCGGTCTTCTTTGGCGGGCATGGTGGGCCTTGATCATCCGTCGACCGAGTTGTCTCGAACTCCGGCCCAATGACTCAACAATGGCCCCTGTCGCGCGACCCTCAAGGGTCCATCAGTTGAGGTCAAGCGACGTTACATCACATTAATTGGGTGCGGCAGGCGAGAAAATAGCACTCGAGTTCTAGGCGCCAAAACGCCTGCCTCGTCGATTCAGATGATTTGTCGGTTCGAAATCCAAAACATTTTGGGTCCTTGGATACTTGATGCATGTTCTATCATGTGGGTGCCGCCTCGCCTATATATGACGGTCTCAGCGAAGGAATGCGAGAGTACCGTCTTCATTTGCTTGATTCAGAATTTCCTTCTCTCGAAAGTAATGACTTCGTCCTCTGCCTTCGAAAAGAATGTGGTCACCGCCATCCATAAGAATCAGGAGGGGATCATGGAGCCAGGCTTACTGGCGAATGCGCGGTCCAAAGTCAAGGCCGACCAAATCGAGGCGCTACAGAGGAATTTTGTCCGCCTCGATTATCAAATCAAACTGCCTGGGAGGGACTGTCCCGTCGATCGGGAAGCGGTGGTCTATGTTAAAGCCTTCGAGCGGGGCCTTCGATTTCCCATGCATCCCTTCCTGCGATACTTCCTGTGTACCTTGAACATCTCCCTCTGCCAGCTGATGCCGAATGCTGTTGGCATGTTGATGGGCTTCATAGTTCTGTGCGTGATGGGGAATCGAGCCATCCCTGCGTCTGTTCAACCATTTCTTCTCGATCCCTCCCCTCAAGACCCCGGGATGGTATACAATAATGTCTCGTCGAGGGAGGAAGTTGCTGGAAGATCTCCCTACCTTCAACCACAGGTGGAATGACGAGTTCGTGTTTGTGGTCTTCCAGGGGGGCAAGTTTTTGCACCGGTTGGGGCGCACCTGATTTGAGGCTTGCCGAGGATAAGCCGCTGACTGTCGAGGAGAAGAAAGCCGCCGACACTCTGAAGAGCCTACCCGATGGCATGAGGTCGACCGAGTGGCTGTGGTCGGACGAAGCGATGTGTCGTACCGTGTGGACGAAAGGTCGGTTCGACCGTGCTCGCCAACTGTCCGACCCTCGCAATTTGACCTAACTTGTTTGTGGCTCTGGCAGGTATGACCAGCGTAGATTACCAGGTAGATCCTGCCTTGAAGGAAGCAGTCGAATCTTCCATCAGAGAGGCGGAGGCGAAGATGTTGTCACCTCGGGCACCGATCGCATCAAGATCGATGGTCCAGCCATCCGGAGATCGACCCATGATCGTTGAAGGGATTGCCCAGGTGACATAAATTCAATGTGACATCTCAGTCACCGTCACAAAGTAAGAAAAGAAATCAGAATGGAAGTTCAAAATCATTAAGTGTTTAACTTTCAATGTTTGTTTTGTGCATTTTTGAAATCTATTATGTCAAATTGTATATATGATATGAGTGTATTTGTACAATTTTTTTGTTTAAGTAAGAGCAAAGGCAAAAGACTAGATATTTTCCTTTTAAGTTTGGATAATACTGTAACCGAATAAGATGAAGGGCTGATTGACATTTCAAACCCAACCACATGTACACCAATGACTAGTATTGGAGAAGAAGAAGAAAATAATGATATGGATGATATTGAATTTGATGAGTGATATTTCTTTTTTTGGTATGTTGATTTTATGACATTTCTTTTTCATGTTTCACTTTGTACGTATTTGATGTTAGTTTGGCAACGGTTGTACTTGTGAAATGAATTTGTTTAAGACGTTGATGAGTGTGTTTGTTATGTTATGAACTTATGCTTTGTCTTCTTAGACAATGATGTTATGAATCAACTACTGAGGGGAGAGCCCTCAGGTTTATATTTATAGCCAAAGGGGAGAATACAAGTGGGCTTATACATGTATGGGCCCAAACACTTGGGTTGGCCCAATAACTCATCCAACCCAGTAAATACCCATTCACAACACTCCCCCTTATCCAGCCATAGTTGTGGACCCTGCTCATGAATACTTCAGGATTCTGAGCCTGCATGGGTCTCACATGGGGTGGATACTTCAGGATCCTGAGTTGGTGAGATTTGCCTCGTTAAAACCTTTGGCTATGGAAAACCCAGTGGGAAAAACCATAGTTAAGGAAAAAGAGTGCAAACGCTCTTTAACTCCCCCTGATTTGTACAAGTGACTCTGCTCATGAATACTTCTGGATTCTGAGCGTCACAGAGGGGTGGATACTTCGGGATCCAGAGTTGATTTGATTTGCCTCGTTAAAACCTTTGGCTATGGAAAACCCAGTGGGAAAAACCATAGCTAAGGGAAAAGAGTACAAATTCCCTCAACTCCCCCTGATCTGTAAAAGCTCTTAGGCTTTCAGATCTCTTAGGCTTATCTCATCACTCCTATTTACAATATTCCGAAAATATACACAGATTACAAATTTTGTCACCATCAAGCAGCTGCTGAATCCAGAAACTCTGAAGAGGTGTGCTAAGTTTCGTCGCCTCTGATGTGGTCTTCAGACTATATGGTCCGCTCCACAGAACCAGCCTCTATCCCAGTCGTCACTGGGATGTGATGTACCACCAGGCGCCCTTAAATACACCATTGGTGTGATTCTGGAATGGTGAGGATCTCGGAATTATAGGATGATGTTGCCTTCATAAGTTGCTTTGCATATTTGCAGTAGGTGGTCATCCCACTGTTGGTACCTGTTCTGTGATTTCTCAGCATAGGGACCGGACCTGTAACCTGCATTCGCATAAACATTGGAGGATGCTACTACATTTTGTAAGTCCAAATATTTAGACCCTTGGAGGAAGCGCAGAAGGCTTAACTCAGGTCTAATGGCCCTTTTTAGGTGCCAACTATCTCTGGCTAATGAGTTAATTGCAACTGCTATATCGGGACGCGTGCAGTTTAGCCAGGAGTGCATGATTGCACTTAGATAAGGGACTTTAGGACCAGTTATATCCTCCCCCTCTTCCAGCGATCGGAAGGGTTCTTTTTTTTGTACATCCATTGAGTATACCACCGTAGGTGTACTTTGGATGACAATGGTCCTTTTAATTTCTCCAACGCACTTCTGGGCATTTGTAACAGGATTCTATGAGCCATGACTTTATATTTGCCTAGGTCTTTTTATTTCATGTTTTAAAAGTCAGGCTTGTACATTTATTTCGGTTTTCTCTTCAGGAGATCCGATGAGATGTTAGTTGTCTATAACTAAGATCTCTAATCCTGTTCTTTGCACAGATGCAAAGACAACCTTCAGTAGGAATCATTGACTTGTCAAGTGATTCTCTTGGTTGTACATTTATTTATACTTATTGTTTTTCTTGAATAGACGTCCCGAAGTCTATTCAGGCATTTTAAGGAGATGTGGAAATTATCTTTACAAGATACCCACGAAGGTATGCCGTCACAACATCCAATAACAGCATATCCAAAATTTTCCTTCGCCAAATCGTAAGGTATTCGCTTTTGATAACTTAGGGAGACTGATGCATCATTTATGAGACATGCTCATTTGAATTTGTTCGATCCCTAGTTTCAGCGAAATTTTCCTTGGGCTATAGGTTGTACCGTATAGCATACGATTTTGTATTTATTTTTCTTATGTTTGCAATACTTTGTTTTATCCACAGGTTTGACACCTTTTGGTGTCTGGACTTCAGGTCCGAACATTTCACGTTTCATAAGTGAGTCCAGCTCATCTTCTATTGCCACGTTCCACATTTTTGGCCAATCTCTACGTTTGCCTTCTAGCAACGGAGTGTGGAACGATAATTTACAAACATCATCGCCATTGCGATGTATATGGCAATATGATACGTGAATACATTGTCGACAATTTATGTTCTATCTGTCCAACACCTCCCCAGTACGTACAACATTTACTTAATTTCACTTTTTCCCGGCAATTCCTCTGCAGTGGATTCCGGGAAGGGTGATGGTGTGGACATGAGCTCATTGTCCTGTGGTAGTATTGTCTTAAGGTCTCCAGGAGTTTCTGTCCTTGGAGCCTGGTGGTCTGCCTCTTTTCTGTTGAGGATCAGCCACTTCTGCTGCTGGTGGATTGCATCCATTCTCGGGGATGTCAATCCTAGCTGGAGTTTTTGCAGCAGGGATGTGTGATCTGACAATCTTCTGGTTGTCAATAAATGATTCCGGTAATTGGTGAACGTGTTCTGTATGTGGAAGATCTTCTGGATCTCATCTACACATTGTATTGTTACCGGATCATAGTGGGTCAAGTTGTTTGTATCCCACGTTATAATTTTCTTCGCGCCAGATTTTCCAGTATCTGGGCCTATTTTTGGGAAAACTCGTCTCATCGAGATCACAGTCTTCAAGATGTGCCTTAAATGCGTCCCCCGTTTGGGGTTCTAGGTATCTTATAAGTGAGGGTGAGTCAAACCCTGCATGGATACCTAGGCGACGCTGAGTACCGTTTTGGTCCTCTTTGGTGGTGCAATGGGGATTTAAGACTGCGCGACCGAAGATTCTCAGATGAGAAATGTTCGGTGGCATTCCATATGCAAGTTGCATTGGAGACTCTGACCTCCAGAGGGTCTTATTTTCATTTACGATGCAGCATGCAGAGTTTGCATGTCCCCATGCATCCATAGGCAATCGGGATTTAATGGACGTTCAGTCCATTGGAGTCTACTTTTCAGTGACTCTGCCGACCCATTTTGGGTATGAACATGCGGCACTTGTATGTTCATTTTCAATTCCCGTTGATTGGCAGTACTCTTGAAAAGACTGGGAGGTATATTTCCCAACATTAACCAGACTTATTTACAATATTTTATTGTCTGGGAAATGTGCCCGCAACATTTTTATTCTTGTGCCAATAGCTTTTGGAAAAGCTAAGTTGCGGGTCTTGTAGTAGACATACGTACGAATATTCTGAGGATGCATTTATCAGTACAATGAAGTACCAAAATAGCCCACTAGGGGTGGTGGATTTTATCCACATCTGTCTCCTTGTATTCTTTTTGAGGAAGCGTGGAGATCCTTTTTCAACTTTTCGTGGAGATGGCCTTGTAATTAATCTTCCCTTATAGTAAGGGATGCGAGGGAATTTTCCCTTCTGAAGAATCGTCTGGTTCTTCAAGTCATACCCATAGGATAAGATGCTGTGCATCACAAATCCAGGGTGGCCAAGTCCAACATGCCAGAGTAAAAACTCGGCTGATGTAGGGCACTTCAGGTGCTCCGTTTAATTCTGCTTCCTTTCTCCGAATCTTCGTATGGTAGAGGCCTATAAGGCTCTCAAAACGTTCAAGTGTGGATTTTACTCTTTTTTCTTGAGACGTTGCATACGGTAATTTTTCATTTACATTTGCTGTTTCCAAGTGGGATCCGTTGAAACGGATGTCCTTGAAACTTAGAAAGTTTCTTTTTGGAATTCGGAGGGATTAGTGCATCCATTATTTTTGTGTCGTTTGGGGGCAACTGTGTTGCATTCCCTGGATCTTCAATATAGCCCTGATATTGGGCTTTGTATTGAAAGAAATCGTACGTGTTTTTTGTCTACTAATTATTTATGAGAACAGTTTCAAAAGATGAAACATAAAGGCACATGCATATTCAGATAGACATATTCATTTATTGTCTACTAAAATTTTTCAACCAAAACAGATTGCGTAATACAAAGGCTCTCATAACGTGAGATGTTCTAAACAATTTGCTATGATAAAAGTAAAGGCTAGTCAATCATGTCATTATTTTCGAAGTTGCCAGCTGAAAAACTTAACTGGAGCATCAGATGTCATCAGGTTTGTTTCAGCTTTATTTTTCTTGTTCTCTTTATACAAATCCTGGAGATGATGCGGAGTTCGGTACACTCTGGACCAGTGGCCTTTCATGCCACAATTTTGGCACTGGTCTTCCCATTCCCTCTTGGGTGGGGGTATATCATTTCTATTTTTGTTATTTCTGTGCCTCGTGAACTTCCGCTTACTTTCATTATTTCGCTGCTGCTATACATGGCCCTTGGCATTTTTCTGTTGACCCCCCTTCTGTGGTCTTTCTTTTCTTTTATCATCTCTCTTCTTTTTGAAGGAAGAGGAATAGTGAGCTTCTGGTGGGGGGCAGTGCCGGGGAGCGTATATTGTGAGTGGAGAGAAGAAGCTCGCTGTTTTACTCAGCCATGAGTAAACATGACGGCAGCTCGGAATACTTGGTGAACTTGCGTTCACGGTATTGCTGCATGAGTATCGCATTTTTTTTTTCATGGAAGGACGTATACGTCTTTTCCAGCATGCGATTTTCTGAGACTTTTTCACCACACAACTTCAGGCGTGCGGTGATGCTAAAAAGTGCTGAGTTGTACTCAGCAACGGACTTTAAGTCCTGTAGTCTCAGGTTCTCCCACTCGTATCGTGCCCTTGGGAGTATAACATCTTTCTGATGTTTATACCTGTCCTCAAGGGCAGTCCATAGCTCAAGTGGATCTTCGACCGTAAGGTATTCAGCCTTTAAGGTCTTGTCCACATGGCGGCGAATATAGATGATGGCTTGCGCCTTCTCTATATTGCTAACATTTTCTCTTTCAGTCACAGCAGCGATGAGGGTCTTTGCCCGCAGGTGAAACTTTACATCTAGCTGCCAGCTTAGATAGTTTCTACCTGATGCTTCCAGTACTTCGAAATTAACGCTTGCAATATTAGCCATTTATCTGGCAGAGCACAAACATGCATGAATTAATAATTAATTCAGAGAAAACATTTTCATGCGGAGGCAATATTTAACGAAAAACTAAATGTGTGGATCGGCCAGTCCCACAAGAAAGAGTCCAAAGAAAGTCCAACAGTCCAAATTATACAAATTTGCAGCTTAAAGAAAATGAAAATACAACTTTGGAAACCCCGTGGGTCCCATATGATATCTCCATCTTCAAGCGTGGCCTCCGTCTCCATGGAAGTTGGTCTTCTTTCTTTGGCATTTACATAAATTCCTCACTACAATTTCTCTCAAAAATAAAAAAAAGTGCGGGAAATAAACTGTGGGACTAAACGGCCGATCCAAAAACCACATTTAGCAATTCATGCAGAAATATTGTGCTCATAACATTTTCATCAGACATTTTCATCACAGGCATCACAGGCATTTAATATTCGCAGAGATGGATAAATAATTTAAACACTTAATAATTATTGGACCACTGGGCAACGTCATACACCGTTAGTTTAGGTTACTAACGGCAGAGCGGTCGCAGGATCTTCCTAATTATTAAGTTTTAAATATAATGCACAACCACGCATATAATATCCAACAGAATATACCAGAGATGCAAAGCATGTAAATATGATTTTTGCAGAAAAAAAATCATTACAATGCAAAGGTTGTAATTTGAATGGGTTTAATCAATTAAATTGATTAAGAGCCCAAAATTAACATTTTCTTTGTCAGAGGAAAAAGTTTCCCTCATCATCCCAAAAGCCCCCCCAGGATCCCAAAAAGTCCTCGCCTGCCCGATATTTGTCCCGTAATTTACCGTGATTTTTCACGAATATTTTGCCCTTAAAACCCCCTTTAAAATAAATTTTTTGGCTAGCAAGTTGCCTTTTAAGGCTTGTTAATAGCCTTTGCCTCCCCCAATTTTTTTTTTCTGTCAGATAAAACAGACTGCGGGTCTGAAGCCCGCAGTCGGCCTATGGGCTTCAGGCCCATAGACTTTTTTTTTAAAAATAATTGGCCTGTGGGCCTGAAGCCCACAGCCGGCCTGTGGGCTTCAGGCCCACAGGCTATACCAGTGTTTTTTTTGTGATTAGGGTTTCGTTTGGGGGGGGGCGGCGCCGCCGCCGCCCCCTGCGCCGCCGCCGCCCCCTGGGGGGGGGGGGGGGGGGGGGAGCGGGGGCCGCCCCCCCCCCCCCCCGCAGGGGGCGCGGCGGGGGCCGCCCCCCCCGCAGGGGGTGCGGGGGCGCCCCCCCCCCCCCCCCCCCCCCCCCCCCCCCAGGGGGCGCGGCCGCGGAGGCCGCCCCCCCTGCAGGGGGGAGCGGCCGAGGCCGCCCCCCCTGCAGGGGGGCGCGGCCTCGGGGGCCGCCGCCCCCTGCAGGAGGGGCAGCGGGGGGAGGCGGCCGCGGGGGCCGCCGCCTCCCCCTGCAGGGGCGGCGGCGGGGGCCGCCCCCCCTGCAGGGGGAGGCGGCCAAGGGGGCCGCCGCCCCCTGCAGGGGGCGGCGGCGGGGGCCGCCCCCCCTGCAGGGGGATGCGGCCATGGTGGTGGGGGGGTTTTCCAGCGAGGGGAGGGTTTTGGGGGGGGGGGGTCCGGTGACGGGTAGCCGCCGGAGGGTTCAAAATTAGGGTTTTTACCCTAAAAATTGAGTTTTTAGGATGAAAAATCCGTCGTTTTCAAGGCGACGATGAATCCCCATGACGATCTTGCGAGATCTAGGGGAGGGGCAATCATACGTATGATTAAAGATATCGTTTTTAGTATTTTTACCTCTATATCCGTCCTCCGGATATAGCGACGGTTGCTCGAAGCCCTACGCGGATGACGATCCTTGATGAAGGAAGCCTTGCACCGCGCTCGTGGATCTCCCGTCTCGCCTTCGCCTTCGCCTTCGCAACGAACGGAAAAAAAATTTTGTGGAAAAAAAATTTTTAGAGTCGTGCTGATAACGTGTTATGAATCAACTACTGAGGGGAGAGCCCTCAGGTTTATATTTATAGCCAAAGGGGAGAATACAAGTGGGCTTATACATGTATGGGCCCAAACACTTGGGTTGGCCCAATAACTCATCCAACCCAGTAAATACCCATTCACAACAAATGATACTTAGTTATAATATTGATTTGTTTTATTTTTTCCCAATAGTTAGTAATATACATACATGCATACATATTTATCATACGTCCCGCCTGGGCGGACATGAAACGTCCTACTCAACGACTTCGCCTTTTAAAACAATGTATGCCATTGTTCTTAATCGCAAGTGTGAAACCCAAATTATCGACATCACTAAACTACCATAAGTCGGAATTCGATCAAGTATCAATTAACAAAATGCCAATCAGCGTGAAAAAACCACGGGAATGTCTTTCACATCAACCCGAGCAACTAAAGCCACAACACGAGAATGATTGCATAAATACTTGTACAATCATGAAATGCTCCAAGTTGATCGAAAACAATATCAAAATGTGAAAAGTAGGACGCAACCCATTTGTGATGATCACTCTGTGATCTCGGACAGGCCATTAAAATGGAATGTCAACTCCCTTGCGTACAGTTGCGATTTGCAATTGTCGTCAGCGAGAAGATCGGGTCCAAACTGAATACTAAATTTTTAATCTCAAGAGTGAGGAAATGGTAAAACTGCACAAGCAAATTCGTAACAAGGACTAATCTACTTTGAGCTCGTCAAATTACCCAAGCACCCAAATTTTCTAGGCCCAAAAATTGCCCATTCTTGCTCCAACATAGGCTATAAATACCCAAGTTGCCGCTGCATGCCTCATTCATCACATCACAGAGAATTATACTTCCAACAAGAAATTTGAAAATGGAGTCATCCCGCCGAGCCCTGGTCCTAGCACTGTCCCTCCTCCTAATCCTAGCCACGGTTCAGCTCACCGCTTGCCAAACCACCCCGCGAGACTATGTGGACGCCCACAACTCCGCCCGCCGGTCTGTCGGCGTGGGCCCCGTGCGCTGGGACCCGTCGCTCGCGTCCTACGCCCGGGACTACGCCAGCAGGCAGACCGGCGACTGCCTGCCGCTGAGGGGCTCGAACGGGCCCTACGGGGAGAACATGTACTGGCAGCGGGGCGGAGCGTCGGCCTACGACGCCGTGGACGCTTGGATGTCGGAGGGGCAGTACTACAACTACAGGAGGAACACTTGCGCGCCGGGCAGGAGCTGCCGGCGCTACAAGCAGGTGGTTTGGGCCCGGTCGACGAGGATTGGGTGCGCTCGGGCTAGGTGCGATGGAGGTGCGACTTACATGATCTGTGAGTACTCCCCGCGTGGAAACGTTGGAGGGCAGCGGCCTTACTGATTCGTATGCATGTGTGATCATCTGATGATCCATAGTACGATGTGCGTGCTAGTAAATAAATCTAAGAATAAGGGACGCCAGGGAATATGTACGTAGCTTATGTATGTGTGTGATTGTGTGCGAAATAAGTTTGTACTTTGTAGGGACGAATCCTTTGTCCTGCTTGCTTGATAATATACAGAAGATATGCATCGCACGTGTGATATATCATTAACTGTCAATTCTGACTAACATCGCCAAAAGCCCTCTTAATATGTGATCCATGCGATCCAGCATTGCAAGCCTCAAGTCAAGATGGCCAAATGGCCTGACGTCCCGGCCTGACAGGCCCGGTCAAATGGCGCAGTCACAGGACCCGGCCCGGTCCGGCCCGGTCCGGTCAAAGGGCGCAGTCGCAGGACCTGGCCCGACCCGACCGGATACAATACAGTTGACCAGGCCACGGGCTAAGCCCAGGCCCATTACTGTTGACCGGGCCACGGGTTAAGCCCGGCACGTATCCAAGTAGCTCATCAGGCCGGGTCGTCACGGCCCGCGGATGGACCACGAGCCAGTAAGGCCTGGGTCCAACCTGTTTGTAACGTGGAATGGTCAAATGACCGTTCCAAAAGGTCATTTGACCGTTCCAACAACCCTAAAGGGTGGTTTTGGTCTTTTCAGAAAAAGACCAAAAAACCCATCAACGGTCATAACGGTCATTTTGGCGAGTTTTTGGGTCTTTTTAAGCCCCAAGTATTCATATAAATACTTTCACATGTAACTGTCGGATTTCGTCGTACACGTATTTCCGTATTCGAAATGATGTCAAAAGAGCTCAAATTGATTAAAATAATTTTTCTATTTTTTTCTTAGCTCATAATCTAAAACGGACACCATTTTCATGGTCCTCGTGACGGTACAAACCTGGAGCATTTTCTTCGTAATTTTTCGGATACGTTTAGTTTCGGTGGCAAAATCGTAATTTTATATATTAATTTTTAACTAATTATCATAATTTCATATATTAATTTTAACTAATTAATTTTTACTAATTACGTTTTAAACGTTTTAATCTTAATTAATTACTCACCCAACTACCCACCTAAACCTCTTTCGGCAGCTCGCGTGAAAACCGTGAGATGTGTTATGAATGAGACCTTTGGTATGAAAAGCTCTTGGTATCCACCATCTTGTAACGTTTAAATCTATTTAATATAAGAGCTATGAGCTCCATCATAGTCGGACTATGATTCTCTCAACTCTCAACACGTTACTAGCACGACGATGCTCTTAAGTTTTTTTCTGCGTCGGCTCAAGAGGGAGACGATGCACGGAAGCGTGCAGAAGCTCTGCCGGATCGTGACGGAAATTTTTTCGTAAGACGACGATGCAAATGCTTCGTATGACACGCACAACTTTAGAGGTATTTCTAGATTTGATCTTTTTTTCTCCTGATCATGGTGATTGATGTCCTAGGTCTAGTTTTATTTAGATCAAAAGTATTTTTAATGCCCTGAATTAAATTTTCTAGATCTAAACAGTGATTTTAAGGATATAGAGACATAATCATAATGTAAAAACTTGATTTTTTATAAAAAAATCTTGTGCAAAAATCTTGATGCCATTGAGAATAAAAACCTCATTTTTAATATTATATATATGTTTGATAGAAGTGTCCAAATTGCACTGCATATTATGGTACATGCATCATTGCCCACAAGCGCTTGCTCGGCATGCAAAATTTTTTAGGTGCAACTGAGTCAATTTAGATGAATTTTCATCCATTCAAATCCTAAAATATTTCGCATAACAAATAATTTAAACCAAATTAAAATGTCGATAAAGTTATGCTACATTAGTTTGTTACTTGCTCTACATTCCTTTCGACGGGAGCAATCCTTAAAGTATCTGCCATCTAATTTCCGAAGTCAATTGAGGAAATGAGGAACCCGTCCCATTCTCTTGATATTTTCGAAGCTCTCGATCCCATCATTTCTCGCTGCAAATTCCACTATCGTTCGATCAAATCACGACATTCTCCGTATCGATTGCTTCCCGTCGTCGATCTGAGTCGGACAACATCAGATTTGGTGACGGATTGGTTTGTCTTCTTCAAGTTCTTGGAGGTGATTGCAGCTTTTGTCATGCATTGTTGGAATATCAAAGGTTCCAATTTTTATATGCATTGTTTTCTGCAATTGATCCTGGCCTGTAACATTATTTAGCCAGTCTTAACTTCAAATTATGCCATGCTTATTTGAGCCTAACCATTGCAAATGCTTGTTGGGTTTGTTTTTCTAGGCTCATGGGCCTGTAAATGTTATGGATACTGCTTATATATATTGTGGACCTTAGTGCTATTTCAATTAATTTGTTTTGGCCATGTTGATTGTTGAGTATTGGTGTTTCATACCAATCTTATTTTGATGATAATCACAACATTATTTGGTTGCTAATGACTCTCTTGTTTAGTCTCACAGTTCAATTCCTAGAATATCTTTCTTGGAGACTAATCACTTGGTACATGGATGGACATTAAGTGGAGAAGGGCCAAAGCTTGGACTCAAGGGGTGCCAAATCTTGGAGATGATGGGGAGATTCATGGCATCAAGTTTGAAGACTTAGACTCTAAGGAAAGCAATGTAATCCATGTAATATTTACTTTATTGCTTTCTCTCTCTTTGAGTCTAGGTTAATGTAATGCCTTGATAGATGGTCTACTCATACATGCATATGCATCTAACCATCTTAGTGAGCCTTAGGATTATCATAGAATCCAACCCAATAGGTTTATCTTGTCCAAAGACTCATTTGGAGTCTCTGGCTCTCCATCAGTCGCCTGCTGATGGAATAACCGTCGACTGGGTGATTTCCAGTCGCCTGTAGATCCTTCTACAGTCGACTGATATGCACTGCTCAAATCAACATTTCAATTGACTCAAACTTGAGCTTTACGCATGGTCGACTGCTGCTCAGTTTACAGTCACCTGGGAATTGGCCAACAGTCGTCTGAGTAGCGTAAGTGCAATCTTTGCATCTCTCTGTCTTTTCTCCATCTTATACAGCAGTCGACTGTAACGACCCGGTCTCCGGGATACCCGATAAGTACAACTGTATCAGGTATTCCCGAAGAGGCGAGTGTTACGGATTCGTACTTATCGGGTATCCCGGAGACTGGGTTGTTACATTGACTGATGAAGGTATTACAGTCGCCTGACTATAAGACAGTCAACTGTATTATTGACATCAGTCGCCTGTATGCTTATCTGGAGAAAGAGTGCAGCTCTCTGTTTTATTCCATCCCATGCAGCAGTCGCCTGCTGAAGGATTAACAGGCGCCTGTCATGTTTACAGTCGACTGTATCGACTTCATCAGTCAATTGTCCTGGCTCAGATTATAGTCGTTAGATATTTTCTAGCCGTTGATCAGTCGACTGTTGATGTCGTTTTCGCCCAGTTTCTAGCCGTTGCAGCTTTGGTCTGATGGCTGTTTTCTTGGGTTTTGAGGGTTGATATAGGGTTCATATATATATGGGTGTGCTGATATCTCTAGAACTTCTTGATGCTATTGAAAATCTCAAGAGATCTTTAAGCCACTCATAAACTCTCTCAATTCTCTTATTTGAGCTCTCATTCCTCTTCATGCATTGAAGTCCAGCTCATGGGAATTCATCAAAGTCCTTTCAAGCCAATCTCAACACTTGGAGATCCTCTTCCATGCCTTGCATTCATCTATGAGTCAGCATCTCAAGGCATAGGTAAGAGTATTTATTTTACTTGGTGAATTTGTAACACTAATTCTCTTTGTGGAAATTAGTCTTTCTCTCTTTGTGGGAGTTTATCTATTTGTGGGATTAAGATACTCTCTTTGTGGGAGTAACTCTCTTTGTGGGAGTTTAGTGTCCTAGTGTAAGGCTAACTCTAATTCTCTGAGTGGGAGTTAGTGATTCTCTTGGTGGGAGTCTTGACCCTCGTGTAGGGTTGGTTGGGTCCTTGTGTATGGCATAAATCCTCATGGTGGGGTATCTCTTTGTGAGATTTGTATTCACTTCTCTTTGTGGGAATATAGTGAATATTGGTGTGGCTGGACGTACCCAAGTTTGGGGAACCAGGGTAAAATTTTGTGTTTGCGTTTGGATTGATTCTGTCAATTATTTCCTCTTGCATTTATAATTCCGCATTTGCAAGTTTAATTTTAATTGGACAATTTTATTGCCATTACACTATTCAACCCCCTCTAGTGTGTGTTGTTAGTATTGCAAGGGTAAGGCGATCCTTACATTGATTAGCACATAGTAACATATTATGATACATAATCAAACTAATTTCATTCCGTGAGTAAGAATATATTGAAATTATTTTTAAGATTAGTTCTTGAAAATATAAATTGATTAGGAATTAATTAATTTGATTAAGTGTATTAGTTCCTTAAGATTTATATGCATGAATTTGTTTATGCATAGGAAGAGCAAGAAATGTTTAGTTGCTCAAGATTATATTCCTAATGGAACTTATGACTTACATGCACATGTTGCTTAGGGATATCGATAATATATGTATTCGAGCTCGTGCAGTTTTAAATTTTTCTGAACATGACATGATTGAACCGATGCAATTTGTGGGCAGCCCGAAGCCTCCGTTTCCACAAAATACCTCACGAAAGTTTTCATTTTGGGTTAAATTCCCACGAAATTATATAAACCAATATGGACACCCAGAAGTCTATCATAACACTGCTAAACTCTTTTAGAGTAATCTCATTTTACAAGAAAAGACTCTTGAATATAGCCTTAAGTATAACATCACTCCTGAAGTCGTGTCTTAATACATAAGTGAGAAATAATTTATGACATTCGCACCCACGTATTTATTCCATTTAAGCATGTTTCTCTATCCACATAAAAACTGAATGACTCAAGAAAATAATGGCATGAAGACCATATATGAGCATTCAAATGGACTTTCAAAAGTCCCACATAAGTTTTAAAATTTGAAGTATAGAAACAAGCTCATTCCCTTGAATATATCTCTTTAGAGATACTAATATTTATTCTTCCTTATAAATAACAATATGGAAGACTGAAAACAGGGGAAGTCTTGAATAAAATGAGAAAGGGAAGATATGATAACCTCGACATGTAGTAAGCAATGTCAAACCAATATCAGACCAGAAGTTCTGATAAGACCCATAATGCTTTGCAACATGAATGTGCATTAACTTATGCCATATAAAATTATATACATATCTAGTCTAAACGACAAAAGTTGATTGAACTTATGTATATTTAGCTACTCCCGAGGACAAATAAACTTTAAAAACAAATTTAAATTGTTGTCATAACATAATTCTTAATGAGTATAGTTGTAGACGTATGCTTTCAAAAATATTTAACCCGAATAATAGTCCAATTGAAAACTATTTTTTTGGACGTCTACTTGAGATTCGGGTTTTGCAAACTTGAATACTCTATATGAGGATGTCCAGTACTCTCAAAAATCAATAAAAGTAACTTACCAAGTTTCGAAGGATATTTGTCAAAACGAAAACCTTAATTAATGACTCAAGAAATCAATGAAGCCTGAAGCTTTGTTCCACTATGATCCGCGTAATAGTCAATGTGAAGATGAAATCCTTCACAGTTAGAACACAGTTCACCTATTACCGGACAAAATTAACTTGAGCATTTTAATGGACTTTCATAAGTCCCACATAAATTCGAAAAGAGAGAGCAAATGGAACACTAGAAGTGTCCATAATCGTCCAACTATTAATTTTGGAACGATATAATATGCCACCATCGATTGATGATGCAAGACATCATTAATCAATCTTATAATTCTGAAGAACACGAAGTTTATTCAGAAGGGTACATTATCATTATCTCATTTAACGAGAAAAATGATTACAAGATTATCTCGAGTACATGTGGACATTGACTCTCAAAACTTCCTCCAATAGAATTTAAGATGATATATTTACTATCATCATTAAATTAATAAGACCTCCGGGTCTCTTGAGAGTACTTGAGGGATTAAAGTGGACTGCATAAGGCCGATGATGTGCCTTAGTGTACTCATCCATATATCCTCTAAAAATGGTCATAATCAAACCTATTATCTAACTGCAGTCCATGTTTTTAAAGCATATATGACACATTACTAAATGGCGGGAACATTGAAATCAACCATAATTTGCAACTGGAATAAAGTTGAACACCCTGGAGTCTGTGTTCACACCCAAAATGGGTTATATGAATAAATCATTAAAATGATAAACAGATTACTCATTCGATAAAAATCCAGTTGCTTGGTGACTGCATGGGGACATGCAATTACACTGCATACCTTCAAAACGCCTCCTTAGAACCTATTTATATGGGCCTGATCACCCCATATAGACAGTTTCCGAGAACTCCTAACATGGGAAGCGTTTAGAGCACATCTTAAAGATTGTGCCATGATGAGTATACATCCCCATATCACCACTATAAACCATTAAAATGCAGTCTTAGAACTATTTATCGGAAGTAATTACCCCGGATAAATAGATTCCGAGCACTTCGAAAAGGGGAAGCATTTAGAGCACATCTAATAGATTGTGCCTTGATGGGTCTTATATAGAGAATCGATAGTGAAGATTAGATCATGAAGATCCTTCACATTCAGGTCTCTTTAAATTCCTAGTATTAGGTTCAATATGGATATTACAACTATCCTTGAGCTTTCAGCTCAGTTGACCATTTCAAATATCATGAAATAGTGATACGAGCTTGAAGATCCATACTAATGAAACTGCTAAACAGTTATCAGACATAGTTATTGACAATATAAATATTATCAAAATCACACATCTTTGCTGCTAAAAATCCAGCTAGGATTGACATCCCAAAAATAATAGATCTAATCCACCCGTAGCAGAAGTGGATGTCTTCAATGAATTAAAGGACATACCACAAGATGACAAAGAGATGAAAACTTTTGGAAACTTTTAAACAATACCACCACAGAAAAGTGAGCTCATCTCCATATCCTATCCCTTTCTAGAACCTCTAAAAGAGATGAATTTGGAATAAATTGAAGTATTACTATATAATGTACGTTCATGGGGATGTGTTTGGATAAAAACACACTCGTCGACAACTTATTCACGTTTCATTTTGCCACTAAATGTGATAATTATAAATTTCGTTCCACACTCCATTGCCTGAAGCAAATGTAGAGATTGGCCAAAAATGTGGAACAAGGTAATAATAAGCTTAGCTGTAACGGCCTGTATTTTAGGCAAATTTGTTTTCTTGTGTGCATGTATTTTATTTCAGTCGTCCGTATGTTTTTCGTCTGTATGTTTTTCTACGCGTCAACGTGAGCGCGCCTCTGCTTGTAAATCTTTTGGCATATCGTAATTAATTAACTTTTATCCCTAACTAATTACTCTAACCCCTAACCCTACCTATTAATCATAACGAAATAATTCGGTTAGATCCAACATGCAACGTTATTCCTCCCCCACAGCCAAGTCATTCTTATCAACTCACCCTCATCAATCGGTTAACCTCCATTTCACTGTTTTAAAAGAAACAACAACAACACAGCAAGATGATCATCTTCCTCCTCCCCTCTCTTTGTTCTTCCCCTTTCCTCTTTCTTTCTCAATCAGCAAATCCCAATAGCAATCAACCAAAAAATTCTTCCAACAACAACAAACAACAAACAACAAACAACAAACAACATCAACACCCCAATCCAACGCCAAATCAAACCCAAAACAAAATTTAAATCAAAATTGAGAAGAGCAGATCTGAAATTCAACTCAAAAATCAACAAATTCAACCCCCCTTTAGTTCTTCCTCCACCCATCCCTTCCCTCAACCCTCACCCCCACCCGCACCCCCTGGCCGCCGACCTGCTGCCTGTGCTCTGCCGCGCGCACACTAGCAGCCGTCGCCCAGCTGCCACGAGTGCCACCCAGCCCCGCATCCCCTGGCCGCCTGCCCAGCTACCACCTGTTGCGCGTCGCTCTTTGCTGCCAGCAGGCCGCGCGCCGTCGCTGCCCCCTTGTTGCACCGCCGCTGCTCCCCCCACATGCCGTGCCCTCCCCTCCCTGCAACAAAAAGAAAGAAGAAAGAAAAGAATAGAAAGAAGAAATAAGGGAAAAAAGAGGCAGGTGAAAAATGGGAGGGGGGATTATTAAGTTATTTACATTATTAAGTTATTAAGTTATTATTTAAGTTAAATTGAGTTTTTGAATTATTAAGTTATAAGTTTTTGAATTATTTAGTTTTAAGTTATATGTTAGTTTGAAGCTAAGTTTTTATAAAATTAGTTTATAAATTATATAAATAGTTATTTTAAGTTATTATATTCTGAATATTAAGTTAGTTAAAATTGAGTTTTGTTATCATATACAGTATGTGTTAGTATATAGTATAGTATATAATATGTTAGTGTAGGATTATATGTTATAATAGGTTGTATAATATAAACTGTTATATAATATATATGTATATATAGGGTAGTTTCAATATTATTTAATTAGTTAAAATCTTTTAGCATAATATGATAAATCCAATGAAGCAGATAAAACACGCCCCTCATTACGAACACCTGGATACCCGAAATCGACTAAATCAGGCAAGTGTGCACTTTCTACTTGTTTTAAATACCACTTCATCTAATGTGACATCAAATGCAGACGTTTACTTTTGTGTATTGTGAGATAAAAACATGTGTGTGCGTGTGTGGGGACATTTTACTTGATAATGCCTTGATCAATATGAAATACAAACACTGCCGGACATGTATGGATTGTTTGAACTACTCAAAATTATAGATATTACAAGTCGGGTTGGCTAATCATAGATATTGCATGCCTAGATTTGGTTATCTTGTGGGCCGGTTTGGCTAGTCTAGCTCGTGTTCTAGTATTATAAACATGCAGGCCGGTTTGGCTGATTCTGGCTCGTGGTCCAGAAAGTACACATGGGTGGGGTTGGGTTCGCAGGCACTAGTCGACAGTAAACAGGTCACTTTCAAGGGCACGAGAAGCTAGATTCACTTACTAGCCGCCTAACGACGTGAACCTTAGTAACTAAATTGAACACACTCATGAACGTCTTGAAAATGCTATATTGAAGATGCATAATGTATAGAACTGCTATTGCTTCCATTTAAAATAGGACTGCCATGCTAATATAGAATTCTGTTCTTACTGCTTAGAAATAAAACTACCATGCTAATGTAATCTCTATTTGAACTGCTTAGAAATTGTAATTGTTCGTATATTCATAAATGCTTAACTGTCATGCAAACTATTTCGAAAACCTTGCCAAGAGTCCTAATCATATTATTGCTTGCCAAGGGCCTTGCTGACATACATTTCTATGTTGTTTGGAAAGTATGTCAGGACACGAGACATGTTATATTGAGGACGAATTGATTGAGGGAACTGACCCACTGGACCAGGAGTACACTAATCCAGAATCTCCCCACTGAGAACTAGTTACTAAGCACTATCTGTTGTTGCTCAGAATTTCATTTATTGCACTTTTGTAGGGTGTGTACCCTCTTTATAGAACTCTGTTGTTATTGGCCATGCTTGGGGCCTTATTACTTTGTGTACTCTTGTCTGGATGTTGGCTTTGAATTCATAGTTATTTCTATTGTTTCTGATATACATGCAAGTTCCTGCAAATGGTTTATTCACAGACGCTTATTGGATTTGAGCTTCACCACTTCAGTCCATGCGGACCCGCTTGCGTACTCGCTCCCAAGTATAATAGGAAGCAGGGCGTGCCAGGTTTTTTGTGGTGGCCCATGCAAGTCTTGCATTAAGCGAAACTTCAGGACAATAGAAATACTATCATTAGCCAAAATATCTAGATTTATCTCGTACACAAAATTTTACCAAGTTTTTTGTCTTAGCATGGCAGGAGGACATAACACTAGGAATGAGAATGGAAATGGAACTACAGCTAACATAGGTGCTGACATGAATGAACTCCTCGGAGTCATGAGGGGATGTTGGAGATCTAACAACAGCTGATTCAGCAAGGACAACAACCTACTCAGATTGCACCACCATCCCCTCAAGGTGAACCAGGAGTTAGGCAGTTCCATGAGCTGCAACCCAAAAGCTTCTCTCGAAAGGAATGGCCTCTGGATGATGAAGAATGGGCCCAAGGGACTGAGGAAAAGCTGAATGCTACTCGTATTCCTCATGTAGGATGGGTTGATGTCGCGAAGCTCCAACTGACTGACAGTGCTAGGAGCTGGTGGCAACTAGAAGAAAGGCGTTTGGTCAGACCCATCTTTTGGGGGCATGTTTCGGGAAAGGTTTGACGCCAAGTATTTTTCCAAAACAGTCAAAAGAGAACTTCAATAGTGCTTCGCCAATCTAGTCCAAGGAGTAGGACTGTTGACGAGTATGAGGCCGAGTTTGTGATGCTCAGCCGCTTCGCACCCCATATGGTCGAGGACCCAGAAGATTGTGCATTTCAGTTTCGCCAAGGCCTGAATCCCAAAATCCAAGCCTCTATGACCTCGACGAAACTAATGACTCTTTAGGACATTTTGGATGCTGCACGGAGCCATGAAGTCGTGGCAAGACTCCCGGTGGAATTTCAAGCTGGAGAAAGCAAGCGTCCAATGGAGCCACCTAGGATTGTGCGAAGAGAAAATTTTCGTCCTCCCCAGACCATGCAGTTTAAGAGGCCAGCTACTCATGTCGACCGAGCTCAGCTGACCTGCTTCTTTTGTGGCATGATCGGACATCAGAAGAAGGATTGTAGGAGGATGCTGAACCAATGTCTGATCTACGGAGCATCTGATCATGCTACGAGAGACTTCCCCATGGCAAGGATCGTCAAGCACCTGCTAGAGTACCTGGACCTGTTTAGCGAGAAGTGCCTAGACCTGTTCAACGAGGTGCCCATGGACCTACGCAGTTTGGACCGCCTCTGGTTCCACAGAACCGAGCCTATCAGCAAGCCAATCAGCCAAAGCGCCAGGCTTTCATTATGACAGCTGCAGAAGCTAAGTCTGAGGATGAAGTGATTACAGATAACACCTAGATCTAGTATTTCATATTGCTTTTATATTCATGCTTGTTAATTAGACACCCTTGCTAAGATTAGTTATTATCATCTTAGGTGTCGTCTTAGTGGCTTCCCACCCAACTCTGACCTTATTTGATGCAGGAGCTTCATTGTGTATCTTATCCCGGAGATTCATGGTCAAACACTCGATTCCCACCTACACACTTTACAAAAGTTGGAATATCACTACTGGGAATGGCGTGGTGAGTGTTTCCTTGGGATGTAAATCATGTCCTTTGGTGATTAGCAGACATGAACTTTATGCAGATTTCATGGTCCTGGACACTCCTAACTTTGATGTTATTCTCGGCATGGATTGGTTAGGAACATTTTATGCTATTATTGACTGTCATAAAAAGAAAGTAGTATTTGAGATTTTCGACCATCCGGTATTCGAATTCGTTAGTGGAAGTCGTTCGCTCGGACTTATCAAATTTCGGGCCCAGCCGAACGAAGTGATCGTCGCATCTATGCAAGTCGAACCCGAGAAGCCTGCAGTGGTTCGAGATTTTGAAGATGTATTCCCGGAGGATATTTTTGGATTACCGCTTGACCGAGCTCTAGAATTCAGCATCGATCTTATACCAAATACTTCACCAATCTCGAAGGCGCCGTACCGTATGGCTCCTGCAGAACTTGAATAGCTATGGAAGCAAATGGACAACCTGTTGTAGAAAGGATTTATCCATCTCAGTGGATCTCCCTGGGGTGCACCTATTCTGTTGGTCAAGAAGAAGGATGGATCGAGAAGAATGTGCGTGGACTATCGAGAGCTGAACAAAGTTACTGTGAAGAATAAGTACCCGTTACCTCACATCGATGACATCTTTGATCAACTCGGTGGATCACGAGTTTTCTCAAAGTTGGATCTCAGGAGTGGATACCATTAGGTGAAGGTCAAGAATGAAGACATCTACATGACGGCTTTTCGGAGTAAGTATGGACACTTTGAGTTCGTTGTCATGTCATTAGGTGTGACCAATTCCCCTGCAGTATTCATGAATCTCGTGAATCTCATATTCTACGAGTTTTTGGATAAATTTGTAGTGATATTCATTGACGATATATTGGTGTATTCGAAGAGCGATGAGGAGCATGCCGAGCATCTGCCGATTGTTTTGGAGACGCTTCGCCGTGATCAGTTATATGCTAAGTACAACAAGTACGAATTTTGGCTGGACCGAATTGCATTTCTTGAACATGTGGTATCAGGCGACAGTATCTCTGTCGATCCCGAGAAGGTTGCATCAGTCAGCAATTGGCCTACACCTCGGTCGACATCAGACATCAGGAGTTTCCTAGGATTGGCGGGTTACTATCGTCGATTCATCAAGGATTTCTCGAGGATATCCGAGCCCATGAATCGATCGACGAGGAAGGATGTCAAGTTTATATGGTCTGACTCTTGCGAGCAGGCATTTGGGATATTAAAAGAAATGCCGACGTCTGTACTAGTTCTGGCTATACCAAATAGGACTGGAGGATTTGAGATCTTCTGTGATGCATCAGGCAAAGGCCTTGGATGTGTTCTGCACCAGCATGTTCATGTAGTCGCATATGCTTCTTGAAAGTTGAAGATTCACGAGAAGAATTATCCGACTCACGACTTGAAGTTAGACGCTGTCATCTTTGCCCTGAAGATTTGGAGACATTTCTTACTGAATGAGAAAGTAAAAATCTTCACTGATCACAAAAGTTTGAAATACATTTTCACCTAGAAGGAGTTGAATATTAGGCATCGCAGATGGTTAGAGCTGATGGCCGATTATGACATCGTCATCCAGGGAATGTTAATGTCGTAACCGACGCTTTGATTAGACTTCCAACAGTCATGAATCTTATAGATCAGTGGAGGCTACAACAAGATCTATATAAGATGGGTATAGAAGTTGTTTTACCTGGAGTCACATCATCGTTGATGAAGATGCAGATTCAATCGACGATTGTGGATCAGATCAAAGCTGCGCAGTCAGGAGATGCAAAGCTGCGGGAGATTTTCTCATTCATGAGGATGGTTCCCTGAGATACGACAGTAGGATCTGCGTACCTTCAGGCGATATCAGAGAGGAGCTGATGAATGAAGCTCATAGCTCTCCCTACTCCATTCATCCTGGCGGTACCAAGATGTACCAGGACCTTCATCTGAATTTTAGGTGGCATGGTATGAAGAGGAGCATAGCTCGAAGTGTTGCCAAGTGTGTCAGCAAGTGAAGGCTGAATATCATCACATTGCTGGATTACTTCAACCTTTGCTGATTCCGAAGTGGAAGTGGCAGCACATCACAATAGATTTTGTGACTGGACTACCTCGGAGCACCAAGCAAAATGACGCGATTTGGGTTATCATTAACCGATTAACCAAATCTGTGCATTTCATACCCTTTCTAGTAGGACAATCTACAGAGATACTTGTGAAGAAGTATATGGAGGTAATTATCTTTTCCATACCTTTATGATTTCTTTCTTGTATACGTCTTGATGTGAACGATAATCGTACAGGAGATTGTGCAATTACATGGAGCTTCCGTGAGTACCGTATCCGACCGAGACACGAGATTCACATCCCAATTCTGGATGAGTCTGCAGATGAATCCAGTTTGAGTTTTAGCACTGCGTATCACCTGCAGACTGATGGACAGTCGGAGCATACTATCCAGATATTGGAGGACATGTTGCGAGCGTGCATGTTAGATCTTAAGGGTTCGTGGGAGGATCACTTGCATTTACTGGAGTTCACCTACAACAACAGCTATCAAGCCAGCATTGTCATGTCACCATTTGCTGTACTTTACGGAAGGAAATGTCGATCTCCACTGAGTTGGGATGAAATTGTGATAGAGAGCTGTTGGGACCAGAGATGATAGTCGAAGCTGTTGATGTAATGCATAATATCAGGGATAAGCTTCGTATCGCACAGGATTGGTACAAGCATTGGGCTGATGCTAAACGTCATCCTTTGGAGTTCAAGGCAGGAGATCATGTGTTCCTAAAGATATCCCCAAACAGAGAAGTGATTCGTTTTGGAAGGCGAGGCAAGCTTAGTCCAAGATTCATTGGGCCTTTCGACGTGCTAGATCAAGTTGGAGAGGTAGCTTATCGTTTAGCACTGCCCCTTCATTAGAGGGAGTACATGATGTTTTTCAAGTGTCTCAACTACGTCCTTACATCAGTAAGCCTTCTCATGCTGTCGATTACTCGGAGATTACGGTTAGACCGGACCTGACATATGAGCAACAGCCGGTACAGATCTTAGACTGACGTCATAAGGCGCTCAGTAACAAGGTCGTGGAGCTCGTGAGAGTGATGTGGCGTCATGACTCACCAGGAGAATCCACCTGGGAGCGGGAAGATGAAATGCGAGAGCGTTATCTATATTTGTCCCCTGCTCCTTAGTTGATAAGAATTCTGAGGGCGCAATTTTTCATAAGGTGGGTAGAATGAAACGGCCTGTATTTTAGCGAGTTTTTTTTCTTGTGTGCATGTATTTAATTTCAGTCGTCCGTATGTTTTTCGTCCGTATGTTTTTCTACGCGTCAACGCGAGCGCACCTTTGCTTTTAAAATTTTTAGCATATCGTAATTAATTAAATTTTATCCCAAACTAATTACTCTAACCCCTAACCCTACCTATTAATCCCAAAGAAATAATTTGTTGAGATCAAACATGCAACGTTATTCCTCCCCCACAGCCAACTCATTCTCATCAACTCACCCTCATCAATCGGTTAACCCCCATTTCACTGTTTAAAAGAAACAACAACAACACAGTAAGAGGATCATCTTCCTCCTCCCCTCTCTCTGTTCTTCCCCTTTCCTTTTTCTTTCTCAATCAGCAAACCCCAACAGTAATCAACCAAAAAATTCCTCCAACAATAACAAACAACAAACAAAATCAACACCCCAATCCAACGCCAAATCAAACCCATAACAAAATCCAAATTAAAATTGAGAAGAGCAGATTTGAAATTCAACTCAGAAATCAACAAATTCAACCCATTTTCAGTTCTTCATCCTCCCATCCTCTCCTTTAGCCCTCACCCTCCACCCGCACCCCATGGCTGCAGACTTTCCGCCTGTGCTCTGCCTGGAATGCCACCAGCAGCCACCGCCCAGCTGCCGCACGCACCACCCAACCCCGCATCCACTGGCCGCCTGCCTAGCTGCCGCCTGTCGCTACCAGCAGGCCGCACGCCGCCGCTGCTCCCTTTCCGTGCCGCAGCTGCTCCACCCATATGCCGTGCCCTCCCCTCCCTGTGACAAAAAGAAAGAAGAAAGAAAATAATAGAAATAAGAAAGCTGATAAAGAAGACGCATGTGAAAAATTGGGGGGGGGGGGTTATTTAAGTACATGGGGGGTTATTAAGTTATTAATATTGTTAAGTTATTAAGTTATTATTTAAGTTAAATTGAGTTTTTGAATTATTAAGTTATAAGTTTTTGAATTATTAAGTTTTAAGTTATATGTTAGTTTTAAACTAAGTTTTTATAAAATTAGTTTATAAATTATATAAAGAGTTATTTTAAGTTATTATCTTCTGAATATTAAGTTAGTTAAAAGTAGGGGTGGCAAACGGGTCGGGTGGGTTCGGGTTCGGGTCGGGTCAAATTTGACCCGACCCGGATAGGGGTAAACCCTAACCCGACCCAGATTGAATCTGGGTCGGGTTTGGGTGACCCGAAAAATTTCCGGGTCGGGTTCGGGTTAACCCGTCGGGTTAAGATTTGACTTATACACTAATGCTCCTTTTTCGATATCCAGCTATTTATTAAGAGCCACCGACAATTTATTAAGTGTTGCATAATTTCCAGTAGCTCTCGCTTAAACCGCACTGATGACAGTAATGAAGTATAATTAACGTTACCATTTTCTGAACGAAAGTAATAAAATTAACAAAAAAGTTGTATGTAAAGGGAATTGAATCCAAGACCTCTTAAAAAGAGGAAAACAATTCAAATTGTATAAGCACAACTCCCATTGCAATTGTGTATTGAAGTTATTATATAAATTTTTATATATATAGAGAAAGTAAACCGGGTCGAATTTGGGTCATCCAGGTTGACAAGTCAAACCCATACCTGACCTGGATTTTATCCGGGTCGGGTCGGATCAACCGGTTTCCTACTTGATCCGGATTGGCCCCTACCCATACCCGATTAAGAATGCCGGGTTCTGGTCGGGTCGGGTCGGGCTCATTTTGCCACCCATAGTTAAAAGTTAGTTTTGTTATCATATACAGTATGTGTTAATATATAGTATAGTATATAATATGTTAGTGTTGGATTATATGTTATAATAGGTTGTATTATATAAACTGTTATACAATATATATGTACTAGTCATAACCCGTGCCCGCATGCACGGTTCACTTAAGATTTTTCCCCACGAAATTTTTGTTCCCCAAAAAAGTATTTACACAGCCAAAATTTAAAAGAACAACAAATTGGCGTAAAAATATTTAGCGGCACATGCGCCTTTGACACGGAACAACAAATTCGGTACATGCGTCTTCGATATGGAACAACAAATTCGGCACGGGCGCCTTTGACGTGGAACAACAAATTAGCGTAGAACAACAAATTCGGCACAATAACAAATTAGCGTAAAAAATTTAGCCGGGGCGCCATCGGCGCATAACCCGTGCTTGCGGGCGCTTAGGCACATAACCCATGCCGGCGGGCATGGTTCACTTAAGATTTTCCACTGCGAAATCTTTGTTCCCCAAAAAATTATTTCAACAACCAAAATTTAAAAGAACAACAAATTAGCGTAAAAATATTTAGGGCATAGGCGCCTTCGGCGTGGAATAACAAATTTAGCGCGGGTGCCTTCGACATGGAACAACAATTTCGACGCGGAACAACAAATTAGCATAAAACAACAAATTCAGCGTGAGCGCCTGCCTCATCTCAAATGTTGTGAGAACTACTCCCAAGCGCAGGAGATCGTGCAAGTAATATCCTGGTGAGTCCAGGTATCGAATCCGCGGGACAACTGACCTGCAAAACTACGAACGTCAATCTGAAAAGAATAATAATACGATGTTAACCAACCACCTATCGAACACAAAGATATAGGATCAAGAGTATGGAATAAGAAATGAAAATTCTACGATATTTATGGTGACTTTGGTAGGGGTACAAGTATGGGGAGTATGTGTTGGGTTTGATTTCGTTAGGGTGTGTGCAACCAATGAATATCAATACCTTTTCTATAACTCAACGTCTCGTCCGGTCAGGGCACGAGAACGTCGGAAAGTATGGCGATCAAGCGTATGAAAACGTGCCAAAGAATTATACAATTAAGATAGGGCGAAAAGATATAGAAACCAATAATTACGACACCCTAACTACGTCAACTCCAACACGTATGAAGTGAATGTGCTACGGTTGTGATTTCATTAGGAGATAATAATCGCTGAAATATCACGTCTTTTATATAGCTCAACGCTTCGTCCGGTCAGGGCACGAAGACGTCGGAAGATGACACGATGAAAACTAGTCAAAATAGCCGTATACGTATCACTAGCAACATTGATTTCATTAAACGATAAATGCAACAATAAGTTCAGATTAGTGAACATGAATTGGCTAGCCTTGTCAGGGCCTAGCCATACGGGATGTAAATAATAACAACAATCACCAAATACCCAACAAATATGTTGTAGAAATCAACATTACTAGCAATTTGGACATGATAATAGGGCTAAAGACATGAAATTCATCAATTAAATACTCCTAATTACATCACAACCATATCACAAGGAGATTAGCCACGCATGGTGCAAAGAAAATCAGATTTCATAGCCAAATACATCGTTATAATAGCCAAAATACGATAAAATACACCAAATACGGGGTATAAGTTCAAGAATTTATCACCAAATCTCCACTTTAGAACCCAAAACTCCTTTAGAATAGGAAGAATAGCCTCTGGAATTTTTCAGAATTTTTCCCTGGAGAAATACGCACAGTAGCCGCTCCAAAAGTCCCAAAATACGCCAGAATACCCCCAAAAACCCTAAAATACGCTTATATAATAGCATTGCGGGTTTGGGGGCTTAACGGGTTCAAAAAACAAACCCATTAGCGCTCAAAACCCGACCCAATCGTCGGATCAATTTTCCGCCGTTTGATCTGGTCGGGATCCGCTGTGAGCTCGACACGTGGCCTCGCTAGGCGGATCCGTACCCGATAAGCCCGCTTTGCATCCGAGTTCGACTCGGAGTAGACTTCGGCCGGCTGATTCGAATCCTTCGGTCGCAAGATTGCCACGTCGCCGCCTCCGTTCGCTAATAATTTCGAATCGAGATCCATCGCAACCGTTCGTTCGAGCGGCAACCTCCTAGGATCGTGACACGTGGCTCCTTTGCGCGCGCTCCGCTCCGCTCGTTCTGCTCGGCTGCGGTCCGTTGGATCGAGATCCGACGTCTCATAATTCGCCGCGTCGCCCGCTACAGATGCTTCGCGTCGTAGCCGTCCGATCAAGCAAAGCGCCGTTGCGATGGCGCCACGTGGCCAGGCTGATGCGCCCCGCTGCTGCGTTGGAGAGAAGATGTGGGCCGTTGGATCTTGATCCGACGGTCCAAATTATTTCTAAATTCCTCAGCTCCGCTGCCGTCCGATGGAGCGGGAACGGCTCTGATGCTGCCACCTGTTGCGCCAAGATTCGTGCAAACTTATTTTAATTCCAATAAATGGTATTCTGCATTCAAAAATTCATAGAAATTAGCACAGATCTCAGAAAAATACAAATAAATAGTCGTTGGAATCGTGAGATCAAGACGATGCTAGGAAAAATATAAAATGCAGAAATACACAATCAAATTCACGTTTTGTGCACAAATAGAGTAATTTCTCTAATAAATGATGATGAGAAAAATACAAATGTATTAGAGATAAATTAAGCATCATATGGGCACAAAATAGGACTAATAAGGGGGTTAAATATGCAATATTCACTCCGAATCACACCCCCCAACTAGCGTTTGGCTAGTCCCTAGCAAAAAGAGCGATAAATACGGATGATCAATAAAAATTAATTCTATCAACCGCTTATGGCGTGGCTCAACAATACGCTTTCCAACATGATCTTGACTATCAATATACACATCCATGACCAAGATCAATCACATGATGTTTTCTCTAATTTAGTATGAATAAATAACATACAAGCATCGTTTTGCGCAAGCAAAAGTATAACACGTCGTTTTTCTCTAGTTTTCTTGTTTCCAAGGAATTGGCCTATCAAAATAATCATTCAAGATATGGGTAATGAATTTGCTTAATATATATTCACCATTTCTTTTCTTTTAATCGTTCCGCGTAACGCGCATCAAGCAACATTCGCAGAAAAATGTATAACTTGGATCGCTCCATCAAATGAGTGAGTTTCCTGTCAATGGCTCCCAAATCAGACGATAATAGGGCATTAGGCCAAAAGGACCCCTCGGACTGTACTACTCGAGCCAACCAAGTTATGTATTAGTGATATACTCATTCATTCATTTTTCTTCATTGTTCCTCTTTTTTTTTCTTTTCATTAGCAACTCAATACCCATTATTTTTTTGAACAAAGCATTAATAACCAAGGCCAAATTCCTCTTCAACTTGAAGACTTTTAAAAAAAAATCGTGTATACTCAAGCCTTTTTTTCCACATTAGCATGCATGAAATAAATTCAAACTATTTCGAGATATTAATCACGGTAATTGAAAATTTTTCATGAATAGCATATTAACGGTAATTCATGAAGGAAAAAAAAATTAATTCATGCCATCAACGATTAGCTAGAACTCAGTTAATGCATAATCATCCGCATTTGAGGTATACGAAGGAGTTTAAAATGGTGAGATTTGGTGGGTCATTCTTTCCTTATGCCATGATTTTCAAAAAAAAATCCTAAGGTCTCATACACACCCCCCCAACTAAAGATGGACATTGTCCTCAATGTCAAAGAGGGTACGAGTTTATTCAAGCAAGCATCCTAGAAAGCAAATAAAATTCTACGCTACTGGAAAGAACACACCGTGTCACGACCCGCTTCCCTAAAATGGAGGCGAGACGTGAAAAGGTCCGCACGAGAGTGGAGCTGTGAAGCCCCAAACCCGATAAGCGTCAATCATACATAAGCAGGTCCCTGTAACCACAACGGAATAACAATAATAACACAAGCAGAGACTGAAATAAAATCTCACATCTCATAAATTGTCCAACAAGAAAATAAGTCCAACATCCAGAAAAGCCACCAGGCTAAAAGAAAAGAGTCTAAAGGCCCAGAACAAGGCCAACAAAAGAAACGACATAGCAAAGTATAGGTGCTACGCACCAATAACAAAACATCTGTCTAATAAAAGTAAAACACAACGAAGACACTAGGACTGGTCCCCAGTGTCCACGTACTCCCCGTCAAACACAGGCTCGGGCTCGGCGTCAGCAAACACCTCGTCCTCAACAAGGTACTCGGGCTCAGGATCTAACATGTGTCACCCAAAAGAGTAAAGGGGCACATGTCAGCAAGTCTAAAAGACTTGGGCAAGGAAACTGAAAGTAAGACAACTAGCAACCTAGCAGTTTAGTATGCATGACATGGCAGTTATAACATGAGTGCACAATCAAGACATGGCAAGGCAATTTGTACAAGAGAACAATCATCGGGACAAGACAAGACAAGACAAGACAAGAGTAGCCAAGCTACTATCAATCACAATCAATTCACTATTCACGTTGTTTTGTAGATGTTTACGCCTTACAGCTGAATGGTTTTACATTCGCTGATTGGCCACTTAACAACTACCCCAAACCCAAGAGTTTACGCCTTACCACTGCAGTTGCTGATCGGGCAGACTCCCAGTTGATTGGTCGCTTAACTCTTACCCCCAATACCCACTCGTAATGGAGCCAGGGTCCCTGAACATGAGCCCAACAAGTGAGCCAGGGTTGCCCCGCACATGAGCTCGCATTCTTAAACATTTGGCGTAGGGGTGCACCTAGCCGGAAACACGCAATTCGGGCATTGGCTATCAACCAACACATGGCCCGCTTCTGGAACATGAGCCAGGAACACAAGCATTTGTAGCAAAGCTACGCATTCACAGAAACACTTAAAGAATGCAATGACATGACAATTAATTTGCGTACCGTCAATGGAAAGTAAACATGACATGGAAATTGTGCAACATGCTATATGTGTTGGAACTAGCTTCGTTGTCAAGCTAGTTCCCCAATTTGCGCCTAGGCGAGTATTGGTGGGCTCCGAAAAGGTGCTCTCTCTCAAGTGCAAGAGTCCGTACAAGTAGTAAAATCTGGGAGTCCAGATGTCGAATCCACGGGAAGAAATCTGTTGCAACCACAATTCAAATCAAATAGAAATCTATCGGAAAGAGACTAAACACTTCAACAATGGTGACGGTGATGGTGATGTGAACACGTGAACATAGAAAATCGTGTAAGAAAATATCTATAAAGAGTTTGCACATGGTATGGGTTCGCTAGGGTCAACTATTCGTATTAATTTGGTTGATAGGTATAACACAATGAATTCTCCTTTTGGGAGCAATTCATCGGAAAATACCCAATATAACTCAATGAATTCTCCTTTTGGGAGCAACTCATCGGAAGATGCCCTTTTGGGGATTCAAACACGATATTCAAAAAGATCGTCGCTAAAGCTATAATACGATATGAAACTCTCTTTTGGAGAGATCAAAACTACGGTATGAAACTCCCTTTTGGGGAGATCAAAGCTCGCCCTTTTGGGGCGATCATCAACTAAATTAATTCTTTTGGAATCTAAAAAAGTCGATTTACGAACAACGATTACAATTTTAGCGACGTTAAACGATTTAGCACAAGGAATTTCAACCAAATAAACATGAGTAATATCCCCTAACTACTCCATACCATGCACAACAGAGATTTAGCTACACATCATGCGAAAATAAACAAGTTTCATAGCCCAATACATCAAGATTATAACAAAATACGGTAGAAAAAGCATCAAATAAGGAGTTTAAGTTAAGAATTCATCACCAAATATCCTTGAAAAGACATCAAAACTCTCTGGAAATAAGAAAATAGCCTCTGGAATTTTACAGAATTTTTCAGAGGGGAAATACGGCTTCTAGAGCCTCCAATACGCCCAAAATACGCCCCAATCTGCTTGAATACGCCCAAAAAAACCCTAAATACGCTTATATAATAAGATTGCGGGTTTGGGTTGCTTAACGGGTTCCAAACCCGCTCCATTTACGCGCCCGAATAGATCTGGGCCGCACATCTGGAGCGAAGCAATTCTCCGCCGTTGATCCGGGCGGGATCTGTTGAGAGCTCGCCACGTGTCCATCCCTATCGGATCCGCGCCCGCTTGAAAATTGAGTTCGCATCGGATTAATCGTGGGCGTTGGATTGATGATCGTACGGTCGAGGCTCGCCGCTTCGTCGTTTCGCTCAGCATCGACACACTTTATTCCTGGCCGTTGGATGCAGATCGCTCGGACTGGAAGCGGCCACGTCGCCTGTTTAATTTGCGATGTCGAATTCGAATGCGGGATTGCTCCAAGCCGTTGGATGAGTCGGGGAATCGCTGCGATGACGACGCGTGTCCCGTGGATTCGCGAAATCGAGTTTCGAAGCGGGGATGATTGGCACCGTAGGATTGGAATCGAGCGGATCCGCGCTTGCCACGTCGCCCCGCAGCTTTGCGAATCCGATTTCGCTTCGGAGTAATTCGCGGCCGTAGGATCTCAGATCGTGTGGGTATCGCTTCGCCACGTCGCCAAGAGAACTCTTCGCCCGCTCTCAGCATCGAAATGATCGCGAGCCGTTGGATACGGGCGGGAGTGTTCGGATGGCCGACACGTGGCCCTGCGGATTTCACTCCGCTTCTCGCATTCAGCGTTGATGAAGACCGTTGGATCAAGATCCAACGGCTGTGAATAGGCCACGTCGCCCCGTATTTATCTCCGCATCAAAGTGATCTGCGCCGTTGGATTCGAGCGGGGACGCACGGATGCTTGCCACGTGGCGCTCCACGATTCGTGCCGCGTATTTTAAAAGTATTTCCTCCGTATTTCTTCAATTAATTGATATTCTGCATTCAAAAATTCATATTAATTAGTACAGATCTCAGAAAAATACAAATAAATATTCGTTGGAATCGTGAGATCGAGACGGTGCTAGGAAAAATATAAAATGTGCAGAATTGCATCGTTAATTGCTGTTTTGTGCTCAAATAGAGTGTTTTCTCTAATAAATAAATGTGTAGAAAATACGTATGAATTAGAGAACAATGTAGCATCACCTGAGCACAAAATAGGGGTAAATGAGGGGTTAAATATGTAATATTGAACCCGAATCACACCCCCCAACTAGCGATTTGCTAGTCTCTAGCAAAAATAGCGATAAATACGGACGATCAATAAAACAATAAGTTCTTTCGAATTGCTTATGGCCTGGCTCAATAATACGCATTCCAACATGGTCTTGGCCATCAATATACACATCCATGAACAAAATCAATCACACGATATTTTCTCTAATTTAATTTGAATAAATAACATGCAAGCATCGTTTTGCGCAAGCGAAAGTATAACACGTCGTTATAAACTAGTTTTCTCGTTTCCAAGGAATTGGCCTATCAAAATAATCATTCAAGACATGGGTATTGAAGTTGCTTAGTGTATTCACCATTTCTTTTCTTTTATTCGTTCCGCGTAACGCGCATCAAGCAACATTCGCAGAAAAAAGTATAACTTGGATCGCTCCATCAAATGAGTGAGGTTCCGGTCAATGGCTCCCAAGTCAGACGATAATAGGGCATTAGGCCAAGAAGGGCCCCTCGGACTGTACTACTCGAGCCAACCAAGTTATTTATTAGTGACATACTCATTCATTCATTTTTTTCTTTCATTCATTTTTCATTTCTTCGTTTCTTTTCCTTTATTCTTTTGTAAGCAACTCAAAACCCAAATTTTTTTTTCAAACATAAACATTAACGACCATGGCCAAATTCCTCTTCAACTTGAAAACTATTCTAATGAATCGTGTATACTTAAGCTTTTTCATCACATTAGCATGCATGAAATATATTCAAACTATTTCGAGATATTAACCATGGAAATTGAAAATTTTCATGAATAGCATATTAACGGCAATTTCATGAAGGAAAAATAATTAATCAAGCCATAAACAATTTTTAGAACTCAATTAACGTATAATCATCCACATTTGAGGCATATGAATGAGTTTTAAAATGATGAGATTTGGTGATTTATTCTTCTCAAGAAAGAAAGAGAAAAAAAATCCTAAGGTCTCATACACACCCCCCAACTAAAGATGGACATTGTCCTCAATGTCGGAAGAGGTACGAGTTTATTCAAGCAAGCATCCTAGAAAGCATATAAAAACTACACTACTGGAAAGAACACACCGTGATCAAATGGCGGATCCCGGATCTTTAATTGTGGAGGAAGTTGTTCAATTTGCTCCTTGCGCTCCTCGGCGATTATTCTTCCTCCTAAAACTAATTTGGACCCCAGCAACACGACTCCAAGCATCTCTATAAGCTGTTTGTCAATGTCCTGCGAGAGATGAGTTATGTTAGTCCAAATTATTTTAAAATTATTTTCAATGAAAGTATTCCAAATGTAGTCATCAAAATAAGTGAAATGAATTAAAGCAAGTTGACGACTACTCCCTGAAAGATATGCACTACTCTCTGTACGATGCTCGTTCATTGTGGAGAGGGATAGATGATTTTGGGACAAAACTGGAAGAGGGCATGGTTCTGACTCCATGGCGATAATCTCAAAACCCTTTTCCCTAGCTGTCTCCTCCTCTCGTTCATCCAAAATTGCTAGCTCATCCTCTCTTTTGCACACACTTCCTGCAATGTGGATATTTATATTCGTGTCCTCGCTCGGTATTCCTGCAATAGAAGATGAACTCGTATTAGATTCTTGAAATTGAGTTTCAAAAGCCTTACTTTCTTCTAAGCAAGTGGCAATCCAATTAAGATCTTCAATAGATTTTTGAATTTGTCGACTCCGAGCGAGGAAATTCTCTTGGAATTGATGGGATGTGGCCTCCTGTGTCTGAATAATCAGGTAAGCTTCCTCTTTCAAGGATTGCAAAGGTACGTCTACGCTTTGCTTTTCTTGATCAAGGCACGAAGGCTCCGTTGAATTGCTCGCTGAAGTCTCTTCCACGGTTTCTTCGTTTTCTTGCAGAGACTCCATGTATTCCCATGCCACTGTCGGCGTCATGCTTCCCAATAATTCCTGCAGCTGAGGTTGTAGTCCTTCTAGGAAGAACTCCATAAGCTCTTCATTTGTGAAACCATGCTGCGGATAGCTCGATGTAATGTTTGTGAACCTCCTCCAGGCCTGAAAGAAAGTTTCACAGTCAGTTTGATTAAAATTAACAATTTTGAGCTTCTCCATTCTATGTTTGTGTGCATTAGCATATCGTGCATCATAAAGATTGTTCGTGCAATAGAAGTTCATATATTCCATTTTGAAATAAAATAAAATAAAAAAAGTTTATGTACAGTAAAATGGAAAGATCTCACCGAAGGTCCTCTAAATGAAATAAACCGTAGTCACAAACCATTCCTCCCCGGCAACGGCGCCAAAAACTTGGTGGGCTCCGAAAAGGTGCTCTCTCTCAAGTGCAAGAGTCCGTACAAGTAGTAAAATCTGGGAGTCCAGATGTCGAATCCACGGGAAGAAATCTGTTGCAACCACAATTCAAATCAAATAGAAATCTATCGGAAAGAGACTAAACACTTCAACAATGGTGACGGTGATGGTGATGTGAACACGTGAACATAGAAAATCGTGTAAGAAAATATCTATAAAGAGTTTGCACATGGTATGGGTTCGCTAGGGTCAACTATTCGTATTAATTTGGTTGATAGGTATAACACAATGAATTCTCCTTTTGGGAGCAATTCATCGGAAAATACCCAATATAACTCAATGAATTCTCCTTTTGGGAGCAACTCATCGGAAGATGCCCTTTTGGGGATTCAAACACGATATTCAAAAAGATCGTCGCTAAAGCTATAATACGATATGAAACTCTCTTTTGGAGAGATCAAAACTACGGTATGAAACTCCCTTTTGGGGAGATCAAAGCTCGCCCTTTTGGGGCGATCATCAACTAAATTAATTCTTTTGGAATCTAAAAAAGTCGATTTACAAACAACGATTACAATTTTAGCGACGTTAAACGATTTAGCACAAGGAATTTCAACCAAATAAACATGAGTAATATCCCCTAACTACTCCATACCATGCACAACAGAGATTTAGCTACACATCATGCGAAAATAAACAAGTTTCATAGCCCAATACATCAAGATTATAACAAAATACGGTAGAAAAAGCATCAAATAAGGAGTTTAAGTTAAGAATTCATCACCAAATATCCTTGAAAAGACATCAAAACTCTCTGGAAATAAGAAAATAGCCTCTGGAATTTTACAGAATTTTTCAGAGGGGAAATACGGCTTCTAGAGCCTCCAATACGCCCAAAATACGCCCCAATCTGCTTGAATACGCCCAAAAAACCCTAAATACGCTTATATAATAAGATTGCGGGTTTGGGTTGCTTAACGGGTTCCAAACCCGCTCCATTTACGCGCCCGAATAGATCTGGGCCGCACATCTGGAGCGGAGCAATTCTCCGCCGTTGATCCGGGCGGGATCTGTCGAGAGCTCGCCACGTGTCCATCCCTATCGGATCTGCGCCCGCTTGAAAATTGAGTTCGCATCGGATTAATCGTGGGCGTTGGATTGATGATCGTACGGTCGAGGCTCGCCGCTTCGTCGTTTCGCTCAGCATCGACACACTTTATTCCTGGCCGTTGGATGCAGATCGCTCGGACTGGAAGCGGCCACGTCGCCTGTTTAATTTGCGATGTTGAATTCGAATGCGGGATTGCTCCAAGCCGTTGGATGAGTCGGGGAATCGCTGCGATGACGACGCGTGTCCCGTGGATTCGCGAAATCGAGTTTCGAAGCGGGGATGATTGGCACCGTAGGATTGGAATCGAGCGGATCCGCGCTTGCCACGTCGCCCCGCAGCTTTGCGAATCCGATTTCGCTTCGGAGTAATTCGCGGCCGTAGGATCTCAGATCGTGTGGGTATCGCTTCGCCACGTCGCCAAGAGAACTCTTCGCCCGCTCTCAGCATCGAAATGATCGCGAGCCGTTGGATACGGGCGGGAGTGTTCAGATGGCCGACACGTGGCCCTGCGGATTTCACTCCGCTTCTCGCATTCAGCGTTGATGAAGACCGTTGGATCAAGATCCAACGGCTGTGAATAGGCCACGTCGCCCCGTATTTATCTCCGCATCAAAGTGATCTGCGCCGTTGGATTCGAGCGGGGACGCACGGATGCTTGCCACGTGGCGCTCCACGATTCGTGCCGCGTATTTTAAAAGTATTTCCTCCGTATTTCTTCAATTAATTGATATTCTGCATTCAAAAATTCATATTAATTAGTACAGATCTCAGAAAAATACAAATAAATATTCGTTGGAATCGTGAGATCGAGACGGTGCTAGGAAAAATATAAAATGTGCAGAATTGCATCTTTAATTGCTGTTTTGTGCTCAAATAGAGTGTTTTCTCTAATAAATAAATGTGTAGAAAATACGTATGAATTAGAGAACAATGTAGCATCACCTGAGCACAAAATAGGGCTAAATGAGGGGTTAAATATGTAATATTGAACCCGAATCAAGTATCATTTCGTCGCCTAGCCTCTTTTACGCCTACAACAAGCAAATGGCCTAAAACATGGCCTAAATCCTAAGTGGCAAGTTTCACTTGCCTAGCACCGGGGATGACGACCACTTCGTCATACGGGTGCCAATCCACGGGGAAATCGCTGTTTTGGGGGAACAATCATCAAACAACATGAAATTATATTAGGGTTTCATAAAAATATAAATAGGTTAAGAAAACAACGGTAGATTGATTTCTTACCGAGAGGAGGCGAAAGAAACACTCCGGGGAACCCTAGGATCAGATCTGGAAAAGATTGGAGAAGTTTGGGGAAACTAGGGTTTTGGGGGATTTGGGGATTTTGATGGGTTTTGGTGAGATTTTGGGGAAGATGAGAGGTAGATAGAGTGAATGGATGGTTTGGATGATGATTCTAGGGCTTGGAATGAAGAAATGAAGCTTGGAGGAAGATGGGGGCTCAAGGGGGAAGATTTTAGGGTTTTGGGTCGTGTTGGAGAAGATGAAATCGTTTGGGTTGGGTATAAATAGGTTGGGCTGGCGGCTGCCCAGAAATTAGGGTTTCAACACTGGTTAGTCGGTCAAAGAGCAACCACTGATCGACTAGTTTGGCAACTAGTCGGTCGGTCGACCAACGCAGACCGACTAAGTGCAAACAGTAACTCCTGAACGAAAATAGGATTCTAGAGTTAGTCGGTCCATGAACAAATACTGACCGACTAGTTTAACATCTAGTCGGTCGATGAACGTTCTTAGACCGACTAAGAGTAAACAGTAACTCAACTAAAATTAAGATGATGAGTTAGTCGGTTAAAGAAGCATTGCCGACCGACTAGTTTGCAACCTAGTCGGTCAACCAACGTTCTTAGACCGACTAACGATAACCAGTAACTCCTGAGAAATTTAGAAAGCCAACTAGTCGGTCCAAGAAGGATTGCCGACCGACTGGATCGTCATCTAGTCGGTCGGTGGCCCTTCTTACACCGGCTAATGAGCACCAAAAGTTCCGATACGGAGCGCGGGGCCCCGGGATCGATTCCTAAGACTCCTAGGCTTGATCTATTAGTTAGATACGACCGTTATGAAGTCCGTCACGAGTGACATACTTCGAAATCGACAATCCTAAGGAAGGAACGAGAAAACACGACGAATTGATCGAAAATGAAAGCTACGGAGACGAAAACCACACATGAGGAGAAAATCTACCAAAACATATATTATATTATATTAAATCCAGATACATGAAAAGCAGTCGTTACATCCTCCCCAACTTAAGAAAAATTCCGTCCTCGGAATTTCCAAATACTCACGAGTCCGGAAACAAAAGTGGGAAACGCTCTCGCATCTCATCCTTATTCTCCCAAGTAGACTCTCCAGGTGAGCCGTGTCGCCACATCACCCTCACAAGATTGACAATCTTGTTCCGAAGCGATTTCTGACGCCTGTCCAGAATCTGCACTGGATGCTGGTCATACGTCATATCGGGGCGAACGGTAATCTCCGAAAAATCCACCGCATGAGACGGATCGCTAATGTATCGACGAAGCTGCGACACATGGAAAACATTGTGAACTCCTTCCAAAGATGGCGGCAAGGCCAAGCGATAAGCTACCTCGCCAACCCTCTCCAAAACGTCAAACGGTCCAATGTATCGCGGGCTCAACTTTCCACGCTTCCCGAAACGAATCACACCACGATTCGGGGAAATCTTCAAGAACACATGGTCCCCCGGCTGAAACTCCAAAGGACGACGTTTAGCATCCGCCCAATGCTTAAAACGGTCCTGAGCAATTCTCAACCTCTCCCGAATATTCCTGACGATATCCACGGCCTCCACGATCATCTCAGGTCCCAACAACTCCCGATCACCAACGTCATCCCAACTCAATGGCGATCGACATTTCCTCCCATAAAGAGCGGCGAAAGGCGCCATGCCAATACTCGCCTGGAAGCTGTTGTTGTAAGAGAACTCCACCAAATGTAGATGGTCCTCCTACGAACCCTTGAAATCCAACATGCACGCCCTCAGCATGTCTTCCAAAATCTGAATCGTCCTCTCGGACTGGCCATCCGTCTGCGGATGGTACGCCGTGCTGAAACTCAGACGCGTACCCAAGCTCTTCTGCAAACTCTGCCAGAACTGAGATATGAACCTCGTGTCTCTGTCAGACACGATACTCACGGGGACTCCATGAAGTCGCACGACCTCCTGCACGATTCACGTTACATCACTATCCAAACTAGGAAAAGGAAATAAAAACGGAGAGTAAAAGGATTTTACCTCCATATATCTCCTCGCTAGCGTCTCAGTGGACTGTCCCACTCGGAACGGAATAAAGTGCGTAGATTTGGTCAATCGATCTACGATCACCCAAATCGCGTCATTCTGCTTCGGACTCCGAGGTAGTCCAGTCACGAAATCCATAGTGATGTGTTGCCATTTCCACTCCGGAATCGGAAGCGGTTGTAGCAACCCGGCCGTACGCTGATGCTCCGCCTTCACTTGCTGGCAAACCAAGCACTTGGCTACACTCCGAGCCACGCTCCTCTTCATGGCATGCCACCAATAATTCAGACGAAGATCCTGGTACATCTTGGTGCCACCAGGATGCACAGAATACGGCGAACTGTGTGCCTCCACCATCAGCTCCTCTCTGATATCCCCAGCTGGCACACACAACCTGGCTCCGAACCTCAGCGAGCCATCCTCATGAATCAAAAAGTCAGTCCGCAGACCGGCTTCCACCTGCTCCTGAATCTTCACCAGCTTCGGATCCTCAGCCTGGCCAGCCTTAATCCAATCCACGATCGTCGACTGTACCTGCATGTACATCAACGACGAAGCCTCCCCAGGAAGAACAATCTCCATACCAGACTCGCAAAAATCCTGCTGCAATCTCCACTGCGAGGTCAAAATCATCACCGCTGGAAGCCTACTCAAAGCATCCGGAACCACATTCACCTTGCCAGGGTGAAACTGCAAATCAATATCATAATCCGCCATAAGCTCCAACCATCGACGCTGTCGCATGTTGAGCTCCTTCTGAGTGAAAATATACTTCAAGCTTTTGTGATCGGTGAAAATCTTCACTTTCTCACTCAGCAAGAAATGCCTCCAAATCTTAAGAGCAAACACAACGGCAGCCAACTCCAAATCATGCGTCGGATAATTCTTCTCATGAACCTTAAGCTAACGAGACGCATACGCCACAACATGCCCGTGCTGATGCAACACGCAACCGAGACCCTTGCCAGAAGCATCGCAAAAGATCTCAAATCCACCGCTGCGATCAGGCACAACAAGAATAGGGGCAGTCGTCAACCTCTCCTTCAGAACGCCAAAAGCACTCTCACAATCACCCGACCAAACAAAAGCAACATCCTTCCGCGTCAACCTGGTCATCGGCTCAGCAATACGAGAAAAGTCCTTAATGAATCGCCGATAATAACCAGCAAGTCCAAGAAAACTCCGAATCTCAGACGCTGACGATGGAACATGCCACTCCCTGATGGCCCTAATCTTCTCGGGATCCACTGAAATACCATCTCCAGTCACCACATGCCCGAGAAAAGCAACTCTATCCAGCCAAAACTCGCACTTCGAAAACTTAGCATACAACCGATGCTTCCTCAAGATCTCCAACACCGTCCTTAAGTGCGAGGCATGCTCTTCCTCCGACTTCGAATAGATCAGAATGTCGTCAATAAAGATAACGACAAACTTATCCAAAAAGTCGTAGAAAATCAGGTTCATCAGATTCATGAAAACTGCGGGTGCGTTAGTTACGACAAAAGGCATAACCACGAACTCATAGTGTCCATACTTCGTCCTGAACGCTGTTTTCGGAACATCTCCCTTCTTCACCTTCAACTGATGGTAACCACTCCTCAGATCCAATTTTGAAAACACCCTCGAACCTCCAAGCTGATCAAAAATATCATCGATGCGAGGCAACGGGTATTTATTCTTAATGGTCACCGCATTCAACTCCTGATAATCCACGCACATGCGACGCGAACCATCCTTCTTCTTAACCAGCAACACCGGTGCTCCCCACGGAGACACACTAGGATTAATATAACCCTTCTGCAAAAGCTCATCCAACTGCTTCCGCAACTCTTCCAACTCTGCAGGTGCCATACGATACGGCGCCTTCGAAATCGGCTGCGCACCCGGAACAAGATCGATAGAAAATTCCAAAGCCCGATCAGGTGGCAAACCAGACATCTCCTCGGGTAAGACGTCGCCAAAATCACGCACCACAGCTGGCCACTCCAGCTCCATTTGCATAGCCACAGCCTCCACCGGCCTGGCCCGAAATCTGACAGGACCAAGCGAACTGCTACCACGACTGAACTCAAACACTGGATGTCCGGGAATCTCGAACACCACCTTCTTCCTCCGGCAGTCGATCGTAGCATAGAAGCTCGCAAGCCAGTCCATCCCAAGAACTGCATCATAGTTGATGATGTCGTGGACAATGAAATCAGCGAAAAGCTCATGTCCACAGACCACCAACGAGCAGGAATTGCAACCACGATGCACCGAAACCACACCGTTCCCTGTAACGATATTCCAACTCTTGGGAAGAGGGGACGTCGACAAGGAATGCCTCTCCACGAAGCTCCGAGAAATAATGCAAATCGATCCACCAGAGTCAAAGAGGACTCGTACAGGAAATGTGCAAACCAAAACCACACCTAATCAAGCAATTAACAATCAAACCTTAATCTAGCAAACAACCATGCTCAAGCAAACAACATAATCTAACAATCAAAACCAGCTAGGAAAGTAACAGCTAGAGTGAGGATTACCTGTGATAACCTCATCCACAGCCTCGCTCTCCACAGCGGTCATCAGAAAAGCCTGCCTCCTCGGCGGAACAGCCTGCCGAAAAGCCTGCCCCTGCGGAACAAGAGCTGCTCCACGACCAGCAGGAACAGATGCTCGCTGTTGCAACGGCTGAGCTGCAACAGGAGCCCTCCGCAGCTGATTCGCATGCCGACAATCCTTCGCGGCATGGGAAGCATTTCCATAAATCAGACACTGGCCCAAAAACTTCTGACACTGATCCTTGACGTGGCCAGGCTTGCCGCAGAAATGGCAAGACTTCAGAATAGGCCCTCCTGGCCTCTTAAACTGAGCGGACTGATTAGGCCTGAATCCAGGTCTAACCACAACTCTTGCCTGTTCCACAGGCCTCTTCCCAGCACCAACAACAGACCCCCTCCTCTGGTTCACGAGCAGCTCCTGCCTCTTAGCTGCTACTAGAACCTTCTGATAAGATTCCCGGTCAGAGGAGGTCACAAAACTCTGGAGCTCCGAAGCAAGCCCCTGCAGGAACCTCTGAGCCTTCTCCTCAGCGTCCTGCACCATCTTTGGTGCAAACCGACTCAGCCTCATGAACTCTTGGTGATACATGTCCACCGACGAGTTCCCTTGCTTCAAATCGATAAAACGCTGCAGCATCTCCTCCCTGGCAGCCTTCGGGAAGAACTCACCCTCAAATCTAGCCTTGAAGGTAGCCCAAGCTATCGGCTCCACCAACAACTTCTCTTCCGCATCCCACCAATTCCGAGCATTATCCTTGAGTTGCCTCTACGCCAAATCAACCCATCCAGCCGGGGTGATCTTGGCCATCTTCAGATTGTCCTCGATGTTCCGAATCCACTCATCGGCAGCCAGAGGACCCTCAGAACCATCAAAATATGCGGGACCCAGCTCCCGAAATTGCTTCGCTCCTGGCTCAGAGCGAGGGGCATCCGGAAGAGCCCGGGCAGCTCGAGCAAGTGGAGCATTCTGGACTTGCAAAAGCACGCCCTGCTGCACTTGCATCATCTGGAGCATCATCCGCATCATCTCACCGCTGGTGGGTTCCCGCTCAGGCTCCTCATCATGAGGGACCGCGCCACTACCCCCACCACGGGTGAAACGTCTTCCTGCCATCTAGTGACACAGAAAACGAATCAGATTAGACTCATAGCTTATGACTCGGACGTCGAACTTAATTTATTGGACATTCTAATATTATTATCGCTATTCCAAAAATCGCAGTTACAGAAGGACCTGCGTGGGCCACCAACAAAACCTGTCACGACCCGCTTCCCTAAAATGGAGGCGAGACGTGAAAAGGTCCGCACGAGAGTGGAGCTGTGAAGCCCCAAACCCGATAAGCGTCAATCATACATAAGCAGGTCCCTGTAACCACAACGGAATAACAATAATAACACAAGCAGAGACTGAAATAAAATCTCACATCTCATAAATTGTCCAACAAGAAAATAAGTCCAACATCCAGAAAAGCCACCAGGCTAAAAGAAAAGAGTCTAAAGGCCCAGAACAAGGCCAACAAAAGAAACGACATAACAAAGTATAGGTGCTACGCACCAATAACAAAACAACTGTCTAATAAAAGTAAAACACAACGAAGACACTAGGACTGGTCCCCAGTGTCCACGTACTCCCCGTCAAACACAGGCTCGGGCTCGGCGTCAGCAAACACCTCGTCCTCAACAAGGTACTCGGGCTCAGGATCTAACATGTGTCACCCAAAAGAGTAAAGGGACACATGTCAGCAAGTCTAAAAGACTTGGGCAAGGAAACTGAAAGTAAGGCAACTAGCAACCTAGCAGTTTAGTATGCATGACATGGCAGTTATAACATGAGTGCACAATCAAGACATGGCAAGGCAATTTGTACAAGAGAACAATCATCGGGACAAGACAAGACAAGACAAGACAAGAGTAGCCAAGCTACTATCAATCACAATCAATTCACTATTCACGTTGTTTTGTAGATGTTTACGCCTTACAGCTGAATGGTTTTACATTCGCTGATTGGCCGCTTAACAACTACCCCAAACCCAAGAGTTTACGCCTTACCACTGCAGTTGCTGATCGGGCAGACTCCCAGTTGATTGGTCGCTTAACTCTTACCCCCAATACCCACTCGTAATGGAGCCAGGGTCCCTGAACATGAGCCCAGCAAGTGATCCAGGGTTGCCCCGCACATGAGCTCGCATTCTTAAACATTTGGCGTAGGGGTGCACCTAGCCGGAAACACGCAATTCGGGCATTGGCTATCAACCATCACATGGCCCGCTTCTGGAACACGAGCCAGGAACACAAGTATTTGTAGCAAAGCTACGCATTCACAGAAACACTTAAAGAATGCAATGACATGACAATTAATTTGCGTACCGTCAATGGAAAGTAAACATGACATGGAAATTGTGCAACATGCTATATGTGTTGGAACTAGCTTCGTTGTCAAGCTAGTTCCCCAATTTGCGCCTAGGCGAGTATCATTTCGTCGCCTAGCCTCTTTTACGCCTACAACAAGCAAATGGCCTAAAACATGGCCTAAACCCTAAGTGGCAAGTTTCACTTGCCTAGCACCGGGGATGACGACCAATTCGTCACACGGGTGCCAATCCACGGGGAAATCGCTGTTTTGGGGGAACAATCATCAAACAACATGAAATTATATTAGGGTTTCATAAAAATATAAATAGGTTAAGAAAACAACGGTAGATTGATTTCTTACTGAGAGGAGGCGGAAGAAACACTCCGGGGAACCCTAGGATCAGATCTGGAAAAGATTGGAGAAGTTTGGGGAAACTAGGGTTTTGGGGGATTTGGGGATTTTGATGGGTTTTGGTGAGATTTTGGGGAAGATGAGAGGTAGATAGAGTGAATGGATGGTTTGGATGATGATTCTAGGGCTTGGAATGAAGAAATGAAGCTTGGAGGAAGATGGGGGCTCAAGGGGGGAGATTTTAGGGTTTTGGGTCGTGTTGGAGAAGATGAAATCGTTTGGGTTGGGTATAAATAGGTTGGGCTGGCGGCTGCCCAGAAATTAGGGTTTCAACACTGGTTAGTCGGTCAAAGAGCAACCACTGACCGACTAGTTTGGTAACTAGTCGGTCGGTCGACCAACGCAGACCGACTAAGTGCAAACAGTAACTCCTGAACGAAAATAGGATTCTAGAGTTAGTCGGTCCATGAACAAATACTGACCGACTAGTTTAACATCTAGTCGGTCGATGAACGTTCTTAGACCGACTAAGAGTAAACAGTAACTCAACTAAAATTAAGATGATGAGTTAGTCGGTTAAAGAAGCATTGCCGACCGACTAGTTTGCAACCTAGTCGGTCAACCAACGTTCTTAGACCGACTAACGATAAACAGTAACTCCTGAGAAATTTAGAAAGCCAACTAGTCGGTCCAAGAAGGATTGCCGACCGACTGGATCGTCATCTAGTCGGTCGGTGGCCCTTCTTACACCGGCTAATGAGCACCAAAAGTTCCGATACGGAGCGCGGGGCCCCGGGATCGATTCCTAAGACTCCTAGGCTTGATCTATTAGTTAGATACGACCGTTATGAAGTCCGTCATGGACATACTTCGAAATCGACAATCCTAAGGAAGGAACGAGAAAACACGACGAATTGATCGAAAATGAAAGCTACGGAGATGAAAACCACACATGAGGAGAAAATCTACCAAAACATATATTATATTATATTAAATCCAGATACATGAAAAGCAGTCGTTACACACCGTGTTCAAATGGCGGATCCTGAATCTTTAATGGTGGAGGAAGTTGTTCAATTTGTTCCTTGCGCTCCTCGGCGATTATTCTTCCTCCTTTAGCTAAATTGGACCCCAGCAACGTAACTCCCATCATCTCTATAATCTGGTCACCTGTATCCTGCAAGAGATGAGTCACGTCAATCCAATTTATTTTAAAATTCTTCGCCATAAACACATTCCAAATGTAGTCATCAAAATAGGTGAAGTAAAATAGAGCATGGTGATGACAACTCCCTGAGAAATGTGCACTACGCTCGGTATGATGCTCAGTCAATGTGGAGAGGGGTAAATGATTTTGGGGAAAAACTGGGGAAGGGAATGATTCGGGCTCCATAGCGATATTCTTTAAACCAATGTCCCTAGTCGTCTTCTCCTCCTGTTCATCTAAAATTGCTCGCTCATCCTCTACTTTGCACACACTTCCTGCCATGTCAATGTTTTCATTCGTGACTTCATCGTGACATGGCTCGCTCGATATACCTGTAATAAAAGATGAAGTCAAATTAGATTTTGGAAATTGAATTTCAAACGATTTATATTCTTCTAAGCAAGTGGAAATCAGCGTAAGATTTTCAATTGATTGCTGAATTTGCCGACTCCGAGCAAGGAAGTTTTCTTGGAATTGATGGGATGTGGCCTCCTGTGTCTGAATGAGCAATTGAACTTCCTCTTTCAAGTGGTGCAAAGGTATGTCTACGCTTTGCTCTCCTTGATCAAGGCTTGAAGGTCCCGTTGAATCGCACTCTGAAGTCTCTTTCATGATTTCATCATCCTCTTGCAAAGACTCCATATAATTCCACGCCTCTGTCGGCGTCATGACTCCCAAGAATTCCTGCAGCTGTGGTCGTAGTCCACCTAGGAAGGACTCCATAAGCTCTTTCTTCGTAAACCCATGCTGCGGATAGCTCAAAATTATGTCTGTGAACCTCCTCCAGGCCTGAAAGAAAGTTTCACAATCAGTCTGATTAAAACAACCGATCTTGAGCTTCTCCATCCTATGTTTGTGTGCCTTATAATATTCTGCATCATACAAATTGTTCGTGCAATAGAATTTCATGTATTCCATATACTCCATTTTTAAAAAGAAAACGAAAAAGTAAAATAAAAAAAATCCTAGACTATAAGATGGAAGGATCTCACCGAATGTTCCTCCAAACGAACTGAAATCGTAGATCGCAAGTACTGTTATCTCCGGCAACGGCGCCAAAAACTTGCCTCATCTCAAATGTTGTGAGAACTACTCCCAAGCGCAGGAGATCGTGCAAGTAATATCCTGGTGAGTCCAGGTATCGAATCCGCGGGACAACTGACCTGCAAAACTACGAACGTCAATCTGAAAAGAGTAATAATACGATGTTAACCAACCACCTATCGAACACAAAGATATAGGATCAAGAGTATGGAATAAGAAATGAAAATCCTACGATATTTACGGTGACTTTGGTAGGGGTACAAGTATGGGGAGTATGTGTTGGGTTTGATTTCGTTAGGGTGTGTGCAACCAATGAATATTAATACCTTTTCTATAACTCAATGTCTCGTCCGGTCAGGGCACGAGAACATCAGAAAGTATGGCGATCAAGCGTATGAAAACGTGCCAAAGAATTATACAATTAAGATATGGCGAAAAGATATAGAAACCAATAATTACGACACCCTAACTACGTCAACTCCAACACGTATGAAGTGAATGTGCTACGGTTGTGATTTCATTAGGAGATAATAATCGCTGAAATATCACGTCTTTTATATAGCTCAACGCTTCGTCCGGTCAGGGCACGATGACGTCGGAAGATGACACGATGAAAACTAGTCAAAATAGCCGTATACGTATCACTAGCAACATTGATTTCATTAAACGATAAATGCAACAATAAGTTCAGATTAGTGAACATGAATTGGCTAGCCTTATCAGGGCCTAGCCATACGGGATGTAAATAATAACGACAATCACCAAATACCCAACAAATACGTTGTAGAAATCAACATTACTAGCAATTTGGACATGATAATAGGGCTAAAGACATGAAATTCATCAATTAAATACTCCTAATTACATCACAACCATATCACAAGGAGATTAGCCACGCATGGTGCAAAGAAAATCAGATTTCATAGCCAAATACATCGTTATAATAGCCAAAATACGATAAAATACACCAAATACGGGGTATAAGTTCAAGAATTTATCACCAAATCTCCACTTTAGAACCCAAAACTCCTTTAGAATAGGAAGAATAGCCTCTGGAATTTTTCAGAATTTTTCCCTGGAGAAATACGCACAGTAGCCGCTCCAAAAGTCCCAAAATACGCCAGAATACCCCCAAAACCCTAAAATACGCTTATATAATAGCATTGCGGGTTTGGGGGCTTAACGGGGTCAAAAACCAAACCCATTAGCGCTCAAAACCCGACCCAATTGGCGGATCAATTTTCCGCCGTTCGATCTGGGCGGGATCCGATGTGAGCTCGACACGTGGCCTCGCTAGGCGATCCGTACCCGATAAGCCCGCTTTGCATCCGAGTTCGACTCGGAGTCGACTTCGGCCGTCTGATTCGAATCCATCGGTCGCAAGATTGCCACGTCGCCGCCTCTGTTCGCTAATAATTTCGAATCGAGATCCATCGCAACCGTTCGTTCGAGCGGCAACCTCCTAGGATCGTGACACGTGGCTCCTTTGCGCGCGCTCCGCTCCGCTCGTTCTGCTTGGCTGCGGTCCGTTGGATCGAGATCCGACGTCTCATAATTCGCCGCGTCGCCCGCTACAGATGCTCCGCGTCGTAGCCGTCCGATCAAGCAAAGCGCCGTTGCGATGGCGCCACGTGGCCAGGCTGATGCGCCCCGCTGCTGCGTTGGAGAGAAGATGTGGGCCGTTGGATCTTGATCCGACGGTCCAAATTATTTCTAAATTCCTCAGCTCCGCTGCCGTCCGATGGAGCGGGAACGGCTCTGATGCTGCCACCTGTTGCGCCAAGATTCGTGCAAACTTATTTTAATTCCAATAAATGGTATTCTGCATTCAAAAATTCATAGAAATTAGCACAGATCTCAGAAAAATACAAATAAATAGTCGTTGGAATCGTGAGATCAAGACGATGCTAGGAAAAATATAAAAATGCAGAAATACACAATCAAATTCACGTTTTGTGCACAAATAGAGTAATTTCTCTAATAAATGATGATGAGAAAAATACAAATGTATTAGAGATAAATTAAGAATCATATGGGCACAAAATAGGACTAATAAGGGGGTTAAATATGCAATATTCACTCCGAATCAGCGCCTTCGAGGAAGAACAATAAATTAGCGTAAAAAATTTAGCGGGTGCTAAAGGCGCGGGAACCGAAGGCGCGTGCCTTCTACGTGCTGGCACCCAAATATTGACATCATGCAGGGCCCACTGTGAGTGTATTAATTATGACGTTTTGTTATCCCATGTGTGAGTGTATTATTTTCTTCTCGATTAAGTCAAATGACCGGATAGATAAGGATGATTTGAATAGGCAACAAAATTAAATGTAGATTTATTTCTCCAAAAATTTCCCCCCAAGATACAAAAGATTTCCCTCCCAAAATTTTCACAAACTCTCATCTCAACCGTTGATTTTCCAAGATTAAATCTCAATCATCTTTTTATCAACCTGTTTGTCCTAGTCAGCCCTAGGATTCGAAAACAGTTGTCAAATGTAATATAGATATATAGGTTAGTTCCAATATTATTTAATTAGTTAAAATCTTTTGGCATAATATGATAAATCCAATGAGGCAAATAAAACACGCCCCTCATTACGAACACGTGAACACCCGAAATCGACTAAATCAGGCAAGTGTACACTTTCTACTTGTTTGACATCAAACTGCATACGTTTACTTTTGTGTATTGCGAGATAAAAACATATATGTGCGTGTGTGGGGACATTTTAATTGATAATTCCTTGAACAATATGAAATGCAAACACTGCCGGACATGTATTGATTGTTTGAACTACTCGAAATCATAGATATTGCAAGCCGGTTTGGATAATCATAGATATTGCATGCCAAGATTTGGTTATCTTGTGGGCCGGTTTGGCTAGTCTGGCTCGTGTTCCCGTATTATAAACATATGGGCCGGTTTGGCTGATTCTGGCTCGTGGTCCAGAAAGTACACGTGGATGGGGTTGGGTTCACGGGCACTAGTCGGTAGTAAATGGGTCACCTTCAAGGGCACGAGAAGGTAGATTCACTTACTAGCCGCCTAACGATGTGAACCTTAGTCACTAAATTGAACACACTCATGAACGCCATGAAAATATTAAATTGAACATGTATAATGTATCGAACTGTTATTGCTTCCATGTTACATTCATGTATGTCAGGACACGAGACATGTTACATTGAGTACGAGCTGATTGAGGGAACTGACCCACTGGACCAGGAGTACGCTGATCCAAAAGTTCTCCTCACTGAGAACTAGTTACTGAGCACTACCTGTTGTTGCTCAGAATTTCGTTTATTGCACTTTTGTAGGGTGTGTACCCTCTTTGTAGAACTCTGTTGTTATTGGCCATGCTTGGTGCCTTATTACTTTGTGTACTCTTGTCTGGATGTTGGCTTTGAATTCATAGTTATTTCTGTTGTTTCTGAAATGCATGCAAGTTCATGCGAATGGTTTATTCACAGATGCTTATTGAGTTTGAGCTTCACCGCTTCAACCCATGCGGACCCGCTCGCGTCCTCGCTCCTAAGTATAATGGGAAGCGGTGCGTGACATTAGCTGGACTCGCTTATGAAATATGAAGTGTTTGGACCAAAAGTCCTGATATCAAAAGATATCAAACCTGTAGGCATAATGAGTATTGAATAACACAAATAATAAATAAATAAAATCGTTTTCTATAAGCAACATGCTATAGCTTAGAGGTACATTTCGCTGAAACCAGGAAGTAATCAAGTAAGATGAGCTTGACTCACTTACAAATAAAACTGATGCATCATGATCCCTGGTTATGTTTGCAAAAATCCTGCGATTGGCAAAAGAAAATTTTGGATTTTTGCTGCTATGGATGTTGTGACATCATACCCTTATGGATTTATTCCTAATTTTCTTACTTGCCTGAATAGACTCTGAGACGTCTATTCTATGAAATATATAAATTACAACCAATAAAGTTTCTAATCAAAATGAGGACTCCTATTAAAGGTTGTCTTTGCATCTTTAAAAAAGCAAAGAAAATGATTTGGGATTATATTTTCAAATGACTCAAATCTCATAGGATCTCCTGAAGAGAAAACCGAAATAGCTGTTTAAGCCTAACTGTCAAAAAAGATATGAAAGACCTATGTAAAAATCTTGGCTTACAGACTCATTGTCCAGAAGATGATCACATCATCTAGAAGATGAAACTTTCATCCAGCAGATTACAACATCATCCAGAAGATGATCATACAAAAGATGAAAATAACATCCAGAAGATGAAAATCATTTGACATTTAACTTCATACACCCGAAGTTGATGAAGAAATATGGACAATTGTAATACACTAAATACAACTATTAGTTGTATGGATGTACTTATAGACCCTTTTCCGTTCGCTGGAAGTGGGGATGGATATCCTAGCTCCGAAGTGCCTTACTTGAGTGTCTTAGATACACTCCTTTATCTGGCCAAGTCACTAGACTGGAGCTACGCATCTTTTGCACTACCTCCAAGGGTCACTACTATAAAGAATCATACTCCATGTTAAATGTATTTGCAGATGCAGGTAATAAATCATCGCGATGACCACCTCGAAGGACATACCACATCCTAAAAATTTGTAAAGCGTGTGACTAAGGCAAACATCATCCTACCATTCTGAGAAGCTCATCATCCAAGAAGTAAATCAAGGGTATACATAGCTACGCCTTGAAGTACCTCATAGACACAGTGACGACTGGGTCAGAGACTAGAGACATGGAGTTATCTACCGAGTCTGCAGACCATGCCACTTTCCTAGCTCATCCTTGATAAGTCTACATCAAAGGCGATGAGACAGAGCACACATCTTCATAGGAGCTCCCTTGGATTCAGTAGCTACCATATATGAGAGATACTTGTATAGATGAGCGATGCTTGTATTTTGTATTTTTTCTCTGACCATTGTAGATTGGATTGATGTAAAGCTGTCTAGGAGATCTGCAAGCCTGAAGCTTGTATAGATCGTGGGGAGTTAAATGTAGAGTTGTACTCTTTTTCCTTAGCTATGGTTTTCCCACTGGATTTTCCATAGTCAAAGGTTTTAACGAGGCAACCACATTAACTCAGGATCCAGAAATATCCACCCCTTATGATACTCATAAGCATTATGAATCCTGTAGTATTCATATGACGAGTTTACAAAGATGGATGGATAAGGAGAAGTGTTATAAATGAGACCTTTGGTATGAAAGGCTCTTGGTATCCACCATCTTGTAACGTTTAAATCAATTTAATATAAGAGCTATGGCCTCCACCATAGACTATGATTCTCTCAACTCTCAACAAGATGAGTTTTCTATGCTTTGTCAACTCACCCCAACTATATATTAATTACTCATATTAAATACAATTAGGATTATATTATTACACTTTACATTATATAATAACCTCTCCCCGCCCTCACATTAAACCCCACCCACACATTTCCTCCCTGTCTCCATGCATAGCAAAAACCATTCATCTTCCCTCCACCGACGAAGCCTACTAGAGCTCTGACGATCGCTGCGCCACTCCCTACCGATCCCGGTGCTCTCCCGCTCCGAGCGAACACGACCAAGCTCCCCTTCGTAAAGCACCACAAGCCGACATCTTCGGGAGAAGCATCGTCGCCGACCTGCTCTGGCGAGCTCCCACATGGATCCACTACACTCAACGGCCCCGGTCCTCCTCCTCCGTCACACCCGTCGAGCCACCATGATCTCGAGACCCTTCCCCGACCATTTTTGGTCGTGAGCCTCTCGCCGCTCAGCCAAGCTCCACTGTAACTCCCACTCCATATGCTCGGCCCCCTCTCCTGTTGACCCACCACGAGCACCATCTCCACGGCCACAACAACCACCTCCCAACCCCAACAGCCGCGAACCGAAGAGCCCCATGGCCTCCTCCCTCTTCAGTCGCAAGTCCCCTCTAGGTCTCCTTCCTCCAATGATGCTAAGCTTCGCTCCAAGATCCGACGAGCTCTCAATCGTTACCAAAGACTTCCCCCACCAAAGCCGCCCTTCCATGATGCGCCACCATCGCTAACGAACTCCGACGAGCCCCCTCGGCTACTCTCGTTCTTCCTCCGGCAAAAACCTACACCGAGAGCTCGCTCCGAAGTCATGCAACCCTTCCCATTGTTTCCATGCGACCCGCCGCCGCCGCCGCCAGGGTGCCCCAACCTGCCGCCGTGACCCCCGCCGCTGCACGCCCCCTCCTTTGGCCGACTGGCCCACCACTGCCCTTGCTGCAGTCGCTACACACGCGTGCAAAATAACAGCAAAGAAGAAACAAACGAAGAGAAGGAAAAGAGATGTGTAGAGAGAGAAAGAAGAGAGATACAGAGAAAAATATTTTAAAAAAAATTGAGAAATGAAAATATAGGGCGCAGAAAGAAAATCCAAAAATACCAACAGATTCTACGCATTGTCGCGAATGTGTAGACACCAGAATAACACGAATGGAGCACTTATTTTGAAAGTTATGAATTTCAAAGTTTATGATATTTTATTCAGATTTGATAAAAATACTAATATTTACTATACATACACGTTTAAATATAAAAATATCTTAGTGTTCTACTAGTTGAGAGAAATTTTTTGACATATCGTACATAATATTCCGACATGTACATTTCTTTAAATAAATCATCCAACGTTTACGATTGTTAATTTTTAATTTCAAAATTTAATTTTTAATTAGTTTTAAATTTAGGAAATTGATTTTAAGTGTTTAAAAATTATAAAAAATACCAATGAGCTTCAGAAAATTATTTTCTACACAGATGAAATTATATTATTAAAATCTAGTATGTTTAAAATTATATTAGTACTAGTCATAATCCGTACCCATGGACGCGGTTCATTTAAGATTTTTCCCCGCGAAATCTTTGTTCCCCAAAAAATTATTTCCACAGCCAAAATTTAAAAGAACAACAAATTAGCGTAAAAATATTTAGCAGCACGGGCGCCTTCGGAAAAATATAAAAGAACAACCAATTCGGCGCGGAACAAAAAATTAGCGTAAAAGCGGGCGCCTTCGGTGTAGAACAACAAATTCGGTGTGGAACAACAAATTAGCGTAGAACAACAAATTCGACGTAGGCGCCTTCGGCGCGGAACGACAAATTAGCGTAAAAGCGGGCGCCTTCGGTGTAGAACAACAAATTCGGCACAGGCGCCTTCGGTTCAGAACAACAAATTAGCGTAAACGCAGGTGCCTTCGGTGCGGAATAACAAATTCGGCGTAGTCGCATTCGACACAGAACAACAAATTCGGCGCGGAACAACAAATTAGCGTATAACAACAAATTCGACGTAGGCGCCTTCGTCGCGAAACAACAAATTAGCGTAATAGCGGATGCCTTCGTTGCGAGAAATTATTCTCATCTTGTTGCCCTATGCGTCGAAGAGACGGTGGGCCCCGCGTTGTGGGAGAGATCATTAGATCTGCAGAGCATTCGATCTGCAGCATTAAGTGCAAGTTAAAGGTTTTTCTCCTAATGCATTACTTGCACTCTGCTATTCTCCAGAAACATTCATTCCCCAAAAATTTTCATTTTCCCATTAACTTTCATTTCCCAAGAAATGTTTTTCCCTCCCAAAATTTTCACAAACTCTCATCTCAACCGTTGATTTCCCAAGATTAAATCTCAACCATCCTTCTATCAACATGTTTGTCCGAGTCAGCTTGTCCTAGTCAGGCCTAGGATTCAAAAACAATTATGTTTTAATATATAGATGTATTTTGACACAATTTTAAGCTATAATAAAAATAAAAACGTTAAGAAAAATAGTAGAAAATTGGAAAACCTATAACCGTTTGTATCTTATGTTTGCAGGAGCCGATTTTTTATACGAGCACCTCTGATAGTCTTAGCTCCAGCCTCATCTTTCCCCAACGATCTCATAATCAGTAAGTCATTCTAATTCTAGATTTAGAAGTTTAAACAAGTGTGCTAGTATAAACCATAGGGTAGCGCATTAATATAGTCTAACGATGACTGTCGTTCTGATGGAAAATCAATATCGACTTGGACATGTTTCTTGCCAATTTAGAGACCTAATTAAGATAAGTAACTACTCAATTGCATATTATTTATGCTTGCGCCTTTCATAATTATGAAACTTACCTTGTATGTAAACCATAACTATATTGATACAACAAAAGTTGATAATCGGCATTCTTAAGGTATCCTCGAGCCGGTGTCTAGGATCGTTTGGTGTCTAAGGAAGGATTACATTAATTGGGCTCGCCCTAGCTTTGGATAGTGATCCTACATGGCCAAACCTGACTGGCAGTGTTTGCCTGGATCAAATTAAAATTCCAATTATCATCAAATGCAGATATTGATTATATATACCTGGAATTCAGCCTTTTAAAACTTAGATTTTGTGGTAGGTTAATATGAGTTACTTCGATTCTTTACATGCATCTCTCTACTATACTCATCGCACGTAAACTCATATTCACAATGTTAACACATTTGTCACGTACTCCCTTGCCTATCATGTTATTTTATGCTTCTCACTTGGAAATTATGCATTGTGGAATATCATGTCATGTGCAATCTCATGTTGGAACATTATGTTGACAACTCATGTTGGAATCTCATATTGGAATATCCCGTGGAAATGTAAACTTAACACTCGACACTTCACTGAGTTTGGGGTAACTCATAGTTGAGAGAGTGTGATAGTAACTGGAGTTCATCTACATGTCCTGCTGCCTGTCTTTCGGCATCCCATCCCGCTGCATGTGTTTCGGTAAACATGTCCCGCTGCCTATGTTTCGACATCGTCTGGGTAAGCGCACCCAGGTAGGAGATGAACTCAATGGTTGCATACTCTTCTTCTTGAATCACGTAGATTCTAGTTTAGTTACCGCTTGCACAGTCACCTTTACTTTATTCATTACATGCACGTTACTTATCACACTGTTTACCCACCTGTACGTTACTTATCGCACTTGCATGCATGAATGCATTTACTTGTCGCACCTGTCTGTAGTTACTTCTTTAGTCTGTTTCCTTACTTAGCCTGGTTTATGCTCGTGCACCGCTTTTATTTCTATTTCTAGAATTGTTGTGAATTACCTACGGTTCTGCTTTGTGGCACCATCAGACGACGAGCAGAATGAAGAAGAGGCTCCAGAGTTTTTAGGAGCCTGAGTTCGACCCCAAGACAGTAGATTTCTAGAGCTTGAGTTTGGGTGTGTATTGTATTCCTATATGTATTGCCTTATGTTTTATGTCATGTATTCATGTGTGAGCTGCGTGTAGTGTAATGTATAATATATATTGTAATAATTGGACGTTCGTTTGAGTATTTTTGTTCATCTCTACATTCTATGCTATATTGTTTTCACCGGTTAACAACAGGACCTGCAAATGTATCAAATAGTAATTGCCCCCTGAGAACGGGTCGTTACACCACGCCCACATTTTTTGCACAACTCTCATACACTCTACTATCAACTATCTAACAAAATTCCGAATACAGTGTTCAAGCTCTCAACTCGCAAGCAATTAGAACCTGCCAATCAAGAAACTCAAGCTCCGTCTATTCTCAATCTTTGTGCGCTCTCAAGCTCCGTCTGCTCTCTACTTTACTCATAACACTACAATCAGGTTACTTCTACTCTTACACAAGCTTCTCTCCTATTGCACATACTTCGACATAAGCACTCCAAACCAGATCACGAAAATCTGAGGTTTGAAAGCACTTTACCCGTGAAAGTATCATGGCAAAACTGGCGAGTAGGTAGTTTGTAAAATAAGTAGATTAGATTTTAATTACAGACATGCCGACGTCATAACGCATCTTAAGAGACGCATAGAATCTCACAAGAAAATAGATGCAAGATGGACTACTTTGAACATATCCGCTGTTCTACATATCTAACCAATTTCTCATATTCTGTTGATACACTAAGGAAAGAGATGGCTAGATTTGTTTTATGCCAAGAATTATCATTTAGGTATGGAGAAAGTCATAATTAGAAAGATTTAATCAAGTGACCCTTACCACTTCATTTAGAAGAGTGCCTAGAAACACTATTAGAAGAGAGACTGTGTTAGCATCTCACGATGGAAAAGCAAAATTGATGCAATCTTTTGCTATCTTACAAATCTAGAATTGCATTAACATCGGACATATGGACAACGAAATGTGGTGCTTTCTATTTATATGTTATGTCCCATTACCTAGAAGATGACTACACTCTTATTAAAAGGATTATAGGATTTAGAATGTTAGAGCATGTTCATACCGGTGGTGCTATCAGCAATTTGATAATGTCTATTATTCATAATTTTGATATATCCGGAAAAAATTACATTTACTTTTGATAATGCTTGTAACAATAATAGTGCAATTTCATATTTAAAAAGACTTTTAAACATTGAGCTGGAAAACAATTGTTCGTCCCCACATGTTCGATGAAATGCCACACCCACCGATTGTTCGTCCCTTAGCCGGGAAAACAATTGAGTTATATTTGAGATGAATTCCCATGCCCACGGCCTCATTCACACACACAACATACGAGTCCTCCTTGTTACTTGCCGATTCGGCTCTCCACCCCTAGCCACTTAGGTTAGAGTTTAGTTTTCACCACTTTTTCTTTCACACACTCATCCACCGTTAGTTGAGTTAGTTGTAGCACGCTATTATCTTTCTTTATCAATCAATTTTGTGAAAATAGAACGAATTGTCCCTGTGATCCGACCCGGTACTCACCGGTTATTTTTATATTGCATTGACACTCCTACGCTTGGGAGTGGAAGGCGTGCACTTGCGCGTTTTCCGAGTCAACCAGATTGGGTTTGGCTAATTGTGTATGTTTTGTTTCCTTCTTAGAGGTGGGTGGATGAGTTGCTAACTTGTGTTTAGAATGAGAAAGAGAGTTATATAAGTGAATGTTTCTTTCTAATCAAATCGAGTAGCCAGTGCCCCACGAAACATTAGGGAGGATGCCAAAGATGAGGTTTAGGGGATCATTCCATCCCTTTACCTATATAGCGTTATCGCGTGTATGCAAAGGTGGCCGTGTTTGCGTTTTATAGCGTTATCGCGTGAATACAAAACATAAACATCCAAAAATAATAATACAAAAAAAGAAAAGAAAAGAAAAATGAATGAATATATGAAAGAATAAGCAACATGAGTGATGCAATCTCATCTCCCGTAACCTAGAGGAATTTCTTTTGTTTTGGCCATTTCCATAAAAATTAGAAACTTTTCCATTTACGATATATCCTAATGAATGTGATACGGTGCTTATTACCTTACTTTTCTTTGAATTGGATTGAGGGGAGTGTCATTTGTTATTTACTTTCATACATTGGGTATATTGTCTTTGAAATCATTTGGAAATATCATTTAGGGGTATGAGGATATCTTGAGTTGGTGCATGTTTTCCCATTTAATCCGAATTTATCGCATATTTTGCTAGGGACTAGCAAAAAGCTAGTTGGGGGGGTGTGATTCGGAGCGAAAAGTGTATATTTATACCCCCTAACTACCCCCATTTTGTGCTAAAGATTAGGCTTAAACTTGCTCTTTTTGGGTATATTTTCATTTCATTTCATTTTAGGGCTTACTCTCATTCTTGGCACAAAATATGATTTTTATCGTCTTTATTGGCCTTCTGATATTTTTCATATGCTCCTGTTATTATTGTGATCATATTATCAATTTTTTAGAATTATTTGAGCAATGGATTGTTTTATATGAATTTTGGAAGTCAATATTGTTTTATATAAGTCATTATATTCATTTTACAATCAATTGGACTAATTTCTCCTTGCCCTATTTTTCAGGTACTCCTGGGAGTCTTGAGGATTTTTCAGAATTTTCTGGGATTTTTAGGGATTTTTGGGGATTTATTTGGAGCAAGAGAAGCATTTCAAGGAGTTTCTGGAATTTAAAAAAATAAAATCAAAAAATATAAAAAAACACAGCTTTTGGGCCGGCCCGCTGGCCGGCCCAATCTCGCGGCCCGCACTCACTGCGGGCCGCTGTATAAAAAATTAAAAATACATTTTTTGTACAAAGCGTAGGCGTGCGCTTTGGGCCCGCTGGCCGGCCCGCGGCAGCGGGCCCAGTTGTTGATCAGTGCCCGCTCCCAGCAGAGCGGGCGGGCGCGTCTGGGGCCGGATCCGACCCGATCCGGCCCCTTCGACGTGCTGCTGAGGCAGCTGAGCGCGCGCGCAACTAGCGACGGGTCGGGCGCGGTTTCCCCGACCCGCAAGCCCGATTTCAGCCCAAATGTTCGAAAATGGGGTTTATTTTCGGCTGTGGCATTTCCAGAGAAGATAGCTTCATTTTTTTCGGCCTGTAGCAAACGAGAGGAGCTTCTTCTTGGTTTTTGTATTTTTAGGGCTTGGGAGAGAGCTTGATGGCAATGGGTGAATGTGGAAGCTTGGAGGAGGAGCATATAGGTGGAAGCAAGGGTTCATTTGGGAGAGTTCTTGGGTGAAATTCTTCCTTCCTCTTTGTATTTTGATATCTCCCTATTATAATGAATTTGGGTTAACTTTGAATGAAAATTCCATCTTTTGATTCATGATGATTGGGTAGTGTTAATTTGCTTGGGTTGTGATTTATTGTGTTTGGTTGCTAATTTTAGCCCCAATTTCCTCTTGCCTATTATCTTGCTAATCTTGAATGAATTGTTAGTGCACACTTTAATTGGTTAAGTCCCGAGAGGGCAATTTGAGAAAAATCCATGTTCATATATTGATAGTGCTATGTGATGCATCCATGCCTATTGCTAATTATGGTGTTCTTTAATGCTAAATTTTCCGATTGAGTGTTCTTAGCCGGATGATCAATTGAGTTATATGCAGATAATTAGAGCTTAATTAACACCAATTTTAATGATCCCACAACCCATGCTCTCTTGCGTTGCTATCCTAAATCCTCTAATTTGGCTCTCTAACCACACCCACTTAGGAAAGGCTTGTTGATTTACCACTCCGTTTTTCCACTCATCCACTTTAATTAAGGTTGTTGTTTCACGCTATTTCCTTTCTTTATCAATCAATTTTGTGAATATAGAACGACTTGTCCCAGTGATCCGACCCGGTACTCACCGGTTATTTTTATTGCATTGACACTCCTACGCTTGGGAGTGGAAGGCGTGCTTTTGCGCGTCTTTCCGTCACAACCAACCTGCTGGCACACTATACACTTCGCCACACTCCGTGCGACGCTTCTCTTCATACCGTGCCACCAGTAGTGTTGCCGTAAGTCCTGGTACATCTTGGTACCGCCTAGATGAATGGAGTATGGGGAACTATGAGCTTCCTCCAATAGAGCTTCTCTGACGTCTCCAGATGGTACGCCGATGCGGTTGTCGAATCTTAAAGATCCGTCCTCATGGATCTTGAATTCAGGCCTCTGACCTGCTAACACCATGTCTCTGATCTTCTGCAGCTTCTCATCTCCGGATTGGGCAGCTTTAATCTTGTCCACCAAGTCAGACTGGATCTGAAGGTTGAGTAATGAAGACGTCACTCTAGGAAGTATGACATCCATCTCCATGGCTCGAATCTCGTGTCGAAGCCTCCATTGTGATGTGAGAGTCATCACTACAGGGAGATGACTCAGAGCATCAGGTACGATATTGACCTTCCCAGGATGGTACTGAAGGTTAATATTATAGTCCGCCATCAGCTCGATCCATCGACGTTGGCGCATGTTGAGCTCCTTCTGGGTGAACAAGTATTTGAGACTCTTGTGATCTGAGAATATCTTCACATGTTTGCCCAGCAAAAAGTGCCTCCATATCTTCAGAGCAAAGATAACTACCGCCAACTTAAGGTCATAAGTGGGGTAGTTCTTCTCATGGATCTTCAATTGCATGGATGCATAGGCAACGACTCGGCCATGCTGATGCAGCACACACCCAAGTCCTTTGCCGGAAGCGTCACAAAATACTTCGAACCCTCCAGTTCTGTCTGGGGTGACCAGAATCGTGGCAGAAGTCAATCTTCTCTTCAGCTCCTGGAATGCATCCTCATACGCCTTCGACCAGACGAATACCATGTCCTTTCTCGTCAATCGCGTCATGAATCCTGTGATCTTCGAGAAGTCCTGGATGAATCGGCTGTAGTAGCCAGCCAATCCCAGGAAACTTCGAATCTCAGTCATAGTCTTAGGGGCCGACCAGTTCTGAACAGCAGCTACCTTCTCAGGGTCAACGGATATCCCTTCTCCTGATATGATGTGGCCCAGGAAAGCCACCTTGTCTAGCCAAAACTCACCCTTACTGTACTTGACATACAGTTGGTGTTGTCTCAGCGTCTCCAAGACCTTCCTCAGGTGTATTCTGTGCTCCTCGGCATCCTTCAAGTAGATGAGGATGTCGTCGATGTAGACCACTACAAACTTGTCTAGATGGTTGTACAGGACCTGGTTCATGAGACTCATGAATACAGCAGGTGCATTATGTTGGATCCTGTGGATGGCAAACAACACTAGAAGGGGGGGTTGAATACTGTTGTATAGAAATAATATCTTTTCGTTCTTTATAAATCAACACAAAATGAATCCTTCTAATGTTGCCTAAGAAACCAAGTAGAGCGATCTACGCTTGGTTCTTAATCAACAAGTTAATCTAATAATCACAGAGTAATTTCACATCAGACAAAAGACAGTTAATCTTTGCAATATAAGAGATAAACAATTTTGGTTATAATCAGATAGTAGATCTTTACACACAGATAAATCTTTACACAACGAAATGTATGATCTTTTCAATATGTAAAAAGAACAAAGATTACAAGGATATAATAATAGCAAAGTAAATAAAAGTTGCTTGCAGAGATAAATAATCAAACACAGAAAAGCAATCGCAAACACTAGGATTTTTATCCTGGTTCCCCACAACTTTTGGGTACGTCCAGTCCCCGACCAATCCAGTACGAGATTTTCCACTATCTGCCTTGGCAAATACAAATACCTAACTCCACTCGTTAGGATTTCCAACGACATAGTCTTGACCAGGATTTCCAACGGCAACACCTAGACTTGTCTAGGGTTCCAACAACAACACAATAAAATTGATATCCAAATCACCACAATAAATTGATGGAGATTGGTTTTACACCCAGATTCTATAGCCAAATAATAATAGACAAAATTGCGTGTAGTGGCGTGATAGAATAAGATTCTAGATCATACAAAGATACGAAAGAATTCTTTGTGATCTAGATCTAATGTTTTTCAAAAAATCCTTTAAATAAAAATCAAGAGAAAGTAATACGGATTTGAAAAACTGTTAGCCAATAAAACGAGATTATGATCTTCAGAAAATAATAACGAAATTGCAAGATCAAGAATAAAACAGAATTGGCTAAAGAGAATGAGAGCTTTAGAACTTTAGAGCGTTTGCACGAGAGAATTTGAATTCAATAGTTGCTGTGTTTTTCTCAATGAAAATGGTCCTCTATTTATTGGAGAAATCTGAGAATTCGAAATTCAAATTACTTTGAGTTTTGTCCTAAAAATCATGTGAGAAAATTGCTCAACGATATTTCAAAATTCAAGTCAAAACGTCAAACTTCGACAGCTGGTAGTCGACTCCCTAGGAGTGGTAGTCGACTCCCAGTGTGTTTCAGGAAATCTTGATTCTCAGCTGGTAGTCGACTCCCTACCTTTGGTAGTCGACTCCCAGAGGAGTTTTTCCTGCGACACAGCTAGTCAAACAAGTAGCTAACTCAAGGGTGTGTGGAGTTTCACTACGGAATTACAAAACGACTAGAGAAAGCTCTCAAAATCATTTTTGAAGATGATTTAAAAGATACTCAAAAACATTTTAAAATCATTTGTGTGTGTGTGATTGTCTATACGATTTGGCTTTAACAATACCCTAAAAAAGACACAACACACTTACTATAGACTAGGACACGTCTTCAGAAGCTTGATCAATTTGATGGAGTAGATGTGAGCTTCACTTGAGCTTCTTGTTCTATTTGAGCTTTGAGCTTCATCATTTGATCTTAGCCACGTTCGTCCTTGTCTTTGAGCGTAGTGATCACTCCTTATTTTACACCTTTTTTCCGTGTATTTGCATGCCATTTAGATCGCCCAAATCATGTTTTTCACGATATATCGACGATATTGCGATGCTTTTCACGATTTGTTGTTTTTGTCGCATTTCAGGTGATTTGGCGCGATTTGGAGTGATCTCGAGATGCGCTTACTCTAGACGGCCACCGACGACCTCCCCGAGGGGTATTTTGCTGTTGGAGAGGAGCGGAAGAAGAATGGACGTCGCAGGAGCGACGAGGAGGCCAAAACAATCAGATTGGGCATTTTTTGTGTCCCACTCGGCCGAGTGGAGGAGCCACTCGGCCGACCAGCGAGACACTGCTCGGCCGACCCGTTCAGACACGATTTCCATGTGTACTCGGCCGAGCGACGGAGACCACATCGGCCGAGTGACGATACCACGTCCGCCCGAGTGGCGCCGAGACGAAGCCCCTCCAAAATATCGAAGTTTCTGTTTTTCGGCCACCTGAGCTTCAGAAGACCCACTCGGCCGAGTGGATTATCCCGTCCGCCCGAGTGCAGTGAAGCCGTCGGCCGAGTGACGACAACTCACTCGGCCGAGCCGCTCCCGAAGTGAAGACCCCTGAAGGCCCCGACTTACTGGAAAAGTACAAGGTTTCTCACTTGGCCGAGCGACATTTGTCACTCGGCCGAGTGCGATGCGCTGCCTGTAGCGAAATTTGCGGAAAACAGGCTGTGCAGGGGCATTTTGGTCAGGATTTTTGGACGATTTTTGGGGCTATTTAAGCCCTGTTTTTACCCTAGTTTTGGGAGCCATCTCTTAGATCTTTTGTAGCTTTTTAGATTACTTTTTAGCTTTATTATTGTGATTGGAGAAGAGGAAAAACTTGGATTTTTGTTGGATCAAATTGAAGAACTCCATTGGTTTGCATCTCTCTTCCCTAAAAATTCTATTTTTATTGTTTATCTCAATATTTGTGATGAATTCCATTGCTTATTTCATTGATCAAATTTGTGATATTACTATGATTTGTGAGTAGTCACCACGTCTTGGGGCGTGGGGATGAACCCTACGAGCCCTATTTCATAATTGTGATGAATTGGTAGAAATTGAGCTAGGATTGTTATTAGAGATTAGATTGGGATCGATTTACTACGGATGGCTAGGTATTCATATCAATTGAGATTTGCAAGAGATTGGATCCCAATTCGATAGGAAACCCTAGAAATCCGAATTGGGTTGGAGTCGGATTTTCGAAGTATCGGTTTGCAAGAGATTGGACCGATATTAGGATTTCCGGGTGCAATTCCATGCCAATACCCGTTTGCAAGAGATTGGGCGGGTAGGAACTATCCCAATCTAGATCGTGGACCGAGTTTGCAAGAGGTTGGGCTCGGTGCGCGATTGGACGATGATGTTGATCCTAATGCTAGCTTCCCTAGGCTAGGGTTTGCAAGAGATTGGACCCGAACCTAGGAAAGCTATAGACCGACAACAGCGCGAGAGCGTGAGCTTGGTTCTACATTCAGTTGCAACTAGTTCATCCGAATTCTCATTCTAGCAATTTTAATACCGACGAACCACTCTTATGAAATACGGTGAGTAGCGGGGGTTCCCCATTCCCTAGACGTTCTTTATTTGATTTGATACTTCGCACATTTGTCTGACGATTGTGACAGGATCGCCCAAGGCAATTATCTCTCTTGAATAGCCAGGTTGATTAGGAACAAGCACGGTCATTCGTCCTCCCTGTGTTCGATACCCGCTCGCCGCTATACCGTGCGCTTGCGGTAAAACTACAACCGTCGCTCCGGGACGTGTATCCGGGGCGCGAACAAGTTTTTGGCGCCGTTGCCGGGGAGGGCGTTTTGACGGTGTTTGGCATCGACCACCCGGTTATTTCTTCTTTCTTTCTTTCTTCATTTTCCTCTATATCTTATTCTAACTTTATTCGCAGCCCTATTTGCATATTCTCCCCGTATTTTGCATAAGATCTTAACAGGGAGAATGGAGGATGCACTGCCAACAATGGAACTCAGTCGGGAAGACTATGACTCCTTCACAGACCTCCTTAAGGAGCTTGTCGACGAGGTCCACGCTACCGGAGCATTTGCTATCGATATCAAGGACCCCGACGAGCAACTATTCGCTAGTTTTGTGATGGACCAAATCTCCCCGGAGGGGACTGTCGGAGGCGATGTCAGAGTTGATGTGGTCGACGACAAACTGTATTTCGAAGACAATAGAGCAAGTGTCGAAGAACACTATACTCCCGAAGAATCCTTCGAGCAAACCGACATTCAGGGAGTTACACTCTATGACGCTCACTCCTGCTTTTATGAATCGTCTGATGTGCTTCTTGATTCCAGGTATGAACCGGAGCAGAGTGAAGGTTTTGGCGATGCTAGCACCGAATCGGAGAGCACCTATTTCGATGCCTCGTCCTCACTAAGTAGCGAGTCTGACTCGTCACAAGAAAGCACGCCACCTGAACATGAGCTGAACCCGGATGACAAGGAAGGGGCCGAACTCATGCGAGCCGATGAAGTGGAAGGAGCAGCGCCTCTTCAGGTGGAACTTAAACAATTACCTCCGAATCTAAGGTACGCCTTCTTGGGTAGCAAATTAACTTTCCCGGTGATAGTAAACTCCCACCTCACGCCGGACCAACTTGAAAAACTCCTAGATGTTCTTAGGAGCCACAAAGATGTCCTGGGCTACACTATCTCCGATCTAAAAGGGATAAGCCCTAGTCTTTGCATGCATAGGATCCATTTGGAGGATACCGATGCCACCTCCATTGAGCCTCAAAGGCGGCTAAACCCGAACATGAAGGAGGTGGTTAAAAAAGAAATCCTAAAACTGCTAGAAGCCGGCATTATTTACCCTATCTCAGACAGTAGGTGGGTTAGCCCCGTTCACGTTGTTCCCAAGAAGGGGGGGATGACGGTCATAAAAAACGAAAAAGGTGAGCCCATATCTACACGTACCGTCACGGGATGGCGAATGTGCATCGACTATAGGAAACTCAATAAAGCTACCCGAAAGGATCATTACCCATTGCCCTTCATTGATCAAATGCTTGAACGCCTTGCAAAACATAAATACTTTTGCTACCTAGATGGGTATTCGGGATTCTTCCAAATCCCTTTGCACGAAGATGACCAAGAAAAGACAACTTTCACTTGCCCCTATGGCACCTATGCTTACCGTAGGATGCCGTTTGGTCTTTGTAATGCCCCCGCCACTTTTCAGAGGTGTATGACATCCATATTTTCCGATTACATTGAAAATATTATGGAAGTTTTTATGGATGATTTCTCGGTCTACGGAAGTGAGTTTGACTCTTGCTTGGAAAATCTTACTAAAGTCCTGAAAAGGTGCCAACAAAACAATCTCACTCTCAATTGGGAGAAGTGTCACTTCATGGTCACGGAAGGTATAGTTCTCGGACATCTTGTTTCCTCGAGGGGAATTGAGGTAGATAAGGCGAAAATTGAGGTAATCGAAAAACTTCCTCCTCCTATTAATGTCAAGGGCATTAGAGGCTTTCTTGGTCATGCGGGGTTTTACCGCCGCTTCATCAAGGACTTTGCCTCGATTGCCCGACCACTCACCTCCTTGCTCGCTAAAGATATGCCTTTTGATTTTTCAGGAGAATGCTTGCAAGCCTTCAACACCTTGAAAGAAGCACTAGTTTCCGCACCCATCATACAACCGCCGGATTGGAGCCTTCCTTTTGAGCTAATGTGTGATGCTAGCGACCAAGCCATTGGAGCGGTATTAGGGCAAAGAAAAGATAAGAAGCTTCATGCGATATACTATGCAAGCAAGACATTGGATGACGCGCAGAAAAACTACACAACTACCGAGAAAGAGCTTCTAGCGGTCGTATATTCCATAGAGAAGTTTCGCTCCTACCTCCTCGGTTCCAAGGTGATTGTCCACACCGACCATGCGGCATTGAAGTATCTTTTAAACAAGAAGGAGGCCAAACCTCGGTTGATTAGGTGGATACTCTTGTTGCAAGAATTCGACCTAGAGATAAGAGATAAGAAGGGTATGGATAACGTCGTGGCGGATCATTTATCTAGGCTCATTCGCGACAAGGATGATGAGAGCCTACCTATTGACGACACGTTTGTTGATGAGAGGCTATATGCGGTAAAGACCGGTGAAGTACCTTGGTACGCGGACTTCGTCAACTACTTGGCTTGCGGAATCAAACCGCATGGGATGTCCACGCAACAAAAGAGGAGATTTATGCATGAGGTCCGTAGCTATTTTTGGGAAGATCCTTACCTTTTCAAGATATGCAAAGATACTGTCATCCGTAGGTGTGTTTCTAAGGAGGAGGCGACATCGATCATCTTGCATTGCCACGGTCTACCGTGCGGAGGACATCATGCCGCCTCTAAAACAACCGCCAAGATCTTGCAGAGCGGGTTCTTCTGGCCGACAATGTTTAAAGACACCCATAACTTTGTAAAGGGGTGCGATAGATGCCAACGGACCGGGAATATCTCCAAGCGCAATGAAATGCCAATGAGGCCCATCCAAGAAATTGAGCTTTTTGATTGTTGGGGAGTAGACTTCATGGGACCATTTCCATCGAGCAATGGCAACAAATACATCCTATTGGCCGTCGACTACGTCTCCAAATGGGTGGAAGCGATTGCCACCCCTACTAATGATGCAAGGGTCGTCTCCAAGTTCTTCAAGCAAAATATCTTCCCGTGCTTCGGAGTGCCACGTACCTTGATAAGCGACGGGGGAAGCCACTTCATAGAGAACAAGTTTGAAGCCATGCTAAAGAAGTACGGAGTAAACCATAGAGTTGGCATGGCCTATCACCCCCAGACGAGCGGCCAAGTGGAAGTGTCAAATAGATAGATCAAGCAAATCCTCGAGAAAACCGTGGATCGGTCTAGAAAGGATTGGTCAATGAAGCTAAACGATGCTCTATGGGCATATCGTACGGCCTTTCGCACTCCCATAGGCACCACACCGTTCCGACTAGTTTATGGGAAGGCTTGCCACTTGCCGGTAGAGTTGGAACACCGCGCATATTGGGCCATCAAGACCTTTAACTACGACTACAAGAGTGCGGCGGTGAGGCGACTCTTGGACATCAACGAGCTTGATGAAATAAGGAGAGACGCCTATGAGAGCTCGAGAATCTACAAGGAAAGGACCAAGATTCTCCACGATGCCCGCATAACCGTCACGGACTTCAAAGTAGGAGACAAAGTCTTGCTCTACAATTCCCGGCTCCGACTATTTCCCGGTAAGTTGAGGTCACGTTGGTCCGGACCTTTCACCATCAAGCATATACAACCGGGAGGAGCTTTCGAGTTGGAGAGCAAGGACGGTTCCACGTTCAAAGTAAACGGTCAAAGGCTCAAGCACTATTCCGAAGGAATCCCGACGGGCGAAACCAATAGGGTATATTTGCTCAAGGAACGGTCGGATGATCTCTCGGACCTCCTTGATGAGGTGATAGAGGAGGCGATTCCCCACTCAATTGGCGCCCTTTTTGATGAAGATTTTGAAGAAGGCCCGGATTTATGCCATGAAGAGAATAAAGATGATTCCCCCGACCTCTCCGGTGAAGAAGATGAAGGCGACGCTGATTTCGCAAGAATTCGAGAGCTCTGCAAGCTCTCGACATTAAAGTCTCCAAAGAAAGCTCCGCCGGCACGGAAACCGGCATCACCGGTTAAGCCGTTGACCGGAGCAAACGCTAGCTTGGGGGAGCCTCCCCCCGACACTATTCGAGAAGAGAGACCACCGCGGGAGAACGCGCCGCCGCCACATCCAAATCCAAGCGCGCTCCCCGGAAAATTCGATGGGTGCATCTCATATGCACCAAACATCCCGCATTGATTGAAAATTATAGGGGGTCGAGCTCACGACCTTAAACGAGCGCTTGTCGGGAGGCAACCCGACGGTGTTTGCTTTATTTTTACTTTTTCTTTATTTTCGTTTTAGAAATTTTTAGTGTTTCGAGTCGTTCGCCCAAAAATTTTGTGATAACGGGTCCTATTTTTCTTGACAGGAGAGGAGATAGGTAGATCCATCATGAGGAGGATGAACGAGACGACGAGGAGCGCCCCAAGAAGGCGCTCGACGCTTAGGAGGAGGATGAAATCGACTGGAGGAAGAAAGACGGAGTTTAGAGCCCAAACGAAGACAAACAGCAGAAAACAAGGCTCACTCGGCCGAGCATACTAGTCACTCGGCCGAGTACAGAAGTTCTTCCGGCCGAGCCGCTCACGAACGAGGGAAGTCTACTGTACCCAACTCTCTGTCTATTTTCCTCATTTCATTATAACTGCTACTCGGCCGAGTATATATATTCACTCGGCCGAGTGAAACGGATACCCTCCTAGGGCGAGTCATGCCGAGTAGCTTGAGTCACTCGGCCGAATGGACTTACTCCACTCGGCCGAGGCTGGCAAAGCCACTCGGCCGAAGCGATATCGGGGAGGAAACTTTCAATGGTCTCGCTCGGCCGAGTGACCACGTCACTCGGCCGAGTCGTAAGTTTTATTATATAAGGGCCGAGGGGGGCTCATTTTTCGAAATCCCAAAACCCCCCAAGCGCCCGACGCTCCAGCTCCCCTCGCCCGATCTCGCTTCGCTCAGACCCTCACTCGCCCGGATGACCTCGCCGCGCCGCCGCTCGGTCCGCCGCCGCCGGCCGAGCACACGCCGGTGCCTCGCCCGAGTCGCCGCCGGCGGCACGCCGTCCGATCACCTCCGGTAACCCTGTTTTCGCCGTTTTCTCCTCTTTTCGTGTATTTCTTAAGGATCCACGTGCTAAACGCCCCCCTAACCCAAATCAATTCCTATATCTATCCATTATACCCCTATTGCTCCATACATTTTGATTATTACTCGCTGATATCGCTTTTTCATGCGCAGGTTGCTTTTTGGAGCTTAGGGGAGCTCAGGGGAGCTTCTACGGGCTGCTCAGGACTTCGTGGAGGCGCGGAATTCGCACGCTTCCACTGCCTAGCACTCGCGGTGTGTTTGGGTATACTCTTTCCATTCTTTTACACTCACCGCACTTTTTTCACTTTTTCTGCGCGCGCTCGGGGCCGATATGCCGCCCCGGACACGGCCGCGGTCGACGAGAGCTTCCGCCAAGCGGAAGCGGTCGGACGAGCCCGGCCCCTCCCACTTGGTGGAGGAATCTCCTCCGCCTTCCCCCACACACCCCGCACAGCCTGCAGGCCCCGCACACCCCGCACAGCCTGCAGCGCACCCACAGCCCGCACAGCCACTCCCCGCCGCTGCACAGCCACCACCACCGGCTCCACTGGTCGGGCCGCTCGGGATCACGTTCCGAGACGACGCACACCGCGCCGTCTTCGACCGTATCTCCCAGCGCTCGATCGTACCCTCCAGGTTTGCACACCTCGCTGACCTTGGACGCCTGGGGGTACTAGAGGGGATACTCACGTTGTACGACAATGTGGGTTGGCGCGACTTCCTTCAGGTGTCGGCGGACACGTTCACCCGCCCGACACTTGAGGTTTTGAGTTCGATCGCCCGGATCGATGAGGGATGCTCATTCAGGTTCATGGATCGAGAGTGCCAGGTCACTCTCGATATGATGAGAGCGTTCTTCTCATGGCCCGCAGTCCCCGGAGCCGATCGCGGTTACGGCCCTACCCACATCCCCCCACCTTCCTTCGACGCCGGCGCCTTCTGGGCCCGGATTACAGGCCACCACGCCGCCTTTGACCCTAGTAGGGCCAAGGCCTCGGCCATTGTCCACCCCTGCCTACGTATTGCCCAGCGCCTCATGGCGACCACCTTTTTGGCCAGATATGAGCCGGGCACGATGTCTACGCCAGAGCTCTACATGCTCTATGCGATGACACGTCCAAGAGCTCTATCTAGGGATGGACATGAGCTTGTCCCCACCGTCGTGATCGACATTGCAGCTTGGTTTTTAGACCGCATCATTGTATCGGTGGGCGCTCGCTCACCGATCTGCTGCGGCGGTCTGATCACCCTGCTTACCATGATGACGGGCGAGGACCTACCTGACGACCTGCGGCGAGTATCGGGCCCCACTTCTTTGTCGATTGATGTCATGGCCCGGATGAAGATGCTTCGTCCGCATGGTGAGCGTCACTGGGTCTGGTTGCACGGCCCCTACGGGGCCGATTACATGATTCTCTCGAGCCCTGCTCGGACCCAGATTGCACCAGCCCACGTTGACTGGCTCCCAGAGATGGATGTCCTCATCCCTGCCGCCTACGTGCTCAAGGCCGAGCAGGCCCACGCTGCCCACGCTGCCCAGGCTGCCCCCGCAGACCCTGCTGCACACCCTGCCGAGCCTGCCGCCGACCCTGTTGACCCAGTGGCCCCTCAGCCCATACCAGTCGTTTCCGCTGCTCCTGACACTTCTGTCCCCACCTCTGTCAGTGTCGAGAGTACTTTTGCTGAGCCCACTTCCACCACTGTCACCACTTCCGAGGCTGTCCCCACCACTCCCGCTGCCACCTCTGGCCCTCTGTCTGTGGCGCCTCTTTGCTCCGCACTCCCCGAGCGCCCGCCGACCTTTGTCGAGCATGGAGAGCCCTCGTTTGCTGCGGTCGTGGAGACCATGGCTAGCATGATCTCCGCTGGGATTGCGCCTTTTGGTCCACACAGTTCCGCCCCAGCGGTAGAGTCCTCTGTCTCCACAGCCGCCGTATTCTCCGAGAGCGTCGTGGAGTCTGTCCACACTTCTGGGCCACTGACCTCTCTTGCCACCTCGTTGCCACTTTTGCACGCTTCCTTTGCTGCCGCTGCCTCTACTTCTCACCAGCCAGCGTCCCGGCCTCACACTGAGGCCAGGCCCACATTTGCTGGCGCGGTACCTTTTGTCCCCTTCCCTGCTGAGCCCGTTACATACTCCACACGCGTACGCCAGCCTCGCCCTGCACAGCCTAGACCGGTGCGTCCCTCTGCACCACCCCTGCCTGACACTGTACTGCAGAGCATTCGTGCTCTTGAGTTGGCGGTGGGCGGTCTCAGAGGTGACCTTAGGACCCTGTCCTCCACCGTCTCTACGATGGCTGGACGCTTTGACCTGATCCCTCAGATCCACTACTGCCTGACACAGATCTTAGAGCGTCTCCCGCGCGTACCCCCACCCACCCAACAGGTTCCCACACACACTTCCACACACACTAGACCTGCTCCCACTTCCACGCCCACCTCTGCTCAGCAGCCTACACCACCACCACCACCTCCTCCACCTCGGGACGGAGACGGTGCAGCGCCACCTTCTTAGGCACCCCTGATGCCTTAGTCTATTCCTGCCGTTATGCTGCCCGTTTCTGCTGGGTCCCGTTGCATTTTTGTACGCCCCCCCTCCCCTCACTTATTTTGGGATTCTCATTTTGCCGTATCTATTTATATATCCTTTTTGGGAGAGGGAGATTTTTTGGTGACACATCTATACTCGTATCACTCATATCTGTGCATGCATCATATCCGCATCATATTTTCATTTCTTTATTTTTCATTTTATTATCTTTTTTCTTTCCATCATGCATGCATCCTCACTTGCCCCTCACTTTACTTGTCTCTCTGTGTGCCACACTTTGCACATTGAGGACACTGTGCCGTTTAGCTTGGGGGAGTGAGTTCTCACGTTCTTTTTTGTTTTGCCACCTTTATTTTTAGTTTTTCACGCCACTTTCCGCTTTTGCACTTATTTGCACTTATTTTCATCATTTTTTCTCATTTTACCACGCATCACGTTTTTCTTATTTCTCTGCGTGCCGCATTGTAAATAGTTCTATTTTTCCTTTATCTTTATTTCTTTCTTTTTTTCATCTCATGCTAGAGATGAATTTTCTGTGATGATGTCTACGTGGAGTTAGCTTATTCTATATGCATGCTATATTTGTCATGTCTTAGATTTTATTTCTGATATCATATGCTATGACTTGCTTTGCATTTAGAAATAGTAACCCACACTTTTTCCACATGAAAATGGATGAAATTTTATTATTAGCTGAGCCTGAATATTCATATGTATGCTATCACAGAAAACACACCAAGATTCACGCATTGAATGCCTATATCTGGAGTACTGATTTCTTTTCCTTTATCACTTCTATATGCATGAATTGTACACTTCACTTCAGGATGATTGAATGATGATTAGCTATGATATATCTGGATTAGTTAGCTTTTTTGTGATCAAAACTGAGTAGATTAGATTACCCTGCTGAAGTTGTCGTGCATGTCTTATAGAGTGAGCCGAGAGTTATATATATTTCTTTCTCCACAAATCTTGAACATCATTTCTCTACTTTTAAAAATCATTGGTGAATCTCCCCTTAGTGATTCTATTTTATGGCATTTCCCCCGCTATTAATTCCTAGCTCCAAATCCCCTATTCAAAAAAAAAATAATAATAATAATAAAAGAGAGAACAACATTCTTGTATATCATTATCTCTCTCTGAGTTGGGATCATTGTGTATATATTGCTTATTGCAAAAAAAAAGGAGAGAGGAAAAATCCTCAATAAAAGATCCCATTTAACTTTCTTTCTCTCTTCTTTCTTTTCGTTGCTTTTGGAGCTATATATATAAAAAATGGGGATGTAAATATTTTTGTGCCACCACGCTTATAGATAAGCTTGGGGGAGGGATCCATTGATGAGTGAGAGAGTGACTACTTGACATTGCACGACAACCTAGGCTAAGTAATATTCTGTACTCGGTGAGATTGTTTCTAGCTTTACGAAATCCAGAAATCTAAGCCTAGCGTTCATTTCATGAAATCCATACTTTTCTATTCTCTCTAATCTATAGTGTGATACTCTTATACTCCAGATAGAAAGCGTTCAATTGAAAAGTGTGTGATCTGTGATTTGTATACCGCTTTAAATGATTCAGACGATGTTAATTTTAAAATCATTCCGTTTTTCATGATTATATCGTTGTTCGTGGGTTTTCTATTTCTATTTGCACTATTATACTATGATATCAAAATAAAATTCTTTGACAGGTATTTCTCATTCGGTGCATGTTATAAGAGTAAGTGAAACCCACGTCCTGAGAAAATGATCTAGCATCCCACCTCTTCGCTTCTTTCTTTCTTTCTTCCTTCATTGTTTCCATTTCGTTTTCATTCTTCTTCATTTTTCATTTTTTTCGTTTTTCGCCGTTTTCGTTTTCCGAATCCACCGGGTTCGCCTTTTACTTATCTTCCTCGAGGACGAGTAAGAGGCAAGCTTGGGGGATTTTGATCACTCCTTATTTTACACCTTTTTTCCGTGTATTTGCATGCCATTTAGATCGCCCAAATCATGTTTTTCACGATATATCGACGATATTGCGATGCTTTTCACGATTTGTTGTTTTTGTTGCATTTCAGGTGATTTGGCACGATTTGGAGTGATCTCGAGATGCGCTTACTCTAGACGGCCACCGACGACCTCCCCGAGGGGTATTTTGTTGTTGGAGAGGAGCGGAAGAAGAATGGACGTCGCAGGAGCGACGAGGAGTCCAAAACAATCAGATTGGGCATTTTTTGTGTCCCACTCGGCCGAGTGGAGGAGCCACTCGGCCGACCAGCGAGACACTGCTCGGCCGACCCGTTCAGACACGATTTCCATGTGTACTCGGCCGAGCGACGGAGACCACATCGGCCGAGTGACGATACCACGTCCGCCCGAGTGGCGCCCAGACGAAGCCCCTCCAAAATATCGAAGTTTCTGTTTTTCGGCCACCTGAGCTTCAGAAGACCCACTCGGCCGAGTGGATTATCCCGTCCGTCCGAGTGTAGTGAAGCCGTCGGCCGAGTGACGATAACTCACTCGGCCGAGCCGCTCCCGAAGTGAAGACCCCTGAAGGCCCCGACTTACTGGAAAAGTACAGGGTTTCTCACTCGGCCGAGCGACATTTGTCACTCGGCCGAGTGCGATGCGCTGCCTGTAGCGAAATTTGCAGAAAACAGGCTGTGCAGGGGCGTTTTGGTCAGGATTTTTGGACGATTTTTGGGGCTATTTAAGCCCTGTTTTTACCCTAGTTTTAGGAGCCATCTCTTAGATCTTTTGTAGCTTTTTAGATTACTTTTTAGCTTTATTATTGTGATTGGAGAAGAGGAAAAACTTGGATTTTTGTTGGATCAAATTGAAGAACTCCATTGGTTTGCATCTCTCTTCCCTAAAAATTCTATTTTTATTGTTTATCTCAATATTTGTGATGAATTCCATTGCTTATTTCATTGATCAAATTTGTGATATTACTATGATTTGTGAGTAGTCACCACGTCTTGGGGCGTGGGGATGAACCCTACGAGCCCTATTTCATAATTGTGATGAATTGGTAGAAATTGAGCTAGGATTGTTATTAGAGATTAGATTGGGATCGATTTACTACGGATGGCTAGGTATTCATATCAATTGAGATTTGCAAGAGATTGGATCCCAATTCGATAGGAAACCCTAGAAATCCGAATTGGGTTGGAGTCGGATTTTCGAAGTATCGGTTTGCAAGAGATTGGACCGATATTAGGATTTCCGGGTGCAATTCCATGCCAATACCCGTTTGCAAGAGATTGGGCGGGTAGGAACTATCCCAATCTAGATCGTGGACCGAGTTTGCAAGAGATTGGGCTCGGTGCGCGATTGGACGATGATGTTGATCCTAATGCTAGCTTCCCTAGGCTAGGGTTTGCAAGAGATTGGACCCGAACCTAGGAAAGCTATAGACCGGCAACAGCGCGAGAGCGTGAGCTTGGTTCTACATTCAGTTGCAACTAGTTCATCCGAATTCTCATTCTAGCAATTTTAATACCGACGAACCACTCTTATGAAATACGGTGAGTAGCGGGGGTTCCCCATTCCCTAGACGTTCTTTATTTGATTTGATACTTCGCACATTTGTCTGACGATTGTGACAGGATCGCCCAAGGCAATTATCTCTCTTGAATAGCCAGGTTGATTAGGAACAAGCACGGTCATTCGTCCTCCCTGTGTTCGATACCCGCTCGCCGCTATACCGTGCGCTTGCGGTAAAACTACAACCGTCGCTCCGGGACGTGTATCCGGGGCGCGAACACGTAGAATGCGCTTCTTTGAGTATGAATAAATTTTTTCATTTGTCGCATATCCTGCACACTTAATTGTAGTGTAGTTAGTATACTAAGCTTCATTTGGTGTGCTCATCATCAAAATCACTTGGGGTGGAATTCAATTTCCATCACTCTCCCCCTTTTTGATGACGACACCCAAATGAAAAAATGAAGTAATTTGAAATATGAAAATACATGAAAGTATACTTACTCCCCCTGCTTTGATGCGGTTCTCCCCTGCATCGAAGCCGTTAGCAAAATAATACATATGATATATTCATTTTTGCATTTCATATTTTCCCCCCTTGTCATCAACAAAAATAAATCAATGACATATTATAATTGATCAATATTCAATTCTTTATCACTAACAATACCCAATTCTCTACGAAATCTAGAGAATGTATCCTTTTATAGGGGTTTTGTTAGAATATCTGCAACTTGCAATTCAGAGGAGACAAATTTAAGTTCAACATCCTTTTTGGTACAGTGATCATCTATAAATCTATGTCTGATATCAATATGCTTTGTTCTAGGATGAAGAACGGAGTTTTTAGTGAGATTAATCGTGCTTTTAGTATCGCAATAAATTACACATGTAGATGTATTAACACCATAATCTACGAGAACTTGTTTCATCCAAAGTATTTGGGCACAGGCAAGTCCAGCAGCTATATACTCTGCCTCAGTTGTAGATAGTGAGACTGAACTTTGCTTTTTGCTAAACCACGAAACAAGGGAATTTCCAAGAAATTGACATGTTCCACTTGTGATTTTTCTTGTGGCTTTACAACCAGCATAGTCTGCGTCACTAAACGAAGTTAAATTAAATGTGCCGCTTTTGGGATAAAATAGTCCAAAGTCAGAAGTGGTCTTAAGATATCTAAATATGTATTTTACCGTTTTCAGATGTGATTCTTTAGGATCACATTGAAATCTAGCACATGCATAAACACTAAACATAATGTCAGGCCGGCTAGCAGTTAAATAGAGTAAAGATCCGACCATACCTCGATATGTTTTCTGGTTGACCTTTTTACCTGCTTCGTCTTTGTCTAAAGACGTGGATGTTGCCATCAGTATGTTCTTTCCTGATGCGGTTTCCATCCCGAACCTTTTGATCAAGTCTTTGGCATACTTTGTTTGATGAATAAAGGTTCCTTCTTTCTCTTGCTTGATTTGTAAGCCGAGAAAATATGTGAGCTCCCCTATGTGGCTCATTTCAAATTCTTCATGCATTAGCTTAGCAAATTCTCGACAAAGATCTTCATTAGTAGATCCGAAAATGATGTCGTCTATATAAACTTGAATAAGAATAATATCATCATGAATTTTCTTAACAAATAAGGTTGTGTCTATTTTTCCAACAATGTAACTTGAGTCAATTAAGAATTTTCTTAATCTTTCATACCAGGATCTTGGAGCTTGTTTTAGACCATACATGGCTTTATTTAACTTGTAAACAAATCCTGTTTTCTTATCAGGTTCAAATCCGGGAGGTTTTTCAATGTAGACTTCTTCCTTTATGAACCCATTTAGGAAGGCGCTTTTTTACATCCATTTGGTAAAGTTTAAAGTTTTTATATGATGCAAATGCGAGTAACATCCTAATAGATTCTAATCTAGCAACATGAGCAAAAGTTTCATCGAAATCTATACCATCTTCTTGTGAGTATCCCTTTGCTACTAACCTTGCTTTATTTCTTACCACATTTCCATCTTCCTCTAGTTTGTTCCGATATACACATTTAGTGCCGATAACTGGACGGTCTTCCGGTCTAGGTACTAACTCCCATACTTGATTGTGTTCAAATTGCAGAAGTTCTTCTTGCATAGCTTCGATCCATGCTTCATCTGCAAAAGCTTCTTCTACCTTTTTCGGCTCAACGTTAGAAACAAATGCAACATGTGTCAAGTGTTCTATTTGAGATCTAGTTCTAATTCCTGCATCAATATCACCTATGACTTGTGTGTGTGGGTGGGTGATATGTGACTTCAGGAAATGATTTAGGCAAAGAACTAGAGATGTCATTAGCAGTGATAGATTCATTATTAGGAGTAGATGCAATGATTATGGTATCATCATCATTATGAGCAGTATTATGAGGTAGAGATTCATCAAATGTTACATGTAGAGTTTCAAAAATAGTTTCGGAACTTTTATTGTAGATTCTATATGCCTTACTACGTAAAGAGTAACCGATAAATATGCCTTCATCCGCTTTGGAGTCAAACTTATCTAAGTTATCTTTAGTATTCAGAATATAGCACTTACAACCAAAAACTCTGAAGTAAGATACTTTTGGAATTCGTTGGAGCAGTAATTCATAAGGGGTCTTTTCAAAAGGTTTTCTTATTAAAACGTTGTTTTGAATATAGCACGCGGTTGCTACAGCTTCCCCCCAAATACTTTTTGGAAGGTTGCTTCCCACAACATTGTTCGTGCACACTCTTGGAGTGTTCTGTTTTTCCTTTCAACTATCCCATTTTGAGGAGCAGCTCTAGGAAAAGCAAAAGTATGAGAAATGCCTCGTCCTTCACAAAATAGTTTAAAATGTTCATTTTCAAATTCGCCACCGTGATCACTTCTTAAAGAAATAATTTTCAAAGAGTATAAACGTTCGATTCTTTTGAAAAATATTTCGAATTCACGGAAGGCATCATTCTTATGAGTTAAGAATTATACCCACGTATATCGAGTAAAATCATCAACTATGACAAATACGTATCTAGAGTTGCAAAGGATGGAGTTCTAGTTGGGCCAAACAAGTCCATATGAAGTAGTTCAAGTGGCCCATTAGAACTAAGAGCTCCAATATTCTTAAATGAACTCTTATGCATTTTGCCAAATTGACATGAATTGCATATTTTATCCAATTTAAAATTTATTTTGGGAAGTCCTTGCACCAACTCTTTCCTAGAAATCTTATCCATGTTTTTGATGTTCACATGACCAAATCGTCTATGCCAGAGCAAAGGGTCATTTGTTGAAACAATTAAACATACATTTGATTCATATTCATTAAGTCTAAGTACATAGATATTTTCTACTCGCTTACCTTTAACAAGAATATTTTTCATATCCTTGTCATAGACTAAGTAGGAGTCAAGAGTAAATAGAACTTTCATACATTTGTCGCATAGTTGACTTATGCTTTAATCCTTTTACCAAGCTTACATCTTTGATGAGCAATTTTGAAGGACTACCGATATTACCTATTCCGACAATTTTACCTTTCTTGTTGTCACCAAATGTCACGGTTCCGCCATCATACATTTTTAGATTGCTAAGTAGTCTTGCGTTCCATGTCATGTGTGCGGAGCATCCGCTATCCATTATCCATATGTCCTGAAAGAAAATAATTTTGACACGTTTGGTACCCACTTATAATTGGGTCCGATTTGTTAGAGAAAAGACAATTTTATTGTTATGTGCGATCTTAAATGTTGGGTATCAAAAAAATATACATGAAGCATGTGGATACCCTAATGCTTGTACAAAATGAGAGAGTTACTTATTAGGAACCCAAATTCGATTTGAATTTGATTTTCTATGAACAAATGAATCATTATAAAATCCATGCATACTTCTAGTCAAATTATGAACATAAACATTTTTATCATGCAGACATAAGTGTTTAGGTACCCATATCATGTTAGGTCTAATATTGTGTACATTGTGAGATTTGTGTACAAAATGTGATCTTTGATATGCATTGTGTATAACATGTGGTTTATGTGACATGTGTGATGTATTGTGTCTAACACTTCTTCCATACATAGGAGTATGCTTTCTAACATTTGTATGCACAACATTCTCATTTTTACAATTGTTACTAGAGATAGAAGCATGAGCATTCTTATTATGTGTTGTGGATACATGCTTTTGTGAATGAGTAGCTTTCACACTTGGATTCGTCTTAAACTCATCAAGCTTAAGAACTAATTCTTCGTATTTAAGCTTACTCGTGCTCAAAACATTTTCAAGCATCTCAATTCTATCATTTAAACTGGAAACATAAATAGCATGTTTAGTTTTCAGTGCATCGTGATCACATACCAATTTGACATGTTCTTTATGCAGAGTCTTGTGTTTCTTGTCTAGAACCTTGTGTTTCTTTGACAAACGTTCATATTCTCTATAGAGGTTTTCATATGCGCTTGCAATGTCAAATTCATTTTCCTCATCGGAGCTAGAATCACTTACCTCGTCTTTGTCTTTTTGACGTGCCATCATGCATAGTTCTTCATCGTTGACTTGAGGTATCTTCATGAGTGTTTGGATCTCATTTGATCTTGATCCGAATCTTTCGTCCAACAGGTTTAAGATTTGATGTGCGGTTTCCGCCTTTTCTACAAGATCTAATATTTGATCAGTTAATCCAGTGTAAAGTAAATGCATTACCTTGAGGTTGTTGAAGTAGGCTTCCTCTTGATCAGGACTCCATTGAGTTTGCGGTATGGTTGGAATCTCTTACGGTTCTCTGAGAGATCTCATGTATTTCAGATCTTGTGCCTCTAAGAAAATTTCCATTCTCCTTTTCCATTGAGAATAAAGATTGCCATTGAAGATCGGAGGAGTGTGAGTGTTACAGACGTTTGTTGATGCCATCGCTTTGACCTTGCTCTGATACCAAGTGTTGGATCGTGTGGATGGCAAACAACACTAGAAGGGGGGTTGAATAGTGTTGTATAAAAATAATATCTTTTCGTTCTTTATAAATCAACACAAAATGAATCCTTCTAATGTTGCCTAAGAAACCAAGTAGAGCGATCTTCGCTTGGTTCTTAATCAACAAGTTAATCTAATAATCACAGAGTAATTCCACATCAGACAAAAGACAGTTAATCTTTGCAATATAAGAGATAAACAATTTTGGTTACAATCAGATAGTAGATCTTTACACACAGATAAATCTTTACACAACGAAATATATGATCTTTTCAATATGTAAAAAGAACAAAGATTACAAGGATATAATAATAGCAAAGTAAATAAAAATTGCTTGCAGAGATAAATAATCAAACACAGAAAAGCAATCGCAAACACAAGGATTTTTATCCTGGTTCCCCACAACTTTTGGGTACGTCCAGTCCCCGACCAATCCGGTATGAGATTTTCCACTGTCTGCCTTGGCAAATACTAATACCTAACTCCACTCGTTAGGATTTCCAACGACCTAGTCTTGACCAGGATTTCCAAAGGCAACACCTAGACTTGTCTAGGGTTCCAACAACAACACAATAAAATTGATATCCAAATCACCACAATAAATTGATGGAGATTGGTTTTACACCCAGATTCTATAGCCAAATAATAATAGACAAAGTTGCGTGTAGTGGCTTGATAGAATAAGATTCTAGATCACACAAAGATACGAAAGAATTCTTTGTGATCTAGATCTAATGTTTTTCAAAAAAATCCTTTAAATAAAAATCAAGAGAAAGTAATACGGATTTGAAAAACTGTTAGCCAATAAAACGAGATTATGATCTTCAGAAAATAATAACGAAATTGCAAGATCAAGAATAAAACAGAATTGGCTAAAGAGAATGAGAGCTTTAGAACTTTAGAGCGTTTGCACGAGAGAATTTGAATTCAATAGTTGTTTTGTTTTTCTCAATGAAAATGGTCCTCTATTTATAGGAGAAATCTGAGAATTTGAAATTCAAATTACTTTGACTTTTGTCCCAAAAATCATGTGAAAAAATCGCTCAACGATATTTCAAAATTCAAGTCAAAAAATCAAACTTCGACAGCTGGTAGTCGACTCCCTAGGAGTGGTAGTCTATACGATTTGGCTTTAACAATACCCTAAAAAAGACACAACACACTCACTATAGACTAGGACACGTCTTCGGAAGCTTGATCAATTTGATGGAGTAGATGTGAGCTTCACTTGAGCTTCTTGTTCTATTTGAGCTTTGAGCTTCATCATTTGATCTTAGCCACGTTCGTCCTTGTCTTTGAGCGTAGATTGTGCTTCTTTGAGTATGAATAAAGCTTTTCATTTGTCGCATATCCTGCACACTTAATTGAAGTGTAGTTAGTACACTAAGCTTCATTTGGTGTGCTCATCATCAAAAGCACTTGGGGTGAAATTCAATTTCCATCGCATTAGTCACACCAAATGGCATCACCAAGAATTCGTAGTGTCCATATCTGGTACGGAAAGCAGTCTTGTGGACATCCTCCTTCTTCACCTTCACTTGATGGTATCTGGTTTTCCGGTCCAGCTTCGAATACACGGTCAATCCTCCAAGCTGGTCGAAAAGGTCGTCGATGCGGGGCAGATGATACTTGTTCTTTACCGTCATCTTGTTCAGCTCTCTGTAGTTGATGCACATGCGTTGAGATCCGTCCTTCTTCTTCACGAGTAGCACCGGGGCACCCCATGCGGATACACTGGGTCGTATCCATCCCTTCTAGATGAGGTCGTCCAGCGGAGCTCGAATCTCTTCAAGCTCAGGTGGTGCCATACGATAGGGTTCCTTGGATACCGGTTGTGCACCTGGCATAAGATCAATGGTAAATTCAAGGCCGCGATCCGGAGGCAAACCTGAGAGGTCGTCCGAAAATACGTCCAAGAATTCTCGCACTATCTCAGGCTTCTCTGGCTCGTCTTCTATTGCAGTCGCCACTGCTTCTGAAAGTCTGGCTCGATACTTCACTGGTCCTTTTGATCGGCTTCCACTGAGGAATTCGAACTTAGGTTGGTTGGGTATTTCGAATTCTACACTCCTTTGACGACAGTCAATGGTGGCATGAAATGTCCCTAACCAATCCATTCCAAGGACAGCATCGAAGCTTGGCATCTCTATCACCATGAAGTCAGCAAAAAGGTCTCATCCACAAATCACTACAGAGCAGTAAAGGCATCTGCTGGTTACCGGTAGGGAACTGCCAGCAGTCTCGACCTTCAATCGGGAAGTCAGAGGTTCAACAGAGATGGCATGTGTGTTGACGAAACGACTCGTCAAGAAGCTATGTTGAGCTCCCGAGTCGAATAATGTGAGGGCAGGTTTACAGGCTACTAAGACGGTACCTACGGTCATGAGAATCATGTCTAAGCTTACGATTTCTAAATAATAGAGTATGTAGCTTAGTGGGATATCTCGTACCTGTGATTACTTGGTCCGTAGCCTCGGCCGCTTCTACCTTCATTGTATAAGATTGGCACCTCGAGGGTGGCACCTGTCGTCGAGTCTGCTGGTACACTTGCTGCTGAGGAGGGAGTGGTTGACGTTGCTGAGCAGATGGTGGTGGTCACTGCGGTGCATTCCTGGCAGTGGCATTGGCTGGAGCAGGGTTGGAAGACTGAGACTTCCTCTCAGGACACTCTCTTGCAGTGTGGTCCTTCGACCCACAGATCAGGCAAAGGTTGAGAAAGGACCGACATTCGGACCGAAAGTGCCCTGGCTTCCTGCAAGATGACACACTTGTCGCGGTGGTTGGGGCCTGCCTCTTGAACTGTGTCTACTGGGTGGGTCAGTACATCTGGTTGGTCGGAGGTTGTCGGCTAGGTCCAGCAGCGGTGGTTGGAGGTGGTGGCCTTCTGGAAGGGGCAACCATCTCACGCCTTTCTTCTTTCTCAATGAACTCATGTTCACGAGCAGCAGCCAGGACCTCGGTGTGAGTGCACAGTTGACGTCCGACTAAGTTCCGTCGGATCTCTATATCGAGTCCTTGCTTGAAGCGTCGGGCTCGGGTCAGGGGAGTGGCAACCATTTCGGGAGCAAAACGGCTCAGCATGGTGAATTGGACATCATACTGTTCCACCGACATGGACCCCTATTTCAACCCGACGAATTGGGCTTGAAGTTCCATCTGAGCTTCGGGGGAGAAATATTGGGTATGGAAATGTTCAGTGAATGTCGTCCAGTCGATTGGTCGTTGAAGACGATCTTCAGCGGAGTTCCACCAGACTCTGGCTCCGTCAGTTAATTGGGACTTGGCAGTGTCCACCCATGCATGCTTTCCGATTTGAGCAACCCTCAAATTATCTTCGGTGCTTTGCAGCCATTCTTTGGCCTTCAACGGGCCATCCACACCATTCTAGGTCTTTGGGTGGAGTGAGCGGAATTGTTGTATGCCTCCTCTGGGATTATGTTCTCCTTTGATAGCTTGGACCATCTCTCGTAATGAGAGATCAGAGATCTGATGCACCGTGGGAGGAGGTCCGTTGCTGGTCTGGTTGCTGGCTCCAGATTGGTCAGCTCCATTGGGGCTCTCCGAGGTGTTCCCGTCCATCTTTCAAGTGTCAAACCTGCATCCATAGAAAAGTGTTAGCTTAGTCTAGTATCGTATACGGTACATCTTGGTTTTACTATAATGTTCACGAGGTATTTTGCACGGACCTGTATGGGCCGTCAAACTTGTAACGACCCGCTCTCGGGGGCCAGTTACTTATTTGATTTATTTGCATGTCTTGCAGTTTACCAGTGAAATCAGCATAGCCACAACCCAGAGATGTACCAAACACTGAACCAGCGTACAGACATTATTATATTCCAAATTAAAGTACAACAAGCAGCAACACTCTCTCACTCAAAATACATAAAGGAAGTACGGAAAGGAAATACGAAATGGAAATAAATGGTACAACACATACACCAACAGAAAAACAGCTAAACTCTGCAGCCTCCAGGTCAAACTCAGGCTCCTCGAACTTGGGGACAACCTCCTCGATCAGGTCGTCGTCTGCCTGTACCATAAATGGAACCGAAGGTAAGTCACAATAATTCTAAGTAAAGAAAAGAAGTACTGTACAAGTATGACAAAAGTAACTACGTACAAGAAGACCAAAGTGAAAGTAAAGTACGGTGTCTGTACAAGTATAGAAAGTAAAGTGCACGTACTGTAAAAAAGGTGACCGTGCAAGCTACACTAGAACTACGTGACTCAAGTAGGAGAGTACAATATGTGACCATCGAATTCATCTCTTGCCCAGGTGCGCTTACCCAGACGAATGCCGAAACCCAGGCAGCAGTACATGTATTTTGCCGAAACTCAGGCAGCAGGACGGGATGCCGAAACTCAGGCGACAAGACAGGAAGATGGAACTCCAGTCACTCCCGTACTTTCTCACACTATGAGTTACCCAATACCCCAGTGATGTGTCAAGTACACGTTCTTTACAGTATATTCCACAGGACGTTCCACATGTTGCTAGTCGAACCAAGACAACTGGTTGACTTTCTTATTGAAAACCAGAACGTATGAAAAGAGGATAAAGACAAGTCCAACACAAAAATGTTACTTCCGGCTTCGAGCACGTGGTAGTGTGGTTTAGCACACAATTTACCCAAGTTGATGGTTGTGTGCTACAACTACCAAAGTTGAAAGTTAGTAAAGTAATCTTTGGTTGATTACTTTCCTATTAGGTCTCCAGTTCGGTTCAATTTGAATAGCCGTTCTGAGGCTATAGGTGATGTTCTACGGGTTCGTACAAGTACATTAGACTAGTTTTCTAAACTTAGAATCTCGTCGTGGCTTACTAATTTCTAGGCCGTCGTAGCAGGCCGGGAATGGATCTAAGGCTTCCTCTAAAGTTGGTGCACAAGAGTTTGTACCTGCAACACAAAACAATTAATTAGAAAACACGACATTCCTATCTAAATAATCTGTTCGTTCTGATTTTTGAAACTGGTTGAAACGGTGTCGGAAAACATTCAAAATTTTTATATATGCTGAAAATGAATATTATAATTTTACTGCAAAAGGAAAATATTTTCAGAAGCCTCTGCTATTTTTTATAATTTTCAGAAACTCAAAATCACTTTTAAAAATCCAATTTACTTAAGTAACGTAATCCTTCCATAATTTATTTCGGGTGCAATACTAGTCGGAAATACTCGAGTGCGCAGTCAAAATGACCGGCTCGAAGATTACTATGATATATAATTTTATCACGTATCAGTGTACGTGAAAACAAAGAGTTACGGATTTTAGAAAGAATTTTACGTAATTAAGTTTTAGGCTTAAAAATTATTCTGGAGAAACTAAGCGTCTGATCGAGATGAGACTATCGCCATTGGATCCAGAATATTATTTCTGATTTTCTGGAGCTGGCCTCATATTTTTCTGAAGCCTATATTTTAGTTATGGATTTAAAACCATTTATACTTATTTAATAATTAATTAAATACCGTATATACGAATATATGTATACGTATATTCGAAATACGTTCGAATATTAACCCTCACCCTCACTCCTACACGTCGTCGGGGGGATCGACGTTGGACGGCGGCGGAGGCAACGGCGGATGGCGTCGTCGTCGTCGGGGAGTGGCGGTGACGACGACGAGGGCGACGGTGGCAGCATACGACGAGCGGCGACGGCGGTGCATGGACCCGAGTGCTCGGAGGGAGCAGCGGTCACGGTGCTGGGGAGGCGCTGCTCGGGGCTGCGGCGGAGCGGCAGGGCTCGGCGGACGGTGGAGGGCGTCGAGGCGAGGTGACGACGGGGCGGTTGTGGCGCCGGCGGTTCGAAGCGGCGAGGGGCAGAGCGGGCTGTGTCGGAGGCATTCGTCGGTGCTACTGCAGCGGCGATGGCGTCGTGGCAGAGCAGGCGGTGAGTGAGGCGGCGGGCGACGATCAAGCTCGCCGGAGGGAGGAGCGCGGGAGAGAGAGTGAAGAGAGGGAGGAGTGAGCGAGAATTAGGGAGAGTGCGAGCGGGGTTGCCTGGGTTCGAATGAAAATAAAACAAAGGAGAGATACTGTGTGTGCTAAATATTAAGCTGAGGGGTGTTTAAATAGGCTTAGAGAATGGCAAATTTGTGATTAGGGAAGGGAGGCACAAACCTTTAATAGGGGTGGATGAGTGTCAGATCTGAATCATTTAAGATCTAACCAACAAAGCGGTGGGTAGTTAGGGTGTTGATTAGGGGTAAAAGTTAATTAGAAGTTGTAAAAATGTCATTAATGATTGTAATTAGTGAAAACGGAGGAATACAACCCCGTTTTCGCATACGACTCCGAAAAATTACGAAAGTATACCCACGAGATCATATCGTCGCGAGGATCGTGATTACGAAATCCTTTTTGGGATTTGAGCTGCAGATGTATAAGTTTTAGGCCAAAACGTTTAGAAAGAGGGTTTACGGGTTCTAGGTCGATTTGATATCAGAAAATTACGAAACTAATGTGGAGAGCCCTAAATGGTCATATGATGATACTGTAGGAGTTTGAAAACGTTTTGAAGATGTTTGTATAGAAAATTAATTCATTAAGCCAAAACATTAATGATTGAAAATGAATTTTATCAAGATTATTTTCAGATATTTGATGAAATCTAAACTTACTGAAATACACTATAATTAGTTTAATGCTTCAAAATATTTTTATAAGAAATTTTTGAAATCAGTTTTGTTATAAAATTCTTGACCATTATTTATAAAGAAATTTTGAAAATACGTAAAAATACGTAAATTGATGTGTTGAAAAAATACTGGTCGTTACATGACGCCTCGCTTGCCTTTCTCATCACCTCCTACATGGACATACTCATAGCCGCTCCTGCAAAAAGAGAACAGATTGGGGTGAGCTTTTTAGATGTTGTTCGTGGCACACGTAGTACCTTCAAACCAGACGTGCTGGGCGACCATCTCGTTCGCGACGAGGTCTTTGGAGACCCTGTTCTCCCTTGGGATCTCTTCCAAGATTCTGGCGTTCTCCAGGTCACTTCCCTCCAGGACAATTTCGGCATTCACTATGGGATTCAACGTCCCCCAGTTCGACCTCAGAGCCAGATCCGCCGGAGTCGAGACAAACGCGAATCTCTTCTTCCAGTCCCTCACCTTGCCCATCAGCTCGAGGACGACGAGCGTCCTGTCCCTCTTCGCGCTGACGTAGTAGTAGTCTTCCTTTTTCTTCGCCCCGAAGAAGTACTGGAAGAGCGGCAACGTCGGGCTTATTCCGTGGGTGGAGCAGAGCACGAGGAAACCAACCATCGCGCTGATGAAGTTCGGCGTCAATTGAAAGAGGGGGAGCTTGAGGAAGTGGAGGATGAGGAGAAGGAAGGAATGGAGCGGGAAGCAGAGACCCAAAGTGAAGGTCGGGTAGTACACACCGACCTCGTAGTCCCGTGGGAAGCAGGCCTGCTCATTGAGCTCGGGGAGGCAGACTGTGTAGGGGGGCCGGATGTACTTAGCACAGATCTCGGAGAATAGGAATCTTCTCGCAGAATTGGAACCGTTTGCGAAGGGATAACGAACCGACGGAACCGTTTTTCCGTATTATTATATAGATACATTAAAAAAATGGGCCACCTTGGCCTTGGACGCTGGGCGGCTGCCCTGGGGTGCCTTGGGTTAGGGCCGGGGATGGCAAGAATTAAAGGAAACCAGCTAGAAAGGATAGATATTTGAAGTTCAATGCTGCCAATCTAATCTTGAGTTTATTCATAATGAACTGGATGCTAGTTTTTAATTTTCGCGGCATCTATTTTAATTTTTAAATGATTGTGATTGGATCATTAAAACTTTTATGTTCCATTAGAAACAGCTCTCTACATGCATTAGCAAGTGTGTGTGTGTATATATATTAATTATCATTAGCGTGTAATGAAAAAAGATTAGTTTCTTTCGTCTCCAGAACTCAGTCCATCCCGCACAAGCGAGGATGAGGTCGCAAATGGGACCAAGTACCCTGCAACTTGCATACGCGTTTAGAATCATTCTAATGGTTTTGCTTTAAAATTTTCAGAGCTATCAATTAAGTGATCGTGGCCACTTAATTAATCAATTTATTGCATTACGTCTCACTCCGTAAGCACGTAAAATATGTTTTGTTAGAATTTAAAGGCTACGGATGTACGTGTAGCTGTGATCACAAACGGATAAGTCAGCTAGATTTGTAACAAACTTTAATCTCAAAGGAGAGGAAATCGCAAAACACTCTGACTTTGATCCTAAGAATAAGTTTAATTAAGAAGAACAAGGATAAATTTGTTCTGAATATCTTCAATTTTTAACCCTCTTGTCCGAAAGGCCAAATGAAACTTATCATGAGGTTGCCGACTCCAGTTTCTACATTTGAAAAATGGGGTCAATTGGTGCCTACCAAACAAGAGAAAATACGAGGGTAAGGCATTTCAATCAAAAGTTTGAAAATCACCGTGTTTCGGAATAAATCCGCACATCAGGGATGAATGCGTATGTCGTTGAGACATCCGGTAGCCGTAGCTAGGGTGCGAAGCTGACGGGCGATTGGGCAAGCTAACCTTGCATGTTGCAGGATATTATTTGAATCATCAACTATGTTTTCAAAATTATTTCTCACTTTCTGATCAAGTAAGATAAGGTTTGGATGTATGCATGGATCGGATGCTTGATTATGATGATCATCTCAAAGATGATACCCAACGTGATAATTACGTTTTTTTCTAGAGGAGATTTTTGCCGTCTAAGTGCAATTGATTCAAGAAGATTAAGAACATCAGGTTGGTATCATTAATTACATAAGAGATTGTACTTTTTTAAACATTATATAGAATAAAATGTTCAATGATTACTTTTAAGGCCAAAATTGACCGGTGCAGTTGTCAGGCTGACGTAGGCTCAAAGCACTGAGTTGGAGTCTCGTCAGCAGCTGGAGTGGGACCCTTGGTTGGAGAAACCGGGGTCGAATGATGATAAGTAGCTAGATGTGTGGCGACCTTCGATCGACCTTCGGACGACCGTTGCGTCGATCGCTCGAGGTAGGAGAGCTCGAGATCGACCTTCGATGCTGAGCTGCGATAATCGATCTGTACCACAGGGACTCGTTACGGAGGTCGGATCTGGGTCCCGACCCAATTTCCACTCCGATGCTTAAGTTAGAATGAAACTTAAGGAAGAGAAGGAGCTTGGTGTAGTTGAGATCGACCCACGGAGATTTGTCTCGAAACTGACGACGCAAGCTCGAATATGAGAATGGTAAAAGTGAGAAGATAGAGTTCTATGTCTTAGATCTCGTACCTTTTTGATGGGACCCTCTCCCCTATTTATAGACGTCAAGGGTCCCTTTAGAGACGTTGGGGTATAACGGTCACCCATAATGGGGTCACGATCTATCCCCATTAATAGGAGTAAATGTTGCACACGTCCCCAAGATTCTCGAGTCTGCTTTTAATCCCACGTTCGAGCGAGAGGGACCCAACGGTCGAATGGCCACTTCAGCTTTGACTGAGTCGACGTCGGGCTTCTTTGGCGGGCGTGGTGGGCCTTGATCATCCGTCGACCGAGTTGTCTCGAACTCCGGCCCAATGACTCAACAATAGCCCCCTGTTGCGCGACTCTCAAGGGTCCATCAGTTGAGGTCAAGCGACGTTACATCACATTAATTGGGCGCGGCAGGCGAGAAAATAGCACTCGAGTTCTAGGCGCCAAAACGCCTGCCTCGTCGATTCAGATGATTTATCGGTTTGAAATCCAAAACATTTTGGGTCCTTGGATACTTGATGCATGTTCTATCATGTGGGTGCCGCCTCGCCTATATATGACGGTCTCAGCGAAAGAATGCGAGAGTACCGTCTTCATTTGCTTGATTCAGAATTTCCTTCTCTCGAAAGTAATGACTTCGTCCTCTGCCTTCGAAAAGAATGTGGTCACCGCCATCCACAAGAATCAGGAGGGGATCATGGAGCCGGGCTTACTGGCGAATGCGCGGTCCAAAGTCAAGGCCGACCAAATCGAGGCGCTACAGAGGAATTTTGTCCGCCTCGATTATCAAATCAAACTGCCTGGGAGGGACTGTCCCGTCGATCGGGAAGCGGTGGTCTATGTTAAAGCCTTCGAGCGGGGCCTTCGATTTCCGATGCATCCCTTCCTGCGATACTTCCTGTGTACCTTGAACATCTCCCTCTGCCAGCTGATGCCGAATGTTGTTGGCATGTTGATGGGCTTCATAGTTCTGTGCGTGATGGGGAATCGAGCCATCCCTGCGTCTGTTCAACCATTTCTTCTCGATCCCTCCCCTCAAGACCCCGGGATGGTATACAATAATGTCTCGTCGAGGGAGGAAGTTGCTGGAAGATCTCCCTACTTTCAACCACAGGTGGAATGACGAGTTCGTGTTTGTGGTCTTCCAGGGGGAGGCAAGTTTTTGCACCGGTTGGGGCGCCCCTGATTTGGGGCTTGCCGAGGATAAGCCGCTGACTGTCGAGGAGAAGAAAGCCGCCGACACTCTGAAGAGCCTACCCGAGGGCATGAGGTCGACCGAGTGGCTGTGGTCGGACGAAGCACTGTGTCGTACCGTGTGGACGAAAGGTCGGTTCGACCGTGCTCGCCAACTGTCCGACCCTCGTAATTTGACCTAACTTGTTTGTGGCTCTGGCAGGTATGACCAGCGTAGATTACCAGGTAGATCCTGCCTTGAAGGAAGCAGTCGAATCTTCCATCAGAGAGGCGGAGGCGAAGATGTTGTCACCTCGGGCACCGATTGCATCAAGATCGATGGTCCAGCCATCCGGAGATCGGCCCATGATCGTTGAAGGGATTGCCCAGGTGACATAAATTCAATGTGACATCTCAGTCACCGTCACAAAGTAGGAAAAGAAATCAGAATGGAAGTTCAAAATCATTAAGTGTTTAACTTTCAATGTTTGTTTTGTGCATTTTTGAAATCTATTGTGTCAAATTGTATATATGATATGAGTGTATTTGTACAATTTTTTTTGTTTAGGTAAGAGCAAAGGCAAAAGACTAGATATTTTCCTTTTAAGTTTGGACAATACTGTAACCGAATAAGATGAAGGGCTGATTGACATTTCAAACCCAACCACATGTACACCAATGACTAGTATTGGAGAAGAAGAAGAAAATGATGATATGGATGATATTGAATTTGATGAGTGACATTTCTTTTTTTGGTATGTTTATTTTATGACATTTCTTTTTCATGTTTTACTTTGTACGTATTTGATGTTAGTTTGGCAACTGTTGTACTTGTGAAATGAATTTGTTTAAGACGTTGATGAGTGTGTTTGTTATGTTATGAACTTATGCTTTGTCTTCTTAGACAATGATACTTAGTTATAATATTGATTTGTTTTATTTTTTCCCAATAGTTAGTAATATACATACATGCATACATATTTATCATACGTCCCGCCTGGGCGGACATGAAACGTCCTACTCAACGACTTCGCCTTTTAAAACAATGTATGCCATTGTTCTTAATCGCAAGTGTGAAACCCAAATTATCGACATCACTAAACTACCATAAGTCGGAATTCGATCAAGTATCAATTAACAAAATGCCAATCAGCGTGAAAAAACCACGGGAATGTCTTTCACATCAACCCGAGCAACTAAAGCCACAACACGAGAATGATTGCATAAATACTTGTACAATCATGAAATGCTCCAAGTTGATCGAAAACAATATCAAAATGTGAAAAGTAGGACGCAACCCATTTGTGATGATCACTCTGTGATCTCGGACAGGCCATTAAAATGGAATGTCAACTCCCTTGCGTACAGTTGCGATTTGCAATTGTCGTCAGCGAGAAGATCGGGTCCAAACTGAATACTAAATTTTTAATCTCAAGAGTGAGGAAATGGTAAAACTGCACAAGCAAATTCGTAACAAGGACTAATCTACTTTGAGCTCGTCAAATTACCCAAGCACCCAAATTTTCTAGGCCCAAAAATTGCCCATTCTTGCTCCAACATAGGCTATAAATACCCAAGTTGCCGCTGCATGCCTCATTCATCACATCACAGAGAATTATACTTCCAACAAGAAATTTGAAAATGGAGTCATCCCGCCGAGCCCTGGTCCTAGCACTGTCCCTCCTCCTAATCCTAGCCACGGTTCAGCTCACCGCTTGCCAAACCACCCCGCGAGACTATGTGGACGCCCACAACTCCGCCCGCCGGTCTGTCGGCGTGGGCCCCGTGCGCTGGGACCCGTCGCTCGCGTCCTACGCCCGGGACTACGCCAGCAGGCAGACCGGCGACTGCCTGCCGCTGAGGGGCTCGAACGGGCCCTACGGGGAGAACATGTACTGGCAGCGGGGCGGAGCGTCGGCCTACGACGCCGTGGACGCTTGGATGTCGGAGGGGCAGTACTACAACTACAGGAGGAACACTTGCGCGCCGGGCAGGAGCTGCCGGCGCTACAAGCAGGTGGTTTGGGCCCGGTCGACGAGGATTGGGTGCGCTCGGGCTAGGTGCGATGGAGGTGCGACTTACATGATCTGTGAGTACTCCCCGCGTGGAAACGTTGGAGGGCAGCGGCCTTACTGATTCGTATGCATGTGTGATCATCTGATGATCCATAGTACGATGTGCGTGCTAGTAAATAAATCTAAGAATAAGGGACGCCAGGGAATATGTACGTAGCTTATGTATGTGTGTGATTGTGTGCGAAATAAGTTTGTACTTTGTAGGGACGAATCCTTTGTCCTGCTTGCTTGATAATATACAGAAGATATGCATCGCACGTGTGATATATCATTAACTGTCAATTCTGACTAACATCGCCAAAAGCCCTCTTAATATGTGATCCATGCGATCCAGCATTGCAAGCCTCAAGTCAAGATGGCCAAATGGCCTGACGTCCCGGCCTGACAGGCCCGGTCAAATGGCGCAGTCACAGGACCCGGCCCGGTCCGGCCCGGTCCGGTCAAAGGGCGCAGTCGCAGGACCTGGCCCGACCCGACCGGATACAATACAGTTGACCAGGCCACGGGCTAAGCCCAGGCCCATTACTGTTGACCGGGCCACGGGTTAAGCCCGGCACGTATCCAAGTAGCTCATCAGGCCGGGTCGTCACGGCCCGCGGATGGACCACGAGCCAGTAAGGCCTGGGTCCAACCTGTTTGTAACGTGGAATGGTCAAATGACCGTTCCAAAAGGTCATTTGACCGTTCCAACAACCCTAAAGGGTGGTTTTGGTCTTTTCAGAAAAAGACCAAAAAACCCATCAACGGTCATAACGGTCATTTTGGCGAGTTTTTGGGTCTTTTTAAGCCCCAAGTATTCATATAAATACTTTCACATGTAACTGTCGGATTTCGTCGTACACGTATTTCCGTATTCGAAATGATGTCAAAAGAGCTCAAATTGATTAAAATAATTTTTCTATTTTTTTCTTAGCTCATAATCTAAAACGGACACCATTTTCATGGTCCTCGTGACGGTACAAACCTGGAGCATTTTCTTCGTAATTTTTCGGATACGTTTAGTTTCGGTGGCAAAATCGTAATTTTATATATTAATTTTTAACTAATTATCATAATTTCATATATTAATTTTAACTAATTAATTTTTACTAATTACGTTTTAAACGTTTTAATCTTAATTAATTACTCACCCAACTACCCACCTAAACCTCTTTCGGCAGCTCGCGTGAAAACCGTGAGATGTGTTATGAATGAGACCTTTGGTATGAAAAGCTCTTGGTATCCACCATCTTGTAACGTTTAAATCTATTTAATATAAGAGCTATGACCTCCATCATAGTCGGACTATGATTCTCTCAACTCTCAACACGTTACTAGCACGACGATGCTCTTAAGTTTTTTTCTGCGTCGGCTCAAGAGGGAGACGATGCACGGAAGCGTGCAGAAGCTCTGCCGGATCGTGACGGAAATTTTTTCGTAAGACGACGATGCAAATGCTTCGTATGACACGCACAACTTTAGAGGTATTTCTAGATTTGATCTTTTTTTCTCCTGATCATGGTGATTGATGTCCTAGGTCTAGTTTTATTTAGATCAAAAGTATTTTTAATGCCCTGAATTAAATTTTCTAGATCTAAACAGTGATTTTAAGGATATAGAGACATAATCATAATGTAAAAACTTGATTTTTTATAAAAAAATCTTGTGCAAAAATCTTGATGCCATTGAGAATAAAAACCTCATTTTTAATATTATATATATGTTTGATAGAAGTGTCCAAATTGCACTGCATATTATGGTACATGCATCATTGCCCACAAGCGCTTGCTCGGCATGCAAAATTTTTTAGGTGCAACTGAGTCAATTTAGATGAATTTTCATCCATTCAAATCCTAAAATATTTCGCATAACAAATAATTTAAACCAAATTAAAATGTCGATAAAGTTATGCTACATTAGTTTGTTACTTGCTCTACATTCCTTTCGACGGGAGCATTCCTTAAAGTATCTGCCATCTAATTTCCGAAGTCAATTGAGGAAATGAGGAACCCGTCCCATTCTCTTGATATTTTCGAAGCTCTCGATCCCATCATTTCTCGCTGCAAATTCCACTATCGTTCGATCAAATCACGACATTCTCCGTATCGATTGCTTCCCGTCGTCGATCTGAGTCGGACAACATCAGATTTGGTGACGGATTGGTTTGTCTTCTTCAAGTTCTTGGAGGTGATTGCAGCTTTTGTCATGCATTGTTGGAATATCAAAGGTTCCAATTTTTATATGCATTGTTTTCTGCAATTGATCCTGGCCTGTAACATTAGTTAGCCAGTCTTAACTTCAAATTATGCCATGCTTATTTGAGCCTAACCATTGCAAATGCTTGTTGGGTTTGTTTTTCTAGGCTTATGGGCCTGTAAATGTTATGGATACTGCTTATATATATTGTGGACCTTAGTGCTATTTCAATTAATTTGTTTTGGCCATGTTGATTGTTGAGTATTGGTGTTTCATACCAATCTTATTTTGATGATAATCACAACATTATTTGGTTGCTAATGACTCTCTTGTTTAGTCTCACAGTTCAATTCCTAGAATATCTTTCTTGGAGACTAATCACTTGGTACATGGATGGACATTAAGTGGAGAAGGGCCAAAGCTTGGACTCAAGGGGTGCCAAATCTTGGAGATGATGGGGAGATTCATGGCATCAAGTTTGAAGACTTAGACTCTAAGGAAAGCAATGTAATCCATGTAATATTTACTTTATTGCTTTCTCTCTCTTTGAGTCTAGGTTAATGTAATGCCTTGATAGATGGTCTACTCATACATGCATATGCATCTAACCATCTTAGTGAGCCTTAGGATTATCATAGAATCCAACCCAATAGGTTTATCTTGTCCAAAGACTCATTTGGAGTCTCTGGCTCTCCATCAGTCGCCTGCTGATGGAATAACCGTCGACTGGGTGATTTCCAGTCGCCTGTAGATCCTTCTACAGTCGACTGATATGCACTGCTCAAATCAACATTTCAATTGACTCAAACTTGAGCTTTACGCATGGTCGACTGCTGCTCAGTTTACAGTCACCTGGGAATTGGCCAACAGTCGTCTGAGTAGCGTAAGTGCAATCTTTGCATCTCTCTGTCTTTTCTCCATCTTATACAGCAGTCGACTGTAACGGCCCGGTCTCCGGGATACCCGATAAGTACAACTGTATCAGGTATTCCCGAAGAGGCGAGTGTTACGGATTCGTACTTATCGGGTATCCCGGAGACTGGGTTGTTACATTGACTGATGAAGGTATTACAGTCGCCTGACTATAAGACAGTCAACTGTATTATTGACATCAGTCGCCTGTATGCTTATCTGGAGAAAGAGTGCAGCTCTTTGTTTTATTCCATCCCATGCAGCAGTCGCCTGCTGAAGGATTAACAGGCGCCTGTCATGTTTACAGTCGACTGTATCGACTTCATCAGTCAATTGTCCTGGCTCAGATTATAGTCGTTAGATATTTTCTAGTCGTTGATCAGTCGACTGTTGATGTCGTTTTCACCCAGTTTCTAGCCGTTGCAGCTTTGGTCTGATGGCTGTTTTCTTGGGTTTTGAGGGTTGATATAGGGTTCATATATATATGGGTGTGCTGATATCTCTAGAACTTCTTGATGCTATTGAAAATCTCAAGAGATCTTTAAGCCACTCATAAACTCTCTCAATTCTCTTATTTGAGCTCTCATTCCTCTTCATGCATTGAAGTCCAGCTCATGGGAATTCATCAAAGTCCTTTCAAGCCAATCTCAACACTTGGAGATCCTCTTCCATGCCTTGCATTCATCTATGAGTCAGCATCTCAAGGCATAGGTAAGAGTATTTATTTTACTTGGTGAATTTGTAACACTAATTCTCTTTGTGGGAATTAGTCTTTCTCTCTTTGTGGGAGTTTATCTATTTGTGGGATTAAGATACTCTCTTTGTGGGAGTAACTCTCTTTGTGGGAGTTTAGTGTCCTAGTGTAAGGCTAACTCTAATTCTCTGAGTGGGAGTTAGTGATTCTCTTGGTGGGAGTCTTGACCCTCGTGTAGGGTTGGTTGGGTCCTTGTGTATGGCATAAATCCTCTTGGTGGGGTATCTCTTTGTGAGATTTGTATTCACTTCTCTTTGTGGGAATATAGTGAATATTGGTGTGGCTGGACGTACCCAAGTTTGGGGAACCAGGGTAAAATTTTGTGTTTGCGTTTGGATTGATTCTGTCAATTATTTCCTCTTGCATTTATAATTCCGCATTTGCAAGTTTAATTTTAATTGGACAATTTTATTGCCATTACACTATTCAACCCCCTCTAGTGTGTGTTGTTAGTATTGCAAGGGTAAGGCGATCCTTACATTGATTAGCACATAGTAACATATTATGATACATAATCAAACTAATTTCATTCCGTGAGTAAGAATATATTGAAATTATTTTTAAGATTAGTTCTTGAAAATATAAATTGATTAGGAATTAATTAATTTGATTAAGTGTATTAGTTCCTTAAGATTTATATGCATGAATTTGTTTATGCATAGGAAGAGCAAGAAATGTTTAGTTGCTCAAGATTATATTCCTAATGGAACTTATGACTTACATGCACATGTTGCTTAGGGATATCGATAATATATGTATTCGAGCTCGTGCAGTTTTAAATTTTTCTGAACATGACATGATTGAACCGATGCAATTTGTGGGCAGCCCGAAGCCTCCGTTTCCACAAAATACCTCACGAAAGTTTTCATTTTGGGTTAAAATCCCACGAAATTTTCATGGGTAGGTCATATAAATCAAGGCATCTTAATAACTAAAGATTAGTTGCACAATTGATCATAATTATAGTTTTTGCATGCATCACTTAGGATTTTTTCATGCTTCATATGAATTCCCTATGATGACACAATTAATATACATATACTCATAACTATAATTATGTATTATGGCACACGATTAATTATATTTTTCCAAAGTTTAAAAATCATATCTATATTGACGATTGAACCTGAAGTTCAAAATCAAATATCAATACCCTTCTGACCAAACAAAATTCGAGGATTTATTCGAAAACTATTCATGCCATCTTCTTTAAGATGCGCACTTCGCGGTAAATAGATCTCTCAGATCTAGGGTATATATAAACCAATATGGACACCCAGAAGTCTATCATAACACTGCTAAACTCTTTTAGAGTAATCTCATTTTACAAGAAAAGACTCTTGAATATAGCCTTAAGTATAACATCACTCCTGAAGTCGTGGCTTAATACATAAGTGAGAAATAATTTATGACATTCGCACCCACGTATTTATTCCATTTAAGCATGTTTCTCTATCCACATAAAAACTGAATGACTCAATAAAATAATGGCCTGAAGACCATAAATGAGCATTCAAATGGACTTTCAAAAGTCCCACATAAGTTTTAAAATTTGAAGTATAGAAACAAGCTCATTCCCTTGAATATATCTCTTTAGAGATACTAATATTTATTCTTCCTTATAAATAACAATATGGAAGACTGAAAACAGGGGAAGTCTTGAATAAAATGAGAAAGGGAAGATATGATAACCTCGACATGTAGTAAGAAATGTCAAACCAATATCAGACCAGAAGTTCTGATAAGACCCATAATGCTTTGCAACATGAATGTGCATTAACTTATGCCATATAAAATTATATACATATCTAGTCTAAACGACAAAAGTTGATTGAACTTATGTATATTTAGCTACTCCCGAGGACAAATAAACTTTAAAAACAAATTTAAATTGTTGTCATAACATAATTCTTAATGAGTATAGTTGTAGACGTATGCTTTCAAAAATATTTAACCCGAATAATAGTCCACTTGAAAACTATTTTTTGGACGTCTACTTGAGATTCGGGTTTTGCAAACTTGAATACTCTATATGAGGATGTCCAGTACTCTTAAAAATCAATAAAAGTAACTTACCAAGTTTCGAAGGATATTTGTCAAAACGAAAACCTTAATTAATGACTCAAGAAATCAATGAAGCCTGAAGCTTTGTTCCACTATGATCCGCGTAATAGTCAATGTGAAGATGAAATCCTTCACAGTTAGAACACAGTTCACCTATTACCGGACAAAATTAACTTGAGCATTTTAATGGACTTTCATAAGTCCCACATAAATTCGAAAAGAGAGAGCAAATGGAACACTAGAAGTGTCCAGAATCGTCCAACTATTAATTTTGGAACGATATAATATGCCACCATCGATTGATGATGCAAGACATCATTAATCAATCTTATAATTCTGAAGAACACGAAGTTTATTCAGAAGGGTACATTATCATTATCTCATTTAACGAGAAAAATGATTACAAGATTATCTCGAGTACATGTGGACATTGACTCTCAAAACTTCCTCCAATAGAATTTAAGATGATATATTTACTATCATCATTAAATTAATAAGACCTCCGGGTCTCTTGAGAGTACTTGAGGGATTAAAGTGGACTGCATAAGGCCGATGATGTGCCTTAGTGTACTCATCCATATATCCTCTAAAAATGGTCATAATCAAACCTATTATCTAACTGCAGTCCATGTTTTTAAAGCATATATGACACATTACTAAATGGCGGGAACATTGAAATCAACCATAATTTGCAACTGGAATAAAGTTGAACACCCTGGAGTCTGTGTTCACACCCAAAATGGGTTAAATGAATAAATCATTAAAATGATAAACAGATTACTCATTCGATAAAAATCCAGTTGCTTGGTGACTGCATGGGGACATGCAATTACACTGCATACCTTCAAAACGCCTCCTTAGAACCTATTTATATGGGCCTGATCACCCCATATAGACAGTTTCCGAGAACTCCTAACATGGGAAGCGTTTAGAGCACATCTTAAAGATTGTGCCATGATGAGTATACATCCCCATATCACCACTATAAACCATTAAAATGCAGTCTTAGAACTATTTATCGGAAGTAATTACCCCGGATAAATAGATTCCGAGCACTCCGAACAGGGGAAGCATTTAGAGCACATCTAATAGATTGTGCCTTGATGGGTCTTATATAGAGAATCGATAGTGAAGATTAGATCCTGAAGATCCTTCACATTCAGGTCTCTTTAAATTCCTAGTATTAGGTTCAATATGGATATTACAACTATCCTTGAGCTTTCAGCTCAGTTGACCATTTCAAATATCATGAAATAGTGATACGAGCTTGAAGATCCATACTAATGAAACTGCTAAACAGTTATCAGACATAGTTATTGACAATATAAATATTATCAAAATCACACATCTTTGCTGCTAAAAATCCAGCTAGGATTGACATCCCAAAAATAATAGATCTAATCCACCCGTAGCAGAAGTGGATGTCTTCAATGAATTAAAGGACATACCACAAGATGACAAAGAGATGGAAACTTTTGGAAACTTTTAAACAATACCACCACAGAAAAGTGAGCTCATCTCCATATCCTATCCCTTTCTAGAACCTCTAAAAGAGATGAATTTGGAATAAATTGAAGTATTACTATATAATGTACGTTCATGGGGATGTGTTTGGATAAAAACACACTCGTCGACAACTTATTCACGTTTCATTTTGCCACTAAATGTGATAATTATAAATTTCGTTCCACACTCCATTGCCTGAAGCAAATGTAGAGATTGGCCAAAAATGTGGAACAAGGTAATAATAAGCTTAGCTGTAACGGCCTGTATTTTAGGCAAATTTGTTTTCTTGTGTGCATGTATTTTATTTCAGTCGTCCGTATGTTTTTCGTCTGTATGTTTTTCTACGCGTCAACGCGAGCGCGCCTCTGCTTGTAAATCTTTTGGCATATCGTAATTAATTAACTTTTATCCCTAACTAATTACTCTAACCCCTAACCCTACCTATTAATCATAACGAAATAATTCGGTTAGATCCAACATGCAACGTTATTCCTCCCCCACAGCCAAGTCATTCTTATCAACTCACCCTCATCAATCGGTTAACCTCCATTTCACTGTTTTAAAAGAAACAACAACAACACAGCAAGATGATCATCTTCCTCCTCCCCTCTCTTTGTTCTTCCCCTTTCCTCTTTCTTTCTCAATCAGCAAATCCCAATAGCAATCAACCAAAAAATTCTTCCAACAACAACAAACAACAAACAACAAACAACAAACAACATCAACACCCCAATCCAACGCCAAATCAAACCCAAAACAAAATTTAAATCAAAATTGAGAAGAGCAGATCTGAAATTCAACTCAAAAATCAACAAATTCAACCCCCCTTTAGTTCTTCCTCCACCCATCCCTTCCCTCAACCCTCACCCCCACCCGCACCCCCTGGCCGCCGACCTGCTGCCTGTGCTCTGCCGCGCGCACACTAGCAGCCGTCGCCCAGCTGCCACGAGTGACACCCAGCCCCGCATCCCCTGGCCGCCTGCCCAGCTACCACCTGTTGCGCGTCGCTCTTTGCTGCCAGCAGGCCGCGCGCCGTCGCTGCCCCCTTGTTGCACCGCCGCTGCTCCCCCCACATGCCGTGCCCTCCCCTCCCTGCAACAAAAAGAAAGAAGAAAGAAAAGAATAGAAAGAAGAAATAAGGGAAAAAAGAGGCAGGTGAAAAATGGGAGGGGGGATTATTAAGTTATTTACATTATTAAGTTATTAAGTTATTATTTAAGTTAAATTGAGTTTTTGAATTATTAAGTTATAAGTTTTTGAATTATTAAGTTTTAAGTTATATGTTAGTTTGAAGCTAAGTTTTTATAAAATTAGTTTATAAATTATATAAATAGTTATTTTAAGTTATTATATTCTGAATATTAAGTTAGTTAAAATTGAGTTTTGTTATCATATACAGTATGTGTTAGTATATAGTATAGTATATAATATGTTAGTGTAGGATTATATGCTATAATAGGTTGTATAATATAAACTGTTATATAATATATATGTATATATAGGGTAGTTTCAATATTATTTAATTAGTTAAAATCTTTTAGCATAATATGATAAATCCAATGAAGCAGATAAAACACGCCCCTCATTACGAACACCTGGATACCCGAAATCGACTAAATCAGGCAAGTGTGCACTTTCTACTTGTTTTAAATACCACTTCATCTAATGTGACATCAAATGCAGACGTTTACTTTTGTGTATTGTGAGATAAAAACATGTGTGTGCGTGTGTGGGGACATTTTACTTGATAATGCCTTGATCAATATGAAATACAAACACTGCCAGACATGTATGGATTGTTTGAACTACTCAAAATTATAGATATTACAAGTCGGGTTGGCTAATCATAGATATTGCATGCCTAGATTTGGTTATCTTGTGGGCCGGTTTGGCTAGTCTAGCTCGTGTTCTAGTATTATAAACATGCAGGCCGGTTTGGCTGATTCTGGCTCGTGGTCCAGAAAGTACACATGGGTGGGGTTGGGTTCGCAGGCACTAGTCGATAGTAAACAGGTCACTTTCAAGGGCACGAGAAGCTAGATTCACTTACTAGCCGCCTAACGACGTGAACCTTAGTAACTAAATTGAACACACTCATGAACGTCTTGAAAATGCTATATTGAAGATGCATAATGTATAGAACTGCTATTGCTTCCATTTAAAATAGGACTGCCATGCTAATATAGAATTCTGTTCTTACTGCTTAGAAATAAAACTACCATGCTAATGTAATCTCTATTTGAACTGCTTAGAAATTGTAATTGTTCGTATATTCATAAATGCTTAACTGTCATGCAAACTATTTCGAAAACCTTGCCAAGAGTCCTAATCATATTATTGCTTGCCAAGGGCCTTGCTGACATACATTTCTATGTTGTTTGGAAAGTATGTCAGGACACGAGACATGTTATATTGAGGACGAATTGATTGAGGGAACTGACCCACTGGACCAGGAGTACACTAATCCAGAATCTCCCCACTGAGAACTAGTTACTAAGCACTATCTGTTGTTGCTCAGAATTTCATTTATTGCACTTTTGTAGGGTGTGTACCCTCTTTATAGAACTCTGTTGTTATTGGCCATGCTTGGGGCCTTATTACTTTGTGTACTCTTGTCTGGATGTTGGCTTTGAATTCATAGTTATTTCTATTGTTTCTGATATACATGCAAGTTCCTGTAAATGGTTTATTCACAGACGCTTATTGGATTTGAGCTTCACCACTTCAGTCCATGCGGACCCGCTTGCGTCCTCGCTCCCAAGTATAATAGGAAGCAGTGCGTGCCAGGTTTTTTGTGGTGGCCCATGCAAGTCTTGCATTAAGCGAAACTTCAGGACAATAGAAATACTATCATTAGCCAAAATATCTAGATTTATCTCGTACACAAAATTTTACCAAGTTTTTTGTCTTAGCATGGCAGGAGGACATAACACTAGGAATGAGAATGGAAATGGAACTACAGCTAACATAGGTGCTGACATGAATGAACTCCTCGGAGTCATGAGGGGATGTTGGAGATCTAACAACAGCTGATTCAGCAAGGACAACAACCTACTCAGATTGCACCACCATCCCCTCAAGGTGAACCAGGAGTTAGGCAGTTCCATGAGCTGCAACCCAAAAGCTTCTCTCGAAAGGAATGGCCTCTGGATGCTGAAGAATGGGCCCAAGGGACTGAGGAAAAGCTGAATGCTACTCGTATTCCTCATGTAGGATGGGTTGATGTCGCGAAGCTCCAACTGACTGACAGTGCTAGGAGCTGGTGGCAACTAGAAGAAAGGCGTTTGGTCAGACCCATCTTTTGGGGGCATGTTTCGGGAAAGGTTCGACGCCAAGTATTTTTCCAAAACAGTCAAAAGAGAACTTCAATAGTGCTTCGCCAATCTAGTCCAAGGAGTAGGACTGTTGACGAGTATGAGGCCGAGTTTGCGATGCTCAGCCGCTTCGCACCCCATATGGTCGAGGACCCAGAAGATTGTGCATTTCAGTTTCGCCAAGGCCTGAATCCCAAAATCCAAGCCTCTATGACCTCGACGAAACTAATGACTCTTTAGGACATTTTGAATGCTGCACGGAGCCATGAAGTCGTGGCAAGACTCCCGGTGGAATTTCAAGCTGGAGAAAGCAAGCGTCCAATGGAGCCACCTAGGATTGTGCGAAGAGAAAATTTTCGTCCTCCCCAGACCATGCAGTTTAAGAGGCCAGCTACTCATGTCGACCGAGCTCAGCTGACCTGCTTCTTTTGTGGCATGATCGGACATCAGAAGAAGGATTGTAGGAGGATGCTGAACCAATGTCTGATCTACGGAGCATCTGATCATGCTACGAGAGACTGCCCCATGGCAAGGATCGTCAAGCACCTGCTAGAGTACCTGGACCTGTTTAGCGAGAAGTGCCTAGACCTGTTCAACGAGGTGCCCATGGACCTACGCAGTTTGGACCGCCTCTGGTTCCACAGAACCGAGCCTATCAGCAAGCCAATCAGCCGAAGCGCCAGGCTTTCATTATGACAGCTGCAGAAGCTAAGTCTGAGGATGAAGTGATTACAGATAACACCTAGATCTAGTATTTCATATTGCTTTTATATTCATGCTTGTTAATTAGACACCCTTGCTAAGATTAGTTATTATCATCTTAGGTGTCGTCTTAGTGGCTTCCCACCCAACTCTGACCTTATTTGATGCAGGAGCTTCATTGTGTATCTTATCCCGGAGATTCATGGTCAAACACTCGATTCCCACCTACACACTTTACAAAAGTTGGAATATCACTACTGGGAATGGCGTGGTGAGTGTTTCCTTGGGATGTAAATCATGTCCTTTGGTGATTAGCAGACATGAACTTTATGCAGATTTCATGGTCCTGGACACTCCTAACTTTGATGTTATTCTCGGCATGGATTGGTTAGGAACATTTTATGCTATTATTGACTGTCATAAAAAGAAAGTAGTATTTGAGATTTTCGACCATCCGGTATTCGAATTCGTTAGTGGAAGTCGTTCGCTCGGACTTATCAAATTTCGGGCCCAGCCGAACGAAGTGATCGTCGCATCTATGCAAGTCGAACCCGAGAAGCCTGCAGTGGTTCGAGATTTTGAAGATGTATTCCCGGAGGATATTTTTGGATTACCGCTTGACCGAGCTCTAGAATTCAGCATCGATCTTATACCAAATACTTCACCAATCTCGAAGGCGCCGTACCGTATGGCTCCTGCAGAACTTGAATAGCTATGGAAGCAAATGGACAACCTGTTGTAGAAAGGATTTATCCATCTCAGTGGATCTCCCTGGGGTGCACCTATTCTGTTGGTCAAGAAGAAGGATGGATCGAGAAGAATGTGCGTGGACTATCGAGAGCTGAACAAAGTTACTGTGAAGAATAAGTACCCGTTACCTCACATCGATGACATCTTTGATCAACTCGGTGGATCACGAGTTTTCTCAAAGTTGGATCTCAGGAGTGGATACCATTAGGTGAAGGTCAAGAATGAAGACATCTACATGACGGCTTTTCGGAGTAAGTATGGACACTTTGAGTTCGTTGTCATGTCATTAGGTGTGACCAATTCCCCTGCAGTATTCATGAATCTCGTGAATCTCATATTCTACGAGTTTTTGGATAAATTTGTAGTGATATTCATTGACGATATATTGGTGTATTCGAAGAGCGATGAGGAGCATGCCGAGCATCTGCCGATTGTTTTGGAGACGCTTCGCCGTGATCAGTTATATGCTACGTACAACAAGTGCGAATTTTGGCTGGACCGAATTGCATTTCTTGAACATGTGGTATCAGGTGACAGTATCTCTGTCGATCCCGAGAAGGTTGCATCAGTCAGCAATTGGCCTACACCTCGGTCGACATCAGACATCAGGAGTTTCCTAGGATTGGCGGGTTACTATCGTCGATTCATCAAGGATTTCTCGAGGATATCCGAGCCCATGAATCGATCGACGAGGAAGGATGTCAAGTTTATATGGTCTGACTCTTGCGAGCAGGCATTTGGGATATTAAAAGCAATGCCGACGTCTGTACTAGTTCTGGCTATACCAAATAGGACTGGAGGATTTGAGATCTTCTGTGATGCATCAGGCAAAGGCCTTGGATGTGTTCTGCACCAGCATGTTCATGTAGTCGCATATGCTTCTTGAAAGTTGAAGATTCACGAGAAGAATTATCCGACTCACGACTTGAAGTTAGACGCTGTCATCTTTGCCCTGAAGATTTGGAGACATTTCTTACTGAATGAGAAAGTAAAAATCTTCACTGATCACAAAAGTTTGAAATACATTTTCACCTAGAAGGAGTTGAATATTAGGCATCGCAGATGGTTAGAGCTGATGGCCGATTATGACATCGTCATCCAGGGAATGTTAATGTCGTAACCGACGCTTTGATTAGACTTCCAACAGTCATGAATCTTATAGATCAGTGGAGGCTACAACAAGATCTATATAAGATGGGTATAGAAGTTGTTTTACCTGGAGTCACATCATCGTTGATGAAGATGCAGATTCAATCGACGATTGTGGATCAGATCAAAGCTGCGTAGTCAGGAGATGCAAAGCTGCGGGAGATTTTCTCATTCATGAGGATGGTTCCCTGAGATACGACAGTAGGATCTGCGTACCTTCAGGCGATATCAGAGAGGAGCTGATGAATGAAGCTCATAGCTCTCCCTACTCCATTCATCCTGGCGGTACCAAGATGTACCAGGACCTTCATCTGAATTTTAGGTGGCATGGTATGAAGAGGAGCATAGCTCGAAGTGTTGCCAAGTGTGTCAGCAAGTGAAGGCTGAATATCATCACATTGCTGGATTACTTCAACCTTTGCTGATTCCGAAGTGGAAGTGGCAGCACATCACAATAGATTTTGTGACTGGACTACCTCGGAGCACCAAGCAAAATGACGCGATTTGGGTTATCATTAACCGATTAACCAAATCTGTGCATTTCATACCCTTTCTAGTAGGACAATCTACGGAGATACTTGTGAAGAAGTATATGGAGGTAATTATCTTTTCCATACCTTTATGATTTCTTTCTTGTATACGTCGTGATGTGAATAATAATCGTACAGGAGATTGTGCAATTACATGGAGCTTCCGTGAGTACCGTATCCGACCGAGACACGAGATTCACATCCCAATTCTGGATGAGTCTGCAGATGAATCCAGTTTGAGTTTTAGCACTGCGTATCACCTGCAGACTGATGGACAGTCGGAGCATACTATCCAGATATTGGAGGACATGTTGCGAGCGTGCATGTTAGATCTTAAGGGTTCGTGGGAGGATCACTTGCATTTACTGGAGTTCACCTACAACAACAGCTATCAAGCCAGCATTGTCATGTCACCATTTGCTGTACTTTACGGAAGGAAATGTCGATCTCCACTGAGTTGGGATGAAATTGGTGATAGAGAGCTGTTGGGACCAGAGATGATAGTCGAAGCTGTTGATGTAATGCATAATATCAGGGATAAGCTTCGTATCGCACAGGATTGGTACAAGCATTGGGCTGATGCTAAACGTCGTCCTTTGGAGTTCAAGGCAGGAGATCATGTGTTCCTAAAGATATCCCCAAACAGAGAAGTGATTCGTTTTGGAAGGCGAGGCAAGCTTAGTCCAAGATTCATTGGGCCTTTCGACGTGCTAGATCAAGTTGGAGAGGTAGCTTATCGTTTAGCACTGCCCCTTCATTAGAGGGAGTACATGATGTTTTTCAAGTGTCTCAACTACGTCCTTACATCAGTAAGCCTTCTCATGCTGTCGATTACTCGGAGATTACGGTTAGACCGGACCTGACATATGAGCAACAGCCGGTACAGATCTTAGACTGACGTCATAAGGCGCTCAGTAACAAGGTCGTGGAGCTCGTGAGAGTGATGTGGCGTCATGACTCACCAGGAGAATCCACCTGGGAGCGGGAAGATGAAATGCGAGAGCGTTATCTATATTTGTCCCCTGCTCCTTAGTTGATAAGAATTCTGAGGGCGCAATTTTTCATAAGGTGGGTAGAATGAAACGGCCTGTATTTTAGCGAGTATTTTTTCTTGTGTGCATGTATTTAATTTCAGTCGTCCGTATGTTTTTCGTCCGTATGTTTTTCTACGCGTCAACGCGAGCGCACCTTTGCTTTTAAAATTTTTAGCATATCGTAATTAATTAAATTTTATCCCAAACTAATTACTCTAACCCCTAACCCTACCTATTAATCCCAAAGAAATAATTTGTTGAGATCAAACATGCAACGTTATTCCTCCCCCACAGCCAACTCATTCTCATCAACTCACCCTCATCAATCGGTTAACCCCCATTTCACTGTTTAAAAGAAACAACAACAACACAGTAAGAGGATCATCTTCCTCCTCCCCTCTCTCTGTTCTTCCCCTTTCCTTTTTCTTTCTCAATCAGCAAACCCCAACAGTAATCAACCAAAAAATTCCTCCAACAATAACAAACAACAAACAAAATCAACACCCCAATCCAACGCCAAATCAAACCCAAAACAAAATCCAAATTAAAATTGAGAAGAGCAGATTTGAAATTCAACTCAGAAATCAACAAATTCAACCCATTTTCAGTTCTTCATCCTCCCATCCTCTCCTTTAGCCCTCACCCTCCACCCGCACCCACTGGCTGCAGACTTTCCGCCTGTGCTCTGCCAGGAATGCCACCAGCAGCCACCGCCCAGCTGCCGCACGCACCACCCAACCCCGCATCCACTGGCCGCCTGCCTAGCTGCCGCCTGTCGCTACCAGCAGGCCGCACGCCGCCGCTGCTCCCTTTCCGTGCCGCAGCTGCTCCACCCATATGCCGTGCCCTCCCCTCCCTGTGACAAAAAGAAAGAAGAAAGAAAATAATAGAAATAAGAAAGCTGATAAAGAAGACGCATGTGAAAAATTGGGGGGGGGGGGGGGTTATTTAAGTACATGGGGGGGTTATTAAGTTATTAATATTGTTAAGTTATTAAGTTATTATTTAAGTTAAATTGAGTTTTTGAATTATTAAGTTATAAGTTTTTGAATTATTAAGTTTTAAGTTATATGTTAGTTTTAAACTAAGTTTTTATAAAATTAGTTTATAAATTATATAAAGAGTTATTTTAAGTTATTATCTTCTGAATATTAAGTTAGTTAAAAGTAGGGGTGGCAAACGGGTCGGGTGGGTTCGGGTTCGGGTCGGGTCAAATTTGACCCGACCCGGATAGGGGTAAACCCTAACCCGACCCAGATTGAATCTGGGTCGGGTTTGGGTGACCCGAAAAATTTCCGGGTCGGGTTCGGGTTAACCCGTCGGGTTAAGATTTGACTTATACACTAATGCTCCTTTTTCGATATCCAGCTATTTATTAAGAGCCACCGACAATTTATTAAGTGTTGCATAATTTCCAGTAGCTCTCGCTTAAACCGCACTGATGACAGTAATGAAGTATAATTAACGTTACCATTTTCTGAACGAAAGTAATAAAATTAACAAAAAAGTTGTATGTAAAGGGAATTGAATCCAAGACCTCTTAAAAAGAGGAAAACAATTCAAATTGTATAAGCACAACTCCCATTGCAATTGTGTATTGAAGTTATTATATAAATTTTTATATATATAGAGAAAGTAAACCGGGTCGAATTCGGGTCATCCAGGTTGACAAGTCAAACCCATACCTGACCTGGATTTTATCCGGGTCGGGTCGGATCAACCGGTTTCCTACTTGATCCGGATTGGCCCCTACCCATACCCGATTAAGAATGCCGGGTTCTGGTCGGGTCGGGTCGGGCTCATTTTGCCACCCATAGTTAAAAGTTAGTTTTGTTATCATATACAGTATGTGTTAATATATAGTATAGTATATAATATGTTAGTGTTGGATTATATGTTATAATAGGTTGTATTATATAAACTGTTATACAATATATATGTACTAGTCATTACCCGTGCCCGCATGCACGGTTCACTTAAGATTTTTCCCCACGAAATTTTTGTTCCCCAAAAAAGTATTTACACAGCCAAAATTTAAAAGAACAACAAATTGGCGTAAAAATATTTAGCGGCACATGCGCCTTTGACACGGAACAACAAATTCGGTGCATGCGTCTTCGATATGGAACAACAAATTCGGCGCGGGCGCCTTTGACGTGGAACAACAAATTAGCGTAGAACAACAAATTCGGCACAATAACAAATTAGCGTAAAAAATTTAGCCGGGGCGCCATCGGCGCATAACCCGTGCTTGCGGGCGCTTAGGCACATAACCCATGCCGGCGGGCATGGTTCACTTAAGATTTTCCATTGCGAAATCTTTGTTCCCCAAAAAATTATTTCAACAACCAAAATTTAAAAGAACAACAAATTAGCGTAAAAATATTTAGGGCATAGGCGCCTTCGGCGTGGAATAACAAATTTAGCGCGGGTGCCTTCGACATGGAACAACAATTTCGACGCGGAACAACAAATTAGCATAAAACAACAAATTCAGCGTGAGCGCCTGCCTCATCTCAAATGTTGTGAGAACTAATCCCAAGCGCAGGAGATCGTGCAAGTAATATCCTGGTGAGTCCAGGTATCGAATCCGCGGGACAACTGACCTGCAAAACTACGAACGTCAATCTGAAAAGAATAATAATACGATGTTAACCAACCACCTATCGAACACAAAGATATATGATCAAGAGTATGGAATAAGAAATGAAAATCCTACGATATTTATGGTGACTTTGGTAGGGGTACAAGTATGGGGAGTATGTGTTGGGTTTGATTTCGTTAGGGTGTGTGCAACCAATGAATATCAATACCTTTTCTATAACTCAACGTCTCGTCCGGTCAGGGCACGAGAACGTCGGAAAGTATGGCGATCAAGCGTATGAAAACGTGCCAAAGAATTATACAATTAAGATAGGGCGAAAAGATATAGAAACCAATAATTACGACACCCTAACTACGTCAACTCCAACACGTATGAAGTGAATGTGCTACGGTTGTGATTTCATTAGGAGATAATAATCGCTGAAATATCACGTCTTTTATATAGCTCAACGCTTCGTCCGGTCAGGGCACGAAGACGTCGGAAGATGACACGATGAAAACTAGTCAAAATAGCCGTATACATATCACTAGCAACATTGATTTCATTAAACGATAAATGCAACAATAAGTTCAGATTAGTGAACATGAATTGGCTAGCCTTGTCAGGGCCTAGCCATACGGGATGTAAATAATAACAACAATCACCAAATACCCAACAAATATGTTGTAGAAATCAACATTACTAGCAATTTGGACATGATAATAGGGCTAAAGACATGAAATTCATCAATTAAATACTCCTAATTACATCACAACCATATCACAAGGAGATTAGCCACGCATGGTGCAAAGAAAATCAGATTTCATAGCCAAATACATCGTTATAATAGCCAAAATACGATAAAATACACCAAATACGGGGTATAAGTTCAAGAATTTATCACCAAATCTCCACTTTAGAACCCAAAACTCCTTTAGAATAGGAAGAATAGCCTCTGGAATTTTTCAGAATTTTTCCCTGGAGAAATACGCACAGTAGCCGCTCCAAAAGTCCCAAAATACGCCAGAATACCCCCAAAAACCCTAAAATACGCTTATATAATAGCATTGCGGGTTTGGGGGCTTAACGGGTTCAAAAAACAAACCCATTAGCGCTCAAAACCCGACCCAATCGTCGGATCAATTTTCCGCCGTTTGATCTGGTCGGGATCCGCTGTGAGCTCGACACGTGGCCTCGCTAGGCGGATCCGTACCCGATAAGCCCGCTTTGCATCCGAGTTCGACTCAGAGTAGACTTCGGCCGTCTGATTCGAATCCTTCGGTCGCAAGATTGCCACGTCGCCGCCTCCGTTCGCTAATAATTTCGAATCGAGATCCATCGCAACCGTTCGTTCGAGCGGCAACCTCCTAGGATCGTGACACGTGGCTCCTTTGCGCGCGCTCCGCTCCGCTCGTTCTGCTCGGCTACGGTCCGTTGGATCGAGATCCGACGTCTCATAATTCGCCGCGTCGCCCGCTACAGATGCTCCGCGTCGTAGCCGTCCGATCAAGCAAAGCGCCGTTGCGATGGCGCCACGTGGCCAGGCTGATGCGCCCCGCTGCTGCGTTGGAGAGAAGATGTGGGCAGTTGGATCTTGATCCGACGGTCCAAATTATTTCTAAATTCCTCAGCTCCGCTGCCGTCCGATGGAGCGGGAACGGCTCTGATGCTGCCACCTGTTGCGCCAAGATTCGTGCAAACTTATTTTAATTCCAATAAATGGTATTCTGCATTCAAAAATTCATAGAAATTAGCACAGATCTCAGAAAAATACAAATAAATAGTCGTTGGAATCGTGAGATCAAGACGATGCTAGGAAAAATATAAAATGCAGAAATACACAATCAAATTCACGTTTTGTGCACAAATAGAGTAATTTCTCTAATAAATGATGATGAGAAAAATACAAATGTATTAGAGATAAATTAAGCATCATATGGGCACAAAATAGGACTAATAAGGGGGTTAAATATGCAATATTCACTCCGAATCACACCCCCCAACTAGCGTTTGGCTAGTCCCTAGCAAAAAGAGCGATAAATACGGATGATCAATAAAAATTAATTCTATCAACCGCTTATGGCGTGGCTCAACAATACGCTTTCCAACATGATCTTGACTATCAATATACACATCCATGACCAAGATCAATCACATGATGTTTTCTCTAATTTAGTATGAATAAATAACATACAAGCATCGTTTTGCGCAAGCAAAAGTATAACACGTCGTTTTTCTCTAGTTTTCTTGTTTCCAAGGAATTGGCCTATCAAAATAATCATTCAAGATATGGGTAATGAATTTGCTTAATATATATTCACCATTTCTTTTCTTTTAATCGTTCCGCGTAACGCGCATCAAGCAACATTCGCAGAAAAATGTATAACTTGGATCGCTCCATCAAATGAGTGAGTTTCCTGTCAATGGCTCCCAAATCAGACGATAATAGGGCATTAGGCCAAAAGGACCCCTCGGACTGTACTACTCGAGCCAACCAAGTTATGTATTAGTAATATACTCATTCATTCATTTTTCTTCATTGTTCCTCTTTTTTTTTTCTTTTCATTAGCAACTCAATATCCATTATTTTTTTGAACAAAGCATTAATAACCAAGGCCAAATTCCTCTTCAACTTGAAGACTTTTCAAAAAAAATCGTGTATACTCAAGCCTTTTTTTCCACATTAGCATGCATGAAATAAATTCAAACTATTTCGAGATATTAATCATGGTAATTGAAAATTTTTCATGAATAGCATATTAACGGTAATTCATGAAGGAAAAAAAAAATTAATTCATGCCATCAACGATTAGCTAGAACTCAGTTAATGCATAATCATCCGCATTTGAGGTATACTAAGGAGTTTAAAATGGTGAGATTTGGTGGGTCATTCTTTCCTTATGCCATGATTTTAAAAAAAATCCTAAGGTCTCATACACACCCCCCCAACTAAAGATGGACATTGTCCTCAATGTCAAAGAGGGTACGAGTTTATTCAAGCAAGCATCCTAGAAAGCAAATAAAATTCTACGCTACTGGAAAGAACACACCGTGTCACGACCCGCTTCCCTAAAATGGAGGCGAGACGTGAAAAGGTCCGCACGAGAGTGAAGCTGTGAAGCCCCAAACCCGATAAGCGTCAATCATACATAAGCAGGTCCCTGTAACCACAACGGAATAACAATAATAACACAAGCAGAGACTGAAATAAAATCTCACATCTCATAAATTGTCCAACAAGAAAATAAGTCCAACATCCAGAAAAGCCACCAGGCTAAAAGAAAAGAGTCTAAAGGCCCAGAACAAGGCCAACAAAAGAAACGACATAACAAAGTATAGGTGCTACGCACCAATAACAAAACATCTGTCTAATAAAAGTAAAACACAACGAAGACACTAGGACTGGTCCCCAGTGTCCACGTACTCCCCGTCAAACACAGGCTCGGGCTCGGCGTCAGCAAACACCTCGTCCTCAACAAGGTACTCGGGCTCAGGATCTAACATGTGTCACCCAAAAGAGTAAAGGGGCACATGTCAGCAAGTCTAAAAGACTTGGGCAAGGAAACTGAAAGTAAGGCAACTAGCAACCTAGCAGTTTAGTATGCATGACATGGCAGTTATAACATGAGTGCACAATCAAGACATGGCAAGGCAATTTGTACAAGAGAACAATCATCGGGACAAGACAAGACAAGACAAGACAAGAGTAGCCAAGCTACTATCAATCACAATCAATTCACTATTCACGTTGTTTTGTAGATGTTTACGCCTTACAGCTGAATGGTTTTACATTCGCTGATTGGCCGCTTAACAACTACCCCAAACCCAAGAGTTTACGCCTTACCACTGCAGTTGCTGATCGGGCAGACTCCCAGTTGATTGGTCGCTTAACTCTTACCCCCAATACCCACTCGTAATGGAGCCAGGGTCCCTGAACATGAGCCCAGCAAGTGAGCCAGGGTTGCCCCGCACATGAGCTCGCATTCTTAAACATTTGGCATAGGGGTGCACCTAGCCGGAAACACGCAATTCGGGCATTGGCTATCAACCAACACATGGCCCGCTTCTGGAACATGAGCCAGGAACACAAGCATTTGTAGCAAAGCTACGCATTCACAGAAACACTTAAAGAATGCAATGACATGACAATTAATTTGCGTACCGTCAATGGAAAGTAAACATGACATGGAAATTGTGCAACATGCTATATGTGTTGGAACTAGCTTCGTTGTCAAGCTAGTTCCCCAATTTGCGCCTAGGCGAGTATTGGTGGGCTCCGAAAAGGTGCTCTCTCTCAAGTGCAAGAGTCCGTACAAGTAGTAAAATCTGGGAGTCCAGATGTCGAATCCACGGGAAGAAATCTGTTGCAACCACAATTCAAATCAAATAGAAATCTATCGGAAAGAGACTAAACACTTCAACAATGGTGACGGTGATGGTGATGTGAACACGTGAACATAGAAAATCGTGTAAGAAAATATCTATAAAGAGTTTGCACATGGTATGGGTTCGCTAGGGTCAACTATTCGTATTAATTTGGTTGATAGGTATAACACAATGAATTCTCCTTTTGGGAGCAATTCATCGGAAAATACCCAATATAACTCAATGAATTCTCCTTTTGGGAGCAACTCATCGGAAGATGCCCTTTTGGGGATTCAAACACGATATTCAAAAAGATCGTCGCTAAAGCTATAATACGATATGAAACTCTCTTTTGGAGAGATCAAAACTACGGTATGAAACTCCCTTTTGGGGAGATCAAAGCTCGCCCTTTTGGGGCGATCATCAACTAAATTAATTCTTTTGGAATCTAAAAAAGTCGATTTACGAACAACGATTACAATTTTAGCGACGTTAAACGATTTAGCACAAGGAATTTCAACCAAATAAACATGAGTAATATCCCCTAACTACTCCATACCATGCACAACAGAGATTTAGATACACATCATGCGAAAATAAACAAGTTTCATAGCCCAATACATCAAGATTATAACAAAATACGGTAGAAAAAGCATCAAATAAGGAGTTTAAGTTAAGAATTCATCACCAAATATCCTTGAAAAGACATCAAAACTCTCTGGAAATAAGAAAATAGCCTCTGGAATTTTACAGAATTTTTCAGAGGGGAAATACGGCTTCTAGAGCCTCCAATACGCCCAAAATACGCCACAATCTGCTTGAATACGCCCAAAAAAACCCTAAATACGCTTATATAATAAGATTGCGGGTTTGGGTTGCTTAACGGGTTCCAAACCCGCTCCATTTACGCGTCCGAATAGATCTGGGCCGCACATCTGGAGCGGAGCAATTCTCCGCCGTTGATCCGGGCGGGATCTGTTGAGAGCTCGCCACGTGTCCATCCCTATCGGATCCGCGCCCGCTTGAAAATTGAGTTCGCATCGGATTAATCGTGGGCGTTGGATTGATGATCGTACGGTCGAGGCTCGCCGCTTCGTCGTTTCGCTCAGCATCGACACACTTTATTCCTGGCCGTTGGATGCAGATCGCTCGGACTGGAAGCGGCCACGTCGCCTGTTTAATTTGCGATGTCGAATTCGAATGCGGGATTGCTCCAAGCCGTTGGATGAGTCGGGGAATCGCTGCGATGACGACGCGTGTCCCGTGGATTCGCGAAATCGAGTTTCGAAGCGGGGATGATTGGCACCGTAGGATTGGAATCGAGCGGATCCGCGCTTGCCACGTCGCCCCGCAGCTTTGCGAATCCGATTTCGCTTCGGAGTAATTCGCGGCCGTAGGATCTCAGATCGTGTGGGTATCGCTTCGCCACGTCGCCAAGAGAACTCTTCGCCCGCTCTCAGCATCGAAATGATCGCGAGCCGTTGGATACGGGCGGGAGTGTTCGGATGGCCGACACGTGGCCCTGTGGATTTCACTCCGCTTCTCGTATTCAGCGTTGATGAAGACCGTTGGATCAAGATCCAACGGCTGTGAATAGGCCACATCGCCCCGTATTTATCTCCGCATCAAAGTGATCTGCGCCGTTGGATTCGAGCGGGGACGCACGGATGCTTGCCACGTGGCGCTCCACGATTCGTGCCGCGTATTTTAAAAGTATTTCCTCCGTATTTCTTCAATTAATTGATATTCTGCATTCAAAAATTCATATTAATTAGTACAGATCTCAGAAAAATACAAATAAATATTCGTTGGAATCGTGAGATCGAGACGGTGCTAGGAAAAATATAAAATGTGCAGAATTGCATCGTTAATTGCTGTTTTGTGCTCAAATAGAGTGTTTTCTCTAATAAATAAATGTGTAGAAAATACGTATGAATTAGAGAACAATGTAGCATCACCTGAGCACAAAATAGGGGTAAATGAGGGGTTAAATATGTAATATTGAACCCGAATCACACCCCCCAACTAGCGATTTGCTAGTCTCTAGCAAAAATAGCGATAAATACGGACGATCAATAAAACAATAAGTTCTTTCGAATTGCTTATGGCCTGGCTCAATAATACGCATTCCAACATGGTCTTGGCCATCAATATACACATCCATGAACAAAATCAATCACACGATATTTTCTCTAATTTAATTTGAATAAATAACATGCAAGCATCGTTTTGCGCAAGCGAAAGTATAACACGTCGTTATAAACTAGTTTTCTCGTTTCCAAGGAATTGGCCTATCAAAATAATCATTCAAGACATGGGTATTGAAGTTGCTTAGTGTATTCACCATTTCTTTTCTTTTATTCGTTCCGCGTAACGCGCATCAAGCAACATTCGCAGAAAAAAGTATAACTTGGATCGCTCCATCAAATGAGTGAGGTTCCAGTCAATGGCTCCCAAGTCAGACGATAATAGGGCATTAGGCCAAGAAGGGCCCCTCGGACTGTACTACTCGAGCCAACCAAGTTATTTATTAGTGACATACTCATTCATTCATTTTTTTCTTTCATTCATTTTTCATTTCTTCGTTTCTTTTCCTTTATTCTTTTGTAAGCAACTCAAAACCCAAATTTTTTTTTCAAACATAAATATTAACGACCATGGCCAAATTCCTCTTCAACTTGAAAACTATTCTAATGAATCGTGTATACTTAAGCTTTTTCATCACATTAGCATGCATGAAATATATTCAAACTATTTCGAGATATTAACCATGGAAATTGAAAATTTTCATGAATAGCATATTAACGGCAATTTCATGAAGGAAAAATAATTAATCAAGCCATAAACAATTTTTAGAACTCAATTAACGTATAATCATCCACATTTGAGGCATATGAATGAGTTTTAAAATGATGAGATTTGGTGATTTATTCTTCTCAAGAAAGAAAGAGAAAAAAAATCCTAAGGTCTCATACACACCCCCCAACTAAAGATGGACATTGTCCTCAATGTCGGAAGAGGTACGAGTTTATTCAAGCAAGCATCCTAGAAAGCATATAAAAACTACACTACTGGAAAGAACACACCGTGATCAAATGGCGGATCCCGGATCTTTAATTGTGGAGGAAGTTGTTCAATTTGCTCCTTGCGCTCCTCGGCGATTATTCTTCCTCCTAAAACTAATTTGGACCCCAGCAACACGACTCCAAGCATCTCTATAAGCTGTTTGTCAATGTCCTGCGAGAGATGAGTTATGTTAGTCCAAATTATTTTAAAATTATTTTCAATGAAAGTATTCCAAATGTAGTCATCAAAATAAGTGAAATGAATTAAAGCAAGTTGACGACTACTCCCTGAAAGATATGCACTACTCTCTGTACGATGCTCGTTCATTGTGGAGAGGGATAGATGATTTTGGGACAAAACTGGAAGAGGGCATGGTTCTGACTCCATGGCGATAATCTCAAAACCCTTTTCCCTAGCTGTCTCCTCCTCTCGTTCATCCAAAATTGCTAGCTCATCCTCTCTTTTGCACACACTTCCTGCAATGTGGATATTTATATTCGTGTCCTCGCTCGGTATTCCTGCAATAGAAGATGAACTCGTATTAGATTCTTGAAATTGAGTTTCAAAAGCCTTACTTTCTTCTAAGCAAGTGGCAATCCAATTAAGATCTTCAATAGATTTTTGAATTTGTCGACTCCGAGCGAGGAAATTCTCTTGGAATTGATGGGATGTGGCCTCCTGTGTCTGAATAATCAGGTAAGCTTCCTCTTTCAAGGATTGCAAAGGTACGTCTACGCTTTGCTTTTCTTGATCAAGGCACGAAGGCTCCGTTGAATTGCTCGCTGAAGTCTCTTCCACGGTTTCTTCGTTTTCTTGCAGAGACTCCATGTATTCCCATGCCACTGTCGGCGTCATGCTTCCCAATAATTCCTGCAGCTGAGGTTGTAGTCCTTCTAGGAAGAACTCCATAAGCTCTTCATTTGTGAAACCATGCTGCGGATAGCTCGATGTAATGTTTGTGAACCTCCTCCAGGCCTGAAAGAAAGTTTCACAGTCAGTTTGATTAAAATTAACAATTTTGAGCTTCTCCATTCTATGTTTGTGTGCATTAGCATATCGTGCATCATAAAGATTGTTCGTGCAATAGAAGTTCATATATTCCATTTTGAAATAAAATAAAATAAAAAAAGTTTATGTACAGTAAAGTGGAAAGATCTCACCGAAGGTCCTCTAAATGAAATAAACCGTAGTCACAAACCATTCCTCCCCGGCAACGGCGCCAAAAACTTGGTGGGCTCCGAAAAGGTGCTCTCTCTCAAGTGCAAGAGTCCGTACAAGTAGTAAAATCTGGGAGTCCAGATGTCGAATCCACGGGAAGAAATCTGTTGCAACCACAATTCAAATCAAATAGAAATCTATCGGAAAGAGACTAAACACTTCAACAATGGTGACGGTGATGGTGATGTGAACACGTGAACATAGAAAATCGTGTAAGAAAATATCTATAAAGAGTTTGCACATGGTATGGGTTCGCTAGGGTCAACTATTCGTATTAATTTGGTTGATAGGTATAACACAATGAATTCTCCTTTTGGGAGCAATTCATCGGAAAATACCCAATATAACTCAATGAATTCTCCTTTTGGGAGCAACTCATCGGAAGATGCCCTTTTGGGGATTCAAACACGATATTCAAAAAGATCGTCGCTAAAGCTATAATACGATATGAAACTCTCTTTTGGAGAGATCAAAACTACGGTATGAAACTCCCTTTTGGGGAGATCAAAGCTCGCCCTTTCGGGGTGATCATCAACTAAATTAATTCTTTTGGAATCTAAAAAAGTCGATTTACAAACAACGATTACAATTTTAGCGACGTTAAACGATTTAGCACAAGGAATTTCAACCAAATAAACATGAGTAATATCCCCTAACTACTCCATACCATGCACAACAGAGATTTAGCTACACATCATGCGAAAATAAACAAGTTTCATAGCCCAATACATCAAGATTATAACAAAATACGGTAGAAAAAGCATCAAATAAGGAGTTTAAGTTAAGAATTCATCACCAAATATCCTTGAAAAGACATCAAAACTCTCTGGAAATAAGAAAATAGCCTCTGGAATTTTACAGAATTTTTCAGAGGGGAAATACGGCTTCTAGAGCCTCCAATACGCCCAAAATACGCCCCAATCTGCTTGAATACGCCCAAAAAACCCTAAATACGCTTATATAATAAGATTGCGGGTTTGGGTTGCTTAACGGGTTCCAAACCCGCTCCATTTACGCGCCCGAATAGATCTGGGCCGCACATCTGGAGCGGAGCAATTCTCCGCCGTTGATCCGGGCGGGATCTGTCGAGAGCTCGCCACGTGTCCATCCCTATCGGATCCGCGCCCGCTTGAAAATTGAGTTCGCATCGGATTAATCGTGGGCGTTGGATTGATGATCGTACGGTCGAGGCTCGCCGCTTCGTCGTTTCGCTCAGCATCGACACACTTTATTCCTGGCCGTTGGATGCAGATCGCTCGGACTGGAAGCGGCCACGTCGCCTGTTTAATTTGCGATGTTGAATTCGAATGCGGGATTGCTCCAAGCCGTTGGATGAGTCGGGGAATCGCTGCGATGACGACGCGTGTCCCATGGATTCGCGAAATCGAGTTTCGAAGCGGGGATGATTGGCACCGTAGGATTGGAATCGAGCGGATCCGCGCTTGCCACGTCGCCCCGCAGCTTTGCGAATCCGATTTCGCTTCGGAGTAATTCACGGCCGTAGGATCTCAGATCGTGTGGGTATCGCTTCGCCACGTCGCCAAAAGAACTCTTCGCCCGCTCTCAGCATCGAAATGATCGCGAGCCGTTGGATACGGGCGGGAGTGTTCGGATGGCCGACACGTGGCCCTGCGGATTTCACTCCGCTTCTCGCATTCAGCGTTGATGAAGACCGTTGGATCAAGATCCAACGGCTGTGAATAGGCCACGTCGCCCCGTATTTATCTCCGCATCAAAGTGATCTGCGCCGTTGGATTCGAGCGGGGACGCACGGATGCTTGCCACGTGGCGCTCCACGATTCGTGCCGCGTATTTTAAAAGTATTTCCTCCGTATTTCTTCAATTAATTGATATTCTGCATTCAAAAATTCATATTAATTAGTACAGATCTCAGAAAAATACAAATAAATATTCGTTGGAATCGTGAGATCGAGACGGTGCTAGGAAAAATATAAAATGTGCAGAATTGCATCGTTAATTGCTGTTTTGTGCTCAAATAGAGTGTTTTCTCTAATAAATAAATGTGTAGAAAATACGTATGAATTAGAGAACAATGTAGCATCACTTGAGCACAAAATAGGGCTAAATGAGGGGTTAAATATGTAATATTGAACCCGAATCAAGTATCATTTCGTCGCCTAGCCTCTTTTACGCCTACAACAAGCAAATGGCCTAAAACATGGCCTAAACCCTAAGTGGCAAGTTTCACTTGCCTAGCACCGGGGATGACGACCACTTCGTCATACGGGTGCCAATCCACGGGGAAATCGCTGTTTTGGGGGAACAATCATCAAACAACATGAAATTATATTAGGGTTTCATAAAAATATAAATAGGTTAAGAAAACAACGGTAGATTGATTTCTTACCGAGAGGAGGCGGAAGAAACACTCCGGGGAACCCTATGATCAGATCTGGAAAAGATTGGAGAAGTTTGGGGAAACTAGGGTTTTGGGGGATTTGGGGATTTTGATGGGTTTTGGTGAGATTTTGGGGAAGATGAGAGGTAGATAGAGTGAATGGATGGTTTGGATGATGATTCTAGGGCTTGGAATGAAGAAATGAAGCTTGGAGGAAGATGGGGGCTCAAGGGGGAAGATTTTAGGGTTTTGGGTCGTGTTGGAGAAGATGAAATCGTTTGGGTTGGGTATAAATAGGTTGGGCTGGCGGCTGCCCAGAAATTAGGGTTTCAACACTGGTTAGTCGGTCAAAGAGCAACCACTGATCGACTAGTTTGGCAACTAGTCGGTCGGTCGACCAACGCAGACCGACTAAGTGCAAACAGTAACTCCTGAACGAAAATAGGATTCTAGAGTTAGTCGGTCCATGAACAAATACTGACCGACTAGTTTAACATCTAGTCGGTCGATGAACGTTCTTAGACCGACTAAGAGTAAACAGTAACTCAACTAAAATTAAGATGATGAGTTAGTCGGTTAAAGAAGCATTGCCGACCGACTAGTTTGCAACCTAGTCGGTCAACCAACGTTCTTAGACCGACTAACGATAAACAGTAACTCCTGAGAAATTTAGAAAGCCAACTAGTCGGTCCAAGAAGGATTGCCGACCGACTGGATCGTCATCTAGTCGGTCGGTGGCCCTTCTTACACCGGCTAATGAGCACCAAAAGTTCCGATACGGAGCGCGGGGCCCCGGGATCGATTCCTAAGACTCCTAGGCTTGATCTATTAGTTAGATACGACCGTTATGAAGTCCGTCACGAGTGACATACTTCGAAATCGACAATCCTAAGGAAGGAACGAGAAAACACGACGAATTGATCGAAAATGAAAGCTACGGAGACGAAAACCACACATGAGGAGAAAATCTACCAAAACATATATTATATTATATTAAATCCAGATACATGAAAAGCAGTCGTTACATCCTCCCCAACTTAAGAAAAATTCCGTCCTCGGAATTTCCAAATACTCACGAGTCCGGAAACAAAAGTGGGAAACGCTCTCGCATCTCATCCTTATTCTCCCAAGTAGACTCTCCAGGTGAGCCGTGTCGCCACATCACCCTCACAAGATTGACAATCTTGTTCCGAAGCGATTTCTGACGCCTGTCCAGAATCTGCACTGGATGCTGGTCATACGTCATATCGGGGCGAACGGTAATCTCCGAAAAATCCACCGCATGAGACGGATCGCTAATGTATCGACGAAGCTGCGACACATGGAAAACATTGTGAACTCCTTCCAAAGATGGCGGCAAGGCCAAGCGATAAGCTACCTCGCCAACCCTCTCCAAAACGTCAAACGGTCCAATGTATCGCGGGCTCAACTTTCCACGCTTCCCGAAACGAATCACACCACGATTCGGGGAAATCTTCAAGAACACATGGTCCCCCGGCTGAAACTCCAAAGGACGACGTTTAGCATCCGCCCAATGCTTAAAACGGTCCTGAGCAATTCTCAACCTCTCCCGAATATTCCTGACGATATCCACGGCCTCCACGATCATCTCAGGTCCCAACAACTCCCGATCACCAACGTCATCCCAACTCAATGGCGATCGACATTTCCTCCCATAAAGAGCGGCGAAAGGCGCCATGCCAATACTCGCCTGGAAGCTGTTGTTGTAAGAGAACTCCACCAAATGTAGATGGTCCTCCCACGAACCCTTGAAATCCAACATGCACGCCCTCAGCATGTCTTCCAAAATCTGAATCGTCCTCTCGGACTGGCCATCCGTCTGCGGATGGTACGCCGTGCTGAAACTCAGACGCGTACCCAAGCTCTTCTGCAAACTCTGCCAGAACTGAGATGTGAACCTCGTGTCTCTGTCAGACACGATACTCACGGGGACTCCATGAAGTCGCACGACCTCCTGCACGATTCACGTTACATCACTATCCAAACTAGGAAAAGGAAATAAAAACGGAGAGTAAAAGGATTTTACCTCCATATATCTCCTCGCTAGCGTCTCAGTGGACTGTCCCACTCGGAACGGAATAAAGTGCGTAGATTTGGTCAATCGATCTACGATCACCCAAATCACGTCATTCTGCTTCGGACTCCGAGGTAGTCCAGTCACGAAATCCATAGTGATGTGTTGCCATTTCCACTCCGGAATCGGAAGCGGTTGTAGCAACCCGGCCGTACGCTGATGCTCCGCCTTCACTTGCTGGCAAACCAAGCACTTGGCTACACTCCGAGCCACGCTCCTCTTCATGGCATGCCACCAATAATTCAGACGAAGATCCTGGTACATCTTGGTGCCACCAGGATGCACAGAATACGGCGAACTGTGTGCCTCCACCATCAGCTCCTCTCTGATATCCCCAGCTGGCACACACAACCTGGCTCCGAACCTCAGCGAGCCATCCTCATGAATCAAAAAGTCAGTCCGCAGACCGGCTTCCACCTGCTCCCGAATCTTCACCAGCTTCGGATCCTCAGCCTGGCCAGCCTTAATCCAATCCACGATCGTCGACTGTACCTGCATGTACATCAACGACGAAGCCTCCCCAGGAAGAACAATCTCCATACCAGACTCGCAAAAATCCTGCTGCAATCTCCACTGCGAGGTCAAAATCATCACCGCTGGAAGCCTACTCAAAGCATCCGGAACCACATTCACCTTGCCAGGGTGAAACTGCAAATCAATATCATAATCCGCCATAAGCTCCAACCATCGACGCTGTCGCATGTTGAGCTCCTTCTGAGTGAAAATATACTTCAAGCTTTTGTGATCGGTGAAAATCTTCACTTTCTCACTCAGCAAGAAATGCCTCCAAATCTTAAGAGCAAACACAACGGCAGCCAACTCCAAATCATGCGTCGGATAATTCTTCTCATGAACCTTAAGCTAACGAGACGCATACGCCACAACATGCCCGTGCTGATGCAACACGCAACCGAGACCCTTGCCAGAAGCATCGCAAAAGATCTCAAATCCACCGCTGCGATCAGGCACAACAAGAATAGGGGCAGTCGTCAACCTCTCCTTCAGAACGCCAAAAGCACTCTCACAATCACCCGACCAAACAAAAGCAACATCCTTCCGCGTCAACCTGGTCATCGGCTCAGCAATACGAGAAAAGTCCTTAATGAATCGCCGATAATAACCAGCAAGTCCAAGAAAACTCCGAATCTCAGACGCTGACGACGGAACAGGCCACTCCCTGATGGCCCTAATCTTCTCGGGATCCACTGAAATACCATCTCCAGTCACCACATGCCCGAGAAAAGCAACTCTATCCAGCCAAAACTCGCACTTCGAAAACTTAGCATACAACCGATGCTTCCTCAAGATCTCCAACACCGTCCTTAAGTGCGAGGCATGCTCTTCCTCCGACTTCGAATAGATCAGAATGTCGTCAATAAAGATAACGACAAACTTATCCAAAAAGTCGTAGAAAATCAGGTTCATCAGATTCATGAAAACTGCGGGTGCGTTAGTTACGACGAAAGGCATAACCACGAACTCATAGTGTCCATACTTCGTCCTGAACGCTGTTTTCGGAACATCTCCCTTCTTCACCTTCAACTGATGGTAACCACTCCTCAGATCCAATTTTGAAAACACCCTCGAACCTCCAAGCTGATCAAAAATATCATCGATGCGAGGCAACGGGTATTTATTCTTAATGGTCACCGCATTCAACTCCCGATAATCCACGCACATGCGACGCGAACCATCCTTCTTCTTAACCAGCAACACCGGTGCTCCCCACGGAGACACACTAGGATTAATATAACCCTTCTGCAAAAGCTCATCCAACTGCTTCCGCAACTCTTCCAACTCTACAGGTGCCATACGATACGGCGCCTTCGAAATCGGCTGCGCACCCGGAACAAGATCGATAGAAAATTCCAAAGCCCGATCAGGTGGCAAACCAGACATCTCCTCGGGGAAGACGTCGCCAAAATCACGCACCACAGCTGGCCACTCCAGCTCCATCTGCATAGCCACAGCCTCCACCGGCCTGGCCCGAAATCTGACAGGACCAAGCGAACTGCTACCACGACTGAACTCAAACACTGGATGTCCGGGAATCTCGAACACCACCTTCTTCCTCCGGCAGTCGATCGTAGCATAGAAGCTCGCAAGCCAGTCCATCCCAAGAACTGCATCATAGTTGATGATGTCGTGGACAATGAAATCAGCGAAAAGCTCATGTCCACAGACCACCAACGAGCAGGAATTGCAACCACGATGCACCGAAACCACACCGTTCCCTGTAACGATATTCCAACTCTTGGGAAGAGGGGACGTCGACAAGGAATGCCTCTCCACGAAGCTCCGAGAAATAATGCACATCGATGCACCAGAGTCAAAGAGGACTCGTGCAGGAAATGTGCAAACCAAAACCACACCTAATCAAGCAATTAACAATCAAACCCTAATCTAGCAAACAACCATGCTCAAGCAAACAACATAATCTAACAATCAAAACCAGCTAGGAAAGTAACAGCTAGAGTGAGGATTACCTGTGATAACCTCATCCACAGCCTCGCTCTCCACAGCGGTCATCAGAAAAGCCTGCCTCCTCGGCGGAACAGCCTGCCGAAAAGCCTGCCCCTGCGGAACAAGAGCTGCTCCACGACCAGCAGGAACAGATGCTCGCTGCTGCAACGGCTGAGCTGCAACAGGAGCCCTCCGCAGCTGATTCGCATGCCGACAATCCTTCGCGGCATGGGAAGCATTTCCACAAATCAGACACTGGCCCAAAAACTTCCGACACTGATCCTTGACGTGGCCAGGCTTGCCGCAGAAATGGCAAGACTTCAGAATAGGCCCTCCTGGCCTCTTAAACTGAGCGGACTGATTAGGCCTGAATCCAGGTCTAACCACAGCTCTTGCCTGTTCCACAGGCCTCTTCCCAGCACCAACAACAGACCCCCTCCTCTGGTTCACGAGCAGCTCCTGCCTCTTAGCTGCTACTAGAACCTTCTGATAAGATTCCCGGTCAGAGGAGGTCACAAAACTCTGGAGCTCCGAAGCAAGCCCCTGCAGGAACCTCTGAGCCTTCTCCTCAGCGTCCTGCACCATCTTTGGTGCAAACCGACTCAGCCTCATGAACTCTTGGTGATACATGTCCACCGACGAGTTCCCTTGCTTCAAATCGATAAAACGCTGCAGCATCTCCTCCCTGGCAGCCTTCGGGAAGAACTCACCCTCAAATCTAGCCTTGAAGGTAGCCCAAGCTATCGGCTCCACCAACAACTTCTCTTCCGCATCCCACCAATTCCGAGCATTATCCTTGAGTTGCCTCTTCGCCAAATCAACCCATCCAGCCGGGGTGATCTTGGCCATCTTCAGATTGTCCTCGATGTTCCGAATCCACTCATCGGCAGCCAGAGGACCCTCAGAACCATCAAAATATGCGGGACCCAGCTCCCGAAATTGCTTCGCTCCTGGCTCAGAGCGAGGGGCATCCGGAAGAGCCCGGGCAGCTCGAGCAAGTGGAGCATTCTGGACTTGCAAAAGCACGCCCTGCTGCACTTGCATCATCTGGAGCATCATCCGCATCATCTCACCCCTGGTGGGTTCCCGCTCAGGCTCCTCATCATGAGGGACCGCGCCACTACCCCCACCACGGGTGAAACGTCTTCCTGCCATCTAGTGACACAGAAAACGAATCAGATTAGACTCATAGCTTATGACTCGGACGTCGAACTTAATTTATTGGACATTCTAATATTATTATCGCTATTCCAAAAATCGCAGTTACAGAAGGACCTGCGTGGGCCACCAACAAAACCTGTCACGACCCGCTTCCCTAAAATGGAGGCGAGACGTGAAAAGGTCCGCACGAGAGTGGAGCTGTGAAGCCCCAAACCCGATAAGCGTCAATCATACATAAGCAGGTCCCTGTAACCACAACGGAATAACAATAATAACACAAGCAGAGACTGAAATAAAATCTCACATCTCATAAATTGTCCAACAAGAAAATAAGTCCAACATCCAGAAAAGCCACCAGGCTAAAAGAAAAGAGTCTAAAGGCCCAGAACAAGGCCAACAAAAGAAACGACATAACAAAGTATAGGTGCTACGCACCAATAACAAAACAACTGTCTAATAAAAGTAAAACACAACGAAGACACTAGGACTGGTCCCCAGTGTCCACGTACTCCCCGTCAAACACAGGCTCGGGCTCGGCGTCAGCAAACACCTCGTCCTCAACAAGGTACTCGGGCTCAGGATCTAACATGTGTCACCCAAAAGAGTAAAGGGACACATGTCAGCAAGTCTAAAAGACTTGGGCAAGGAAACTGAAAGTAAGGCAACTAGCAACCTAGCAGTTTAGTATGCATGACATGGCAGTTATAACATGAGTGCACAATCAAGACATGGCAAGGCAATTTGTACAAGAGAACAATCATCGGGACAAGACAAGACAAGACAAGACAAGAGTAGCCAAGCTACTATCAATCACAATCAATTCACTATTCACGTTGTTTTGTAGATGTTTACGCCTTACAGCTGAATGGTTTTACATTCGCTGATTGGCCGCTTAACAACTACCCCAAACCCAAGAGTTTACGCCTTACCATTGCAGTTGCTGATCGGGCAGACTCCCAGTTGATTGGTCGCTTAACTCTTACCCCCAATACCCACTCGTAATGGAGCCAGGGTCCCTGAACATGAGCCCAGCAAGTGATCCAGGGTTGCCCCGCACATGAGCTCGCATTCTTAAACATTTGGCGTAGGGGTGCACCTAGCCGGAAACACGCAATTCGGGCATTGGCTATCAACCAACACATGGCCCGCTTCTGGAACACGAGCCAGGAACACAAGTATTTGTAGCAAAGCTACGCATTCACAGAAACACTTAAAGAATGCAATGACATGACAATTAATTTGCGTACCGTCAATGGAAAGTAAACATGACATGGAAATTGTGCAACATGCTATATGTGTTGGAACTAGCTTCGTTGTCAAGCTAGTTCCCCAATTTGCGCCTAGGCGAGTATCATTTCGTCGCCTAGCCTCTTTTACGCCTACAACAAGCAAATGGCCTAAAACATGGCCTAAACCCTAAGTGGCAAGTTTCACTTGCCTAGCACCGGGGATGACGACCACTTCGTCACACGGGTGCCAATCCACGGGGAAATCGCTGTTTTGGGGGAACAATCATCAAACAACATGAAATTATATTAGGGTTTCATAAAAATATAAATAGGTTAAGAAAACAACGGTAGATTGATTTCTTACTGAGAGGAGGCGGAAGAAACACTCCGGGGAACCCTAGGATCAGATCTGGAAAAGATTGGAGAAGTTTGGGGAAACTAGGGTTTTGGGGGATTTGGGGATTTTGATGGGTTTTGGTGAGATTTTGGGGAAGATGAGAGGTAGATAGAGTGAATGGATGGTTTGGATGATGATTCTAGGGCTTGGAATGAAGAAATGAAGCTTGGAGGAAGATGGGGGCTCAAGGGGGAAGATTTTAGGGTTTTGGGTCGTGTTGGAGAAGATGAAATCGTTTGGGTTGGGTATAAATAGGTTGGGCTGGCGGCTGCCCAGAAATTAGGGTTTCAACACTGGTTAGTCGGTCAAAGAGCAACCACTGACCGACTAGTTTGGCAACTAGTCGGTCGGTCGACCAACGCAGACCGACTAAGTGCAAACAGTAACTCCTGAACGAAAATAGGATTCTAGAGTTAGTCGGTCCATGAACAAATACTGACCGACTAGTTTAACATCTAGTCGGTCGATGAACGTTCTTAGACCGACTAAGAGTAAACAGTAACTCAACTAAAATTAAGATGATGAGTTAGTCGGTTAAAGAAGCATTGCCGACCGACTAGTTTGCAACCTAGTCGGTCAACCAACGTTCTTAGACCGACTAACGATAAACAGTAACTCCTGAGAAATTTAGAAAGCCAACTAGTCGGTCCAAGAAGGATTGCCGACCGACTGGATCGTCATCTAGTCGGTCGGTGGCCCTTCTTACACCGGCTAATGAGCACCAAAAGTTCCGATACGGAGCGCGGGGCCCCGGGATCGATTCCTAAGACTCCTAGGCTTGATCTATTAGTTAGATACGACCGTTATGAAGTCCGTCATGGACATACTTCGAAATCGACAATCCTAAGGAAGGAACGAGAAAACACGACGAATTGATCGAAAATGAAAGCTACGGAGACGAAAACCACACATGAGGAGAAAATCTACCAAAACATATATTATATTATATTAAATCCAGATACATGAAAAGCAGTCGTTACACACCGTGTTCAAATGGCGGATCCTGAATCTTTAATGGTGGAGGAAGTTGTTCAATTTGTTCCTTGCGCTCCTCGGCGATTATTCTTCCTCCTTTAGCTAAATTGGACCCCAGCAACGTAACTCCCATCATCTCTATAATCTGGTCACATGTATCCTGCAAGAGATGAGTCACGTTAATCCAATTTATTTTAAAATTCTTCGCCATAAACACATTCCAAATGTAGTCATCAAAATAGGTGAAGTAAAATAGAGCATGGTGATGACAACTCCCTGAGAAATGTGCACTACGCTCGGTATGATGCTCAGTCAATGTGGAGAGGGGTAAATGATTTTGGGGAAAAACTGGGGAAGGGAATGATTCGGGCTCCATAGCGATATTCTTTAAACCAATGTCCCTAGTCGTCTTCTCCTCCTGTTCATCCAAAATTGCTCGCTCATCCTCTACTTTGCACACACTTCCTGCCATGTCAATGTTTTCATTCGTGACTTCATCGTGACATGGCTCGCTCGATATACCTGTAATAAAAGATGAAGTCAAATTAGATTTTGGAAATTGAATTTCAAACGATTTATATTCTTCTAAGCAAGTGGAAATCAGCGTAAGATTTTCAATTGATTGCTGAATTTGCCGACTCCGAGCAAGGAAGTTTTCTTGGAATTGATGGGATGTGGCCTCCTGTGTCTGAATGAGCAATTGAACTTCCTCTTTCAAGTGGTGCAAATGTATGTCTATGCTTTGCTCTCCTTGATCAAGGCTTGAAGGTCCCGTTGAATCGCACTCTGAAGTCTCTTTCATGATTTCATCATCCTCTTGCAAAGACTCCATATAATTCCACGCCTCTGTCGGCGTCATGACTCCCAAGAATTCCTGCAGCTGTGGTCGTAGTCCACCTAGGAAGGACTCCATAAGCTCTTTCTTCGTAAACCCATGCTGCGGATAGCTCAAAATTATGTCCGTGAACCTCCTCCAGGCCTGAAAGAAAGTTTCACAATCAGTCTGATTAAAACAACCGATCTTGAGCTTCTCCATCCTATGTTTGTGTGCCTTATAATATTCTGCATCATACAAATTGTTCGTGCAATAGAATTTCATGTATTCCATATACTCCATTTTTAAAAAGAAAACGAAAAAGTAAAATAAAAAAAATCCTAGACTATAAGATGGAAGGATCTCACCGAATGTTCCTCCAAACGAACTGAAATCGTAGATCGCAAGTACTGTTATCCCCGGCAACGGCGCCAAAAACTTGCCTCATCTCAAATGTTGTGAGAACTACTCCCAAGCGCAGGAGATCGTGCAAGTAATATCCTGGTGAGTCCAGGTATCGAATCCGCGGGACAACTGACCTGCAAAACTACGAACGTCAATCTGAAAAGAGTAATAATACGATGTTAACCAACCACCTATCGAACACAAAGATATAGGATCAAGAGTATGGAATAAGAAATGAAAATCCTACGATATTTACGGTGACTTTGGTAGGGGTACAAGTATGGGGAGTATGTGTTGGGTTTGATTTCGTTAGGGTGTGTGCAACCAATGAATATTAATACCTTTTCTATAACTCAATGTCTCGTCCGGTCAGGGCACGAGAACATCGGAAAGTATGGCGATTAAGCGTATGAAAACGTGCCAAAGAATTATACAATTAAGATATGGCGAAAAGATATAGAAACCAATAATTACGACACCCTAACTACGTCAACTCCAACACGTATGAAGTGAATGTGCTACGGTTGTGATTTCATTAGGAGATAATAATCGCTGAAATATCACGTCTTTTATATAGCTCAACGCTTCGTCCGGTCAGGGCACGATGACGTCGGAAGATGACACGATGAAAACTAGTCAAAATAGCCGTATACGTATCACTAGCAACATTGATTTCATTAAACGATAAATGCAACAATAAGTTCAGATTAGTGAACATGAATTGGCTAGCCTTATCAGGGCCTAGCCATACGGGATGTAAATAATAACGACAATCACCAAATACCCAACAAATACGTTGTATAAATCAACATTACTAGCAATTTGGACATGATAATAGGGCTAAAGACATGAAATTCATCAATTAAATACTCCTAATTACATCACAACCATAGCACAAGGAGATTAGCCACGCATGGTGCAAAGAAAATCAGATTTCATAGCCAAATACATCGTTATAATAGCCAAAATACGATAAAATACACCAAATACGGGGTATAAGTTCAAGAATTTATCACCAAATCTCCACTTTAGAACCCAAAACTCCTTTAGAATAGGAAGAATAGCCTCTGGAATTTTTCAGAATTTTTCCCTGGAGAAATACGCACAGTAGCCGCTCCAAAAGTCCCAAAATACGCCAGAATACCCCCAAAACCCTAAAATACGCTTATATAATAGCATTGCGGGTTTGGGGGCTTAACGGGGTCAAAAACCAAACCCATTAGCGCTCAAAACCCGACCCAATCGGCGGATCAATTTTCCGCCGTTCGATCTGGGCGGGATCCGATGTGAGCTCGACACGTGGCCTCGCTAGGCGATCCGTACCCGATAAGCCCGCTTTGCATCCGAGTTCGACTCGGAGTCGACTTCGGCCGTCTGATTCGAATCCATCGGTCGCAAGATTGCCACGTCGCCACCTCTGTTCGCTAATAATTTCGAATCGAGATCCATCGCAACCGTTCGTTCGAGCGGCAACCTCCTAGGATCGTGACACGTGGCTCCTTTGCGCGCGCTCCGCTCCGCTCGTTCTGCTCGGCTGCGGTCCGTTGGATCGAGATCCGACGTCTCATAATTCGCCGCGTCGCCCGCTACAGATGCTCCACGTCGTAGCCGTCCGATCAAGCAAAGCGCTGTTGCGATGGCGCCACGTGGCCAGGCTGATGCGCCCCGCTGCTGCGTTGGAGAGAAGATGTGGGCCGTTGGATCTTGATCCGACGGTCCAAATTATTTCTAAATTCCTCAGCTCCGCTGCCATCCGATGGAGCGGGAACGGCTCTGATGCTGCCACCTGTTGCGCCAAGATTCGTGCAAACTTATTTTAATTCCAATAAATGGTATTCTGCATTCAAAAATTCATAGAAATTAGCACACATCTCAGAAAAATACAAATAAATAGTCGTTGGAATCGTGAGATCAAGACGATGCTAGGAAAAATATAAAAATGCAGAAATACACAATCAAATTCACGTTTTGTGCACAAATAGAGTAATTTCTCTAATAAATGATGATGAGAAAAATACAAATGTATTAGAGATAAATTAAGAATCATATGGGCACAAAATAGGACTAATAAGGGGGTTAAATATGCAATATTCACTCCGAATCAGCGCCTTCGAGGAAGAACAATAAATTAGCGTAAAAAATTTAGCGGGTGCCAAAGGCACGGGAACCGAAGGCGCGTGCCTTCTACGTGCTGGCACCCAAATATTGACATCATGCAGGGCCCACTGTGAGTGTATTAATTATGACGTTTTGTTATCCCATGTGTGAGTGTATTATTTTCTTCTCGATTAAGTCAAATGACCGGATAGATAAGGATGATTTGAATAGGCAACAAAATTAAATGTAGATTTATTTCTCCAAAAATTTCCCCCCAAGATACAAAAGATTTCCCTCCCAAAATTTTCACAAACTCTCATCTCAACCGTTGATTTTCCAAGATTAAATCTCAATCATCTTTTTATCAACCTGTTTGTCCTAGTCAGCCCTAGGATTCGAAAACAGTTGTCAAATGTAATATAGATATATAGGTTAGTTCCAATATTATTTAATTAGTTAAAATCTTTTGGCATAATATGATAAATCCAATGAGGCCAATAAAACACGCCCCTCATTACGAACACGTGAACACCCGAAATCGACTAAATCAGGCAAGTGTACACTTTCTACTTGTTTGACATCAAACTGCATACGTTTACTTTTGTGTATTGCGAGATAAAAACATATATGTGCGTGTGTGGGGACATTTTAATTGATAATTCCTTGAACAATATGAAATGCAAACACTGCCGGACATGTATTGATTGTTTGAACTACTCGAAATCATAGATATTGCAAGCCGGTTTGGATAATCATAGATATTGCATGCCAAGATTTGGTTATCTTGTGGGCCGGTTTGGCTAGTCTGGCTCGTGTTCCCGTATTATAAACATATGGGCCGGTTTGGCTGATTCTGGCTCGTGGTCCAGAAAGTACACGTGGATGGGGTTGGGTTCACGGGCACTAGTCGGTAGTAAATGGGTCACCTTCAAGGGCACGAGAAGGTAGATTCACTTACTAGCCGCCTAACGATGTGAACCTTAGTCACTAAATTGAACACACTCATGAACGCCATGAAAATATTAAATTGAACATGTATAATGTATCGAACTGTTATTGCTTCCATTTAAAATAGGACTGCCATGCTAATATAGAAATCTGTTCTCATTACTTAGAAATAGAACTGCCATGCTAATGTAATCTCTGTTTGAACTGCTTAGAAATTGTAATTGTTCGTTTATTCATAAATGCTTAACTACCATGTAAACTATTTCGAAAACCTTGCCAATGGCCCCATATTATTGCTTGCCAAGGACCTTGCTGACATACATTTCTATGTTGTTTGGAATGTATGTCAGGACACGAGACATGTTACATTGAGTACGAGCTGATTGAGGGAACTGACCCACTGGACCAGGAGTACGCTGATCCAAAAGTTCTCCTCACTGAGAACTAGTTACTGAGCACTACCTGTTGTTGCTCAGAATTTCGTTTATTGCACTTTTGTAGGGTGTGTACCCTCTTTGTAGAACTCTGTTGTTATTGGACATGCTTGGTGCCTTATTACTTTGTGTACTCTTGTCTGGATGTTGGCTTTGAATTCATAGTTATTTCTGTTGTTTCTGAAATGCATGCAAGTTCATGCGAATGGTTTATTCACAGATGCTTATTGAGTTTGAGCTTCACCGCTTCAACCCATGCGGACCCGCTCGCGTCCTCGCTCCTAAGTATAATGGGAAGCGGTGCGTGACATTAGCTGGACTCGCTTATGAAATATGAAGTGTTTGGACCAAAAGTCCTGATATCAAAAGATATCAAACCTGTAGGCATAATGAGTATTGAATAACACAAATAATAAATAAATAAAATCGTTTTCTATAAGCAACATGCTATAGCTTAGAGGTACATTTCGCTGAAACCAGGAAGTAATCAAGTAAGATGAGCTTGACTCACTTACAAATAAAACTGATGCATCAGGATCCTTGGTTATGTTTGCAAAAATCTTGCGATTGGCAAAAGAAAATTTTGGATTTTTGCTGCTATGGATGTTGTGACATCATACCCTTATGGATTTATTCCTAATTTTCTTACTTGCCTGAATAGACTCTGAGACGTCTATTCTATGAAATATATAAATTACAACCAATAAAGTTTCTAATCAAAATGAGGACTCCTATTAAAGGTTGTCTTTGCATCTTTAAAAAAGCAAAGAAAATGATTTGGGATTATATTTTCAAATGACTCAAATCTCATAGGATCTCCTGAAGAGAAAACCGAAATAGCTGTTTAAGCCTAACTGTCAAAAAAGATATGAAAGACCTATGTAAAAATCTTGGCTTACAGACTCATTGTCCAGAAGATGATCACATCATCTAGAAGATGAAACTTTCATCCAGCAGATTACAACATCATCCAGAAGATGATCATACAAAAGATGAAAATAACATCCAGAAGATGAAAATCATTTGACATTTAACTTCATACACCCGAAGTTGATGAAGAAATATGGACAATTGTAATACACTAAATACAACTATTAGTTGTATGGATGTACTTATAGACCCTTTTCCGTTCGCTGGAAGTGGGGATGGATATCCTAGCTCCGAAGTGCCTTACTTGAGTGTCTTAGATACACTCCTTTATCTGGCCAAGTCACTAGACTGGAGCTACGCATCTTTTGCACTACCTCCAAGGGTCACTACTATAAAGAATCATACTCCATGTTAAATGTATTTGCAGATGCAGGTAATAAATCATCGCGATGACCACCTCGAAGGACATACCACATCCTAAAAATTTGTAAAGCGTGTGACTAAGGCAAACATCATCCTACCATTCTGAGAAGCTCATCATCCAAGAAGTAAATCAAGGGTATACATAGCTACGCCTTGAAGTACCTCATAGACACAGTGACGACTGGGTCAGAGACTAGAGACATGGAGCTATCTACCGAGTCTGCAGACCATGCCACTTTCCTAGCTCATCCTTGATAAGTCTACATCAAAGGCGATGAGACAGAGCACACATCTTCATAGGAGCTCCCTTGGATTCAGTAGCTACCATATATGAGAGATACTTGTATAGATGAGCGATGCTTGTATTTTGTATTTTTTCTCTGACCATTGTAGATTGGATTGATGTAAAGCTGTCTAGGAGATCTGCAAGCCTGAAGCTTGTATAGATCGTGGGGAGTTAAATGTAGAGTTGTACTCTTTTTCCTTAGCTATGGTTTTCCCACTGGATTTTCCATAGTCAAAGGTTTTAACGAGGCAACCACATTAACTCAGGATCCAGAAATATCCACCCCTTATGATACTCATAAGCATTATGAATCCTGTAGTATTCATATGACGAGTTTACAAAGATGGATGGATAAGGAGAAGTGTTATAAATGAGACCTTTGGTATGAAAGGCTCTTGGTATCCACCATCTTGTAACGTTTAAATCAATTTAATATAAGAGCTATGGCCTCCACCATAGACTATGATTCTCTCAACTCTCAACAAGATGAGTTTTCTATGCTTTGTCAACTCACCCCAACTATATATTAATTACTCATATTAAATACAATTAGGATTATATTATTACACTTTACATTATATAATAACCTCTCCCCGCCCTCACATTAAACCCCACCCACACATTTCCTCCCTGTCTCCATGCATAGCAAAAACCATTCATCTTCCCTCCACCGACGAAGCCTACTAGAGCTCTGACGATCGCTGCGCCACTCCCTACCGATCCCGGTGCTCTCCCGCTCCGAGCGAACACGACCAAGCTCCCCTTCGTAAAGCACCACAAGCCGACATCTTCGGGAGAAGCATCGTCACCGACCTGCTCTGGCGAGCTCCCACATGGATCCACTACACTCAACGGCCCCGGTCCTCCTCCTCCGTCACACCCGTCGAGCCACCATGATCTCGAGACCCTTCCCCGACCATTTTTGGTCGTGAGCCTCTCGCCGCTCAGCCAAGCTCCACTGTAACTCCCACTCCATATGCTCGGCCCCCTCTCCTGTTGACCCACCACGAGCACCATCTCCACGGCCACAACAACCACCTCCCAACCCCAACAGCCGCGAACCGAAGAGCCCCATGGCCTCCTCCCTCTTCAGTCGCAAGTCCCCTCTCGGTCTCCTTCCTCCAATGATGCTAAGCTTCGCTCCAAGATCTGACGAGCTCTCAATCGTTACCAAAGACTTCCCCCACCAAAGCCGCCCTTCCATGATGCGCCACCATCGCTAACGAACTCCGACGAGCCCCCTCGGCTACTCTCGTTCTTCCTCCGGCAAAAACCTACACCGAGAGCTCGCTCCGAAGTCATGCAACCCTTCCCATTGTTTCCATGCGACCCGCCGCCGCCGCCGCCAGGGTGCCCCAACCTGCCGCCGTGACCCCCGCCGCTGCACGCCCCCTCCTTTGGCCGACTGGCCCACCACTGCCCTTGCTGCAGTCGCTACACACGCGTGCAAAATAACAGCAAAGAAGAAACAAACGAAGAGAAGGAAAAGAGATGGGTAGAGAGAGAAAGAAGAGAGATACAGAGAAAAATATTTAAAAAAAATTGAGAAATGAAAATATAGGGCGCAGAAAGAAAATCCAAAAATACCAACAGATTCTACGCATTGTCGCGAATGTGTAGACACCAGAATAACACGAATGGAGCACTTATTTTGAAAGTTATGAATTTCAAAGTTTATGATATTTTATTCAGATTTGATAAAAATACTAATATTTACTATACATACACGTTTAAATATAAAAATATCTTAGTGTTCTACTAGTTGAGAGAAATTTTTTGACATAGCGTACATAATATTCCGACATGTACATTTCTTTAAATAAATCATCCAACGTTTACGATTGTTAATTTTTAATTTCAAAATTTAATTTTTAATTAGTTTTAAATTTAGGAAATTGATTTTAAGTGTTTAAAAATTATAAAAAATACCAATGAGCTTCAGAAAATTATTTTCTACACAGATGAAATTATATTATTAAAATCTAGTATGTTTAAAATTATATTAGTACTAGTCATAATCCGTACCCATGGACGCGATTCATTTAAGATTTTTCCCCGCGAAATCTTTGTTCCCCAAAAAATTATTTCCACAGCCAAAATTTAAAAGAACAACAAATTAGCGTAAAAATATTTAGCAGCACGGGCGCCTTCGGAAAAATATAAAAGAACAACCAATTCGGCGCGGAACAAAAAATTAGCGTAAAAGCGGGCGCCTTCGGTGTAGAACAACAAATTCGGTGTGGAACAACAAATTAGCGTAGAACAACAAATTCGACGTAGGCGCCTTCGGCGCGGAACGACAAATTAGCGTAAAAGCGGGCGCCTTCGGTGTAGAACAACAAATTCGGCACAGGCGCCTTCGGTTCAGAACAACAAATTAGCGTAAACGCAGGTGCCTTCGGTGCGGAATAACAAATTTGGCGTAGTCGCATTCGACACAGAACAACAAATTCGGCGCGGAACAACAAATTAGCATATAACAACAAATTCGACGTAGGCGCCTTCGGCGCGAAACAACAAATTAGCGTAATAGCGGATGCCTTCGGTGCGAGAAATTATTCTCATCTTGTTGCCCTATGCGTCGAAGAGACGGTGGGCCCCGCGTTGTGGGAGAGATCATTAGATCTGCACAGCATTCGATCTGCAGCATTAAGTGCAAGTTAAAGGTTTTTCTCCTAATGCATTACTTGCACTCTGCTATTCTCCAGAAACATTCATTCCCCAAAAATTTTCATTTTCCCATTAACTTTCATTTCCCAAGAAATGTTTTTCCCTCCCAAAATTTTCACAAACTCTCATCTCAACCGTTGATTTCCCAAGATTAAATCTCAACCATCCTTCTATCAACATGTTTGTCCGAGTCAGCTTGTCCTAGTCAGGCCTAGGATTCAAAAACAATTATGTTTTAATATATAGATGTATTTTGACACAATTTTAAGCTATAATAAAAATAAAAACGTTAAGAAAAATAGTAGAAAATTGGAAAACCTATAACCGTTTGTATCTTATGTTTGCAGGAGCCGATTTTTTATACGAGCACCTCTGATAGTCTTAGCTCCAGCCTCATCTTTCCCCAACGATCTCATAATCAGTAAGTCATTCTAATTCTAGATTTAGAAGTTTAAACAAGTGTGCTAGTATAAACCATAGGGTAGCGCATTAATATAGTCTAACGATGACTGTCGTTCTGATGGAAAATCAATATCGACTTGGACATGTTTCTTGCCAATTTAGAGACCTAATTAAGATAAGTAACTACTCAATTGCATATTATTTATGCTTGCGCCTTTCATAATTATGAAACTTACCTTGTATGTAAACCATAACTATATTGATACAACAAAAGTTGATAATCGGCATTCTTAAGGTATCCTCGAGCCGGTGTCTAGGATCGTTTGGTGTCTAAGGAAGGATTACATTAATTGGGCTCGCCCTAGCTTTGGATAGTGATCCTACATGGCCAAACCTGACTGGCAGTGTTTGCCTGGATCAAATTAAAATTCCAATTATCATCAAATGCAGATATTGATTATATATACCTGGAATTCAGCCTTTTAAAACTTAGATTTTGTGGTAGGTTAATATGAGTTACTTCGATTCTTTACATGCATCTCTCTACTATACTCATCGCACGTAAACTCATATTCACAATGTTAACACATTTGTCACGTACTCCCTTGCCTATCATGTTATTTTATGCTTCTCACTTGGAAATTATGCATTGTGGAATATCATGTCATGTGCAATCTCATGTTGGAACATTATGTTGACAACTCATGTTGGAATCTCATATTGGAATATCCCGTGGAAATGTAAACTTAACACTCGACACTTCACTGAGTTTGGGGTAACTCATAGTTGAGAGAGTGTGATAGTAACTGGAGTTCATCTACATGTCCTGCTGCCTGTCTTTCGGCATCCCATCCCGCTGCATGTGTTTCGGTAAACATGTCCCGCTGCCTATGTTTCGACATCGTCTGGGTAAGCGCACCCAGGTAGGAGATGAACTCAATGGTTGCATACTCTTCTTCTTGAATCACGTAGATTCTAGTTTAGTTACCGCTTGCACAGTCACCTTTACTTTATTCATTACATGCACGTTACTTATCACACTGTTTACCCACCTGTACGTTACTTATCGCACTTGCATGCATGAATGCATTTACTTGTCGCACCTGTCTGTAGTTACTTCTTTAGTCTGTTTCCTTACTTAGCCTGGTTTATGCTCGTGCACCGCTTTTATTTCTATTTCTAGAATTGTTGTGAATTACCTACGGTTCTGCTTTGTGGCACCATCAGATGACGAGCAGAATGAAGAAGAGGCTCCAGAGTTTTTAGGAGCATGAGTTCGACCCCAAGACAGTAGATTTCTAGAGCTTGAGTTTGGGTGTGTATTGTATTCCTATATGTATTGCCTTATGTTTTATGTCATGTATTCATGTGTGAGCTGCGTGTAGTGTAATGTATAATATATATTGTAATAATTGGACGTTCGTTTGAGTATTTTTGTTCATCTCTACATTCTATGCTATATTGTTTTCACCGGTTAACAACAGGACCTGCAAATGTATCAAATAGTAATTGCCCCCTGAGAGCGGGTCGTTACACCACGCCCACATTTTTTGCACAACTCTCATACACTCTACTATCAACTATCTAACAAAATTCCGAATACAGTGTTCAAGCTCTCAACTCGCAAGCAATTAGAACCTGCCAATCAAGAAACTCAAGCTCCGTCTATTCTCAATCTTTGTGCGCTCTCAAGCTCCGTCTGCTCTCTACTTTACTCATAACACTACAATCAGGTTACTTCTACTCTTACATAAGCTTCTCTCCTATTGCACATACTTCGACATAAGCACTCCAAACCAGATCACGAAAATCTGAGGTTTGAAAGCACTTTACCCGTGAAAGTATCATGGCAAAACTGGCGAGTAGGTAGTTTGTAAAATAAGTAGATTAGATTTTAATTACAGACATGCCGACGTCATAACGCATCTTAAGAGACGCATAGAATCTCACAAGAAAATAGATGCAAGATGGACTACTTTGAACATATCCGCTGTTCTACATATCTAACCAATTTCTCATATTCTGTTGATACACTAAGGAAAGAGATGGCTAGATTTGTTTTATGCCAAGAATTATCATTTAGGTATGGAGAAAGTCATAATTAGAAAGATTTAATCAAGTGACCCTTACCACTTCATTTAGAAGAGTGCCTAGAAACACTATTAGAAGAGAGACTGTGTTAGCATCTCACGATGGAAAAGCAAAATTGATGCAATCTTTTGCTATCTTACAAATCTAGAATTGCATTAACATCGGACATATGGACAACGAAATGTGGTGCTTTCTATTTATATGTTATGTCCCATTACCTAGAAGATGACTACACTCTTATTAAAAGGATTATAGGATTTAGAATGTTAGAGCATGTTCATACCGGTGGTGCTATCAGCAATTTGATAATGTCTATTATTCATAATTTTGATATATCCGGAAAAAATTACATTTACTTTTGATAATGCTTGTAACAATAATAGTGCAATTTCATATTTAAAAAGACTTTTAAACATTGAGCTGGAAAACAATTGTTCGTCCCCACATGTTCGATGAAATGCCACACCCACCGATTGTTCGTCCCTTAGCCGGGAAAACAATTGAGTTATATTTGAGATGAATTCCCATGCCCACGGCCTCATTCACACACACAACATACGAGTCCTCCTTGTTACTTGCCGATTCGGCTCTCCACCCCTAGCCACTTAGGTTAGAGTTTAGTTTTCACCACTTTTTCTTTCACACACTCATCCACCGTTAGTTGAGTTAGTTGTAGCACGCTATTATCTTTCTTTATCAATCAATTTTGTGAAAATAGAACGAATTGTCCCTGTGATCCGACCCGGTACTCACCGGTTATTTTTATATTGCATTGACACTCCTACGCTTGGGAGTGGAAGACGTGCACTTGCGCATTTTCCGAGTCAACCAGATTGGGTTTGGCTAATTGTGTATGTTTTGTTTCCTTCTTAGAGGTGGGTGGATGAGTTGCTAACTTGTGTTTAGAATGAGAAAGAGAGTTATATAAGTGAATGTTTCTTTCTAATCAAATCGAGTAGCCAGTGCCCCACGAAACATTAGGGAGGATGCCAAAGATGAGGTTTAGGGGATCATTCCATCCCTTTACCTATATAGCGTTATCGCGTGTATGCAAAGGTGGCCGTGTTTGCGTTTTATAGCGTTATCGCGTGAATACAAAACATAAACATCCAAAAATAATAATACAAAAAAAGAAAAGAAAAGAAAAATGAATGAATATATGAAAGAATAAGCAACATGAGTGATGCAATCTCATCTCCCGTAACCTAGAGGAATTTCTTTTGTTTTGGCCATTTCCATAAAAATTAGAAACTTTTCCATTTACGATATATCCTAATGAATGTGATACGGTGCTTATTACCTTACTTTTCTTTGAATTGGATTTAGGGGAGTGTCATTTGTTATTTACTTTCATACATTGGGTATATTGTCTTTGAAATCATTTGGAAATATCATTTAGGGGTATGAGGATATCTTGAGTTGGTGCATGTTTTCCCATTTAATCCGAATTTATCGCATATTTTGCTAGGGACTAGCAAAAAGCTAGTTGGGGGGTGTGATTCGGAGCGAAAAGTGTATATTTATACCCCTAACTACCCCCATTTTGTGCTAAAGATTAGGCTTAAACTTGCTCTTTTTGGGTATATTTTCATTTCATTTCATTTTAGGGCTTACTCTCATTCTTGGCACAAAATATGATGTTTATCGTCTTTATTGGCCTTCTGATATTTTTCATATGCTCCTGTTATTATTGTGATCATATTATCAATTTTTTAGAATTATTTGAGCAATGGATTGTTTTATATGAATTTTGGAAGTCAATATTGTTTTATATAAGTCATTATATTCATTTTACAATCAATTGGACTAATTTCTCCTTGCCCTATTTTTCAGGTACTCCTGGGAGTCTTGAGGATTTTTCAGAATTTTCTGGGATTTTTCTGGGATTTTTAGGTATTTTTGGGGATTTATTTGGAGCAAGAGAAGCATTTCAAGGAGTTTCTGGAATTTAAAAAAATAAAATCAAAAAAATATAAAAAAACACAGCTTTTGGGCCGGCCCGCTGGCCGGCCCAATCTCGCGGCCCGCACTCACTGCGGGCCGCTGTATAAAAAATTAAAAATACATTTTTTGTACAAAGCGCAGGCGTGCGCTTTGGGCCCGCTGGCCGGCCCGCGGCAGCGGGCCCAGTTGTTGATCAGTGCCCGCTCCCAGCAGAGCGGGCGGGCGCGTCTGGGGCCGGATCCGACCCGATCCGGCCCCTTCGACGTGCTGCTGAGGCAGCTGAGCGCGCGCGCAACTAGCGACGGGTCGGGCGCGGTTTCCCCGACCCGCAAGCCCGATTTCAGCCCAAATGTTCGAAAATGGGGTTTATTTTCGGCTGTGGCATTTCCAGAGAAGATAGCTTCATTTTTTTCGGCCTGTAGCAAACGAGAGGAGCTTCTTCTTGGTTTTTGTATTTTTAGGGCTTGGGAGAGAGCTTGATGGCAATGGGTGAATGTGGAAGCTTGGAGGAGGAGCATATGGGTGGAAGCAAGGGTTCATTTGGGAGAGTTCTTGGGTGAAATTCTTCCTTCCTCTTTGTATTTTGATATCTCCCTATTATAATGAATTTGGGTTAACTTTGAATGAAAATTCCATCTTTTGATTCATGATGATTGGGTAGTGTTAATTTGCTTGGGTTGTGATTTATTGTGTTTGGTTGCTAATTTTAGCCCCAATTTCCTCTTGCCTATTATCTTGCTAATCTTGAATGAATTGTTAGTGCACACTTTAATTGGTTAAGTCCCGAGAGGGCAATTTGAGAAAAATCCATGTTCATATATTGATAGTGCTATGTGATGCATCCATGCCTATTGCTAATTATGGTGTTCTTTAATGCTAAATTTTCCGATTGAGTGTTCTTAGCCGGATGATCAATTGAGTTATATGCGGATAATTAGAGCTTAATTAACACCAATTTTAATGATCCCACAACCCATGCTCTCTCGCGTTGCTATCCTAAATCCTCTAATTTGGCTCTCTAACCACACCCACTTAGGATAGGCTTGTTGATTTACCACTCCGTTTTTCCACTCATCCACTTTAATTAAGGTTGTTGTTTCACGCTATTTCCTTTCTTTATCAATCAATTTTGTGAATATAGAACGACTTGTCCCAGTGATCCGACCCGGTACTCACCGGTTATTTTTATTGCATTGACACTCCTACGCTTGGGAGTGGAAGGCGTTCTTTTGCGCATCTTTCCGTCACAACCAACCTGCTGGCACACTATACACTTCGCCACACTCCGTGCGACGCTTCTCTTCATACCGTGCCACCAGTAGTGTTGCCGTAAGTCCTGGTACATCTTGGTACCGCCTAGATGAATGGAGTATGGGGAACTATGAGCTTCCTCCAATAGAGCTTCTCTGACGTCTCCAGATGGTACGCCGATGCGGTTGTCGAATCTTAAAGATCCGTCCTCATGGATCTTGAATTCAGGCCTCTGACCTGCTAACACCATGTCTCTGCATCTCCGGATTGGGCAGCTTTAATCTTGTCCACCAAGTCAGACTGGATCTGAAGGTTGAGTAATGAAGACGTCACTCTAGGAAGTATGACTTCCATCTCCATGGCTCGAATCTCGTGTCGAAGCCTCCATTGTGATGTGAGAGTCATCACTACAGGGAGATGACTCAGAGCATCAGGTACGATATTGACCTTCCTAGGATGGTACTGAAGGTTAATATTATAGTCCGCCATCAGCTCGATCCATCGACGTTGGCGCATGTTGAGCTCCTTCTGGGTGAACAAGTATTTGAGACTCTTGTGATCTGAGAATATCTTCACATGTTTGCCCAGCAAAAAGTGCCTCCATATCTTCAGAGCAAAGATAACTACCGCCAACTTAAGGTCATAAGTGGGGTATTTCTTCTCATGGATCTTCAATTGCATGGATGCATAGGCAACGACTCGGCCATGCTGATGCAGCACACACCCAAGTCCTTTGCCGGAAGCGTCACAAAATACTTCGAACCCTCCAGTTCTGTCTGGGGTGACCAGAATCGTGGCAGAAGTCAATCTTCTCTTCAGCTCCTGGAATGCATCCTCATACGCCTTCGACCAGACGAATACCATGTCCTTTCTCGTCAATCGCGTCATGAATCCTGTGATCTTCGAGAAGTCCTGGATGAATCGGCTGTAGTAGCCAGCCAATCCCAGGAAACTTCGAATCTCAGTCATAGTCTTAGGGGCCGACCAGTTCTGAACAGCAGCTACCTTCTCAGGGTCGACGGATATCCCTTCTCCTGATATGATGTGGCCCAGGAAAGCCACCTTGTCTAGCCAAAACTCACACTTACTGTACTTGACATACAGTTGGTGTTGTCTCAGCGTCTCCAAGACCTTCCTCAGGTGTATTCTGTGCTCCTCGGCATCCTTCAAGTAGATGAGGATGTCGTCGATGTAGACCACTACAAACTTGTCTAGATGGTTGTACAGGACCTGGTTCATGAGACTCATGAATACATCAGGTGCATTATGTTGGATCCTGTGGATGGCAAACAACACTAGAAGGGGGGGTTGAATAGTGTTGTATAGAAATAATATCTTTTTGTTCTTTATAAATCAACACAAAATGAATCCTTCTAATGTTGCCTAAGAAACCAAGTAGAGCGATCTACGCTTGGTTCTTAATCAACAAGTTAATCTAATAATCACAGAGTAATTTCACATCAGACAAAAGACAGTTAATCTTTGCAATATAAGAGATAAACAATTTTGGTTATAATCAGATAGTAGATCTTTACACACAGATAAATCTTTACACAACGAAATGTATGATCTTTTCAATATGAAAAAAGAACAAAGATTACAAGGATATAATAATAGCAAAGTAAATAAAAGTTGCTTGCAGAGATAAATAATCAAACACAGAAAAGCAATCGCAAACACTAGGATTTTTATCCTGGTTCCCCACAACTTTTGTGTACGTCCAGTCCCCGACCAATCCAGTACGAGAATTTCCACTATCTGCCTTGGCAAATACAAATACCTAACTCCACTCGTTAGGATTTCCAACGACATAGTCTTGACCAGGATTTCCAACGGCAACACCTAGACTTGTCTAGGGTTCCAACAACAACACAATAAAATTGATATCCAAATCACCACAATAAATTGATGGAGATTGGTTTTACACCCAGATTCTATAGCCAAATAATAATAGACAAAATTGCGTGTAGTGGCTTGATAGAATAAGATTCTAGATCATACAAAGATACGAAAGAATTCTTTGTGATCTAGATCTAATGTTTTTCAAAAAATCCTTTAAATAAAAATCAAGAGAAAGTAATACGGATTTGAAAAACTGTTAGCCAATAAAACGAGATTATGATCTTCAGAAAATAATAACGAAATTGCAAGATCAAGAATAAAACAGAATTGGCTAAAGAGAATGAGAGCTTTAGAACTTTAGAGCGTTTGCACGAGAGAATTTGAATTCAATAGTTGTTGTGTTTTTCTCAATGAAAATGGTCCTCTATTTATTGGAGAAATCTGAGAATTCGAAATTCAAATTACTTTGACTTTTGTCCTAAAAATCATGTGAGAAAATTGCTCAACGATATTTCAAAATTCAAGTCAAAACGTCAAACTTCGACAGCTGGTAGTCGACTCCCTAGGAGTGGTAGTCGACTCCCAGTGTGTTTCAGGAAATCTTGATTCTCAGCTGGTAGTCGACTCCCTACCTTTGGTAGTCGACTCCCAGAGGAGTTTTTCCTGCGACACAGCTAGTCAAACAAGTAGCTAACTCAAGGGTGTGTGGAGTTTCACTACGGAATTACAAAACGACTAGAGAAAGCTCTCAAAATCTTTTTTGAAGATGATTTAAAAGATACTCAAAACATTTTAAAATCATTTGTGTGTGTGTGATTGTCTATACGATTTGGCTTTAACAATACCCTAAAAAATACACAACACACTTACTATAGACTAGGACATGTCTTCGGAAGCTTGATCAATTTGATGGAGTAGATGTGAGCTTCACTTGAGCTTCTTATTCTATTTGAGCTTTGAGCTTCATCATTTGATCATAGCCACATTCGTCCTTGTCTTTGAGCGTAGATTGCGCTTCTTTGAGTATGAATAAAGCTTTTCATTTGTCGCATATCCTGCACACTTAATTGTAGAGTAGTTAGTATACTAAGCTTCATTTGGTGTGCTCATCATCAAAATCACTTGGGGGTGGAATTCAATTTCCATCACTCTCCCCCTTTTTGATGACGACACCCAAATGAAAAAATGAAGTAATTTGAAATATGAAAATACATGAAAGTATACTTACTCCCCCTGCTTTGATGCGGTTCTCCCCCTGCATCGAAGCCGTTAGCAAAATAATACATATGATATATTCATTTTTGCATTTCATATTTTCCCCCCTTGTCATCAACAAAAATAAATCAATGACATATTATAATTGATCAATATTCAATTCTTTATCACTAACAATACCCAATTCTCTACGAAATCTAGAGAATGTATCCTTTTATAGGGGTTTTGTTAGAATATCTGCAACTTGCAATTCAGAGGAGACAAATTTAAGTTCAACATCCTTTTTGGTACAGTGATCATCTATAAATCTATGTCTGATATCAATATGCTTTGTTCTAGGATGAAGAACGGAGTTTTTAGTGAGATTAATCGTGCTTTTAGTATCGCAATAAATTACACATGTAGATGTATTAACACCATAATCTACGAGAACTTGTTTCATCCAAAGTATTTGGGCACAGGCAAGTCCAGCAGCTATATACTCTGCCTCAGTTGTAGATAGTGAGACTGAACTTTGCTTTTTGCTAAACCACGAAACAAGGGAATTTCCAAGAAATTGACATGTTCCACTTGTGATTTTTCTTGTGGCTTTACAACCAGCATAGTCTGCGTCACTAAACGAAGTTAAATTAAATGTGTCACTAAAAGAAATAATTTTCAAAGAGTATAAACGTTCGATTCTTTTGAAAAATATTTCGAATTCACGGAAGGCATCATTCTTATGAGTTAAGAATTATACCCACGTATATCGAGTAAAATCATCAACTATGACAAATACGTATCTAGAGTTGCATAAGGATGGAGTTCTAGTTGGGCCAAACAAGTCCATATGAAGTAGTTCAAGTGGCCCATTAGAACTAAGAGCTCCAATATTCTTAAATGAACTCTTATGCATTTTGCCAAATTGACATGAATTGCATACTTTATCCAATTTAAAATTTATTTTGGGAAGTCCTTGCACCAACTCTTTCCTAGAAATCTTATCCATGTTTTTGATGTTCACATGACCAAATCGTCTATGCCAGAGCAAAGGGTCATTTGTTGAAACAATTAAACATACATTTGATTCATATTCATTAAGTCTAAGTACATAGATATTTTCTACTCGCTTACCTTTAACAAGAATATTTTTCATATCCTTGTCATAGACTAAGTAGGAGTCAAGAGTAAATAGAACTTTCATACATTTGTCGCATAGTTGACTTATGCTTTAATCCTTTTACCAAGCTTACATCTTTGATGAGCAATTTTGAAGGACTACCGATATTACCTATTCCGACAATTTTACCTTTCTTGTTGTCACCAAATGTCACGGTTCCGCCATCATACATTTTTAGATTGCTAAGTAGTCTTGCGTTCCATGTCATGTGTGCGGAGCATCCGCTATCCATTATCCATATGTCCTGAAAGAAAATAATTTTGACACGTTTGGTACCCACTTATAATTGGGTCCGATTTGTTAGAGAAAAGACAATTTTATTGTTATGTGCGATCTTAAATGTTGGGTATCAAAAAAATATACATGAAGCATGTGGATACCCTAATGCTTGTACAAAATGAGAGAGTTACTTATTAGGAACCCAAATTCGATTTGAATTTGATTTTCTATGAACAAATGAATCATTATAAAATCCATGCATACTTCTAGTCAAATTATGAACATAAACATTTTTATCATGCAGACATAAGTGTTTAGGTACCCATATCATGTTAGGTCTAATATTGTGTACATTGTGAGATTTGTGTACAAAATGTGATCTTTGATATGCATTGTGTATAACATGTGGTTTATGTGACATGTGTGATGTATTGTGTCTGACACTTCTTCCATACATAGGAGTATGCTTTCTAACATTTGTATGCACAACATTCTCATTTTTACAATTGTTACTAGAGATAGAAGCATGAGCATTCTTATTATGTGTTGTGGATACATGCTTTTGTGAATGAGTAGCTTTCACACTTGGATTCGTCTTAAACTCATCAAGCTTAAGAACTAATTCTTCGTATTTAAGCTTACTCGTGCTCAAAACATTTTCAAGCATCTCAATTCTATCATTTAAACTGGAAACATAAATAGCATGTTTAGTTTTCAGTGCATCGTGATCACATACCAATTTGACATGTTCTTTATGCAGAGTCTTGTGTTTCTTGTCTAGAACCTTGTGTTTCTTTGACAAACGTTCATATTCTCTATAGAGGTTTTCATATGCGCTTGCAATGTCAAATTCATTTTCCTCATCGGAGCTAGAATCACTTACCTCGTCTTTGTCTTTTTGACGTGCCATCATGCATAGTTCTTCATCGTTGACTTGAGGTATCTTCATGAGTGTTTGGATCTCATTTGATCTTGATCCGAATCTTTCGTCCAACAGGTTTAAGATTTGATGTGCGGTTTCCGCCTTTTCTACAAGATCTAATATTTGATCAGTTAATCCAGTGTAAAGTAAATGCATTACCTTGAGGTTGTTGAAGTAGGCTTCCTCTTGATCAGGACTCCATTGAGTTTGAGGTATGGTTGGAATCTCTTACGGTTCTCTGAGAGATCTCATGTATTTCAGATCTTGTGCCTCTAAGAAAATTTCCATTCTCCTTTTCCATTGAGAATAAAGATTGCCGTTGAAGATCAGAGGAGTGTGAGTGTTACAGACGTTTGTTGATGCCATCGCTTTGACCTTGCTCTGATACCAAGTGTTGGATCCTGTGGATGGCAAACAACACTAGAAGGGGCGTTGAATAGTGTTGTATAAAAATAATAACTTTTCGTTCTTTATAAATCAACACAAAATGAATCCTTCTAATGTTGCCTAAGAAACCAAGTAGAGCGATCTTCGCTTGGTTCTTAATCAACAAGTTAATCTAATAATCACAGAGTAATTCCACATCAGACAAAAGACAGTTAATCTTTGCAATATAAGAGATAAACAATTTTGGTTACAATCAGATAGTAGATCTTTACACACAGATAAATCTTTACACAACGAAATATATGATCTTTTCAATATGTAAAAAGACCAAAGATTACAAGGATATAATAATAGCAAAGTAAATAAAAATTGCTTGCAGAGATAAATAATCAAACACAGAAAAGCAATCGCAAACACAAGGATTTTTATCCTGGTTCCCCACAACTTTTGGGTACGTCCAGTCCCCGACCAATCCGGTATGAGATTTTCCACTGTCTGCCTTGGCAAATACAAATACCTAACTCCACTCGTTAGGATTTCCAATGACCTAGTCTTGACCAGGATTTCCAAAGGCAACACCTAGACTTGTCTAGGGTTCCAACAACAACACAATAAAATTAATATCCAAATCACCACAATAAATTGATGGAGATTGGTTTTACACCCAGATTCTATAGCCAAATAATAATAGACAAAGTTGCGTGTAGTGGCTTGATAGAATAAGATTCTAGATCACACAAAGATACGAAAGAATTCTTTGTGATCTAGATCTAATGTTTTTCAAAAAAATCCTTTAAATAAAAATCAAGAGAAAGTAATACGGATTTGAAAAACTGTTAGCCAATAAAACGAGATTATGATCTTCAGAAAATAATAACGAAATTGCAAGATCAAGAATAAAACAGAATTGGCTAAAGAGAATGAGAGCTTTAGAACTTTAGAGCGTTTGCACGAGAGAATTTGAATTCAATAGTTGTTGTGTTTTTCTCAATGAAAATGGTCCTCTATTTATAGGAGAAATCTGAGAATTCGAAATTCAAATTACTTTGACTTTTGTCCCAAAAATCATGTGAGAAAATCGCTCAACGATATTTCAAAATTCAAGTCAAAACATCAAACTTCGACAGCTGGTAGTCGACTCCCTAGGAGTGGTAGTCGACTCCCAGTGTGTTTCAGGAAATCTTGATTCTCAGCTGATAGTTGAATCCCTACCTTTGGTAGTCGACTCCCAGAGGAGTTTTTCCTGCGACACAGCTAGTCAAACAAGTAGCTAACTCCAGGGTGTGTGGAGTTTCACTACGGAATTTCAAAACGACTAGAGAACGCTCTCAAAATCATTTTTGAAGATGATTTAAAAGATATTCAAAAACATTTTAAAATCGTTTGTATGTGTGTGATTGTCTATACGATTTGGCTTTAACAATACCCTAAAAAAGACACAACACACTCACTATAGACTAGGACACGTCTTCGGAAGCTTGATCAATTTGATGGAGTAGATGTGAGCTTCACTTGAGCTTCTTGTTCTATTTGAGCTTTGAGCTTCATCATTTGATCTTAGCCACGTTCGTCCTTGTCTTTGAGCGTAGATTGCGCTTCTTTGAGTATGAATAAAGCTTTTCATTTGTCGCATATCCTGCACACTTAATTGAAGTGTAGTTAGTACACTAAGCTTCATTTGGTGTGCTCATCATCAAAAGCACTTGGGGTGGAATTCAATTTCCATCGCATTAGTCACACCAAATGGCATCACCAAGAATTCGTAGTGTCCATATCTGGTACGAAAAGCAGTCTTGTGGACATCCTCCTTCTTCACCTTCACTTGATGATATCCGGTTTTCCGGTCCAGCTTCGAATACACGGTCAATCCTCCAAGCTGGTCGAAAAGGTCGTCGATGCGGGGCAGATGATACTTGTTCTTTACCGTCATCTTGTTCAGCTCTCTGTAGTTGATGCACATGCGTTGAGATCCATCCTTCTTCTTCACGAGTAGCACCGGGGCACCCCATGCGGATACACTGGGTCGTATCCATCCCTTCTAGATGAGGTCGTCCAGCGGAGCTCGAATCTCTTCAAGCTCAGGTGGTGCCATACGATAGGGTTCCTTGGATACCGGTTGTGCACCTGGCATAAGATCAATGGTAAATTCAAGGCCGCGATCCGGAGGCAAACCTGAGAGGTCGTCCGAAAATACGTCCAAGAATTCTCGCACTATCTCAGGCTTCTCTGGCTCGTCTTCTATTGCAGTCGCCACTGCTTCTGAAAGTCTGGCTCGATACTTCACTGGTCCTTTTGATCGGCTTCCACTGAGGAATTCCAACTTAGGTTGGTTGGGTATTTCGAATTCTACCCTCCTTTGACGACAGTCAATGGTGGCATGATATGTCCCTAACCAATCCATTCCAAGGACAGCATCGAAGCTTGGCATCTCTATCACCATGAAGTCGGCAAAAAGGTCTCATCCACAAATCACTACAGAGCAGTAAAGGCATCTGCTGGTTACCGGTAGGGAACCGCCAGCAGTCTCGACCTTCAAACGGGAAGTCAGAGGTTCAACAGAGATGGCATGTGTGTTGACGAAACGGCTCGTCAAGAAGCTATGTTGAGCTCCCGAGTCGAATAATGTGAGGGCAGGTTTACCGGCTACTAAGACGGTACCTACGGTCATGAGAATCATGTCTAAGCTTACGATTTCTAAATAATAGAGTATGTAGCTTAGTGGGATATCTCGTACCTGTGATTACTTGGTCAGTAGCCTCGGCCTCTTCTACCTTCATTGTATAAGATTGGCACCTCGAGGGTGGCACCTGTCGTCGAGTCTGCTGGTACACTTGCTGCTGAGGAGGGAGTGGTTGACGTTGCTGAGCAGATGGTGGTGGTCACTGCGGTGCATTCCTGGCAGTGGCATTGGCTGGAGCAGGGTTGGAAGACTGAGCCTTCCTCTCAGGACACTCTCTTGCAGTGTGGTCCTTCGACCCACAGATCAGGCAAAGGTTGAGAAAGGACCGACATTCGGACCGAAAGTGCCCTGGCTTCCCGTAAGATGACACACTTGTCGCGGTGGTGGGGGCCTGCCTCTTGAACTGTGTCTACTGGGTGGGTCAGTACATCTGGTTGGTCGGAGGTTGTCGGCTAGGTCCAGCAGCGGTGGTTGGAGGTGGTGGCCTTCTGGAAGGGGCAACCATCTCACGCCTTTCTTCTTTCTCAATGAACTCATGTTCACGAGCAGCAGCCAGGACCTCGGTGTGAGTGCACAGTTGACGTCCAACTAAGTTCCGTCGGATCTCTATATCGAGTCCTTGCTTGAAGCGTCGGGCTCGGGTCAGGGGAGTGGCAACCATTTCGGGAGCAAAACGGCTCAGCATGGTGAATTGGACATCATACTGTTCCACCGACATGGACCCCTATTTCAACCCGACGAATTGGGCTTGAAGTTCCATCTGAGCTTCGGGGGAGAAATATTGGGTATGGAAATGTTCAGTGAATGTCGTCCAGTCGATTGGTCGTTGAAGACGATCTTCAGCGGAGTTCCACCAGACTCTGGCTCCGTTAGTTAATTGGGACTTAGGCAGTGTCCACCCATGCATGCTTTCCGATTTGAGCAACCCTCAAATTATCTTCGGTGCTTTGCAGCCATTCTTTGGCCTTCAACGGGCCATCCACACCATTCTAGGTCTTTGGGTGGAGTGAGCGGAATTGTTGTATGCCTCCTCTGGGATTATGTTCTCCTTTGATAGCTTGGACCATCTCTCGTAATGAGAGATCAGAGATCTGATGCACCGTGGGAGGAGGTCCGTTGCTGGTCTGGTTGCTGGCTCCAGATTGGTCAGCTCCATTGGGGCTCTCCGAGGTGTTCCCGTCCATCTTTCAAGTGTCAAACCTGCATCCATAGAAAAGTGTTAGCTTAGTCTAGTATCGTATACGGTACATCTTGGTTTTACTATAATGTTCACGAGGTATTTTGCACGGACCTGTATGGGCCGTCAAACTTGTAACGACCCGCTCTCGGGGGCCAGTTACTTATTTGATTTATTTGCATGTCTTGCAGTTTATCAGTGAAATCAGCATAGCCACAACCCAGAGATGTACCAAACACTGAACCAGCGTACAGACATTATTATATTCCAAATTAAAGTACAACAAGCAGCAACACTCTCTCACTCAAAATACATAAAGGAAGTACGGAAAGGAAATACGAAATGGAAATAAATGGTACAACACATACACCAACAGAAAAACAGCTAAACTCTGCAGCCTCCGGGTCAAACTCAGGTTTGGGTCCATAGCTATCCTCGCGCTGTTGCCGGTCTATAGCTATCCTAGGTTTGGGTCCAATCTCTTGCAAACCCTAGCCTAGGAAAGCTAGCATTAGGATCAACGTCATCGTCCAATCGCGCACCGAGCCCAATCTCTTGCAAACTCGGTCCACGACCTAGATTGGGATAGTTCCTACCCGTCAAATCTCTTACAAACGAGTATCGGCATAGAATTGCAACCGGAAATCCTAGTATCGGTCCAATCTCTTGCAAACCGATACTTCAAAAATCCGACTCCAACCCAATTCGGATTTCTAGGGTTTCCTATCAAATTGGGATCCAATCTCTTGCAAATCCCAATTGATATGAATACCTAGCCATCCGTAGTAAATTGATCCCAATCTAATCCCTAATAACAATTCTAGCACAATTTCTACCAATTTATCAAAAATATGGAAACGGGCTTGTAGGGTTCATCCCCACGCCCCAAGACGTGGAGACTACTCACAAATCATAGCGAGATCACAAAAATAATCGTTGAAATAAGCAATAGAATTCATCACAATATTGAGATAAGCAATAAAAATAGAATTTTTAAGGAAAAGAGATGCAAACCAATGGAGTTCTTCAATTGAATCCAACAAAATTCCAATCTTTGTCTCCTTTCCAATCACAAGAATAAAGCTAAAAACTAATCTAAAAAGCTGCCAAAAATCTAAGAGAGAGGCTCTTTAAACTAGGGTAAAAACAGGGTTTAAATAGCCCTCAAAATCGTCCAAAAATCGTGACCAAAATACCCCTGCACAGCCTGTTTTCCGCAGTTTTCGCTACAGGCAGCGCATCGCACTCGGCCGAGTGACAAAAGTCGCTCGGCCGAGTGAGAAACCATGTAATTTTCCAGTAAGTCGGGGCCTTCATGGGTCTCTACTTCGGGGGCGGCTCGGCCGAGTGAGTTGTCGTCACTCGGCCGATGGCTTCATGATACTCGGGCGGACGGGATAATCCACTCGGCCGAGTGGGTCTTCTGAAGTTCAGGCAGCCGAAAAATAGTAACTTGGATGTTTTGGAAGGGCTTCGTCTGGGCGCCACTCGGGCGGACGTGATGTCTTCACTCGGCCGATGTGGTCTTCGGTGCTCGGCCGAGTGCACATGTAAATTGTGTCTGTTCTGGTCGGCCGAGCAGTGTCTCACTGGTCGGCCGAGTGGCTCTTCCACTCGGCCGAGTGGGACACAAAAAATGCCCAATCTGCTTATTTTGGCCTCCTCGTCGCTCCTGCGACGTCCGTTCTTCTTCCGCTCCTCTCCAACAGCAAAATACCCCCCGGGGAGGTCGTTGGTGACCGTCTAGAGTAAGCGCATCTCGAGATCACTCCAAATCGCGCCAAATCACCTGAAATGCGACAAAAACAACAAATCGTGAAAAGCATCGCAATATCGTCGATATATCGTGAAAAACATGATTTGGGCGATCTAAATGGCATGCAAATATGCGGAAAAAGGGTGTAAAATAAGGAGTGATCAAAATCCCCCAAGCTTGCCTCTTACTCGTCCTCGAGGAAGATAAGTAAAAGGCGAACCCGGTGGATTCGGAAAACGAAAACGGCGAAAAACGAAAAAAATGAAAAATGAAAAACGGAGAAGAATGGAAAACGAAATGAAAATAAAGAAGAGAGAAAGAAGCGAAAAGGTAGGCTGCTAGATCATTTTCTCAGGACGGGGGTTTCACTTACTCATATAGCATGCACCGAATGAAAAACTCATGTCAAAGGATTTTATTTTGATATCATAGTATAATAGTGCAAATAGAAATAGAAAACCCACGAACAACGATATAATCATGAAAAACGGAATAATTCTAAAATTAACATCGTCTGAATCATTTAAAGCGGTATACAAATCACAGATCACACACTTTTCAATTGAACGCTTTCTATCTGGAGTATAAGAGTATCACACTATAGAATAGAGAGAATAGAAAAGTATGGATTTCATGAAATGAACGCTAGGCTTAGATTTCTGGATTTCGTAAAGCTGGAAATAATCTCACCGAGTATAGAATATTACTTAGCCTAGGTTGTCGTGCAATGTCAAGTAGTCACTCTCTCACACATCAATGGATCCCCTCCCCCAAGCTTATCTATAAGCGTGATGGCATAAAAAAATATTCACATCCCTATTTTTATATAGCTCCAAATGTAATAAGAAGACAGAAGAAAGAAAGGAAGTGAGATGGGATCTTTTATTGAGGATTTTTCCTCTTTTTTTTTGTTATAGCATATGTACACAATGATCCCAACTCAAAGAGAGATAATGATATACCAGAATATTCTTCTCTCTTTTATTCTTTTTTTTAGAGAATAAGAGATTTGGAGCTAGGAATTAATAGCGGGGGAAATGCCATATAATAGAATCACTAAGGGGAGATTCACCAATGATTATAAAAGTAGAGAAATGATGTTCAAGATTTGTGGAGAAAGAAATAGATATAACTCTCGGTTCACTCTATAAGACATGCACGACAACTTCAGCAGGGTAATCTAATCTACTCAGTTTCGATCACAAAAAAGCTAACTAATCCAGATTTATCATAGCTAACATCATTCAATCATCCTGAAGTGAGGTGTACAATTCATGCATATAGAAGTGATATAGGAAAAGAAATCAGTACTCCAGATATAAGCATTCAATGCGTGAATCTTGGTGTGTTTTCTGTGATAGCATACATATGAATATTCAGACTCAGCTAATAATAAAATTTCATCCATTTTCATGTGGCAAAAGTGTGGGTTACTTTCTCTAAATGCAAGGCAAGTCATAGCATATGATATCAGAAATAAAGTCTAAGACATGACAAATATAGCATGCATATAGAGTAAGCTAAATCCAACGTCATCATCATCACAGAAAAGTCATCTCTAGCATGAGATGAAAAAGAAATAAAGATACAGGAAAAATAGAACTATTTACAATGCGGCACACAGAGAAAATAAGAAAAACGTGATGCATGGTAAAATAAAAGAAAAATGATGAAAATGAGTGCAAAAGTGAAAAACGGTGTGAAAAACTAAAAATAAAGGTGGCAAATCGCAAAAAGAACGTGAGAACTCACTCCCCCAAGCTAAATGGCACAGTGTCCTCAATGTGCAAAGTGTGGCACACCGAGAGGCAAGAAATGTGAGGGGCAAGTGAGGATGCATGCATGATGAAAATAAAAAGAAAAATAAAGAAATGAAAATATGATGCGGACATGATGCATGCACAGATAGGAGTGATACAGATATATAAGTGGCACCAAAAACTCTCCCTCTCTCCCAAAAAAGATATATAAAGATATGGTCAAAAAGAGAATCCCAAAATAAGTGAGGGGAGGGGGGTGGTGGACAAAAAGGCATCAGGACCCAGCAGAAACGGGCAGCACAACGGCAAAAGGAATCGATGGCATCAAGGGTGCCTAGGAAGGTGGTGATGCGCCGTCTCCGTCCTGAGGCGGAGGTCGTGTGGGTGGTGCTGGCTGGACAGGCTGCTGAGCGGGGGTGGGTGTGGGAGTGACAGCAGGTCGGGTGTGTGTGGAAGTGTGGGCGGGAACCTGATGGGTGGGTGGGGGTACGCGCGGGAGACGCTCCAGAACCTGGGTGAGGCAGTAATGGATCTGGGGGATCAGCTCGAAGCGGCCAGCCATCGCAGAGACGGTGGAGGACATGGTCCTAAGGTCGCCTCTGAGGCCACTCACCGCCCCCTCTAGAGCACGAATGCTCTGAAGTACAGTGTCAGGGGGAGGTGGTGCAGAGGGACGCACCGGGCGGGGCTGTGCAGGGCGTGGCTGGCGAACTCGGGTCGCGTAGGTGACTGGCTCAGCGGGGAAAGGAACAAAAGGTGTTGCGCCTGTGAATGTGGGCCTGGCCTCAGTGTGAGGCCGGGGCACCGGCTGGTGGAAAGTGGAGGCAGCGGCAGCGAAAGAAGAGTGCAAAAATGGCAGCGAGGTAGCCGGAGAGGTCAGTGGCACAGAAGTGTGGACAGACGCCACGACGCTCTCGGAAAATACAGCAGGGGTGGAGACAGAGGTAACTACCGCTGGGGCGGAAGTGTGTGGACCAAAAGGCGCAACCCCAGCGGAGATCATGCTAGCCATGGTCTCCACGACCGCGGCAAACGAGGGCCCTCCACTCTCAACAAAGGTCGACGGGTGCTCGGGGAGTGCGGAGCAAAGTGGCTCGACGGACAGAGGGCCAGTGGTGGTGGTGGGAGTGGTGGTGACAGCCTCGGAAGTGGTGGTGGAAGTGGGCTCAGCTGAGGTGCTCGTGACACTGACAGAAGTGGGGACAGAAGTGTCAGGAGTAGCGGAAACATCAGGTATAGGCTGAGGGGCCACTGAGTCAACAGGCTCGGCAGCAGGCTCGGCAGGGTGTGCAACAGGGTCTACAGGGGCAGCGTGGGCCTGCTCGGCCTCCTCGGCCTCGAGCACGTAAGCAGCAGGGATGAGAACATCCATCGCAGGGAGCCAGTCAACGTGGGCCGGTGCAATCAGAGTCCGAGCAGGGCTCGGGAGAATCATGTAATCGGCACCAAAAGGGCCGTGCAACCAGACCCAGTGACGCTCACCGTGCGGACGAAGCATCTTCATCCGGGCCATAACATCTATCGACAGAGAAGTGGGGCCCGGGATGCGTCGCAAGTCATCGGGGAAGTCCTCGCCGGTCATAAGAGCAAGCAAAGTGATCAGGCCGCCACAGCATATCGGTGAGCGAGCGCCCACCGATACGATGATGCGGTCCAAAAACCAAGCCGCGATATCGATCACGACGGCGGGGAAAAGCTCATCGCTATCCCTAGATAGAGCTCTGGGACGTGTCATCGCGTAGATCATGTAGAGCTCTGGCGTAGACATCGTGCCCGGCTCATATCTGGCCAAAAAGGTCGTCGCCATAAGGCGCTGAGCAATGCGGAGGCAGGGATGGACAATGGCCGAGGCCTTGGCCCTACTAGGGTCAAAGGCAGCGTGGAGACCCGTAATCCGGGCCCAGAAGGCACCGGCGTCAAAGGAAGGTGGGGGGATATGGGTGGGGCCGTAACCGCGATCGGCACCGGGGACAGCGGGCCACGAGAAAAATGCTCTCATCATATCGAGAGTGACCTGACACTCTCGATCCATGAACCGGAATGAGCATCCCTCATCGGTCCGGGCGATCGAACTCAAAACCTCAAGTGTCGGGCGGGTAAAAGTATCCGCCGACACCTGCAGAAAATCTCGCCAGCCCACGTTGTCGTACAACGTGAGCATCCCCTCTAGTACCCCCAGGCGTCCTAGGTCAGCGAGGTGTGCAAACCTGGAGGGTACGATCGAGCGCTGGGAGATACGCTCGAAGACGGCGCGGTGTGCGTCGTCTCGGAACGTAATCCCGAGCGGCCCGACCAGTGGAGCCGGAGGTGGTGGCTGTGCAGCGGCAGGGAGAGGCTGTGCGAGCTGTGGGTGCACTGCAGGCTGTGCGGGGTGTGTGGGGCCTGCAGGCTGTGCTGGGTGTGCGGGGTGTGTGGGGGACGGTGGAGGAGAGTCCTCCAAATCGTGGGAGGGGCCGGCATCATCCGACCGCTTCCGCTTGGCGGAAGCTCTCTTCGACCGAGGCCGTGTCCGGGGCGGCATATCGGCCCCGAGCGCGCCGAAAAGTGAAAAAAAATGCGGTGTGTGCAAAAATAATGGAAAGAGTGTACCCCGACACGCCGCGAGTGCTAAGCAGTGGAAGCGTGCGAAGTCAGCGCCTCCGCGAAGTCCAGATCAGTCCCGAGAAGCTCCCCTGGGCTCCCCTAAGCTCCAAAAAGCAACCTGCGCATGAAAAGGCGATATCAGTGGGTAATATTCAAAATGTATGGAGCATTAGGGGTATCATAGATAGATATAGGAATTGATTTGGGTTTGGGGGTCGTTTAACACATGGATCCTCAAAAATACACAAAAAGAGGCGATAAAGGGCGAAAATAAGCAATACCGGAGGTGGTAGGGGCGGCTGTCGCCGGCGGCGACTCGGGCGAGGCGCCGGAGATGCTCGGCCGACGGTGGCGGGCCGAGCGGCGAAGATCGGGCGGTCGGTCGGGCGAGTGGGGGTTTGTGCGAAGCGAGCGGGCGAGGGAACTGAAGGGGCGCGGGCGTTTGGGGGTTTTGCGTTTCGAAAAATGTGCCCCCCCCTCGCCCCTTATATAATAAGAGTTACGACTCGGCCGAGTGACTAGGCGACTCGGCTGAGCGGGATCAATGAAAAGTTCCTCCCCGCTATCGCTTCGGCCGAGTGGCTTTGCCAGCCTCGGCCGAGTGGAGTAAGTCCATTCGGCCGAGTGACTCAAGCTACTCGGCAAGACTCGCCCTAGGAGCGTATCCGTTTTACTCGGCCGAGGGAAAATATATACTCGGCCGAGTAGCAGTTATATTGAAATCAGGAAAATAAACAGAGAGTTGGGTACAGCAGACTTCCCTCGTTCGTGAGCGGCTCGGCCGGACGAACTTATGTACTCGGCCGAGTGACTAGTATACTCGGCCGAGTGAGCCTTAATCTCTGCTGTTTGTCTTCGTTTGGGCTCTAAACTCCGTCTTTCTTCCTCCAGTCGATTCCATCTTCCTCCTAAGCGTCGAGCGCCTTCTTGGGACGCTCCTCGTCGTCTCGTTCATCCTCCTCGTGATGGATCTACCTATCTCCTCTCCTGTCAAGAAAAATAGGACCCGTTATCGCAAAATTTTTGGGCGAACGACTCAAAACACTAAAAATTTCTAAAACGAAAATAAAGAAAAAGTAAAAATGAAGCAAAAACCGTCGGGTTGCCTCCCGACAAGCGCTCGTTTAAGGTCGTGAGCTCGACCCCCTATAATTTTCAATCAATGCGGGATGTTTGGTGCATATGAGATGCACCCATCAAACTTTCCGGGGAGCGCGCTTGGATTTGGACGTGGCGGCGTGTTCTCCCTCGGTGGTCTCCCATCTCGAATAGTGTTGGGGGGAGGCTCCCCCAAGCTAGCATTTGCTCCGGTCAACGGCTTTACCGGTGACGCCGATCTCCGTGGCGGAGGAGCTTTCTTTGGAGACTCCAATTTCGAGAGCTTGCAGAGCTCTCGAATCCTTGCGACATCAGCGTCGCCTTCATCATCTTCAGCGGAGAAGTTGGGGGAATCGTCTATCTTCTCATCTTGGCTTAAATCCGGGCCTTCCTCGAAATCTTCATCGAAAAGAGCGCCAATTGAGTGAGGGATCGCCTCCTCTATCACCTCATCAAGGAGGTCCATATAGTCAAGTTCATCGTGGTAAGGCATGTGCTTCATAGCCTTAGGAATGTGGAGCTCCACCTCGATGTTGCCGACGTTTAAAGTTAGGGTACCTTCGCGCACGTCAACAATTACTCCGGCGGAGGCGAGGAACGGGCGTCCAAGTATCAATGAAGTATCTCCCTCCTCCTTAACGTCCATGATCACGAAGTCACATGGTAAGCATATTCCACCCGGGACTTGTAGCGGTATGTCTTCGGCGATCCCCACCGGCCTTGTTATCCGTCCATCGGCTAATTGAATGCGCATGTCGGTGGGTTTCAACTTTGTCCCGGTGTTTAGCCTTAAGAACATGGAGAGAGGCATGAGGCTCACACTAGCCCCTAGATCAACCAACGCCTTTTGAAGAGGGACGCCGCCCAAGGTGCAAGGAATCCGAAAACTCCCCGGATCTTTAAATTTGGCCGGCTCCTTTTCTCTCTTGGTAAACCAAGAGCCCTCCTCGGCTAGCATGATCTTCTCCTTCCTCTTTCTCCCCGAAATCAAGTCCTTCAAGAATTTAGCATATGTGGGGATCTCCACGATGGCGTCGAGGAAGGGAATATTGAGGCTAACTCCTCTTAGATACTCGAGGAACTTCGCTAGCCTTTTCTCCATTTTCGCTCTAGCAAGCCTTTGGGGAAATGGGACCGGTGGCATGAAGCGCCTTTCCTCAATCAATTGTTCCGCTCTAGATTTCTCCTTGTCTTGTGGCTCCTTCTCCTTTTCAACTTCAACTACCGGCTCAATTGGCTCCAAGCTTTCCTCCACGGGCTCCTTGGTAGGAATCATGACGGGGGTGGTGTCCTTTCCGCCTCTAGTGGTAACGGCAACTACGGCATTGATGTGGCCGGTGTTGCCCCGTGGGTTTGGTTCGGGTTGCGCCGGCAATCGTTGAGTGTTCCGATTGAGCAACGCCAATTGCTCCGATATTTGAGCCACAACGGTATTAAGAGAGTCTTGCCTCGCCTTCAAAGTAGCATTTACCTTATTTTGCTCGACCATGAACGCATCCACTCTAGCTTCGAATTCGGATCGTTGTTGAGCTTGTGGAGGGTTTTGATTTTGATTCCTCCACCCTTGGTTGTAACCGGGCGGCCTATATGGTGGAACTTGTTGCTTCGGTTGAAAATTTTGTTGAGTAGGCCCCCTTGGTGGATAGTTTTGTTGTTGGGGTGGTGGTGGTCGGGCTTGTTGAGGTGGTTGTTGTGGCGGGTTCAAATCTCCTTCATTGTTGGCGTAAGAGAATCCGGGATGATTTCTCGCGGCCGGATTGGCCCAATATCCTTGGTTCCCCGCAACATATTGTACTTGCTCCAAGGCTCCTTCTCCTTGCTCTCCTCCCACGTACATGGCTTGAGATTGGTCTTGCCAATCACACATTTGGTTAGTCGGTGCGGAGGTGGATGGGGCTCCTTGGGGCTCCGTGATAAACTTCTCCAATCTCTCCACTACCTTGTGGAGAGAATCAAATTTGCTCGTAAGCTCCGCTACGGCCTTCGCCTCGTAGATGCTAGTTGGCTTTAAGGAGGACGTGGAGTGTCCTCGCTCATCGCCCCATTGTTGATTATTTGAGGCCATCTCCTCAATTAGGGCCGTAGCTTCCTCGGGAGTCTTTGACAAGATAGCACCATTCGCCGCGGCATCAATAATTTGTTTGGTCCCCGGTTGGAGACCGTTGTAGAAGCTATGAACTAGCTCCCAATCTTCAATGCTATGATGCGGGCATTGATGCTGCAAATCCTTAAAACACTCCCAAGCTTCATAGAGCGTCTCCTGTGGTCCTTGCTTGAAGGACATGAGAGCGCTCCGGATCTTCACCGTCTTGGATGGCGGATAGAACTTGTCAATAAATGCACTCGCCAACTCGTCCCAAGTGGTGAAGACACCGTCAGCCTGCGTCCTCAACCAATAGAGTGCCTTGTCCTTTAGCGTGAAAGGGAAGAGACGCAGTCTGATGGCGTCGATGGAGACCCCCGGCATCTGGAATGTGGCGCACTTTGACAAGAACGATTGGATGTGGTAGTGGGGATTTTCATGGGCATTCCCATGAAATGGATCCTGCTGCATCAGAACCACTAGTCCAGTCTTTAGCTCGAAGCTCTTGTCAGCCGCCAACCCCGGCATGGCAATGGATGAGGTAGTAGAAGAGGTCTTAGGCCGAAGCCTATCTCGAATAGAAATTAGCCTCGCCATCCTTGCCGCCAATTGTTCAGGAGTTTCCGGGTTGGTCATAAACCGCCCTTCCGGATTTTGTCTCCTTTCCGCTCTAAGTCTCCGCGCGGTACGTTCGATCTCGGGATCAAATAATAAAGCTTCAGGGTCCGCCGTAGATCTCGTGTACATGCACAGGAGAAACAGAGTTTCAAAGAAATGATTAGTACCGTGGAAGGGTTAGGTAAGAAATAAGAAATAAAAATAATGATAATAATAATAATAAAAAGAATAGCTAGGGTGATAAAGAATCAAACGCAATCGCCTCCCCGGCAACGGCGCCAAAAACTTGGTCGCTCCGGGATGTGACCCAAAGAACGGTTGTAGTTTTACCGCAAGCGCACGGTGTAGCAGCGAGCGGGATATCGAACACAGGGAGGACGAGTGACCGTGCTTATTCCAATCAACCTGGCTATTTAAGAGAGAAATTTACCCTTGGCGATCCTGTCACAATCGTCAGACAAAAATGCGGAAATATCAAATCAAATAAAGAACGTCTAGGGAATGGGGAATCCCCGCTACTCACCGTATTTCATAAATGCGGTTTATCGGTAACAAAATTGCTTGAATGAGAATTTGGATGAACTAGTTGCAACTGAATGTAGAACCAAGCTCACGCTCTCGCGCTGTTGCCGGTCTATAGCTATCCTAGGTTTGGGTCCAATCTCTTGCAAACCCTAGCCTAGGAAATCTAGCATTAGGATCAACGTCATCGTCCAATCGCGCACCGAGCCCAATCTCTTGCAAACTCGGTCCATGACCTAGATTGGGATAGTTCCTACCCGTCAAATCTCTTGCAAACGAGTATCGGCATAGAATTGCAACCGGAAATCCTAGTATCGGTCCAATCTCTTGCAAACCGATACTTCGAAAATCCGACTCCAACCCAATTCGGATTTCTAGGGTTTCCTATCAAATTGGGATCCAATCTCTTGCAAATCCCAATTGATATGAATACCTAGCCATCCGTAGTAAATTGATCCCAATCTAATCCCTAATAACAATTCTAGCACAATTTCTACCAATTTATCACAAATATGGAAACGGGCTTGTAGGGTTCATCCCCACGCCCCAAGACGTGGAGACTACTCACAAATCATAGCGAGATCACAAAAATAATCGCTGAAATAAGCAATAGAATTCATCACAATATTGAGATAAGCAATAAAAATAGAATTTTTAAGGAAAAGAGATGCAAACCAATGGAGTTCTTCAATTGAATCCAACAAAATTCCAATCTTTGTCTCCTTTCCAATCACAAGAATAAAGCTAAAAACTAATCTAAAAAGCTGCCAAAAATCTAAGAGAGAGGCTCTTTAAACTAGGGTAAAAACAGGGTTTAAATAGCCCTCAAAATCGTCCAAAAATCGTGACCAAAATACCCCTGCACAGCCTGTTTTCCGAAGTTTTCGCTACAGGCAGCGCATCGCACTCGGCCGAGTGACAAAAGTCGCTCGGCCGAGTGAGAAACCATGTAATTTTCCAGTAAGTCGGGGCCTTCAGGGGTCTCTACTTCGGGGGCGGCTCGGCCGAGTGAGTTGTCGTCACTCGGCCGATGGCTTCATGATACTCGGGCGGACGGGATAATCCACTCGGCCGAGTGGGTCTTCTGAAGTTCAGGCAGCCGAAAAACAGTAACTTGGATGTTTTGGAAGGGCTTCGTCTGGGCGCCACTCGGGCAGACGTGATGTCTTCACTCGGCCGATGTGGTCTTCGGTGCTCGGCCGAGTGCACATGTAAATTGTGTCTGTTCTGGTCGGCCGAGCAGTGTCTCGCTGGTCGGCCGAGTGGCTCCTCCACTTGGCCGAGTGGGACACAAAAAATGCCCAATCTGCTTATTTTGGCCTCCTCGTCGCTCCTGCGACGTCCGTACTTCTTCCGCTCCTCTCCAACAGCAAAATACCCCTCGGGGAGGTCGTTGGTGACCGTCTAGAGTAAGCGCATCTCGAGATCACTCCAAATCGCGCCAAATCACCTGAAATGCGACAAAAACAACAAATCATGAAAAGCATCGCAATATCGTCGATATATCGTGAAAAACATGATTTGGGCGATCTAAATGGCATGCAAATATGCGGAAAAAGGGTGTAAAATAAGGAGTGATCAGTGAGTGAGGCGGCGGGCGGCGATCAAGCTCGCCGGAGGGAGGAGCGCGGGAGAGAGAGTGAAGAGAGGGAGGAGTGAGCGAGAATTAGGGAGAGTGCGAGCGGGGTTGCCTGGGTTCGAATGAAAATAAAACAAAGGAGAGATACTGTGTGTGCTAAATATTAAGCTGAGGGGTGTTTAAATAGGCTTAGAGAATGGCAAATTTGTGATTAGGGAAGGGAGGCACAAACCTTTAATAGGGGTGGATGAGTGTCGGATCTGAATCATTTAAGATCTAACCAACAAAGCGGTGGGTAGTTAGGGTGTTGATTAGGGGTAAAAGTTAATTAGAAGTTGTAAAAATGTCATTAATGATTGTAATTAGTGAAAACGGAGGAATACAACCCCGTTTTCGCATACGACTCCGAAAAATTACGAAAGTATACCCACGAGATCATATCGTCGCGAGGATCGTGATTACGAAATCCTTTTTGGGATTTGAGCTGCAGAGGTATAAGTTTTAGGCCAAAACGTTTAGAAAGCGGGTTTACGGGTTCTAGGTCGATTTGATATCAGAAAATTACGAAACTAATGTGGAGAGCCCTAAATGGTCATATGATGATACTGTAGGAGTTTGAAAACGTTTTGAAGATATTTGTATAGAAAATTAATTCATTAAGCCAAAACATTAATGATTGAAAATGAATTTTATCAAGATTATTTTGAGATATTTGATGAAATCTAAACTTACTGAAATACACTATAATTAGTTTAATGCTTCAAAATATTTTTATAAGAAATTTTTGAAATCAGTTTTGTTATAAAATTCTTGACCATTATTTATAAAGAAATTTTGAAAATACGTAAAAATACGTAAATTGATGCGTTGAAAAAATACTGGTCGTTACATGACGCCTCGCTTGCCTTTCTCATCACCTCCTACATGGACATACTCATAGCCGCTCCTGCAAAAAGAGAACAGATTGGGGTGAGATTTTTAGATGTTGTTCGTGGCACACGTAGTACCTTCAAACCAGACGTGAAACCAGACGTGCTGGGCGACCATCTCGTCCGCGACGAGGTCTTTGGAGACCCTGTTCTCCCTTGGGATCTCTTCCAAGATTCTGGCGTTCTCCAGGTCACTTCCATCCAGGACAATTTCGGCATTCACTACGGGATTCAACGTCCCCCAGTTCGACCTCAGAGCCAGATCCGCCGGAGTCGAGACAAACGCGAATCTCTCCTTCCAGTCCCTCACCTAGCCCATCAGCTCGAGGACGAGCGTCATGTCCCTCTTCGCGCTGACGTAGTAGTAGTCCTTCTTTTTCTTCGCCCCGAAGAAGTACTGGAAGAGCGGCAACGTCGGGCTTATTCCGTGGGCGGAGCAGAGCACGAGGAAACCAACCATCGCGTTGATGAAGTTCAGCATCAATTGAAAGAGGGGGAGCTCGAGGAAGTGGAGGATGAGGAGAAGGAAGGAATGGAGCTGGAAGCAGAGACCCAAAGTGAAGGTCGGGTAGTACACACCGACCTCGTAGTCCCGTGGAAAGCAGACCCGCTCATTGAGCTCGAGGAGGCGGACTGTGTAGGGGGGCCGGATGTACTTAGCACAGATCTCGGAGAATCGGAACCGTCTGCGAAGAGATAACGAACCGACGGAACCGTTTTATCGTATTATTATATAGATACATTAAAAAAAATGGGCCACCTTGGCCATGGGCGCTGGGTGGCTGCCCTGGGGTGCCTTGGGTTAGGGCCGGGGATGGCAAGAATTAAAGGAAACCAGCTAGAAAGGATAGATATTTGAAGTTCAATGCTGCCAATCTAATCTTGAGTTTATTCATAATGAACTGGATGCTAGTTTTTAATTTTCGCGGCATCTATTTTAATTTTTAAATGATTGTGATTGGATCATTAAAACTTTTATGTTCCATTAGAAACAGCTCTCTACATGCATTAGCAAGTGTTTGTCTATATATAAATATAAAATTATCATTAGCGTGTAATGAAAAAAGATTAGTTTCTTTCGTCCCCAGAACTCAGTCCATCCCGCACAAGCGAGGATGAGGTCGCAAATGGGACCAAGTACACTGCCACTTGCATACGCGTTTAGAATCATTCTAATGGCTTTTGCTTTAAAATTTTCAGAGCTATCAATTAAGTGATCGTGGCCACTTAATTAATCAATTTATTGCATTACGTCTCACTGGGTAAGCACGTAAAATATGTTTTATTATAATTTAAAGGCTACGGATGTACGTGTAGCTGTGATCACAAACGGATAAGTCAGCTAGATTTGTAACAAACTTTAATCTCAAAGGAGAGGAAATCGCAAAACACTCTGACTTTGATCCGAAGAATAAGTTTAATTAAGAAGAACAAGGATAAATTTGTTTTGAATATCTTCAATTTTTACCCTCTTGTCCGACAGGCCAAATGAAACTTATCATGAGGTTGCCGACCCCAGTTTCTACATTTGAAAAATGGGGTCAGTTGATGCCTACCAAACAAGAGAACATGCGAGGGTAAAGCATTTCAATCAAAAGTTTGAAAATCATTGTGTTCCGGAATAAATCCGCACACCAGAGATGAATGTGTACGTTGTTGAGACATCCGGTAGCAGTAGCTAGGGTGCGAAGCTGACGTGTGATTGGGCAAGCTAACCTTGCATGTTGCAGGATATTATTTGAATCATCAACTATGTTTTCAAAATTATTTCTCACTTTCTGATCAAGTAAGATAAGGTTTGGATGTATGCATGGATCGGATGCTTGATTATAATGATCATCTCAAAGATGATACCCAACGTGATAATTACATTTTTTTCTAGAGGAGATTTTGGCTGTCTAAGTGCAATTGATTCAAGAAGATTAAGAACACCAGGTTGGTATCATTACTTACATAAGAGATTGTACTTTTTTAAACATTATATAGAATAAAATGTTTAATGATTACTTTTAAGGCCAAAATTGACCGGTGCAGTTGTCAGGCTGACGTAGGCTCAAAGCACTGAGTTGGAGTCTCGTCAGCAGCTGGAGTGGGACCCTTGGTTGGAGAAACCGGGGTCGAATGATGATAAGTAGCTAGATGTGTGGCGACCTTCGATCGACCTTCGGACGACCGTTGCGTCGATCGCTCGAGGTAGGAGAGCTCGAGATCGACCTTCGATGCTGAGCTGCGATAATCGATCTGTACCACAGGGACTCGTTACGGAGGTCGGATCTGGGTCCCGACCCAATTTCCACTCCGATGCTTAAGTTAGAATGAAACTTAAGGAAGAGAAGGAGCTTGGTGTAGTTGAGATCGACCCACGGAGATTTGTCTCGAAACTGACGACGCAAGCTCGAATATGAGAATGGTAAAAGTGAGAAGATAGAGTTCTATGTCTTAGATCTCGTACCTTTTTGATGGGACCCTCTCCCCTATTTATAGACGTCAAGGGTCCCTTTAGAGACGTTGGGGTATAACGGTCACCCATAATGGGGTCACGATCTATCCCCATTAATAGGAGTAAATGTTGCACACGTCCCCAAGATTCTCGAGTCTGCTTTTAATCCCACGTTCGAGCGAGAGGGACCCAACGGTCGAATGGCCACTTCAGCTTTGACTGAGTCGACGTCGGGCTTCTTTGGCGGGCGTGGTGGGCCTTGATCATCCGTCGACCGAGTTGTCTCGAACTCCGGCCCAATGACTCAACAATAGCCCCCTGTTGCGCGACTCTCAAGGGTCCATCAGTTGAGGTCAAGCGACGTTACATCACATTAATTGGGCGCGGCAGGCGAGAAAATAGCACTCGAGTTCTAGGCGCCAAAACGCCTGCCTCGTCGATTCAGATGATTTATCGGTTTGAAATCCAAAACATTTTGGGTCCTTGGATACTTGATGCATGTTCTATCATGTGGGTGCCGCCTCGCCTATATATGACGGTCTCAGCGAAGGAATGCGAGAGTACCGTCTTCATTTGCTTGATTCAGAATTTCCTTCTCTCGAAAGTAATGACTTCGTCCTCTGCCTTCGAAAAGAATGTGGTCACCGCCATCCACAAGAATCAGGAGGGGATCATGGAGCCGGGCTTACTGGCGAATGCGCGGTCCAAAGTCAAGGCCGACCAAATCGAGGCGCTACAGAGGAATTTTGTCCGCCTCGATTATCAAATCAAACTGCCTGGGAGGGACTGTCCCGTCGATCGGGAAGCGGTGGTCTATGTTAAAGCCTTCGAGCGGGGCCTTCGATTTCCGATGCATCCCTTCCTGCGATACTTCCTGTGTACCTTGAACATCTCCCTCTGCCAGCTGATGCCGAATGTTGTTGGCATGTTGATGGGCTTCATAGTTCTGTGCGTGATGGGGAATCGAGCCATCCCTGCGTCTGTTCAACCATTTCTTCTCGATCCCTCCCCTCAAGACCCCGGGATGGTATACAATAATGTCTCGTCGAGGGAGGAAGTTGCTGGAAGATCTCCCTACTTTCAACCACAGGTGGAATGACGAGTTCGTGTTTGTGGTCTTCCAGGGGGAGGCAAGTTTTTGCACCGGTTGGGGCGCCCCTGATTTGGGGCTTGCCGAGGATAAGCCGCTGACTGTCGAGGAGAAGAAAGCCGCCGACACTCTGAAGAGCCTACCCGAGGGCATGAGGTCGACCGAGTGGCTGTGGTCGGACGAAGCACTGTGTCGTACCGTGTGGACGAAAGGTCGGTTCGACCGTGCTCGCCAACTGTCCGACCCTCGTAATTTGACCTAACTTGTTTGTGGCTCTGGCAGGTATGACCAGCGTAGATTACCAGGTAGATCCTGCCTTGAAGGAAGCAGTCAAATCTTCCATCAGAGAGGCGGAGGCGAAGATGTTGTCACCTCGGGCACCGATCGCATCAAGATCGATGGTCCAGCCATCCGGAGATCGGCCCATGATCGTTGAAGGGATTGCCCAGGTGACATAAATTCAATGTGACATCTCAGTCACCGTCACAAAGTAGGAAAAGAAATCAGAATGGAAGTTCAAAATCATTAAGTGTTTAACTTTCAATGTTTGTTTTGTGCATTTTTGAAATCTATTGTGTCAAATTGTATATATGATATGAGTGTATTTGTACAATTTTTTTTGTTTAGGTAAGAGCAAAGGCAAAAGACTAGATATTTTCCTTTTAAGTTTGGACAATACTGTAACCGAATAAGATGAAGGGCTGATTGACATTTCAAACCCAACCACATGTACACCAATGACTAGTATTGGAGAAGAAGAAGAAAATGATGATATGGATGATATTGAATTTGATGAGTGACATTTCTTTTTTTGGTATGTTTATTTTATGACATTTCTTTTTCATGTTTTACTTTGTACGTATTTGATGTTAGTTTGGCAACTGTTGTACTTGTGAAATGAATTTGTTTAAGACGTTGATGAGTGTGTTTGTTATGTTATGAACTTATGCTTTGTCTTCTTAGACAATGATACTTAGTTATAATATTGATTTGTTTTATTTTTTCCCAATAGTTAGTAATATACATACATGCATACATATTTATCATACGTCCCGCCTGGGCGGACATGAAACGTCCTACTCAACGACTTCGCCTTTTAAAACAATGTATGCCATTGTTCTTAATCGCAAGTGTGAAACCCAAATTATCGACATCACTAAACTACCATAAGTCGGAATTCGATCAAGTATCAATTAACAAAATGCCAATCAGCGTGAAAAAACCACGGGAATGTCTTTCACATCAACCCGAGCAACTAAAGCCACAACACGAGAATGATTGCATAAATACTTGTACAATCATGAAATGCTCCAAGTTGATCGAAAACAATATCAAAATGTGAAAAGTAGGACGCAACCCATTTGTGATGATCACTCTGTGATCTCGGACAGGCCATTAAAATGGAATGTCAACTCCCTTGCGTACAGTTGCGATTTGCAATTGTCGTCAGCGAGAAGATCGGGTCCAAACTGAATACTAAATTTTTAATCTCAAGAGTGAGGAAATGGTAAAACTGCACAAGCAAATTCGTAACAAGGACTAATCTACTTTGAGCTCGTCAAATTACCCAAGCACCCAAATTTTCTAGGCCCAAAAATTGCCCATTCTTGCTCCAACATAGGCTATAAATACCCAAGTTGCCGCTGCATGCCTCATTCATCACATCACAGAGAATTATACTTCCAACAAGAAATTTGAAAATGGAGTCATCCCGCCGAGCCCTGGTCCTAGCACTGTCCCTCCTCCTAATCCTAGCCACGGTTCAGCTCACCGCTTGCCAAACCACCCCGCGAGACTATGTGGACGCCCACAACTCCGCCCGCCGGTCTGTCGGCGTGGGCCCCGTGCGCTGGGACCCGTCGCTCGCGTCCTACGCCCGGGACTACGCCAGCAGGCAGACCGGCGACTGCCTGCCGCTGAGGGGCTCGAACGGGCCCTACGGGGAGAACATGTACTGGCAGCGGGGCGGAGCGTCGGCCTACGACGCCGTGGACGCTTGGATGTCGGAGGGGCAGTACTACAACTACAGGAGGAACACTTGCGCGCCGGGCAGGAGCTGCCGGCGCTACAAGCAGGTGGTTTGGGCCCGGTCGACGAGGATTGGGTGCGCTCGGGCTAGGTGCGATGGAGGTGCGACTTACATGATCTGTGAGTACTCCCCGCGTGGAAACGTTGGAGGGCAGCGGCCTTACTGATTCGTATGCATGTGTGATCATCTGATGATCCATAGTACGATGTGCGTGCTAGTAAATAAATCTAAGAATAAGGGACGCCAGGGAATATGTACGTAGCTTATGTATGTGTGTGATTGTGTGCGAAATAAGTTTGTACTTTGTAGGGACGAATCCTTTGTCCTGCTTGCTTGATAATATACAGAAGATATGCATCGCACGTGTGATATATCATTAACTGTCAATTCTGACTAACATCGCCAAAAGCCCTCTTAATACGTGATCCATGCGATCCAGCATTGCAAGCCTCACGTCAAGATGGCCAAATGGCCTGACAGGCCCGGTCAAAGGGCGCAGTCACAGGACCCGGCCCGGTCCGGTCAAAGGGCGCAGTCGCAGGACCTGGCCCGACCCGGGTACAATACAGTTGACCAGGCCACGGGCTAAGCCCAGGCCCATTAATGTTGACCGGGCCACGGGTTAAGCCCGGCCCGTATCCAAGTAGCTCGTCAGGCCAAGTCGTCACGGCCCGCGGATGGACCACGAGCCAGTAAGGACTGGGTCCAACCTGTTTGTAACGTGGAATGGTCAAATGACCGTTCCGAATGGTCATTTGACCGTTCCAACAACCCTAAAGGGTGGTTTTGGTCTTTTCAGAAACAGACAAAAAAACCCATCAACGGTCATAATGGTCATTTTGGCGAGTTTTTGGGTCTTTTTAAGCCCCAAGAATTCATATAAATACTTTCACATGTAACTGTCGGATTTCGTCGTACACGTATTTCCGTATTCGAATTGATGTCAAAAGAGCTCAAATTGATTAAAATAATTTTTTTATTTTTTTCTTAGCTCATAATCTAAAACGGACACCATTTTCATGGTCCTCGCGACGGTACAAACCTGGAGCATTTTCTTCGTAATTTTTTGGATACGTTTAGTTTCGGTGGCAAAATCGTAATTTTATATATTAATTTTTAACTAATTATCGTAATTTCATATATTAATTTTAACTAATTAATTTTTACTAATTACGTTTTAAACGTTTTAATCTTAATTAATTACTCACCCAACTACCCACCTAAACCTCTTTCGGCAGCTCGCGTGAAAACTGTGAGATGTGTTATGAATGAGACCTTTGGTATGAAAAGCTCTTGGTATCCACCATCTTGTAACGTTTAAATCAATTTAATATAAGAGCTATGACCTCCATCATAGACTATGATTCTCTCAACTCTCAACACGTTACAAGCACGACGATGCTCTTAAGTTTTTTTCTGCGTCGGCTCAAGAGGGAGACGATGCACGGAAGCGTGCAGAAGCTCTGCCGGATCGTGACGGAAATTTTTTCGTAAGACGACGATGCAAATGCTTCGTATGACACGCTCAACTTTAGGGGTATTTCTAGATTTGATCTTTTTTTCTCCTGATCATGGTGATTGATGTCCTAGGTCTAGTTTTATTTAGATCAAAAGTATTTTTAATGCCCTGAATTAAATTTTCTAGATCTAAACAGTGATTTTAAGGATATAGAGACATAATCATAATGTAAAAACTTGATTTTTTTATAAAAAAATCTTGTGCAAAAATCTTGATGTCATTGAGAATAAAAAACTCATTTTTAATATTATATATATGTTTGATAGAAGTGTCCAAATTGCACTGCATATTATGATACATGCATCATTGCCCACAAGCGCTTGCTCGGCATGCAAAATTTTTTAGGTGCAACTGAGTCAATTTAGATGAATTTTCATCCATTCAAATCCTAAAATATTTCGCATAACAAATAATTTAAACCAAATTAAAATGTCGATAAAGTTATGCTACATTAGTTTGTTACTTGCTCTACATTCCTTTCGACGGGAGCATTCCTTAAAGTATCTGCCATCTAATTTCCGAAGTCAATTGAGGAAATGAGGAACCCGTCCCATTCTCTTGATATTTTCGAAGCTCTCGATCCCATCATTTCTCGCTGCAAATTCCACTATCGTTCGATCAAATCACGCCATTCTCCGTATCGATTGCTTCCCGTCGTCGATCTGAGTCGGACAACATCAGATTTGGTGACGGATTGGTTCGTCTTCTTCAAGTTCTTGGAGGTGATTGCAGCTTTTGTCATGCATTGTTGGAATATCAAAGATTCCAATTTTTATATGCATTGTTTTCTGCAATTGATCCTGGCCTGTAACATTATTTAGCCAGTCTTAACTTCAAATTATGCCATGCTTATTTGAGCCTAACCATTGCAAATGCTTGTTGGGTTTGTTTTTCTAGGCTCATGTGCATGTAAATGTTATGGATACTGCTTATATATATTGTGGACCTTAATGCTATTTCAATTAATTTGTTTTGGCCATGTTGATTGTTGAGTATTGGTGTTTCATACCAATCTTATTTTGATGATGATCACAACATTATTTGGTTGCTAATGACTCTCTTGTTTAGCCTTACAGTTCAATTCCTAGAATATCTTTCTTGGAGACTAATCACTTGGTACATGGATGGATATTAAGTGGAGAAGGGCCAAAGCTTGGACTCAAGGGTGCCAAATCTTGGAGATGATGGGGAGATTCATGGCATCAAGTTTGAAGACTTAGACTTTAAGGAAAGCAATGTAATCCATGTAATATTTACTTTATTGCTTTCTCTCTCTTTGAGTCTAGGTTAATGTAATGCTTTGATAGATGGTCTACTCATACATGCATATGCATCTAACCATCTTAGTGAGCCTTAGGATTATCATAGAATCCAACCAATAGGTTTATCTTGTCCAAAGACTCATTTGGAGTCTCTGGCTCTCCATCAGTCGCCTGCTGATGGAATAACAGTCGACTGGGTGATTTCCAGTCGCCTGTAGATCATTCTACAGTCGAGTGATATGCACTGCTCAAGTCAACATTTCAATTGACTCAAACTTGAGCTTTACGCACAATCGACTGCTGCTCAGTTTACAGTCACCTGGGAATTGGCCAACAGTCGTCTGAGTAGCGTAAGTGCAATCTTTGCATTTCTCTGTCTTTTCTCCATCTTATACAGCAGTCGACTGTAACGACCCGGTCTCCGGGATACCCGATAAGTACGACTGTATCAGGTATTCCCGAAGAGGCGAGTGTTACGGATTCGTACTTATCGGGTATCCCGGAGTCCGGGTCGTTACATCGACTGATGAAGGTATTACAGTCGCCTGACTATAAGACAATCGACTGTATTATTGACATCAGTCGCCTGTATGCTTATCTGGAGAAAGAGTGCAGCTCTCTGTTTTATTCCATCCCATGCAGCAGTCGCCTGCTGAAGGATTAACAGGCGCCTGTCATGTTTACAGTCGACTGTATAGGCTTCATCAGTCGACTGTCCTGGCTCAGATTATAGTCGTTAGATATTTTCTAGTCGTTGATCAGTCGACTGTTGATGTCTTTTTCGCCCAGTTTCTAGCCGTTGCAGCTTTGGGTTGATGGCTGTTTTCTTGGGGTTTGAGGGTTGATATAGGGTTCATATATATATATGTGTGTGCTGATATCTCTAAAACTTCTTGATGATATTGAAAATCTCAAGAGATTTTTAAGCCACTCATAAACTCTCTCAATTCCCTTATTGAGCTCTCATTCCTCTTCATGCATTGAAGTCCAGCTCAAGGGAATTCATCCAAGTCCTTTCAAGCCAATCTCAACACTTGGAGATCCTCTTCCATGCCTTGCATTCATCTATGAGTCAGCATCTCAAGGCATATGTAAGAGTATTTATTTTACTTGGTGAATTTGTAACACTAATTCTCTTTGTGGGAATTAATATTTCTCTCTTTGTGGGAGTTTATCTATTTGTGGGATTAAGATACTCTCTTTGTGGGAGTAACTCTCTTTGTGGGAGTTTAGTGTCCTAGTGTAAGGTTAACTCTAATTCTCTGAGTGGGAGTTAGCGATTCTCTTGGTGGGAGTCTTGACCCTCGTGTAGGGTTGGTTGGGTCCTTGTGTATGGCATAAATCCTCATGGTGGGGTATCTCTTTGTGAGATTTGTATTCACTTCTCTTTGTGGGAATATAGTGAATATTGGTGTGGCTGGACGTACCCAAGTTTGGGGAACTAGGGTAAAATTTTGTGTTTGCGTTTGGATTGATTGTGTCAATTATTTCCTCTTGCATTTATAATTCCTCATTTACAAGTTTAATTTTAATTGGATAATTTTATTGCCATTACACTATTCAACCCCCTCTAGTGTGTGTTGTTAGTATTGCAAGGGTAAGGCGATCCTTACATTGATTAGCACATAGTAACATATTATGATACATAATCAAACTAATTTCATTCCGTGAGTAAGAATATATTGAAATTATTTTTAAGATTAGTTCTTGAAAATATAAATTGATTAGGAATTAATTAATTTGATTAAGTGTATTAGTTCCTTAAGATTTATATGCATGAATTTGTTTATGCATAGGAAGAGCAAGAAATGTTTAGTTGCTCAAGATTATATTCCTAATGGAACTTATGACTTACATGCACATGTTGCTTGGGGATATCGATAATATATGTTTTCGAGCTCGTGCAGTTTTAAATTTTTCTGAACATGACATGATTGAACCGATGCATTTTGCGGGCAGCCCGAAGCCTCCATTTCCACAAAATACTTCACGAAAGTTTTCATTTTGGGTTAAATTCCCACGAAATTTTCATGGGTAGGTCATATAAATCAAGGCATCTTAATAACTAAAGATTAGTTGCACAATTGATCATAATTATAGTTTTTGCATGCATCACTTAGGATTTTTTCATGCTTCATATGAATTCCCTATGATGACACAATTAATATACATATACTCATAACTATAATTATGTATTATGGCACACGATTAATTATATTTTTCCAAAGTTTAAAAATCATATCTATATTGACGATTGAACCTGAAGTTCAAAATCAAATATCAATACCCTTCTGACCAAACAAAATTCGAGGATTTATTCGAAAACTATTCATGCCATTTTCTTTAAGATGCGCACTTCGCGGTAAATAGATCTCTCAGATCTAGGGTATATATAAACCAATATGGACACCCAGAAGTCTATCATAACACTGCTAAACTCTTTTAGAGTAATCTCATTTTACAAGAAAAGACTCTTGAATCTAGCCTTAAGTATAACATCACTCCTGAAGTCGTGGCTTAATACATAAGTGAGAAATAATTTATGACATTCACACCCACGTATTTATTCCCTTTAAGCATGTTTCTCTATCCACATAAAAACTGAATGACTTAAGAAAATAATGGCCTGAAGACCATATATGAGCATTCAAATGGACTTTCAAAAGTCCCACATAAATTTTAAAATTTGAAGTATAGAAACAAGCTCATTCCCTTGAATATTTCTCTTTAGAGATACTAATATTTATTCTTCCTTATAAATAACAATATGGAAGACTGAAAACAGGGGAAGTCTTGAATAAAATGAGAAAGGGAAGATATGATATACCTCGACATGTAGTAAGCAATGTCAACCCAATATCAGACCAGAAGTTCTGATAAGACCCATAATGCTTTTGCAACATGAATGTGCATTAACTTATGCCATATAAAATTATATACATATCTAGTCTAAACGACAAAAGTTGATTGAACTTATGTATATTTAGCTACTCCCGAGGACAAATAAAATTTAAAAACAAATTTAAATTGTTGTCATAACATAATTCTTAATGAGTATAGTTGTAGACGTATGCTTTCAAAAATATTTAACCGAAATAATAGTCCAATTGAAAACTATTTTTTGGACGTCTACTTGAGATTCGGGTTTTGCAAACCTGAATACTCTATATGAGGATGTCCAGTACTATCAAAAATCAATAAAAGAAACTTACCAAGTTTCAAAGGATATTTGTCAAAACGAAAACCTTAATTAATGACTCAAGAAATCAATGAAGCCGGAAGCTTTGTTCCACTATGATCCGTGTAATAGTCAATGTGAAGATGAAATCCTTCACAGTTAGAACACAGTTCACCAATTACCGGACAAAATTAACTTGAGCATTTTAATGGACTTTCATAAGTCCCACATAAATTCGAAAAGAGAGAGCAAATGGAACACTAGAAGTGTCCAGAATCGTCCAACTATTAATTTTGGAACGATATAATATGCCACCATCGATTGATGATGCAAGACATCATTAATCAATCTTATAATTCTGAAGAACACGAAGTTTCTTCAGAAGGGTGTGTTATCATTATCTCATTTAACGAGAAAAATGATTACGAGATTATCTCGAGTACATGTGGACATTGACTCTCAAAACTTCCTCCAATAGAATTTAAGATGATATATTTACTATCATCATTAAATTAATAAGACCTCCGGGTCTCTTGAGAGTACTTGAGGGATTAAAGTGGACTACATAAGGTTGATGATGTGCCTTAGTGTACTCATCCATATATCCTCTAAAAATGGTCATAATCAAACCTATTATCCAACTGCAGTCTATGTTTTTTAAAGCATATAGGACACATTACTAAATGGCGGGAACATTGAAATCAACCATAATTTGCAACTGGAATAAAGTTGAACACCCTGGAGTCTGTGTTCACACCCAAAATGGGTTATATGAATAAATCATTAAAATGATAAACAGATTACTCATCCGATAAAAATCCAGTTGCTTGGTGACTGCATGGGGACATGCAATTACACTGCATACCTTCAAAACGCCTCCTTAGAACCTATTTATATGGGCCTGATCACCCCATATAGACAGTTTCCGAGAACTCCTAACATGGAAAGCGTTTAGAGCACATCTTAAAGATTGTGCCATGATGAGTATACATCCCCATATCACCACTATAAACCATTAAAATGCAGTCTTAGAACTATTTATCGGAAGTAATTACCCCGGATTAATAGATTCCGAGCACTCCGAAGAGGGGAAGCATTTAGAGCACATCTAATAGATTGTGCCTTGATGGGTCTTATATAGAGAATCGATAGTGAAGATTAGATCCTGAAGATCCTTCACATTCAGGTCTCTTTAAATTCCTAGTATTAGGTTCAATATGGATATTACAACTATCCTTGAGCTTTCAGCTCAGTTGACCATTTCAAATATCATGAAATAGTGATGTGAGCTTGAAGATCCATACTAATGAAACTGCTAAACAGTTATCAGACATAGTTATTGACAATATAAATATTATCAAAATCACACATCTTTGCTGCTAAAAATCCAGCTAGGATTAACATCCCAAAAATAATATATCTAATCCACCCGTAGCAGAAGTGAATGTCTTCAATGAATTAAAGGACATACCACGAGATGACAAAGAGATGAAAACTCTTGGAGACTTTTAAACAATACCACCACAGAAAAGTGAGCTCATCTCCATATCCTCTCCCTTTCTAGAACCTCTAAAAGAGATGAATTTGGAATAAATTGAAGTATTACTATATAATGTACGTACATGGGGATGTGTTTGGATAAAAACACACTCGTCGACAACTTATTCACGTTTCATTTTGCAACTAAATGTGATAATTATAAATTTCGTTCCACACTCCATTGCCTGAAGCAAATATAGAGATTGGCCAAAAATGTGGAACAAGGTAATAATAAGCTTAGCTGTAACGGCCTGTATTTTCGGTAAATTTGTTTTCTTGTGTGCATGTATTTTATTTCAGTCGTCCGTATGTTTTTCTACGCGTCAGCGCGAGCGCGCCTCTGCTTGTAAATTTTTTGGCATATCATAATTAATTAACTTTTATCCCTAACTAATTACTCTAACCCCTAACCTTACCTATTAATCACACCGAAATAATTCGGTTAGATCCAACATGCAACGTTATTCCTCCCCCACAGCCAAGTCATTCTCATCAACTCACCCTCATCAATCGGTTAACCTCCATTTCACTGTTTTAAAAGAAACAACAACAACACAGCAAGATGATCATCTTCCTCCTCCCCTCTCTTTGTTCTTTCACTTTCCTCTTTCTTTCTCAATCAGCAAACCCCAATAGCAATCAACCAAAAAATTCTTCCAACAACAACAAACAACAAACAACAAACAACAAACAACAAACAACAAACAACAAACAACAAACAAAATCAACACCCCAATCCAACACCAAATCAAACCCAAAACAAAATTTAAATCAAAATTGAGAAGAGCAGATCTGAAATTCAACTCAGAAATCAATAAATTCAACCCCCCTTCAGTTCTTCCTCCACCCATCCCTTCCCTCAACCCTCACCCCCACCCGCACCCCCTGGCCGCCGACCTGCTGCCTGTGCTCTGCCGCGCGCACACTAGCAGCCGTCGCCCAGCTGCCACGAGTGCCACCCAGCCCCGCATCCCCTGGCCGCCTGCCCAGCTACCGCCTGTTGCGCGCCGCCCATTGCTGCCAGCAGGCCGCGCGCCATCGCTGCCCCCTTGTTGCACCGCCGCTGCCCCCCTACATGCCGTGCCCTCCACTCCCTGCAACAAAAAGAAAGAAGAAAGAAAAGAATAGAAAGAAGAAATAAGGGAAAGAAGAGGCAAGTGAAAAATGGGAGGGGGGATTATTAAGTTATTTACATTATTAAGTTATTAAGTTATTATTTAAGTTAAATTGAGTTTTTGAATTATTAAGTTATAAGTTTTTGAATTATTAAGTTTTAAGTTATATGTTAGTTTTAAGCTAAGTTTTTATAAAATTAGTTTATAAATTATATAAATAGTTATTTTAAGTTATTATATTCTGAATATTAAGTTAGTTAAAATTGAGTTTTGTTATCATATACAGTATGTATTAGTATATAGTATAGTATATAATATGTTAGTGTAGGATTATATGTTATAATAGGTTGTATTATATAAACTGTTATATAATATATATGTATATATAGGTTAGTTTCAATATTATTTAATTAGTTAAAATCTTTTAGCATAATATGATAAATCCAATGAAGCAGATAAAACACGCCCCTCATTACGAACACCTAGATACCCGAAATCGACTAAATCAGCCAAGTGTGCACTTTCTACTTGTTTTAAATACCACTTCATCTAATGTGACATCAAATGCAGACGTTTACTTTTGTGTATTGCGAGATAAAAACATGTGTGTGCGTGTGTGTGGACATTTTACTTGATAATGCCTTGAACAATATGAAATACAAACACTGCCGGACATGTATGGATTGTTTGAACTACTCAAAATTATAGATATTGCAAGCCGGTTTGGCTAATCATAGATATTGCATGCCTAGATTTGGTTATCTTGTGGGCCGGTTTGGCTAGTCTAGCTCGTGTTCTAGTATTATAAACATGCAGGCCGGTTTGGCTGATTCTGGCTCGTGGTCCAGAAAGTACACATGGTTGGGGTTGGGTTCGCAGGCACTAGTCGACAGTAAACAGATCACTTTCAAGGGCACGAGAAGCTAGATTCACTTACTAGCCGCCTAACGACGTGAACCTTAGTAACTAAATTGAACACACTCATGAACGTCTTGAAAATGCTATATTGAAGATGCATAATGTATAGAACTGCTATTACTTCCATTCAAAATAGGACTGCCATGCTAATATAGAATTCTGTTCTTACTGCTTAGACATAAAACTACCATGCTAATGTAATCTCTGTTTGAACTGCTTAGAAATTGTAATTGTTCGTATATTCATAAATGCTTAACTGTCATGCAAACTATTTCGAAAACCTTGCCAAGAGTCCTAATCATATTATTGCTTGCCAAGGGCCTTGCTGACATACATTTCTATGTTGTTTGGAAAGTATGTCAGGACACGAGACATGTTATATTGAGGACGAATTGATTGAGGGAACTGACCCACTGGACCAGGAGTACACTAATCCAGAATCTCCCCACTGAGAACTAGTTACTAACCACTATCTGTTGTTGCTCAGAATTTCATTTATTGCACTTTTGTAGGGTGTGTACCCTCTTTATAGAACTCTGTTGTTATTGGCCATGCTTGGGGCCTTATTACTTTGTGTACTCTTGTCTGGATGTTGGCTTTGAATTCATAGTTATTTCTATTGTTTCTGATATACATGCAAGTTCCTGCAAATGGTTTATTCACAGACGCTTATTGGATTTGAGCTTCACCACTTCAGCCCATGCGGACCGGCTTGCGTCCTCGCTCCCAAGTATAATAGGAAGCAGGGCGTGCCAGGTTTTTTGTGGTGGCCCATGAAGTCTTGCATTAAGCGAAACTTCAGGACAATAGAAATACTATCATTAGCCAAAATATCTAGATTTATCTGGTACACAAAATTTTACCAAGTTTTTTGTCTTAGCATGGCATGAGGACATAACACTAGGAATGAGAATGGAAATGGAACTACAGCTAACAGAGGTGCTGACATGAATGAACTCCTCGGAGTCATGAGGGGATGTTGGAGATCTAACAACAGCTGATTCAGCAAGGACAACAACCTACTCAGATTTCACCACCATCCCCTCAAGGTGAACCAGGAGTTAGGCGGTTCCATGAGCTGCAACCCAAAAGCTTCTCTCGAAAGGAATGGCCTCTGGATGCTGAAGAATGGGCCCAATGGACTGAGGAAAAGCTGAATGCTACTCGTATTCCTCATGTAGGATGGGTCGATGTCGCGAAGCTCCAACTGACTGACAGTGCTAGGAGCTGGTGGCAACTACAAGAAAGGCGTTTGGTCAGACCCATCTTTTGGGGCATGTTTCGGGAAAGGTTCGACGCCAAGTATTTTTCCAAAACAGTCAAAAGAGAACTTCAATAGTGCTTCGCCAATCTAGTCCAAGGAGTAGGACTGTTGACGAGTATGAGGCCGAGTTTGCGATGCTCAGCCGCTTCGCACCCCATATGGTCGAGGACCCAGAAGATTGTGCATTTCAGTTTTGCCAAGGCCTGAATCCCAAAATCCAAGCCTCTATGACCTCGAGGAAACTAATGACTCTTCAGGATGTTTTGGATGCTGCACGGAGCCATGAAGTCGTGGCAAGACTCCCGGTGGAATTTCAAGCTGGAGAAAGCAAGCGTCCAATGGAGCCACCTAAGATTGTGCGAAGAGAAAATTTTCGTCCTCCCCAGACCATGCAGTTTAAGAGGCCAGCTACTCATGTCGACCGAGCTCAGCTGACCTGCTTCTTTTGTGGCATGATCGGACATCAGAAGAAGGATTGTATGAGGATGCTGAACCAATGTCTGATCTACGGAGCATCTGATCATGCTATGAGAGACTGCCCCATGGCAAGGATCGTCAAGCACCTGCTAGAGTACCTGGACCTGTTTAGCGAGAAGTGCCTAGACATGTTCAATGAGGTGCCCATGGACCTACGCAGTTTGGACCGCCTTTGGTTCCACAGAACCGAGCCTATCAGCAGGCCAATCAGCCGAAGCGCCAAGCTTTCATTATGACAGCTGCAGAAGCTAAGTCTGAGGATGAAGTGATTACAGGTAACACCTAGATCTAGTATTTCATATTGCTTTTATATTCATGCTTGTTAATTAGACACCCTTGCTAAGATTAGTTATTATCATCTTAGGTGTCATCTTAGTGGCTTCCCACCCAACTCTGACCTTGTTTGATGCAGGAGCTTCAATGTGTATCTTATCCCGGAGATTCGTGGTCAAACACTCGATTCTCACCTACCCACTTTACAAAAGTTGGAATACCACTACTGGGAATGGCGTGGTGAGTGTTTCCTTGGGATGCAAATCATGTCCTTTGGTGATTAGCGGACATGAACTCTATGCAGATTTCATGGTCCTGGACACTCCTAACTTTGATGTTATTCTCGGCATGGATTGGTTAGGAACATTTTATGCTATTATTGACTGTCACAAGAAGAAAGTAGTATTTGAGATTTTCGACCATCCGGTATTCAAATTCGTTAGTGGAAGTCGTTCGCTCAGACTTATCAAATTTCGGGCCCAGCCGAACGAAGTGATCATCGCATCTATGCAAGTCGAACCCGAGAAGCCTGCAGTGGTTCGAGATTTTGAAGATGTATTCCCGGAGGATATTTTTGGATTACCTCTTGACCGAGCTCTAGAATTCAGCATCGATCTTATACCAATACTTCACCGATCTCGAAGGCACCTTACCATATGGCTCCTGCAGAACTTGAATAGCTATGGAAGCAAATGGACAACCTGTTGTAGAAAGGATTTATCCATCTCAGTGGATCTCCCTGGGGTGCACCTATTCTGTTGGTCAAGAAGAAGGATGGATCGAGAAGAATGTGCGTGGACTATCGAGAGCTGAACAAAGTTACTGTGAAGAATAAGTACCCGTTACCTCACATCGATGACATCTTTGATCAACTCGGTGGATCACGAGTTTTCTCAAAGTTGGATCTCAGGAGTGGATACCATTAGGTGAAGGTCAAGAATGAAGACATCTACATAACGGCTTTTCGAACCAAGTATGGACACTTTGAGTTTGTTGTCATGTCATTAGGTGTGACCAATTCCCCTGCAGTATTCATGAATCTCGTGAATCTCAAATTCTATGAGTTTTTGGATAAATTTGTAGTGATATTCATTGACGATATATTGGTGTATTCGAAGAGCGATGAGGAGCATGCCGAGCATCTGCCGATTGTTTTGGAGACGCTTCGCCGTGATCAGTTATATGCTAAGTACAACAAGTGCGAATTTTGGCTGGACCGAATTGCATTTCTTGAACATGTGGTATCAGACGACGGTATCTCTGTCGATCCCGAGAAGGTTGCATCAGTCAGCAATTGGCCTACACCTCGGTCGACATCAGACATCAGGAGTTTCCTAGGATTGGCGGGTTACTATCGTCGATTCATCAAGGATTTCTCGAGGATATCCGAGCCCATGAATCGATTGACGAGGAAGGATGTCAAGTTTATATGGTCAGACTCTTGCGAGCAGGCATTTGGGATATTAAAAGCAATGCCGACGTCTGTACTATTTCTGGCTATACCAAATAGGACTGGAGGATTTGAGATCTTCTGTGATGCATCAGGCAAAGGCCTTGGATGTGTTCTGCACCAGCATGTTCATGTAGTCGCATATGCTTCTTGAAAGTTGAAGATTCACGAGAAGAATTATCCGACTCACGACTTGAAGTTAGACGCTGTCATCTTTGCCCTGAAGATTTGGAGACATTTCTTACTGAATGAGAAAGTAAAAATCTTCACTGATCACAAAAGTTTGAAATACATTTTCACCTAGAAGGAGTTGAATATTAGGCATCGCAGATGGTTAGAGCTGATGGCCGATTATGACATCGACCTCCAGTATCATCCAGGGAATGTTAATGTCGTAACCGACGCTTTGATTAGACTTCCAACAGTCATGAATCTTATAGATCAGTGGAGGCTACAACAAGATCTGTATAAGATGGGTATAGAAGTTGTTTTACCTGGAGTCACATCATCGTTGATGAAGATGCAGATTCAATCGACGATTGTGGATCAGATCAAAGCTACGCAGTCAGGAGATGCAAAGCTGCAGGAGATTTTCTCATTCATGAGGATGGTTCCCTGAGATACAACAGTAAGATCTGCGTACCTTCAGGCGATATCAGAGAGGAGCTGATGAATGAAGCTCATAGCTCTCCCTACTCCATTCATCCTGGCGGTACCAAGATGTACCAGGACATTCATCTGAATTTTAGGTGGCATGGTATGAAGAGGAGCGTAGCTCGAAGTGTTGCCAAGTGTGTCAGCAAGTGAAGGCTGAATATCATCACATTGCTGGATTACTTCAACCTTTGCTGATTCCGAAGTGGAAGTGGCAGCACATCACAATAGATTTTGTGACTGGACTACCTCGGAGCACCAAGCAAAATGACGCGACTTGGGTTATCATTGACCGATTAACCAAATCTGTGCATTTCATACCCTTTCTAGTAGGACAATCTACGGAGATACTTGTGAAGAAGTATATGGAGGTAATTATCTTTTCCATACCTTTATGATTTCTTTCTTGTATACGTCGTGATGTGAACGATAATCGTACAGGAGATTGTGTGATTACATGGAGCTTCCGTGAGTACCGTATCCGACCGAGACACGAGATTCACATCCCAATTCTGGATGAGTCTGCAGATGAATCCAGTTTGAGTTTTAGCACTGCGTATCACCTGCAGACTGATGGACAGTCGGAGCATACTATCCAGATATTGGAGGACATGTTGCGAGCGTGCATGTTAGATCTTAAGGGTTCGTGGGAGGATCACTTGCATTTACTGGAGTTCACCTACAACAACAGCTATCAAGCCAGCATTGGCATGTCACCATTTGCTGTACTTTACGGAAGGAAATGTCGATCTCCACTGAGTTGGGATGAAATTGTGATAGAGAGCTGTTGGGACCAGAGATGATAGTCGAAGCTGTTGATGTAATGCATAATAACAGGGATAAGCTTCGTATCGCACAGGATTGGTATAAGCATTGGGCTGATGCTAAACGTCGTCCTTTGGAGTTCAAGGCAGGAGATCATGTGTTCCTGAAGATATCCCCAAACAGAGAAGTGATTCGTTTTGGAAGGCGAGGCAAGCTTAGTCCAAGATTCATTGGGCCTTTCGACGTGCTAGATCAAGTTGGAGAGGTAGCTTATCGTTTAGCACTGCCCCTTCATTAGAGGGAGTACATGATGTTTTTCAAGTGTCTCAACTGCATCCTTACATCAGTAAGCCTTCTCATGCTGTCGATTACTCGGAGATTACGGTTAGACCGGACCTGATATATGAGCAACAGCCGGTACAGATCTTGGACTGACGTCAGAAGGCGCTCAGTAATAAGGTCGTGGAGCTCGTGAGAGTGATGTGGCGTCATGACTCACCAGGAGAATCCACCTGGGAGCGGAAAGATGAAATGCGAGAGCGTTATCTATATTTGTCCCCTGCTCCTTAGTTGATAAGAATTCTGAGGGCACAATTTTTCATAAGGTGGGTAGAATGAAACGGCCTGTATTTTAGCGAGTTTGTTTTCTTGTGTGCCTGTATTTAATTTCAGTCGTCCGTATGTTTTTTGTCCGTATGTTTTTCTACGCGTCAACGCGAGTGCACCTTTGCTTTTAAAATTTTTAGCATATCGTAATTAATTAAATTTTATCCCTAACTAATTACTCTAACCCCTAACCCTACCTATTAATCCCAAAGAAATAATTCGTTGAGATCTAACATGCAACGTTATTCCTCCCCCACAGCCAACTCATTCTCATCAACTCACCCTCATCAATCGGTTAACCCCCATTTCACTGTTTAAAAGAAACAACAACAACACAGTAAGAGGATCATCTTCCTCCTCCACTCTCTCCGTTCTTCCCCTTTCCTTTTTCTTTCTCAATCAGCAAACCCCAAGAGTAATCAACCAAAAAATTCCTCCAATAATAACAAACAACAAACAAAATCAACACCCCAATCCAACGCCAAATCAAACCCAAAACAAAATCCAAATAAAAATTGAGAAGAGCAGATCTGAAATTCAACTCAGAAATCAACAAATTCAACCCATCTTCAGTTCTTCATCCTCCCATCCTCTCCTTTAGCCCTCACCCTCCACCCGCACCCCCTGGCTGCAGGCTTGCCGCCTGTGCTCTGCCAGGAACGCCACCAGCAGCCACCGCCCAGCTGCCGCGCGCACCACCCAGCCCCGCATCCACTGGTCGCCTGCCTAGCTGTCGCCTGTCGCTACCAGCAGGCCGCACGCCGCAGCTGCTCCCTTTCCGCGCCACAGCTGCTCCACCAACATGACGTGCCCTCCCCTCCCTGTAACAAAAAGAAAGAAGAAAGAAAATAATAGAAATAAGAAAGCTGAGAAAGAAGACGCATGTGAAAATTGGGGGGGGGGGGGTATTTAAGTACGGGGGGGTTATTAAGTTATTAATATTGTTAAGTTATTAAGTTATTATTTAAGTTAAATTGAGTTTTTGAATTATTAAGTTATAAGTTTTTGAATTATTAAGTTTTAAGTTATATGTTAGTTTTAAACTAAGTTTTTATAAAATTAGTTTATAAATTATATAAAGAGTTATTTTAAGTTATTATCTTCTGAATATTAAGTTAGTTAAAAGTAGGGGTGGCAAACGGGTCGGGTGGGTTCGGGTTCGGGTCGGGTCAAATTTGACCCGACCCGGATAGGGGTAAACCCTAACCCGACCCAGATTGAATCTGGGTCGGGTTTGGGTGACCCGAAAAATTTCCGGGTCGGGTTCGGGTTAACCCGTCGGGTTAAGATTTGACTTATACACTAATGCTCCTTTTTCGATATCCAGCTATTTATTAAGAGCCACCGACAATTTATTAAGTGTTGCATAATTTCCAGTAGCTCTCGCTTAAACCGCACTGATGACAGTAATGAAGTATAATTAACGTTACCATTTTCTGAACGAAAGTAATAAACTTAACAAAAAAGTTGTATGTAAAGGGAATTGAATCCAAGACCTCTTAAAGAAGAGGACAACAATTCAAATTGTATAAGCACAACTCCCATTGGAATTGTGTATTGAAGTTATTATATAAACTTTTATATATATAGAGAAAGTAAACCGGGTCGAATTCGGGTCATCCGGGTTGACAAGTCAAACCCATACCTGACCTGGATTTTATCCGGGTCGGGTCGGATCAACCGGTTTCCTACTTGATCCGGATTGGCCCCCTACCCATACCCGATTAAGAATGCCTGGTTCTGGTCGGGTCGGGCTCATTTTGCCACCCATAGTTAAAAGTTAGTTTTGTTATCCTATACAGTATGTGTTAATATATAGTATAGTATATAATATGTTAGTGTTGGATTATATGTTATAATAGGTTGTATTATATAAACTGTTATACAATATATATGTACTAGTCATAACCCGTGCCCGCATGCATGGTTCACTTAAGATTTTTCCCCACGAAATTTTTGTTCCCCAAAAAAGTATTTACACAGCCAAAATTTAAAAGAACAACAAATTGGCGTAAAAATATTTAGCGGCACATGCGCCTTTGACACGGAACAACAAATTCGGTGCATGCGTCTTCGACATGGAACAACAAATTCGGCGCGGGTGCCTTCGACGCGGAACAACAAATTAGCATAGAACAACAAATTCGGCACAATAACAAATTAGCGTAAAAAATTTAGCTGGGGCGCCATCGGCGCATAACCCATGCTCGCGGGCGCTTAGGCGCATAACCCATGCCGGCGGGCATGGTTCACTTAAGATTTTCCACTGCGAAATCTTTGTTCCTCAAAAAATTATTGCAACAATCAAAATTTAAAAGAACAACAAATTAGCGTAAAAATATTTAGGGCATAGGCACCTTCGGCGTGGAATAACAAATTTAGCGCGGGTGCCTTCGACATGGAACAACAAATTCGGCGCGGAACAACAAATTAGCATAAAACAACAAATTCAGCGTGAGCGCCTTCGAGGAAGAACAATAAATTAGCGTAAAAAATTTAGCGGGTGCCAAAGGCGCGGGAACCGAAGGCGCGTGCCTTCTACGTGCGGGCACCCAAATATTGACATCATGCAAGGCCCACTGTGAGTGTATTAATTATGACGTTTTGTTATCCCATGTGTGAGTGTATTATTTTCTTCTCGATTAAGTCAAATGACCGGATAGATAAGGATGATTTGAATAGGCAACAAAATTAAATGTAGATTTATTTCTCCAAAAATTCCCCCCAAGATACAAAAGATTTCCCTCCCAAAATTTTCACAAACTCTCATCTCAACCGTTGATTTTCCAAGATTAAATCTCAATCATCTTTTTATCAACCTGTTTGTCCTAGTCAGCCCTAGGATTCGAAAACAGTTGTCAAATGTAATATAGATATATAGGTTAGTTCCAATATTATTTAATTAGTTAAAATCTTTTGGCATAATATGATAAATCCAATGAGGCAGATAAAACACGCCCCTCATTACGAACACGTGAACACCCGAAATCGACTAAATCAGGCAAGTGTACACTTTCTACTTGTTTGACATCAAACTGCATACGTTTACTTTTGTGTATTGCGAGATAAAAACATATATGTGCGTGTGTGGGGACATTTTAATTGATAATTCCTTGAACAATATGAAATGCAAACACTGCCGGACATGTATGGATTGTTTGAACTACTCGAAATCATAGATATTGCAAGCCGGTTTGGATAATAATAGATATTGCATGCCAAGATTTGGTTATCTTGTGGGCCGGTTTGGCTAGTCTAGCTCGTGTTCCAGTATTATAAACATATGGGCCGGTTTGGCTGATTCTGGCTCGTGGTCCAGAAAGTACACGTGGATGGGGTTGGGTCCACGGGCACTAGTCGGTAGTAAATGGGTCACCTTCAAGGGCACGAGAAGGTAGATTCACTTACTAGCCGCCTAACGATGTGAACCTTAGTCACTAAATTGAACACACTCATGAACGCCTTGAAAATATTAAATTGAACATGTATAATGTATCGAACTATTATTGCTTCCATTTAAAATAGGACTGCCATGCTAATATAGAAATCTGTTCTCACTACTTAGAAATAGAACTGCCATGCTAATGTAATCTATGTTTGAACTGCTTAGAAATTGTAATTGTTCGTTTATTCATAAATGCTTAACTGCCATGTAAACTATTTCGAAAACCTTGCCAAGGGCCCCATATTATTGCTTGCCAAGGACCTTTCTGACATACATTTCTATGTTGTTTGGAATGTATGTCAGGACACGAGACATGTTACATTGAGTACGAGCTGATTGAGGGAACTGACCCACTGGACCAGGAGTACGCTGATCCAGAAGTTCTCCTCACTGAGAACTAGTTACTGAGCACTACCTGCTGTTGCTCAGAATTTCGTTTATTGCACTTTTGTAGGGTGTGTACCCTCTTTGTAGAACTCTGTTGTTATTGGCCATGCTTGGTGCCTTATTACTTTGTGTACTCTTGTCTGGATGTTGGCTTTGAATTCATAGTTATTTCTGTTGTTTCTGAAATGCATGCAAGTTCATGCGAATGGTTTATTCACAGATGCTTATTGAGTTTGAGCTTCACCGCTTCAACCCATGCGGACCCGCTCGCGTCCTCGCTCCTAAGTATAATGGGAAGCGGGACGTGACATTAGCTGGACTCGCTTATGAAATATGAAGTGTTTGGACCAAAAGTCCTGATATCAAAAGATATCAAACCTGTAGGCATAATGAGTATTGAATAACACAAATAATAAATAAATAAAATCGTTTTCTATAAGCAACATGCTATAGCTTAGAGGTACATTTCGCTGAAACCAAGAAGTAATCAAGTAAGATGAGCTTGACTCACTTACAAATAAAACTGATGCATCAGGATCCCTGGTTATGTTTGCGAAAATCCTGCGATTGGCAAAAGAAAATTTTGGATTTTTGCTGCTATGGATGTTGTGACAGCATACCCTTATGGATTTATTCCTAATTTTCTTACTTGCTTGAATAGACTCTGAGACGTCTATTCTATGAAATATATAAATTACAACCAATAAAGTTTCTAATCAAAATGAGGACTCCTATTAAAGGTTGTCTTTGCATCTTTAAAAGAGCAAAGAAAATGATTTGGGATTATATTTTCAAATGACTCAAATCTCATAGGATCTCCTGAAGAGAAAACCGAAATAGCTGTTTAAGCCTAACTGTCAAAAAAGATATGAAAGACCTATGTAAAAATCTTGGCTTACAGACTCATTGTCCAGAAGATGATCACATCATCTAGAAGATGAAACTTTCATCCAGCAGATGACAACATCATCCAGAAGATGATCATACAAAAGATGAAAATATCATCCAGCAGATGAAAATAACATCCAGAAGATGAAAATCATTTGACATTTAACTTCATACACCCGAAGTTGATGAAGAAATATGGACAATTGTAATACACTAAATACAACTATTAGTTGTATGGATGTACTTATAAACCCTTTTCCGTTCGCTGGAAGTGGGGATGGATATCCTAGGTCCCGAAGTGCCTTACTTGAGTGTCTTAGATACACTCCTTTATCTGGCCAAGTCACTAGACTGGAGCTACGCATCTTTTGCACTACCTCCATGGGTCACTACTATAAAGAATCATACTCCATGTTAAATGTATTTGCAGATGCAGGTAATACATCATCGCGATGACCACCTCGAAGGACATACCACATCCTAAAAATCTGTAAAGCATGTGACTAAGGCAAACAGCATCCTACCATTCTGAGAAGCTCATCATCCAAGAAGTAAATCAAGGGTATACATAGCTACGCCCTGAAGTACCTCATAGACACAGTGACGACTGGGTCAGAGACTAGAGACATGGAGCTATCTACCGAGTCTGCAGATCATGCCACTTTCACTTTCCTAGCTCATCCTTGATAAGTCTACATCAAAGGAGATGAGACAGAGCACACATCTTCATAGGAGCTCCCTTGGATTCAGTAGCTACCATATATGAGAGATACTTGTATAGATGAGCGATGCTTGTATTTTGTATTTTTTCTCTGACCATTGTAGATTGGATTGATGTAAAGCTGTCTAGGAGATCTGCAACCCTGAAGCTTGTATAGATTAGGGGGAGTTAAATGTAGAGTTGTACTCTTTTTCCTTAGCTATGGTTTTTCCACTGGATTTTCCATAGTCAAAGGTTTTAACGAGGCAACCACATTAACTCAGGATCCAGAAATATCCACCCCTTATGATACTCATAAGCATTATGAATCCTGTAGTATTCATATGACGAGTTTACAAAGATGGATGGATAAGGAGAAGTGTTATAAATGAGACCTTTGGTATGAAAGGCTCTTGGTATCCACCATCTTGTAACGTTTAAATCAATTTAATATAAGAGCTATGGCCTCCACCATAGACTATGATTCTCTCAACTCTCAACAAGATGAGTTTTCTATGCTTTGTCAACTCACCCCAACCATATATTAATTACTCATATTAAATACAATTAGGATTATATTATTACACTTTACATTATATAATAACTTCTCCACGCCCTCACATTAAACCCCACCCACACATTTCCTCCCTGTCTCCACGCATAGCAAAAACCATTCATCTTCCCTCCACCGACGAAGCCTACTAGAGCTCTGACGATCGCTGCGCCACTCCCTACCGATCCCGGTGCTCTCCCGCTCCGAGCGAACACGACCAAGCTCCCCTTCGTAAAGCACCACAAGCCGACATCTTCGGGAGAAGCATCGTCGCCGACCTGCTCTGGCGAGCTCCCACATGGATCCACTACACTCAAGGGCCCCGGTCCTCCTCCTCCGTCACACTCGTCGAGCCGCCATGATCTCGAGACCCTTCCCCGGCCATTTTTGGTCGTGAGCCTCTCACCGCTCAGCCAAGCTCCACTGTAACTCCCACTCCATATGCTCGGCCCCCTCTCCTGTTGACCCACCACGAGCACCATCTCCACGGCCACAACAACCACCTCCCAACCCCAACAGCCACGAACCGAAGATCCCCATGGCCTCCTCCCTCTTCAGTCGCAACTCCCCTCTCGGTCTCCTTCCTCCAGTGATGCTAAGCTTCGCTCCAAGATCCGACGAGCTCTCAATCGTTACCAAAGACTTCCCCCACTAGAGCCGCCCTTCCATGATGCGCCACCATCGCTAACGAACTCCGACGAGCCCCCTCGGCTACTCTCGTTCTTCCTCCGGTAAAAACCTACGCCAAGAGCTCGCTCCGAAGTCATGCAACCATCCCCATTGTTGCCATGCGACCCGCCGCCGCCGCTGCCGCCGCCAGGGTGCCCCAACCTGCCGTCGTGACCCCCGCCGCTGCACGCCCCCTCCTTTGGCCGACTGGCCCACCACTGCCCTTGCTGCAGTCGCTACACGCGCGTGCAAAATAACAGCAAAGAAGAAACAAACGAAGAGAAGGAAAAGAGATGGGTAGAGAGAGAAAGAAGAGAGATACAGAGAAAAATATTTAAAAAAAATTGAGAAATGAAAATATAGGGCGCAGAAAGAAAATCCAAAAATACCAAAAGATTCTACGCATTGTCGCGAATGTGTAGACACCAGAATAACAAGAATGGAGCACTTATTTTGAAAGTTATGAATTTCAAAGTTTATGATATTTTATTCAGATTTGATAAAAATACTAATATTTACTATACATACACGTTTAAATATAAAAATATCTTAGTGTTCTACTAGTCGAGAGAAATTTTTTGACATATCGTACATAAAATTCCGACATGTACATTTCTTTAAATAAATCGTCCAACGTTTACGATTGTTAATTTTTAATTTCAAAATTTAATTTTTAATTAGTTTTAAATTTAGGAAATTGATTTTAAGTGTTTAAAAATTATAAAAAATACCAATGAGCTTCAGAAAATTATTTTCTACACAGATGAAATTATATTATTAAAATCTAGTATGTTTAAAATTATATTAGTACTAGTCATAATCTGTACCCATAGACACGGTTCATTTAAGATTTTTCCCCGCGAAATCTTTGTTCCCCAAAAAATTATTTCCACAGCCAAAATTTAAAAGAACAACAAATTAGCGTAAAAATATTTAGCAGCACGGGCGCCTTCAGAAAAATATAAAAGAACAACCAATTCGGCGCGGAACAAAAAATTAGCGTAAAAGCGGGCGCCTTCGGTGTAGAACAACAAATTCGGTGTGGAACAACAAATTAGCGTAGAACAACAAATTCGACGTAGGCGCCTTCGGCACGGAACGACAAATTAGCGTAAAAGCGGGCGCCTTCGGTGTAGAACAACAAATTCGGCACATGCGCCTTCAGTGGAGAACAATAAATTAGCGTAAACGCGGGTGCCTTCGGTGCGGAATAACAAATTCGGCGTAGTCGCATTCGACACAGAACAACAAATTCGGCGCGGAACAACAAATTAGCGTATAACAACAAATTCGACGTAGGCGCCTTCGTCGCGAAACAACAAATTAGCGTAATAGCGGATGCCTTCGTTGCGAGAAATTATTCTCATCTTGTTGCCCTATGCGTCGAAGAGACGGTGGGCCCCGCGTTGAGGGAGAGATCATTAGATCTGCACAACATTCGATCTGCAGCAGTAAGTGCAAGTTAAAGGTTTTTCTCCTAATGCATTACTTGCACTCTGTTATTCTCCAGAAACATTCATTCCCCAAAAATTTTCATTTTCCCATTAACTTTCATTTCCCAAGAAATGTTTTTCCCTCCCAAAATTTTCACAAACTCTCATCTCAACCGTTGATTTCCCAAGATTAAATCTCAACCATCCTTCTATCAACATGTTTGTCCGAGTCAGCTTGTCCTAGTCAGGCCTAGGATTCAAAAACAGTTATGTTTTAATATATAGATGTATTTTGACACAATTTTAAGCTATAATAAAAATAAAAACGTTAAGAAAAATAGTAGAAAATTGGAAAACATATAACCGTTTGTATCTTATGTTTACAGGAGCCGATTTTTTATACGAGCACCTCTGATAGTCTTAGCTCCAGCCTCATCTTTCCCCAACGATCTCATAATCAGTAAGTCATTCGAATTCTAGATTTAGAAGTTTAAACAAGTGTGCTAGTATAAACCATAGGGTAACGCATTAATATAGTCTAACGATGACTGTCGTTCTGATGGAAAATCAATATCGACTTGGACATGTTTCTTGCCAATTTAGAGACCTAATTAAGATAAGTAACTACTCAATTGCATATTATTTATGCTTGCGCCTTTCATAATTATGAAACTTACCTTGTATGTAAACCATAACTATATTGATACATCAAAAGTTGATAATCGGCATTCTTAAGGTATCCTCGAGCCGGTGTCTAGGATCGTTTGGTGTCTAAGGAAGGATTACATTAATTGGGCTCGCCCTAGCTTTGGATAGTGATCCTACATGGCCAAACCTGACTGGCAGTGTTTGCCTGGATCAAATTAAAATTCCAATTATCATCAAATGCAGATATTGATTATATATACCTGGAATTCAGCCTTTTAAAACTTAGATTTTGTGGTAGGTTAATATGAGTTACTTCGATTCTTTACATGCATCTCTCTACTATACTCATCGCACGTAAACTCATATTCACAATGTTAACACATTTGTCACGTACTCCCTTGCATATCATATTATTTTATGCTTCTCACTTGGAAATTATGCATTGTGGAATATCATGTCATGTGCAATCTCATGTTCGAACATTATGTTGACAACTCATGTTGGAATCTCATTATGGAATATCCCGTGGAAATGTAAACTTAACACTCGACACTTCACTGAGTTTGGGGTAACTCATAGTTGAGAGAGTGTGATAGTAACTGGAGTTCATCTACATGTCCTACTGCCTGTCTTTCGGCATCCCATCCCGCTGCATGTGTTTCGGTAAACATGTCCCGCTGCCTATGTTTTGACATCGTCTGGGTAAGCGCACCCAGGTAGGAGATGAACTCAATGGTTGCATACTCTTCTTCTTGAATCATGTAGATTCTAGTTTAGTTACCGCTTGCACAGTCACCTTTACTTTATTCATTACATGCACGTTACTTATCACACTGTTTACCCACCTGTACGTTACTTATCGCACTTGCATGCATGAATGCATTTACTTGTCGCACCTGTCTGTAGTTACTTCTTTAGTCCGTTTCCTTACTTAGCCTGGTTTATGCTCGTGCACCGCTTTTATTTCTATTTCTAGAATTGTTGTGAATTACCTACGGTTCTGCTTTGTGGCACCATTAGACGACGAGCAGAATGAAGAAGAGGCTCCAGAGTTTTTAGGAGCCTGAGTTCGACCCCGAGACAGTAGATTTCTAGAGCTTGAGTTTGGGTGTGTATTGTATTCCTATATGTATTGCCTTATGTTTTATGTCATGTATTCATGTGTGAGCTGAGTGTAGTGTAATGTATAATATAGATTGTAATAATTGGACGTTCGTTTGAGTATTTTTGTTCATCTCTACATTCTATGCTATATTGTTTTCACCGGTTAACAACAGGACCTACAAATGTATCAAATAGTAATGGCCCCTTGAGAGCGGGTCGTTACACCACGCCCACATTGTTTGCACAACTCTCATACACTCTACTATCAACTATCTAACAAAATTCCGAATACAGTGTTCAAGCTCTCAACTCGCAAGCAATTAGAACCTGCCAATTAAGAAACTCAAGCTCCGTTTATTCTCAATCTTTGTGTGCTCTCAAGCTCCGTCTGCTCTCTACTTTACTCATAACACTACAATCAGGTTACTTCTACTCTTGCACAAGCTTCTCTCCTATTGCACATACTTCGACATAAGCACTCCAAACCAGATCACGAAAATCTGAGGTTTGAAAGCACTTTACCCGTGAAAGTATCATGGCAAAACTGGCGAGCGGGTAGTTTGTAAAATAAGTAGATTAGATTTTAATTACAGACATGCCGACGTCATAACGCATCTTAAGAGACACATAGAATCTCACAAGAAAATAGATGCAAGATGGACTACTTTGAACATATCCGTTGTTCTACATATCTAACCAATTTCTCATATTCTGTTGATACACTAAGGAAAGAGATGGCTAGATTTGTTTTATGCCAAGAATTATCATTTAGGTATGGAGAAAGTCCTAATTAGAAAGATTTAATCAAGTGACCATTACCACTTCATTTAGAAGAGTGCCTAGAAACACTATTAGAAGAGAGACTGTGTTAGCATCTCACGATGGAAAAGCAAAATTGATGCAATCTTTTGCTATCTTACAAATCTAGAATTGCATTAACATCGGACATATGGACAACGAAATGTGGTGCTTTCTATTTATATGTTATGTCCCATTACCTTGAAGATGACTACACTCTTATTAAAAGGATTATAGGATTTAGACTGTTAGAGCATGTTCATACCGGTGGTGCTATCAGCAATTTGATAATGTCTATTTTTCATAATTTTGATATATCCGAAAAAAATTTACATTTACTTTTGATAATGCTTGTAACAATAATAGTGCAATTTCATATTTAAAAAGTCTTTTAAACATTGAGCTGGATGGCATGTTATTGCATCAACGATGTGCTTGTTACGTCTTGAACTTAATAGTTCAGGATGGACTAAAGACTGCTTCTGATTATCTAGAAAAACTAAGAAACATTATGTTATTAATCTATACGTTCGGCCCTAGGAGACAACAGTTCAAACAAATTTGTTGTAATAGCCAAAACCTTACCAAGCCTTTACCTTTAGTATTCAACATAAGTGGAATTCAATGTATCTAATGATACATTCCATGCTTATATATAGAGAGCACCTTAATGAGTTTGCAATTGCAAACCTTCCACCTGGGCTAGACTATGAAATTAGTGACTATGAGTGAAGAACAATATGACATCTTTATGATTATTTTGAAGTTTATTTATACCGCTACAAATAAATTTTCCGGTGTGTATTACCCAAATTTTTTAAGGCTTAGAACAATTAGCTTTTATTTCAAAAGTTTTAGCGAAATATAGAGACCCTGAGGACCCTAACACTGCTCTTCTTCCTACGATAGAAGCCATGGAAAAAACTAGAAAAATATTGGAATACTATTCTATGCTTTATTGTTTAGCTAAGGTTTTCAATCCACAGATAAAGGAGGAATGTGTCGTTGATTTATTGGAAACTTATTATGAAAATGTGAGATTTGACGTAGAGGAACCTATCACTATGTTTAAAACTAGCTTAATAAACTTTTTTTTACAACATATGAGGCTAAATTAGGTATGTCTTCAAATACTTCTTCTGTTTCTGTAAGTACCAAGTCAAGTAGGATCCGACAGATTTTAGGGAAGAAGAAATAAAAAACAATGAAGACAGATAGTTCTTCTAGTGAACTTTCTAAGTATTTAGCACATCCTTTTGTTTTTACTGATGAAGAATTAGATGATGAGAAGTTTGATAGTTTGGCCTGGTGGAAAAGGTATGAAACTCGGTATCCAATTCTTGTCATTATGGCTTGTGATTTGTTAGCAACCTATATATCTACTGTTGCTTTCGAGTCTGGTTTTAGTGCAGGTGCTCGCGTTCTAAGCGACAAGAGATCAAGGCTGAAGGAAGATATAGTTGAAGTGACGGTTTGTGAGAAGGATTGGTTATATGCTGAAACCCACGCACAAGATAGAAAGGATTGTTCTGAAGACTCAGATGAAGAAGGGACACAAGCAGATTGATGTTTATTTTTTACTTGTATTGGCAATTTCTTACTTGTATTTATATTGTATTAGAGTTCTTTTTATTTGTATGGCTATTGTATGAGGGGTAAGGCTGGCCGACTTATGTCCACCCCTCAAAAAAAATTTAATAAATAAATTATAAAGGTTCATCCCAGGACATTCGACAATTTCTGGATTAAATACTTTTCTTTCAAATACTACTTATTTAAGAATAAAAAAAGTTAATTTTAAATAATTTTTAAAAATACTATCTACTTATAAAATACAATCTATTTATAAATTTTTCTTAAAATACTGTCTTTTCAAAAGACTATCTATTTCTAATTTTTTTAAATACAATTGTTGTTGAAGGTGTCGGCTACCGAACCTATAGCCATATATTTATAGGAAAAGTTTACATAATGGGTGGATATCCTAGCCCTACGTGGGTTTCATATGGGCCTATAAAAAGTCCGTTCATAACACTTCCCCTTATCCATCCATCATTGTAAGCTTGGTATCTGAATACTTCAGGATTCATAGTGCTTATTAGTATCTTGAGTATTTGGATACTTCTGGATCTTAAGCTAGGAGGTCTTGCCTCTTTAAAACCTTTGGCATGGAAAACCCAGTGAGAAAAACCAGTAGCTAAGGGAAAAGAGTACAAGTCTCCTTAATTTCCCCTGATCTATGGATATCACTAGGTGTGGATACTTCTAGATCCAGAGTTAGTGTAGTTGCCTCGTTAAAACCTTTGGCTATGGAAAACCCAGTGGAAAAAAAACCAATAGCTAATGAAAAAGAGTACAACACAACATTTAACTCCCCATGTTGTGTACAAGCTTCAGGCTTGTAAGTCTCTCAACTGTCTCATTCTAATCCCTTTTACAAGATTCCTAAAAATACATTGAGGTAGTGCTTTAGTAAACAGATCTGCTAAGTTGTTGCAAGACTGGATTTGCTGAATGTCGATCTGTTTGTCCTCTTGTAGTCATGCGTCCAGAAGATCTTGGGGGAGATGTGCTTCGTCCTGTCACCCTTGATGTAGCCACCTCGTAATTGAGCTATGCAAGCTTCATTTTCTTCTAACATGGTGGTTGGTTAAAGGTCGCCCGTCTTTAGACATGTCGTCACTAGGATGCGGTGAATGACTGAACATAGCCAAAAATATTCTCTGCTAGCTTCATGGATCGCCATGAGTTCAGAGTGATTGGATGAGGTTGCTGTCGTGGTCTGCTTATATCTCCATGAAATGGCCGTCCCACCATAGGTGAACATGAACACAGTCTGTGACTTTTTGGTGTGGGGATCAGACCTGTAATCTACATCTGCATAACCAATCAAGTTGGAGGATACACCTTTTTGGTAATATAGTCCCAGATCAATTGACCCTTGGAGGTAGCGAAGAAGGTGCTTAACTTTGTTCCATTGGCGCTTTGTGGGTGCTGCACTGTATCTGGCAAGTAGGTTTACTGCGAACGCTGTATCTGGACGCGTGCAGTTTGCCAGGTAGAGGAGTGCTCCAATGGCACTTAGGTAAGGTACTTCAGGATCAAGTGTTTACTCCCCTCTTCCAGCGAACGGAAGGGGTCTTTATTTATATTTAATTAACTGACGACCATTGGTGTACTCAGCAGATGACAGTTGTCAATATAGACAACTGTGGATTGACAGTTGTCCATATAGCAAGTTCCGTGGATTGATGTAACATGATTCCATCGCTGATGTCTTCAATCTGTAAGCCAGGACAGTATTTGCATTTGCCAAGGTCTTTCATTTCAAAAGTCTTTGTATAGCTTTAATATCTAAGATATCTCTTCAGGAGATCCAATGAGATTTAAATCGTCTATGTAGCGGTAATTATTACAAATCATGATCCCTTTGCTCTTATGAAGATGCAATGGCAGATTTCATTATTGGTGAATCCTTGTAGATAGGCTGCGACTGCTCTGTCATGCAGCGGATCTATACCACCATCCTCGCTCTGCTGCAAAGGGTCAGAAAGAATCTCCTCAGCTGTGAACTCCTCAACGAGGTCGTCTTCCATTAGTTCTAGATAGCTGACATCCTCCGTGGGTGCTCTCTCCCTCATCGGCTAATGAAGTCGAAACTCCATCTCAATGTTTCCCACATTGAGGGAAAAAGTGCCCACTCGAACATCTATCAGCACTCCAGCTATCGCCATGAATGGGTGACCAAGTATAATATGAGATCTCCTATCTTTCGACATGAACATTATGACAAAGCCTGCCTGCATGCTTATCCCGCTAGGAATTTGTAGTATAACGTCCCTAGTGGCACGTTATACTACAAATTCCTGGCGGGATAAGCGTGTCGGTAGGCTTTGTCATAATGGAAATGTCAGCTTATCCCGACATTTCCACTATGGTACGGAGCTTATTGGCGACCTTTGTCTGCCCCTCCATGAACTTCTCCAGTGTGGACTCCAATGAGGACTTCTGCTAAGTGGGCTGTAGAGGAGGTAAAGGTTGCTGACACTGCTGATATCCTGGTGGTCTATAAGGGGCAATTGGTCTTTGCCTGCTTTGTTGTTGCTGCTGCTGAGGGTAATGTGCTGATGTTGCTGCTGCTGGGGCTGCTTTTGAGATCCACTATTGTTCCTGTACTGAAACCTGAGATGATTCCTCCAAGCTTATTTCCCATAGGCACCCATGTTGCCTCATCTATCATTGGATGTGTAATTGGCCTCCTCAGTTAATGCAAGAGGGGTATATGATCAATTTCCGCTGTGGAACCCTTGTTCGACGTACTTCTCACAAGTGGCGTATACTATGGCGGGGGGGGGACTAACACTGAACTTTTGCTCCATTTGGGCCATCTGTTGAGTGAGGGAGTCGAGATAGCCATTAAAGTTTGCCGTCTCGCTGACTTCAAATCTGCCTCCTTCTGAGGGCTTGGTAGCAGTAGAGGCAGACATGTCGTCTCCCTAATGCTAATTATTGGCTGCCATACCCTCTAAAATCCTTATGGCTTCAACCGTCTCCTTTTCCAAGATAGCGCCATTCGCCATTGCATCGACGATCATTCTAGTATCCAGACGCAGCCCATTATAGAACGCCAAGACCAAATCCCATGGTTGGATGCGATGGTTTGGGCATTGGTGTTGAAGGTCTTTGAAGTGTTCCCAGGCTTCATACAGTGTCTCATGTCCTCCCTGTCTGAAGGACATGAGATGATTTCAAAGACGGATCATATTCGAAGGGGGAAATTACTTGGTAACAAAGGCTTCCACCAGCTATTCCCAAGTCGTGAAAGTGTTGGGCCCCTGAGACTTTAACCAATAATGGGTCTTCTCCTTCAGTGTGAAGGGGAAGAGCTGAAGCCTGATTGCATCATCACTGATCCTGTGCATTTGGAATGTGGCGCGTTTTGCCAAGAATGCCTCGACAAGATGACTGGGGTTCTCGTATGGAAACCCATGAAAGCAGTCTTACTGCATCAACAATATGAGCCCTGTCTTTAACTCAAATTTTCCTTCACGGATCGAGGGCATAGCCACGGAGGAAGATGAGATGGTGTCAGGTCTCATGCAATCCCAGACCACCTATGGATTTGGATGTGGAGGTGGATCGTTGCCTTCGGGAATCCCAGCCATGGATTCCTGTTTCCTTCTCTCAGTTGCGAGTCGCCAAAAGATTCTCTGCTCCTTGTAAACGTGTTAGCATGCAAAATAGAAGAACTCAAGATAATTGTGGAACTCGTCAGCAATAGAGAAATATAGTAACAAGAAAATAAAAATAAAAAGAATGATGAAAGGTAGAGTATGGGTAGAACCAGCACTCTACAACTCCAAACTAAAACAAACCGTTGCCTCCCGACAATGGCATCAAAAACTTGTTCGGCTCTGGATTTACACCCGGAGGCGTGAATCACCGCAAGTGTACGGTTGTGTAGTATAGAAAGAATGTCGAACTCTGGGAAGGCATTTGTTTAGTGTTTAGTCTGTTGGAAGAAGGAGATTAAATGGTCAAGGGATTATCACGTTTGATTGGTTGTTACAAAAGATTGTTTTAACAATATTTTAATAAATCTGGGGCAATCAGGAATCCACACTAGGTCTTTCAGGCTTGGATATTAGGTTAAGGATCCTTTCATTGAATTATAAATGAGGGTAAGAGTGCACATCCAAGAATGAGAGCGAGTAGTCAACTCTCGTTGTCCTACTCGTCTAACGTATCTCTATGCTAAGCTCCACTCTCGCGGTAAGCTTCTCATAGGGATACGTGTATTACGCTTGACACGATTCACGTATCACAATTTATATCCATTCTCATGATCTATGGTTGGGATACTATACTATGATCGGTTCTAGCAGTCAGGCAACTCTTGTAGTCACCGACTCGCGGATTGGGGATTAGAAATCATCCCTAGTGCACGAGTCACTCTCGTGATCACGAGCCCTAGAAAGCAATCACTAAACCTTAATCAAATTCGTGGGATTTTCCCTAGAATGTGGAGTCGTTCTCATGGTCCTCCAATTCTAAAACTAATCCCCCAAAATTTGGATTCAAACTACCATAATGCAACCCTAGGTTCATTCAACTAAGGGCAACCTAATATTCAACCCCTAGGATCCTAGGGTTCATCCCTAAACCATAGAAAGCCATTACTCAGACATAGTGATAGCAACAATAATAAAAACGATATAAAGATTCGTCACAAACATCACAAACAAAATGAAATTTGTATTCAAAGATAGAGAATGCAGTGAATAGTAAAGATATCTAAAAGTAGTAGCAATCGAACCGTTTACGAGAGATCAAATCCGTGGAAAAGGTGACAAGGAATCCTTTCTCCCAATAACAGCTCACAAAACTCCAATAAAACAAAGCATGCCTTAAAACCTAATTTTCATTCATTTATATACAAATCCAACTAAATTCGCGGATATCTAGAAATCCAACCTAAAAATGCAATAAAAACACGTATCCATTAGTTTGTCGGTCTGGTGCTCAGTTGAGCGGCCTAGCGCTTGACCGAGCATTCTCTTGGTTGCTACGCTTCTCAAGTCTGGCAGGGGGTAGCTCGGTCGAGCTCTTGGGTTGCTCGACCGAGCTAACTCAACAGAGAATTTTAGGCAAAATCTTGGGGGTCGTATGTGGAGGGTCGCTCGGTCGAGCGCTTGGGCTGCTCGGCCGAGCTAACTCAACAAAGATTTCCAAGGCATATTTTGGCTCTTTAGTAAGAGGGTCGCTCGATCGAGTGGGGTATCCACTCGACCGAGCGACCTCCTACCTGGAATCTCTTCTTGGCCTTCGTTCTTCCCTTTATTTTGTAGCTCCCGCTTGGCCGAGCGGGATAGCCGCTTCTTGGCCTTTTGACCGAGCGATCTGGAAATCAGCTCATCAGCTCCTTGGCCATTCGAGTCCTCATTCTTTATTTCTTTCCTTCCTCTCTTTCTTTCTTCTCTTGCTTCTCCAGCAACTTTGACTCGTCAAATGCAGCGTCGTTGATGCTCCGCCTTTGATGTTCGTGTCCATCATCCAATTTTGCCCCAAATCACGCCAAAGTTCCTGAAAATCCACAAAACCCTACGAGAATCAAATATATCATCGAATACATGATAAAATATAGAAAAGTGAACTTTGGGCGATCAACATGATATGAAAACATGCAGTGAACACATGGAAAATATGGATACATCAGTATCCCACAGATTTTACACCTTTTGGTGTTGGAACTACTGGTCCAAATACTTTGCGTTTCAAGAGTGAGTCCTGCTATACTCATATTGCCTCGTTCCACTTTAGCTAATCCTCTCTACGTTTACATTCTGCTAGAGAGTGTGGATCGAAATCATCGTCGTATTCAGAGACGTGAATGGCAATATCGAACGCAAAGTCGTCATCGATGACAGTGCTTTTTCTGTCCAATACCTCCATAGTACGTACATAGTTTAATGATATTTCTCCTATGATATCCGCTTCTGGGGAATGAAGGAGGGGAGAGGTATTTGGGATAAGCTCAGCATCCTGTGGTGGTATCGTTTTATTTTCTCCAGGAGTTTTTCTCTTTCGAGAAAACTTATCCTTGGAGCAAAGGGGCCGTCCTCTCTTTAATTGAGGTACGACTGGTTCTGCTGCAGGTGGATTGCATCCATCTTTGGGTATGTCAATTCTTGCTGGCATGTTTGCAACAGGGACGTGTGATCTGACAATCTTCTGGTTGTCAGTAAATTTGTCCGATAGTATGTGAACTGTGTTCTGTATTTGGAAGATCTTCAGGATCTCATCCTCACATTGGTTTGTACATGGATCAAAGGGAGACAAAGTCTTGGTGTCTCATGAAACGTTCTCTGAAGCTTCAGGCTTCGTAGAATTTAAGCATAGTTTGGGAAAATTATTTTCGTCAAACTCACAGTCTTCAAGACTTGCCTTAAAAGCATCCCCCGTTAGGGATTATAGATGTCTAATTATCAAACGTGAGTCAAACCCTACATAGATACTTAGATGACATTGATGACCCATCTTTGTCCTCTGTGGTGGTGCAATGGAGATATAGACTACGCATCCAAATATCCTCAAGTGAGAGATATTTGGTGGAGTTCGATATGCGAGTTGCATTGGAGAATATATTTGACTTCCAGATGGTCTTATCCTTATAAGTGATGCAGCATGCACAATTGCATGTCCCCATGCAGTCATAGGCAACTGAGATTGCATTAACAATGGACGAGCGATCCATTGTAGCCTCTTTATAAGAGATTCAGTCAACCCATTCTGGGTGTGAACATGAGCTACATGATATTCATCATAAATGCCAGTTGCTTGGTAGTAGTCTTGAACGACTTGTGACGTAAATTCCCCAGTATTTTCCAGACGGATTTTCTTAATCTGGTTGTTTAGGAAATGTGCCCGCAACTTAATGATTTGTGCCAGTAGCTTTGCAAAAACTAAGTTGTGGGTGGACAGTAGGCACACAAATGACAATTTTGAAGATGTGTCTACTAGTACTATAAAGTATCAAAGTGGGCCACTTGGGGGGTGAATAGGCCCACAAATGTCTCTGTGTATTCTTTCCAGTAAGCTATGAGACTCCAAGTCCACTTTAAGTGGGGATGGTCTCGTAATCAGTTTTCTTTTGTAACAAGGAGGACAAGGAAAACTACCATTATGAAGGATATTCAGGTTCTTCAAATTGTGTCCACAGGACTGAGATATGATGCGATGCATCATTACCGATTCAGGGTGTCCGAGTCTGTTATGTCAACGTAGAACTCTGGTTGATTATGCACTTATGGTACTCAGTTAGATTAGCTTCCATTGCACGTTTTTTGTATGAAAGAGACCCGATGGGAGTCCCTTGAAATGCTCAACGGTGGTTTTAGCATCATATTTTTGAGTTATTACATCCAAGTACTCATTATTATTTATGTCCACCATTTCTAGGTGGTATCCGTTAAGGTGGATGTCCTTGAAACTTACTAAGTTTCTATTCGAGCTCGGAGAGAATAAAGCATTTTTATTGTAATTTATGTATTATTAAGGAGCAAAATATTTGCTTCTCCTGATCCTTCTATTATACTTGATGGTCCAGAAATAATATTTGCGGTGCCATCATAAATATTAATGCTTTGGTAAAAGCTTTTGTCGCGAAGGATCGTGTGCGTAGATGCACTGTCCACTAGGCATTTATTATCCATCTATATCAAGTAAAGTTGTAGTGTAATAAGACACAATAATCTAATTTATTCATGACATAGTCTGGAAATAACAACATGCTAGCAAAAAGAATTCATATAGGAAAAGAAATTGTTTTCGACTACATTCAATTTGCTTAAAGAGATAAAATGGAGCATCAGATTAAAAGGTCATCGTTCGAAAAGTCTTTGGCAGTGAACTGAGTTGGAGCCAGGTCATGATTTTCCAGAAGATTTGTTTCAACATTAAACTTCAGGCTTGCTTGGCACAAATCCTGGAGGTGGCGTGGAGTACGACATATCCTGGACCAGTGTCCAGTCATACCACATCTGTGACATTTGTCTTCCCAGTCTTTCCTGGGAGCAGATGTCTAGCCGGTGTTCTTCTTCCTCACGCAGCTTTCTTTTCCCCTCATTGTTGTTTTGTTGTGGGGGACATCTGACCTACTCTTCATTGGTTTTCCCTTTGGGGGGTTGCCTTTGTGTTTGTTCTTCTTCTTCTGGGAAGAGACAGTGTGTGTCTCAGGTGCATGAACAGTGCCAGCAAGGCACAGGTTATGGGTGGCCAGCAAAATATCTCTGTTCTGTTCTACCATCAGAAGACATGAGAGAAGCTCTGAGTATTTCATGAATTTTCGTTTACGATACTATTGCATGAGGATGACATCCTTATCATAGAAGGATGTGAAAGCTTTCTCCAACATGCGTTCCTCCGTGACATTTTCACCACACAACTTCAAGCATGAGGTGATACTGAATAACGCCAAGTTATACTCGGCTATGAACTTAAAGTCCTGCAGTCAGAGGTTCTCCCATTTATAACGTGCTCGAGGGAGGATATCATATTTCTGATGTTTGTATCGCTCCTCGGGTGCAGTCCATAACTCATACGAGTCTTCCACTGTTAGATATTCGACCTTCAGGGTCTGATCAATGTGGCGTCTGATATAGATAATGTCTTTCGTCTTATCTATATCACTTACCTTATCATAAGCAGTGATGTCTAGACTCAAGCCCTATGATCATAGATGGAATTTAATATCCAGTTGCCAGCTCAGGTAATTCTTGCCAGTGGCATCCGATACATCGAAGTCAATGCTCGTTATCTTTGCCATTTTATCTAAGCATGTAAATAAGAAATAATTAAATATTTGAAAAATAAATAATCATGCAGTTCAGACATGTAAACTTGTTGTGTGGATCGGCTAGTCAGCATTTACAAAATACAATCCAAAGTCCATTTATAGTCCCAGAAAAAGTAAAAGAAAAGTACAACTTGGGAACCCATTTAGGGCCCCATCTTCTGGAAGTTGGTCTTCTCCTTCGTAGGATGTACACCAGCTTTGGATATTTACAAATTAATCCTCACTACAATTTCGCTCAAAAAGGAAAAAAATAATGCGAGGAAAATAAAATGGTGATAAATAGCCGATCCAAAACCACAACGAAGCATAAAATGTACATTACAAGACATTGAATATGCAGCAAGCATATATATAGTTTCATCGCAGACATATAGTTATGCTACAAGCATTAAACTATGTATCATAGAAATTGAGCATGCTGCAGGCATTGAAAATTCGTATTATAGGCATGGATGGACCAGGAATAAAGGTGAAAAATGGATTAAGATTTTATAATTTGCACCGATAAAATTCTTGGCGTTCAAATTTATCCCAAAACCCATAATTAGGGTTTGTTATGTTTTTCGTGTGTCGCCGGTCGTCAGGGCCGTGAGAAAAAAAAATTACGCGAGTGCGCGTCTGTGGCCTGCTTGGCGTGAGAATTACAGTGTTAGGGTTGTGGCCTTCGGGTCGTTCTTTATGAAAAATGGGGCAAGGGGGGGACTGCCAGCCCCTCCCCTCATGTCACATCACCGGGTGTGCCGCCCCCCCTCTCTGTCGCCGAGGGGGGGTGAGGGGCTGTCGGCCCCCCTTTCCAGTCGCCGGGGGCTGCTGGCCCCCCTTTCCAGTCGCCCGAGGGGGGGCTGCTGGCCCCCCTTTCAGTCGGTAGGGGGGCACTCTCGTGGTTGTGATGGCGGCATGGGTGGGGAGATCGGCCCCCCCGTTTTGTAGTTTATGACGGCGGCACAGGGGGGGATTGGCCTCCCTTTTTTGCGGGTTGTAACGACGCCATGGATTGGCGGTCAACCCCCTAGGGTTCGCGATGGCGGGGATTTCGACGGTGGTAGCGGGAAAGCACAGATCCAACAAAAACTCACCTTTATCGAATAAAAAACGAATTTTTTGTTAAAAAAATAGATTTTTGTCATTGAAATCAATGTTTTCATCTTAAAAATTTGAATTTTATTGTTAAAATATCGATTTTGGTCCGTTATATAGCAGATCTAAACATATTCTCCGAAAATAGGTTTAGATCGAGTTTTTATGTGATTACCTCTAGATCCGTCCTCCAGATCTGGCGACGGTTGACGAAGTCTACACGTGTAAGACGACGCCGACGTGTGGTGGATCTACCTCCTCCTCGTCACTTTCGCAAGACCGGATCTTTGGAAAATTTTAGAGAATCGGGCTGATAATGTGTTGTGAAGATGTCAGCTACTGAACCCATAGTCATATATTTATAGGAAAAGTTTACATAATGGGTGGATACCCTAGCTCTACGTGGGCTTCACATGTGCCTACAAAAGCTCGTTCATAACAACTATCTATTAATAGAATACTATTGATTTAACCATTTATTTTTTATAAATAAAATTTTAATATAATTCATTTTATATGTTTAAATAATTTTTTTTTCTATTTTTTAATGTTATAGAATTTTTAAAAAATAGCTCGATCAATTACTTAACTGGGTTTATTGGGCCGCCTGGGCCCGACCCACTAGGTCTGTGCCTGTCCAGGCACCGGGCCTAGGGCCGGGCTTGGCCTTGGCCCTGTCGGGCCAGGCCAGCCCGGCCCCGTAAAAAAGTACAACGACCCGATCCAGCCAAGGCCCATTCGGGCTTAGTCTGGGCCAGCCAGTTGGACACCTTGAGCCCCAATGAAACTACATCAGAGCTACATCTGTACAATCGAAGAAATACTTAATATATACACTTCAAACACACACACTCATGTCTAAACAAAAGATAAGCATATAAAAACAACCACATTAATTGCAAATGCTAGACTCAAACACATATCGCTTGACTCGAGCAAATTGGCTTGGTAGTATTCCCCATCCCTTCCTTGTGAGAGGTCGAGAGTTCGATTCATACCTTCTGATGTATCAAAAACACACACAGATCGCTTGTGTGGGCATTTGTGCATGTTTGGATCATATAGACTAAGTATTTCACATTTAATAGTCGGCTTCTATAATATCACCAATTTCACTTTGGTTTGTTTGGTTTCAAAGGAAGAAAATAATGGAATTTGTGGGGTCCAAATGGAAATTGAGTGAAATTTGGGGGGCAATGAGTGCTTATGTAGTTTAGTTCTTGAACATTAAAGGCCCTTTTGGTTATAAGAAATCAATATGTAAATATAACAAGTTTGTAAAATGAAGCCTTCAGCGGACTAGTTTCATTGTTTGTTTTGAAGGAAAAACATTTTGAAAATTGTCAGAATTGTTACGAAGCTTATTTCTGGGGGAAGATCACAGCCTCTATTTAATGTGGATGTGAGAGTCATACGTGGATGAGATACAATAGATACAATATTATCCATACACACCCATTCTTATTTATTCGTAACACTCCCCTTTATCTAGCCATACGTATAAACTTTGTCCATGAATACTTCGGGATTTGAGCATCATATGAGTCTCACAAGGGGTGGATACTTCAAGATCCTGAATTAATGGAATTTGCCTTGTTAAAACCTTTGGCTATGGAAAATCATGTGGGAAAAAAAACCATAGCTAAGGAAAAAGAGTACAAATTCCCTCTAATTCCCCCTGATCTGTACAAGCCCTTAGGCTTTTAGATCTCTTATGCATTTTTCATCACTCCAATTTCCAACATTCCGAAAGTATACACAAATTACAAATATCACCATCATTAAGCAGCTGTTGAATCCATAAACTCTGGAGAGGTGTGCTTTGTTTCGTCATTTCTGATGTGGTCTCCTCAAAAGTGGAGCAAACATATGACATGGTCTTCAGATTATGTGGTCAGCTCCAAAAGACCTGCCTCTGTCCTAGTCGTCATTGGGATGTGATGTACCACCAGGCCCACTCAAATACACCATTGGTTTGTTTCTGGAATGGTGAGGATATCAGAATGATAGGATGATGTTGCCTTCGTAGTGTGCTTTGCAGATCTGTAGTAGATAGCCGTCCTACTATGGGTACACAGTCTGTGATTTCTTATTATAGGGGTTGGACATGTAACCTGCATCTACATAAGCATGGATGATAATTCTTTATATAGTAAGCCCAAATCTATCGACACTTGGAGGAAGCATATAAGATACTTAACTCAGGTCTAATGGCACTTTTAGGTGCATTACTGTATCTGGCTAGTGAATTTACTGCAATTGCTATATTGGGACACGTGCAGTTAGCCAGAAGTGCTCTGTTTGCACTTAGATAAGTGACTTCAGGACCAAGTATATCCTCCCCATCTTCCAGCTGATGGAAGGGGTTTTATGTATATCCATAGAGCGTACTACCATCGGTGTACTTAATGGATGACATTGGTCCTTGTTGTAATTTCATCAAAACACTATGTGTGTATGTAGTTTTAATGTAACATAATTTTATATACTTAGATAAATATGTGAGCCATTACTTAATTTATTTTACCAAGGTCTTTCATTTCATGTTTAATAGTCAGGTTGAACAAATATTTCGGTTTCCTCTTCAGGAGATCCGATGAGATTTAAGTTGTTTACAACTATGATCTCAAATCCTGTCATTTGCTCTTTATAAAGATGCAAAGACAATTCTTAGTAGGAATTCTTGCTTTATCAAGTGATTCTCTTGGTTGTACAATATATTATATTATTATTATTATTATTCTTAAATAGAATAGACGTTCCGAAGTATATTCAGGCATTTAAGAAAATGTGGAATTTATCTTTATCAAGATATACATAAAGATATGTTGTCACAATATCCAATAGCAGCATATCCATAATTTCCTTTGCCAAATTAGAAGTTATTCTCAATTTATAACTAGGGGAATCTGATACATTATTCATATAAGTGAGTCTAGTTCATCTTAGTTGTTTTATTCCCCAGTTTCAGCGAAAATCCTTGAGCTATAAATTTTACCTTATAGCATACGATTTTGTATGCATATATTTATGTTCTTATTTGTGCAATACTTATTGTGCTCACAAGTTTGACACATTTTGGTGTCTAGACTTCAGGTCCGAACACTTCATGTTTCATAAGCAAGTCCAGCTCATATTTTATTGCAGCGTTCTATATATGTCTAATCTCTATGTTTGCACTTTAGCAATGGAGTATGGACCGATATTATATAATTATCATCGCTTTTGTGATATATGTGTCAATATGATACGTGAATATATAGTCGACAATTGTGTTCTTTCTGTCCAACACCTCCCGAGTACGTACACCATTTAATTTCATTTCAGTTTCTCCCGGATTTTCCACTTCAGGGGATTCCAGGAGGGATGCGAATATGGACATGAGCTCATTATCATGTGGTAGTATTGTCTCAATGCTTCCAGGAGTTTTTCTTTTTCTTAGATTTTGTCCTTGGAGCCTGGTGGTCTGCCTCTTTTTAGTTGGTGAACAACCACTTCTGCTGCTGGTGGATTGCATCCATTCTCAAAAATATCAATCCTAGTTGGAGTATTTACAGTAGTGATGTGTGATCTTACAATCTTCTGGTTGTCAGTAAATGAGTCTGGTAACTGGTGAACATTGTTCTGTATTTATAGGATCTTCAGGATCGCCTCTTCACATTTCTTTGTTAGCAGATCATAATGGGTCAATTATTTTGTATCCCATGATATTATTTGTGTAGTTCTAGATTTTTCAGTATCTGGGCCCAATTTGGGGAAATTTGTCTCATCAGATTCACAGTATTCAAGACGTGCCTTGAATGTGTCCCCCGTTTGGGGTTCTAGGTATCGTATTATTGAGGGTGAGTCAAACCCTACATAGATACCTAGATGACATTGATGACCTATTTTTGTCTTCTGCGGTGGTGCTCTGGGAATATAAACTGTGCAACCGAAAATTCTCAAGTAAGAGATGTTCGGTGGTATTCCATATGCAAGTTGCATTGGAGAGAGATTTTGACCTCCATAGGGTCTTATTTTTATTAAAAATGTAGCATGCAATATTGCATGTCCCCATGCAGTCACCGACAACTGGGATTCCATAAGTGATTGACGTGTAATCTACTGTAGTCATTTTATTAATAACTCTACCAATCCATTTTGGTTATGAACATGTGGTACTGGATGTTTAATTTCTATCACAGTTGCTTGGCAATATTCTTGAAATGAACGGGATGTAAATTCCATAGCATTAACTAGACGTATTTTCTTTATTTGATTGTATTGAAAATGCAACCACAACTTTATTATTTGTGCCAATAGCTTTTGGAAAAGCTAGGTTGCTGGTTGAAAGTAAACACACAGACGAATATTTTGAGGATGCATCTATCAGTACCATGAAGCACCGAAAAGGTCTACTAGGGGGTGGATTTATCTACATATATCTCCTTGTACTCTTTCGAGGAAGCATGTAGATTCTTTGTGAACTTTTAGTAGAGATGTCCTTATGATTATTTTTCCCTTATATCAAAGGATGCAAGGGAATTCACCCTTTTGAAGAATCTTCTGGTTCTTCATGTCATGCCCATAGGATTGGGATAAAATGTGGTGCATCATAACCGATCCAGGGTGGCCAAATCTATCATGTCAAAGTAGAAACTTGGCTGGTATCGGGCACTTCAGGTGCTCCGTTTTGCTTCCTCTCTCCGAATCTTTGTATGATAGAGGCCTAAGGCTGTCAAAATGCTCAAGTATGGTTTTATATACCTTTCTTGAGACGTCCTATACATATATTCTTTTTAGTTCACATTTGCAGTTTATAAGTGGAATCCGTTTAAACAGATGTCCTTGAAACTTAATAAGTTTCTTTTTGAATTCGGAGAGAATAATGCATCCTTTATTTTTATTTCTGTGTCATTTGGGAGCAATAGTGTTGCATTTCCAGAACCTTCAATTCTGTTTGATGGCCCTGATACTATATTTATTGGGCTAGCTTTCATATCGTATAATGCTATGAAAATAGCATTTGAATTGAAAGATCGTATGTGTTTATGAACTGTCAACTAAGCAGTCATGAGAGCAGTTCATCTATTAAAAGATGAATCATATAAGCACATTTGATTTTAGAAAAACAATTCCAAATTTATTCATACTTCATGTAAACATTTAGATAGCTCTCATAACATTGTTTTTCAATAAAGATAAAAATGGCTAATTAAACAAATCGTCTTTTTCGAAGTCATCAACAGTGAACTGGACTGGAGCATTGGTGGTCACCAAGTTTGTTTTAGCTTTCTTCTTCAAGCTTTCTTTGCACAAATCTTGTAGGTGCCACAGAGTTCTACACACTCTAGACCAGTGTCCTTTCATGTCACAACTATGTCACTGGTCTTCCCATTTCCATTTAGGTGGGGGTGCATCATTTCTGTTGTTGTCATTTTTTGTGCCAAGTGAATTTCCGCCTCCCTTCATTTCTTTGCTGGTGGACTTGTCCTCTGGCCTTTTTACTTGGTCCCACCTCTGTGATTTACCTTATTATTATTATCTTTCTTCTTTTTGGAAGAAGATGCATTGTGAGCTTCAGGGGGGCAATGCTAGGGGTGTATGTTATGAGTGACAAGGAGAAGCTCTCTGTTCTGTTCAGCCATGCGTAAACATGACAGAAGCTCAGAATACTTAGTGAACTTTTATTCACGGTATTGCTGCATCAGTATCGCATCCTTTTCATGGAAAGATTTGTACGTCTTTTCCAGCATGTGATCTTCTGCGACTTTCTCACCACACAACTTCAGGCATGAGGTGATACTGAAAAGAGCTGAGTTGTACGCAGCAATGGACTTAAAGTCCTGAAGTCTTAGGTTATCCCACTCATAACATGCCTTTGGGAGTGTAACATCTTTCTGATGTTTACATCTATCCTCAAGAGCAGTCCACAGCTCCAGTTGATCCTCGACCGTAAGGTATTCAACCTTTAATGTCATATCCACATGGCGACGAATGTAGATGATGGCTTGCACCTTATCAATATATGTCGCCTTTCCATCTTTTGTGATTGTGGATGATGCCTTGCCATTTTACCTAGAAAAGCACAATTTTGCATGAATTAATCATACTGAAAAACATTTTTATACATATGCAATTTTAAATGAAAAGCTAATTGTGTGGATTGGCCAGTCTCACATAAAATAATAATGTTCCAAAGTCCATATTACTGTCTATTTTACACAAATGAAAGAGAAAATTACAACTTTGGAAACCTCTTGGGTCCCATTTGAAAATCTTCATCTTCAAGAGTGGCCACTGCCTCCATAGATAGAAATGGTTTTCAGTCTTGGGCATTACATATTTTACTCACTACAATTTCTATCAATAGAAAAAAGTGCAGGAAAAGTAAAATGTGGAACTAAACAGCCGATCCAAAGCCACCTTTATCCATTCATGCAAAATTTGTGCTTCATTAAACAAGTTCATAACGCATCACAGACATCACAGATTTAGAATAGGATAAACACATCAATTTAAATAATTAATAATTATTCAGACTACGGGACGATGTCATACACCGTTAGACTAGATAACTAATGGCAGAGCGGTCACAGGATCTTCATAATTTTTATGTTAATGCTGCACAACATAACATAATTTATTCCAGAAAATGTGGCAGAAAAAGTGTGATGCAACGCATATAAATATGATCCAAAAGTAGATATCATATATTAAAATAGGCAATTAATTAGTTGTGCATTTAGGTGCTAATTCAAATAAATTTGAATGGTGCCCTATTATATTTTATTTTGTAAAAGGAAGGAAGTTTCCTTTTTACGTCCCTAAAAGATCACCAAAAATCCTCAATTTTTCCCATAAAAGTCCTCATTTCCATATTTTTATTTATTTTTAGGCCCTTTAGACCCACTCTTCTAATTATTTCATAGGGATATTAGTGGGTTGTGGGCCTTAGGCCCATAGCCATATCCCTCTTTCCCTTTCCTTTCCTTTTTTCTTTTTTAAAATCATGGTGTTGCGGGCTTCAGACCCGCAACCATTCCTTTTTTATTTAAAATACAAGGCCTGCGGGCCAGAAAGCCCGCATCGTGGGCTGATGGCTTCAGGCACATAACCATTCCTTTTTTAATTTAAAATACACGGCCCGTGGGCCTGAAAGCCCGCAGCGTGGGCTGAGGGCTTTAGGCCCACTGCCACGATTCCCTCTTTTCCCCTCTTTTTTTGTTTCTTGTGGGTCGGAGCCCACAAGTCGCTGTGGGCTACGGACCACAGCGTTAAAAAGGGGGTTTTATGGGCTTGGGCCAAAGGCCCAAGCAAATTACCGGAGGGGGGCTAGGGTGTGTCGCCACCCTCCATGGCTGGGGGGGTCAATGGATGCCGACGGCAAAGGTGCCGGCGGAGACGACAAGGGTACCTAATTACTTTTTTCCAGAAAATCTGAAGAACCCATGCCTCCGTCGTGGGGAGAGGAGAGGGGTGTGGACGGTGAAGCACCGGGGGGGTACGGGTGGGTTTCCACGGCGGCCGGCGGCGAGGGTGCTGGCAGCGGGGGCCGTGGGTAGGGGTTACTATTTTTTTCTTTTTTATTTTTTTTATTATTACGAAGCCTAAAATTGGTTTTAGGGGGTTTTCCCGAGGATCGACGGTAAAAAGCCGGTATCTTAGATATAGGGAAGATAAAATGGTTTTTTTTCTATTCCGATCTTACGAGATTGACGTTGTATGCATCATGATCATGATAAAAATAAGGTTTGATTGATTTTGAAGTAATACCTCTAAATTTGTCCTCCAGATCTAGTGACGGTTTATGACTCCTATGTGTGGATGTTGATGAAGCCCATGTGTGATGGATCTACCATCTCCTCATAGCTTTCGCAACGAACAAATCTACAGAACTCTGGGAGAATGTGCTGATAATGTGTTATGAAGCGTATTTCTGGGAGACGACCTCAGACTTTATTTATAGTGTATGGGAGAGTAATACATGGATGTGATACAATAGATACAATATTATACGTACACACCCATTCTTATCTATTTACAACAAGAATACGATTTTTCTTAAGATTGTATCAGTGCGGCTGCTAGAAAAAATATGTGGTTGAAAAGAATACACTCAATTTTGTAGGAAAATCGTATGGAAGTTGTGAAGTTATCGCTACAAGAAGAATTCTAAAACATACTAAATTCTTAATTTTCTTTTTTTGCTGTCATTTTCTTATTTTTTAAAAACTACAATTTTGAAAATACAAACACAACTAGAAAACAAGACACATGAATTGGGGAAGAGGAAGATACACATAGAGAGAGGACATGAAAGAGAAAAGAGAGGGATTTATATCGTTTAGACCGATGGTCAAACAACATAGGATTCACTTGATTTGTAAAAATTTCTGTTGTTATAAAACAATTGAATTTGTAACATTTAGATCGAGGGTCAAATAGCGTAGGATTCACTTGATTTTTGGTATGGTGATCATCAATGAGGAGTAAAACATATGACGAATTTTTTAAAAAAATAGGATGGGCATGTGTCTTACGTGACCAAGGAGAAAAATCAGACTGCGGGGAAGTGTTTCCGAATTTCATGTGGGCCCCATTCGTGTGCTTTCCCCTTGTTGTTATGGGTACAAAGGAAACAACCAATTTCTTATCTCATCATATTTTAAATGCCTTGGGATCAGTTCAACCTTCTATCCTTAGCAACTACCCTCCATTCTACTCTCCTCTCGTTCCTCCGCTACCGAGAGATTGTTGAGTATTGGTGTTTCATACCAATGTTATTTTGATGATGATCACAACATTATGTTATTGCTAATGTCTCTTTTGTTTTAGTCTCATGTTTATCAAATGGATAATAGCATGATTTGGAGACTAATAGCTTGGTGCAAGGATGGACATTAAGAGTAGCTATGACAAAGCTTGGACATGGGGTGCCAAAGCTTGGAGATGATAGGGAGCATCAATGCATCAAGGATTGAAGGCATAGACTCTAAGGAAAGCAATGTAATCAATATACTATTTCATTTATTTCTTTTCTCTTTTTGAGTCTATGTTTAATGTAATGCCTTGATAGATGGTCTACTCATTCTTGCATATGCATATAACCATCTTAGTGAGCCTTAGGATTATAGAATCCAACCCAATAGGTTCATCATGCCAAATGACTCAATTGGAGTCTCTGGCTCTCTAACAAGTGACTTATGAAGGAAGGACAGGCGACTGAGTGATTCCAGGCACCTGGCCAGCCCTCTACAGTCGACTGTTGTGCACCAGCTCAAGTCAACCATTTCTTGACTCTTACTTGAGCTTTTTGGAATAGTCGACTGAAGTTCAATATACAGGTGCATGTCTATCAACATGTGCCTGTTAATTGTTCTACAGTCGTCTGTGCACAACTTGCATTTTCTGGATTTCATCCCAATTTGCAAGTCAGTCGACTGATGCAGTATTTTACAGTCGCCTATCTATTTACAGACGCCTGTTAATTTCTCTACAGCTGTCTGTGCACAAGTTGCATTTTCTCTGCTCCGTTTCCATTCCAAGTGACAGTCCCCTGCTGAAGGATATTCAGGCGCCTGCTCATTTTGCAGTCGACTGTGTTGTCTTTTACAGTATCCTGTCCTAGCTCAGCTTATAGCCATTGGGATTTTTATAGCCGTTGACCAGTCGACTATCAGTTGTTCATCAGTCGACTTTCGGTGCCGTAAACTGCCAAATTCTAACCGTTGCAGATTTATTCATTTTGGCTTTTTGCTTGGGTTTGAGGGTTTCTGTTGGCTTCCTATATATAGGAGAGGGATGAGTTCATTAGAACTTCTTGATGCTATTGAAAATCATAATAGTTTAATTAAGCCACTCTCAAACTCTCTCATTTCCCTCTTAGAGCTCATTATCTTCTTCATGCATTGAAGTCAAGCTCAAGGAAAATCATCCAAGTGCTTTCAAGATAATCTCATCACTTGGAGATCCTATTCCATGCATTGTATTCATTAATGAGTAAGTTCATCATCAAGGCATATGTAAGAGTATTTGTTTTACTTTGTGTTTCTTTGAAACTCTAATTCTCTTTGTGGGAATTAGATACTCTCTTTGTGGGAGTTGGTTACTCTCTTCGTGGGAGTTACTCTCTTTGTGGGAGTTTGGTGTCCTAGTGTAGGACTAATCCCAATTATTTGTGTGGGAGTTAGTAATTCTCTGTGTGGGAGTTTGACCCTTGTGTAGGGTTGGTTTGGTTCTTGTGTAGGACAAAATCCTCTGTGTGAGGTATCTCTTTATGGGATTGTATTCACTTCTCTTTGTGGGAATTATAGTGCATATTGGTACAGCTGGACGTACCCAAGTTTGGAGAACAAGGGTAAAATATTGTGTCTACGTTTGGATTGATTGTGTTGATTAATTCATCTTGCATTTATTATTTCACATTTGCAAGTTAAATTTTAATTGCATAATTTATTTCCATTACTCTATTCATCCCCCCTCTAGAGTGTTTGTTGTTAGTATTGCAAGGTAGACGGTCCTTACAAATGGTATCAGAGCGATGTTATAGCATACAACAACGATGGCATTCAATGCTATATCTGCGTCTCATGAAGATGGTCCATCAACCGTACGACCTCCGCTCTTCTACGGAACCAACTACCCAAGTTGGAAGATCAAGATGATGATCTACTTGGAGGGTCAAGACTTATGCGACATCACGGAGTCGCCATTTGAGAAGCCTACTTCACCCGCGGTTTCAAGGACAAAAGCAGAGAAGGACTCGATCAAATTCAATGCGAGAGCTATGAATGCATTCCATTTCGCTCTCACTTCAAATGAGTTCAACCACATCTCCATGTGCAAAATGGCCAACGAAATTTAGCATACATTGGAGATTTCTCTTGAAAGGACTTCGAAGGTAAAGAAATCTAAACAATGCGTATTTAGATCTAAATATGAGTTGTTTAAGATGCAGGAAGGTGAAAACATCTTGGAGATGTTTACAAGGTTCACAGAAATCATGAACGCTTTGGAAGGACTAGGGAAGGTGATTTCCCAAGAGGATCAAGTGGAGAAGATCCTTGACTCGCTCACATCTCAATGGGAGTCAAAGGCCAACGATATTTTGGAGACTAAAGACATGTCCAAATACACCGTTGAGGAGTGCATTGGGAATCTTATGGCATATGAAGTGAAGCTTCAACATAAGAAAGAGATTTATCCATCTAAGCCCAAGAATCCGGAGAAGCAAAAGGGGGTTGCATTTCATGCCGAGAAGGAGCCAATCGAGTGGAGAAAAAAATTCAATCGAGAAGCCTTGAGTGAAGATGATGGAGAAGATGAAGCTAGCGATGATGATTTCATCGAGCTTGCCAAGCAATTCAAAGCATTTCTAAGGGGCAAGCAAGGTAAATCTCTGTCAAAGTTTGCCTCCAATTCTAACAAGATCCATACTTGTCACACTTGTAGTGGTAAAGGTCATCGCTCTACCGAATGCCCTTCCAAACCCTCCAAAGATTACTACCAGGGAAAAGGGAATAAATATTGGAAAGGCAAGTCCAAATTCAAGAACCAAAAGAAGGGACTTGTCGGCACATTCGATGACTCAGATGAGGATTCATCAAGTGACGAAGAATACGAAGACAAGGAGCAAGCCCACATGTGCTTCATGGCAAAAGAGGTAGATTCTTCGTCAAGCTCTAGCGAGGAGGAAAGTGATGGTGAAGAAAAGGAGGAGCCAAAGCTACCCTATGAGGAGCTTGAGTATCGTTTCAATGTGGCCTCCAATGTGGCAAGTAAGTGCATCGACTCATATGCTAAATTGAAAGCAAAATTTAAGAATGCTATGAGTAGGGTGAATGCTTTAGAATCTTCTAGTGCAAATAATAATGATGTTTTGCATATTTGTGACACTAGTGAGAGAGACAAACTTCTCTCTCAAGTTAAGGATTTGAGCATTTCTAATGAAAAATTATTAGCTCAAAATCTTAGCTTAGAATCTCGCATTCAACAACTTTCGTTGAAATGCAAAGAGGAATCCCAGAAGCTCAAAAGCTTTGTTTATTCTAGGGATTCACTCTACGGTTTGCTTGGAAAAATAACATCCGGCAAACAATAAAGGAGTTTTGGGATACACTCCAAAGGTGGTTACCAAACCCACCTCTATTTCTTCTTAGGGTGCAAATACAAGAAATTTTGCAAAAGCACCTAAGAAGATTCACCATGCTTTCTTGTATAACAATAACACCAACAAGAAGCATGTAAATCACAAGGTGGTGAGGAAAAAATGAAAATTCTTTATTTTTTGCTAAGAAGCAAAATCCTCATATTATGCATGCCAAGAAATTTATTTCTACACCTAAGCATGCCACATCCATCACTCTTGCAAAGGCAAAATCCTTGTCTAGGAAATCTTTGAGTTTATAGATTCCCACTAGGTGTAATGTGGAAGAGAGGGATAGATACATCAACTCTCTGTTAGGGATGTGATCATCTCATGTGATTACATTAGGAAATCAAACTCCTCTTGGGTTTGGTTCCCTAATTTTACTGCATTCCGCATCGCTTATCACGATACGGCCCGCTTATTGCCATATCTTATTGCTGATGCTGCTTGCTTATGGTTTACCACTAAGTCTTGATAAATGTGAATTTGATGAGCAAAATCTCATTGAAATAGGCACGCGGTCTAAAGAAGCCTGAAGCTTCTGAGACCATATCAAGGGACACAAAATTCCTCATCTTGTTATGATCCGCATACTTTTTCTGTGTGAAGTTGAGATCCAGAAGATCCTTCACATTCAGACTAAAGTACATCAATTGATGGATAAATTTGCGAACAACCAGAAGATTGTTCGTTCACACGTCCCTGCTGCCAACACGCCAGCTAGGATTGACATTCCCAAAGATGGATGCAATCCACCGGCAGCAGAATTGGCTGTACCTCAATTGAAAAGAGGACGCCTGCCAGGTTCAAAATATAAATTTCCTCATAATAGGAAGATTCCTGGATATATTAAAATGATCCAACCACAGGATGCTGAGCTCAGACCAGCAACCTCTCCCCTCCTAATTTCCCCTGCAGAGGAAACAACAGGAGAAACATCATTATATTACGTACGTACTGGAGAGGTACTGGTCAGATATAGCACAGTCGCCGCCGACGGTTTTGCTTTCGCTATTGTCGTTCACGTCGCAGAATACGACGATGACGTCTACCCACTTTTCTATAGCGTAAGCACATAGATTGGCCAAAGTGAGACAAGGCAATAATAGTAGAGCTGGACTCACTCTTGAAAAGCAAAATCTTTGGACCAGTAGTCCATACACCTGAATGTGTAAAAACCTGTGGATTAAAATTTGGATTTCATAAGAAATTGAAATGAAGGAAATGTGATCATTTTCCTACTAAGCCCAAACTTCTCTGAAAAAGCCATTAAATGCAGCTCATGGACGTTGTGACTGCATATATATACGGCAATATAGATATAGAGATCTATATAAAACTTCCGGAAGGGTATACTCTACCCCCGAGATGAAAGAGAAATGTAGAAACGTCTTCTCCATAAAGGCTGCAAAGATCATTAGTTGATCTTAAGCAATATTCTGCCAGTGTATCTTTTTCGTAAGATCGTTGACATGATTTATGATATTCGCCTTACATGTGGTCGACTTAAAGCTAATAGGCTCTCCAGCAGAGACCATTGAGATTTCAGATAGCTTTAAAGCATACATTGGAAATGAAAAACCTAGGTATAACAATCATCCTGAAGATGAACTATCATCCTGAAGATGACATTAATCATCCTGAAGATGAACTATCATCCTGGAGATGAACTATCATCCTGAAGATGCCATTAATCATCCTGAAGATGAACTATTATTAATCATCCCAAAGATGTCTCGGCTTACATATTGAACACCTTCGTGGTGGAACCCTTTAATATTTTTCATACACTTGGAGTCTATGAAGAATGATGTCCATTTGCAACCTATTAAAAATAGATTCTAATTTATGAACACTTCCAGTCGTTGGAAGAGGGGGAAGACATCATAGGTCCCGAAGCGCATATCTCTAGTGTACTTGTTACACTTCTTTATATGGCCAACTGCACGTGTCTTTGATAGAACGTCTGCAGTAAAGCTGTTAACCAGATACAGTGTTGTCCTAGAGAGCACCACTAGACCAAGGATAAGCTGTTTTTGCGCAACTTTCAAGGGTCAAGGAATATATATCGCATATGCAGGTTTAAATATCATCGCGATGACTAAAACACAAAAGGCTGGCCACCTCCTAAATATCTACACATCATCCTCCAATGTCTACATCTTCTGAGAAGCTCATCATCGAAGAAGCAAGTATTGAAAACGCTCATCCAGGTCCAGCAGTACCTTGCAGATACACTGAAGACTGATTCAAAGAATACTTTAGTGGAGTCATTTACCAACTTCAAAGAGTATTCCACTCCAGAGCGCCACTGTTTTCCAATAGCCGCTAGATGAGTGAAACTTATATAGATGAGTGATGATTGTATTTTCTTTCAGAATATGATGGATGTATAGACGAGTAGGAGATGATTGTATAGATACATAGGAGATCTGCAATTCTGAAGCTTGTACAGATCAGGGGGAGTCTCTCGATAGTTGTACTCTTTTTCCTTAAGCTGCTGGTTTTTCCCACTGGGTTTTCCACAGCTAAGGTTTTAACGAGGCAACCACAGTGGCTCTGGATCCAGAAGTATCCACCCCATTAGCACTCTGAATCCTGAAGTATTCATATGCTTAACCCAAGGTAATGGAGAGATGAGGGGGAGTGTTGTGAGTTGAGGGAGGTCTTTGGCCTCCCTCCCCTCATCATCTCACCATTTACTCCCCACTAAGTTAGTGGGGAGTCCCTTGGACTCCTAATACCTTATTCAATGAATATATATAGAGAGCCATGGCTTATGCCATGGCTACTTTCGATGAAAGCTCATTTTACTCTTCTCTAATTTCCTTCAACACAAATTTATTTTTCATGAAAATGGGGACCTTGGGGAATACATTGTTATACATGCAATTTTTGATTCATAGGTTTGACAATAGGGGATTAAATATGGTTAATATGTTGAAAATATTTTAAAACATATTTTAACTCTCATTTTGGGTATTGATTAGGATCATTGTTTCACAATTGGTGTCATTTTGCAATTGGTTATGATGGTTTCAAACTCAACCATTGATATTGCCAACATGTTTCATGTTATATTATATTTTGGCAATGTCATTTGTATCAAGGATATTTGATTTTTTTTTCCATATTTATGCTTTGATACATTTTAGGCCAATGGCTCCAAGTATTAATTTGCAATTGGTAAAGAATATTATCTTTAAAGATATTTTATCTCTTTCTTTTTAGTTGGTATTAGATCCTAGAAGTAAAGAATTTGACCATTTCTATGATCTAGGGGGAGCATGGATAGTGATTGATACCCACTAAATTTAACATTTTGGTATCATACATTTCTTTATCTCTTGCATATTTTCACATCTTTAATTAGAATGACAACATGGATATATTTGATGTCCACCTTTTTGACAATGACAAAGGGGAGAGATATATGCATTATGTAAATTATGTTTATCATACTTATGCATTTGGGGAGAGAGATATATCTATATGAAGATATATACATACATATGGGGAGAGATGTGTGGGATTATGTAAACCATTCATGTGTGCATGTTATATACTTATTGCAATTGGTTTATTTAATCCATACCTATTATATGTCACCATTATTTCTCATTATTTCATTTGATATAATGAGTATTTACAATTGGTTTATCTCATTCTTCAATTAGTGCATATAAGTAAGGGGAGCTCATTAGCATTGTGCTTTATTTTTTCTTTATGTTTACATAATGTGTGTCATCATCAAAAGGGGGAGATTGTTGAGTATTGGTGTTTCATACTAATGTTATTTTGATGATGATCACAACATTATGTTGTTGCTAATGTCTCTCTTGTTTTAGTCGCATGTTTATCAAATGGATAATAGCATGATTTGGAGACTAATAGCTTGGTGCAAGGATGGACATCAAGATGAGATATGCCAAAGCTTGGACATGGGGTGCCAACGCTTGGAGATGATGTGGAGCATCAATGCATCAAGGATTGAAGCCATCGACTCTAAGGAAAGCAATGTAATCCATGTACTATTTCATTTATTGCTTTTCTCTTTTTGAGTCTAGGTTTAATATAATACCTTGATAGATAGTCTACTCATTCTTACATATACATATAACCATCTTAGTGAGCCTTAGGATTATCATAAAATCCAACCCAATATGTTCATCATGCCAAATGACTCAATTGGAGTCTCTGACTTTCCTACAGGCGACTGATAAGGAAGGAGAGGTGACTGGGTGATTCCAGGCGCCTGGCCAACATTCTACAGTCGGTTGTTGTGCACCAGCTCAAGTCAACCATTTCTTGACTCTTACTTGAGCTTTTTGGAACAATCGACAGAATTTCAATTTACAGGCGACTGTCTTCCAACATGCGCCTGTTAATTGTTCTACAGTCATCTATGCGCAACTTGCATTTTCTGGGCTTCATCCCAATTTGCAAGTCAGTCGACTGATGCAGTATTTACAGTCGCTTGTTATTGCTCTACAGCCGTCTGTGCGCAATTTGCATTTTCTCTGCTCCGTTTCCATCCCAAGTGATAGTCGCCTGCTGAAGGATATTCGGGCGCCTGCTCATTTTGCAGTCAAATGTGTAGTCTTCTTCACTCGCTTGTCCTGGCTCAGATTATAGCAGTTGACCAGTCGACTGTAAGTTGTTCATCAGTCGACTGTCGGTGCCGTAAACTGCCACATTCTAGCCATTGCATATTTATTCATTTTGGATTTTTGCTTGGGTTTGAGGGTTTCTGTTGACTTCCTATATATATGAGAGTGCTGAGTTCATTAGAACTTCCTGATGCTATTGAAAATCATAAGAGTTTAATTAAGCCACTCTCAAACTCTCTCATTTTCCTTTTAGAGCTCATTATCTCTTTCATGCATTGAAGTCAAGCTCAAGGGAAATCATCCAAGTGCTTTCAAGCATATCTCATCACTTGGAGATCCTATTCCATGCATTGCATTCATTAATGAGTATATAAGTTCATCATCAAGGCATAGGTAAGAGTATTTTGTTTTACTTTGTGTTTCTTTGAAACCCTAATTCTCTTTGTGGGAATTGGATACTCTCTTTGTGGGAGTTGGTTACTCTCTTTGTGGGAGTTACTCTTTTTGTGGGTGTTTGGTGTCCTAGTGTAGGACTAACCTTAATTCTCTGTGTGGGAGTTCGACCCTTGTGTAGGGTTGGTTTGGTTCATGTGTATGACAAATTCCTCTGTGTGAGGTAACTCTTTGTGGGATTGTATTCACTTCTCTTTGTGGGAATTATAGTGAATATTGGTTTGGCTGGACGTGCCCAAGTTTGGGGAATCAGGGTAAAATATTGTGTTTGCGTTTGGATTGATTGTGTTGATTAATTCCTCTTGCATTTATTATTCCGCATTTGCAAGTTAAATTTTAATTTCACAATTTATTGCCATTATTCTATTCACACCCCTCTAGAGTGTTTGTTAGTATTGTAAGGTAGACGGTCCTTACAGAGATCACCGCCCAGCCACTTCTCCCACTTCCCCCAAGCCTCTTCGCTCACACCCGCAGCCTCGCCCATTTCGCTCCGCCACCAAGAGATCGCCGCCCAGCCTCTTCACCCCCCGTTGCCCACCCCCCAGCTTGAGCTTCGCCCACTTCGTCATGCCACCACCTCGCCCACTTCCATTTCCTTTAACCCACAGTTAATCCAAGAGCCCGGCCCACTTAAATGTTTACTTCTAGTATCGTTTCTCTTCCCCAACATGCAATACATCCAATCTTCACATGGCTCGCTTCCTCTCTATCTCTCTCTCTCAGCCTAACTTAATAACATTTCACAACTCAAAGTATAAGCCCAAAGGGCAAACGCCCAAAGCCCAACATCCCTATCATTATATCAACCCAAGCCAAATTTAACTTCCCCCTACATCAAGTCCTAAGCTCACTTCTCTTATAATTATAATTGACCCTACTTCTCTCACATTCAAACAGCAAGAGTGGTCTCTCTCATTCTCTCTTTGAAACACAGCAGATGCAGTCGCCGACCTTTTATTTCGGCACACCCAAGCCTGAATCTCCTCTCCTCGAGAATTATATTCGATTTCGAATTCATCTCAACACGTGTCTGCCCCCCTCATCTCTTATATATATACTAGTCATAACCCGTGCCCACGGGCACGGTTCATTTAAGATTTTTTCCTGCGAAATCTTTGTTCCCCAAAAAATTATTTTCACAACTAAAATTTAAAAGAACAACAAATGAGCGTAAAAATATTTAGCGGCATGGGTGCCTTCGGCGCAGAAAAATAAATTCGACGGAGGCACCTTCGACACGGAACAACAAATTCGGCGTGAAACAACAAATTAGCGTAAAACAACAAATTCGGCGTGGAACAACAAATTAGCGTAGAACAACAAATTCGGTGCGGATGACTTCGACGCGGAACAACAAATTAGCGTTAAAAATAATTTGTCCGCCTGACCACGTTGGGTGACACTATTTTACTTCCACCAATTGCAAAAGACTAACATGGTGGAGCAATATGTTAAGCTATAAGGGTTTAAAACACGGTAAACACCTTGTTGTTTGGGACTTCAATTCTTCGGGAAGTTTCCTGTTGACTGACAGAAGAAAGATTGCCTTGTTGAGAACCACTTTTTGTAGAGATTTAAACAGTCTCGATAGACCCAGGATCAATGTTGTCCGTGTGGGGAAGTTGCACATTCCCACTAATGGGGCTTCTTCGTTTTGAATGTCTCGACCTACATTAGCTCGTGAGGAGCAAAGAAACCAGAGTATAAGCATACTTCAACTCATTTAAATTTTTCATCTTCTATTATTTGTTTGTTCTCATGATGGACTTCCTAGTGATGTTAGTGGATGTAAAGAGAGTCTGGAATCTGCAGGCATGAAGGGAGAGTGGTTATGTGGTAATATATGTAAGGTCCATCTTGAATATCAAGTGGATGATTCGTTGCAATGTGTTTGCAATTCGTAGTAACGTTGAAAGCATGATCATTATGTCTGTATAGATGGATGGTTGTAACTCTCTATAAATTGGGTAAAAAATATAATAGCATATCCATTGAAAAGCATTGTTCTTTCAGTTGCTAACTTTTATTTGGATTAAAATGCATAGTTCATTCTGTTGCTGTTTTTTATTCTATTACCAATCAAATGAATTACAAACGATTACAGAAACTATAAGCTATAGGATGCATTTGTATAAAAGTTTGTTTTCAATTACTAATAATTTGGATAAAAATATTATACCACCACCCTAGATTTATATACATCTTTCTCTATATAGAGTGGGTTTTAGTATAATATCCCAGTTTTAGTGATATGCAGAGAGTTTATAGAAAAATAACATAAATGGAGGGTTGAAATTCATTAAAATATTACCATAGCATCTCAAAATAGTGGCTGATGCACCAACAATCAACCAAAGCAAACTTAAAGCAAGCTCCAAATGAAAATAATTACATGTTCTTGATACAGCTCGTTGCAAGTATATAAAGACTGGATAAGCCATAGAGGCTCGCAAAACGTACATCAAAAAATATTAGTTACATGAAACCATTACATGATTAATGCTAATTGTTTATGCTCTAATATTGATATTGTTGATGATTCTTCAGACATGTTGCTTGGTGTTACTCCAAGCACACCATTGGATCTTCTTATAATGGTCAACAAAATAATACTTGTTATTGTTGCAGCTCCGAAAAAACTCTCCATTAGATGCGGCTTGATGATACAAAAAAGAATGTACTTGTTGATGCTTTTTGATGCTATGTAAAACACTCTACTTGTTGATGCTCCACATCAAACATTCCACCTGTTACTGCAATATCAAATTTCATTGGCTAACCCTGCTGGAATGGTTATATTGTATCAAAGACATCAACTGGAATGTAAAAAATATCTAAAAGGTTAAGGAACAATTGATAGGTATTTATATACCTAGTTTATGATTCTTGACTGGTCTGCGTTGGCTCATTGGGGGTGATATGTTGTTGTGGAGTGTTACTACTGAATGATGAACTCATTGCATTGGAATTGGTAGCATACATGGAAGTTTTCATTTTATAACGATGTCAACAAAAATTAATGGACATGTAGTTGACAAATAGTGGAATGTGTTTAACATATTATATGCACATATAGTGACATGTAGACTCTTAGACACACAAAGCTAAGTTTGTTGATTTTAATCGTGTAAACATTCTCTCCTTGGTTCTTTGAATGTTGCAAACAATGCATACTGTGTTCTACTGATTCGAATCAGAAGAAATAAACTGGTAAAGTAAGAAATTGAGCTCAATAATATTGTAACTTACTGATTTGCAATGTAATGTGAATAGTAATTGTTTTTGAATCTCGGTGCTCAGTTACACATAATAATTTCATCTTAACACTGGCTTCTGTGATTCTATATTTCCAATATATTAATTAAAGTAGCAACTTGGAGAAGTTTAAAATGAAATTTAATTCTAATTATACGGGTGCAATTAATTTCAAGCAGTGTCTCTTAATTCTAAAATTTTATTTTTATCTTTCATTTTGTTCAAGAAACTTGGCGTCTCTTGGATCCATTTTCCATGTTATGGGAATAATTGGTTAAGGGTATGTATATTGTGTATGCAAGTAGCTAATACTCCACCTCTCCACTATGTTATGGGAATAATTGGTTAAGGGTATGTATATTGTGTATGCAAGTAGCTAATACTTCACCTCTCCACTTAGCACATAGAACATGGCATATTGGCATCATGTTTGTGATGTAAAAATTTGACGATTACTCTACTGAACTTGGTCATTTACTTTACCCACTTCTAGGACTGATATCACTCTGATTCCACTATTCTCAAGGTTCAAGTATACACCGTTGCCAGTTTATTCATGAACCCGTAAAAATCTGAGTAATTTCTCAGAAACTCCGTAAATATATCAATGTAAATCGTATGTTACAATAATCGTTAGCAAATAATCCTCTCCAACAGGACCTACATCTGCCTAGTAATTGCAATCAAAGGAAATCTATGTATCTATTATATGTATGAGCATTTTATTACACATAAATCTGCATCAAATATGCAAATATGTGATGTTGAAGAGAAAGATACGTAATCTAAGAAATCTAGCTATTGTCATTAGAGCATGATTAACATGAAGATGACTGACAATCCTTACAAATTGTCCCCTACCCAAGCTTGATTGGCAATATTGATAAGTCATCTCTGCAAAGGTTGGAGCAATGGTTATAATAGAAGAAAAGAAATTCCAATATGACGCCAAAATGGCATGGTGGGATGTCTGTTGGGGGATATGTGTATTTGATCAACCACATGTGACATGTGAGATGATCCATAAAGCAGTACTAATTATTACAGAAATTCAATTAGAGAGAGCAAGATCACATGACCATAGGGAAGAGAACACAGTACGCAGAATCAATCCAGAAGATCAATAATAATCAATTAAACTCTAGTAAGTGCATGAAATTTCTTTATTATCTAGAAGAGAGCACATGCAAAACAAATCTTACCTTCTGTAATCTCAATTATGTATCTACCTCAAGTTCTTCAACAATTTGTGCAAGTTTTGACAAAGTAGCATCGCTAATGATCTTATATTGAACGCCAACACAGTCCTCCAGGGTAGGATGAACCTCATATAGAGAACTGATATATAAGCCGCAAATATTTAATGTAAAGATAATACTATTTATTTTCTGAAAATAAAAAACCCACAGATTAATCACCTCTTCCAAACAATTTGAATCCAATGACACTAGGCAACACCATGCACATATACTCTTTTAGTTGGTTTCTGGATACATGCAGTTTGGATCAAAAATAGAACACATACATGTTATCTGCTATCACACCTGAATCCTGAAACCAATCAAAAATATTTCCAGATTAATATCAACAAAAACTGCAGATTTGAATCAAACAAAAAACTAAATCAAAAAATAGCTCCAGATTGTTGCAGAAAATTCATGTACAACAATTAAAAACAACTACAGATATGAAATCTTGACATTCTGAAGAAGAATATAAGAAGAACAAAATCAAACTTACATCAGGAAATATGACCCTGAAATGTGGGACTTGATTTTGTTAAGAGCATAAATCATATAGCTAAGAACATACATGAACACAAATGACAAATGACAAATATACATGATTAAACACACATGTACACATGTTAAACAGAAACACAAATGACAAATATACATTCCCTTAAAGCTAAGAACATACATGTTAAACACAAATGTTGCATATGGAGAAATGTTGGAGAGAATGATGGGGTTTTTTGTTGGTGGGGGTTTTCCATGTTGGTGGGGTATTTGAATTTTGGTGGGGAACCCTAGCTTGAAAAGTGATGTAGCGGTAGTAAAATTTTTGCAGAGAATGATGGAGGGCTTGAACATTGGTGGTTTTTTTGAATTTTGGTGTGAACATCAAGCTTGAAATGGTGGGAAAATTTTGCAGAGATAATGATTTAGTTATTGAGCTTTTAAAAATGCATTAGTTAAATCAGCTCATATTTGAAATATTTGAAATATTTGAAATATGTTGTAATAATTGAAATTAATTAAATCTGCCCATATAAGAGCCAAACATGAACGCAAAGGACAGTTGTAAGTCTTTCAACTAATGAAAGTTTTATGTTTAATTTGTTGGCTACTTAAACAAATTGGACTCATTTTGATGACAGGACATGCATGGATTGAATACTCAAGAAGACCTCATTTTATTTGATCAACATTTTGAATACTCAAGAAGAAAGCATTTCATTTCTTACTCAAGAAGATAGCTTACTGAAGAAGACAGGATTGAATACTCAAGAAAACAGCATATTTCATCAGACATCGTTTTACTTGATCAACATGCATGACCAAATAATTGCAAAAATAAAATACTCAACAGACTTCTGCATAAACTAATACTTTAAAGGACCAAGTAAACTCACTCATACTGAACCATGTCTTCTTGAGTATATAGAAGCACGATCTAGGAAATTAAGGTAGAAAGAAATAATAAAATATTGCAGTTATGCTATTTTTCAAGATGTCAGAACCTAATAAGAAAACTATTGTCTATGGGGAAGAGCAATCTCCAGCAACTACAACTACTATATCAACATTCTCTATTCCCCTTAAATAGTGCAGTTTAACATGGAGATTGAATCAATATGAGAAACTAAGCTTGCAAGATTGAATCAACAGGGAGTTTGAACCCGTGCCCTTGCTGATGTGGGGAAGAGCAATCTCCAGCAAGCTCATTCATCCCCCATGATGAATAAAATGATGAAAACTGTACAATGATGCTGTCGTTTAATGAATAAAATGATGCATACCTGGAACGAATTCATTCAGCCCCCATGATCCATGGACATCTTGCTAGAATATCCACCATCTGAGCTTCCACTGAACATGAAATTAGGCAAAGGGGATCAACACCCTCTAAGCAAATATTCAGATTAATTTATAGGAACCCACAAAAAGTGATTGTGTAAAATATTCATGGAATTACTCTTTGTATCTACATGCAACTGAAATTTTTTTAATTAAAATTGGACACTGGACACACCAATTACTCAAAAAAAACCCAAAGAACATAATGAAACTGTACAAATAATCTCACCACGGCACAACTTTACATGGCATTTGCTTAAACTTGTACCTTTAGATGATTGGACTTGGAAACAGATATGAAAGTAGGGCGATGAGTAGCTAGAATGCAAGATCAGAAACCTTGAAATAAATTGGATGCAGATTCATTAGTTGACCTATTTCCACCATGATTTGGAGCTTTCCTGAATTCATGTTCAAAGGTATGGTGATTCTAGCAAGAATGCAGATTCATCTGAACACCATAGCAATTCATCTGAACACCATGCAGATTCATCCGAACACAATGAATCTACATGAATCTGCATTCTAGCAATTTAATTGCTTCCGTTGAACATATGCATTCTAGCAATCCACTGAACATGAATTTGGAGCTCCTGACCTGAAGGAAACTTTCCTGAACTGGGTAAAAATATAAAAAGTCCAAAGGGGATCATCACGTGCTATAATGATATTCAGATTAATTAGTAATTGTGTAAAATATTCATTGAAGTACTCTTGTATCTAGTCAAAATTGGACATTGAACACAGCAATTCCTCAATAAATAAAGATTCAGAGCTTTGTGAACGGTTTCTGAACTGTCATGCCTTGGGGGATCAAACAATGGCAACAGACCAACAAATTCACATGATGCTCATGGGCTATCATTGTTCTTCTTATGAACTTCTTGTATATCAGATGAATCCTTGATGTTAGAAACAAATAAAATTGTTAAGCAAAACATTTGCGGGGATATACTCACAAACCTATCTTGCCACAGCCAATGATTGAAGACCATGTTCAGCAAACTTCTCAACAAAAGGCCACAATCAACACACAGAAGAAACACATATGATGTAGACTTATATTAATCAATTCAAATATTAACACATCTGGGGGGAAAACAAATAGATGTATATATGAAGAGAGAGATACATGCTTAGGAGACCATTGCTAACACAACACATCTATGTAGAAATTTGTTTAAAACAAAATTCATTTACGCAAATCATCAAACACCCCATCAGCATGAATAACACAATCAAAAACAGCTACAAATACACAAAACAAAGAGAACCCCATTACAATTCTTAAGCAAACATATCAGAAAAACCTATTACAAAGGAATAGGCTAGATATAGAGAAAACCCCATCAGTACACAGTTTTGATCTATTTTGATCAATACACAGTTTTTATCAGTACAATGCCATGATATGTAATTCAACAAAATTAAAATCTAATTTATATCAACTAAAATTTGATCAATGTCCCAACAAAATCAAATTAGACATCATCGTATTGCATTGACAGAAATAATGAAGTTTGATGAATGTCAGCATTTATAGAGAGCTGTTTAAAAAATAAATAAAGAAAAAGAAAAAACTAAGAATAATATGTAAGCTTGATATCTGACATGAAACATAGTGTCAACAATAACAACAGTTAAGAGGCATTCCAAAAAATGTTATATGTAGCATGTAATTCAATAAATCATAGAGACACATACTAAACAATGTTCTGCAATACCCCATGAAAGCAAGTAATGTTTTTTAATACAAAAACTTCCAGCAGCAACAACAGTTTTCAGATAGAAAAACAATTATGTATACCTCAAGAATTTGCAGTCATTCCAAGACCATGGGGACCGTAACACCACCAAGTTTGACAAAAACTGCCAAGTGCATGATCAATGGGGACCTAACAGCAGTTTTTGTCAACATAACAGCAGTTTTTAGATAGAAAAACTTGGTCTTAACTGCTGTTATCCCTCATTTTGGAAATGGATAACTGATGGTAAGACCAAGTTTGACAAAAACTGCCAAGTGCATGATCAATGGGGACCGTAACAGCAGTTTTTGTCAACATAACATCAGTTTTCAGATAGAAAAACTTGGTCTTAACTGCTGTTATCCCTCATTTTGGAAATGGATAACTGATGGTAAGACCAAGTTTGACAAAAACTGCCAAGTGCATGATCAATGGGGACCGTAACAGCAGTTTTTGTCAACATAACATCAGTTTTCAGATGGAAAAACTTGGTCTTAATTGCTGGTATCCCTCATTTTGGAAATGGATAACTGCAGTTTTCAGTTAAGTCCAAGTTTTTGTATCTGAAAACTGCTGTTATCCCTCATTTTGGAAATGGATAACTGCTATTAAGACCAAGTGTTTGTCAACATATTTCTAATTGGAAATGGATAAGAAATTAAAAAATGAGGGAAGAACCTGTCGATAACACCACCAAGTGCTGCTAGAATGATAACACCACCATTGCTAAACTCTAAACTCAATTGGTCTTGGAAAGGGAAAGAGCCGAATCCACTGTTTCTCTATGGTGAAAAACTGGCATTGGCATTTATCACCTAATTCTGCATCAGACAAACAATAGATTAATGGATGTTACATCTGAGGAAGAATTAAAAAAACAGCATTAAACCGGCATTTAGTGTCATAGCATAAAACCTCTGATAACATAATGCCAGTTTTATGCTAATTTGCTAATTAAAAACCCGACATTTAGCACCAGCATTTATAAGCCCTAGCATTAGCACTTGCATTTTAGGAAGGATGGCATAAAACCGGCATTTATGTGGTTGAGCCTTTTGCATTTATCTAAGGAAGAATTCAAAAAGACATTCAGTTAGTTCTTGCGATGGAGGAGAGGAACAAAAAAAACCTGTTTTGTTTTGTGATGAGGATGTATCATGCGTTGAAGTTTTGAGGGAGAAGTTATTTTGACCTAGTGTGAGAATTTTTTAGAGAAGTGGGGGTTTTAATTCCCCACCCAAAATTTGGTTCCCACTCAAAATTATGTGAATTTGTGTGTTTTCAAGTTGTGATTGGTATGTGCAACAGATTCAGAATTTTGAAATCACAGAACAAAGGAGACATCAATTGCACAAAAAACATTTCATCCAACACCTGAATGCACAAAGAAAACATTTCAGAATTCCAGAATTTGTGATTTCAGAATTTAGAATCAATGGTCTTTAAATGCACACCTGAATTTTGTGATTTCAGAATTCAGCAGCAAGAGCATCTGTCCTCTGTCTTTGATCATTTGTCCTATACTTTGTATTTATGTATTTGTTAGTGCAGTCTCTTCTATCTAGAAGCTGTTTCTTGTTATTTTCATGTTCTTATTGTGATACATGCCTTTACATTTCTATTACCGTTTAAACCCTTCATCATGTATCATTGCTAAATTAGAACTCCAGCTGATACCCTTGTCCCACTCCCATTTCCATCTTTATACTCTGCAGTTTCGCTTCCACATTTCTCACTCTTGCAACATCAGCTGGTAATACAATACGGTTTCTTTTTTTGTTTTCCATATAAATGATTCATCCATTTTCTTGTTTTCAACATACTTTCAATTCATTTTATATATTTCAGACCGTGTTATTGCGTAATTGGAATCCATATGTTGACCTCATTCTTACTCTTTTTCTAGTATCTGCTTACGGTAATTCACCATAACAATCTTGCTGTCGTAACAAAATCATGAGTTTACTATAGCCAACTCACTGTTATCTTGTAAAATCTTCTCTTCAAGAGTTATTCTTTTACTCAACTTGCTTTTTTCTTCCCTCATTCCTTTCAATTGTATTGACTTCAGGATGAACACCCTGCAATGTATGTAGCAAGAACTTGCTCTGCTGATGATTCCAGCACCTCTTCAATCTGTGGAGGGTTGACAAACTCAAACTAATATCCTACATCACGCTCAAGAGATCTAGCAGTTCTCCTCTGACTACCAGTGCCATCTTTGCTAGCACGTTCACATGATATGGATTATGAAATAAAAATATTTTAAAAAAGGAAACCACATGCTACAACAGAATGAAAGAGGAATTAAAGAAAAAAATTCATTGAAAATGCTCAAGGAAACAGAATGAAAAAAGAGGGGAAAATCTCACCGTTAAATTCGATAATCATCGTTGACCTTAAGGAGAGATCGTCGCTATTGAAGCTATCTTGGGTCACCGTTGACGGTGTATAATAGATGCCCTATACGTGAGACTGAGTAGAATGAGCAAAGCAAGACTATCCATGATCCAAATTTCTTTTATATGCAAACTATCAATATATAATTGTGGTATCCATACCATATCCTATGTTTTCTAAGATTTAATGTAGCTAATCATTTATATTGTATTTTCTTGCATTTGTGTTTACTGTATCCATCCCAATGCTACTGACAGAAAATGTATCAAATTTCACTTTTGTCTAAATAATATTAACTTATAAAATTTATCAAGAGAATAAGAGCTATATTTCACCTGCTCATGGCTAATAAGACCACAAGCTAACAGTGGTTGAGAGAAGCCACTCAAATGGGCCAATGCAGCAGCAAGAGCAGCTGTCCCATGCTATTCCATCATTTTTGTGCTGGTGGGAGGAAAAATTGTATTGACTCGGGATGGACACACTGCAGAGTAGCAACAACTTGCTTAGTTGATGATTCCAGCACGTCTTCAATCTGCGGAGAAAAGATCTAACAGATCCTACATCACCATAGTAGTGCCTTCTTTGATAGCACGTCCTGTACCACCAAAGTTTATAATGAATAAACTGCAACAAACGAAAGAAAGCAAAGTTATTAACAAAATTGGAAAATGTTTAGATAATAGCAAAGGATCATGCATCTTTATCACATCCTTAGTTGATACTCACTGATCTGAGTGTATCTTTTTTGCCTAAATTTTTTCTATTATCCAAGTAAATAGCACGACGGTGAATTCTGGTGTTTTAAATACCACAACAAAATTAAAATGATAAATTTTAGACACTCGCTGATAGTTCTTCAACTAAGGTAAAATAACAAAAAACGAAAACATTAAGATTACCTAGAGATGGCTCTGCTTAATGCCAATCGCCCAATCGGCTTTCTATCTGTTGATGCCAATTCCCAACTTATAAACCATCTCCGCTACCCATAAGTTCTTGAAATAAGTATCCGCTCACGCGATTTTTTTTCCAAACTGTTGATTATTAGGGTCCATATTTATGCAAAGATTGTATACACACAGGACAACAGAAATCAAATCATGTGGCGGAGATATACGCACTTTAGAGAGAATCACATCTACATAGTATCTGCTGTAATTTTTATTTGTTAACTTGATACGCATAAGCACATTAAATATAAATGAAGAAAGCAGTGTCATAAGGGCCAGTTCAAAAAATAAATTGCATGGTCAACATCTTAAAGATAAACCATAAGCTGTTCAAGCATCAGATTCAATTCTACACTCAATATCCGTTAGATGCATGAATTAAATAAACTGATTTCATCATTTCATTCTATATGAATTCATAGAGCATCCATGCCTAAAAAAGATGTCTGTGGTTAATTATCTCATGTAAGTATAATAGCTCATGTAAATATGACTTGCATAATCAATTTCCACATCAGTTTCCAAAAATAAAGTTCCACATCAGATTCCAAATAAAATTCAGCAATTGGTTCTTCGATATTAAATCCATCTCAAAGATAAAAGGACGTGGTATGCAGAAAAAAGAAGATAGGCTCATATCTTTAAGAAATTTTTTTAGCCTTAACCGCAATGAAAGTAAACATCAATACTGCTTGCATACCTATCCATCTGGTGAAAAACTCAAAGCCGATATTGCTGAAGCCATCTTTTATTTATATGCTCCTTCAAGAAAATTTGGAAGGCCTAGGGGTCCACTTGCAGTGCCCATCTTGTAGAAGAGATGTGGAGGGATTTTGGTTGTCGAGGTTTAATTGCTCTGGTGAGATTAAAAACAATTATGATAAAACCCAAATCACCAGTATGGTAATTTTTCTAGGTCCTAATACAGCCTCTTGACCAGGGTCAGTAGGGTCCGAGCATCAGCGCTCGAAAAAACACACGACAAATACTAACGGACCTAGCACCGCAGTAGAACCCCTACTTCACGGATAGTGCATGATTTGATCTTTCAAGCCACGAATCTGATAAGCTTTAGAAAAATGATTTACAGGACTATAATTAAAAATAAGAACTGAACTATCACAAACTAATGGATGTAAATCTTGGGGGCTTAATTTCCAACAAAGTGATCCAAGAAACACATCAGCAGTTAGAACTAAGATGTTCAACTTCAGTGTACCAAGAATTCTATAATACATCCAGAAATTTATCTTAGGGCTTAAGCTTTGCATCTATTTCATCTTTTCTATACATTTAATCTTTATTCGTTATAATATTGAAATCTAAAAGTAGTTCTAACACACTGTCCTGTCAATTCCAGTCAATTTCAACATTAGCTCATCTGCAATGTTTCCAAATTTTAACCCAACCAAAAGCAACAACATTCAAATAATGTAGAGACAAAGTAGATCACACAAAAACCGGACTTTAAAGTTTTTAAATAAAACAAATATAATTTGAAGTTTTGGATAAAAAACCATCTCTATGAGCTTTTTCAGTGAAATACCTGCTTTTACCCATGCTAGTACTCAAATCAAACAAATTAATCATTCTTCTACACATCTCGGAAATGATTTTTGCAGATCATCTCCAATTTACCATTCGATCCATTCATTTCTCCCCTGAAATAAAAATTTTCAAGCAAAAAAAAGAAATTGATGAAAAAAATTAGAATTTTCCTTATATACAATCTCCTGCTAGAAGAAAAATAGAAAAGTACCAATTTTGAAATCAGAAGAAACATCACACATTTATGGCTGAACAACTGGCATCATTGTTAAAGCCTGGGATCAATGCAGACTATTGCAGAAAGTTGTGATTTTTTTCTTTTTGCCCTTTGATTGCTTCCTAAAAATAGGTTTCACCTAAAAGCAAAATAAATGCACATCATACAAAAGCCATCACTTCAAAAATTTTGAATAAAAAACAGGATTTGAAGTTTTAGAAAATACCATCTCTATGAGTTTTATCACTGAGCTGCCTGCTTCCACCCATGCCAGTACTCAAATCAAACACATTAATCATTCCTCTTGCACATAACGGAAATGATTTTTTTGAAGATCACCTCCATTTTTACTCTATGGTCCATTCATTTCTCACCTGAAATAAAATTTTAAAGAAAAAAAAGAAGAAATCGATGAAAATTATTACATTTTTCCTTGTCACAATCTCATGTAAGTTAAAAACCAACAAATTACCAATTTTAAAATCAGAAGATAGATCATGCATTTATGCCGAGCAACTGGCATCATTGGCAAAGCCTAGGATCAATCCAGAATACTGCAGAAAGTTTGATTTTTCTTTCTGTTTGCCCTTTGATTGCTTCCTAAAAATGGGTTTCACATAAAACCCGAAATAAATGCAGATCATACAAAAGCCATCACTATAAAAATTTTGAATAAAACAAACAGAATTGAAGTTTTGGAAAATACCATCTCTATGAGCTTTATTTGTGAGCTGCCTACTTACACCCATGCCAATACTCAAATCAAACACATTAATCATTCCTCTTGCACATCTCAGAAATGATTTTTACAGATCATCTCCTTTTTACTCTTCGATCCATTCAATTCTTACATGCAATAAAATTTAAGGCAAAAAAAAAGAAATTGATGAAAAATTTAGTTTTTTCCTTATCCCAATCTCATATAAGAAGAAACCAGCAAATTACCAGTTTTAAAATCGGAAGAAAGATCAAGCATAAAACCCAGACTTTTTCAAAAAGTTGTGTTTTTTTATTCTTTTTGCCCTTTGATTGCTTACTAAAAATGGGCTTCACATAAAACCCAAAAATTTTCTTTCAGGTTGATATACCATCAATAAAAAATCTGCTCTTATATTTTGAAAGGCATACATTAACCAAGTTCTATAGACTTACTTCACATGTAAAATAAGAATGCAATTCCCTTATAACAAACAACATTGTATTGTAATAATAATCAAATTCTAACCAAAACAGGTTCAAGGAATTGAGTAGTAACAGATGACAAACTCAAATGCAAGCGTAAAGCTCTGCACCATAACAAAATCCATTATAGTAGGAAGACTTGTGGAAAACAAAAAAAAACCTCAAAAAAATCAGTCCAAAGCAATACAAAAACTACTTAAATTTGTACCAGAATTTACACAATAAGTACCTTTTTTCATGTTTCAAATGAAGAACTCTAAATAAATTACTTTCTAAATCCAGCAACTATACACATAGCAGTTGTGCTTATATAAAAATTCATAACGATAATTTCAAATTATTTAAAACTTTAATGGGGGAAGAGGGCACGGACCTATAGTGTGCTCCAACTTGAATGAACTCTTCGCCATTGGATTCGTCTTCGCGTTCTTTTTGGTCCTGCGGTATCAAACAATGATTAAATTAAAATATATTAATGATCGCCCGACTGAAAACCCTAATTTAATCTAAACTTCAATTTGAATCATGTTTTTAGACCATCTAGATAAAGAAAAACTGAAAATCAAATAGCATATCTGCTCTTCCCCCAGATCAAGGCCGAACCTTCAAACCTTAATCAAAACCACACCAAAAATCAAATTTTGAACATTACCCAACACACAAAATCATGTTTTTAGAACATCCAGATGAAGAAAAACAAATAACATACCTGCTCTTCCCCTATATCAAGACGGCTTCCTCACAACTTCCCTGCAGTAGTTAAAGGGAATAATTACATCGGGTGACAAAAGCAAACAACCGTATACATTCATACGATTTGAAGAACTAATCAAGTTTCTTGGGGATTGGGGGCAGACTATAAGCGGAAGTGGCAGCAGCACACTGCATTTAGCACGCGTTACAACTATTCCCACTGATAAGAATCGGATGAAAGAAATCAACTGATAATTAAAGTAAAATGATCAGAAAAATTGATGATGTTTCTGTTATAAATGAAATTCCAAATTTCAAACATTATTGAACAAAACAATAACAAAGTGAGATGAAATCCTAATGGATTTAAACTATCGAAGCCCTAAACTTGAAGTTAGGGTTAGAGTAATCAAAAACATTTCAAATATCAAAATTAAGATAAATTGAACCCCTGCTTATTTCGAGAGACGAACCTGAGCTTGAGAATAGCGACGTTGGTCCGCCCAAGCGTGTGTTTGCAGAAGAAGGCTTGAATTTCTTCAGTTGCTGCGAAGAAGGCCAAAATTCGATCCGTGAGGTCTTCGCCCCCCCCCCCCCCCCCCCCCCCCCAAATCGATCTGTGAGGGCTTTCCCCCCCAAAAATTTCGAGTTCCCCCCATTTCACCGAGAGCTGTGCGTGCGTTGGAGAGTGTGTGGCTGATGTACGATTTTTGCAGCTCTCTCTTGCCTGTAGGACCCATGCTTACGTGGCATCATCGTGGCCCTTCCTTGGCCCTTCCTTAGAGTGAATCCAGACCGTCCTTGATGACCGGGACAAATAAAATTATGACTGGACTGATGACTGGGACAAAATTCAAAAAAGGTCCTGTTTTATAGAATAGATATAAACTCTTGATTCTAGGGTTTTATTATACGAACATATTCTCTATTTTCTCCAAAATTTCTTTTGATTTCTAGTGTTCAGTTCTCTTTTGGAGCTATTGAAATTTTATTTAGGAAAATCGAAAACATTAGAGAAAGAGATAGCATGCTTGAGTATTTTCTCTGATTATTACAAACACTTAAGAAAGAGAGAATCAATTATGCCCTAAATGTGAGCTAACCATAAAGATAACAACATGAACAGTGACGTCCCTTCCGTTCACCAAATATGCAGCCCACCCGGTGTATTAGTCAAAAAGGAATAACTTTAAAGATTTAAAGGATCTTGTGATCTCTCTTTTGATCATTGTGAATTGATACGTAGTGCAGCAGTGAGTAGATGTTTTGTCATAATTAATACTTTTGATGTTGGATTGCCTTTCAAAGTGATTTTCTTTGAATCCGTTGAGGTTTGGTACCATATGAGAAGAATAATATGTCGGAAAAAAAAGTAATGTGGGGGTTTTGACCCCATATAAGGAAAAAAAAACAGCATCAAATATTTCACCAATGATCTAGTGAATGTACACCATTCTCTTCTCGTTTTAATTCCAGTGTGAATAATTTTCATTACTGTAAAAACATTAACTTTCTAACATGTATGCTCATGTAAACCGCAAAAGTTTAGTGTGTCAATGCATTAGGACATTGTAATCCACATGAAGAATGATAATCATCGATAAAAGAGGTGAAGATCGTGCTTTTTTTTTCCAAATTAAGGAAAGAATATACAATCTTTTAACCACCATATGAAAAGAGTGTTACGCTGATACTCATTGAAAAGAGTGTTACTTTGATTTTTATCCCAAAGAGTAACATTTTCTTCTGAAAAAAACAACATAAACTCCAAAAATGATCGAGATGCCAGCCAGCCAGGGCTTTCCTATCTATTTCTCTGATTTCTTAGAAGCGAAAGATTATCGAATGCATTGGCTAAAGAGTAGTTTGGGCAGCTGGAAGCAGTGAGATCGAGAGGGGATAAGGATAGGATGGGGGTTGGGTGAGAGACAACAAAGCCCCACCAAAAGATTTTGCTGCTGATCTGCTGATTGTGATGGCAAATGATTCGGATGCCAGTCGTGAGCAAGTAGTAGGAAGAATGAAAGCTTGTGTTTCTTCGCGATTACACGTGTTAGAGAGAAAAAGCTGACACCATATATTGTTCCAACGTTGGGATGATTGCATGCACAGTGAGTTAATTAAATGGGAGTATGCACATATTTTGCACCATGCAATACTACTGTACTGTGGATTTTAATCTAATGGGAGGAGGTAACCCACCACTAATTAAGAGACAACGATATATGCAAATAGAGTGGCAAACGCAAGCATGACACATGATGAAAAACGCGGGGTTGGCCCCCATAGAACTGGGTCCTTATCTGCTCTCTGCTTTTAGAGAAGTCGGTGGCTTAATGATGCAACCAAACATTAGAAAATAATTGCACATCATTTTCATGCTTAGTCTCACAGTAGCATCTATTTTAAGCATAAAGCAATCCTTTGAGACCATCTCTCTGCAGATGCTAGAAGAAGAAGAAGAGACGCGCAAGATTGTAGGAAAAAATGCAGACAAAACAAGAGGAGGGGATTATTATTAATAATTAGTTCCATGTTAGCTTTAGGTTTGATAGGGACCCTTGCTTGGCGTGTGACAAACAACCTTACGTAATGGCCGGCAACATGGCCGGTTACGCTTGCATAAAGTTGCGGCCATGGACGCACGTACATATTTGCAAGCCTCATCGTATCTCTCTCTCTCTCTCTCTCTCTCTCTCTAAATGAACCCCTGGGAAAAGACTATATTTGTGACATATGATGGCACTCAGGAGGTGACCTAAGAATTTTTGTAAGGAAATGCCGACTAAATAGACAACTGTTGTTGCCGTACGAAACGTGTAAACGTAGAGATGGACTATATGCATCTCAATTGAGGTGCATGTATGCGACGTTTTGCCTTAAAAAGCAAGAAAAATCAATCACTGGTCACATCTCTTCTCTTATTCTTGCAATTTCTTTGCATTTTTGGTCAAAAGTACTATCGACGCACCTCATTTTGAGGCGCATATAGTCCATCTCTAAACGTAAAGCAATCAATGATATTTTGTGATGAGAGAACAACTGTATCTTTGCATGGTAAATCTCAGATCTCCTTGGCCGACAACTCCAGATGTTGTTTGTGCCCTCCTTCGTTGGATTTGCAAATCACATAACATCAAGTGTTAGGATGAGATCGGAATGGCTCTGGACCTAAACATTGAAATATGTACCATGCCATCAATAACCAAAGTAAGAAAGTATTTGGGTAAACTTAACATAGTGTACCTGTAACGGCATGTATTTTAGGCGTGTTTGATTGCGTGTGTGACTGTATTTTACTTCGGTCGTCCAAATGTTTTTTTCATCTGTATGGTCTTTTCTTCTACGCATCGACGCGAGCATGTCTTTGTTTTTGGAATTTTTCACCATAGTTTAACTAATTACCATTAACCCTAACTAATTACTCTGACACCTACTTAATTAGCCAACCCCACACACTTTAAACGCCTCCCTTTGGCAGATGAGATCCGAAATCTTCGGATCTCAAACTTATTACGTACTCTCTCTTACTCTATTAAGAGACCATCTTCATCTTGCATGCAGACTAAGCCACTCCCTCCTCCTTTGGCATTACGATCCCCCATCTCCTCTCCCGTTCTTCCTTCTCCCCCCTTCATCAATCATCAAACCATACCATCATCATCAAACAACCTCCTTAAATCCAAACTCAAACAAACAAATCAGAAATCAAAAGAGGAAAACAGAGAAACCGATCTGAATCATCAGATTCATCCTCATCGTGCCCCTCCCCTCCTCTTTCCCGTGTCCCGCCCCCTCCTCCTGCCGCGCCCCCACCTGGCCGCCGCCCAGAGCCCCGCGTCGCCACCCTGCCTGCACGCACCTCTGACTAGAGCCCAGTGCTGCCCCGCTGCTCCACCCTGTGCCCAGCCCGCAACCCACGCAGCCACCCAGCTCCGCTCGCGCGACCTCCTACCTGGCCACCGCCCTGCCTGCCCCGCATGCCACTAGATCCTGCGCCCAGCGTTCTCCCTAGCCACCCGCCGCTGCCCCTGATCTATGCGCAGCCGCCAGATCCGTGCCCCGTGTGTCCCGCTTGGCCGCCGACCCGTGTGCTCCCTAGCTGCCCTGACCCGACTGCCTCTCCCACCACCTGGCCGTGCCTCTTGACATCCCCCGTCTCAGCATCAAAAAGAAAGAAAGCAAGAAAAGTAGAGAAGAGAAGAAGGTGATAGGTTGGGAAAGAGTATGTGAGAAGAGGAGATATTTTAAAAGAGATATTAAAGGTTAAGTTATAATATCATAATTGGTAGTTATAAGTTAGTGTTATAATAAGTTATTATAAATTATTATATAAGTTTTTTTGTTTATATAAATTACTTTCAATATAACATGTTAGTTATATGTTAGTTATAAAGTTTTATGTAAGTTATGAATTATTAGTTTAAGTTAATATATGTTAGTTTAAATTATGATATATAAAGTTGGTTTTACTTTTATATAAATTATTTTCAGTTAAAAGTTATGTATTATTATATATAAGGTTTCTTTTTATATATAAGTTTGTATAACTAACTCACTTTGTAATACATGTGAACCCAGGTATCGCTACCGCTAATCGAACCGTGCCTTTCACGACACGACGAATTGGTAACTCATCGTACCCAAGGTATAGGTTGCATGCTAAAACTAGTTTCATTACGTTAGTAAAGTGTCTTATTTGAACACTTATATAAGCTTGATAAACTGCACAGTATCGTAAAAGACTCGATCGGACTACATGTCATACTTGATTGTAAAAAGTATCAATCATGAAATGACTCCGCAATATAAATATAATAACATCACAAACACTTGGGGTTTTGGGGTAATTTATAATCGCGAGAGTGCGGGAGCGACCAGTTAAGTCTTCGTTGTCAGCGACCAGGTTCTAGCAACCACTTCAAAGTTCGTCGGCGACAAATTCACAGACTTGATCACAGATTTTTGAACAGTATTGTATTGTTGGCACAGTTTTGGTATAACCCAGGTATGCGCACCAGTGGTATGAGATGAACTCTTGGTTGCTCACTGTACTACGCATTATAAGTCACGATCTAGGCTCGGCACAATTATATTCTCGTATCCTTGTCATCTTAATTAATGTTTCATTTTCTTGCTGATAAATTGTGAATGTCGTAAATCTGTAAGCCTATGTTTCTGCTCTATTTCCATATCATTATTGTATGCACTTTTACTTCTAGTCTCTGCTAGATTGCTACGCTTGCATATTGTTTTAATTTCTATGCTAGAGATACTTTGAGTTACGTCTGATCATGGCGACCCTTCTTTTATGGTGGACCCGCCAGATACCTCACAAGTTGACGAGGTGACTCCTGAATTAGCAGACGCTGAGCTTGCGGTTGAGTTTGACGAGGAGGACGCTGGTTACTGAGAGTGAGTGTGAGAGTGTTATGCTATTTTATGCTTTTAAGAGTGTGGATTTGTGTGTATTTGTGTTCGGGTTGTATTTCCTTTTTTTGCACGTTGCTGGTTTGTAACAAGGTTGTATTTCATTTTCATTTATGAGTATTTGGTATATTTCTGCAACAGAGCCTGTATTAACTTCATTAGTGTCTAGAAGGACTTGCGCGTGTACCGTACAGTAACGGGCCCCGGGAGTGGGTCGTTACAAGTTTGGTGGCTCATGCAGGTCCGTGCTAAATACCACATGAATAGTACAGGAAGTTCAGAATGTGCCGTATAAAATACTCAATGGAACTGATCAAACCTTATGAAACACATGTAAGCAATGGAAAGGAACACTTCAGGAAGCAAGGACGGTGCTTTTGGATCCGAGACCAATCACCTGAATGGGGGTCCCAACCAGAATGATGTTGGTAATGGAGCCAACAACGAACCAGACGCGACAGCACCCCTGTAACGGCCTGTATTTTTAGACGTGTTTAAGATCATGCGTGACGGTATTTTATTTCAATCGTCCGAGTAATTTCCGTTCGTACGTTCTTTTCTACGTATCGACGTGAGTGCGCTGCTGATTTAATTTTCACCATAGCATAACTAATTCCTTTAGCTTATTTATTTTACTAATTACGTTTAAGATTTACCTAATTACTTTAACCTCTTAACTTTTACGTAAACAGTACTTAACATTGATAGGCATCACGTTCACATTTTAGTTTATTATAAAAAAACACGTTTCGTAAACCAGGTTCATTCCCTTGCTTAAGTCAACAAAACAATTAATTCCCGTATTAATGGAAACCTAATCTATTGACTAGTCCTAGACCGTGTCCCCTGCCATTTCTTCTTAAGGATAATACCTCGTCTTCTGATCTGTTCATCTCCCAAATCAACCCACGACTCAAATTCATTCATCCCCACGATCAATTCGACCAAATGAAAAACCAAATCCAAAATTGAACTTAAAATCATCATCTCCCCAAAACCAATTTCTCAAAACCAATTCACCAAATCAAACTCAAAACTGATATTGAAATCAGAAATCAAGAGAGGAGGAAAACCCCAAATCTGAAACAAACTTCAGATTCATTCAACTTCAGATCATTCAATTTCAGATCAACCCATTTGAAATCAAATTTGAAACTTCAGATCCAACCACCTCCTTCCTGTGCTCCCCCTCGCCTGAGGATCACCGCGCGCTCCGCCGAGAGTCGCCAGGCGAAGCCCCGCAGCCGCGCACCTCCAGCGCCGTTGTGCCACCCTGTCGACGCCGCTGAGAACCGCCGTGAGCCGCCGCCCTGTGCCGCCATCGTCGCGCCTGTGCCGCCGACTGCCTTTCCTCCCCGTGTGCGTGCGTGAGTCCCCTGCTGCAAAACAAAAAGAAAAAAAGGAAAGATGAAAGAATAAGAAGACATGTAAAGAGAGAGAGAGAGTTAGGGAGAGGTTATGAGTAAATAAGGGTATGAGTGTAATATTATAAAGGTCAAAGTGTAATAAAGTATTTTCAGTTATAGTAAAATTAAGTTATTATATAAGTTAAAAGTTTGTGTACTATTTGTTAGTTTTAGTGGAATATTTGTTTAAATAACTTAAAAAGTTATAGTGTAATATTTTCAAGTAAATTAACTATTAAAACCTTTTTATTATTAAAAGTTAATGTTAATATTCAGTAGATTATATGATTACAGTGTTAAATAACTCTATGTTTAATTGAAACAGAGAACCAGACGTACCATAACGTAGTACCCATCAAGACGAACCCGTCGACACCAAAATCGCTGAAATCAGGCAAGTATGCAATTTATAGTGAATTTTTGAAGTTAGATGCTCATTTAGTCTTTTGCATGTAAAGTTGTATAACTCAAAATCTACACGTGAAATGACGCATGAAATTACTACCATGACGTCCTTGACTGAAAATGTGACCCAACGACATATAACTTGATATACCTTAGTTTTAAACAATGGCAAAGAAAGTTAGTTTCCGTGACATGTTCGTTAAATACATATATTCAACACTTTTGTTAAAATTATCGTAAATGTTGTTCAACACTCTCGTAATCATTGAAAATGTTGTATAAAAATAAATGATTATATTATTAAATTGCTGCATGTCTTAGAATATTTAACAAATGTGTGATATCGTGAAATCGTGCGCCTCGAAGGCGAAATCGTGACTTCGTGATGTCGTGTGAGTTGACTAGGCTGGCTCGTGTTCCAGCCCCATTGATTTGTGCACAAAATATGAATTTTATTGAGTATTTCTGCCTTTTTATATTTTTCATAGCTAGATCTCGATCTCACGATTCCAACGACTATTTACTTGTATTTTTCTGAGATCTGTGCTAATTACTGTGAATTTTTGAATACAGAATACCAATTAATTGAGAAAATATGTCGGAAATACGTATTTAAATACGCGTACCCACTCAGAGCTGCCACGTGTCAACGATCCGCGCATTCTCGCCCTTATCCGACAGTTCACGAGCGCACACCGATTCGAATTCGACTTCAATCAAGCAACGACGTGGCGAGTCGAGGGCCGCAGATCGAAGATCCAACGGCCGCGATGCAATCCAAAGCGAACTCGATTTACTCAAGCGGATGCAGGCGCGCGGTTTTTAAAGAGCACGTGGCAGCCTGTGGTGCGATCCCGCACGGATCGTGCGGCTGTCATTTGCACCGGTTATTAGGTTTCGAATTTAAAGCGAAATGAAGCAGGTTTCGACCCGTTAAGCTATTAAAACCTGCAATGCTATTATATAAGCGTATTCTAGGGTTTTTGTTGGGTATTCTGGTGTATTGGGGCTCTAGGAGCCGTATTTCGCCATGAAATTTGGAGGCCCTAGGGAAAAATGCTAGATCTATCATCTGAAGGAGATTTGGGGCTATTTGGAGAGAATTGGTGACATTTTTTCTATCTTTAGCCTTGTATTTTGCGTATTTGGCTTGGAATTGAAGTATTATTCACATATTTTGATGTTTTTATGATGTATTTGTCTATGAATACTGAGTATATTCTCTCCATGCGTGGTTAATCTTCATATGTGTTGGTGTTGATGTAGTTAGGGTGTCGTAATCATTGATTTTGATATCTTTTCACACTATTTGCATTGTATAATCGCGTATTTTGCTAGTTTCTACACGTATTGTTCAAGTATTATTGTTGTTGGTGTACTTGGATCGAATATGATCTTTGCGGACTTATTCGTGATTCAACCCGAGAGGGCACTTGTATTTATTTTCCTAATGAAATCGACGTTATACGTGATTACCTTTTCGGCACTATTTGATGAGCTTTATCACCATCCTTTCCGATGTTCTCATGCCCTAACCGGACGAAACGTTGAGTTATAGAAAAGGTATTGTAACGTCCCGCTCCCCAGGATACCCGGAAAGTACGAAACCGTTCCAGATTCTCCCTGAGTAGCGAGTGTTACGAAGGAAGAATGGAAAAGAAATACAACCGAGTCAGTAGGTCACTCCGCACTGCTGGGGTAGTACCTGTAACGTTCCCAGAGTAAAAACACAAACACAGAGAAAGAAAACAAAAATACAGAAAGAAACAAAAACCAACTTCGAACTAACTAAGCCAGCTCAGAAACTTTTACATAAACACTAAAGTCCAACAAAGTCCATCTTATACAACAACTACTACGCCTAGAACTCTCACTAAACCAAAACCCCAACCCAATAAAAGACCCAAGAGTACAAGTCTCTCCAACTCAGTATCACGACCACCAAAACACCAAGGACCACAACACGACTCAAGCTCCACTCTGCACAAGCACAACCCCAACTCAGCTCCACCAGCTCACGACACCAAACACCTGCTAACCTGAAACTGCCACAGGTGGGACACGTCAACGCGTGACCCAGTAGGAAACCCAACTAGTATAGGGAATACTATTCTCAAGTTGTTGTTTACAGACAAAAATATGATGCAAGAGACAAAGGGGGCCACAATTATATCAGGCAGAAAGTAAAAACAGACATTACACATTCATGACATTTTAGAATTTAATCTAACTATGTTCGGAAGCCTGAGTACAACGCTGATATGAGGACCAGGACGCTCGTCCCACGGTGGGACGGTAGGAGCACCAACGACTCTATAACAACTCAACTCGCTCACCTAGTGAAACGAGGCCCATCACTCCAAGTAGTGCGAGTGAGGACAACAACTACAGCTCATCACCGTTGTTTGTCAACAACAGTGGTGCCAACGATGAAACACACAGTCCTGTCCTCGTACCCTAATCGTACTCAGCCTTCCCCCAACCCTTGCCTAGGGTGCTCACCCATCATACGGCAGACCGAGACACACATGGGATTAAATCTACATTTACAGGATAGCTAGCATACAACGATAAGTGACATGGAGCTAAAAGCAATGAGCATGAAACTTAAAGCGACATAAAGTTAGCATGCAACATGAAGTGACGTAAAAGTAGCATGTTGCGTAAAGTGGCCAAGGGTTTGCATGCAATATTAAAATGACATAAAGGAATTTATGGAAATTGATTGCATTTAAATTTAGAAATCTAGCATGTGACAAAATAACTTAGGAATTCCATGGGTTTCAAGGGACAACACCACTTCCTTCTCCATCTCTCCAACACAACATCAACATGCAACATTTCAAATCCACAAGCAAGGCCCATGGCCAAGTCAACTATAGCAATTACCCACAATTTCTCAACACAACCATGTAGCAATTCCCATCAAGTGCAATTCTCAATAACTTAGAAATCAACATGCAATACTAACAACTTTTAATAACTAAAATGTAACATCAACAACTTCAATTGTAACTTTTAGCAACAAAATGCAAACCTAAACTAATTTTAACAACATTAGCAAACTAAAAGGAAATTCATTCTAGGTTTTTGTTAAAAATGAAACTCTATGAAAACTAAGTGTGGATTCATATTAAAAACATAATCTTTTAAGGAGTTTGTCAAGATCAAGTCTTTAATAAAAATGCCAACTTTAAAAGATCTACTTTAGGGCCAATGTTAAAAATGACATCTTTACTATTTAGTACAATGTTTTCCACAAAATGGTAACTCTAGTGAAAATATTCAAGATCCATGTTAAAAAAATAGAGGCTTTAATGAACGTGCTTAAGACCCAGATTAAAGGAAGCGATTTTTAGTAAGGTGAATTTGGATCTACATACAAATGTGAGCTATACTTAAGGAACTACCATAAAAACACAATCTTTATATATTACACAAAGGTTTGCTTCTAAAAAATACTAACTTTAACCAAGATACATGGAGATTCAACTTAAAAATGAAAACTTTAAAGAGTTACACAACAATTTACCTTAAAAATACAAACTTTACTAAAGCTACAAAGAGATTGGTCCTAAAAATGCAATATTTAGTAAACTTACATGGAGGACATCTTTAAAAACACTAACTTTAGAACATATACCTAATTACATGAATGTTTATTTAAGGACTTGTCTTAAAAATGTGAACTTTAGCATATTTACACCAAATCTCCCATAAAATGGCAACTTTATCAAGATCCAACTAACATAACCTTCGATTTAATATTTCTACACTAAGGTGAGAATCCTACCATAATCCAAGTGGGATGAAGCTTCTCCTCTTTAATTTCTTCTTCCTTTAATCCTTCAATTGTCATTCAATTCCTCCTTTAATAACTCCTTCCTTTTAATTCCCTTCCTTTTCCTTCTCCTTCTTCTTCCTTTAATTCTTTCCTTTCATTCATTTTTTTTCCTTCAAGAAAACTCACGGCCAAGGGGGAGGGGGGACCAAAGGGAAAATGAAATGAATAAGGAAAGAAAGGAAGAGAGAGAGAATGAGTATTTAATCTCCTTAGAAAATATCTACCCAAGTTCACCTAAATTACCTTAAAACCTTTCCTAAAAAGGAAACATCATCATCATCATCCCAAATTCTCTTTATTTACAACAATGCCATGCCCATAAAAGGAAATACCTCATCCCCAAGCTTCCTCACTATTTACAAATTTGCCATTTTCATTTATGGTAAGTACTCAATATAATATCTTTGAAGTCCACTTATTTACAAGTTTGCCATTCTACTAAAAAGGAAAGTCTCTTCAAAATATCTCCATCTCTACACACCCACTCCTATACTCTACACACATCACTAACTAATAACCAATGTGCCACTACTATGCACATCGTCCCCTACTATACACACACACTCTTACTATACACAAAACCAATAATTACAAAAATGCCATCACCACTAATTGTAATAATAACAATAATAAATAATAATGCACTACCATATGCACTACCATACATGTTACTATATACACCACATACGTATATACACTCTACACACGTATACCAATATGCATACACTACAAAATACGTAATCATATATACCCTACCGTAAATGGCACTCGGGCCATTACATTCTACCCACCTTAAAAATCAAGTCTGCCCTCGGACTTCCTAGTTTAAAGGTCAACCCAAAAGCTGGGCTGGTCTAAACTCTAAAGGTCATCCCAACAAAAACAAGGTCAAGGCTCAAAACTTCCCTGGCCCTATACCGCTACGCAAGGAGGCACACTAATCCACCCACATATACCTAACATATCTCTATCTCTAGGTATAATCTACACTCATCCATATGCAACACATATACATGCATGGGATGCATGCACACAAATATCACACACACGTGTTTGTCCCCACACACGTGTCATATCACATCAGCACTATAATGTAATATCATATATGCACTCTAATACCACATTAGTACAATAAATATCACTACAATATGGAGACACTCCATAGACACCCAAGCCATACTACCACCTATAACCGTAGGTAAATACATACATAGATCACCCTACAATCAGATAGACATATACATGTATACGTACACCCAATCATCTATACAAATGAAGACAATACACATATATTAAATAGCCACATACTCATGGTCACACATACACAGATACTTCATACACATATTCATATCACACACAAACATATACTTACACTATCACACACCTACATCATATCTATGCAAAAACATAGACGCATATATCATATATACACACAAGTACCCACAAAAATGGTACCTCACATAGGGCTAGTATACTACTACATACACACACACATATATACATAGCTATAAACGTACAACCAAGTACGCCTCATAGTACACATCCAAACAAACACACTTATATCATCGCATAGAGGCATGCAATACAATACAATATAATATCCCTACTACTGCACACAAAGCACTCATATCCATGTTATGAGTACAGTACATATAACTAAGCATATACATACACATGCATGGGCACACACCCATACACGTTAGTATACAAATCATACCAACATGCACACATGTCTAATATAAGCACACATGCGACTATATACATAACACCCTAATATGTATACACCCCTAGCAGATAGCTATACACCAACACCAATACGCACATATATACATACAATGGTATAACCATCCACACACATGTATAAGTATAAATGCTCACAACCATACATATAGTACGTACATATCACGTATTTTACCACATAGGCATATACAACACAACATGCAAACATAATATAGTAATATACCTAGGGTATGCCCACTCATACCTGAGTAAGACACAGTGATCCATACATAGATCCACACACACAAAATATATATAACACGCACTTAATACAGATACACACACTACCTACATCTCAAATTATACAATAGTTCTACCATACCCATATCTCATAGTTCAAACATATACTAACACATATACGTAAAACACCATCATACAGACACATAGTCACACAAGCATCTAAAATGGCACCATACATATAGATGTAGCTACAAATACATGCACGAATATATCACGCAGATATACTCGACGATAGACATACGATACTCGTATATCAATGCAAACACATATCCATACATACATACATATATACATCAGACTATCCAAGTCTACCCTTAGGGACTCTACACACCTCGACTTCTAATATTAGAGCTCTATCATAAGGCTGGACTCCTACCCGTCTTAAGACTAAACTACCTCGGGAACCCTACACGTCCTACCCTTACACAACCGCAGTGCGGTGACCTGCATGGGCCACCAAATGTAACGCCCCGCTCCCCAGGATACCCGGAAAGTACGAAACCGTTCCAGATTCTCCCTGAGTAGCGAGTGTTACGAAGGAAGAATGGAAAATAAATACAACCGAGTCAGTAGGTCACTCCGCACTGCTGGGTAGTACCTGTAACGTTCCCAGAGTAAAAACACAAACACAGAGAAAGAAAACAAAAACACAGAAAGAAACAAAAACCAACTCCGAACTAACTAAGCCAGCTCAGAAACTTTTACATAAACACTAAAGTCCAACAAAGTCCATCTTATACAACAACTACTACGCCTAGAACTCTCACTAAACCAAAACCCCAACCCAATAAAGGACCCAAGAGTACAAGTCTCTCCAACTCAGTATCACGACCACCAAAACACCAAGGACCACAACACGACTCAAGCTCCACTCTGCACAAGCACAACCCCAACTCAGCTCCACCAGCTCACGACATCAAACACCTGCTACCTGAAACTGCCACAGGTGGGACACGTCAACGCGTGACCTAGTAGGAAACCCAACTAGTATAGGGAATACTATTCTCAAGTTGTTGTTTACAGACAAAAATATGATGCAAGAGACAAAGGGAGCCACAATTATATCAGGCAGAAAGTAAAAACAGACATTACACATTCATGACAATTCAGCATTTAATCTAACTATGTTCGGAAGCCTGAGTACAACGCTGATATGAGGACCAGGACGCTCGTCCCACGGTGAGACGGTAGGAGCACCAACGACTCTATAACAACTCAACTCGCTCACCTAGTGAAACGGGGCCCATCACTCCAAGTAGTGCGAGTGAGGACAACAACTACAGCTTATCACCGTTGTTTGTCAACAACGGTGGCGCCAACGATGAAACACACAGTCCTGTCCTCGTACCCTAATCGTACTCAGCCTTCCCCCAACCCCTGCCTAGGGTGCTCACCCACCATACGACAGACTGAGACACACCTGGGATTAAATCTACATTTACAGGATAGCTAGCATACAACGATAAGTGACATGGAGCTAAAAGCAATGAGCATGAAACTTAAAGCGACATAAAGTTAGCATGCAACATGAAGTGACGTAAAAGTAGCATGTTGCGTAAAGTGGCCAAGGGTTTGCATGCAATATTAAAATGACATAAAGGAATTTATGGAAATTGATTGCATTTAAATTTAGAAAGCTAGCATGTGACAAAATAACTTAAAGGAATTCCATGGGTTTCAAGGGACAACACCACTTCCTTCTCCATCTCTCCAACACAACATCAACATGCAACATTTCAAATCCACAAGCAAGGCCCATGGCCAAGTCAACTATAGCAATTACCCACAATTTCTCAACACAACCATGTAGCAATTCCCATCAAGTGCAATTCTCAATAACTTAGAAATCAACATGCAATACTAACAACTTTTAATAACTAAAATGTAACATCAACAACTTCAATTGTAACTTTTAGCAACAAAATGCAAACCTAAACTAATTTTAACAACATTAGCAAACTAAAAGGAAATTCATTCTAGGTTTTTGTTAAAAATGAAACTCTATGAAAACTAAGTGTGGATTCATATTAAAAACATAATCTTTTAAGGAGTTTGTTAAGATCAAGTCTTTAATAAAAATGCCAACTTTAAAAGATCTACTTTAGGGCCAATGTTAAAAATGACATCTTTACTATTTAGTACAATGTTTTCCACAAAATGGTAACTCTAGTGAAAATATTCAAGATCCATGTTAAAAAATAGAGGCTTTAATGAACGTGCTTAAGACCCAGATTAAAGGAAGCGATTTTTAGTAAGGTGAATTTGGATCTACATACAAATGTGAGCTATACTTAAGGAACTACCATAAAACACAATCTTTATATATTACACAAAGGTTTGCTTCTAAAAAAACTAACTTTAGCCAAGATACATGGAGATTCAACTTAAAAATGAAAACTTTAAAGAGTTACACAACAATTTACCTTAAAAATACAAACTTTACGAAAGTTACAAAGAGATTGGTCCTAAAAATGCAATATTTAGTAAACTTACATGGAGGACATCTTTAAAAACACTAACTTTAGAACATATACCTAATTACATGAATGTTTACTTAAGGACTTGTCTTAAAAATGTGAACTTTAGCATATTTACACCAAATCTCCCATAAAATGGCAACTTTATCAAGATCCAACTAACATAACCTTCGATTTAATATTTCTACACTAAGGGCTTGTTTCTTTGGTTGAAAGTGAATGTGGATTTACTGTTGTGAATAGTAAATCCATGGTGGATTCCTGAGGAGAGAGAAATAAAGTTTTGTGTTTCTTTGGAAGGAAAGTGGGTGGGAAAGTTGGTTTGGGATTTGTATGTGGGGCCCATAGTAAAGTTTTGTGTTTCTTTGGAAAATTGTGTGTTTGGGAAAGTTGGATGAGGATTGTTGGTAGTTGGTTATGTTGTTATGAGGTGAGAATAACCCCCTATGGAAATATGAAGTAGAAAAATCATTTAATTAACTAAACTAATAACTATTAGTTAACTAACTATTAACTATTAAGTAAATATCTATTAAATACTCATAATTAAATCCTGCGTATCAAACATCAAAATTAAAATACCGAATTTACTAAAAAAGAATTATTTAATTTCATTTCTGGGCTATTAAATATAAACGAATGCACTACCCACAAAGGAAGCACCCGAACCACTTATCCCTTGCATTTCCAACATTCATAAATTCAAAAAAGTACAACTGATTTGCAGAGATAGCCTACTACAGAAATCACAATCCTATTTACCATAACACATGAACCCAGCATATACAGAAGACTATAATATCCATAATACAGTCTCAGTTTGCATAACAAACATCCAAAAAATATAAAGTGTTACAATGTAACCAACCTAACATCAACCACTCTTGTGTATAATCAACAATAACACAACTAACATCAAACCTAGGAGCGTAAACAAAACCAACTTCACGGTGTCCATTCTCACCGTGGTCCGCTCAAATCGCCCCACGAGCGAGGCCAACCGACCCTCTATCTCTAAAAGCCGCCGATCCGAGAACGATGTGGAAGAGGGAGCATTGGTTGGGCCTCTTTCAATCTCATCCAGCAACTGCAGTATCACATAGGTTGACCAGTCGGAGTGTGGTGGATCCTTCCATTCGTAGAAGTTGCATCCATTCACGCGGGATGGACAGCTCCAAAAGCGCCTGCCGGGATTTTTTCGGGTCCATGATGTCCGCCTGGCAACCTTGAACCGACAGTAGCAAACCTTGCAGTCATCATCATCAGCCGCCAACTCACCGCCTGCAGGAAATCTGGGTCTGGATTGAATAGAAGAGCTGGAACCGGTGCTCATTTTAACCTTGAAAGAAATAACAAATATTAGCGTGAATAATGATTTAAAGAGATATAACAATGACATGAAAAATGGGGGAAGCAGCGTACCTACAGACAATGACAACCACGCGGAAGATTACATCACCTGGCTTAATTCAGAAGTAAAAGATAAAAGGAAATATCGTAACATAGAGACAAATTGAACTGTATATATATCTTCATCATCAGCAGGCTGAAACATATGTGAATGGCTCATAAAGTCAGTTTTTGTGTCATGGCTCAATGTAGATGTTTGTGTTTATGGTATACATAAGCCCTCAGGAAGAAAGGTATTTTTCAATAAATCCTGGTGGACATAAGCAGTTGCTCCATCACATCTCTCTCCCCCTCATTGGTAATGGAACCATCCAGGCTATAACCACCTATTTATTCATACCCGAGGGACAAGGGGATCAGCTAATTATCTTCATCATTGGGCTAGGATCAGCCACTGTGCAATGCACCAGCAAAAAATTAAACTGGGTATAAAAACACATATGTTTCTCAGTATTCACAGAAGCACCAATGTGAAAAGCCACAAAAAAAGAAACTGGGAAAAAACACATAAGTTTCTCAATGTTCATTGCAGCACCACTGTGCAAAGCCCCCAAAAAATTAAACTGGGTATAAAAACACATATGTTTCTCATTGTTCACAGCTGCACCAATGTGCATTGCCCCCAAAAAAATTAAATGGGTATAAAAACACATATGTTTCACATTGTTCCCAGCTGCACCAATGTGCAAAGCCCCCAAAAAATAGAAACTGGGAAAAAACACATAAGTTTCTCAATGTTCACAGCAGCACCAGTGTGCAAAGCCCCCAAAAAAATTAAACTGGGTATAAAAACACATATGTGTCTCAATGTTCACTGCATCACCAATGTGCAAAGCCCCCAAAAAATTAAACTGGGTATAAAAACACATTTGTTTCTCAATGTTCACTGCAGCACCAATGTGCAAAGCCCCCAAAACAATTATGTGGGTATAAAAACACATCTGTTTCTCATTGTTCACAGCTGCACCAATGTGCAAATCCCCCAAACAAAAGAAACTGGGAAAAAACACATAAGTTTCTCAATGTTCACAACAGCACCACTGTGCAAAGCCCCTAAAAAATTAAACTTGGTATAAAACACATATGTTTCTCATTGTTCACAGCTGCACCAATGTGCAAAGCCCCCCAAAAAAATTTAAACTGGGTCTAATATCACATATGTTTGTCACTGTTCACAGCTACACCACTGTGCAAAGCCCCAAAAAAAAAAGAAACTGGGAAAAAACACATAAGTTTCTCAATATTCACAACAGCACCACTGTGCAAAGCCCCCAAAAAAATTAAACTGGGTATAAAACACATATGTTTCTCATTGTTCACAGCTGGACCAATGTCAATGTGCAAAGCCCCCAAAAAAATTTAAACTGGGTCTAATATCACATATGTTTGTCAATGTTCACAGCTGCACCAATGTGCAAAGCCCCCCAAAAAAAAGAAACTGGGAAAACACACATAAGTTTCTCAATGTTCACAGCAGCACCACTGTGCAAAGCCACCAAAAAAATTAAACTGGGTATAAAAACACATATGTTTCTCAATGTTCACTGCAGCAACAATGTGCAAAGCCCCCAAAAAAATTAAACTGGGTATAAAAACACATTTGTTTCTCAATGTTCACTACAGCACCAATGTGCAAAGCCCCCAAACAAATTAAACTGGGTATAAAAACACATATGTGTCTCAATGTTCACTGCAGCACCAATGTGCAAAGCCCCCCAAAAAAATTAAACTTGGTATAAAAACACATATGTGTCTCAATGTTCACAGCAGCACCAATGTGCAAAGCCCCCCAAAAAAATTAAACTGGGTATAAAAACACATATGTGTCTCAATGTTCACTGCAACACCAATGTGCAAAGCCCCCAAAACAATTAAGTGGGTATAAAAACACATCTGTTTCTCATTGTTCACAGCTGCACCAATGTGCAAATCCCCCAAACAAAAGAAACTGGGAAAAAACACATAAGTTTCTCAATGTTCACAACAGCACCACTGTGCAAAGCCCCCAAAAAAATTAAACTGGGTATAAAAACACATAAGTTTCTCAATGTTCACTGCAGCACCACTGTGCAAAGCCCCCAAAAAAATTAAACTGGGTATAAAAACACATTTGTTTCTCAATGTTCACTGCAGCACCAATGTGCAAAGCCCCCAAAAAAATTAAACTTGGTATAAAAACACATATGTGTCTCAATGTTCACTGCAGCACCAATGTGCAAAGCCCCCCAAAAAAATTAAACTGGGTATAAAAACACATTTGTTTCTCAATGTTCACTGCAGCACCAATGTGCAAAGCCCCCAAACAAATTAAACTGGGTATAAAAACACATATGTGTCTCAATGTTCACTGCAGCACCAATGTGCAAAGCCCCCCAAAAAAATTAAACTTGGTATAAAAACACATATGTGTCTCAATGTTCACAGCAGCACCAATGTGCAAAGCCCCCAAAAAAATTAAACTGGGTATAAAAACACATTTGTGTCTCAATGTTCACTGCAGCACCAATGTGCAAAGCCCCCAAACAAATTAAACTGGGTATAAAAACACATTTGTTTCTCAATGTTCACTGCAGCACCAATGTGCAAAGCCCTCAAAAAAATTATACTTGGTATAAAAACACATTTGTTTGTCAATGTTCACTGCAGCACCAATGTGCAAAGCCCCCAAAAAAATTAAACTGGGTATAAAAACACATAAGTTCCTCAATGTTCACTACAGCACCACTGTGCAAAGCAACCACAAAAATTAAACTGGGTATATAAACACATCTGTTTCTCATTGTTCACAGCTGCACCAATGTGCAAATCCCCCAAACAAAAGAAACTGGGAAAAAACACATAAGTTTCTCAATGTTCACTGCAGCACCACTGTGCAAAGCAACCACAAAAATTAAACTGGGTATAAAAACACATATGTTTCTCGTTGTTCACATCTGAACCAATGTGCAAAGCCCCCCAAAAAAATTAAACTGGTTCTAATATCACATATGTTTGTCAATGTTCACAGCTGCACCAATGTGCAAAGCCCCCCAAAAAAAAGAAACTGGGAAAAAACACATAAGTTTCTCAATGTTCACAGCAGCACCACTGTGCAAAGCCCCCAAAAAAATTAAACTGGGTATAAATACACATATGTTTCTCAATGTTCACTGTAGCACCAATGTGCAAAGCCCCCAAACAAATTAAACTGGGTATAAAAACACATCTGTTTCTCAGTGTATTTGGGTCACTATTCACGCGTCAATTCATCACTATTCACTCACTTTCCTCTCTCGCTTTAACAGCAGCACCACTGTGCATAGCCCCCAAAAAATCACATATGTATCTCAGTGTTCACAGCAGCACTAATGTGCAATGCCCCATCAGAGAACAAAACTGGGTAAAAATCACATATGTTTCTAAGCCCTCAGGGTAACATGTTTTTAAGCATTCAGTATGTATTAGGCGGTTGCTCATTTTGAATGAACCTTCACACTTAATACAACTTTTTCTTCATAACCGAGGGACAAAGTGATCATTATATGTTAGTCATCATAGGGCTGAAACATATGTGATTTTTTACCCAGTTTCATTTTTGGGGGCATTGCACATTGGTGCAGCTGTGAACAATGAGAAACATATGTGATTTTGTCGCCCTCAGGAAGAAAGTTTAGTTAGCAATAAATCATGGTGGTCATAAGCAGTTGCTCCATCACATAACACACACGCAGAGATAGTGGAACCATCCAGCCTATATCCACCTATCTTTTTCATATCCCATGGACAAAGGGATCATGTACATATCTTCATCATTGGGCTATAGGGAAACATCTACAAGGAGCCATAAACCAAAACTGATAATAGGAGCCATCCACTTATGTTTCATAATATCACACACTGCAACATGGAGACATGGCCCAAAACCTGCACCAGTAGGCCCTGCCCATATGTATCACATAACAACAAAAAACAACATGGATAAAATATACCAAAATATGTACCATGCAGCCAAATCATCAAAAGTGAGACAATAACCAAAAAATTGAACCATAGAGCATTGCAAATATGTTTCATATCAAGACACCCAGCATTAAGGAGACATGCCACATACCCTGCACCCATTAGCCTACGCCACATGTATCACATTCACACACAAAAAGCATCTAGGAGACACGCCACAAAAAAAACAGCAATGCGACATGCCAATATGTTTCATACGTACCCATACAAAACATACCCAACCCCAACGACCTCTACTCCCCACTCAACCACCATACCTTATAATCCACCCATTCTCATATCTATCCGACGCCATCTCCGCTGCCATAACCAGCGTCCCGCAAGTCCCTTTTCATTTCTGCCACTAAATCTTCAAGTATAAGCTTTCGACTCTGATGTGGCACGGCCAAAAATTGACTCCCAGCCAGCTCATTCATGCTAAGATCTTTATACAACTTCAACAGGACGTGGTGAGGGTACTCCGTAAACGCGTACACACTATGTGCAAGAGTTTCAGTCCAGTGGGGCTGGGAGTGTGCACTCCTAATAGCCTCAGCGACATCTTTCACGTTGCAGGCAATATCCCGCATTACATCAGGGTCTTCCCTCACAGCGCGACGCCGCTGTTTCTTCTTCCCCAGCGATGGTGGGGTAGCATTTCTTGGCCCCCCATATGGACACTCTCCTGTCGACGCCTGTGTGGGTATGTCCTCAGGGACATGGTGGGGTGGAGTACGTATATGTGTAGGATCAGGCGTGACGGGCTCACCTTCCCCTCTAGAGAATGGGCCTGCAAAGCTATCATACAAGGAACAGGACATATCCCCACGTGCTGCGTCATCCCCGATGATGACTACGAGATCTTCAAACCATGGCAGTGGATGGTTCACATATGCACGCTTGCGAGGGTTTGCCTGAACGATTACCAAAGCATATATGAATATACCATTCATATCTATAATTTATGTACTAGCACCTAGCCTATGTAGAAGGTAGAAGTATTTACCGCCGCCCACGTGTCATACATTTCTGGCTCCAGATGAATAATCTTATTATCAACATCCTAGCCCGCCCCGCTAATTTCCATGCAATCGTACACATCCTTGAGACGCGTCTTCAATGATTTCATGTGGTTTCTCACATTACCACTTGTGAAGGACGTCCCATGAGATTTATTGATTTCAGCTGCCGCGGCATTGAAGGCGGCCCCTTTAAAGGTCTTATCGACCTTAAGGCCCTGCCGTGCAAGTTCTGCTAGCAATGGAATAAGGGTGGCATCGTGCTCGGGCTTCCATAGTTTGTTATGTTGTGAAGAAGAGGCAGGCTGCTTCAGCTTTTTGCTTGGACTTGATACAGACCCCTCGACTTCATCACTACGCCGGCTCGACTTCCTCGAGGAGTCACTGCCGGGAGTTCTTTCATTTCCACTTTTTGGCGAGGGCATCGCGCATGCAATGTGCGAGGAGGTGGGTCTGAAATTGGGTATTTCTCCCCCTTTTAGCATATGCATATACCCATGGCCACTATGTGAGGGCATAGTCATGGGCATTTGCAATGGAGGAGACATGGGAATTTGCATTGGAGGAGACATGGACATTTGCATTGGAGGAGACAAGGGCATTTGCATTGGCAATGTGAAATTTTCATAAGGTTGATATGGCAGTCCATGCCCACCAGATTGGTATCCAAGCATTTGGTAGGGGTTAGGTGGAACCCGCATGGGAATTGGACGGTTGAGAAGGGGTTCCACCCTCCTCTCGGCATCTCCACGTTGTGTCTCATATAGATTTTCATATAAATGATGCATTGGATCACTCCCATCCGGGGAGGGCTCGCCCCCATGCCCTGATTTTTTAGATCCATCCATCCCTACATCATCAATCTAATTGTTATTAAAACGCATAAGTTGTCAGTAAACATCATTGACATGATAATGAATTTGCAGAGATAATACAGAAATTTAAATGATTAAAATGATCAGCCAAAGTATGAAAATTTTGTCATCCTAAACACACCGAACGTCATGCAATAAAAAATGAACATTGACACAATGTTCAGACTAGGCAAATAGAACGACCCCCTCATAGGCCATGCTCTACTGTGTTCCCGTTATTATTTATGTTACAGTAGTCCACCAACATATCCCAAGCTATCTTCTCCTTGCGCATTTTCCACTGATCCCGTTGTTCGGTTTGTTCACGAACGGTCCCCTGTTGGGATAGATCAATAACATCGTCATCTCTCTCATCGATACCCTCTACTTCCTCCTCCACCCCATCCCCTTCTTCATATAGTTGGGGGTCATGAAGATCTGCAATCTGGATGTAATTATGCAAAACAGTGCATGATAGTACGGTAGCGACCTGGCTCTTGAATAGGTAGTGAGGTTTGGATGTCAATATTTTAAACTTGTTCTTTAGGATACCAAAAGTGGACTCGATCTTTGATCTTAATGTAGAATGGCGCAGGTTGAATAGCTCTCGTCGATTTCGAGGAACCCGATCAGTATGGTCCTTCAAATGGTATCTAACTCCCCTGTACGGCGATATGAATCCTGGCATTGTCGTATATCCAGCATCGCAAAGGTAATATTTACCTACATTCATACAAAGGCAACCAGTTTTCTGTTTAGACGCTTTTTGAGATACGTAAAACGTATTTATATGTTAATTTTAATATATTACCTTCATACACTCGTAGCCCCAGTGGGGGGGTAAAGACAATGCATCTTTCAGGACTGTAAAATCATTTACGGATCCTTCCCACCCGGCCAGTACGTATGTGAATCTTTTGTTTGGGGTAACAGCTGCAAGCACATTTTGCGTCACCCCCTTTCGCCCTCTAAACCGGGGTACGAGCCTTGCTGGTAGCGTGGCGTCTATGTGCACCCCATCAATGAGCCCGATGCAGTCCTACAACATATTAAATGTGAACAATGTGCAGCACCAAAAACGATCCTTATTATACTGCCACATATACATATACTCACACGTACCTTAAAATATGGGAACCAATTTGGAGTATTAAGTATCTCCGGCGGCGTCTCATTCGGAGCTTGCTTCACGAACATATCCCTAAGTGCACACAGTCCCGCCATCACTTTGTTAAAATAACGGCTAACTGTCCCCCTCCCCTTATGAAATCCACTTGCATTACTCTATTCTTTGACTTGTGCCCTACCATATGCAGGAACATGGCCACCTGCTCCTCTACGGATACATGAATAGTGTCCTTGAGAAGATCACGCTGGCGCATTAATGCTGCAAGATTCATGAAAGCATGTCTGCGCATTCGTAGGTAGTGCAAACTGTAGGATCCTGCCAAAACAGAGTTAGGATCGATAAATGAAGTTGAGACTTACGCTTGCGTATGCGGCATGGTAGCCTACGAACTTCGCCTTCGGATTCGCCACGACGGATCGAGTCTTCTCACAAACGGAGTAAGGCTACTAAATCCACAATCTAAATTTCTACTTTTAGATTAAGAATTTGGATAAAGGGAGAGGAAGTATTTCGGCAGAGCTTCGATAGAATGAAAATGCATGCAAGAATGCCATGCAAAAGTGTAAGGAAATGGCTAACCCTTGGGTCTTATTTATAGCCCCCAAGGTAGTTATTTTAGGATCAATTGTTCCTTTGGAACAATTTAACTAAGGTGTACCATCGTACATGGCATATTATAAGCTTAAGTTGTACCATATGCATGGTACAATATAAGCTTAAGATATTACCCCTTTATTAGCCATATGTCTCATGCACTTGTGCATATATAATGCGACTTTCCCATCAATCTAGAGATCCTCTCCGCAAGGGAACATATTCCCTTTGCACATGACTTCGTGTATGCGACGTTCGAGGTCCGTATTCCCTCGTACATCCCCTACAAGGGTGTACTAACGTCTTCCATATCCAACATCTCCCACTCACACTTGAGGGGATTGTAAGAGAACGTCTTTCTCTTAGTTCTTTCATCTATCATACCGAGAAATAGACCGTGTGACCGTCATGCGCGTAGAGTCTGTTGTTGTGCACTTGTTAGAGATACACAACGACCTCGAAGGTGCAAAGTTGAGTAGTTCAACGCATGCTTTACCCTAGATTATTTCTTCACATTTCTTATACTTTATATTCAACAATTGAATCCCATTTGGATCACAATTGGCTGGCCAGCTTTGAATCATTAAAGTCCAAATGTGAATATGAAATCAATCTTCCTCTTCTTGCGAACCTTCTGATCTTGACTTGATTCGCTTTTCTAACGTGCCCCGCTGAGCCGAATTATCATAGCCCATTAGCAACACGCTAAGATAGCGATCATCTCGTCAAATCTAAAGGAACCAATTGGAGTCCTTGAGGGTAAGAGTTAAGACCCGTATGGCCTTTGAGTCTCACATAATAGCAAACACTATTGCTACTAACTCATTGGTCGTAATGCATACGTGGTATGAACACGTATTACAACATCACTCCTTTCCCAGGGAGAGTATGTCTTAATAATGTTGTACGGATGAAAGATCAGACACCACAGTGCCTATCTTTTGAGTCCCCTTACTACTCATAAAATATTCCCGGACTCTCATCCTGCATAAGACAGATATGATTTAAAAAAATCCTATGAGATCTTTTTCAAATATCCTTGTGATACAGATCTCAGATCTTTTGTAAGCATCCATATGATGCAGATCTTTCATTCGACTATCTTGTTTAAGTCATGACTCTAAATCATTCGTCTAATGATTTTGAATTTAAACTAGTCTCATCTCTATCTTATCTATCTGATAAGATAAGGCGGTTGCTCATGTGAGAGAGCCAACCTTAATCTGTCCGACATACACACAATTCAGATGAGATTTCAAAAATGTACACAAACATTTCTTAAGAAATTCATATGCAATGTTTGAAAAAGAACTTATTCTTTTATTAATTTTGATCATTTACAGACATGGGAATTTACATTGGTACAACTCAGCTCTTACGCAATCCTTGAGATGATAAGTGTTTGTAAAACACATTTCTGGGGATCGCTTTCGTAAGCTGATCCTCTATCATCTCATGCGTAGATATGTACCTTATGTCTACCTTCTTGGTTTTATCATAGTCTTTTGCAAATCTGCAGTTCCTTTAAGATACTGCATTATGCTCTTAACCGCTTTCCAGTGTTCTTGCCCTGGGTTGGATTGGTAATGACTTACCATTCCAACGGCAAAACAGATGTCCGGTCTTGTATGCATCATAGCGTACATAAGACTATCAACTGTACTGGAATATGGAACTTTTTCCATAATTTCCTTTTCCTTTTGGTTCTTTGGACATGATTTCAGATATAAATTATCGCATCTGCTTATAGGAGTATCAATTGGACTTGCAGTCCTACATATTAAACCGTTCTAGAACCTTCTTTATATAAGTCTCTTGTGAAAGAGAAAGAAGTTTCTTTGAACGATTCCTTGAAATCTTAATTTCAAGGATATATGTGGCTTCCCCATGTCTTTCATCTCAAAACTGATGAAAGTCAAGCCTTGATATCCATCACAAAGCCCTTGTCATTTCTGGTTATTAAAATGTCATCTACATATAGAGACATAATAACATGCTTGCTTTTAATCCTCTTGATATATACACAGTTATCTTCATCAATCATGGAAAATCCATTTGATAAGACAACTTCTTGAAATCGTATATACCATTGCCTCGAGGATTATTTAAGATCATATATGGACTTACGAAGTTTACAAACCTTATGTTCGTTTCCTTCTTTTACAAACCCTGTTGGTTGTTCCATATAGATCTCCTCGTCCAATTATCCATTGAGAAAGGCAGTCTTTACATCCATCTGATGTAATTCGAGGTTTAAGCAAGCTACCATTGCCAGAATCAGGCGAAACGAGGTAAAACGCACAACAGGTGAGAAGGTCTCTTCGTAGTCTATCCCTTCCTGTTCCGTAAAACCTTTCGCGACAAGGCGAGCTTTATATCTATTTATAGAGCCATTAGCCTTATGCTTGATCTTGAGAACCCATTTGTTCCCAATTGCTCTATGTCCTCTGGGTAAGTTAACTAAGTCCCAGACTTGGTTAACTTTCATGGATTTCAATTCCTCCTTCATCGCTTCCATCCATTTGTCTTTTGCAGGGCATGATACGGCCTGTTTGAAAGTAGCAGGCTCGTCATCATCTTGTAGTAAAGTCATAAAGGTTTGCAGAAATTCATCCTCAAATCTTAGAGGAGCCAACCTTGTATGACTACTACGTCGTATTTGAGATTCTTCAAGTCCTTGTTGACTCGAATTTAGATCAATTCTAATATCACTCCCACTTGGAATGTCGTTAGAATTGCTCCCACTTGGATCATTATTCCCGTATGGAATAGGATAATCGTCATTCGTATAATCCATTGGTGAAGGTTGAAACGTATTTTCGTTTTCACCAAGAATTCTCCCACTCGAATGAGGTAATCCTTCTTGATCATAAATCTCAAATAGAGATAAGTCCTGACTTATCTCGCCCTGTCTTGGAAACTCGTTTTCCAAGAAAGTGACATCCCTCGACTCAAACTCAATTAGCCCACCATTGTTTTCCTGACTAACAAAAACATAACCTTTGGAGTTTTCTGCGTATCGTTTAAAGATACATTTCCTTCCCCTTGGCCCAATTTTGTCATATTTATGGGAGGAAATATGTGCGTAGAATGCACAACCCCAAGGTTTCAAAATGTTTAAGTCAGGAGACCTTTGGTTCCACAACTCATAAGGAGTGGAGCTAACTGATTTCGAGGGTACGCGGTTTAAAATGAAAGCAGTCGTCAATAATGCATCACCCCAAAAGGTGATTGTCAAGTTAGCTTGCGCCATCATTGAACGGACCATTTCCATTAAATTCCTATTTCTCCTTTCTGCAACACCGTTTTGTTGAGGAGTATAAGGCATAGTTACCTGATGTACTATGCCTTTTTCATCACAAAGTTCCTTAAAACTTGTTGATTGATATTCACCGCCCCTATCGGTTCGCAAGACCTTAATCTTGCGATCTAATTGATTCTCCACTAAACTCATATAGTTTTTAAAGCAAGCCAAAGCTTCACTTTTGTGGGATATCAAATAGATATGTCCGAATCGGGTGAAATCATCAATAAAAGTGATGAAATAGGACTTTTCGCGTCTTGTCTTGACATTCATCGGACCACATATGTCCGAATGGATAAGCTGCAATGGAACCTCGGCCCTTGTGCCGGTTCCAAACGGCTTGCGACAAGATTTCCCCACAAGGCAATGTTCGCAGGTCGACATTTCAACCTTTGAAACATTTGATAGAAGGCCACGTTTGGCAAATCTATCCATACGCGTTGGTCCAATATGACCAAGCCTTGTGTGCCAACAAATTATATTAGACTCATTAGTCAAAGAATTTGTCACAAGGAAATTTTCATTACATGAGAAATCATACATTGTACTTATTACAATAAATCCTTTGAAATACAAACCTAGTACCAATAAAGGAATTATTACAAAATAGGTCCATATTACAATCATGAAGGAACCAACTATAACCAAGACCCATTAAATTGACCACAGTTTTAATATTCCTTTGAATATATGGAATGAAGAGAACATCATGAAGTAGGAGAGTGCGGCCGTTGTCCAAGACTAGCTTGCGAGTCCCAAAGCCTTTCACTTCAACACGTGTGTTGTTTCCTACATTGATCCACTTCATTCCTTGGGGTATCCGGTGATACTCCACGAAGGACCGTCTGTCCTTTGCTATGTGGTCGGTGGCACCTGAATCAATTATCCCAAAATGGATTAGATTCCACAAGAAATAGTGAACTAGAAACACATATGTAACTAGTATTACAAGTTACCTCGTCACTTCCACTCGTACACGAACGAGCATAGTGACCGAGCTTGTTGCACTTGAAGCACTTGATCCTTTTCAAGTCTTTCTTCTTGTGCCATTTCTTGTGCCCACCCTTATGTTTGGGTTCCTTGGTAGACTCAGGTTGCTTATTACGTTCATTAGAAGACTTCGAACGATCTTTACGTTTCTTTCCCCCGTGTGAGGAACTAGCAACCATGTGCACTTCTGCACTTGGCTTGGCAGCCGCAAGCCGCTCTTCCTCTAATTCGAGGTGCTTGGAAACATCGTTAAAGGTCTTGATGCTCTCATTATGAGTGAGATGCATCTTCATCTGATCCCACCCATTTGGTAGGGAACGTATGACTGCTTGGATTTGTTGCTCATCTGTGAGCACATGACCTGCATCCTTTAACTCCGAGATAAGGTTCGCCATATGTCGCAGATGTTTCCCCATGGAATGATCTGGACGTTTCTTATATGAATCGAACCTTATAGTTAAGGAGCGAAGTTTGGACACCGATGTGCCACCGAACTTCTCCTCTAGCTTGGACCATATGTCCATGGCTAGGTCATGTTCTCGGAAGATACGCATTATGTCATCAGCCATTGTCACGACCCGCTTCCCTAAAATGGAGGCGAGACGTGAAAAGGTCCGCACGAGAGTGGAGCTGTGAAGCCCCAAACCCGATAAGCGTCCACGAAAACATAAACAGGTCCCTGTAACCACAACAGAATAACAATAATAACGCAAGGAGAGACTGAAATAAAATTCCACCTCTCACAAATTGTCCAACATCAACAAGAGTCCAACATCCAGAAAAGCCACCAGGATAAAAGAAAAGAGTCCAAGGCCCAGAACAAGGCCAACAAAAGCAGCGACATAACAAAGTATAGGTGCTACGCACCGAATAACAAAACAACTATCTAAAAAAAGTAAAACACAACGAAGACACTAGGACTGGTCCCCAGTGTCCACGTACTCCCCGTCAAACACAAGCTCGGGCTCGGCGTCAGCAAACACCTCGTCCTCAACGAGGTACTCAGGCTCAGGATCTAACATGTGTCACCCAAAAGAGTAAAGGGGCACATGTCAGCAAGTCTAAAAGACTTGGGCAAGGAAACTGAAAGTAAGGGGAACTAGCAACCTAGCAGTTATAGTAATAAGCAATGACATGGCAGTTAAGCATGATGCAGCAGTTTAAAAGAGAGACAAGCACGCACGATGTAGCGAAAGCTACCAATTCACTAATCACTTATCACTTATCACTTATCACTTAGTGAATAGAGAGTCCACCTGCTGGCCAGCTCGTGGCTCAGGCCGCTTATCTCGTATCACTAATAAACACTTATCACGATCATCACTTAGTGCATAGAGAGTCCACCTGCTGGCCAGCTCGTGGCTCAGGCCGCTTATCTCGTATCACTAGTAAACACTTATGCACTAGAGAGTCCACCTGCTGGCCGGAGTGGCGGATCAGGCCAACTCGGGGCTCAGTCCGCTTATCTCTTACCCCACCCATATGTGTCGAGCGTTGGGGTTTCCAACTACATGGCTCGCTTCTGGAACACGAGCCAGGAAAATAATAGCGTTGTAGCGTGTGCTACGCAATCACAATAATTAATCACTATGCGATGCCAGGAACAGACATTAGCGTACAGTTAATCGAATTTAAACGTGACAGGCAATATGCAATGGCATGAACATATTCGCGTACCGTTAATTTAAAGTAAACGTGACATACAAGCATGATGAGGGTGACGGACCAAGCTTCGTTGTCAAGCTAGGTCAATGGCGTCTAAACGGCTATCCTTTCACCGTCTAGTCTCTTTTACGCTAAAGCAAGGTAAATGGCCTAAGACATGGCCCAAATCAAAAGATGCAAGTTTCACTTGCCTATCACCGGGGATGACGGTTACGAAAGTTCGTTTCCGCGGATGCTAGCCTACGGGGAATCGCTGTTATAGGGAACAATAATCAAAACACAAGTATTTTATTAGGGTTTCATAAAAATTACAATAGGATATGAAAACAACGGTAGATCGATTTCTTACCGAGAGGAGGCGGAAGAAACACTCCGGGGAACCCTAGGATCAGATCTGGAAGCAAATGGAGAAGTTTGGGGAAACTAGGGTTTTGGGGGATTTGGGGATTTTGATGGGTTTTGGTGAGATTTTGGGGAAGATGAGAGGTAGATGGAGTGAATGGATGGTTTGGATGATGGATTTAGGGCTTGGAATGGAGAAATGAAGCTTGGAGGAAGATGGGGGCTGAAGGGGGAAGATTTTAGGGTTTTGGGTCGTGTTGGGGAAGAAGAAAACGTTTGGGTTGGGTATAAATAGGTTGAGCTGGCGGCTGCCCAGAAATTAGGGTTTTAACACTAGTTAGTCGGTCAAAGAGCAACCACTGACCGACTAGTTTGGCAACTAGTCGGTCGGTTGACCAACGCAGACCGACTAAGTGCAAACAGTAACTCCTGAACGAAAATAGGATTCTAGAGTTAGTCGGTCCATGAACAAGTACTGACCGACTAGTTTAGCAACTAGTCGGTCGATGAACGTTCTTAGACCGACTAAGAGTAAACAGTAGCTGATACAAAAATAAGATGATGAGTTAGTCGGTTCAAGAAGCATTGCTGACCGACTAGTTTGTAACCTAGTCGGTCAACCAACGTTCTTAGACCAACTAACGATAAACAGTAACTACTGAATAATTTTAGAAAGCCAATTAGTCGGTCCAAGAAGGATTGCCGACCGACTGGATCGTCATCTAGTCGGTCGGTGGCCCTTCTTACACCGGCTAATGAGCACCAAAAGTTCCGATACGGAGCGCGGGGCCCCGGGATCGATTTCTAAGACTCCTAGGCTTGATCTATTAGTTAGATACGACCGTTATGAAGTCCGTCACGAATGACATACTTCGAAATCGACGATCCTAAGGAAGGAGCGAGAAAATACGACGAATCGATCGAAAATGAAATCTTCGGAGACGAAAACCACACGTGAGGAGAAAATCCACCAAAACATATATTATATTATATTAAATCCAGATACATGAAAAGCAGTCGTTACATCCTCCCCAACTTAAGAAAAATTCCGTCCTCGGAATCTCCAAATACTCACGAGTCCGGAAACAAAAGTGGGAAACGCTCTCGCATCTCATCCTCATTCTCCCAAGTAGATTCTCCAGGTGAGCCGTGTCGCCACATCACCCTCACAAGATTGACAACCTTGTTACGAAGCGATTTCTGACGCTTGTCCAGAATCTGCACTGGATGCTGGTCATACGTCATATCGGGGCGAACGGTAATCTCCGAAAAATCCACCGCATGAGACGGATCGCTAATGTATCGACGAAGCTGCGACACATGGAAAACATTGTGAACTCCTTCCAAAGACGGCGGCAAGGCCAAGCGATAAGCTACCTCGCCAACCCTCTCCAAAACGTCAAACGGTCCAATGTATCGCGGGCTCAACTTTCCACGCTTCCCGAAACGAATCACACCACGGTTCGGGGAAATCTTCAAGAACACATGGTCGCCCGGCTGAAACTCCAAAGGACGACGTTTAGCATCCGCCCAATGCTTAAAACGGTCCTGAGCAATCCTCAACCTCTCCCGAATATTCCTGACGATATCCACGGCCTCCACGATCATCTCAGGTCCCAACAACTCCCGATCACCAACGTCATCCCAACTCATTGGCGATCGACATTTCCTCCCATAAAGAGCGGCGAAAGGCGCCATGCCAATACTCGCCTGGAAGCTGTTGTTGTAAGAGAACTCCACCAAATGTAGATGGTCCTCCCACGAACCCTTGAAATCCAACATGCACGCCCTCAGCATGTCTTCCAAAATCTCAATCGTCCTCTCGGACTGGCCATCTGTCTGCGGATGGTACGCCGTGCTGAAACTCAGACGCGTACCCAAGCTCTTCTGCAAACTCTGCCAGAACTGAGATGTGAACCTCGTGTCTCTGTCTGACACGATACTCACGGGGACTCCATGAAGTCGCACGACCTCCTCCATATACCTCCTCGCCAGCGCCTCAGTGGACTGTCCTACTCGGAACGGAATAAAGTGCGCAGATTTGGTCAATCGATCTACGATCACCCAAATCGCGTCATTCTGCTTCGGACTCCGAGGTAGTCCAGTCACGAAATCCATAGTGATGTGTTGCCATTTCCACTCCGGAATCGGAAGCGGTTGTAGCAACCCGGCCGTACGCTGATGCTCCGCCTTCACTTGCTGGCAAACCAAGCACTTGGCTACACTCTGAGCCACGCTCCTCTTCATACCATGCCACCAATAATTCAGACGAAGATCCTGGTACATCTTGGTGCCACCAGGATGCACGGAATACGGCGAACTGTGTGCCTCCACCATCAGCTCCTCTCTGATATCCCCAGCTGGCACACACAACCTGGCTCCGAACCTCAGCGAGCCATCCTCATGAATCAAAAAGTCAGTCCGCAGACCGGCTTCCACCTGCTCCCGAATCCTCACCAGCTTCGGATCCTCAGCCTGGCCAGCCTTAATCCGATCCACGATCGTCGACTGTACCTGCATGTACATCAACGAAGAAGCCTCTCCAGGAAGAAAAATCTCCATGCCAGACTCGCAAAAATCCTACTGCAATCTCCACTGCGAGGTCAAAATCATCACCGCTGGAAGCCTACTCAAAGCATCCGGAACCACATTCACCTTGCCAGGGTGAAACTGCAAATCAATATCATAATCCGCCATAAGCTCCAACCATCGACGCTGTCGCATGTTGAGCTCCTTCTGAGTGAAAATATACTTCAAGCTTTTGTGATCGGTGAAAATCTTCACTTTCTCACTCAGCAGGAAGTGCCTCCAAATCTTAAGAGCAAACACAACGGCAGCCAACTCCAAATCATGCGTCGGGTAATTCTTCTCATGAACCTTAAGCTGACGAGACACATACGCCACAACATGCCCGTGCTGATGCAACACACAACCGAGACCCTTGCCAGAAGCATCGCAAAAGATCTCGAATCCACCACTGCGATCAGGCACAACAAGAATAGGAGCAGTCGTCAACCTCTCCTTCAAAACACCAAAAGCACTCTCACAATCACCCGACCAAACAAAAGCAACATCCTTCCGCGTCAACCTGGTCATCGGCTCAGCAATACGAGAAAAGTCCTTAATGAATCGCCGATAATAACCAGCAAGTCCAAGAAAACTCCGAATCTCAGACGCAGACGACGGAACAGGCCACTCCCTGATGGCCCGAATCTTCTCGGGATCCACCGAAATACCATCTCCAGTCACCACATGCCCGAGAAAAGCAACTCGATCCAGCCAAAACTCGCACTTCGAAAACTTAGCATACAAACGATGCTTCCTCAAAATCTCCAATACCGTCCTTAAGTGCGAGGCATGCTCTTCCTCCGACTTCGAATAGATCAGAATGTCGTCAATAAAGATAACGACAAACTTATCCAAAAAGTCGTAGAAAATCAGGTTCATCAGATTCATGAAAACTGCGGGCGCGTTAGTTACGCCAAAAGGCATAACCACGAACTCATAGTGTCCATACTTCGTCCTGAACGCTGTCTTCGGAACATCTCCCTTCTTCACCTTCAATTGATGGTAACCACTCCTCAAATCCAATTTAGAAAACACCCTTGAACCTCCAAGCTGATCAAAAATATCATCGATGCGAGGCAACGGGTATTTATTCTTAATGGTCACCGCATTCAACTCCCGATAATCCACGCACATGCGACGCGAACCATCCTTCTTCTTAACCAGCAACACCGGTGCTCCCCACGGAGACACGCTAGGATTAATATAACCCTTCAGCAAAAGCTCATCCAACTGCTTCCGCAACTCCTCCAATTCTGCAGGTGCCATACGATACGGCGCCTTCGAAATCGGCTGCGCACCCGGAACAAGATCGATAGAAAATTCCAAAGCTCGATCAGGTGGCAAACCAGACATCTCCTCAGGGAAGACGTCGCCAAAATCACGCACCACAGCTGGCCACTCAAGCTCCATTTGCATAGCCACAGCCTCCACCGGCCTGGCCCGAAATCTGACAGGACCAAGCGAACTGCTACCACGACTGAACTCAAACACTGGATGTCCAGGAATCTCGAACACCACCTTCTTCCTCCTGCAGTTAATCGTAGCATAGAAGCTCGCAAGCAAGTCCATCCCAAGAACTGCATCATAGTTGATGATGTCATGGACAATGAAATCAGCGAAAAGCTCATGTCCACAGACCACCAACGAGCAAGAACTGCACCCACGATGCACCGAGACTACACCGTTCCCTGTGATGATATTCCAACTCTTGGGTAGAGGGGACGTCGACAAGGAATGCCTTTCCATGAAGCTCCGAGAAATAATGCACATCGATGCACCAGAGTCAAAGAGGACCCGTGCAGGAAATGTGCAAACCAAAATCACACCTAACAATCAATTAACAATCAAACCCTAGTCTAGCAAACAAACATGTTCAAGCAAACAACACAATCTAACAATCAAACTAGCTAGGAAAGTAACAGCTAGATTGAGGATTACCTGCGATAACCTCATCCACAACCTCGCTCTCCGCAGCGGTCATCAGAAAAGCCTGCCTCCTCGGCGGAACAGCCTGCCGAAAAGCCTGCCCATGCGGAACAAGAGCCGACCCACGACCAGCAGGAACAGACGCTCGCTGCTGCAACGGCTGTGCTGCAACAGGTGCCTTCCAAGGCTGCTTCAACCTCGGGCACTCCCTGAGGACATGGGCGGGATCTCCACAGGCAATACATTGCCCCAAGAACCTCCTACACGATTCCTTGACATGGCCCTCCTTGCCACAGAAATGGCAAGTCCTCCGAACGGGCCCTCCTGGCCTCTTGAACTGAGCAGGCTGGTTCGGCCTGAATCCAGACCTAACCACAGCTCTCGCCTGCTCCACAGGCCTCTTCCCAGCGCCAACAACAGACCCTCTCCTCTGGTTCACGAGCAGCTCCTGCCTCTTGGCAGCGACCAGAACCTTCTGATAAGATTCTCGGTCAGAAGAGGTCACAAAACTCTGGAGCTCCGAAGCAAGCCCCTGCAGGAACCTCTGAGCCTTCTCCTCAGCGTCCTGCACCATCTTTGGTGCAAACCGACTCAGCCTCATGAACTCTTGGTGATATAGGTCCACCGACGAGTTCCCTTGCTTCAAATCGATAAAACGCTGCAGCATCTCTTCCCTGGCAGCCTTCGGGAAGAACTCACCCTCAAATCTAGCCTTGAAGGTAGCCCAGACGATCGGCTCCACCAACATCTTCTCTTCCGCATCCCACCAATTCCGAGCATTATCCTTGAGTTGCCTCTTCGCCAAATCAACCCATCCAGCCGGGGTGATCTTGGCCATCTTCAGATTGTCCTCAATGTTCCGAATCCACTCATCGGCAGCCAGAGGACCCTCAGAACCATCAAAATATGCGGGACCCAGCTCCCGAAATTGCTTCGCTCCTGGCTCAGAGCGAGGGGCATCCGGAAGAGCCCGGGCAGCTCAAGCAAATGGAGCATTCTGGACTTGCAAAAGCACGCCCTGCTGCACTTGCATCATCTGGAGCATCATCCGCATCATCTCACCTCTGGTGGGTTCCCGCTCAGGCTCCTCATCATGAGGGAGCGCATCACTACCCCCACCACGGGTGAAACGCCTTCCTGCCATCTAATGACACAGAGAACGAATCAGATTAGACTCATAGCCTATGACTCGGACGTCGAACTTAGTTTATTGGACATTCTAATATTATTATCGCTATTCCAAAAATCGCAGTTACAGAAGGACCTGCATGGGCCACCACTAAAACCTGTCATGACCCGCTTCCCTAAAATGGAGGCGAGACGTGAAAAGGTCCGCACGAGAGTGGAGCTGTGAAGCCCCAAACCCGATAAGCGTCCACGAAAACATAAACAGGTCCCTGTAACCACAACAGAATAACAATAATAACGCAAGGAGAGACTGAAATAAAATTCCACATCTCACAAATTGTCCAACATCAACAAGAGTCCAACATCCAGAAAAGCCACCAGGATAAAAGAAAAGAGTCCAAGGCCCAGAACAAGGCCAACAAAAGCAGCGACATAACAAAGTATAGGTGCTACGCACCGAATAACAAAACAACTATCTAACAAAAGTAAAACACAACGAAGACACTAGGACTGGTCCCCAGTGTCCACGTACTCCCCGTCAAACACAAGCTCGGGCTCGGCGTCAGCAAACACCTCGTCCTCAACGAGGTACTCAGGCTCAGGATCTAACATGTGTCACCCAAAAGAGTAAAGGGGCACATGTCAGCAAGTCTAAAAGACTTGGGCAAGGAAACTGAAAGTAAGGGGAACTAGCAACCTAGCAGTTATAGTAATAAGCAATGACATGGCAGTTAAGCATGATGCAGCAGTTTAAAAGAGAGACAAGCACGCACGATGTAGCGAAAGCTACCAATTCACTAATCACTTATCACTTATCACTTATCACTTAGTGAATAGAGAGTCCACCTGCTGGCCAGCTCGTGGCTCAGGCCGCTTATCTCGTATCACTAATAAACACTTATCACGATCATCACTTAGTGCATAGAGAGTCCACCTGCTGGCCAGCTCGTGGCTCAGGCCGCTTATCTCGTATCACTAGTAAACACTTATGCACTAGAGAGTCCACCTGCTGGCCGGAGTGGCGGATCAGGCCAACTCGGGGCTCAGTCCGCTTATCTCTTACCCCACCCATATGTGTCGAGCGTTGGGGTTTCCAACTACATGGCTCGCTTCTGGAACACGAGCCAGGAAAATAATAGCGTTGTAGCGTGTGCTACGCAATCACAATAATTAATCACTATGCGATGCCAGGAACAGACATTAGCGTACAGTTAATCGAATTTAAACGTGACAGGCAATATGCAATGGCATGAACATATTCGCGTACCGTTAATTTAAAGTAAACGTGACATACAAACATGATGAGGGTGACAGACCAAGCTTTGTTGTCAAGCTAGGTCAATGGCGTCTAAACAGCTATCCTTTCACCGTCTAGTCTCTTTTACGCTAAAGCAAGGTAAATGGCCTAAGACATGGCCCAAATCAAAAGATGCAAGTTTCACTTGCCTATCACCGGGGATGACGGTTACGAAAGTTCGTTTCCGCGGATGCTAGCCTACGGGGAATCGCTGTTATAGGGAACAATAATCAAAACACAAGTATTTTATTAGGGTTTCATAAAAATTACAATAGGATATGAAAACAACGGTAGATCGATTTCTTACCGAGAGGAGGCGGAAGAAACACTCCGGGGAACCCTAGGATCAGATCTGGAAGCAAATGGAGAAGTTTGGGGAAACTAGGGTTTTGGGGGATTTGGGGATTTTGATGGGTTTTGGTGAGATTTTGGGGAAGATGAGAGGTAGATGGAGTGAATGGATGGTTTGGATGATGGATTTAGGGCTTGGAATGGAGAAATGAAGCTTGGAGGAAGATAGGGGCTGAAGGGGGAAGATTTTAGGGTTTTGGGTCGTGTTGGGGAAGAAGAAAACGTTTGGGTTGGGTATAAATAGGTTGAGCTGGCGGCTGCCCAGAAATTAGGGTTTTAACACTAGTTAGTCGGTCAAAGAGCAACCACTGACCGACTAGTTTGGCAACTAGTCGGTCGGTCGACCAACGCAGACCGACTAAGTGCAAACAGTAACTTCTGAACGAAAATAGGATTCTAGAGTTAGTCGGTCCATGAACAAGTACTGACCGACTAGTTTAGCAACTAGTCGGTCGATGAACGTTCTTAGACCGACTAAGAGTAAACAATAGCTGATACAAAAATAAGATGATGAGTTAGTCGGTTCAAGAAGCATTGCTGACCGACTAGTTTGTAACCTAGTCGGTCAACCAACGTTCTTAGACCGACTAACGATAAACAGTAACTCCTGAATAATTTTAGAAAGCCAATTAGTCGGTCCAAGAAGGATTGCCGACCGACTGGATCGTCATCTAGTCGGTCGGTGGCCCTTCTTACACCGGCTAATGAGCACCAAAAGTTCCGATACGGAGCGCGGGGCCCCGGGATCGATTTCTAAGACTCCTAGGCTTGATCTATTAGTTAGATACGACCGTTATGAAGTCCGTCACGAATGACATACTTCGAAATCGACGATCCTAAGGAAGGAGCGAGAAAATACGACGAATCGATCGAAAATGAAATCTTCGGAGACGAAAACCACACGTGAGGAGAAAATCCACCAAAACATATATTATATTATATTAAATCCAGATACATGAAAAGCAGTCGTTACAGCCATACTGCTTAATAATGTAATGCGCGCTATCTTGTTCTTCCGAGGCCAAGCATCAAAAGCTTCCTTGTCTCGTCGATGTTGGGCCGTAGTGCCCAACTCGGGTTCAATCATAACGTTCTTTAGAGTTTCGAGCACTTCTTGCTCCTCTAGAACGTATTGTATCTTGATGGACCAACGTTTGTAATTATCGCCGTTGAGTTTTTCACCTTTGTTTAACTCAGCGACGATATTCTTTGAAGCGGAAGACATTTTACTTTTAAAATGCTGCAAAAGACACAAAACCGAAGGTTTGATCAAAACATTGCATAAAAATTCTTAAAATATAACTCCCACTTGAAATGATAATAGAATATCCCATTTGGATAGTTCGAAAAATTTAAATCCCACTTGGAATTATATTATATTTGATAAGTTACTTTCGAAAAATATTGAAGATGTTGTTCTAGAATCGAAAAGGTCTCTATGATTCCAATCACCATCTAGAACAACCTTCAATATTCCCCCATCACTTATCAAACAATCGTACTCTTATAGTACTTCGCAGCGGAAAATTACTTTTGAAAAACATATCTTTCAAAATGGAATAGATGAGAGTTTGCGCAAAGAATTTTAGCGCAACAATTGCCAAGCTACGAGACCTGTTCTACACACCCATGGGTTAGATAACCATGGCCGGATCGTGGTAGGACTTGGAATTCTAAATTGCGCTATCCCGATTAAGGACGGGACATAACCTATTTGAAAACATCTTTTTCAAAAAATTTAAAATACATTGGCTAATCTCTGTAGAGTAGAGCACAACGTCATAAGTACATTGGCTAATCTCCGTAGAGTAGAGCACAATGACATGGCTAATCTCGCATGAAGTAGAGCATTATGGCTAATCTTCAAGGAGTAGAGCCCAAGGAAAAACTTCATTAAAATGTTAGCCCCGTATGGGCAAGTCGACACAGTGGTTAGCCCCGTATGGGCTAATCGGCACATTCGAGTTTGACCAAGGCCTTTTGTCACCACGTATGGGTCATTCGGCAAGTTTGCGATCGACCAAGACCATCTGCCGGATTGGTCGACCAAAACAACCAAATTGGTCGACCAATTATTTTTGGTCTGCAACTTCTTCCGGCCAGGGCCTCTGCCCTGGCCGAGGCTTGGCCAAGGGCCGGCCAGGCCCTGGCCGAGGCCAGGGCGCCGGCCCTGGCCTCTGCCAGGGCCGGCAGGCTGAGGCCGAGGCCGGCCATTGCCGGCCTGGCCTTGGCCGGCCACTACCGGCCTGGCCATGGCCGGCCATGGCTTGGCCATGGCCGGTCATGGCCAAGGCCATTTGGCATTAGCCGGCCATGGCCCCTTTGGCCATGGCCGGCCACCCCCTTTGAATGGGGTTGCCGCACACCCCACCGGAGGGGTGGCCGTGGTGGTTATTGGCCGTAGCCAACCCCCTCCGCATGGGGAGGGGGGTGCATGGCCTTCATAGCCCATTTGGCCATGGCACACATGCACTAAAATTCATCTTCTCCAATGGAGATAACTACCATCATCTTCCTCGATGAAGCACCCGTTCGTCGATGAAGCACCCGTTCGTCGAGAAATTAGTTATTTTCTAATGGCCGTGTGACAAAAATGAAAAATAACATACTACGTGAACGGTCTGTTCTTCCCGTCACGGAGAGTTCCTACCATATCCGTAATGATAGGAGACCCTAACGTGAAAAGAACAACCGCTGCGTTCTCTCCGTCACGAAGCGTTCCTACCATATCCGTAATGGTAGGAGACCCATTCGTGAAAAAGACAACGACTCGTTCATAGTTTCGACGGGACGGTGGTTTGACCGGGGCGAACCCGTATGGCTCTGATACCAATGTAGGATCCTGCCAAAACAGAGTTAGGATCGATAAATGAAGTTGAGACTTACGCTTGCGTATGCGGCACGGTAGTCTACGAACTTCGCCTTCGGATTCGCCACGACAGATCGAGTCTTCTCACGAACGGAGTAAGGCTACTAAATCCACAATCTAAATCTCTACTTTTAGATTAAGAACTTGGATAAAGGGAGAGGAAGTATTTCGGCAGAGCTTCCCTAGAATGAAAATGCATGCAAGAATGCCATGCAAAAGTGTAAGGAAATGGCTAACCCTTGGGTCTTATTTATAGCCCCCAAGGTAGTTATTTTAGGATCAATTGTTCCTTTGGAACAATTTAACTAAGGTGTACCATCGTACATGGCATATTATAAGCTTAAGTTGTACCATATGCATGGTACAATATAAGCTTAAGATATTACCCCTTTATTAGCCATATGTCGCATGCACTTGTGCATATATAATGCGACTTTTCCATCAATCTAGAGATCCTCTCCGCAAGGGAACATATTCCCTTTGCACACGACTTCGTGTACGCGACGTTCGAGGTCCGTATTCCCTCGTACATCCCCTACAAGGGTGTACTAACGTCTTCCATATCCAACACAAACAACTACTTTCCAACCCCCACAAAATTCTCCGCATGTGGGATTTCCTATGTAGATCCCGCATAGCCGAGGGCTCTCTGGGTATAGGGTCGGGCCTAGCGGAATTTTGCAATTGTAAGGCTAGTACGACAAACGTTATTGCAGCTGCAGCGGCGGTACATAACTCACAACCCGAATGGTCTCCTTGTGTATCCATGTCACCTTTAATTGAATAACACATATATTTACTGTTAATTATATACCTACCATGCTACATATGAGTAACACATTTCACATAAAATTGTGCATATCAAAATGTTTTGCCCTCAGATTTACTGTGTAATCATAGGGAAACACGTGGTTGATTTACCGTTGCTCTATCCTTTTCACCCCATAAATGAAACAATGAGACAAGCCCCAAAAATTCAACAAGATGCCATTCACAAAAAAACAGAAAGCAGCAACCATGCACCAACCATATTATAAAACGAGCCAAAAATACCAACATCAAAATCCCAAAAACCACCACGGAGACGAGGTCCTATAATATGCTACACAGACCCTATAATAGCATCAAAAACCCCCAAATTCAACAAGTTGACATGAAGTAAAAAATAAGAAACAAGTCACCATGGACATAAACTCCCAAAACCGCTTCACTAAGCTTGGAGGAATGGCAGGACCATGTTATAAAACGAGCCAAAAATACCAACATCAAATCCCAAAAACCTACACGAAGACGAGGTCCTATAATATGCTACACAGACCATATAATAGCATCAAAAAACCCCAAATTCAACAAGTTGACATGAAGTAAAAAATCAGAAACAAGTCACCATGGACATAAAATCCCAAAACCGCTTCCCTAAGCTTGGAGGAATGTCCCAACCATGTTATAAAATGAGCCAAAAATACCAACATCAATATCCCAAAAACCTTCATGGAATCAAATCCAATAATCTGATAAACTGACCCTGTAATAGCTTAATTAAATCCCAAATTGCATTGATGAGCCATGAACACAAAAAAATTGAAAAACGTCTCCATGGACAGCACATAACAAAACAGCACAATCACATATGTTTTTAAATTGATACAAACCCTAATTTTAAAATGCCCCAACATTGTAAACGTCAACATGGGGCTTAAAGCGAACCATCGTAGCAAGGCATCCTACGTGTAGGTCTGTAATGAAAATTTCCTTCTTTCAATCATCAATTTTTTTCCATCATTGGGCACATTTTAGATTGCACAATTATCTGCATTCATATATAAAATAAATTGTACACCCTAGCCGCAATCAGAAAATTACGTCCCAAGATTATATGAAATAGCCGCAAGCAAACCAACAACAAACATCAGCAATCTGAAATTGCCGCAATATTCTAAGAAATCCAAACAACAAACCAACAACCAACAACCAACACAATCGCAAGATTCTAAGAAATTGCCGCAAGCAACCATGCCCAGCAAACCAACATCACCCATCAGCAAACCCATTTAAACCCTAGCTTCATCACAGCAGAAATAAATTTTATAGAGGGCAAAAGATTATACCTCTGAGATAAAATCCCAAAATTAGAGAGAGATCCTGACGACCGAAGGTAGGGTTTTGCTCTGAGCTTCACCGACGAACCCAACAAGCTTGGCACACCCCCTCCTTCAGAGCCTATCAGGAAATCAAAGCCAGAAACCTTGAGATCAGCAATGGCCGCATGCAACGCCGCTGGAAAACGCGAGAAGATAGCTAGGGTTTTTTTCTCCCCCAACTGAAAACCACGCGAAGGAAGATGAGGAGATGGGGTTTCTGACCGTGTGGGACCGGCAACGAGGATTCTCAGCGAAATCGCCGCTTTTTCCGGGGATTTCAGACCGAGAAAGCAAGGCGGCCACGTCGGAGAAGAGGAGGAACGAAGAAATCGCCGCTCGGTCGCCGAAAGAAACAGGCCCGAGGAAAGCGAGAGAGGAAAGTGAGTGAATATTGCTGAATTGACGCGTGAATAGTGACCCAAATACACTTTCCACGTGACTTTCTCACAAAAGAAACATGCCCTAAGGTGAGAATCCTACCATAATCCAAGTGGGATGAAGCTTCTCCTCTTTAATTTCTTCTTCCTTTAATCCTTCAATTGTCATTCAATTCCTCCTTTAATAACTCCTTCCTTTTAATCCCCTTCATTTTCCTTCTCCTTCTTCTTCCTTTAATTCTTTCCTTTCTTTCATTTTTTTTCCTTCAAGAAAACTCACGGCCAAGGGGGAGGGGGGACCAAAGGGAAAATGAAATGAATAAGGAAAGAAAGGAAGAGAGAGAGAATGAGTATTTAATCTCCTTAGAAAATATCTACCCAAGTTAACCTAAATTACCTTAAAACCTTTCCTAAAAAGGAAACATCATCATCATCATCCCAAGTTCTCTTTATTTACAACAATGCTATGCCCATAAAAGGAAATACCTCATCCCCAAGCTTCCTCACTATTTACTAATTTGCCATTTCCATTTATGGTAAGTACTCAATATAATATCTTTGAAGTCCACTTATTTACAAGTTTGCCATTCTACTAAAAAGGAAAGTCTCTTCAAAATATCTCCATCTCTACACACCCACTCATATACTCTACACACATCACTAACTAATTGTAGGAATATGATGCCCTCGAGACCATTTATTCCTGTGTGAATAGCACAAACATCTTGTTCGAAATAACAGTAAGCTGTTTGGTAATAATTTATCTAAGTTATATTGTAATGTAGTTAACGTTAGATATCAATTTAGGTAAAGTCCTGAGACTTTATGCAAGGTCAAACGGGTATCGAGATGAGTATCTCGATCATGGAGAAACGTTTGACCGTCTGTAGCATAAGTCTGAAATGGTTCGTGGTCGTAGATGTTTCGAGACAAGGATATCGAAACATCGGATAGACCATTGTGTCTTAGTCTTCACCGTTTAGCGGTGGCGATGATCTCATGATCGCCTGACTTGGCGAAGTCGAAGACGAGACACAGGTGCTCATTAGAATGAGTTCACTGAACGATCCACTAGAGTTATCATATGGTTATATTGACCAATCTGTCAGTGATAACTCTGAGTGATGATAGGATAGTTGGTCTTTTGACTTGAGGTCATTTTGACAGACCTGTGCGTGAACGGTGCCACTTAGATCAACTGACCTAGCTTCGAGGCAAGGCCTGTCGAAAGGTCTTTTGATTGGGTGTCACTTGAAACGTACGAGGCGAGTAATGACCAAGAGAGGATTCGTCTCTCCCGGTCAATGGGAGTTAGTGTCGTAGAGTTAGTTCGGTCTTTAGTAAAAACTCTGCGTAGAGTATGTTGGAAGAAGTCCAACATTTATTGACTAAAGATTGATCGAAACTAACCGGAGTCAAGTTATTGGGGTTGACAGTTTTGACCGTACCCCAGACTTGATCTACACGACACAGTTTAGACGAAGAGACTATAACTGCGGAAATCATCACGGAAACAGTCAGGTGGTCCCGACAATACTCATGTCAATGAGTCAACCACATAATGATGATTCCTGAAGCAGGGACGGCAACCTCTGCTCGTGGTCACTGCCGTATAGGGCTTCGAGCCCAACCTGTTGTAAGGGTCAGGCTGTAGGGTCTCACACAGAGTGCAACGCTTCGTCTAGTAATAGGTAGAAATTAGTTAGGGAGAATAATTGCATTTTTGATGCAAGGGATGAAATAATTGCATTTGATGCAATATGATAATTTAAGCTTAGATAGGGACTATTTTGCATTTGATACAAAAGCGATTAAATATGTATTAAATTGTTTAATACAATATTTAATAAAAGAAACGCAAGGAAAAGTTCACGGGTAAGACGGGAATGTCCCGGTCTAGACCCAGGTTCGAACGGCGTCCAATTCGGATACCAAACGTAAGAGTTATGTCCAAAAAACCCCAAGCCCATAGAGTAATCAGCCCAAGGGGCTGATTAAAAATTAAAGGCCCAGAAGCCCAAGGCCCGGCCAAATGGCCGGGCAATTGAATGGGCCCGCGCGTGCCCACGTGGGCGCTGGACCCACGCGGGCACGTGCTTTGCACGCACCCGCGTGGGGCGCCAGCGCCCACGCGGGGCGCTTGCCCAGCACGCGCCCGCTGGGCGCGTGCAGGGCACGCGCCCACGCGGGGCACGCTGAGGCGCGTGCGCTGCACGCGCCTCGAGGCGCGTGCAGCGCACGGGCCTGGCGCAGTGGGCCCCGCACGCAGCCGTAGGGCTGCGTGCTTCGTGTGGCGGCTGGGTTTGTGTTTTTGGGTGGGGTTTTTGGCATGTTTGAACACTCAATCGGAGGGGCAAACGAACTCCGATTGACGAACGGTTTTTTCCTATGCGTTCACCGTTGAACGCTTGTCGTATTGATAGGTTGTATCGATCTTGAAGCTCAACGGTGAGTGAGTTAAAATTCACGGAAGTTTGCACTTTGTGAAGTGCAAACTAACTTGATTTTAACTAACCCAAATATTTAGTCCCACATCGGATTTTGAGAAAAGGGGAGAGTCCGCCGCCTATATAAATAGGGGTCTCCCCCCTTTCTCAAAACTCGTCCCAAGCTCTAGATCTGAGCGGCTTTCGTAAATGTTGGAGCACGCTCGGATCTAAGCTTTAATAAATATTTCTCTTCTCCCTAAATTTCTGCCTTACTCCTGCGGGCTCTAGCAAAGCCACAAAGGAGTTCGGATTGTGAATCTGAAATCTAGGCGGAGGTTTCACTCGCGTGAAACTTTCTTCGGCGCGTGGTTGGCTCGGCGGCACGAGGATTGATCGCCTCGGGATGCGGAGCGGTTCGAGGAGCGGTTCGGGGAGCGGTTCAAGGAGCGGCTCAGCGTGGGACGGGAGCAGCTCGGAAGACGGCGCGGAACATCTCGCCTGCTCCAGGGCTGAGATTCCGGGTATGTGGTTAAAGTATTTTATTAGCATTAGTTTAGTTTAATCGCAGTAGGCTAGATCCTTCTTGGGATGGTCAGATCCATCCCAAGTCGGCATATATCTTGGCATAGGGTCTTGGACCTTAGGGCTAAGTTAAAAATGTTTTAACTGCATGTTAATTAGGTTAACATAGTTTTTCTTCCGCTGCTATTGTTTTTCTGTCTATGTTCCGTCCGACTTAGGACGGGACTAGAGTTTTTGTGCTCTAAGGGACCGCGAAATCCCCAACAGTGGTATCAGAGCCTAGGTTTGCGTAGTCGATCTAGGTACTGCGATTTCATTAAACATGTTAATGCTTTTAAATACTTTTGAATTTTTAAAGTTATTAGATAATTTTAAAAATGTTTTTAAAGTTCAAAATTCTATGTGATAAATTTTTTGAACATGAAAATTTTTTAAAATGACGTTTTAGAATTTATGTGATAATTTTAAAACTAATTTTAAATATTTAAAAGTTTAAATTTATTTTGGATGCCTAAAAATTTTTATATGATAAATTTTTTTTAAGCATGGAAATTTTAAAATGGTGTTTTTAAATTTATGTGATAAATTTTAAAATTGATTTTAAGGCTTTAAATTTATGCGATAAGTTTAAAATATTTTAGATGTTTAAAAATTGTATATGATAAATTTTTGAACATGAAAAATTTTTAAAAGTAATGTTTTAAATTTATAAGTTATTTTTTAAAACTGATTTTAAAAATCTAAAAATTGTTTATGCGATAAACTTAGTTTATTTAATTGTTAAATAGATATACACTTTCATTTTATGTTGATAAAATTAGTGTAGCTTTAATTTTAATGGCTTGTTAATCTTGTCCCTTATTTGATAACACAAGACAACCCTTTAGGTTAGCCATTAAAAATGACTAAAATTTATTACTTGAATTTTAATGACATGCTATGTTTTAATAAATCATTAACAACAATATTAAGACCTAATTCCTGATTAGGGTAGTCCTTTAAATGAATTTTAAATTCTAATTGTTATAATTAATTTTCATTAAAGGACTTCGCTTCTAGCGTTGTTAATAAAATTTATTAAAATCCTAATAACGATTAGGGTAGCACGTGAACCTTATAGTTGATAAGGACTTAATAAAAGTTATTAAACAAATCCTAAAAATTTTGAATTTAAGGATTCAACTAGTTGATAGGATTAATTAGTTGTTAATAAAAGCTGTTTAGTCTATGGCATACATACAAAAATGACAAGCGTCATTCAATGGACCATGATCCAGTCAATGTGCTTGGCTAAGAGTTCTGGGTCAACCCTTGCTAGTCCAAGGGGCAGTGATCCTGGCTTAGTCAATTCCCTGGCTGTGTTCCGCTGGACCGCAATGTCGCGAATCATGATTGTATGACACCATGGACTATATCTAAGTCAAATACGTTAATGATCTTTTTGAAGATTAGCCGTAGCCCTCCTTGTTTTAGGGGTTAGCAACTATAGGGCCCGTATTACAGTTGTTGAGATACACTCAAGCTGTGACATGACAACCTTGTAGAAACCAACTTCTTAAATACATAAGATGACATCTTGACTTGACCCAAACCGACGTTGTCGTGAATACACCGAGCGGCGGCGCAAGTTTAGTCAATGATGTAATCTGCCTAGATGTAGTCTAAGACCTGACCCAAACCGACGTGTCGTGCATACACCGAGCTAGGGGCAAGTCAGGCTAGACATGAAAACAAGGGTCCGACTAGACTAGACATTGTGATTTGGATGAGCACACTCATGATCACGAATGGCTAGGGGCAAAAACCGACTAAGAGAGTCATATCCGATATGATCGATGAAGAGTCATCTTCCGATCGCATAGTCAATCAACTTGTTGAGCTACACTCAAGGTTGTTTAGACTCAAGGTGATTGGTACTCTTACCCATTAATTTTTAATTCGATTAAATCGTTCGTTATTAAGCTTTAAAACGATCGTAAAAATAGTGGGAGGATATAGATAGATAAAAGCCAATCTACCTATATTTAATATTGAACATATGCTAAAACTAGGGCAAGACTATGTTTACCGAAAGAATCAATTGATAATATTGGAATTAGTTAATTGGTCAATAAGTTGATTAATTGAATATCGAGTTAAATTCTAATTGATAGAATTAAAACTATATTCTCGTTGACATTAAATGACCTTCTAAAGAACAGACTTAAGAAATATGATTTCATTAAGTTTTGGGTCCAGCAAATAAATTAAAGCTACATGTCACTCGTCTCTATATGAGGCAGCTTGAACATATAGGACATTCAAAGTATGTTTCTCCCTACAACTTGTCGAGCTACCCTCAAGGTTGTATGGACAAACAATTTTGATCCGCAAAGTTCAAAAATTCAATCAAACCGTTTGAGTCGAATACGAGTGCATGAGCGGTGCAAGACTGTGTATCCCAACCGGATCTTGAGACAAGCAACTTCTTGAGCTACACTCAAGATTGCAAAGCTCAAGCGTTTGGATACATAAGTTGCTTGCATAGCTATTTATTTATGTTGATATCTAAATGTGATTTAGAAAAGGAAGAAGGCACTTCGGAAAGTCAATTGAGAAAGTTAGTTTAATTTATCATTAGTAGAGGCATAAGTAGGAGGAAATGAAAATGTGACATATTTTGATGTCACGATTTCAGAATAAATTGTTATACAAAAGACGTTTAACACATTTTGACGAATGTCGTCACATTGCTTCTGAAGTAATGTTTTGTGTTAAGTAATTTGTAAATAACTATATATATTAAATGTTAATATATAAATACACAAGATAGTAGCAAACTTATATGGTAAAATTAGACTAGGCCGTATCAAGAGATTAAGCTTCACAAGTCACATAAAGAGGGGTCTGACCTCTCGTATTATGAAGTCTACGGACACTTGTGAGTCTTAGCCTCTTAGATACAATGGCCGAAACCCATCTGTGAGACAGTGGGAGAATGAGTTGTCGAACTCAGTCTAGTACATACTGATGTACCCGAGTCTAGATTAACCAAAATAAATTATTCGTATATTTTATTAAGACACGTGTTCTTGATGAAACACAAGTCTGATAAAATAAAGAACGAAATGACTAAAGTATTTAAACTGATTCGATTAGATCGAATGGTCAAATACTTAGCTACATAAAATCTTGAGTAATTAAAAGAAAATGTGATTTTCTCTCAGATCAAGTCTGTTAACACATCGGTGTGTTAAAAGGTATGAATCACACTTAGTTAGACTTGGTGCGATCCATAAATAAGTGACTCTGAGTTAACTCCTCCCTCTGGGTTAAGTCCCAGATAGTAATGCCTAGGTTTTGATAAAGTTCTATGAGAACATTATCAATAAGATATTCATTAAATCAATCACGAGGAAGTTGAATTATTACTCGAATCTCGTGAGACGGATTGTCGAGTTAGACATCATAACTGATGATGACTTAGTCAACTTCTAGGATGATATTCGGAGTAGTAACTCCGATTTAAAACTTGATGCAATCAGAATAGGTCTGTGTGCGTAAATAAATTTGAGAATTTAGTTTACGTACCCAAGGAAAATGTTTCCTCACTTGCTGCAAGTAAATCTTTAAGTTGAAAGGTTGGTGCAGAAAGAAAATAGTGAAGTACAATAATGTTGGACGGGAACAGTTTTCATCCTAATTTCTTTAAAACGGATTATGATGAAACCGGTTTCGCTAACAGATGTGTACAGATCTACTCGGACCAAAGCCGATGTAAAACGCTTAAGTTGACCATGAAAATTTGCGCATTCACTTATAAGTTCGTTTTTCTAAATATGATTTAGACGAACCAACTTATATGAATTAGCCAGATAGTTTTCAAGGTCAGTGGGAGCGTATAAATTACATGCGAATCATCAAAGGGATGGAACATACATTTTGACAAAGTAATCAAAAGGTTTGATACTTTATCAAGAATAGATATGAGCCATTTAAAATGACCATTAACTAATTTAAAATTATTATCGTAAGGTACGATGAACTGGATAAGATCCAAGTAAAATAAAATATTATGGATTCCGACAGACCAAATGAATTATTTGAATGAGATTCAAATGGTTGGTCTGACATGAACATAGAAACCCCTTAAGTCTATAGAGTAGACGGTTTTAGCAGATCCACTCACGAAGGCTCTATCACATGAAGTCGGGAAAACTTATGTGTAAAAACGATATTAGATATCGAGATAAATGGGCCTGAGTACAAGTGGGAGATGTAGGAATATGATGCCCTCGAGACCATTTATTCCTGTGTGAATAGCACAAACATCTTGTTCGAAATAACAGTAAGCTGTTTGGTAATAATTTATCTAAGTTATATTGTAATGTAGTTAACATTAGATATCAATTTAGGTAAAGTCCTGAGACTTTATGCAAGGTCAAACGGGTATCGAGATGAGTATCTCGATCATGGAGAAACGTTTGACCGTCTGTAGCATAAGTCTGAAATGGTTCGTGGTCGTAGATGTTTCGAGACAAGGATATCAAAACATCGGATAGACCATTGTGTCTTAGTCTTCACCGTTTAGCGGTGGCGATGATCTCATGATCGCCTGACTTGGCGAAGTCAAAGACGAGACACAGGTGCTCATTAGAATGAGTTCACTGAACGATCCACTAGAGTTATCATATGGTTATATTGACCAATCTGTCAGTGATAACTCTGAGTGATGATAGGATAGTTAGTCTTTTGACTTGAGGTCATTTTGACAGACCTGTGCGTGAACGGTGCCACTTAGATCAACTGACCTAGCTTCGAGGCAAGGCCTGTCGAAAGGTCTTTTGATTGGGTGTCACTTGAAACGTACGAGGCGAGTAATGACCAAGAGAGGATTCGTCTCTCCCGGTCAATGGGAGTTAGTGTCGTAGAGTTAGTTCGGTCTTTAGTACAAACTCTGCGCAGAGTATGTTGGAAGAAGTCCAACATTTATGGACTAAAGATTGATCGAAACTAACCGGAGTCAAGTTATTGGGGTTGACAGTTTTGACCGTACCCCAGACTTGATCTACACGACACAGTTTAGACGAAGAGACTATAACTGCGGAAATCATCACGGAAACAGTCAGGTGGTCCCGACAATACTCATGTCAATGAGTCAACCACATAATGATGATTCCTGAAGCAGGGACGGCAACCTCTGCTCGTGGTCACTGCCGTATAGGGCTTCGAGCCCAACCTGTTGTAAGGGTCAGGCTGTAGGGTCTCACACAGAGTGCAACGCTTCGTCTAGTAATAGGTAGAAATTAGTTAGGGAGAATAATTGCATTTTTGATGCAAGGGATGAAATAATTGCATTTGATGCAATATGATAATTTAAGCTTAGATAGGGACTATTTTGCATTTGATACAAAAGCGATTAAATGTGTATTAAATTGTTTAATACAATATTTAATAAAAGAAACGCAAGGAAAAGTTCATGGGTAAGACGGGAATGTCCCGGTCTAGACCCAGGTTCGAACGGCGTCTAATTCGGATACCAAACGTAAGAGTTATGTCCAAAAAACCCCAAGCCCATAGAGTAATCAGCCCAAGGGGCTGATTAAAAATTAAAGGCCCAGAAGCCCAAGGCCCGGCCAAATGGCCGGGCAATTGAATGGGCCCGCGCGTGCCCACGTGGGCGCTGGGCCCACGCGGGCACGTGCTTTGCACGCACCCGCGTGGGGCGCCAGCGCCCACGCGGGGCGCGTGCCCTGCACGCTCCCGCTGGGCGCGTGCAGGGCACGCGCCCACGCGGGGCGCGCTGAGGCGCGTGCAGCGCACGGGCATGGCGCAGTGGGCCCCGCACGCAGCCCTAGGGCTGTGTGCTTCGTGTGGCGGCTGGGTTTGTGTTTTTGGGTGGGGTTTTTGGCATGTTTGAACACTCAATCGGAGGGTCAAACGAACTCCGATTGACGAACGGTTTTTTCCTATGCGTCACCGTTGAACGCTTGTCGTATTGATAGGTTGTATCGATCTTGAAGTTCAACGGTGAGTGAGTTAAAATTCACGGAAGTTTGCACTTTGTGAAGTGCAAACTAACTTGATTTTAACTAACCCAAATATTTAGTCCCACATCGGATTTTGAGAAAAGGAGAGAGTCCGCCGCCTATATAAATAGGGGTCTCCCCCCTTTCTCAAAACTCGTCCCAAGCTCTAGATCTGAGCGGCTCTCGTAAATGTTGGAGCACGCTCGGATCTAAGCTTAAATAAATATTTCTCTTCTCCCTAAATTTCTGCCTTACTCCTGCGGGCTCTAGCAAAGCCACAAAGGAGTTCGGATTCTGAATCTGAAATCTAGGCGGAGGTTTCACTCGCGTGAAACTTTCTTCGATGCGTGGTTGGCTCGGCGGCACGGGGATTGATCGCCTTGGGATGCGGAGCGGTTCGAGGAGCGGTTCAAGGAGCGGCTCGGCGTGGGACGGGAGCAGCTCGGAAGACGGCGCGGAACATCTCGCCTGCTCCAGGGCTGAGATTCCGGGTATGTGGTTAAAGTATTTTATTAGCATTAGTTTAGTTTAATCACAGTAGGCTAGATCCTTCTTGGGATGGTCAGATCCATCCCAAGTCGGCATAGATCTTGGCATAGGGTCTTGGACCTTAGGGCTAAGTTAAAAATGTTTTAACTGCATGTTAATTAGGTTAACATAGTTTTTCTTCCGCTGCTATTGTTTTTCTGTCTATGTTCCGTCCGACTTAGGACGGGACTAGAGTTTTTGTGCCCTAAGGGACGCCAATTCCCCAACACTAATAACCAATGTGCCACTACTATGCACATCGTCCCCTACTATACACACACACTCTTACTATACACAAAACCAATAATTACAAAAATGTCATCACCACTAATTGTAATAATAACAATAATAAATAATAATGCACTACCATATGCACCACCGTACATGTTACTATATACACCACATACGTATATACACTCTACACACGTATACCAATATGCATACACTACACAAATACGCAATCATAAATACCCTACCGTAAATGGCACTCGGGCCATTACAGGTATTAATAATCATTGATTGCACACACCCAAACGAAATCACTACCAACGCATACTCTCCATATTAGTACCCCATATCGAATTCACCATAATTATCGTAGGATTTTATTTTATTATCTTAAACTCTCGATACCATATCTTTAGGTGGTTGGTTATTATCGTTGTAGTACTCTTTACAAAATGAAGTTCGTGGTTTTGCAGGTCGGTTGTCCCGAGGATACGATACCTAGACTCACCAGGATTATTACTTGTTCGATCTCCTATGCTTGGAGTAGCGCTCACACATTTTGAGATGAGCCAAGTTTTTGGCATCACTGCTGGGGATAACAGTACTTGCGATCTACAATTTCAGTTCGTTTGGAGGAACATTCGGTGAGATCCTTCCATCTTATAGTTTAGGGTTTTTGTTAGTTTTTTTGTTTTATTTTCTTTTATAAAAAATTCAAAAAAAAATGGAATACATGAATTTCTATTGCACAAACAATTGGCATGATGCAGAGTATAATGCTGCACACTAACATAGGATGTAGACGCTTAAGATCGTTAGTTTTAATCAGACTGATTGTGAAACTTTCTTTCAGGCCTGGAGGAGGTTCACATACATAGTATCGAGCTATCCGCAACACGGGTACACAAAGAAAGAGCTTATGGAGTCCTTCTTATGTTGACTACGACCACAGCTGTAGGAATTTTTGGGAGTCATGACGTCGACAGAGGCGTGGAAGTACATGGAGTCCCTACAAGAGAATGATCAGATCATTAATAAGACTTCAGAGCGTGATTCAACAGAGCCTTCATGCCATGATCAAGGAGAGCAAAGCGTAGACGTACCATTGCAACCCTTGAAAGAGGAAGTTTATTTGCTCATTCAGACACAGGAGACTGCATCCCATCAATTCCAAGAAAATTTCCTTGCTCGGAGTCGACAAATTCAGCAATCCATTAAAAACTTACTCTGATTGTCACTTGCTTAGAAGAAAGTAATTCTTTTGAAATTCAATTTCAAGAATCTAATATGAGTTCATCTTCTATTGCAGGTATATCGAGCGAGCCATGTCACGATGAAGGAACAAATAAGAATATTAACATGGCTTGAAGCGTGTGCAAAAGAGAGGACGAGCTAGCAATTTCGGATGAACGGGAGGAGGAGACACTAGGGACACTGGTTTAGAGATTATCACTATGGAGCCCGAACCACTCTTTCCCCCAGTTTTTTTCCCAAAATCACTTATCCCTCTCCCCATTGACCGAGCTGATGGGTTTTATCTGATCCAAGGGCTCTCTTTCGACTAGTGCATTGTCCGTCCTTCGCCCTACTTGAGAGAGAAGGTTGGACAACCTTGCACAAAATTAACGCAGCGGAAGCGGAAAAATAAAGAGAAAAACTTTATATAAACATTTTATATAAACTAGCCCTATCTGCATAAAACCCAAGCCAAGAAAATGCTACTATCCCGGGGTTGGGTCCAGACCAACCCCTGAGGATACTACTATCTAATTAACTACTATAGCTACTGCAATAAAATAATGCACATTAATTAAAACTAAAGTTGAGAAAACTCAACATACACGTAACTCTTGCCTTGCAGCAAAAGTGTTACCGAAGGCAATCAATTGCCCTTCCCGCACGAACCGCTCCGATTCCAGCAACCACTTGCGCCGATCCAAGCAACTTCTCGTCGCCGAGCCAACCACTTGCTCCAGAAAGTTTCACGTGAGTGAAACCTCCGCAAAGATTTCGGATCTGAATCCGAACTCCTTTGCGGCTTTGCTAGAGCCCTCAGGAGTAAGGCAGAAATTTATAGGGAGGGGAGAAATATTAATTTAAGCTTAGATCCGAGCGTGCTCCAACATTTTTGAGAGCCGGTCAGATCTAGAGCTTGGGACGAGTTTTGAGGAGGAGAGCAGACCCCTATTTATATAGGCGGTGGACTCTCCCCTTCTCTCAAAATCCGATGTGGGACTATTAATTTGGGATTAATTAAATCAAGTTAGTTTGCCTTTCACAAAGGGCAAAATTTCTCAAATTTTAACTCCCTCACCGTTGAGCTTCAATGTTGGTACAACCTACCAAATCAAAGAGGGTTCAACGGTGAACGCGTAGGAAAAAACGGCTCGTCAATCCGAGTCCGTTTGACCCTTCAAACAATTGTCCAAAGTTAGCCAAAAGTCATGCTTCTCTTAGAAACGTAGCCGTCAAGAAAATCCCAGGTTTCAAAAAACCCTAACCAGAAAATTCGGGCTTGGTGGGCCTCCATTTTCGCTGGTTTCAGCCCAACAGTTTGGGCTGACTTGTTTTGGCAATAACTTGTGCATTTGGACTCCGTTTTTGACGCGGTTTGAACCTGCGTTTAGAGCGGGACGATCCCGTCATCTAGGTAACCTTTTCAACGCGTTTATTTAATTAAATATAGTCTTAAACAATTTAAGACACATTTAATCTCTTTTGCATCATATGCAAATTAGTCCCTATCTAGGCTTAAATTTTCATTTGCATCAAATACAAATGATCCGAGGGCATATTCCTCTACATCTCCCACTTGCACTCGGGATCATTTATCTCGAATGCAGGAGATGATTGCAAACATCTTTTGCAATATTTTATCCCTTGCATCAAATGCAAATTATTCTCCCTAACTAATTTCTACCTATTACTAGACGAAGATCGCACTCTGTGTGAGACCCTACAGCCTGACCCTACTACAGGTTTGGGTTCGAGACCCTAGACGGTAGAGACCACGAGCAGTAGTTGTCGTCCCTGTTTCGGCATCATAATTATGTGATTTAACCCATTGACAAAATCGTCGGGACTACCAAAACTGTATCCGTGATGAATACCGCAGTTTTAATCCTTTCGTCAAGACTATGTTGTTTATTCAAGTTTAGGGTATGGTAACATGTCAACCCCACCAACTTGAAACCGGTCAGTTACATCGGTCTTTAGTTAAATACATGTTGAACTTCTTTCAACATACTTTGATCAAAGATTTTCACTAAAGCACCGAACCAACACATACAACACTAACTCTCCTTAATGAGAGAGACGAATCCTTTCTTAGACACAACTCCCCTCACATGCTTCAAATGCCACCCAACCAAAATCCTTTCGACAAGTAAAGTCTTGAAGCTAGGAAAATGATCTAAGTGACACCATTCACATGCAGGTTTGTTCAATGTCTTCAAGTCATAGGACCAGCTTGCCTATCATCACAAAAAGTTATCATTGACATTTTAAATTAAGTTTAACCAAATGATAATCTTTTATGAGTCGTTCAGTGAACTCATTCTCTAATGAGCACCTGTGTCTTGTTTCTGACTTCACCAAGTCAAACGATTACGAGTCCATCGTTACTAATCCATAGTGAATACAAAGACACAATGGTCTTATCGATGTGTCGATATCCTTTTCTCGACATATCAATGACCACGAACCAGTTTAAGACTTTAAGCTCCAATCGGTAAAAAACACTTTCTCATAATCGTGATCGGCATCAAGATAAGTGTATACCTTGCTATAAGTCTAAGGAAATTATCTAAGTATATAAGATGACACGAATGCACAAAGATAATTTGATACCAATAAATTTATTTTTATTCATGAATAAGATGTTTTTCAGGACAATGTGCCTCATAGGCATACAACTCTCAAAACATCTACCACTCACTACAAGGCCCACTCTTTATGGTATTTCATACCGCTTTTACACATTAGTTTCTCCAAACGATCACGTGCAAGGGCCTTTGTAAATGGATCAGCTAAATTCTCTTCAGACGAGACTCTGAGGATTTCTATGTCCTTCCTCTTCTCAATATCACGTATCAAATGATATTTTCGAAGAATGTGTCTGGATCTCTTGTGGAATCTGGGTTCTTTGACCAAGCTCAATGTGGCATTGTTATCACAATACAACGGTATTGGATCTATAACAGTAGGCACCACTCCTAGCTTGCTCACAAATTTCCTAATCCAGACAGCTTCCTTTGCTGCATCATTGGCCGCTATATATTCGGCCTCCATAGTTGAATCAGCAACGGTGTCTTGCTTTGAACTCCTCCAGCTCACTGCACATCCGTTGAGAGTGAAAATGTATCCTGAAATTGACTTGCTGTCATCCACGTCACTCTGAAAGCTGGAATCCGTGAAGCCCTCAATTTTGAGTTCATCACTTCCATAAATCAAAACTAGATCTCTTGTTCTTCGCAAGTACTTGAGAATCGTCTTGACTGCTTTCCAGTGTTCTTCTCCATAGTTAGACTGATATCGACTTACTGCACCTAGTGCAAAAGCGACATCAGGTCTGGTACATATCATGGAATACATGATCGATCCAACTGCCGAAGCATATGGAATATTGCTCATGCGGTCTCTTTCCAAGTCAGTCTTTGGAGACATCTTCTTGGAAAGACTTATTCCGTGATTTGCGGGTATAAACCCACCTTTACTGTTTTCCATGTTAAACCGTTTTAACACGGTATCGATGTACCTAGATTGGGAGAGTCCTAGCATCCTTTTAGATCTATCTCTATAGATCTTCACACCTAGTATGTAGGATGCTTCTCCCAAATCTTTCATGGAGAAGTTAGTTGATAACCAATCCTTAACAGACTTCAACATCGGTATGTTGTTACCTATTAAGAGAATGTCATCAACATAAAGTACGAGGATGACTAAATTGTTTCCACTGGTTTTCTTATAAACGCATGGCTCATCTTCATTTTTAATAAAATCAAACTCTTTGACCGTATTATCAAATCAGATGTTCCAGCTCCTGGATGCCTACTTCAATCCATAAATGGATCTATGCAGTCTACACGCTTTTCCTTTGCTCCCACTGACTTCGAAACCTTCCGGCTGAGACATGTAAATATGCTCTTCTAAATCACCATTTAGAAATGCAGTTTTTACATCCATCTGCCAGATTTCGTAGTTGTGATAGGCAGCAATAGCGAGTACAATCCGGATGGATTTGTGCATGGCTACGGGTGAGAAAGTTTCGTCATAATCTACACCTAGAATCTGACGATAACCTTTCGCAACAAGTCTAGCCTTGTACGTTTCTATTTTTCCATCTGCACCGATCTTCCTTTTGAAGATCCATTTGCAGCCAATAGGAACACTTCCCTTGGGCACATTCTCTAAAGTCCAAACTTTATTAATGTACATGGAATCCATCTCAGATTTCATTGCATCCAGCCATTTCTTAGAGTCTCTACTCTGAATTGCTTCTTGGAAGCTAATAGGATCATCTTCAACTAAGATGCTATCCTCAACTCCTCCATCTACGAGAAATCCATAGTATCTTTCTGGAGCTCGAGGAATCCTATTTGACTTCCTAATAATTGCTTCAGGAGCATTAGGCTCTGCCTCTCCCACTGGTTCTGTGATCTGTTCATGTGTTGATTCAGTCTCTAGACTTTCGTCCAGTTCTATTACCTCGCCGTTAGACTCCTTCACAAGGAATTCCTTTTCAAGAAAGGTGGCGTGTTTGGACACAACAATCTTTTGTTGTTCCTGGTGATAGAAAATGTGTCCCATCGAGTGACTAGGATATCCTATGAATCTACACATAACAGACCTATCCTCCAGTTTATCTGGATTAAGCTTCTTGACATACGCAGGACAACCCCATACCTTAATATGCTTAAGGTTTGGTTTCTTCCCGTTCCATATCTCATATGGTGTCATTGGCACGGATCTAGATGGAACTCTATTAAGGATATGGGTGGCAGTTTCTAGGGCATAGCCCCAAAGGGAGATAGGTAACCCAGAGTCACTCATCATTGATCGAACCATGTCTAACAAGGTACGATTCCTTCTCTCTGACACACCATAATGTTGAGGTGTGTAAGGAGGAGTGATCTGAGAGAGAATCCCATTCTCTTTTAAATGCGCAAGGAATTCATGGCTCAAGTATTCTCCTCCTCGATCAGATCGAAGAATTTTAATACTTTTGCCCGTCTGTTTTTCAACTTCGTTACGATACTCTTTGAATCGCTCAAATGTATCAGATTTGTGCTTCATCAAGAACACATGTCCGAACCTAGAGTGATCATCAGTAAAAGTAACAAAGTATGAATATCCTCCTTTCGCTAAAGTAGACATTGGTCCACATACATCAGAATGTACTATACCCAAGAGTTCACTAACTCTTTCCCCTTTACCCGTAAAGGGAGGTTTAGCCATTTTACCTTTGAGACAAGACTCGCAAGTGTCATACGACTCATAATTCGAGAGGTCAAGAGACCCCTCTTTATGCAACTTGCTAAGTCTTTTCTCTCCGATATGGCCTAGTCTACAGTGCCAAAGGAAAGTTTCATTAAAACTAGATTCCTTACGTTTTCGTGTGTTAACACTTAACACAACGTCATTAGACAGAGTGTATACACCATTATTCATTGTTCCAAATCCCAGCAATTTATCATTAAAGAAAATGTTCATAACAGATTCATTAATGGTAAATTTATATCCGTCTTTGGCCAAAGCCGAAATGGAAATAACGTTGCATAGAAAATTTGGTATATAATAACATTGTTTCAAAAACAATGTGGCACAGTTTGCCAAGGTTTGCTTTAGGTCTCCTACGGCTTTAGCAGCTACATTAGCTCCATTACCAACTTGAAGAACTATTTCGTCCTTTCTTAAGTTTCTAAATTTGCTCATACCTTGTAACGAATTACAAATGTGAGTACCCGCACCAGTATCCAATACCCATGCGTTAGAAGTTACAGAAAGGACTATACTCTGTATAACTAATACCTTAGAAGTCGAGACATCAATATGTCCTTTCTTCTCTCCGTTAAGCCCAAAGTTTTCTAAGCAATCAATATTTAAACCAGTCAATTTATTATTCAGGATAAGATTCATATTCGTTTTCATGCTGCAAAAGACATAGAATGAATTTAGTGTAATTCATGATAAAATAATATAGTTAATATGGTTTTTAATTAACTATGGTCTCCCACAATTTTACGATCATTCTCGGAAATGAACGAATTTTAATATCTTAAAATATAGTGAAAGAGGGACCCAATCATCATGAACCTCACAACCTTGAGGAGACTCAACAAGTTGATTGGTTCCATGATTGGTAGACTAACTCTTAGTCAATCACATCACATGTGACTCCCTATTGATTCTTACCCACAGTTACTTATGATCTTAAGGAGACTCAACTAATCATAATGACTGGTCTAGTCAGACCCTTGATTTCATGTTCAGATTTGACTTAGATCGATGCTCGAGGAGACCCGACGCATCGATTTGGGTCAAGTCTAGACTACATCACATGTATGTTGGAGTTTGTTCCTTAAAGAAAAACATGTCATAACTTGAGGAGACTCAACAACTATAAATGTTTTCTTTGAGTTACAAAGCTCCAAAATCAAGGAGGGATACGAATTAATCTTTAACAAGATTTATAACGCATTGACTAGATATAACCAAAGCTAACACATTTTATTATAAGCAACTTTGCGGTACAAGCGGGCATGACCAGGGTTAGGGCCGGGCAGGATCACTTGCGCCCAGCAAAGCTGAGTCGATCCACAACACCTTCCCTAACTACCTACCCATACCATTCTCCATTGAAAGTGCTAATGATAAAAAGTGTTATATTGATTTAATCTGGTTGTTATGATTTATTTAACTAGTTAATCCTATCAACTAGTCATAACCTATAATTCAAAATTATTAGGATGTGTTTCATAACTTTTATTAGAAACCTATCAACTATAGGATTTTAATAAATCACATCAGAATTGTTTCAACAAACAAGGGACAATCCTAATCATTCATTAGGATGTGTTATTTAAAATATTGTGAACAACATTTTAAAACATATCCAAAGCTAGTCATTTAAATTTAATCAGATTAAAGATTTAAATGAATTTTAATGGCTAACCCAACAAGTCTTTCTTTTAGCAATTATCAAATAAAAGCAAAAAGAAACATAAAGAAATTAATTATCACATAATTAAAAGGATCTAATCTTGGTTTTCAAAACAATTTTCGAAAAATTTGAAAACCAACATATAGTTAGTTCAAGACTAACTACAAGTTTTAATAACATGCATGTCATAAAAGCAGTATTTAGATAGTCTATGTAGCCTGGCTCTGATACCAATGATGGGTTTTATCTGATCCAAGGGCTCTCTTTCGACTAGTGCATTGTCCGTCCTTCGCCCTACTTGAGAGCGAAGGTTGGACAACCTTGCACAAAATTAACGCAGCGGAAGCGGAAAAATAAAGAGAAAAACTTTATATAAACATTTTATATAAACTAGCCCTATCTGCATAAAACCCAAGCCAAGAAAATGCTACTATCCCGGGGTTGGGTCCAGACCAACCCCTGAGGATACTACTATCTAATTAACTACTATAGCTACTGCAATAAAATAATGCACATTAATTAAAACTAAAGTTGAGAAAACTCAACATACCCGTAACTCTTGCCTTGCAGCAAAAGTGTTACCGAAGGCAATCAATTGCCCTTCCCGCACGAACCGCTCCGATTCCAGCAACCACTTGCGCCGATCCAAGCAACTTCTCGTCGCCGAGCCAACCACTTGCTCCAGAAAGTTTCACGCGAGTGAAACCTCCGCAAAGATTTCGGATCTGAATCCGAACTCCTTTGCGGCTTTGCTAGAGCCCTCAGGAGTAAGGCAGAAATTTATAGGGAGGGGAGAAATATTAATTTAAGCTTAGATCTGAGCGTGCTCCAACATTTTTGAGAGCCGGTCAGATCTAGAGCTTGGGACGAGTTTTGAGGAGGAGAGCAGACCCCTATTTATATAGGCGGTGGACTCTCCCCTTGTCTCAAAATCCGATGTGGGACTATTAATTTGGGATTAATTAAATCAAGTTAGTTTGCCTTTCACAAAGGGCAAAATTTCTCGAATTTTAACTCCCTCACCGTTGAGCTTCAATGTTGGTACAACCTACCAAATCAAAGAGGGTTCAACGGTGAACGCGTAGGAAAAAACGGCTCGTCAATCCGAGTCCGTTTGACCCTTCAAACAATTGTCCAAAGTTAGCCAAAAGTCATGCTTCTCTTAGAAACGTAGCCGTCAAGAAAATCCCAGGTTTCAAAAAACCCTAACCAGAAAATTCGGGCTTGGTGGGCCTCCATTTTCGCTGGTTTCAGCCCAATAGTTTGGGCTGACTTGTTTTGGCAATAACTTGTGCATTTGGACTCCGTTTTTGACGCGGTTTGAACCTGCGTTTAGAGCGGGACGATCCCGTCATCTAGGTAACCTTTTCAACGCGTTTATTTAATTAAATATAGTCTTAAACAATTTAAGACACATTTAATCTCTTTTGCATCATATGCAAATTAGTCCTTATCTAGGCTTAAATTTTCATTTGCATCAAATACAAATGATCCGAGGGCATATTCCTCTACACGAGCATCATACCGAGGGTAGTGCATATCTTTCAGGGAGTAGTCATCAACATACTTTAATTTATTTCACTTATTTTGATGACTACATTTGGAATACTTTTATTGAAAGGAATTTAGGTCTAAAATGGATTGACGTGACTCATCTCTTGCAGAATATAGTTGACCACTTTATAGATATGCTGGGAGTTACATTGCTGGGATCCAGTTTAGCTAGTGAAGGAAGACTAATCATCGAGGAGCGCAAGGAGCAGATAGAACAATTTCCTCCACCATTAAAGATTCGGGATCCGCCATTTGACCACGGTGTGTTCTTTCCATTAGCGTAGATTTTTATATGCTTTATAGGATGCTTGCTTTTGAATAAACTCGTACTCTTTTCGACATTGAGGATAATGTCCATCTTTAGTTGGGGGAAATGTATGAGACCTTAGGATTTTTTTCAAAAAAACAAGGCAAAAGAAAAGAATAATTCACCATTCCTATCATTTAAAACTCCTACACTTACCACAAATGCGGATGATCATGCATTGATTAAGTTCTAAAAATCGTTTATGGCGTGAATTAATTTTTATTTCTTCATGGAATTACCGTTAATATGATATTCATGAAAACTTTCAATTGCCATGATTAATATCTCGAAATAGTTTGAATTTATTTCATGCATGCTATAGTGATTGAAAAGCTTACGTACGATAATACTTGAACAATACGTGTAGAAACTAGCAAAATACGCGATTATACAATGCAAATAGGGCGAAAAGATATCAAAATCAATGATTACGACACCCTAACTACATCAACACCAACACATATGAAGATTAACCACGTATGGAGAGAATATACTCAGTATTCATAGACAAATACATCATAAAAAATCAAAATATGTGAATAATACTTCAATTATAAGCCAAATACGCAATATACAAGGCTAAAGATAGGAAAAATGTCACCAATTCTCTCCAAATAGCCCCAAATCTCCTTCAGATGATAGATCTAGCCTCTGTCCCCAGGGCCTCCAAATTTCATGGCGAAATACGGCTCTTAGAGCTCCAATACGCCAGAATACCCAATAAAAACCCTAGAATACGCTTATATAATAGCATTGCGGGTTTTATTAGCTTAACGGGTCGAAACCTGCATCATTTCACTTTAAATTTGAAACCCAATAGCCGGCGCAAATGACAGCCACACGATCCATGCGGCATCGCACCACAGGCTGCCACGTGCGCTTTAAAACCCGTGCGCCCGCATCCGCTTGAGTAAATCGAGTTTGCTTTGGATTGCATCGCGGCCGTTGGATCTTCGATCTGTGGCCCTCGACTCGCCACGTCGCCGCTTGATTGAAGTCGAATTCGAATCGGTGTGCACTCGTGAGCCGTTGGATAAGGGCGGGAATGCACGAATCGTTGACACGTGGCAGCTCTGAGTGGTTACGCGTATTTAAATACGTATTTTCGACGTATTTTCTCAATTAATTGGTATTCTGCATTCAAAAATTCACAGTAATTAGCACAGATCTCAGAAAAATACAAGTAAATAGTCGTTGGAATCGTGATATCGAGATCTAGCAATGAAAAATATAAAAAGGCAGAAATACTCAATAAAATTCATATTTTATGCACAAATCAATGGTTTGCTCTAATAAATGATGATAGACAAAATACGAACGTATTAGAGACCATTAAGCATCATATACACATAAAATATGGCTAAATGAGGTGTTAAATATGCAATATTCAACCCGAATCATTGTTACTTTGGCCCAGCTGTGGCTTGAAATTTGATTTCGTGTACGGAAATTTTTAATTTTGGATGTGGCTTTAAATTATGAATAATTCTTATTGTTCTGAAATGCATGCAAGGACCTACCCTGTGTTTTTATCACAGACGCTCATTGAACTCGAACCTCACCGCTCCAATTCATGCGGACCTCGTGACGTTCTCACTTTTGGTGTCTTTTGGGAAGCATGGCGTTACAACCCCTTACTGCACCATTGACTGCAGAAGATTTCATGCGGGGTATTTTTGCCCTTCAGCAGTAGATGGGACATGCTTTTCTTAGAGAGCCGAAAGCTGACCCGAGTGCTTATCACTTTCAAGCGATGAGCCCAAAGACCTTCGCTGGGACTGAGAACCATCTTCAGGCAGAGGAATGGCTCAGAAGCATCACTGATGATCTGAGAGCATCTCAGATTCGAGAAGAAGTATGGGTGGCTACCGCCAAGATGCAACTGACTGATGGTGCTCGAGACTGATGGCAAGCAGTAGAGGACTGCTTGGGATTGCCAATTACGTGGGATGTCTTCACCAATACATTGAACGCCCAATACTTTCTGTCACATGCAAAGATCATGATGAGGAAGAAGTTCATCAACCTGAAGCAGGATACGATGACTGTAGACTAGTATGACGTGAGTTTTCCAGGCTCAGCAGGTTTCCCTCGAAGATGGTTGCATATGCATTGACTCGAGCCCCGCATTTCCAATAGGGGCTCAACATTGAGATTCAGAGGAAGTTGGTCACTGCTAGTCTGACCACACATGCTGCAGTTTTGACCATTGCTCGTAACCATGAGATGGTCGAAAAGGAAGTAGAAGAAGAGCTTAGACTGATAGCATCTATGAGGCCCCCATCGACCCATGCTGGGCCGAGTAGATGACCACAGATGCACCACCATATTCAGTAGACTCAGTTTAAGAAACTAGGGCAACATCAGCAGGCCCACCCAGTCTGCCACTTTTGTAGGAAGCCTGGACACATCAAGTCGGAGTGTTGAATTCTTTTAGGCCTTTGTCTGGTTTGCGGGGTGTCGGGACACATGGCTAGTGATTGCCCACATTATAAGCCACATGATCCAGGCTCAGCTCCCCATGCTGCCCCGACTGGAAACGCTCCACATCGTCCACCTCTACCTCCACAGAAGAGGGTGTTTCAGCAAGTAAGACAACAGCCACCACCGAAACGCCAGGCTTACACCATGACCGTCGAAGAGGTCGAGGCTACCGGTCAAGTGATCACATGTATATTTCTAGCATAGTTAGTAATCCATTTCTTTCATTAGCATTGGTTTCTTAGATTAGTGTTTGTAACCTAGGTGACATACTAGTAGCAGGGAGGCCTGCCCTTTCATTGTTCGACTCGGGGGCATCACACTGCTTTATGGCGAGTCGATTCGTTTGCACCCATACCGTTCATGTCAAACCTTTAACTTTCGGTTGGAACGTCAACACGGGTGGCAGTGTGATAAGGGCGACCAGTGGGTATCCTCAATGCCCCGTGGTGATTTGTGGGTGAGCATTATTTGCTAACTTCATGATGATAGATATCCCAAACTTTGATGCTGTATTCGGAATGGATTGGTTGGGAACTTTCCATGCCACCATAAACTGTTGTCAAAGGAGGGTAGTCTTTGATATTCCTGATCATCCAAAGTTCGAGTTCATTAGTGGAAGTAGATCAGTAGGTCCGATGGAGTATTGAGCCAGGTAGGCCGAAGCAGTAGCAGCTGCAATGGAAGCTGAGCCTGATATACCAGGGGTGGTTCGAGAGTTCATGGATGTGTTCCCAGACGACCTTACAGGTTTGCCTCTGGATCACACACTCAAATTTGCCATCGAACTAATGCCAGGATCCCAACCGATGTCCAAGGGACCATATCGTTTAGCACCATCTGAGCTAGAAAAATTGCGGGCCCAACTGGATGAGCTACTAAAGAAGGGATGGATACAACCCAGTATATCTCCCTGGGGATCTCCTATATTGCTGGTAAAGAAGAAAGACAGATCCCTACGTATGTGCTTTAACTACAACGAGCTGAACAAATTCACAATGAAGAACAAGTACCCTCTACCGCGCATCGACGACCTTTTTGACCAGCTCGGTGGGTCAAACATCTATTTGAAGCTGGATCTGAGGACATGGTACCATCAAGTGAAGTTGAAAGACGAAGATGTTTCCAAGACTGCATTCAGAACCAGATACAAACATTATGATTACTTAGTAATGCCGTTTGGTGTGACCAATGCACCAGCGGTATTTCTTAGTCTCATGAACCAAGTATTGTATGAATACTTGGAGAAGTTCGTAGTAGTCTACATCGACGATATTTTCATATACTCGAAGAATGTGGTAGAGCATGCAGAACATCTCAGGAAGGTTCTCGAGACCCTGAGAAGACACCAGATTTTTGCTAAACTTAGTAAGTGTGAGTTCTGGTTGAACAAGGTGGTGTTCCTAGGCCACGTGGTGTCCGGAGAAGGTATTGCTGTTGATCCTGAAATGTAGCAGCTGTTCAAAACTAGATAGTCTCCTGAATGGTGACCAAGATTTGAAGTTTCATGGGACTCGCTGGCTACTACCAGAGGTTCATCTAAGACTTCTTGAAGATCGCAGGAGCCATGATGCGATTGACGAGAAAGGATGTGGTGTTTGTTTGGTCGAAAGCATGTGAGGCTGCTTCCTAGGAACTGAAGAAGAGGTTGACGACTGCACCAATTTTGATCATTCCAGACCGATCAGGAGGATTCAAAGTCTTCTGTGATTCATCTGGCAACAGACTAGGATGCGTGCTACATCAGCACGGTCGAGTCGTAGCATATGCATCCAGGTAGTTGAAGATCCATGAGAAGAACTACCCACTCATGATCTTGAGTTGGAGGCAGTGATTTTTGCATTGAAGATTTGGAGGCACATCTTATTAGGGGAGCACGTGAAGATGTTCTTGGATCATAAGAGCATGAAGTATCTCTTCACTCAAAAGGAGCTCAACATGCGTCAGAGACGATATGTCGAGCTCATGACGGATTATGACATTGACCTTCAGTACCATCCTGGGAAAGTCTATGTCGTACCTGAGGTGTTAAGTCGTCTACCAGCGGTGATGACCCTTACGGCTCAGTGGAGGTTGTAGCAAGAGATCTGAAACATGGGTATAGAAGTGATTCTACCAGGGATGACTGCATCTTTGATGTGCATGAACGTCCAGTCGACATTGGTAGAGAGTATCAAGACTTCTCAGATGGCTGATGAGAAGCAGAGAAAGAGCAGAGACCTGGTAATAGCAGGCCAGGGGCCAGAGTTTAAGTTTCATGCAAATGGATCCTTGAGGTTTGAGGACATGATTTGTGTACTGTCTGGCACCATTAGAGAGGAGCTGTTGGAGAAAGCTTACAGTTCTCCATACTCTATACATCCTGGAGGTACCAAGATATTTCAGGATCTGCGACAGCATTACTGGTGGCACATCATGAAGAGAAGCGTCACACGGAGCGTGGCGAAGTGTATTGTGTGTCAATAGGTGAAGGCTGAACATCAGAGGACTGCCGGCTTATTACAGCCATTGTCCATTCCGGAGTGGAAGTGGCAGCACATCACGATGGACTTCGTGACTAGACTACCCAAGAGTACAAAGCAGAATGATGCTTCTGGATGATCGTAGATCGATTGACCAAGACGGCATACTTCATTCCTTTCAGAGTAGGCTAGTCTAGAGAAGTGGTGGCCAAGAAGTACATGTATGAGATTGTGAAGCTCCATGGAGTTCCTATCAGTATTGTCTCGGACAGAGACACTAGGTTCACATCTCGTTTCTGGAGAAGCTTCCAAGAGAGCTTGGGAAACCACTTGCGCTTTAGTACCACTTACCATCCACATACAGATGGTCAGTCAGAGCATACTATACAGATACTTGAAGGTACATGCTGCGGGCATGTATGCTGGACTTCAAAGTATCATGGAAAGACCATCTCCATTTGGTGGAGTTTGCATACAACAATAGCTACCAGTCTAGCATTAGCATGGTGCCTTTTGCAACACTGTATGGGAGGAAGTGTCGATCCCCCTTGAACTGGGATGATGTAGGAGATCGAGAGTTGGTTGGTCCTGAGCTAATCACAGAAGCCGTGGATATGGTTCGGACCATCAGAGGGAAGCTGCAGCTGGACTAGAACAAGTACAAGTATTGGGCAGATGCGAAAAGTCGACACCTGGAATTTCAGCCCGGCGATCATGTTTTTCTGAAGATCTCACCCAACCGAGGATTGATTCGTTTTGGACAGACAGGAAAGCTTAGTTCTCAATTCATTGGGCCTTTTAATAGTTTGGAGAGAGTAGGAGAGGTGGCCTACAAGCTTGCATTGCCCCCTGCCTTGGAGGGAGTGTACAATGTGTTCCACATCACACAGTTGCGTCGCTATGTTAGCGACCCAAGTCATTTCGTGGATTATTAGGAGATCGCAGTTCGTCCGACTTGACATACGAGCAACAACCAGTGGAGATCCTTGATCGATATCAGCAGGTCTTCAGGAACAAGAATAATGATCTAGTCAGGGTGATGTGGCATCGTGACTCACCAGGAGAATCTACCTGGGAGCGAGCAGATGAGATGCTAGGATGTTACCCCTACATTTTTCCTGCCATGTAGAGAAGTCTGAGGGCGGAATTATTCTAAGGAGGGTAAGATGTAATTGCCTGTATTTTAGACGTGTTTGATTGCGTGTGTGATTGTATTTTACTTCGGTCGTCCGAGTGTTTTTTTCGTTTGTATGTTCTTTTCTTCTATGCATCGACGCGAGCACGTCTTTGTTTTTGGACTTTTTCACCATAGTTTAACTAATTACCATTAATCCTAACTAATTACTCTAACACCTACTTAATTAGCCAACCCCACACTCTTTAAACGTCTCCATTTGGTAGATGAGATCCGAAATATTCAGATCTCAAACTTATTACGTACTCTCTCTTACTTTATTAAGAGACAATCTTCATCTTGCATGCAGACTAAGCCACTCCCTCCTCCTTTGGCATCACGACCCATATCCCCTCTCCCATTCTTCCTCCTCCCCCCTTCATCAATCATCAAACCATACCATCATCATCAAACAACCTCCTTCAAACCAAACTCAAACAAACAAATAAGAAATCAAAAGAGGAAAACAGAGAAACCAATCTGAATCATCAGATTCATCCTCATCGTGCCCCTCCCCTCCTCTTTCATGTGCCCCTCCCCCCTCCTGTTGTGCCCCCACCTAGCTGCCGCCCAGAGCCCCGAGCCGCCACCCTGCCTACACGCGCCTCTGCCGAGAGCCTTGTACCGTCTCGTTGCACCGCCCTGCACCCAGCTCGCAACCCCACGCAGCTGCCCAGCTCCGCCCGTGTGCCCTCCCACCTGGCTGCTGCCCTGCATGCCCTGTGTGCCACCAGATCACGTGCACCGTGCGCCCTCCTAGCCGCCTGCCACTGCCCAAGATCCGTGCGCAGCTGCCAGATCTGTGCCCTGCCGCCCCGCGTGCCCTACCTGGCCACCGCCCTATGCGCCCCTAGCCACCATGATCCGACTGCATCTCCCACCACCTGGCCGTGCCTCTTGATATCCCCCCTCTGCATAAAAAAAGAAAGAAAGAAAAGTAGATAGGTTGGGAAAGAGTAGGTGAGAAGAGGAGATATTTTAAAAGAGTTATTAAAGGTTAAGTTATAATATTATAATTGTTAGTTATAAGTTAGTGTTATAATAAGTTATTATAAATTATTATATAAGTTTTTTGTTTATATAAATTATTTTCAATATAACATGTTAGTTATATGTTAGTTATAAAGTTTTATTTAAGTTATGAATTATTAGTTTAAGTTAATATATGTTAGTTTAAATTATTATATATAAAGTTAGTTTTATTTTTATATAAATTATTTTCAGTTAAAAGTCATGTATATTATTATATATAAGGTTTCTTTTTATATATAAGTTTGTATAACTAACTCGCTTTGTAATAATGTGAACCCAGGTATCGCTACCGCTGATCGAACCGCACCTTTCACGACACGACGTATCGGTAACTCATCGTACCTTAGCTATGTGTTTAAAAACTATAAATGCATGCTAAAACTAGTTTCATTACGTTAGTAAAGTGTCTCATTAGAACAGTTATATAAGCTTGATAAACTGCACAGTATCGTAAAAGACTCGATCAAGTCATACTTGATTGTAAAAAGTGTCAATCTAGAAATGACTCCTCAATTATAAATATGATAACATCAAAAACACTTGGGGTTTTGGGGTAATTTATAATAGCGAGAGTGCGGGAGCGACCAATTCAGGCTTTGTTATCACTGACCGGGTTCTAGCAACACCTTCAATGTTCGTTGGTGACAAATTCACAAACTTGATCACAGATTTTTGAACAGTATTGTTTTGTTGGCATAGTTTTGTTTAACCCGGGTACGCGCACCCGTGGTATGAGATGAACTCTTGGTTGCTCACTGTACTCTGCATTATAAGTCACATTCTAGGCTTGGCACAGTTATATTCCCATAACCTTGTCATCTTAATTAATGTTTCATTTTCTTGCTGATAAATTGTGAATGTTGTAAATCTGTAAGCCTATGTTTCTGCTCTATTTCCATACTATTATTGTATGCACTTTTATTTCTAGTCTCTGCTAGATTGCTACGCTTGCATATTGTTTTAATTTCTATGCTAGAGATACTTTGAGTTACGTCTGATCATGGCGACCCTTCTTTTTATGGTGGACCCGCCAGATACATCACATGTTGACGAGGTGACTCCTAAATTAGTAGACGCTGAGCTTGCGGTTGAGTTTGACCAGGAGGACACTGGTTACTGAGAGTGAGTGTGAGAGTGTTATGTTATTTTATGCTTTTCAGAGTGTGGATTGGTGTGTATTTATGTTCGGGTTGTATTTTCTTTTCTGTACGCTGCTGGTTTGTAATAAGGTTGTATTTCATTTTCATTTATGAGTATTTGGCATATTTCTGTAATGGAGCTTGTATTGGCTTCATTGGTGCTTAGCAGGACTTGTGCATGTACCAAACAGTAACGGGCCCAGGGAGTGGATCATTACAGTACCTGACTGTATATTCATACGAGCTTATACAGTCAAACACTTGGAGTATTCTCGTAAACATGAGGTAAACCACTAGCCACTTTTATAGCAAAACCATCTATTTTAGGCCGGTTGGTGCCATCTGATTCGGGTTGAATATTGCGTATTTAACCCCCTAATTAGTCCTATGATGTGCCTATATAATACTTAATTGCTCTCTAATAAGTGCGTATTTTGTACACCATTATTTATTAGAGAAATCACATTATTTGTGCACAAAACAAGAATTATATTGAGTATTTCTGTTTTTTTATATTTTTCTTAGCATCTTCTCGATCTCACGATTCCAACGACTATTTATTTGTATTTTTCTGAGATCTGTGCTAATTACTATGAATTTTCGAATGTAGAATACCATTTAAATGGGGAAATACGGGGTAAATACGGAGTATATACACGCTACTCATCCTGGCCTGCCACGTGGCGGAATAGCAACCGTTGGATTTGAATCCAACGTCCCGCATTGAGTCCCAGCGCATCATCGCAAGCGGTCTACGCGGCAACTTGTAGACCGTTCGATTTCGATCGAACGGACAGTTACAAAGCAAAGATGATGGCAACGTGGCCCTATATCAACCGCCGGATCGTGATCCAACGGCCCAACGCGGAGGGAGTGGGCGCAACTCTTCGGAGCGACGTGGCAGCCCGCTGTGCATTCGATCGCGATCCGACGGACGTGCTTAACCCCGATGAGAACGAGAAGCGGGCGACGGAGCGATCGACATTTACGCCGACGTGGCGCATTGTGGAGCGCAAGATGAAGATCCAACGGCCCCCAACGACCCCAAATCGACGAAGAGCAGATCACACGAAGCGGCGACGTGGCACATCGCGGACCCTTCGATTCCAGATCCAACGGCTGTGAACTAATCCGAGCTGAATTCGGAGGCGAATAGCGAAGTGGGCGGCGCACGGTTATTGACGCACACGTGGCGCGGCGAGGGGCGATCCCGCCCAGATCGAACGGCGGAGGATTGAGGCGGCTGCGAATCGGGTTTTAAGCGTATTCGGGTGCGGGTTTAGACCCGTTAAGCACCCCAAACCCGCAAGCTTATTATATAAGCGTATTTCTAGGGTTTTTGGGGTTATTCTGGCGTATTTTGGGACTTTTGGAGCGGCTACTGTGCGTATTTCTCCAGGAGAAAATTCTGAAAATTTCCAGAGACTATTCTTCCTATTCTCAGAGAGTTTTGGGTTCTAAGGAGGAGATTTGGTGACAATTTCTTGAACTTTTACCCCGTATTTGGTGTATTTCATTGTATTTTGCTACCTAAACGATGTATTTTGCTATCAAATCTGATTTTTATTGCACCATGCGTGGCTAATCTCTTTGTGCTATGGTTGTGATGTAGTTAGGAGTATGTAGTTGCTAAATCTCATGTCTTTAGCCCTATTATCATGTCAAAATTGCTAGTTATGTTGATTTCTACAACGTATTTGATGGGTATTTGCTTATTGTCGATATTGTTGATGTGCCCTATGGCTAGGCCCTGATAAGGCTAGCCAATTTGTGTTCTCTAATCAGAACTTACCGCTGCTATTATTGTTTAATGAGATCAACATTGCTAGTAATACGTTTAAGGCTACTTTGACTAGTCTTCATCGATTCATCTTCCGACGCCTTCACGCCTTGATCGGGTGAAGCGTTGTGTGACATTAAAAGATGTGAAATTTCAGCGACCATAAACTCCTAATGAACTCACAACCGTAGCATACTTGTCTCTTCGAATACCAAACTTTCGTGATACCGTAATACTTTTAGGAACCACTTTCTTTGCTACAAATCCTTACACTATTCCTCACCTTCACAAAGGTGGTTGTTTTCTTAACCGTACATTTTATTTGATTAGTTGAATTTGTGTTATCTCAGGTCGACTTGTCCCAAGGATTTGACTCTGGACTCTCCAGGTACTACTTGCACGATCTCATGCGCTTGGGAGTAAAGCTCACATTGTTTTGAGAGAGGCACCATCCGCATGAGGTTAGAGCCTACTTCGACATAAGCAAGCTCGAAACTTCCAATCTAAGCCATAGCCCTCACTATGTATACTTCGTTAGGAATTAACCTGCAATCCAACCTTCTACCTCTCACATTGAGCTAAAGCCTTTAAGGCCTCCGACAGTTCACACATGGATTTGCATCCTTTTAGAGTTGGTTTAGATATCTATGCATAACAATTATTTCCACTTCACCACTAAGTACGAGAGGGTGTCAAAATGACATAATATGATGTTTCTTGTTTGGTATATGTGATATTTGGACGAAGCCTCCACTTGCAGGAAATCATTGTAATGCCGTACAAGCTACTGCACAAGTACTAGAGGGGGGTGAATAGTACTTTAAAATAACGAGGAGTATAATTCCTAATTATCGTGCAAACAACTACTAAATCAATTTGCAGAAGCTTAAATTGAAGACAACAACAAAATTAACAATGCTAACAATAGATATTACTAGGTTCGGATCCACCCAAGTCTCCCCGACTTGTTCCCGGTGATCCTACGTCCCAACCACCCGGATCCCCTCCGGATACTTGAGTTAGAAACCCTAACTCAAGATTTCCACTATGAAATACTTGTGAAAAACCTTCACAAGTCAAATCATACACAAAGTAATTTGTGACTCTCACAACCCGGGATCACAACCACACTCTCATAACCGAGAGTGAAACTAACAATATGAAATTGAAATGAAATAAGAAACTTCTTACCGACAAAATACCTATGCCTTGAGTAATGCTTACGAATTAGGGCAAGGATGATTTTGAGGAAGAAGAAGTGGCACCAAACCCTAGCTCCAAGATGTAGATCAGCGATGGAGAGCTATGGGGAAGTTGGTGACCTAGAATCAAGCACTTGGCTTGGAAGGCTTCACACTCAATGAATCTCTCTTTGAAAGTAAGAGTGAGGAGAGATTATTGAATGGAATGAAAGAGTTTTGAATGAGCTTGAAATGATTTCTCTTGATCTCTAAACTTGCAATAATATCAGCCTTGACTGCAATGAATGCAGCCCAACAAGTATTTATAGGATAGAGGAGAGAGAGAGAGAAAAACGTTTCAATTAAAGCTCCAACGGCTCTTTTCTGAACCCAACTAGTCGGTCAAAGAACAACCACCGACCGACTAGTTCATCAAATAGTCGGTCGGTCAATTAACGTATACCGACTAATGAGTAAACAGAGAAAAGATCAAAGCACAGACTAAAGGAACTAGTCGGTCCAAGAAGAGTAGATGACCGACTAGTTTCACAACTAGTCGGTCGGTTACTCAACTGAGACCGACTAACAAATAAAACTGAAGTCTGAGCATAAATAGACTTAGTCGTTCCAAGAACAAATGTTGACCGACTAATTCACCAACTAGTCGGTCGCCAAATGAGCATAGACCGACTAACGATAAACAGTAAGTTAGGTGAAAAATTGGCATGTACAGTAAAGCTAAACTAGTCGGTCCAAGAAGGAAAGTTGACCGACTAGTTCATCAACTAGTCGGTCGAGCAATGAACACAGACCGACTAATGATAAACAATAGCTCAGGCTCAAATGTGCATGTACAGGGAAAGCTCAACTAGTCGGTCACATAAGCATCACTGACCGACTAGTTCACAAACTAGTCGGTCGGTGAGTCAACTTAGACCGACTAACTGTAAACAGTAAAGAGCTTAGAATTAACTGACAAGAACTAGTCGGTCCAAGAAGCTTGGCCGACCGACTAGATCACCATCTAGTCGGTCAGTTCTTCTTCTTGAACCAACTAACATGCACAAGAAGTCGCGAATCGAAGCGCGAAGCTTCGGGAAGGATTGTATGGACTTCTACTAAGATCCTAGAGCTAAGATATGAGCTTTATAAAGATTTAAACCGTAAGACCTACTAAAGGCTTAACATTCTACGAAAGAAGCTTAAAGACTATAAATAAAACTTGACGATACCGTCTTCAATATCTTCAATCGAATCTTCATGACTTCTAAAATGGTCCATAAGCTTCAATGAAGCTTTAGGCATACGATCACGTGCTTTGAGAAGTCTTGAGACGTCGTAATTGATATTCATATGAATTTGGCGACGATCTCCATAACCGCGCTCACAAAGTGTTAGTTCACGTTATATTTATGTTTGTTCATCATCCAAAACCAAATCCGGGGAGTCCAATATCCAACATTCTCCCCCTTTTTGATGATGACAAACCAACATAAATAATAATCAAAAATAATAATTCAAATAAAATTTACTTACTCCCCCTGCATTGATGACATGTTAATTTCAATTTAAACAATAATAATACGCATCAAGCAGACGAGTGAAGTATATAAAATGAGAATCGATTATGGAAATATCGAATACCAAATGTAGGTTATTGAAATGTCGGATTTGAAAATCCTATTATATATCTTAACTCCCCCTGAATCTAACATATCAAGTTAGATTCTTGAAATAATGCTTTAAATTTTCATTTAGCACATCGGTATTATTATATCTCTCCCCCTTTGGCATAAGCAAAAAGAGCGGGAGGATAATAACGACAACAACAATGGCCTCAAATAAAAAAAGCACGGGAGTCGTAGAATACGATGACGGTTCAAGTGACACCAAAAGAAATACGAATAAAATCAAGGCGTGTCAATGAAACCATAGTCGAAAATCGTAATACGAAATCATCAAAACTCAAATCATTTTTACGGATTGAGTTATGGAAAATACTCTCCAATATCAACATTATTGGTTAATTTAGTGCATGGAAAACAATTCTATGTTTCCATAGAAGAAATTTCTATTAAACCAAGTTAATATCGTCGAGCAACGAAATCAAACATCAGAGACATAAAAAAATTATAAATTGTGCACAATAGAATGAAATGTCAACTGCGATGTTTATATATATATATATATATATATATATATATATATATATATATATATATATAATGTGAACCAGAGTACATCAAAAATGAACATCACTGACATACAAAACATCGATCCACCGATCGGGGCACAAAAATACATCATCATATCACAGATATCGGAGTGTCAAAATACATGAAGATACATCATCAAAAGTATCAAAATACATCAAAAAGATCATCAAAGTACATCAAAATACATCATCAAAAAGATCCAAAACCCCACTCTATCCTAACCAAATTCTCTCACACTGGATGTATCATCTAAGGAGCATCGGAGAGTCCTCAAAGTAGCTCAAGAGGAACCGGCAGGATCTGCAGCAGCAGCAGGCTCTGCAGGAGAAGAGGTGGAAACTGGATCAGCAGGAACGTCTGGAAGGTCAGCAGGAGTGACGGCAGAAGTGGCAATCTCTGGAGCAGCAACAGTAGTGGCCTCGGGAGCACCAGTCGGAGTATCCACCGCAGGAGCGGTGGCAACAGGTGTGCTCTCGGGGGCACCAGCAGACGAAGCAGCAACAGCAGCACCAGAAGAGGTAGCACCGACAGCAGATGTGGTAGCAGCAGCAGCAGTACCAGAAGTGCCCTCAGGGGCACGAGTGGAAACACGACAAAGCTCCTCAATGTCCTCCTCAGCCAACTCATCCATCTCCTCATCCTCAGAAACAGGAGGAGGAAGCTGAATACCCATCAGACTAGCCATACGGCAAACTACCTCCTCGGTACGAGCCAAACGAGACTCGTGACGACGAAGTAACCGAACGACATCATCAAGGGTGGCAGAGGGAGCAGCTGAGGCAGAGGCAGAGGCAGACGCTGAAGGTGTCGTCCTCTGAACGTGACGGAGCGTCGCAAGAGATTTCTTGACGGCAGTCGTGTTCAGGGGAGGACCAAGTGGACGCTCATCGTCACGAGGCAAAGTGACACGAAAGTGACGGAAAACAAGGGTCAACAAGCACGGAAATGGGATATGAGCCGATTTCGTGGACTTGCGAATACACTCGAAAGAGTCCATCTTATCGAGTATAATGCGAGCCCAGTTAATCGAGCTCCCTATGAAAATGGCATAGATCAGCTTCAGAAAAGGCTGGGACGGTAGAGATGAGGAGCCGTACTTGGGAAGCAAGCACGACTTCAGGATCAAGTTCAGGACCCATGCATTTGGCTTGAAGGATTTGGAGGGTACGCCAATCATGGCGGGAGCAATCTGATGGAAAATCTCAGAAAGGATGGTCTGATCAAGGGAAGAAATATCATCAACAGAAATGTCTGAGGGGAGGAGGCCAGACGAGGAGATACCCAAAATATCTTCTAAGGTTTCTGCTGTGAGGACTATAGGAGTCCCCAAAACAGTCGTCTCAACAGAGTGGGTCGCATCGTACTGACCCCGGATCCTATTGGCATAGAATAGCTTGACTAATCGAGGGTAGGGGTGAGGATTCGCCTTCGGGTCATATCGAAGGTAATCGAGAAGATCCGAGGACGAAAGAAGATCAGCTAGCCCTATGAAGTCACTAAACTGGTTGAAATGCTCCAGAAGCAGTGGGCAATGTTTGATACGGTTGTAAACTGCAAGACACATAGGGTCGTCGCGACACAACGAGATATCGACACCGCCAACCGGCATCGGAGCCTTTCCCTTAGGCTTACGGGTAGACGTACGAGGTCGGGAGCTAGACTCAGGATGGGTAGGAGGAGTGGGTTCCCTATGAGTCTCAGGCTCGGGGATATACTCGATGTCGGAATCCGAAGCACCGGGTGGAGTGGGAGCACGAAAAATAACTTGCTTAGGCTTGGGCTGAGGTCGGGCTCGGGGTTTCGCAGTCGCCGTCCTCTTACGCTTAAGAGGAGGCGAAGACGAAGAGGGTTGGGTGGTTTTTGAACGACGTCTAGGAGGGGTTCACGAAGGTTGATCGGGATCCGTAGGGGTAGGATCTACAGTCATCGGCGAGGGGCTAGAGGGAGTGATCGGGATTTGTGTTCTTGCCATAATCGATGCAAGACACGACGCAAGAGAGATCAAATCAACGATGCCCTAGCCGAAAATGAATGAAACCCTAGAAAAAGTTTGAAACCCTAGAAGCCAAATAGATATGAAAACCTAACCCTAGAGCAGAAAATAGAACCCTAGACAGGAGAGGGAGAGAGGGGGGGTTACCCTAGGTGGAAGATCGACGGTCGGCGACGGCGGGATTGGTCGGAAATAGGCCGGAGATCGTCGGAAGAGGAAGAGACTCGAGCGGGGTATCGGGGGTTTTCGAGTTGGAGACCGACTAAAATGAAACCGAATCGGTTAGAATGAACTTAAGTCGGTCGAGAGCTTAAAAGACCAAACAGTCCCTGGCACAACTAGTCGGTCACAGTTCAAGCACTGACCGACTAGATTACGATCTAGTCGGTCGGTCAATGAGCTTGAACCGACTAAGTGGAAACAGAGACCAGTCGAAGATTTCCTGAACGAGAATTAGTCGGTCTACGCTCAAATACTGACCGACTAGAACTCAATCTAGTCGGTCGATAAGTAAGCTTGAACCGACTAAAGAGTTAAGCGGGAGAGGAAACTCAAAAAAAAACTTGAGTTAGTCGGTCTGAGTTCTTTTACTAACCGACTAGATACGAATCTAGTCGGTTGGTGATTGAACTGATACCGACTAAAGAAGTTCAAAAGTTGAGAGATAGAGCTAGTCGGTCTGAGTTCATTAGCTGACCGACTAGATGTGAATCTAGTCGGTTGGTTGATGAACTGAGACCGACTAGATGAGTCCAAAAATTGATAATGAAGTTCTCTCCTCAAAATACCTGGACGATACATCGCAATCCTCTCAAAAATCATCTAAACCCCATTAAACATCGAAATCTCAAATACGACATTCAAACATGAATTCGAGCAAAAATTAAAAATATCACATAAAATCCCGAAAAATCCAATAAGTCTAGCATGAATGAAATATTGCGAAAAATAATAGCATGCAAGATTATTGAATGAAACATGAATCCTATATCTCGGATTCACCCATAATCCCCAATTCTCGACGCAACCGCACAAAGGAGTCCTCCTTTAGGGGTTTCGTGAAAATATCGGCGATTTGCTTTTGGGTTTCAACGTACACTAAAATGATGTCCTTTTTAGCAACATGATCATCTAAAAAGTGGTGTCGGACATCTATGTGTTTCGAACGGGAATGGTGTACCGGGTTCTTGGAAAGACATATTGCACTTTGGTTGTCCACCATGATAGGACAAGTATCACAGTTTATACCAAAGTCTTTAAGTGTGTGTCTCATCCAAAGAACTTGAGCACACGCGGCACCGGCCGCAATGTATTCCGCCTCGGTGGTTGAAAGTGATACAGAATTTTTCTTCTTGGAAAACCAAGAGACAAGGGAATTTCCTATAAAATGGCAAGTGCCACTAGTACTTTTCCTGTCGGATTTGCATCCCGCATAATCGGCATCACTATATGAGATTAACTCATACGTGCTAGATTTTGGATAAAGTAATCCAAAATCAAGTGTATAACTTAGATAACGGAAAATACGTTTTACCGCTACTAAGTGAGACTCCTTAGGTTGAGACTGATAACGAGCACATACGCATACGAAAAACATAATATCAGGCCTACTTGCGGTAAGATAAAGTAAACTTCCTATCATACCTCGATATAGACGAATGTCTACATCCTTATTGCCCGTATCCTTATCAAGATGCGTAGTCGTGCTCATTGGAGTCTTCTTTCCGGAGGCATTCTCCATTCCAAATCGCTTTAGCAACTCCACCGTATACTTCGTTTGGTGGATGAAGATTGCATCGTCCATTTGGTGAATTTGGAGACCTAAGAAATATTTGAGCTCACCGCTCATCTCAAATTGTTCCTTCATAACATTAGAAAACTCTTCGCAAAGAGCAAAGTTAGTAGCACCGAAAAAGATATCATCAACATATATTTGAACTAAAATTATATCATTATTCGAATGCTTAACAAAAAGTGTAGAATCGGCTTCTCCCATTTTAAAATTCAAATCCAAAAGAAAATTCTTTAGGCGATCATACCAAGCTCGAGGAGCTTGTCTCAAGCCGTAAAGTGCTTTCTTTAGTTTAAAAACATGATTTGGAAATTTTTCATTAATAAAACCCGGAGGTTGAGAAACGTAAACTTCCTCAACAACATCTCCATTTAAAAATGCACTTTTAACATCCATTTGAAATAATTTAAAATCCTTATGGCATGCAAAAGACAATAATAATCTAATTGATTCTAATCTAGCTACCGGAGCGAAGGATTCTTCGAAGTCAATACCTTCCTTTTGACGGTAGCCTTGAGCAACTAACCGAGCTTTGTTCTGGACGACGACTTGGTTTTCGTCAGTTTTGTTCTTGAAGATCCACTTTGTCCATATGACGGTGTGGTTCTTCGATGGCAATGGAACAAGCTCCCAAACTTCATTCCTCTCGAATTGAATGAGTTCCTCCTCCATGGCTAAGATCCAAGCACTATCTTCGCATGCTTCATTAACATTCTTTGGCTCTATCGAGGAGGCAAAGGCACAATGAGCGAAGTAGTTCACTTGTGATCTCGTCTTGACACTATCATGGATATTGCCAATGACTTGCTCATGAGGATGGTCACGAACGGTATGCAGCCGTTTGGGAATACCTTGGTCACTAGGAACATTCTCAACAACTTCATTAGATGGGTTAGTCTCAATAGAATCAATAGAATCATTAGAGTTAGAATTACCAATTGAATCACATAAGACATCCATAGAGTCATCATCATTAGTAATTCTAGTTGGAACAAATCCTTCATTAAATGACACATGAAGCGACTCCTCGATCGTTGAGGTTCGTTTGTTGAATATCCGGTAGGCTTTGCTACGCGAAGAATATCCAACAAAAATCCCCTCATCGGATCTTGGATCGAATTTGTCCAAACTACCATATGTGTTCTTAATAAAACATTTCGAACCAAAAACACGAAAATGTTTAACTTGAGGCAACCTACCAAACAACAATTCATAACAAGTTTGTTTAGTGCCGGGCCTCAAAAGTATTCTATTAAACACATAGCAAGCGGTGTGTACCGCTTCCGACCAAAATTGATGGCCAAGTTGGCTATCATCAAGCATAGTGCGAGCACACTCCACTAGCGTCCTATTCTTTCTCTCAACAACACCATTTTGAGGAGGTGCACGAGGGAAAGAGAAGGTGTGTGTAATACCAACTTCATCACAAAATGTCTCAAAAGACTCATTCTCAAATTCACCTCCATGATCACTACGAATAGTGACAATGGTGGTTCCTAAGAGATTTTGTACTTTCTTAACAAAAATTGTGAAGTTTTCAAAAGCTTCATTTTTATTACACAATGAAAATACCCAAGTAAATCTTGAATAGTCATCTACGATGACAAGTCCATACCTTGCATTTCCTAAGGAAGCTACTCTAGTTGGCCCAAATAAGTCTAGATGTAATAGCTCTAGTGGCCGTTTAGTAGAGATGCTTTTCTTAGGTTTAAATGAAGATTTTGGAAGCTTGCCTCGTTGACACGAGTCACAAAAGCTTTTCTTTTGAAAGACAAGCTTAGGGAAGCCTCTAATAGAATTTAACTTGGAAAGCTTAAAAAGTGTTCCAAAGTTCACATGACCAAAACGTCGATGCCATAAGTGTTGTTCACTTGTGTTGGCAATAAGATATTGTTCATGTGATCTTGGAAGATCTAGGATATATATATCCTTATGGCATGTGCCGGAAAACAATAATTCATTATTATCTTTTCTTAAAATATGGCACATTCCTTTCGCAAAGTTAACTTTGTAACCTTTGTCACAAAGTTGACTTATTGAAATAAGATTGTGGTTTAATCCTTTAACAAGGTAAACATCACATATAATGGGTTTAGAAGGATTACCCACTTTACCAACACCTATGATGGTTCCGCTCTCGTTGCCTCCAAATACGACGCGGTTTCCATTTGCAATGGGAACCACTCCGGAGAGCAATTGAGCGTCACCTGTCATGTGTTTTGAACACCCGCTATCGAGTATCCAATCCCCCTTGGAGCTAAATTTAAATTTGTTGCTCCTTTTCTTTTTCTTTTCCTTGAGTACCTAAAGATTGAAAATTTCATATCATGGTACCCAAGGTCATTGGGTCCAAAAGATTAGACCTTTGGAAGACAAGTCCAATTGGACATAGACTTCCCCACATAATTTCTACTATGCACAACATCCGAAAAAAAGCATTCATGTAAACTTGTTTTTCATCCATGCTTGTGTCCTTTGGGCTCCAAATAGTGAAAATCTTGGGAGCCCTCATCCTATTGGGTGCATGCATGCATTGTTGGTTTCTACGTGATGCATGTCGTGGATAGGCATAAGGAACATGATGGAATGGTGCATGCGGATAATTATTCATATGATGTTGTGGGTGAACATATGCATGTGAGGGAACACGTGCGTGAGGGTGTCTCACATGGTGTGCACGTGCCCGTGAATGTGTTGCATAAAAATCATCATATATGTGAGCCGGTGGAGTAAGACGTGTGTTCCTACGTGGCATAGTATTGGTGTACATATAAGCATGCCCCTTCTTTGAAGGTCCACCCAAAGTGGGTTTCTTTCCGAAAGAGGGTGTGGACGAGGTGGAAGCACCATTGGTAGAAGAGCTACCAATAGAGTGTTTGCTACCACTCGTTGAGTCACCGGAAGTTGGCCTAACAAAAGTAGTGGCTGATTTGGATGAACATCCCATCGTATACCCCAAACCAATGTGGTGATTGGTCGGAAGTAAGTCACTTAGGATTTTATCCAAATGGTCCTTACCCTTATTGAATTTATTAATTCGGCCTAATGTGTTCTCATATTTCTCGGTGAGAGAACGCATAGAAGTATCCAAGTTGGATACTTGCGATGTGAGCACATAAACACGAGATTTAAGATTCTCATTCTCAATACTCAAAGTCGAGTTTTGAGATGTCAAATCCGCTATCTTGTGTTCCTCCGGATCTTCAATGCTAACATGTTCAAGTTGAGTCTTGAGATTAACAATCTCATTCCTCAACCCTTCAACAATGGTGTCGTTGTTGGTGATGATAGTTTTAGGCGAGGTTTGAATGCTAGCTAGGTCATCTTTTACTTTAGTATATCTATTTACTAATTTAGTATACTTAGACCATAATTGAGAATTAGCATTCCTAAGGTCATCCATAGTTACCTCATCGCCTTCGTCGTCACTATCATCGGAAGAGGAGGATCCTTGATCTTGCTCCTCTTTTTCCATGAAGCACATGTGCGCTTGCTCCACTTGCTCATCGTCCGACTCTCCACTTGAGGAATCCTCGGAGTCGGTGAATGTTGCTCCGACAAGTCCCTTTTGTTCCCTTTCTTGTACTTCTTGGACTTATCGAATTTCGGTGCCTTCCACTTCTCCTTTTGCTTATTTAGAGGACACTCCACTTTCATGTGTCCTGACTTATTGCACTTGAAACACAAAGGAGAGGAGGAGGCGTTAGAAGAACCAAATTTAGCTTTGTTCTTATAGTTACCTTTTCGGAAGAAACGGTTGAACTTCTTGGCCATGAGTGCCATGGACTCCAAGTCCAACTCGTTTTCCGAGTCTTCATCATCGGTTGATGTGGATGTGGATGGAGCGGCCTTGAAAGCAATAGCCTTCTTCTTTGGCTCGTCTTGCATTAGGTAGGACTTCATCTTTTCCTGTAATTTTAGCTTGCTATCCTTGCGTACCTCGTATGACATTAAAGTAACCATTAGTTGAACTACAGTGTACTTGTTCATATCATTACATTCCTCGATGGCGAAGGTACGCTTTTCTCAAGAAGAAGGAAGTCCTTCGATAAGCTTCGAACACTTCTCCTTTTGGCTGTAGGTTTTGCCGAGAGCCTCCAACTCGTTTATGACGACGACGAAGCGAGCGTAATACTCCTTCATCTTCTCGCCCTGTTGCATATGAAACATTTCGTAATCTTTGTTAACAACTACGAGTTTAGAGTCTCTTACCCTACTCGTCCCTTCATGTAGTATGAGGAGGGAGTTCCAAATTTGATATGCACTCTTACATGTGCATATCTTATTGAAGTCATCGGGCTCCAATGCGCATTGCAAGGCGTTCATTGCCTTGGCATTGCTTACCTCCGCGGCGACCTCCGCGGTTGTCCATTTCTCAAAGTCTTCTTCGGTGGGCTCGACGTATTCCTTCATCGTGGTCCTCCATAGAGATGCACTCGGGAGGAAGGTTTCCATCCGGCATTTCCAGTACCCGTAGTTGGTACCGTTGAAGAATGGAGGCCTCGTTGAGGAATGTCCTTCCATCACCGAAGATGCTCCTTCACGGTTCCTGAAGGTGCCATAGTCGGAAGGTGGACGCACTGTCTTGTTGTCGTTGGCAGACATAGCTAAGTATCTGGCTCTGATACCAAATGTAATGCCCTACAAGCTACTGCACAAGTACTAGAGGGGGGGTGAATAGTACTTTAAAAATAACGAGGAGTATAATTCCTAATTATCGTGCAAACAACTACCAAATCAATTTGCGGAAGCTTAAATTGAAGACAACAACAAAATTAACAATGCTAACAATAGATATTATTGGGTTCGGATCCACCCAAGTCTCCCCGACTTGTTCCCGGTGATCCTACGTCCCAACCACCCGGATCCCCTCCGGATACTTGAGTTAGAAACCCTAACTCAAGATTTCCACTATGAAATACTTGTGAAAGACCTTCACAAGTCAAATCATACACAAAGTAATTTGTGACTCCCACAACCCGGGATCACAACCACACTCTCACAACCGAGAGTGAAACTTACAATATGAAATTGAAATGAAATAAGAAACTTCTTACCGACAAAATACCTATGCCTTGAGTAATGCTTACGAATTAGGGCAAGGATGATTTTGAGGAAGAAGAAGTGGCACCAAACCCTAGCTCCAAGATGTAGATCAGCGATGGAGAGCTATGGGGAAGTTGGTGACCTAGAATCAAGCACTTGGCTTGGAAGGCTTCACACTCAATGAATCTCTCTTTGGAAGTAAGAGTGAGGAGAGATTATTGAATGGAATGAAAGAGCTTTGAATGAGCTTGGAATGATTTCTCTTGATCTCTAAACTTGCAATAATATCAGCCTTAACTGCAATGAATACAACCCAATAAGTATTTATAGGATAGAGGAGAGAGAGAGAGAAAAACGTTTCAATTAAAGCTCCAACGGCTCTTTTCTGAACCCAACTAGTCGGTCAAAGAACAACCACCGACCGACTAGTTCATCAAATAGTCGGTCGGTCAATTAACGTATACCGACTAATGAGTAAACAGAGAAAAGATCAAAGCACAGACTAAAGGAACTAGTCGGTCCAAGAAGAGTAGCTGACCGACTAGTTTCGCAACTAGTCGGTCGGTTACTCAAATGAGACCGACTAACAGATAAAACTGAAGTCTGAGCATAAATAGACTTAGTCGGTCCAAGAACAAATGTTGACCGACTAATTCACCAACTAGTCGGTCGCCAAATGAGCATAGACCGACTAACGATAAACAGTAAGTTAGGTGAAAAATTGGCATGTACAGTAAAGCTAAACTAGTCGGTCCAAGAATGAAAGTTGACAGACTAGTTCATCAACTAGTCGGTCGAGCAATGAACACAGACCGACTAATGATAAACAGTAGCTCAGGCTCAAATGTGCATGTATAGGGAAAGCTCAACTAGTCGGTCACAGAAGCATCACTGACCGACTAGTTCACAAACTAGTCGGTCGGTGAGTCAACTTAGACCGACTAACTGTAAACAGTAAAGAGCTTAGAATTAACTGACAAGAACTAGTCGGTCCAAGAATCTTGGCCGACCGACTAGATCACCATCTAGTCGGTCAGTTCTTCTTCTTGAACCAACTAACATGCACAAGAAGTCGCGAATCGAAGCGCGAAGCTTCGGGAAGGATTGTATGGACTTCTACTAAGATCCTAGAGCTAAGATATGAGCGTTATGAAGATTTAAACCGTAAGACCTACTCAAGGCTTAACATTCTACGAAAGAAGCTTAAAGACTATAAATAAAACTTGACGACACCGTCTTCAATAGCTTCAATCGAATCTTCATGACTTCTAAAATGGTCCATAAGCTTCAACGAAGCTTTAGGCATACGATCACGTGCTTTGAGAAGTCTTGAGACGTCGTAATTGATATTCATATGAATTTGGCGACGATCTCCATAACTGCGCTCACAAAGTGTTAGTTCACGTTATATTTATGTTTGTTCATCATCCAAAACCAAATCCGGGGAGTCCAATATCCAACAATCATATCCAACTAGCCCCAACCCTCCATAAGATTATTAGCAATCCATAGAAAATTCTTTGCATTCATTATAACATCCGAATCAACACTCACTTGTCTAAGTATATAAAGTGTGCCCCTTAGGGTGAAACAAAAGTGTACCTTTAAGGTGGAAATCAACAGTTGTCCAAGCAGCCTAAGTGAACAGAAAAAGGCAAAATCAACACTTGCTTATTCAAGCAAACTAGGGCATGTCTCAGAGAGTGAAAATCAAAACATATACTAGTAAGCAAAATCAACACTTCTTATTCAAGTAAACTAGAGTGTGCCTTATAGGGCGAAATCCAACCATTTTTCATTGAACGAATTCCTAACTTTCTTATTCAAGCAATTGGAGTAGGACATAAAGGAATAAAATTAAAACATGCCACTCTGGATGAAACCAAGACTTATCGCAATATGCAAAACCATAACGAAAACTAAAATATGCATAGTAAGGCCAAACTAAAACAAGCCCCTTAGTGTGAAACCAAGATTTACCCAAGTGGGAATAACCAAAATAAAAACCCAAATGTACCCTGTATGGTCAAACAAAAATAGGCCGCTACTGGTAAATAAGGTTTGCCCCAATAGGTCAAATCAACACTTTCTTATTCAAGCAATCTAAATCATGCTCTAGAGAGGAAAAGCATTTGTAGCACTTTTGAAAAGTTACTTAGATGGCAACCCATTCGGATAGGTTAAGTTTGCTTAATCATGTGGCCATTTTCTTGGTTCTCAAAAGTTGACTTAACTTTTCTAATATGCCTTTTCTAATATGTCCATAATGTTGGGGATTATTATGGATGTAATCTTGTGTTGAATATGCTTCAAACTGGAGTTCTAAGGGCTGACAAGGCCGTGCAAAGTTATGAAGGGTTTTCTGGGTCCTTATGGCTATAAAATCGACGTTCGGCCAAAGTCGGGCGGACGACGAAAACATAAAAGTAGCGAAAAAACAACTTAAAACTATTTTAAGTCTAGCCCTAAAGAATAAACCCTAGCCAGAATCTATACTATCTTGGGGTTAGGTCCGACCAACCCATAAAGGTAGATCTATCTTACTATTGCAATTATAAACACATATAAATTAAACATCATACCTTTCACTTCGTTTCCGCAGAATATGAAGCGTCGTTTTCAGTAACATTTTTTAATCTCCAAAGCGAAGCCCTGCGTCGCTTCTTCCAAGATGAACCGCGTCCCGAGGCAAGCAACATCCTTATCACTGAGCCAACCATGCGCCAAAGAAAGTTTCACCTTGAGTGGATCCTCCGTCAAGACTTCGGATCCGATCCAAACTCGTTCGTAGCTTTGCTAGATCCTGATCAGGAGCAAGAAAGAATAAAAGAGAAGAAGGAATATTAATTTAATCTTAGATCCAAGCTGGCTCACGTTTAATGGAGCTACTCAGATCTGGAGCTTGGTGCACGTTTCAAGGAGTGGGTTAGCCCCTACATATATAGGAGGCTAACCCCTCCTCTCTTCTCAATTTCAAATGTGGGACTAAAGGTTTGGATGAGAAAATTAACTTTAAGTTTAACCTTCACTAAGGCCAAAATTCAATGACTTTTCCCTCCCTCACTGTTGAGCTCCAAGAACGATGTTTTACATCATTGCGCAGAGGGTTGAATGGTGAACGCGAAGGAAAAAAACACTTGGCGAATGTCGTCACATTACTTTAGAAGAAATGTTTTGATTATTTTGTATAATGATGTTGTATTAAGAGTTAATACATGAATGCACAAGTTAGTAACAAAGTATATCTATGGCATAACTGAATAGGCCGTACCGAAGAAAATAAAGTTGAAAAGTTACATAAAGAGGGGTCTCTTGACCTCTCGTATTATGAGTTGAAAGATACTTGTGAGTCTTGTCTCAAAGGTATAATAGCCGAAACTCCTTCTGTAAGACAGTGGGAGAATGAGTTGGAGAACTCGTGGTCTCGAACATACAGATGTATCTAGACCCAAGTCTAAATTAGCCATGATATGGTGTTCTTATTTTATTATAACACATGTTCTTGATGAAACATAAGTCTGATGAAATAGAGAACACAATGACAGAAGTATTTAAATCACTTCGGTCGGATTGAAGAGGCGAATACTTTGCTATGTAAGTCTTGCGTAATTAAAAGAGAATGAGATTTTCTCTCAGGTCAAGTCTCACAACACATCGGTGTGTTGGAGAGCATGAATCTCATTACGTTAGACATGATGCGATATATGACATGTGACTCTGAGTTACAATCCTCCCCTCTGGGTTAAGCCCTAGATTATGATGCCTAGGTTGAGGTTCTGTGAGGACTTTATCAATATGATATTCCTTAAATCAATTGTTAGGAAGTTATATGATTATTCGAGCCTCGTGAGACGAAGAAGTCGAGTAAGACATCATAATTGATGATGACCTAGTCAACTTCCAGAATGCCATTCGGAGTAGGGACTTTGACTAATAGTTTTGATGAGATCCGAAAAAGGTCCTTGCACGTAAATAACGTATGGACCTTAGAAGACGTTCCCAAAGGAAGTGTTTCCTTTGGCTGCAAGTGAATTTTTAAGATAGAAGATTAGTGTAAATGGAAAATAGTGAAGTACACGTTATGCTGGTTGAAAACAATTATCATCAGAACTCCTATAAAAGTATTATGATGAAACTTTCTTGCCAACAGCTGTGTACAGATCTATTCGGATCAGACTCGATGTCAATGCTCATGATGACCATGAATAATGGAATATGTATGTTTTTTAAATATGATTTAGAAGAACAAACTTATTGAGTTTTCAAGGTCAGTGGGAGCGAATAAAAGACATGCGATGCATCAAGGAGCCGAAACATATGTTTTGACAAAGTGATTAAAGAGTTTGATACTTTATCATAAATGATTATGAACCGTGCAGATTACTAGTGACTATTTTGGAAGACGATAAGTTGGATAAGATCCAGACAAGACAAATTTTATGGATTCTACGAGAGCAAGGAAATGATTTGGATGAGATTCAAATATATGATCTAGTAGTAACGTAGAACCCCTTAAGTTTATACAAAAGACGATTTAGCAGATCGACACACGAAGGCTCTACCATATGAATTCTAGAGAGACTTATGTGTAAATGCGGTATGAGATACCGGGATAAATTGGCCTAAATGCAACTGGGAGATGCGAGACAATCTATCCGTTTATACATTTTTCGACTTAGACCTTGCTCTGATACCACTGAATGGTTTTCTGGTTCCTTAGGGCTATAAAATCGACGTCCGACCTAAGTCGGACGGACGACGAAAGCATAAAAGGCAGCAAAAAACAAACTTAAAAACTATTTTAAGTCTAGCCCTAAAGAATAAACCCTAGCCAGAATCTCTACCATGTAGAGATAGATCTATCCCGGGGTTGGGTCTGACCAACCCCAAAGGATAGATCTATCTAACTATTGCAATTATAAACACATGTAAATTTAAACTACATACCTTTCACTTCGTTTCCGCAGAATACAAAGCGTCGTTTTCAACAACAATTCTTTCTTTCCGAAGTGATGCCCCGAGCTGCTTCTTCCAAGTTGAACCGCGTCCCGAGCCGAACCACGTCCCGAACCGAACCACGACCCGAGGCGAGCAACATCCTTACCACCGAGCCAACCACGAGCCAAAGAAATTTTCACATTGAGTGGATCCTCCGTCAAGACTTTGGATCTGATCAGAACTCCTTCGTTGCTTTGCTAGAGCCTGATGAAGAGCAAGGAAGAATTAGGGAGAAGAGGGAATATTAATTTAAGCTTAGATCCAAACTTGTTCACATTTAATGGAGCTACTCATATCTAGAGCTTGGTGCAAGTTTCAAGGAGGGGGGTTGACCCATATTTATATAAGCGGCTGGCCCCTCATCTCTTCTCAATTTCCGATGTGGAACTAAATGTTTGAATGAGAAAATTAACTTTACTTTTAACCTTCATGAATGCCAAAATTTCAATGAATTTTTCCTCCCTCACCGTTGAGCTCTAAGAACGATGTCATACATCGTTGCGAAGATGGTTGAATGGTGAATACGTATGAAAAAACGGTGCTCCATTCCAAATTCATTTGATCCCTCAAATGATCATCCAAAGATAGCCCAAAACCATGTTTTCACAAAAAACGAGCAGCCAGAATTTGGTCCAAAACCCTTCCTGGTGGGCCCACAAGTGGGCCCCACCGGCCTTGTGCACGCGGGCTGGGCACCCATGCCCGCGGGCTGGGCGTACGCCCGCATTAGCGGGCGGGCCCCAGTCTTCTTGGGCACGTGCGGGCGCCCGCCCTCCAGGCGGGTCTGGTGCCTACCTAGCGGGTGCCCGACACGCAATGCCCAAAAGAGGCATATGAGCTTGTTTTGGCTCTATTTTCCACGTTTGGAGTCTGTTTTGAACACCGTTTGAACATGGGTTTAGACCGGGATGTGATGAGAAATCGAATCCCACCCCTAAGTGGTTTTGATGATGAACACACCAAATGATGTTAGTGTGCTAACTACACGGCAAGTGTGCAGGTCATGCGACAAACGGTGACTTTACGCATACTCCGAAGAAGCTCAACCACACTCGAGACGAAGAAGAATTTGCTAGTTCTACATCAAGCACAAGATGAAGTCCGTGCTCAAAGCTTAATGAAGAAGGAACTCAAATTCAGAAGAAGCAAGCATCTACCAGATCAGCTTCCCGAAAGTCTTGTCTTAATGTAGTGTGAGTTGTGTTTCTTAGGATTATGTTAAAGCCAAAGTAGGTATAGCACACACACATAAATGATTTCGAAAATAAACGTTTTAAATGTTTTAAAATCATTTTAAACTCTTGAGAGCAATTGCTAGCTTTTTCATATCCTAGTAGTCAATCTCTATTACACCCAGGAGTTGACTGCACTCTTTGCTAGCTTAGTTTCAGAAGAAATTGCTCTGGGAGTCGACTACCAAAGGAGCGAGTCGACTACCAGCTGGAAGCAAATTGTCTAATGAAACACTCTGGGAGTCGACTACCACTCCTAGGGAGTCGACTACCAGCTGGCGAATTTCAACGATTTGACTTCCTGATTTCTCTCATCCATCCTTAATTTTTGGGACGAAAGTCAAACCTCATATGAAATTTGATTCCTCTCTTATCACTATAAATAGAGGACTCTATGAGATCTTTTTAAAAAATCAACAACATTATTATCAATTCTAAAATCTCTCCTGTGCTAAAATTCTAAAATCTCTTATTCATTCTGCTCTCGTTATTTTTTTAGCCAAATCTGTTTTAATTTCTGATCTCCTAATCATTTTCAAAGTTATTATTTTTGAGATCAAATTTTATTTCGCTATTAAAATCGTTTTTCAAAATCCGTGCTCTTCATTTTTATCTATTGAAAAGATTTTTGAAAACAAACAATCTAGATTACAAAGAATCATTCTATATCTTTGTGTGATCTAAAGATCGATTTGAATTCTTTTTAGCCACGCAATACACTTGTTATATTTTACGTTGACTATAGAATTCTGGGTGTAAATCTAAACTCCACTAATTTTTGTGGTGAGTTGGAAATCGTTTTTATTTGTGATTTCCCCTTTGTTCAAAGGGAGTTGGAAATCCTAGACAAGTCTAGGTGGTTGGAAATCCTGGTCAAGGCAAGGTGTTTGGGAAATCCTAACGAGTGAAGGTAGGTATTTGTATTGCTAAGGCAATAGTGAAAATCTCGTACCAGATTGGTCGAAGACTGGACGTATCCAAGTTGCGGGGAACCAGGATAAAAATCTTTATGTTTGCGTTTGCATTCTTCTGCGATTGTTTATACTTGTTCTTGCATTCTTTATTTGCTAACAAATTGTAACTTGTTCATATTATTGCAAGTTAATTCTTTTGTTTATATTCGCTGTGTAAAAATCAATACTTATTTGTATAAAGATACGTGCTTATAATCTTATTAACTTTCAGCATAGTTTTTGCCTGAAAACTCTATGGGAGTCGGCTACCGTTCATAGGGAGTCGACTACCTGCTGTGTTATCTCTCTGATTAACATTGCTTATAAGATTACTTTTTTGATTAAGAACCAAGCGTTGATCACTCTACTTGGTTTCTTAGGCAACATTAGAAGGTTTTTATAGTGTGCTAATTAACGAACGAAAAGATTTATTATTTGAACAACACTATTCAACCACCCATTCTAGTGTTGTTTGTCATCCACAGTATCCAACACTTGGTATCAGAGCAAGGCTATAAAAGGCGATGGCATCAACATCTTTTCACTCTGAAGGACTCAACACCATGCGACCACCTCTGTTCTGTAATGCCCTACCAGCTACTGCACAAGTACTAGAGGGGGGGTGAATAGTACTTTAAAATAATAAGGAGTATAATTCCAAATTAAATTGCAAACAACTACCAAATCAATTTGCGGAATCTTAAATTGAATGACAACACAAAATTAACAATGCTAACAAACGATGTTAATGGGTTCGGATCCACCCAAGTCTCCCCGACTTGTTCCCTGTGATCCTACGTCCCAACCACCCGGATCCCCTCCGGATACTTAGGTTAGAAACCCTAACCTAAGATTTCCACTATGAATATCTTGTGAAAAACCTTCACAAGATCAAATCATACATGCAATGGCAAAGTGAATCCCACAACCCGGGATCACAATCTTCTCTCACAACCGAGAGAACCAATTAGCAATATTAAAGAGTTTAAATGAAATAAACAATCTTACCACAAAATCCTATACCTTGAGTTTTTCTTACCCAAATGGTGAAATGAAGGATTTGAGGAAGATGAAGTCACCAAGACCTAGCACCAAGGAAATGACCAGCAATCGGTGCCTAGGAATGAGTTGGAGACTTGGATCAAGCAATAGCTTGAAGAGCTCACCAAGAACAAGCTTCTCTCTAGATCTAGAAATGAGAGAGAATGGGTTTCTTGTGAGGAAGAGAGCTTTAGATTTGAGGGAGAATAGCTATCTCTTTAGAACTCAATGAATCTCTTAATGGCAGCTCTAACCTGGATAGAAATGACCTAGGTTCGTATTTATAGGAACCCAAAAACACAAGTTAGGTCATTCACCAACGGATAGAAATCTGTGAGAATTAGTCGGTCAAAGAACAATCACTGACCGACTAGTTCATCAACTAGTCGGTCAGTCAAACAGCGTGGACCGACTAAGTGTAGATCTGAGAAGAGATAGAAGTTCAGACCTAGAAATCTAGTCGGTCCAAGAAGACTGTCTGACCGACTAGTTTCACAACTAGTCGGTCAGCCAATGAACGTAGACCGACTAAGAGGCAAAATGACTTAGTCTGAATGCAAAGTGACTTAGTCAGTCCAAGAACAAAAGTTGACCGACTAAATTGTCAACTAGTCGGTCACCAAACGTTCTTAGACCGACTAACGATAAACAGTAGCTTAGGAGAATTTTAGCATGAACAGTAAGTCACAACTAGTCGGTCAAAGAAGCATCACTGACCGACTAGTTCACAAACTAGTCGGTCGGTGAGTCAACGTAGACCGACTAACTGTAAACAGTAAAGTCCAAGAAATTAAGGAATCAAACTAGTCGGTCCAAGAACAGTTGCCGACCAACTAGATCACCATCTAGTCGGTCAGTACTTGTTCTTGTACCAACTAACATGCACATACAAATCCGAATCGAAGCGCGACGCTTCGAGGAAGTTAGAATGAACTTGTGCAAGGATCCTAGAGCTACGAAATGAGCGTAATGAAGATAGAAACGTAAGATATACTCAAGGCTTAACATTCTATATATCGAAGCTAAAAGACTATAAATAAAACCTTAATAAACGGTCTTCGAGAGCTTCGATTGAATCTTCATAACTTCCAAAGCGTCGCAAGAGCTTCAACGAAGCTTTAGGCATGAATATGAGCTTTGGGAAGTGTTGAGATGTCGCTTTGAATGTTCTCGTGAAATTGGCGACGATCTCCAATACTGCGCTCACAAATTGTTAGTTCATGGATTATTTATGTTTGCTCATCATCAAAACCAAATCCGGGAAGTCCAATATTCAACATTCTGCCCCTTTTTGGTGATGACAAACCAACATAAATAATAATCAAAAATAATAATTCAAATGTAAAATACTTACTCCCCCTGCATTGATGACACGTTAATTCCAAAATGAATATATATGAATTGCATCAAGCAGACGAGTAAGATATATAATGAGAATCGATTTTTGAAATATCGGATTTTGAAAATCCTTATATGTATCTTAACTCCCCCTGAATCTAACATAACAAACTAGATTCTTGGAAATTGAGTTAAATTTTCATTTGCGCTATTTATTATCATTATCTCTCCCCCTTTGGCATTAACCCAAAAATGGGGGGCATACAACGACAACAATTAGGAAATGTAAAATCCAACATCGGGAGTCGTAGACAAAGACAATGGACCAACTTGACACCAAGGGAAAAGTGTGGAAATCAAATCAAGGTGTGCCAAAATGTCCATTATCAAAAAAAATCAAAATCATCAAAAATACCAAATAATTATTCATTTCTTGAATAAAGAAACATACTCTTCAATATTCAATATTCTTGGTTAATTTTGTGCATGGAAAACAATTCTATATAATTATAGAAATATAATCTATTTAACCAAGTTTTTAATCGTCGATCGACGAATTCACAATTCAAATGCATTCAACGAATATAAAAAATGCACGACGAATAAATGACAAAGTATATGACGATGAACATATATATATGTAGAGACAACATGAGTACATCCAAAAAGATATCACATCGAATATATGAGGTACATCATATCAAGTGCTACATATCATCAAAAAGAAAAACATCATACATCATCGACATCATCAAAGTATATCAACATACATCAAAACAACATCATAACATAATATCCAACTCCGACATCTAGAAAGCGCAAAAATACATCAAAACATCTCTCAAACCCCATCCTAACCCAAAATACTCTCACTAAGATATTTCATCCAAAGTGTAGTGGAGAGTCCTCGAAACAAGCGATCACGAGGAGGTGGAAGGATCTGCAGTCTCCGTGGGTCCAGTCGACGGAGTGGACTCAGGCTCTGCAGGGAGTAGAGGTGTCTCAACAGATGGAATCGTCGGGGCAGGAGTGGAGATCTCAGCAACAGGCTCATCAACGGGAATCTCAACAGCAGCATGGGTCTCGACAGAAGCAGCAGCAACAGCAGTGTCAACAGCAGCAGGAGATACATGAGCAGGCTCGGAAGTCTGAAGTGCTGAAGCAGATGGCTCTGGAACACCGGAAGTGGTGCCAACTCCAGGAGCAGAAGTGGAAGTACCAGCAGCAGCAGCAGTGGCCTCATCGCCACGGGCAAAAGAAGTGACAAGCTCGTCAAGCTCCTCATCGTCCATCTCCTCGGCCTCAGACACTGAAGGAGGAAGATCAACCCCCATCATACGAGCCATACGGCAGACTACCTCCTCAGTACGAGCCAAACGGGAGTTATGCTGACGAAGTAGGCGTACGACATCGTCCAATGTAGCAGGGGAAGAGGAGGCTGCAGCAGCTGACGGAGTAGACTGGGAAGCAGATGCGGTAGACCTCTGCACGTGACGAAGTGCCGCTAGAGATTTCTTCACGGCCGTCGCGTTCAGAGGCGTACCCAAAGGACGCTCATCGTCAGGAGGGAGAGGGACTCGGAAATGTCGAAATACAAGAGTCAATAGGCAAGGGTATGGAATGTGCGCAGACTTATTGGTCTTGTGTATACACTCGAAAGAATCCATCTTATCGAGTATCACGCGAGCCCAATTAATCTCGCACCCCAAGAAAAGAGCGTAGATCAATTTCAAGAACGGCTGGGATGGGAGTGAAGAGGATCCATACTTAGGGAGGAGACATGACTTCAAGATCAGGTTAAGAACCCACGCATTCGGCTTAAAAGATTTCGATGGAACACCAATGAATGCGGAGGGGATAACCTGGAAAATCTCAGAAAGAATAGACTGATCCAAGGAAGAAATGTCATCGACGGAAATGTCCGAAGGGAGGAGACCACACGATGAACAACCAAGAATCTCCCCCAAGATTTCTGCCGTGAGAACTATAGGAGTTCCCAAGACAGTCGTCTCAATGGAGTGGCTGGCATCGTACTGGCCTCGAATACGATTGGCATAGAACAATTTCACGAGGCGAGGGTACGGTTTGGGATTGGCCTTGGGGTCGTATCGGAGATAATCTAGGAGGCCACTATAGGACAGAAGATCAGCAAGGCCGAGAAAATCAGAGAACTGAACGTAATGCTCTAACAACAGTGGACAGTGCTCTATACGGTTGTACGCTGCGAGACACTGAGGGTCATCGTGGCACAACGATATGTCTACACCGCCGACTGGCATAGGAGCTTTACCCTTAGCCTTACGGGTCTTCGGAGGTGGAGTAGGTTCCCTAGTAGGCTCATCCTCTGGGACAAAATCAGTGTCGGAATCGGGAGGAGTAGCCGGAGATTGAAGAATAGGCTTTTTGGTCTTGGATTTGCGGGGTTTAGCGGTCGTAGTCCTAGGCTTCTTAGGAGGAGGTGATGATGGAGAGGCTTGGGTTGACTTGGCACGACGCTTAGGCTTCGGGAGATTCCTAGGATCGGAAGGTTGTTCTACGGTCATAGGAGAAGCCCCGGAAGAGGCGATAGGAATTCTTGTCTTAGCCATAGCACTACGAGCACAAGCAATTGATGATAAGATCAAAAACAACCTAGCACAAACCCTAGAAGCTAACACAAACCCTAGAAATCAAGAAATTCGAAAATACAAACCCTAGGTTAAAACTAGAAACCCTAGGAGCTAGATGAGATAGAATCGAACCCTAGGGTAGGAATCGACCAAGGAGAGGGAGGGAGATACCTAGGAGGTGGAGTCGACGGCGGCGGACGGCGGCGATCGACGGAGAGATGGCCGGAAGTCGAAGGGTTTCGAGTGGGGGTTTGGGGTTTTCGGGCTGGAGCAAGAGAGAAGACCGACTAAAAAAGATTTTAGTCGGATGAATTAGAGTATAAGTCGGTCTGGAATCAAAAAAGACACAAATGCCCTAGCACACTTAGTCGGTCACAGTTCAAGCACTGACCGACTAGATTACGATCTAGTCGGTCGGTCAATGAGCTTGAACCGACTAAGTCGAAACAGAGGCACAGAGTGATTTTTAGGGCTAGATTTAGTCGGTCGTAGTATATTCACTGACCGACTAGTTTTCAATCTAGTCGGTCGGTAAGTGTACTGTGACCGACTAACGAAAGAAAATGATAGGAGTTAGATATAGGCTGGATCTAGTCGGTCTGAGTTCATTTGCTGACCGACTAGATGAGCATCTAGTCGGTTGACAAGTGAACTTAGACCGACTAGAAGAGTCCAAAAATTGATAATTGATTTCTCTTCACAAACCACTTGGATGAAACATCATAACTCACTCATTAGTCATCTAAATTACCCCATAAAACGTCGAAATCTTAAATACGACTTTCAAATACGAATTCGATCATAAATTCAAATATATCACATAAAATTCCCAAAAATTCAATAAATCTAGCATGAATAAAATATCGCGAAATATAATAGCATGCAAGATAATTGAATGAAATATGAATCCTATATCTCGGATTCACCCATAATCCCCAATTCTCGACGCAACCGCACAAAGGAGTCCTCCTTTAGGGGTTTCGTGAAAATATCGGCGATTTGCTTTTGGGTTTCAACGTACACTAATATGATGTCCTTTTTAGCAACATGATCATCTAAGAAATGGTGTCAGACATCTATGTGTTTTGATCGGGAATGGTGCACCGGATTCTTTGAAAGACAGATAGCACTTTGGTTATCCACCATGATAGGGCTAGTATCACAATGAATACCAAAATCCTTCAAAGTGTGTCTCATCCAAAGAACCTGGGCACAAGCGGCACCGGCGGCAATATATTCCGCCTCGGTGGTTGAAAGTGATACCGAATTTTGCTTCTTGGAAAACCAAGAGACAAGAGAATTTCCTAGAAAATGGCAAGTGCCACTAGTACTTTTCCTGTCGGATTTGCATCCCGCATAATCAGCGTCACTATATGAGACTAACTCATATGTGCTAGATTTCGGATAAAGTAATCCAAAATCTAAAGTGTAACTTAGATAGCGAAAAATACGTTTTACCGCTACTAAGTGAGAATCCTTAGGTTGAGACTGATAACGAGCACATATACATACGGCAAACATAATATCGGGCCTACTCGCGGTAAGATAAAGTAAACTACCTATCATACCTCGATATAGACGAATGTCTACATCTTTTCCGCCCGTATCTTTATCAAGATGCGTTGTAGTGCTCATAGGAGTCTTTTTCCCGGAGGCATTCTCCATTCCAAATCGCTTTAGCAACTCCACCGTGTACTTCGTTTGGTGGATGAAGATTGCATCGTTCAATTGGCGAATTTGGAGACCTAAGAAATATTTGAGTTCGCCCATGTGGCTCATCTCAAATTGTTCCTTCATAACATTAGAAAACTCTTCGCAAAGAGCAAAGTTAGTAGCACCGAAAATGATATCATCAACATAAATTTGAACTAATAAAATATCATTATTCGCATGCTTAACGAAAAGTGTTGAATCGGCTTCACCCATTTTAAAATTCAAATCCAAAAGAAAATTCTTTAGGCGATCATACCAAGCTCGAGGAGCTTGTCTCAACCCATAAAGAGCTTTCTTTAGTTTAAACACATGATTTGGAAATTTTTCATTTATGAAGCCCGGAGGTTGAGAAACGTAAACTTCCTCAACGACATCTCCGTTTAAAAATGCACTTTTAACATCCATTTGAAATAATTTAAAATTCTTATGGCATGCAAAAGACAATAATAATCTAATTGATTCTAATCTAGCTACCGGAGCGAAGGATTCTTCGAAATCAATACCTTCCTCTTGTCGATAGCCTTGAGCAACTAACCGAGCTTTGTTCCGGACGACGACTTGGTTTTCGTCGGTTTTGTTCTTGAAGATCCACTTTGTCCCTATGACGGTGTGGTTCTTCGATGGCAATGGAACAAGCTCACATACCTCATTCCTCTCGAATTGAATGAGCTCCTCCTCCATGGCTAAGATCCAAGCGCTATCTTCGCATGCTTCATTAATATTCTTTGGCTCTATCGATGAGGCAAAGGCACAATTTGCGAAGTGGTGGACTTGCGATCTCGTCTTGACACTATCTTGAATATTGCCAATGACTTGCTCATGGGGATGGTCACGAACCGAATGAAGCCGTTTGGGAATACCTTGATCACTAGGAACATTCTCAACAACTTCATTAGTTGGGTTAGTCTCAATAGAATCAATAGAATCATTAGACTTAGAATTATCAAACGAATCACATAAAACATCCATAGAATCATTATCATTTGAAATTCTAGTTGGAACAAATCCTTCATTAAATGAGACATGAAGCGACTCCTCGATCGTTGAGGTTCGTTTGTTGAATATCCGGTAGGCTTTGCTACGCGAAGAATATCCAACAAAAATCCCCTCATCGGATCTTGGATCGAATTTGTCCAAACTACCATATGTGTTCTTAATAAAACATTTCGAACCAAAAACACGAAAATGTTTAACTTGAGGCAACCTACCAAACAACAATTCATAACAAGTTTGTTTAGTGCCGGGCCTCAAAAGTATTCTATTAAACACATAGCAAGCGGTGTGTACCGCTTCCGCCCAAAATTGATGGCCAAGTTGGCTATCATCAAGCATAGTGCGAGCACACTCCACTAGCGTCCTATTCTTTCTCTCAACTACACCATTTTGAGGAGGTGCACGAGGGAAAGAGAAGGTGTGAGTAATACCAACTTCATCACAAAATGTCTCAAAAGACTCATTCTCAAATTCACCTCCATGATCACTACGAATAGTGACAATGGTGGTTCCTAAGAGATTTTGTACTTTCTTAACAAAAATTGTGAAGTTTTCAAAAGCTTCATTTTTATTACACAATGAAAATACCCAAGTAAATCTTGAATAGTCATCTACGATGACAAGTCCATACCTTGCATTTCCTAAGGAAGCTACTCTAGTTGGCCCAAATAAGTCTAGATGTAATAGCTCTAGTGGCCGTTTAGTAGAGATGCTTTTCTTAGGTTTAAATGAAGATTTAGGAAGCTTGCCACGTTGACAACAATCACAAAAACTTTTCTTTTCAAAAACAAGCTTCGGAAAACCTTTAATAGAATTTAATTTCGAAAGCTTATAAAGTGTTCCAAAGTTCACATGTCCAAAGCGTCGATGCCATAAGTGTTGTTCACTTGTGTTGGCAACGAGACAGTGTTCATATGACTTAGGAAGATCCAAAATATAAATGTCTTTATGACGAGTTCCGGAAAATAATAATTTATCATTATCTTTTCTTAAAATATGACACAATCCTTTCGCAAAACTAACTTTGTAACCTTTGTCACAAAGTTGGCTTATTGAAATAAGATTATGATTTAAACCACTAACAAGATAAACATCACTAATTAAGGGTTTAGAGGGGTTACCGACTTTACCAACACCTATGATGGTTCCGCTCTCGTTACCTCCAAATACAACGCGGTTTCCATTCGTAATGGGAACCACTCCGGAGAGCAATCGAGCGTCACCCGGCATGTGTTTTGAACACCCGCTATCGAGTATCCAATTCCCTTTGGAGCTAAATTTAAATTTATTGCTCCTCTTCTTTTTCTTTTCCTTGAGTACCTAAAGATAGAAACTTTCATATCATGGTACCCAAGGTCATTGGGTCCAAGGGATTAGACCTTTGGAAGCCAAGTCCAAGTGGACTTAGACTTCCCCACATAATTCTTACTATGCACAACATCCGAAAAATAAGCATTCATATACATTTGTTTTTCGTCCATGCTTGTGTCCTTTGGGCTCCAAATAGTGAAAATTTTGGGATCCATCATCCTATTGGGTGCATGCATGCGACGTTGATTTCTACGTGATGCATGTTGTGGATAGGCATACAGGACATGATGGAATGGTGCACGACGAGAATTATTCATATGATGAGGTGGGTGTACATATGCATGTGTGGGAACACGTGCGTGAGGGTGTCTCACATGGTGTGCACGTGCCCGAGAATGTGTTGCATAAAAATCATCATATGTGTGAGCCGGTGGAGTAGGACGTGTGTTCCTATGTGGCATGTTATTGGTGTACATGTAGGCATGCCCCTTCTTTGGAGGTCCACCCAAAGTGGGTTTCTTTCCGAAAGAGGGTGTGGACGAGGTGGAAGCACTATTGGTAGATGAACTACCAATAGAGTGTTTGCTCCCACTCGTTGAGGCTTCGGAAGTTGGCCTAACAAAAGTAGTGACCGACTTGGATGAATTTCCCATCATATACCCCAAGCCAATGTGGTGTTTGGCCGGAAGTAAATCTTTTAGGATATTATCCAAATGGCCCTTACCCTTGTTGAATTTGTTGATTCGGCCCAATGTGTCCTCATATTTCTCTTTGAGAGAACGCAAAGAAGTATCCAAAGTGGATATTTGCGATGTGAGCACATAAACACGAGATTTAAGATTTTCATTCTCAATACTCAAAGTCGAGTTTTGAGAAGTTAAATCCGCTATCTCATGTTCTTCCGCATCCTCAATGCTAACATGTTCAAGTTTAGATTTGAGATTCACAATCTCATTTCTTAACTCTTCAACAACGGTGTCGTTGTTGGTGATGATATTCTTAGGCGATGTTTGAATGCTAGCTAGGTCATCTTTTACCTTAGTATATCTATTTACTAACTTAGTGTATTTTGACCAAAGTTGAGAGTTAGCATTTCTAAGATCATCCATCGTTACCTCATCGCTTTCGTCATTACTATCATCGGAAGAGGAGGATTCTTGATCGTGCTCCTCTCTTGCCATGAAACACATGTGCGCTTGCTCCACGTGCTCATCGTCCGACTCACCGCTTGAGGAATCCTCGGAGTCGGTGAATGTAGTTCCGACAAGTCCCTTTTTGTACCCCTTTTTGTACTTCTTTGACTTGTCGAACTTCGGCGCCTTCCACTTCTGTAACGCCCCGCTCCCCGGATACCCGATATGTACGAGTCTGTATCAGGTACTCCCGAAGAGGCGGGTGTTACGATGGAAATTCAAGATTTCAAACACAGGCAGGCCCACTGCGCACTGCTGAGATAGTACCTGTAGCACTCCAGATATCAGACACAAAACACAAAAGGGACTACAGCTCAACCTGAAAATGTAATTAACCACTGATACATATAAACACACGACTACCTAAAGTTAACACCAATAATACAAATCTCAAGTATACAACATAAACCCACAAATTGCTAAGTACCATAACACTGCCCAAAACTCTCTCGCTCTCTAAAAAATCCTCAACTCCAACCAACTAGACTAGTGTGCCTCCAACTCCACGAGCCAACACCTGAAAAATAACAACGGGGCACGTCACAGCATGACCCAGTAGGATGTCCAAACCCAACTCACACGGTGTACAAAAAAATGCAATGCGCCAAGCAGTAAACGGGAAACTAACTCATGATATATCATGGCGAATCATATGAAAATGTGAATGGTATCAGTAATAAAACACATACCTGCGACAAGAGGACATCCTGCAAAACAATGTGAGTACTACAGATAATAAGTGAACTGCAATATCGGGAGACTGAAACTTAGCATTGCAACATCATCCCAAGTACATGGCTAGTAGTGACAAGCAAACTACAATTCCTCTTTAAATTGGAATGTTCACCACAACTCCTTTGCTAAGGGAACCCACACCCTTCTATTGAAATGGAACCAAACGGATTTGGAAATCAAGGTTTGTTTAAAGTAGCAATTAGGAATTTGTCGGTGATGATAGTTGTGTCGGTGATTGTAATTGAGGTTCTTACACTCTCTAATCTTCCATCTTAGAAGTTGTCAAAGACCCTCTTGCTCACTTTTCTTTCATACTAATTTTCCAAATGGGTATTCATTAAAGCGTGGAGAATTTAAGGAAGGTAGCACGTGGCATTTGGTGTGGTATACCTAGCTTGAGTTTCTAGTGCTTAGGATGTTATGGAAATGCTTGGAAAAATTTCGGCAGCGTTTCTCTTGTATTTACCAAAATTTCCCAAGTACAACAAAGTAGGAAAATGAAAGAAACATGCTATAACCAAAGAAATTATAACCTTGCTCAATAATTATAGGAGAAGTGATATAAATGGCTTAGCACCAACAAGCCAACATGTATATAAGTGCAACACTTTCAAGTCTCCATTCAAGAGGTAGACACAAGATTAAACATCGGTACATGAATAATGTGTGAGTAAAAGCTACTAACATTAACTTGACTTCAACCCTAAAGCCACCAACATTAGGATGCAATAATGAGACCATAGCTTTCATCACAAATTACTCCCAACATGAAGTCTTACATTAAGAATTCATTATTGATGCAAACTTATTTCCGCATAAAAGTTACTAGCTTTAACCAAATTCCACAAAATGCAACCAAGAAGCAACTTGACCATTCCTAAATTGGCACACCACATAGGTGAAACGCTCGCTACTTATTAATACCACAAGTTCCCTATCATGCAAGCCCGGTTCAAGTGCTAACTTTGTTAAAGGATCATGGAAGGCACCACCTTCCACACATATAAGACATTAGAACTAAAAGGTGTTAGCTTCCATTTGGACTTCAAGTATGATTACAACATTTATTTCTCACGTTGGGGTTCCTACTACATAAATTGCCATAGCCCCTAAACTAATACTTTCCAATGAGTAGAGATTACTACATCAAGTTATTATAAGCAACTTGAATAAAATGGCTAATATTAAGGGAGTTACTAATGGGGCTTGGTTAAATATGGAGTCACTTATAAGAGTCACATTATAAGCAATGTATAAGATTCTCATACGCATTAGAATGAAAGATTCATTCCCAAAATTAGATATGGAAAAGATATGGAAAAGAAATGAGATTTCAATGGCCCATCATTTTTTCCTTCCATTTCAAGAATTCAATCCTTAACGAATATTAACATCTTCACTTTAAAGTTACCACCAAGCCCCCAATTGAAAATTAAGGTATAAGATGGAATCCCACTAAACAACTTCACCAACAAACCACCAACAATATCAACACAACGACAAGGATAAGAATATTTGCTACACTAACAACCACATTTACCAACCAACATACAACCCTCTCAAGCATACATGCATTCATGGCAACGTTCATCCTCATAAAGTAACAATCACACATGTATATCACCACATTCACACAAATGCTCAATGATGCCATGATGCACATGAGTCACAAACAATACGATGCCATGCAATGCAATGGGGATCCCATGAGTGAGCCAGCGTGCGCGTGCAAATAATTCTACTCCGTTATCACGTGGAGCCACCTAATGGTATCAAGAGGTTGCCCATGGCGACTTCACCCGCCTCCTACCGTGGCAACTTTGTCCATGCCTGTGCACTCCACCTCGTGTCCTAACGTGACCATGTCACACATTCCATATTCCACGTGCATCCAACACCACACCGCCAAATTTTCCCATCTCATTTACATTTCATTTAAACTTCATTTCATGCATTAAATGAACCTCATTTCATGCAAATTAAATTGTGTAAATCATTTCCAACAAGCCAAAATGAGAGCAATTTCATTCATTCAATGTAATGAGATGAGAGCAATTTCATTTTAGTCAATATAACCGGGAGAGAGCAATTTTATTTAATCAACCAATTGCATCATGAATCTAAATCATAGCATCGTATTGCACAACTCATTTCATTATAACTTAATTCACATTTCCATACTAAGAATTTTAACTAAATATCTTCCAACATTCAAAAAGAGAGCAACTACACAAAATTAGTAAATCAAAACATTCATGAGCAACATTAAACTCTTTCATAGCATCAAATAACATCAAATGGCATAACATATCTTAGTTACTAAAATTGGGGATGAAGCTTCCAACAATTTCCAACAAATGAGTGCAATTCCACCCACGTTGCAATACACACACAAATTCCACCACTTGAGTCGAAATGCAATTAAGACATATATTGAAACGCAAGTGGATTCCATATGCAACTTGAAACAATTGGCATACTTAACAATTTATAATAAGTAATTTGAATAGTAAATTTCCAATATCCCAACCTTTCAACATGTAGGAACAATTTCAAGTAAGAGCAATTACTCCTAATTATTGAAACAATTCATATAAGGGCAACATGAAAATTAATTATTGCACCCAATAATTTAACATAGCATCCTAATTCAAATTAGAATGCATCAAACCAAAATATTGCTACAAAACCCTAAAAGATGCAAACTTTGGATTCAATATGGGATGAAATGAAACATATGAATTGGGATTGGAATCCTACCACCAAAAATGATGAGCTTCACCCAAAAATCCTCCAAGAACCCACCAAGCTCCAAGAATCCCGTATTTGAGCATCACCCCTCTAAAATTCATCATCCTAGGCCTTGAAATCACCTCCTTCTAGCTCCAAACTCCCCCATATAGCTCTAGCTAACATTAGGGCTCAAAAGAAGCATAAAACAAGGGAAATCGTGCTTGAAATTGAAGGAAAAAGGCAAGAACAGATTTCGGCCAGATTTGACAGATTTTTGGGTTAAGGGTTTGGCCATGGAGATGAGAGAAAGAGGAGAAATTGAGGGAGATGGAAGGGGAAAAGATTAGGGCTTCAAACCTCTCTTTTTCCTCTTCATTTCTTCTTCAATCCCCCCCTCAATTTCGGCAGCAAGTAGAGGAATTCGGCCTGGCATGGGTGGGTTACGGCTGGTGCTTGGGGGAGAAGAAAATGGGGAAGGAAAATGGAAGAAAGAGTTAAGTGAAGAGTTCTACGTATTTACAAGTTTGCCATTCTATTAAAAATTATCTTATCCCCCTCTTCTCATCTCATAATCAAGCCCAACATCAAGCCCCAACACCAAGCCCAACAACCCACACTAGCTAGCTACTAAAATTAACTCAGACCCTAACAACGGTAATGATAATAGAAATCAACATCGCCAATAATGACAAGACTAATACCAAAATTGCAACAACATTACCAAAACCAACCAAACTTCAATAATACTAGTAACATTCATGAATAACTATCCCAACATCACCAGTTATCTTGAATGTACCGTTTCACTTTACACGCTCACCAACGAATAACGCCAAGCACGCCAATAAACATTGTTCGCATGCCAACAATAATTTCGTTTTATTAGCCAGCCACACGCATTCACTGATATACCCGAGCTTATCTTAGTCACCTGATAGCCCTACATGTATGGATTTACTATACACACAACAAAATTGCTATACGCACACACGCTAACAGTGTTTTCCACTTACGGGCATTACAATCTACCCACCTTATAAATAAAGTTCGTCCTCGAACTTTCTACCTTAGGACATAGCTGAAGGTGAATAGAGATATATAGGGTCACTCTACCCAGTCGTATAGATAAAGCACATTCATATACCAACACGCTGCCATCCTGACACATACAATTACACACAAGTGTAACATTTCAAACATACTCACCTACACTGCCATCCTGAGACATACCACCACCTATGTCGCTTTGTACACATTTAAACATCCATACATATGTCATACATGGAGTCTTACACATCCACATTCATACACCCAGATATCACTATATTTATCCTAACATCGGTGCAAGCGTACCCGCTTACAACCAGACATGCAACCGTATGCAGCTTACACATATACACCTATCAAACACACATCTCTAATACGCCCAGGGCATACCCACTCATATCTGAGTGGAACACAGGGATCCATACAAACATCACACCACGTCTATGTACATATTTACCACATTATACCAATACAAACAGCATGCCATAGCTATAGACGGCCTCAAGATCAATCAGTTACAGAATCCACGATACACATTACTCATAGACTGCTATACCTTAACACCTAAACACATGCTCCTATATACACAGACACTCGAGTATATATATCCCTTAATATCCATCCTACATTCGCAGGTGTATCAGCACACAAAATTCACCATATCAGTACCAATACACGTTAGATAGTTACATAGAACTATAGCCATCAACATTCAGGTGTAAGCATACCAGCGCACAGCCAGGTTTGTGTCACATACTCGTCATATACACCCACTCATAACAAGATTACCCTAGTCAATCACAGAACAAGCTACAACACAGTACATCCATACCTTAATACATCCATACCCTACCTTCATCTCAGTCAAGTATATAACTCAGCTTACATGCTACTCATATATCAACCATTTATTAACACATACAATTCAAGTACATTATACCAGAGTCAAGTACGCTCATACTTATGCATAGGAGTATATCGTCTCAATATACTCAACAAGCCATTCCATACGTACATAGCGATCAATACCTAAGTATATATACATACACCCATGCATAAACATATATATATTCAATCAACACTATCATGTCCACTCTCAGGGGTTCTACACCTTAAGCTTCTGATATCCAAGTCCTATTCCAAGGATGTACTCTACCCACCTTAGGACTCGACTACTCTCACACTGTGGTACTACACGTACTAATCCTATACAGCCGCAGTGCGGTGACCTGCATGGGCCACCAAATGTAACGCCCCGCTCCCCGGATACCCGATATGTACGAGTCTGTATCAGGTACTCCCGAAGAGGCGGGTGTTACGATGGAAATTCAAGATTTCAAACACAGGCAGGCCCACTGCGCACTGCTGAGATAGTACCTGTAGCACTCCAGATATCAGACACAAAACACAAAAGGGACTACAGCTCAACCTGAAAATGTAATTAACCACTGATACATATAAACACACGACTACCTAAAGTTAACACCAATAATACAAATCTCAAGTATACAACATAAACCCACAAATTGCTAAGTACCATAACACTGCCCAAAACTCTCTCGCTCTCTAAAAAATCCTCAACTCCAACCAACTAGACTAGTGTGCCTCCAACTCCACGAGCCAACACCTGAAAAATAACAACGGGGCACGTCACAGCGTGACCCAGTAGGATGTCCAAACCCAACTCACACGGTGTACAAAAAAATGCAATGCGCCAAGCAGTAAACGGGAAACTAACTCATGATATATCATGGCGAATCATATGAAAATGTGAATGGTATCAGTAATAAAACACATACCTGCGACAAGAGGACATCCTGCAAAACAATGTGAGTACTACAGATAATAAGTGAACTGCAATATCGGGAGACTGAAACTTAGCATTGCAACATCATCCCAAGTACATGGCTAGTAGTGACAAGCAAACTACAATTCCTCTTTAAATTGGAATGTTCACCACAACTCCTTTGCTAAGGGAACCCACACCCTTCTATTGAAATGGAACCAAACGGATTTGGAAATCAAGGTTTGTTTAAAGTAGCAATTAGGAATTTGTCGGTGATGATAGTTGTGTCGGTGATTGTAATTGAGGTTCTTACACTCTCTAATCTTCCATCTTAGAAGTTGTCAAAGACCCTCTTGCTCACTTTTCTTTCATACTAATTTTCCAAATGGGTATTCATTAAAGCGTGGAGAATTTAAGGAAGGTAGCACGTGGCATTTGGTGTGGTATACCTAGCTTGAGTTTCTAGTGCTTAGGATGTTATGGAAATGCTTGGAAAAATTTCGGCAGCGTTTCTCTTGTATTTACCAAAATTTCCCAAGTACAACAAAGTAGGAAAATGAAAGAAACATGCTATAACCAAAGAAATTATAACCTTGCTCAATAATTATAGGAGAAGTGATATAAATGGCTTAGCACCAACAAGCCAACATGTATATAAGTGCAACACTTTCAAGTCTCCATTCAAGAGGTAGACACAAGATTAAACATCGGTACATGAATAATGTGTGAGTAAAAGCTACTAACATTAACTTGACTTCAACCCTAAAGCCACCAACATTAGGATGCAATAATGAGACCATAGCTTTCATCACAAATTACTCCCAACATGAAGTCTTACATTAAGAATTCATTATTGATGCAAACTTATTTCCGCATAAAAGTTACTAGCTTTAACCAAATTCCACAAAATGCAACCAAGAAGCAACTTGACCATTCCTAAATTGGCACACCACATAGGTGAAACGCTCGCTACTTATTAATACCACAAGTTCCATATCATGCAAGCCCGGTTCAAGTGCTAACTTTGTTAAAGGATCATGGAAGGCACCACCTTCCACACATATAAGACATTAGAACTAAAAGGTGTTAGCTTCCATTTGGACTTCAAGTATGATTACAACATTTATTTCTCACGTTGGGGTTCCTACTACATAAATTGCCATAGCCCCTAAACTAATACTTTCCAATGAGTAGAGATTACTACATCAAGTTATTATAAGCAACTTGAATAAAATGGCTAATATTAAGGGAGTTACTAATGGGGCTTGGTTAAATATGGAGTCACTTATAAGAGTCACATTATAAGCAATGTATAAGATTCTCATACGCATTAGAATGAAAGATTCATTCCCAAAATTAGATATGGAAAAGATATGGAAAAGAAATGAGATTTCAATGGCCCATCATTTTTTCCTTCCATTTCAAGAATTCAATCCTTAACGAATATTAACATCTTCACTTTAAAGTTACCACCAAGCCCCCAATTGAAAATTAAGGTATAAGATGGAATCCCACTAAACAACTTCACCAACAAACCACCAACAATATCAACACAACGACAAGGATAAGAATATTTGCTACACTAACAACCACATTTACCAACCAACATACAACCCTCTCAAGCATACATGCATTCATGGCAACGTTCATCCTCATAAAGTAACAATCACACATGTATATCACCACATTCACACAAATGCTCAATGATGCCATGATGCACATGAGTCACAAACAATACGATGCCATGCAATGCAATGGGGATCCCATGAGTGAGCCGGCGTGCGCGTGCAAATAATTCTACTCCGTTATCACGTGGAGCCACCTAATGGTATCAAGAGGTTGCCCATGGCGACTTCACCCGCCTCCTACCGTGGCAACTTTGTCCATGCCCGTGCACTCCACCTCGTGTCCTAACGTGACCATGTCACACATTCCATATTCCACGTGCATCCAACACCACACCGCCAAATTTTCCCATCTCATTTACATTTCATTTAAACTTCATTTCATGCATTAAATGAACCTCATTTCATGCAAATTAAATTGTGTAAATCATTTCCAACAAGCCAAAATGAGAGCAATTTCATTCATTCAATGTAATGAGATGAGAGCAATTTCATTTTAGTCAATATAACCGGGAGAGAGCAATTTTATTTAATCAACCAATTGCATCATGAATCTAAATCATAGCATCGTATTGCACAACTCATTTCATTATAACTTAATTCACATTTCCATACTAAGAATTTTAACTAAATATCTTCCAACATTCAAAAAGAGAGCAACTACACAAAATTAGTAAATCAAAACATTCATGAGCAACATTAAACTCTTTCATAGCATCAAATAACATCAAATGGCATAACATATCTTAGTTACTAAAATTGGGGATGAAGCTTCCAACAATTTCCAACAAATGAGTGCAATTCCACCCACGTTGCAATACACACACAAATTCCACCACTTGAGTCGAAATGTAATTAAGACATATATTGAAACGCAAGTGGATTCCATATGCAACTTGAAACAATTGGCATACTTAACAATTTATAATAAGTAATTTGAATAGTAATTTTCCAATATCCCAACCTTTCAACATGTAGGAACAATTTCAAGTAAGAGCAATTACTCCTAATTATTGAAACAATTCATATAAGGGCAACATGAAAATTAATTATTGCACCCAATAATTTAACATAGCATCCTAATTCAAATTAGAATGCATCAAACCAAAATATTGCTACAAAACCCTAAAAGATGCAAACTTTGGATTCAATATGGGATGAAATGAAACATATGAATTGGGATTGGAATCCTACCACCAAAAATGATGAGCTTCACCCAAAAATCCTCCAAGAACCCACCAAGCTCCAAGAATCCCGTATTTGAGCATCACCCCTCTAAAATTCATCATCCTAGGCCTTGAAATCACCTCCTTCTAGCTCCAAACTCCCCCATATAGCTCTAGCTAACATTAGGGCTCAAAAGAAGCATAAAACAAGGGAAATCGTGCTTGAAATTGAAGGAAAAAGGCAAGAACAGATTTCGGCCAGATTTGACAGATTTTTGGGTTAAGGGTTTGGCCATGGAGATGAGAGAAAGAGGAGAAATTGAGGGAGATGGAAGGGGAAAAGATTAGGGCTTCAAACCTCTCTTTTTCCTCTTCATTTCTTCTTCAATCCCCCCCCTCAATTTCGGCAGCAAGTAGAGGAATTCGGCCTGGCATGGGTGGGTTACGGCTGGTGCTTGGGGGAGAAGAAAATGGGGAAGGAAAATGGAAGAAAGAGTTAAGTGAAGAGTTCTACGTATTTACAAGTTTGCCATTCTATTAAAAATTATCTTATCCCCCTCTTCTCATCTCATAATCAAGCCCAACATCAAGCCCCAACACCAAGCCCAACAACCCACACTAGCTAGCTACTAAAATTAACTCAGACCCTAACAACGGTAATGATAATAGAAATCAACATCGCCAATAATGACAAGACTAATACCAAAATTGCAACAACATTACCAAAACCAACCAAACTTCAATAATACTAGTAACATTCATGAATAACTATCCCAACATCACCAGTTATCTTGAATGTACCGTTTCACTTTACACGCTCACCAACGAATAACGCCAAGCACGCCAATAAACATTGTTCGCATGCTAACAATAATTTCGTTTTATTAGCCAGCCACACGCATTCACTGATATACCCGAGCTTATCTTAGTCACCTGATAGCCCTACATGTATGGATTTACTATACACACAACAAAATTGCTATACGCACACACGCTAACAGTGTTTTCCACTTACGGGCATTACAACTTCTCCTTTTGCTTGTTTTGAGGACAATCCGCTTTGATGTGTCCTGGCTTATTGCATTTAAAACACAAAGGTGGAGAGGCGTTAGTAGAAGTAAACTTAGATTTTTGTTTGAAGTTACCCTTTCGGAAGAAGCGATTGAACTTCTTTGCCATGAGTGCAATGGATTCCATGTCCATTTCTTCTTCCGAGTCCTCATCATCGGTAGAGGTGGATGAAGCCGTCTTGAATGCAATCGCCTTTTTCTTAGGCGCATCTAGGTTCAAATAGGACTTCATCTTTTCTTGTAACTTCACCTTGCTATCTTTGCGTACCTCGTATGACATCAAAGTATCCATTAGTTGAACAACGGTATATTTATTCATGTCATTACCTTCCTCGATGGCGAAGGTACGTTTTTCTCAAGAAGAGGGAAGTCCTTCAATAATCTTTGAGCACTTCTCCTTTTGAGTGTAGGACTTGCCGAGGGCCTCTAACTCGTTTATTATGTCAACGAAGCGAGCGTAATATTCTTTCATCTTCTCGCCCTGTTGCATATGAAACATTTCGTAATCTTTGTTTACGACTACGAGTTTAGAGTCTCTTACCCTACTCGTCCCTTCATGAAGAATGAGGAGGGAGTTCCAAATTTGATATGCACTCTTACATGTGCATATCTTATTGAAATCCTCGGGCTCCAAAGCGCATTGCAAGGCGTTCATTGCCTTGGCATTGCTTACCTCCGCGGCGACCTCCGCGGTAGTCCATTTCTCAAAGTCTTCTTCTTTGGGTTCGATGTATTCCTTCATTGTAGTCCTCCATAAGGATGCACTCCGGAGGAAAGTCTCCATCCGGCACTTCCAGTACCCGTAGTTGGTACCGTTGAAGAATGGAGGCCTCGTAGAGGAATGTCCTTCCATCACCGATGATGCTCCTTCACGGTTCCTGAAGGTGTCATAGTTGGAAGGTGGACGCACGGTCTTGTTGTCGTTGGCAGACATAGCTGAGTATCTGGCTCTGATACCAAATGTAATGCCCTACCAGCTACTGCACAAGTACTAGAGGGGGGGTGAATAGTACTTTAAAATAATAAGGAGTATAATTCCAAATTAAATTGCAAACAACTACCAAATCAATTTGCGGAAGCTTAAATTGAATGACAACACAAAATTAACAATGCTAACAAACGATGTTAATGGGTTCGGATCCACCCAAGTCTCCCCGACTTGTTCCCGGTGATCCTACGTCCCAACCACCCGGATCCCCTCCGGATACTTAGGTTAGAAACCCTAACCTAAGATTTCCACTATGAATATCTTGTGAAAAACCTTCACAAGATCAAATCATACATGCAATGGCAAAGTGAATCCCACAACCCGGGATCACAATCTTCTCTCACAACCGAGAGAACCAATTAGCAATATTAAAGAGTTTAAATGAAATAAACAATCTTACCACAAAATCCTATACCTTGAGTTTTTCTTACCCAAATGGTGAAATGAAGGATTTGAGGAAGATGAAGTCACCAAGACCTAGCACCAAGGAAATGACCAGCAATCGGTGCCTAGGAATGAGTTGGAGACTTGGATCAAGCAATAGCTTGAAGAGCTCACCAAGAACAAGCTTCTCTCTAGATCTAGAAATGAGAGAGAATGAGTTTCTTGTGAGGAAGAGAGCTTTAGATTTGAGGGAGAATAGCTATCTCTTTAGAACTCAATGAATCTCTTAATGGCAGCTCTAACCTGGATAGAAATGACCTAGGTTCGTATTTATAGGAACCCAAAAACACAAGTTAGGTCATTCACCAACGGATAGAAATCTGTGAGAATTAGTCGGTCAAAGAACAATCACTGACCGACTAGTTCATCAACTAGTCGGTCAGTCAAACAGCGTGGACCGACTAAGTGTAGATCTGAGAAGAGATAGAAGTTCAGACCTAGAAATCTAGTCGGTCCAAGAAGACTGTCTGACCGACTAGTTTCACAACTAGTCGGTCAGCCAATGAACGTAGACCGACTAAGAGGCAAAATGACTTAGTCTGAATGCAAAGTGACTTAGTCGGTCCAAGAACAAAAGTTGACCGACTAAATTGTCAACTAGTCGGTCACCAAATGTTCTTAGACCGACTAACGATAAACAGTAGCTTAGGAGAATTTTAGCATGAACAGTAAGTCACAACTAGTCGGTCAAAGAAGCATCACTGACCGACTAGTTCACAAACTAGTCGGTCGGTGAGTCAACGTAGACCGACTAACTGTAAACAGTAAAGTCCAAGAAATTAAGGAATCAAACTAGTCGGTCCAAGAACAGTTGCCGACCGACTAGATCACCATCTAGTCGGTCAGTACTTGTTCTTGTACCAACTAACATGCACATACAAATCCGAATCGAAGCGCGAAGCTTCGAGGAAGTTAGAATGAACTTGTGCAAGGATCCTAGAGCTACGAAATGAGTGTAATGAAGATAGAAACGTAAGATATACTCAAGGCTTAACATTCTATATATCGAAGCTAAAAGACTATAAATAAAACCTTAATAAACGGTCTTCGAGAGCTTCGATTGAATCTTCATAACTTCCAAAGCGTCGCAAGAGCTTCAACGAAGCTTTAGGCATGAATATGAGCTTTGGGAAGTGTTGAGATGTCGCTTTGAATGTTCTCGTGAAATTGGCGACGATCTCCAATACTGCGCTCACAAAGTGTTAGTTCATGGATTATTTATGTTTGCTCATCATCAAAACCAAATCCGGGAAGTCCAATATTCAACATGTTCAACAGAACAAACTACGCTAGATGGAAGATCCGGATGAAGACTCACTTGGAGTCACTAGACATCGAAGCGTGGACCGTCACTAAAGTTCTATACACTGCACCTACCGAAGTTAAGTTTGGAAAATGGTCAACCGACGACAAGAAGAGAGCCAATCTCAATGCAAAGGCGATGAATGCACTATTCTGCACCGTGACAGGTAACGAGTTCAATCGAGTCTTCCAATACGAGACAGCGCATCAAATATGGTACACCCTTCAAGTAAGTCATGAGGGAACTGAAAAGGTAAAAGAATCCCGTATAAATGTTTTACATTCTAAGTTTGAATCTTTCAAAATGGAAGAAGGAGAGAGTATCACCGATGTGAATACTCGCTTTACTAATATCACTAATGAGCTCGCAGGTCTAGGTAAGAAAATATCTAAATATGATCAGGTAATGAAGATACTAAGATCTCTCAGACCCAAATGGAAAGGAAAGACAACAGCCATTCGAGAAGCACACAACGTGAAGGATCTTACCATCGAAGAGCTGATGGGAAATCTCATGGCGTATGAGATTGAACTTGAAGAAGACAAGAAGATCGAATTAGAAAAACCAAAGAAGAAGAATCTTGCTTTCAAAGATCAAGAAGAAGATTCCGACTACACTAACAAAGAAGACCATATTGCTTTCATCTCAAAGAACTTTGAAGAGTTCATTACAAGTAAGTATGGTAAACGTTCTTTTCGACTTACTAACGGTATTATTTGTTTTGGATGCAATAAACCAGGACACGTCAAAAGAGATTGTCCCTTGGAAAAGAACAACCGTGATTCCAGAGATCATGGGAAGTATCGAGAAAGCAATGAAAGACGAAACAATGGAAGAAACAAATTCCGACGATCAAAGAAGGAAGCTTACGCAGCTTTCGATCAGAGCGATGTTTCTTCGTCCGATGAATCCTCAGCAGACGACAACGATGAAAGAAGAGAAACAGCACACATGTGCTTCATGGCCTCCACATCCTCTAAGGTAAGCTCGCATCATGATTCATCTAGTGATAGTGATTCATCATCAAGTGATGATGAAGACATGGATTATATGGGAGCATATAAGGAGCTATGCAAAATGCATGAAAAGCTCATAAAAGAACATCGAAGAACACTTAGGAAGAACACTTAGGAATATTAAGAGAGATGCTAAAGAGAAAGAATAGATCATTAAAGAGAATATTATTTTGAAGGACAAGAATGATTCTTTGCAAAAAGACATTCTTTCCATGAATGAGAAAGTTGAAAATTTAAATAATCTTCTCGTATCCGTCAAAGATAAATACGACTCTATGATGAAGATTGTTGAAAATTTCAACAAGGGAAAAGGAAAGCTAGATAGTTTAATAGATAACCAAAAGGCTTCATCTAGCAAAACCGGACTTGGATATGATTCAAATTATACCATGAAACGGGTTAAGCATACTAGGATGCATCATTCTAACAATAATTTTCTGAGCATCTGGATACCAAAGAGCTTGTCCGACCAAAAGAAGAAAAGGTACGCTACTAACTTTGTTCAGCAAGTTCATTTAAACAAAAATTATAAATATGTTTTTCATGAAGGAACTAAACCATATTGGGGTTGGTTTCCTAAAGACTAACCTCCCGGACTCAAAAATAAAGAGTACCATAAAATTTTATATTTTCAGGTACTCTAAAATAAAAACTTGGAGGAAGGACAAGATCAGCACCAAAACGCTTTACGACAAAAGCAGATTACTTCACAAAATTTAAATTTGTTTGGATGATTAAATGATTGTTAATTTTATTTAAATTGATTTATATGCTTATAAATGTTTATCTCATCATTATAGAGTAGATTTTCAATAGATACGCACTCACCATTGGACTAAAATCCCTCGGGATGAGAAAACAACTCAGCCCAACAGGAGTCGACTACCACCATAAGGGAGTCGACTACCAGAGTGCTGTGCGGATTTTTGGGTTTGTGTTTTGATTTTTTCTAACTTCTTTTGGGTTCCATTGAGTCAAACGGGTTCAAAACCCAAAGGTAACTTAAACCCAATAAGCAATTTTGATCTCGACCCTTCATTATTTGATCTAAAGGCTTCTATTCATCATCTATTTTCACCTCAAGAGATAAAACCCCCAAGGCAAACAACCCTAGGTAGCCGACTACCACATTTTTTGCCTCCACTCTTGAAAATTTTGGGTTTTCTCTATTTTTCTTGGGTCTTCATCTCCTCTCATCATCCTCCCAAGAAAAATCACTAAGGTAAAATCATCTCATCCTCTCTTATCAACTGTTACCTTATTTACTTCTTGCATATCTAGTCTTGTAAATCAATTTTTTAATCTAGAATGCCTTTCAAGAAGATTGCTTCTAAGAAGAGGAAGGTTACTAATGAATCTCTCACTAAAAAGGAAATCATCATACCATATCTTTTCAGAAGTACTACCTTTGAGCATTTTGTCAAAATTTCCAATAGGCAAATCCTTCATGAGAGGTTTGTAAAAATTGACCATCTTGAAAACTATGGCATTGATAATATCTTGGAATTTCAAAACTTGGCCAATCTTTTTTCTTCTGAAAATATCTATTTATGCTATCCTAGGCTTGTGCATCTTTTCTATGCCAACATGGACTATGTTCTTACTAAGTGTAGATTCATCACTAAAGTCCTAGACTCCAAATTTGCTATAACTGTGAAATCTCTAGGAGAAGCTTTAGGAATCCCTTACACTGGTATGTTATTGGATAACATGGAGATGGTTGATGAGAATATTCTGGAGAAAATGTATTTGCCTGGAAGATACTTCCAAACAAAACTACCATGTAGCGATCTTCGATATCCAGGAAGAATCCTAGCAAATATATTGTCATATAATATTACTCAGAAATCTGGAAGCTACTCTGTGTTATCTAAGAAGCAAGCCAATTGCATTTACGCCATGCTAGGAAACATTCGTGTCAATTGGGCCAAAGTCATCATGGACTCCATCCTTGCATCTGCTTCTTCTGATAGACCTTCATCTACCTTAGCACATGGTCATTACCTCACCATCTTGTTTATTGGATATAACATACCTTTGGATAATGAAACCGAAATTTTGGAACCGGCTCGCATCTTTGATGTACATGCTCTTGGCCGAATGAATCTTCATAAAGATCTCAACCAGAATATTCTAGAGGAAAGGCTCGCTGCTGAAGGAGGATCATCATCCTCGAAGAAGAAAAGTAAAGAACCTCTTCTTATTGATACAGATGAAGAAGATGAAGAAAATGATGGTGAAAAGGAGAATAAGAAGAACCACCGGCATACATTGTTGAGCTTCAAGATAGCTTTTGAAGAAGATTGGGAAATTGAAGATTTATCAAGAAAACGGATTTGAAGTCCTCAACAAAAAGGTGGATGATGTGAAGGAATTTGTGGCGAGCAACAACAAAATGACGGAGGAGACTCTGAAGTTGACCTTTGGCGAGATTAAGGAATTGAAGAAGAATGGAGGAGCTTCATAAACTAAGTCATTTGGTTTCTAAAACAATGGTTCTTTGACAAACAATGTTCATTTTGGCCTGTAATAACTTTTCTGTGATGTGATGTTTTGAACTAATTACTCATGCTTTTAGTTTAATATGTTTATGATTATGGTTTGATATGTTATGCTCTAAAATTACATGCTTTAATCATATCATATATCATTATCTACTAACGCTGTTTTGTAGAAATGATCTTAAAGTACCTTGAACTACTTCTCTCTCCAAACATTTATATAGCTTGATTGATTATTGGTGAAATATTATATGTCATTTTTTATTGATAACAATGGGGAGAATAATGATAAAATGCAAAAATGTGAATTAATATTAGTTTACTAACCGGCTTTGATGTAGGGGGGTACTGCATGTAAGCAGGGGAGTAAGTCATTTTAAGTTATTTCATTAAGTCAATATTCATTCAATATACTTAATTTTTCATTTGGGTGTCATCATCAAAAAGGGGGAGAGTGATGGGAAATCGAATCCCACCCCTAAGTGGTTTTGATGATGAGCACACTAAATGATGTTAGTGTGCTAACTACACTGCAAGTGTGCTGGTTAAGCGACAAACTGTGACTTTACGCATACTCCGAAGAAGCTCAACCACACTCGAGACGAAGACGAATTTGCTAGTTCTACATCAAGCACAAGATGAAGCCCATGCTCAAAGCTTAATGAAGAAGAAACTCAAATTCAGGAGAAGCAAGCATCTACCAGATCAGCTTCCCGAAGGTCTTGTCTTAGTGTGGTGTGAGTTGTGTTTCTTAGGGTTATGTTAAAGCCAAAGTAGATATAGCACACACATATAAATGATTTCTAAAATAAATGTTTTAAATATTTTAAAATAATTTTAAACTCTTGAGAGCAATTGCTAGCCTTTTCATATCCTAGCAGTCAATCTCCATTACACCCAGGAGTTGACTGTACTCTTTGCTAGCTTAGTTTCAGAAGAAATTGCTCTGGAGTCGACTACCAAAGGAGCGAGTCGACTACCAGCTGGAAGCAAATATTCCAATGAAACACTCTGGGAGTCGACTACCACTCCTAGGGATTCGACTACCAGCTGGCGAATTTCAACGATTTGACTTCCTGATTTCTCTCATCTATCCTTAATTTTTGGGACGAAAGTCAAACCTTATTTGAAATTTGAATCCTCTATTATCACTATAAATAGAGGACTCTATGAGATCTTTTTAAAAAAAACAACATTATTATCAATTCTAAAATCTCTCTTGTGCTAAAATTTTCAGATCTCTTATTCATTCTGCTCTCGTTATATTTTAGCCAAATCTGTTTTAATTTCTGATCTCCTAATCCTTTTCAAAGTTATTATTTTTGAGATCCAATTTTATTTCGCTATTAAAATCGTTTTTCAAAATCCGTGTTCTTCACTTTTATCTATTGAAAGGATTTTTGAAAACAAACGATCTAGATCACAAAGAATCATTCTATATCTTTATGTGATCTAAAGATCGATTTGAATTCTTTTTAGCCACGTAATACACTTGTTATATATTACTTTGGCTCTAGAATTCTGGGTGTAAATCCAAACTTCACTAATTTTTATGGTGAGTTGGAAATCGTTTTTATTTGTGATTTTCCCTTTGTTGAAAGGGAGTTGGAAATCCTAGACAAGTCTAGGTGGTCGGAAATCCTGATCAATGCTAGGTGTTTGGGAAATCCTAACGAGTGAAGTTAGGTATTTGTATTGCTAAGGCGATAGTTGAAATCTCATACTGGATTGGTCGAAGACTGGACGTACCCAAGTTGCGGGGAACCAGGATAAAAATCTCTGTGTTTGCGTTTGCATTCTTCTGCGATTGTTTATACTTGTTCTTGCATTCTTTATTTGCTAACAAATTGTAACTTGTTTATATTATTGCAAGTTAATTCTTTTGTTTATATTCGTTGTGTAAAGATCAATACATATTTGTATAAAGATATGTGCTTATAATCTTATTATCTTTCAGCAGAGTTTTTGCCTGAAAACTCTCTGGGAGTCGACTACCATTCATAGGGAGTCGACTACCTGCTGTGTTATCTCTCTGATTTACATTGCTTATAAGATTACTTTGTTGATTAAGAACCAAGCGTAGATCACTCTACTTGGTTTCTTAGGCAACATTAGAAGGTTTTTATAGTGTGCTAATTAACGAACGAAAAGATTTATTATGTGAACAACACTACTCAACCCACCTTCTAGTGTTGTTTGCCATCCACAGGATCCACCAGGATGTTCCTGTCATCCAGGTACACATCTCATGTGTCCATTCTATGTAAAATATGCTCGTAAACACTTTACTGATGGAATCCGATGTTAGTAACAATCGTTCCCATTTTAATGACTGAAAGATGTCAGTAAAGCTTTATTTACGACAGCCAGATGATGGTATTGCTGACGTAAATTTTCCGTCAGGGGTTATTTTCGCTGACGCCTTTTTGACTTTTATTACCGTCAGTAAAAGTCGGTTTTCCTGTAGCGGTTGCAGATGCTTTCATTGTGTCCATACATTGAGACTATGGAGTGGTTGGTTTGTTGTAGGAGGATTTGACAATGTTTCAAAATTTGTAGTTAATCGATTGAGGGTAGATTATCATCCTTTTTTCCAATAATTATAGTTTGTTGTTGAACTATGTATACTTTCTAGTGGAATTTCCTTTCTGATGATGTGTGGGTTGCTGTTGACATCATTTATCAGACTGATACCAATTATTGAATTCATGTGATTGGTCATTTAACCACTAAATGATGATGAGTAGTGTTAAGTTTAACAACAAAAATATATGCAGTATGATAACCAATGATAATTATGAAGTACACTACAATAATCAGGAATTAGACAATTAAACCAGAAATGATCAATCGTTAACATGATGATTTTATCTTGATTTAGTCCTCCAAACTTGCATGAATGTGCATCAAAAAAGGCTAAGTTTGCCTTGAGTGAACATGCATGTGCATCAAAAAAGGCTAAGTTTGTTTTTTTAATTCTTCAAGATCAAAGACAATGAACTACAGAAAGTAGACCTTCAGAGCAACTCTTTCTTAAGAGAATATCAAAGGAAATAGGAACTATTATGATTCTGTTATAAACGGGCTTTTGGTGGGCCTATCCGTTAGTGGGTATCCACCCATTATGTAACCCTACTACTATAAATACAGGGCTATGTACTCCATAGCCACCATGTTTACAACACGTTATCAACACGCTCGAAGCTGAGCCAAACCCCTGCCGACGGACGAACGCGACGCGAACGGGCTTCCTTCACCGAACGTCGCTAGATCCGGCGGGTAAGATTTAGAGGTAATCCTGAAACCCTAGATCTAAATTCATATGCGCATATGTCTAAATCCAAGATCCTTGAATCGATTGTTTAATGAAAATCAACGTTTTTATTGATTAAAAATCAACTTTTTACAATAAAAACGACTTTTTGGAGATTAAAAAATGATTTTTTTCTACTAAAAATTGGATTTTTATCCCCAAAAACCATCAAACCCTAGGGGATCTTTTCGCCGGAATGCGAAACCCCCCCAAAACTCGCGCCGCCGCCCCCTTCGGCTTGCGGCAAAATCGCCCCCCCCCCCCCCCCCCCCGCCCGAAGCGGCGGGCACCCCCACCCCGCCGCTGCAAACGGCGGGCTCACCCCGCCGCCAGCAGCGGCGGGCGACCCCGCCGCTGCAATCGGCGGGCCAAACCCGCCGCCAGCAGCGGCGGGCGACCCCGCCGCTGCGACGGCGGGCTCGCCCCGCCGCCAGCGGCGGCGGGCGACCCCACCGCTGCCTCCTCGTCGCCTGCAACGGCGGGGCACCCCCGCTGCCCGCAACGGCGGGTTCCCCCGAGCATCCTTAAACTTAGGGATCCAAGTTTTTATTTTAACGAGGCAAGTACTATTAAACTTAGGGATCCAGAAGTATCCATAGACCCATGATCAGATAAGCTCTATGAACCCTGAAGCGTTCATCACGGCTTACAACAATGGATGAATAAGGGGAAGTGTTATAAACGGGCTTTTGGTGGGCCTACCCGTTAGTGGGTATCCACCCATTATGTAACCATACTACTATAAATACAGGGATATGGACTCCATCAGGGGCGGAACCAGCCTTAGATGGCCGGGGGGCCAAATTCAAATAGTGTTAGGTCTTTATATTATATTTTTTGTAAGTCCACTTGCATCTTAGTTGTTTGATGTTCTGGTTAAAGCTGTTGTTTACGATGTGGACGCTTCGGGTTCGATTCCCTCTTGTGTTAACTTGTATATATATTTTTTGCATTCTTAAATGTTTAAAAAAGCAAGATGGCTTCAGGAATCGAAGCACAGATCCCCCACCCTGCCTCCCAAGTTGATATGCCCTGACCACAACACCAATTGGAACTTCTTGTTAATGGATTCACGACAAAATGTTATATAGAAATCTTGTGTGTGTGTGTGTGTGTGTGTGTGTGTGTGTGTGTGTGTGTGTGTGTATAAACATAAGTTTTGAAAAATTTGGGGGGGGGGGGGGGGGGGGGGGGGGGCGCCCCCTCCCCCCCTCCCCCAGCTTGTATGTGGGTCCGCCCCTGGACTCCATAGCCACCACATTTACAACAGATTCTTCTTTAAATATGCCCCTGGACTCCATAGCCACCACATTTACAACAGATTCTTCTTTAAATATGGATTGCAAAACTATAAATAGAAATGAATTACAATGTTCACAATGTCTGAAAAAAATGTCTGAAAAAAACGCTGTTGAAACCGTCATTAACGGAAACATGTTGAATAGCCAATAGACAGAACAAACAACACAGACAACAACAAGAACACACAATCTTGTGCGGTTGTTGGATCAAATCCAACCAACAGTTGCGAGCATCAATGAAAAATGTCGGATCAATATTACAAGAGATCTCATCGTATTTTCAATCTCTTACCCTCTCTCACAATATTGAGAGAGAGAGAGAGAGGGAGAGGAAATCTTTGCGTTCCTCTCACTAATTTCTCACAGAATCTCATTCTCTATACACCAAATCATTGGCGGGGCCCTCCTGTTCGATGAGGGCTTCTCCTGATCAAATGCTGATGTGGCAAGGCAGAAGGACCGACAGCTGTGAAGAAGAGATACGTCATCCTTTTGTGTTAATGACTAAGTAATTCTATATTAATAAAAATTAATTTTGATTGGGGGTAGCTTTCGCAGTTTGTCCCGAAAGATCTAGATTTTATTCTCCTATCCTCTTATTAGATTTCGTTTTTGTCGGGATGCGCCCGGGTCAATGTTTATTCCTGCATTAGGATAATAATAGCATGCACAATCAAGATTAGACGTTCACATAACAGGGGCCCACGAAACAATTAAGGCTCGACCCAGTTTGTTCAGTTTTAATCAACAAAGGTTGATCACATCCATCAGACTATCCACGTGCGCTGTTATGAGGATTATCGTGGGGAGGAGTGTTGTTATTCGCATCACAGAGATTTATGAATACACCATACTACTTGATTCACCACACCTATATTTTTAATATCAGATGTTTGGATTTGGAGATCCGAACGTCTCTAATACTTTTATTCTTCCGTTCGGATCTTCAAAGCCGGACAGTATAATAAAATATGTATTGTGTTCGGATTTACACATCTATTTTATTAGAGCCGTTCGGATCTCCAAATCCGAACATCTGATGTTAAAAATATAGGTGTAGTGAATCAAGTAATGTGGTGTATTCATAACTTTCTGTGGTTCGAATAACAACACTCCGTCTGGAGATCATGTCAAGTAACATTTTTTTACTTGAAAGTTGACGCCTTGTGCCCATTTTTACTTGAAAGTTGATGCCTTGTGCCCAACTGAACCCGAACGATTCCTCTCTGCATACACCGAATACGGTTCAGTGCATGCAAGAATTTTGCTATTTTTAACAAATAACACGTTTCAAAATGTTCCATCAGCACTATTCCATGTGGTTTTTTTCCTAAAAAGAGGAAAGATACTGTTTCAGGGTGTTTTCTCACCACGTACGGATTGGTTGACTGGAGGGCTGGAGTTCAACGCGATCATGCGGGGCGCGCGCAGCCTCCGGGAGACGGGCGCAGCTGGTTCGGCTCGGCGAAGAGCGCGCAAGTCCGAGGGTCTGCGTGCCGAAGAGGATCCTCGGCAAAGCGACATCCTCCGCAAGGGTGGAGATGAACGGGCTCTGGGGCGAGCGTGTTTGGCCCCGGACTGAATGGGCGCCAAAGGGTAGCCTCAGCACGGTTGGATCTTCCTGACCTGAACAGACGAGAAAGCTCGTCACTGGGGTCGGGCCTTGGTTCCGACCAAGTCCCCTCCGATGCCTAAGTTTGAATGGATCTGAAGGATGCTCGGTGGGATCGGTATGACTCACGGGGAGGCCGATACACAAGTCCTCGGGCCGAGCTGTGGAGGAGAATAATAAGGTGAAAGATTGTTTTTCGGGTCGTTTTATAGGAGCCTTCTCCGGCCATGTCTCCTCGGTGTCCCCCTATTTCGCCCCGATCATCCGCCACTTTGATGGCACCTTCATGGGTCATGAAGGTGGATGTAGTGGGACCCCTTAATGGTGATTAAGGGGGCACGTTTTAAGGGGAGCGGTTAACTCCTGTTGGCGTGGTCAGCGGTTGCGTCCGCTTCAGTCCGAGGCCGGCCCGACTCTGAGTCTTTGTAGGGGCCTCGTTCTCCCCAGGCCCGTGGGCATGAGTCACGTGCTTCGGTCGTTTGGTCTTGGTCCGTCCTGCGAGGGTCGTATCAATTGCACCCATCGCTCGGGCCGTTTGGATTCTGACGGCTCGGTCCGATGGATGTGATCTGTATGGAGTTGACAGGTGCATCAGTCGAGGCAAAGGCATTGAATGAAGATCATCATAGCAGTGCCAGGTTGAAATTCTCTTGCCCCTGGGAGCGGAATTCGAAGCGCCGTGTCCCGCGGGATGTCGACTCGTGTGCACAGGTGGACGGCTTGCGATGGAGCGGAGGGTTTCGGGAGAGCGGTATAAAGGGAAGCGGTTGTCTTGCGGACGATGGTTCTGCTCTTTCAACGCTGTCTTCTCCTCCCTCATCCCCTGCATTTGCCTCAGATTTTCTCTGCGCCACACTATGTGTCCCTCATCGTCGTCTTCTGCCTCTTGCGCAGGTCGGCCGGCCGCTGCCGCCACACCTGTTCATCCCCGAGGATCGATCACAGAGATCAGCCGCCATGGGGGTGACCTCTCCAGGGTGTCTTTCAAGGTGATGGGGTGGTCGTCGGCAGTTTGTGCTACCTCGATCGGGCCTTTGCATTTCAGATACCTCCTTCCCCCATGTCATGCTCGGGCCCCTGAGAAGGATGAAAGGGTCTGCTTCCCGGGCCGTCGCGAAGTCGGGGTGTATGAACAGAGCTTCCGGTTCAAGCTGTGATTCCCCCTCCACCCCTTTGTCGTCGTGCTTCTGAGGGCCATAGGATTGCCCTATGCCAGTTCTGCCCCAATGCCGTCGGGTCTTTCATGGGGTTCATCGTGCTTTGCATGCGCAACGGGATAGAACCGACCATTCACCTTTTTCCTTCGCACTTCCTAATCTGCTCTTGCTTCTCTGAGTGCTAGCGAATTTCTCTTCGTCTTCCCTCTTGTAACGGTCCGTATTTTTCAATGCAACTATTCACGTATTTAACCCAATTTCAATTTCTTTTAAAACTATTTTATAATGGTTCGTCAGGAGTTTTACGATTTCAAAAAAATTTCTTATAAAAATATTTTGACGTATCAGACTAGTCATGAAGTATTTTAGTAAGTTCGGATTTCATCAAATACCTCTAAATAATCTGATAAAAATTCATTTACCATTATTACAGTTTTGACTAAATGAATTAATTTTCTATACAAATATCATCAAAACGTTTTCAAACTTCTACCGTATCACTCTATGATCATTTAGGGCTTCCCACATTAATTTCGTAATTTTCTGAAGTCAAATCAATTGGGAACCTGCAAACCCGCTTTCTAAACGTTTTGGCCTTAAACTAGTGTCTCCGTAGCTCAAACCCCGAAACAGATCTCGTATTCTCGATCCTCGTGACAATATGAACCCGTGGGTATATTTTCGTAATTTTTTCGGACACGTTTACTAGTATGAGCAAAATCGTAATTTCGTTACAAATTTTACTATACCGTTACTAATTACACTTAGTAATTTCATCTTAATTACTATTCTAACTATTCTAGTTACCCCTAATTACCCTCACCTAACCCTTAAAACACTTAACACGTTTCAAATTTTATTCCACACTTAGTCTAAAGGTGAACCTAACCTAATTAATAATTTTGACTAACTAAACCTATCATTTAATACCCCTAATAATTTATTAATAAACATTACCTATTTAATCCCCCTTACAAATCCTTTCACCCCCGTACCAGCTCTTCTCTCTCCCTCGCAATTCAACCCAAGAGAACCAAGGCTTCACCCCTCACCCTCTCACTTTCACCCTACACACGCACGCAAGGCCCATCCCTCTTGTTTGCGTGTGTACCCTCACCTATGTGAACCATGTGAACCCACGCTCACTGCCGTGCCTCCGCTCCGAGAGCCCCACGACCACCGCCGCCGTGAGCAGCAGCTCCGCCTTCGCCACGACCCGCCCTCACATCTGCCTTACCCTATGATGCCTCACACTGGCGCCGGCGAAGCCCGAGCTCCCCTCCTCTCCCCATCCGTCTTCCCCCGACCCCTGCCACTTCCCTAGCCCCTCCAGCTCCGCCGCAGAGCTTCATCGTGCCACCGTCGCTTCCCCCCATCATAAACCCCTCGTCCACTCGAACTTCTCCCTGCCGACCACGCACAGCGCTGTTGCCTAGCCCCGACTGCTGACCCATTGCCCCTCCACATCCTTCCCTCTCCGACAAACTCCGCCGTCACCTCCCTCACCTCTCCGAGCCCTCTCCGTTCTCCCTGAACTCGCCGAGCTTCACCTACCCCCGGCCTCGCCCACAACCACATGCCCTGTCGCCTTTCCCTCTCCACCTACTGTCGCAGGCGCTCCGCTCAGTCGACCCTCCGATGATCTCGAAGCACGAAGCCCCGCCTCCGTGCATGCTGCTTCGTCCGATGCCCCAAGCCCGTCCCCGCCCTCCGACAACGCCTCCTCGCACGCCGTGCCCCCCAGCGTCTCCTCCTCGCTTCGGTGCATGTCGACGATGTCGAAGCAACGCCCACACGCATCGCCTCTCTGAGCACCGCCTGTACGCCGTCGACGGCGAACCCCGACACCACGCATGAGCAGCAGCGGCGACAGCCCCCCCGCATTTGCTCGCCGCGACGCCCAACGCTGTACACCGCCGCTGTCACCCGCCGTTGAAGACCAACCTGCTGCCTTCGTCCGTCGCCCCCGACGCGACCCCCAGGCGCTGCCCACGCCGTCGCCCACTCTCTCTCTCTCTCTCTCTCCGTGAATTGTAAGTCGACGATAATAGGGTTAATACAAAATACTTATTTAATACGTATCTGAGTACCTATTTACGTATTTAGGTATATTTATAAAAGGATTTTATTGGATTTAAATTGATATTAAATCGTACAGGCCTCAGAAAAATGCAAGACCTGCTCGAGAAAATCAGAAATGACATTCTGGACCCAATGACGCTATTTATCTCAATCAGACGCTTAGTTTTTTCAAAATTAATTTTTAACCCTAAAACTTAAATACGTAAATTTCTTTTAAAAATCCGTAACTTGTTATTTTCACGTAAACTAATACGTGAGAAAAATATATGTTATAGTACTCCTCGAGACGGTCATTTTGACAGCTCACTTGCACCTTTCCGATGAAGATTGCATCTAGAAGAAATTATTGAATAATTATGTTACTTAATTAAAAATAGTTTTTAAATTACTTTTTGAGCTTCTAAAAATTATAAAAATTACTTTAAGCTTCAGAAAAATATTTCCTCCTATAGTACAATTATTTTCATCATATCTAGCCTATAGAAAAATTTAGAATGATTTTCGACAACGTTTCGAACGATTATAAAATCAAAACGATCGAGTTAAATAGATAGAAAATAGCGTGTTCTTTAACCAGCTGTTTCTTGTGTTTGCAGGTACCAATTCTCATGCACCAGCTTCCTTGGAAGCTATAGCTCTAACCTCGTCTTATTACGACGAGCTCGATAGTAAGTCACTCTAATTCCAGCTTTAGAAGTTAAGCCAGCGTAGAAACATGAACTTAGGGTTTTACAAATAGTAGCAGAACAACCATTGATTCTAACTAACTTCAAATAAGTTTCTTCAATTGCACGTAAACTTATAACTCTCGTTTACACTTGTCTACCAAGTTTTGATGCTCATCACTTGCAAAACTACACATACACTTGTGTGTACACTTGTAGCACGATTGCTCATGGGCACATCACCTGCTGCATGCCATTTACTACTCAGTAAATGCTAACGAATTATCGTATGAAATGTCATGTGTGGAACATCTTGTGAAACATCTTGTGAAATATCTTGTGAAATATCTTGTGGAACATCTCATGGAACATCATGTAAGGAACATGTACTAGATTCACATGACACATCACTGGGGTTTGAGGTAAGTCATAGTTTGAGAGAGTACGGGAATGACTGGAGTTCAATCTACATGTCTAACTGCCTGGGTTTTCGGTATCATGTTTAGCTGCCTGTGTTTCGGCAAATAAAAATATGCTGCATGTCAACATCCTGTCTAGCTGCCTGTGTTTTCGGCATTCGTCTGGGTCGTGCCCAGGCACGAGATGAACTTTATGGTCACATATTGTACTCTCCGACTTGAGTCACGTAGTTCTAGTGTAGCTTGCTCGGTCACCTTTACTTTTCGTATTCCACACATGTTACTTACTTCACTTGTCGTGTTTAGCTACAACAGTAGTATGTTTCACTTGCTTAGCCTGCTTCACACTTGCACTACCACAATATTGTTTGTTCTCTTAGTTCAGTTTACTTTTACTACTCAGTTGTTGCTAAGTACTTTACCTTCATTCTGGTCTGCTTGTACGTAGTTACTTTTTGTCATACTTGTACACAGCTTTTACTACTATTGCTAGAATTGTTGTGACTTACCTACGGTTCCATCTTCATGTCACCACAGACGATGCACCAGTGGAGGTAGATGTTCTTGAGTTAATAGCGCCAGAGTTCGACCATGAGACTGCAGCTTCCAGAGCTATTTTCAGTTGTGTACTTTCTTTCTTTCATGTACATTGGTTGAAACATTTTGTACATTATGGATTTTAATAATTGGACACTATTTGGGTATTTTTGTATATCTCTGCATCGTGGCTATTTTGGTTTCACTGGTAACCTGCAGGACTTGCACAAATATCAATAAGTAACGGGCCCCCGAAAGCGGGTCGTTACAGGTTTGGTGGCCCACGCAGGTCCGCGCTAACTACCTCGTGAACAATATAGCAAGATCAGGGTGTACAATATAAAATACTCAAATTGAACTCTCGAGTACAAGACGTCTCGAGTGTTCACCTGTATTAGATATACGGGTGAAGTGTCTTTATTACCCATCTTCTTTGGCTTCTTTCCTTTCTTTTATTCCATCCTCTGAGTGTATTTTTATACACTCTTCTACTAGAGTGACCTTCCATAGGCGGAAACCATTCATTCACTTCATCATCATCTTCTCCTTTGAACTCTTAACACTTGTCTAGGAACTCGTGTTCCATTCTTTGGAGTTACTTTTGCTAATAACCTCCTTTGTTGATAATCCAAGTTATCTTCGATACGAATGAAACCGTATAGTTGATAAAGACTTAATAAAAAGTCATTAACAAAACCTAAAATTTTGAATTTTTAGGATTCAACTAGTTGATAGGATTAATTAGTTGTTAATAAAAATCTTTTTGTTGATGTCACGCACATAAATTATAAGCTTCCTTCAATGGACCATGATCCGGTCAATGTGATTGGCTAAGTTTGTTGGATCACCCTAGCTAGACTGGGGGTAAGTGATCCTGGCTTAGTCACTTCCCTGGCCGTGTCTGCTGGACCGCAAGGACGTGAATCATGATTAAGTAACGCCATCGATCTTCATCACTATCACCCTTCCTTTGGCTTGATGACTTTTCGATTGACCTTCTTAGAATCTTTCTATTTTTAGTATGCTTAAAATCTAGCTACGTTTATTTTAAGGAGGGTAGCATTCGATTTTTGATCACCAGAAGTTCGAGTTCGACAACGGAAGCGAATCGAAGGACGCTCAGAAGTATTGGAGGATGGTGTTAGAGACTCGAAGACGATCCAAACCGACAAGTGTAATCTAATGCTGCTACTTCTCCATCTTTCTTGAACTCGTCTTCCTTCTTCCATAGGAGCCTATTTGACTAGCTATAGAAGTTATAGTAATGTCAATAGTATGTATTCATATATAACATCTCTTGTTTTCTTGATGCTATAATATCACATTATATTTCATGCTATTAACAACTTATTTTCCTATATAGTGATCGTTCATCAGGCCTTCCTTTCGATCATTTTAAAATGCTTTGGCAATGATCGGTCTTCTTAATTCCGAGGATGTAATTAATTTAAGGAGGGTAGAATGTAAGGTCTGTATTTTTGAATGCAACTAATCACGTATTTAACACAATTTCAATTTCTTTTAAAACTATTTTATAATGGTACGTCAGGAGTTTTACGATTTCAAAAAAATTTCTTATAAAAATATTTTGAAGTATCAGACTAGTCATGAAGTATTTTAGTATGGATGGCAATAATGGCCTGACCCGCCGGGCCCGACCTGGCCCGACCCGGTTTTGACCCGGCCCGACCCGGCCCGCAGCCGGGTCGGGGCAAGCTTGGGCTTTGTATGCGCCCCGGCCCGACCCGACTCGCCCCGGTAAACTATAGAGGTTTACTATTTTGATACGGACCATGCAGTCAGCGAATAACCCATAACGCATACTCTATTCCACGATTCTCCTAATTGGGCCAATTCCCAATTCCAAATTACCAAATAAATCAAAATTCTCCCAATTCACAAATAAAATTTTTATTTGGGATTCATATGGATGGCATTAATGACTTGACCCGACCGGCCCGACCCGGCCCGACCCGGTTTTAGTAAGAAAGAACCCGCCCCGCCCCGGCCTGCGACCCGCCCCGCCCCGGCCTGCGACCCGCCCCGCCCCGTCCTGTAGATGGGTCGGGGCAAGCTTGGGTAGTTAAATACCCGCCCTGCCCCGCAATATTGCATTCCTATATTTTAGTAAGTTCGGATTTCATCAAATACCTCTAAATAATCTAATAAAAATTCATTTACCGTTATTACAGTTTTGACTAAATGAATTAATTTTCTATACAAACATCATCAAAACGTTTTCAAACTTCTACCATATCACTCTATGACCATTTAGGGCTTCCCACATTAATTTCGTAATTTTCTGAAGTCAAATCAATTGGGAACCCGCAAACCCGCTTCCTAAACATTTTGGCCTAAAACTAGTGTCTCCGTAGCTCAAACCCCAAAACAGATCTCGTATTCACGATCCTCGTGACAATACGAACCCGTGGATATGTTTTCGTAATTTTTCGGACACGTTTACTAGTATGGGCAAAATCGTAATTTCGTTACAAATTTTACTATACCGTCACTAATTACACTTAGTAATTTCATCTTAATTACCATTCTAACTATTCTAGTTACCCCTAATTACCCTCACCTAACCCTTAAAACACTTAACACGTTTCAAATTTTATTCCACACTTAGTCTAAAGGTGAACCTAACCTAATTAATAATTTTGACTAACTAAACCTATCATTTAATACCCCTAATAATTTATTAATAAACATTACCTATTTAATCCCCCTTACAAATCCTTTCACCCCCGTACAAGCTCTTCTCTCTCCCTCGCAATTCAACCCAAGAGAACCAAGGCTTCACCCCTCACCCTCTCACTTTCACCCTACACACGCACGCAAGGCCCATCCCTCTTGTTTGCGTGTGTACCCTCACCCATGTGAACCCACGCTCAACACCGTGCCTCCGCTCCATGAGTCCCACGACCACTGCCACCGTAAGCATCTGCTCCGCCTTCGCCACGACCCGCCCTAATGTCTGTCTCCCCCTCTGCTGCCTCACACTGACGCCGGCGAAGCCCGAGCTCCCCTCCTCTCCCCATCCGTCTTCCCCCGACCCCCGCCACTTCCCTAGCCCCTCCAGCTCCACCGCTGAGCTTCACCGTGCCACCACTGCTTCCCCGTCGTCATAAACCCCCCGTCCACTCGAACTTCTCCCCGCCGACCACTCACAGCGCCGTCGCCCAGCCCCGACTGCTGACCCATTGCCCCTCCACCTCCTTCCCTCTCCGACAAACTCTGCCGTCGCCTTCCTCACCTCTCCGAGCCCTCTCCATTCTCCCCGAACTTGCCGAGCTTTGCCTACCCCCGGCCTCGCCTAAAACCACCTGCCCCGCCGCCTTTCCCTCTCCGCCTACCGCCGTAGGCGCTCCGCTCAGTCGACCCTCCGACGATCTCCGAGCACGAAGCCCCGCCTTCGTGCATGCTGCTTTGTCCGATGCCCCAAGCCTGTCACTGCTCTCCGACAATGCCTCCCCACACGCTGTGCCCCTCAGCGTCTCCTCCTCGCTTCGGTGCATGTCGACGACGTCGAAGCAACGCCCGCACGCATCACCTCTCTGAGCACCGCCTGTACGCCGTCGACGGCAAACCCCAACACCACGCATGAGCAACAGAAGCGACGACAGCTCCCCGCCTTTGCTCGCCGTGCCTTCTACCACTATACACCGCCGCTGCCGCCCGCCGTTGAAGACCACCCCGCTGCCTTCGTTCGCCGCCCCCGACGCGACCCCCAGGCGCTGCCCACGCCGTCGCCCACTCTCTCGCTCGCATTGAATGGTAAGTCGACGATAATAGGGTTAATACAAAATACGTATTTAATACGTATATGAGTACGTATTTACGTATTTACGTATATTTATAAAAGGATTTTATTAGATTTAAATTGATATTACATCGTACAGGCCTCAGAAAAATGCAAGACTAGCTCCAGAAAATCAGAAATGACATTCTGGACCAAATGGCACTAGTTTTATCTCAATCGGATGCTTAGTTTTTTCAAAATTAATTTTTAACCCTAAAACTTAAATACGTAAATTTCTTTTAAAAATCCGTAACTTTTTATTTTCACGTAAACTAACACGTGAGAAAAATATATGTTATAGTACTCTTCGAGACGGTCATTTTGACAGCTCACTTGCAACTTTCCGATACAGATTGCATCCAGAAGAAATTATTGAATAATAATGTTACTTAATTAAAAATAGTTTTTAAATTAATTTTTGAGCTTCTAAAAATTATAAAAATTACTATAAGTTTCAGAAAAATATTTTCTCATATAGTAAAATTATTTTAATCATATCTAGCCTATAGAATAATTTAGAATGATTTTTGACAATGTTTCAAACGATTATAAAATCAAAACGATCGAGTTAAATAGATAGAAAATAGCGTGTTCTTTTAACCAGCTGTTTCTTGTGTTTGCATGTACCAATTCTCATGCACCAGCTTCCTTGGAAGCTCTAGCTCTAACCTCGTCTTATTACGACGAGCTCGATAGTAAGTCACTCTAATTCTAGCTTTAGAAGTTAAGCCAGTGTAGAAACATGAACTTAGGGTTTTACAAATAGTCTCAGAACAATCATTGATTCTAACTAACTTCAAATAAGTTTCTTCAATTGCACGTAAACTTATAACTCTCGTTTACAATTGTCTTCCATGTTTTGATGCTCATCACTTGCAAAACTACGCATACACTTTGTGTACACTTGTAGCACGATTGCTCATCGACACATCACCTGCTGCATGCCATTTACTACTCAGTAAATGCTAACGAATTATCGTATGAAGTGTCATGTGTGAAACATCTTGTGAAACATCTTGTGGAATATCTTGTGGAACATCTTGTGGAACATCTCGTGGAATATCTTGTGGAATATCTTGTGGAACATCTCGTGAAACATCATGTAAGGAACATGTACTAGATTCATATGACACGTCACTGGGGTTTGGGGTAACTCATATTTTGAGAGAGTGCGAGAGTGACTGGAGTTCAATATACATGTCTAGCTGCCTGTGTTTCGGCAAATAAAAGTATGCTGCATGTCAGCATCCTGTCTAGCTGCCTGTGTTTTCGGCATTCGTCTGGGTTGCGCCTAGGCAAGAGATGAACTCAATGGTCACATATTGTACTCTCTGACTTGAATCACATAATTCTAGTGTAGCTTGCATGGTCACCTTTACTTTACGCATTCCACACACGTTACTTACTTCACTTGTCGTGTTTAGCTACAGCGGTAGTATGTTTCACTTGCTTAGCCTGCTTCACACTTGCACTACCACAGTACTGTTTGTTCTCTTAGTTCAGTTTACTTTTACTACTCAGTTATTGCCCAGTACTTTACCTTCACTCTGATCTGCTTGTATGTAGTTACTTTTTGTCATACTTGTACACAGCTTTTACTACTATTGCTAGACTTGTTGTGACTTACATACAGTTCCATCTTCATGGCACCGCCGACGATGCACCAGTGGAGGTAGATGTTCTTGAGTTAATAGCGCCAGAGTTTGACCATGAGACTACATCTTCTAGAGCTATTTTTAGTTGTGTACTTTCTTTCTTTCATGTACATTGGTTGGAACATTTTGTACAGTATGGATTGTAATAATTGGACACTATTTGGGTATTTTGTACATCTCTACATCATGGCTGTTTTGGTTTCACTGGTAACCTGCAGGACCTGCGCAAATATCAAATAACCAACGGGCCCCTGGAAGAGGGTCGTTACACCTCTTCCAATGCTTTTCAAGGTAATCTCCTTCTTTCTTTTCTGCTATTCGATTTGTCCCATGGCTGCGTTGAGGATAAGAAATTCTGCTCCGGGGTTCGGTGATCATCTTGCTCCTGGGTCAGGTAATCCTCCCGAGCCTCGGCCGGCCCCCGATAAAGGGAAGGGTCTTTGTTCGAGGACCCAGCTCGTCGGGATGATGCCCATGTGGCAGAGGAGTTCGATGTCCCTCCGGTGATCCTTGGGTAGTCATCCTCCGTCCCTTATTCCACGACAGAGGAGATCAGGGCAAAGTACCTCTGCCACCCATGTGACGTTCGGGTTCCCTTTGCCGACGAAAGGATTTGTTTTCCAAGGAGTTGCGAAGTCGGCGTGTACTTCGAAATGTTTCGCATGGGGCTCCACTTCCCTCTCCACCCTTTCGTTATCCAGGTTCTGGAGTTTTTGGCGGCAGCCCTGTGTCAGCTGACCCCCTACTCAATCGCAAAATTGGTCGGATTCATCATGATCTGCAATGTGCACGGGTTGGAGCCGACCTTGCCCCTCTTCTTCTATTACTTTTGGATTCAGCTGGTTGGCCAAGGGTCATGGCAACACATCCGCACCTGGGCAGGGATGGAGTGCTTGCTGGGTCTGTGCCGCTGGGTTGGCGATTGGAGTAGAGACTACATTTTTGTCACCTTTCCAGGATACACCGTGATTCTGACCAGTTGGGAGAGTCTGTGTCGGTATGACTTGACATTGTCCCTCTCCGAGGCCGAGCAGGCTGCATCAGACTTTTGTTGTTGTTGCTGCTAGTGGAGAAGTCGGTCTGGCCCTTACTCGACGACCTTCTCCTCAAGAATGTCTTGTGGTCCCCTGGTAGGCACTTTTTCTTCTGCCCTTCTCCTTGGTTACCCTGATCTTCCTTCCTTCTGCAGAGATGGCGGGCTGAGAGTTCACCTGCAACATGCATGAGCTCATTCGTCGGGGAGCCTCTAGCAGCGCGGAAATCCTTCTGGCCACGCGCCTCGGCACACGGTAGAAGAATAGATCCATATGGCCGACGTCGTGATGGGGACGCTGGAGCCGACGGTCGCCCCCCACGCCACCCCCCAGGTCGTCGTTGATCCCACTGCGGCGGGGAACTTGACCGGCGATAACCCCGGTCCTGCCCGTGTCGAGGGGACATCAGTGGGCACAGGTAGGGATCCCAAACATCGGTCGGGGGGCCGCAGGGAAGAAAAGAAGCACCCTCATTCGGAGTCTGGAGGGCCCGAAGAGAGGAAGAAGAAGAAGACAGGGAAGAGCAGGTTCTCGGTGGTGCTTGACTCGCCGATTGTCTCTAGGGCGATCCTCCTGGTGGAGGCGGTGGCCACCTCTGCCCGCCACGCTGAGCAGTCCGTGCTTGAGGCTGGCCTGGAGGTTCCATCCGAAGGATCGGTCTTCACCGACCGAGAAGTGGCCGTCCAGCTGGCACAGAGCTCCGTCCTTCCAAGGGACAGCTCTTTGTTGGAGAGGGTCTGCTCCAATCGCTTAATAGACTCCCTGGTATGGCAGATCCAGTAGGTCGGTCTTTTTCTTGCCTCCAACCCCATTTTTCTGCAGTCTTTGCTTATCCCTTCTGTCCTGTAGGATGCCACGATGACCGTAAAGGCCCAGTGCCACTCGAAGCGGGTGTACGATCTGGATGTGGCCCTGGCACAGGAATGCCTGAGGGCAGAGGAGGCCAAGAAGGCAGTCGAAGATGCCCATTCGGAGGCTTGTCGTTCGCGGCGTCGAGTCGACGAGCTTACTTCGGAGGTGAGGAGCTTAAGGGAGGCTCAGGTGGCTATCGAGAGGTCCGCCCAGGAGGCGAAGTTGGCATTCCGTCAGGAGAGGAACGAGCTCTGGGTCGAGCTGGGTGCCCTACGGCAAGCTGACCTTGCTCGACTCGTTGATGAGGTGGAGAGGGGTTACGAGGAGGTCCTCGCACCGAGGATCGCGGAATCCCTCCAGGGGGGCATTCCATACCTATGAGGACACCATGGCCCCAAGATCGTGGGGGCCTTCGGGATGGGTTCCTGAGGTTCGAGGAGCGGGTCCGGCAGCTGCTTCCATGTCTGGCTGGTCCCGAGAAGCCCATCCGATTAGGGCAAGGCGAGGCCCCCGGGGATGCCTCTTCCCAGGCCCTAGCGCCGTAGGCGGTGTATCCCCATTTTGTCCCCCTTCTTGTAAAAAAGGACTGTTTTGAATGCAAGAGATAAATTTTGAATCTTCTACCTTTTTATGTGACGTCGTACTCTTGTCAAATGTTTTCATGCAAGTGTGTCTTTGATCCCCTTCCCGCTGTTCATGCCGAGGTAGCTCTCTGGTTTGAGTAGTGGGAGGTTTTCTTTTTGTCGGCAGAGTCGTTGCCCTATTGAGATGATCAGCCTGCTGGGGGAGTTGCCCCAGCCTAACAGTCGTTCGGAGTGATCGACCTCCTGGGGGAGTTTCCCCTAGCCTTACGGTCGATTGGAGTGATCGACCTGCTGGGGGAATTGTCCCGACCTTATGGACGAGCGTTGTGATCGGCTTGCTGGGAGAGTTGCCTCCAAACTTACGATCGATCGGAGTGATCGACCCGTCGGGGGAGTTGCCCCCAGCCTTACGGTCGATCAGGGTGATCGTTCTACTGGGAGAGTTTCCCCCAGCCTTACGGACGATCGTAGTGATCGGGCCTGCTGGGAGAGTTGCACCCATCCTTAGGACGATCGTAGTGGTCGGCCTACTGGGGGAGTTGCCCATAGCCTTACGGACGATCGTAGTGGTCGGCCTGCTTGGGGAGTTGCCTCCAGCCTTACGGTCGATCGTAGTGGTCGGCCTGCTTGGGGAGTTGCCCTAGCCTTACGGTCGATCGTAGTGCTCGGCCTTCTGGGGGAGTTGCCTCCAGCCTTACGGTCGATCGCAGTGGTCGGTCTGCTGGGGGAGTTGCCCCCAGCCTTACGGCCGATCGCAGTGGTCGGCCTACTGGGGGAGTTGCCCCCAGCCTTACGGCCGATCGCAGTGGTCGGCCTGCTGGGGGAGTTGCCCCCAGCTGGACGATCGTAGTGATCAGCCTGCTGGGGGAGTTGCCCCCCAGCCTTACTGACGATTGTAGTGATCGGCCTACTAGGGGAGTTTTTTCCAGCCTTACGGATGATCGCAGTGATAAGCATACTGGGGGAGTCGACCACAGCCTTACAGTCGATCGTTGTGATCGACCTGCTGGGGGAGTTGCCCCTAGCCTTACAGACGATCACAGTTATCAGCCTACTGGGGGAGTTGCCCCAGCCTTATGGACGATCGTAGTGATCGGCCTGCTGGGGGAGTTGCCCCCAGCCTTACTGTCGATCGTTGTGATCGACCTGCTGGGGGAGTTGCCCCCAGCCTTACGGTCGATCGTAGTGGTCAGCCTGCTGGGGGAGTTGTCCCCAGCCTTACAGTCGATCATGAGGTCTGGTGCGGTGAAGCAGGAAGAAACATGGTTGCTCTATGCAAACTTGTATTTCATTCTGAACCAGGAATACATTCGAAAGAAAAAAGCAGGGAAGATAATGGCGAGCTAGTCTCTCCTAGGGAGGAGTTGCAGCTGCCTATCCTGCCTTCTCACTTTATGATGCATAGAGCGGTCTGGACCATGTTCACCTTCTTTCCTTTGTCCATCTGTTTGGACGTCCCTTCTCCGGGGTTGTCTTTGGGGCGTTGACAAAGTTCTTCAGGTGTCAGCAACTGATCAGCTGGTCGATATCTTTCTTCAAGTGCCAGCATTTGTCAGTGTCGTGGACATTGCCCTTGTGGTACCTGTAATACTTTTCCGCGTCCCTTCTACCACCCTTCATCTTCGAGGGTGGCTTGTCGATGTGGCCCTCTTTCGTAGCTTGCGTTAGGACGACATCTTGAGTGGCGTTCAGCCCGGGGGGTCGCGCTTCCTCCTTGCGTTGCTTTCCCCTCACCCTCTTTTCTCGCTTGTAGTCTTCCGACTCGCGACACTCGCTTTCGTCCCGTTTGGAGCCCCGCTTGGCTCCTGTGGGGAGACCTTCCTCTGCTGCTAACGCCTCTTCCGTCAGCATGTAATGCTCCGCCTGGGCTATTACATCAATGAGGTCCTTCACGGGCTCGTTGTACAGCGACTTCTTTAGGCTCATGTGTCGGAGCCCCTTCTTCAGGGCCGTTTTAACGATCATCTCAGGGCAACTCTCCACATTTAGCCTTTCGATGTTGAAGCGTCGCATGTAGCTCCTAAGATATTCACCCGGCCTATGTATCACATTGAACAGAAGCTCTGAGTTTGGCTTTATTTGTTGGCCGGCCATAAATTGCTTATATCAGAATTTCTGGGTGAGGTCCTGGAAGTTGCTGATGGACCGGTTGGGGAGGCTGTTGTACCAATTTCTGGTGGAATTTCAGAGGGTAGAGTAGAAGCCTCGACAGAGCAGGGGGTCATCGGCCCCCTGGAACGGCATGACTCCCTCGTAGTCCATCATGTGGTTTTCTGGGTCCCCTATGCCGTCGTATTTCCCTAAAGTCGATACCTTGCACCTGGACGGTACCCCTGCATCGGTGATGCTCCTTGCTAACAGGCAACGGTCGTCCCTGGGGCCTTCTAGGTCTCTTTGGCATGCAGGCACTTCGATGCAGGGGCCTGGTTGCCCTGGCAGGCTGGCGGGAGGTTAAGGAGAGTCCTATCGTCGGCCATCCCGACTGGGGATAGGCATTGGTCACTGAGTGCTCCACCTTCCGTGGCGGTCTTCTCGATCTCTATGACTCCTCTAACGGGGCTCCTGCTTCGGCCTCGCCAATCCTCGATGGCTCGTCGGCTGGGTGACCGTCGACGCGTTGAGCGAGGTTGCTTGGATGAGGCCATGGTTAATTCACCCCTGGTCCACTCGGCCCTTCCCTCGCCGCTGTGGTCAGTGACCACGGCCGATCGCAGTGGGGGGCAGAGCTCCTGATGGTCGGGGATATCCGTTGAGCCTCCCTCCAGGTGGCATGGGTGGCCCACGAGTTGTTGGATGGCTGTTACGAGCGTTCGGAAGTGGGCGTTCGTCTCTTGTGCGATAAGACGGAGTTGTTCTTGGGTCACCGAGCACGAGTCACTGGTGCCCTCGGTGGTGTGACTGTGCCCATTTTCGGTCAGGACGTAGTCGCCCTCCTCATGGATGGGGGGCATGCGTTCTATTCCATTACAGGCTGATTCCATCTCGGTGATGTGGTTGTTTGACGTGGGTGCTTCTTCGGTTCCCATAGACGGCGCCAGATGTTTCAGGGTGTTTTCTCATCGCGGATTGGTTGACTGGAGGGCTGAAGGTCAACGCGATCACGTGGGGGGGTGTGTGGCCTCCGGGAGATGGGCGCAGCTGGTTCGGCTCGGCGAAGAGCACGCGAGTCCGAGCGTTGGCATGCCGGAGATGATCCTCGGCAAAGCGACAGCCTCCGCAGGGGTGGAGATGAACGGGCTCGGGGGGTGAGCGCGTTTGGCTCCGGACTGGATGGGCGTCGAAGGGTAGCCTCGGAGCGGCTGGATCTTCCTGACCTGAATAGATGAGAAAGCTCGTCAGGGGGGTCGGACCTTGGTTCCGACCAAGTCCCCTTCGATGCCTAGGATCTGAAGCATGCTCGATGGGATCGGTAAGGCTCATGGGGAGGCCAATACGCGAGTCCTCGGGCCGAGCTGTGGAGGATAATAATAAGGTGGAAGATTCAGGCTGTTTAAGAAGAATACAGCTGGGTTTTAGGTATCCAGAAAGTGATCTTTTGCACGTTATTCTTCGGGTCGTTTTATAGGAGCCTTCTCCGACCATGTCTCCTCGATGTCCCCCTATTTCGCCCTGATCATCTGCCACTTTGATGGCACTTTCATGGGTCATGAAGGTGGACGTAATGGGGCCCCTTAATGGTGATTAAGGGGGCGTGTTTTAAGAGGAGCGGTTAACTCCTGTTGGTGTGGACAGTGGTTGCGTTTGCTTCGGTCCGAGGCCAGCCCAACTCTGAGTCTTCGTGGGGGCCTCGTTCTCCCCAGGCCCATGGGCCTGGGTCACGGGCTTGGGCCGTCGGTCTTGGCCCATTCTGGGAGGGTCATTTCAGATACTAAAAACACCGAACTGGGTTCGGTGTATTTAACAATTATCTTCCTATTTACATTTATGTGATTTGCCTACATCGTAGCATGTAGTGGCGTAACCAATAATTTTTTTACCCTAGACATAAAGAGTATTGTTTAAATAAATATACCAAAACAAAAAAATTAACTGATAACCTACTTTAATTATTTATTTATAATATCTACAAATTAGTATTATATATATATATATATAATATGATATATAACATATAAAATCGAAGATTAATTTTTTTTAAATTGATACATACACACACAAGCATGTGGAAATAATAATTGATATAGAATTTTTACATTAATTTAGAGATAAAGAAGAGTGAGAGTTAGAGAGAAAAATAGTTAGAAAAGTGAGAGGTAGAGAGAGAGAGAGAGAGAGAGAGAGAGAGAGAGAGAGAGAGAGAGAGAGAGAGAGAGAGAGAGAGAGAGAGAGAGAGAGAGAGAGATGATGATGATGATGATTATACATAATAATAAATTTTATTTTTTCCCTGCCCGAAGCTGTCTATGGTAAGTTGTACACAGTTCCGTCCTTGCATGCTTTGTCCATGCATGATGTATTAGCATATGAATCAAAATCAAATCTAATGTACGAAAAATTTTAATGGTAAATTCATAATAATTGTAAGTAAAATATATGTAAGAAATAAAAAATTTCTTCCCTTGGAATTAAACCCATAACCTGTGATCCAATATACCAACACCTTACCCATTGGGTTATAAAGAAATGGTGTTAGAAATTGATATTAATTTCTTTTTTATTTTCTTGCCCTGGGCAGCTGCCCTGGGCATCTTCCACATAGTTCCGCCCCTGACAGCATGCAAGAGTGTTAATGAGTCGAAACTGAGTGTAACAGTAACTTTGGCTCTTCCGACACTTAAATAGGAACTTGAGATAGATATTAAAAAATATATGAAATGAGAGTGAGAGAATATTGAGAATGAAAATGAGCTTACCCCAGCCCAAATGAAAAAGATATATATAGAGTTTATAAATGCGTATTTCGATAATTCAACTATGTTGATGGGTCCGCTAATATTTAGGTTATGTCTTGTTGGACCTACTTTAGCTTTTGTACCGGTGGACCTTTGCTGAAGATGGGCTTGATGCCAATTGGTGGTATATCACTACGAGACCCCGCTCAGTCCAATCGTAATATGCATAGGATTGAATTAATGAGAGAGGTTGTATGTGTATAGTACTCCACCTTGATGTAGGCTTCTTGGCAGTCTTTTATGATATGATTCGAACTCATATTATCTTTTGCTAGATGGAAATAATTATCTTTAATGTCTCCACATTTAAGTACGAATTCTCATTGGTTAGGAATTCTTTAGACCTATACCCTTTGAACATGAGTTTATAAGGAAACTTGACCTAACTTTTTAGTTCATGATTTAAAGAGGTATAATCCAAGAAAATTTTTGTACATTTCATATCAAGAGGAGTATACCTATTGAGGGTTGTGTTTGTCAATTATAAATATACCATCTTTGCTTTTCTTTTCTTTATACCTTTATAGAAGCTATGCTCGTCACATGAAGATGAATACAGAATCCCGCATGGTCATTGCATTGGTCACCTTACAATTCCAAGCATCCATGGTCTCCACCAAGAAATGGGAACACTAGGAAATAAGTCGAGCATGATTTCTCGAAGTAAGGCAAGAAAGGTCACTTAGGCAAGCAACATCGACTTGTCAACATGCATGAGCACAATGAGGAGTGCATGTGCTCTTCCAAGGCATATGGGTATGGGAGCATGAAAGACATCGAGAGTCACTATATGGTGGGGAGCCATATAACTGATCAACCTCAATAGGGAGTCTTGGAGGTTAGATAAATTAGGATGAGGTGTCAATGGGTGAGCTCACTCGTCGTCGAAAAAAAGCCAACGGAAGCATTCATCGGGAAAACGAAGGAAGCTTGGGGCATCACCACTCACCTATGGACATGCACCCATTGTGTCGATTGTCACAGATGAGGGGATGCCACATCTACCTTCATTGCAATCCATTGAATTGACGGGTAATGCCAAGAAGCCAAAGATCGAGGTGAAGAAAAACTAGTGGTACTCTAGGATGAGGAAGATCATGTATTATTTTCATAGTTTTTTCATTTTATGCCTGATGGCTGTATGGTTTATTCCCACAGACAGTACTGTGGAAGTTGGCTCGATTCGGAGCTGAAGGATCATTGATCAAACAGATCAGTTATCATGTGTAGAGTTTGTAGGATCCTGTCCAAAACAGAGTTAGGATCGATAATATGAAGTTTAGACTTACGCTTGCGTGCGCTGCACGGTAGTCTACGAACTTCGCCTTCGGATTCGCCACGACGGATCGAGTCTACTCACGAACGGAGTAAGGCTACTAAATCCATAATCTAAATCTCTACTTTAGATTAAGAACTTGGATAGAGGGAGAGGAAATATTTCTGCAGAGCTTCGCTAGGATGAAGATGCATGCATGAATTTCATGCAAAAGGTGTAAGGAAAATGGCTACCCTTGGGTCTTATTTATAGCCCCCAAGGTAGTTATTTTAGGGTAAGTTGTTCCTTTGGAACAACTTAATTAAGGTGTACCATGATACATGGCACATTATAAGCTTAAGTTGTACCATATGCATGGTACAACATAAGCTTAAGATATTCCCCCTTTATTAGCCATATGTCGCATGCACTTATGCATATATAATGCGACTTTCCCACTCATCCAGAGATCCTCTCCGCAAGGGAACAGATTCCCTTTGCACACGACTTCGTGTGCGTGACGTTCGAGGTCCGTATTCCCTCGTACATCCCCCACAAGGGTGTACAAACGTCTTCCATATCCAACATCTCCCACTCACACTTGAGGGGATTGTAAGAGAACGTCTTTCCCTTAGTTCTTTCATCTATCATACCGAGAAATAGACCGTGCGACCGTCATGCGCGTAGAGTCTGTTGTTGTGCACTTGTTAGAGATACACAACGACCTCGAAGGTGCAAAGTTGAGTAGTTCAACGCATGCTTTACCCTAGATTATTTCTTCACATTTCTTGTACTTTATATTCAACAATTGAATCCCATCTGGATTACAATTGGCTGGCCAGCTTTGAATCATTAAAGTCCAAATGCGAATATGAAATCAATCTTCCTCTTCTTGCGAACCTTCTGATCTTGACTTGATTCGCTTTTCTAACGTGCCCCGCCGAGCCGAATTACCATAGCCCATTAGCAACACGCTAAGATAGCGATCATCTCGTCAAATCTAAAGGAACCAATTGGAGTCCTTGAGGGTAAGAGTTAAGACCCGTATGGCCTTTGAGTCTCACATAATAGCAAACACTATTGCTACTAACTCAGTGGTCGAAATGCATACGTGGTATGAACACGTATTACAACATCACTCCTTTCCCAGGGAGAGTATGTCTTAATGATGTTGTACGGATGAAAGATCAGACACCACAGTGCCTATCTTTTGAGTCCCCTTACTACTCAGGAAATATTCCCGGACTCTCATCCTGCATAAGACAGATAGGATTATAAAATCCAATGAGATCTTTTTATCCTTGTGATACAGATCTCAGATCTTTTGTAAGCATCCATATGATGCAGATCGTTCATTCGACTATCTTTGTTAAAGTCATGACTCTAAATTATTCGTCTAATGATTTTGACTTTAAACTAGTCTCATCTCTATCTTATCCATCTGATAAGATAAGACGGTTGCTCATGTGAGAGAGCCAACCTTAATCTGTCCGACATACACACAATTTAGCTGAGATTTCAAAAATGTACACAAACATTTCTTTAAGAAATTCATATGCAATGCTTGAAAAAGAACTTATTCTTTTATTAAATTTGATCTTTCTTAGACATGGGAATATATATTGGTACAACTCAGCTCATACGCAATCCTTGGGATGATAAGTGTTTATAAAACACATTTCTGGGGATTGCTTTCGTAAGCTGATCCTCTATCATCTCATGCGTAGATATGTACCTTATGTCTACCTTCTTGGTTTTATCATAGTCTTTTGCAAACCTGCAGTTCCTTTAAGATACTGCATTATCCTCTTAACCGCTTTCCAGTGTTCTTGCCCTGGGTTGGATTGGTAACAGCTTACCATTTCCAACGGCAAAACAGATGTCCGGTCTCGTACATACCATAGCGTACATAAGACTATCAACTGCACTGGAATATGGAACTTTTTCCATAATTTCCTTTTCCTTTTGGTTCTTTGGACATGATTCCAGATATAAATTATCGCATATGCGTATATGAATATCAATGGACTTGCAGTCCTGCATATTAAATCGTTCTAGAACCTTCTTTATATAAGTCTCCTGTGAAAGAGAAAGAAGTTTCTTCGAACGATTCCTTGAAATCTTAACTCCAAGGATATATGCGGCTTTTCCTATGCCTTTCATCTCAAATACTGATGAAAGCCAAGCCTTGATACTCATCACAAAGCCCTTGTCATTTCTGGCTATTAAAATGTCATCTACATATAGAGACATAATAACATGCTTGCTTTTAATCCTCTTGATATATACGTAGTTATCTTCATCAAGTATGGAAAATCCATTTGATAAGACAATTTCTTGAAATCGTATATACCATTGCCTCGAGGATTATTTAAGACTATATATGGACTTACGAAGTTTACAAACCTTATGTTCGTTTCCTTCTTTTACAAACCCTGTTGGTTGTTCCATATAGATCTCCTCGTCCAATTCTCCATTGAGAAAGGCAGTCTTTACATCCATCTGATGTAATTCGAGGTATAAGCAAGCTACCATTGCCAGAATCAGGCGAATCGAGGTAAAACGCACAACAGGTGAGAAGGTCTCTTCGTAGTCTATCCCTTCCTGTTGCGTAAAACCTTTCACGACAAGGCGAGCTTTATATCTATCTATAGAGCCATCAGCCTTATGCTTGATCTTGAGAACCCATTTGTTCCCAATTGTTCTATGTCCTCTGGGTGAGTTAACTAAGTCCCAGACTTGGTTAACTTTCATGGATTTCAATTCCTCCTTCATCGCTTCCATCCATTTGTCTTTTGCAGGGCATGATGTGGCATATTTGAGATTCTTCAAGTCCTTGTTGACTCGAATTTAGATCAATTCTAATATCACTCCCACTTGAAATGTTGTTAGAATTGCTCCCACTTGGATCATTATTCCCGTATGGAATAGGATAATCGTCATTCGTATAATCCATTGGTGAAGGTTGAAAAGTATTTTCGTTTTCACCAAGAATTCTCCCACTCGAATGAGGTAATCTTTCTTGATCACAAATCTCAAATAGAGATAAGTCCTGACTTATCTCGCCCTGTCTTGGAAACTCGTTTTCCAAGAAAGTGACATCCCTCGACTCAAACTCAATTAGCACACCATTGTCTTCCTGACTAACAAAAACATAACCTTTGGAGTTTAATGCGTATCGTTTAAAGATACATTTCCTTCCCCATGGCCCAAGTTTGCCATACTTATGGGAGGAAATATGTGCGTTGAATGCACAAACTCAAGGTAAAATGTTTAAGTCAGGAGACCTTTGGTTCCACAACTCATAAGGAGTGGAGCTAACTGATTTCGAGGGTACGCGGTTTAAAATGAAAACGGTTGTCAATAATGCATCACCCCAAAAGGTGATTGGCAAGTTAGCTTGCGCCATCATTGAACGGACCATTTTTCATTAAAGTCCTATACCTCCTTTCTGCAACACCAATTTGTTGAGGAGTACAAGGCATAGTTACCTGATGTACTATGCCTTTTTCATCACAAAGTTCCTTTAAACTTGTTGATTGATATTCACCGCCCCTATCGGTTCGCACGACCTTAATCTTGCGATCTAATTGATTCTCCACTAAACTCATATAGTTTTTAAAGCAGGTTTAGTGCTTTCACTTTTGTGGGATATCAAATAGATATGACCGAATCGGGTGAAATCATCAATTAAAAGTGATGAAATAGGACTTCCCGCGTCTTGTCTTGACATTCATCGGACCACATATGTCCGAATGGATAAGCTGTAATGGAACCTTGGCCCTTGTGCCGGTTCCAAAACGGCTTGCGACAAGATTTCCCCACAAGACAATGTTTGCAGGTCGACTTTTCAACCTTTGAAACATTTGATAGAAGGCCACGTTTGGCAAATCTATCCATACGCGTTGGTCCAATATGACCAAGCCTTGTGTGCCAACAAATTATATTAGACTCATTAGTCAAAGAATTTGTCACAATGAAATTTTCATTACATGAGGAATCATATATTGTACTTATTACAATAAATCCTTTGAAATACATAACCCAGAACCAATAAAAGAATTATTACAAAATAGGTCCACTTTACAATCATGAAGGAACCAACTATTACAAAGACCCATTAAATTGACCACAGTTTTAATATTCCTTTGAATATATGGAATGAAGAGAACATCATGTAGTAGGAGAGTGAGGCCGTTGTCCAAGACAAGCTTGCGAGTCCCAACGCCTTTCACTTCAACACGTGTGTTGTTTCCTATATTGATCCACTTCATTCCTTGGGTATCCGGTGATACTCCACGAAGGACCGTCTATACTTTGCTATGTGGTCGGTGGCACCTGAATCAATTATCCAAAAATGGATTAGATTCCACAAGAAATAGTGGACTAGAAACACATATGTAACTAGTATTACAAGTTACCTCGTCACTTCCACTCGTACACGAACGAGCATAGTGACCGAGCTTGTTGCACTTGAAGCACTTGATCCTTTTCAAGTCTTTCTTCTTGTGCCATTTCTTGTGCCCACCCTTATGTTTGGGTTCCTTGGTAGACTCAGGTTGCTTATTACGTTCATTAGAAGACTTCGAACGATCTTTACGTTTCTTTCCCCCGTGTGAGGAACTAGCAACCATGTGCACTTCTGCACCTGGCTTGGCAGCCGCAAGCCGCTCTTCCTCTAATTCGAGGTGCTTGGAAACATCGTTGAAGGTCTTGATGCTCTCATTATGAGTGAGATGCATCTTCATCTGATCCCACCCATTTGGTAGGGAACGTATGACTGCTTGGATTTGTTGCTCATCCGTGAGCACATGACCTGCGTCCTTTAACTCTGATATAAGGTTCGCCATATGTCGCAGATGTTTCCCCATGGAATGATCTGGACGTTTCTTATATGTATCGAACTTTATAGTTAAGGCGCGAAGTTTGGACACCGATGTGCCACCGAACTTCTCCTTTAGCTTGGACCATATGTCCATGGCTAGGTCATGTTCTCGGAAGATGCGCATTATGTCATCAGCCATACTGCTTAATAACGTAATGCGCGCTATCTTATTCTTCCGAGACCAAGCATCAAAAGCTTCCTTGTCTCTTCGGTGTTGGGCCGTAGTGCCCAACTCGGGTTCAATCATTACGTTCTTTAGAGTTTCGAGCACTTCTTGCTCCTCTAAAACGTATTGTATCTTAATGGACCAAAGTTTGTAATTATCGCCGTTGAGTTTTTTACCTTTGTTTAACTCAGCGACGATATTCTTTGAAGCGGAAGACATTTTACTTTTAAAATGCTGCAAAAGACACAAAACCGAAGGTTCGATCAAAAACATTGCATAAAAAATTCTTAAAATATAACTCCCACTTGAAATGATAATAGAGTATCCCATTTGGATAGTTCTAAAAATTCAAATCCCACTTGGAATTATATTATATTTGATAAGTTACTTTCGAAAAATATTGAAGATGTTGTTCTAGAATCGAAAAGGTCTCTATGATTCCAATCACCATCTAGAACAACTTTCAATATTCCCCCATCACTTATCAAACAATAGTACTCTTATAGTACTAGCAGCGGAAAACGAGTATTTGACAAGTTACTTTCGAAAAATATTGAAGATGTTATTCTAGAATCGGAAAGGTCACTATGTTTCCAATCATCATCTAGAGAAACTTTCAATATTTCTCCCTCACTTTATCAAATGTTAGTACTCTTATAGTACTTTGCAGCGGAAAAGCATTTTTGAAAACGTATTTTTCAAAACGAATTTAAAATACATTGGCTAATCTCCGTAGAGTAGAGCACAACGTCATAAGTTCATTGGCTAATCTCCGTGGAGTAGAGCACAATGACATGGCTAATCTCGCATGAAGTAGAGCATTACGGCTAATCTTCAAGGAGTAGAGCACAATTACATAAGTACATTGGCTAATCTTCGTAGAGTAGAGCACAATGACTTGGCTAATCTCGCATGAAGTAGAGCACTATGGCTAGTCTTCAAGGAGTAGAGCCCAAGTTAAAAAACTTCATTAAAATGTTAGTTCCGTATGAACTAGTCGGCACTGTGGTTAGCCCCGTATGGGCTAATTGGCACATCCGAGTTTGGCCAATGCCTTTTGTCACCCCGTATGGGTTAGTAGGCAAGTTTGCAGTCGACCCAAACCTTCTGTCAGATTGGTCGACAAAAAACTCCAAATTGGTCGACCAATTTTTTCGAAAGCAACTTCTTCCCGGCCAGGGCCTCTGCCCTGGCCGGTGCTTGGCCAAGGGCCGGCCAGGGCCTCTGCCCTGGCCGGCCAGGGGCCCTGGCCCCCTCGGCCAGGGCCGGCCAGGCCCTGGCCTCTGCCAGGGCCGGCCGGCCAGGCCACTGGCCGGGGCCAGGGCTCCTGCCCTGGCCTCGGCCAGGCCCTGGCCTGAGGCCAGGGCGCCGCCCTGGCCTCTGCCAGGGCGGCCTGGCCGCTGGCCGGGGCCAGGGCTCCTGCCCTGGCCTCGGCCAGGCCATGGCCTGAGGCCAGGGCGCCGCCCTGGCCTCTGCCAGGGCGGCCTGGCCGCTGGCCGGGGCCAGGGCTCCTGCCCTGGCCTCGGCCAGGCCCTGGCCTGAGGCCAGGGCGCCGGCCCTGGCCACTGCCAGGGCCGGCCTGGCCGGCAGGCCTTGGCCAAGGCCGGCCACTGCCGGCCTGGCCACTGCCGGCCTGGCCTTGGCCGGCCATGGCCGGCCTGGCCATGGCCGGCCATGGCATGGCCATGGCCGGTCATGGCCAATGCCATTCGGCGTTGGCCGGCCATGGCCCCTTTGGCCATGGCCGGCCACCCCCTTTGAATGGGGTTGCCGCACTTATTCCTCCCCCTTGATGGGGTGGTCGCCGGTGGTTATTGGCCGTAGCCAACCCCCTCCGCTTGAGGAGAGGGGGTGCATGGCCTTCATAGCCCATTTGGCCATGGTGCACATGCACCAAATTTCCTCTTACCCGATGGAAGTAACTACCATCATCTTCCTCGATGAAGCACCCGTTCGTCGATGAAGCACCCGTTCGTCGAGAAATTAGTTATTTCCTAACGGCCGTGTGCCAAAAATGAAAAATAACACACTACGTGAACGGTCGGTTCTTCCCGTCACGGAGAGTTCCTACCATATCCGTAATGATAGGAGACCCTAACGTGAAAAGAACAACCGCTGCGTTCTCTCCGTCACGAAGCGTTCCTACTATATCCGTAATAGTAGGAAACCCATTCGTGAAAAAGACAACGACTCGTTCATAGTTTCGACGGGGCGGTGGTTTGACCGGGGCGAACCCATATGGCTCTGATACCAATGTAGGATCATGTCCAAAACAGAGTTAGGATCGATAATATGAAGTTTAGACTTACGCTTGCGTGCGCTGCACGGTAGTCTACGAACTTCGCCTTCGGATTCGCCACGACGGATCGAGTCTACTCACGAACGGAGTAAGGCTACTAAATCCACAATCTAAATCTCTACTTTAGATTAAGAACTTGGATAGAGGGAGAGGAAATATTTCTGCAGAGCTTCGCTAGGATGAAGATGCATGCATGAATTTCATGCAAAAGGTGTAAGGAAAATGGCTACCCTTGGGTCTTATTTATAGCCCCCAAGGTAGTTATTTTAGGGTAAGTTGTTCCTTTGGAACAACTTAATTAAGGTGTACCATGATACATGGCACATTATAAGCTTAAGTTGTACCATATGCATGGTACAACATAAGCTTAAGATATTCCCCCTTTATTAGCCATATGTCGCATGCACTTATGCATATATAATGCGACTTTCCCACTCATCCAGAGATCCTCTCCGCAAGGGAACAGATTCCCTTTGCACACGACTTCGTGTGCGCGACGTTCGAGGTCCGTATTCCCTCGTACATCCCCCACAAGGGTGTACAAACGTCTTCCATATCCAACAGAGTTAACTCGACTGTACTGGGGTCCGACCTATCTGACTCTGCATAAGTTAGATACGAGGATGTCAAGCTATTGGTCTTCTAGAGTGCAGTTAGTCGATTGGTCATTAGCTCGATTGAAGTTCGTGTTTTGATGGTATGTCGTTCGACATTGGGTCGTTCGGTCTTAACTTGGTTGAAGTCTGTATTCGGTCGATCGGTCATTCAATGGCTCATCGGTCGACAGCTCTACGGTTTATTCTTGTGTAATGAACATATGCTTTCAATGCACACGACGTTATTTGTATTTGAGTTTGTGGGGGACAAAACATAAATGCGGTCATCTTTATCGATTTCGAGTTTCTTTGTTATGCTAGCATTATTTAATGTCTTATTCTTCACCACCTCACTGACATTGATGACCTTTTTGATTAATGACAAAAGGGGGAGAGTAGTATAGAAAAATCAGACTTAAAAATATACCGATGCATTGATCAAGGAGGAGAGATAGACATTGATATTGAGATGCATAGTTCGAGGGAGAGCTTGTCACATGCTTCATGAGAGCACATAGAGAAGGGGAGCTTCGCATGATGATTCATGAGCATGTGATCTATAGGACTTCCTCTTTTTTTTCAAATCTCAATTTTTCTATGCTTGTTTACCTTCATCAAAAAGGAGTGAATTGTTGGCCTAAGTGTTGGATACAATGTGTACTTGGATACAACGATCGATGCCTTCGTGTTTGATGATAACAAATGTGTGTGAACGATTTAATGTGTGTGCTAAGTGTTTTTAGGAATGACACTATTGCAAATACTCAAAGAGAAACTACGTAAAAGTGATGGAGAATTTGCCAAACATTAGCCAAGTGGACTAAGTCAAAGATGGAGATAATAGCTACAAATATTGGACTAAGTCAAAGATGGAAAGAAAAGGAGGAAATCAATTGAAATCCATATTTGAATTGATTCAAATCAATTGGTGCATGAATCAAATCCGAATGTCATGCAAATTGAATACATGGTCAAAGATGGAGAGATATGGAGAATCTCATAGAAATCAATGGTGATTAAATGAAATCCTATAGCTACTCAAATTGAAATCCTTTGGCCATCCATATTCAAACTCCATATCCATGGTGATTCATTCAAATCCTATTCAAGTTAGGATTCCATCCAATCTCCATTAATTATGGGATTCTAATTGAATCTATTATATCCCATCCTCTCCTATATAAACCCCATATTCAAAGGAGAGATAATTTGAGAGAGGGCAACGAAAACAAAGGGACAAATTTCGGCAATCACCCTCATCTCCTATATTGCGCAAGTTGTAAGGGGACCTCTATATTGCTCAAGCTTCATCTTCCCATTGCAAAGCACCATTGCCTACAATCCCTCCTTGTGCAAGCTTCCTCTTCACAAAGCCTTCAAGCCTCAAAGCATCATTGCCATACACCCTAGCTTGTGCAACCCTCATTCCTCCTCAAAGCCAAAGAGAAATCCATTGCTATCCTCATTGTGCCAGTCATCAACAAGAACACCTCATTGTGTAACCTTTCTCAAGGGGTCCAAGATCAAGGCCGCAAGTTATTGGCCCCTTTTCCTAGGCCGTAACATCAAAGGGAGGAGTATCTCTTCATTGTGCAAGTAGCAAGGATCAAGCTTCCATCTCCAAGACACATTGCACAAGCTACCACAAGGAGTCATCATTGCCGCAAGTTTCAAGGAGCCAAGACATCACGGCCGCAAGCTTCATCCAAAGGAGAACATGACGTTGGCGGCTGCATCCCGTCAGACTTGATCTGACCTGAGCTGATTGACAGAGATGACTACCGCAATACAAACTGAGATTTCCTAAACCCTCTATTATTATATTTGTGTAGTAGTGTAGCGATCTCTGTAGGAAAAACTTTACCGTATTTGAGACACTTTTGGGATCTTGTCTAGTGGGTGCTAAACAAGAGGGACTTGACTAGTTGGGACTAGTCAAGTGAGAAATTATACTAGGATTAGCTTTGTTTAGCACCGGTGGTGTGAAGGTACGGAGAGTCAGGTAAGTATAGAGTGTGTGCTCTAGCTACATGTTGTACCAGTGATATTATTAATCTAGTATTTGCTTTCGGGACTGGACGTAGGTCGTGGGTGCGAGCGAACCAGGATAAATCTGCTGCGTACTCTGTGATTACTTATTATTTACTCTGAATCTGCTATAACTGCCTGTGATTGCTCGTGTGTTGCACGAGAATTTTTATTAGCCTATGCACCCTCCCTCTAGGCTTAGATCCAGATCCAACAAGTGGTATCAGAGCAGGTTAGAGGATCTAGTCTAGACATTATGAATACCCCATCATTAGTATTTGCTCATGGCATGCCTATTGATCGTCCTCCTCTATTTAGTGGCCATGATTATATATACTGGAAAGCTAGGATGAAAACTTATTTACTATCAGTTGATGTTGCCACTTGGTACTTTATGGAAAACAGACATACGATAATCCCTAAGCCTAATAGTAATGTGGATGCTAGAAATGTGTGTGCTATAAATGCTAAAGCAATGAATATTTTATTGTGTGGAGTAGATAGAAAAAGATTTGATCTTATCTCACATTGCTCTTTTGCACAGGATATATGGAGGACTTTGGAGACAACCTATGGAAGCAAGCAATCCTCCGATAATCACATCTCTAGCGATGAAAAGAGTCTACAAAAGGGAAGAAAAGCTCCTCTAAATAAAAATGATGCTTCTCTGTCTAAATATATTTGTAACAATGAAAAATTTCCATGCTTTAAATGCAGGAAGAAGGGACACTTCGCGAGAAATTGCCCAAAAGAAACGAGTAACGTCGCCAAAAAGAAAGGAAAATCTCTAGCGATAACGTGGGATATGATAGCGAAGATGAGATTAAGATACTGCTCACACTTCCCTCTGCTTGATGGGAAAGCACGATGAGGTAAGATCTTGCACTAAAAGAACTGATCTTCTGAATCTTTGTAAAGAAATGCAAGCTGAAATTGAGAGGCAACAATGTACTATTAATGATATGCACGATGAAATTGACAACCTAGAATCTACTACAGAAAAACGTGATTCTACAATAGAAGAGTATAGAAATGCCAATGATGAATTGCAACAAGACACTTACAACATGTCATTAGAGATTAAGAAACTAAAAGGAAAACTTGTTGCATGTGATTCTACCATTAATTTGTTGGAAAAAGAAAAATCTTGGTTGCATGAAAAAGATGAATGTCTTATTTGTCCTACTTTGTTGAATGATATTAGCTTACATAAGCAAACTGTGAATAAGCTTGAAACTGAAATTGAATTGCTTAATGAAAAGATCATCATGCTAAATAATGAGCTTAAAAGAAAAATAATGTTGAAGAGGACAATAAGAAGGCTTTTATAAGTAAATGCACTTTAATTGTGAATGAAAATGCTTTATTGAAATCCAAAGTCACTAGTCTAGAATTGTCATTAAAGAAATTTTCTATTGGTAAACATTCGATGGATACTATAATTGAAAATCAATTATATGGCAATAATAGATGTGGACTTGGATTTTGTTCTAAAAATGTTGAAAAGCCTAAGTATAAGAAAATTCACAATGAGCCTATGAAAGTTAAAAATATGTATGCAAAGTGCTTTACTTGTGCTAGTGTTGGTCATACTTCATATCATTGCAAAAATAGGAACACGATTATCAAATTCAAACAAGTGTGGGTTACTAAGACTTTGATGCCTAACATGAGTGGACCTTATTGGATTTCAAGGTCACACATAACATCTTCTATGTAGGTAAGATGGAGGTGGAGGAACTACGAATTGAATGCCACATTTTATTAAAGTTCCTTAGCCAAATGACAACGCAAAGAAATGATTGTTCTCCTTGAACTTAATGCATACCTTCATAGCATTTTTTAGCTTTTGCATGCTTGACTTTTTTTTATTTTGTGTGCTAGTTTGCTTGCTTTAGTTCTTTATAAAGAAAAATTAAAAAAATGAAAAAGACAAAAAGTAAAAAAAAATTGGCGCTTAATGTATATCTTTCTCTTGAATCATTTAAGTGGTTAAATGAATGATAATCATATCCATGTAGAAATTGATGTATTATTGTTATGGCTACATATGCATGTTTGATTTTCTAAATAGGCATGGCATGTTCAATGATTAGAATAATTTGATTTCTACGCCTACACTTTCACTTCCACGAATATTAAATATTGTTGTACATTTGGAGACATCTTTTATGAAACATTGGAAAGTAAATGTAGGATGAAAATAACCGAAAATCTAAGGGATATGATGTGTCTTGCATGGATAAAAAGTGAGCACAAAAGAATTGAATTTCAAAACCAAAAGAAAGAAAATAGCTCCGTATGAAAAATGGATACAATTCTTGGCAAGTACACTATGCACGAGTATCTAACATATGCTTTATGGGTTATCTTTAGCGTTGGTGTTATACTCATCAAGCAATACCACCTCCATATCTAAAAGTCCTTATAAGCTATGTTTTATCATGTGGTAACTGATGCACCTGGAACTAACACCTAAAAGCCACCTGACAGTGTCACTAATGCCAGGCGCTGAATAGTTCCCAAGTATCGGTTCCGGGCTCACGAATGCAAGCAGTCGGTTTCAAGTTATAGTATAAAAGATATCAATGCCAGGCGCTGAATGGTTCCCAAGTATCGGTTTCGGGCTCACGAATGTAAGCAGTCGGTTTCAAGTTATAGTATAAAAGATATCGATCCCACAGGAAAAGTAGCGGTATATTAATCTTAGGTTATTTCTAAATCTCAGAAGAGGTAGCAGTCGGTTTGGATGATTGTTTGGTTGGTGTTGTTTGATCAATGTAAAAGGACTAGGGCATTTAACTCACCGCTAGGACCGTCAGAGGCCGATGCTAGGTTAGGAATTCTACGGTGCATTGGTTTTATTGGGGAATGTAGCATCTGGGAAGTGAATTCATGCGTCAAGGCAACATGAATCTAACATACCGTATTCACCCTGCTCACGCGATAGATGCATACGGTATGTGCATTAAGGGTTTACAATAATCTCACCACTCTCGTGGTTCGAATACTCTCAACTCGTACCACTCTCGTGGGTTAGAGCTTCGAGTTATTTTGGTGGCTCTTATTGATGCAATGGCGGTAACCGTCAATTAATGGTATAGTTCGTCGGTAGATCCCATCAAGGCACGAGCCTGGCATGGTCACGAGCCTCGGTTGAATCCACTAACTCCCTAATTAAATCCATAAGATACTCCTTAAGCTAATCGATTCTACAGACCGTGGGCACGATCTCAGTACGGTTCTCCTAGGGATTTTGCTAGATCAACCAAAAATACTCCCCTTTAATTATCCAATGCAACCTAAAAATCCTAGCTTCACATTTTTCTTCTAAAATCCCAGGGCTAATCCATTAGCCCTAGATAGAACTATTCATGCATGGTGGGGGAAACAAAGAAATATTGGATTTTTAGGTTGGAATTCATCTTAGTAATAAAAAATATATAAAAGTTAGGAATACATACCAAAAGCGATGTAGATCGGTAGCAAGCCACAAGGAAATAAAATCCAATAGATTGCAAGCCAGAAAACACAATAAAAATTAAGCCTATGATAAATGTCAAAACCTAGATCCAAATCTCAAGCTTACACTCAAAAACTCTTAATAAAAATTGTCCCTAAAATACTTGATGCCTCTAATATTAAAGGAAAATTGTTTTTATACAAAGGGTAGGGACTCCACAGGTAATTATCAGAAATGTGGAAAGTTGGGCCCATATGTGACTTGGGCACGTCGGCAATTCGATCGAGCAGATGGCTGCTCGGTCGAGTCACTTCGCTGGCCGCGCTGATGCTCGCTTATTTCTAATGCGGGCTACTCGGTCGAGTAACAGGGGGTGTCAACTCGGGTCGAGTCGTATAGCTGCTCGGTCGAGTTAGCTCATATCTGTTTCCTACTGCATCCACGTGTCAGCTCGGCCGAGTAGCTGTAAGCTACTCTGCCCGAGTCACCTGGGAAACTGAATGGCCGAGGGCTTTTTCTGGATTTCTCTCGGTTGCTTCTCCTCCTCTCCTCCGATCTTCTTTCAAACTGCGGCGAACTCCCATCGAACCTCACCAATGATGCCCTGGATGCGCTGGATGTGTCCATGTCCCGAATCAGCTCCTATTCGCTCCACAATACCTGAAAATCCACAAATCTATGCAAAACCCAGAATATGGCGTTAGAAGCGCATTAATATCTAAAAATATGGATTTCGGAGGCGAATATGAGAAGAAATGATACGGTAAAAACATGGAAAATATAGACACATCAAAATCCCCCAAGCTTACCTCTTACTCGTCCTCGAGGAAGACTAATACTAGGCTCACCGGGCGATAAAAATAAGAAATAGAAAAAGGGAATAGAAGATGGAGGGGAGTGCTAGATTATTCGATCAGATCTCAAGCCTTAGCCACATATCACGATGCTTCGAAATAAATCACATGCTAATATGAATTTCATTTCTTTCGCTTAATATAATACTTGCATGCATTTAAGATCAAACAAAGGGATTTCTCAGTATTCATGCAGTCAATTCATATCAACATCCTGCAATTCATAGAGTCTAGTATAAAAAATTGATGGTGATGCACTTTTCAATCAATAATATAATCGAAGCATATAAGATTCATATCAGGCATACAAAAGAGAATAGAAAGGATCATGACATTCATACATTCATCTCAACTCCTGAAAAATTTCCATAGTTAGCAGTTTTTCATAAAGTTTAACCATGATTAAACATCTCCAATTGTGCACAACTCCACTCCAATGTCATACTCACTCATGTGGTCAAATAGTTCACCCCCCCAAGCTTAGCTTGAGGCGTCGCATCTAAGAAATAGAAATGTGAAATTTTTGGCTTTTTCCCAAGTATATGTGTAGTTCCATGTAACTAGGATATAAGAAATGATATTTTTTGGAAGCAATAGAATATACATATTGAATTTGGATCCTTTATTGGCTTTTTGGAGGCTAACTTTTCTTTTGGGATTTTTTGGAAAGTGGATGCGGTATAAGTAGCTGTAGGGGGTGAAACCAAATGACATGTAGAGATTTATAAAGATATGTGGAGAAGGAAATGATATAACACTCGGTTCACTCATAAGATGTGCACAATGGTTCAATAAGATAATACTCTAACTAAATTCATAAGTAAGCATGGATATTTTCATTCATCTCGATAAATAATGAAGACATGCGGTAAAGCATACAATCATAGCTGGCATGCAGTACGAAGTGAAATAAGACAACAGGTAGATGCTTCAGATATTCTAATGATCCATGAAGCTTGGTTCATTTCCAACAAGCATATACTAGATACTTCTACATACATTCAGTTTCATATTATTTCATGCATTCATATAGAGAAATAGGCAAAAGAAATATATATGCAAGCATACATGTACCAAAAGATCGAAATACTCTAATTAGCATGGCAAGAGTAATAAGCATCGCAATAGCATATTAAAGGCTATGAGAGATATCATCATGTGGAACGAATCTAGCAAAAAGGGGGAAAGAAAGGCGGAGAAAGTGAAAAAAATAAAAGCAAGCATGCAGGCATGGTAAAATATGGAAAACGTGATGCTTAATGAGAAAAAGAAAAAGGTGGACAAAATGGGTGGTAAATAAAGGTAAAAAGGCGTAAAATATAAGGGAAATGTAAAAAATGAAAATAAAAAGCGATAGCGCTTATCCTCCAAGCTAAACACAACATTGTCCTCACTGCTAAGAATAGGCTGGTATACCGGGAAATGAGGCTGGCTCCGAAGTGGAAGAAAAAGTAAGGTCGGGAGCAGCAGGAGCGACCGTGCCCTCAAGTCCGGGTACGGTAGGGGCAGCAGTAGTGACCTCGGGGTAAGAGGTGGAGCCAGTCTCCGAGGTCTCTAGGATAGGGGGTGGTGGTGATGCTCACACTGGCAGAAGTAGGGACAGAAGTGTGAGCAGGTAGTGGTGGGGGTGGTGGCGGTAGTGCAGGGTGGGGTGGCTGGGCTTCCATGAGGGCAGCGAGGTCAGGCTCGTCCTCGTTAGAACTAAGCACCCAATCGTCGATGTCATCGACGACCGGGGCATCAGGTGGCTCCAGGACGTGGACGGGGTGAGGGCAAGGCAGGGGAGGAAGAGGTACGGCTCATAGTGGGTGCCTAAAAGGTAAATCCAATTACGCTCACCGTGCGGCGTAATGATGGACATGCAAGTGAGTGTTGAGTATTGATTCTCCTGATTTGGTTTTGATGATGAACAAACATAAATATCGGGTACTAATTCTCTTTGAGCGTAGTTATGGAGATCGTCGCCAATTTACTTTGTAGATCTCAAGCGACGTCTCAAGACTTCTTTAAAGTGCGTGTTCGTTGTGCCTGAAGCTTCGTTGAAGCTCAAGGAGTTGTTAATGAAGTCAAGGTATTCAAACTCATCATGTTAAAGCTTTGAAGAGGGTGTGTTGTGTTTATTTATATGTCTTCTAGCTTTGTTTTATAGAATGTTAAGCCTTGAGTCTTACTTACTTAGTAACCCTCATTTCTATCCTATCTTATCTCTAGGATTGTCTTAGAAGCCATTAAAAAGTGTTCCTTAGTTTATCGCTTCTTTTCATGGCTCCATGTGCATCTTAGTTGGTTCAAGTAGAAGAACCAGTCGACTAGATGACAATCTAATCGGTTGGAAATTCTTCTTGAACCGACTAGTTATCTTGAGTATTTCAGCCTATTCATTGTTGACCAATTAGTCGGTCCAAGAAGGTTCACCGACCGACTAGTTCTCAACCTAGTCGGTTAGTGTTTCTTCTTAGACCGACTAGTTTACCCTTCTTTTTTCACTCAATTCTCTGTCGACCATCTAGTCGGTCCAAGAAGGTTCACCAATCGACTAGTTCACCAACTAATTGGTCAGTGATCCTTCTTAGACCGATTAAGCTGCTTTAATTTTCCAGCCGTTGGAGATTGTATTTCCACGATTTTTCTTGATCTGTTTTGATTCTTTCCATAAATGTTTGATACGTTTCAAACATGAAAATTCCTCTATTATGAGAGAGGATTCTAATCTAATTCTAGATCTATCAATTATCAATTTCGAAAAGCCATCTCTCTCGATTCTTGACCTAATTCTTTCCAAGAGATTTTCAGCTCTTGAGCGATCATTCTCCTGAAGAATTGATTCAAAGATCATCATCATCGAAATCATCCTAGCAGTCTCCAGCTGCTCCTCTTGTTGGTGCTAGGGTTTCGTGATCATCTCTTCTCATCACTCTTCCTTGACCTAATATCGTAAGTATTTCTCAAAGCATAGGATTTTGTGGTGTGTTCTTTACCTTTCATTAAACTCCTTATTGTAGTTTGCTCTCAGTTTGTGAGAGAAGTTTGTGACCTCGGTTTGTGGGAGTCACAATTCAATTGTTGTATTGATTTATCTTGTAGTAGTTTTTACAAGAAGTTTTTAGTGAAAGCTTGAGTTAGTGGATTCTAACTCAAGTAGCCGGAAGGGATCCAGGTGTCTGGGACGTAGGATCACAGGGAACAAGTCGGGGAGACTTGGGTGGATCCGAACCCATTACCTCTTTTGTTTGTGTTGCTTTATTCGTGTTGTCTATCATTATTCCACATTGTTGTTTGTGATTGCAAAATAATTAGAAATTATCCTCTTGATTATTTTAAAGTACTATTCACCCCTCTCTAGTACTTGTGCAGTAGCTTTCAGGGAATTACAGTGAGCACATCCATCGTCAGGCGTGTAGGCCCGGTGGCGGTCGCCAAACGTGAAGGGAGCTCTAGGCCGAGCATCTGGGCAAAAATCGTAAAAAAATCCACTACAACAGATATTTGTGGAGGCGTGGGCGGTCTGAAAAAGGCAGTGACACAGACATTGTGCTGCGTCGGAGAGTATGAAGGGGTGGATGGTGCCTCCAGGGTAAAAGTGCAGAGGTCGAGTCATCCCCATAATATGGGAAAGCTCAGGCAGGGAGAGTGTCCTAACCTTTGGCTGAGAAAAGAGGGTGGTAGCGAGGTGGCAATGGGCGTAGCGGAGGCAGGGGTGGAGTGGTGCCTCTATGGCTAGAGGCACGGGAGGTCTGAAGAGGATGTAGAGGCTCCCATCCACTCCTCCTCCTCGGGTGTGGGTGTACGTGCACGACAGGAATGGCGTGACGGCCGGGAAGAGGAAGAGCCATCGTCGGCCATCCTCTTCTTGGGAAGGGGTGGTGGCCTCGGACGAAGGGGAGGTGGCATCGTGTGATGGGTGCAAACGACTGACTATGGTAAAATAAATATGAGAGGAAGGAATATACCCAAGCCGATAGTCGCTGCGAATACAATCAGGAAGCACGTGCACGCTACAAAAGAAGAAGGATCCCCCAAGCTTCTCCTGATCCAGACGACTCCTCGGAGTGCCTCAAAGTACCTGCAATAAGAAAAAGCAAATATATCACGAGGCAATTTCATTTATAAAACGAATTGGAGCGCTAAAATTTGAAAATTAACGAAGGGGGGAGGTGGTGGGGGATGATGGGGAGCATGATGATGATGATGGGGATGACGGAGAGGAAAAAGAGGTAGAAGATGGTGAGGTGGTATGACTACTCGGCCCGAGCACAAGTAGTGCTCGGGCAGGCTGCTCGGGTGGAAGGGTTGGGGCCGAAATCTGGTAGGGGGTGGAGGGGGGAATAGGGTGGGGGAAGAGGGGGGGGGGGGAAATGAGGGTGGTGAAAGAGAGAGGGAGGGGTGTTGAATCGCCGCCGGCGCTGGGCGGCGCTGGCGGCGATGCTCCGGCAAATTGCCAGAGCAAGGGTGTGGGAGAGGGGGGTTTAAAAAGAAAAATAGACGGAGAGGGAGGGGGTAAATAGGGGGGAGTGGGGGTGGTGGTTGTGGACGACGGCACTGTCGGCGTTGGGCGACGTTGGCGGTGCCGCCTCGGTCGTTCGTCGAAGGGGGTTAGGGTAGATAGAGAGGGAGAGATAGATATAGAGAGAGGGAGATAGATATGAGGAGAGATAGGGCGGGGAGGTAGACCGGTAGGTGGAAACAGGCGGCGGAGAGGGCGGCAACGTGGCTGGAGCGGGGTGGAGTAGGGTTGGGGAGGTTTGGGATGGGGTTGCTCGGGGAGAATTAGGGGAGCTCAGGGATTAGGGCTCGAATAGGATAGGTCGAGTATAAGGGAAAGAGAATATAAACCGAGCTGACTCGGTTTGGAATGTGGGCCCCAATTTTAAGTTGCAGCTCGGGCTGAGCAGCTATAGCTGCTCAGTCGAGTAGGAAAATATTAAAATAGTTTTGAAATTAAGCTCAAAAATTATGCCCTAGTACTCGACCGAGATGCTTACTCAGCTCGGTCGAACTGAAATAAAATAGAGCGATGTTTTTAGCCCTCTTTTGCTCTCCCTACAACTCGACCGAGTAGGGTAGCTACTCGGTCAAGTCCATTAAACTTTCTAGAGCGCCTTTTTGACCATTTTGGGCTCTACATATGGCTCGATCGAGTAGGTGGCGACTCGGTCGAGTCGCAATTAATTTCCAGAGCCTCTTTTTGCCTTCATCTTTAGCTTCCTGCAGTTGATACTGTAGCTCAACTGAGTAGGGTACTACTCTGTTAAGTCGTAATAAATTTCCAAAAGCTGATTTTCGCCTGTTTTCTCCAATTTCTTGCAGCTCGACCAAGTAGGATGCTACTCGGTCGAGTCACCTGTGGCTTCCAGAACGCTGTTTTGGGCCTTTTCTCCATCTTCATGCAGCTCGACCGAGTAGGGGTCTACTCGATCGAGTCACTTGTAGCTTTTCTTCCCCAAGCTTGTGCTTCTCTGTGGTGCTCTCCCCTTGGTTCCTTTGCCTTTAATTCATCGTGTAACGCGCTCTCCGCGTCGTTCAACCTGAAAAGGAAGAACTCGTCAGCTTTTTATGTTTTGAATTTTTATAGAAACAAATACGTATTTATTTGGTTTTTGATGAATAGGAAAACAAAAATAAAGCAAAAACTGATGGATAGAAAGTCGGGTTGCCTCCCGATAAGTGCTTGTTTTAAGTCATAAGCTCGACTCTCTTATGATTTTCACCGAATATTGGGCGCATACGAGATGCGTCCGTCATGTTTACCGAAGATCCCATGTGGTGGTATTTGACACGCATCTTCAAGGTGGCTCTCCTCGGCCATAAGTATATGAGCGCACGGTTCTCGGTGGTGCAATGAATTGTCCAGAGCTTCTTCATCGAGTACACGTAGATAGGCAGCTACCGCCTTGTTATGTACGACGTCACCGTCGTCATCAATGCTCAGCTTCACCGGATCTTTGGTGAATTCTTCCACGGTGTATTCATTTGTGGCCTCCATCTTCTAGGAGCTCTAGGTAGCTCGCATCTCCTTGAGGGGCACGTTCCCTCATAGGCTTTTTGAGATGAAATTCCACCTATATATCGCCCACATTCATGGAAAGTGTTCCATCATGAACATATATTAACACTCCAGCCGTCGCCATGAATGGACGGCCCAATATGAGCTGAGAGCTCCCTTTTTCCGGTATAATCCATGATGATGAAATCCACTGGTACGCAAAGTCCGGGCAGTATCTGCAAAATAATTTCCCGCGCTATCCCCACCGAATACGTGATGGAGTGGTCCACCAACTGAATGGACATGTCGGATGGCTCAAGCTCTGTTCCAGAATGTATCCTCCTGAAATTGGAGAGCGGCATCAAGCTGATGCTTGCTCCCAAGTCTATAACACCCGGCTAATAGGAGTGCCACCGATGGAGCCGGCACAGTGAAGCTCCCGGGATCCGGTAACTTCTTTGGAAGATGGTTTTTGATAATAGAAGTAGAGTCCTCCAAAAAATTTACATCCTCATGTTTTTGCTTCCTCGTAATGAGTTCTTTTAAAAATTTTGCATACGTGTGAATCTCTGTTATAACATCCATGAAAGGAATGTTTAGCTGAATACCTTTAAGGAGCTCCATGAACTTAGCGTACTTCTTTTCCATATTTGCCAATGCGAATCTCTGGGGATATAGCGGAGGAGGCCGACTGGCCCTTTCATTGGCGGTGTCTTTTGGAGTAGCGTTGTTGGAAGTAGTGATGCTATACTCCGATGCCGTGGTGGTAGTGGGCACGACAGAGGGCGAAGCCTCCTTCTCTCTAATAATACTTGGCTCATCAATAGCCTTTTTTTTGTCGTCGCCAATAAGAACATCTTCATTTTGCACTATCGATTCTTGGATTGCCCTGCTAGAAACCGGCACCATTATAGGGTCGATTTTCTTTCCTCCTCGGGTGGTGATGGCAACCATTGCATTCGCTTGAGCCCTGGGGTTGGGCTCTGGTTGTGAGGGCAGTCTTCCTTGCATCTTCAAGAGTTGAGACATCTGACCCTTAAGCTCATCCAGGAGGTATTAATATTCTTGAACTAAGCGTGGTGTCATTGTTGAACTTGGTTTCTCCGCTCATGAATGCTTCAAACATGGCCTCTAAGTTAGGCCTTGGTGGTGCCGGCACATATTGTTGTGGGGAGGACGATTGAAGTACCCTAGCGGTCTATATGGCCCAGATGGCCTAAACCCATGTTGTTGTTGTGGCCCTTGTTGTTGGAGAGGTGGTTGAGGCGGCCTCTAAAACTGTGGAGGTTGATGCCCCCCATTTGGACTCTCGTAAGAAAGACCGGGGTGATTCCTTACCGTCGGATGCTGCCATTGGTGCCGTCCATCTCCTTGCACAAAATTTGCCTTCTCAGGTGGCATGGCATATCCATCATATGACCCTTCATATGGGGACATAGCGTAATGACCCGCTCTCGGGGGCCTGTTACTTATTTGGTTTATTCGCAGGTCTGCAGTTTACCAGTGAAATCAACATAGCCACGATGCAGAGACGTACAATAATACAGTCTAAGCCAGCATACATTATTACAGTTTATAAATTAAAAATACAACAAAAAATAGCTCTCTCTCACCAAGTGCATGAAAAGTAAAGTGGAAAGAAAATACATCGAAAGTACATCACACATACACTCTGAAAATAAAAGTCGGCAGTCCCAGGATCATGCTATAGCTCTGCGAACTCAGGAGTGCCTAAGTCAACCTGTGCATCGTCTGTGGTACCACAGAGATGGAACCATAGGTAAGTCACAATAATTCTAGCGATAGACAAAGAGTAGTGCAAAGTATGGAACATGATATAGTAAACAAGTGCGGAAAGTAAAGTAAGAGCGGACATGCATGTAAGAGCGATAAGTAAAGTGCTAGTGACTACTCAGGTGTGGTAAGTATAGTGCATGTAGTGCGTAAAGTAAAAGTGTCGGTGCAAGTGCAAAAGTAACATACAAGAGCAACAACTGTGGCATGGCATATGGTAGCAGCGATATTTTAACCAGTAGACAATGTGATGACAACAGCAAGACAACCAGGCAGATGTAGTAACACTAAAAGGACAAGTAAGCAATAGTAAAACTAGAGCTACTTGACTTATATAGGAAAGTACAGTGTGCAACCATTGAGCTCATCTCCTGCCATGGGGGCACTCACCCAGCCGGATCTCAAATCACTTTAGTCGGTACATTTCATTTAGACAGTCGGTACAGTACGGTGCAATGTGTAGATGGCTTGCGGTCGCTCCCACACTTTCTCTAATATAAGTTAACCCAAAAACCTAGTGCAGTGCCAACTAATTTTAAGCATTCAGTTTCAATAGGATGTTCCAGTAGTTATGATGTCAACACTGTATATCATTCAATCATTATGTTGTAGTACGGTATGTCAATTTGTTGTCCCAAAGGTAAAGATGTTCACATGTATTAACGACACTCCAAAGAGCTTCATTTGTTGAAAAGTCAATGCAGAACCTCAACAGAGAATGTCAATCTTGGGCAATGTTTTGAAGTCTAACAACTAAGATACCGATTCCATGCTTCGAGCATGTAGTATTTTTATTAAATACACTATCTTCCATTACGTACACTATCTAAATATCTAAAGTTAGAATCCATTGTGACTTACGCTATTGAGATCGTCGTAGTAAGACGAGGTTGGAGCTAGAGGAGCTGATGCACGAGGATTGGTATCTGCAAACACAAGAAGTCATTAGTTAATGGCTACACTAATTTCTATCTAATCAATTTGGTCATTTTGATTTTTAAAAGCTGATTGAAACGGTGTCAAAAAATGTTCTAAATTTTTATATAGGCTGAAAATGAAGATTATAATTTTATAGTAAGAGGAAAATATTTTTAGAAGTATCTGTTATTTTTTATAATTTTCAGAAGCTCAAAAATAACTTTAAAACCCAATTTTTCTTAAGTAAAGTAATCCTTCAATAATTTATTCTGGATGCAATACTAGTCGGAATTGTTCAAGTGAGTAGTCAAAACGATCGTCTTGAAGATTACTACGACATATACTTTTATCACATATCACTGTATGTGAAAATAAGGAGTTACTGATTTTAGAAAGAATTTTACGTATTTAAGTTTTAGGGTTAAAATTGATTCTGGAAAAACTAAGTGTCAGATCGAGATGAGACCAGCGCCATTGGATCCAAAATATTATTTTCGATTTTCTAGAGATAGTCTCATATTTTTCTGATCCCTATATTATTTATTACGAATTTTAAACAATTAAACCCATTTATCTAATTACCAAAATACGCAATACGCGAATTAATATGAAATACATATTAATTAAAACATATAAATTTTACGTTTTTAAAACTTACACTCCTTCGTTCTTTGTTGTGTGAGGGGTTCGTGCTCGGATGGCGGCGACGACAAGGTGGACTGCGGCGGCCTCGGAGGGTGTGGCGGCGGTGCACGATGGCGGGGTGACGTCGGGGGCAGAGCTGGGGCGGAGCGGTGGCGGCATTTCTCGAGTGAAGGCACCGAGCTGGGGTACGACGGTCGAGGGCGACGAGCATCGGAGCGGAGCTCGCAGCGGCGAGGCGGAGCGGAAGCGACGACGGCGGTGGAGACCTGCAGTGGCGGCGGTGCGGCCATAGGGAGAGAGGCCGAGCGAGAGTGAGAGGGTGAGGGGTCATCGTTGCTCGTCGAAGCTTGGCGACAGCGTGGTGTTCCGGCGTCGACCGGCGGTGGAGCACCGGGGGGGGGACGGCGAGCTCGTCGCCGTGGAGAGAGGGAAACTGAGGGGGGGTGGTCGAACGGGGTGGCGGAGGTGAAGGCCACCGGAGGGGGAAGAGCAGGAGAGACGGAGAGTGTGTGAGAGGGGGATGGGTTTATTGCGCGTGCGTGGGTTGGGTTTGGTGAGAACGAAAGTGAGGGAGGTGTTTATGGGTTTCGTTCGAAGGAAGAGGGTGAGGGGAAATATGATTTTGTTGCGGGCTGTGAGTTTTCGAACGAGAGAAAGGGGGAAGTGAGCCTGGGTGATTGAAGACTGGGTTTGGGGGTAGATATATATGTATAGGGTTAAGTAAAAATATATATGAATTGTTATTAATAGTGTACATGTGCAATAAGTGTGATAGATTTCAGATCCGAAAAACATGGATCTGACCAACTAAACGGTGGGTTAATGAAGGTAGTGATTAGGGGTATATCTAGGGTATTAATTAAGGGTAAATGTAATTTAGTAAAAGTGATTAAGTGTAGAAATGTCATTAGTGATTGTAAATAGTGAAAACGGAGGAATACACCCCCCGTTTTCGCATACGACTCCGAAAAATTACGAAAACATACCCACGAGATCGTATCGTCGCGAGGATCGCGAATACAAGATCCATTTTGGGGTTTGAGTTACGGAGATACTAGTTTTAGGCCAAAACTTTTAGGAAGTAGGTTTGCAGGTTCTAGGTCGATTTGATATCAGAAAATTACAAAATTAAAATGAAAAGCCCTAAATGATCATATGATGATATTGTATAAGTTTGAAAACATTATGAAGATGTTTGTATAGAAAATTAATTCATTAAGACAAAACAGTAATAATTGAAAATGAATATTATCAAGATTATTTAGAGATATTTGATGAAAACCAAACTTACTGAAATACTCTATAATTAGTTTAATGCTTCAAAATATTTTATAAGAAATTTTTGAAATCAGTTTTAATATAAAACTCCTGACTAACCATTATAAAGAAAAAAATTTAAAATGTTGAAAATACGTAATTGCGTAAATTGATGTGTTGAAAAATACTGGTCGTTACATACTACCCTCCTTAAAATAATTCCGTCCTCGGAATTGAGAGGATCGATAATTGCCTAAGCAATTCAAACGATCGATAGGAAGGCTTGAAGAACGATCACGATATAGGAAAATAAGTTGTTAATAACATTAAATATAATGTGATATCACAACATCAAGAAAACAAGAGATGTTATATATGAATACATATTATTGACATCACCATAGTTTCTATAGCTAGTCTCAAGACTAGCATTATTATAATAGCTGCCTTGATTTCTCAAGTAGTCGAAATTACGATGATGTAATTGTATGAAGGAGTATAATATCAAAAGCGATAATGTATACCTCCAATTCGGCTGGTTGGTGGCTTCGACATCTTTTGCGATCATCGTGTAGGCCTGTCGTTGTGGAGGAAGTGGTGGTCGATGAGAAGCGTCTCCAGCAGGGGTAACATCAGTGGTAGTGGTAGTAACTCGTGCTCTTGCATCTGGGCAATCTCTGGCATGATGATCCTCCACCCAACAAATCAGACAGAGATTTAGGTACCATCGGCACTCTGATTTCACATGTCCAGGCCTACCACAATGGTGACACACTGGATGTTGTGGTGGTGCATGTCGCTTGAATTGGGCCTGCTGGATTGAGCGATGCATCTGGTTAGATGATGGCCGACGGCTGGGTCTAGCAGTAGTTGTAGGTGGCGGCCTTCGAGGAGGGGCAGTAATTTCTCGTCTTTCTTCTCTTTCAATGAACTCGTGTTCACGAGCTGTAGCCAGGACCTCGATATGAGTGCAGAGTTGACGTCCAACTAAGTTCCGTCAGATCTCTATATTGAGACCTTGCTTGAAGCGTAGGGCTCGGGTCAGGGGAGTGGCAACCATTCCCAGAGCAAAACGACTCAGCAAGGTGAATTGGGCATCATACTGTTCCACTGACATGGAACCATGCTTTAGCCTGACAAATTGTGCTTGAAGTTCCATCTGAGCTTCGGGGGAGAAATATTGGGTGTGGAAGCGGTCAGTGGATGTCACCGAGTCGATTGGTCGTTGTAGACGATCTTCAGCTGAGTTCCACCAGACTCTGGCTTCGTCAGTCAGTTGGGATTTGGCAGTGTCCACACATGCATGTTTTTCGATCTGAAGGGCCCTCAAATTATCTTCGGTACTTTGCAGCCATTCTTCGGCCTTCAGAGGGCCGTCCAAACCATTACAGGACTTCGGGTGGAGTGATCGAAATTATTGTATACCTCTTTTGGGCTTTTGTTCTCCTCTGATAGCTTGAACCATCTCTCGCAATGCGAGATCAGAGATCTGATGCACTATGGGAGGTGGTCCGTTGCTGGTCTGGTTGCGAGGTCCAGACAGATTAGCTCCGTTGGGACTCTCGAAAGTGTGCCCATCCAGCATTTGAATGTCACACCTGCATACATAGAAAAATTGTCAGCTTCGTTGAGTATTTTATATAGCACATCCTGATCTTGCTATATTGTTCACGAGGTAATTAGCGCGGACCTGCATGTGTCGCCAAACTTGTAACGACCCGCTCTCGGGGGCCTGTTACTTATTTGGTTTATTCGCAGGTCTGCAGTTTACCAGTGAAATCAACATAGCCACGATGCAGAGACGTATAATAATACTCAAGCCATCATACATTATTACAGTCCATAAATTAAAAATACAACAACAAATAGCTCACACACACCAATTACATGAAAAGTAAAGCGGAAAGGAAATACATCGAAAGTACATCGCACATACACTCTGAAAATAAAAGTCGACAGTCCCAGGATCGTGCTACGGCTCAGCGAACTCAGGAGTGCCTAAGTCAACCTGTGCGGCGTCTGTGGTACCACGGAGATGGAACTATAGGTAAGTCACAACAATTCTAGCGATAGAAAAAGAGCAGTGCAAAGTATGGAACATGCTATAGTAAACAAGTGCGGAAAGTAAAGTATGAGCGGACATGCATGCAAGAGCGATAAGTAAAGTGCTAGTGACTACTCAGGTGTGGTAAGTATAGTGCATGTAGTGCGTTAAGTAAAAGTATCGGTGCAAGTGTAAACGTAACATACAAGAGCAACAACTGTTGCATGGCATATGGTAGCAGCAATATTTCAACCAGTAGACAATGTGATGACAATAGCAAGACAACCAGGCAGATGTAGTAACACTAAAAGGACAAGCAAGCAATAGTAAAACTAGAGCTACATGACTTATATAGGAAAGTACAGTGTGCAACCATTGAGCTCATCTCCTGCCATGGGGGCACTCACTCGGCCGGAACTCAAATCACTTTAGTCGGTACATTTCATTTAGACGGTCGGTACGGTACGCAACAATGTGTATATGGCTCGCGGTCGCTCCCACACTTTCTCTAATATAAGTTAACCCAAAAACCCAGTGCAGTGCCAACTACTTTTAAGCATTCAGTTTCAATAGGATGTTCCAGCAGTTATGATGTCAACACTGTATATCATTCAATCATTATGTTGTAGTACAGTATGTCAATTTGTTGTCCCAAAGGTAAAGATGTTCACATGTATTAACGACACTCCAAAGAGCTTCATTTGTTGAAAAGTCAAGGCAGAACCTCAACTGAGAATGTCAATCTTGAGCAATGTTTTGAAGTCCAACAACTAAGATACCGATTCCATGCTTCGAGCATGCGGTATTTTTATTAAATACACTATCTTCCATTACGTACACTATCTAAATTTCTAAAGTTAGAATCCCTTATGACTTACGCTATTGAGATCGTCGTAGTAAGACGAGGTTGGAGCTAGAGGAGCTGATGCATGAGGATTGGTACCTGCAAACACAAGAAGTCATTAGTTAATGGCTACACTAATTTCTATCTAATCAATTTGGTCGTTTTGATTTTTAAAAACTGATTGAAACGCTGTCGAAAAATGTTCTAAATTTTTATATATGCTGAAAATGTAGATTATAATTTTACCGCAAGAGGAAAATATTTTCAGAAGTCTCTGTTATTTTTTATAATTTTCAGAAGCTCAAAAATCACTTTAAAACCCAATTTTTCTTAAGTAACGTAATCCTTCAATAATTTATTCTGGATGCAATACTAGTCGGAATTTTTCAAGTGAGTAGTCAAAACGACCGTCTCCAAGATTACTACGACATATACTTTTATCACGTATCAGTATATGTGAAAATAAGGAATTACTGATTTTAGAAAGAATTTTACGTATTTAAGTTTTAGGGTTAAAAATTGATTCTGGGAAAACTAAGCATCTGATCGAGATGATACCAGCGCCATTAGATCCAGAATATTATTTCCGATTTTCTAGAGATAGTCTCATATTTTTCTGGTCCCTATATTACTTATTATGAATTTTAAACTATTAAACCCATTTATCTAATTACCAAAATACGCAATACGCGAATTAATACGAAATACGTATTAATTAAAACGTATAAATTTTACGTTTTTAAAACTTACCCTCCTTCGTTCTTCGATGTGTGAGGGGTTTCGCACGGCGCCGGGAGGTCGTGCTCGGATGGCGGCGACGGCAAGGCGGACTGCGGCGGCCTCGGAGGGTGTGGTGGCGGTGCACGATGGCGGGGCGACGTCGGGGGTGGAACTGGGGCGAAGCAGCGACGGCGTTTCTCGAGTGAAGGCGTCGAGCTGGGGTACGGCGGTCGAGGGCGACGAGCGTCGGAGCGGAAGCGACGACGGCGGTGGAGACCAATAGCGGTGGCGGTGCGGCCGTAGGGAGAGAGGCCGAGCGAGAGTGAGAGGGTGAGGGGTCGTGGTTGCTCGTCGGAGCTTGGCGGCGTCGACCGGTGGCAGAGCACGGTGGGGGAACAACGAGCTCGTCGCCGTGGAGAGAGGGAAACAGAGAGGGGGTGGTCGAATGGGGTGGCAGCGGTGAATGCCACCGGAGGGGGGAGAGCGGGAGATAGGGAGAGAGTGTGAGAGAGGGATGGGTTTGCTGCGCGTGCGTGGGTTGGGTTTGGTGAGAACGAAAGTGAAGGAGGTGTTTATGGGTTTCGTTTGAAGGAAGAGGGTGAGGGGAAATAGGCTTTTGTTGCGGGCTGTGAGTTTTCGAACGAGAGAAATGGGGAAGTGAGCCTGGGTGATTGAAGAGACTAGGTTTGGGGGTAGATATAAACAGGGTTAAGTAAAAATATAGATATGAATTGTTATTAATAGTGTACATGTGCAATACGTGTGATGGATTTCAGATCCGAAAACATGGATCTGACCAACTAAACGGTGGGTTAATGGGGGTAGTGATTAGGGGTAGATCTAGGGTATTAATTAAGGGTAAATGTAATTTAGTAAAAGTGATTAGTAAGTGTAGAAATGTCATTAGTGATTGCAAATAGTGAAAACGGAGGAATACAACCACGTTTTCGCATACGACTCCAAAAAATTACGAAAACATACCCACAGGATCGTATCGTCGTGAGGATCGCAAATACGAGATCTATTTTAGGGTTTGAGCTGCGGAGATACTAGTTTTAGGCCAAACCATTTAGTAAGCAGGTTTGCAGGTTCTAGGTCGATTTGATATCAGAAAATTACGAAATTAAAATGGAAAGCCCTAAATGATCATATGATGATACTGTAGAAGTTGGAAAACATTTTGAAGATGTTTGTATAGAAAATTAATTCATTAAGCCAAAACAGTAATGTTAGGACCCAAAGATCGTAGGGGTCCCACCCGAATCCGTCCACATGACCCATGGACTCTCCGCCTCGTGAAAGGGTCGCTACCCCGAAAATCCGGGTCAATATGGAGACGGGCGCGCCTTGTAACGTCCCCCGACCCGGTCGAGGCGAACAACCACAGCCGCTCGACCCACCGAGGGTAGCGCGCTTGGGGACGCCTGGGTAGCGCCGCCGGGCCTACTGACAGGCACGGACGTATCCTTCCGCATCAGCGGACCGAAGCCCGTGACCGATCGGGGGGCGCGGCCGAGCCGGACAACCCCCGATCCGAACGACCCGCCCGATTCCCGTGAACCGCGGTGCCTAGGGTGATACAGCCCAACCTTTAGTCCGTCGCCAACGACAAACAACCTAGGATAAGGACACGACTGACACATACGTCACCCGACCGACTAACAAAGCGCCCCCTGACGGCTGAGCCGACTGACGGTCAGCGCTTTCGGCCCTGACACCCCGACAAAAGCACCGCCTGGCCGTTGTGCCGCCTGACAAAAGCGGGTCAGGAACTCCTGTTCCTGACATCCTCGTCCGAAGCCTCCGCTGACAACCGAGCCAGCTCAGCACATCTAGTCAGCATGCCAGATCAGCCTCGCCTAGTCATCTCCCGACAGGTATAAATACCCCCTCTCCCCTTACGGTGAGGGGGTTGGAAAATTCTCTCTTAATCTATCATTCACACACGAGAACAAAGGTCTTCCCTATCTTTGTTCTCCCACTTATAGCTCGCCGCGTACGGTCGGCACACCGTTGGTCCGGCCGACGTGTCTAGCCCCCGTTTTAAGTCCTATCACTGACTTAGGCATCTGAGGGGCTAAGGGTTGAACCCCAACCCGGCCCTTCTGACGAGTTGTTCATGCTGCAGGAAAGCTCGCCCCTTGACCATCGTCAACTTCGGCCTCGCACCATCCGATCTCCCTCCGCCGCATCCGGTGAGATTCGTCCCCGCGGTCACCACCGGCGACAAGTCCAACTTCATCACTCCACTAATCACTTGTAAAACGGCCTACCTAAACCTTCTTCTCCATATAACCACTGTGCCCTTGGTTTCCCATAATACAAATTCATTGTACGCGAGTTCCACCTCGTAACAATTGGCGCCGTCTGTGGGAATGAAGGGTCACACCCATGTTAGAATCCATGCCGATCTCGCGGAACCCTGACCACGGCAAAGATCCCGTGGGTCAGGAACCGCTCTCTCTACAAATCACCCCGGCGTCCGACCCCCTTCTGGGGATGGGCACCGAAACTGAACATACTTCAGCCCACGCCGTCCTGAAGAGCTTCGAGGCCGTCACTCAGGCCAGGGGAGGCTATCAGACGGCTGGAACGGAGCCTCCGCCCGGCCCCTCAGAGCCCCAGAACGTGAGGCGGAACCTCCACCTTCAGTTCGAGGAGGAGGGGGAGAACAGGGGGCTCGCTGAGGAGATTGCGGCCCAGCAAAGGCTCCTGGAAGAGGAGATGGAAGTTGCACGGCGGTGGAGGCACCTGGGGGAGGCGGCCACCATGCAAAGGCGTTTGGACGAAGCGGCCGAGACCGCCCGAAGGGCCTACCAGGACGAAGAGGCCGCTCACCACCAACTCCGCCTCATCGACGCAGAGCGCGAGAGGCTAAGGAGAGAGAACAGGAGCAACCGAGAAATCCTTGACGAGACGGCGACGGGTCGGCGGCTCGGGGACGGGCGGGACCCGTTGCTGAACAGGTCCCCACCCGGAGGAGGCAGCCCGCATCGCCTGCACCACCCCTCCGATACCCTGCACGAGGAAGCCGTTTGTCGACAACTACGCTTCCTCACCGTCGAGCGCAAAAGGCTCCTTCGGGAGAATCAAGAACGGATGGAGGCCCGAGGAGGGCTGGCTGGGAGGCACTGGCGCTGGGAGAACCGTAGCCCGCAACCCGTCGAATCCTCGGCCCAAGGAAGGAGCCCCGCCAGATGACCGTCGGGCTACTCCCCGGGGCCGGAGGACCGTCGGCAACCGAGGCGCGACCGAAGCCAGACCCCCGAGTGGCAGAGAGGGGATGCGCCAGATCGCCCTACCTATCCGGAGGAGGCCACGCCGCTTGCACGGTGGATCACGTCCACCCCAAGGCCCATAAGGTTCAAACCCCCTCACTTGGCCACGTACAATGGGAGAGGCGACCCCCTCACGCACATGCAACAATACCGGGGGGCGATGGAGGCGCAGGATGTGGATGAGGCGTTCCTATGTCGACATTTCTCCCAAAGCCTGAGGGACACCGTGTTGGACTGGTACTTTGGCTTGCCCGCGAGATCCGTTGGGAGCTTTGGCGAGCTGTCCCGCAAGTTCTGCCAAGAGTTCCGGGCCGGTCGGACGAAGAAGAAGCCCTTAGACTATCTCAGCACGATAGTCCAAGGGGAGGGAGAGACAACAGGTAGATACCTCCGTCGCTTTCAGGAGGAGAGACGGGCGGTGGTGACATGCGGTGATGCGATGCTTATGTTGGCCTTCAAAACGGGATTGCGGACTCGGAGCCTCCACAAATCCCTGCTCCAGGATCTGCCGACCGACTATGAGGCGTTGGTTGCTATGGCAGAGAGGCACGCGTTGGCCGAGGAGACTCTCGGTGCAAAGGCCTTATTCCCCCCGGCGAAACCCTCCCAAGGCGAACCCCGGTCACACCCTCGACCGAGGCAAGAAGAGGGGCACCGTGGTCGCGACCAGCTGGCACGACCAAGGCGGGAACCGCCCGGGCCCCGCCCGCAAGATCGCCCTGGCCCGGCGTGCGAGTTCGCTCCGACACAAGGGCTCCCTCGAGTCGTCCCATGACAAGAAGGCCCCCTACGGGCGCATTACACGCAACTCAATGCTCCCCTGATCGAGGTGATGGCCGCGGCTACAAGAGCCGGACTGCTGCCGGAGCCACCCCGAAAAATGAAGTCGGACCCAGCCCGGAGAGATTTTAAAAAATGCTGCCGGTACCACCGGGACCATGGCCACGACACCGACGACTGCTTCACCCTCAAGAGGGAAATCGAGCGGCTGATCCAGGCGGGCCATCTGGGGGGCTTCGTCGGAGGCCGGAGACCGGACCGAGACGAGGGAAACCACCGAAGGGCACGGAGGGCGGACCCTCCTGCAAACGGCGAGCGGGAAGAGCTTCACCCCCCGAAACCCGTCATGCGCATAAACACGATATGCGGCGGGCCATCTTCCGGAGGGTCATCGTCGTCAAGCAAAAAGGCGTACGCGAGACAAGTGATGACGGCGGGCCTTGGAGGGGACCAGAGAGGGAGAAGGATGGCCTACCCTCCCATTACTTTCAGCGACGAGGATCTAGAGGGGGTCGAGCAGCCCCATGACGACGCCATCGTCATCGAGGCCCAGATTGGGACGGCCATCGTCAGCCGCCTCCTGATCGACACAGGAAGCTCCTGCGACATCCTGTTCATGTCCACAATCGAAAAGATGGGGTTAAGGCCGACGGACCTGAGACCCTGTACCGGACCCCTCGTCGGCTTCACCGGTCACTCGACCCCCATCATGGGAGTGATCACATTACCGATAACCCTCGGAGAAGAGCCACAAGTCGTCACTCGAATGACGCTGTTCGTTGTGGTCGACATTACGTCGGCGTACAACGGGATCATAGGACGACCTTACATGTCGGCCATTGGAGCGCTCCCTAGCCTTCTCCACCAGATGGTCAAGTTCCAAACCCCCCGAGGGGTGGGGATCGTACGGGGAAGCCAGAAGCTGTCTAGAAGCTGCTACGTGGGGTCGACCAAGCACAAGGGACCAGAGATGAACCTGAAGATTGACTCACCCGGGCGGGGTTATGACCCCTACCATCCAGAGTTAGCTCCAGCCGATGCCACTGCAAAGAGGAACATGACCGACCGCGCCCCCCAGAGCCCCCCCTGAGAAGGACGGGCTAATCACTACAGGGGACGTGGAGCGCCGGTCGTGATATAGCCGGAAACTGTAAGTCATGAATGAAATATCTTGTTCCCTTTCTTATCTTCAAATTTCGCCTCTTCTGCATGAAAATTTCAGTTCAAACCTCTCAAAGACTCCGGGGCAGGACCAATCCTCGCCACCCAAACCGGAGAGGGGCACGGGCCAAGCTGCGTACTCGCTCCCCCCCCAAAGAAGACCTCCGGGGCAAGTTCACTGAGCTTGGCCACCCAAACCGGAGCGCCATATGCGGGGTAGGCGACGGCCCAATACCCGTCCGACTATAGAGGCTGCGGGGAGGCGACGGCCCAATACCCGCCCTCTCAAAGACTCCGGGGCAGGACCAATCCTCGCCACCCAAACCGGAGAGGGGCACGGGCCGAGCTGCGTACTCGCTCCCCCCCAAAGAAGACCTCCGGGGCAAGTTCACTGAGCTTGGCCACCCAAACCGAAGCGCCATATGCGGGGTAGGCGACGGCCCAATACCCGTCCGACTATAGAGGCTGCGGGGAGGCGACGACCCAATACCCGCCCTCTCAAAGACTCCGGGGCAGGACCAATCCTCGCCACCCAAACCGAAGAGGGGCACGGGCCGAGCTGCGTACTCGCTCCCCCCCAAAGAAGACCTCCGGGGCAAGTTCACTGAGCTTGGCCACCCAAATCGGAGCGCCATATGCGGGGTAGGCGACGGCCCAATACCCATCCGACTATAGAGGCTGCGGGGAGACGACAGCCCAATACCCGCCCTCTCAAAGACTCCGGGGCAGGACCAATCCTCGCCACCCAAACCGGAGAGGGGCACGGGCCGAGCTGCGTACTCGCTCCCCCCAAAGAAGATCTCCGGGGCAAGTTCACTGAGCTTGGCCACCCAAACCGGAGCGCCATATGCGGGGTAGGCGACGGCCCAATACTCGTCTGACTATAGAGGGTGCGGGGAGGCGACGGCCCAATACCCGCCCTCTCAAAGACTCCGGGGCAGGACCAATCCTCGCCACCCAAACCGGAGAGGGGCACGGGCCGAGCTGCGTACTCGCTCCCCCCCAAAGAAGACCTCCGGGGCAAGTTCACTGAGCTTGGCCACCCAAACCGGAGCGCCATATGCGGGGTAGGCGACGGCCCAATACCCGTCCGACTATAGAGGCTGCGGGGAGGCGACGGCCCAATACCCGCCCTCTCAAAGACTCCGGGGCAGGACCAATCCTCGCCACCCAAACCGGAGAGGGGCACGGGCCGAGCTGCGTACTCGTTCCCCCCCAAAGAAGACCTCCGGGGCAAGTTCACTGAGCTTGGCCACCCAAACCGGAGCGCCATATGCGGGGTAGGCGACGGCCCAATACTCGTCTGACTATAGAGGCTGCGGGGAGGCGACGGCCCAATACCCGCCCTCTCAAAGACTCCGGGGCAGGACCAATCCTCACCACCCAAACCGGAGAGGGGCACGGGCCGAGCTGCGTACTCGCTCCCCCTAAAGAAGACCTCCGGGGCAAGTTCACTGAGCTTGGCCACCCAAATCGGAGCGCCATATGCCGGGTATGCGACGGCCCAATACCCGTCCGACTATAGAGGCTGCGGGGAGGCGACGGCCCATTACCCGCCCTCTCAAAGACTCCGGGGCAGGACCAATCCTCGCCACCCAAACCGGAGAGGGGCACGGGCCGAGCTGCGTACTCGCTCCCCCCCAAAGACGACCTCCGGGGCAAGTTCACTGAGCTTGGCCACCCAAACCGGAGCGCCATATACGGGGTAGGCGACGGCCCAATACCAGTCCGACTATAGAGGCTGCGGGGAGGCGACGGCCCAATACCCGCCCTCTCAAAGACTCCGGGGCAGGACCAATCCTCGCCACCCAAACCGGAGAGGGGCACGGGCCGAGCTGCGTACTCGCTCCCCCCCAAAGAAGACCCCCGGGGCAGGTTCCCTGAGCCTGGCCACCCATACCGGAGCTCCGTGTGCGGGGTACGCGACGGAACAATCCCCGCCCTCCCCAGAAAGGGCCTGTCACCCCTCTCCTCAAACCTCGGGAAATGAATCAGGGTCCGCGAATCAAGGCAACCCAACACGGAGCCATCCCTGAGGAGTAACGCCTGACACCCATAAAGCCGACGCCCGAAATGACTTATCCAACCCAAAAGCACACTCGGGACGAACGCCACTGACAAACGGCACGCCTGCCAAGAAACGGGGGCTGAGGAGTCACATCATACGTCGCCCCTCGGGAACACTCCCCCAAAGAACGAAATTCCAAGATGGCCCCAACTCTACAGGAAGAGGAAATGAGGGCAAAAATACACCATTATAAATTCCCTCCCCCTCTCAGCTTCCTTGAGGGGGGAGGAAGGCGAGAGAGAGGGGGTGGAGAAAGACTAGTCTTTTCGCCACCCTCTCCCCCTAAAAATGCGCGGAAAATACGAGCTTCGCCAACCACCAAAGTAAACGATCCCCCAACAGGATATTCCTCTTACACGACGGTTGCCCGGCCAGCTGCTCCCCTCCTTCCTTTAGACAACTTACGGCATGGGAACTGGAGCTCCACTGGCATACCATGCCTCTCCATGGACGCCCCGCGTACGCAGGCGCGGCTGGCAGACAACCCGATGGATGGGACAGACCTGCCAAATCACCTCACCGGACACCCCGGCAGCCGCCCGAGTCGCCCCAACCGAGGGGGACTTGTCCCCGAGCACCGGCGTGCTCCAACAGGCTACTCCGCTTACACCGGTAGCACCCCCCTTCCACTCATCGACCTCCCCTGGACCGTTTACGCCAGGAGGACACACAGATGGGCTACGGACCACGCCCCTTCGCACCTATCACACGGAGACTCCAGTCGATGGGAGCAACAAGGCCCCGCGGGATAGAACAGCCACCAAGGACTCCCTCTCCCCCCAATTCTGGGAACGAGGGCCATAGCCACTGCCTGGCTCCGACGCGACCATCCACCCCTACGCCGAGGGCGAACCCTCTGAATCAACTCCACGCCCCTTGTCAGGGGCGTGACGCCAGAGAGAGGCGGATCAACTACGATGAGAACATCAACCTACCTAGAGCGATTCAATGTTACGCCTACGGGCCGATCCTGTTTTAGTAAACTATCAATAATAGCTGATGAAAAGACTACTCCCGGTTGACCACTAGTTATAGCTCGGGCACACCTAGACACGAGCAACCCACGAAAAGGGAGGCTAACTCGCTGTAAAATCTCTCGGGTGCGCTACGTGAAATAAAGGGAGTTAACACGATTCCCCCAACGCCAGGATAGAAACAGCCGCACCAAGGCGTAACTCTAAGAAGGGAATTTATGCACACACACAGGCAGAAAATCCAAGAAAAATGCAGATATCAGCCCCGCGAATCATCACTTTCTTTCGTTTTTAAAAATAAAAAGGGGGGGGGAGCCTATACAAAACTACTTGGCGCTTCCACCAGTCACGACGCCCTCTCCCTCAGTGGAATCTCCCACCGCCCCGCCTGCCTCTGGCTCGTCGCCCGCCCCTCCGTCTCCATCCCCCTCCTCGTCGCTGCATGCGGCGAGCCCGTCAAGGTCGAGCTCTACCGGCGGGACCAGGCCTGCCACCTTCTCCTTCATCCGAGCCAAGCAGGCTTCCCATCCCTCCGTGCGGCCCTTCTCCATGCCCTCGGACATTGAATTTGCGAGGGCGAGGATGACGGTTTTCTCCTGATACGTCCGAAATTCCTCGACCCTACGGGCCAACTCCTCCTCGGCGGCCTTGGCACGCCCCGCTAGATCCTCCGCACGAGCCTCCTCCCTCCTAAGGGCCTCATCCAGCTCCTTCGCTCTCTCTCCAGCCACGGCCGCCCTCTGCTCATGATCAGACACGACCGTCTTCAGGCGCTCTACCTCCGCCTCGTATCGGCCGCCCCTCTCCCTCTCCTTCGCCAGGTCCTCGCCAGCGCTCTTACGAAAAGCAGCGAGCTCGGCGACCACTCTAGCCACGGCGCCCTCGGCCTTGTGTATGGCTGGCACGTGCCTCATCATCCCAAGCATCAAGTTGATGATCTGAGTGAAGAAATGCAGAAAAGTGAACCCATTTAGGGTGTTCAATAAAACCCGCTGAAAAACGTCGCCCATCTTACAGAACATACCTGGACGCCGTGCATCACCGCGGTCCCGCACAGACCCTCAGGCTCCACCGCTTCCAGCGCCGCCCTATCGCGGGGCAGGAAAATGTTCTCCGCCAGCCTCGCCGCCACACCTCCGTCCTCAAACACGGACTCGTCACTTGCTACTTTGTACGACGCCCGATGAAGCGCCCCGTCGGGGTAGCCCTCGACATCGGTCCTCTTGGCCTTAAACTTAACCAATGAGGCCTCACAGCGGGGGTCGGCGGCCCTCTCGAGACCGAATATGGGACAACCATAAGGCCAAGGGTCCCATCCTCCGGACCCGGTCGGGCCACTCGACGCTTCGGCCCTCCCCGGTTGACCACTAGCCAACGCCCCCTCCCCCCTGCAGGTGCCAGGGGGCTAGACGGCCTTGTTCGGGGCATTTCCCCCCTCCTCATATCGACCCTTCGTCCCCGCCCTCCAAGTCGATGACGGGATTTGACATCCCCTCCCCGGCTCCACCGTCCGGCGGACCGGTTTCCCCCGGCGCGTCAGGCTCGGACGACTTCGTCGGCCTCTTCCTCCTCTTCGTGGACACTGGCACCCCAGTCGAGCTCGCTGCCCCTCCTTCCGCTCGCGACCTCTTGGGGCCAACTCTTGTCGACGATCGCCCCGCCTGCTCCGAGGCCCGCCGCATCATCTCCTCAAGGGACAGACTCATTGTGCCACCTGCCAAAGATAGAAAGTTCAGCGTAAGCATATCAGGCGCATGAACACCAAAGTCTTTTGTACCTTCGGGCCATATGTACGCCGTTATCATCTCAGCCCGAGCGAGCATCCGATAATCTCGGCCCTCCGCTGGTATGGCCATTAAAATCTGGGCCACCACTTTCTCCTCGTCCCCCAATTCCACTCCCTCTCTCGCCTCGGGATTCAGCTCCGCCCAATCAGACCTTATCAGCACATCCTCTGGCACCTCCACAAACACATACTGCTTGCTCCACGACTTAATTTTCCCAGGCAACCCCCTAATGAGCGGATGCGTCCTCTTCGCGGAGAGATAGTAGCATGACCCCAACCTCTTGACCAAGAAGAAGTGGCGAAATAAGGACTGGGATGGGCTAACCTGGTTGCTTACACACAGCACTAGGAACCCCACAATGGCACTGATGGCATTGGGCATCAGGCGATACAGGGGCAGTTCCAGGAAGTTCAACACTTCCAGCAAGAACGGATGGGGGGGGGGAAGCGCAAACCTTGCTCAAACGAAGATACGTATACTCCAACCTCCCCGTCGCCCGTAAAACACACCCTTTCTTGCGGCTCCGGTTCACGAACCGAATACGGCGGCCTGACGTACATCGTGAAGATCTCCGCAACGGATTTCTTCAGCACCGACTTCACGCCCGCAATCTCGATAGGCACCCTCCCTGTCTCCGCGACGGAGCTTCCTTCCCCAACTACCCCCGAACCCTTACCACGAAACGGAGACATCGAGGAAGACATTTATAAAACGGGCGTCTTACCTAACGGGTGCCGACGACTCGGGCGCTTGCGCTACTTCACTGACCGCTCCCACGAGGACGACTCTGGCAAGGATACTGAAATCTCCTACGAGCCCTAGCTGCTTGTCAAAAATTTTCGCCCGACAATCAGCTTTGCTTCCCTCCCCTCCTTGAGATCTCTTTAAAGCGTCTGCGCAAAGCATCATGACCGTCGAGCCCACGACACGCGTCACCAATCCGGGGCCTGTCCAGCACCGACCCACGTGTTCTGACGCATCGCGTACTGTCAAAACCGTCAGTTCCACCACGCGTCAACACTACAGTGGTCGGGCCACCTCGGTTCCCGCCCGCCGTCGAATCGCCAGGCTGACGTTTAGTCATGCGACCGCCAACAATTCCCGCCCAAATCCTGACGAAATGATTACCCCCATTCGAAATTACTCCGTGCGCCGCGCGTTCCGGGATTTAGTCCGGCCTCCGTCAGGGCGGCCATAACAAGAAGGCAGCGCTCGAACCAAGATTGAGTCCGACCTCCGTCAGGGCGGCCATAACAAGAAGGCAGCGCTCGAACCAAGATTGAGTCCGACCTCCGTCAGGGCGGCCATAACAAGAAGGCAGCGCTCGAACCAAGATTGAGTCCGACCTCCGTCAGTGCGGCCATAACAAGAAGGCGACGCTCGATCCAAGATTGAGTCCGACCTCCTTTAGGGCGGCCATAACAAGAAGGCAATGCTCGATCCAAGATTGAGTCCGACTTCCGTCAGCGCGGCCAAAACACGAAAGCTTCCCTCGTACCAATGAAGCGTCCCATCTCCATCGGTTCGGCCAGAACAGGAACCCGCCGCCCAACTTATTGGAATCTCGGTTCCAACACTTGGCAAACTTTCGTACGAACCAAGCAACTTCGCCCCACCACTGTACCGCCGGGCCCCGAGACGGGCTTCGGAGCATCATGACCACCGGAGAACACTACTAATCTCAACTCCCCTCTCCCGAAGACTTCGGCAGAGCGGAGTTGGGGGCAGTTACGTCCCTCACAAAGCTGACATTCTACGAGCAAACCAAGTAGGAATACAGTTCGGCATAAGACAATCACAATGTATTTACCCAAAAACTACACCGTACAGTGAGCCTTCCACACACTACAACAACACATTGTTTATAACCCTCTCACTAGTAGGTTCGGACCTCCCCAAACCCACGTTCCTAGCAGCGCCTCTCAACCGGCCGATCTCTCACATCCTTAACCACTTGCCGAATCGCCGCATCCTTAGCTTCTTGCAACATCGGCACAACATGCTCATCATGATAGCGACGGATAGCGGCTTCGATCAGTTTGCCTTCGGCGTCCCGTTTTTCCTCCAATCGCCGCACCGCTAGACCCTTCTCCCTCTTCTCGGTCTCCAGGGCGTCCTTTAGGTCCTCGATTTGCCTCCTCTGTACCCCGATCACTGCTTCCTTGCTAACAACTTCCGAGGTATGCTTCGACCGGATATCATCCCTCTCTCGCGTTACCTCTTGAAGTTGCTTCTCGACCATTGCTTTGGACGAATCGAAATACGCAGCCCGCCCCTTCTCCATGCCGTAGGCCTTCCTAACCCTCTCCAGCTCTACCTCCGTGTCCCTCAGCTTCGCCTTGACCTCGCCAAGGTTCGCCTTCGCTACATCCAGGGCCGCCCTGGTGACGGCCGCGGAGGTACGGCCCCGCAGGGCTAACACGTTCGTGACCATCTACATAAACCTCGAATCAGCGAGACGCGGTCAAATTAAGCCTGCAGGAGAGGAAAGAAAACCGGCTTACCTGCACGACGTGCCATATAGCCGAGCCACACAACCGCTCCGCCCCCACAAGAGTCAATGACTCACGGTCGCGCGGCAACATGCAATACTCGGCGAGGCGCGCCGCCACTCCCGCGTCCTCGAATACCGACTCGTCGCGGTTGACTCGAAGCGGAAACTTATGAAGACGGTCATCTGAGTACGCCTCGACCTCTTCCCGGGTCCTCTTAAAACGAATAAGGGCGCCCTCACAAGCTGGACTCGATGACTCCCCTATTTCCCACGGAGGGATCCCGTATGGCCACTTTTGAACCACAGGCGCCCGGCGAGGCGTGACCACCTCTGGTACCCTCGGAGGAACGGGGGGTCTAGCCCCTCGCGCGGGTGCGTCCTCATAAAGATCCTCACCGGGCCCACCGGCTGAGATACCTTGTCCGACTGCCCTCCGTCCCGGGTGCGACCTCTCCCCACGGGGAGCCCCGCCCCCACGTTCCTGGGATCCTGCCTCGCTGGCCACCCCCTTGCCTTTCCCGCGAGGATCAGTATCCTCCGAAATCGGGGCTCCGGTCGAACCTGACACCTCCTCCGGCTCCCTCATCGCGTCTCCGCCTACAAAAGGAAAAGACAGACAATCAGGGCGAGCCTAGCCCAGAGTTTACAAAACATCAAAGATACCTAGGGTCCAAAAGTCCTGGGCGAGCCGACTGCTCAGCGTTAGACTCGCCAACTGACGGCACGCCTCGGGCAGTTCCATCAAAATCTAAGCTTTGGCAATATCCTCCCCGGTCAGCTCCACCCCTTCATTTACTAAGGGATTCCGCGCCCCCCAATTCGACATCAACGCCACGTCGCTTGGCACCGTCACGAAGACGAACTCCCTCATCCAATCGCCGACATCGTCGGGCACCCCGAGGATGAGTCCTCGCCCTCTCCTAGCGCAAACGCAATGATACATCCCCCTCTTCCGAATCACGAAGAAATACTGGAACAGTGCCAAGGAGGGACTCAAGGAGCAAGCAAGGCACAAGACGACAAACCCCACTAACAAGCCCCAAGAACGGGGCGCTAAGGCAAATATCGGCAGCTCCAGGAAATGCAACAAATGAAACAAGTACGGATGGATCGGAAAGCGGAGCCCCAACTCGAAGGACCGAACATAGACCCCGACCTCATTATCCCCCGGTGAGCTCACCGCTTCCTCCAACCCGGGAACCCGAACCTCGTAGGGTTGTCGCACAAACCGCACGCGAATCTCCCTGATATTGATCCTATCCAACCTACATCGGAGGGACTCAATGGCTCTCGGTACAACGGATCGCCATGACCCTCTTTCCCTGGGCCGCCGCACCCCCGGCTGCGACGCCCCCTCGCCCACCAACTCCTCCTCCCCCACTCGGCCACTTCCTCCAACCTCGAAACGAGAAGCCATTGATCGGAAAGGAAGGAAATTAACTGTTATTACCTGTTGATCCCTTAAACCCGGAAGGCGATTGGAAGAAGATGACCGGCGACGGAAGTAACAAACTAGTCAGCAAGCTCCAGACAGAAGTATCGAATGCCGGAGGAGAATCGGAGAAAGACAAAAACTACCGCCGACCGCCTCCCAGACCCTTTTAGCGGTAAAGGTGGCCCCCGGGCCATCTCGGCCGTCGAATTTTTGCCACGCGGCGCCCATCGAGACGTCCCCGACACCTCGACTGGCGTGAGGGTCACCTCATCCACGTGTCGCAAACCCAATCGCAGAGGCGCTTCGTTTTCCTCTGCCCCCTTTTCAAATCGTAATGATGACCACTAAGGCGGGAGTTCCGAAGCCGCCGCCGTCACTACCCGGTGGGGGCCAAGCCCCGTACTGATGGCCCGGAATATCAAAGGTGGTTCGCCCTCCGAGCCGAGCCGGGCTACCGCCTCAGACTCGAAGGTCGGGGGCAATTGTTACGACCCAAAGATCGTAGGGATCCCACCCGAATCCGCCCACATGACCCATGGACTCTCCGCCTCGTGAAAGGGTCGCTACCCCGAAAATCCGGGGCAATATGGAGACGGGCGCGCCTTGTAACGTCCCCCGACCCGGTCGAGGTGAACAACCACAGCCGCTCGACCCACCGAGGGTAGCGCGCTTGGGGACGCCTGGGTAGCGCCGCCGGGACTACTGACAGGCACGGACGTATCCTTCCGCATCAGCGGACCGAAGCCCGTGACCGATCGGGGGGCGCGGCCGAGCCGGACAACCCCCGATCCAAACGACCCGCCCGATTCCCGTGAACCGCGGCGCCTAGGGTGATACAGCCCAACCTTTAGTCCGTCGCCAACGACAAACAACCTAGGATAAGGACACGACTGACACATACGTCACCCGACCGACTGACAAAGAGCCCCCTGACGGCTGAGCCGACTGACGGTCAGCGCTTTCGGCCCTGACACCCCGACAAAAGCACCGCCTGGCCATTGTGCCGCCTGACAAAAGCGAGTCAGGAACTCCTGTTTCTGACATCCTCGTCCGAAGCCTCCGCTGACAACCGAGCCAGCTCAGCACGTCTAGTCAGCATGCCAGATCAGCCTCGCCTAGTCATCTCCCGACAGGTATAAATACCCCCTCTCCCCTTACGGTGAGGGGGTTGGAAAATTCTCTCTTAATCTATCATTCACACACGAGAACAAAGGTCTTCCCTATCTTTGTTCTCCCACTTATAGCTCGTCACGTACGGTCGGCACACCGTTGGTCCGGCCGGCGTGTCTAGCCCCCGTTTTAAGTCCTATCACTGACTTAGGCATCGGAGGGGCTAAGGGTTGAACCCCAACCCGGCCCTTCTGACGAGTTGTTCATGCTGCAGGAAAGCTCGCCCCTTGACCATCGTCAACTTCGGCCTCGCACCATCCGATCTCCCTCCGCCGCATCCGGTGAGATTCGTCCCCGCGGTCACCACCGGCGACAAGTCCAACTTCATCACTCCACTAATCACTTGTAAAACGGCCTACCTAAACCTTGTTCTCCATATAACCACCGTGCCCTTGGTTCCCCATAATACAAATTCATTGTACGCGAGTTCCACCTCGTAACAAGTAATAATTGAAAATGAATTTTATCAAGATTATTTAGAGGTATTTGATGAAAACCAGACTTACTGAAATACTCTATAATTAGTTTAATGCTTCAAAATATTTTTATAAGAAATTTTTGAAATCAGTTTTAATATAAAACTCCTGACTAACCATTATAAAGAAAATTTTTAAAATGTTGAAAATACGTAATTGGGTAAATTGTTGTGTTGAATAATACTGGTCGTTACACATAGGCTTGCTCTAGATATTCTTCATGGGTAGAGTAGGCTGAAGCGCTAAATGTGATTGGAATAGCATCCAACCGTTGTTCGATTCTTTCTACCGGCTTACAAAGAGTTTCAATGTGAGTATCAAGATGACTAGCAACTTTTACCATGGGGTTCTTAATGATGGTGTGCTCCTCGCTCCATTGTTGGTTGTTTGCAGTCATGTGCTCAAGCAAAGATATAGCTTCTTCAGGCGACTTTTCTAAAAAAGCACCTTGTGCGGCGGCATCTATGATCATTTTTGTGCTCGGCTGGAGCCTGTTGTAGAAACTCTGGACTAGATCCCAATCTGGGATTCCGTGATGTGGACACTGGTGCTGGAGATCCTTAAACATCTCCCAAGCTTCATAAACGGACTCTTGAGGCAATTGCTTGAAGTTGGAGATGGCACCTCGGATCCTCACCGTTTTGGACGGTGGGTAGAATTTATCCACGAATGCTAGAGCCAGTTTCCCCCAAGTGGTGAAGTGGTTGGCCAGATGGGTGCACAACCAGTATGAGGCCTTGTCCCTCAAAGTAAAAGGGAAGAGCCTAAGATTTATGGCATCGTTGCTTACATCCTTCACCTTGAACGTGTTGCACTTTGCCAAGAAAGAATCAATATGATGATTTGGGTTCTCATGTGGATAACCATGGAAGGGATCCTGCTGTATCAGATTAATTAACCCGGTCTTCTACTCAAAGCTACCCATCGCCAGTTGCGGCCTCAATATAGAAGAAGTGATCCTATAGCTTGGTTTCATATGGTCTTGGATGGACCCAGTTCGAGGCGGAGTGATGGTACACTCTACCATCGAATCAGAAGATGTCTGACTCCTTGCCAAAGCTCTGAGTGTTCGTGCGGTTTTTTTGATCTCGGGATCAAAAAGTAATTCCTTGGCAATGCTTCTGAGGCGACTAATCATGCACATCAAAAACCACTCAGATTAATACAGTGAGTAGCAAATTAATAAAAGAGAATAAAAGGATGGAAAGACAAGATATGGTAAGAATTGCTAACAATTTCTTCAAAATAAAAATAGCCTAAGTAACACCGTACTATCCCCGGCAACGGCACCAAAAACTTGAAGCACCCGGAACTAACACCTAAAAGTCACCTGGCAGTGTTACTAATGCCAGACGCTGAATGGTTCCCAAGTATCGATTCTGGGCTCACGAACGCAAGCAGACGGTGTCAAGTTATAGTATATAAGATATCGATCCCACAGAGAAAGTAGTGGTGTATTAACCTTAGGTTATTTCTAAATCTCAGAAGGAGGTAGGAGTCAGTTTGAATGATTGTTTGGTTGGTGTTGTTTGATCAATGTAAAAGGACTAGGGCATTAGGACTCACCACTAGGACCGTCGAAAGTCGATGCTAGGTTAGGACTTCTACGTTGCATTGGTTTTATTGGGGAATGTAGCATATGCTAAGTGAATTCATGCGTCAAGGCAACATGACTCTAACGTACCGTATTCACCTCACTCATGTGATAGATGCATACGGTATGTGCATTAAGGGTCTACAATAATCTCACCACTCTCGTGGTTCGAATACTCTTAACTCGTACCACTCTCGTAGGTCAGAGCTTCGAGGTATTTTGGTGGTTCTTATTGACGCAATGGTGGTAGCCGTCAATTAGTGGTATAGTTCGTCAGTGGATCCTATCAAGGCACGAGCCAGACATGGTCACGTGCCTCGGTTGAATCCACTAACTCCCTAATTAAATCCATAAGATACTCCTTAAGCTAATCGATTCCACAGACCGTGTGCATGATCTCAGTACGAGTTCTCCTAGGGATTTTGCTAGATCAACCAAAAATACTCCCCTTTTATTATCCAATGCAACGTAAAGATCCTAGCTTCATATCTTTTTTCCTAAAATCCTAGGGCTAATCCATTAGCCCTAGATAGAACTACTCATGCATGGTGGGGGAAACAAAGAAAGGTTGGATTTTTAGGTTGGAATTCATCTTAGTAATCAAATATATATATATATATATATATATATATATATATATATATATATATATATATATATAAGTTAGGAATACATACCAAAAGCAATGTAGATCGGTAGCAAGCCACATGGAAATAAAATCCAATAGATTGCAAGACAGAAAACGCAATAAAAATTAAGCCTTTGCTCAATATCAAAACCAGATCCAAATCTCAAGCTTATACTCAAAAACTCTTAATAAAAATTGTCCCTAAAACACTTGATGTCTCTAATATGAAAGGAAAATTGTTTTTATACAAGGGGTAGAGACCCCACATGTAATTCTCAGAAATCTGGAAAGTTGGGCCAATATGTCGCTTGGGCGCGTCGGCTACTCGACCGAGCAGATGGCTGCTCGGTCGAGTCACTTCACTAGCCGTGCTGCTGCTCGCTTGTTTCTGATGCGAGCTACTCGGTCGTGTAGCCCCCTACTTGGTCGAGTAGTAGAGGTTGTCAACTCGGGTCGAGTCGCATAGCTGCTCGGTCGAGTCACCTGGAAAACTGAATGGCTGAGGGCTTTTTCTGGATTTCTCTCGCTCGCTTCTCCTCCTCTCCTCCGATCTTCTTCCAAACTACGGCGAACTCCCATGGAGCCTCGCCAATGACGCCTTGTACGCGCTGGATGTGTCCATGTCCCGAATTAGCTCCTATTCGCTCCAAAACCCTTGAAAATCCACAAATCTATGCAAAACTAGAATATGGCGTTAGAAGCGCATTAATATCTAAAAATATGGATTTCGGAGGCGAATATGATATGAAATGAGATGAAATGATGCGGTAAAAATATGGAAAATATGGACACATCAGTAACTTGAACTCATTTTTAATGAGATGGAGAAAATCAATCCTAGATGATTTTGTTTAATGGAAAATGTGGATTGGTTTTGGTTGAATTTCTTAAAAGTTTCTCCTTATGTAGATTGGTTATGGTTGAATTTCTTAAAAGTTTCTCCTTATGGGCTTCAATGTTTAATCATCACGCTTACACGAAGGTGTTGAAGTCTATGTTATAATTCTCATTGAATTTGAAGTGCTTATTCTATGAATGTCTCCATGCAAATGCTAATTGTAATGTATAATACTCTTTTGTTTGCATGTGGTATGAAATTTGACTTCATATATACACTTTTGATGATAACAAAAGGGGGAGAAAGTGTTGAAGATTTGGTGTGTGCATTAATGCTTACATGTTGAATACATGAATATTGGTTTAAGGGAGAGCATTAATGAATAATTGAATATGTGAATATATGTTCAAAGGGAGCATGAATAAAGGGGAAGCATGTATACATGTTTGAATGCTTGAACACCTTTTGTCATACTTGTTGCATGTTGCATATTGCATGCATCCTCCATCATCACATTTCACACACACATGTCACGATGATATTATATGAATCATTATTGCATATCTTATATTAGTTTGTCATCATCAAAAGGGAGAGATTGTTGGATACAACGTGTAGCTGGATACAACGATCGATGACTTCGGGTTTGATGATAACAAACGTGTGTGAACAATTTAATGTGAGTGCTAAATGTTTTCAGGAATGGCACTCTCGCAAATACTCAAAAAGAGACTAAGTAAAAGTGATGTAGAATTTGCCATGCATTAGCCAAGTGGACTAAGTCAAAGATTGAGATAATGGCTACAAATATTGGACTAAGTCAACAATGGGAAGATAAAGAGGAAATCAATTCAAATCCATATTTGAATTGATTCAAATCAATTGGTGCATGAATCAAATCCTAAATCCATGCAAATTGAAGACTTGGTCAAAGATGGAGAGATATGGAGAATCTCATGCAAATCAATGGTGATTAAATGAAATCATATAGATACTCAAATTCAAATCTTATAGCCATCCATATTCAAACTCCATTCCCGGTGATTCATTCAAATCCTATTCAAGTTAGGATTCTATCCAATCTCCATCAATTATGGGATTCTAATTGATTCTATTATATCACATCCTCTCCTATATAAACCCATATTCAAGAAAAGATAATTTGAGAGAGGGAAACCAAAATAAAGGGACAAATTTCGGCCATCACCCGCATCTCCTATATTGCGCAAGTTGCAAAAGGAACTCTATATTGCGCAAGTTGCAAGGGAAACTCTTTATTGCTCAAGCTTCATCTTCCCATTGCAAAGCTCCATTATTTACAGTCCCTCTTTGCATAAGCTTCCTCTTCACAAAAGCTTCAAGCCTCAAAGCAACATTGCCATACACCCTAGCTTGTGCATTCCTCCTCAAAGCCAAAGAGAACTCCATTGCTATCCTCATTGCACAAGTCATCAACAAGAACACCTCATTGCGCAACCTTCCTCAAGGGGTCCAAGAACAAGGCCGCAAGTTATTGCACCCTCTTCCTAGGCCGCACCATCAAAGGGAGGAGTATCTCTTCATTGCGCAAGTAGAAAGGATCAAGCTTCCATCTCCAAGACACATTGTGCAAGATACCACAAGGTGTCATCATTGCCGCAAGTTTCAAGGAGCCAAGACATCAAGGCCGCAAGCTTCATCCAAGTAGGACGTGAAGTTGGCGACTACATCTCGTCAGACTTAATCAGACCAGAGTTGATTAACAGAAACGACTACTTCTATACAAACTGAGATTTCCTAAACTCTTTATTATTATATTTGTGTAGTAGTGTAGCGATCTTTGTAGGAAAAACTTTACCGTATTTGTGACACTTTTGGGGTATTGTCTAGTGGATAATAGACAAGAGGGACTTGACTAGTTGGGACTAGTTAAGTGAGAGCTTATACTAGGATTAGGTTTGTTTAGCACCGGCAGTGTGCAGGTACGGAGAGCCAGGTGAGTGTAGAGTGGGTGCTCTAGCTACAGGTTATACCATTAACATTATTAATCAAGTATTTGCTTTCGGGGCTGGAGTAGGTCGTAGGTGCGACCGAACCAGGGTAAATCTGATGCTTACTCTGTGATTGCTTATTATTTACTATGAATCTACTATAAATGTCTGTGATTGCTCATGGGTTGCACGGGTTTATTAGCCTATTCACCCTCCTCTAGGCTTAGATCCGGATCGAACATTAAGTTAGTTCACTAACTAAATCTAAATCTTAATTATGATGATGGTAAACAAGTCATTTAGATCTAATATGACTACCTAGAAAGTTTCAGGTTAATCGGAGGTTAAATGGTGTTGATATGTGCAAAAACAGGGGTTGCACGGACATACGTGTCAGCTAGCACGACCGTGCGTATTTTAAAAAGAAGAATCAAAGTGGACCACAAGCACAAGGCCATATAAGAACTGACATGGCTATGCCAAACTTGCGAAACATTGGACTTGAGCTGACATGGCCGTGCAGACTTGCACATGGCTGTGTCACATTTACAGAAGATAGCCAAAATCTAGGAAAGAGTCAGCACGGCTGTGCGGACTTGTACGAATTATATGAAGAGAAAATTCATCAGTTAACACAGCTGTGCGAGCACTGATATGGCCGTGCCATAAATAAAAAGTAACTTTGAAAAGTTCCTGCATACACTGTCGTGACATAACCATGCCGAATTTGGCAATTGTACCATTTCCCCCAATTTCGGTCCAGCATGAGGTACCCCCTTCATCTTCAAAAACTTTTATTCCCAACACTATGTATGAATGGTTCTGGCATCTAAGGAAGAATATGGAACATTTTGATTAGTCTAATCTGGATTTCACTTGAGTTCGCCTTGGTCACATTCGTCTTGACAAACTAGGGCAATTATTATATCTTATGGTGTGATATTTCACATGTTTTTTATACGAGTAGTTTGTGATTAACATCTAGACAATAGCTTCTTTTTTGTTCTTACACTTACACCTATAGTAATTCATTATTCATTTCAGGTTTGTGCTATTCAAGTCCAGGTTTGTGTGTGCTTCATAACTGCAACAACTAACCGATGATGATGACAATATCAGTGTTTATCAAGTAAACATCATATCTTTGACATGATGTAGATATTGGAGTTTCAAAGGAGCAGGTTGATCAAAATGAGAGGAAAGCTGACGACAAGCTGGCCATCAACATTGAAACAACAAAGCAGCCTATCTTGATGTGAAGGAAGTTCAAGATGCAAATGATACATCCATCGATGATGCAAATGATGCTCTTGTTACACTCGTATCGATTTTTTTGCGTAGCTTCAGGTGCCTCCAAAATGCTGTGTTTGTAATTAATGCTTGTTTGGATGGTGAATATTAAGAGAGATGTTGAGTTTGCTGGATTTGTTTGGATACTATCATATTAATCATCATATTGACGTTAAGATGTTGTGTTTGTTGGATTTGTGTTTGTGTTTGTTGGATTGTGAATATTAAAGGAGATGTTGTGTTTGTTGGATTTGTATTCGGCTGAAGCTATCTTGTGAATGCAAAACAATCGTAGGGTCGGGAGGCAATTTCTAGATAGATATCGCTTTTTAGCTCAAGCGCTTTCTATGGTGGATCGTTAACAACGCTTGTACGAAATAAGCGATGTCTATTGGGACCTTAGACATACTTGTGCTAAACAAGCGATGTCTAAGGTCCCGGATAGATAGCGCTTGTTTAGTACAAGCGCTGTCTATGGTGGACCTTCAACAGCGCTTGTACTAAAGAAGCGCTGTCTATTGGGACCTTTGATAGCGCATGTACTAAAGAAGCGTTGTCTAAGGTCCCAGATAGACATCGATTTTAGTACAAGTGCTGTCTATGGTGGACCTTTAACAGCGTTTGTACTAAAGAAGCGCTGTCTATTTGGACCTTTGACAGTGGTTGTAAAGCGCTATTAAAACCAGCCTTTGATCTTTAGCAGCGGCGAGATAGACAGCACATAGAAGCGCTGTTAAAGACCTTATTTAAGTGTTGTTAAAGGTCCATTTTGTAGTAGTGAATAGAAATCTAATCTTAGTGATTGTAATCATTTTTATTATAGTGGAGTACAATCTGATTTTCTGGGCGTGACCCCGCAAATGTAGATGTGCGCACTGAACTGCGTTACCAAGCTTTGCGTGTCATTTTATTTTGGTTTTATCGCATGTTGATGATTGTTTATTTGATTAACGCCATTACACCCTCCCATTTTCTTTTTGTTCAAACTTTCACTTCCCATCTTTGCATAGCCTTCGTCTTGCTTGCCCTGATCATTGTTGGTCCAGACATGCGAATTGATGCGAAAGAGACAGATGTGAAATATTGCAGATCATGGAAGATTGCGTAGAAACGTGATAGGGCAGCTGATGTGGAAGGCAAATTAGCTCGCTCACAATTTTCTCAGAAGTCAAAAGCTAAAGGTTGGTGACCAGTTGATCAGGATCAATGAAGAGACAACTTGTCTTGGCAAGTTTAAACTCTCCATTAACTTGGAAAAAGCAAGAAGGCTACAAAAAGTTCAGAGTCATCAGTTGTCTCCTATACTACATATTTCGATAGTGCCATGTATATAGATGAAGAGTCGTATACTAATAAATGTTTATTAAGAAGCTAGCTTTTAGTTAATGTTAATTATTGTGTGCCCTCTTGTAAACTTGCTTTCACTTGCACTTCAAGATTACGCACCCCCTAATCATTATCATTCACCAAGAACAACTACATAACTAAAGATTATTGTCTAATAGCCAACTGATATGGTATGCATTAGGTAAAACTGAACACTCAAATCAACATTCTTGATGAGAGAAAACAACCACACAACTCGCTGAATCTCTTTCAGGACCTCACTTCCAAATATGGCTTGAGATCTTGACTCGAGCCCACTTGCACTCCATCCTCTTCGTCCCAAATAGAAACACATGGGCCTTGGGGGTGATCTCTGAAATTGTCTCTCTCACGTCAACCTTGAGAATGAAACGAAGCCAGACAAGGTGAGAGAGCAGCCGGACGTCTGCCCGTCCAAATTAAGAGTGGCAACACTTCATGTGGCGGTGTTTAAGGCGTAGGGCCACCCGATCACATGCCGATCCAATCGCGATATGATCGGCCCCGTGATCCCTGCCATCCGATGATCAGTTCAATGATTAGGAAAATTATATGAAATTGATTAATATTTCCAAGTGAGCTATATATGTATATGTTGACGATGATGGTTGCATGTGTATAGACATCAAGCAATGGTTTGGTTGCTGACTATTGTTTTTGAATAAACATTAGTTTGATAGTTGAACGGTTCCTAGTTGAGAATGCTTCACATGGAAGTTAGTCTGTAATTGGAGGCTGTTTTAAAAGAATATTATTTCAAATCACTAGATTAAGTTCTTAAACTTCTCAAAACCCCTAGATAGCAATCTTTTTTTTGTTGGAAAGTTAGCTGGATGGGTACCGTTGAGACATATTTTGAGTGTAGGGGACCAACGCATATCATACACATACATATCTCATTGTAGGAACTAATTATTGTGTACCCCCTCAGCAAGGTTGTGAAGTTGAAAAGTCCAGCTCACTAAAGGCACGTCAAGGTTGCCCAAATTGCGTAGAATACAGTGTAGGTAAAGCGAACAAATGAGGAATAAAGACATCAATCTCTCTCTCTCTCTCTCTCTCTCTCTCTCTCTCTCTCTCTCTCTCTGTGTGTGTGTTTTTTTTTTTTTTTTTTTTTTTTGGGGGGGGGGGGAGCAATTCATGTGTACCCCATAGTCAAGTCTCTTCTCCCCGTGGTCCTAAATTTGATCAAAACATATATTATACAATTGATGATTCAATAGGATTGCTGACTATGACAAAACTGTGGGTAAAAAGACCTCTGTGATTAAATCATCAGTAATCAATGTGTAGTATAAGAGGTCGGCAAAAAAAATTTTTTTTGGGGTGGGGGACATAAAATTTTGGGTGGAATATTTTGTGAGGAAACCCCGAAATTTTGAAGAAACTAAATCTGAATGGAACTAAATTTTGGGCAAAACTAAATCGGGTGTCAACTAAATTTTGATGAAACTAAATTCTCTTATGGAACTAAATTTTAGTTTGAACATGGTTAAAGTTTTTTTTGGGAGTGGGAGGCATTATTTTGAAGATACCTGTAAATCTTCTTAGGAGAGATTTTGAAGAAGCTAGAATTTTTTTGGGAGGGGATTTTGACGATGCTGCAAAGGAGCTTTGAAAATAAGTGTTAGCGGACAGGGAGACGAGGATACAGATAAGATGATAAAAAATAACAATAATAAATAAACTAATAAGTGCAAAGTGGCTAAGGCTAAACCCAGTGATTGAATCGCACAGCTTCCTCGGTGGAGGCCCGGATTTGAATCCCACTACCTACTATATATCCCTTTTTACTTTTCTTTATGTTCCAGCTTTTAGGATTCCTATTGATACATGGATTCTCCGTGTTCGGAATTAAGCGATCAAAGCGATCAGGATGGGGGTACACGTGTTCCACTGTCCATGTTTCCTACTTTTCGATCGATTAAAAAAGACTGATGCGGTTGTAGTGTTGCTACAATGACCTTCTTTTCCCAACACTTCACCCCTAACTGTAACTCAAATTACCAAACGCAGCCCAAGTCTTTTTAGGTGTTGGGACTTGTCAACCTATGTAAAGTCCCTCAACTTCCCCTCAAGTTGTTCATTCATTTATTCCCCTCTCACACATTCCTTTCTTTCCTTTCCCCACAATCATAAGCACCCCGCTAAAGAGAAGGAAGCCATGGACATAGTCGTGGACGATGCATGCGATACCGGCCTCGTCCTCGGGCTAGGCCGATGGGATCCCTCTCCTACCAAATTGAAGCCATCATCATCAAATCCAAAGCTCCTTGAGCCCTCCCTAACCCTAGGCCTGGCGTCGGCCGCAGCGCAATCTCAGTCTCCAAACAGCACCGTCAACTCATCGATTCACATCAAGCGGGAGAACGACACGGGGAGCGACGAGGCCGAGAGGGGGGTTTCGTCGACGAGGGCGAGCGACGAGGAGGAGGAGGGTGGGGTTAGGAAGAAGCTAAGGCTTACAAAGGAGCAGTCGGGTCTCTTAGAGGACAAGTTCAGAGAGCATACCACCCTTAATCCTGTTAGTATTTGTTTTTTCCATGTACATAGATTTATATCTCGTGAATTTATTTATCGTCCTCTTTTATTTATTTTTTTTCCGTTGCATAGCAGAAACAAAAGCTCGCCTTGGCTAAGCAGCTGAATCTTCGGCCTCGGCAAGTTGAAGTCTGGTTCCAAAACAGGAGAGCAAGGTTTTTTGCCTCTGCCCTCCTCTATTTAATTTTAGGTCAACTGCATGGTTACAACTTCCATGAATTTTTGGGGCTGGTCCCTCGCTTGAAGCACAAAAACTTGATGAAATTTCTTGGCTATGCACGCAGGACTAAGCTTAAGCAAACAGAGGTCGACCGCGAGGTCCTCAAGAGATGCTGCGAGACCCTGAGCGACGAGAACAGGCGGCTGCAGAAGGAGCTGGCGGAGCTGAGGGCACTCAGGGTTGGCCCCACGCCGCCCATGTACGCCATCACCGTCTGCCCTTCTTGCGAGCGGGCGAGCGGCCCCGCGGTGCTCGGCGAAGCACCCAAGAAAGCCCCGTTCTTGAATCCATTCGCTCGGTCAGCCGCTTGTTGACGGATGTCTGTCGCCCTTCAACCCCATTCAAAGTTTCAAACCCCTCCCCCGACTATTTTTTCATGGGCATGGGAGTTAATTATACCCTAATTAATTACCTAGCTAGCTTTGTATCATGTTTGTAAATATGGGGAAAAGGAGAAGACGCATAATATATTGTCAGTAATTAGAGATATATACTTGTAGTAGTCTTGAAAGCTTAATCATCTAATCCACTGGTGTTTAAGAGAAAAGAAAAGTAATCTATTTCTGCTTTCTTTTTTAGAAATTTGTTAATTATGTTTTCGATGTATATATATGCTACCGATATACAGAATAAAAGGGGCTGGATTTAATTTTTTTTATTATGCTTCTCTTATTTATCGTGCTAGGACTGTTAACAGAAAACTACACAATTTTGCTAAACATACTTAACTTCCAAAAAAATAAGACACGTTCAAAAACTACTAACACATCATTGCATTTATTAAACCACCGATAGTGCCAAGTGATATAAATAGTAACGACTGCAAAAGTCATTGACAAAATAACGCTCACATATAGCTTCCACGTCATGATACTATTTTTGCACATCAAAACCATGTGATGCCAGACAGAGCTAATTAATTTACCACGAATTAGTGTAATATATGTTTCGTGTGGATAAAGGACTAATCACGCAATCATAAGCTTGGAAAATTGGTAATCTACGATAATGAAGTGCCCCTCACTTGGGTATTTGAAATATCCTAATGGATATTTGCATGAAGATGCAGGGGATAAGTAACACTTCCAATCATTAATACAGTTGTTCAAATACGGGCACAATGAGAGCAACTCACGTGAGGGAAGGGGGGAGGGAGGGAGAGAGGGAGAAGGAATCAGAGAGCGTATGGGTCAAGGAAAGAATGACGATTGAGAGAGACGGAGAGGGTAAGAGAGCGTGTGGGTCAAGGAAAGACTCGTGGCTGAAAACAAAAATAAACACAAGGGGGTCGAGCGAGCAGAGGGCACCCCCCATGTCTGTCGGCCTCTCTTGTTTTGGGGGAGACCAGAGGGGGGTCATGCGCATGTGATGTCTCCCCGAACAAACTTTTGAAAACAGGCATCCTCTCCTATGGCATGAGCCCTTCAACATCAGTATATTCTGGAATCTTTGCAAACAGCAGCCTTGGCATGATTTTTGTGAAGTAAATTAAACTCAGATCAATCCCAGCATGCCTTGTTGCATGTAAAGATATTGAGAAGTCCTTTAAATATACTTTGGAAAAGATAAGGAAGGATAACTAATCATTAGCCATATTAGCTGCAATGTAATTCCACAGTTTCCCTCTCTTGAAAGAAAAGCAAAACCTTTAATTTTAGCCATGCGGCTTCCTCGACGCTAATCCAGCCAAAACAGGTTGGATGAGTTCGTTATCTTCCGCAAAAACAACCGAACATTGTTGTTGTATATACCCTTTCTAGACTGGGGCACTGCCAGCAATGAGACCCAGCCGAGTTCATCAAATGTGACCCATCGCACGTTACCCTCGTCAGCATAGATCTCCTGACTAGCCCGATGGGTCAGGCAGACCTGGCATCTGGACAACTCTGCCGGGACGACCCACTGAGGTCATCTCCTCCAGCTCTCCAAGGATGACCTCACTATCCGAGGTCGGCCCTTCCAGCAGCTTGCCTCCACAGTTCGGCCTCCACGAGGTCAGCTCCTATTCAGAGGCACCTACACAAAGACGCCATCATTACCCGAGGTCGGCCTCTCAAGCTTTCACCAGTCAGCCTCGATACATAGGGCTAGCACACTCATGTAGGGATGACATTGCCACCTAAGGTCGGCCTCATCAGTCTCATGTCACGAGCACCTACTTGCTGGTTAGGTCAGCCCACTCCATGATAAGCCACCCCTTCCTACAAGTCGTTAGCAACAGGCATTCAAAGCCCACACAACGTGTCAATAACTGCTTACCCTATCTGCAAATGTAGCCCACCCTACAAGAAAATATGTCTTTGCTTATGAGACCATTACTGAATGCTAAGTTTCCCGTCAGTAACGGTCTAATTTTACTTGGTTTTATTGACGACAACAGAAACCCGTCAACGTTAGTGTACAATCACTGGCTGTCAGATAAGTCGTCCGTAAAAGCCGACAATCACCTACGGAACCGTCAGAACGATCAAGCATCCACCGACGGTCCGTTAGTGTTATTTTGGCATTACGACAGATTCACTGACAGACAATCCATCCGTCAGTGATACCTTGTCGTGATTGATGGGAAGCACAGTCAGCGAAATTTTAAATGTTATGCTAATTTTATGAATATGTTGAAATAAATTTCATTGACGTGATCTGTCGCAAATGGTGCAATAGTTTGGGAAAATTTCATTGACGGCTCGTCAGTAAAGCATACGACGTTCGCACCATTTTCCCACTAGGCGGGTAACCTTCCCAGACGAGAATTCTCCTGTCAGTAATTATAGGTTTCAATGACGGCCCGTAAGTGAAACCTCCAAGTTATGTCACCGCGATCGAAGCCACTACGCCTCCTTTCACTGACTCCCGTTAGTGAACCCTAGATTTTTGTAAGAATGACGTCGAAATCGAGGAGACGCCCAAAGTCACTGACGGTACTGTCAGTATATCCTTCTTTTATAGTCGGTACCGTCAGTAATTGTCACGCCCCGCTTCCCAAAAAGGTTGGAGGCGAAGCGTGACTAAGGCCCGCTTAGGCCAGGGCTAAGAGCCCGGACCTAATAAGCGTCTGTGATATTCCAAACGAAGGAAACAGGTCCCTGCAAGTTAGTACGGAAACAACAAAGTATTGAAAAGAGATATCATTTCATTTTATTCCAAATAAAACATCCAAAAGTACTGAGAGTCTAAAACGCCCGAAGGCTACAACTGCAGAAAAGAAACTACTGGTGCAAGCACCCAACCTAGACAAGAAAACAACAGGTGCTACCCACCCAATCTAAACTGGATCAGAAATCTGGATCAGCAACAAGAGGCCTCTAACTCTGGTCTGTTGAATATTGGACTCCCCGGATTTGGTTTTGATGATGAGCAAACATAAATAATCCATGAACTAACAATTTGTGAGCGCAGTATTGGAGATCGTCGCCAAATTCACGAGTACATTCAAAGCGACATCTCAACACTTCACAAAACTCGTATTCATGCCTAAAGCTTCGTTGAAGGTCTTGCGCCGTTTTGGAAGTTATGAAGAATCAATCGAAGGTCTCGAAGACCGTTTATTAAGGTTTTATTTATAGTCTTTTTAGCTTCGATATATAGAATGTTAAGCCTTGAGTATATCTTACCATTCTAACTTCATAACGCTCATATTGTAGCTCTAGGATCTTAGTACAAGTTCATTCTAACTTCCTCGAAGCGCCGCGCTTCGATTCGGACTTGTTTGTGCATGTTAGTTGGTACAAGAAGAAGTACTGACCGACTAGATGGTGATCTAGTCGGTCAGCAACTCTTCTTGGACCGACTAGTTTGATTCCTTAATTTCTTGGACTTTACTGTTTACAGTTAGTCGGTCTACGTTGACTCACCGACCGACTAGTTTGTGAACTAGTCGGTCAGTGATGCTTCTTTGACCGACTAGTTGTGACTTACTGTTCATGCTAAATTTCCCCTAAGCTACTGTTTATCGTTAGTCGGTCTAAGAACGTTTGGTGACCGACTAGTTGACAATCTAGTCGGTCAACTTTTGTTCTTGGACCGACTAAGTCAACTTGTGTTCAGACTATTTCATTTTGCCTCTTAGTCGGTCTACGTTCACTGACTGACCGACTAGTTGTGAAACTAGTCGGTCAGAAAGTCTTCTTGGACCGACTAGATTTCTAGGTCTGAAATTCTCTTTCTTCTCAGTTCCTCTCTTAGTCGGTCCATGCTGTTTGACTGACCGACTAGTTGATGAACTAGTCGGTCAGTGATTGTTCTTTGACCGACTAATTCTCCCAGATTTATATCCGTTGGAGAATGACCTAAGTTGTTTTTATGGGACCCTATAAATACGAACCTAGGTCATTTCTATCTAGGTTAGAGCTTCCATTCAGAGATTCATTGAGATCAAATGAGATAGCCATTCTCACTCAAATCTAAAGCTCTCTTCCTCACAAGAAACCCATTCTCTCACTATTCTAGATCTAGAATCCATCTTGAGAGAAGCTTGTTCTTGGTGAGCTCTTCAAGCTATAGCTTGATCCAAGTCTCCAAATCATCCCTAGGCACCGATTGCTGGTCATTTCCTTGGTGCTAGGTCTTGGTGACTTCATCTTCCTCAAATCCTTCATTTCACCTATTGGGTAAGAAAAACTCAAGGTATAGGATTTTGTGGTAAGTTTGCTTATTTCAATATAAACTCTTTTATATTGCTTGTTGATTCTCTCGGTTGTGAGAGAAGGTTGTGATCCCGGGTTGTGGGATTCACTATTGCCGTTGTTGTATGATTTGATCTTGTGAAGGTTTTTCACAAGATATTCATAGTGGAAATCTTGAGTTAGGCTTTCTAACTCAAGTATCCGGAGGGGATCCGGGTGGTTGGGACGTAGTATCACCGGGAACAAGTCGGGGAGACTTGGGTGGATCCGAACCCATTAACATCATTTGTTTGCATTGTTAATTTTGTTGTTGTCATTCAATTTAAGCTTCCGCAAATTGATTTGGTAGTTGTTTGCTATTTAATTTGGAATTATACTCCTTATTATTTTAAAGTACTATTCACCCCCCCTAGTACTTGTGCAGTAGCTTGTAGGGCATTACATTTGGTATCAGAGCCAGATACTTAGCTATGTCTGCCAACGACAACAAGACCGTGCGTCCACCTTCCAACTATGACACCTTCAGGAACCGAGAAGGAGCATCTTCGGTGATGGAAGGACATTCCTCTACGAGGCCTCCATTCTTCAACGGTACCAACTACGGGTACTGGAAATGCCGGATGGAAACCTTCCTCCGGAGTGCATCCTTATGGAGGACTACAATGAAGGAATACATTTAGCCCAAAGAAGAAGACTTTGAGAAATGGACTACCGCAGAGGTCGCCGCGGAGGTAAGCAATGCCAAGGCAATGAACGCCTTGCAATGCGCATTGGAGCCCGAGGACTTCAATAAGATATGCACATGTAAGAGTGCATATCAAATTTGGAACTCCCTCCTCATTCTTCATGAAGGGACGAGTAGGGTAAGAGACTCTAAACTCGTAGTCGTAAACAAAGATTACGAAATGTTTCATATGCAACAGGGCGAGAAGATGAAAGAATATTACGCTCGCTTTGTTGACATAATAAACGAGTTAGAGGCCCTCGGCAAGTCCTACACTCTAAAGGAGAAGTGCTCAAAGCTTATTGAAGGACTTCCCTCTTCTTGGGAAAAACGTACCTTCGCCATCGAGGAAGGTAATGACATGAACAAATATACCGTAGTTCAACTAATGGGTACTTTGATGTCATACGAGGTACACAAAGATAGCAAGGTGAAGTTACAAGAAAAGATGAAGTCCTATTTGAACCAAGACGCGCCTAAGAAAAAGGCGATTGCATTCAAGGCGGCTTCATCCACCTCTACCGATGATGAGGACTCGGAAGAAGAAATGGACATGGAATCCATTGCACTCATGGCAAAGAAGTTCAATCGCTTCTTCCGAAAGGGTAACTTCAAACAAAAATCTAAATTTACTTCTACTAACGCCTCTCCACCTTTGTGCTTTAAATGCAATAAGCCAGGACACATCAAAGCGGATTGTCCTCAAAACAAGCAAAAGGAGAAGTGGAAGGCGCTGAAGTTCGACAAGTCAAAGAAGTACAAAACGGGGTACAAAAAGGGACTTGTCGGAGCAACATTCACCGACTCCGAGGATTCCTCAAGCGGAGAGTCGGATGATGAGAAAGTGGAGCAAGCGCACATGTGCTTCATGGCAAGAGAGGAGCATGATCAAGGATCTTCCTCTTCCGATGATAGCGACGACGAAGGCGATGAGGTAACTATGGATGATCTTAGGGATGCTAACTCTCATTTATGGTCTAAATACACTAAGTTAGTAAATAGATATACTAAAGTAAAAGATGACCTAGCTAGCATTCAAACCTCGCCTAAGACTATCATCACCAACAACGACACCGTTGTTGAAGAGTTAAGAAATGAGATTGTTAATCTCAAATCTAAACTTGAACATGTTAGCATTGATGATCCGGAAGAACATAGGATAGCGGATTTAACTTCTCAAAACTCGACTTTGAGTATTGAGAACGAGAATCTTAAATCTCGTGTTTATGTGCTCACATCGCAAGTATCCACATTAGATACTTCTATGCGTTCTCTCAAAGAGAAATATGAGAACACATTAGGCCGAATCAATAGATTCAATAAGGGTAAGGACCATTTGGATAAGATCCTAAGTGACTTACTTCCGGCCAATCACCACATTGGTTTGGGATATACGATGGGATGTCCATCCAAAGCGGCCACTACTTTTGTTAGGCCAACTTCCGGTGACTCTACGAGTGGTAGCAAACACTCTATTGGTAGTTTATCTACCAATGGTGCTTCCACCTCGTCCACACCCTCTTTTGGAAAGAAACCCACTTTGGGTGGACATCCAAAGAAGGGGCATGCTTATATGTACACAAATACCATGCCACGTAGGAACACACGTCCTACTCCACCATCTCACACATATGATGATTTCTATGCTACACGTTCACGGGCACGTGCACACCATGTGAGACACCCTCACGCACGTGTTCCCACACATGCATATGTTCACCCACCTCATCATATGAATAATTCTCGTCGTGCACCATTCCATCATGTTCCGTATGCCTATCCACGACATGCATCACGTAGAAATCAACAACGCATGCATGCACCCAATAGGATGATGGCTCCCAAGATTTTCACTATTTGGAGCCCAAAGGACACAAGCATGGATGAAAAACAAGTATATATGAATGCTTATTTTTCGGATGTTGTGCATAGTAGAAATTATGTGGGGAAGTCTAAGTCCAATTGGACTTGGCTTCCAAAGGTCTAACTTTTGAGGACCCAATGACCTTGGGTACCATGATATGAATGTTTCTATCTTTAGGTACTCAAGGAAAAGAAAAAGAAAAGGAGCAACAAATTTAAATTTAGCTCCAAAGGGAATTGGATACTCGATAGCGGGTGTTCAAAACACATGACGGGTGATGCTCAATTGCTCTCCGGAGTGGTTCCCATTACAAAAGGAAATCGCGTCGTATTTGGAGGCAACGAGAGCGGAACCATCGTCGGTGTTTGTAAAGTGGGTAACCCTTCTAAACCCTTAATTAGTGATGTTTATCTAGTTGATGGTTTAAATCATAATCTTATTTCAATAAGCCAACTTTGTGACAAAGGTTACAAAGTTAGCTTTGCGAAAGGATTGTGTCATATTTCAAATGATAATAATAAATTATTATTTTCCGGCACACGCCATAAAGATATTTATATTTTGGATCTTCCTAAGTCATATGAACAATGTCTCTTGCCAACACAAGTGAACAACACTTATGGCATCGACGCTTTGGACATGTGAACTTTGGAACACTTTATAAGCTTTCGAAATTAAATTCCATTAAAGGTTTTCCGAAGCTCGTTTTTGAAAAGAAAGGTTTTTGTGATTCTTGTCAACGTGGCAAGCTTCCTAAATCTTTATTTAAACCTAAGAAAAGCATTTCTACGAAACGGACACTAGAGCTATTACATCTAGATTTATTTGGGCCAACTAGAGTTGCTTCCTTAGGAAATGCAAGATATGGACTAGTCATCGTTGATGATTATTCAAGATTTACATGTGTATTTTTCTTATGTAATAAAAATGAAGCTTTTGAAAACTTCACAATATTTGTGAAGAAAGTACAAAATCTCATCGGAACCACCATTGTCACTATTCGTAGTGATCATGGGGGTGAATTTGAGAATGAGTCTTTCTCAAATTTTAGTGATGATCTTGGAATTACTCACACGTTTTCTTTCCCTCGCGCACCTCCTCAAAATGGTGTTGTTGAGAGGAAGAATAGAACGCTTGTGGAGTGTGCTCGCTCTATGCTCGAAGATAGTCAACTTGGTTATCAATTTTGGTCGGAAGCGGTACACACCGCTTGTTATGTGTTTAATAGAATACTTTTGAGGCCCGGCACCAAACAAACTTGCTATGAATTGTTGTTTGGTAGATTGCCTCAAGTTAAACATTTTCGTGTTTTCGGCGCAAAATGTTTTATTAAAAACACATATGATAATTTGGACAAGTTTGATCCGAGATCGGATGAGGGGATATTTGTTGGGTATTCCTCACGTAGCAAAGCCTACCGGATATACAACAAAAGATCCTCTACGATCGAGGAATCACTTCATGTCTCTTTTAATGAGAATTTTACTACTTCTAGAATTTCAAATGATAATGATTCTATGGATGTTTTATGTGATTCGTTTGAAAATTCTAAGTCTATTGATTCAATTGATTCTATTGAGACTAACCCGACTAATGAAGTTGTTGAGAATGTGCCTAGTGATCAAGGTATTCCCAAGCGGCTTCATACCGTTCGCGACCATCCCCATGAGCAAGTCATTGGCAATATTAATGATAGTGTCAAGACGAGATCTCAAGTCCACCACTTCGCCAATTGTTCCTTTGCCTCATCGATTGAGCCAAAGAATATAGTTGAAGCGTGCGAAGATAGTGCTTGGATCCTTGCCATGGAGGAGGAACTCATTCAATTCGAGAGGAATGAGGTATGGGAGCTTGTTCCTTTGCCATCGAAGAACCACACCGTCATAGGGACAAAGTGGATCTTCAAGAATAAAACCGACGAAAATCAAGTCGTCGTCCGGAACAAAGCTCAGTTAGTTGCTCAAGGCTATCGCCAAGAGGAAGGTATCGATTTCGAAGAATCCTTCGCTCCAGTAGCTAGATTAGAATCAATTAGACTTTTATTGTCGTATGCATGCCATAAAAATTTTAAGTTATTTCAAATGGATGTTAAAAGTGCATTTTTAAACGGAGATGTTGTTGAGGAAGTTTACATTTCTCAACCTCCGGGCTTCATAAATGAAAAATTTCCAAATCATGTTTTTAAACTAAAGAAAGCTCTTTATGGTTTGAGACAAGCTCCTCGAGCTTGGTATGATCGCCTAAAGATTTTTCTTTTGGATTTGAATTTTAAAATGGGCGAAGCCGATTCTACACTTTTTGTTAAGCATGCGAATAATGATATTTTATTAGTTCAAATTTATGTTGATGATATCATTTTCGGTGCTACTAACTTCACTCTTTGCGAAGAGTTTTCTAATGTTATGAAGGACCAATTTGAGATGAGCCACATGGGCGAACTCAAATATTTCTTAGGTCTCCAAATTCGCCAATTGAACGATGCAATCTTCATCCACCAAACGAAGTATACGGTGGAGTTGCTTAAGCGATTTGGAATGGAATGTGCTTCCGGGAAAAAGACTCCAATGAGCACGACTACGCATCTTGACAAGGATACGGGCGGTAAGGATGTAGACATTCGTCTATATCGAGGTATGATAGGTAGTTTACTTTATCTTACCGCAAGTAGGCCCGATATTATGTTTGCCGTATGCATATGTGCTCGTTATCAGTCTCAACCTAAGGAGTCTCACTTAGTAGCGGTAACGCGTATTTTCCGTTATCTAAGTTACACTTTAGATTTTGGATTACTTTATCCGAAATCTAGCACGTATGAGTTAGTCTCATACAGTGATGCCGATTATGCGGGATGCAAATCCGACAGGAAAAGTACTAGTGGCACTTGCCATTTTCTAGGAAATTCTCTTGTCTCTTGGTTTTCCAAGAAGCAAAATTCCGTATCACTTTCAACCACCGAGGCGGAATATATTGCCGCCGGTGCCGCTTGTGCCCAGGTTCTTTGGATGAGACACACTTTGAAGGATTTTGGTATTCACTGTGATACTAGCCTTATCATGGTGGATAACCAAAGTGCTATCTGTCTTTCAAAGAATCCGGTGTACCATTCCCGATCAAAACACATAGATGTCCGACACCACTTTTTAGATGATCATGTTGCTAAAAAGGACATCATTTTAGTGTACGTTGAAACCCAAAAGCAAATCGCCGATATTTTCACGAAACCCCTAAAGGAGGACTCCTTTGTGCGGTTGCGTCGAGAATTGTGGATTATGGGTGAATCCGAGATATAGGATTCATATTTCATTCAATTATCTTGCATGCTATTATATTTTGCGATATTTCGTTCATGCTAGATTTATTGAATTTTTGGGAATTTTATGTGATATGTTTGAATTTATGATCGAATTCGTATTTCAATGTCGTATTTAAGATTTCGACGTTTTATGGGGTAATTTAGATGACTAATGAGAGTGTTAAGATGTTTCATCCAAGTGGTTTGTGAAGAGAAATCAATTATCAATTTTTGGACTCTTCTAGTCGGTTTCAGTTCATTTGTCAACCGACTAGATGCTCATCTAGTCGGTCAGCAAGTGAACTCAGACCGACTAGATCAAGCTTTTATCTTACTCTTATCTTTTTCTTTCTTTAGTCGGTCTCAGTACACTTACCGACCGACTAGATTGAAAACTAGTCGGTCAGTGAGTATACTGCGACCGACTAATTCTAGCCCTAAAAATCCCTGTTTGCCTCTGTTTCGACTTAGTCGGTTCAAGCTCATTGACCGACCGACTAGATCGTAATCTAGTCGGTCAGTGCTTGAACTATGACCGACTAAGTGTGTTAGGGCAAATGTGTCTTTTCCAGATCCCGACCGACTAATACCCCTTCTAACCGATCGTTTTCTTCTTTAGTCGGTTGTCTTCAAAACTCCAGCCCGCAAAAACCCTCTTCCCTCTCGAGACCTTTCGACTTTCGGCCATCTCTCCGGCTATCCCCGCCGTCCGCCGCCGTCGACTCCTCCTCCTAGGTAAAACCCCCCTCTCCTAGGTCTCGATTCATACTTTAGGGTTTGTTTTATATCTCATCTAGGGTTCTAGGTTGTTGTAGTTCTTGTGTTAGGGCTTGTGCTTCTAGGGTTTGTGTTTTCCGATTTCTTTTGATCTCTAGGGTTTGTGTAGCTAGTAGTTTCAGTTGCTTGTGCTCGTCGTGCCACGACCATGGCAAAGACGAGGATTCCTATCGCCTCATCTGGGGCTTCTCCTATGTCTATAGAGCCTTCAGACCCTAGGAATCCACCTAAGCCTAAGTGTCGTGCCAAATCAACCCAAGCTTCTCCGTCTTCGCCTCCTCTGAAGAAGCAGAGGACGGCGACTGTCAAACCCAGAAAATCTAAGACCAAAAAGCCCATACTCCACTCACCCTCTACTCCTCCCGATTCCGACACTGAGTTTGTGCCTGAGGATGAGCCTAGCCATAGGGAACCCACTCCTCCACTTCGTCCTAGGACTCGCCAGCCAAAGGGAAAGGGCCCAATGCCAGCGGGTGGTGTTGACATATCGTTGTGTCACGACGACCCTATGTGTCTCGCGGCCTACAACCGTATTGAACACTGCCCGATGCTATTGGAGCACTACGTTCAGTTTTCAGATTTCCTTGGCTTAGCTGATCTCCTCTCCTATAGTGGTCTCCTTGATTATCTCCGCTATGATCTTAAGGCCAACCCTAAACCTTATCCTCGCCTTGTGAAATTGTTCTATGCCAATCGTGTCCGAGGCCAGTACGACGCGAGTCACTCCATCGAGACTACTGTCTTGGGAACTCCTATAGTTCTCACGGCAGAAATCTTGGGGGAGATACTTGGTTGTTCGTCGTCCAGTCTCCTTCCTTCTGACATTTCCGTCGACGATATATCTTCCTTGGATCAGTCCGTTCTTTTTGACATCTTCCATGTGATCCCTCCTGCCTTTATTGGAGTTCCTTCAAAGTCGTTCAAGCCAAATGCCTGGGTTCTGAATCTCATTCTGAAGTCGTGCTTGCTTCCCAAGTACGGCTCATCTTCACTTCCATCCCAACCATTCTTGAAGCTTATCTACGCTCTTTTCTTGGGTTGCGAGATTAATTGGGCTCGCGTTATACTCGATAAGATGGACTCTTTCGAGTGTATACGCAAGACCAATAAATCTGCGCATATTCCATATCCGTGTCTGCTGACCCTTGTCTTTCGTCATTTCTGAGTCCCTCTCCCTCCTGACGATGAGCGTCCCTTGGGTACTCCTCTGAACGCGACGGCCGTTAAGAAATCTCTAGCGGCGCTTCGTCACGTGCAGATGTCTACCGCATCTGCTTCCCAGTCTACTCCCCCAGCTGCTGCAGCCCCCACTCCTCCTGCCACATTAGACGATGTCGTACGCCTTCTTCGTCAGCACGACTCGTGTTTGGCTCGTACTGAGGAGGTCGTCTGTCGTATGGCTCGTATGATGGGGATTGATCTTCCTCCTTCAGTGTCTGAGGCCGAGGAGATGGACGATGAGGAGCTTGACGAGCTTGTCACTTTCTTAGCCCATGGCGATGAGGCCACTGCTGCTGCTGCTGCTACCACTTCAGCTCCTGGAGGTGGCACCACTTCCGGTGCTCCAGAGACTTCTGCTTCAGCACTTCAGACTTCTGAGCCTGCTGCCGACCCTGCTGTCGAGCCTGCACATCTATCACCTGCTGCTGTTGAGACCCCTGCTGTTGTGACCCCTGCTGTTGAGCCAGTCGTTTCCACTCCTACCCCGACGATCCCGTCTGTTGAGACGCCTCTTCTCCCTGCAGAGCCTGAGTCCACTCCGTCGACTGGACCCACGGACACTGCAGATCCAGCCACTTCCTCGTGATCGTTTGTTCCGAGGACTCTCCACTACTCTTTGGATGACATATCTTTTTGAGAGTATTTTGGGTTAGGATGGAGTATGAGGGTTGATTTGATGTATTTCTGAGTTTTCTGGATGTCGGTGTTGGATATTTTGATGTGTTGTATTTTTTGTTGTTGGATGTTGATGATGTTCTCATGATGATGTTGTATCAATGCTATATGATGTATTTCTTTTTGATGGGTATGTTGCATTTGTTGTATCGATCTCTTTTTGGGATGTACTCTTGATGTTTCTATCTATATATACATCGTTGTTCATGTTGTGATAATTACTTCCTCGTGCACATTAATTCTCATTCAATGTCCATGCTATGTAAAATCGTCGCTCGACGATTGAAAAACTTGGTTCAATAGATTTTATTTCTATATTTGTATAGAATTGTTTTCCATGCACAAATTTAACCAAGAATATTGAATATTGGAGAGTATGTTTCATTATTCAATAAATGAAAAATTCCCAAATATTTTTGATGATTTTGATTATCGTTTGATAATGGACAATTTGGCACACCTTGATTTGATTTCATCATTTTTCCCTTGGTGTCAATTAGTTCCATCGTCATTGTCTACGACTCTCGATGTTGGATTTTCCATTTCATAGTTGTTGTCGTTGTATGCCCCCCATTTTTGGGATAATGCCAAAGGGGGAGAGATAATGATAATAAATAGCGCAAATGAAAATTTAACTCAATTTCCAAGAATCTAGTTTGATATGTTAGATTCAGGGGGAGTTAAGATATATATAAGGATTTTCAAAATCCGATATTTCGAAAATCGATTCTCTTTATTAATCTTACTCGTCTGCTTGATGCAATTCATATATATTCATTTTGGAATTAACGTGTCATTAATGCAGGGGGAGTAAGTATTTTGCATTTGAATCATTATTTTTGATTATTATTTATGTTGGTTTGTCATCACCAAAAAGGGGGAGAATGTTGAATATTGGACTCCCCGGATTTGGTTTTGATGATGAGCAAACATAAATAATCCATGAACTAACAATTTGTGAGCGCAGTATTGGAGATCGTCGCCAAATTCATGAGTACATTCAAAGCGACATCTCAACACTTCACAAAACTCGTATTCATGCCTAAAGCTTCGTTGAAGCTCTTGCGCTGTTTTGGAAGTTATGAAGAATCAATCGAAGCTCTCGAAGACCGTTTATTAAGGTTTTATTTATAGTCTTTTTAGCTTCGATATATAGAATGTTAAGCCTTGAGTATATCTTACCATTCTAACTTCATAACGCTCATATCGTAGCTCTAGGATCTTAGTACAAGTTCATTCTAACTTCCTCGAAGCGTCGCGCTTCGATTCGGACTTGTTTGTGCATGTTAGTTGGTACAAGAAGAAGTACTGACCGACTAGATGGTGATCTAGTCGGTCAACAACTCTTCTTGGACCGACTAGTTTGATTCCTTAATTTCTTGGACTTTACTGTTTACAGTTAGTCGGTCTACGTTGACTCACCGACCGACTAGTTTGTGAACTAGTCGGTCAGTGATGCTTCTTTGACCGACTAGTTGTGACTTACTGTTCATGCTAAATTTCCCCTAAGCTACTGTTTATCGTTAGTCGGTCTAAGAACGTTTGGTGACTGACTAGTTGACAATCTAGTCGGTCAACTTTTGTTCTTGGACCGACTAAGTCAACTTGTGTTCAGACTATTTCATTTTGCCTCTTAGTCGGTCTACATTCACTGACTGACCGACTAGTTGTGAAACTAGTAGGTCAGAAAGTCTTCTTGGACCGACTAGATTTCTAGGTCTGAAATTCTCTTTCTTCTCAGTTCCTCTCTTAGTCGGTCCATGCTGTTTGACTGACCGACTAGTTGATGAACTAGTCGGTCAGTGATTGTTCTTTGACCGACTAATTCTCCCAGATTTATATCCGTTGGAGAATGACCTAAGTTGTTTTTATGGGACCCTATAAATACGAACCTAGGTCATTTCTATCTAGGTTAGAGCTTCCATTCAGAGATTCATTGAGATCAAAAGAGATAGCCATTCTCACTCAAATCTAAAGCTCTCTTCCTCACAAGAAACCCATTCTCTCACTATTCTAGATCTAGAATCCATCTTGAGAGAAGCTTGTTCTTGGTGAGCTCTTCAAGCTATAGCTTGATCCAAGTCTCCAAATCATCCCTATGCACCGATTGCTGGTCATTTCCTTGGTGCTAGGTCTTGGTGACTTCATCTTCCTCAAATCCTTCATTTCACCTATTGGGTAAGAAAAACTCAAGGTATAGGATTTTGTGGTAAGTTTGCTTATTTCAATATAAACTCTTTTATATTGCTTATTGATTCTCTCGGTTGTGAGAGAAGGTTGTGATCCCGGGTTGTGGGATTCACTATTGCCGTTGTTGTATGATTTGATCTTGTGAAGGTTTTTCACAAGATATTCATAGTGGAAATCTTGAGTTAGGGTTTCTAACTCAAGTATCCGGAGGGGATCCGGGTGGTGGGACGTAGTATCACCGGGAACAAGTCGGGGAGACTTGGGTGGATCCGAACCCATTAACATCATTTGTTTGCATTGTTAATTTGTTGTTGTCATTCAATTTAAGCTTCCGCAAATTGATTTGGTAGTTGTTTGCAATTTAATTTGGAATTATACTCCTTATTATTTTAAAGTACTATTCACCCCCCCTCTAGTACTTGTGCAGTAGCTTGTAGGGCATTACATGGTCCTCCTCCGGGTCGTACTCCGGATCAACGTCCTCCGGCTCTCCGTCAGCTGGCAAGTCCGCCTCGTCGACGTACTCTGGCTCAACACCTGACGTACAGCACCAAAAGAAGGAACTGTACGTCAGGTCAGGTCTACAAAAAGAGTTAGACCAAACTACAAGTGTATCAACTTTTAGACAATGTTTTACTGGTTGATTAGCATGCTGGGGTTATAACTGAGTAACAAACATAAGTAACGCAGCAGGAAAGTAAAACGTAACAAGTAGTAGTTGTAGCGTGTGCTACCAACTACTGGACTAGCCTACAGGTGTCAAGACAAGATGTGACGTGACGGAAACAAGGCACGACAAGACAAGTGAGACACGAAAGGGTTCACGCCTTACGGTTCGAGGGGGATCAGACCCTCTTGCCGTGCGCACGCTCAACCCAACCCCAAACCCCAAGACAAGACAAGACATGACACCAGTACAAGGGATCACTCGCTCTAGCTTGGCGAGTGCCCTATTGCCCGCAGGCTGAGAATCCGTACAAGGGATCACTCTCTCTAGCTTGGAGAGTGCCCTATTACCCTCGGGCTGTGTATCAGTACAAGGGATCACTCTCTCAACTTAGAGAGTGCCCTATTGCCCGCAGGCTGTGAATCAGTACAAGGGATCACTCGGCGAGTGCCCTATTGCCCAGCGGGCTGTGCAAGACGGGACGGGACGTGACACGACAGGAAGGGTTATTCTAGGGTGTCCACACACACGCACACACATGATAGCCCTACAGCATTAAAAAGTTGTTGTTGTCAGGCTCAGACTTCGTCGTCAAGTCTGAGCCGTCAGGAGTCGTCCCGGACGCTATCATTTCACGTCCGGTTCTATTTGTTCACAGTTAACAATTCTAACCAACTAAGGCCTAAGCACGGCCAAAAGTGCAAGTGGATACACTTGCCTGCGGTGGTGAGGGGGTCGTCCGTCCGGGGCGTCTCGTCCAGTCGTCGCGTCCGCGGTAGTCCGTCTGAAACAGTCACGGCGACGGTGTCAGGTCGCGATTTCAGAAATTCCTATTAGGTTTCATTTCTAGGTTTTCGGGACTATCCTATTCGTCAAAAATCAATTTTTGATGTATCAACCTAATCGACGATCTATCCTATGTGCACAGTCAAATTAGTCCGTTCGTCGATTTTCTATGTTCGTACAACGTTTTACAGGAGCTGGAAAGTAAATTTAGTTCAAGTTGACGGTTTTTAGTTTAGTGTTCAGTCAGCTATCGTGGGGGTTTCTACAAGTTTCGGGGAACCAACCTGAACCGGAGTTTGCTGTAGATTGGACGTCGGGTCTGATCGGAGAACTCCTCAGCTTCAGATCTGGTCCTCGCACGTCTCTCCAAAAGTCGAAACTTGCGACGAAGGCCTACGACGTGTCGCAACGTCGTAGACGGCAAATCCGCGAAGTGGCACGTCCAAGTGGGGCCCACAGCAGTGCTAGGGGTCCAAGGGGGCCCACAACACCTCAGGAGCACTTGGGGGGCCCACCACAAAAGTTGGTGTGGGAGAAACCCACTTGCGACGAAGTTCTGTCGGTCGGGCTTGGTCGGTTCGGTGGTTCCTCTCGGTCAGACTGAGAGGGGCTCTCGGTCGTGCGAGCTGCGATGCGGGGGGGGGGGGGGGGGGGGGGGGGGGGGGTCGGGCACGGCGTCGGTGCGAGGGAATTCGTCGGTCAGATCGACAGATCCCGTCGGTCGGGCGCTTGGACGAGGCTGGCAGCGGAGCGGGCTTCGGTCAGACCAACGGGGCGGGTCGGTCAGCGCTTGGCGATGCGGTGCGGAGCGGAGCGGGCGGCTGTGCGGAGAAGTCTCTCGGTCAGACCGATAGACAGCCTCGGTCGGAGCGGGGCGACAGCGGGGTGCGATGCAGCGGTGCGCTGCAAGCGGCGATGCGGGGGGCTGCTCCGGTCGTGCGCTAGGATTTGCGGGGGTGAGCTCCGGTCGTGCACTGGGCGATCGTCGCAACGTTGCGACGAAGCTTTGGGAGAGGAAACGGCGGCTAGGGTTTTGTGCAATGTCGAAAATACTTAGCCTAGGGCAAATATAAATAGGTTAGAGCTAGGGTTAGGGTTAGGGTTCGGAAAAACATAATTAAAATAATTTAAAATAATTAATTTAGTTAAAATTACTCTCCTCTCCCTCACGCAAAATGGGTGCGGCCAAAAATTCTAAAATTTTGCCTAAAAATTCTTTAATACGTTATTATAATTTAGGAATTTTATTGTAATTAAAAATTTTATAAAAATAGGTTTTAAAATTATTTAAAACTTTCAAAAAATTGAAAAATAGGTCAAATTAAGTCCAAAAATTGTAAAATAATTATGGGGTGCTCGGGACAACTAAGGAAAGACAGAGGAGAAGACATATCTAAATTTCGACATCGAGAGACAAAACTAAAATTCGAAACGTCTCGCGTCAAAACTGAAAGTCGCGACGTCACGTCAATTAAGATAGTATCGCTGAAGAACGACTCGAGATATGTTGTTAAAAAGTTATTCCACAATCTAATACTTCCAGAGACGATCACGTCGATATATCACACAATAATGTTCAAAATCAAATAAAGTCAAAAATAAGCACGTGCACAATCAAGAGCACGTGCACAAAGAAAGTACGATCGGAAACCGACCGTTACATCCTCCCCAACTTAGAAATGATTCCGTCCTCGGAATCAACATCAAGCATTGCTGGGAAAAAGATGCGGGAAGCGCTCTCTCATATCATCCTCACGTTCCCAGGTGGACTCTCCAGGCGATCCGTGACGCCACATCACTCTCACCAGGTCGACTATCTTATTCCTCAATTGCTTCTGTCGACGGTCCAAGATCTGCACAGGCTGCTGGTCATATGTCAGGTCCGGTCGAACCGTAATCTCTGAGAAGTCGACCGTGTGTGACGGATCACTGACGTACCGACGTAGCTGAGATACGTGGAATACGTCGTGAACACCCTCCAAAGATGGTGGCAGAGCAAGGCGGTAGGCCACTGCTCCCACACGCTCTAGCACATCAAATGGCCCAATATACCTCGGGCTCAACTTTTCCTTCTTCCCAAAACGAATAACTCCGCGGTTCGGAGAAATCTTCAGGAAGACATGATCTCCAGGCTGGAACTCCAAAGGTCTCCTCTTGGCATCTGCCCAATGCTTGAAGCGATCCTGTGCAACTCTAAGCTTCTCCCTGATGTCCCTCACGACATCCACAGCTTCAACTATCATCTCCGGACCCAACAGCTCTCGATCTCCGATGTCATCCCAGCTCAGTTGCGATCGACATTTCCTTCCATATAAGGCAGCAAACGGCGCCATGCCAATGCTCGCCTGGTAGCTGTTGTTATATGAAAACTCCACCAAGTGAAGATGGTCCTCCCATGATCCCTTCAAATCGAGCGTACAAGCTCGCAGCATATCCTCCAGAATCTGAATAGTCCTCTCGGACTGGCCATCAGTCTGCGGGTGGTACGCCGTGCTGAAACTCAGACTCGTACCCAAATGCTCCTGCAGACTTCTCCAGAACTGAGATGTGAACCGCGTGTCTCGGTCAGACACAATGCTCACGGGGACTCCATGTAAGCGTACAATCTCCTGCACGTACACGGTCTACGTCACGACTATTTCAAGGAGAAAATCAAAATAGAAGTAAAAGTAGAACGAAACTTTACCTCCAGATATTTCCTCGCCAAAGCTTCCGTAGACTGGCCCACTCGGAAGGGAATAAAGTGCGCAGACTTGGTCAACCGATCCACGATCACCCAAACTGCATCGTTCTGCCTCGGGGTCCGAGGTAAACCAGTCACGAAGTCCATCGTAATATGTTGCCACTTTCACTCCGGAATGGGAAGCGGTTGCAGCAACCCAGCAGTACGATGGTGTTCAGCCTTCACCTGTTGGCATATCAAACACTTGGCAACGCTCCGTGCCACACTCCTCTTCATGCCAATCCACCAATAATTCAAACGGAGGTCCTTATACATCTTGGTGCCTCCAGGATGTATAGAATATGACGAGCTATGAGCCTCGCTCAACAGCTCCTCGCGAACATCACCTGCAGGTACACAGAGTCTACTGCCGTACCGCAGCGAACCATCCTCATGAATCACGAACTCCGTCTGTAGTCCTGCTTCGACCTGCCTCCTGATCCTCTGCAGCTTCGGATCTCCTGCCTGTGCTGCCTTGTTCCGATCCACGACCGTGGACTGAATCTGCAAATTCATGAACGAACGAACCACACCAGGTAGGACAACCTCCAAATCCATCTCCCTCAGCTCCTGCTGAATCCTCCAGTCGGCTGCAAGCATCATCACAGTAGGAAGTCTACTCAAGGCATCCGGCACTACGTTCACCTTCCCCGGATGATACTGCAAATCAATCTCGTAGTCAGCCATGAGCTCTAACCATCGCCTCTGACGCATGTTGAGCTCCTTCTGCGTAAAGATGTACTTCAAGCTCTTGTGATCGGTGAAAATCTTCACACTCTCACCTAGCAAGAAGTGCCTCCAAATCTTCAGTTCAAAAATCACTGCTGCCAACTCCAGATCGTGCGTCGGGTAATTCTTCTCATGAGTCCTCAACTGACGAGAAGCATACGCGACCACGTGGCCATGCTGATGCAAGACGCATCCTAGGCCCTTCCCTGATGCATCACAATAAACTTCGAAGCCTCCGCTTCGATCCGGTACTGCCAACACCGGTGCCATGGTCAATCTCGCCTTCAAGATACTGAAGTCCTCCTCACAAGCATCTGACCAAAAAAACTCCTCGTCCTTCCTCATCAGCTTCGTCATCGGCTCTGCAATCTTCGAGAAATCTTTGATGAACCGCCGATAATAGCCTGCTAAACCAAGGAAGCTCCTGATGTCAGACGCTGACTGCGGAGTCGGCCAATCTCTGACTGCTCTAACCTTCTCCGGATCCACTGATATGCCATCACCGGACACCACGTGTCCCAGGAATGCGACTCTGTCCAGCCAGAACTCGCACTTGCTATACTTGGCATAAAGCTTATGTCTCCTCAGCGTCTCCAGCACTGTCCTCAGATGACAGCTGTGCTCCTCCTCAGACTTCGAATAAATAAGAATGTCATCAATGAAGATGACAACAAACTTGTCCAGGAAGTCGTAGAATATTAAATTCATCAAATTCATGAACACAGCCGGCGCATTGGTCATGCCAAACGGCATGACCACGAACTCATAATGTCCGTACTTCATCCGGAAAGCCGTCTTCTGAACATCGTCCTTCTTTACCTTCACCTGGTGGTATCCACCCCTCAAGTCCAACTTCGAGAAGACTCTCGAACCTCCAAGCTGGTCAAAGATATCTTCGCTGCGCGGCAGCGGATACTTATTCTTTACGGTGACAGCATTCAATCCTCGATAGTCCACGCACATCCTGCGGGACACATCCTTCTTCTTTACAAGCAAAACAGGTGCACCCCACGGTGACACACTAGGGTGGATGAAACCCTTCTGCAGCAACTCATCCAACTGCTTTCGCAGCTCTTCGAGTTCAGCGGGGGCCATACGGTACGACGCCTTCGATATCGGTTGCGCTCCCGGCATAAGATCAATTCCAAACTCTAAAGCTCTGTCGGGTGGCAAACCTGAGATATCCTCTGGGAAGACGTCGTCGAAGTCTCTGACGACTGCTGGTCTCTCGATCTCCATCTCCATCTGCATGGCTATAACAATCGGCACCTCCAGCTTGGCCCGAAATCTGATGGGCCCAAGCGACTCGTCTCTGCTGCGGAACTCGAACTCCGGATGGCCTGGAATCCGGAACACCACCCTCTTGCTGTGACAGTCGATCGAGGCGTGGAAATCTCCCAACCAATCGATGCCAAGAACGACATCGAAATGTGGCAGATCGTGGACAATGAAATCTGCAAAGAGCTCGTGTCCACTGATCACTAAAGAAATCGATCGGCATCCCAAATTTACCGTCACCACTCTGTTCCCTGTGGTAATGTCCCAACACTTAGGGAGTGTATGGGTGGGGATAGAGTGCTTTGTTGCAAACCCCCGGGATATGATGCACATAGATGCACCAGAGTCGAACAAAGCCAAGGCTGGGTGAGAGGACACTAGAATGGTGCCTAAGATATAAGGGGACTATGGTCAAATCAAACTATTCTATCAACAAGTCAAACAAGCAACACAAATAATAATATCTAAACTATGAAATGAAAAACTAGGATCAAGAGTTACCTGCTATAACTCCATCCAGCTCCTCAGTCTCAACAGCAGTCATGGTATACGCCGGCCTCTGGGGCTGTGCTGCTCTCTGATACATCTGCCTCTGTGGCGGCAAAGGTGGTCCACGAGCAGCAGGTCCTCTCTGAACTGGAGCAGGCGCTCTCATCTGCAATGGGGCTGGCGCTCCAACTACGGCATGACGAGCTCTAGGGCAATCCTTCGCAGCATGCGAAGCATCTCCACAAATTAAGCATAGCCCCATCCTCTTCCTGCAGGTGGCCTGACCGTGTCCAGGCTTCCCGCAAAAGTGGCACGGGCCCTTGCCCTGAATTTGAACTGGTGCTCCAGGCCTCTTGAATGGTACTGTCTGAACTGGCCTCATCGCCGGCCTGGCAGGTGGCCGGTACTGCTCCATGGGACGCTTCCCCTTATCAGCTGGAGGGTCAGGCAAAAGAGCTATGAGCTCATGATTCTTCGCAGCATCAAGTACCTCCCTCATAGTCGAGAAACTCGCCGAAGACATCGAAGCCTCAATCTTCGGACGCAGTCCCTGACGAAAGCGATCAGCTCGCTTCTCCTCCTTCTTCACCATGTGCGGCGCAAAACGGCTCAACATCTCAAACTCAGCTTCATACTCCTCGACAGTCATACCTTCCTGCTTCAGGTCTATAAACTTGCTCAGCAGCTCCCTCCTAGCAGACTTGGTGAAGTACTTATCCTTGAACATAGATCTGAAGGTCTTCCATCCCACTGGCTTCTCAAGACGCCTCTCCTCGATGCGCCACCAGTTCCTCGCATTCTCCGTCAGCTGCATCTTTGCTATCTCCACACGGGTATCATCAGGAATCTTCGCAGCAACTAACTTCTCCTCCGTGCTCTGGATCCACTCGTCAGCAGCAAGGCGTCCCTCCTTCCCCGAAAATGTCCTTGGCTGGAGCTCGTTGAACTGCTTCACTCCTGGAGCAGCTCGAGGGGCAGGTGGTGGTGGGGGTGGTGCAACTGGAACAGCCTGTGCAGCACGCTGGGACTGCTGAACCAACTGATGCTGAACATCCAGCATCTCCCTCATCACACCCAGAAACTGCAGGAAGTCTCCGCTCTGGTCCTCCGGAACTCCATCGCCTAAGTTCCCCGATCGGGTAACACGTCGTCCGGCCATCCTATTGACAGAAACACAGAGGTTAGACTCGTACAATTATTGGATGATAATAAAATGAATTTCAATACTTCGATTTGTTCCGTATTCACAGAAGGAGGGGACCTGCATGGGCCACCACTAAAACCTGTCACGCCCCGCTTCCCAAAAAGGTCGGAGGCGAAGCGTGACTAAGGCCCGCTTAGGCTAGGGCTAAGAGCCCGGACCCAATAAGCGTCTGTGATATTCCAAACGAAGGAAACATGTCCCTGCAAGTTAGTACGGAAACAACAAAGTATTGAAAAGAGATATCATTTCATTTTATTCCAAATAAAACATCCAAAAGTACTGAGAGTCTAAAACGCCCGAAGGCTACAACTGCAGAAAAGAAACTACTGATGCAAGCACCCAACCTAGACAAGAAAACAACAGGTGCTACCCACCCAATCTAAACTGGATCAGAAATCTGGATCAGCAACAAGAGGCCTCTAACTCTGGTCCTCCTCCGGGTCGTACTCCGGATCAACGTCCTCCGACTCTCCGTCAGCTGGCAAGTCCGCCTCGTCGACGTACTATGGCTCAACACTTGACGTACAACACCAAAAGAAGGAACTGTACGTCAGGTCAGGTCTACAAAAAGGGTTAGACCAAACTACAAGTGTATCAACTTTTAGACAACGTTTTACTGGTTGATTAGCATGCTGGGGTTATAACTGAGTAACAAACAGAAGTAACGCAGCAGGAAAGTAAAACGTAACAAGTAGTAGTTGTAGCGTGTGCTACCAACTACGAGACTAGCCTACAGGTGTCAAGATAAGACGTGACGTGACGGAAACAAGGCACGACAAGACAAGTGAGACACGAAAGGGTTCACGCCTTACGGTTCGAGGAGGATCAGACCCTCTTGCCGTGCGCACGCTCAACCCAGCCCCAAACCCCAAGACAAGACAAGACATGACACCAGTACAAGGGATCACTCGCTCTAGCTTGGCGAGTGCCCTATTGCTCACAGGCTGAGAATCCGTACAAGAGATCACTCTCTCTAGCTTGGAGAGTGCCCTATTGCCCTCGGGCTGTGTATCAGTACAAGGGATCACTCTCTCAACTTGGAGAGTGCCCTATTGCCCGCAGGCTGTGAATCAGTACAAGGGATCACTCGGCGAGTGCCCTATTGCCCAGCGGGCTGTGCAAGACGGGACGTGACGTGACACGACAGGAAGGGTTATTCTATGGTGTCCACACACACGCACACACATGATAGCCCTACAGCATTAAAAAGTTGTTGTTGTCAGGCTCAGACTTCGTCGTCAAGTCTGAGCCGTCAGGAGTCGTCCCGGACGCTATCATTTCACGTCCGGTTCTATTTGTTCACAGTTAACAATTCTAACCAACTAAGGCCTAAGCACGGCCAAAAGTGCAAGTGGATACACTTGCCTGCGGTGGCGAGGGGGGTCGTCCGTCCGGGGCGTCTCGTCCAGTCGTCGCTTCCGCGATAGTCCGTCTGAAACAGTCACGGCGACGGTGTCAGGTCGCGATTTCAGAAATTCCTATTAGGTTTCGTTTCTAGGTTTTCGGGACTATCCTATTCGTCAAAATCATTTTTTGATGTATCAACCTAATCGACGATCTATCCTATGTGCACAGTCAAATTAGTCCGTTCGTCGATTTTCTATGTTCGTACAACGTTTTACAGGAGTTGAAAAGTAAATTTAGTTAAAGTTGACGGTTTTTAGTTTAGGGTTCAGTCAGCTATCGTGGGGGTTTCTACGAGTTTCGGGGAACCAAACTGAACCGGAGTTTGCTGTAGATTGGACGTCGGGTCTGATCGGAGAACTCCTCAGCTTCAGATCTGGTCCTCGCACGTCTCTCCAAAAGTCGAAACTTGCGACGAAGGCCTACGACGTGTCGCAACGTCGTAGACGACAAATCCGCGAAGTGGCACGTCCAAGTGGGGCCCACAGCAGTGCTAGGGGTCCAAGGGGGCCTACAACACCTCAGGAGCACTTGGGGGGCCCACCACAGAAGTTGGTGTGGGAGAAACCCACTTGCGACGAAGTTTTGTCGGTCGGGCTTGGTCGGTGCGGTGGTTCCTCTCGGTCAGACCGAGAGGGGCTCTCGGTCGTGCGAGCTGCGATGCGGGGGGGCGGGGGGGTCGGGCACAGCGTTGGTGCGAGGGAATTCGTCGGTCAGACCGACAGATCCCGTCGGTCAGGCGCTTGGACGAGGCTGGCAGTGGAGCGGGGTGCGGAGCGGCCTTCGGGTGCGGAGCGGGCTTCGGTCAGACCGACGGGGCGGGTCGGTCAGCGCTTGGCGATGCGGTGCGGAGCGGAGCGGGCGGCTGTGCGGAGAAGTCTCTCGGTCAGACCGAGAGACAGCCTCGGTCGGAGCGGGGCGACAGTGGGGTGCGATGCAGCGGTGCGCTGCAAGCGACGATGCGGGGGGCTGCTCCGGTCGTGCGCTAGGATTTGCGGGGGTGAGCTCCGGTTGTGCACTGGGCGATCGTCGCAACGTTGCGACGAAGCTTTGGGAGAGGAAACGGCGGCTAGGGTTTTGTGCAATGTCGAAAATACTTAGCCTAGGGCAAATATAAATAGGTTAGAGCTAGGGTTAGGGTTAGGGTTCGGAAAAACATAATTAAAATAATTTAATATAATTAATTTAGTTAAAATTACTCTCCTCTCCCTCACGCAAATTGGGTGCGGCCAAATATTCTAAAATTTTGCCTAAAAATTCTTTAATACGTTATTATAATTTAGGAATTTTATTGTAATTAAAAATTTTATAAAAATAGGTTTTAAAATTATTTAAAACTTTCAAAAAATTGGAAAATAGGTCAAATTAAGTCCAAAAATGGTAAAATAATTATGGGGTGCTCGGGACAACTAAGGAAAGACAGCGGAGAAGACGGATCTAAATTTCGACATCGAGAGACGAAACTAAAATTCGAAACGTCTCGCGTCAAAACAGAAAGTCGCGACGTCACGTCAATTAAGATAGTATCGCTAAAGAACGACTCGAGATATGTTGTTACAAAGTTATTCCACAATCTAATACTTCCAGAGACGATCACGTCGATATATCACACAATAATGTTCAAAATCAAATAAAGTCAAAAATAAGCACGTGCACAATCAAGAGCACGTGCACAAAGAAAGTACGATCAGAAACCGACCGTTATAGTAATACTGCATATAACTCCCTAACTTACTTTTTCATTCGAACGCTTTTTCACTTCACACCCATTAGTCTTTCATCTACTCGCATCTTCAACTACGGTTGATCGGCTTCCCCGACACATGATCGTTGCTCGTTCAAATTTCCCTTCGCTCGGTACTCGCTTGTTCGTCTTCCACTCATCAACATTCGGCTTCTGATCAGCTTGTTTCCCTTGAAATCGGTATGTTGTTGATGCATTGCTTGTCTCAAATGCGGCTTAAAATGCCTCGGATCAAATAGTTATGCATTGGTTGTGTTAAATACGGCTATCTTAGTTTGGCAAGATGACATGGTATGACACAATGAGATTTAATCAAATTCGAAAAAGTATGATAAAAATTGAAATCATCTTTTGTTATAATATTAATGTTATCTGAAATATTATTTTTTTGTTTGAATGAAAGGTGATTGTTGGGAAAAGATGCCAACTTTAGAGTTCAAAGGTGAATTTTAATTGAAAATCAGTATATTTTTGTTCATTTTTCGGTATTATGGCTGAAGGATGTCATGTGTGTCTGTGGTCTGCGAGTGGGTGGTCTATGTGTGTTTGGTCTATGTGTGTGGTCTGTGTGTGGTCTGTATGTGTTGGGTATGTGTGTGGAGGGTCTCTGTGTGTGGGGTCTCTCTCTCTCTCTCTCTCTCTCTCTCTCTCTCTCTCTCTCTCTCTCTCTCTCTCTGGGGGGGGGGGGTCTGTGTGGGGGTGGTCTAGCTGCGGGTGGGTGGTCTGTGTGTGTTGGGTATGTGTGTGGATGGTCTGTGTGTGGGGTCTCTCTGTGTGTGTGTGCGCGCGCACGCGCGCGCGTGTGGGGTTTGGGTGGGGGTGGTCTGTGGGTGGGTGGTCTGTGGGTATGTGGTCTGTGTGTGTTGGGTATGTGTGTGGTCTATGTGTGTTGGGTATGTGAGTGTGGGGGTTTTGTGTGTGTTTGTTGTATGCAGTGTGGGTGGTCTGTGTGGGGGTGGTCTGCAGGTGGGTGGCTGAGGGTGCGTGGTCTATGTGTGTTGGATATGTGTGTGAGGTATGTGTGTGTGGTCGGTGTGAGGGTGGTATGTGTTTGTGGTCTGTTTTGAATGTAATTTCAGACACATTAAAGATTTCTGACCGGAATTTGGAGGTTAAAGTCCCGTCAGAAAGTATATGTTGTTGGATAGGCCGATCGAAAATTTTAAAGATGTGCAATTTCAATGCTAGATATTAGCATCTAAATATTTTGAGTGTTGTCCAAGAGTTACAATGAAAATATTGTGTGCTTTCTAGGGTTATGTTTCAACCTTAGTAACTGAAAATAACTTCAAAATATTAAGCAATTTGATATTATGAACTTGCGACCATGATGGTAAGAAGAACATGGAGAATGCATGCACAATATTTTATGCTGGTGTTTAATGAAGTCATACAGGTAGTATGTATGTATGTACATGCACGATGCATGTGTGTGTGTGATTCAATAATAGAATTTAGTAAGTGGACATATTAATAAGCTGAGACTTCAATAATTTGTTTCTTTTTAACACGTTATATTTTATTTGTGAGTGTAAGGATTCTATTACGATTATGTAGTTTAAAAATATATTATGCTTGAATCCTATTTTATGCGTTTGTGTGTAATTTCATTTTGTTACATTATTAGGGTCATCTGGAGTACTTTCATTTTGTTACACTATTAGGGTCATCGGAGATACAAAACTTCGTTTTTCTCAGCAAATAGCAGTTAACATGTGTAGATACATGGTACATGTTGATTTTGTTTGTGTAGTTTGAAATAGAGGTTTGCATTCTTGATGCCCATGATAATGATGGCACGCATGGCAACTGTGAGTACATGGCAACATCTAGTCTACTGAGCAGTGGGTAAGTAGCTCTATACATGTAGTATTTGTAATGATGGATTTTGTACATGTGGTGTATAACTACATACAAATGGGAGTAATCAACAAACCCAGATTATTTAACTAAAACCAGATCAAATTTAGTTTGCCATGCATGCATCAAACTTAGGATGCCATGCATGTGGATCAACATCAAACCAATTTTTTCACAAATTTAGCACTAAAGGTCTCAATGCCATCTACAGATAAAACCTCAAGGTGCTTTCTGTACTTACATAACAACATGGAACCATTTGGAAACTTCAATAGATCTGAAATGAAAATTGTGTGAATTTTGTTAAAATTATGTTACTCAAGACAGTACCGCTGATGATTTATCTAAGAAGGAGAAAACAGTATCCACTTTGGTAGATATGGAGTTTTTGATCTAGGAGGTAGCTGCAGCCATTGATAGATGCGGTATGTCAGGTAATAGCTGTCTTAAGTAACATACAACATCTGGGCCCTATAGACCGCCGGGATATTTTAATCGCCAACCATACCAACAACAACAACAATACCAACAACAGGCGGAACAAAAACCTGAAGTGGATGTGACATTAGATGCCTTTAGGAGCGTCCAAACGAAGCTCAATTCAGAATTATCAGCCACGCAAAGGCAACTTTCAGCCACCGTCGATAACTTGTCGGCGCAAATGACTTAATTTATAAAGGCTCAAGGGAGATTGCCATCTCAACCCGAACCAAATCCAATGGGATAAGTTAATGCAGTCGTGGCGGTTATGACTAGAGGAGGAAAGAGTATCGATGATGTGATGGTACCGGTCTCTAAGAATGTGGATCAACAATCATCGACGCATATACAAAAGGAAGATGCCGCTACTTGTAAGCCTATTGTTGTAGAGAACGAGGAGAGAGTTATAGATGAGCCATCCGCCACTAAAGAGAAGCAGGCTTCACCTACCGTACTACCTATTCCTATCACCACGGCACCGACAGACACTCCATCTTCCAAAAAATCTACACCAAAGGATACCGACAAAGACAAGGGAAGCCGTCATCCACCTCCTTATCTGCAAAGATTAGCAATGGCAAAGCTTGAGAAGAAATACGCCAAATTTATAGAGCTTCTCAAGGGTCTTCACTTGAACATCCCTATCATGGACGCTCTTACAGAGATCCCCACATATGCAAAGTTTTTGAAAGATTTGATATCGGGGAAAAGAAAACAAGAAGCAGTAAAGTAGGCCGATAGCTGCACTTTGGTCCTCAAGAAGACCCTACCGAAGAAATTACCCGGTCCCGGGAGATTTACGGTGCCGTGATCCATAGGCTGTATCCCCATCGATGGAGCGCTAATTGACTTGGGGGCGAGCATTAACTTGATGCCGCTCTCCATATTTAAGAGGTTGAATATGGGAACGGATCTAGAACCCACTGGCAAGAGCATACAGTTGGCGGACCAATCCGTCACCTACCCGGTTGGCATCGCACGAGACGTCATCTTACAAACACCTGGAGGAATTAGTGTGCCGGTGGACTTCATTATTACGGACACGCCTGAGGAGGGGAGAGGGACACGGCGTGGGGAGAAGAGTTGTGTGCATGTGTTTTGTGAGGGAGAAGAGATTAACAGGGGTTTTATAATAGACAATTAATAATATAATATAAGTGTGTCATTAACGAGTGTAATTAAGTGTTAGGTGTGTGTCTATATAGGGGATGAACCAGAAGAGGGAGAGGAAAACGTTTTTCCTCATGCAATGCTAAAAACGTGATTAGGTAAGTTTTAAAAGGTAATTATTTAATGTAAGAAGTGATTAAGGATAGTAATAATAATAAAATATTATTATTTTAATATTAAATTAATAATTTTCACAAATGACTCCGTAAAATTACAAAAAAAATGTCACGAGTTTGTATCGTCGTGAGTATTATGAAACTGAAGTCTATTTTTAGATTTGATCGATGAAAAATAGAAAAAAATCATTTAGTCATTTTGAAATTGTTTCAAATCGTTTTCGTTACGGAAAAACATGCACAGCGAAAACATGTTACATTCTACCCTCCTTACAAAAATTCCGTCCTCGAAATTTAGAAGACCGATTATTGCCTAAGCAATTAAACGATCAAAGAGAAGGCTGGATGAATGATAAAGATCTAGTAAAATAAGTTGTTCATAGCATGGAAATGTGACATTATAGCATCAAGAAAACAAGAGATGTTATGTATGAATACATACTATTAACATCGCCATAGCTTTCGTAATTAATCCCGAAACATACTATCATCACAATAGTTACCCCAACTTCTTGAGTAGCCAAAGTTAATATGAGATAATGCATCTCATGAAAATGAGGGCTATTATGAAAACAACATCTATTCGAACTTGGAACTTAAGGTGATAAGCCAGTAGCAAGCTATATAAACCACATCAAAAGGGGGATCATAAAGTTAAAGTTTCTACTCATGCTAATTGTGTCTAACGTGGCCTAGCCAAGGATATCACTCATATTATAGCATACAAAGGCGTAAAGACTAATCCATATGCATTTTGTGCTTCATACATCACCAGCTAAGCACCAATGCCAACAATTTTCATAATGTCCAACTATAAGCCAACGTCCAAAACAACACCCAAAGACAAGTACAAGGACAACATCCAAATACGGTACTCATTGCCAGCACTCCTTCCATCAATCTCCATAATATCCAACAACAAGCCAACACCCAAGACCTTATCCAACGCCAAGCACATGGCATACATCCAACTTCAACATCCAAGGCCAATATCATGCCAATAATCAATGTCATCACTCCTTCTATAAACCAATACTTGACATTCGCAACACCCAACATCACCCAACAAGTAAACAGTCAAAAACTCACTTTCCAGCAAACCCAAAGGAGTAGTCGACGCAAGAAGAGGCCCAAACAGGACATCAATATGGGCAAGACCCAAGGCAGTGAGCCCAAAACAAGCCTAAGATCCGTAAATTCCCAAGATCTCATCCACACAGCAGTCGCAAGGGTAGCGGCGTTGGTTGTCGCCAAGGCCAAAAATCTCCAAAAACCTAAAATATATCGTCGAAGGGCCATCGGTGATTGTCGATCCATGTTGTACAGCGGCTGCAGTTGCTTGACGTGGTGGGTGTCACCGAAATAGGGTGGGGTGTCAAAGCTCAGGGCGAGATGAGATGGTTTGGGCTAGCAGGGTGAAAGACAGGGTGAAGGGGTGGGTGCCGACACGGCGTAGGGTAAACCATGGGATGGGTTTGGTGAGGGAAGAGATGAGGGGATTAAATTAGGCATCGAAGTCATCGATAGGGTAGGGTAGGGTAGGCCGGGCCGGGGCTCAATGAGAGAATACAGAAAAAATGAAATAAAGAGGGGGAAGACGGTGGGCAGAAAAAAGGATTCTATCCATGGAAAAATCAGTTATAAGATGAAAGCATCGGATAGAAGAAGAATACGAGTTCAAGAAAGACGAAGGCGTAGTAGTTACATATGCTTGCACGTCTTGATTTGGTTCGTCTCAAATTATCTCTCACCATCCTCAAATTCTTGGCAAGCATCTGAGCGTCCTTTGACTACATCAAGATATCGTCGATTAGGATTTCCACAAATATGTCCAGACACTCGTAGAATACCTGGATTACGAGACTTATGAATGCATGCGGTGCGCAGACCACACCAATAGTATCATCAAGTTTTTGTAATGAATATACTTGGTCTTGGAAGTAGTCTTCGAGACGTTAACTTTCAACTGGTGATATCCTCTTCTCAGATCCAACTTTGATTGATCCGCCAAGTTGATTGAAGTATAATCAATGCGAAGAAGACGATGTTCACTCTTCACAATCATCTTATTCAGCGAGAATTAGTTGATACTCTTACGCTAGGATCCATTCTTCTAGAAGCATTCCAAGTTTAGGTCGTATCCATTCATTTTGCAACAAATCATCCATCCAAGCCTAAATCTTAGATGGCGTTGTGCGTAAAGTGCCTTCGATATTGGTTGAGTGTCTGACACCAGATCAAATGAAAGTGTGAGGCTGTGATCCAAAATAATCCTAGTCGATCATTCAGAAATACATCCATGAGTTCTCGAATCAGTTTAGGTTTCTCATGGCTCAACTTCCATCGCAGTCGCTACTGCATCCATAGGTCTGGTCTAATCTTCACTAGTCATTCTGATCTGCTCCCGTTGTCAAACTCAAACTTCGGATGATCAAAAATTCGAACCGTACCCTCTTTACAAAAGAGTGTAGCCAGAGTTTCTAACATTACTGGAAGTATTCTAAGAATAAGTAGGAAGATCGAAAGGTGATCAAACTAAAGGAAGGGTGATGATGAAGAAGTGAGTAGATATCTCAACTAATGGAAGATCCATCTGGTTGTCGACAAAGGAGGTTATGGCGATATATCCAAAGATTGGAACACAAGTTCTTGGACATAGGTTAAGGGTTCAAAGAAGGTGATGAGGATCAATGAAGATGGGTAATAAGGACTTTCTGCCTGTATATCCTATACATGTGAGAACTCGAGACATCCCGTACTCGAGGTCAATTTGAGTATTTTGTACAACATACACTGATCATGCTATATTGTTGACGAGGTAGTTATCGCGGACCTGTGTGGGCCACCAAACTTGTAACGACCCGCTCTCAGGGGCCATTACTTATTTAATTTATTTACAAGTCTGCAGATCACCAGTGAAAACAATATAGCTACGATGCAGAGATGTACAAAAATACTCAAATAGTGTCCATTTTATTACAATCCATATTATACAACGAGGATATATGAAAGAAAAAAGTACAGCTGAAAATACACAACTTAAGCTCTAGAAAATCAGCGGTCTCATGGTCAAACTCTAGCTTCTCAAACTCAGGGGTCTCCTCTTCAATCTGTTCGTCGTCTGCCGGTGCCATGAAATGGAACCATAGGTAAGTCACATCAATTCTAGAATAGGAAGTAAAAGTAGTGCAAAAGCAGAAACGGGCTATGGAAAGTAACTATAGGCTGTCATGCAAGTGCAACAATCAAAGTAAAAGTAACTATGCATGTATGTACGATAAGTAAAATAGGAGAGCAACAACTGTGGCAAGGTCACATGGTGGTATCAACATTTAATCAGTATTTAAGGTGACAATAATAGTAAATAAGCAGGCAATAACAGAAGCATGTAAGGTAGCAACAATAGTAAGATAAGTAGGCATGTAGAGTAACACCAATAAGACAAACATGCATCAATGTAGTTTTGCAAGTAGTATCTAAACTACATGACTCAAGTAAGATTGTATGATATGCAACCATTGAGTTCATCTCTTGCCTGGGTGCCCTTACCCAGACGAATGCCGAACACTGGCAGCGGTACATGTATTTACCGGAACACAGGCAGCGGTACATGCATTTGCCAAAACACAGGCAGCAGTACGGGAAGAAGAACTCCAATCACTCCCACATTCTCTCAAATTATGAGTTACCCCAAACCCAGGGAAGTGTCAAGTGTTCTAAGCATATGTTTCTTACGGGATGTTCCACAAGATATTCCACAAGATATTCCACAAGATATTTCACAAGATGTACCACCTGATATTCCATACGATAATTCATTAGTATTTACCAATTCATAGATGGCATGCAGCAGGTGATGTGACTATTTTAAACGTGAGCAATCGTGCAACAAGTGTATCCAAAGTACATGCATAGTTTTTAAGTGAAAGCATCAGAACATGGTGGACAAGAGTGAACAAGAGTTATCTTGGTGAATATGACTTTACATGTGATGAAAGGTTGAAGAAACTTATTTGAAGGTAGTTATGATCAATGGTTGCAAACTGATGATAATTAGAATTCTAACATTGATATATGCATACACGGCCAGTCAGGTTTGGCCAAGCAGGTCACTATTCCCGCAAGCATGGTGATCTAAACTCTGGCGCAAACGATCCTCGACATTGGGTGGTATCAATATGAACTCCATTTATTATATTAACGAGCAGTGGAGTAGTTCCATATTTAGATCTACACCACTATGATAGTTAAACTTGGACCACTAAGTGACTTTCTTATTTAAAAACCAGAAGGCAAAGCAAAACGGATGCTAAGAAATTTGAGGATCAATACAAGTCCATTAACTATGATGTTGATCCCATGCTTCGAGCATGTGGTATTTCCATTAGTACACAATTTAACCAAGTAGATGGTTGTGTACTACGACCACCAAAGTTGAAAGTTGGCAATGTCCTATGTTCAAGTTAATAGTCGTTCTGAGACTATAAGTTTAGTTTCCTATTTATTTAGGTCTCTAGTCGTTTGTTCATGTCAATAGTCGTTCTGAGGCTATATGTGGTGTCCTTAGTTCATACTAGTACACTTGCTTAACTTCTAAAACTAGAATTAGAGTGAGTTACAGGTTTAAGGATCGTCGTGATAAGCCGAGGCTGGAGCTAGAGCTTCCAATGGTGTTCATGCACGAGAAACGTACCCGAAAAAATAATAAACAACTGGGTTAAGGTTATACTATTTTTTATGTATTATTATTATCTGTTTCTTATTTTTATTATAGCTCAAAACGTGACAAAACGCGAGCTAATAATTTTTAGAAAAGCTAGATGTGCGGAAAATAATTTTATCTAATAATAAAATATTTTCCTGAAACTCCTAAGTATTTTTTATAATTTTTGAAAGCTTAAAATCAATTTTATAAATTTAAAATGAATTTAAAACTAATTTTCTAAATTAAAAAATAGATACGACAAATGTTTGAAGATTTATTTAAAGAAATTTACGCGGCAAAATATTTCTTATGACCTGTCAAAAAGTTCGTCTTGATTAGTAGAACACTAAGATATTTTTGTATTTGAAAAATACGCGTATTTTTAGAAGATACTAATTTTAAAATAAAAATAGGAATAATTATGTTTAAATTTGAAATTTCATATTTAAAAAGATAAGTCTCAAATTGGGTTGTTTCCAGCATTTACGCGTTTTATGCGACGAGCTTGATTTTTCGGTGACCACCGTATATTTTTCTGGTCATTATAAGATTTATTATCAATTTAAACAATTATCTCTCTTATAATATATACTAGTCATAACCCGTGCCCGCAGACACAGTTCATTTAAGATTTTTTCCCAGTGATATCTTTGTTTTACAAAAAAATTATTTCCACAGCAAAAATTTAAAAGAACAACAAATTAGGATAAAAATATTTAGCGGCACAGGCACCCTTGGCGTGAGCGGCTTTGGCGCGGAACAAAAAATACGATGTGGTCGCCTTCGGCGTGAAACAACAAATTCGACGCGGATGCCTTTGTTAGTCCTGAAAGGTTAGAACTATGACACTGCCGGAACAAATAGGGAGATAAAAGATTAGAGAGTAAACCGAGGAGCAAATAGAGGAAGAAAAGGGGAAAACTTAGCCAGAGAAGAAGAACTGCGCCGTGGACATGCCACTGCCTTGAAAACAACTACGGCCCGACCGTGGTGGTAATCGGATGATGCCGGTTGCTCCCCAAGGTTAACGCAGTCGCGGCTGAACGCGTCCACTCGCGGCCAGCAGCGTGGAGTTTGCACAGAGATCGATACCCAGGAGGAAGAAGGAGGAAATGACGATTTTTCTGTTGTTTGATTTTTCCGAAGGCATAAGAAAAACTCTACACAAAAGAGTTTATAAGGAGGAAAAGAATGGCTGTTGGAATTCTGCCATGAATACCATTAACAACGCAGCCATTAACAGCCATTAAAAGAAAAATAGCTGTTGAGACATTAAACCACAATTTAATGAAAAAATGGCTGTTGGGTAAATTAAAAACGTAATGGGCTTATTGAATTCTAAAAATAAAATGGGCTAAAAACACGAGTCAAAACTCGGGCACTCCGCGCGCGCACCCGTGAACCCCCACCCCCCCCCCCCCCCCCCCCGCGCAGGCACGACGCCAGCGCACACACGCTAAGGGTTTCCGGATCCGACGCCCAGATTTTCCATTCGGCTCAACCCGGATTGGGCTCGGCCCCTTGCTTGGGCTCATGTGCACGCGAGCTACCCCCAATTTCTAGCCCATTAACAAGTCCAATAGCCCATATGAGAGAAGCTTATTATATACCCACACAAGTGTGTTTGCCTATCCAATGTGGGACTAAAAGAGAGAGAGTGGGAGTGAACAAATGGCCAAAAGAGCCATTAATTCCAACAATCCCCCACTTAATGGCTTAAGAAAGAGAAGAGAAAGATCCTGGGTAAAGAGGGATGAATACTTAAGTATCAATGTCTTTCGATTGAATTGATACGTAGTGAAGTGAGGCAACAACTTACTTTCTAATGAGTGAATTGCTCTTGAACTCATTAGAGTTCGGTTGAGAACCCCCACAACACATATTATTCCCTTGAGTTTGTGCAAACTCCGTGATACATAACAAGCGCTATAAGCCATGCGCACACCTTGGGTCTCGTGAGTGCTCTAGAAAGACTGCCCTTGTCTTTCATAGAGGGCGGCCAAACCCTCACACCCACATAGGTGGTTCATCAAGTGCTTCTCCATAGCACCACCAAAACTGGTTATGAAACCATTAAGAGCATACCGCGCAACCTCTGCTTAAGTCCATCAAGTGCTTCTCAATAGCACCACCAAAACTGGTTATGAACTTGTCTCAAAGTGAATCCATCAAGTGCTTCTCAATAACACCACCAATACTTGGCTATGGATTCAGAGAACACTACCACACGTCATAGGGATGGAAATGTAGTGTTTGTTAGGGATCATATGGCTTCGTTAGACCACACTGGGTATCAACCATATAACCTTAACTCATGGGCTTTAGCCCCATCACCCTCGACAAATCAAGAACCACTTTCCTTGGCAATCCTTTGGTTAGTGGATCTGCAAGATTTCTTTCAGACCTTACATATTTCAAAGAAATTACTCCATTTTTTAGGAGTTGAATAACGACACTGTGCCTGATCTGAATGTGTCTTTTCTTTCTGATGTAGACACTATTTTTAGCAACACCAATGGCTGCCTGAGAATCACAAGAAATTTGATGGAATGCTAACACCAATCAACAGTTCCTTTCAGGTACTTTAATAAACAATGAATAGTAGTCCAGTGTTCATCACTAGGGTTATGAGTATACCGACTTAGCCTCCTAACAGCATAGGATATATTAAGTCGAGTACAGTTCATAAGGAACATCACACTTCCTATGATCTTAGCATATTCAGATTGAAAAATACTCTCTCCTAAATTCATTTTCAGATGTATGTTAGGGTCATAAGGAGTTCTGGTAGGCACAACGTCAAAACAGTTGAACTTCTACAGCACTTTTTCAATGCAATGAGATTAACTCAAGGAGATGCCACTGGAGTTTCGAATAACTCTAACTCCTAACTTCTGCTTCTCCTAGGTCTTTTCGTCTCAAATGAGATGACAAGAAAATCTTGGTATCCCCCCCAATCACAAGTCTAGCCTTGAACTTTTCAATTGAACCATCAGGTCTCATCTTTCCCTTGAAGATCCATTTATTACTAATGGGTCTACTGCCTTTAGGTAAAGCAGACAATTCCCAAGTTTGGTTAGAAATAATAGAATCAAGTTCGTTTTTAATAGCATCTCTAGACTCAGAAATAGAATGATTTTTCAAAGACATGATCTATAGGCAGCACTATTATGAGTATAACCAATGAACACTGTCATATGTCTTAGGTCCAATGTTAGACTACTTAAAATCAGGTAGACCTACCTATGGCAAACACCCCCCACACTCTAAGAAAATTTAGATTGGGAGTATATCATTTCCACATCTCATAAGTTGTCTTGTCTAGTTTCTTATGGGGTACAGGTTAGGAACAAGACAAGATGAAAGAATAGCTTCCATAATTAATATTATTCATAACCCTCAATCGCCCCTATTTGTAGCAAATTACATGCCCAATAGGAATATTTGGTTAATCAACATAAATATTAGTTTAGCCCTTTCCATGCAATGATAGTATTAGTAACTACACAAAACCTTTCTCCTACAATGTCAAGATTAAGTTTTCCATTAACCACGACCATTCAACTTGCTAAATCACGAGAGATTGTTATGCAATAAGAAAGAATCACATGACAGTAGCCCAATCTCTCATCAAAGGTTCAATCTTTCCTTCATTTTTTTTCCTTCTAAAAATTCCATGAAATCTAAAGAATCTCCTTGCTATTACTAAGGAAATAACGCCATTTGTAATCCTTCTTCACTGAAGATTTGATCTGTACTTAATGACATCTAATTACATGACTAAAACATTATGAATCACGATAAAGATTGAATCTTTTTTCCAAAATTACAGCCACGTTTATCACTAATCACTAGTGCTTCATGAATCATATAGCTAATAAGGGAAGCACTAATTATGTACCTCAAGATGAATCGTTTTACGAATTCAAGTCAAGAATTTCTACTGATCTTGTACAACATTCAAGCTTGAAATTAATCTAGGCATGTAAATTCAACTACAAAAACTAGGCATACAATTGTTAAGTAGCAACCCGTCAGAAATTGCGGACACCATTTTAAATTGCATAAAATTCTCCCACGGACAATTCCAGAACAGCTTCAATAAACGGTAGGAAACTTTATTTCCCTCACTTTTCCAGTTATTATCTTTCTAAAAAGTACATAACAAGTCGGGGCATTCACTCACTATACTAAGCTCTCAACATATCTGTTAAAATGCATAGAAAATCGAACAAACTATCAAAGACTAAAACAAATCCCCAATCTCCAGCACAAAACTTCCATTTTGACATCTTATATAAAATTCCAGAACACATCCGAATCATAATTCAACACGGTAAGGTAACATCCAGAAAAATCAGAGTAATAACAAATAACAGCCAAAGAAGCAGATGAAGGAGAATCAGAAAGAGCAGCTATTTCTTCTTTGTGACGCTTTCGAATCTTGAAAAAAAAAGAGATTTGAGATATTGAATCTTTGCTCAATTAAGGATTTGGATTCCATTTCTGCCTTTTTCTTCTCAGGACACTAACCCTAGTTTATGTTGTTGTTCGATCGATCGCGACCAGCCTCCATCTCAACCGCAGAAGAAAGCTTTGCCTCCAAATCAAACCCAATAAGATTGATGTCGGATAAAAATCAAAGCTAAAAAGATATCAACATTTTTCTTTAAAGAACATGCGTATTATAATGTTGATTAATGAATTTCAACCTTTTCTGAGGCAAAAAGAAACACTCCTCTAAACCTGTCTGAATAAGCTAAAAAGAAATAGCTTCTCCAACAAATTCATAATCTGGTAATCATTTTAATTTAAAAATTTTGTATTGTTCATAATTTCCAACAAATACGCTAAAAATTTCCTCAACAAGCTACCAGCTCAAAATATTAAAGAAATCAATATTAATGAACAATTAGCAAGGAAAAATTAGTTTTTTTAATAAAAAAAACCAGATAGAAAATCTTACAGGTAATGATGAATGACCGAATAATCGAGACGAGGGGGATATGCATCAAAGGCCGCCCAAATCTAGATCTAATCAAAGTCGCAAGCCCCATGGAGACAGCGGCGAAAAAGATTCTGTTGTTCCGTCCATGAATCAGCAGCCTCTAGCATAGCTCGGAGTCGATCGGAATCGCCATGGCTATGGTTCCCACAGGACCCAAATAGTTGTTTTCAAATTGTTAGTCCTGAAAGGTAAGAACTATGACACTGCCGGAACAAATAGGGAGATAAAAGATTAGAGAGTAAACCGAGGAGCAAATAGAGGAAGAAAAGGGGAAAACTTAGCCAGAGAAGAAGAACTGCGCCGTGGACATGCCACTGCCTTGAAAACAACTACGGCCCGACCGTGGTGGTAATCGGATGATGCCGGTTGCTCCCCAAGGTTAACGCAGTCGCGGCTGAACGCGTCCACTCGCGGCCAGCAGCGTGGAGTTTGCACAGAGATCGATACCCAGGAGGAAGAAGGAGGAAATGACGATTTTTCTGTTGTTTGATTTTTCCGAAGGCATAAGAAAAACTCTACACAAAAGAGTTTATAAGGAGGAAAAGAATGGCTGTTGGAATTCTGCCATGAATACCATTAACAACGCAGCCATTAACAGCCATTAAAAGAAAAATAGCTGTTGAGACATTAAACCACAATTTAATGAAAAAATGGCTGTTGGGTAAATTAAAAACGTAATGGGCTTATTGAATTCTAAAAATAAAATGGGCTAAAAACACGAGTCAAAACTCGGGCACTCCGCGCGCGCACCCGTGAACCCCCCCTGCGCAGGCACGACGCCAGCGCACACACGCTAAGGGTTTCCGGATCCGACGCCCAGATTTTCCATTCGGCTCAACCCGGATTGGGCTCGGCCCCTTGCTTGGGCTCATGTGCACGCGAGCTACCCCCAATTTCTAGCCCATTAACAAGTCCAATAGCCCATATGAGAGAAGCTTATTATATACCCACACAAGTGTGTTTGCCTATCCAATGTGGGACTAAAAGAGAGAGAGTGGGAGTGAACAAATGGCCAAAAGAGCCATTAATTCCAACAGCCTTCGATGCGGAACAACACGCGAGCGCCTTTGGTGTGGAACAACAAATTCGGCGTGGGCGCATTCGACGCGGAACAACAAATTCAGCGCGGGCACCTTTGCTGCGGAACAAAAAATTAGCATGAAAAATTTAGCAGAACAACAAATTCGGCGCGGAACAACGTGCGAGTGCATTTGGCGTGGAACAAAAAATTTGCCGCGGGCGCCTTTGGCGCCGAACAACAAATTACCGTAAAAAAATTATGCAGGCACAGTTTGTTGGCGCGGAACAACGTGCGAGCACATTCGGCGCGGAACAACAAAGCTGGCGCGTGCACCTTTGGCGCGGAACAACAAATTAGCGTAAAAAATTGCGCGGGTGCCTTCGGCATGGAACAACAAATCTCAGAGTATTTTTCGGTGACAGTATTTACTTAAATTTTTTAACGCTAGTTTGTTGTTCCGCTAAAATTTTTTACATTATTTTTTTACTTTGTTTAATTTAGTGGATAATGTTTCTCCACTATCTTTTCCAAAACACTTTTAATTTCAAAGTTTTGGTCCCCAAGACACTTTTCCACCCAAAATTTACTCTCCACAATCTTTCCCAAAACACTTTTAATTTAAGAGTTTTGGTTTCCAAGACACTTTCCCACCAAAATTTAAGTTTTCCCATTAAAATGTTCACAAAATCTAATCTCAACCATTTATTTATAAAGATCAAATCTCAGCCACTCTTCATCTTGTCCTAGTCAGCCCTAGAATTCAAAAAAGGTTGTCAAATGTATAATAGATATATACTATATAAGTATATATTTACGTATACGTAGATGTATACGTATACACGTATGTATCTCACCCTCTCCCTCTCTTATCGCGTGCAGCAGTGGGGGGTGTTTCTCGTCATGGAAGTAGCGGCGTGGAGCGATGGAGGGGGCACTGGGTGGCATCGAAAGCGACAACGGAGGGGCGGTGGTCCAGAGGAGTGGGCGGCGGTGCACAACAGTGAGGTGAAGCAGGGGTTGTCGCTCGAGCTGGAGGGGGTTCGGCGGGGTGCTATGGTGGAACTCCTACAGCACTGGCGGTGCTAGCCCCTCGGAACAACGATGGTGAAGGCAATGTCGCGGTGGCGCCTGAGGCGGCGCAAGCGGCGGGAAGCATCACAGAGAGAGAGGATTGATGGTCGGTGGCGTGGCTAGGGAAGACGCCGGTGGGGCTGCGTTGCTTCGTGAAGAGAGGGAAGGCATTGAGTAATGGCATCATCAGTAGAGCTGAGGGGGGACGCTGGCAGGTCTGCTAGTGGTGCGAAGCATGGCGATGGCGGCGGCAATGCCGTGGGAGCTCCGACAGTGGAGGTGGAAGTGGGGGTCGACGAGCAGGGAGAAGAACAGGGGGTGCACAACGATCAGAGCTCAGAGAGGGCGTTCAAAGGCGGTGAGTATGGGGTTGTGTGACGGCCCGTATTCATCAGTACGCGTATAATCGTATTCTACGTATTTTCATAAATCAAAAGTATTTTATAATGGTTGGTCAGGAGTTAAAAATCAAATTGGTTTTAAAATCATTTATAAAAAATATTTTGTAGTATCAATATAGTTATAGCCTATTTTAGGGCATGCGAGTGCCATCCTAAACCCCTAAATAATTTATAAATTATTTAAACTTAATTATTAACGTTATAGCCGTAAAAATTATTTTTCTATATAAACATTATCAAAATGATTTCAAACTTCTACCATAAGATTTTAGGATTATTTAGTGATCCCCATATTAATTTCGTAATTTTTTGAAGTCAAATCGATATAGAACTTGCAAACCCGCGACCAAAACTGGTAATTTTTTGGAGTCATATGTGATTTTTGGGTATTTTAACATTTTCCTTGCTAATCACCCTTACTAATCACTTTTTACTATCACTAATTACTATTTTATTTAACCTTAATTACCCCCACCAACCCTAATCGTGGCAGCCCATGTGCTAACCGACAAAATTTTATAAAGTTAGTCAAAAGTTAAACTTTGTAATTAATGTGTTGACTAAATATTAATTACATTAACAATAAATTATTATTAATTAAACCTATACAAACCCCCTCACTAATCTCTCTTCCTCACAAAACAATCACCCGTGCAAACCCTCGAGCGCCGAACCCATTTCCCCTCGTCGCCGTTCTCCTCTCCTCTTTGACGTACCGCAGCCCGCGCCTCCTCTCCGGCATCCCCCGAACCCCGACACCCGCGCTCCGCCCCGTCGCCACTCCATCTCCCCTCTCGTCCGACTCCCCTTTGTTGGATCTGGATCCTAGCCTTGGGGGGGTGAATAGGCTAATAAAAAATAATTCGTGCAACCCACGAATAAGCACACACAGTTATATCAGCGACATGGTAAATAAAGGCAGACACAGAGTACACAGCAGATTTACCCTGGTTCGATCGTCCCAACGACCTACTCCAGCCCCCAAAGCAGAACTAGTATTGAATAGCGTAATAGGTACAAAACCACAAGTTAGAGCACGCTCAGAGCACCCTCTACGTCTCTACACTCGCCAGGCTCTCAGTACCCCACACACAGTGTTTCCTCTCACTATCAATCCTAGTAAAGCTTTCTACCAGCTAGTCCCAAACTAGCTGGGTCCCACTTGTCTAGCCCCAACCAGACAAGTCCCAAAATAGTCCCAAAAGATGGTAAAGTTTCCCCTACGAAGATCTATCACAATTGCTACACAAAATAATGAAGTATAGAGTTTAGGAAGCTCAGATTGTGTAGCAGCGATGTCTTCATCAATCAGCACGGGTCAGATCTCGTCTATCAAGTAGTAGTCTCTGATGTCCCCTTACTAGTTCGGCTCCCCTCTCGATGAAACTTGCGCCCTCCACCAAAAGTCGAAACTTGCGATCTTCACCCCAAATTGGAACTTGCACTCTCACTGTCCTTGTCCAATTTCTAATGATCTGCGCGCCTTTGATCTCCAACCTTGCGACTCCTCTTTCTCACCTTGATTTTGACCGGCCCTGTAAAAACAATTTCATGCGGCTCCTGTCAAAGAGATTTTGCAAATAAAAACCAAAAAAAAATGTTCTGTGTGCTGCCCTTCAAAAATTCGGCTAAGGGCCTTTTTACTCCTTTAAAAATTTGCTTCTCCCTTTTTTATGGCCTCTCTGTTATTTTAAACTTGCGGCTTGATGCTCAGAATAACAACAGGAGCACAAAAAATAAGGCCAAGGGATTGTTTTTATATTGGAAGCTTCGGCCCTGTACTTTTTGTTTTGGCCCTGCACAAAAAAAACACAGTTGCACTTATGAAAAAATAAAATTCGGCCGGCTCTTGTTGATTGATGCGTGACCTGCAAAACAAATAGAAACCAAGGGTTAGTCTTTTTAATAATATTTTAGGGAGCACTCACCTGGGCTTAGTATTGGATTACTGGTGATTTTCATCCCATCACATGCATGGAGCTCTTAAGAGATTATTGGTCTCAGCACTTGCGTTTTATCCTCTGTAATATGTACCCACGTCTCGTTCTACGTGCGTTTGCAACAAGTCCTTGATTAACTTCTGTTCCCTTTTGTTTTCTCTCCTGTCGTTTGTACTCTGCAAAGACAAAACATAAAAAGAGTTTAACTTTAACTTAATCAAAGATAATCAAAGCACTAACCTGATATAATTTGCTTCGCCCTCTTCCTTTAAATTCTTGTTGCTATTACAAAATTTCTTCATGTGCCCTCTGACTTGCGTTACAAAGGAGGCCGGAATTCTGTGCTTAAAAAATGTTATAACGAGAACTTTGTGATTCCTTTGGTTGCTCCTGCGTAGAAACAATTAATAAGAATCAATTGATTTGACTGCAAACACATTGCTATGGATAAAGAGCTCTTGGGTATATGGAGAGATTTTCATAGGTTCCGGCTGTTGAGGAGTTCTAGGGAAAAAAAAATGGGTGCGCCTCCTCTTAAAAAAAATGAATCCCCTTAGAAAATGAATGGCCCTCTGTCCTTTTTAGAAAAATAGTAATAAAAAATGAAGGTGCACAATTTTTGTTTCAAAATTTCGACAGAGAGAAGCCAAAAAGAAAATCACATTGATCTTAGGATTTGTAAGTCACAGCTCAAGCTCTTTTGAAATTGATATGCAAAGGAAAATTAATGATTGCCCATGACTTGTACAGCCTTAAAAAACATCTCCGGCGGCCGAAAATTTTATCTCCCTTTTTTTCTTGCTGCGCTATCTTAGGGTTGCTTTGAGGATGGTTTATATAGGACTAGGAGGGAATCAATAATGATCAAAGAGAATCCCTAGAGTTAAGGGATGGAAAATTTGTATTGGGATTGAATTGAAGTTTGAATAGGAAATGGGTAGCAACAAATCTCCCTAATTGATTTGACCAAATCTCAAATAGATTTCATCTCCCATTATATTGACCAAGTCAAACTTCTTTGTGCACACACTCCCTTTCTCCCAATATGCTATACGAATAGCAATTCCGCCAAATAGTGAAAGTATATTGTTTTGCCAAGCCTGAAACACACTTAGCACACACATTAGATATACCGACGCGTTTGTCATCATCAAACCAAGATCCTAGATCGTTGCTTCCAACAATCTCCCCCTTTTGGTGATGACAAACCCATAAAAGATTTGATCAATAAGTATGAAATAGAAATGAGTGTGTGAAGTGTGTTGAAGGGTGTAATGCAATATGAATCATGAGATGAATATTCAAGCACTACAACATGGCATGCACAAACTAATAACAAATACAATAGCATGCTCCCCCTTCTCTCAAGCTCCCCCTTTAACAAGTATTCAAGTATATTTCAAGCTCCCCCTTCAACAAATAATATCAACATCAAAGCTCAAAGCTGAAACATCAAAGCTCAAAGCTGTCAAAATCTTTTCTTTCTCCCCCTGTGTAATCACCAAAAGTGGATTAATGAAGTCACAAGAATATCCCATGCAAAAATAAATCATTATTAGAGGTAGCGTGCAATTTGCATGAGTATTCCAAATAATAGACAGTTCAAGTTCATAGCATTTCATAACCGGACTTCTCCACCTTTGTGAAAGTGTAGTGATATAGACAATAAAGTACAAGAGGAGATTCAATTTCAAATATTCAACCAAATCAATCCACATTTTCCACTTTTCATGAACATCACTAGGATTGATTTTTCCCACCTCATCAAAGATGAGTTCAAGTTACCAAACACCAAAACATAGCCTAAAAGGACTTTTAAATGCGGGGTGGCATTGCTTGACGAGTTATATACACCAACGCTAATGATTACCCATTTAGCACAAGTTGGATACTCGTGGGTTGTGTTTTAGCCATGAAGTGTATCCATTTTTCATACGGAGCAAGTTTTTTTTATTCTTTTGTGCTCAATTTTAATTCATGGCTAAACACATCATATCCCTTAGAAATTTCAGAAATTAATCATCCCTACATTCACTTTCCATTACTCTTCAAAAGAATCTCCACAAGCACTAAAAAGTCAAATATCGTGAAAGTGTAAATGTAGGTGTAGAAGTCAAGTTTGAAACTTATGAGACATGTCATGCCTACTAAAAAGAATAACATCATGTTCATGTAGCTACAACAATAATGAATTGACTTTTACAAGGGATAGAATTGATCATTCATACAATATCACTTAAGAGATTCAAAAGAGGATACAATAAGCACAATTTTTTTTTATTTTTGATTTTTCAATTTTTTTTCCGAAATAAAAACATTAAAAAAAATCATCCATGCAAGCACACAAAACAAAATAAATCAAGCACACAAAAACAATCTATGAAGGTATGCAATGAAATGCAAAGAGGGATAAAAATTATACCTTCTCGTCGCCTTTTTGACGAAGGAGCTATAAGAATGAGACATTGAATATATCGCTCCTCGTCAAAACTCTATCACACCTACATGAAAGGTGTTAAGTGTGACCTTGGAATCCAACAAGGTCCACTAGTGTTAGCCAATATTGTTTTAGGAACCCACACTTGTTTAAACTTGATATTAGTGTTCCTAAATTTGCAATAATATGAAGTGTGGCCTACACTATCACAAGTAAAGCACTTTGCATATTTGTTCTTTGCAATAGAGGGTACATTGTGGAATTTCTTGAATTTTTGCTTTTCAACGTTTTTCAGACCAAAACCAAGTCCTCTTCTATTATTGCCATATAATTGATTCTCTAAAATAGTGTCCAACGATTGTTTTCCTATAGAGAATTTCTTGATGGCCAATTCAAGATGAGATACTTTGATTTTTAATTGTTTATTCTCTTCCACAAGCATCGTGCATTTACTTATAAAAACCCTCTTGTTTTCCTCTTCCTTCTTCTCGAATTCAATCATTTTTTCTTTTAAAGTCATTATCTAGCATGCAAAATTTATCCTTAAGCTCTCTTATTTCATATTCTTTTTCAGCTTCAAGCTTCATTAAATCTTGTTTAAGTATGCTATTTTGATTTAATAAAGAGGAACACGAAATACAAGGAGCATTTTCATCAAAGCTTTCTTTTTCCTTCTTCATGATTTCAATAGTAGACTTACATGCATTAAGTTCAATTTTAAGTTTTTCATTTTCTTTAAACACCTTATCATCTCTAACTTGCATGTCATAGTTTTGATTTTGGAGACATTCAATAGTGAACTCATGATCTACTATTTGATTTTGCATTTCTTCACAAATTTTAAGAAGTTCAGCTTTGCTACCAGACGGTGTCTCATCTTGGATGCCCATCAAAGCCATGCAAGAATGGGCTTCATGTTCCTCCTCACTTTCAGCTTCGCTATCCATATCACATGTTAATACCTTCGCTTTTCCTTTTCCTTTAGCGAGCTGAGCAGTTTCATTTGGGCAATCCTTCATCAGATGTCCTCTTCCCTTGCATTTAAAACATTGCATTCTATTAGTAGATTTCTGATCATTAAATTGCTTGGAAGAATTATTAAAGTTAGAACGATTAAACCTGGGTGCCATTTCGTTTCTCCCATGCTTGGTCTTGATGAACTTTCTGAAGTTTCTCACCAATAGCGCCGTGTCTTCATCATCATCCTCTTCTTCGCTAGCTTGCAAAGCAAGGGGCTTTATGGCTTTCTCTTTCTCCTCAGGTTTCTCTCTTGCTTCAACATTTTGTAGTTCCAACTCATGGGCCATCAAATTACCAATAAGGTCCTCCACCTTCAATAGAGACAATACCTTTGCTTCCTGGATGGCGGTGACCTTTGGTCTGAAAGAGCTTGGCAGTGCTCTTAATATCTTTCTCACATGTTCAAGGCTAGAATATGGCCTACCGAGCGAGCTAGACTTGTGGACGATGTTGGTGAATTTCGCAAACATTTCTGATATGGTCTCTGATGGTAGCATGCGAAATCTCTCGTACTCTGTGCTCAGAAGTGCAAGTCTAGACTCCTTCACCTGTGACATTCCCTCGTGCGTCACCTCCAAAGTATGCCATATTTCCTGCGCAGTTAGACAATGTGAGATTCTATTATATTCAGATTTATCAAGTGCACAAATGAGAGCACTCATAGCTTTAACATTTAAAGAATAAGATTTCCAATCATTATCATCCCATTTGTCATTTGGTTTTTCAATCTCAGCATTTTCTACTTTAATTACAGGCAGTTTATATCCTTTTTCAATTATTTGCCAAGCCTTGTAATCAACAGAAATAAGGTAGATTTTCATACGATTTTTCCAATAAGCATAATCACCTCCGTTAAACCTAGGGGGACGGGAAACAGACTGACCCTCAGCAAAAGCACTATGCATATGGTTATTCATGGTCAATCCTAGGATAGATCCCAAAACCTGCTTTGATACCACTTGTTGGATCTGGATCCTAGCCTAGAGGGGGGGGGGGGTGAATAGGCTAATAAAAAATAATTCGTGCAACCCACGAATAAGCACACACAGTTATATCAGCGACAGGGTAAATAAAAGCAGAAACAGAGTACATAGCAGATTTACCCTGGTTCGGTCGTCCCAACGACCTACTCCAGCCCCCAAAGAAGAACTAGTATTGAATAGCGCAATAGGTACAAAACCACAAGTTAGAGCACGCTCAGAGAACCCTCTACGTCTCTACACTCGCCATGCTCTCAGTACCCCACAAACAGTGTTTCCTCTCACTATCAATCCTAGTAAAGCTTTCTACCAGCTAGTCCCAAACTAGCTGGGTCCCACTTGTCTAGCCCCAACCAGACAAGTACCAAAATAGTCCCAAAAGATGGTAAAGTTTCCCCTACGAAGATCTATCACAATTGCTACACAAAATAATGAAGTATAGAGTTTAGGAAGCTCAGATTGTGTAGCAGCGATGTCTTCGTCAATCAGCACGGGTCAGATATCGTCTGACAAGTAGTAGTCTCTGATGTCCCCTTACTAGTTCGGCTCCCCTCTCGATGAAACTTGCGCCCTCCACCAAAAGTCGAAACTTGCGATCTTCACCCCAAATTGGAACTTGCACTCTCACTCTCCTTGTCCAATTTCTAATGATCTGCGCGCCTTTGATCTCCAACCTTGCGACTCCTCTTTCTCACCTTGATTTTGAGCGGCCCTGTAAAAACAATTTCATGCGGCTCCTGTCAAAGAGATTTTGCAAAGAAAAACAAAAAAAATGTTCTGTGTGCTGCCCTTCAAAATTCGGCTAAGGGCCTTTTTACTCCTTTAAAAATTTGCTTCTCCCTTTTTTATGGCCTCTCTGTTTTTTTAAACTTGCGGCTTGATGCTCAGAATAACAACAGGAGCACAAAAAATAAGGCCAAGGGATTGTTTTTATATTGGAAGCTTCGGCCCTGTACTTTTTGTTTTGGCCCTGCACAAAAAAAACACAGTTGCACTTATGAAAAAATAAAATTCGACCGGCTCTTGTTGATTGATGCGTGACCTGCAAAACAAATAGAAACCAAGGGTTAGTCTTTTTAATAATATTTTAGGGAGCACTCACCTGGGCTTAGTATTGGATTACTGGTGATTTTCATCCCATCACATGCATAGAGCTCTTAAGAGATTATTGGTCTCAGCACTTGCGTTTTATCCTCTGTAATATGTACCCACGTCTCGTTCTACGTGCGTTTGCAACAAGTCCTTGATTAACTTCTGTTCCCTTTTGTTTTCTCTCCTGCCGTTTGTACTCTGCAAAGACAAAACATAAAAAGAGTTTAACTTTAACTTAATCAAAGATAATCAAAGCACTAACCTGATATAATTTGCTTGGCCCTCTTCCTTTAAATTTCTTGTTGCTATTACAAAATTTCTTCATGTGCCCTCTGACTTGCGTTACAAAGGAGGCCGGATTTCTGTGCTTAAAAAAATGTTATAACGAGAACTTTGTGATTCCTTTGGTTGCTCCTGCGTAGAAACAATTAAGAAGAATCAATTGATTTGACTGCAAACACATTGCTATGGATAAAGAGCTCTTGGGTATATGGAGAGATTTTCATAGGTTCCGGCTGTTGAGGAGTTCTAGGGAAAAAAATTTGGGTGTGCCTCCTCTTAAAAAAATGAATCCCCTTAGAAAATGAATGGCCCTCTGCCCTTTTTAGAAAAATAGTAATAAAAAATGAAGGTGCACAATTTTTGTTTCAAAATTTCGATAGAGAGAAGCCAAAAAAAAATCACATTGATCTTGGGATTTGTAAGTCACAGCTCAAGCTCTTTTGAAATTGATATGCAAAGGAAAATTAATGATTGCCCATGACTTGTACAGCCTTAAAAAACATGTCCTGCGGCCGAAAATTTTATCTCCCTTTTTTTCTTGCCGCGCTCTCTTAGGGTTGCTTTGAGGATGGTTTATATAGGACTAGGAGGGAATCAATAATGATCAAAGAGAATCCCTAGAGTTAAGGGATGGAAAATTTGTATTGGGATTGAATTGAAGTTTGAATAGGAAATGGGTAGTAACAAATCTCCCTAATTGATTTGACCAAATCTCAAATAGATTTCATCTCCCATTATATTGACCAAGTCAAACTTCTTTATGCACACACTCCCTTTCTCCCAATATGCTATACGAATAGCAATTCCGCCAAATAGTGAAAGTATATTGTTTTTCCAAGCCTGAAACACACTTAGCACACACATTAGATATACCGACGCATTTGTCATCATCAAACCAAGATCCTAGATCGTTGCTTCCTACACCCCTCTCCCTCACTCGCTCACGGAGCCCCCGCCGTACGGCAACGACACCGCCCGCCCCATCGCTGCTTCCCCCGTTCCGACGCTGCTCCTCAGCCTCGACCCACTGCCGCCATCCATCGAAGCCTCCCCCGCTCTGAGTGCCTCGACCCCGCCTCCGCAGCGACCCCCGACGACAGCCCGCCGCTGCCCATCGTCGCCCTCGTCGCCTTAGTCCGCCGCCGAACACCCAAGCGCGCGCGTGTTTTGAACAGTGAGAACAAAGGATGAGTATGGGTTTTCAAAAAAAACAGAATACGCATTGAATACGTATTTAAATACGTATTGAATACATATTTAAATACGTATAGAAATACATATAATATATTCTGATAGTAATAAATTGATATTAAATCGTACATGCCTAAAAATACGAGACCAGTCCCAGAAAATCAGAAATGACAAAACAGACTCATTAGCATTGGTTTCATCGCCAAAAGGCAAGTATATCTTCCACAGTGATTTTTCAAAGGTAAAAAATAAATAAGCTAAATTCGCTTTAAAATTCGTATCTAGAGATTTTCACGTACACTGATGTACGAGAAAAATATATGTTGTAGTACTAGTTAATACAAACATTTTGACCCCTTGTTGGAAGAATTCTGATGTACGGTTTGCTCTAAATAAATCTTTGAACATATGTCGTAAAAACGATTTCTTGATTTAAAATTAGTTTTTGGCCCTTTTAAATTGTTTAAAATGCTAAATAATTATTTAACAATATTGAAAACTGGCTAATAGCCTTAGAAAAATATTTTAAGCTAATTTAAACTCATTTTCTTAGCTTAAATTATTTCTTGCTCATTCCCTTATACTATTACGTATTTTTACGTTTTCATTTAATTGTTAAATTGAGTCGTGAAGTCGTGAACTTTTGTGAAGATATTATACGGACTATTGAGACATCATAAAACCATTGTACGCATCTAATGATGCAAATGAACTGAGTAAAAATGAATGAAAGATGGAACTTTAATATAGTGAATAGAAGATGGAACTTTAAATATAAATAGATAGTACACGTCCTTTTGACCTGACACTTGACTTGACCGTGGGATTGGGGTAGTCTATGATCACAAATGTTACGGAGCGACTGGATGCACCCATACCGAACACCTCCAACACATTAAGGAGGTTAGATCCTTTAACACATTTCACAAGATATTCCACAAGATATTCCATAAGATATTTCACAATATGTACCACCTGATATTCCATCCGATAATTCTTTAACATTTACCGATTCATAGATGGCATGTAGCAAGTGATGTGACTATTTTAAACATGAGCAATCGTGCAACAAGTGTATCCAATGTCCATGCATAGTTTTTAAGTGAAAGCATCAGAACATGGTGGACAAGAGTGAACAAGAGTTATCATGGTGAATATGAGTTTACATGTGATGAAAGGTTGAATAAACTTATTTGAAGGTAGAACTGATGATAATTGGAATTCTAACATTGATCCATGTATACACGGCCAGTTAGGTTTGGCCAAGCAGGTCACTATCCCCGCAAGCATGTTGATCCAAACTCTGGCGCAAACGATCCTAGACACCGGGTGGTATCAATATCAGCTCCATTGATTATATTAACGAGCAATATAGTAGTTTCTTATTTTGATCTACACCACTATGATAGTTAAACTAGGACCACTGAGTGACTTTCTTATTTAAAAACCAGAAGGCAAAGAAAAATAGATGCTAAGAAATTTGAGGATAAAGACAACTTCAATAACTACATGTGATGTTGATCACATGCTTCGAGCATGTGGTATTCCATTAGTACGCAGTTTACCCAAGTAGATGGTTGTGTGCTACGATTACCAAAGTTGAAAGTTGGCAATGTCGTATGCTCAAGTTAATAGTAGTTCTGAGACTATAAGTTTAGTTCCTATTTAATTAGGTCTCTAGTCGTTTGTTCATGTCATAGCCGTTCTGAGGCTATATGTGGTGTCCTGAGTTCATACTAGTACACTTGCTTAACTTCTAAAACCAGAATTAGAGTGACTTACGGGTTTAATGATCGTCGTGATAAGCCGAGGCTTGAGGTAGAGCTTTCAAGGGTGTTCGTGGACGAGAAACGGTACCTGCAAATATAAGAAACAACTGAGTTAAAGTTATACTTTTTTAAGTATTTTTATTTGCCATTTCTATTTTTTATTATAGCTCAAAACGTGACAAAACACGCGCTAATAATTTTTAGAAAAATCTAGATGTGAGGAAAATAATTTTATCTAAGAAGAAAATATTTTTCTGAAGCTTCTAGGTATTTTTAAATAATTTTTGAAAGCTTAAAATCAATTTTATAAATTTAAAATGAATTTAAAACTAATTTTCTAAATTAGAAAATAGATACGGCAAATGTTTGAAGATTTATTTAAAGAAATGTACCTGTCAAAATATTTCATATAACTTGTCAAAACGTTCGTCTCGATTAGTAGAACACTAATATATTTTTATATTTGAAAAATACACGTATTTTTAAAAGATATGAATTTTAAAATAAAAATAGGAATAATTATGTTTAACTTTGAAAATTCATATTTAAAAAGATAAGTGTCAGATTGGGATAATTCCAGCGTCTACGCGTTATATGCGACGCGCTGGATTTTTGGGTGGTCTCCAGGTATTTTTCTAATCATTATAAGATTTATTATCAATTTAAACGATTATCTCTCTTTATATATATATATATACTAGTCATACCCCGTGCCCGCGGGCACGGTTCAGTTAAGATTTTCCCCCGCGAAATCTTTATTCCCCAAAAAAATTATTTCTGCAGCCAAATTTAAAATAACAACAAATTATCGTAAAAATACAAAAGAATGTAGTGGCACAAAAACTTTCATTGAAATTGGCAATACTGCATTTCATTGAAATTTTAACTTATCAAACTGTGAAATTAACAGCAAAATGTACACCAAAATCCAATTAGCAACTGTGAAAATCCAATTAGCAAACAGAATATTTCATCCAAATTTTTTTTTCATTTTTTACATATCAAACTGTGAAAATCATATGTTGGTGTTCATTTGGTTTCATTCAAATTTAAACTATGAAAATCCTTCATTTTTTCATTCATATCTGTGAAATCCCATTCAAATTGTTGGTTTCATTCATATCTGTGAAATCCCATTTAAACTGTGAAATCCTTCATTTGGTTTCATTGTGTTTCATTTTATTCACATATGTTTCATTTGGTTTCATTTCAATTTATTCCAAATTCCATTGTACACCAAATTCAATTAACAGGTTGATTTGGTTTGATATTATTCTGGAATGGCATTTGGTTTGTTATTATCCAGATTGGTTTGAAACAAAACCAAATGGCCAGAGCTCTAATAATATTTTCAACTGTTAATTGTATGAAATGTGATATGGTTTGATATAAAATTTGCTTTTCTAATGAATGGCAATTGGTTTGATATGGAAAGGCCAAAAATATCAAACTGTGAAAATCCATATCATACTGGTTTTGATGAGTATATGGTTTTGATGAAAAATCCATACTAACTGGGGTATATGTTAAGCATATCAAATTGGTTTTGATCAAATCTCTACATCATTGAAAATCCATACTGCCTGATGTACTTACTACCATATCAAACTCTTAAATTTCATAATTTCATAATATCAATCCATCTCAAACTGGTTTTGATGAAAATCCATACTGTCTGGGGTATATGGTTTTGATGAGCTTTGGACATTTACTTCCAGAATTGCCAGTTTCATTCAAAATGTATATTACATTCAAACAGTGAATATCAAACCATATAAAACTTGAATGAAATATGATTTTCACAGTTTTTTTGTAGCATATCAATACTGGAAATGAAATATGGTTTGATATTTCATTCAAGTTTGAAATAAAATTGATAGGATTTTCACAATCTGAATGAAATATACAGTTTTTTCCAGTATTGATATGCATTCAAAATTGTGAATATCAAACCAACATATGAAATCATTCAAACTGTGAATATCAAACCATATCAAACCAAAACAACACAACCTAACAAATGCAACTTCAACATTAGAATTTTTTTGCAGCAACTTCAAGTCAATTGCCTTCATATTGTACATAAATATTTCCTCAACATTTGGACACCCTGACAAAAAATTCGGTGAATCAACATTAAAGTTCAAAATTTACATATTTCAAACAACCATTACAATCTCCATAGTATCCTACAACAACACAAAATCAACAATCTCCTCATACTACTGTCTCGGTGATAAACACAATCAGCAACTTTAATGATAAACCACAATTACCTGTATCAATTGACATTGAAGGTATCAATTACATGAAGAAGTACATGTACGCAATGCAGTTTAACAGAGAAATCATACAAATCATACAGTCCTTTGCCATAAGTTTTTTAAGAACATAAATTGGTTTGTAGAGTAAAATATTTGCTCCAAAACATTCAGGCAAAATTGTCTCATTGATGCACATTCATCCAGTAACTTGCACTTCCCAGAAACGTCTTCTTTAGCTTCTTGCCCTTTAGTTAAGATGGATGCAACAATAGGCTTTGATGCAATGAACATAAGGGCTCATATATAAGCTGTAAGCTTCAGCTCCTCCTGCAAGCTCAGTTGGGAATCCCAAGTTCTTCCGCAAACTGCAAGCTTTAGCTCCTCAGGCTCAGTCTGGAATCCTTGAACCCATTTTAACATGATGATTGTGGTGTTCTCATATGTTTCAAGATTAATTTTGTATTATGCAATGTTTCCCAATTCAGTATTCCCCATGATATGACTCCCATGTTGTAATCGGCAAGCATTCCCAATGTTCTCAGCAGATCCAACGATGCAAAAAGGACCACTAACAACACCCTGTAAAAATAACAACACAAACAATGCATCAGCTACTACTTCAAAACAAATAGAGGATTGCCAAAAAGAGTACTTTTACAGGCTCATCTACTACTTCAAAACATCTGCTACTACTACAACACAAACAATACAGTAATGTCAATTTTTTTGAGTTCAATTTCATCCAGTTCTCAAAAATTTTGAGTGCAATTTCATCAAGCTCTTAAATATTGGTACTGTTTCCAAATGTTTTAGCTGAAACAAAACAACATGATGTGCTCAACATGCACTTAAACAAATGTGGATGTTGATGCAAAGAAATGAACAGTTAATTCAAAAAAGTTAATGTGCTCAACAAATTTAATTCACAAAAAAATTTGATGCTTGAAATTGCAAATTGCATCACATGACATTTCATATTGTGATAGTTTGGCAACCTGCCACATTAAAGTTTTATTAAAAACAATAGAGAAGTACGTAAGAGAGGAAAACTAAACGTCAATGGTTTAAAATATAATCACAATCTCATATTGTGATAGTTTGGCAATGTCAGGATCAAAGGAAGAGGAACTCACCAGCTTTGGCTGGAACCGAGCTCCAGCAGCCATGGTCGTGCTTGAGGACATAATCCCTCAGCCTTTGGCCTTCCTCAGGTGACCACAACCCCTTCATGTAGTTCACCTTCGGCTTCTCGCAAGTCATGCACCCCATTGTCCCTCCTCATACTGCTCACAACCAACCCTTCAATGCATGGGAAGGCACATTCCTTTGGATTTGAAGGGACCAACTAATCCTAATGCAAGGACACATTACTATTATATACATAATTAAACTTAATGACATTGAAGGTGTCAGTAATTGCTTTCCCCAGCAATTACTGAATGTGGTGTAGATCGTAAACTTGGATCACAGACATGTATGACTACTGTAGTATAAAAAATACATTTTTGCATATGTTGATCATTTTCTTCATATGACTTTTGTACATATGGACTTTGATCTGTTCCTTGCCAAAGGTTTTTTTGCCAATCACATATGCTCTTCAAAGTTTTCTAAATTTCTAACCCATTGCCCAATAATTTGTCAGCCCATAATGTATGAGTGTGTTACTTCGGATCATACAGGTCACCTGTGGAAAGTAGCATACATTAATCTGCGGCAAGCTACTCATGTTGTTGTTATTGGATTAAATAAGCTCAATTTAGGCCAAAAAATAAAAATAAGAACAAAAATAAAAATAAATTTTGTTATACTCACCTTTTAACAGAGAAAGTTTTTATGGCAAGCTCTTACATCGCTTGAACCAGCTAAGTTTCATGCATATTGACATGGGACCTTGACATGGATACACGATATGCGACACATAAATTTCATAAATAGCTGGACATGAGACCACAATGGCATGACATTGGTGCATCCGTGCGTGCAGGCAAGACTAAAGAAAGGCATATATACAAACACACGTAAACATGTACATGCATGTAAAAGTCTAGATACATTTTAAAAATATAATCACATAAATTATTACAACATATCGTGCATTATACGGAATTCACAAAAAAGAAACTTTCCTTTGCTCTTTAATTTTCTATAGGACAGATCAATGCATATCACTTCTAAATTTAATGCATAATTCGTTATAGTTTAAGCAAGTCCACATACTTCATATAGGTGTGATGCATATTACATAATACACAGACTTCTATAATAAAATGCAGTGATGTATTCCATAGATGTATTCGGCAACTGCCATAGAGCAAAAAAGTATGGTACATACTTAAGGCTATGTTGAAGAAGTGTCTGACCCCAATGGTGCATACACGCCCACCCCAAAAAACATAACTTGTAAACTGCTAAACTGAAATTTACTTCATCTGTCATCACATATATTTCAGTTCTTTTTGTTGAAACTTCTCTTTTACAGGAACTTAAAATTTTTAGTGTTACCACAGAAAGAGAAGAATCAGTGTGCAATAAATGATGGAAAAAATACGAAATATGATGAAGAATGTCGATGTTGCAGTTTCATTTTGAAAGCATATGCAAATGTTTACAGATTTGATGCTTTCCAAGCGACGGACTCCATTTCTGGAGAAACATCACTCGGATTAAAGATGAATATACTAAATGTTCCAATTGGATTGATGAACATAAGCGGCTGATCTGAATGAGCAGTGGGTGCCCGTCTTCAAGGCCTCTTCTTCGTTACAACCCTCAATATGATATCCAGATGCTGATGTAGAATCTTATCAAAACCAACCAAAAGCTTAGGTGATGCCTCCACCTTAACCTACAGTCCAAAATTACACCTTTAATAAATCTTACTCCCTAACAGAGAAACTCCAAAAAATTGAAAGGCACAAATCAATAAACCAACCTCGTTAGGCAACCGCTCAAACGCTATCTTGATATATACAATGCAAAAGCTCATCACCATCAAGGCCGCATTCAGCTCACTGTAAACCATCCATACCACCGAGAACGGCAGCCCTATATCGAGCATATGCTTCACTCACTTTTAGTTCGGACGTTTTGAGGCCGACCTCAGCAAAGGCATTTCTTTTCATGCTCACATAGCTCTAGGTGTCCTTTCAAGTTCCCACAATCACCATAGTCAACCCTGACACCTGATAAAAACTGAACTTAACCGGAAAAATAATTAACGTGAGAAAAAGGAGCATACTTTCTACAAATCATCTTATCTTGAATGTACTTGAGCGATGGCTCAATAATAGCCTCAACACCAAATCAAGCATAGCTTATAATTAAACGGAGAACATCATAATCCTGTTTTTATATAGTCGATGGAGACAATATCTATGTCCTTATATTTTCATACTAAGTTAAACTCATTCAAATATAATATGAGATTTCTAAATGTACTTTGCCAACCTACCATATTCAGGAAAAGAGAAGTGAACAAAATGATAAATGCTTCAGATTATTAGGTACTCGATTATTTTATTTCATATGTTCATGAGAAATGAATCTATTTTCTTGCCTTGAATTCTAATGAAAAGTGCATCTCTTTGCATGCCTTGAAGTCTTTTAGATGTTAAAAAACTACACAGTATGCAAATACATATCGATGCACACAGTCTAATCCCGCCAGTCTTGGATCCCACTTTTGATATGTGAATATGTAGCAATGATATGTCATTAACACATCATCATTAACACATCATCCTGAGTTAAAAATATGCGTCTGCCAAAAAATTTTCTTTTTCTTTTATGTTTTGTTTTTCTGGTTTTGTGTGTGTATGGGGGTGGTCTTGCAGCAACAATTTTTACTACTTCATTAAAAGTGGCTCTTGAACTTGATTGTACCATTGTGTCTGTGATTAAATATGTGTAACGGATACCTGTTTTGCTTGTTAGAAAATAATCAGTAGAACTTAAAGGTTTTATGTCTGATACCAATATGCATCTCCCACTTAGTGCCACTTTCAGAGGGAAGGGCTTGAAACTGGAAACTGGATTCGACTAATACATACAGAACATGATTGAAAAAAATGCTAGAAACTATAAATAAATTACACAAAAGCATATGGCATATCATATAAATTCTTATGTCCAGACTCGTTAGACAAATTTGATGGTTGGCATGATCTTTGTATCTCTCTAAAAAGCAAACTATCCCAAGTATATTGCAAGGAATTTATATCAAAAGCATGGTCTGTATCTCCCTAAAGCAGGCATGCATACAGTGACACAACAAAAATTACACATAAGCATATGTCATATAATATGAATTTTTAAGTCCAGTTAAAACCATTCCAACCATTACACCTGAAATCACAAAACATGTCTAAAAAGCAAACTTGTTAGACACATATTTGATGCCGCCATTTTTGTTCGTTTGAAGAAGCAAGGGAGTTGATGCCTACTTTTGTTCTTCTTGCTGATGGTTCCTACATGTGCTACATGCCTGCCTTTTGTTTTAGGCATCACCTGCAGATTCAAGAAATAGAGTTTGAAAAAAGAAAAAGAAAAGAAAAATTTTGATGTTCTCATCCACCAATTTACCTAAAACCACATCCAATTCAAGAAATCCTCTCTGCCTACTCGTATACACATCCAATTCAAGAAATCCCCTCTGCCTACTCTTATACAGCAGTTTTTAGCAAGCAAAACTCCAACATTTAGAACTCTCCGCATCAACAATCCCAGGCTTTATCTGTTGAGAGGGTTAAGTTGGGTCAATGTGCACACCACCAAGTGGTTCCTATGATCATTATATATAGAGAAACAAAGTTACATAAGCATTTAATAATTATAACTATCAAGCTGTATTTGATGGCAAGACAAACATGACCATCAATCAAGTGCAAAGCTTTGAAATGAAATATCAAATTTGCACAAAACTATGTATCAATCAAGTGCAGATTTGCATAAAGTGGATATTTTTATATCACAATCTTGTGCATTATATATTTTATGTTCACATAATTACTACTTTGTGACTGGTTACATAATTATAAAATCAATATTAATCTTAATATTATGTTTCACTTCCGAATTCCTTGTTATTTCCAAAAGCCACTTACTTGACAAATATGAGAAAACTAAAACTTCACCAACATATTTATCTAACTTGTAAGTTTAAAGCAAAATATACCTCCATGGTCTTTGTAATCTTTTGAGAGGTCCAAGTTGGGTTAGTGTGCACACTACCAAGAGGTTTAAGTGATCATTATTTATATAGAAACCAAGTTACATATGTAGTTAATAAATGGCAGGACAAACATGACCATCAATCAAGTGAAGAGCTTTGAAATGAAATCTCAGATTTGCACAAAACTATGCAACAATGAAGTGCAGATTTGCACAAAGTAGATATTTCAATATCACAATTTCATGAACAAAGAAAGCAGAGGAAACATTATCCATAAGAATATATCGCCAGTTATAATTAAACAAATATCTTTTAACCAGCATCTCCAAGAAATCAGATGACCAAGCAAGAACATATTCTTAATTCCTTCAAAACATCCAATCACTGTAAACATTTCGATGAAGATCCGTTATAATGGTCTGATTGTAAATGCAATAATATTTACTGCCTACTGAGTACACCATCATCACCTCTAGTGATGATTAATATATCCATATATTCTTGTATATAGTTAATTTTGAAACTACAATCAACTTTCAATATTCTTCCATGTAATCCCTCTTGCTTACAATCTGTACACTACCAAAGAACAATTGGTCATTTGCACATATGTGATGTTTTGAGATAAACAGTAGGGCCCTTCTGTCAAATTTGTATTGCATGCAATCAATCTTTTGTGTAACATATCCAAAAAAACATAACTGAAGAACAAAAAGTGAAACTTTAGCCTAACACATCGAAAACCACTTTAGCCTAACTTTAGCCTAGCAACATGGGAATTTGTAGCAGCATGTGAATTTTGATTTACACACACAACAAACTCTACATAATTAATATTTATATATCAAACCGTGTTGTGGGAACAAAGCCAATAAATCAAAATGTGCATCATGAGAATTTTGATGCAGTTTAAAACATGTTTAGCTATTTAGAAATTATGACAGCCAAATAAAAAAATTATGATCATCCAAAAAAGATGAACTGAAAGATGCTGGAAGGTGCATTAGTTGGCAAGGTGCCTCAGGAATATAGTTTGCAACATGCCGCAGGAAAATTGGAAGGTTCCGTAGGAATACAAAAATTATGCATGCCGAATACAAAAATTATGATCATAGCTTTCTGTTGCAAAATTTCAATATGAATGAGTTAAACCCAAATAAGAACCTAATGTTATTATTTTGATGATAAGAACCCAAAATTCATTAGGATGGAATCCAATGCTATTTTATTAATATTTCTGAAGAAAATATTCATAATGTTGTATCTTTATGTTTCAATAACAACAAAGAAATTAGAAATCCTTCTCCATTTCAGAAGATCTGTATTAATTGATCTCTGAAGGCAAGGACTGGCAGCATTTTACATAATATTTTGAAGTTTATTATGTAATTACTCATTTTACATATAAATTTGAAGTTACTATTCATTTTAGGGCCCCATTGATTCTAAGAAATAAATGAGCATCCTTAATTAATCATAAGAAGTAATCTTAAAAGAAGAAACATAAGCACATGCTAATTAAATTTAACTCCACAAATCAGAAGAAACATGATATACGTATCATCATCAATTCCTTGCTTTCTCCAATTTTTGTCAAGTTGATTATTGGAAATTTCTAAAAGCAAAGCAAAAATAAACTAAAGTTCTAAAAGGAGATTTGAACTTCTTAAATGCATATATTGGAATTTGCAATCAGATCTTGATGAGGGCGATGTAAGGTAACCTCATGTCCCGCCCCTCTGACCATTACAAACATCAGGCCCTTGTAAACCTGGCTTCATTCTCCAACCTACAACATGTTTCATAGAGTCCCATAAGCTAGGAAATGCATAACTCATAACATATCCATTCTACGATACATGACCGTTGGGGAATTCGTCGTTACCTTGCAGTGATCAAACCATGGATACCAATTGGCGACGGTTGTGAGGTTCAGCGCTTCGATTGGAATATCTTGTTCCAATTACAGGCACCATAGCATCGACGTCTTCACTACCATAAGAGAGAGAGTTTATATTTTAGCTTATCAACATGTTGGCATAATGATAGGCAAATACCAGGCAAACTGCACATCACCTGAAGACCCATATCCTTGCGCCACCTGTGATAAGCCCTTTTTAGATAGGAAGCATGGAGTTGGGAGAGTCTCCCCATTTGTTCCCAACGATATTGCTGTCATGAAGGGATTGACAATCTGTGAGGTTACTCGTTGAGAAATCAGTTGATCCACATGCATGTATCCCACCGATACTTCAACCCTATCCACATGCATGAAAGATTTGAGCTTGAGTATTTGAACAACAAAATTAGATGGACATGATATGCATATTTTGAGCAAAGATTGAGTTGGTTTGAGTAAAACTTGAGCATATCGTGCATATTTTGAGCAAAACTGGAATTATTTGGTGTCAACAACAAAATTTTTGAATGTTGCTCAAAATATGAAATGAGAATTCAGTTTTGTTATTCTCCAAGAACTCCCATTCTCCAAGAAATACGAAATGAGAGTTCAGATTTTTTGGTAACCAAATAATTCCAATTTCATATTTTGAGCAAAAATTTGGAATTTCATATCTAGTGAGAAAAATAATTCCAATTCCAATTGAGCAAAGAATTGAAATGAGAGCAAAAAATTGACACTCGGCTTGATAAAGAAAAAACGATACTCAGCTTAATATTCATGGAAAAAAGTTTGGTTACTCAGCCAGGAAAACACAAACTGATTTCTCAATTCATGGAAAATATTATACTCGGCTTGATACAAAATTTCTCAATTGACAGGATATGCATATCAGAGAACTAATTTTTGGATATCCATCTTGGTACAAAACCTTGATACAACACCCAGAACAACAACATGAATGAGCTTCCCTCCAACGGTGAGAGCAAAACAACAAAAAATATATTTGGTTGCTGAAAAAATTTTGAGCTTGAGTTTATGAACAACAAAATTAGATGGACATGATATGCATATTTTGAGCAAAGATTGAGTTGGTTTGAGCAAAACTTGAGCATATCCTGCATATTTTGAGCAAACTGGAATTATTTGGTTTCAACAACAAATTTTTTGAATGTTGCTCAAAATATGAAATGAGAGTTCAGTTTTGTTATTCTCCAAGAACTCCCATTCTCCAAGAAATATGAAATGAGAGTTCAGTTTTTTTAGTAACCAAATAATTCCAATTTCATATTTTGAGCAAAAAATTGGAATTTCATTTCTAGTGAGCAAAATGCAAACTATTTTTTATGCATGTTCAGTTTTATAATGCAAGTACAAACTATTAATAAATGCATGATGCGACAAAGAAAACATACAGTGTATAAGCCTCTAATGCTTCATAGTTGACCCTTGAACTGAAGGTCTGCAATGGTTAGGAATATAAGAAAAAGATTGCAAAAAATAAATAAGTATTTATAAATTAGGTGAACACAGAAAACTTAACAGTAAATACTATCCACATCATCTTTATGGGTGAGCATATTAGAACTTTTGAGATCAAAATTTATCTGTCCTACATGACTGCTCAGTTCAATACCATTTTCTTTAACATTTGGCGAGTTGGTTCAAGAGGAGTGTCAGCTGGAGTTGATTCTTCTGTAGTCCTTTGTTTCCTTTTCTGTTGTGGACACCAATATCATATACAGATGAAGATATAAAGAACAATAGCAATAGCCACGCAATTACTTGAAGCTGAAAACTATCCTAAGTTGTACACATTGTTTATTCGTCATGTCATTCTTCAATGATCAAGAATGTGATCCAAAAGAATTAGATAGGTGAACAGGATGAACTTATTAACAGTGCATGAATGTTAGCTGACAGATTGAGCTATAAACATCTAAACATTAAAGGAATCAAAAAAGCAAAACAATTTATCTGGCAGATATGTGAACATGATGAACTTATTGATAGTGCATTTATTTTTTATGCAAGTGCAATCAAAGCTCAATTACAAAAGAAATTGCAACCAGATCTAAACAAAGAAACCCTAGCAGATATGAAACATATATTAAGAGGATATTGCATTTTCTAATTTTTTGTTCTCACCTTGCAAAATAATTTATAAGCTGGAATTTGTTATGACTCTAATTTTTGTTCTTACCTGTTTCAAAAGAATATGAAATAACCAGAACAACAATTTGCTCTCACCCAGAACAACAGTTCAGAATATGAAATATCCAGTTCACAAAAAAAATTAGAGTTCAGAATTCTGTCAAATTAGAGTTCAGTTTTTGACAGGATATTTGAAATGTTTGGAAGTGGACTCTAATTTCATATACAATATCCTGTTAAAATGTTAGAGTTCAGAATTTTGAACAACACTCTGGATATTTCCTGAACTCTCATTTGACAGGATATTCTGGATATCATTTTGCATTTTCTAATATCAAATTGGACTCAATTTAAATTTCAGCAATATTCTTATATTAGAAAATTCAGAAAATGCAATATCAAAATGGGATTTGACACATTCTTGCTGACATATTGGTAAAATTTCTAATATAAGAATATTGCTAAAATGGCCATTTGATATAAGATTGCTAAAATTCTTGCTGAATTCAGGACTCAATTTCTAATATAAGAATATTGCTAAAATTTCTAATATTAAATTGGACTCAATTTAAATTTCAGCAATATTCTTATATTAGAAAAATTTAGAAAATGCAATATCAGAATGGGAGATGACAAAATGCATTTCTGAATTGAGTACTAAATTCAGAAAATTCTCATATTTGACAAATTGCATTTTCTAATATCATGAATTGAGTCCATATTGAGAGGATATTGCATTTTCTCAATTCAGAATATTAGACTCTAATATCATATTGCATTTTCTAATATCAAATTGGACTCAATTTAAATTTCAGTCAATTTCTGTGAAATTGAGTTCATATTGAGTTAAAATGGCATTTTCTAATATCATATTGCATTTTCTCATTTATACATTAGAATTTAGTTACAGTAGAATTTTTCACAGGATCCTGATCTAATTCTAACTAAACTCATCTACACACACATTAGAATTTGGATAGAAAGTGTATCAAAATATGAATATGCAACATGCAAGCAAATGTCTGGCCATCAACCAACTCACAACAACAAAACAAAGTAACTCCAACAACCCTTAACCTGAAATCAGCCATCTTTAGCACAAATAGAACAATAGAACATGAAAAATCAGGATTTTTTCTTTAGATAATGCAAGTATCAGTGAAGAACCTGATTGAATGCAAGTAGATAGGTGAAGAACCTAATTGAATGCAAGAAGAGAGGTGAAGAACATGAGAAAATAAACTGATAATAACAGAAAATAAACTGAAAACAAACTGAGAATTATAACCTGATTGTTGCAAACGTAACAGAAGAGTGTGTGGCTTGGATTGTTGCAAACAAATTTCTCCAACTCTGAAGATGAGGGGTGAAGAGGATGGGTGAAGTTGGACTTGCCATTGGGCCTCCCTTACTGCTTCACGGTGAGCAAAAGCACGACAGCCGCCATGGCGTGCGTTCGATCACAGTGAAGCAGATAAGGGAGGCCTAATGAAAACTCAAATGAGATCGAGGAAACCCTAACCCAAAGTTACCAATCTGCTTCCGAGATGCTAGAGTTAGAACTCATGCTACTGTTACCGATCGAAAAACAGTAAACCTGAAGGAAATAAAAGCAACCAGATTAAATTGGAAGTTTATAAACATCAAATTGGAAGTTTATAAATTGCAGTGCAACTGAGTATATGCAATCACAAATATTAACTGAACAGGTCCTCAAAATATTAGCAGGTCCTCAAAATACTGCACTCATATTAGCAGGGCCTCAAATTATCCTTTTCAATATTTGGGTGTTGTGTTAGTTTTTCAGTTTAGCATGTCCTCAAATTTGCTGGTCCTCATTTACTTAAATTTACTTCAGTTACGTAAATTTAAGTTGCCAGTAAATTTACTTCATTTACTTCATATTAGCAGGTCCTCATATTGGGTATTGTTTGAGTATTTGGGTAAATGAAGTAAATTTGGGTAAATGAAGTAAATTTGGGTAAATGAAGTTTACTCCAAAAACCAGATGCTAATCTTCATGGAAATTCAGTGGTGCAGGTCACATAACTGTGCCAAACAACACCAAATAAAATTATAAAACATCAAAGTAGATAAAATTTGCTCTATCAAATTTGATCTATCAAATCCCTTTTGTATGGAAATTTTTCTGTCATTCTATCCAAATTATCCTTTTTCTGTCATTGTATGGAAATCCCTAAAATTATCCTTTTCTATCCAAAATTGTTTTCAAAGTTATGTTTGACAAAATTTACTCTAACATTCTTCAAAGGTCTTCGCTCACATTTAGGATGGCAATTATACATAGCTCCTGCCAAAGGTCTTCAATCAAGATAAAGCCAATTCTTACTATAGCCAATTCTTAATGTAATTTTGTCTCTAAAATTTAGAATCACCAACCTCTGCGTTTAGAATCAAAATTAAGAATCACCAATCTCAAAATTTAGAGTCACCAACCTCAAAATTTATCATCTCAAAATTTGCAAAATTACCTCAAACCCAAGAGGAAAAATTCCAGACCTAAATTCACAGACCTATATGAACAGATCTCAATGAAGGGATTACCTAAATTCACAAATTCCATGCCTATATGAACAGATCTCAAACACAAGAGCAAGATGGAGATGGAGATTAGGCTATATGAAAAGATCACAAATTCCATGCCTATATGAACAAATTCCATGCCTTTAAGTATCCAAATACCTTACTTGCAAGTACAATCCGCAGAGCAAGCACATGAACAAACAGAGAGAGAACGAAAACCCCTCTCATCCGCTTCTGAAGGACGGCGATCAGAGATCTGGGAGAGCTTCTGAAGGACGGCGATATTCTCGACCTCTGAAGTACGATCTGGGAGAGCTACATGGAGATCATCGCGTCCACCACCTCCATGGAGATCATCGTGACGTGGCGCAGGGGGTGGGGTTGCCAGCGTTGCCAGGAGGAGAGGGGTTTTTTTTATTTCAGAGCATCAGAGCATATCCAATTGCGAGAGGGTTTTTTTTGATTTCAGAGCATCAGGCTTGTTCTTTTTGATTTCCCCCTTAAATTTCGAATTTTCCCCCCCAAAGTTCAAAATTACAATTCAAATTCTTATCCAATTTCTCATATCCATTATCTCATATCCAATAACTCATATAACATCCCTCATTTTTATACCCTAAATACAACTCAACCCTTTATCCAATTTCTCTTATCCAATTTCTCTTATCCAATTTCTCTTATCCATATCTCATTATAACATCCCACATTTATATACCCCAAATACAATTCAAATCTTTATCCATTTTCTCTTATCAAAAACTCTTATCCAAAAACCCATGATAACATCCCTGTTTTATAATATAGATATGTACTATATAAGTATATATACGTAGATGTATACGTATACAAATACGTATCTCACCCACTCCCTCTCTTATCGCGTGCAGCAGCGAGTGGGGGTGTTTCTCGTCGTGGTAGCGGTGGCGTGGAGCGGTGGAGGGGGCAATGGGCGGCACCGAAAGTGGAGATAGATTGGCGGTGGTTTGGAGGAGCGGGAGGCGGTGCACGACAGCGAGGTGAAGCAGGGGTTGCCGCTCAAGCTGGAGGGGGTTCGGAGGGGTGCTGGGGTGGAACTCCCTCACGGCGCTGGCGGTTCTGGCCGCTCGGGGTAGCAGCGGTGAAGGTGGCGTCGCGGTGGCGCTTGAGGCAGCGCAAGCGGCGGGAAGCATCGCGGAGAGAGGGGATTGGTGGTTGGTGGCATGGCTAGGGAAGACGCCAGCGGAGCTGCGCTGCTTCATGGAGAGAGGGAAGGCGTGGGGGAATGGCATCGTCGGTGGAGCTGAGGGGGGACACCGGCAGGGCTGCTAGTGGCGCAGAGCACGACGAGGGCGACGGCGCTGCCGTGGGAGCTCCGACAGTGGAGGTGGAAGTGGGGGTTGACGAGGAGGGAGATGAACGGGGGGGTGCACTGCTATCGGAGCTCGGAGTGGGGGTTCAATAGCGACGAGTGTGGGGTTAGATAGGCTGGATGGGAGGCAGAGCTTCATCGGAGGAGGGATGAGAGGGTGACGGAGGAGTACGACGGCTCATGGGCGACAGCGGCAAAGATGGACCGCAAGAGGTGCTGTCACCGTCGGGCTTGGGGTGAGGGAGGAGAGAGGAGCCCATGGTGGAGGGTAGCGTCGTGGGGGTTGGTCGGAGGAGGGTGGAGCATGGGCTCCATGATGGCGAGCTCGGTGATGTTGGGTCGAAGGGGAGTGGGACACGGCGGGGGGAGAAGAGTTATGTGCATGGGTTTTGTGTGGGAGAAGAGATTAACGAGGGGGGGTTTATAATAGAAAATTATTAATATAATATTAGTGTATCTTTAATGAGTGTAATTAAGTGTTAGATGTGTGTGTCTATACGTGGGGATGAACCAGAAGAGGGAGAGGAAAACGTTTTTCCTCGTGCAATGCTAAAAAACGTGATTAGGTAAGTTTTAAAAGGTAATTAGTTGATGTAAGAAGTGATTAAGGATAGTAATAATACTAAAATAATATTATTTTAATATTAAATTAATAATTTTCACAAATGACTCCGACAATTTACAAAAAAAATGTCACTGGTTCGTATCGTCGTGAGTATCATGAAACTGAAGTCTATTTTTAGATTCGAGCTATGAAAAAATAGGAAATAAAATTATTTACCCTTTTTGAAATTGTTTGAAATCGTTTTCGTTACGGAAAAACATGCACAATGAAAACATGCTGTTAAACATGTCTGCGCTACGCTCAGCGCCACCTCGCCACGACTATCTTTTCTTGACCTGAAGTTGGCACCATCTCACATCACGAGCTTATACATCTTAGTGGGATGATGTCATGCTAAGTTTTCAACCATATGTGTAGCATACTCCTTTGTGTGGTGTATTATGGTGTGTATAGTGGAATATACGGTATTCTATGGGTAAGTGTATGAATAATATGTAGTGTCTTCATATGTATGGCATTGAATGGTATGGTTATTTGTGTGCAATGTAAATTAGTGTGTGGATGTTGTGACCCCCATCTTATAATATTTGTGTGGAGTGAATGTGTAGCATGATATAATTGTGTGTAATAAACATAGATTGGAAGCAATATTGGCTTGTATGTGGATGTGTATGTATAGTAGTAGTTGAATGTAGTAGTGCATATACAGTGTGTGCACATGGATACATGTGTATGCGTAGGCATAATGGTATGTATATGTAATGTAGAAGTATATAGATATACGTATATATGAATGGAGTATGTACATATGTGTGTGTGAATGGATGTAGTGTGTGTATGCATGGGTTTGTAGAGTGAGGGTTTCTTAGTAATTAGAAGAGGGAGTGTATTATGAAATGGCTTAGTGTAAGGAGGGGGCTTAGTGTGAAAAAGGTTAGGGTTAGTGGCATTTTTGTAATTAATGGGTAGTGTGTGTGCATAGTAGAGGAGTGTGTAAGTAATGGCACACTTGTGATTAAGGTTAGGTGTGAGTGTATAGTATGATGACATGTGTAAAGGTATGGCAAACTTGTAAATAAAGAGATTTTTAGAAGAGACATATTTAATAAAAACCCTTCTACATATTATTATAAAGAGATAATTCTAGAATGGATATTTTTATTAAAGTAATGGCAAACTTGTAAATATGGGGATATTTAGAAGAGATATTTTACCTTTAATAATTCCTACTCCTTCTACATTCTTCTCTTTCTTTTCTTTGTCTTTGTCTTTCTTTTTTTTTCATGTTTCTATTTCTTTCCCCATTATAGCCGAATTCTCCAAAATTACAAAAAACAAACAAACAAACAAAAGCAAGGAGGAACAGAAAGGGAAAAGAGAAGAGGTTCAAGAAGGAGGAGTTTATCTACAACCTCAAATGAGGTAGGATACCCTACTTGTGAAATAAATCTTAATTTGGATGGTTGTGTTAGTTGTAGCACTAATTAGAGGGCAAGTTGTAGTTTTAGTTGAGTTCCTAATGAACTTTAGCATCTTCCCTAATCACCATGTCATAATTGTGTTAAAGGTGATGTCTTTCATAGTTCTGTTAACTAAAGTTAGCATTTTTATTAAAGTGATATGCAACATGAATGCATCATTGGCCTTTATAAGAGTACATGTTGTGAAATTTGTGTAACTTACAAACTAGCTAAACTAATGTTGTTCCTTGCTTGGACAACAAAATTAAAGAATGCTTGGAGTTTAACTAGTTGTAATTTGTGTTGAGATCCTTGTGAAACTAGTTTCTTTCTTAAGTCCTATGGCTCATTGTTGCAAAAGGTGAAGTCTTTCTTGGCCTTCTTAATTAAAGTTAGCATTTTTGTGAAAGTCTATATGTTAACATAATTATCATTAGCCATTCATGCCAAATGTTCAATCTTTTATGCATGTTACCACCCTTTGTATTTTAAATACCAAGGATTTAATCCTTCATTAGGAACCATGCTTAATTTACTAATGTTTAGTAATGTTTGCATTTTAGTTAACATGTTGGTTATTGAAGTTGCGGTTTAATTCATTCCTTAAGCTTGCATTTTAATCCAAGTTGCATTTAATTCATTTCTTAAACTTGCACTGTGATCCAAGTTGCATTCTAGTTGCATTTTATCTCTTAGTTGCATTTTAATTCAACTTGCATTTTGGTCCATTTCTTAGTTGCATTTTAATTCAAGTGGTGGAACTTGTTTATGTCTTACTAACTTGGTGGCTTATGAAAAGTGTAAGTGGTTTAAATTAACTTATGGAAGCTATGTTATGGAGTATGTTTGTGGCAATGTGCAAAGGAACCCTAATTATTTCCCTTTAAAAAGTTTGCATTTCGGTGGAGATGAATTGTTAATGCAAGTTGTTCCACATGAATTCGCTAAGTGAATGGGAAATAATGCTTGTTTCAATGTGGCCAAGGGCTGTTGTGATACTGAAGGGAGATGTGGTTGTTCTTTTTATTCATGGAGCTTTTTATGTCACTTTAGAAGTGCATACTAAGTTCAAATGCAATGGGAATATGTTGACTTGTTGTTTAAATACAATTCTAATACGCTAGCCTTGTTGTTCCTTTATGTTATTTTTATGTCGCCTTAGTGTAGTTTAAATGCAATTCTCATATGTTAATAATGTTGTTTCCTTTACGTCACACTAATGTATGCCAGCTTACTTGATTTAAATGCTAATATAGTATAGGGTGTCTCAGTCTGCCACATGGCGGGTGAGCACCCTAGAAAAGGGGTTGGGCGAGAACTGGATACTAGTAGGATATGAGAGCTGGACTATGTTGTGATGATGTTGATGTACCTTGCTTAGTTTCGGGTACTTGTGGTTGTTACCGTACCTTGCTCAGTTTCGGGTACGATGAGTTGTGATGTTGTGGAGTTTTCCTCACTCGCACTCTGATGCGGGAGGATATGGGTGGAGTAAGAGAACCCGTTAAGGAAACAGTGCTCGTGTACCACTGGTGGGTGCTCCTTTCCACCCTTCCTTTGGCGTGAAGTCCAGTTCCTCATATTCAACGACACACCCAGCTTTCCAAATAAAATGTAATTAAACACTTAATTGCTGTAAATTTCCTATATGCAATTTTTGTTTCTTTTTCCTTGCCTGATGAGACTATGTTTATTTTCATGCCATGTACTATAGTGTGACAACTACAACATCCCCAAATTAATATTTAATTTTTGCACGAGTTGGGTTTCCTACTTGGACACGCCTTGTCGTGCTCCATTTTGTGGTTTTCAGGTGGAGTGAAGTTGGGGGGCAGCTGGTAAGAGGCTTGGAGTTGTGTGAGTTTGAGGTGTGGGTTGGATGTGAGATGAGCATGAGGGACCATTGTACTTTTGGGTTTTCTCGTGCGGTGAGCTGTTGATGTATATGGATGTTGGCGATATATAATAAAAGCAGTGTTTCTTTGGTTTAAGTGTGTTGTATATGTGTTGAGGCAATACACGTACTTCCCAGCACATGTGCAGTGGCCTACTGGTTCTATTGTGTTTTTCTTTTCTTCCTTCGTAACACTCACTACTCTGGGAAAACCTGGGACGGATTCGTACTTCTTGGGTATCTTGGGGAGCGGGGTATTACATTTGGTGGCCCATGCAGGTCATCACACTGCGATATGTATACGGATAGTATCTGTAGTACTCCCGTGTGTTTGGGGGTAGATGTATCCTAAGGTGGGTAGGGGTGCTTTTGACCTATCCACCTTAGGGTTAGACTCTTAGCCTTATACAATGCTTAATATGGTATATGTGTATGACGTGTAACACATGTAAGATGTGATGGATATAAAGAGTTGAGATTATGGAGGTATGTATATATAGGATGACTATGAGTTTACATGGTTAAGTGGAGTTATAGTATATATATGTGTATGAATGCATAGAAGTATGAGTAAATATATCTATATCTGTATAGATGTTATGGTTGTGTGAATATGGATATGGATGGCTAGTGGGATATATATATATATATATATATATATATATATATATATATATATATATATATATATATATATATATATATATATATATATATGAGTTAAACTATGTGTCTGAATATTTTGTGTGCATGTATACTTGTGTGGCTGCGGGTGGCATTAGGGGCTATGAGTACGTATACGTGCATATGCCCTCTGCTTGTATGTATGTAGATGCATATATATGAATGTGCCAATGTAGTTGTGTGCATTTTGGATGTATATATATGTGTGTGTATATATATATACATACACACATACATACATACATACATATATATACATACTAGTCTATAACCCGTGCCCGAGGGCATGGTTCAATTTAGGTATTTCCCCCCTCAAAATCTTAGTTCCCCCGAAAATGTGTGCACGATTCATTTTAGATATTCTCCCTCAAAATCTTAGTTCCCCTGAAATTGTGTACATGCTTCATTTTAGAAATCCTCCCCTCAAAATCTTAGTTCCACAATCAAAGTCTTAGTTCCCCAAAATTTAGGTCACCTCAAGAGATTTTAGTTCTCACATTGTTTAATTACTCACAAAATTTTTAGTCACTGACAAAAATGTTAGTCCCCCAATATGTAGTTCGTTTCTAAATATTTTTGTAAAGTTAGTTGCATTTCTCCCACATTTTTAGACGAAATATTCTATAAAGATGGGAGCTAAAAACTTGTTACAGTATTAAGATACATGAACAAACAAAAAAATAGAGATGGACGTAAAAATTAGCCATGTCACCAAAACCTAGGAGTGCAGAAGTTGGCATCATTGATCAAAATATGTGCATTAGCCATGTCACCACGTTCCCCCCAATCACATCCAACCATGAAAACAATTGAAATTGGTGAAGTAAAAACACCACGAAAGAAACTATTGAAATTTACATTTCTAACATCAAAAAGTCGCACCTTAATAATGTTACACAAAAGTAATGTAGATCTAGTTCTATTAGTCTAAGCCAAGTAGCAACATAATAATATTTACATTTGTTACATCAAAAATACATCTGCTACATCAAAGCTGTTAATACACAATCCATCACGGCTCAACAGGATATGAATTTGAAATACTTGCTACAGAATTTGAATTTGAAAACTGGATAATACACAATACACAATCCCCTTCAATACTTGTTACAGAATTTGAATTTGAAAACTGGATATGCACTCAAATTGACTTGCTATAATGTTTGAGTACAAAACATTATATTTGGGTATCCTGGATATTCTGTAGCATTTGATAATTGTATCAAAACTTATATAATATCCTATAGGAAGTTAAACTTCCAATTTGATAATTTTTGCAAATTTGATAGTTTTGAGTACTTGCTATAATGTATTCAAGCATTTGGAAGTGTTTAATTGTGTTATCATGAAGTTTAACTGTTTAAGTTTAACTGAACTTCCAATTTGCAAATTATTTGATAATATCATTTTTGAACTTTTGACGATCCCAATTTCCAATAAACTTCCAAATTGAACTTTTGAAGATCCCAATTTGCTATCTGTAGCATTTGATAATTGTATCAAAACTTATATAATCTCATGTAGCAAGTTAAACTTCCAATTTGATAATTTTTGCAAATTTGATAATTTTGAGTACTTGCTATAATGTATTCAAGCATTTGGAAGTGTTTAACTGTGTTATCATGAAGTTTAACTATTTAAGTTTAACTGAACTTCCAATTTGCAAATTATTTGATAATATCATTTTTGAACTTTTGAAGAACCCAGTTTCCTATAAACTTCCAAATTGAACTTTTGAAGATCCCAATTTGCTATAAATTTGGAAATTGAACTTTTGCAGATCCCAGTTAAACAGTTAAACTTGAACTTTATAGCAAATTTGGAAATTTATAGCAAATTTATAGCAAATTTGCAAATTTAAAGCAACTGGGATCTTCAAAACTTCCGACTTCCAAGTTCACAGATAATATCATTTTTGCAAATTGGGCTCACCTTCAAAACTTCCAATTTGCAATGATATTTCAAACTTGGAAGTTTGAAATAAAATCATATTTGGAATAGCCAAATATGATATTATTGATATTTCAACATCGTATCAAAACTTTGAGTACTCAAGCATTATATCAAGTAATCAAGCATTTGGAAGTTTAACATTATAGCAAGTACTCAAGAATTCAAAAAACATATTTGGAATATGCAAATATGATATTATTGATTTTAATTTTTGCAAAAGTTCAAAATCATTTTTGCAATGTACTCAAGCATTTATACAAAACTTCCAATTTGTATCAAATCCTGGATATCCTGTAGCAAGTTAATGTACTCAAAATTTGATACAAATGCTTTATCATTTGAAAAATGGATATCCTGTAGCAATACTCATTTGAATTTGATACAAATTCAAGTTATCCCCTTCAAACTTAAAATTGAGTACTTTAGAAACATTTGAAATCTGTAGCAAGTATTTCATATCCCCAGTTATCCCCTTCAAATTCAAGTTATCCCCTTCAAGTTTGAAACATTTGAAAATCTGAAATTATCATTCACCTATCAATTATTAGCCAAATAGGCCAGATTTCATATCCCCAGTTTATTTGCACTCAAACTTATTTGCACAGGATATTTCAAAAGTTCAAGTTATTAGCCAAATAAGTTTGGATATTTGCAAATAAGTTTGGATGCCAGGTGAATGATAATATATCATGTGCAAATAAGCACAGTGAATGAAATCTGGCCTATCCTGTCAATTATTAGCCAAATAAGTTTGGATATTTGCAAATAAGCATTTGAGTGCAAATCTGAGCTGCAGCCGTCAGATAAAACTTCAAGTTCAAAAGTTCAAGTTTAAGTTTGACAGGATATGCACTCAAATTTCATTCACATAATATTTTAAGTTGAGAGAACAACTCCATTCTCAAGTGTAATAACGTTTGAATTTGGAGAGAACAACTCAATATCCTATCAATTATCCGGAGCTGTAATAACACTCAATTCTCAAGTTTAAATCCTTACACTTGAGAATCAAAAATTTATCTTTTACACTCAAATTCGAAATAGCTGTAATAACACTCAAAATTGATTCAAAACTTCATTCATAGAATTCATTCAAAAATTATGGGGATGGAGGAATCCTGATGTTGAAATTTTTGATTGAGTTTAAACTGAAATATCCTGATGTTGAAATTGATACTTCATTCAAAAATTCATTGAGATATCCTGAGAATTCATTCAAAAATTAGCAACTCATTCAAAATTCTGTGAATTCAAAATTTGATATACATATTCTTATAGATCTCCCATAGATTCACAAAAATTCAATGAATTTGATACAAATTCATTGAGATATCCTACATTCAATTAAGTTGATACAAATTTTTGTGCCCCAAAAAATTTTATTCACACTTATCTAATTTTAGACATTACTTTCCAAATCAAAACAATGAATTGAAAATGCACCTGTAGTGTGTTGACCAAAATGGCATCAACAGCAATAGCCTCATCAACGGAACCACTTGTAGGAGCCGATGCCTTATTGTTGTTATCATTTCTCAATATCCGATCTTGAGACTGAATGGGGGACACATTTACAAAAATTAGATCACAAACTCTCATCAAACAACATTTAATTCACGTACCAATTTGGGATAAAAATGAAATATTTTCAGAAAAATACTAATAAAAGGCACTGAATTCAGATTGATATGCGGTGTGTCATTAACCTTATTCTAGAAATAATCCTTCCAACATTATTCCAAAAACACAAACACCCATTAGTCATTGAATCATAGCCTTTGCATTAACAAACATCATTAGTATGATCACAGCCTTTTCATTCAAAATACTAACACAAATCCACGATTTTCTTCCTTAATATAATCACAACCTTTTCATTCAAAAATCAGTAACAGGATAGGTGCCCCAATTTGATTCTTTACATAAACAAACATCCTCCTATTTCTCCATAAGAAAATGGAAACTTCCTAAATTAACAAATGCACACACAAATTATAAAAGTGGGTCCTCAAATTTTTCAATCAAATTTGATTAAAAAATGTGCAAAAACTTAAGCAAACCAATTAAGCAAATTAACCCAATTCCAAGCTGTGCGCAACCACTCTTATGTACTTTTAAAACAACACAGTAAAATTGGATGACATCAAATAATAGATACATAAGCAAATCATCTATAATATCATAGCATGACACATTAAAATTCTATATTCTTGATATTAAATTTTAAGGTTTACAATTTCCTTTAAAAAATCACAAAATAAAATAATGAATTATTCAAACAAAAAACTCATTATGCATTAATGAGCGAATCAACGAATATGTTTGAAAATATAAGTCTACCATGGTTTGCACGCTTGGAATCATAAATTGATCTGTCAAGCTGATAATTTCACAGTCTACAATGGATAATCAATGAACACTAATGGTTTTTTATCTCTGCTTTACTCAAAGTAATATCAATAGAGAGAAACCATAGCATTAGAATTGAAATGATAATCATAAATTGATCTGTTAAGCTGATAATTTCACAGTCTACAATGGATAATCAATGAACACTAATGGTTTTTATCTCTGCTTTACTCAAAGTAATATCAATAGAGAGAAACCATAGCAATATAATTGAAATGATAATGATGCTAATGATGCCCAAGACAAATGCTTTAATGTACCAGGACCACATGGAAAAGGGTTATTAGCAAAACTGTGAAAAGGATCTATGTTCAGGAAATTTGATGGAATGTATATGAGGTTGATATCTATTTCAATGAGAGGTTTTTGGTAGTTTAATTCCAACTCAACACATGATTCAAGTTTTGCAACTCATGCAGATTAATTTAAATCCCACATTATGGCTATGGAATTAGCAAGGTGTTCATGTGCTGCATCTATTTCAAAGAGAGATTTTTTGGTTGGTAGTTACTCTCAACTCAACACCAGAAACCTCAAGGAGTTTGGAGCATTCCATGGATGGTGTATCGAAATGGTAGGCATTATTGCAAGCTCAGGAATCCAAGTTCTCACATAGTCTCCATTAGGATCAAATTTGTAACCTTGAAACTTGATTTTAAAAAATGAGCTAATTAAGAGATAGTTATGCAACTAATTCAATTGTACTGGAAACTAAAATAGACAATAAGGAAAAATAAGAACACTTGTTTTTAAAAAAATATCTAGAATAACCAATTTCTGAAACTACAAAACCATCTTTTGAAAGTTATAATTCATATTTGAAATTTACTGCTTTCAACTTTCATTTATCCATTCTCCATGGTGTATGTAACCCTTTGTTCATGGTCAATCCACTGGCATACGTTTTTGATTAAATTCAATCCCAGGGAAAATAGTGGTGTCATTGCCATGGTGTACTGAAATGTGGTGCTTTGACATCATAAATAGTACATAGCCAAAATCCAATGGGCCAATTGTGTGGCTTCACTATTGAAATTGTTGCATTGATGAACAACAAAACACAACCGGGAAGATCTGCAGCACATGGGATAACATAATAACCACGAATGAATTGCAAGACTTGACCTATATATCAAACAGATCATTTCTCTAAGCAAACTGATCAATTTGAAATGCCAAAAGTATATTTTTGGCTACCCAAATTTCATTTTAAAATATAATTTATGTTAAATAATGATATTAACAGTTTTGACGTGGTATATAACATTATAACATTGTTCATATTTGAAATTTGATTCAACGGGACATTATGAGGACACTTTCATGTTAACATGATTCAAACCATTTCAAGTGATTAATGATTCAAACCATTATCAGTTTGCTTTCAGTGTATGGAATTCCATACTGAGAGATTCCATGCAAATTTGAAATTCCATACATGATTAATCATGTATGAGAGATAGTCCTGTTTTAGCATGTCCTCATAATGTCCTGTTATGAACATTATCAGTTTTTAGCATGTTGAAATTTGAAATAGTCTCATGAAATATTCTCATGGAATTTGAAATATATGGGCAAATATTCTCATGGAATTCCATATTCCATATCTTCAGAAAATTTGAAATTCCATGTAGTTATTGAACTTTAATTTCAAATGCCCAAATTCCATATCTTCAGAAATTTCAGAATTTCAAATTCCATGAGAAATATTCTCAAAGTATACTCTTCTGAAATTTGAGAATTTCAGAATTTCAATACTCAAATTCCATATCAATAACTCAAATTTCAGAAGAGTATACTGCATGAGAAAAATTTGAAGACTCAAATTTGAATTTGGGCATAAGAAAAATTCAAGTTCAAAATTAAATTCAATTTCAACACCATATTCATTTTTCTCTCAAAAATTATATCAACATTTCATTTGATAATTTCAGGTTATGGTCAACATTTTTCTTATATCATCAAATACCATGGCATAAATCAAATTAACAAAAAATAGAGTTAAGGTGCAACATTTTGAAATTAACAAAATCCAGCTCTCTTTCATGCAGGTATACTTTCTCTCAACATTCAACAGGACACCTTCTCTCAACATTCAACATGATTCAACAGGACACGTTCTCTCAACATTCAACATGACACTGAAAGCAGAGAGGACGTGATTTTGTTAATTTTGAGCCTCAACATTCAACATTCAACTTGCAAAACCCAAAAAAAATATCTCAATAACCTGACAGTTGAACTCACCAAGGGTTGAGGTGCAGAGGACGTGATGAAGCTAGCAAACTCATAAAGCTCACCAAGGGTTGAGTTGCTGAGGCCGTGATGAAGCTCAAAGCGCTGAAATGGGTGTGCTCTTCTTGATGAGGGTGAAATAAAGTAAAAGAAAAAAAATTAAGGAGAAGAGGAAGAGCTAACCGAGGTAGAAGATGAGGGTGCTCTGTGTGATGTGCTTGCTCTTCGTGCTCTCCCTTGCTCTTCGTTGTTGAGCTGGAGGTAGAAGAAGATGGCGTTGTTGAGCTGGAGGTAGAAGAAGATGGCGAGGAGGAACGTGTTCTCTCCCGTGCTCTTCGTGCTCTCCCTTTGGTCTGCTGGAGCTTGGCGGGCAAAATTCACAGCAGCATGGCTGAGAGCAAATGGCTGAGAGCTTGAGGAGGATGTGATCAAAATGGAGGAGGGTGAAATTTTTCCCTCCATTTTGTGATGTGATCAAAATGGCTGAGAGCAAACGCAAATTGTGATTTCAAAATTTATAAAAAATTGATATTTTAGGTGATGTGATCAAAATATGTGATGTGATTTGATTTCTTATATCCAATATCTCATATCTCAATTTCTCATACCCTATATACAATCTATATAAACATCACACCCAATTACACATAACCAAAACCAAATTCTCCTATCCATTATCTTTTATCCATTATCTCTTAACAAAAATCTCTTATACAACAATACGCATATTCACATACAACAATACACATAACCAATATCTCTTATCCAATATCTCTTATCCAATAACCCATGATAACATCCCTGTTTTATAATATAGATATTTTTTTTGCAAGGTAAGTATGAATTTGTATTAAAGATTAAATATTTACAAAGTGGTCTGATACCAAAATTCTGGACTAAGTGACTAGGGGAGAGGACACAAGCGTCGTCACCCTAGATCAAATGGCCAAGAATCCATTCTCAAGACCACAACAACAAAGAAGAAAACAAGACAAGATACAAGCTAATTGGCTGATCAAGGCATACAAAATCAACCAATACCGCAAATATCCCAGTTACCAAAGATATCTGCAGCATTAGGACATATATCTTCAGAATTGCGCATGATTATTCGAACATCCGCAACGACGTCATCAAATAGAGCAGTCTTTGGTTTACTCTTATTATCAAATATCCGCAACAGTTATCAAATATCCGCCTGTTGCGTTCACGCCAAAGGTGCCATACCAACGAAGCAAGTACTGTTCTAGCAAGGGTACATAGCTGGCCGGTTTTTTTAAATTTCTCCATATAAAATTCTCCTACCGAAGCCAAAGTAAGCTCATCAGGTCCCAGTTGGCCGAGTTTAAGTAGTGACCTGCGCATGACATAATGGGAGTAAGGGCATTTGAAATATAGGTGTTCTACAGTTTCCGGTTCCTCCAAACACAGCTCGCAGGTAGTTGAGGTAAGGTCCAGCCAGCTGTCCATGCGCATCTTAGTGGGGAGTTTGTCCTTGAAGGCACGCAATAGAGTTATAGAGAATTTTGGGGTGTGCTTGCTGTACCAAACAAGGCTGTGAAAAGTGAAAGGGGGAATTTTCTCTCGCACAGTGTCCCATGCTTCCTTAAATCTAAAGGCAGCGTCATTTTTCCAAGCCCAATAATCCAGCCCTGAAGATAATATCATATGCTGAAAATGATGTCTCAGATTTTGGATGTCGGGACATTCGATCCACCTTGCACCGTCCCAATAGTCGGATACTCGCTTTTTGCTGGCGCCATCAGGAATATTGTGTTGCAATTTTAGAGGTCCACAGGGGAGCCAGTTATCATGCCAAAATAGGGTATCTTTCCCATCTCCAACCTTTCTCACAATTATTTTCTGCGAAAGGCCTCTGCACTGAAGTAGAAATTTCCAAGTACCCAATTGTGTTGCAAGTCCTTTTGCTTCATAGAAATTTGAAGAATCCTTATATTTGCCCCGCATGTACTCTGCCCAAAGCCCTCTACACCTGAGAAGTCTCCATGTAAGCTTAATACCAGTCGCGTGATTGAGGTCAGCCAGCAATCTTAGTCCAATTCCCCCTTCCTCTTTAGGCCTGCAAGAGTCGCGCCACGACAAAGTTTTTGTAGGGCCCCAGATGAACTTTCTACACATAGATGTTAAGGTACACAACACAGAATTAGGGAATTTATACACTTGTACCCAGAACATAATCATACCATAAATTACTGATTTAACCAACTCTATTCGCCCAGCAATCGAAAGAGTAGCAGAAGTCCAACCGCTCATCCGCTTTCTGCACTTATCAATAAGCCTGTAGTACATTTGAGCCTTGGGGTATTTGGGAGACAGGGGGAGTCCAAGGTAGGTAGTGATAGCATGTCCATGTCTAGCTCCAAGATAATTAGCAAGATCACCCGGATTTTTAACTCCTTTGCTAAACATAGAAGTACTTTTATCCCAATTAATCTGAAGACCTGTAAAGTTCTGGAATTCTTCAAGAAGTATTTTAATGCCCCTGAATGATTTTTTGTTAGCACGGCAGAAAACCAACAGATCATCAGCAAAAATCGGATGAGAAATAGAACCCGTTCGCCGCATAGGCTGGATACTCCCTTTAGTCAGGGCCTTGGCCAGTAGCAGTGTGAAGCATTCCATAATAATGACAAAAAGGTATGGAGAAAGGGGATCACCTTGCCTGAGCCCTCTGTTACCTCCAAAGTGTCCCACAGGAGATCCATTAACCATTACGGAAAAGGATGCCGTGGAAATACATTCCCTAATCCACCCAATGAACTTATGGCCAAACCCCATCTGATGCAAGATGAAATAGACAAAGTCCCTGTTAACACTGTAAAACGCCTTTCTGAGATCAAGTTTTAAACATGCTCTGGACCCCATTGGGTTGCTAAAATCTCTGATTTGCTCATGAGCCAACAGAGCACAATCAGAAATCAATCTCCCCTGTAAGAAAGCTGATTGGTTCGGGGAGACTAGATCATGGATAAATCTCTGCAGCCTGTTGCAAATGATTTTGATAATAACCTTGTAGATAACATTGCAACATGCAATAGGCCTGTAATCACCCAAGGAAGAAGCATTAGTGTTTTTTGGTACCAAAGTAAGGAACGTGTGATTTACCTGCCTCAACATGCAACTTGATCTGAAGAAAGATTGCACTGCGGCCACAACATCAGGGCCAATAATGTTCCAATTATGCTGGTAGAAAAAGCCATTAAACCCATCTGGGCCTGGTGCTTTGGATGCGCCAATACTGAAAACCGCTTCTTTGATTTCATCAGCACTTACCATTCTTTCAAGCCACTTGGCTGTTTCTAGTTTGATCTTCTTCTTGGGCACAAGCTTTGGAAAAACATTCCAATAGGTGTTTTGATTATAAAGGGACTCATAGAAGTTAGCCGCATCAGATTTAATGTCATCATATTATTTACTTTGGAGACCATTGACATCCACCAGGTGGGTCAAGTTATTGCGACATTGCCGGGCTTTCATTGCATTGTAGAAGAAACTAGTATTTCTGTCACCAAGGTCCAACCAATCCTGTCTGCTTCTCTGACGGTACATCTCCTCTTCCTGTCCCAATAAGGTAGCAAGCTCATTTGCCAATTTACGCTCTCTTTCCTGGAGGCTACTATCATATGGATGAGAGATATCACACCTAATAGCCTCCAGCTGGGTGCGGCAATTGTGGATTAAGTTATTAGCTTGGTGACCACTTGCCCAGAGCTTAAGCTCCAATTTAACTCGCCTTAGTTTACTAGCCAGACGATACATACTGGAGCCACGGATTCTATGCTCCCAGGAAGAATTAATAACATCATAAAAGCCAGGCAAGTTGATCCAGTGATTAAAGAATTTAAACGGCTTTGGATCAGTGATTACCTGAGGATGGAGATTGACAATCATGGGGGCATGATCACTGGTGTGCGGATCCAAATATGCATAGAAAGAGTCGGGGAGCTTGTTAATCCACACCTCATTGCAAAGAACCCGATCCAACTGTGCCAAAATACGCCTCAAACCCATCCGTTTATTACACCAACTTAGTCGTGAACCACTGTATTTGAGGGTCTGCAATCGACAATCAATAATACAATTATTGAAGTCATAGATAGTGCTAGGCTCCACCCTCCGCCCTCCAATTTTCTCATTGGACGACAATATACAATTAAAATCTCCTCCTACAATCCACGGCTCATTGCACAAGATAGCCGCATCCCCCTTAAGATCCTTCCAGAGTTGCTTCCTTTCATTACAGAAGTTGCTTCCATAAACCGCAGACAGAGCAAACGAGAAACCCCCAGTATTGACATGTGTTAGTGTAAGGAGGGGGCTTAGTGTGAAAAGCGTTAGGGTTAGTGGCATTTTTGTAATTAATAGGGAGTGTGTGTGCATAGTAGAGGAGTGTGTAAGTAATGGCACATTGTGTTTAAGGTTAGGTGTGAGTGTATAATAAGATGACATGTGTAAAGGTATGGCAAACGTGTAAAAAAAGAGATTTTTTAGAAGAGACATATTTAATAAAAAAACCCTTCTACATATTATTATAAAGAGATAATTCTAGAAGGGATATTTTTATTAAAGTAATGGCAAACTTGTAAATATGGGGATATTTAGAAGAGATATTTTGACTTTAATAATTCCTACTCCTACATTCTTCTTTCTTTTCTTTGTCTTTGTCTTTCATGTTTTTCATGTTTCTTTTTCTTTCCCCATTATGGCCGAATTCTCCAAAATTACAAAAAAACTAACAAACAAACAAAAGCAAGGAGGAAGAGAAAGGGAAAAGAGAAGAGGATCAAGGAGGAGGAGTTTATCTACAACCTCAAATGAGGTAGGATACCCTACTTGTGAAATAAATCTTAATTTGGATGGTTGTGTTAGTTGTTGCACTAATTAGAGGGCAACTTGTAGTTTTTAGTTGAGTTCCTAATGAACTTTAGCTTCTTCCCTAATCACCATGTCATAATTGTGTTAAAGGTGATGTCTTTCATAGTTTTGTTAACTAAAGTTAGCATTTTTATTAAAGTGATATGCAACATGAATGCATCATTGGCCTTTATAAGAGTACAAGTTGTGAAATTTGTGTAATTTACTAAGTAGCTAAACTAATGTTGTTCCTTGCTTGGACAACAAAATTAAAGTTTGCCCGGAGTTTAACTAGTTGCAATTTGAGTTGAGATCCTTGTGAAAACTAGTTTCTTTCTTAAGTCCTATGGCTCATTTGTGCAAAAGGTGAAGTCTTTCTTGGCCTTCTTAATTAAAGTTAGCATTTTTGTGAAAGTCTATATATTAACATAATTTCATCATTAGCTATTCATGCCAAATGTTCAATCTTTTATGTATGTTACCACCCTTTGTATTTTAAATACCAAGGATTTAATCCTTCATTAGGAACCATGCTTACTTTACTAATGTTTGGTAATGTTTGCGTTTTAGTTAACATGTTGGTTATTGAAGTTGCGGTTTAATTCATTCCTTAAGCTTGCATTTTAATTCACGTTGCATTTAATTCATTTCTTAAACTTGCACTGTGATCCAAGTTGCATTCTAGTTGCATTTTAATCTCTTAGTTGCATTTCAATTCAACTTGCCTTTTTTTTCCATTTCTTAGTTGCATTTTAATTCAAGTGGTGGAACTTGTTTATGTCTTACTAACTTGGTGGCTTATGAAAAGTGTAAGTGGTTTAAATTAACTTATGGAAGCTATGTTATGGAGTATGTTTGTGGCAATGTGCAAAGAAACCCTAATTATTTCCCTTCAAAAAGTTTGCATTTCGGTGGAGATGAATTGTTAATGCAAGTTATTCCACATGAATTGGCTAAGTGAATGGAAAATAATGCTTCTTTGGCTAAGTGAATGGGAAATAAAGCTTGTTTCATTGTGGCCAAGGGCCGGTTGTGATATTGAAGGGACATGTGGTTGTTCTTTTTTATTCATGGGGCTTTTTATGTCACTTTAGTAGTGCATACTAAGTTCAAATGCAATTGGAATATGTTGGCTTGCTGTTTAAATACAATTCTAATACGCTAGCCTTGTTGTTCCTTTATGTTTTTTATGTCGCCTTAGTGTAGTTTAAATGCAATTCTCATATGTTAACGATGTTGTTTCCTTTACGTCACACTAATGTATGCCAGCTTACTTGATTTAAATGCTAATAAAGTATCGGGTTGTCTCGGTCTGCCACATGGCGGGTGAGCACCCAAGAAAAGGGGTTGGAGAGAACTGGGTACTAGTAGGATATGATGGCTGGACTATGTTGTGATGATGTTGATGTACCTTGTTCGTTTTCGGGTAATTGTAGTTGTTGCCGTACCTTGCTCAGTTTCGGGTACGATGAGTTGTGATGTTGTGGAGTTTTCCTCACTCGCACCCTGATGTGGGAGGATATGGGTGGAGTGAGAGGCCCCGTTAAGGAAATAGTGCTCGTGTACCACTGGCAGGTGCTCCTTATCACCCCTCCTTTTGGGTGAAGTCCAGTTCCTCATATTCAATGACACACCCAGCTTTCCAAATAAAATGTAACTAAACACTTAATTTTTGTAAATTTCCTATTTGCAATTTTTGTTTCTTTTTCCTTGCCTGATGTGACTTTGTTTATTTTCATGCCTTGTACTATAGTGTGACAACTACAACATCACCAAATTAATATTTAGTTTTTGCACGAGTTGGATTCTTACTTGGACACGCTTTGACATGCTCCATTTTGTGGTTTTCACGTGGAGTAGAGTGGGGGAGGGTAGCTCGTAGGAGGCTTGGAGTTGTGTGAGTTTGAGGTGTGGGTTGGGTGTGAGATGAGCATGAGGGACCATTGTACTTTTGGGTTTTCTTATGGGGTGAGCTGTTGATGTATATGGATGTTGGCGATATATAATAAAAGTAGTGTTTCTTTGGTTTAAGTGTGTTGTATATGTGTTGGGGCAATGCACGTACTTCCCAGCACATGCGCAATGGCCTGCTTGTTCTAATGTATTTTTCTTTTCTACCTTCGTAACATTCGCTACTCTAGGAAATCCTGTGACGGATTCGTACTTCCTGGGTATCTTGGGGAGCGTGGCGTTACAGATGACCAGACCCGTCAGACGGGTCGATGATGGCACACTTCGACCCTACCTCCTATCAGACACGGGCCGTTGGCTGTGCAGCCGCCTGATTTCCACTTCCACCTCTGCCACAGAGGTTTTTTGTGGCAGTTTCTTCACTTTCTTTGCCCTCATGCTGGGCCTAGACCTTCCTGTCGATCTCTTGGTCTCCGTCGGGCCCACCACACTAACTACAGATGTGCTTGCATGTATGCACATCATCAGGCCCTACGATGAGCGCCATTGGATCTACCTCTTAGGCTTCCAGCATAAGCATCACATGGTCCTCCCACGCTTTGACCTTACACACGTTGAGCTTGTCCACTTAGACTGTCTACTTCCTGGCGTGCTCCATATTCCACCCATACACATCCTGGAGCCCAGAGGACCACCCGCTGAGGAGGGTGATGATGATTGGGAGCTTAGCTTCGAGGAAGACTGTGAGAGAAGCCATCCCCACCACTCCCACACCTTTAGCGAGCACTTCTGTCAATGTCCCTAACACTACCACGCCTTCCACCACTATAGCTAAGAGATTATGGGTAATCCACACTTCTAGCACCGAGGTCACTACATGTTAAGGGCAAAATTGACTGGTACAGTTGTCAAGCTGACGGAGACTCGAGGTGCTGAGCTGGAGCCTAGTCAGCCTTTAGAATGAGACCCTTTATTGCGGGAACCGGGGTCGGTAGTTGATGGTTGATGATGGTACGACCGTTGATTGACCTAAGAATGACCGCCTGATAGGTTGTTTGAGGTTGAAGAGCCCGATATCGACCTCGGGCATTGGATGTCGAACGTCGATCTGCACCACAGGGAGTTGTTAGGGGGGTTGGATCTGGGTTCTGACCCAAATCCCATCTGATGCTTAAGTTAGTAGGAAACTTAAGGAAGAGAGGGAGCTTGGTGTAGCTGAGATCGACCCATCGGGGTTCGTCTCTAGACTAACGATGCAAGCTCGTATATGGAGTGATGAAATAAGAAGATAGAGTTCGCTGTATCAAATCTCGTACCTTGAAGATAGAACCCCCTTTCCCTCTATCCATCGACGTATTTATATGCAGCTCTCCGTTGATGATCCGTAACTGCCCCTTATTAATTAGGGCACGATCTTCTCCGAGATTCGAGCTAATGGTTGCCATTTATTCGGACCCATTAACTCCTCCTTGAATGTCGGCACAGATCTAACAGTCGTTTAATTCATTCGCCTGACTCAGTTGTAGCCCGGGTAAAGTGTGGGGGTAACGGGTCGCGGATGATAAATAAGTCGGGTTGTGGATTCCCAAATTGGGTTCATATCCGTGCACTAATAATAGCCCCCATCATTCGTTCTCGAGAGATAGTGCTGATCGAGGCCGAATGATGAGTACTTTCATTAAATGGGACATGACATTTGGAGCGGCTGATTTGATTCGTGCCGCCAAAACTTTTCGTCTTCAGATGATCTCAACCGTCGCTTTTGGTGATTATCCGACATGTGTCAATTATTGGGTACTAAGCCGGTGAAGTCCCTTCGCGTATAAGAAACTGGAGTTGTGAATTCAAGGGCTTTTTGTGCTCATGTCCCTTGGCAACTAGAGGAAATCATCTTCTTCCACTTGCTTCTGACAATCAAAGATGGCAAGCGGCGCTTACAGAGACCTGACCTCTGAGCTGGAGCGGGCTTACGAGGAAGATCGGAAGAGAAAAGGGTTGAGGAGGAAGAGGATGAAGCGGAACACTCCCTTTCGGATCTGGGGGGGCTGGAGGCTCCTCGAGCTAGGCTGCTGGAGCTCTGAAGGCGGCCCCTTCAGATTCTCACGGCGATGCTGAAACTCCTGCCATCCCGCCTATTGATAGGTGGCCCTATGAGGACATTGTTACTCTGGTCTCTCTGGTCGGCCCCATCTCACCGGAGTTTGGCCATTTTCTTCTGTCGAACCGCATTTTGGCCAACCACCCGGTGGAGACCCAGGGGGAGCCCTATCGACCCCCGTTCGCCGTGGGAATGGATGAGTCGGCCCTCCTGGACCTTGGGATGGGGGCTCGTCTGGCGGAGAACATTACTCTGTCGAGGGACTACGAATTCCTACAGGGGGGTCGACCTCGAGACGATGGCCAACTGTTTTGTTCGTAGTGGCCTTCAGGGTTGTAGCCACCGAGCCTTCCTCCTGTGCTTCCCTTTCTGTTTTTGCTGATTTTCATTCTTCTGTAGGTGACCCTTTTCGGTGCATGCCTGTGCCGCAGGGCCCTCGACTTGATCGAGGGACATCGCTGGTTGGCGGCTGTCGAGTGATCACACCTTATTTCACACCTTTTTTCCGCATGATTGCATGCCATTTAGATCGCTCAAATCACGCTTTTCACGATTTATCGACAATATTGCGATACTTTTCACGACTTGTTGTTTTTGTCGTATTTCAGGAGATTTGGAGCGATTTGGAGTGATCCCGAGATACACCTACTCCAGAGTGTCACCGATGACTTCCCCGAGGGGTATTTTGCTATTGGAGAGGAGCGGAAGAAAGAACGTCGTAGGAGCGACGAGGAGGCAAAAACAATCAGAATGGGCATTTTTGGTGTCTCACTCGGCCGAGTGAAGGAGTCACTCGGCCGACCAGCGAGACCCCGCTCGGCCGACCAGATCGGACACGCTTCATGTGTGCACTCGGCCGAGCATCAGAAGCCACATCGGCCGAGTGACGAAACCCCGTCCACCCGAGTGGCACTCAGACGACGCCCATCAAAAAGAGCCAACTTACTGTTTTTCGTCTGCCTGAGCTTCAGAAGACCCACTCGGCCGAGTGGAAAATGCCGACCGACCGAGTATATAGAAGCCATCGGCCGAGTGACGACAACTCACTCGGCCGAGCGACGCCCGAAGTGAAGACTCCCAAGACCCCAGACTTACTGGAAATTCTCAGGGTTTCTCACTCAGCCGAGCGACTTTTGTCACTCGGCCGAGTGAGCCGCGCTGCCTGTAGCGTAAATTGCGATTTTCAGGCTGCGCAGGGGCATTTTGGTCACAGTTTTTGGACGATTTTGGGGGGTATTTAACCCCAGTTTTTAACCTAGGTTAGAGAGCTTTCCTTTGCTTTTTGCAGCTTTTTAGATTAAACGTTTTGGCTTTTGATTCTTGTGGTTGGAGAGGAGAGGAAAGTTTATTTTTGTTGGATTCTTGGAGAACTCTATTGGTTTGTCTCCCTCTCCACTAAAAATCTCATTTTTATTGCTTATTTGAATATTGGGATGAATTCTATTGTTATTTCAATTGATTATTCTTGTATTTGTGATATGAATTGTGAGTAGTCCTAACGTCTTGGGGCGTGGGGATGAACCCTACGAGCCCAATTTCCGATTTGTGATGATTTGGTAGAAATATTGCTAGGATTTCTATTAGGGTTAGTTTGGGATCGATATACTACGGATAGCTAGGTGTTCATGTCGATTGGGATTTGCAAGAGATTGGATCCCAATTCGATAGGAAACCCTAGAAATCCGAATTGGGTTGAAATTGAGTTTCCGTAGTATCGTTTTGCAAGAGATTGGACCGATACTAGGGTTCTCGGTTGCAATTCCATACCGATACCCGTTTGCAAGAGATTGGACGGGTAGGAACTATCCCAACTTAGGTCGTGGCCCGAGTTTGCACGAGAGTGGGCTCGGGGCGCGATTGAGCGATGATGTTGATCCTAATGCTAGCTTGCCTAGGCTAGGGTTTGCAAGAGATTGGACCCAAAACCTAGGATAGCTATAGACCGGCAACAGCGAGAGAGCGTGAGCTAGGTTTTACATTCAGTTGCAACTAGTTCATCCGAAATTCTACCCTAGCAATTGTGACACCAATGAATCACATTAACAAGATACGGTGAGTAGTGGGGATTCCCCATTCCCTAGGCGTCCTTATTTAATTTTATATCTCCATACTTTGTCTGACGATTGTGACAGGATCGCCAAAGGCAAATTCCCTCTTTTCTGTTCCTATAGCCAGGTTGTTCGGAGCATGCACTGTCATTCGTCCTCCCTGTGTTCGATACCCGCTCGCCGCTACACCGTGTGCTTGCGGTAAAACTACACGGTCGCTCTTTTGGGTTACATTCGGAAGCGATCAAGTTTTTGGCGCCGTTGGGAGGCGATAGTGTTTGATCTTATCACCCTAGCTATTTCTTCTTTCTGTTTTATTTCTTTATTTTTATCTAACCCTTCCACTGTGCTAATCATTTCTTTGAAACTCTGTTTTCCCATTGCATGTACATGAGATCAACGGCGGACCCTGAAGCTATATTATTTGATCCCGAGATTGAACGTACTGTGCGGAGAATTAGAGCGGAGAGGAGACAAGATCCAGAAGGGAGGTTTATGACCAACCCGAAAACTGCGGAACAATTGGCGGCAAGAATGGCGAGGATCATTTCCATTCGCAATAGGCTTCGGCCTAAGACCTCTTCTACGACCTCGTCCATTACCATACCGGAGTTGGCGGCTGACAAGAATTTTGAGCTGAAGACTGGACTAGTGGTTCTGATGCAGCAGGATCCATTTCATGGGAACGCCCATGAAAATCCCCACTAACATATCCAGCTATTTTTGTCGAAGTGCGCCACATTTCAGATGACGGGGGTCTCCATCGATGCCATCCGACTGCGCCTCTTCCCCTTCACATTAAAGGATAAAGCTCTTTATTGGTTGAGGACGCAAGCTGACGGAGTCTTTACCACATGGGACGAGTTGGCGAGCGCGTTCATTGACAAGTTCTATCCGCCCTCCAAGACGGTAAAGATTAGGAGTGCTCTCATGTCCTTCAAGCAAGGACCCCAAGAGACACTCTACGAGGCTTGGGAGCGCTTCAAAGATCTGCAGCATCAATGCCCCCACCATAGCATCGAAGATTGGGAGCTCGTCCATAGCTTCTATAATGGTCTCCAACCGGGGACCAAGCAGATTATTGATGCCGCGGCAGATGTGGCCATCTTATCGAAGACTCCCGACGAAGCTACGGCCCTAATTGATGAGATGGCCTCGAACAATCAACAATGGGGCGACGAGCGAGGACACTCTTCGTCCTCCTCGAAGCCATCTAGCATTTATGAGGCAAAGGCCGTAGCGCAGCTTACCAACAAGTTTGATTCTCTCCACAAGGTAGTGGAGAGACTGGAGAAGTATATTACGGAGCCCCAAGGAACCCCTTCCACATCCGCACCAACAAATCAAATATGTGATTGGCAAGACCAATCCCAAGCTATGTATTTGGGAGGAGAACAAGGAGAGGGATCTTTGGAGCAAGTTCAATACGTCGGGGGGAACCAAGGATATTGGGCCAATCCGGCCACTAGAAACCATCCCGGTTTCTCCTATGCCAACAATGAAGGAGCATTGAACCCGCCGCAACAACCACCTCAACAAGCTCGACCACCACCGTAACAACAACAACATTTTCCACCAAGGGGGCCTCCGCAACAAAATTTCCCTCCAAAGCAACAAGTTGGACCCTATAGGCCGCCCGGATACAATCAAGGGTGGAGAAATCCAAACCCCCCACAAGCTCAACAACGTTCCGACTTTGAAGCTAGAGTGGAGGAGTTTATGGTCGAGCAGAAAAAGAGAAACGCTACCTTGAAGGCGGGCCAAGACTCCCTTGCAACCGTTGTAGCCCAAATCTCGGAGCAATTGGCGTTGCTCAATCGAAATACTCAACAATTGCCGGCTCAACCTGAGCAAAACCCACGGGGCGCCACCGGCCATATCAATGCCGTGGTTGCAGTTACAACTAGAGGCGGGAAGGACACCACGCCCGTCATGATTCCTACCGATGAGCCCGTGGTGGAGATTGTAGAGCCAAGCGAGCCGGCCATTGAAGTTGATAGAGAGAAAGAGCCACGAAGGGAAGAAAAGTCTAGAGCGGAGCAATTGATTGAAGAGAGGCGTTTTATGCCACCGGTCCCATTCCCTCAGAGGCTTGCTAGAGCAAAAATGGAGAAACGGCTGGCAAAGTTTCTCGAGTATTTAAGAGGGGTAAGCCTCAACATTCCTTTCCTTGACGCTATCGTGGAAATCCCGACATACGCCAAGTTCCTGAAAGATTTGATTACGGGAAGAAAGAGGAAGGAGAAAATCATCCTCGCCGAGGAGGGCTCTTGATTCACCAAGAGAGAGAAGGAGCCCGCCAAATTCAAAGACCCGGGGAGTTTTCGAATTCCTTGCACCTTGGGCGGCGTCCCACTACAAAAGGCGTTGGTGGACTTAGGGGCTAGTGTTAGCCTCATGCCTCTCTCTATGTTCCTAAGGCTAAATACCTGCACAAAATTGAAGCCCACCGACATGCGGATACAACTTGCTGATGGTCGGATCACAAGGCCGGTAGGGATCACAGAGGACATCCCGCTACAAGTCCCGGGGGGCATATGTTTGCCATGTGACTTCGTGATCATGGATGTTAAGGAGGAGGGAGACACGTCGCTAATACTTGGACGCCCGTTCCTCGCCACCGTCGGTGTCATTGTCGACGTACGTGAAGGGACCCTAACATTGAACGTCGGCAACATCGAGGTGGAGCTTCTTATTCCCAAGGCAATGAAACACATGACTTATCACGAGGAGCTGGAATATATGGACCTCCTTGACGAGGTTATTGAGGAGGCGATCCCCCATTCGATCGGCGCTCTATTCAAGGAAGATTTTGAGGAAGGGCCGGATTTGGACCAAGAGGAAAAGATGGAACATTCCCCCGACCTCTCCATGGAAATTGATGAAGGCGACGCTGATGTCGCGAGGATACGAGAGCTCTGCAAGCTCTCAAAATTGAAGTCCCTGAAGAAAGCTCCGCCGATACGGAAATCAGTGTCACCGGTGAAGCCGAGGATCGGAGCAAGCACTAGCTTGGGGGAGCCACCCCCCAACACTACCCGAGACGAGAGATCACCGAGGGAGAACACGCCGTCGCAACATCAGAATTTAAGCATTCTCCCCGGAAAATTTGACGGGTGCATCTCAGATGCACCTAATATCCCGCATTGAATTGAAAATCAAAGGGGGGTCGAGCTCACGACCTTAAACGAGCGCTTGTCGGGAGGCAACCCGACGGTTATCGCTTTATTTTTACTTTTCTTTTATTTTTGTTTTAGAAATTATTAGTGTTTTGAGTCGTTTGCCCAAAAATTTCGTGATAACGGGTCCTATTTTTCTTTGACAGGAGAGGAGAACGAGGTACCTATCATTAGGAGGATGAACAAGGCGACGAGGAGCGCTCCAGAAAGGCGCTCGATGCTTAGGAGGAAGATGAAATCGACTGGAGGAAGAAAAACAGAGTTTAGAGCCCAAACGAAGCCAAACAGCAGAAAACATGGTTTACTCGGCCGAGTATACTAGTCACTCGGCCGAGCACATAAGTTCATCCGCCCGAGCGGCTCACGAACGAGGGAAGTCTGCTGTACCCAACTCTCTGTTTCTTTTCTTGATTTCAGTATAATTGCTACTCGGCCGAGTATATATATTCACTCGGTCGAGTAAAACTGATACGCTCCTAGGGCGAGTCTTGCCGAGTAGCTTGAGCCACTCAGCCGAATGGACTTACTCCACTCGGCTGAGGGTGGCAAGGCCACTCGGCCGAATCGTAAGCGGGGAGGAATTTTTCAAAATATTTCCGTTCCGTTCGCTCGGCCGAGCGACTTAGTCACTCGGCCGAGTCGTAATTTTTTCTATAAAAGGGAGAGCGGACGGCGTGTTTTTCGAAACGAGCAAACCCCCGAAACGCCCGACTCCTCATCTCCCTCGCCCGCTGCCCTTCCTCACTCGCCCGACCTCGGTCCTCGCCGCGGCGCTCGGTCACCCACCACCGGCCGAGCCTCCTCCGCCTCCGCCCGAGTCGCCGCCGGCGACCATCTCGCTGGCCGAGCTCCGGTAGCTTTACTTCGCCCTTTTTTCTCCTCTTTTGCGTATTTTTCGACGATCCATGTGTTTAACGAGCCCCAAAACTAAATCAACTTCATTATCTCTCTATCATACCCCTAACCCCCCATACATTTTGAATATTACTCGCTGATATCTCCGTTTGATGTGCAGGGTATATTGGGGAGCTTAGGGGAGCCCAGGGGAGCTTCCGGGGATCATTTTGGGCTACGTAGAGGCGTCGTCTTCGCACACTTTCACTACTTTGCTCTCACGGCGTGTCGCGGTATACTCTTTCCTTTATTTTACGCACGCCGCATTTTTTACGTTTTTGGTGAGCACCCGGGGCCCACATGCCACCCCGAACACGGCCACGGTCGAGGAGAGCTTCCGCCAAGCGAAAGCGGTCGGATGAGCCCGGCCCCTCCCACGAGGTGGAGGACTCTCCTCCGCCTACACCACCACACCCCGTTTACCCCACACAGCCTGCAGACCCCGCACACCCCGCACAGCCTGCAGAGCCCATTCACCCCGCACAGCCACTCCCTGCCGTCCCACAGCCACCACCACCGGCTCCACTTATCGGGCCGCTGGGGATTACGTTCCGGGACGACGCACACCGCGTCGTTTTTGAGCGCATTTCCCAGCGCTCGATCGTACCCTCCAGGTTTGCACACCTTGCAGACCTAGGACACCTGGGGGTACTCGAGGGGATGCTCACGTTATATGACAACGTGGGTTGGCGAGACTTTTTCCAGGTGTCGGCGGACACGTTCGTCCGTCCGACACTTGAGGTGCTTAGTTCTATCGCCCGGACCGACGAGGGATGCTCGTTTCGGTTCATGGACCGAGAGTGCCAAGTCACTCTCAGTATGATGAGAGCTTTCTTTTCGTGGCCCGATGTCCCCGGGGCCGACCGTGGTTACGCCCCCACTCACATTCCCCCACCTTCCTTCGATTCTGGCGCTTTCTGGGCCCGGATCACGGGTCTACCTGCTGCCTTTGACCCTAGTAGGGCCAAGGCCTCAGCCATCGTCCACCCTTGCCTCCGCATAGCTCAGCGCCTTATGGCGACTACCTTTTTGGCGAGATATGAGCCTGGGACGATGTCCATGCCGGAGCTTTATATGCTCTACGCGATGACGCGCCCCAGAGCTCTATCTAGGGAGGGTGACGAGTTGGTCCCCGCCGTCGTGATTGATATCGCGAGCTGGTATTTGGATCGCATCATCGTATCGATGGGCGCTCGCTTACCGATATGTTGCGGCGGTCTGATTACCTTGCTCGCCCTGATGACCGGCGAGGACTTTCCTGATGACCTGCGATGAGCACCGGGCCCCACTTCACTGTCCATAGACGTCATGGCCCGGATGAAGATGCTACGTCCGCACGGTCAGCGGCACTGGGTTTGGTTGCACGGCCCCTACAGTGCGGATTACATGATCCTTCTGAGCCCAGCCCGGACTCAGATAGCACCAGCACAGGTGGACTGGCTTCCAGCGATGGATCTCCTGATCCCCCCCCGCCTACGTGCTTGAGGCCGAGGAGGCTGAGCAGGCTGAGCAGGCCCATGCTGCACACGCTGCACCCGCCGACCCCGCTGCTCCTGCTGACCCCGTGGCCCCTCAGCAGCCCGATATTTCTGCTGCTCCCGACACCTCTGTCCACACTTCTGTCGGTGTCGGGAGTACCCTCGCTGAGCCCACCTCAACTACCTCCACGCCTACGACCACCCCCACTACCTCCATGCTCACCACCACTCCCACCACAGCTGGCCCTCTGTCCGTTGAGCCCGTTTCCTCCGCCCTACCCGAGCGCCCACCGACTATAGTTGAGAGTGGACATCCCTCTTTTTCTACCGTCGTGGAGACCGTGGTTTCCACCTCTGTCTCCACCGCAGCCGTTTTTTCTGAGAGTGTCGTGGCGTCTGTCCACACGTATGTGTCACCGACCTCTCTGGCCACCTCGTTGCCACTTTTATACTCCACTTCCGTTGCTGCTGCCTCCACTTCTTACCAGCCTGCGCCCCAGCCTCGCACTGAGGCTAGGCCCACACTTGCGAGCACAGCACCTTTCCTCCACCTACCTGCTGAGCCCATCACCTACGTCACCCGCGTCCGCCAGCCCCGTCCTGCACAACACAGACAGGTGCGTCCCTCTGCACCACCTCCCCCTGACACTGTACTTCAGAGCATTCGTGCTCTCGAGGGGGCGGTGAGTGCTCTCAGAGGCGACCTTAGGACCATGTCTGCCACCGTCACCGCTATGGCTAGCCGCTTCGACCTACTTCCAGGCATTCACTATTGCCTCACTCAGATTCTCGATCGGCTGCCTCGCGTACCCACTCCCACCCAGCAGGTACCCACCCCCACTTCCATACCCACCCAGCCTGCTTCCACACCCATACCCACACCCACTCAGCAGACTGTTCCCCAGCCACCACCACCACCTCCTCCGCCTCAGGACGGAGACGGCGCAGCCCCACCCTCTTAGGCACCCTTGATGCCATTGATCCTTTTTGCCGTCGTGCTGCCCGTCTCTGCTGGGTCCTGAAAATTTTTTGCACACACCCCCTCCCCTCACTGTTTTTGGGTACACATTTTGTTCATATCTTTATATAACATTTTTAGGAGAGAGGGAGAGTTTTTGGTGTCACACTTTTCTATCCGTTTCACTCCTGTATCTGCATGCATCATGTCCGCATCATATTTTTCATTTCGTTATTTTTATTTTCTTCTTCCTCATGCATGCATCCTCACCTACCCCTCACATTTCACGTCTCTCGGTGTGCCACACTTCGCACATTGAGGACACTGTGCACTTTAGCTTGGGGGAGTGAGTTCTCACGTTCTTTTCGTTTCACCACCTTTATTTTTAGTTTTTTCACGCCATTTTCCGTTTTCGCACTCACTTTCATCACTTTTTCTTTTCTTTTACCATGCGTCACGTTTTTTCTTATTTTCTTTGTGTGCTGCATTGTAAATAGCTTTATTTTCCCTCTTTATCTTTATTTCTTTTTCATCTCATGCTAGAGATGATTTTTCTGTGATGATGACGACGTGGTGTTAGCTTTCTCTATATGCATGCTATATTTGTCATGTCTTAGATTTTATTTCTGATATCATATGCTGTGATTTGCCTTGCATTTAGAGATAGTAACCCACACTTTTTCAGCATGAAAATGGATGAAATTTTATTATTAGCTGAGCCTGAATATTCATATGTATGCTATCACAGAAAACACACCAAGATTCACGCATTGAATGCCTATATCTGGAGTACTGTTTTCTTTTCCTATATCACTTCTATTTGCATGATTTGTACATTTCACTTCAGGATGATTGAATGATGTTAGCTATGATAAATCTGGATTAGTTTTGCTTTTTTGTGATCGAAACTGAGTAGATTAGATTACCCTGCTGAAGTTGTCGTGCACGTCCTATAGAGTGAACTGAGAGACATATTTATTTCTTTCTCCACATATCTTGAACATCAATTCTCTATTTTAAAATCATTGGTGAATCTCCCCTTAGCGCTTCTAATATATGGCATTTCCCCCGCTATTAATTCCTAGCTCCAAATTTCCCAAAACCAAAAAAAGAAAAAGAAAAATTCTTGTATATCCTTACTTCTCTTTGATTTGGGATCATTGTGTATATATGCTATTAAAAAAAGGAAAAAAAAGAAAAGAAAAAGAAAAGAAAAGAATCCCATCTCATGTTCTCTCTTTCTTCTCTCTTTTTGTTTTTATTTTTTATTACTTTTGGAGCTTCATAAAAATGGGGATGTAAATATTGTTTTTTATGCCACCACGCTTATAGATAAGCTTGGGTGAGGGAATCCAATGATGTGTGAGAGAGTGACTACTTGACGGTGCACGACAACCTAGGCTAAGTAATATTCTATACTCGGTGAGATCGTTTTAGCTTCACGAAATCCAGAAATCTATGCCTAGCACTCATTTCATGAAATCCACGCTTTTCTATTCTTTCTATTCTATTGCGTGATATTCTTATACTCCTCTTAGAAAGCGTTCAATTGAAAAGTGTGTGATCTGCGATATTGTATACCGCTTTAAATGATTCAGACGATGTTAATTCTAAAATTATTCCGTTTTTCATGCTATATCAATATTCTTGGGTTTTCTATTTCTATTTGCACCATTATACTATGATATCGAAATAAAATTCTTTGACATGTGTTTTACATTCGGTGCATGCCATAAGAGTAAGAAAAACTCACGTCCTGAGAAAATGATCTAGGAGCTTCCCTCTTCGCTTTCTTCTTTCTTCTTCGTTTTCTGTTTTTCGTTTTTCGTCGTTTTCGTTTTCTGAATCCACCGGGTTCGCCTTTTACTTATCTTCCTTGAGGACGAGTAAGAGGTAAGCTTGGGAGATTTTCAAGTGGAGTAGAGTGGGGGGGTAGCTCGTAGGAGGCTTGGAGTTGTGTGAGTTTGAGGTGTGGGTTGGGTGTGAGATGAGCATGAGGGACCATTGTACTTTTGGGTTTTCTTATGGGGTGAGCTGTTGATGTATATGGATGTTGGCGATATATAATAAAAGTAGTGTTTCTTTGGTTTAAGTGTATTGTATATGTGTTGGGGCAATGCACGTACTTCCCAGCACATGCGTAATGGCCTGCTGGTTCTAATGTATTTTTCTTTTCTACCTTCGTAACATTCGCTACTATAGGAAATCCTGTGACGGATTCGTACTTCCTGGGTATCTTGGGGAGCGTGGCGTTACAGATGACCAGACCCGTCAGACGGGTCGATGATGGCACACTTCGACCCTACCTCCTATCAGACATGGGCCGTTGGCTGTGCAGCCGCCTGATTTCCACTTCCATCTCTGCCACAGAGGTTTTTTGTGGCAGTTTCTTCACTTTCTTTGCCCTCATGCTGGGCCTAGACCTTCCTGTCGATCTCTTGGACTCCGCCGGGCCCACCACACTGACTACAGATGTGCTTGCATGTATGCACATCATCAGGCCCTACGATGAGCGCCATTGGATCTACCTCTTAGGCTTCCAGCATAAGCATCACATGGTCCTCCCACGCTTTGACCTTACACACGTTGAGCTTGTCCACTTAGACTGTCTACTTCCTGGCGTGCTCCATATTCCACCCATACACATCCTGGAGCCCAGAGGACCACCCGCTGAGGAGGGTGATGATGATTGGGAGCTTAGCTTCGAGGAAGACTGTGAGAGAAGCCATCCCCACCACTCCCACACCTTTAGCGAGCACTTCTGTCAATGTCCCTAACACTACCACGCCTTCCACCACTATAGCTGAGAGATTATGGGTAATCCACACTTCTAGCACCGAGGTCACTACATGTTAAGGCCAAAATTTACTGGTACAGTTGTCAAGCTGACGGAGACTCGAGATGCTGAGCTGGAGCCTAGTCAGCCTTTAGAATGAGAACCTTGATTGCGGGAACCGGGGTCGGTAGTTGATGGTTGATGATGGTACGACCGTTGATCGACCTAAGAATGACCGCCTGATAGGTTGTTTGAGGTTGAAGAGCCCGATATCGACCTCGGGCATTGGATGTCAAACGTCGATCTGCACCACAGGGAGTTGTTAGGGGGGTTGGATCTGGGTTCCGACCCAAATCCCATCTGATGCTTAAGTTAGTAGGAAACTTAAGGAAGAGAGGGAGCTTGGTGTAGCTGAGATCGACCCACCGGGGTTCGTCTCTCGACTAACGACGCAAGCTCGTATATGGAGTGATGAAATAAGAAGATAGAGTTCTCTGTATCAAATCTCGTACCTTGAATATAGAACCCCCTTTCCCTCTATTCGTCGACGTATTTATATGCAGCTCTCCGTTGATGATTCGTAACCGCCCCTTATTGATTAGGGCACGATCTTCTCCGAGATTCGAGCTAACGGTTGCCATTTATTCGGACCCATTAACTCCTCCTTGAATGTCGGCACAGATCCAACAGTCGTTTGATTCATTCGCCTGACTCAGTTGTAGCCCGGGTAAAGTGTGGGGGTAACGGGTTGCGGATGATAAATGAGTCGGGTTGTGGATTCCCAAATTGGGTTCATATCCGTGCACTAATAATAGCCCCCATCATTCGTTCTCGAGAGATAGTGCTGAACGAGGCCGAATGATGAGTACTTTCATTAAATGGGGCATGACATTTGGAGCGGCTGATTTGATTCGTGCCGCCAAAACTTTTCGTCTTCAGATGATCTCAACCGTCGCTTTTGGTGATTATCCGACATGTGTCGATTATTGGGTACTGAGCCGGTGGAGTCCCTTCGCGTATAAGAAACTGGAGTTGTGAATTCAAGGGCTTTTTGTGCTCATGTCCCTTGGCGACTAGAGGAAATCATCTTCTTCCACTTGCTTCTGACAATCAGAGATGGCAAGCGGCGCTTACAGAGACCTGACCTCTGAGCTGGAGCGGGCTTACGAGGAAGATCGGAAGAGAAAAGGGTTGAGGAGGAAGAGGATGAAGCGGAACACTCCCTTTCGGATCTGGGGGGGCTGGAGGCTCCTCGAGCTAGGCTGCTGGAGCTCTGAAGGCGGCCCCTTCAGATTCTCACGGCGATGCTGAACCTCCTGCCATCCCGCCTATTGATAGGTGGCCCTATGAGGACATTGTTACTCTGGTCTCTCTGGTCGGTCCCATCTCACCGGAGTTCGGCCATTTTCTTCTGTCGAACCGCATTTTGGCCGACCACCCGGTGGAGACCCAGGGGGAGCCCTATCGACCCCTGTTCCCCGTGGGAATGGACGAGTCGGCCCTCCTGGACCTTGGGATGGGGGCTCGTCTGGCGGAGAACATTACTCTGTCGAGGGACTTCGAATTCCTGCAGGGCGGTCGACCTCGAGACGATGGCCAACTGTTTTGTTCGTAGTGGCCTTCAGGGTTGTAGCCACCGAGCCTTCCTCCTGTGCTTCCCTTTCTGTTTTTGCTGATTTTCATTCTTCTGTAGGTGACCCTTTTCGGTGCATGCCTGTGCCGCAGGGCCCTCGACTTGATCGAGGGACATCGCTGGTTGGCGGCTGTCGAGTGATCACACCTTATTGCACACCTTTTTTCCGCATGATTGCATGCCATTTAGATCGCTCAAATCACGCTTTTCACGATTTATCGACAATATTGCGATACTTTTCACGACTTGTTGTTTTTGTCGTATTTCAGGAGATTTGGAGCGATTTGGAGTGATCCCGAGATACACCTACTCCAGAGTGTCGCCGATGACTTCCCCGAGGGGTATTTTGCTATTGGAGAGGAGCGGAAGAAGAAAGAACGTCGTAGGAGTGACGAGGAGGCAAAAACAATCAGAATGGACATTTTTGGTGTCTCACTCGGCCGAGTGAAGGAGTCACTCGGCCGACCAGCGAGACCCCGCTCGGCCGACCAGATCGAACACGCTTCATGTGTGCACTCAGCCGAGCATCAGAAGCCACATCGGCCGAGTGACGCAACCCCATCCGCCCGAGTGGCACTCAGACGACGCCCATCAAAAAGAGCCAACTTACTGTTTTTCGTCTGCCTGAGCTTCAGAAGACCCACTCGGCCGAGTGGAAAATGCCGACCGCCCGAGTATATAGAAGCCATCGGCCGAGTGACGACAACTCACTCGGCCGAGCGACGCTCGAAGTGAAGACTCCCAAGACCCCAGACTTACTGGAAATTCTCAGGGTTTCTCACTCGGCCGAGCGACTTTTGTCACTCGGCCGAGTGAGCCGCGCTTCCTGTAGCGTAAATTGCGATTTTCAGGCTGCGCAGGGGCATTTTGGTCACAGTTTTTTGGACGATTTTGGGGGGTATTTAACCCCAGTTTTTAACCTAGGTTAGAGAGCTTTTCCTTGGCTTTTTGCAGCTTTTTAGATTAAACTTTTTGGCTTTTGATTCTTGTGATTGGAGAGGAGAGGAAAGTTTATTTTTGTTGGATTCTTGGAGAACTCTATTGGTTTGTCTCCCTCTCCACTAAAAATCTCATTTTTATTGCTTATTTGAATATTGTGATGAATTCTATTGTTATTTCAATTGATTATTCTTGTATTTGTGATATGAATTGTGAGTAGTCCTAACTTCTTGGGGCGTGGGGATGAACCCTACGAGCCCAATTTCCGATTTGTGATGATTTGGTAGAAATATTGCTAGGATTGCTATTAGGGTTAGTTTGGGATCGATATACTACGGATAGCTAGGTGTTCATATCGATTGGGATTTGCAAGAGATTGGACCCAATTCGATAGGAAACCCTAGAAATCCGAATTGGGTTGAAATTGAGATTCCGTAGTATCGGTTTGCAAGAGATTGGACCGATACTAGGGTTCTCGGTTGTAATTCCATACCGATACCCGTTTGCAAGAGATTGGACGGGTAGGAACTATCCCAACCTAGGTCGTGGCCCGAGTTTGCACGAGAGCGGGCTCGGGGCACGATTGAACGATGATGTTGATCCTAATGCTAGCTTGCCTAGGCTAGGGTTTGCAAGAGATTGGACCCAAAACCTAGGATAGCTATCGACCGGCAACAGCGCGAGAGCGTGAGCTAGGTTTTACATTCAGTTGCAACTAGTTCATCCGAAATTCTACCCTAGCAATTGTGACACCAATGAATCACATTGACGAGATACGGTGAGTAGCGGGGATTCCCCATTCCCTAGGCGTCCTTATTTAATTTTATATCACCATACTTTGTCTGACGATTGTGACAGGATCGCCAAAGGAAAATTCCCTCTTTTCTGTTCGGAGCAGGCACTGTCATTCGTCCTCCCTGTGTTCGATACCCGCTCTCCGCTACACCGTGTGCTTGCGGTAAAAATACACGGTCGCTCTTTTGGGTTACATTCGGAAGCGATCATCGAGCGCCAGGCTTCTGAGCTCCGAGCTCAGGTGAGGAAGCTGCCGGATGACTTGGGGACAACCATGTCTGCCAAGGCCATGTCGGATTGGGTGGCCGCAGAGGCAAAATCCATCTACGCCTCCCTGTCAATAACCAGGAAGCAGGCGGAAGCGCAGTAGGGGAGATTGCGATCTCAACTCCGTGCTAAGCTCGAGGCATCGAGGAAGGAGGTTGCTTACCTTCAGGCCAAGCTTCTCAAGAAGGGGAAAAAGGTCGATGCTTACAAGGCTCGGACCACCTCCAAGATGGATATGGTGGCGAGAGTGATAAAGGACCTTTTTACACCCGACGATGCCTCGTCTTCCTAATTTTCTGCGAATCACCACTTTTGTAAGACCGCTTTCGTGCGAGTCATGTGTAAAAGAATTTTTGCAATAGGAAAACCATTCTTTGCGTTTGTTCTTTCTGAAATGTTTTCCCCTTCTTTTTGTTAAATCCTCGTTAGCCTCTAGATATGTGCATATGTATGTGCCCCCCAACGATGTAAGTTTAGCTGACTTGGGTCATTGGAGAGTCATGACACTATCTGACAGGAATTTGCTCGACATGGTTGTTCGGTGGTGAGAGACTCAGTCCCTTCGACTTACGGCTGACAACGATTGAGAGTCATAGGTCGGTCAGTTGCGAGGGGCGTGATCCCTACGACCGACTTCGTTTGAGGGCCGAAGGTTGTTCAGTGGCGAGGGACTCGATCCTTTCAACTTACGGTCGACGACGTTTGAGGGTCGAAGATCGTTCTGTGGCAATGGACTCGGTCCCTTCGTCTTACGACCAACGACGTTCGAGGGTCAAAGGTCGTTCGGTGGCAAGGGACTCGGTCCCTTCGACTTACGGCCGATGACGTTCGGGCATCATTCAGTGGCAATGGAGACCCCCTTGGCTTATGGCTGACGATCATAAGTCGTTCGGTTGCGATGGGCGAAGCCCTTTCGTCTTACGGCTGATGAGAGTGTTACAACTAATGGCTGTATTTATCATAGACATGGGTAGGACTGGAAATGAACGATCGATTTACCCCTTCAGTACAATCATTGATAATACTTTCATAGATGTTTCGCATTTTAAGGATGAGGGAGTTCCCTATCATCCAAAGTGGCGAGTCGATAGGTGGCAGGACCGAGTACATCGATCACTGTGTAGGGTCCCTCCCACTTCGCAACGAGCATTCCCTGCTTGAGGATCTCGGGAGTGAAGGCGGCTTTGCGTAGCACCAAGTCTCCCACTTAGAAGCTGTGATCGCGGACTTTCGAATTGAAGTAGCGGGCCATGTGCCGCTTCTGCTCGATGAGGGTCGCCAGCGCCCCTTCACGGACTTCATCTATTAATTGTAGGTTGAGCTCGAGCCCCTCCGAGTTTCTTTCTTTGTCGTAGTATTAGAGACGGAGCGGTCACTCATTGACCTCGACGGGGACAACGGCCTCACATCCGTAGGCCAGCATAAAGGGTGTTTCCCCTGTCGAGGTTTTGTGGGTCGTTCTGTACGACCATAATATGCCAGGGATATCGTCCGGTCAAGTTTCCTCGAGTCCGACTATTCTCTTTTGTAGGGGCCCAAGAATGCTCTTGTTGGCTGATTCTGCCAAGCCGTTCGACTGGGGGTGCACGACGGAGGCGAAGTGTAGCTTGATCCTTAGCTCTGTGTAGAAGTCTCTAAAGCCGACGATGTCGAATTGTGTCCTATTGTCCATTACTATGGATTGTGCGATGCCGAAACGACAGAAGACGCACTTCTAGATGAAGCTTCGAGCCTCCTTCCAGGTGATTCGGGATAAAGGCTCCGCTTCGATCCCCTTGGTGAAATAGTCAATCGCCACTATCAGGTATCTCCATTGCCCACTCGCTGGTTTGAACGGACCAAGGAGGTCCAGCCCCCATTTGGTAAATGGAACTGGGCTAACGATGGGGATCAGATCAGTCGGTGGTGTCAAACTGATCTTTGAGAACTTTTGGCAGGTTGAGCATCGCCGGACGTAATCGACGGTGTCTTTGAACATTGTTGGCCAAAAGTACCATTGTCTCACAGCCTTCAAGGCTATGGATTTTCCCCCGCAATGGTTCCCGCAGTCGCCCTCATGGATCTCTTGGATCACGTAGTGTGCTTCCTACAGGGCTAAGCATTTAAGATAGGGAAAGATGTCATACCTGGTCCATCGTCTTTTGTACAATGAACCATCCAACAAGACGAATTGGTAGGCCTTCTGTTCAAGTTTTCATGCCTCCACCGGGTCGGTCGGTTTCTCCCCCATGCTTAAGTAGCGAATTATCGGGTCCATCCACGCAGCCCCCTGATCGAGGCTTAGAAGTTCTTGTGGCAGCCCACTAGGATGGAGTGACATTGCACGTACACGGTTCGACCGAGCCCCGCTGGGGAGGACGATGCAAGTTTTGACAAGGCGTCAGCTCGATGATTCTTTGACCTTGGTACGTGATGAATCTCTACGCGTGTGAAGGTGGCGAGCTCAGCTTTGGCGACTTGTACGTAACTCTGCATTGAGTCGTCGCAGGCCTCGAAGGTCCCATTCAGTTGGTGGACGACGAGGCTGGAGTCGATGAGCAGTTGGACTACTCTTGCTCCCAAGGCTCAAGCCAGTCGAAGCCCGTTGATAGCCGCCTCATATTCCACGCTATTGTTGGTGGTTTGGAAATCAAAGCGGAGGGCGTATTCGAATATGTCACCCACGAAGGTTTGGATGATTATGAACCGTCGACTTGTACGATCCAGGTTCCCTTGTCCTCGATTGCGTCTTTTGCCATGATGAGGGCAAGGGGATATCCTCGGTCATTGTGCTAGTCGCACATACCTCTTTCTGGGGGCCATCGTCATAGATGAGTTCGACAATAAAGTCGGCGAGGGCCTACCCTTTGATGGCGGTCCTCGATTTGTACTGGATGTCGAACTCACTTAGTTCGACCTCCCATTTTGTCATTCTCCCTGATCAGTCGAGCCTCTTCAGGGTCTGCTCCAAGGGAGTATTGGTGAGGACCAAGATGGCGTGGGCATGGAAATACGGCCGTATCTCCTGGCGGATTGCACCAATGCGAAAGCCATCTTTTCGATCCTCGAGTAGTTGAACTCCACTCCTTGGAGAACCTGACTGACGTATTAGATGGGCCATTGTATCCCGACGTCTTCTTTAACGAGCGCCAAACTCACGGCCTCCTCGGTGGCAGCCAGGTAGAGGATGAGCTGGTCGTCCTTGTCTAGTTTGGTAGGAGCGACGGGGTGCGAAGGTACTCCTTCAACTCTGAGAAGGCTCTTTTGTAGTCTGCATCCCATTCGAACATTTTCTTGCCGCTCGCGACAGAAGCTATTGCCTTTATCAGTACCCTGAAGAAAGGCAATGACCTCTTGGCCGACTTGGACAGGAACCGTCCTAAGGCCGCTATCCTTTCATTCAGCCTTTGGAGTTCTCTAAGAGTCGAGCGCTCCTTCATCGTGATGACGGCATCAATTTTGTCGGGGTTGGCCTCGATCCCTCGGCTCGTCAACATGAACCTGAGGAACTTCCCCGAACAAACTCCGAATGTACACTTAGCAGGGTTTAGTCGAAGGTTGTATCACCGGATTTGTGTAAATATTTCCCTGAGGTCTGCGAGGTGATCCGTTGGCTTTTTTGACTTGACCAACATGTCGTCGACGTAGACTTCTAGGTCACGCCCTATTTGAGCCTCGGAGACGTCGGTCATCATACGTTGGTACGTGGCCCCTGTATTTTTCAGACCGAATGGCATTTTGGTGTAACAGAATATACCTCGATCAATAATGAAGGAAGTTTTCTCCTCATCTTCCGGTGCCATTTGAATCTGGTTATACCCAGAAAAGGCATCCATAAAGCTGAGAAGCTCGTAACCCGAGGCACTGTCGACCAGTTGGTCGATTCGTGGTAGGGGGTAGCTATCTTTAGGGAATGCCTTGTTAAGGTCGGTGAAGTCGACGCACATTCGCCACATGCAGTTTGCCCTCTTGACCATCACGACATTCGAGAGCCATTCGGGGTATTTAACATTTCGTATGAAGTGAGCCTCCAGAAGTCGTTCTACCTCTTCGTTAGCAGCTTTCATATTTTTGCCTCCCATGTTCCTCTTCTTTTACTTCATGGGTTTAGATGTCGGGTCGACCCCCAATTTGTGGGACGCTACCTCGGGGTCGACGCCGGGCATGTCCTTCGGGGACCAGGCGAATATGTCGGCATGCTCTCTCAGGAGGGCGATTAACCGCTCCTTTAGGTCACGAGGGAGCAGCGACCCGACTGAGACGATTCTTCCTTCCTCGTCGGAGATCATGATACTCTCCGTTTCTTCGACTGTAGTGGGTCATCAATCCTCGACCCTTGGATCGATTGGGTCAGCTTGCTCGATCCTCCTCAGGGTGGCGGATAGCGTGTAGCACGATCGCGCCTGTTCCTGATTCTCTCTCGCCATTCTGACCCCTTCAGGAGTCTGGAATTTGATCATCTGGTGGAAGGTCGAGACCACCGCTTCTATGGCATTCAGAGCGGTCTTTCGATGATCCTGTTGTATGCCGAGTTGATCTTTACCACCATAAAGTTGGTTAGACGAGTGATTTGTTGATGATACATACTGAGGGTCACCGGTAAGGTGATGATGCCTGCTATCGGGGCAGAGTGCCCGGTGAACCCTACCAAGGGACCTATGCAGGGCGTCAACTCTTCGGACGATATTTTCATCTTTTCCAGCATAGTGAAGAAGAGTATGTCGCACGAGCTTCCGGTGTCAACGAGTAACCTTTTCGCGGTGATCTCTCTGATCGAGGCCGTGATAACCACGGCATCATCATGTGGTAGCTCTACCCCTTCCAGATCTTCGTCTGAGAAGGAGATAGGAGGTGTTGAGTATCTGCTCCTCGGAAACTGTAATCAATCTCCCAGCGTAGGAACTTCAGAGAGAGGTTGGTAGTTCTGGGTGCGGAGGACCTCCCGTTATTATGTTGGTGATCCCGACATTGGCGGATCCCGCAACAACCTCGGAGGATGTGGTTGGATGAGTCAGCATACTCGAGTGGTTCGTCAAGGGGGATGTCGACTCGTGGTTTTCCATCGACGGTGCCAAACTGTTAAGGCCAAAATTGACCGTATAGTTATCAAGCTGATGGAGACTAGAGGCGCTAAGCTGGAGCCTAGTCAACCTTTGGAATGGGACCCTCGGTTGGAGGAACCGGGTTCGGTAGTTGATGGTTGATGATGGTACAACTGTTGATCGACCTAAGAACGATCGTCTGATAGGTCATTCGAGGTTGAAGAGCCCGATATCGACCTCGGGGTTGGATGACGAACGTCGATCTGCACCACAGGGAGTCGTTATGAGGGTCAGATCTGGGTTTCGACCCAAATCCACTCCGATGCTTAAGTTAGTAGGGAACTTAAGGAAGAGAGGGAGCTTGGTGTAGCTGAGATCGACCCACAGGGGTTTGTCTCTAGACTAACGACGCAAGCTCGTATATGGAGTGATGAAATAAGAAGATAGAGTTCTCTGTATCAAATCTCGTACCTTGAAGATGGAACCCCCTTTCCCTCTGTCTGTCGACCTATTTATATACAGCTCTCCCTTGATGAGGCGTAACCGCCCCTCATTGATTCGGGCATGATCTTCTCCGAGATTCGAGCTAACGACTGCCATTTATTCGGCCCCATTAACTCCTCCTTGAATGTTGGCACCAGTTCAACAGTCGTTTGATCTGTTCACTTGACTCAGTCATAGCCTAGGTAGAGTGTGGGGGTAACGGGTCGCGGACGATAAACGGGTCGGGTTTGCGGATACCCAAATTGGTTTCATATCCGTGCATTAACACTACACCATCATCATCATTGCCCGTATCAGAGGGCATTTCTGTATTTATTGCTCCTGAGCCTACACTAGAGCCTACATATATTGAGCCTATAAGCATCGAGCCTACCGACTCCATTGTCCCTACCACCACTATCTTTGCACTTGTGGACTCCATGCCTCTCATTCATACCATTCCTGAGTCCACAGTCACACTGTCCACACCCACTTCTGGCAACACTTCTGTCTCCACCGCTGCCATTTTCACTAAGAGTGTCGTGGTATCTGTCACCATGTCTGTCGCCACAGCGACTCTACTTGATGATATAACCATTTCAACCTCTGCACCTGATCTCACATCCATCCATGTCCCATCTTCTACCAAGATCCCCGCTAGATCGCCCTTTCCCGCTTTCGCTTTCGGACCTCGTGCAGCCCATGCACGAGTCCATGTAGAAAGAGGTGCACCTGGTGGTGTACCTCAGCTACCTAGCTCCTGCCACATTGACGCACGCTTAACGACGGTAGAGGCCAACGTTGCTGGGCTGAGGCATGACTTCATCGCCTTCATCCAGATGGTCACCACCCATAACCAGTCACAACGACGGGACATTTGCGAGATTTTAGATATTCTGAGGGCACGTGGTGCACCACTAGCAACACTTGCACCAGCACCTCTAGTCATTCCAGCAACACCTACCGAGACTGTTGCACCTCCTGTTGACCCTCTATCTTCTGGTCTGCAGCAGCGGGACCCATCACCACCTCCAGAGGGTGGTACCACTGCTTGATTTGCATTTTTACTCATGTTCTCCCCTCTCACTCTTTCTTGTGCCCATCTGTCCACACGGGGCCTAGCACTGCATAACTTGGGGTAGAATCCATTTTCATCCATATGCATATACATCATCACATCATTTGCATGCTTGTTCATATATTAGGTATTAGGACCACGCATTTGCAATTATTCATTTTTACTTCTTTTCCTTTTAGTTTTCTTATTTTTAGGATTTCTCATTACCCACCCACCCCATCCTAGCTTCATTCACTTTCTTTCACGAGTGTTCTCAGCAATGATGAAACTGATGTGTTTAGCTTGGGGGATGAGCGCTATCGCTTTTTATTTATTTTTCTTTCACTTTGCATTATTTTCGCTTTATTTTCCATCCATTTTCCACCACATTTTTTTCTTTTTCTTTAGCATCATATTTTCCATCTTTTGGTTTGCGTGTATGCTTGTTTTATTTTATTCCACTTTTTCTTTTCTTTCTTTTGCTAGATGAGTTCTTTATGATGACATCTCTTATTGCTTTCGTAGCCATCATGATGCTTATATTTCATGCCATACTACTTAGAGTTATTTCATTATCTTGCTATTCATAAGTGCTTGCAAAATATACTTCTTTTGACGACTTCTCTAGGTGAATGCATGAAACTTATTGAAACTGAATGTGTAGAGTAGCGTTTAGTATGCCTTCATTGAAAATGAACCAAGATTCACACATCATTGGCATATCTGAAGCATCACTTTTATATTCTTATTCGCATTCTTATTACATGCCTGATATAATTGAACTCTTTACTGCCTGACTTCACTACTAGTTGAAATGATTAAGAATATCCATGTTTACATATGAGTCTAGTTGACGTATTATTTTACCTAACCATTTGTGCACACTTTTGAGTGAACAAAGTGTTATATTATTTCTTTCTCCACATATATCTTATATTCTCTACACGTCACTTGAGTTCACATCTCAAGGTTACTTATACCGCATCTATTCCCAAAAATCCCATACAAAAGAAAAGTTTGCCCGAAAAAATTCAAAAAGCCAAAAAGGAGCCAAAATCAAAAAAGAAAATACAAATCCTATTGCTCCTACAAAAGTCCAAAAAGAAAAATGTGAATAATATCAAAAGTCAAAATTTTTTTTGCAAAATTTCATTATTTTGGGCAACACATATATACTTGGAAAATCCAAAAAAAAATCCACAATTATTTTCTTTGGATGCGACGCCTCAAGTTAAGCTTGGGAAGGATTCTTTTGACCATATGAGTGAGTACGACACTAGAGTGGAGATGTGCACGAATGAGGAAGTTTGATAATACAGAAACTTAGCGAAATAACTTAGCTATGAAGATTTCTTATGATTTGATAAGAGTATGTGAATGTCTTGACTCTTATTCCATTCTCTATTACATGCTTGGTATGAATTCTCTATGCTTCAATGTTAGCTTTTGATTGAAAAATACATCGTCAATGTTTTTTATATTCAATACTATGAAATGCATGACATAGATGTAAGTTGATTGTATGAGCTTTAGAGAAGTCTCGTTTGTTCATATTGAGCCTGCAAGTATTATATTCCTATAAGAAATGAAATCTCTTGATAGCATGAGATTCATTTTTTGAGTTATCATGATGCATGGTGAATGGCGTGAGATTGAGAGAATAATCCAGCGACCCTCTCCTCTTTGCATTCTTTTTTCGTTTTTCTTATTTTTCACTCCCGATGAGCTTCGTATTCGTCTTCCTCGAGGACGAGTAAGAGGTCGGCTTGGGGGATTCTGATATGTCCATATTTTCAAGGTTTTTATCGCATGTTTTCATAGCATTTTTGCCATCCAAAGGTTGCTTATATATATATATATATATATATATATATATATATATATATATATATATATATATATATATATATATATATATATATATATAGGAAAATTTTCAAATGAGAACATTTCGCACCGTGCGAAAATGTTTTTAGTTTTTTTTTGAAATTTTTTTTTTCAAAAATTCTTTTTTCCACCCTCATTATATGTTGTTATACCCCCCTCAAAAAATAATCATTGAGAAATAATGTCATTTGGCCTTCGATCAAGGCATTTCATCAAATTCGCACGTTTTGAGACCGTTAAATTTGTAACGGGTGGATGGGTGCTCTAATGCCCAACGGGTTCACCCATTATTTTCCCTGTGGTATATATTTGTATGGATTAAACATCAAAAAAAGAATTTTTGAAAAAAAAAATTTCAAAAAAATAAAAAAAATGTTTTCGCACCGTGCGAAAACCCCTTTTTTCGCAACCGAAGATCACTCAATATATATATATATATATATATATATATATATATATATATATATATATATATATATATATATATATATATGTATAGGAAAATTTTCAAATGAGAACATTTCGCACCGTGCGAAAATGTTTTTAGTTTTTTTTTGAAATTTTTTTTTTCAAAAATTCTTTTTTCCACCCTCATTATATGTTGTTATACCCCCCTCAAAAAATAATCATTGAGAAATAATGTCATTTGGCCTTCGATCAAGGCATTTCATCAAATTCGCACGTTTTGAGACCGTTAAATTTGTAACGGGTGGATGTGTGCTCTAATGCCCAACGGGTTCACCCATTATTTTCCCTGGGGTATATATTTGTATGGATTAAACATCAAAAAAAAAATTTTTGAAAAAAAAAATTTCAAAAAAATAAAAAAAATATTTTCGCACCGTGCGAAAACCCCTTTTTTCGCAACCGAAGATCACTCTATATGTATATATATATATATAAATGTATATATATATATATATATGTATGCATGTATATATATATATGTATATTATCGCGCTTTTCATGATATATTCAATTTTCGTATTGAATTGTGGATTTCTATGAACTTTGGAGCGATTTGAAGAAATTATGGCATATGACATATCTGGGCTAAATGGAGCATCTACGGTGAGGTTCAATAGGTGTTCGATGAGGTGGAGAAGAAGATTGGAGAAGAAGAGAAGAGAAGAGCTCAAGAGTAAGTCATGCTGTTTTCCCAGACCACTCAACCGAGCTGCTCAGCACTCGGTCGGGCTGACCTTCAACACCAAAGAAGAGCTCCAGCTAAAGTGCAGGCATCACTCGACCGAGTAGGAACGCTACTCAATCAGATCAACTCGGCCAGCTACTTCTTTCCCAACTAATCGAAGAAGGAGAGTGCATAGGCGACTCGACCGAGCACTGCAGCCGCTCGGTCGAGCTGAGCCCAAACAGAACGCTGATTTCGAAGGCATCTCCAACTTACAGTAGCTCCACCGAGTAGACCAGCGACTCGACCAAGTACTGCAACTACTCGGTCAAGCAGAATCAACTACAGAGCACTATTTTGACTTAAAGTATTAACCTCAGTGACTCGGTCGAGCACTGCAGCTACTCGACCAAGCAGCATATTTCAGAAGCAAACAAGGGCAAGAAGAAGCGGCTGACCGTGTCATCACTCGACCGAGCGACGCTGCTACTCGACCGAGTAGGGCGCCACAGCCCAACTAATTATAGGGCCAAGAAGCCCTTTTACTAGAATTTTGTGGGGTCCATCCCCATAGTATTTAAGCGCTCTTTTTACCCTATTTTTAGAAGTGGCTATTCAGGTATTATTATTTTCTAGTTCTAAGTTTTCTTAGAGAGTTCTTGAGCCGTCGCTATTGTTTTGAAGAAAAGTTGATATTTTTATTATTGCAATTTGCTTGGAATCTCTTGATCTTAATTCTCTGCAATTGTTCGTTCGTCTTCAGTACTTTGGTAACGATCTCTCCTCCATATATGCTTATTTCGATGTCTTTCATTGCGATCATGATTTCTATTGCTATTCTAAACGCTTTTGTTGATATCGCTATGAATTATGAGTAGTCGTTTCTAGGGCTAATGGATTAGCCGTAGGATCTTAGGATTTAGATGCGAAGTTATGATTTTTACGTTGTTTTGGTATAAAAGGGATGTGTTTTGGTTGATCCAGCCAAGTTTGTAGGAGATCTCATATAGGGTTTGTGATCCACGATAGTGGCACACATCTTGGACGTGTATCCTATGAACTTAATTAGGTATGTTAGTGAATTCAATTAGAGTTCGTGATCTACGATAGTGGCACGCACTTTGATGGTTTCCATCGGTGTCCTATATTACTAATTGATGATCTACGATAGTAGCATCAATAAGAACCATCAAATCATAGATCGAAGCTCTAACCCACAATGGTGGCGTGAGTAGAGATTGAGAATAATTGTCGTTCGTAATGCATGGATCGCATATAAGGCCATCCACGATGGTGGGGCTAAGCATGGGATATGTTAGACGAGTGGCACAACGATAGTTGGCCATGAGTTCTACATTTTAGATGCGACAATCTCGCCCTAATAAAGACAATTCAACGTGGAAATTGTAATCTATCACTGACATCCGACGATCCTAGTGGTGACTCCTATTGCCCTAGCTTTTATTCTATTGTTAATTGACATAATAACCATTCGTGACAATCTTTTTGAGTGCGCCAAATTAAAAGCATCTGCCTCCATGTGGGTTCAACATTTTTCTATACTATAAAGCATTGACACCGTGAACTTGCGGTAAGTTTCGGAGTTACATCCGGAGCGTATCAAGTTTCCGCACCTTATGCTTCCTACGTTCCAAGGCAAACCCGAGTTGTGGAGGGGGCGCGGATAGCACCACAACCAAACTTGGTTTTATTCTATACTCTACATAATGGTTGAGTTCATTCCAAAAGTTCCAAAAGTCAAAAGAGATACAAATTACAATGTATGGAGGTAGAGCTACATGGGATGAAGCTTCAAGAGGAGCTGCTCCTACAAATCTTGGCACGGTAATTGCAGTGCCTCTACAACAAGGAAGTCGACATCTTCACCATCATCAGGGACCATCTCAAGTTGTTCGAAGATGATCCCTGAGTTAGGGAATTTTCACTCAATCTCCCATCGACAGTGGAGAAAACCATCTCTAAATAACTGGGACAATTGAGTAGCGACAAAGTCAATGGAGTACTTCTCCATGGCTTCTTGTGTGATCTTATCTGGATCTATCTTCTTTAACTCATTGATCTAGGCTTGGATAGTGGCGATCTGATCATGAAGGTTAGCCCTCTACATCTCGCTCTTTAACTTCACTCGGTCAGCCTGGCTTTGAGATCAACCCTCTTTCCCTTCAATATCATCAATCCTTCACCAGCTCCTTTCTGAAGGTTTCCCTCATCTTCTAAACTTTCTTCGGCAAGCAACTGGGCAACCTTTTCCTCATCCAATGTCATCTCAAGTCTTTCTTCACGAGAAGATAGCTAAGCAACTTTAAGCAGTATCACCCTCAGTTGAACATATGCTTCCTTGGCAATCTCTTCAGTAGCATTCTTCTTTACATGCTTCTGGGCGAGACTTGCCTCGACATCAGCAACGGTGACCTCTCGGTGTCGCAATTCCATGCCCACTGAATACATCTACATTAAAAGGAGAGAACGGGCTACCCCAACATTCTACGGCCATAAAGAAATAAATGAAGTGGTAAGAGCCTTTACCTGCTGACTATGCCACACAAAGAAGTTATCTAATCTCTCAGTTTCCACCATCTGTAAAACTGAGCGATCCCATGATAGATTCGAGTTCTCGACAAGCCAAGCTGCAAACTCACAATCTGAGAAGATGGACTCCTTAAGCCCCACCTGATATGTCGGCTTGAAGATATCACTATCAAAGTGAGGAATGTCTGCTTCTGTTGACTTGAATGTCCCCATATTATGTTTGTATTCCGGAAGGATCGAGCTGGGCACCGACCTTGGAGGAAAGAGGCCTCCCCACATCCATCCGTCTTAGTAGCCCGAAAATCCAAGAGGCATCCGCTGGCTTCATGCGTTGCAGCTTGGACAGTGGGAGAATCATTCAAAGTTGAGCTTGGAAGGCCAGCCTCGTCTATTTTCTTCTTCTTCTCAACTCTGTCGGACTCAACTGGAGGTCGGTCCCTTTTCTTCCCTAAACAACTCGTGATGGCTAACAAACGCCATGTAACATTGGCCGAGCCCTTAGAAATCTTGGTCGAGTTATCCACCACCTTATCAGAGTCTCCTCCAGACATGGCCAAGCCTACAACGACTTTGGCAAGGATTCTTGTAGTATGATCCGAGCTAAACACCTTCGGTCGGATAGACAAGACTTCTCTAGGCTTCTTAAATCCAAGCTTAAGGAGGGAGGCCATCCTAGGATATGACGGTTGATGATGTCCAGCCATGTTTGCAAAAGTCAAAAAGATTAGGGTGAGCAAGAATGGATACGAGGTCTAAGGGTCTCAATGGGTGAGAAAGCTAGCTTCATCGGGGAGAGTTATGAATACATAGTTCCCTTTCCAACCATTAGCAGAGATTGGAAGTCCAACATAAGGTTCTTCTTCCTCTTGGCAGTTATGTAAGACCATACACCGGAATTATGAATACTCAAATGGAGGAAGTGACAAAAAAGTGGTAGGGTCGGCTCTATTCCATTGAGCAAGCATAACACTGTGAAGCTGACTAAGGCCCAATGGAATTGGGAGTGAGTTGGCAGAAGGAGAGTTCAAGAAAAGAAAGGACATGGAGAATGAATGGACGAAGGGAAAAATAGAGACTGTGCAAAAAAGTTTTCACATATACCCCGACCTCACACTTGTCGGAAAAACGGATTCTCTCATTATGACGAGGAATCCTAGCCCCAAAAGGAGGTCGGAGATAATAGGACTGGATCATAGGGATTGAAGAAGTATGAACTATTGAGACTAGATTCCTTATCTTCTCAGGCACCAGATACAGTTCTTCCCTAGCTCGCAAGATTAGACCATTAGGGCTTCGGGATTAGAGGACCAAGCGACATGATTGTCAGATTGCTCTAGCTTCGCACAGTCCATCTTATCCATCAACCTACTTCTCTTAAAATCGAAAGAAGAAGACGAAGAATGCATTGAAGGAAAAGCTACCTTGCACAAATGCAAACAGATTCAAACAAATATAAGGGAGACGACAACTAGATGAAGCACAATTCCTCTAAGAAGTAATGAAAGGGGTTCCTTCTGCCGTCAATCCCTCTTTATGCAAAGCTGCACTTTCGTCAAGTCGCACCCGATCGTCCGATCTCGAACGCGTGTCAACATCTCAAAACGGTATCTCTTCGAATTCTGTGCTTAATTGGTGGGAGAATTTTAGTGTCTTGTGCCTTGATGACATACATTAAAAGTGTCGTCTCGACTGTCGATCCTGTCCATCATGTCACATCAGTCGACCTCAAATATCACAACGATTGAGCTCGGGAGATGGGGGCCATTATTACAACATTGGGCCGGCCTAAACGTAATTCTCTATCTGAGTTGGCTAAAGCCCAAGAGCCCAGAAGAGCCAACAGCTTTGGCCCAACAGCCCTGTGACCCTCACATGAGGCTGTGGTTTACTCCATTTGAAGCGACACCCAAGTTGATCGCGCCCTCGTTGATGAAGAGCATTACACTCGGAGTTGATTAAGGATATTTACGACTAGCCATTTTGGTTATCCATCAAGAGAGACACCTTGGGTCAAAGGGAATAAAGTGCCTTCAATGTTTGGACGTAACACGGGAACAGGTCAAGGGAACCATTGCCTATAAATAGTCTCTTGAACAATGAGGAATGTGACAAATCTCTGAGATCTCACACTCAAGTATTCCTATACTCAATCTACTCCTCCAAACATATATGTCTTCTTATAGCTTCGCCTGAGAACTGGAGGAAGATCTCCCAATAGGTCGGACATAGTTCTACCGAGCTATACATAGTCAACTACTGACTTAAGTATCTGAGAAAATTTCGTAGGAACCCAGATGATCCAACCCCATGACACGCTTCCTGTGTTGCAGATAGCTGGGGAGATAGCTCGGCCACTGTTCGGTCCAATGCCCATAGCTCGGCCCGGAGTTCCATCAGTTCAAAGTTAGCTCATCCAACGTCCGGAAGATTGCCCGCGTCCTCCACGTCAGCGGCATCCTTCGGATCACCCCTCAACAAGACATGTAGTGAGAAAACACCCTGAAACATGAAGGATATGTATTAACCATTTGAGCTAATTTGCTTCAATGGGCAAACCACATTCTTTTATAACTTGAAGAGAATACAATGTACAATGAAGTGTACCGTCTAGAATGAATGATTTCGCTGTTAGCAATGATATTGGATGGAAACACTAGATATTGACTCTTCCATCCCTGATTGCGCATCACTGTCCATGGCTTGAGTACCCAAAAAAAATTCTGTCCTCAACAAAGAGAAGAAATAAATAAAGAACAACAAATGGAGAGTCTATAAACTTTAGAGATTGTGGTGGTTCTAAAAGGAAGCTTCTTGGCAACTTCCCCCTAGTTGCTTTAGGGTCCCTAACTCCCAAACAAGAATCATTTGTGACTCCATCTCCCTCACCAACCTGTCAGATTTTTTGACAATGCTAACCAATATCATATATGTGCAACCTTAGGACCACCTCTTAGCCTTTATTTAATGGAAGACATTCTCAACACCAGGAAGGAAAAAAAGAACCCTAGTGTCTAAGCAAACAAGGCAAAACAACTGTTTGGTGGTCATTGCTGCATGCCCTAAAAAAACAAAAGCTCAAGCTCCCGTCTTTGTTGGACACCAAGGTGAGTAATGAGCCCTTCCACCATGATTAATTGCCCTCTATCTTTATTACGTGTAGTTGCTTGATGACCAAGTTGTATGGTGAGCATGATGCAAAAGTGTGTGTATGATGACAATGAGGCTGCTTCGGGCTTGCACATAGGGCTCCATGTCTCTTTCACGAAGGAAAGGCCAGTGTGACAAATATCCTTAAATGTACGAGTATGTGTTTGGATAAATGCAAAGGGAAATGATGAGGACCTCACTACCTACAAGTGGTCCATTGGTGTGACCCTATCATGATTCAAGTGCTTGCAACGGAGGCCATTCAATTGGAGGCATTACTAGCACCATGTGTGTCATTTATATACGATGCCTGTGCGTGTGTTTTTGAAATATTTGTGTTGATATAATCCAGTGCTAGGGCTCGTATAAATCATCAGTTATCAACTTGACGTTGCGGCTGAAATTATTGCAATGGAGAGGCTACTCTCCTCTCTCAATATGTCAATCGTGGCATCTTTAAAAGTTTGGATTTACCCAATTTATCTCATGAGATTCTCCATCAAAATTCATGAAAACGGATCGTTCCCAACAGATGAATTAGCAGGAACGCAACCAAAAATCCTAAATACACCTCAACTTTTAAGGTGTATTTAGCACAACGAAAGATCCTAAACTCATGAAAACTAGATTTAATATGACATGTCCCGACATACATGCGTCCATGCACATGTCATAAGCAAAATACAAATGATAACAAGCTAATAGATTTAAATAAAACAACGAGAACTACGATAAAAGAGTATGTTATTAATATCATCTATTATACAATTTATGAAGTTTGTCCTACGTGTCAGTTTTGTCCCACGTGGCATTTTTGTCTCAGTCATATTTTTGGTTGCTGACTAGGACGCCACATGGAGGTTGGGTTGGGTTTTTGGTGATTTTTTTTTTGCGTTTTAGTCCATTCTTTTTCTCTTTTTGCCCCCGACCCTCCTCTCTCACACACATCCACGCTTTTTTCACTCTAGCGACTGCTTATCTCCGCATTTGCGCCCGGACGACGATGGCCTCCGTGCCCTCCGGACACGGGTTATAACTAGTGCATATATATAGCAAGATATAGTTAAATTACAAATTTTGAAAATTCTCAACAGCATCCTAAGTTTCACCAAAAGAGTCATTTCTCATCTCTCACGTGTCAACCAATTTTCTAAATACTCTACAGCCTTATCATTATCTCCATCTCGATCCTAATATGCCCCACCATGCATATCTATTCTGAAAAGGAAAAAATTCATATGGATTTTAATACTATCAAAATAATTCCAAAATTAAAAAAAACTTATAAGCATGTCTCATCATCTTTTTAATGTACATTTCAGTAATGTAGATTTCTTGTTGACGCGCTTGTTGTTGGGAAAATCGGACACAACATCAAACAATACATAAGTGTGCACAGCGGAATATGTGAAAAATATTGTGTCACCAACCAAAACAATGCAGAGTTAGGATATTGGATGAATCATAAGAAGCACAAGATAGCACCACACAATCAAGCCAAGCAATCACACAGAAAAACAAGATTTAAACTGGTTTGGCCTAACATATGGCCTACGTCCAGTCTTCCATTGTCACGGCTTCCACTAGATCAGATATGTTAATACAGATAATACACCGACTACAAATCTCCCCCAATACAATATGTATGTCTTCTCGACAGAATAACTCTAGCACTCTAGCAATTACAATGTCTCATGCATACACCCAATGGTGAGATCTTACCAGAGACTCTAGATTAAGCAATACTCCTCTCCCAAAGCTTGTAGTCACCTCGAAGCTCTCTCATCGCCAATTGACGGCAAAAGATCTGCTTCTCTCTTGAAGACGCAATGAAATCTCCACACTGCTCTGTCAGAAAAAATGCATCAGTCGTCGCATGTGTATCTCCTTGGTATTTATATGATAGAAATACTCTCTAGGTAGAAGAGGGCATTTTCCATCATGTCCATCCGATTAAACCCCAATAGAAATCAACGGTCTAGATTAGAAGCTGAAATCTGTGCGTTCTAGGGATTCTGGGCATTGGCACGGCCGTGCCGCATATCAGCACGGCAGTGCGCAGAACTACATCAGTAAAATAGAGATCTGCTGATCAATACGAGTAGCAACACGGCCGTGTCAGCAACACGAACGTCAGCACGGTCATGTCACTAAAAACAGAGAGCTGCATGTCGAAACGGACATCAGCACGGCCGTGTTAGAATCTGCGTAAGTCAGTCACGCAGCTGATACATCTTCTGACACACACGGTCGTGCTGAAACCTGCTCGGTCGTGTCACCTCCCAGATTCCAAGTTTGAATCATAAATAAACAAACTCTACCACGCCTCAAACTTCTTCAACAACCATGGCATACTCAAGATCTCCATAACAACTCTACCCAAATACCAAACATATCTACCTAGATCTAGAATTTACAAAATTCTCATAACAACGGAAAAACATCAACCACTCACCATGTATAGATCAAGCTCAAGCAGTGCCGAGCTTGACTGTGGAAATGATTTTCATGAGCCTATCTACAGGATTATGATCTGTCAAGACCTTCTCCAGTGATATCACCTTCTTCTCTTCTTAAAGGAAGAAATTCTGCAACTCTATATGCTTGGTTCTCGAACTGTAGGCCGATGCTCCGCCAAGTGAATTACTCTCTGACTATCGTAATAGAACTTCGTCACTTCTTGCGGTATACCAAAGTCTCTCAGTAGACTCCTCAGGTACTTGCCTTGATCGCCTCAACTGCAGTTATCAGTTCTGCCTCCGTGGTTGACAGTGCTACAATGGACCGAAGGACCGATCTCCATGATATCGCCGTAGTGCCCACGGTGAACACATACTCTTTCGTAGATCTCCTTCTGTCTCTGTCACATGCATAATCTGAATCACATAATCCAGATCTCACCAACCCGTCTCCCTTGCCGAAACACAAACCAACGCCGACCGTTCCCTTCAAATATCTCAATATCCATTTGATAGCCTACTAGTGTACCTTTCCTGGATTCGCCAAGTATTTGCTAACAACTCCAACTGCATGGACTAAGTCTGGATGTGTACAGACCATAGCATACATCAAACTTCCCACGACACTAGCATAGGAAACTGTAGACATTTAGCATGCCTCCTCGTCGGTGCTAGGTGACATTCTCGCAGAAAGGAGGAAGTGAGCTCCTAGCAGTGTGGTGACAGGCTTTGCCTTCTCCATTCCATAACATGCTAGGACTTTCTTGATGTAGCCCTCCTGGCTCAATCTCAACTCACCCTTCTTTCTATCCATGCTAATTTTCATACCAATGATCTTCTTTGCAGGCCCTAGATCCTTCATATCAAACTCTTCTGCAAGCTTCCCATTCAACCTATTTATTTCCTCCATGTCCTGTAACGCAATCAGCATATCGTCAACGTACAGAAGCAAGTATATCCTTGACCCACCATCAAGTATGCGAACATAAACACACTGGTCCTTTATACTCCGCTCGAAACCAATGCTCATCATAAAGGTGTCAAATCTCTTATACCATTGCCTGGGACTCTGTTTCAAACCGTATAAGGATTTCTTCAGCTTGCATACCTTCTGCTCTTGTCCCTCCATTGCGAAGCCTTCAAGATGGTGCATGTATATTTCCTCATCAAAATCTCCATGTAAGAACGCCATCTTAACATGCAGCTATCCAACTCCAAGTTCTGAGCTGCTACCAAGGCCAATAGCACACGGATGGATATGTGTCTCACCATATGTGAGAAGATCTCATTGTACTCTTCTCCCTTCTTCTACACAAATCCTTTGGCCACCAATCGATCTTTATATCACACATTGCTGCCATCTCCTTCCTTGACTTTGTATAAACACTTGCAACCAGTGGCATTTCTGTCCTTGGGCAATTCTACTAATTCTCATGTGCCATTCTTGTAGAGAGATTACATCTCCTCTACCATCGCCAGCCACCACTCTGCAACTGCGGTAGAAGTCTAGGCTTCATTAAATGTCAAGGGCTCCTCGTGCTCTATGTTCAGGGTGTATGCATGCATATCATCAAATGCAAAACTAGAAGCAGAATAGTTCCACTCACTCAATCTTTCTTGTTCTCTCCTAGTCCTTAATGAACTCTGCACCTCTGGCTGACTCTGGGCAGGAACCTCACCATGAGTCTGAATCTGATCTGTCTGTATCTGCTCTCTCTCTCTCAGCAGTTGGGTCATGGCATGTCTTTGCATCTCGTGTCTCTAAGGTAGGTGGCTCGACCTCGACATCGATCTCCTTAGGCATATGTCCACCATTTGAATGAGTCATCTCCGACTTGACCATCGACGACTCATCAAATGTGACTTGCCTACTGGCGAACGTATTCTTGGACACACGATCAAGCAACCTATATTCCTTTACTCCCTCTTGATATCCAAGCAAGATGGCCTTCCTGGCCCTCGAATCTAGCTTGTCCTCCTTATGTAAAGCATATGCAGGACAACAAAATATTCTCACGTATGAGTAATCACAAGTCTTCCCTATCCATACCTCCTCAAGATTTTGAAGCTGATCATCGATGATGGTAGTCTGTTCACGAGATGCACGGTGATAAACACAGCTTCACCCCAATATTCCTTAGGTAGTCCAGCAGTAAGCCTCAAGCATCAGCACATCTCCATCAGTGTATGGTTCAATCTCACTACAACACCATTTGACTATGGATCTCCAGGCATAGTGTAGTGCCGTAAAATACCCAGAGATCTGTAGAAGTCTTTGAACACCCTCGAGGTGTACTCACCATCGTTGTTTGATCTTAAAATCTTGACGGCTTTTCCTGTCTGCTTTTCAACCAAGGCTTTCCAAGCCATGAACTTCACGAAGAATTGATCTTTAGATTTCATCAGATAGATCCACACATTCCTCGAGAAATCATCAATGAAGGACACAAAATACTTTGCTCCTCCATTAGTAGTTACAGAAGTTGGCCCCCATACATCTGAATGTACATAGTCAAGTGGCCCTTTGCTAATATGATCTGCGATCACAAAGCGTGTCTTCGTCAGTTTTTCTTCTACACACTTCTCGCAAAACTCCAATCTCTCCTTTTTGGCATGTATAAGCTTCCTTTTACGAAGCACATCCAATGACTTCTCACTTGGATGTCCAAGGCAAAGATGCCATAACTTTTCGATTCTTTCACTACATGTGCCTTGAGAGATGCTAGCCTCACCCTCCACGGTGTGCCCCTGCAGCGCATACAAGTTATGTATCCTCTTTTCTATCATCACAATAAGAGAACCATAGGAAACCTTTAATAGATCACCTTCTATTACCGTCCTGCACCCAAGTCTGGTACGTGACTCGCATCTGTAAGTGTCCTGACGATCCCATCATGCATTTTGATTTGCACATCTCCTACACCCACCATCTTGCAAGACATTATTTCCCATCAGAACGTTGTCGCCTTCTTTTGAAGAATATGAACTGAACCAACTCCTGTGAGTTGTCATATGGAAAGAACATCCCAAATCCAAAATCCATGAGATCTCTAGATTTCCCGATGATGTCGCCATCAGAATCTCACCATCATCACTGCTCTTGCCACTGATTCCCACTGAGGCAGAACCAGAAACTTCATCACTGCCTTTTCCATTCTTCTTTAGCCTTGGGCAGTCTCGTTTTCAATGTCATGTCTCCTTGCACAATTGACACATATCTTTGTGCCCTCGTGATTTAGATATAGAACGACCCTTGTCCTTGCTAGAACCATGGCAGCCTCTAGAATCCTGACGTCTCCTGATGAAGATTGCTTCCCCTTGATCACCACCTTCTTGAGCAGTCACTTTGACACGAAGAATCTCAGAGTCTACCGCAGACTCTACCTCCTCCAGAGATAAAAATTCACATCCATATACCATGGACCTCACCAATGGGTCAAAATCATCCGTCAAAGAACACAACAATATCATCGCCAACTGTTCTCCTCGATGTTCACCCCCATAATTCGCAAGTCAAACACAATCTTCGTGAAAGCATCAATGTGATCATTAACGTGGGCTCCCTCTCTCATCTTCAGCATATATAATTGTTGCATCAAGTACAACCTGCTTGTCAGATTCTTCATTGCATAGAGCACCTCCAACTTCTTCCAAAGCTTCTCCACAGTAGCCTCCGCAGACATCTTTCTGAGCACTTCATCTGAAAGTGATAACTGCAGTGCGCTCAATGCCTTCCGCTCCATCTTTTCCTTTTGAGCCTCCGTGATCTCCTTGTCAAAACTGTCTTTTCTCAAAGACAATTTGTGAGCAACCGTCTCTCATGAGAAAAGCCTCCATCTTTAGTCTCCAAAGATTGAAGTCATTTCTCCATGTGAACTCATGTGAACTTGTCCATCTTGAATGATGTGGTAGACGACAACATCTTGACTCCTTGCTTCTCCTCACCACTAGCTCTGATACTGCTTGTTGGGAAAGTCTGACACAATATCAAACAACACCTAAGTGTGCACAACGGAATATATGAAAAAATATTGTGTCGCCAACCAAAACAATGCAGAGTTAGGATCTTGGATGAATCATAAGAAGCGCAAGATAGCACCACACATTCAAGCCAAACAATTACACAGAGACACAAGATTTATACTGGTTCGGCCCAACCTATGGCATACGTCCAGTCTTCCGTTGTCACAGCTTCCACTAAAACAGAGATGTTAATTCAGATAATACGCCGACTACAAATCTCCTCCAATACAATATGTATGCCTTCTCAACAAAATAACTGTAGTACTCTAGCAATTACAGTGTCTCATGCACACACCCAATGGAGAGATCTTACCAGAGGCTCTAGAATAAGGAATACTCCTCTCCCAAAGCTCATATTCATCTCGTAGCACTCTCGTCATCAATCAACGGAAAAAAATCCGCTTTTCTCTTGAAGACGCAAGGAAATATCCACACTTCTCCGTTGCGAAAAATGTCTTAGCCGTCGCGTATGTATCTCCTTGGTATTTATATGATAGAAATACTCCCTAGGGTAGAAGAGGGTGTTTTCCATCATGTCCATCCAATTAAACTCCAATAGAAATCAACGGTCCAGATTAGAAACTGAAATGTGGCGTTCTAGGGTTTCTGTGTAATATGTAATGTGACCGACAGGGAATGCAATTATGTAATATGTGTATATAATGTATAGTCGTAAATAAATTTACAAGATGGTAATTTTTACCACAAGTATCATGTTCCTAGTCTTCTTATTATATATCTCTTGTACTTGGAATAAAACTAGGACAGAGTCCAATCCACAAGGGCTTCAATATCAGGCTAGCCCTAAAATAAATGGAAGAAAATATTATATAGGTCAATCTTAATATATGTCATGCTCCTTCCAATAATGTTAAGAACACTCAGTTGAAGAGATCAGATCCCAGTCTACCAAAGGCCAAAAAGGTTTAATTTTGGGATTTAATAGTTTCTACTAATTTAATAGGTGATTCTGTTAGTTTCATAATGCAAAAGAGTTTAATGACACACATTAATAGTTCAGATGATGTTAGATATATAGAGAAAAAAACCTAAAATTTGAACATGCATATATGTCATTGTATGGGTGTGTGTGCATATGTGTATGAATGCGGGGGGTGTATGTGTGTGGTATGTATACAAGTGAGAGGTTGAATTGTATGTGAGTGTGCATTTTTGAACATGCATATATTTGCTAGTGTATGTAAGTGTAAGTGTGTGTTTTAGAGTATGAGGGTATGGTACGCACACGGCAAGAAAATAGATATTTAATGTCAGACTTTCAATGACAAACAAGGTCATGTCAGTAAAGATTTGACTTTTGCTGACATAAATGTAAAACTGTCAGTGATCTTCACACCAGTGACAACCCCCGAGGCTGTCGTCAGTGTTTCTACTGATGACAATGCGTGGGATGGTTTGCATGCAATACTTTTGCTTACAGAAATTACCTCTGTCAGTGAAACGCATGAGTGCGGAAACTTTTAGGGTCATGGCAAGTTATTTTTCGATGGTAGGGTTTTCTTTTTGTCAGCGAAAGTGTGTGTTTCACTGACATGATTTTATTAATGTCAGTGAAAGTACGGGTTTCACCGATGAAAATATATTTCCATTAGGGCATGTTCTTTTGTAGGAAAGTATAGGAGAGAGTGAAAAAATCACTCTTCATACACTGTTCACTGGATTCCTACCTCACTTTCCGTTTGTGTGTTCTTTTGTGTTTTGTGTTTTTTTGGAAAAAAAAGCTGTCGTGGCGGGGAAATTGGGATTCCATGGGGGTGTTTTGGAGTTGGGATGAAAATCTAGGATTACACAAGAATTCTAGCTTTGCATCGGGTGAGAATATTGGGGTTACCACACGCCAAAATCAAATGTTACAAAATAACTCACAACTAATTTAGGCCGGTGGTAACCTTACCTAGGATCACCACACCCCAAAATCCAACTTTTCACATCCAAATTTCTTCATCCAAAAGAGCACACTACACGGAGTGGGCCCCACCTCAACTTTCCAACTCCACAATCCAACCACACTTTCCAACAAAAGAACACACTATACCAAATTTCTCTCTCATCAGATTCCACACTTCTCAACTTTCCCACTTTATACTTTCCAACAAAAGATCAGGCTCTTAGCAAAAGTGTTTGAAAAATAGGGATTTTATATCCCTATTCTCTTTCATTTACATTATCACTCTCCACTCAAGGGGTAAATGCTATGCATTTTCTCTTGCCGCCCTCGTTCCTATTAAAACGTTAATCAAGGGAAAAGTACGCAGTCCATGTTGTCTCTCTCTGCTTTCATTCCTCTCTGGCGCCTTCAACAACTCTGATGTAGCTTCAATCCTCCCTCAACCCACGAACGCACGTTAAACCAAATCCCTTCCACTCCAAAACCGTAAAATTACGAGCTCACTCCATTAATTTTGGTCGATTGCTGTAATTTCTGTAAAATTAAAATTAGGGGTGTTGTTTGCATATCTCAATAATACTTGTTAGGGTTGAATTTCTGTGGATATTTGTTGGCATTAGTGGCACTATATCTGGAGAGCTCAGTTTGTGGAATCTGGATTGTTTTTGAGCAGTTTGAGCAAAATGTTGAACATTGTGTTGCAACAATATGTTCAACATTCGGGATCTGTAACAATTGGTCGTATACAGAAACGCGGCTGTGGTCAACAAATTTGTCGTGGTGATCTCAGATCTGATTTGTAGCCTATAATATCGGAGGTTCCTGAATTGATTGATTCCAGATATTGGTGAGGTTTTTATACTCCTTCTTACCCGAATTAGTTCCTTAATTGATGGAGGTTTGTTGAGAATATTTAGGAATTTGGTTAGTTCCTAAATTGATGGAAGAGAATATTTGGTTGAGATTTATTGGTTCTATTTACCAGAAATAGATCCTTATTCTTTGGGCAAAATATCCGCATGAGATTTGTTTTAATCATTTTACCCGAAATAGATTCGGTGGTTCCTTGAATATAGGATTCCTTACCCGAAGTGGTTCTAGAAATATTGGCGGATATTCTGCATTAAAGAGGAAGTTATTTACCCATAAATAGTAGTTACAAAATCTGAATGGGTTTATATCTGAATGGTTGTGCGGTTGAAGATATGTGCGGTTGAAGATATGTGCGGTTGAAGATTCTATGTATGAATGTTTTCAGATCTCGCATTATTGTTTAGATCTTCTCCAGATACTCGGTTGAATGCAGGTATGCATAAGATTTGCTGACGAAGGTGAATGAAAGTATCAATCCGCAACCGAGGTATGAAAGATCTTATTTACTGACCATGTTGTATATTATGTTGAACGTTAATATACAACATTATATACAACATGCTGTGTCAGAAGGCTGAAATCGATTGGCGGCTATCAAAGGTGGATTACTTCAGATCTCCGGTTATCTCTTTTAGGTATTCTGGTATGGGTTGCTGAGATTGAAGAATTGCTGGAGATATATTTAGCAGCTTTACTCTCTCGTTATTATTATTGATTCGGTTGGAGAGAATCTCGCCCACTTATTATTGTTGCTATCTTTAGAAGATGTGACGGAATTATTTCCTAGCTGGTTCCGTTAATTGTGGGCGCCCAATCTTCTCAGATTTAATTGAGCTATCTTCCTTAACTACTCCACGATTTGAGGGGGAGAGGTGTTATTAAGGTTGCTGAGATTGGCGGCTAGGGTAACGACTTTTGACGAAAGTTTTTTGAAGAACTCCGGGAGGAGGCCGACGGCTACGCACGTAGGATCAAGGGAGTTGATCTAGTCGGTTGTGCAAGGGGAGCTTGCTGGCAAGGGGATCTTGCCGAGAATACTTCACGGGGTTGATTGCGATCACCCCTCACGGTTTGTATTAAGGGGGAGGGTGTTCTTCCTTAGAGAAGCGTGATTGTTAGAGTTTGTATTCTCTGATTTTTATAGTGGAGTATTCTATTTTTCTGGGCGTGGCCCCGCAGATGTAGGTGTGCGCACCGAACTGCGAAACCAAGTCTCGTGTGTCGTTGCTTGATTCTTGTGTTTTCTCTTTGTGTTTATTTTGATTATTCTCACGTACTGAGAACAACAATTGGTATCAGAGCCGGTCACCTGTGTAACTTTGTTTTCAAAGAAGGTGTGATCTTGAGTTTCAGTACGTGAATCATGGCTACACGAGAAGGTGCATCCGTTGTTCGTCCTCCATTGCTCATTGGTACAAATTACACCTACTGGAAGTCTCGGATGCGTGTATTCATTAAGTCCATTGATGAGAAGGCCTGGATCGCTGTCAGTGAAGGATGGACACCGCCAACCGAAATCGACGAAGATGGCGAAGAACACCTCAAGTCGGCAAGAGACTGGAGTCGGGTTGAAGAACATGCGGCCTTGTGCAATTCTAAAGCAATTAATGCTATTTTTTCCGCTGTCGACGAAGAGTAATTCAAATTAATCTCTACGTGTGAGTATGCAAAGGAAGCGTGGGATATACTGCAGAATATTCATGAAGGAACCAGTACGGTAAGAGCATCTAAACTTCAAATGCTTGCATCTCAATTTGAAAATCTCAGGATGAATGATGATGAGACTGTGGCTGAGTTCAATGGGAGACTGCGTGATATATCTAATCAGGCATTTCAATTGGGGAAGAAGTACTCTCAAAAGAAGTTGGTTGAAAAAACTTTGAGATCCCTACCCGATAAGTTCTCTGCGAAGATTGCGGCCATTGAAGAAGTGAGGAACACATCCACTATGAGATTGGATGAACTCATGGGATCTCTTCAGACCTATGAAATGAATCTGAAGCCAAACCTCAAGGATAAAGGGGTGGCTTTAAAGGTTGAAGTCAGTAAAACATCTAAGTCTGAAAATGACTCGGTTATTGATGATGACATTGATCTGCTGACTAAGAATCTCAACAGAATGATGAGGAAGATAAGTAACAAGGGACAGAATTACAGATCTGCCAACAAGGAATCAAGACCGTATCTTCCTACAGCTGGAAAGACAATCAGTCACCCCGCACAGAGGTATGAGCCAAAGAGTAAGGGTAAAGGAATACAATGCAGGGAGTGCGAAGGTTTCGGTCATATACAGGCCGAATGTGCTAATACACTCAAGAAGAAAAAGGGGAAATCATTAGCTAGTACCTGGAGTGATGAAGATTCAGAAGGAAGTTCTGGAAATGAGGACAACAACAGCAACTATGTGGCTTTTCCGGTTATTCTTGATGATCAATCTGATGGGTACAGTCCTAGCTGTGTTGGACTTAATGTTGCGACAGCTAGTACAACATTAGAGAACAAAACTGTAAATGTCAGACAGAATGTTGCAACATTATGTTCAACATCATGTTCAACATCTACAATCGAATCAGATTCTGAAGCTGACAGCGATGAGGAAGTGAGTAACAATGATATCCGAAAAGCATACCAGATGATGTTAGAGAAGTGGGTGCAAATCTGCAATATCAACAAAGTCTTGAAGGTGGAGAATGAAAGACTGAAGAAAGAGAAGGAGGAGGTCAAAATCGAATGTCTGAAAGCTGAGGGAAACTGCAGAGAATTGGAAAGAAACTTCAAAAATGTTCTTCTCAGGGCAGAGAAAGCTGAATGTACATTGGAGAAGTGGAATTCTGGAAAAGCAAAGCTGGATGATATCTTAAACATGGGGAAGATTTCTGGAGATCGCACCGGAGTGGGATTCAATAGAGGAGCTTTTTATAATGTGTCTGCTGAAAGAAGAAATCAAGTTACCAAAGAACTTGAAAGAATGGGTCAACACAATGGCCATGATCAAAAGAAGAGCCAGATTAGAGGCATAAAAGGTGGTCGTTCTGTGTGCAGTTACTGCAAGATCAAAGGCCATACTGAGAGAAACTGCTTCAGCCGCATGCGACATTGGGCAGAAGGAAGAAATGTTAGACACCCTGATATGAAGATGAAGAAGCAATGGGTCAGAAAGTCTGAATTATACAACAAGAACACTACAACTTCAGAGAAAACTCTTCATGTTGTGACTAATGTTGTAACATTAGATACAACACAGAACAATGTAGCTGCAGATGTTATGACAGCAGACTCGACATCTCCCTTCGATAATCACTGTGAGCAATCTGTGCCAAAGTCTCATGAATCTTCCTCCAGAATCATTAGAGTGCTATCTCGCCGTTCTGCTCACTGCTCTTCCTCCGCCGGTGCCAATGGATCTTCGCATGTTCCTTCTGTCAACACCGTCGATGTTTTCAATTCTCCAACTATTTTTCGGCCCCTCAGAGCTCGACTTCTACCCTGGACATCATTTCATTCGTCGCCCTACTGTCAGATGTGAGGTATTTGTTCTTCCCCCTTTTTTCCGCTGCGCCTGAGGATTTTGTTTCTAATAAGAGAGCCAGAAAGGGGGAGAATAATTTTTTAAGACATAAGGCTAGCTGAAATGTATTAGAGTCATGAGGACATACCTGTTCTGATTTTTGGCTGTCTCTTCTGAGATGATCTATGCTTGGATTGTTCTAGTAAGGGGGAGACTGTGGTTTGGATTATTGTGGCTCAAAGGGGGAGAATGTGTGCTTGGTTGGTGCGTGCTTGGTTGGTGCCTGCTTTGGGTTGTGCCACATAATGCCAAAGGGGGAGATTGTTAGGGTTGAATTTCTGTGGATATTTGTTGGCATTAGTGGCACTATATCTGGAGAGCTCAGTTTGTGGAATCTGGATTGTTTTTGAGCAGTTTGAGCAAAATGTTGAACATTGTGTTGCAACAATATGTTCAACATTCGGGATCTGTAACAATTGGTCGTATACAGAAACGCGGCTGTGGTCAACAAATTTGTCGTGGTGATCTCAGATCTGATTTGTAGCCTATAATATCGGAGGTTCCTGAATTGATTGATTCCAGATATTGGTGAGGTTTTTATACTCCTTCTTACCCGAATTAGTTCCTTAATTGATGGAGGTTTGTTGAGAATATTTAGGAATTTGGTTAGTTCCTAAATTGATGGAAGAGAATATTTGGTTGAGATTTATTGGTTCTATTTACCAGAAATAGATCCTTATTCTTTGGGCAAAATATCCGCATGAGATTTGTTTTAATCATTTTACCCGAAATAGATTCGGTGGTTCCTTGAATATAGGATTCCTTACCCGAAGTGGTTCTAGAAATATTGGCGGATATTCTGCATTAAAGAGGAAGTTATTTACCCATAAATAGTAGTTACAAAATCTGAATGGGTTTATATCTGAATGGTTGTGCGGTTGAAGATATGTGCGGTTGAAGATATGTGCGGTTGAAGATTCTATGTATGAATGTTTTCAGATCTCGCATTATTGTTTAGATCTTCTCCAGATACTCGGTTGAATGCAGGTATGCATAAGATTTGCTGACGAAGGTGAATGAAAGTATCAATCCGCAACCGAGGTATGAAAGATCTTATTTACTGACCATGTTGTATATTATGTTGAACGTTAATATACAACATTATATACAACATGCTGTGTCAGAAGGCTGAAATCGATTGGCGGCTATCAAAGGTGGATTACTTCAGATCTCCGGTTATCTCTTTTAGGTATTCTGGTATGGGTTGCTGAGATTGAAGAATTGCTGGAGATATATTTAGCAGCTTTACTCTCTCGTTATTATTATTGATTCGGTTGGAGAGAATCTCGCCCACTTATTATTGTTGCTATCTTTAGAAGATGTGACGGAATTATTTCCTAGCTGGTTCCGTTAATTGTGGGCGCCCAATCTTCTCAGATTTAATTGAGCTATCTTCCTTAACTACTCCACGATTTGAGGGGGAGAGGTGTTATTAAGGTTGCTGAGATTGGCGGCTAGGGTGACGACTTTTGACGAAAGTTTTTTGAAGAACTCCGGGAGGAGGCCGACGGCTACGCACGTAGGATCAAGGGAGTTGATCTAGTCGGTTGTGCAAGGGGAGCTTGCTGGCAAGGGGATCTTGCCGAGAATACTTCACGGGGTTGATTGCGATCACCCCTCACGGTTTGTATTAAGGGGGAGGGTGTTCTTCCTTAGAGAAGCGTGATTGTTAGAGTTTGTATTCTCTGATTTTTATAGTGGAGTATTCTATTTTTCTGGGCGTGGCCCCGCAGATGTAGGTGTGCGCACCGAACTGCGAAACCAAGTCTCGTGTGTCGTTGCTTGATTCTTGTGTTTTCTCTTTGTGTTTATTTTGATTATTCTCACGTACTGAGAACAACAATACTATTGAGCTATTGTACAGTTACAGAAAATATTTGTTTTCATTTTCGCCTTGCATGTTACTTCGTGCGGATCTGATCACAACTCTATAAATGCTTCTCAAATTTTTGTTCACAACCATGTAAAATTAGATGTTTCTACATTTTTTTGTTAAGATTTGGAGGTTTAAATTTTAGGCAAGAGAACAAAGGTTAAGTTGGAGTTGCACTTAAACAAGAATATCTAAAAACATATACTCAATACAAGGAAAATTCCATATAAGGCCAGTTACACCAAAATGTTTTCGTTGTTAACTTGATGGTCGAGCTGCAAGGGGAGGAAGTGGCAAAATAGTTAGATGGTTAGTTATAATCGTAGCTACAACTCCTACAATGAAAGGATTCTTGCAACTTAAAAGGGGCCCTCAATGTGACCAAAACTTGTATTTATATTTGGGTGTATTTATATTTGGGAAAATCGTTGACAGATTGTCTTAATCAAGTTCAATTGTGACACATTAGTAACAAGTGTCCAATTTCACGTTCTTATTTTGATGTGTTTGGGTTTGCCCCCTAATTTTTTAAAATACTTCTCACTGTTGTAAATGTGGTGGCTATGGAATCCATAGCCCTGTATTTATAATGGTATGGTTACATAATGGATGGATACCCACTAATGGGTAGGCCCACCAAAAGCCCGTTTATAACACTTCCCCTTATCCATCCATTGTTGTAAGCCGTGATGAACGCTTCAGGGTTCATATAGCTTATCTGATCATGGGTCTATGAATACTTCTGGATCCTTAAGTTTAAGAGTACTTGCCTCATTAAAACCTTTGCCAAGGAAAACCCAGTGGAAAAAACCAGTGGCTAAGGGAAAAGAGTACAAGTCTCTGTAACTTCCCCCTGATCGATGGATAACATCAGAGGTGGATACTTCCGGATCCAGAGTTGATGTGGCTGCCTCGTTAAAACCTTTGGCTATGGAAAACCCAGTGGGAAAAACCAGTAGCCAAGGAAAAAGAGTACACCACAACATTAACTCCCCCTGATAAGTACAAGCTTCAGGATTGTAAATCTCTCAACTGTCTCATCCCAATTTCTAGTACAAGTTTTCTAAAGGTGCTGCGAGGCAAAGCTTTAGTGAACAGGTCTGACAGGTTGTCGCAAGACTGGATCTGCTGGATGTCTATCTGGTTGTCCACTTGTTGTTCATGCGTCCAGAAGAGCTTGGGGGATATGTGCTTCGTCCTGTCACCTTTGATGTAGCCACCCCGTAGTTGAGCGATGCATGCAGCATTGTCTTCATACATGGTGGTAGGTCCAAGATCTTCCGTCTTCAGGCCGGTGGTCTTGAGGATGTGGTTGATGACTGATCGGAGCCAAAAGCATTCTCTGCTAGCTTCGTGGATCGCAATGAGCTCGGAGTGGTTGGATGAGGTTGTTGTTGATGTCTGCTTCACGGATCTCCATGAGATGGCCGTCCCACCGTATGTGAACACAAAACCGGTCTGGGACTTTGCGGTATGTGGGTCGGACCTGTATCCTGCATCTGCATAACCGACCAAGTCGGAGGATACACCTTTCTTGAAGTATAATCCCATGTCCACAGACCCTTGGAGGTAGCGCAGAAGTTGTTTAACTCCGTTCCAGTGGCGCTTTGAGGGCGCAGAACTGTATCTGGCTAGTAAGTTAACTGCGAACGCTATATCGGGGCGCGTGCAGTTTGCCAGGTATAGGAGTGCTCCAATTGCGCTTAAGTAGGGTACTTCAGGACCCAGTGTTTCCTCCCCCTCTTCCAGCGGTCGGAAGGGGTCTGTGTCAACCTCCAATGATCGAACGACCATTGGTGTGCTAAGCGGATGACATTTGTCCATAAGAAAGTTTTTCAGCACTTTCTTTGTGTATGTCGATTGGTGTACCAGGATTCCTCCGCTTAAGTGTTCAATTTGTAGGCCTAGGCAGAACTTCGTTTTGCCGAGGTCCTTCATCTCAAAAGTCTGTGTGAGACTTTTGGAGATCTCATCTATCTCTTTAGGAGATCCGATGATGCTCAGGTCGTCTACGTAGACGGCAATAATCACGAATCCTGATCCCTTTGCTCTTATAAAGATGCAAGGGCAGACTTCATTTGTTGTGAATCCTTTTTGCACTAGGAATTCACTGAGTCTGTTGTACCACATTCTACCTGACTGTTTTAGACCATACAGTGATCTCTGGAGTTTGACAGAGTAGACGTCCCGATGTCTTTCTGTCATTTTTGTCGGTAGTTTGTATCCGTCTGGGATTTTCATATAGATGTCCTTATCTATATTTTCATATAGTTATGCAGTCACAACGTCCATGAGCTGCATATCCAAACCTTCCTTTGTGGATAGGCCTATAATAAAACGAAAAGTGATCGCGTCCATGACCAGGGAATAGGTATCGTCATAGTCTATTCCTGGTCGTTGGGAAAAGCCTTGTGCAACAAGGCGCGCTTTGTAATGCACGATCTCATTTTTATCGTTTCTTTTTCTTACGAATACCCACTTGTATCCCACAGGTTTAACACCCTTTGGTGTTAGGACTACAAGTCCAAAAACTTTGCGCTTTGAGAGTGAGTCCAGCTCTACTCCTATTGCCTCGTTCCACTTTGTCCATACCTCTCTGCGTTTACATTCTGCTAGAGAGCGTGGATCGGTTTCATCGTCGTATTCAGTGACGTGAGTGGCAATAATGAGCGCGAAGTTATCATCGATGATTGTGCTTTTTCTGTCCAGTACCTCCCCAGTACGTACATAATTTAATGATATTTCTCCTATATTTTCCTCTTCAGGGGTTGTTAGGAGGGGAGAGGTAGCTGGGCTGAGCTCAGCATCCTGTGGTGGTATCGTTATTGTTGCTCCAGGATTTTTCCTCTTTCGAGGGTTCTTATCTTTGGAGCCTGAGGGTCGTCCTCTTTTTTGTTGAGGTACGGCCGCTTCTGCTGCAGGTGGATTGCATCCATCTTTGGGTATGTCATCCTAGCTGGCGTATTTGCAGCAGGGACGTGTGATCTGACAATCTTCTGGTTGTCAGTGAATTTGTCCGGTAAAATGTGAACTGTGTTTTGGATTTGAAGGATCTTCAGGATCTCTTCTTCACATTGGTTTGTACGCGGATCAAAATGGGATAGAGTCTTTGTGTCCCATGTAATGGTCTTTGAAGCTTCTGGCTTCTGTGTGTTAATGCCTAGTTTCGCGAAAGTGCTTTCATCAAACTCACAATCTGCTAGACGTGCTTTAAAGGCGTCCCATGTAAGGGGTTCGAGGTATCTAATGATCGATGGTGAGTCGAAACCAATATAGATACCAAGGCGCCGTTAAGGACCCATCTTGGTTCTCTGCGGTGGTGCTATGGGGACATAGACAGCACATCCGAATATCCTCAAGTGAGAGATATCGGGCGGGTTCCCATATGCAAGTTGCATCGAAGAATAAGATTGACTACCTGACGGTCGTAATCTTATCAGCGATGCAGCGTGCAGTATGGCATGTCCCCATGCACTTACCGGCAACTGGCATTGCATCAACAATGGTCGAGCGATCCATTGTAGTCTCTTTATAAGAGATTCGGCTAACCCGTTCTGGGTGTGAACATGAGCTACAGGATGTTCAACTTCTATGCCGGTTGTTTGGCAGTAGGCTAGGAAGACTTGTGATGTGAATTCCCCAGCATTGTCCAGATGCAATTTCTTGATCTGGTTGTCTGGGAAATGTGCCTGTAACTTTATAATCTGTGCAAGTAGCTTTGCAAAGGCTACGTTGCGGGTGGACAGGAGGCACACATACGACCATTTTGAAGATGCGTCAATCAGTACCATGTAGTACCGAAAGGGTCCACTTGCGGGGTGAATAGGCCCGCAAATGTCTCCATGTATTCTCTCTAGGAAACTTGGAGACTCAGAGTCCACCTTCAGGGTGGATGGTCTCATAATCAATTTTCCTTTGTAACAAGGGGGACAAGGATTTGCACCCTTCCGAAGTAGCGTCAGGCTTTTCGGGTCAATTCCACGGGATTGGGATATGATGCGACGCATCATGTTCCTCCCAGGGTGTCCTAGTCTATCGTGCCAGAGTTTGAATTCTGGTTGATTATGGCACTTCTGGTGCTCTAGTGTGTTTGTTTCCATTGCTCTGATCCTTGTGTGGTAGAGACCCGACGGGAGTCCCTCAAAACGCTCGACGGTGTTTTTAGCACCGTTTTTATGAGACGTTACATCAAGGTATTCTCTGTTATGTTTGCTCACCGTTTCAAGGTGATATCCGTTTAAGCGGATGTCTTTAAAGCTTAACAGGTTTCTATGCGAGCTAGGGGAGAGAAGTGCATCTTTCATAAGTAGTTTTGTTTTGTTGGGGAGCAGAAATTGTGCTTCCCCTGATCCTTCAATGATACCTGATGGACCGGAAATTGTATTTACGGTGCCATCGTATTTATTAATGCTTTGAAAAAAGCAGATGTCTTGGAGGATCATGTGCGTAGAGGCACTGTCCACTAGGCATTTAAAGTCCATCTATTTTAAAAGAAAATATCACAGTATAAGGCACACACAGAAAATATACTACTGATAATTAATTATAATGTCTTAAAAGTACTTCAACATGCTAGAGAAGGAAAAACAAGCAGATAAATAGTTTCTCAAAAATGAAAGCTACAATGCATAGAAAATGGATAATGTCCTCAGTCGAGCAGGTCATCGTTTGAGAAGTCCTCAGCGATGAACCTGATTGGTGCCAGGTCTTCTTGAACCACCAGGTTTGTCTCAGCTTGCTTCTGGCTCGCTTTGTACAAGTCCTGCTGGTGGCGTGGAGTCCGACAATTCCTGGACCAGTGTCCAGTCATGCCACACCTGTGGCACTTATCTTCCCAGTCCTTTCTGGGGGCAGATGTCTGACCGTCGTCCTTTCTTTTCCACACATTATTCTTCTTCCTCCCCTCATTGTTGCTTCTGGGAGGGGGTCCTCTAGCCTGCTTCTTCATTGCTTTGCCCTTCTGGGGTTTGCCTTTGAAGTTGCTCCTCTTCTTCTGGGAAGAGCTATGATGCGCTTCAGGCGCTGGAGCAGTGCCGGTAGGGCGTGAGTTATGGGTGGCCAGAAGAAGGTCACGATTCTGCTCTGCCATCAGAAGGCATGAGAGAAGCTCTGAGTATTTTGTGAACTTGCGTTCACGATACTGTTGCATTAGTATAACATCCTTCTCGTGGAAGGATGTATACGTCTTCTCTAACATGCGCTCCTCCGTCACCTTTTCACCACACAACTTCAGGCGTGAGGTGATGCTAAAGAGTGCCGAGTTGTACTCGGCAATAGACTTAAAGTCTTGGAGACGGAGGTTTTCCCATTCATATCGCGCCCGAGGAAGTATAACATCTCTTTGATGTTTATTCCTATCCTCGAGGGCGGTCCATAACTCATATGAGTCTTCCACCGTGAGGTACTCGGCCTTCAGGGTCCGATCGATATGGCGTCTGATATAGATAATTGCTTTCGCTTTATCTATATCAGAAACCTTATCACCTACAGCGATGGCATGGCTCAATCCCTGTGCTCGCAGATGGAATTTTATGTCCAACTGCCAGCTTAAGTAGTTCTTACCTGAAGCATCCAAAAAGTCGAAATCGACGCTCGCAATTTTGGCCATTTATCACTCTAGCATGTAAAAAGATAGGCAATAATTAGATATTTTTGCAGAAAAATAAATAATTAAGCACATCAGACACAGATATTTGCTGCGTGGATCGGCTAATCACCATATTAATTACAGTCCATTACAGTCCCAAAAAGAAAATGAAAGTACAACTCGGGAACCCCCGTGGGGCCCCTATTCTTCTGGAATAGTCCTTCATCTTCTTGAGGCGTCCGCCGGGCTTGTAATGTTACAAAATTATCCTCACTACATTTTTCTCTCAAAAAAGAAAATAATGCATGAAAAATAAAATGGTGATTACTAGCCGATCCAAAACCACAGCAAATATTAATCATTCGTCGCAGGCAGTTATAATGCAGCAGGCATCATCACAGGCAGTTTATTCATCACAGGCAATTTAATCATCATAGGCAGTTTATAATGGAAAATGAAATCTATCGTTTAAAAATTATTGGACCACTAGGCAACGTCATACACCGTTAGGTTAGTTGACTAATGGCAGAGCGGTCGCAGGATCTTCTTAATTTTTAAACATTTAAAGAAAATCAGATAATCCAAATATAATGGCGATGAGTAAAAATCACATGTAATTTTGTCCAGATTATAACGAAAAGAAATCGCAATTAAATCTGAAAAATATTTGAAAAATCGAAAAAAATTTCTGGGTCAGAAACCCTAGTTAGGGTTTTGGGGTATGCACGCCGGGCCCGTAGCCGCTACTGGCGGTCGGGCCCGTCCGCTGCAGCAGGCGGCGGGGGGGCCGCCGCTGCAGGCGGCGGGGAGCCCCCGCCGACGCAGCGGCGGGGTTTCCCCATCGCTGCAGGCGGCGGGGAGCCCCGCCGACGCAGCGGTGGGGTATCCCGTCGCTGCAGGTGGCGGGGTTTCCCCGTCGCTGCAGGCGGCGGGGTTTCCCCGTCGCTGCGCCCGTCGCTGCAGGCGGCGGGGTTTCCCCGTCGCTGCGAGCGGCGGGGAGCCCCGCCGTCGCAGCAGCGGGGTTTCCCCGTCGATGCAGGCGGCGGGGGGTTCCCGCAGCCGCAGCGACGGCGGGAAGGCCCCGCCGCTGCCGACGACGGGGAGGGGGCGTGGGTGAAACCCTTTTGGGTTTTCGACGATTTTTGGAGAAAAAAATTGGATAAAAATCCGATTTTTAGTGGGATAAACCAGTTTCATTCTACCAAAAAGACGTTTTTATTGTAAAAAGTTTATTTTTAACAATAAAAACGATAAAATTTTGATCGATTGATCCAAAAAAATTGAATCTCTACATATGCGCATATGCAAAATTTAGATCTAGGGAGAAAGTTACCTCTAGATCCTACCCGCCGGATCTAACGACGTTCGGTGAAAGAAGCCCGTTCGCGTCGCGTCCGTCCGTCGGCAGAGGTTCGGCTCAGCCGACGAGCGTGCTGATAACGTGTTGTAAACGTGGTGGCTATGGAATCCATAGCCATGTATTTATAATGGTATGGTTACATAATGGGTGGATACCCACTAACGGGTAGGCCCACCAAAAGCCCGTTTATAACACTCACCTCTTTTTTTACCTACTTATGGATTGATTGCTTGTGAAAGTTTCGTCTGGTTGTTGTGCTATTTTGATGATAATTTTTTGTCATGCTTATAAGCGATCCATCGCTTGTGATTTATTCTATCCACATCTTAGTTTTCCAAATCTAAGTTTAAAAAGGGAAGAATCGGATAAGAGACCCCTAATTAACATTATATATTATGTCTTGATCTTCTGAAATTAAGTCATTTTGATTGGAGTAATGTCAGAAATATCTAACAGTTGGGTATATCGTTTCAATGGTCCTAGAGGGTATGGTTGCAATGATGACTTCAGAGAAGGGGTCACAAGGTTCTTGGACTTTACTTAGGGCCTGTTCTTTTGCTTGAAAGTATATTTGGGAAAGTTGAGAAGTTAGGAATCTGATGAGAGAGAAAATGATGTGCAGTGTGTTCTTTTGTTGGAAAGTAGGGTTGGATTGTAGTGTTGGAAAGTTGAGATGGGGTCCACTCCGTGTAGTGTGTTCTTTTGGTTGAAGAAAGTTGAAGGTGGAAAGTGGTATGTGGTCCACTATATATTATTAATCAATTACTTATTATTAATTAATCTTAATTAAATGAGTACAAAAAGAATAAAAAATTGTGATAATTACATGGGCCCACTATTCAGTTTCGTTGCAACACAAAGCAATAATAAAAAAAATTAAAACGAAAAGCAGCGCAGCGCGTTGGCGAGGGGAGCAACAAAGGCCAGGATTCTTTTGTAATCCACGGGTTTTATGGAAGGAACGGAATGAAAGCTGAGATTCCAAATTTGTGGGCCACGTCAGCTTTTTTCTATGAGATTTTGGGTTGCGAAAAGAACAGACAAACGAAACCAAGCTCCGGAATCCACTGAACAGTGGAGAAACAGTGTTGAAGTGAGGAATCCAAGCCAACAAAATTGCAAAAGAACAGGCCCTTAGTTTCATCCAGAAGAAATTTCTTTTGACAGCCTTAGCATGAAATGTCCTTTCAAGATGTGTAGAAACAACAATTGATTGGTAGGTGATTTAGTAGCATTTCACTTATATGCAAAAGGATTTTACAAGAACTATCGGACGACTTGGTTTTTATGAGTGTCACGCCTCGCTCTCCAGGATACCTGGGAAGTACGAATCTGTCCCGAGTATCATGAAGAGGCGAGAGAGAGAGAGAGAGAGAGAGAGAGAGAGAGAGAGAGAGACGCAGAAGGTGCATGTCACTACACACATGTTGGGATAGTACAAGTATGCTCCATAAAACTAACACAGAGAAAGAGAACACCATATACAAGTCCAACAATCATCTCATATATATATACTAGTCATAACCCGTGCCCTTAGGGCACGGTTCGTTTAAACTATTCCCCTACAAAATCTTGGATCCTCTAATTTTAAACGAACATCAATAATCAAAGCACAATAATTTTTATTTAGTTCCTTCAAAAATTTTTGTTCCCCACAAATATTTAGTTTCCCTAGAGAATTTAGTCCCCTCAAAAAATTTCGCTTCCCCTAAAATTTTGTTCCCCTAGAGAATTTAGATTTCCCTAAAATTTTGTTACTTACAGATTTATTGCCCCCCAATCTTAAATTCCCTAATCATTTAATTCCTTCTTTATTAAATCTATCAAATTTAAAATTTAAAATATATAAATTAATGTTTTTAAATAATTATTTATGGAAAATAAAATAAAGAATCCATTAAAAATTTATTCTGATGATGCTCAAATAATGCAGAAGTCATCTGTCAGATATCAATTACATGGCAAGAGCAACTACAATGGTATGTAGTTGAGTGTACTCATTTTTTAAGCTTCTAAGAATATTATTTAGTCATGGAAAAGCATCTAACACACACACGTTTTGTTTGGATATGGTATGCAAACAATGAAATTTTATGCATGTTTACTTATATTTTGTGCATTTCATCTTATATTCAGGTTCGATATGTTAATCCAAAGATTATAAGTTAAAAACATCTAACACACGTCTAGTAGCTTACATGTTGTGCATGCTATGCAACAATATCTAGCCATTTTTAGCTTCTAGAAATGAATCTCAACTTTTTGGTGGTCATGTACCATTTTAGGAAGATGTATATTTCCTGCATGTCAGCGAGGAGATATTAAAATTTAGTTTTTTTTGCCAAATGAAGCTGCCTAATGAGAAAAATTGCAAACAATTCAAATAGGAGCGGCCAAATCAAAAAACTGAGATGTATTTGTTTGACAGGAAGTTTCTAGGAGTGCTCTTGATGTTTCCTAGATGTCGTGAATTTTTTTTAAGATAAGCGTGTGATGGTTTTTTGGATGTCATGAAGTAGAAAATCTGAAAAGTCTAATTTTTACAATTGTAAAGGCCATGTTCAGAACATGTTCACCCTTTAGCTGTATCTACAGCAAGTGATAATTTTGGTGTATGATATATGTAGTTAACCAACTTTTGTACAATTTAATTTATTATGTTCTAAAAGATTCTTGGTATATGTTGATATATGTGATATATGTTGCATGTTGCAGATGTGTGCATGATAGATTTTGATGTATGCTGATTCTTTGTTATATTGAGGTTATGTGCAATTACATGCAGCTTCGATATTTTCCACCTGGGAAAATCAAAAGGAAAGAAAATTGATTAGGTTATATACAATTACATGCAGCTTCAATATTTTCAACTTGGGAAAATCAAAGGGAAAGAAATTTGATTAATGTTGATATCTTGTTGAAATAGCTGCTACATTATCAAATGGAGTTGAAAATAATTAAATATAACAATAAAAAATTGCTACAAAATTTCAAGTGAATTGTTGGCAAAGTTTAATTGCATTAATTCATTTCTTCATACAACGTAACATTCCACTTACAGACCAAATTTTTCAAATACAATGAAAATTCAACAACAAACACCGTATTTTTGTTCTACAGCACCATCCAAAAAAATTTCTGACAGGATATTATCCCTAACAACGCATATATGACCACAAAAAATATTACATCGCCAACTTCCAAATATCATAAATTACATTGGTTCATCTTTGGTTCCTTTAATTTCTTCAAGGCAAGCTTCCTGCACTGCAACGAAGTCTTTATTTTAGATCCACAATTGCATAACACTATCGATTCTCTTATGTGAAGCAAACAAAATATAAGCACGTTAGATTCCTAGTAACAAAATAAACTGCAACTTGCATGATCTCCCTCTTGGATAACACTATTAATAATTTGACTACACATAATATAAAAGAAAGCACAAAAGAATTGGAAGTCATAAGCCTCAGTTTCAATCTAACATGAAAGCACAAAAGAAATTTGACGATGCGTCATGATAATTTGATGTCATAAGCTTCAGTTTCAATCTATCTCAGCTAGAAACAACATAACAACATTAAGGGAATTTACTTATAATGAATAACATCATTACCGTCACCAGGCTATGCCAAAAGGCTAAGAGCAATTTTAGTAACCAGATTTGGTAAATGGTAAAACAGATACTAATTTAAATGGGACATAGACAACATATGTTCCCGTGCAAGTAATTTTGTAATTCACTTCTTCCGAAAATTCCAATTTCTGAATCCAAGAATAACGTTGTGATAATAATAAGGCATAAATTATCTTTAAATTGCTACAAAAATAGATTTCACTGAAAAATAAGAAAATGGGCCACAATTTTCATTTCACCAATAAAATTAACCAATCATCGTTAAAACTAAATAGAAAGCATTCCCAGTGTGATTTTTCTCAACAAATGGGCATACCTCTGCTATCATTTCTCACTGTGTGAAAAACAAAAGTTGAAAGCAACAAAAAAGTTGGAAACGAACCATCGAGAAAGGACAATTCTGACAGTATACCTGAAAATATTTGAAGGACATAGCCTGTCATAGTACCTATAAATCTTTAGACAATGTTGCTGGTGTCCTGCTTGAAACATTTGTTGAGCTAGGTCCTGCGACAAAGGCAAAAATTTTGGAGGAATAAGAATTGGTGGCTTGTATATAGCATTCTCTATGCTCTTAAATTGATAATAAGATTGAATTGTTGATGCATTTATTCCAGCATCACCTTTAGGTGTTGTGCAAAGAGAGTTCGGAAGGCACTCACATATGCAGGCCAGTTCCATAGGCTTGCAAAAACAAAAGATAAACAGCTTTCTGAATGGGTCAAATTGTTTTCTTTGTAAGCTCTCTTCTTGATACAAATTACAGTCTTTAGTCCAATATGAATTGCACCAGACATTGAAAATATATTTAGCTCCAGTTTTAGTGCATGTCCAAGAATAACACATTCTTATATTATAAGAAGCCTTACTTTACATGAAACATCCTATTATCCCGATTCAGTGTAGGATCATATAGACCAGTCCAAAAAACATATAACTATTATGATAGTTGGCTAGAAAGTTCACAATATATGTTTGTTATAATAAGGCATTTATCTCTGCAAATGTTTTAAAAAAATAAAAAATCTTATAATGCTTGAAAACTGCATATGTTTGGTATAGTATTCTAGTCTTTTGAAAACTGCACCCTGATGTTAGGCATTCCGGTCCATTGAAAATTACACCCTTTGATGAATTATATGTTAAAAAAGTTTGTGTTTCTAACATGACAAAAGACACATCAGATGTCTAAATAATAATAATACCAGAATAATTTCTTGCTCATCTGATTCAGAGAACAAACTTTTATTAATGAGAACGGTAGACATTGCAATCCTCAAGCAATAGATCCATCTATTAATCTGTTTATATCAGTCATGATTTGATGCAATGACTTACATAAGGCAGATTATCATTAGAAACCTTGAGGTGCCTGACCAAAACAATTGAGGCGGCTATCTGAAGTAGCTAAACCTCTATGATTACTTCGTAGTAATCAAGTTCAACAGTGATTCGTGGGAAAGGTTGAAGCTGTGGGACTTCATCCATTTGCAGTGTGTTTCTTCTTCCTTTTGTTATTCATGAACCAAGTATTTAATCCAAGCTTCATAGCTAAACTGGAAACAAAGAATGTGGACACAGAAAGGCTGAATTTTAAAATCAAACATGACATCCACTTTCTTTTTTGCATGAAGAGAAATTATTCCTATGCATTTGCAATTTTCCATAAATTCACGACATCTTCAAGAAAGTAATGTACAAAATAATTATAAACAGGTTAGATTCCTATATAGAAGAAAGCACAAAAGAAATCAACAGCTACATTCATGATCTCCCAATCGGATCTGTCTGTGCATCTATAAGTGGCAATATAACATTGTAGTATCTAATACCAGATTTTATTTAGCGAATATAATATTAAGACAACACCAAACAAATTTTAAAGAATATATTATCACAACATCAAAAATTCTCACCTTTTCGGACATTGGTGTTAAAAACAATATGTCCCTCTACATCATGTTGTATTAGCAAAAACAGATATCACAGCTGCTTCAGATTTTAAGTAAAACAAACAATATGTCCCAAATCAAGTAACAAATACTTAAAATGGAAAACAAAATCAAAAACAAAAAAAGATGTAGAGGGTGAGAGATTTACCCATTGAAATACAACATGATATGTAAAAAGCAACCCAAAATTTAGTAATATACACCAACTCCATCCTCTTTATCTTTTCCTCCATACTTCTTCAGATTTTACCCAATGCTGGCCCTTAATCACTTGTTGACATCCATGGCGTTTGGAGAATTGGGTTTCTTGAGATCCTTTCCTATGTATGCGAAATGGTAATGTTATTTCCATATATGCCATTTTGAGTATTTGCTAAAGGATTTTTATTTCCATTCCAATTAGTAAAACTGACCTGATGTGCGAGTGATCACGGACTCTGTTGTGGGGTGGAAAAATATCCAGTTGGGTTCATTGTGCATATCATAAGGGATTGCTTGAGGCGGCCCTTGACAATCTCGGTACTCAACAATCTCGGAGAAGAGGCCATGCACCAGCATAGACGACATCCTAAAAAATAAACTACGCCAGGATGAAGTTGGAGCATCAATTATGATAAAGATTAAATTTTTCCTTAACAAAAACAATCAAGTTAACATAGGACTGAGGTACCAAATAAAAAACATCAAAAAGAAAAACATTAAGAAAATCGATGGAATAATGAGACATGCGAGAAAAAACAAATGCATCCGATCCATTTTCAACCAAAATTCATTTATCATAGTGGAGATGGAGGATGTGAACAGAAATATGATAAAATTAAACTTAATTTTTCCTTAACAAAAGCCCCTAAAAAGATAAAGATTCAATTTTTCATCTTCAGTTGGAGGATGTGAACGGAATTATGAATCGGATTGAGGTACCAGAAGCATGAAGCAATAAGATACTTAAAATGAAAACCATCAAAAACAAAAACATCAAGAATCTCATAGTATTCAAAACCATTAAAATGAAATCCAATAAAATCTCAAATATTTAGAGAATCTAACACTTTTGGGCCAAAAGCACACAAAACAACCAAGAATTTTATAATTGAGAAAGAGGTATAACCTTTTCTTTTTATGTATCTATGTTCATTTTTCTTTCTGGTACAAATGTCAAAGTGATCCCACGTGGCAAGTATCACATAGTATTCATGCAAGAATCACCAAAGTCTCTTCAAGTTTTTCAGATCATCCGTTCTAGACAAAACAAACACTTGAAAAGAACTGAAGAAAACTCACTTCCAGGACTTTGGTACCATTTTGGTGCAAACAAACAGGACGGTTGCCCATGAATTTAGTATATAAGCAATCAACAACATGCTGCTTACATAACTTCTGCTCAAATGGGGCAAACGATCCACCTTAAGTCAGTAATTTTGGTTACGTGCTTCATTTGTTGATTTAGTTGGGGATGGTGCAAATGAAATGGGGCAAATGAGCGTCTATAACTAAAATTGCATAGTACAACTGGAAATGGGGCAAACAATTTGTTTTGAGACTTTTTGTATCTACAATTCAATGTTCCACATACTGAATCATTCAAAGTATCAAAGAAAAAGTGGGACACCTTAATTGCAGCTGATTATTCAAGGTATCAAAGAACAAATAAGATACCGAATTCCACAAAGTTGAGACGCTTTTAATATTTAATTGAGAATACTGAATTTCAGTATGTCACACCACAACTTTGAAATTCAGTATGTCACAACAGTGTCAATAGATACATATGCAAGCGTGCGCGCGTGCACCACACACAGACAGTGATTCACGATAAATTTTTTTGTACTTTACCTGTATTGATGTCAAGCCAACGGTAGTACCAGATACCGCTATGCAAAAGTAGCTTAAGAAACTTCTGAAACATCCTCGAGGGCGGCTATCTATACAAAAGTAGTATCGTTAACATAAGCAACTGCTATGCAAAACTAAGCGCACAGAGAAATGTGTATGGCAAAAATATTATACTTGTCTATGGCATTTGCTCAAGGCAGAGTAGGGAATGCTGGCTGGAGCCATTAGGAGCAAGATGCCGCCAGTTGCTTGAAAGAGTGGTCTGATGACCATGAGCACTGCAATGGACACCAGCCCCAAGCACAATGCCTCGGCATTCTAGAGGCTGATTAAGGGAATTAAAAGGCGAACAAAAATGTAGATAATTAGGGTGAGATGGGCAATTTGTAAAAATAATGATAAGTTCAGAAATGCATGTTCTCTTACCTTAGACTCAGAAACCATGATGCCAGGATCAAACCTGCACTGAGATGCAATTTACAGAACAAAAGAGAAAATTATTAGAAAACCAACGGTGGGGAAAGGGGTAATCCCTGCTTGAAACGTATGAAAGAAACAATTGTCAAAAAACATACTACAGCCAGTATCAAATATTAAAACAAAGTTATGGTGTGGCATACTGAATTCCAAGAACAAATATTTAATTGTCAAAAAACATACTGAATTCCACAAACTTGTTTTTAATTCCATAAAGTTGTAGTATGACACAATTCAAAGAAACAATTGTCAAAAAATTCCATATACACCCAAATCTCGAGACGCTTTGTATTTTGATAATAATTCCATATCACGATTTGTTGTTAGTATCCACGGAACTTTGTCAAACAATTCCACATGCACCTATATGCAAGCTCCATGAGAGATGTCAACATGGTGAGTCTAATTTTGTTAAGAGGATGACAGACATGCTAAAGATGAGATTAACCCCTTCCCTCAATCAGTAGAGACATGATAAAAAATAGATCGATCAATAGCCCCTCCCCCTCAGGGGTAAGCCAATGCAACAAAAAACACATGGTACATGATGTATCACATATTTGAACTTTACCACATTGATTTCTCTTTCGTTAACCAACATCAACAGTGTAATGGAAGACCTACAAAACAGAATTCAAAATAAATCAATAAACAGAAGAAAGGGTCGTCCTAAAATACACATTTCACATGTTATAAGCAATCTCATCATATCCTAAAAAGATATAAATTCACAAATAATAAAACCCCAAACTTGATTTCTGTAAGGATAGATGAACTTAAGGGTGAGCTCCACGTATTTGCCTTTCATGATCCCACCCGGACCTCCCTGGAATCCATACAGAGTGCTCCCCTTCGCCTTTTCATGCAAGCAATCTACCAAAAAACAAAGGAAATTCATCAGATCATCATAGAAATTGGCAAATTAGCATTCAACACAAATCGAAATTGGCATTCAAATAAAATGCACAGCAACTGAAATGATTTAACTGAAGCCATGAACTCCCATTCTCCATTAGTAGAGTAGAAAAAACTACATATTCAGTTTTGACTACATATTGAAATGATTTAACTGACATTAGTAGAGTAGAGTTTAACTGAAATTGAATGTCAGTTTTTCATCTCTATTTAAGCTGTGAATTTGTGAAATTTTCTTCATTAGTAGAGTAGATAAACTGAATTGCCATGAACTCCCATTCTGCAAGAACTCCACTATGCATATCAACTCTACTAATGAAGAAAAAAATGCATTTCATTGAATTTTAACATATTAAACTGTTTTAAGTAAACAAACTGATTTAAGAAAACTGTTTTAAGCATCAAACTGTTTTAACATATCAACTGATTAACTAACATTAAGCATCAAACTCATCTACTACTTACTCAGAGAAAAAAATTCCAGTTCCAAATAGCATCATATGCCATTTCGGTCGATGTTGCAATTTTTTGTGTTGGATTGGAACTGGAAAAATTACATTGGATTGGAACTCAGTTGTTGTTGTTGTTATTGGAACTGGAAAATGCTATTTGGAGTTCCAGTTGTTGTTGTTGTTGAACTGGAACTCAGTTGTTGTTGTTGAACTGGAACTCCAAATAGCATTTTTTTGTTTGATGTTAGGAACAGGAAAAATTGCACATATTTGTTGTTTACATTAAAAAAATTCCAGTTCCAAATAGCATCATATGGCATATGACAGGATCCTAATGGCATATGACAGCATCAAATTGCATATTCCAATTCATATGACAGGATGTGTGAAACTTTTAATGATAAAGGACAAAAGTATCTTTTGTTCCCTTTCTGGATACAATTTATACAAATGCTAAAAGAAGCATATATGGAAAATTCAAGAATTGCCTAAAACTCGTCTTATAAAGTACATCATTTGAGGATTATCATTGGTGAGCATCACTGTAAACAGACACGCTACGCATAAACATAATGGTTGCCCAAGTATGATAAAAATAAAGAAACATTTCTATGGGCAAGAAATAAAGTTATAATAATCAACTTGAAGCAGTATTAAAAAAATATGAAATCAGATAATTGAATATTAAACCACCCAACTTTTGTTTCATCACAATCATTTGATTTCAACAATTCTACATATTGGACATACTTATCGAAGAAACCTACTTACCTAGCTCACTACCATTATTGTATAGCTTTTACCCATACATCCACATAAGCATAGTCAAAACTTCATGCTCCATTGGAAAAACTCAAAAATGATCTGTACCATTCGTTCAACTGCAAAAACTCACGCCCCTGATCTATTTATTTCAGCACATCCTTCACACTTCAATATATCGGATCATGAAGCCATCAGTCGAATGAAGTCAAAAATTTAGCTATGACAACTCGAAAATCTTTGTACACAGAAATCCAATGAAATCCAACTCGACAACAAATTGGGATTACATGCGAAAACAAAGAAATCCAATGAAAGCAGTTCAAATGAAATCCAAAGAAATCCACATATGGGGTTACCTGCAAAAATTGGGATCCAATAAAATCAAAAGAAATCCAAAGAAATTTTGGGTGCACCCTTTTCCGTCAAGACCCCTACCGTGGCCCAACAACAGAGAAAGTATCGCCAATTATCAAATTCCTGGTAAGACCCAACAATAATATCAAACCCAAGTCATAATTTTGCAAAATCAACAGAATAGAACATCAAAATTCATGTGGGCATATTATAAAACAGAAGGGGTTTAACTTACTTTATGACTGGCAACCGAACAAATCGGCTCACGGAGAAACAATTGTTCAATTCTACTGCGGATATCAGCTAATTCCTATAAAAAAGAACCATCAATTGACAGATTATATCAAACGACCATATTTATTTTTTCCACCTTTTTTGTGACATTCCAAATCTTTTGAGAGTTGAAGGCTCACTTAATTTGAAGACCCGAATACTTCTCGACCTCAAATTCGCCCGACCATTTCGGTTTGTTGGACTTGGGCAGAGCTAAGGCTGTGGCATCGAATGACGTGGGCAAGATATCGAGGTAGTATTTGATTTGCATTTGTTGTACATGGGAGAATCACTTATTCATTGATTTGCTTGTCACCTACTAAGAACCACATCAAGATCAGAGATGAATATTTTCACCTTTCCCATAGTCTTCTAGACATTGTCATAGCACAGCATGTAAAAATAATACACATGGTAACAGGCCTATATAAGTTGAAAATAGAAAAAATAATTGCAAAAACATAACAGGAATGTCAGCCTCAAATATTTGAGCAGATAGGATGGTGACTGTCCATACTGTTTTATTCATACAAAGACCAGAAAGAAGAATGTGTAGGAAGAATACCTTTGAAAGCAAAAACTGTATATCAAGCTTCTGACCCCTTATTGACTTGGTTTGAAGCACTCTTATTGCATTATGTGCAGCCCTGATGTCATAGTACGATACCATTATAAATCCATGATTCCCACATGATGTATTAAGTGTCTGTATGTCACCAAATTTCTGAAAATACATAGAAAGGAGGCATCAGGTAAGATCAGAATGTCCTATAAAAGTCAAATTGTCCTAAATCAACCAAATGCTAGAAATCCAAAATGTAGTAACAAAAATACCTCAAAAACGCCATGAGCTCCATATCATCAATGTTAACATCAATGTTTTTCACAAAAAGAGTTCTTGTGTGTTTTGACCACATGGTATTTCCGTGACAGGAAGGCTATCCAACTCATTTACTTGGCCATTGAAAGCTCCTCCATAATCATATTCAAAAGCTTTTTTGCAACAAAAATTATTATCCGATTCTAGTTTCATGCCACATACACTGCAAAATAGATCATCTTAGACATCTGCCATGTTGGATTATACAACAGACCTAAGATTGTGAATAGCACCAAACAGCAAATCATCATTGTTAGGAAGAAGATCTCCAATTGTTTGTGCTTCAGTTTCTTCTAATGATTCAAAAACTTCACCTTCTCAAAAGTTTGATCGAGTTGTATTAACAGACTGACCAACAAAGACATCATTGATGATAACATCACTGCATCATCAGTTGGAAAAGTAAACAGACATTAGATAAATTTCTAGGTAGTCAAAAGGAAAAAAAAAGAAAAATAATAAAAAGGTTTTTAAAGTATAATTTGCAAGAACTTTGCAGTATTGGAAACTTAGGAAGAGGAGTGACTGATGCTTATGTTGAAGAGCTTCATATCAAATATTTTGTAACCCAACGAATGTAATGGCAAGGAATACAAACAATGTCAAATGATACAATTTGACATTAGCTCGGCACAAAGCCATCCAACAATTTACTACGGATTTTTCAAAAGCCAACAACAAAAAAGCAACCAGGAAAAGCAAGAATAAAGAAGAAAACAGAAGCAAATTGCAGCATAAAGTCAAGTAAAGTTAATACAACACCCATAATGTTAGAACATACAATGCTTCTTTACATTACATCAGTAGAGTTCCTTTTGCCATCTTTTTCTGTCATGCTATTTCCACTACTGTTATTTACAAAACCAAAAGTAATCCTCTCACGACAATGTCTGAATGTTAAATTGGCTTTAGATTAGGGAGGGAATGGTAATATACAACATGAGTATATCTTTTGTGCTAAAACTTAAGAATACATTAATCAAAACTAAAAACAATCCACAAATTAAAGAGAGTACCATATGATTCAGACCCAGTGCTCACCTTCGCTAGCTTGGCCATCGTACAATCTCCAAATAAGATCAACGACGCCCATTACTATTAAAAAGCAGTCATTTTTATAACCTAATAAAGATTTAGATGATAATAGTTCAAACTCGGGAATCATATAGCTGCTCCAAGCAAAAATCAAATTCCATCAATGAAAAATCAAAAGTAGGTGATCTAAATGTTTTGCTTCGCTACTATTTTCGTTCGTGAGACAGAAAAGAACAAAAACGTACCTTTTCGCGTCTAGGTCGATGAAGCACCGGCTGTGAAGAGAGGTTGAGGGTTTGAGGTTGCATGCGAGAGGTGCGAGCTTGAGGGTTTAGGGTGTCAGCACGGTCCGGCGGTGAGGCGTTGAGGGTTTGATGGCTGCCCTCCGGATGTAAGGGGATGAGGGTGATCCGAAATTTTGTGTTCCCCCCAAATTTTGTGCGAGTACCTTTTCGAATCTAGGTCGATGAAGCACCGGTTGTGAAGAGAGGTTGAGGGTTTGAGGTTGCAAGCGAGAGGTGCGAGCTTGAGGGTTTGGGGTGTCAGCAGGGTCCGGCGGTGAGGCGTTGAGGGTTTGATGGCTGCCCTCCGGATGTAAGGGGATGAGGGTGATCCGAAATTTTGTGTTTCCCCCCCAAAATTTTGTGAGAGGAGAGGTTGAGGGTTTAGATTCCCCCCCCCCCCCCCCCCCCCCGAAATTTTGTGTTCCCCCCAAATTTTTTGCGGTTCCCAACTCGTGTGACTGGGAAAACGTGAGCTGCGTGGATATCAAAGGTTGTGGTAGATGTTTGTATGTGACTGGGCTTATGACTGGGACAAAAATATGACTGGACTTATGACTGGGACAAAATTCAAAAAAGGTCCTCTTTTATAGAATAGATATATATATATATATATATATATATATATATATATATATATATAATAAAACAGGGATGTTATCATGGGTTATTGGATAAGAGTTTTTGGATAAGAGAAATTGGATAAGTGTTTGAATTGTATTTGGGGTATATAAATGAGGGATGTTATGATGAGTTTTTGGATAAGAGAAATTGGATAAGAGAATTGGATAAGTGTTTGAATTGTATTTGGGGTATATAAATGAGGGATGTTATGATGAGTTTTTGGATAAGAGATATTGGATAAGAGAAATTGATGGGACATTTGGTAGGAATTTGGTGGGAGTTTTGAAATTCAAATTTTGAGGTTGAAAACATTGAAGTTGAATGCAAAATTTTGGGGGTAAAAACTCTTTTGAAACAGATTTGTCCGCCAGGTGCTATGTATTAAGATATGGGGCCATGTATCAAGAGGGAAGGTTAGGGGGTGGGTTTTCCAAGCATTGGGTGCGTTTTGAAACAGCAAAGGGCAGAGACGGGGCAAATAGTACGCTACATTGATTTCTGCCCCTCTCAGAAAACAAAGCATCAGCCCCAATTTTTTTCTTTCCTTATCTCCATCCACCTTCAACATTTTCGATCAGCCCCACATCTAGACTTCTTGATCTCTCGCTGTGGAAGGAGGACGAAGATCCCTGGATGGAGATCCCTAGAATACGAAGGAATCCCTGGATGGAGATCACTGGAGGACGAAGATCCCTTGAGGACGAAGGCTATTGAGGACAAGGTATCATCCCTAAGTTTTTTTCTTTCCTTATCTCCATCCACCTTCAACATTTTTGATCAGCCCCACATCTGGACTTCTTATTCTCTCTCTCTCTCTCTCTCTCTCTCTCTCTATGGAAGGAGGACGAAGATATTAGGTTGTATGGAAGGAGGACGAAGATCCCTGGATTGAGATCCCCGGAAGACGAAGGAGATCCCTGGACGAAGAAGGAGATCCCTGGAATTTGAAGCGTTCAAGTGCTTGAAATTAACTAAATACCTTAAATCCCTGGAATAACGAAGGAGATCCTTTTTTGGGTTGAATGCATTTGCTAATATTTAGTTTCAAGTATTATTTTTATAAAACTTTGTGGATTCCTCGGTAATCGCAGGCAAAGCTGAATGAAAAGAAGAAGCCGCTCAAAAACCAAAAGCTCGCCATAGAATTGTTAGTGGAGATCTAACTCTGTGATTCCATCATGATTCAAAAGATGATGATTACAGGTTACTAATTTTTTACATGCGTCATTAAATTATTCTATATATTGTTTCTATTTCTAATTTTTTTGGATATGTGGTGCATCGTGATGGCATTCGGGTTTAGCGTTTTGATTTCGTTTAATGGTGTCTTCGATTTAACCTTATAACATGTGTAATTCTTTATTCGTATGAAACATAATTATTAAAAATTTGATTTTTATTTAATATTATGTATGAATCTTAATTGATTTATGTCTTAATTATTTGTTGTTTATTTGTTGAATTATTGCCTTGAAATTTGTTTATGGGCATATTATATTCACTTAATAATTAAACTTTGCCTACATCCAGAAATTTTTTGGTCACCACTACCTTTTTTATCACAGCTAATGTTGCATTGTTTCTTTTTTCTGCTATAGAAATAGCCATTGTTATCTAAATTAGTATGTTAAAGTACTAAATTTAATTTTTTAAAATAAGCTATAGAAAATTAGTAAATTAGTATGCGGGTTGAGTATGATTCACAAGATGCATATATAACCATACGTATGTAGTGTTTGCTTAATAGAACTGTAAATTGAAATAATTCTTTGAGAAAAGTTTGGCACTCATATTGTAGGTTCATGCACATTTTCTTCTGTAAAGTGGTAACTAACTTTGAATCCCCATTAGATAAATATTTGAATCCAGGTATAGAGCAGAAGATATAATCCTTGAGGTTGGAGCCAAAAGTGAAGGAAATTTCTTGAGATGAGATAGATCCATGAATTTCAGGAGGTCTTCTTTCGATCTACGGTGAGTTTTTGATCGGTAATAAACAATCCTGATCTTTGTTGAAATTTTTGTTGACTCTATGGTGTTTACCGTTGAATTATATTTTTTGGATGATCAGTTATTTGTAGAAGATAAAGATTGAATTTCGATGCAACGATTGCATCTTTTTGAGCGAAATGTTACATTGTTACTTTTTTAAATAGAAATAGCCAGTGTTATCTAAATTATCAAAATTAATAGAATCGTAGATGGTTGGGTTACTAATTAAAAAAATTTGTTGTAGAAAATTGGCATATTAGTATATTGGTTGAGTATGATTCATGTGATGCATACACAACCATATGTATGTATTTTTTGCTTGATAGAATTTTAAATTGAAATAATTTTTTGAGAAAACCTTGATGCTCAAATTGTAGGTTCTCTCGGATTTTCTTTTGTGAAGTGGCAACTAAATTTTAACCCCCATTAGAGAAATTTTGAATCGAGTTAGAGAGTAGAAGTCGTAACACTAAAGGTTGGAGCCAATAGCGAAGCTGATTTCTTAAGATCATGAGATTGATCTAGGTATTTCAGGATGTCATCATTCGATCTACGGTGACTGTGAGTTTTTTTAGCTTTTTGCTGATTAATTTGTTGCATGTTCTCTCTAGATGCATGTCATCAAATCTTGAGAGGATATAGATATAGGAATTTTAGGAGTTCTTCGTTTGATATACGGTGAGTTTTTTCTTTCTTTTTTGCTGATTAAATTTTTGCATGTACAGCTCCAATCTTCTCAAGGATATGATATGTTTTGGTTCTTTCCTAAGAACCTCCACCACGACCAACACCATCAAAACTACACTCCACTGTTCTATCACAATCTCAAGATCGTGCACTCTCTTCTTCCTGGTTCTGTCCTGCACCCTTTTAATCCATCGTTTTTATGAGTTGTGAAATGGTCCAATGTTTTACTTCAGAATAGAAGCATGTGAGACATCACAGAAAGAAAATGATAATATTTTGCCTCTGATTCTATTTCTTAGATTTACCGTACCAAGAATGAAGTTCATCAAAATTGTATTTTTTTCACCATTGTTCTTCTTATCAATGTTATTTTTTATTTTCTTTTTCGGATCCAGATTTTGTAATTAAATTTTTGATCCCAGTCTTCTTTGACAGATAGCACATATCTACATGGAAGTTATTTTTCAAGCGTTCAAGTGCAATTTGAAACAAAGTTTCATTGTCTTTTTGACATGCCAAAAAATGGAGTCTTCTTCATAAGTGGTGATGTTCACTTTGGGTAGATTACATGTTACTATTGTGGTGGTGTTATCCTTTGTATGACATAACTTCAAGTGGACTTACTCAGGCTATCGAGAAGGCCACACCCAAGCCCAAACCTTTTCATTTTAGGAGTTGTAGTATGGTTGACAGCATCTACCATCAGAGTTTATTCCCCAAAGTGCTGATACAGATCACACACCTATGGTATAAATATTGGGATTAACTATCTTACTATCAGAAAATATTAAAACAACATCTATATTTTGATGCTTGCTTTTTAAAACTGTTGCTTGGAGGGTACTATAAAGCATAGCCTAATATTGTATTACTGGTATAACATACTTCCAATTATATATCTGTTCGTGTATACTATGTTAGCAGCGAGTATCTATGCTTTCTTTTCTGAAACTAATATCCATTTTAGTGTCCATGTTGTGTAGGCAAAGAAAAACATATCCACCACTAGCTTTTCTGGTACTATACAAGTTAATAACATATGTCCTGACATTTCTGGTACTAGCAAGCAAGTCAATCAATTTAATTAGGATACAGGCTTGTGTTATCATATTCACATTTGGATTTCATATCTTAAATGTATCTAATTGAGGGAAAACACAGACACTGTATTATTATTATTGTTCTGTCGTTTATATTTAGATCTCCTCTGATTAGTTCGATATCAATTTTCTTAAAAACAATTAAGTAATGAGTTCCTCATGGATTCATTTCATGCCACCCAAATTTTGGAGCAATTGAAATCGATGGGGATGTGCTTCCCTAGATTGTCCACATTGAAGTGAGTGATGTGAATGGATATCCTGCTATTGGGGTAGAGTTTTTGCTTTTTGCGTTGCAACCAAGGAATGCCCACACGACAAGTTCAGTAGGAAAAGCATCTCATATCTGCATCACTACACCCTTAAAATTGACATTCCATGGATTGTTAGATACCGCCTGGCCTTTCTATTTGTTGGAGCTACAACTGGTATGCATCCCTTCTTTATTTGAAACTGAATTAAATGTCTATAATTATGTAATATTATGGCTACATTTTCTATAATAGGACACAAAGTAACCTATCACCTTTATAAGAATTGGCCTCCATCATAGTTTTGCATTAAAGGGAGGTTATTAAGTCATCTTCATATCCTGACAACTTTAGTATATGTTTACATCTATCCATGCTATTAATTCATTTGTATTAGTTCACTCTTGCAAACAAAATGTAGGGTTTTTGCATATATTCTGTTCCTTATTCAATTCTTCTTTAATTCTTTAATTCTTATTTAATTCTTATAAACAGAGAACATCATCATCTTTTAAGATTCAATGCCTTGAAGATGCCATTGCACATACATTTTGAATTACATTATTTGGTGCTAGGACTTTAGAAGTAGACAATGATAGGAAAATATTCGAATAAATGGATTGTTTTTATAAGTGAACATGAGATTAAGCTGGTGATTAATATCAAATATATAAACAGAGTGTTCATTATGCATAATTCTGTGTTAAATATATTTGCTGGAGATTGTTCATTATGCATGATAGCATCAGTGTTAAATATATTCATTATTATGCATGATGCATAATGAACAGAGTGTTAAACATATCTGAGTGTTATGTTGTTCATTATGCCTTATGCTAAGTGTTAAACATATCATCATTCTGAAAGATGATATTTACCCCAATGCATGTTGATGTGTTAATTCATTATGCATAATAACTTCAATAACATATTTGACACTCACAAAGACCAATACTGAACTTCAACAGGATATATTTAACACATCAGCATAATACATCATGTACTATTCATTATGCATAATTCTGTTAAATACATGATGCTCTCATAAAAAATGCATTATGTTCTCATTTTTTTGAAATTTGGTGTTTATTCTCTTTAGTCTTTTTGAACTTTGGTGTTTACTTAAAGCGCGTTGCTTAAGTACTGTAGGTTTTCCATGATTGTGATGTTGACCATCCATCTTTGTTACATGTTTTTATTAGCATGAAAGTTCTCATAGTCTCAGTATTAGCCAAATCTAAAATTTATTTGCTTAATAGCATCCCTATGTTTTAATGGACTTAATGGATTATATGTCTTTGTTCTCATAAGCTCAGCATGTCTTTGTTATATATTTTGGAATATCATGAAAGTTCTCATATGTCTAAATGAATTTCTCTTACTGCATTTGATTCTTTTTACGATTGTCATGGCATGCGTATCACATATGGGAAAGAAACTTATGTTTATATAAAAACATCTCAGATTAAGCATGAAGAGTTTTTTGGTGGAGCAAAATTTATGAAGGTATCTAGCTTAGCTGTGCTTTCTTATAATCCATATTCTCCATGATGCCTTTATGTGGCTAATGTCAAGGGAGTGAGATATTATGTTAAAGAAAAAGAGGAGGTGGAGCAAAATCATAATGAACTTGAAAGTAAGGAAATATGTGTGATGCTTATACTGATCTCCTATTGTATTTAAAGGGAAAAGTGGTGCAATGTAGGCATCAGTTGTAGGATCCTGCCAAAACAGAGTTAGGATCGATAATTAAAGTGGAGACTTATGCTTGCGTATGCGGAACGGTAGTCTCGGAACTTTGCCTTCGGATTCGCCACGAGGGATCGAGTCTTCTCACGAACGGAGTAAGGCTACTAATCCACAATCTAAATCTCTATTTTAGATTAAGAACTTGGATGGAGGGAGAGGAAATATTTCTGCAGAGCTTCGCTATGAAGAAGATGCATGCATGAATTTCATGCAAATGTGTAAGAAAAATGGCTACCCTTGGGTCTTATTTATAGCCCCCAAGGTAGTTATTTTAGGGTAAGTTGTTCCTTTGGAACAACTTAATTAAGGTGTACCATGATACATGGCACATTATAAGCTTAAGTTGTACCATATGCATGGTACAACATAAGCTTAAGATATTCCCCCTTTATAAGCCATATGTCGCATGCATTTATGCATATATAACGCGACTTTCCCACTCATACAGAGATCCTCTCCGCAAGGGAACAGATTCCCTTTGCACATGACTTCGTGTGCGCGACGTTCGAGGTCCGTATTCCCTCGTACATCCCCCACAAGGGTGTACAAACGTCTTCCATATCCAACATCTCCCACTCACACTTGAGGGGATTGTAAGAGAACGTCTTTCCCTTAGTTCTTTCATCTATCATACCGAGAAATAGACCGTGCGACCGTCATGCGCGTAGAGTCTGTTGTTGTGCACTTGTTAGAGATACACAACGACCTCGAAGGTGCAAAGTTGAGTAGTTCAACGCATGCTTTACCCTAGATTATTTCTTCACATTTCTTATACTTTATATTCAACAATTGAATCCCATCTGGATTACAATTGGCTGGCCAGCTTTGAATCATTAAAGTCCAAATGCGAATATGAAATCAATCTTCCTCTTCTTGCGAACCTTCTGATCTTGACTTGATTCGCTTTTCTAACGTGCCCCGCCGAGCCGAATTACCATAGCCCATTAATAACACGCTAAGATAGCGATCATCTCGTCAAATCTAAAGGAACCAATTGGAGTCCTTGAGGGTAAGAGTTAAGACCCGTATGGCCTTTGAGTCTCACATAATAGCAAACACTATTGCTACTAACTCAGTGGTCGAAATGCATACGTGGTATGAACACGTACTACAACATTACTCCTTTCCCAGGGAGAGTATGTCTTAATGATGTTGTACGGATGAAAGATCAGACACCATAGTGTCTATCTTTTTGAGTCCCCTTACTACTCATGAAATATTCACGGACTCTCATCCTGCATAAGACAGATAGGATTTAAAAAATCCAATGAGATCTTTATATCCTTGTGATACAGATCTCAGATCTTTTGTAAGCATCCGTATGATGCAGATCTTTTATTCGACTATCTTGTTTAAGTCACAACTCTAAATCATTTGTCTAATGATTTTGACTTTAAACTAGTCTCATCTCTATCTTATCCATCTGATAAGATAAGGCGGTTGCTCATGTGAGAGAGCTAACCTTAATCTGTCCGACATACACATAATAAAATAGCTGAGACTTAAACACAAATGTATATAAAATCATTTGTAAGAAACTTGTATGCAAATTAAATTTTGATCTTCTATAGACATGGGAAATATTACATGATACAGCTCAGCACCTACGCATTCCCATAGATGATAAGTGTTTGAAAAACACATCTCTGGGGATCGCCTTAGTAAGGGGATCCGCTATCATCTCATGCGTGGATATGTATCCTATGTCTACTTCCTTCCGTTTGTCATAATCCTTTGCAAACTTGAATCGAATGTCAATGTGTTTGGTCTTACAATGAAATTTAGGATCTTTGACATAGGCAATCGAAGCTTGACTATCACTGTATATAGGAACAGTGCTCGAGTCAGAGGCATTCATCAGCTTGTCTAAGAATTTCCTAAGCCAAACAGCTTCTTGGACCGCCATGCTGAATGCTACGAATTCGGCTTCCATGGTTGATAAGGCGATGCAGGTTTGCTTCTTGCTGCTCCAGGATATTGCACCATTCCCGAGCAAGTAAACAAAGCCTGAGGTAGATCTTCGCTCGTCGAGATCACCTGCCCAATCAGCATCGGTATAGCCTTCGAGTCTCAAGGTATTGCCTTGATAGCATAACGCATAGTCCGCAGTCCCTTTGAGGTATCTTAATATCCTCTTCACCTCTTTCCAGTGTGCCTGCCCTGGGTTGGATTGGTAACGGCTTACCATACCAACAGCATAGCAAATGTCGGGTCTGGTACACATCATGGCGTACATCAGACTCCCGACTGCACTGGAGTATGGAACTTTTTCCATAGCTTTCTTTTCTTTTGGATCTTTGGGACACATCTCCAAACATAGACCCTCGCCTTTGCTTATTGGAGTATCAATTGGCTTGCAGTCCTGCATATTAAACCGTTCTAAAACTTTCTTTATATATGTCTCTTGAGAGAGAGAAAGAAGTTTCTTGGAACGATTCCTTGAGATCTTAACCCCAAGGATATATGCAGCTTCACCCATGTCTTTCATCTCAAAGACGGATGAAATCCAAGCTTTGATATCCAATATAAGACGCTTATCATTTCCGGCTATAAGTATGTCATCTACATAAAGAGACATAATTACATACTTGTTTTTAATCCTCTTAATATATACGCAGTTGTCTTCGTCGAGCATGGAGAAACCATACAACAAAACGACTTCTTGAAAGCGCATATACCACTGCCTTGAGGATTGTTTAAGACCATATATGGATTTACGAAGTTTACAAACCTTATGTTTGTTTTCTTCTTGTACGAACCCGTTTGGTTGTTCCATGTAGATCTCCTCATCTAGTTCTCCGTTAAGAAAAGCAGTCTTTACATCCATCTGATGTAACTCGAGGTCCAAACAAGCCACCATTGCCAGAATTAAGCGAATGGAGGTAAAACGCACGACATGAGAGAAAGTCTCTTCGTAGTCTATTCCTTCCTGTTGCGTGAAACCTTTCGCAACAAGGCGAGCTTTATATTTCTCGATGGAGCCATCAGCCTTATGCTTGATTTTGAGAACCCACTTGTTCCCAATGGCTCTACGTCCCTTAGGTAAATTAACCAAGTCCCAGACTTGGTTTGTTTTCATGGATTGAAGTTCTTCTTCCATTGCAGCTATCCATTTATCTTTAGCAGGGCATGTGACGGCCTGTTTGAAATTTGCAGGTTCGTCATCATCTTGTAGTAATGTCATGAAAGTTTGAGGAAATTCATCCTCAAATCTCAGAGGTGTTAGCCTCGTTCGATTACTACGTCTTGTTTGAGTTTGATCACTCCCACTTGGAATGACATCACTCCCACTTGGAATAACATCACTCCCACTCGGATTAGGATTGGTATCATTCGTATCATCCATTGGTGAAGTTTGAAACGTATTTTCTTCTTCACCAAGAATTCTCCCACTCGAACGTTCCGATCCTTCTTGATCCCAAGTCTCAAACAAGGATAAGTCCTGACTTATCTCACCCTGTCTTGGAAACTCTTTTTCCAAGAAGACAACATCCCTCGATTCGAATTCTATTAGACCCCCATTGTCCTCTTGACCGACGAAAACATATCCTTTGGAGTTTTCAGCGTATCGGATGAAGATACACTTCCTCCCACGTGGCCCAAGTTTGCCATATTTGTGAGAGGATAAATGTGCGTAAGAGGCACAACCCCAAGGTTTTAGAATGTTTAAGTCTGGAGTTCTATTGTTCCACAACTCATAAGGAGTAGAACTTACCAACTTCGAGGGTACACGGTTTAAGATGAATGCTGCCGTCAATAATGCGTCACCCCAAAAGGTGATAGACAATTTTGCCTGAGACATCATTGATCGGACCATTTCCATCAATGTCCTATTCCTTCTTTCCGCAACACCGTTTTGTTACGGAGTGTAAGGCATAGTTACCTGATGTACTATGCCTTTTTCATCACAAAGTTCCTTAAAACTTATTGATTGATATTCACCGCCCCTATCGGTTCGCAAAATCTTAATCTTGCGATCTAATTGATTCTCCACTAAACTCATATAGTTTTTAAAGCAAGCCAAAGCTTCACTTTTGTGGGATATCAAATAGATATGTCCGAAACAGGTGAAGTCATCAATGAATGTGATGAAATAGGACTTCCCGTGTCTTGTCTTAACATTCATTGGACCGCAAATGTCCGAATGGATAAGCTGTAATGGAACTTCGGCCCTTGTGCCAGTTCCAAATGGCTTGCGACAAGTTTTCCCTACAAGACAATGTTCGCAAGTTGACATTTCAACTTTTGAAACATTAGATAGCAAGCCACTTTTGGCAAGTCTATCCATTCTAGTTGGTCTAATATGACCAAGTCTTGCATGCCAACAAATGATTTCAGACTCAGAGTTAGAAGCATTTGTCAAATGAAAACTTTCATTAATGGAAGAAGCATCATCATACATTGTATTTAAAACAATTAATCCATTACAAACATTACCAGAACCAAAAGAATTATTACAAACAAGGTCAACATATTGTTTATAGAACCTCCACTCATAATCTAAAGACATTAACATGACCACGGAAACGATATTTCTTCTAATATCTGGAGCAAAGAGGACGTCGTGCAATAATAAAGTCCGGCCGTTGTCGAGAACTAGCTTGCATGTTCCGACGCCTTTGACTTCAACACGTGTGTTGTTGCCGACGTATATCCACTTTGTTCCTTGAGTTATCTTTCGATACTCTACGAAGAACCTTCTGTCCTTCGTTACGTGGTCTGTGGCCCCTGAATCAATCAACCAAAAATAGTTAGATTCAGTAAGAAACATGGAACTAGAAACACATATGTAACTAGCCCTACAAGTTACCTTATCACTTCCATCCGTACATGTACGGGCGAAGTGACCGTACTTGTTGCACTTAAAGCACTTGATCTTCTTCAAGTTTTTCTTCTTTGAGTGCACATTCTTTTGCCACTTTTTGTTCTTTGTCTTCTTTGAGGTCTCCGGTTCTTGCTTACGTTCGTTCACAAACCTTAAGCGTTTATTCTTCCGCTTATTTCCTCCATGTGAGGAACTAGCGGCCACGTGCACTTCTGCACTTGGTTTTGCGGCTTGAATCCGCTCTTCCTCGAGTTCGAGGTGTTTCGATACATCGCTTAAAGTTTTAATGCACTCATTATGAGTGAGATGCATTTTCATGTTATCCCAGCTATCTGGGAGTGAACGAATGACCGCTTGGATCTGTTGTTCGTCAGACAGCGTAACACCCGCATCCTTTAATTCAGATATAAGATTCGCCATGTGGCGGAGATGCTTTTTCATAGAATGATCTCGCCGCATCTTGTACGAATCAAATTGAATGTTTAAGGAGCGGAGTTTGGTAACCGAAGTTCCACCAAACTTTTTCTCTAGCTCAGACCATATGTCTTTGGCTAGATCGAATTCCCGAAATAGACGCATTATGTCATTGTCCATCGCGGACAGTAATGTAATGCGTGCTATTTTGTTCTTTCGAGTCCAAGTGTCATAAGCTTCCCGGTCCCTCTTGTGTTGGGCCGTATTGCCCAACTCAGGTTCTACCATTATGTTTTGGAGTGTTTCAAGCACATCTTGCTCCTCCAAAACATATTGGATCTTTATTGACCAAAGTTTATAATTGTCGCCGTTGAGCGTTTCACCTTTGTTAAGCTCTGCGACAATATTCTTAGAAGCGGTAGACATTTTCGATTCAAAAAACTGCAAAGAGAATGAAAAACACGATCAAAATTCTATGCATAAAGTTTCGATTCTTTAAACACTTGATAAGTTCCTTGGATGCGTTGAAATGTTACTCTAGAATCGAGAAGTTCACTACGTTCCCAACTACCATCTAGAAGTAACTTTCAAAGTATCCCTCTTACTTATCTCAAGTAAAAAGAAATCAGAAATAATACCCGTATGGTATTAGCAGCGGAAAATTATTTTGAAAAACATATCTTTCAAAATAGAATAGGTGAGAATTAGCGCAAAGAATTTTAACGCAACAATTGCCAAGCCACGAGACCTGTTCTACACACCCATGGGTTAGATAACCATGGCCGGATCGTGGTAGGACTTGGAATTCTAAATTGCGCTATCCCGATTTAAGGACGGGACAAAACCTATTTGAAAAACATCTTTTTCAAAAAATTTGAAAGCACGTTGGCTAGTCTCCGTAGAGTAGAGCACAACGTCTCAAGTACATTGGCTAATCTCCGTAGAGTAGAGCACAATGACATGGTTAATCTCGCATGAAGTAGAGCACTATGGCTAATCTTCAAGGAGTAGAGCCCAATGAAAAACTTCATTAAAAACGTTAGTTCCGTATGAACTAGTCGGCACTGTGATTAGCCCCGTATGGACTAATCGACACATTCGAGTTTGACCAAGGCCATTTGTTACCCCGTATGGGTCATTTGACAAGTTTGCAATCGACCCAGACCATCTGTCGGATTGGTCGACCAAAAACACAAAATTGGTCGACCAATTTTCGAAATCAACTTCTTCCCGGTCAGGGCCTCTGCCATGACCGGGGCTTGGCCAAAGGCCGGCCAGGGCCTCTGCCCTGGCCGGCCAGGGGGCCTGGCCCCCTCGGCCAGGGCCGGCCAGGCCCTGGCCTCTGCCAGGGCCGGCCGGCCAGGCCACTGGCCGGGGCCAGGGCTCCTGCCCTGGCCTCGGCCAGGCCCTGGCATGAGGCCAGGGCGCTGCCCTGGCCTCTTGCCAGGGCGGCCTGGCCGCTGGCCGGGGCCAGGGCTCCTGCCCTGGCCTCGGCCAGGCCCTGGCCTGAGGCCAGGGCGCCGGCCCTGGCCTCTGCCAGGGCCGGCCGGCCAGGCCACTGGCCGGGGCCAGGGCTCCTGCTCTGGCCTCGGCCAGGCCCTGGCCTGAGGCCAGGGCGCTGCCCTGGCCTCTTGCCAGGGCGGCCTGGCCGCTGGCCGGGGCCAGGGCTCCTGCCCTGGCCTCTGCCAGGGCCGGCCCTGGCCACTGCCAGGGCCGGCCTGGCCGGCAGGCCCTTGGCCAAGGCCGGCCACTGCCGGCCTGGCCATGGCCGGCCAAGGCCGGCCTGGCCATGGCCGGTCATGGCTTGGCCATGGCCGGCCATGGCCAAGGCCATTCGGCGTTGGCCGGCCATGGCCCCTTTGGCCATGGCCGGCCACCCCCTTTGAATGGGGTTGCCGCACTTTCTCCTCCCCCTTGATGGGGTGGTCGCCGGTGGTTATTGGCCGTAGCCAACCCCCTCCGCTCGGGGAGGGGGGATGCATGGTATTCATGGCCCATTTGGCCATGGTGCATATGCACCAAATTTCCTCTTACCCGATGGAAATAACTTCCATCATCTTACTCGATGAAGCACCCGTTCATCGATGAAGTTAGTTATTTCCTAATGGCCGTGTGCCAAAAATGAAAAACGTACTGCGTGAACGGTCGGTTCTTCCCGTCACGGAGAGTTCCTACCATACCCGTAATGATAGGAGACCCTAACGTGAAAAGAACAACCACTGCGTTCTCTCCGTCACGAAGCGTTCCTACTATATCCGTAATAGTAGGAGACCCATTCGTGAAAAAGACAACGACTCGTTCGTAGTTTCGACGGGGCGGTTGTTTGACCGGGGCGAACCCATATGGCTCCGATACCAATGTAGGATCCTGCCAAAACAGAGTTAGGATCGATAATTAAAGTGGAGACTTACGCTTGCGTATGCGGAACGGTAGTCTCGGAACTTTGCCTTCGGATTCGCCACGACGGATCGAGTCTTCTCACGAACGGAGTAAGGCTACTAATCCACAATCTAAATCTCTATTTTAGATTAAGAACTTGGATGGAGGGAGAGGAAATATTTCTGCAGAGCTTCGCTATGAAGAAGATGCATGCATGAATTTCATGCAAATGTGTAAGAAAAATGGCTACCCTTGGGTCTTATTTATAGCCCCCAAGGTAGTTATTTTAGGGTAAGTTGTTCCTTTGGAACAACTTAATTAAGGTGTACCATGATACATGGCACATTATAAGCTTAAGTTGTACCATATGCATGGTACAACATAAGCTTAAGATATTCCCCCTTTATAAGCCATATGTTGCATGCATTTATGCATATATAACGCGAATTTCCCACTCATACAGAGATCCTCTCCGCAAGGGAACAGATTCCCTTTGCACAAGACTTCGTGTGCGCAACGTTCGAGGTCCGTATTCTCTCGTACATCCCCCACAAGGGTGTACAAACGTCTTCCATATCCAACATCAGTTGGTTCTAGCTAAGTTTTATCGTAATGCAATGTTAAAGAAAAAGATGACTTTATTCTAAGAGAAACTTCCTCAACAATCTATTTAAAGGAACAAACTTTGGCTTTCCCCATTAAGGTAAAACCAGGTTCTGTTATTTTCAAATGTTATTCAGTTAAATTATTGTCAGTGTAACAAAATAAGATAGCAATATATATCATTGTTTATTTAGCTAGCTAATATCATATTAGTGTTTTTGGAAGGAAGCAGCCTATTAAGTTTGTCCTTTGTTTGACTATGATTTAATCCATTAATTTTGTAGATGATTTTAACAGGGAAGAACCACTTGACTGGAGTTGAATAGAGAGATGATTCTACTATCTTTGCATGTGAGTTTATGAATGAGCCACATTACACGACTGACAAGTTTGGAAACACTCTCCATGTAAGAGTGTCATTTGTATCTGTTTTCTTCATTTACATGATAGGTAAATTCGTCAAAAAATTTCATTCCTGGTCTACGTCATTGAAATTTTCAGATTCTATAGATGATGGTATATTGCCGGACAATCTTCATTATTGTAAAAGAAGAAAGATAATAAATACTCAACTATGGACATGGAAGTGCACTGAAAGCAACTTCTTAATAAATATGTTATGCCATGCAAATATAGATTCGACATAAATAGGCAGTGCTAGGGAAATTCCTTAAAAATTAGATATGAGAATAAGATGGCATAGCAACAAAAATACACAAAAGGGAGTCATGCTTGCATGTCATACATAAATATGTCCATGCACCTAAAAGTCCATATACATATTTCTCATAATAAAAATTAAGAATTGCATTTTTGTTGCGCCTGGTGTGTGCATATATGTAAGGAATGTATAATCATCAACTTGCAGCTTCCAAGCTGGAACACTGGATGTTGGATATTGGACTCTCCGGATTTGGTTTTGGATGATGATCAAACATAAATATATCGTGAACTAACAACTTGTGAGCGCAGTTATGGAGATCGTCGCCAAATTCATATGAACATCCAAAGCGACGTCTCGAGACTTCTCAAAGCACGTGATCGTATGCCTAAAGCTTCGTTGAAGCTTTTGGACCATTTCTAGAAGTCATGAAGATTCGATTGAAGCTATTGAAGACGGTATCGTCAAGTTTTATTTATAGTCTTTAAGATTCTATCGTAGAATGTTAAGCCTTGAGTAGGTCTTACGGTTTAAATCTTCATAACGCTCCTATCTTAGCTCTAGGATCTTAGTAGAAGTCCATACAACCTTTCCCGAAGCTTCGCGCTTCGATTCGCGACTTCTTGTGCATGTTAGTTGGTTCAAGAAAAAGACCTGACCGACTAGATGGTGATCTAGTCGGTCGGCCAAGCTTCTTGGACCGACTAGTTTCTGTCAGTTAATTCTAAGCTATTTACTGTTTACAGTTAGTCGGCCTAAGTTGACTCACCGACCGACTAGTTTGTGAACTAGTCGGTCAGTGATGCTTCTGTGACCGACTAGTTGAGCTTTTCCTGTACATGCAAATGTGAGCCTGAGCTACTGTTTATAATTAGTCGGTCTGTGTTCTTTGAGCGACCGACTAGTTGATAAACTAGTCGGTCAACTTTTCTTCTTCGTCCGACTAGTTGAGCTTTACTGTACATGCCAATTTTCACCTAACTTACTGTTTATCGTTAGTCGGTCTATGCACATTTGGCGACCGACTAGTTGATGAACTAGTCGGTCAACATTTGTTCTTGGATCGACTAAATCAATTTGTGCTCAGACTTCAGTTTTATCTCTTAGTCGGTCTCTGTTGAGTAACCGACCAACTAGTTATGAAACTAGTCGGTCAGCTACTCTTCTTGGACCGACTAGTTCCTTTTGTCTGTGCTTCGACCTTTTGGCTGTTCTTCCATTAGTTGGTCTACGTTAAATGACCGACCGACTAGTTGATGAACTAGTCGGTCGGTGGTTGTTCTTTGACCGACTAGTTGGGTTCAGAAAAGAGCCGTTGGAGCATTTAATGACTCGAATTTCTTTCTCTCTCTCCTCTATCCTATATATACTTGTTGAGCTGCATTCATTGCACTCAAGACTGATATTATTGCAAGTTTAGAGATCAAGAGAAATCATTCCAAGCTCATTCAAAGCTCATTCATTCCATTCAATAATCTCTCCCCACTCTTACTTTCAAAGAGAGATTCATTGAGTGTGAAGCCTTCCAAGCTAAGTGCTTGATTCTAGGTCACCAACATCCCCATAGCTCTCCATCGCTGATCTATATCTTGGAGCTAGGGTTTGGTGCCTCTTCTTCTTCCTCAAAATCATCTTTGCCCTAATTCGTAAGTATTACTCAAGGCATAGGTATTTTGTCGGCAAGAAGTTTTGTTTCATTTACTTTCATATTGTAATTGATTCACTCTCGGTTGTGAGAGTGGTTGTGATCCCGGGTTGTGGGAGTCACAAATTTCTTTGTGTATGATTTGACTTGTGAAGGTTTTTCACAAGTATTTCATAGTGGAAATCTTGAGTTAGGGTTTCTAACTCAAGTATCTGGAGGGGATCCGGGTGTTTGGGACGTAGGATCACCGGGAACAAGTCGGGGAGACTTGGGTGGATCCGAACCCAGTTATATCGTTGTTTGCGATTGTTCCTTTGTTGTCTAACATTTACTTTTCCGCATTGTTTGGTATAGTTTGCAAGTAATTAGGAATTAGCCTCTTAATTATTTTAAAGTACTATTCACCCCCCCTCTAGTACTTGTGCAGTAGCTTAGCAGGGCATTACATTTGGTATCAGAGCCAAGTCTATAGCTATGTCTGCCAACGACAACAAGACCGTTCGTTCACCCTCCGACTATAGCACCTTCAAGAACCGTGAAGGAGCGTCTTCGGTAATGGAAGGACATTCCTCAATGAGGCCTCCATTCTTCAACGGTACCAACTACGGGTACTGGAAATGCCGGATGGAAACGTTCCTCCGGAGTGCTTCACTATGGAGGACCACGATGAAGGAATATGTCGAGCCCGTCGAAGAAGATTTCGAGAAGTGGACTCCCGCGGAGGTCGCCGCGGAGGTAAGCAATGCCAAGGCAATGAACTCCTTTCAATGTGCTTTGGAGCCCGAGGATTTCAACAAGATATGCACATGTAAGAGTGCATATCAAATATGGAACTCCCTCCTAATATTACATGAAGGGACGAGTAGGGTAAGAGACTCTAAACTCGTTGTAGTTAATAAAGATTACGAGATGTTTCATATGCAACAGTGTGAGAAGATGAAGGAGTATTATGCTCGCTTCATTGACATCATGAACGAGTTAGAGGCTCTCGGCAAAACCTACACCCAAAAGGAGAAATGTTCGAAGCTTATCGAAGGACTTCCTTCTAGTTGGGAAAAGCGTACCTTCGCCATCGAGGAAGGTAACGATATGAACAAGTATACCGTTGTTCAACTAATGGGTACTTTAATGTCATACGAGGTACGCAAGGATAGCAAGTTGAAGTTGCAAAAAAAGATGAAGTCCTACCTAAAGCAAGACGAGCCAAAGAAGAAGGCTATTGCTTTCAAGGCCGCTCCATCCACTTCCACATCAACCGATGATGAAAACTCGAAAGACGAGTTGGACTTGGAGTCCATGGCACTCATGGCCAATAAGTTCAACCGGTTCTTCCGGAAAGGTAACTTCAAAAACAAATCGAAGTTCAATTCATCTAACGCCTCCTCTCCTTTGTGCTTTAAATGCAACAAGACAGGACACATGAAAGCGGAGTGTCCTCTAAACAAGCAAAAGGAGAAGTGGAAGGCGCCGAAGTACGACACGTCCAAGAAGTACAAGAAAGGGAACAAAAGGGGGCTTGTCGGGACATTCACCGACTCCGATGATTCATCTAGCAGAGAGTCGGATGATGAGCAAGTGGAGCAAGCACACATGTGCTTCATGGCAAGAGAGGAACATGATCAAGGATCTTCCTCTTCCGATGATAGCGACAACGAAGGCGATGAGGTAACTATGGATGACCTTAGAAATGCTAATGAGCAATTGTGGTCTAAGTATACTAAATTAGTAAATAGGTATACTAAAGTAAAAGATGACTTAGCTAGCATTCAAACCTCGCCTAAAACTATCATCACCAACAACGACACCGTTGTTGAAGGGTTGAAGAATGAGATTGTTAATCTCAAGACTCAACTTGAACATGTTAGCATTGAAGATCCGGAGGAACACAAGATAGCGGATTTGACTTCTCAAAACTCGACTTTGAGTATTGAGAATGAGAATCTTAAATCTCGTGTTTATGTGCTCACATCGCAAGTATCCACTTTGGATGCTTCTTTGCGTTCTCTCACCGAGAAATATGAGAACACATTAGGCCGAATCAATGAATTCAATAAGGGTAAGGGCCATTTGGATAATATCCTAAATGTCTTACTTCCGGCCAAACACCACATTGGCTTGGGGTATACGATGGGAACTTCATCCAAATCGGCCACTACTTTTGTTAGGCCAACTTCCGGTGACTCAACGAGTGGTAGCAAACACTCTATTGGTAGTTCATCTACCAATGGTGCTTCAACCTCGTCCACACCCTCTTTCGGAAAGAAACCCACTTTGGGTGGACCTCCAAAGAAGGGTCATGCTTATATGTACACCAATACTATGCCACGTAGAAACACACGTCCTACTCTACCGGCTCACACATATGATGATTTCTATGCTACACGTCCACGGGCACGTGCACACCATGTGAGACACCCTCACGCACGTGTTCCTCCACATGCATATGTACACCCACATCATCGTATGAATAATTCTCATAATGCACCATTCCATCATGTTCCTTATGCCTATCCACGTCATGCATCACGTAGAAATCAACAACGCATGCATGCACCCAATAGGATGAGAGCTCCCAAAATATTCACAATTTGGAGCCCAAAGGACACAAGCATGGATGAAAAACAAGTTTACATGAATGCTTATTTCTCGGATGTTGTGCATAGTAGAAATTATGTGGGGAAGTCTAAGTCCAATTGGACTTGGCTTCCAAAGGTCTAATCTTTTGGACCCAATGACCTTGGGTACCATGATATGAAATTTTCTATCTTTAGGTACTCAAGGAAAAGAAAAAGGAAAGGAGCAACAAATTTAAATTTAGCTCCAAGGGGAATTGGATACTCGATAGCGGGTGTTCAAAACACATGACGGGTGACGCTCAATTGCTCTCAGGAGTGGTTCCCATTGCAAATGAAAACCGCGTCGTCTTTGGAGGCAACGAGAGCGGAACCATCATAGGTGTTGGTAAAGTAGGTAATCCTTCTAAACCCCTTATATGTGATGTTTACCTTGTTAAAGGATTAAACCACAATCTCATTTCAATAAGTCAACTTTGTGACAAAGGTTACAAAGTTAACTTTGCGAAAGGAATGTGCCATATTTTAAGAAAAGATAATAATGAATTATTGTTTTCCGGCACACGCCATAAGGATATATACATCCTAGATCTTCCAAGATCGCATGAACAATGTCTTATTGCCAACTTAAGTGAACAACACTTATGGCATCGACGTTTTGGTCATGTGAACTTTGGAACACTATTTAAGCTTTCCAAGTTAAATTCTATTAGAGGCTTCCCTAAGCTTGTCTTTCAAAAGAAAAGCTTTTGTGACTCGTGTCAACGAGGCAAGCTTCCAAAATCTTCATTTAAACCTAAGAAAAGCATTTCTTCTAAGCGGCCACTAGAGCTTTTACATCTAGATTTATTTGGGCCAACTAGAGTTGCTTCATTAGGTAATGCTAGATATGGACTTGTCATCGTTGATGACTTTTCTAGGTTTACTTGTGTATTTTCATTATGTAATAAAAATGAAGCTTTTGAAAACTTCACAATTTTTGTTAAGAAAGTACAAAATCTCTTAGGAACCATCATTGTCACTATTCGTAGTGATCATGGAGGTGAATTTGAGAATGAGTCTTTTGAGACATTTTGTGATGAAGTTGGTATTACACACACCTTTTCATTCCCTCGCGCACCTCCTCAAAATGGTGTTGTTGAGAGAAAGAATAGGACGCTAGTGGAATGTGCCCGCACTATGCTTGATGATAGCCAACTTGGCCATCAATTTTGGGCGGAAGCGGTACATACCGCTTGCTATGTGTTTAATAGAATACTTTTGAGGCCCGACACTAAACAAACTTGTTATGAATTGGTGTTTGGTAGGTTGCCTCAAGTTAAACATTTTCGTGTTTTTGGTTCGAAATGTTTTATTAAGAACACGTATGGTAGTTTGGAAAAATTCGATCCAAGATTCGATGAGGGGATTTTTGTTGGGTATTCCTCACGTAGCAAAGTCTACCGGATATTCAACAAACGAACCTCAACGATCGAGAAATCACTTCATGTTTCATTTAATGAAGGATTTGTTCCAACGAGAATTACTAATGATGATGACTCTATGGATGTCTTATGTGATTCAATTGGTAATTCTAACTCTATTAATTCTATTGATTCTATTGATACTAACCCGACTAATGAAGTTGTTGAGAATGTTCCTAGTGATCAAGGTATTCCCAAACGGCTTCATACCGTTCGTGACCATCCTCATGAGCAAGTCATTGGCAATATCCATGTTTGTGTCAAGACGAGTTCGCAAGTGAACTACTTCGCTCATTGTGCCTTTGCATCCTCGATAGAGCCAAAGAATGTTAATGAAGCATGCGAAGATAGTGCTTGGATCTTAGCCATGGAGGAGGAACTCATTCAATTCGAGAGGAATGAAGTTTGGGAGCTTGTTCCATTGCCATCGAAGAACCACACCGTCATAGGGACAAAGTGGATCTTCAAGAACAAGACCGACGAAAACCAAGTCGTCGTCCGGAACAAAGCTCGGTTAGTACCTCAAGGCTATCGGCAAGAGGAAGGTATCGATTTCGAAGAATCCTTTGCTCCGGTAGCTAGATTAGAATCAATTAGATTACTATTATCTTTTGCATACCATAAGGATTTTAAATTATTTCAAATGGATGTAAAAAGTGCATTTTTAAACGGAGATATTGTTGAGGAAGTTTATGTTTCTCAACCTCCGGGTTTTATTAATGAAAAATTTCCAAATCATGTTTTCAAACTTAAGAAAACACTTTACGGTTTGAGACAAGCTCCTCGAGCTTGGTATGACCGTTTAAAGAATTTTCTTTTGGATTTGGGTTTTAAAATGGGAGAAGTTGATTCCACATTATTTGTTAAGTATTCGAATAATGATATAATTTTAGTTCAAATATATGTTGATGATATCATTTTCGGTGCTACTAACTTTGCTCTTTGCGAAGAGTTTTCTAATGTGATGAAGGATCAATTTGAGATGAGCCACATGGGTGAGCTCAAATATTTCTTAGGTCTCCAAATTCGCCAAATGGACGATGCAATCTTCATCCACCAAACGAAGTATACGGTGGAGTTGCTTAAGCGATTTGGAATGGAGAATGCCTCCGGGAAAAAGACTCCAATGAGCACGACTACGCATCTTGATAAGGATACGGGCGGTAAAGATGTAGATATTCGTCTATATCGAGGTATGATTGGTAGTTTACTTTATCTTACCGCAAGTAGGCCCGATATTATGTTTGCCGTATGCGTATGTGCTCGTTATCAGTCTCAACCTAAGGAGTCTCACTTAGTAGCGGTAAAGCGTATTTTCCGTTATCTAAGTTACACACTTGATTTTGGATTACTTTATCAAAAATCTAGAACGTATGAGTTAATCTCATATAGTGATGCCGATTATACGGGATGCAAATCCGACAGGAAAAGTACTAGTGGCACTTGCCATTTTATAGGAAATTCTCTTGTCTCTTGGTTTTCCAAGAAGCAAAATTCCGTATCACTTTCAACCACCGAGGCGGAATATATTGCCACCGGTGCCGCGTGTGCTCAAGTTCTTTGGATGAGACACACACTTAAAGACTTTGGTATAAACTGTGATACTTGCCCTATCATGGTTGACAACCAAAGTGCAATATGTCTTTCCAAGAACCCGGTACACCATTCCCGTTCGAAACACATAGATGTCCGACACCATTTCTTAGATGATCATGTTGCTAAAAAGGACATCATATTAGTGTACGTTGAAACCCAGAAGCAAATCGCCGATATTTTCACGAAACCCCTAAAGGAGGACTCCTTTGTGCGGTTACGTCGAGAATTGGGGATTATGGGTGAATCCGAGATTTAGGATTCATTTTTTATTCAATATTCTTGCATGCTATTCTATTCGTTATATTTGCGCATGCTTGAAGTATTGAAATTTTCTGGATTTTTGTTGAAATTTTCGAAATTTTCGCTCGATTTGTGCGTAATCGCCAAATTTCAGATTTTCGATGTTTAATGGGGTAGTATAATGATTAATGAGAGTATTTTTGATGTTTCGTCGAAGTGTGATTAGGAGAGAAATCAAATTTCATAGGTTTTCAATTTTTGAAATCTCTTAGGCGGTCCAAGTTCATTGGCCGACTGACTAGATTCAGTTCTAGTCGGTCAGTAAATGAGCTTAGACCGACTAAATCTTGTCAGGAAATTTGCCTTCAGTTACTGTTTACAACTAGTCGGTTCAAGCTCATTGACCGACCGACTAGATCCTTATCTAGTCGGTCAGTGCTTGAACTATGACCGACTAGTTGTGCCAGGGACTGATTTGTCTTTTGAGATTCTGATCGATTAATACTCCTCCCGACCGACTCTTTTCTTCTTTAGTCGGTCTCCCTCTCACTCTCCAGCTCGAAAAAGCCCCCGACCCTTCGACTTCCCTCCTCCCTCTCCGTCGATCTCCGGCCTTTTTCCGACCATCTCTCCGGTCGATCTCTCTAGGGTTTGTCCTCTACACTCTATCCTATCCCTATCTAGGGTTAGATTCTTTAGCTCCTGTGCTTAGGTTAGGGCTTAGCTCATTTCGGCTAGGGTTTTAGCTTGCTTAGGGTTTGTGATTTTCGATCTTGATTGCGACGTGTCGTGCCGCGCTTATGGCTCGTACACGTTTTCCGATCACTCCCTCTGGCCCTTCGCCGATGTCCGTAGAACCATCCCCTACGGCTCCCGATCAACCTACGCAAACCCCTCCTAGACGCCGTTCGAAAACCACCCAACCCTCTTCATCTTCGCCTCCTCTTAAGCGTAAGAGGACGGCGACTTCGAAACCCCGTGCCCAATCTCAGCCCAAGCCCAAGCATGCTGCATTCCGTGCCCCTACACCTCCTTCTGATTCCGATGAGGAATACAGACCCGAGCCTGAGACTCATAGGGACCCCTCACCTCCTCCTAGGCAGCCTGAGTCTAGCTCACATCCCCGTACCCGTCAGCCTAAGGGAAAGGCTCCGATGCCGGTTGGCGGTGTTGATATTTCGTTGTGTCGCAACGACCCTTTTTGTCTCGCTGCTTACAACCGTATCGAACACTGCCCACTGCTTCTGGAGCATTTCGTCCAGTTTAGTGACTTCCTAGGCCTCATCGATCTTCTTTCGTCCTCCGGTCTTCTCGATTACCTTCGATATGACCCGAAGGCGAACCCTCACCCCTACCCTCGCCTAGTGAAACTATTCTTTGCCAACCGCGTCCGGGGTCAGTACGATGCGACCCACTCAATTTTGACGACTGTCTTGGGGACTCCGATAGTCCTCACGGCAGAAATCTTAGGAGAGATTTTGGGTATCTCCTCGTCTGGCCTCCTTCCCTCCGATATTTCTGTTGATGATATCTCCTCGATTGATCAGGTCGTGCTTTCTCAGATCTTCCATGAGATTCCTCCCGCCATGATTGGTGTTCCCTCCAAATCCTTCAAGCCTATCACCTGGGTCCTAAATTTGATTCTGAAGTCGTGCTTGCTTCCCAAGTACGGCTCCTCCTCTCTACCGTCCCAGCCTTTCTTGAAGTTGATATATGCTATTTTCATGGGGAGCTCGATTAACTGGGCTCGCATTATACTCGATAAGATGGATTCTTTCGAGTGTATTCGCAAGTCCACGAAGTCGGCTCATATCCCCTTCCCGTGCTTGTTGACTCTGGTATTTCGTCACTTCCGTGTCACATTGCCTCCTGATGATGAGCGTCCACTTGGTCCTCCCCTGAACGCGACGGCCGTCAAGAAGTCTCTTGCAGCGCTCCGTCACGTTCAGAGGACGACACCATCAGCGTCAGTCTCTGCTCATGCCTCTTCTGCTCCCTCTTCCACTCTTGCCGAGCTTGTTCGTACTGTGCGACGTTTGGAGTCTCGTCAGGCTCGTTCTGAGGAGATTCTCTGCCGTATAGCTCGTCACCTTGATATTGAGATCCCTCCGTCTTTTTCTGACGAGGATGAGTTGGATGAGGAAGATATTGAGGAGCTTGTGTGTGCTTCTACTCGTGCCCCCGAGGGCACTTCTGGTGATGCTGCTGCTGCTTCGTCTGCTGTTGCTGCTCCAGAGAGTGCCACTTCTGTCTCTCCCGTGGACACTACTGCAGACCCAGTGACCACCTCCGCTCCTGCAGAGCCTGCTGCTGCTGCAGATCCTGCCGCTTCCTCTTGAGCTTCTCTGAGGACTCTCCGATGCTTCTTGGATGATACATCTAGTGTGAGAGAGTTTGGGTAGGATAGAGTGTGGTTCTGGATGATTTTGATTTTTTGATGTATTTTGATGTACGTTGGATGGATGTCGATATGTTTTTGTGATACTTCCATATATGCTGTATTCTGAGATATATGATGTTGTATTTTGATCGCCGATCATTGGATCGCTTTTTGGATATCAGTGATGTATATTTTTGATGTACTCTGGTTCATACTTATATATATATAAATCTCAGTTGACATTTCATTCTATTGTGCACATTATATAATTTTTTTATGTCTCTGATGTTTGATTTCGTCGCTCGACGATACTTGGTTAAATAGATTTCACTTTATGAAAACATAGAATTGTTTTCCATGCACTAAATTAACCAAGAATGTTGATTTTTGAGAGTATATTCCATAACTCAATCCGTAAAATTGATTTGAGTTTTGATGATTTTATTTATCGTTTTTCGACTATGGTTTCATTGACATGCCTTGATTTTATTCGTATTTTTCTTTGGTGTCACTTGAGCCGTGGTCGTATTCTTCGACTCCGGTGCTTTTTTAAATGAAGCCATTGTTGTTGTCGTTGATCTCCTCCCGCTCTTTTTGCTTATGCCAAAGGGGGAGAGATATAATAATAACGATGTGCTAAATGATAATTTAAAGCATTATTCCAAGAATCTAATTTGATATGTTAGATTCAGGGGGAGTTAAGATATATAAACGGATTTTCAAATCCGATATTTCAATAACCATCATTTGGTATTCGATATTTCAATAATCGATTCTCATTTATATACTTTACTCGTCTGCTTGATGCGTATTATTAGTGTTTAATTTAGAATTAACGTGTCATCAATGCAGGGGGAGTAAGTAAATTTCATTTGAATTATTATTTTTGATTATTATTTATGTTGGTTTGTCATCACCAAAAAGGGGGAGAATGTTGGATATTGGACTCCCCGGATTTGGTTTTGGATGATGATCAAACATAAATATATCGTGAACTAACAACTTGTGAGCGCAGTTATGGAGATTGTCGCCAAATTCATATGAACATCCAAAGCGACGTCTCGAGACTTCTCAAAGCACGTGATCGTATGCCTAAAGCTTCGTTGAAGCTTTTGGACCATTTCTAGAAGTCATGAAGATTCGATTGAAGCTATTGAAGACGGTATCGTCAAGTTTTATTTATAGTCTTTAAGCTTCTATCGTAGAATGGTAAGCCTTGAGTAGGTCATACGGTTTAAATCTTCATAACGCTCCTATCTTAGCTCTAGGATCTTAGTAGAAGTCCATACAAACTTTCCCGAAGCTTCACGCTTTGATTCGCGACTTCTTGTGCATGTTAGTTGGTTCAAGAAGAAGAACTGACCGACTAGATGGTGATCTAGTCGGTCGGCCAAGCTTCTTGGACCGACTAGTTTCTGTCAGTTAATTCTAAGCTCTTTACTGTTTACAGTTAGTCGGTCTAAGTTGACTCACCGACCGACTAGTTTGTGAACTAGTCGGTCAGTGATGCTTCTGTGACCGACTAGTTGAGCTTTTCCTGTACATGCAAATGTGAGCCTGAGCAACTGTTTATAATTAGTCGGTCTGTGTTCTTTGAACGACCGATTAGTTGATAAACTAGTCGGTCAACTTTCCTTCTTGGACCGACTAGTTGAGCTTTACTGTACATGCCAATTTTCACCTAACTTACTGTTTATCGTTAGTCGGTCTATGCACATTTGGCGACCGACTAGTTGATGAACTAGTCGGTCAACATTTGTTCTTGGACCAACTAAATCAATTTGTGCTCAGACTTCAGTTTTATCTCTTAGTCGGTCTTTGTTGAGTAACCGACCGACTAGTTGTGAAACTAGTCGGTCAGCTACTCTTCTTGGACCGACTAGTTCCTTTTGTCTGTGCTTCGACCTTTTGGCTGTACTTCCATTAGTCGGTCTACGTTAAATGACCGACCGACTAGTTGATGAACTAGTCGGTCGGTGGTTGTTCTTTGACCGACTAGTTGGGTTCAGAAAAGAGCCGTTGGAGCATTTAATGACTCGAATTTCTTTCTCTCTCTCCTCTATCCTATATATACTTGTTGAGCTGCATTCATTGCACTCAAGGCTGATATTATTGCAAGTTTAGAGATCAAGAGAAATCATTCCAAGCTCATTCAAAGCTCATTCATTCCATTCAATAATCTCTCCCCACTCTTACTTCCAAAGAGAGATTCATTGAGTGTGAAGCCTTCCAAGCTAAGTGCTTGATTCTAGGTCACCAACATCCCCATAGCTCTCCATCGCTGATCTACATCTTGGAGCTAGGGTTTGGTGCCTCTTCTTCTTCCTCAAAATCATCTTTGCCCTAATTCGTAAGTATTACTCAAGGCATAGGTATTTTGTCGGTAAGAAGTTTTGTTTCATTTACTTTCATATTGTAATTGATTCACTCTGGGTTGTGAGAGTGGTTGTGATCCCGGGTTGTGGGAGTCACAAATTTCTTTGTGTATGATTTGACTTGTGAAGGTTTTTCACAAGTATTTCATAGTGGAAATCTTGAGTTAGGGTTTCTAACTCAAGTATCCGGAGGGGATCCGGGTGTTTGGGACGTAGGATCACCGGGAACAAGTCGGGGAGACTTGGGTGGATCCAAACCCAGTTATATCGTTGTTTGCGATTGTTCCTTTGTTGTCTAACATTTACTTTTCCGCATTGTTTGGTAGAGTTTTGATCACTCCTTATTTTACACCTTTTTTCCCGCATGTTTGCATGCCATTTAGATCGCCCAAATCACGTTTTTCACGATATATCGACGATATTGCGATGCTTTTCACGATTTGTTGTTTTTGTCGCATTTCAGGTGATTTGGCGCGATTTGGAGTGATCTCGAGATGCGCTTACTCTAGACGGTCACCGACGACCTCCCCAAGGGGTATTTCGCTGTTGGAGAGGAGCGGAAGAAGAATGGACGTCGCAGGAGCGACGAGGAGGCCAAAACAAGCAATCTGGGCATTTTAGTGTCCCACTCGGCCGAGTGGAGGAGCCACTCGGCCGACCAGCGAGACACCGCTCGGCCGACCAGATCAGACATGATTCCTATGTTCACTCGGCCGAGCGACGGAGACCACATCGGTCGAGTGACTACATCCCGTCCGCCCGAGTGGCGCCCAGACGAAGCCCTTCAAAAATCGCCATGTTACTGTTTTTCGGCTTCCTGAGTTTCAGAAGACCCACTCGGCCGAGTGGATTATCCCGACCGCCCGAGTGCCATGAAGCCATCGGCCGAGTGACGACAACTCACTCGGCCGAGCAGCCCCCGAAGTGAAGACCCCTGAAGATCGAGACTTACTGGAAAATTACAGAGTTTCTCACTCGGCCGAGCGACTTTTGTCACTCGGCCGAGTGCGACGCGCTGACTGTAGCGAAAATTGCGAAAAACAGGCTGCGCAGGGGTATTTTGGTCACAGTTTTTGGACGATTTTGAGGGGTATTTAACCCCTGTTTTTACCCTAGTTTTGGAGAGCTTCTTCTTAGATTTTTTGCAGCTTTTTAGATCTACTTTTTAGTTTTATTCTTGAGATTGGAGAAGAGACAAAATTTTGATTTTTGTTGGAATAATTGAAGAACTCCATTGGTTTGTCTTTCTCTTCTCTAAAAATTCTATTTTTATTGCATATCTCAATATTGTGATGAATTCTATTGCTTATTTCATTGATTATTTTTGTGATCTTGCTATGAATTGTGAGTAGTCGCCACGTCTTGGGGCGTGGGGATGAACCCTACAAGCCCAACTTCATATTTGTGATGAATTAGTAGAAATTTTGCTAGAATTGATATCTAGGGATTAGATTGGGATCAATTTACTACGGATAGCTAGGAGTTCATACCGATTGGGATTTGCAAGAGATTGGATCCCAATTCGATAGGAAACCCTAGAAATCCGAATTGGGTTGGAATCGAATTTCCGTAGTATCGGTTTGCAAGAGATTGGACCGATACTAGGGTTTCCGGTTGCAATTCCGTGCCAATACCCGTTTGCAAGAGATTGGATGGGTAGGAACTATCCCAACCTAGATCGCGAGCCGAGTTTGCAAGAGATTGGGCTCGGTGCGCGATTGGACGATGATGTTGATCCTAATGCTAGCTTCCCTAGGCTAGGGTTTGCAAGAGATTGGACCCAAACCTAGGATAGCTATAGACCGGCAACAGCGCGAGAGCGTGAGCTTGGTTCTACATTCAGTTGCAACTAGTCCATCCAAAATCTTAATCTAGCAATTTTGATACCGATGAACCACATTTATGAGATACGGTGAGTAGCGGGGATTCCCCATTCCCTAGACGTTCTTTATTTGATTTGATATTTCCGCACTTTGTTTGACGATTGTGACAGGATCGCCAAAGGCAAATCTCTCTTCTTAAATAGCCAGGTTGATTGGAACAAGCACGGTGATTCGTCCTCCCTGTGTTCGATATCCCGCTCGCCGCTATACCGTGCGCTTGCGGTAAAACTACAACCGTTGCTCCGGGTGTGTATCCGGGGTGCGATCAAGTTTTTGGCGCCGTTGCCGGGGAGGCGATTGCGTTTGATTTTTTTTTTCACCCTAGCTATTTCTTTTTTATTATTATTATTTCCATTCCTTTATTTTTACCTAACCCTTACATGGTGCTAATCATTTCTTTGAAACTCTGTTTTCCCTGTGCATGTACACGAGATCTACGGCGGACCCTGAAGCTATATTATTTGATCCCGAGATCGAACGTACCGCGCGGAGACTTAGAGCGGAAAGGAGACAAAATCCAGAAGGGAGGTTTATGACCAACCCGGAAACTGCGGACCAATTAGCGGCAAGGATGGCGAGGATAATTTCTATTCGAGATAGGCTTCGGCCTAAGACCTCTTCTACTACCTCATCCATTGCCATGCCGGAGTTGGCGGCTGACAAGAACTTCGAGCTAAAGACTGGACTAGTGGTTCTGATGCAGCAGGATCCATTTCATGGGAATGCCCATGAAAATCCTCATTACCACATCCAATTGTTCTTGTCGAAGTGCGCCACATTCCAGATGCCGGGGGTCTCCATCGATGCCATCAGACTGCGTCTCTTCCCCTTCACGCTAAAGGACAAGGCACTCTATTGGTTGAGGAAGCAAGCTGAGGGTGTTTTCAACACTTGGGACGAGTTGGCGAGTGCATTCATTGACAAGTTCTATCCGCCCTCCAAGACGGTGAAGATTCGGAGCACTCTCATGTCCTTCAAGCAAGGACCCCAAGAGACGCTCTATGAGGCTTGGGAGCGTTTTAAGGATCTGCAGCATCAATGCCCGCACCATAGCATTGAAGATTGGGAGCTAGTGCATAGCTTCTACAATGGTCTCCAACCGGGGACCAAACAAATTATTGATGTCGCGGCGAATGGTGCTATCTTATCAAAAACTCCCGAAGAAGCTACGGCCCTAATTGAGGAGATGGCCTCAAACAATCAACAATGGGGCGATGAGCGAGGGCACTCCACGTCCTCCTTGAAGCCAACTAGTATCTATGAGGCGAAGGCCGTAGCGGAGCTTACAAGCAAGTTTAATTCTCTCCACAAGGTAGTGGAGAGATTGGAGAAGTTTATCACGGAGCCCCAAGGAGCCCCTTCCACCTCCGCTCCAACGAACCAAATGTGTGATTGGCAAGACCAATCTCAAGCCATGTATGTGGGAGGAGAGCAAGGAGAAGGAGCCTTGGAGCAAGTACAATATGTCGCGGGGAACCAAGGATATTGGGCCAATCCGGCCGCAAGAAATCATCCCGGATTCTCTTACGCCAACAATGAAGGAGCTTTGAACCCGCCACAACCGCCACCTCAACAAGCTCGACCACCACCACCACCCCAACAACAACACTATCCACCGAGGGGGCCTACTCAACAAAATTTTCAACCGAAGCAACAAGTTCCACCTTATAGGCCGCCCGGATACAATCAAGGGTGGAGGAATCAAAATCAAAACCCTCCACAAGCTCAACAATGATCCGACTTCGAAGCTAGAGTGGAGGCGTTCATGGTCGAGCAAAATAAGGTCAACGCTACCTTGAAGGCGGGGCAAGACTCCCTTAATACCGTTGTGGCTCAAATATCGGAGCAATTGGCCTTGCTCAATCGGAACACTCAACGATTACCGGCGCAACCCGAGCAAAACCCGGCCACATCAATGCCGTAGTTGCCGTTACTACTAGAGGCGGGAAGGATACCACCCCCGCCATGATTCCTACCGAGGAGCCCGTGGAGGAAAGTTTGGAGCCAATTGAGCCGGTAGTTGAAGTTGATAAGGAGAAGGAGCCACAAGAAAAGGAGAAATCTAGAGCGGAGCAATTGATTGAGGAAAGACGCTTCATGCCGCCGGTCCTATTCCCGCAAAGGCTCGCTAGAGCGAAAATAGAGAAAAGGCTAGCGAAGTTCCTCGAGTATCTAAGAGGAGTTAGCCTCAATATTCCCTTCCTTGACGCCATCGTGGAGATCCCCACATATGCTAAATTCTTAAAGGACTTGATTTCCGGGAGAAAGAGGAAGGAGAAGATCATGCTAGCCGAGGAGGGCTCTTGGTTCACCAAGAGAGAGAAGGAGACGGCCAAATTTAAAGATCCGAGGAGTTTTCGGATTCCTTGCACCTTGGGCGGCGTCCCTCTTCAAAAGGCGTTGGTTGATCTAGGGGCTAGTGTAAGCCTCATGCCTCTCTCCATCTTCTTAAGGCTAAACACCGGGACAAAGTTGAAACCTACCGACATGCGCATTCAATTAGCCGATGGGCGAATAACAAGGCCGGTAGGGATCGCCGAAGACATACCGCTACAAGTCCCGGGTGGAATATGCTTGTCATGTGACTTCGTGATCATGGACGTTAAGGAGGAGGGAGATACGTCATTGATACTTGGACGCCCATTCCTCGCCACCGCCGGAGTCATTGTTGACGTGCGTGAAGGGACCCTAACTTTAAACGTCGGCAACATCGAGGTGGAGCTTCACATTCCCAAGGCTATGAAACACATGCCTTACCACGAGGAACTTGACTACATGGACCTCCTTGATGAGGTAATTGAGGAAGCGACCCCCCACTCGATAGGCGCTCTTTTCGATGAGGATTTCGAGGAAGGCCCGGACTTAGGCCAAGATGAGAAGATAGATGATTCCCCTGACCTCTCCGCTGAAAATGATGAAGGCGACGCTGATGTCGCAAGGATTCGAGAGCTCTGCAAGCTCTCGAAATCAAAGTCTCCGAAGAAAGCTCCGCCGATACGGAAATCGGCATTACCGGTGAAGCCGTTGACCGGAGCAAACGCTAGCTTGGGGGAGCCTCCCCCCAACACTATTCGAGACGAGAGACCACCGCGGGAGAACACGCCGCAACTTCCAAATCCAAGCGTTCTCCCCGGAAAGTTTGATGGGTGCATCTCATATGCACCAAACATCCCGCATTAATTGAAAATCATAGGGGGTCGAGCTCACGACCTTAAACGAGCGCTTGTCGGGAGGCAACCCGATGGTTATTGCTTTATTTTTACTTTTTCTTTATTTTTGTTTTAGAATTTTTAGTGTTTTGAGTCGTTCGCACCAAAAATTTTGCGATAACGGGTCCTATTTTTCTTGACAGGAGAGGAGATAGGCAAATCCATCATGAGGAGGATGAACGAGACGACGAGGAGCGCCCCAGGAAGATGCTCGACGCTTAGGAGGAAGATGAAATCGACTGGAGGAAGAAAGACGGAGTTTAGAGCCCAAACGAAGACAAACAGCAGAACACAAGGCTCACTCGGCCGAGTATACTAGTCACTCGGCCGAGTACACAAGTTCGTCCGGCCGAGCCGCTCACGAACGAGGGAAGTCTGCTGTACCCAACTCTCTGTTTATTTTCCTGATTTCAGTATAACTGCTACTCGGCCGAGTATATATTTTCACTCGGCCGAGTAAAACGGATACGCTCCTAGGGCGAGTCTTGCCGAGTAGCTTGAGCCACTCGGCCGAATGGACTTACTCTACTCGGCCGAGGCTGGCAAGGCCACTCGACCAAAGCGTAAGCGAGGAGGATTTTTCATTGATCCCACTCGGCCGAGTGACCTTTTCACTCGGCCAAGTCGTAACTTTTATTATATAAGGAGTGAGGGGGGGCACGTTTTTCGAAACGCAAAAACCCAATCGCGCCCGACCCCTCAGCTTCCCTCGCCCGCTCGCCTCGCTCGCGCACCCACTCGCCCGACCGGCCACCTCGCGCCGCCGCTCGGCCCGCCACCGCCGGCCGAGCACCCGCCGCGCCGCGCCCGAGTCGCCGCCGGCGGCCCCCGCTCCGACCACCTCCGGTATCGCCTGTTTTGCCCTCTTTCTCCTCTTTTTGTGTATTTCTCGAGGATCCATGTGTTAAACGACCCCCAAACCCTAATCAATTTCTATATCTATCTATTATACCCCTAATGCTCCATACGTTTTGAATATTACCCGTTGATATCTCCATTTCATGCGCAGGTCGTTTTTGGGAGCTTAGGGAAGCCCAGGGGAGCTTCTACGGACTGATTTGGGCTTCGCGGAGGCGCTGTCTTCGCACGCTTCCATTGCTTAGCACTCGCGGTGTGTCGGGGTACACTCTTTCCTTTATTTTGCACACGCCGCACTTTTCACGTTTTTCGGCGTGCGCTCGGGGCACATATGCCGCCCCGGACACGGCCGCGGTCGAGGAGAGCTTCCGCCAAGCGGAAGCGGTCGGATGACGCCGGCCCCTCCCACGAGTTGGAGGACTCTCCTCCGCCTTCTCCCACACACCCCGTCCACCCCGCACAGCCTGCAGGCCCCGCACACCCCGCACAGCCTGCAGCGCCCGCACAGCCCGCACAGCCACTCCCTGCCTCTCCACAGCCACCACCTCCGACTCCACTGATCGGGCCGCTGGGGATCACGTTCCGGAACGATGCACACCGCGTCGCTTTCGAGCGTATCTCCCAGCGCTCGATCGTACCCTCCAGGTTTGCACACCTTGCCGACCTAGGACGCCTGGGGGGTACTAGAGGGGATGCTCACGTTGTACGACAACGTGGGCTGGCGAGATTTCTTTCAGGTGTCGGCGGATACGTTTACCCGCCCGACACTTGAGGTGCTTAGCTCGATCGCCCGGACCGACGAGGGATGCTCGTTTCGGTTCATGGACCGGGAGTGCCAGGTCACTCTCGATATGATGAGAGCATTTTTCTCGTGGCCCGCTGTCCCCGGAGCCGATCGCGGTTACGGCCCCACCCATATCCCCCCACCTTCCTTCGACGCCGGTGCCTTCTGGGCCCGGATTACGGGTCTCCACGCTTCCTTTGACCCTAGTAGGGCCAAGGCCTCGGCCATTGTCCATCCCTGCCTCCGTATTGCTCAGCGCCTTATGGCGACGACCTTTTTGGCCAGATATGAGCCAGGCACGATGTCTACGCCAGAGCTCTACATGCTCTACGCGATGACACGTCCCAGAGCTCTATCTAGGGATGGCGATGAGCTTGTCCCCGCCGTCATGATCGATGTCGCGGCATGGTTTTTAGACCGCATCATTGTATCGGTGGGCGCTCGCTCACCGATATGCTGCGACGGCCTGATCACCTTGCTTGCTCTTATGACCGGCGAGGATTTTCCTGACGACCTACGACGAGTATCGGGCCCCACTTCTTTGTCGATCGATGTTATGGCCCGGATGAAGATGCTTCGTCCGCACGGTGAGCGTCACTGGGTTTGGTTGCACGGCCCTTACGGTGCCGATTACATGATTCTTCCGAGCCCTGCTCGGACTCAGATTGCACCGGCCCATGTGGACTGGCTCCCTGCGATGGATGTTCTGATCCCAGCTGCTTACGTGCTCGAGGCCGAGGAGGCCGAGCAGGCCCACGCTGCCCCTGTAGACCCTGTTGCCCCTGCCGAGCCTGCTGCCGAGCCTGTTGACCCAGTGGCCCCTCAGCCTATCCCCGATGTTTCCGCCGCTCCTGACACCTCTGTCGGTGTCGGGAGTACCGTAGCTGAGCCCACTTCCACCACTCCCACGGCTGTCACCACCACCACCGGCCCTCTGTCTGCTGAGCCTGTTTCTTCTGCCCCACCCGAGCGCCCGCCGACCATAGTTGAGTGCGGCGAGCCCTCTTTTGCCGCTACCGTAGAGACCTCTGTCCACACCTCTGTCTCCACTGCTGCTGTGTTTTCCGAGAGTGTCGTGGCGTCTATCCACACTTCTGTGCCATCGACCTCTCTGGCCGCCTCGCTGCCACTTTTATATTCTTCTGTCGTTGCTGCTGCCTCCACTTCTCACCAGCCGGTGCCCCGTCCTCACACTGAGGCGAGGCCCACATTTGCGGGCGCAGCACCTTTTGTTCCCTTCCCCGCTGAGCCCGTCACATACGCGACCCGAGTACGCCAGCTCCGCCCTGCACAGCCCCGACCGGTGCGTCCCTCTGCACCACCTCCCACTGACACAGTACTTCAGAGCATTCGTGCTCTAGAAGGGGCGGTGAGTGGTCTCAGAGGCGACCTTCGGACCCTATCCGCCACCGTCACTGCGATGGCTGGCCGCTTCGAGCTGCTCCCGCAGATTCACTACTGTCTTACCCAGGTTCTGGAACGTCTCCCGCGCGTACCCGTACCCACCCAGTAGGTTCCCACCCCCACTTCCACTCACACTCAGCCTGCTACCACTTCCACCCCCACACCCGCTCAGCAGCCTGTCAACCCACCGCCACCACCTCCGCCTCAGGACGGAGACGGTGCAGCACCACCTTATTAGGCACCCTTGATGCCATCGATTCTTTTTGCCGTTGTGCTGCCCGTCTCTGCTGGGTCCTGATGCATTTTTGTCCCCCCCCCCCTCCCCTCACTACTTTTGGGATTCTCATTTTGACCGTATCTTTATATATCTTTTTTGGGAGAGTGGGAGAGTTTTTGGTGCAATATATATATCTGTATCACTCCTATCTTTGCATGCATCATGTCCGCATCATATTTTTCATTTCTTTATTTTTCTTTTTATTTTCCTTTTTCCCTCATGCATGCATCCTCACTTGCCCCTCACATTTCTTGTCTCTCGGTGTGCCACACTTTGCACATTGAGGACACTGTGCCATTTAGCTTGGGGGAGTGAGTTCTCACGATCTTTTTCGATTTGCCACCTTTATTTTTAGTTTTTCACACCATTTTTCGCTTTTGCACTTATTTTCATCATTTTTTCTTTTATTTTCACCATGCATCACGTTTTTCTTATTTTTTCTGTGTGCCGCATTGTAAATAGTTCTATTTTCCCTTTATCTTTATTTCTTTTTCATCTCATGCTAGAGATGACTTTTCTATGATGATGATGACGTGGGATTTAGCTTACTTTATATGCATGCTATATTTGTCATGTCTTAGACTTTATTTCTGATATCATATGCTATGACTTGCCTTGCATCTAGAGATAGTAACCCACACTTTTGCCACGTGAAAATGGATTAAATTTTATTATTAGCTTAGTCTGAATATTCATATGTATGCTATCACAGAAAACACACCAAGATTCACGCATTGAATGCTAATATCTGGAGTACTGATTTCTTTTCCCTATATCACTTCTATATGCATGAATTGTACACTTCACTTCAGGATGATTGAATGATGTTCGCTATGATAAATCTGGATTAGTTAGTTTTTTTTGTGATCGAAACTGAGTAGATTAGATTACCCTGCTGAAGTTGTCGTGCATGTCTTATAGAGTGAACCGAGAGATATATCTATTTCTTTCTCCACAAATCTTGAACATTATTTCTCTACTTTTAAAATCATTGGTGAATCTCCCCTTAGCGATTCTATTATATGGCATTTCCCCCGCTATTCATTCCTAGCTCCAAATTGCTTATTCTCTGAAAAAAAAGGAGAAAAGAGAAAATATTCTTGTATATTATTATCTCTCTTTGAGTTGGGATCGTTTGTGAATATATGCTATATCAAAAAAAAACAAAAGAAAAAAAAAGAAAAATAAAAAAGGAGAAAAGAGGAAAAATCCTCAATAAAAGATCCCATCTCACTTTCTTTCTTTCTTCTTTCTTTTCATCGCTTTTGGAGCTATATAAAAATGGGGATGTGAATATTTTTTTATGCCACCAAGCTTATAGATAAGCTTGGGGGAGGGAATCCATTGATGTGTGAGAGAGTGACTACTTGACGTTGCACGACAACCTAGGCCAAGTAATATTCTATACTCGGTGAGATTATTTCTAGCTTTACGAAATCCAGAAATCTAAGCCTAGCATTCATATAATGAAATCCATACTTTTCTATTCTCTCTATTCTATTGTGTGATACTCTTATACTCCTCATAGAAAGCATTCAATTGAAAAGTGTGTGATCTGCGATTTGTATACCGCTTTAAATGTTTCAGACGATGCTAATTCTAAAATTATTCCGTTTTTCATGATTATATCGTTGTTCGTGGGTTTTCTATTTCTATTTGCACTATTATACTATGATATCAAAATAAAATTCTTTGACATGTGTTTTTCGTTCAGTGCATGCTATATGAGTAAGCGGAACCCACGTCCTGAGAAAATGATCTAGCGGCCTACCTCTTCGCTTCTTTCTTTCTACTTTATTTTTATTTCGTTTTCATTCTTCTTCGTTTTCATTTTTCATTTTTTCGCCGTTTTCGTTTTCCGAATCCACCGGGTTCGCCTTTTACTTATCTTCCTCGAGGACGAGTAAGAGGCAAGCTTGGGGGATTTTGATCACTCCTTATTTTACACCTTTTTTCCCGCATGTTTGCATGCCATTTAGATCGCCCAAATCACGTTTTTCACGATATATCAATGATATTGCGATGCTTTTCACGATTTGTTGTTTTTGTCGCATTTCAGGTGATTTGGCGCGATTTGGAGTGATCTCGAGATGCGCTTACTCTAGACGGTCACCGACGACCTCCCCAAGGGGTATTTCACTGTTGGAGATGAGCGGAAGAAGAATGGACGTCGCAGGAGCGACGAGGAGGCCAAAACAAGCAATCTGGGCATTTTTAGTGTCCCACTCGGCCGAGTGGAGGAGCCACTCGGCCGACCAGCGAGACACCGCTCGGCCGACCAGATCAGACACGATTCATATGTTCACTCGGCCGAGCGACGGAGACCACATCGGCCGAGTGACTACATCCCTTCCGCCCGAGTGGCGCCCAGACGAAGCCCTTCAAAAATCACCATGTTACTGTTTTTCGGCTTCCTGAGTTTCAGAAGACCCACTCGGCCGAGTGGATTATCCCGACCGCCCGAGTGCCATGAAGCCATCGGCCGAGTGACTACAACTCATTCGGCCGAGCCAGCCCCCGAAGTAGAGACCCCTGAAGGCCGAGACTTACTGGAAAATAACAGGGTTTCTCACTCGGCCGAGCGACTTTTGTCACTCGGTCGAGTGCGACGCGCTGCCTGTAGCGAAAATTGCGGAAAACAGGCTGCGCAGGGGTATTTTGGTCACAGTTTTTGGACGATTTTGAGGGGTATTTAACCCCTGTTTTTACCCTAGTTTTAGAGAGCTTCTTCTTAGATTTTTTGCAGCTTTTTAGATCTACTTTTTAGCTTTATTCTTGAGATTGGAGAAGAGACAAATTTTGATTTTTGTTGGAATAATTGAAGAACTCCATTGGTTTGCTTCTCTCTTCCCTAAAAATTCTATTTTTATTGCATATCTCAATATTGTCATGAATTCTATTGCTTATTTCATTGATTATTTTTGTGATCTTGCTATGAATTGTGAGTAGTCGCCACGTCTTGGGGCGTGGGGATGAACCCTACAAGCCCAACTTCATATTTGTGATGAATTAGTAGAAATTTTGCTAGAATTGATATCTAGGGATTAGATTGGGATCAATTTACTACGGATAGCTAGGAGTTCATACCGATTGGGATTTGCAAGAGATTGGATCCCAATTCGATAGGAAACCCTAGAAATCCGAATTGGGTTGGAATCGAATTTCCGTAGTATCGGTTTGCAAGAGATTGGGACCGATACTAGGGTTTCCGGTTGCAATTCCGTGCCAATACCCGTTTGCAAGAGATTGGACGGGTAGGAACTATCCCAACCTAGATCGCGAGCCGAGTTTGCAAGAGATTGGGCTCGGTGCGCGATTGGACGATGATGTTGATCCTAATGCTAGCTTCCCTAGGCTAGGGTTTGCAAGAGATTGGACCCAAACCTAGGATAGCTATAGACCGGCAACAGCGCGAGAGCGTGAGCTTGGTTCTACATTCAGTTGCAACTAGTTCATCCAAAATCTTAATCTAGCAATTTTGATACCGATGAACCACATTTATGAGATACGGTGAGTAGCGGGGATTCCCCATTCCCTAGACGTTCTTTATTTGATTTGATATTTCCACACTTTGTCTGATGATTGTGACAGGATCGCCAAAGGCAAATCTCTCTTCTTAAATAGCCAGGTTGATTGGAACAAGCACGGTCATTCGTCCTCCCTGTGTTCGATATCCCGCTCGCCGCTATACCGTGCGCTTGCGGTAAAACTACAACCGTTGCTCCGGGTGTGTATCCGGGGTGCGACCAAGTTTGCAAGTAATTAGGAATTAGCCTCTTAATTATTTTAAAGTACTATTCACCCCCCCCCCCCCCCCCCCCCCCCCCCCCCCGCTAGTACTTGTGCAGTAGCTTAGCAGGGCATTACACTGGAGATGCACTCTTGGAAGTTGAAATTAGCAGCATGGAAGCTTGTGTATTTTTTGATTATGTTCACTCCTGTTCACTCCTGGAAGCTGGAGAATTTGAAACCGTGAAGCAAATTATGTGCAAAAAACATGAAGATGGAGAACTGGAAATCTGAAGTTTGGAAACCTGGAAATTGGAAGAAAAAAACATGAAGTAAATTATGCTGGAGAATTTGAACTTGCAACCTGAAAGTTGGAAACCTGCAACAATCAAGCTAGAGAACTTGAAACATAGAAGTAGGAAATGCAAAAAACCATGTTATTTTGTATGGAAATAGCTTGCATCATAACCTATATCATACCAGCCAATTCTATGTATGATACAAACAAAGAGGAAACAGCTTGCAATCATACCAGCCAATGCGCTTGTGCACCAAAAATTATTTTGTATGTTTGAATAAGATATCTTGCAATCTTGCAATCTTTTGTAACAAAATTGGAATGTGAATATTTCTTTAGCACATGAGATGTTCTTTGATGAAAGTGTTTTTCATAATTGTGTATGGTATGTGGTTATTGTAAATTATAAATGGAGGTTGTTTTAGTTGGTCCATTTTACTTGTGATATACATGTCTTGCTAAGTTTCTTCATGACTTATAATAAGAGTTGCATGGAGACAAATTTTTGGGGGCAATGTTGCAGGCTGATTGAAAACATAATGAAATAGAAGCAGCAACTGTAAATAACCTTAAGCAAAAGCAATCAACAAATAAAATTCCCCTCTTAATACAAATAATTTAGTGTTAGTAACCTAATGTTGTACATCGATTGTCATCTTATACATGATACATTGCTTTCACAACAAATCTGCTGTCAAGAAGCCTGAGACTGGAACAAAAGAAAATATACATTTTTGCTACAAACTACAATTCTTTGCATCCTCCTGCCATGCCAAGCTTCTTTGCATCTTGCCAAGCTTCTTTGCATCCTCCTGCCATGCCAAGCTTCTTTGCATCCTGCCAAGCTTCTTTGCATCATCCTGTAGAAATAATGGGTTTGCTCAAATTAGTAGTAGTGGAATAATACAAAAAACAAAAATGAACATTACCTCCAACAATCAACCTGATAGTAGTAGTTGTTGACAAACCTCTTGACATTCTGACACCAACCTGATTGCATTTTGTGGTAAATCTACTATACATTTGACAAGCTTTTTTGAATTCTAGGGCTGACTAGGACAAGATAAAGAGTGGCTGAGATTTAATCTTGGTAAATCAATGGTTGAGATTGGATTTTGTGAAAATTTTAGTGGGAAAACTTAAATTTTGGGAGGAAAAGTGTCTTGGAAACTAAAATTTTGAAATTAAAAGTGTCTTGGGAAAGATTGTGGAGATTAATTTTTTTTGGATGGGGGAGGGGAGAAGTGCCTTGGAAACCTTAACTTTGAAATTAAACGTGTCTTGGGAAAGATTGTGGAGAAGTATGATCCATTAAATTAAACAAAGTAAAAAAATTTAGCGGAAAAACAAATTAGCGTAAAAAAATTTAAGTTAATACACTCACCGAAAAATACCTTGAGGTTTGTTGCATCGAAAGAGCCTGCTGAATTTTTTATGCTAATTTGTTGTTTCGTACCGAAGGCAACCACGCCGAATTTGTTGTTCCACGCCGAATTTGTTGTTTTGTGCCGAAGGCGCTTGCGCGTTGTTCCGTGCCAATGGCACCCTCGCTGAGTTTTTTGTTCTATGCCGAATTTATTATTCTGCGACGAAGGCGCCCGCGCCGACATATTGAGAAACATTTTCGACATAGTTCGAGAAACCTGTCTATTAACAATAACGGCAGGTAATCCTTTTGAGCTCAAATTTCAAAACTTTATTACTCATGTATCCCTTCCATAGGTACAATTGATAATAGAGTCTACGCTCTAGTTGAGGGGCACAAGACCCATTTTTACACCACGGTCGAGATACATGAGCCCACCTTGTGCTGTCGTTATCTCCCCCTGCCACCAACCTGAGTCAGATCAGCCTATACCATCAAAGGATATTATTGAGGAGGTCGTGCCTACAGTAGCGGAGCAGACCATCGAGGAGGACGTGACTTGGGACGATGACATCTGCACACAGATGGAGCTCGAATTGTGTCGCCCTCTATTCGAGCTACCGCTGCCACCCCCCACCTTCTACGGAGGCTGAGCATCACTCATAGGATTACCCACCAGTGCTTATGGCTCCCCTTCAGGGCGATCTCTTCACCCCGCATTTCTTACATTTGATTCCCCTCCCGTGTATGATGTTTACTATGATTCAGATTTTGATGACTCATTGCACCTTTTGCAAGATACACATACATATGATCAAGAGGTACGATGGGACGTATACGAGGAGGAGAGCAAGGAGTTAGCACCCATGGATGCTATTGAATATGATATAGAGGTGCGATGGGATAAGTTTGACGATGATGAGGAGTTGCCTGATGAGACCCACGATTATATGCCAAAGCTACCTGAACAACCTGAGGCGAACAACGAGGAGTTGATCAACGTGGTGCACGAGAGTAGAGATTTATTTCTGGGAAGTGTTGTCAACCGTCTTTAATTTTAAATACTTATGTTGATGACCCTCTTTGGATACATTTATTCTGTGGAAGAATTATCCACATCAGATTGATGCGGCTTATCTCTTGCAGAGTACATGTGGAGTCACTAAAGAGGTGCTGGGAGCCGCATTGCTGGAGTCTGATGGAGTCCATGGATACACGCGTCTGGCAGAGTCACGAAAGGAGCAGTTGGAGCAATTTCCTGCACCGGTAAAGATATTGGATCCGCCTTTTGCTATAGGTGATATCAATCCAGTAGTGTAGTATTTTATGCTTTCAATAAACATGAATCCTCTCGACAGCGAGAGGACCATATAGATTTGCTTGATTAGTTTGTTTAAAATAAATATCACCTCAGGTGACGACAACAATAATATTTTACACCACGAACCCATTATATATATCAATTGCCCTCTTCATATGTTAATATGTCCCGCCATTTTGCTCACCACCCATCGAGCATTTCTTTCAAGTGAAATCTTACTTTCTCATTCGTTTTGACTTGATCCCGCTTAGCGAAGCCGTGATATTTTTGATGGAATCATTTGAATAGAATTGTTTGGTATAAGCTTGGGGAAGGCGCTCTCATGCATCATTGTATGTGCTTGTAGTTGCATTAGGATTTCATGTCATTCATTTTATCATTTTTCATTCACCCCCTTATTATTATCGGTGTTCCTCATATTCTTCCATTATGATTACATTGAGGACAATGTGAAGTTTAAGCTTGGGGGAGTGCATTTCCATGCCATTTAGTTGCACTTTTACTCTATTTTTAGGGGTTTTAGAATTTTTCAAACTTTTGCATCATCTTTTTGATTTTTCCATCTTATTTTTCTTCTATGTGTGTTCATGCATCATATTGTGTGCATGTTTTTCTTTTCTTTCCTCTCTTTTATTTTTATTTCTTTATTTTCTTTTCTCTTCTTCCGCTAGATGAATTTCGTATGATGATATCTCTTATTGCTTTATCAACCGCCACGATGCTTATTATTCCTTGGCATGCTACTTAGAGTATTCTATAGTCTTGCTATTCACACGTGCTTGCAAATCTATTTATTTTGATGACTCCTCTAAGTGATTGCATGATATTTATTGAAACTGAATGAAAGGATTAGTGTTTAGTATACTTTTGTTGGAAGTGCACCAAGATTCACGCATCAAATATATATCGGAAGCATCTGTATTATTGTCTTATTCACTTTCTGCTGCATGCTTGATATGCTTGTAAAACTTTACTGCTTGACTTCACTATTATTGAGACGATTAAAAATATACATGCTTACATATGAGTTTTAGTTGATGTATTATCTCATTGAACCATTTGTGCACATCTTATGAGTGAACCGAGTGTTAATATATTTCCTTCTCCACATATACCCTTATTTCTCCACATGTCACTTGAGTTCCACTGCTAAAGCTACTTATATCACAGCTATTTCCAAAAATCTCTACAAAAGAAAAGGTTAGCTCCAAAAAAGTACAAAAAGCCAAAAAGGAGCCAAAAACCAAAAATACAAATCATGTAGCTCCTACAAAAACCCAAAAAAAGAGAAAAATGAGAAACAAAAAGTTCAAAAAGAAAAATATTTCTCTATCTCATTATTGGAGCCACAAAATACTTGGGAAAACCAAGGCAAAAATCCCATTTTCCACTATCATATTCCTTTAGATGCGATGCCTCAAGCTAATCTGGGGAGGTGAATTCACTTGACCATATGAGTGAGTTCGATATTAAAGTGGAGAGGTGCACGAATGGGAAGATTTGATAATGCTAAAACTTGGTGAAATATTTAGCTATGGAGATTTCTTATGATTTGATATGAAAATGTGATTGTCTTGACTCTTTTTCCATTCTCTATTGCATGCTTGGTGTGATTCTTATATGCTTCATTTATAGCTTTTGATTGGAAAAGTGCATCACCAATATTTGTATATTAAATTCTATGAATTGCCTGAAGTGGATATGAATTGATCGCATGAATTTAGAGAGTCCCTTTCTTTGTTCTTAAAAGCTTGCAAGTACCATGTTTAAGTAAGATATGAAATCTTTATGTCATGTGATTCGTATTTTCCGAGTTCTCGTGATGTGTAGCTTATGGCTTGAGATCTGAGAGAATAATCTAGCGAACCCTTCCACTTCGTATTCTTTTTCGTTTTCTTATCTTTTTCACCTCCCGGTGAGCTTCGTGTTCGTCTTCCTCGAGGACGAGTAAGAGGTAAGCTTGGGGGATTTTGATATGCTCTTATTTTACATGTTTTATCACATATTTTCATGACACATTTCACCATCCAAATCCCTATTTTATACGCTTTTATGCTATTATTTGGAACAATATGACTTTCGGAGTGTTTATGCCCATTTCAGGGATTTGGAGCGATATTGGAGCAATTTAGAGTCAAATAAGACGATCGGTGATATGAGAGCACCAAGAAGACTCATGACGACATGCTCGAGGTGCCAAAGAAGAAGACTAGAGGGAGAGAAAGAGAAAGGAGAAGCCAAGGAGCGACCAAGTCAGTTTCCCAGGCGACTCGGCCCAAGCTGCATCAGCTGCTCGATCGAGCTGACACGCAATTCTCGCAGAGGAAATCGATACACCCTACTCGACCGAGTAGGGTGACTGCTCGACCCAAGTCGTCGATTTCCAGAGCGACTACTTTGAGCTTCTCCCCAAGGCACTGTAGCTCGACCGAGCACGAAGACCACTCGGTCGAGTAAGGCGAATGCCCAGATTTTCAGGTAGCCTCTCAGTCTTTTGAAATCTGCTATCATTCCAGCGAGCAAAGTATTTTTCTCATATTTTTATGGATAGTATACTTTATGATGGTTCCAACGCCGCCACGAACATGTCAATCGGAGGTCGGATGAAATATGGGGAATTTATGCAAGTTGACACTACAGTGCTGAAATCTGTACTCGACCACCTACTCGACCGAGCAACTACCTGCTCGACCGAGCAGACCCTACTCGACCCGAGTAGATAGAGTAGCATTTTTGGAGGAATTTCTTCCCTACTGTTGACTCGACCGAGTAGGGGCTACAAGACCGAGTCAGCTGGGGCCCAGAACTTAAGTTACGGCCAGAATTAATCTTATGCACGAATTTCAGAGGGTTTTTTGGGTTATTTGCTAGGATTTTGAGGGGACTATATATATGAATTGTAGCTATCATTAGCAGGGGACCTTAGAGAGTTTTTTGGAGTTTAGTTGTTATTTTCTTTGGAGCTCTTGGAGACTCTTTTAGGAGTTAGGCCAAGTCATAGGCCCCTCCTCTTGTATCAAGCTAAGTATTCTATCTCTTTAATTCTATTTTAGTTCTTCTTATTGTTTTTCTATGATGCTAGCAATGATCTCTATTGTTTTCATAATGTTTGCTATGCTTGAGTAGTCTTTTATAGGGCTAACGGATTAGCCCATGGATTTTAGGGTTTAGATGTAAACTTTGGATTTTTAGGTTGCGTTGGAATAAAAGGGAAGTATTTTGGTTGATCCTGCAAAGTTTGTAACGCCCCGCTTCCCAAAAGACACCAGAAACGAGAACGTTACACGGCCCGCTTGAACTGGAGCGGTGAAGCTCGAGTTCAATAAGCGTCTGTGATAATAACACAGAAGAGGTCCTTGCATTTGCGTATCATAACAAATCAGAACATTCAAAGGTAAATGCCACATCCAGATATATATAATGCGTACATGAAATTACAAGACAAGCCACAGCAGGGCCAAAAAGAACTACAACAACACACTAATCCTACTAAACTGAAACTCAAAGCAGTGACGAAGGCCCTAGTCTTCTGCAGAAAACGTCTCGACGTCTTCGACAACTCTGGCTCTCCAAGTCAGGTGGTAATCAAGCTCTGAACCTGACATACATCCACAAACATGAATGTATGTCAGCTAGGGGTCTGCAAGAAAGAGTTAGCATCCCAAGGCGAAGTATATAACAAGTATATGAAATTTAGAAGTATCATTAAATTTAAAAGAAACGACTGCAGCAATTAACATTTAACAATTACAGAGCAGAAAGAAACAATCCTAGCATGCAGTTCTAGTCGATGGCAAGTTTAAAGTTAGTTTCTCAGAGTTTGTTAGCATTTCAATATTCACGATGACCAAGTTAGCGTTACAATGACCGTGTCAAGAATTCACATCTAATCTAGGGTTCTCGCCTTTAGGTCGTGATGAGAAGGTCGTTCCTCTCACGGGGGCTTATCGTGATTGACACTAACCCACCGCGTCGGGTGGTGTTCTTGAGGAGAGTACCTTTCATACGCCCAGTGGCCGCTCAACCCTAACCCCACCCAAAAGTTTTGCCGGAACACGAGCCGGCCTAGTCGACTCACACGACATCACGATATCACGATTTCGCCTTCGAGGCGCACGATTTCACGATGTCCATATAGTTAATCATGTCAGGACTCATTGAATTCCATTGATATCAATATTAGTGTTTTATGGTGACAGTTCTGCAAAGCGGAAGCGGGTCGAACGACCGGTTCCGTAATTTCAAATAATGACGATTTTGTCCTTTTTGTTCAACTTGCTACAGAAACAATTTCTTTCTCTAGTTGTTTAAATTGGGGATATATCGTATGATATACCGTTGGATCCCAATTTTCGTCCTAGTCATTATGGTGTTAGTTTTGTACGTCATTTCACTTCTAAATTTTGAGTTACACAGCAAAACAGGAAGGCGGCGTAAACGTGCCGAAACTTCTAAAAATCATAACAAATTATATACTTGCCTGATTTTGGCGTTCTTGGTGTCGTTGGATTCGTACGGGAGGCACGGACGTTTTCTGCCACATATGGTTCCGATATCTGATTAAAGTAAAATTAGCGCATTTAATCAGTTAACATACTTATACAAATAACTAAGAGATACTGTTTCTACTCTAATGAAACTGCCTATCTATATACACGAGTACACAAGCTAATCCACCACTAATTGGGTTCCTCAAGGCAACTGTAATTAGACTATCATGGAAGGTTATAAATGAAGGTAATCATGATCCTACTCTAACAATATAACATGAACCGAGATTTTACGGTATTATTACACTAACTCCTAAGGTAAAAGCCGACTTAGGAATATTAACCCTAACAAATCTGAAACTAACTATATTATAAACTAACCATTATGCTAACAGCCAACACCTGTGATACACAGCTTCGTTTTATAAAACTAACATATTTTAAACCAACTCTTAACCATAAGTAAACCCTAGCTAAGCTACAGATAGAGACTAACCTTTACAAAACTTTAACGCCTGTTCGTTGCAGGTGGGGAGAGAGGACGCCGGTGACAGCTCCTTCAGGTGGCGGCGGACTCTGCAGGGCGTCGGGAGGTGAGGGGCAGTAGCGTCGGAGAGAGGCGGGTCTAGCGTTGCTTCTACAGGCGGGGAAGGCTCCGACGTGCGTGGCGCTCGAAGGACGACGTCGGGGAGCCGTGCGGGCTGGAGATGTCTGCAAGCGGAGGAGGAGTTAGGGTGAGGCGTGGGAGGAGAATCGGAGCAGGTGGCTGTCGCTGTGAGGGGAGAGTAGAAGACGGCGGTTTGCGAGGCCTGGGCGATGGCGAGGGCCGCTCGGTCATGAGGAGGAGGCCGTGGGCTTCGGCATGGACGGGGAGGAGCACGCGGCCTGTTGTGGGTCGCCCTCGCGTGGAGAAACGAGATGACAGGGGGTGTGTTGCGTGCGCATTGGCGTCCAGAGAAGAAGAAGCCCGGGCGTGGTGAAGAAGGCCGCGAGCTACTCATCGCGCGGAGAAGATGACAGCGGGTGGAGATTGGGTTACGGGTGGTTGGCATTTGCGTGAGAGAGGAGAAGGATGTCGCTCGTGTACATGGGGGAAGAAGATAGGGCGGCAGCTTCTGATAGAGTTGATGAAAGAATACCTAGGGTTTTTTTTATATAAAGAGCAGTAGAGCCTATGAACGATCAGCACGTGAGCAATGGTTTTCGAAATGTGACCTAGCCTCTCTTGGTTCTCTAGTTCATTATTATATTAGTTCATATATGGGGTTGTTGTGAAATGCACAGTCCAAGACTAGGCTAGGGTCTTGGGTTTAGCTCTTTAGGTTGGTTGTTTCTCCTAATTTTTTTAAAGAGCTGCGTGTGTTATGTGTTTGGCCCTCAGGGTTAGATATAGGGGAGGTGTATGTGAATGACAGCATAGGTTAAAAAATCATAGGGTTGCATGCCTAGGGTTATTTTTATAAAGAAATGAGTAGGTTGATGTGTGGAATGCTAGCCTTAAAGTTTGTATAAAAGAATGGGTTGTGTGTGAGGTTTGAGAAGGCAGTATTGGCACAGGTGATAGGCTTAGGGTTAGGGCCTGTTAGTATAGTTTAGTTCTCCCCTTTTTTTTAATAAATACATCTTGGCCTCTCACTCAAATCTACCTGGGGGTGTGCGTGGATAAAACTGGGTGCGGCCTAGGTTTAAAAGTTGGGGTCTAGGTTAAGACTAAATAGGGATTCATTAGAAATATAATTAATAGGATTGAAGTCAACGGGTTTAATGGCTAATCAATTTTCTTAATTGGTTTATAAATGGGAGATATGAAATTCAAATTTTAAAAATTTCAAAACCGAAATTCGAAATTAATACCATAAGGACCCAAAATAATAATAATACTATTACTAATAATAATAAATTTAACTAAGTGCCACAAAAATAATAATGGTGACAATTAACATGGGAAAATTTGGCACGTGCACGGGAACGGATACGCCTATCAACGGTTACGGACGAAAAGTTTTTATTAAAGAAATACAATTAAAATCATCGATAAAGACCGGTCGTTACATCCTACCCACCTTAAGGAAAATTCCGCCCTCGGAATTCCTAACAATCACTGGTCAGGGAATAGGTTGGGGTAACGCTCTCTTGTCTCATCTCCTAATGCTTGCATACCATACACAACCATCATGACATATCCAAATAGTATCCTAATATTCGTATCGACACTAAATGTATTACCGTATATCTTATATACTCGCAATCTATAATGGTGTAGTATCACCTGTCACTTAGACATACCACTAAAGCAAAATACGACCATGCTTAGTCAATTAACATTTCAATCGTACAACCACTTTTACATACCGCATATCACCATATACACACATAATAATACAAATCACTACACGTATATACATGCATGTAATGCATTGCACCACACACAGATTTAATTAATTTTTTTTACAAGCCTTACTCCTAGCACTAAGGTCATCGTAATCTACCCACCTTAGGATCAAGTCCGTCTCCAGACTTCCTTAAATAGGCCGACGTAGAGGTGGGGGATTTAGACACTAAAGTCGTCATATCCCAGTCATACATACTTTATAATGAAACAATATACATCTATATTCTTATACCTACTCATATATCACACACTTTCAACTAAATATACATACGTTCATTTTACATGCATATACATACTTACACTACTACACTCCAATCTCGTATCTATATAGAACATATATATACACACCGGTATACACAACCATGGTAGTTTACATAGGGCTAGTATAACATTACATACATCCATATATGTAGTCATAAACATACGACTATATAAACTTCCCGCTATACACATGCTCATACATCATCCCGTAGAGGTAATTATAACAATCCTACTATATATATAAAACACACAGCTTGTTCATACAATATATATTTACATACACACCTATAACTAACCACATACATATATACGCACGAGTACACGCCAGACATTCTAACATATAAATCACATAATAAATCTGCACACATAACTGCACGTACACCCATTATCATTACACCTGACATGCATCTCACTGTACTAGCATACAATTTCAATCATTAACAAGTATGACTAAGGTACATATACTTCTAGTAATTAGCCAATATTAAGTCTAATACGCACATATATTCCTATAGTAATATACTAATCGCCAGCCTAAGTATAAATATACACTTGCTACTCTATACTTGACTATATACATATTTATCACAAGTTACCGTGCATGCACATACGACACAATAGATCATCACACTATACGAATATATCAAGGGAAAACAAAAGTAGACCTAAGTGGCACATAGAGATTCGCACGCACGGGCCCACACCCACTATCTATACACATGCACAACAACAAAACTACAATCACAGTTAATGGTCCCACTATACTTATATTAAAGCTGACCTAAGCACTCATAAGCACCAAAGCGAAAACTAATCAATAGTGTTGAATTCAGAGTTTGAAAGATGTAATGAATTAATGCTGTGACGGACGGCTCCGGAGGTGGTATGGATAAGCGAGTAGTTTGGTTGGTGACACAAACTATCTAATAATAATTAAATAATTAGGAAGACAAGGATATGTGAGGGAGAAATAACATCGTTATAATTTATGTAGAATAGCGAGCATACGGTAGGGATTAAAACGTGAAATGTGATCAGTCAAATGATATGTGAAGGGTAATATGTGCATAGTGTCGTAGTGCTCGTTTTGCAAATGAAAAATAGGCTTGTAAAAAGGAAACAGAAAATTTTCTTTTCTTAAAATATTCGAAGACAACGATCATAAAACTAACACACAGGATTTTGAAGTTCTATTTAACTTAAGAACGTATTTTAAAAGTATGTACCAATGACCGTTTCGAAATACGTTAAAGGAGATGACATTGGAACTAACGACGTAGGAATAAGATCTTAAAAAGTTCGTTGCCTGAGGGAAATAGAGTAGTTAGGTGAAATAGAAGAACGAAAGATGGATGTGAGGAAAATCGTTATAAGATAGTAGTTAAAGATCGCATCAAAAGAGTTTCATAATCAAGATTGAGTTTAAGTCGACTGAAGTGTAGAGATTCTAAGTAAAAGTTTCCGAAGGAATTTTAAACTTAGCGAAGAATTCAATAAATGAAGTATCAAAATACTTTTTAGAAGGAGGGGTTCAAGGTTAAAGATGGCGGATCTGGAGAGTTAAAGTGAATCGAGGACAAGGAATATGTCCGACGATCGAGACGTAAGAGCGGCCAAGAGGTAACTCTGCGAATACACTATGATGGCTTCCTACGATCATCAATTGAAAGTATAATGATTAGGAAAAATAGTGAAAGCAGGGGACATAACCAATGGGTTGACAAAAGGTTTAACACTAATGTTCTTCAACGTACTAGACTGCGATAGGGGAAACCGAGGTAAAGATTCGTTGAGGATTGAGGTCGAGATCTTATCTATAAATATGGAATATCTGACGCTTCGAAGTATACTCCTAGCAGGCGTCTCAGGTTCGACTGGCACGGCAACGATCGCTACGTTCGGTTGGGCTCTGGATTCGATGAATCTAGACGAACGACTAACGGACTCCAAAGTCTAGTAAGGTCAAAACTGGATGGTTCAGTCGATAAGGTGACTCCTAAGATGATAATACTAAGTCGTGGCAATGTGGTCTAACTAACAAGCACAAGCATCTATCTATTCCTATCATCCTGGTATTGGTTTCCTATCGTGCTGAGACAATGTATTCGAGTAATTTTGCGTACGAACTATTCTGGATGTTTTTGGCTAATGAAAGGTGTTCTCATTGTTCCGTATTTCGCAGTTGCAAGACCTGCATGGGCCACCACTAACGCCCCGCTTCCCAAAAGACACCGGAAACGACAACGTTACACGGCCCGCTTGAACTGGAGCGGTGAAGCTCGAGTTCAATAAGCGTCTGTGATAATAACACAGAAGAGGTCCTTGCATTTGCGAATCAGAACAAATCAGAACATTCAAAGGTAAATGCCACATCCAGATATATATAATGCGTACATGAAATTACAAGACAAGCCACAGCAGGGCCAAAAAGAACTACAACAACACACTAATCCTACTAAACTGAAACTCAAAGCAGTGACGAAGGCCCTAGTCTTCTGCAGAAAACGTCTCGACGTCTTCGACAACTCTGGCTCTCCAAGTCAGGTGGTACTCAAGATCTGAACCTGACATACATCCACAAACATGAATGTATGTCAGCTAGGGGTCTGCAAGAAAGAGTTAGCATCCCAAGGCGAAGTATATAACAAGTATATGAAATTTAGAAGTATCATTAAATTTAAAAGAAACGACTGCAGCAATTAACATTTAACAATTACAGAGCAGAAAGAAACAATCCTAGCATGCAGTTCTAGTCGATGGCAAGTTTAAAGTTAGTTTCTCAAAGTTTGTTAGCATTTCAATATTCACGATGACCAAGTTAGCGTTACAATGACCGTGTCAAGAATTCACATCTAATATAGGGTTCTCGCCTTTAGGTCGTGATGAGAAGGTCGTTCCTCTCACGGGGGCTTATCGTGATTGACACTAACCCACCGCGTCGGGTGGTGTTCTTGAGGAGAGTACCTTTCATACGCCCAGTGGCCGCTCAACCCTAACCCCACCCAAAAGTTTTGCCGGAACACGAGCCGGCCTAGTCGACTCACACGACATCACGATATCACGATTTCGCCTTCGAGGCGCACGATTTCACGATGTCCATATAGTTAATCATGTCAGGACTCACTGAATTCCATTGATATCAATATTAGTGTTTTATGGTGACAGTTCTACAAAGCGGAAGCGGGTCGAACGACCGGTTCCGTAATTTCAAATAATGACGATTTTGTCCTTTTTGTTCAACTTGCTACAGAAACAATGTCTTTCTCTAGTTGTTTAAATTGGGGATATATCGTATGATATACCGTTGGATCCCAATTTTCGTCCTAGTCATTATGGTGTCAATTTTGTACGTCATTTCACTTCTAAATTTTGAGTTACACAGCAAAACAGGAAGGCGGCGTAAACGTGCCGAAACTTCTAAAAATCATAACAAATTATATACTTGCCTGATTTTGGCGTTCTTGGTGTCGTTGGATTCGTACGGGAGGCACGGACGTTTTCTGCCACATATGGTTCCGATATCAAATTAAAGTAAAATTAGCGCATTTAATCAGTTAACATACTTATACAAATAACTAAGAGATACTGTTTCTACTCTAATGAAACTGCCTATCTATATACACGAGTACACAAGCTAATCCACCACTAATTGGGTTCCTCAAGGCAACTGTAATTAGACTATCACGGAAGGTTATAAATGAAGGTAATCATGATCCTACTCTAACAATATAACATGAACCGAGATTTTACTGTATTATTACACTAACTCCTAAGGTAAAAGCCGACTTAGGAATATTAACCCTAACAAATCTGAAACTAACTATATTATAAACTAACCATTATGCTAACAGCCAACACCTGTGATACACAACTTCGTTTTATAAAACTAACATATTTTAAACCAACTCTTAACCATAAGTAAACCCTAGCTAAGCTACAGATAGAGACTAACCTTTACAAAACTTTAACGCCTGTTCGTTGCAGGTGGGGAGAGAGGACGCCGGTGACGACTCCTTCAGGTGGCGGCGGACTCTGCAGGGCGTCAGGAGGTGAGGGGCAGCAGCGTCGGAGAGAGGCGGGTCTAGCGTTGCTTCTACAGGCGGGGAAGGCTCCGACGTGCGTGGCGCTCGAAGGACGACGTCGGGGAGCCGTGCGGGCTGGAGATGTCTGCAAGCGGAGGAGGAGTTAGGGTGAGGCGTGGGAGGAGAATCGGAGCAGGTGGCTATCGCTGCGAGGGGAGAGTAGAAGACGGCGGTTTGCGAGGCCTGGGCGATGGCGAGGGCCGCTCGGTCATGAGGAGGAGGCCGTGGGCTTCGGCATGGACGGGGAGGAGCACGCGGCCTGTTGTGGGTCGCCCTCGCGTGGAGAAACGAGATGACAGGGGGTGTGTTGCGTGGGCATTGGCGTCCGGAGAAGAAGAAGCCCGGGCGTGGTGAAGAAGGCCGCGAGCTACTCATCGCGCAGAGAAGATGACAGAGGGTGGAGATTGGGTTACGGGTGGTTGGCATTTGCGTGAGAGAGGAGAAGGATGTCGCTCGTGTACGTGGGGGAAGAAGATAGGGCGGCGGCTTCTGATAGAGTTGATGAAAGAATACCTAGGGGTTTTTTTTATATAAAGAGCAGTAGAGCCTATGAACGATCAGCACGTGAGCAATGGTTTTCGAAATGTGACCTAGCCTCTCTTGGTTATCTAGTTCATTATTATATTAGTTCATATATGGGGTTGTTATGAAATGCACAGTCCAAGACTAGGCTAGGGTCTTGGGTTTAGCTCTTTAGGTTGGTTGTTTCTCCTAATTTTTTTTAAAGAGCTGCGTGTGTTATGTGTTTGGCCCTCAGGGTTAGATATAGGGGAGGTGTATGTGAATGACAACATAGGTTAAAAAAACATAGGGTTGCATGCCTAGGGTTATTTTTATAAAATAATGAGTAGGTTGATGTGTGGAATGCTAGCCTTAAATTTTGTATAAAAGAATGGGTTGTGTGTGAGGTTTGAGAAGGCATTATTGGCACAGGTGATAGGCTTAGGGTTAGGGCCTGTTAGTATAGTTTAGTTCTCCCCTTTTTTTTAATAAATACATCTTGGCCTCTCACTCAAATCTACCTGGGGGTGTGCGTGGATAAAACTGGGTGCGGCCTAGGTTTAAAAGTTGGGGTCTAGGTTAAGACTAAATAGGGATTCATTAGAAATATAATTAATAGGATTGAAGTCAACGGGTTTAATGGCTAATCAATTTTCTTAATGGGTTTATAAATGGGAGATATGAAATTCAAATTTTAAAATTTCAAAACCGAAATTCGAAATTAATACCATAAGGACCCAAAATAATAATAATACTATTACTAATAATAATAAATTTAACTAAGTGCCACAAAAATAATAATGGTGACAATTAACATGGGACAAGTTGGCACGTGCACAGGAACGGATACGCCTATCAACGGATACAGACGAAAAGTTTTTATTAAAGAAATACAATTAAAATCATCGATAAAGACCGGTTGTTACAAAGTTAGTAGGAGAACTCATACTGAGATTATGCACACGGTCGGTGGAATCGATTGGCTTAAGGAGTATCATATAGGCTTAATTAGGGAGTTACTAGATTCAATTGGGACTCGTGACCATGCCCGGCTCGTGTCTTGATGGGATCCACCGACGAACTATATTACTAATTGACAGCTACCTCCATTGCGTTAATGAGAGCCACCAAAATACATCGTAGCTTTAACACACGAGAGTGGTGTGTGCTGATATCATTCCGGCCATGATAGCAGCGTGAATATTGTCGATTCTTAATATACGTGTCGTGTGCGCCTACGGGTTAATGTGATACGTTAGATTCATGGAACTTAGAACCATGAATTCCACATCTTAGATGCGACAATCCCTATAAAACCAATGCAATGTAAGAGTCTTAACCAAGTATCGACATCCGGCGATCCTAGTGGTGAGTCCTAAAGCCATAGTCTTTGTATATTGTGTGGAATCCCTTGTTTACGACGTTAAGTGACACGACCTTCGCATCCATCACCATTACGACCCTCCATACTCCACATCCACCAATAAACCTGCAAGTCTAACTCAACCTAGGAGTAGATAGGTAGTATAGCACTGCTTCCTCGTATTCGATACCTGCTTGCCACTATACCGTGCGCTTGCGGTAAACGACATCGTTTTGGAGTTAATTCCGGGCCGATCAATTAGCAGGGATCGTCCTCTCTGCCTTGCATGTAAGTAGCTCCCGAAGATTGGTTTGGGATCTCATCTCTCCTCCCATATCCACCTGCAAGATTGAGAGGGTTATAACCTAGGGGGCTGTTAGGGTTTCTATCATAGTACAACTAATTTATATGCAGCGAAAAATAGAAACCTATCAAGATCCATGCGATTCTAATTAATTCGAATAGATTACTAACCTTTCTGACGATCTGAATCTGTCGGACTATAGGTGCTGCGACGATCTGAATCTGTCGGACTATAGGTGCTGTTCTACGAACGACCACCCTCAATCGGTATCCACACGCGAACGTCACGAACAGGACTTGCGAGGGTGCTAGCTCCTTTGCCGCAACTAGGGTTTCTCTCACTCTTTGTTTTTCTCAAAAACGGAGGAGATAGATTGAAAAACGTAAAAACTGAAAATCATTATTCTATATCTTATATAGAATCCTACGTTAACCCCTTAACAACATTCAGTTACGCGACGCTATCTTAGGGATAAGAATCCCACGTTAACATATTAACGTATTTCAGTTAAGCGACGATATCTTAGGGATAATATCTTAACGAGATACGATATCTGACGGTTAAGATATTTCACCTTATCACAAATTTCAAATCATATTCGAAATCATGTTTAAACCCTATCCTATCCAATTCGTTCTTTGTGTGCGACCCAATAGGCTCATATTAAATTGGCAGTGGGCCTAATCTCATTAGAAGCCCACAAGTCATAATTGGTCTCTAGAAAGACATTTTGACTACCCAATTAATATGAATATCGTTAGTCCGATATTAACCTAACCAATAAAACATGTCATAATCCTTTTGTCACACGATATCTTATTTGAACATAAGTCATGGGTAGTGTCATACTTATATTGTTCAAACATTTAATTTCTCGATTTCTAAGTAGACTGATTAAATCAAATGACATTCATTTGAGCATGGCCATGCATTTCTCAGTCCTACTTATCGAGAGGCCCATTAGATATCTCTCATAGGAGAGGGACAAATTCCATCTTGTTCATTCACTTTCCTCTGCATAATTCACATCATATTCGATCATAACCTTTATGATTATCTGATTAAAGATAATGTTTGATTATGTCAAAATATGATGTTCCGTATGTAAGAAACTGTGATGAGCTCAGGTCTAAGGATTCAATGACATAACTATTATGAGATCATTTATGACACTAATCCATGTAATGATCTCATAGTGAGTCTATCCAGTACATGTTCTCCAACAAGTACCTATAAGTTTGATTTGTATCACCATACATATAATTATCTCATAATTATCTATCAAACACATACTAGTCTTAATTCTTCATTAAACCTTTAATGATGAATGACTAGGGATGCTTAGAATAGCATAAAACAACTATTCAAACATTATTATAAAGAAACATGCAAGCAATATAATAATAACAATAATAAGAGAAACATTTTATAAATGAAAATGACATAATATAAAGGTCCAAATATTTGGCCTAGGGCACAACCACTAACAGCCCGTATATTACCTGATCCAGGATGTTGCGGTTCGCTTCCTTATAGTTGGACGGACCGGGTTCTCCCTGAAAACCGAAGGTACGATTGTCAATCCCCCTTTCGCCATATTGGTGAGACGTGTGGGTTGTATTGTATGGGCTGATCTCTTGCCGATCTGCTCTCGGATCTCCTTGATCCCTGAGCAACGATGTGCCTCTAGTTGGTGTCAGGGTCGGGTTCAGAAGCGGCAGTTGCACATTTGTGAGCGATGGATCTCTCATGCTTTGTCGTATCAGGGTTGCAAAATGCCGAGACTATTGTCGACCCACTCCGCGAATTGGTCGAATTGCTTCTGGGCCACCTTAGGTTCTTTGGTGGCCATCGCATGTCGCTTTGATGGGGACGTAGAGTTTGAGGCATCCTCCACCAGGACACTGTTTGCTTTTTGTTCTCCTTCGGACCTTGGATCGGTCTAATATTGCTGGGTCAAGCTGACATAGCTTTTTGATCGCTTCGGGATGTCAAGCTGGTTAACTGTTTCCCACAGACGGCGCTAAACTGTTAGGTCAAAAAATGACCGAAATAATTTTCTTGCTGACATGGACCCTTTATGCTGAGTCGGAGCCTCGTCAGCGTGTTGAATGGGTCCCTAGGTTGGAAGAAACAGAGTCGGGCGATGGATGATGAATATCTTACGATGCTCGATCGACCTTCGAGTGACTTGTATGTCGATGGATCGAGGCTGGGATGCTCTGGAACGACCTTCACGGAAGATCGAGACTCGGCGATCTGCACTACAAGGAAGCGTCAGGGTGGTCGGATTTTGGTTCCGACCCAAATCCCATCCGATACTTAAGTTAGAACGGGAACTTAAGGACGAGAGGGAGCTTGGAGCAGCTGAGATCGACCCACGGAGGTTCATCTCAGATCTGACGTCACAAACACTTTATTGGAAGAATTATATGCTGAAAGAGTAGAGTCTATGTATTAGATTTCTTAACTTGGGAATTGGAACCCTTTTGGTATTTATAGGCCTCCTGGGTCCCTTCAGTGACGTTGGGGTATAACGGTCACCCATTATGGTGCCATGATCTCCCCCTTGAATAGGAGTAAACGTTGCCCATGTTCCCGCTATTTATGCGACCGCCTTCAATCCCACGTTCGAGTGATGGGAGTGCAAAGGACGACTGGCCGGTAGGCTTTGACCGAGTCGATTTCGGGCTTCTCTTATGGGCTTTGTGGGCCTAAGTCATCCGTCGGTCGAGTCATCTCGAGTGCCGGTCCAAATGATTCAACACTCAGTATTTCTTCCCCTTTAATATCATCAAAAAAGAGTCACATCAATTTGATGTTTCTTGTATAAACAATGTTGGTATGCTTTCCCCCTTGATAGACTTAAACATTTGGCATCTATTTTATTGGGTCCTTGGAATTAGTTATTGGAAAAGGAAATCCAAGTCCATTTAGGACTGACTTCCTTAAATGCAGATAAGAATAATTCTTTATAGTATGCATATCTTTCATAAAATTTGTAATATATGCATTCTTGTCATGTGTGCTCAAGTTTTTAGAAATCCATATCTATATATAATGAAAAGAACTATGAAACTTATCATAATCACAATTATCATGCAATTTACCATAATTAATGGAATTTATCCTTTTATTGCATGTATTCTTCTTATAGATATAAGCATGATTTCTTTGAACTTTCTTAGTATGCTCAATTTAATGAACATGTTTAACATTAGAATTACAACCTACTTCAAAATTAAAATTTGTAACATGTTAAAAAGATAACAATTTATTTAAATTTTTTACCCTTGTTAAACTTATTCATATTTTTAGCAATACCTTTATACTTAAATTAAAAAGTTCAAACATTTCTGTCAAGATCTGTTGTTCTTTTATTTAATGCATGACATTTTATTTTAAGAAAAACATTTCCATTTTTTATGTTCTTATTATCTTCAACTAGTTTTTCATTAACATTAAGTATGTTATCTAATTTAGAACATTTTAGTAAAGAGGCTTCATACTTATGAATTAATAACTCAAGTTCATTTTTCAATGACTTATAACTTCTATTTAGTTTTTTGTAACCAATATACAAGTCATTGAATGCAATGAGTAATTCATCATTATTAAGGGCTAGTGGTTAACACGTCTATGTGTACCATAAAGCATATGTGGGCATTCTTTTATTGGTCTTCCTCGTTATCTGACGATGAATCTGAGTCGTCCCATGCGACAACTAAAACTATTTTTCTTTCTTTGAATCTTGTTGAAGTTGTCGACTTGTGCACTCTTTGGCTTCAATAAAGGGCAGTACTCCCTCATAACGAAATAAAGAAAGTAAGTCATTAGTTAAATTGTTACTTAGTATATATTTATCTTTAAGGAATTTCTTAAATTTTCTTAAAAGAATATCTATTTTTTTGTCTTCTTCATTCAAGTATTTGATGTCAGAAGAAGCATGGAATTCAAATGAATTGTTTTTTTGGGACATCTTCTTGTCTTCTATCCTCCAATTGTACTTCATACACTATGATGTTCCTAATCAAGTCATACCTGGTTAGAGTAGAGATATCATTCATCTTTCAATATCTTTTGTCTTCTTCTCCCATTCCAAAGTGAGGGTATGAAGAATCTTTTGAGTACTCTTAGAATCCGAGTAACTCTATCCCAATGCTATAAGGGAATTTGTAATAGGCCATTGCTCTCTACACCGTGTACTTTGAGGTGCATGGTGGTTTTTTTCCCAAAAAAGTTGATATGTCACACCAGCAATTCCAATCACACATTCTCTTTCTTCCTAATATAGTAAAAATTGCATTAAATACAATATGCACCTCATGTAATGAGGTGCATTTAGTCATTGCCTTTGTAATATCAATGAAGCACATGTACTTCTCTAAGATAAACAACTCGAACATGTAAGCAAGAACAAAAATTTTAGATTGATTTACTTGTTCTTTCATGTGTTAGCTTAAGGGTATGTCATATTTGGTGTGTCGATATTGATGTAACATACGATTAAACTCATATATGTCCATACTATAAAATAAGACATTCAAGGCCTTGGAATCAAGGGTTATTGGTGCTTTCTCCTCGTCTGTCCATTGAGAGTACATAGATTGGTGGTGTTGTAGAGTGGCCTTCGGAGAATTACAATGATCCATTTACGTTGGTGTACCATTGTCGACCATGAAATCCCAGGTGCATAAAAATGCTTTTAATTTGTTAAGAGAATCGATTACTGGATTTCTATATTTTTTTTGGATTTGGATGTTATATTTCTATTGGTTGCATATTAATTGATTTAGATATTTAATTAAATACAAGGGTTGCAAAAAACAAACTGCGTGAGATTGATTTGGATATATATAAACATCATGGGTTGTTAAATACGCTTGGGCCGTGGGCCGTATGTTTTATTAAAATGCAAAACATCATCAGTTGCGAGCATAGGAATTGTCAATAATAACCAAACAATCCCGATCAACCGCCCATCATCTTTACGCTGTCGGCCCCTCCCAAGCGAAGTACCAAGAAGCTCATGTAATCTGATAATGAATTAGCACGGCCCAGGTCCCCTCTGGAGCCAATCTCCTCTGCTCCGTATTCTTCCTGTCGCTGGCCTCGTTGTCCATCAATCGAAACGTCCCCACCCTGACAACTCTGTTCCTCCCACTACCAGATATGATGCCAGTGACTCTGCGATGCATTATATTCCCCCCCTTCTCTCTCTCTCTCTCTCGAGTAATTTGGCGATCAAAGTTCGATAAGACTGCCACCAAACCTTGTGCCCCCTACTTGCCTGCCGGCATAGCCCTGCTCCCGCCTTGAGACAAATGAAACAAGAGATGACTTAACTGAAATCCGCCGTTGAAGTTGTAACATATATGGGCTTGGCCCAAACTTGATCCAAATGAAACCCACGAGTTAAAATGTAACTCAAAAACAAATCCCAAAAAAATCTTCGCACACAAGCTTAATTGGCCGGCCCATCGGGAAGCCAATCAGGCGATGGCCAGCATGGTGTTAATCAACAGGAGCCACGCCAGCCGTAATAGATATTTGCTGTAATACCTCTGTCCAATAATTTTTTCTGTACTGAGCTATCGATAAATACATGAATGTTATGAATCAACTCGGGGGGGCGGGGGGGGGGGGGGGGGGGGGGGGGGGGGGGGGGGGGGGCGCTCTCAGGTCTTTATTTATAGGCAAAGGTGAGAATACAAGGTTGGCTTACACAGATATGGCCCCAATACTAGGATGTCTCAATAACTCAACCAACCCAGTAAATAACCGTTCACAACACTTCCCCTTATCCAGCCATAGGTGTGGACCCTGCTCATGAATGCTTCAGGATTCTGAGCCTGTATGGGTCTCACATGGGGTGGATACTTCAGGATCCTGAGTTGGTGAGGTTTGCCTCGTTAAAACCTTTGGCTATGGAAAACCCAGTAGGAAAAACCATAGTTAAAGGAAAAGAGTACAAACTCTGCCAAACTCCCCCTGATTTATACAAGCTCTCAAGCTTTCAGATCTCTTAGGCGTCTCATTCCAATCCTATGTACAAGTTTTCTAAAAGTAGCAGTAGGAAGGGCTTTAGTGAACAAATCTGCCAAATTGTCACATGACTGCACTTGTCTGATGTCTATCTTGCCATCTCTCTGTAGCTCGTGCGTCCAGAAGAACTTTGGTGAAATGTGTTTTGTTCTGTCGCCTTTGATGAAGCCACCTCGTAGTTGAGCTATGCAAGCAGCGTTGTCCTCGAACATGGTAGTGGGCTCGAGGTCTCCAGTCTTCAGTCCGGTCGTAGACAGGATGTGGTGGACAATTGAGCGTAGCCATACGTATTCTCTGCTTGCTTCATGGATGGCAATGATCTCTGAGTGATTGGATGAGGTCGCCGTCAAGGTTTGATTGATGGATCTCCAGGAAATGGTTGTCCCTCCGTAGGTAAACACGTACCCAGTCTGTGATTTTGCTTTGTGGGGATCAGACAAGTAACCTGCATCAGCATAACCTGCAAGTGTAGAGGATGTTCCATTTTTTAGAAGAGTCCCAAATCTGTAGACCCTTGGAGGTAGCGCAGAAGGTGTTTTACTCCGGTCCAGTGGCGCTGTGTAGGCGCTGCACTGTATCTGGCTAGCAAATTTACGGCAAACGCTATATCGGGACGCGTGTATACGTTTGCCAGATATAGTAGTGCTCCGATGGCACTCAGATAAGAAACTTCCGGACCAAGTATGTCCTCCCCCTCTTCCAGCGGCCGGAAGGGGTCTTTATGTGCATCCAACGATCGTACCACCATAGGTGTACTCAATGGATGACAATGGTCTATATGGAATCTTTGCAACATTTTCTTCGTATATGTGGTTTGGTGTAATAGGATTCCATCCTTTTGATGTTCAATCTGTAATCCAAGGCAGAATTTCGTTTTGCCTAGGTCTTTCATTTCAAATTCTTTTGTTAGGCTTACAGATATCTCCGTGATCTCTTCAGGAGATCCTATGAGATTCAGATCGTCTACGTATACAGCTATTATCTCGAATCCTTTTCCCTTTGTTCTTATGAAGATACAAGGGCAGACTTCATTGTTCGTGAATCCTTGTTGAACAAGGAACTCACTGAGTCTGTTATACCACATTCTTCCTGATTGTTTGAGACCATACAATGATCTTTGTAGCTTAATAGAATAGACATCCCGAGGTCTATCATTTAGTTCAGCAGGCATGGAAAAGCCATCAGGAAGTTTCATGTATATCTCTTTGTCGAGATTGCCGTATAGATATGCAGTCACAACATCCATTAGCTGCATATGTAGGCCTTCCTTTGCTGTTAAGCTTATCAAGAATCTGAAGGTGATCGCATCCATGACCGGGGAATATGTTTCGTCATAGTCTATACCCGGTCTTTGGGAAAATCCTTGTGCTACAAGTCTAGCTTTGTAGCGTGCGATCTCGTTATTTTCGTTTCTTTTTCTGACGAATTTCCATTTGTATCCCACAGGTTTGACACTGGTAGGTGTCTAGGCAATTTTCCCAAAGACTTTTCGTTTCTGAAGTGAGTTCAGCTCAGCTTCTATTGCTTGATTCCCTTTGGCCAATCATCTCTACGTTTGCATTCAGCAACGGAGTGTGGTTCATAATCATCGTTGCTTCCGGCGACGTGAATGGCAATGTGAAACACGAATTCATCGTCGACGACTGTACTCTTTCTATCCAATACCTCCCATGTACGTACATAATTCAATGATATTTCAGTTTCTCCCGGCAGTTCCTCTGCAGTGGATTCCGGGAGGGGAGAGGGTATAAACACGAGCTCGTTTCTCTGCGGGGGTATCGTCCCAAGGTCTCCAGATATTTTTCTTTTTCTTGGAATTTTATCCTTGGAGCCTGGTGGTCTACCTCTTTTCTGTTGAGGTGCAGCCACTTCTGCTGCTGGTGGATTGCATCCATCCTTTGGGATGTCAATCCTAGCTGGAGTATTCGCAGCAGGGATGTGTGATCTGACAATCTTCTGGTTGTCAGTAAACGAGTCCGGTAATCTATGGACTGTGTCCTGGATATGTAAGATCTTCCGGATATCATCATCGCATTGTTTTGTTACCGGATCGTAGTGGGTCAAGCTTTTTGTATCCCGCGTTAACATTTGCTTTGCACTAGACTTTTCGATGTCTAGGCCCATTTTGGGGAAATACGTCTCATCAAAATCGCAGTCTTCAAGACGTGCCTTAAAAGCGTCCCCTGTTTGGGGTTCTAGGTATCTTATAATGGAGGGTGAGTCAAACCCTATAGAAATACCTAGGCGACGTTGAGGACCCATCTTGGTCCTCTGTGGTGGTGCAATGGGGATATAAACTGCGCAGCCAAAGATCCTCAAGTGAGAGATGTTCGGCGGCATTCCATATGCAAGTTGCATTGGAGATAGACTCTGACCTCCCGAGGGTCTTATTTTTATTAGTGATGCAGCATGCAGAATTGCATGTCCCCATGCATCCACCGGCAACTGGGATTTCATCAGCAATGGATGTGCGATCCATTGGAGTCTTTTAATTAGCGACTCGGCTAACCCATTCTGGGTGTGAACATGCGGCACTGGATGTTCGATTTCTATTCTCGTTGCCTGGCAATATTCTTGAAATGACTGAGAGGTAAATTCCCCCGCATTATCCAGACGTATTTTCTTAATTTGGTTGTCTGGAAAATGCGCCCGCAACTTTATTATTTGTGCCAAGAGCTTTGGAAAAGCCAAGTTGCGGGTTGAAAGTAGACATACATACGAGTATTTTGAAGATGCATCAATCAGTACTATAAAGTACCGAAAGGGCCCACTAGAGGGGTGGATAGGTCCACATATGTCTCCATGTATTCTTTCAAGGAAGCTAGGAGACTCGATGTCCACTTTAAGTGGTGATGGCCTTGTTATTAATTTTCCCTTAAAACAGGGTAGACAACGGAATTCTCCCTTTTGAAGAATCTTCTGGTTCTTCAGGTTATACTCGTGGGATTGTGATATAATGCGGTGCATCATCACAGATCCGGGGTGACCAAGTCTATCGTGCCAAAGTAAGAATTTGGCCGATGTCGGACACTTCAGGTGCTCCGTTAGGTTTGCTTCCTCTCTCCGAATTTTTGTAAGGTAGAGGCATGATGAGAGGCTCTCAAAACGTTCAAGTATGGATGTAACTCCATTGTCTTGAGACGTTACATATAGTAATTCATTTTCTTTAACATTTGCTGTTTCCAAGTGGAATCCGTTAATACGGATATCTTTGAAACTTAATAAGTTTCTCTTGGAATTCGGAGAGTAAAGTGCATCTTTTATTTTTATTTCTGTTCCATTGGGAAGCAACAAGGTTGCATTCCCAAAACCTTCAATTATGTCCGATGGCCCTGAAATTGTGTTTACAGGGCTCTTATACGGAGTAATGCTATGAAAATAGCATTTGTGCTGAAGGATCGTATGTGTCGACGCGCTGTCTACTAAGCAGTCATGAGAGCATCTCATCTAAAAAGATGAGTAAACATTTGCATTTCAGAAAAACTAAATTTTATTCAATAGAATTTAGATTACATAAAAGCTCTCATAAAATAGATTGTTCATACAATAAAATGCTAAGATAAATGAAAACAGGCTAATCAAGCATATCATCTGACTCGAAGTCTTTGGCTGTGAACTTGACTGCATTATTCGCAGCCACCAGGTTTGATTCAGCATTCTTTTTCTTGCTTTGTTTATAAAGCTCCTGGAGATGCACTGGGGTCCTGCACACTCTGGACCAGTGGCCTGTCATGCCACAGCTGTGGCACTGGTCTTCCCAATCCCTCTTGGGTGGGGGTGCATTATTTTTCTTGTTATCATTTCTGCGCCAGGTGAACTTACGCTTCCCTTCATTCTTGCGCTGTTGTGGTGGGCCCTTGGCTCTTTTCTGTTGTCCCCCTTTCCGTGGTCTTTCTTTTCTTTTATTATCCCTCTTCTTTTTGAGGGAAGAGGTATGGTGAGCTTCTGGTAGGGGGCAGTGCCGGGAGGGCGCATATTGTGAGTGGCGAGAAGAAGCTCTCTGTTTTGCTCGGCCATGAGAAGACATGACAGCAGCTCTGAATACTTGGTGAACTTACGTTCACGGTATTGCTGCATGAGTATCACATCCTTTTCATAGAAAGACGTATACGTCTTTTCCAGCATGCGATCTTCTGAGACTTTTTCACCACACAACTTCAGGCGTGAGGTGATGCTAAAAAGTGCTAAGTTGTACTCAGCAATGGACTTAAAGTCATGTAGTCTCAGGTTCTCCCACTCATATCTCGCCCTTGGGAGTATAACATCTCTCTGATGTTTATACCTATCCTCAAGGGCGGTCCATAGCTCAAGTGGATCTTCGACCGTAAGGTACTCGGCCTTTAAGGTCTTGTCCACATGGCGGCGAATATAGATGATGGCTTGCGCCTTCTCTATATCGCTAACATTTTCTTTTTCAGTCACAGCAGTGATGAGGGACTTGGCCCGCAGGTGAAACTTAACATCTAGCTGCCAGCTTAGATAGTTTCTACCTGATGCATCCAGCACTTCGAAGTCAACGCTTGCAATTTTAGCCATTTATCTAGCAGAGCACAAACATGCATGAATTAATAATCAATCAGAAAGAAAAACATTTTCATGCGGAGGCAATATTTAATGAAAAGCTAAACGTGTGGATCGGCCAGTCCCACAAGAAAGAGTCCAAAAGTCCACAGTCCAAATTATACAAATTTACAACTTGAATAAAATGAAAATACAACTTTAGAAACCCCGTGGGTCCCATATAATATCTCCGTCTTCAAGCGTGGCCTCCGTCTCCATGAAAGTTGGTCTTCTTTCTTTGACATTTACATAAATTCCTCACTACAATTTCCCTCAAAAATAAAAGAAAAGTGCGGGAAATAAACTGTGGGACTAAACGGCCGATCCAAAAACCACATTTAGCAATTCATGCAGAAATATTGTGCTCATCAACATTTTCATTCACAGACATCACATGCAGTTTATTCACATGAGGATAAAACAATATTTAATCACTTAATAATTATTGGACCACTGGGCAATGTCATACACCGTTAGGTTAGGTAACTAACGGCAGAGCGGTCGCAGGATCTTCCTAATTATTAAGTTTAAATAAAATGCACAACCACGCATATAATATCCACATAATTTTGCCAGAGATGAAAAGCATGTAAAAGTGATTACGATGCATGGTTTGTAAAGTAAATGGGTTTAATCAATTAAATTGATAAAGTGCCCAAAATAAACATTTTCTTTGTCTGAGAAAAAGAGGTTCCCTCATCATCCCAAAAGCCCCCCAAAAATCCCCAAAAAGTCCTCGCCTGCCCGATATTTGTTCCGTAATTTACCGTGATTTTTCACGAATATTTTGCCCTTAACTCCCCTTTTTAAATTAATTTTTAGGCTAGCAAGTAGCCTTTTGAGGCTTGTTAATAGCCTTTGCCTCCCCCATTTTTTTTCAAATAAAACAGCCTCCGGACCTGAAGCCCGCAGTCGGCCTATGGGCTTCAGGCCCATATGCTCTTTTTTGGAAGAAATCTGACTGTGGGCCTGGAGCACGCAGCAGGTCTGTGGGCTTCAGGCACACAGACTTTTCTGTTTTTTTTGAATAAATCGGCATGTGGGCTTGAAGCCCGCAGCCGGCCTGTGGGCTTCAGGCCCATAGGCTTTTCTGGAATTTTTTTGTTCTGCAAACTAGGTTTGCAGGGGGGGCACCGCCGCCGCCGCCCCCCTGAAGGGGGGATCGGCGGCGGGGGCCGCCGTCCCCCCTGCAGGGGGCACGGCGGAGGTCGCCGCCCCCCTCGCAGGGGGGCGCGGCGGCGGGGCGATCCCGTCGCCCCCCTGCAGGGGGCACGGCGGCAGGGGCTGCCGCCCCCCTGCAGGGGGGCGGCGGTGGGCAGATCCCGCCGCCCCCTGCAGGGGGGACGACGGCGGGGGTCGCCGCCCCCTTTGGGCGGCACAGCGGGCACGCCCCCCACTACGGGCGGGGGTGGCGGAGAGGTGGGGAGGCCGGCGGCGAGCCGCCGGCGGGCTAAAAGTTAGGGTTTAACCCTAAAGATTGTATTTTTGGGATGAAAAGTCCGTCGTTTTCAAGGCGACAAATAATCCCCATATCGATCTTGCGAGATCTACGGGAGGGGTAATCATGCGTATGATTTAAAAAACATCATTTTTAGTGTTTTTACCTCTATATCCGTCCTCCGGATATAGCGACGGTTGCTCGAAGCCCTACGCGGATGGCGACGCTCGATGGAGGAAGCCTTGCACCGCGCTCGTGGATCTCCTGTCTAGCCTTCGCCTTCGCCTTCGCAACGAACGGAAAAAAAATTTGTGGAAAGGAAAAATTTAGAGGCTCGTGCTGATAACATGTTATGAATCAACTCATGAGGGGGGAGCCCTCAGGTCTTTATTTATAGGCAAAGGGGAGAATACAAGGTGGGCTTACACAGATATTGGCCCAATACTAAGATGGCCCAATAACTTAACCAACCCAGTAAATAACCGTTCACAACAATGAATGAGTAGTGAAAGGCAAAAGCCGCGATTTTTTAAAGATTTATTGATCGCTCAAACGCCCGTTGCTGCTGTTGATCTTCCTCTCGGTTTCAATTTATGTATTTATTACACTGGGCTTTCGTTTGGGCTTTAGGTTTTTGACTTAAATTCTTAACTTATACATATAAAATAATTAAACCCATAAGAGTGGCTCCGCCACTGCCACTACTCATACCAAATTATTGTTACAACGCCGATATGAATCCCTACAAATATCATTGTTTCTCCATTTGGATGGTAATTACGTCTAAACATAATATCTCTAGCTCTCTCTTTACTGCTTTCTCCAATTTTAATCGAGTTCAGCTTGATTAAGTGTCAGCAGTGATTTGGCCTGGCCTAAGTCCTAGTTTCCTAACATGCATCTTAGCTTACAGGTAATCTCCCTTGCAGATCGATCAAGCCAATGATAGTGGCAACCCTTCCACTGACAAGCCCAAGTTTTGTCTTGGAATTCTCTGTTGACTTAGCTCGACCGAGCGCCCCTTGCGCTCGGCCAAGCGATCTCCTCGCCTCACAAGCTGAAGAAGGAGCCAATTTCGCTGCCAAGTTAGCTCGACCGAGCGACCCAAGTGCTCAGCCGAGCTGCTCCCTTCACCAGACTCGAGAGATGGAGCTCTCAGATGGTGCTCGGCCCAGCGCTAGGGCATGCTAGACCGAGCGTCAGGCCACCAGACTATTTAATTTTGGGTTTTATTAGGTTTCAGGTTGTTTTTCTTAGGATCTACGAACTTTAGCGAATTTGTATATAAGTGAACGGAAAATTAGGTTTTATTTACGCTTTGTTTCGCTGGAGTTTTTGTGAGCCGTCGCTTTGGAGAACGGTGTATTTATCACATTTTCTATGAATTGATCCAATGCGAACGGTCAGAATTTGATTAGTTTTATAAATTTCGTTATTCGCCTCGTTCTCTTCTGTTTGATATTAACTTTGCTTATATGCTTGTGATGTCTGGGATTGCTTTTTATATCGTTTTGATTGTTATGTCTATGCCGATGTCTGAGTAGTGTGTTTCTAGTGTTTGGGGATGAACCCTAGGATCCTAGGGACCAAATGCTAGGTTATCCTAAGTTGAATGAACTTAAGGTTACACTATGGTAATTTGAACCCAGGTTTTTGGGGATTAGCTCTAGAACTAGAAGACAATCAAAGCGACCCCAGATCTAGGGAAAATCCCCACAAATCCGATTAGGGTTATTTAGTTGCTTTCTAGGGTTCATGATCATGAAAGTGACACGTGCACTAAGGGTCATTACTAACCACTAATTCACTAGTCGGTGACCACAAAAGTACTCCGACTACTAGAACGAATCATAGTGTAGTGTCCCAGCCTTAGTCCATGAGAATGGATGCAGGTTGTGATACGGGAATCGTGTCAAGCGTAATGCACGTGTCCTTATGTGAGGCCTATCGCGAAAGTGAGGCTGAGCATAAAGATACATTAGACGAGTAGGACAATGAGAGTTGACTACTTGCTTCCATCTTTGGATGTGACATTTCTCACCCAAATTTATAGCTCAACAAAAGGATTCTTAATCTAGCGTCCAAGCCCGAAAGACCTAGCGGGGATTCTCGATTGCCCTAGATTTATTAATATTCTGAGACAATCAATTGTGACAATCTTTCAATCGTGACAACCCCGACCGAGTATTCTCCATCTTCACACGAATTAAACACTAAAAACTGCCTTCCCAGAGTTCAACATTCTTTTCTATACTGCACAACCATACACTTGTGGTGAGTCGCGCCTCTGGGTGTAAATCCGAAGTCGAACAGTATCAAACATATCTTAATCTCTTATTTTATTTGTCACATTTTAAAATGGAATCCTTGACAAGAATTATTTCTTGTTTGTTGTGTCCACCTTTTTGACAATGATAAGGGGAGAGAGATATGGATTATGTAAACCATATATAGGAGAGAGATATTCATATCCGGGGAGAGATATATGAGAGATATGATTTATGTAATATTTGCCTATTATATGTTACAATTGATTTGAAGCTTTATTGGTTAATTTATTTTCAATTGGTGCATATAAGTAGGGGGAGCTCATTAGCATTGTGCTTTATTTGTTTATGTTTTACATAATGTGTTTCATCATCAAAAGGGAGGAGATTGTTAGGAATTGGTGTTTTAGACCAATATTATTTTGATGATGATCATATCATTATGTTGTTGCTAATGACTCTTAATTTTTTAGTCTCATGTTTAACAATTGAAGCATTTCATTTTGGAGACTAAAAGCTTGGTGCTAGGATGGACATCAAGTGGAGCATTGCCAAAGTTTGGAGCTTGACGAAGGGAAGCTCATCAAGAGGTGCCAAAGCATGGAAGATGATTGGAAGATTAAGGCTACTCATGCTTGAAGGCTTAGACTCTTGGAGAAGCAAATTGTAATCCATGTAATATTTTATTACTTGCATTTCTCTTTTTGAGTCTAGGACTTTGTAGTGCCTTGATAGATGGTCATACTCATTAATGCATATGCATTAACCATCTTAATGAACCTTAGGATCTTCATAGAAATCATCCAATAGGTTCACCCTTGCCATGAACTCAATTGGAGTTTCTGGCTTTCCATCAGGTGCCTGCTGAAGGAAGGACAGGCGACTGGTGATCACCAGGCGCCTGGCCAGTCTTCTACAGACGGCTGATCTGCATAGCTTAAGTCAATATTTTCTTGACTCTTACTTGAGCTTTTGGTGCAGGCGACAGAAGTATAAAAGACATGCGCCTGTCAACCATCAGGCGCCTGGACATTGTTCATCAGTTGCCTATGTGCCAAAGTACGTAACATGTCAATTCTATGCTTTACTCCATCTTGTGTGTCAGTCGACTGATGTAGAGTTTACAGTCGTCTGTCTAACCTCAGGTGCCTGGACTCTGTTCTTCAGTTGTCTGAATGCACAAGTGCGTAAGTTGACATTTCTCAGCTCCTTTCGATCCCTCCTGGCAGTCGCCTGACGAAGTCTTTACAGGCGCCTGCATAGTGGTACAGACACATCTGTAACCTTCTACATTCGCCTATCCTGGCTCAGATTATAGCCGTTGGGAAAATCTAGCCGTTAATCAGGTGCCTGACTCTTCTTCAGCATTCGCCTATCCATGAAGAATTCTGCCATATTATAGCCGTTGTTGATTTGTCTCTTTGAGCTTTTTGCTTGGTTTTATATGGTTTTTGTGGCTTCCTATATATAGGAGTGAGCTTAGTTCTATTAGAACTCTTGGAAACACTAAACACATATTGAATATCACTGAAAATCAATAAGCCACTCCTATTCTCTCATTTACCTTCTCATGAGCACATTCCTCTTCATGCATTGAAGCTAGCTCAAAGGAAATCCTCCAAGTGCATCAAAGCTCATCTCATCACTTGGAGATCATCTTCCATGTCTTGCATTCAACATTCAGTAAGTTCATCTCATCAAGGCACATGTAAGAGTCTATTTATTTCATATTTGTGATTGAAACCCTAACTCTCTTTGTGGGAGTTAGTTACTCTCTTTGTGGGAGTTTAACCCTTGTGTACGGTTGGTTGCGTCCTAGTGTAGGATAACATTAATTCTCTGCGTAGGAGTTAGTTTCTCTCTATGTGGGAGTTAGACCCTTGTGTAGGGTTGGTTGAGTCCTTGTGTAGGACAAATCCATTGTGTAGGGTATACCTTGGGTAGGGATTGTATTCACTACCTTGTATAGGATCATATTGAATATTTGGTGTGGCTGGATGTATCCAAGTTGGGGAACAAGTGTAAAATCTCTTGTGTTTATGTTTGCTTGATTGTATCGAATTAGCTTCCTCTTGCACTTATAATTCCGCATTTGCAAGTTTAATTTTTAATTGCACAATTATTGACATTACTCTATTCACCCCTCCCCTCTAGAGTGTTTGTTGTTAGTATTGCAAGGTAGACGGTCCTTACACTTTGCCATCTCTCCTTTTCTTGCACATAAATTATGAGCTTGGCATTGACCATATTCACAAGTTTACCACTATGTACATATTCACACTTTTGCCACTTTGCTCTCCATGTTTATTTGTGCCTGAAAACACTTAATAAACAAATCAAAAATATTCATGAAGGTTTGTTATCATTAAACAAGAAATCATAGATCGTTGTATCCGACACCATTGTATCCAACATATATGTACTTACTAAGTATAGTTCGAATCATGTGAAGGGAGGGGCAATCTAGATGGGATTTGTCTCCTCTGATACGGGAGGTTAGTGTCGTAAAGAGTCAATGGATCAATAGTAAATCTCTAGCCAGGGTGGAAAGGATGAACTTGTTAGGAATAGCAAGTTTCATCCAACAGTTAACTATGGGATCACATATGACACAAGGTTTTAAGGTGTAATAAGATTTGACAATTTTCAATCCTTAGACACCTTAGCAACATTGTCTTGATGAAGGGACCAGACTTCATAGTAGTTGTCATTGAAAAGACCAGATTTGGTCGAATGAGATTACAGGCTCGCACCAACCAGATAATGATGATTCTAAAACGGGTGTTGGTATGCACAACTAGCACCACTACTGTACTTATGGCTTGATACGATTGAGTCACTGATATAGTCAATTAGTCCATTTTTGTTTTGATGATGATCATCTAATCATATAGTTGCTAATAACTCTCATTGTTTTAGTCTCGGATTAACTTTTGATTATCTGGATGAGGAGACATAACAATAGGTGTGCGATGATGGATCAAGGATATGGAGCAAAAGGATTCATGAAGATTGTTAGACTTCATTTGTAATTTTGTATTTTATCTTCATGAAATCTTGCTTTTATTTCATAGATTATTTATAGCCTTGAATACATACACACACACTTTCATTATGCATCATTTCCATCATAGGGTTCCTTAGAATTCATGTAGAACTCATGCCCTTTGATTCTCTCCCAAAAATACTCTTTATAGTGTTTTCTGGAGCAGGACAGATGCCTGTTTGGTGTTCACAAGACATCTATCTAAAAGCACATTCATAGTGACTTTGGTGTAGGATCAGACGTCTGGTATGTCTTCACTAGATGTCTAACAAATCAGCTTTTTAGTTAGCTTGACACAGCCTTATTGGGTCAATCACATGAAGTTCTATGACCATGCGTCTGGACCAATGTGCAGACACCTAGGTCATGAACTTTAGTCGTCTGTTCATTTGAGCCAACTTTCTTATGCTCTATGTCTGTTTGGACCCATATTTCGCAGCCGTCTGAAGAAGGCTTACCAGACATTTGCACAGTCGATCAGCCATCTGGTAAGTGTTCATCAGACGTCTGTCGCTTGGAGATTGGACTTAATACTTTTTCTTTTGTCCATCTCATTCTATCAACTGTCTGGAGTTGTGTTTCCAGTCCTCTGAGCAGTTGATTAGCCGCCTGGAAACTCTTCTCCAGACGTCTGGTCAACTCCAAATCTATCTGTTTATAGTCATTGGATGCGATTTTTGAGGAGTCCTCTTCTTGGCTTTTGTGCAGAATTGAGGGTGTATATATGCTCAGTTTTGAGGGAGATTTTGGCACCAATGATTACAGAAATAGAACTCATTTAGAGCCAAAATCTAAGAGCATTTTTCTCCTCTCTCATTTTATTTTTCACGTTGGTTAAAAGTGTTCATGCATTGATCTTGCATCAAGAGAGAGTTCTTCAAGTGCATCAAGCCAATCATCTAGCACTTGTTTCCAATCTTCATGCCTTCACACACATTGGTAAGATCTATCAAGTCATAGGTAAGATTGTATTTCGTTTCTTTTTGTTACGATACCTAGTACTCGGGATGTGCGTACATTGTATGGGTTTTACTCTACTTGGAGAGTTATCTCCATATACCAGTTTAGGGATTATCTCAGTTTAGAGATTGTACTCATGAAGAGTGATCTTGTGTGTCCAAGTTTAGGGAGCACTAGTGGAAGCCACAGCTCCGGTTTAGGAGGGTGGGACTGGAGTAGGAGTTCCGGTGTAGGGATCCGAACCAAGATAAAATTCTGTGTTTGCGATTGCATTGTCTCTTTGTGATTGTTGTGTGCAACTATTTTCCGTATTGCTTAATTAGTTTTAATTAGCATTTTAATTGCCTACACACTATTCACACCCTAATGTTGCTTAGCATGCAAGAATCCTAAAATTTGGATCAGAGCGGGTTGATTACGCTCAAGCAAGAACTATGACGTTTAGAGCTTCATCACAATCCCACAAGGAGGGAATGTCTACCGTTCGACCTCCACTCTTAAATGAGACCAATTATCCATCTTGGAAGGTCAAGATGATTTGGCTTGAAGGTCAAGAGCTTTGGGAAAACCGAATCTCCATTTGTCAAAACCAAAAAGACCGAGACAGAAAGGAAAAAGGCGGTGAAGGACATGATCAAGTTCAACACTAAGGCGATGACGGTGTTTTATTGCGCTCTTGATGCGAATGAGTTCAACCGTATCTCTATGTGCAAATCAGCGAATGAGATTTGGCATCTCTCGGAAGTTACCCATGAAGGGACCTCGAAGGTAAAGTAATCGAAACATAGCATTTTTATTTCTAAATACAAAATGTTTAAGATACAGGAAGGAGAAAGCATTTCAGATATGTTCACGAGGTTCACCCAGATAGTGAATGTATTGGAAGGCCTAGGGAAGGATATTTCTCAAGAAGATATGGTGACAAAGATACTAGGATCACTCACATCCCAATGGGAGTCCAAGTCCAATGGAATCGAAGAGTCCATTGACATGAGTAAGTATACCATGGAAGAATGCATTGGAAATTTAATGGCATACGACGTGAATTTGCAACACAAGAAGGAGAGCCAAACCTCAAAGCTCGAGAAGAAAAAATGGATTGCTTTTAAGGCCATTGACAAGAAGATTGAATGGAGGAAGAAATTCAATCCAAATGATAAGAAGCTTAAGAAGAAGAAGAAGCGTAAGCACGTGTCTAGCGAGGATGAAGAAAGTGAAGATGACAACAGATGAGCAGTGGAACTTGCCAACAAGCTCATGATCATCATGAATCCATCGCAATGTAAGAAAGATTTAAAGTTATTTTCGAATACTAACAACGCTATGGTTGTGTGTTATAACTGTGAAAAAATAGGATATTTCCTAATGCTTACCTGTAACGGCCGGTATTTTTAGCCGGGTTTTAGTCCCTGTGTATCGGTATTTTCTTTCGGACAGCTGGATTATTTTTGTCCATATGTTTCGTGTTGCGCGTGTGCGACTTTTTTTTTCGTCTTTACCGTATCGTTGTTAATTGACCGCCAAGTTTAACTAAAAACTTAATTTAATTTTATTAATTAAGTCTTAATCACTTTTGTTATTTTAATAATTATTTTTTAAAAATAACACTTAAATAATGTTTCATCCAACTGTTTCATTCACGTTTTTTAACAAATTAAAAGGGGAAGTGAAACACGTTATTCATAGCCAGATGCATGCTCTAGCTTAAGTCAACAAACATCATTAATACACATCCTAATCCAACACCTAATAACATTAAAATTGTTCCCAGCTAACTCCTTCTTAAGGCAACATTTCCTCTACAAACCCACGGTCTTCATCTCTGCTAATCATCTGATAACCCACCGTCTTCATTCCTGCACAAAAACCATCTACAAATCTTTTTTTCAATTTCAGCAAACTACCCATACACAAAAACCAATTTTCCAACCCAAATTGTCATCACAATCCACACCAAGAAATCAAAACAGAATCCACCATCCACACCAAAACCCCAGATCTGAAAACCAATTCAAATTCTTACAAGATCAAACACAAATCGAAGCCAAATTTCAGATCCAAAAACAAACTCCAAAATTCAAATCAGAGAAAGGATAACTTTAGATCTGAAGTTAAAAAAAACAAATCAACAACCCCCTTCTTCTTCATCTCCTTCCTCCTCCCCTTGGCCACCACCAACTCACAGCCGCGCGCGCCCAACAGCTGAAGCCGCCGGCCTCCCACCTGAGCCGCCGACCGGACCGCCGCCGCCTGCACTAGCCGCCAGCGCGCGCCGCCCACCGGACCGCCGGACCGCCGCCGCCAGAAGCCCTTGTCGCCGGCGTCTCTTCGCCCTCCTCCCGTGCGTGATTGGGTAAGCACTCCCCCATTGATTTATCCTGCTGCAACTTGAAACTACTTAAAAAATGAAATGAAGAATAACAGAAAGAGAAATGAGAAGCTGAGATTGGAAAGAAAGTGAGAGGGTGACAGGGGGATAATAATAAGAACTGTTGATTTTATATAAAATGAATAGAGTAGGTGGCAGCCTTACTCTTAGGGTAGTAATGAAAGAGAGTTGTGATGAGAGAGAGTGTGAGTCATATAATGTTAAATGTTAACCATGTTACTTTACCCCCATGGTCAAACTTAGTTGGTGAAATATTAATACCATGTTTAGCCAGGTGATTAGCCTAGTTTATTAAATTATTTGTTAATGCTAGTTAGTTATTAACAGTAATACCGCTGTTACCATGCCGTTGGCTACCAGTTGCCGTTGGCTATCAGATGTTACTTGTCGTTGGCTATTAGTTAATCTCGTCGGTCACATGTGATTACGTTACATGCGACTAGTCTGGACTCGTGTTTCAGTATATGACGGATTAGCATCCTGGCACGTGATCCAGGAAGTACACGTGGGTGGGGTTGGTTCCCGGGCACTAGCCGGTAGTAAACGGATCGGCTTCGGGGGCACTTGAAGGTGTATTTATTTACTATTCGTCTAACGGCGGGAATCTTATTCACGGACTTGCACACACAGTTAAATAATTGAAAAAGAAAGTTAATTACAGACTGATGTTACATTGCTCAACTACCATGTTAATTTTTACAACTGAAATGCCATGCTAATGTAACTTGTTGCTTTAACTTCCATGCTAGTGTAACTTTTCATAATTGTTTTTAACTGCTTCAGTTCATTGAAATACATGCTAGTGTAAATTCTTTTAACTGCTGTAAAACTGCCGTATATATATATATATATAACTTGTTATATATATATATATCTTGCCTTGGGTCATCTGACATCTGCTTGCAGACCCTTGCTGACATACATTCATGTTGTTTGAATGTATGTCAGGTTACGAGACAGGTTATCTGGAGGACGAGTTGCTGGATCAGAGTGATCCAATAGACCAGGATTCTGCTGATCCTGAAGTCCACCCTACCGTGGAGTAGTGCTGATTATCACCGTTGCAGCTATTTACTTTCACCGCTGTTGTTTGTAGGGTGTGTACCCACTTTATCTGTTTCGCTATCGTTGTAGGCCATGCTTGGGCCCCTTTCTATTATTGTGTACTTTATCTGGATGTTGGCTTTAATATTTCTATTGTTCTGAGTTGCATGCAAGTTCCTGCGAAAGGTGTTTTCACATACGCTTATTGGGTTCGAGCTTCAACGCTCCAACCTGAGCGGGCCCGTTCACGTTCTCGCCCCAAGTATAATGGGAAGCGGGGCGTGACAGGTTTTTGTGGTGGCCCATGCAGGTCATGCATTAGCAAAACTTCAGTACAATGGAAATACTAACAATGGCAAAAAAACGTCTAGATTTATCTCGTACACAACTTAACCAAGTTCGTTTCTCAGCATGGCAGGAGGACACCACACCAGAAATGGAAATGGGACCGATAATGCAGCTAACAGAAATGCTGATATCAATGTAGTCCTCGGAGTTATCAGGGGAATGCTGGAAGTCCAGCAACAGCTGATTCAGCAAGGACAACAACCTGCTCAGAATGCACCACCGCCACCCCCTCGAGCTGAACCAGGAGTTAGACAATTCCATGAATTGCAGCCCAAGAGCTTCTCTGGAAAAGAAGGGCCTCTAGGAGCTGATGAATGGGTTCAAGCGACTGAAGATAAGCTGAGTGCTACACGTATCCCACAGGCTGGATGGGTTGACGTGGCAAAACTACAACTAACCGACAATGCCAGGAGCTGGTGGCAACTGGAGGAGAAACGTCTGGTCAGACCGATCTCTTAGGGAATGTTTAGGGAAAGGTTCGATGCTAAATACTTTCCCAAGGCAGCCAAGAGAGAGCTTCAACAACGTTTCGATAACCTGGTCCAAGGAGATATGACTGTGGATGAGTATGAGGCTGAGTTTGCCATGCTTAGCCGTTTTGCACCTCATATGGTAGAAGACCCTGAAGATTGTGCATTTCAGTTTCGCAAGGGCCTGAATAGCAAGGTCCAAGCCTCGATGACCTCGGCAAGACCGACGACACTTCAAGATGTTCTGGATTGTGCACGTGAATATGAGCTTGTAGAGAAACTTCCCGAGGGACCTTCAACTGGAGGAGGCAAGCGTCCCATGGAGCCGCCTAGGATGGTGCCTAGAGGAAAATTTCGACCTCCGCAGACTACACCATTCAAGAGGCCATCTACTTCTGCCGATCGATCGCATCTGACTTGCTACTTCTGTGGCAGGACTGGACACCAGAAGAAAGATTGCAGGAGGATGCTGAACCAGTGTCTGGTATGTGGATCACCCGCACATGCTACGAGAGACTGCCCTCACGGCAAGGACCGTCGACCACCCACTGGAGTACCTGCACCTGTTCAGCGTGCAGTGCCTGCACCTGTTCAGCGAGGAGCACCCGGACCTGCTCAGCGTGGACCACCTCTGATCCCTCAAGATCGAGCTTATCAGCAGGTCCATCAGCCGAAGCGCCAGGCGTTCACAATGACAGCTGCGGAAGCTGAGGCTAAGGATGACGTGATCACAGGTAACATTTATACCTAGCATTTATCTTTTACCAGATATTAATGCTTGTTAGTTAGGTTCTCTTGCTAAGTTTATTATTTTCGTCTTAGGTATTATCTTAGTGGCCTCCCACCCGGCTCTTACTTTATTTGATTCCGGAGCTTCCATGTGTGTTATATCCCAGAAGTTTGTAGTTAAACACTCGATCCCTACCTACTCACTTCCCAAGAGATGGAATATCACAACCGGAGGTGGCATAGTGAGTGTTACCTTGGGATGCAAATCCTGCCCCTTAGTGATTTGCGGACATGAACTTTATGCAGACTTCATGGTCCTGGATACATCCAACTTTGATGCTATTCTCGGTATGGACTGGTTAGGGACTTTCTATGCTACTATCGACTGTCACAAGAAGAAAGTAGTATTCGAAATTCCCAACCATCCGGTGTTCGAATTCATCAATGGTAGCCGTTTGCTCGAGCCTATCAGATTTTGGGCTCAACCGAACGAAGCAATCCTCGTATCTATACAAGTCGAACCGGAGAAGCCTGCAGTGGTTCGAGACTTCGAAGATGTATTTCCAGAAGATATTTCTGGATTGCCGCCTGATCGAGCTTTGGAGTTCAGTATTGATCTGATGCCAAATACTCAACCAATCTCGAAGGCACCTTACTGTATGGCTCCAGCAGAACTCGAAGAGCTACTGAAGCAGTTGGACGATCTGTTGCAGAAAGGATTCATTCATCCCAGTGTGTCTCCCTGTGGTGCACCTGTACTGCTGGTCAAGAAGAAGGACGGATCGAGAAGGATGTGCGTGGATTATCGGGAGCTGAATAATGTCACGGTGAAGAATAAGTACCCGTTACCTCGCATTGATGACATCTTCGATCAACTCGGTGGATCACAAGTTTTCTCGAAGTTGGACCTCAGGAGTGGATATCATCAGGTGAAGGTCAAGAACGAGGATGTCTACAAGACAGCTTTTCGGACCAAGTATGGACACTACGAGTTCGTTGTCATGCCATTCGGTGTGACCAACGCTCCTGCAGTATTCATGAATCTCATGAATCTCATATTCTATGATTTTCTGGATAAATTCGTAGTGATATTCATTGACGAGATATTGATCTATTCGAAGAGCGAGGAAGAGCATGCCGAACATCTGCGGATGGTTTTGGAAACACTTCGCCGTCATCAGTTGTATGCCAAGTACAGCAAATGCGAATTCTGGTTAGACCGGATTGCATTTCTTGGACAAGTGGTATCAGGCGAAGGTATCTCAGTTGACCCAGAGAAGGTTACATCAGTCAGAAATTGGCCTACTCCTCGGTCAGCATCAGACATCCGGAGTTTCCTAGGATTGGCAGGCTACTACCGTCGATTCATTCAGGATTTCTCGAGGATAGCAGAGCCCATGACTCGACTGACGAGGAAGGACGTCAAGTATGTTTGGTCAGACACTTGCGAGCAAGCATTTGGGACTTTGAAGGCAAAGCTCACATCTGCACCAGTTCTGGCTATTCCAGATAGGACTGGAGGATTCGAGATCTTTTGTGATGCCTCGGGCAAAGGTCATGGATGTGTTCTGCATCAACACGGTCATGTAGTCGCTTATGCTTCTCGGCAGTTGAAGATTCACGAGAAGAATTACCCGACTCACGACTTGGAGTTAGCCGCTGTTATCTTCGCTTTGAAGATTTGGAGACATTTCTTACTAAGTGAGAAAGTGAAGATTTTCACTGATCACAAAAGTTTGAAATATATTTTCACCCAGAAGGAGTTGAATATGAGACAGCGCAGGTGGTTAGAGCTGATGGCTGATTACGACATCGACCTTCAGTATCATCCAGGGAAGGTTAATGTTGTACCGGATGCTTTGAGCAGACTTCCAGCAGTCATGACTCTCACAGTTCAGTGGAGGTTACAACAAGATCTGTGTGAGATGAGCACAGAGGTTGTGATACCTAGAGTCACATCATCGTTGATGAATATGCAGATTCAGTCGACGATAGTGGATCGGATCAAAGCCGCACAGTCTGGAGATGCTAAACTACAGAAGATTCGAGTACAAGTTGAAGCTGGACTTCGGACGGACTTTATCATTCATGACGATGGTTCCTTAAGATACGGCAGTAGGATCTGCGTACCTTCTGGTGATATTAGAGATGAGTTGATGAATGAAGCTCATAGCTCTCCCTATTCCATTCATCCTGGCGGTACCAAGATGTACAAGGATCTCCGTCTGAATTTTTGGTGGCACGGTATGAAGAGGAGCGTAGCTCGTAGCGTCGCCAAATGTCTTGTGTGTCAGCAGGTGAAGGCTGAACACCATCGCGTTGCCGGATTACTTCAACCTCTGCCGATTCCGGAGTGGAAGTGGCAGCACATCACCATGGATTTTGTAACTGGACTACCTCGGAGCACCAAGCAGAATGACGCGATTTGGGTTATCGTTGAATGATTAACCAAGTCCGCGCATTTCAAACCTTTCCGAGTAGGACAAGCTACGGAGATACTTGCGAAGAAGTATATGGAGGTAAAATATATTTCTTATACCTTTATAGCTTCTTTTTAGTATACGTCGTGATGTGAAACGATAATCGTGCAGGAGATTGTACGATTATATGGAGTTCCCGTGAGTATCGTCTCCGACCGGGACACGAGATTCACGTCTCAATTCTGGAAGAGTTTGCAGACGAATTTGGGTACCAGTCTGAAATTCAGTACTGCGTATCACCCACAGACTGATGGACAGTCGGAACGCACTATCCAGATATTGGAGGACATGTTGAGAGCTTGCATGTTGGATCTCAAGGGTTCGTGGGAGGATCATCTGCACCTAGTGGAATTCTCCTACAACAACAGCTACCAGGCGAGCATTGGCATGGCGCCATTTGCTGCTCTCTATGGAAGGAAATGTCGATCCCCGCTGAGTTGGGATGACGTTGGTGATAGAGAACTGTTGGGACCAGAGATGATAGTTGAGGCTGTGGATGTTGTGCGTGATATCAGAGACAAGCTTCGGATTGCTCAGGACCGTTACAAGCATTGGGCAGATGCTAAACGACGTCCACTAGAGTTTCAGCCTGGAGATCATGTGTTCCTTAAGATCTCACCGAATCGAGGAGTGATTCGCTTTGGTAAGCGAGGCAAGCTTAGTCCGAGATATATTGGACCTTTCGATGTGCTAGAGCGAGTTGGAGAGGTAGCTTATCGCTTAGCACAACCACCATCTTTAGTGGGAATACATGATGTCTTTCATGTGTCCCAGCTGCGTCGTTATATCAGCGACCCCTCTCACGCTGTGGACTACTCAGAGATCACAGTTCGACCAGATTTGACGTACGAACAACAACCGGTGGAGATCTTAGATCGACGTCAGAAAGTCTTCAGGACCAAGACTGTTGATCTAGTCAGAGTAATGTGACGTCGCGACTCGCCAGGAGAATCTACCTGGGAGTGGGAAGATGAGATACGCGAGCGTTATCCATATTTATTTCCTGCACCTTAGTTGATAGGAATTCCGAGGACGGAATTTTCTTAAGGTGGGTAGAATGTAACGGCCGGTATTTTTAGCCGGGTTTTAGTCCCTGTGTATCGGTATTTTCTTTCGGACAGCTGGATTATTTTTGTCCATATGTTTCGTGTTGCGCGTGTGCGACTTTATTTTTTTCGTCTTTACCGTATCGTTGTTAATTGACCGCCAAGTTTAACTAAAAACTTAATTTAATTTTATTAATTAAGTCTTAATCACTTTTTTTATTTTAATAATTATTTTTTAAAAAATAACACTTAAATAATGTTTCATCCAACTGTTTCATTCACGTTCTTTTAACAAATTAAAAGGGGAAGTGAAACACGTTATTCATAGCCAGATGCATGCTCTAGCTTAAGTCATCAAACATCATTAATACACATCCTAATCCAACACCTAATAACATTAAAATTGTTCCCAGCTAACTCCTTCTTAAGGCAACATTTCCTCTACAAACCCACGGTCTTCATCTCTGCTAATCATCTGATAACCCACCGTCTTCATTCCTGCACAAAAACCATCTACAAATCTTTTTTTCAATTTCAGCAAACTACCCATACACAAAAACCAATTTTCCAACCCAAATTGTCATCACAATCCACACCAAGAAATCAAAACAGAATCCACCATCCACACCAAAACCCCAGATCTGAAAACCAATTCAGATTCTTACAAGATCAAACACAAATCGAAGCCAAATTTCAGATCCAAAAACAAACTCCAAAATTCAAATCAGAGAAAGGATAACTTTAGATCTGAAGTTTAAAAAAAACAAATCAACAACCCCCTTCTTCTTCATCTCCTTCCTCCTCCCCTTGGCCACCACCAACCCACAGCCGCGCGCGCCCAACAGCTGAAGCCGCCGGCCTCCCACCTGAGCCGCCGACCGGACCGCCGCCGCCTGCACTAGCCGCCAGCGCGCGCCGCCCGCCGGACCGCCGGACCGCCGCCGCCAGAAGCCCTTGTCGCCGGCGTCTCTTCGCCCTCCTCCCGTGCGTGATTGGGTAAGCACTCCCCCATTGATTTATCCTGCTGCAACTTGAAACTACTTAAAAAATGAAATGAAGAATAACAGAAAGAGAAATGAGAAGCTGAGATTGGAAAGAAAGTGAGAGGGTGACAGGGGGATAATAATAAGAACTGTTGATTTTATATAAAATGAATAGAGTAGGTGGCAGCCTTACTCTTAGGGTAGTAATGAAAGAGAGTTGTGATGAGAGAGAGTGTGAGTCATATAATGTTAAATGTTAACCATGTTACTTTACCCACATGGTCAAACTTAGTTGGTGAAATATTAATACCATGTTTAGCCAGGTGATTAGCCTAGTTTATTAAATTATTTGTTAATGCTAGTTAGTTATTAACAGTAATTAGTATTAATTTATTGTTAAACTGATTTTAGCATGTTAACAAAATTGTAAATGATGTTAGGATAATAAAACTAGAATAAAATAATGTGTACCATGTTTATATAACCCAGTATAACCGCCACTCTAGCCAGTGAACCCCATAAAATTAGATGAACCCAGTTTAGGACTCAACTTAATTTTGTGCTTAACTCGCAATAAATCTAATTCGTTAATTCTCATTTTCGGCACTTTCACTAATTATAATAAATATTATTATTTAATGACGCAGATACGACGCGAACTTTCCTACCGTTACTCGGACCACCTAAACTGTCCCAGTCAGGCAAGCGTGCAGTTATTTATGATTTTGTGCTATCTGTTGTTGTACACTGAATTGCTGACACAAACACATTTTGTTTAGAAATGCTAGACGTAAACTCGTGTGCGTGTGTGTGGACCCCTTAATAATCAAAATGAACGCACTTTGTGAATGGTAATGTTTCTGGACATGTATGGTTAATTTTAGAACTGTTGATACTTATATAATGTTAAATGCCATTGGCTCTCGTAGTTAAATGCCGTTGGCTCTCGTAGTTAAATGCCGTTGGCTCTCGTAGTTAAATGCCGTTGGCTCTCGTAGTTAAATGCCGTTGGCTCTCGTAGTTAAATGCCGTTGGCTACCGATGTTACATGCCGTTGGCTACCGATGTTACATGCCGTTGGATACCGATGTTACCATGCCGTTGGCTACCAGTTGCCGTTGGCTATCAGATGTTACTTGTCGTTGGCTATTAGTTAATCTCGTCGGTCACATGTGATTACGTTACATGCGACTAGTCTGGACTCGTGTTTCAGTATATGACGGATTAGCATCCTGGCACGTGATCCAGGAAGTACACGTGGGTGGGGTTGGTTCCCAGGCACTAGCCGGTAGTAAACGGATCGCCTTCGGGGGCACTTGAAGGTGTATTTATTTACTATTCGTCTAACGGCGGGAATCTTATTCACGGACTTGCACACACAGTTAAATAATTGAAAAAGAAAGTTAATTACAGACTGATGTTACATTGCTCAACTGCCATGTTAATTTTTACAACTGAAATGCCATGCTAATGTAACTTGTTGCTTTAACTACCATGCTAGTGTAACTTTTCATAATTGTTTTTAACTGCTTCAGTTCTTTGAAATACATGCTAGTGTAAATTCTTTTAACTGCTGTAAAACTGCCGTGTATATATATATATATATATATATATATATATATATATATATATATAAAACTTGTTATATATATATATCTTGCCTTGGGTCATCTGACATCTGCTTGCAGACCCTTGCTGACATACATTCATGTTGTTTGAATGTATGTCAGGTTACGAGACAGGTTATCTGGAGGACGAGTTGCTGGATCAGAGTGATCCAATAGACCAGGATTCTGCTGATCCTGAAGTCCACCCTACCGTGGAGTAGTGCTGATTATCACCGTTGCAGCTATTTACTTTCACCGCTGTTGTTTGTAGGGTGTGTACCCACTTTATCTGTATCGCTATCGTTGTAGGCCATGCTTGGGCCCCTTTCTATTATTGTGTACTTTATCTGGATATTGGCTTTAATATTTCTATTGTTCTGAGTTGCATGCAAGTTCCTGCGAAAGGTATTTTCACAGACGCTTATTGGGTTCGAGCTTCAACGCTCCAACCTGAGTAGGCCCATTCGCGTTCTCGCCCCAAGTATAATGGGAAGCAGGGCGTGACATTACCCAAAGAAGAAAGAAGAGAAGTATAATGGAAAAAGGACGAAGCATTGGAAAGGGAAGAAAAAGAAAAATCATGTTTTGTTGGAACTTGGGATGAGTCTTCATCCAATGTCTCAAGCGAGAGTGAAGACGATGATGAGCGCACTTTCACATCCATTGTTGTTGCCAAGCGCAATCTCGCGGAATGGGAAATGCCAGAGTGTCTAATGGCATTTGAAGAAGAGTCCACATCCTCAAGCTCCCTTTTTTGTTTTTCTCTCTCATCCGATCGATTTTCCTCGTCTTCCTCCTTCGAACGTCAACCGTCTCTTAGTCTTCCTCGTCGATTCGGAGATCCTACCCGTCGATTTCCTTCCTGTTCACTCGATCAAGAGTTTGGATCTCTCCACCTCCATCGTTCGTCGTGGATTTGGTATATCTCTCGTGTTTTCTTTCGATCGTGCTCTATCTTTTTTGTTGTTCTCTTGATTCGTGCGATTGCTCCTCCCAAGATCCCTTCGTCTTCCAAAGGGAAGCCGTTGTTCCTAGGAAGCTTAGGAACCCTAAACCCATTGCTGCAGCACCCAAGAAAATCCCCTATAAAGCCTGCACCAAATTTGTGCAACCCCTCTCCGATGTTTCGTATGCTTCTGATTCTACTTCTTCTTCCTCCGAAGAAGAAGAGTTTGTTGAGTATTGGTGTTTCATACCAATGTTATTTTGATGATGATCACAACATTATCTTGTTGCTAATGACTCTCTTGTTTTAGTCTCATAGTTAACATTTCAAGAATATCATTTTTGGAGACTAAACACTTGGTGTAAGAATGGACATCAAGTGGAGAAGGGCCAAATCTTGGACTCAACGGGTGCCAAAGCTTGGAGATGATGGGGAGCATCAAGGCATTAAGATTGAAGCCATAGACTCTAATAAAAGCAATGTAATCCATGTAATATTTCATTTATTGCTTTCTCTCTTTTTGAGTCTAAATTTAATGTAATGCCTTGATAGATGGTCTACTCATTCATGCACATGCATTTAACCATCTTAGTGAGCCTTAGGATTATCATATAATCCAACCTAATAGGTTCATCTTGTCCAAAGACTCAATTGGAGTCTATGGCTCTCCTACAGTCGCCTGCTGAAGGTTTTACAGTCGACTGGGTGATTCCAGTCACCTGTCGAGCCTTCTACAATCGACTGTGGTGCACTGCTCACGTCAACTTATTATTGACTCTACTTGATCTTTTCGTAACAGTCGACTGATGAAGTATTTACAGTCACCTGTATATTTACAGTCGCCTGTGAAATGGTCAACAGTCGTCTGAAAGGCGTAAGTGAGAAGATTGCTTCTCTCTACTTTATTCCATCTCATGCAGCAGTCGACTGATGAAGGATAAACAGTCGCATGTCTATTTTACAGTCGTATGTCATTTTTTCTTCAGTCGCCTGTTTGCATACTGGGAGTAAATTGCAACTCTCTGTTTTATTCCATCCCCTGCAGCAGTCGCCTGATGAAGGATATACAGTCGACTGTCTGTTTACAGTCGACCGTGTAGTCTTCTATAGTCGACTGTCATGGCTCAGATTATAGCCGTTGGGAATTATATAACCGTTGGACAGTCGACTGTCATTTGTTCATCAATCGACTGTCAGTGACATTTTTGCCCAGAATCTAGCCGTTGCAGCTTTATGTTTTTGGCTGTTTCCTTGGCTTTTGAGAGTTCCTATATGGTTCCTATATATATGAGAGGGCTGAGTTCATTGGAACTTCTGGATGCTATTGAAAATATTTAGAGATTAATTAAGCCACTCTCAAACTCTCTCATTTCCCTCTTAGAGCTCATTCTCTCCTTCATGCATTGAAGTCAAGCTCAAAAGAAATCATCCAAGTGCATTTCTAGCAAATCTCATCACTTGGAGATCATCTTCCATGCCTTGCATTCATTTATGAGTAAGTTCATCTCAAGGCATAGGTAAGAGTATTTGTTTTACTTTGTGAGAGCTAGTTACTCTATGTGTGAGAGTATAACCTTCTGTGTGAGGGTTGGTTGAGATCTCTCTGTGTGAGAGTTTGAGTCTCTATGTGTGAGAGCATAAGTCTTTCTGTATGAAAGCAAGGATATCTCTTTGTGGGAATCCTAAATCCTCTGTGTGAGGTCTCTCTGTGTGAGAGTAAGGATTTCTCTGTGTGAGGAACCAAATCCTCTGTGTGAGGTATCTCTGTGTGAGATTGTATTCACTTCTCTGTGTGAGAATTATAGTGGATATTGATGTGGCTCGACATACCCAAGTTTAGGGAACCAGTGTAACTTCTCGTGTTTCCGTTTGGATTTTTATGGTGTTTAAATTCCTCTTGCTTTTATAATTCTGCATTTGCAAGTTTAATTTTTAAATACGCAATTTGTGACATTACACTATTCACCCCCCTCTAGTGTGTTGTTGTTAGTATTGCAAGGGTAAGGCGATCTTTACAATTGGTATCAGAGCGAGATTATAGCATATTACAATGATGGCATTCAACGCTACATCAGCGTCTCATGAAGAAGGTCACTCTACCGTTCGACACCCGCTCTTCAACGGAACCAACTACCCAAGTTGGAAGATCGGGATGATGATCTACATGAAGGGTCAAGACCTTTGGGACATCACAGAGTTTCCATTTGAGGATCCTACTTCACCTGCGGCTTCACGAACTAAGGCGGTGAAGGACTCGATCAAAGTCAATGTGAGGGCTATGAATGCATTCCATTGCGCCCTCACTTCAAATGAGTTCAACTGCATCTCTATGTGCAAAACGACGAACGAAATTTGGTATACATTGGAGATTTTTCATGAATGGACTTCGAATGTAAAGAAATCTAAACAATGTGTATTTAAATCTAAATATGAGTTGTTTAAGATGCAGGAAGATGAAAACATCGTAGAGATGTTCACAAAGTTCACAGAAATTGTGAACGCTTTGAAAGGATTTGGGAAGGTGATTTCCCAAGAGGATCGACTGGAGAAGATCCTTGACTCTCTTACACCCAAATGGGGGTCAAGGCCAACAGGATTGTGGAGTCTAACGACATATCCATACATACCATTGAGGAGTGCGTTGGGAATCTCATGGCATACGAAGTGAAGCTTCAATACAAGAATGAGATTCAACCAACCAAGCCCGAGAAGCCAGAGAAGTAAAAGGGGGTTGCATTCCATGCCAAGGAGGAGCCAATCAAATGGAGGAAGAAATTCCATCGAGAAGCTCCTAGTAAAGAAGATGAAGAAGATGAGGCTAGTGGAGATGAAATCGTGGAGCTTGCCAAGCAACTAAGAGCATTCATCAAAAGCAAGGAAGGTAAATCTTCTTCAAAGTTTGCCTCTAATTCTAACAATCCGATTTGTTTCAATTGTAGAGGAAAAGGTCATCTCTCCACCGAATGCCCGTCCAAACCCACCAACGAGACTTATAAGGGTAAAGGGAAGAAGTATTGGAAAGGCAAGTCCAAGTTCAAGAACCAAAAGAAGGGACTTGTCGGCACATTTGATGACTCCGATGAGGACACATCAAGTGATGAAGAAGAGGATGACAAGGAGCGAGCTCATATGTGCTTCACGGCTTTTGATGATTTTTCATCAATCTCCTCGAGTTCAAGCGATGAAGAGGTGGAGGCGTGGCTCAATCCCAACGAGGAAATGTGCTTCATGGCAATGTGGGAAGAGTCTTCGTCAAGCTTTAGCGAGGAGGAAAGCGATGAGGAAGTTGAGGAGAAGAAGCTATCCTACGAGGAGCTCGAATACCGCTTCAACGTGGTCTCCAATAGGGCAAGTAAGTGCATCGACTCATATGCTAAATTGAAAGCAAAATTAAAAAATGCTATGAGTAGGTTGCATGCCTTAGAATCTACTAGTGTAAATGATGATGATGCTTTGCATGTTTGTGACACTAGTGTGAGAGACACACTTCTCTCTCAAGTTAAGGATTTGAGCATAACCAATGAAAAATTAGTAGCTTAAAACCTTAGCTTAAAAACTCGCATTCAACAACTTACGTTGAAATGCAAAGAGAAATCCCAAAAGCTCAAAATCTTTGTTTATTCTAGGGATTCACTCCACGTTTTGCTTGAAAAACAACATCCGACAAACCATAGAGGAGGTTTGGGATACACTCCAAAGGTGGTTACCAAACCCACCTCTAATTCTTCATTTGGTGCAAATTCAAGAAATATTACAAATGCACCTAAGAAGAATCACCATGCCTTCTTGTATAATAATAACACCTACAAGAAACATGTAATCCACAAGGTGGTAAGGAAAAATGAAAATCCTTCATTTTTTGTGAAGAAGCAAAATCATCATTCTATGCATGCCAAGAAATTTATTTCTACACCTAAGCATGCCACATCCACCCCTCTTGCAAAGGCAAAACCCTTGCCCAGGAAATCCTTGAGTTTATGAATTCCCACTAAGTGTAGTGTGCAAGAGAGGGATAGTTACATCAACTCTCTAGTTAAGGATGTGATCACTCATGTGATTACATTGGAAAATTAAACTCCTCTTGGGTTTGGTTTCCTAGTGTTTAGTTCCTCACACATATGCATATTGCTTGGGTATTGTGCTTCATACCCATTGTTTGTGTGTGTTTCATGATTTTTGAAAATGTTTTCAAATTTATTTTTCATGAAAATGGGGACCTTGGGGAATACATTGTAATGCATGAATTCATTAATCCATATGTATGACAATGGGGGAGTTAATTATTGTTGTATATTTAAAATATTTTTAAAAACATATTTTAACTCTCATTTTGGGTTTTGATAAAGATCATTAATTACAATTGGTTATTATGGCCTTGATCTTAACCCATTGATATTACCAACCTGTTATATTATATTTTTTTGGCAATGTCATTATGTATCAATGCAGCTTGATTTTTCCATATCTATTGCTTTGATACACTTTAGGCACATGGCTCCAATTAATGTTTTCAATTGGTAAAGAAGATTATCTTTCAAGATTCTTTTTCTACAATTGGTATTATCTCAATTGTTAGAGATTGTGTATCTCCTTCTTTACAATTGGTATTAGATCCTAAAAGTCAAAAATTTGACCATTTCTATGATCTAAGGAGAGCATGGGATAGTGATTGATACCCACTAAATTTTACAAATTTGGTATCATACATCTCCTTATATCTTGCATATCGTCACATCTTTGATTAAGATGACAAGGTGGGATATTTTTTATGTCCACCTTTTTGACGATATCAAGGGGAAGAGATATATGCATTATGTAAATCGTGTATTTCATACATATGCATATTGGGAGAGAGATATATCTATGGGGAGAGATATGTGGGATTATATAAATCATTCATGTGTGCATGTTATTTTCTTATTGCAATTGGTTTATGTAATCCATGCCTATTATATGTCACCATGGTTTCTCATTATTTCATTCGGTATAATGAGTATTCTTATTTGTGTATCTCATTTTACAATTGGTGCATATAAGTAGGGGGGAGCTTATTAGCATTGTGCTTTATTTCATTATGTTTTATATAATGTGTGTCATCATCAAAAGGGGGAGATTGTTGAGTATTGGTGTTTCATACCAATGTTATTTTGATGATGATCACAACATTATGTTGTTGCTAATGACTTTCTTGTTTTAGTCTCATAGTTAACATTTCAAGAATATCATTTTTGGAGACTAAACACTTGGTGTAAGGATGGACATCAAGTGGAGAAGGGTCAAAGCTTGGACTCAAGGGGTGCCAAAGCTTGGAGATGATGGGGAGCATCAAGGCATCAAGATTGAAGCCATAGACTCTAAGGAAAGCAATGTAATCCATGTAATATTTCATTTAAGTTTTTCTCTCTTTCTGAGTCTAAGTTTAATGTAACGCCTTGATAGATGGTCTACTCATTCATGCACATACATTTAACCATCTTAGTGAGCCTTAGGATTATCATAGAATCCAACCTAATAGGTTCATCTTGCCCAAAGACTCAATTGGAGTCTCTGGCTCTCCTACAGTCGCCTGCTGAAGGTTTTACAGTCGACTGGGTGATTCCAGTCGCCTGTCGAGCCTTCTACAGTCGACTGTGGTGCACTGCTCAAGTCAACTTATTATTAACGCTACTTGAACTTTTCGCATCAGTCGACTGATGAAGTATTTACAGTAGCTTGTATATTTACAGTCGCCTGTGAAATGGTCAACAGTCGTCTGAAAGGCGTAAGTGAGAAGGTTGCTTCTTTCTTCTTTATTCCATCTTCTACAGCAGTCGACTGATGAAGGATAAACAGTCGCCTATCTATTTTACAGTCAACTGTCATTTGTTCTTCCGTCGCCTGTATGCATATTGGGAGTAAGTTGCAACTCTCTGTTTTATTCCATCCCTTACAGCAGTTGCCTGATGAAGAATGTACAATCGACTGTCTGTTTTACAGTCGACTGTGTAGTATTCTACAGTCGACTATCATGGCTCAGATTATAGCCGTTGGGAATTATATCGATATTGGACAGTCGACTGTCATTTGTTTATCAATCGACTGTCGGTGACATTTTTACCCAGAATCTAGCCGTTGCAGCGTTTTGTTTTTAGCTGTTTCATTGGCTTTTGAGAGTTCCTATATGGTTCCTATATATATGAGAGGGCTGACTTCATTGGAACTTCTGGATGCTATTGAAAATCTTTAGAGATTAATTAAGCCACTCTCAAACTCTCTCATTTCCCTCTTAGAGCTCATTCTCTCCTTCATGCATTGAATTCAAGCTCATAAGAAATCATCCAAGTGCATTTCTAGCAAATCTTATCACTGATCATCTTCCATGCCTTGCATTCATTTATGAGTAAGTTCATCTCTAGGCATAGGTAAGAGTATTTTTTTTACTTTGTTATTTCATTGAAACCTTAGCTTTCTGTGTGAGAGCTAGTTACTCTCTGTGTGAGAGTATAACCTTCTGTGTGGGTGTTGGTTGAGATCTCTTTGTGTGAGAGTTTGAGTCTCTCTGTGTGAGAGCATACGTTTTTCTGTGTGAAAGTAAGGATATCTCTTTGTGGGAATCATAAATCCTCTGTGTGAGGTCTCTCTGTTTGAGAGTAAGGATTTCTCTGTGTGAGGATCCAAATCCTCTGTGGGAGATATCTCTGTGTGAGATTGTATTCACTTCTCTGTGTGAGAATTATACTGGATATTGGTGTGGATGGACGTACCCAAGTTTGGGGAACCAGGGTAACTTCTCGTGTTTGCGTTTGGATTTTTGTGGTGTTTAAATTCCTCTTGCATTTATAATTCCGCATTTGCAAGTTTAATTTTTAAAAACGCAATTTGTGCCATTACACTATTCACCACTCCTCTAGTGTGTTGTTGTTAGTATTGCAATGCTAATGCGATCCTTACAGAGTTCGTTTAGCCCCTTCAGAAGCATCAGCGTAAAACCATTGGTGTTCACATCAATGAGCCTACCGCTGAAACTGATTCCACTCGTGTGGCTGCTGACACCCACCTAGAGTCTATTCCCACTGAAACCCAAGGCCAAGATCCACCCAGGCCTTCTCTTGCTGATCCTCTAGGCCACATTTGCCAGGACAATTCTTTTTTGGCCAAATTTCATGCTATGCTTGGGATCAAGCTCCTTCGTGAGCGATTCATTATTTATCAGGCCTTCACCTCTGAGAGACTTTCCGAGATCCTCACGTCGACCCATTTGGTCGATTTGTTTCGATACTCTCATGTGGACTCCCCTCATGCCTATCCATTCCTTGCCATGCTATTTTATGCCAACCGCATTCGCGGTGAATATGCTGACACGTGTGTCATTGACACCGTTGTTCAGGGGACTCATATCAGGCTTGACCCCACTCTTTTAGGAACCATTCTTAGGATTCCTTCCTCTGGCTCCTTGCCAGCTGATATTTCACTCTCTGACGTTGTTGATCTTGATCAGATTGTCCTTCAAGACATGTTCTATGTGATTCCTTCATATCTCTCCTCTGGCATTAGGGCTTCCATGTTTTCTGCTCGAGGTTGAACTGTTCACCTAGTGGTGAAGTCCAACATCTTACCGAAATATGGCTCCTCTGATCAGCCTTCTCACGAGATCCTTCGATGCATGTATGCCATCTTCTCTGGCATGTCTGTGAACTGGGCTGAGGTCCTCCTTGATTGGATGGACATGGTCAAGTTCACTACTGCTTCCTCTCATATTCCATATGGAGGACTCCTCACTCTTGTCTTTTGCCATTTCGGGATCGATCTGTCCCCATATGAGCCCATGCCTCTTGGCCCTCGTCTGGATGCATCTTCAAAGTCGAAGTCCTATTTGGCTCTGCAGAAGGCATCAAAGAAGAGGCAGTATTCTTCAGCCCCGTCTTCATCCACCGTGCTACCTACTGATCAGCCCTCTTCATTTGCTTCACCCTCTCATGATCTATTGGACGAGAAGGTTTCTGGTCTTTATGAGCTACTCCATCTGATGTTCCAGCATCAGAGCATTCCCTTCCCCTACCCATCTCCAGGCTTTTGTACCATTACCTCAGCCTTCTCAGCATCCTCCTCCAATCATCACTGAGTTTCCTGACCCTACTGTTGATACTTCTTCTGAGCCGGTTACTTCTCCGAATCCTCAAGATGTCTCCGCTGCCATTGCTGCTGCTCCCATACCGAGGATATTTCTGATGATCCAGAGGCCCAGGACTTCCGTGTTGAGTTGGCTACTCCCGTACACTCCTCTGCAGCTGATCTGGATTGACGCTTCATGAAGACTTCTCACCTTAGGCCTAGATTTTTTTGTTAGGGTTGAGAGCTTGAGTGTTTGTCAATATTTTTTTTGATTATACTGATAGATGATGATGTATATGGAGTTGATTTTCTCTTTTTTACTCCTGGTTTACTTTTTGATGGATGTGGGGTGGTCTGTTATTCTGTGTACTCCATGTATCTTTGGTGTGTGTGTGTGTGTGCGCGCGCGCGCACAAATGTGCCTACGCACGTGCGCAGGCAGAATTACCTGCGAACACCTCCTCTGTTCGGGGTTTTCAAGTATTTTTTTGAATTTTTTTGCAGTAGGTATATAAACTTGTTATGTAGCTTCCTACAAAATTTCAGCTCAAACAAATACCATTTGGGTATCGAAACATCCATCACAAAAACGTTGCGCAAAACTATCCAGAATTCTGGACAGTTTTGCGCAACGTTTTTGTGATGGATGTTTCGATACCCAAATAGTGTTTGTTTGACTTGAAATTTTATGGGAAGCTACATAACACGTATATCTACCTACTGCAAAAAAATTCAAAAAATACTAAAAACCCCCGAACAGAGGGGGGCGTGCGCAGGTAATTCTGCATGCGCACGTTCTTAGGTACATTTTTGGGATGTGTGTGTGTGATGTGTCTCTTTGTATCTCTATATTATATATTGTGCTCTATTGTGTATTCATTGTACAAATGTGTCTCTCTCGGTGCTCTATTATATACATGATGTGATGTAAGACATTTTCTTGCCTTTGAAATGTTGATATTGGATTCTCGTTCCTTTAGTCAACTAAAATTTTTTTGTTGATGATTTTTTGGTATATATCATTGTGATGCACCTTCGTGTTCTCTCGATTTTATTGTGGTATCACATTAAATATATATCACATTCTTTAGACTCTCATGATTGTATTAGTACTTATTTAGCACTATTGTTGTTGTTTTCTACTCCCACTTTTTTGGATAATGCCATAGGGGGAGAGAAATAAACATATCATAATTTTGTGTTAAGTAAATTCTAAACTTGAATCTAAGATTGAAGTTTCCTTATATTCAGGGGGTAAGATATAATGAACTTGGATTATAAAATCCTAAATTTCTAGCATTGAAATCATTTCATTCATGCATATCTTACATGTTGCTTCAATAGATCTATAAATGCCCTTATGAATATTGACTAACTTGATTGGCATCTATGTAGGGGAGTAAGTATTCCTTAAGCACAAATATTTAACTTTTTGTTTTTGTTTGTTTGTCATCATCAAAAGGGGGGAGAATGTTGAGTATTGGACTTCTCCCTACTTGGTGTTGATGATGAGTAAACATAAATACTTGTGACTAATCCCCTATTTGCAGTTAGTCCATTATCTAAGCATATCATGAAGATTAATTAGCAATGGATGTCACTTAAGGATCAATCAAAGCATGAAAAGTGGATTGGATGATCAAAGATGATGAATGAAGCTCCTAGAAGACTTCAAGCACATTCTTTGGAAAGAAGAGAGGCTAATACAAGATGTAATCTTTTTATTCTCTTCTAGTATGTAGCTTAGAAGTAGAACTATTTTTGAGCACACACACATCTTTATTTCTGTCCTAGGAAATCATTAGACCACATTTTCTTGGCCTCCAATTCATATTTCTCAAGCATGTGCATTTTGGATTTCAACAGGCGACTGCTGAACGTCTAATAGGCGCCTGTCTCCAAACAGTCGCCTGTGATTTGTTCTACAGTCGTCTGTTTTGCACATACTTTATCGTTTGGTTTTTGGGCCTTCATCTATAACTTTCATCAGGCGACTGTTGTACAATGTACATGCACATGTCCAAGTTACAGGCACATGTGACTTGTTAGTCAGTCGAATGTCTCTCTCTTACCCAAAAAGAATTTTCTTATCTTCATTCGGCCAGACGACTGATGTTGACCTGACAGTCTCCTGCCCATAGCACATGTGACGGTGTATGCTTCTTCAGTCGCCTGTCGATACTTGTCTTAACACTTGGTGTTTGACAAGTTTTGCAAGTTTCGGCCAGACGACTGATATTGGTTTCACAGTCGCCTATCCATAGTAAAGTCGAATGTGTATTCCACATCAGTTGCCTATCATGTCTTCCCAAAACTTCTTAAGTTTTCTCAACTTACTCAAGTTTCGATCAGTGACCTGTAGAAGGTTTCTTAGTCGCCTGTTTGGTTTACAGGCACCTGTCAGACATTCATCAGTCGACTATCCTACGTGGTAAGTTACCATTTGAATTCTCACCTATCCTCTGACACAGTGTAGCAGTCGACTGTTGCTTCTTCATCAGTTGATTGTCAAGTGTGTAAATTCTATCCGTTGGCTGTTTCTCCATGAATTTCAAAGGGGTTTTTGGAGATTCTGTTTGAGGGTTTTAGTGAACCTATAAAGAGGGTTTCTATTATTCCATTGAGGGGTTACTCATCTACTTGATCATCTTTTGAAAACCCTAAGCTTTCATCTTCAAGTTTTAAAAGCTCTCAAATCCAAAGCCCTAGATTTCCAATCTCATTCTATCTTGCACTCCAACCTAGAATCAAAGTGATATCCTCTAGGAAATTGGTGGTAACTAGAGAAGGGGCTTTCTCTCTTCTTGGAAGAGACTTCAACACACAACACACTTGCTCCTTCAAATTCTACTTCAAGGCATATGTGATTGTAAGTGTTGCTATTTCATTATTTCATATCTTTCGATATTAGTTTTACTCTCGGTTTGTGAGATTGGTTTGCTTGATCCCAAGTTGTGGGAGTCAAGTACATCGATTGTGTTTCGATTTCACTTGTAGGGTTGCTACAAGTGGGTTTAAATGAAACCTCAAGTTAGGGTTCTAACTTGAATATCCGGAGGTATCCGGGTGGAAGGAACGTATGATTACTGGGAACAAGTCGGGAGTTGACTTGGATAATCCGAACCCTTAAATCATACGTTGTGTTAGTATTGTTTCATTTTGGGTTTATTTATAATTCCGCATTTATTGTTAGTTAGGAATTTAAATTGGTATAACTAACGTTTAAATTTTATAAACACTATTCAACCCCCCTTCTAGTGTTTCCTCATAACCAAGGTCCTTACAAAGGAGAATTGAGATACTTGTGTCATCAGATATTCTCAACCATTTAGATTTTTCATATTTTGATGTCTGTGTTAATTGCATAAATGGTAAATAAACTAATAAAAGGAGATTTGAAGCCTAAAGGACAAATGGCGTCTTAGAAATTATTCATACGGATATTTGCAGACCATTCCCTTTGGTTGCTTGGAATGGTCAGCAATATTTAATAACGTTCCTAGACGACTATTCAAGATATGGCTACATTTATCTCATACATGAAAAATCTCAGTCCTTCGATACGTTCAAAAATTATAAGGCTGAAGTTGAACTCCAAGTCGGCAAAAGGATCAAAACTGTCAGATCTAACCGTGGTGGTGAATACTACGGTAGATATGATGGTTCAAGTGAACAACGTTCAGGACCGTTTGCTAAATTCCTAGAAGAATGCGGCATTGTCCCACAGTACAACATGCTGGGTTTACCCACTATGAATGGTGTTGCTGAAAGACGAAACAGAACGCTTAAAGACATAGTAAGAAGTATGATTAGTCATTCTTCCTTACCAAAAAGACTCTGGGGAGAAGCAATTAAGACTGCAGCTTATATCCTAAACAGGGTCCCAACGAAAGAAACTAATAAAACACCATACGAGCTTTAGACAGGAAAGACACCTAGTCTAAATATATGCATGTATGGGGATGTCTAGCTGGCAAGGCCTTATAGGCCTAATGAAAAGAAACTGGACACACGGACTGTTAGCTGCTATTTCATTGGGTATGCTGAAAGATCAAGTGGTTATAAATTTTACGATTCTACAAATAATAATATTTTTGAGACTGGAAATGCCTGATTTCTTGAGGATGTCGAGTTTGTGGGGGGAGATTTAGGAAGAGATATTGTATTCGAAGAGGAATATGTAGATATTCCCAAGGGTGATCTTGTTCTTGACCAGGATCTCATTCCTGCCCAAGATCAAGACACAAATATTCAAGACAATGTTGTTGCTCCTTCTATTTAGGAAACTATACAAGAAGAACAAACTCTTGCACCTCAAGAAATATTGCCATTAAGGAGATCCACTAGAGAGAGGAGAAGTGCAATATCAAATGATTACATTGCATATCTCCATGAATATGAAGTTGACATTGGAGTGATGGAAGATGATCCAATCAACTTCCGTCAAGCCATAAATGGTTCTAACTCTCTAAAATGGATAGATGCTATGGATGAGGAAATAAAGTCAATGAAGGACAATGACGTTTGGGATCTTGTCCCATTACCTAAAGATGTGAAACCCATTGGTTGCAAATGGATATTGAAAACCAAGAGGGATTCAAAAGGTGATGTGGAAAGATATAAAGCACGTCTTGTTGCAAAGGGCTTTACTCAAAAGGAAGGCATTGATCATAATGAGACTTTCTTTCCAGTTTCTTCGAAAGACTCATTCAGGATAATAATAACATTAGTGGCTCATTTTGATCTTAAGTTACATCAGATGGACGTGAAAACAGCGTTCCTTAACGGGGACATTGATCAGGTAATTTATATAGTGCAACCAGAAAACTTTGTGTCGGGAGACCCAAAGAATATAGTTTGTAAACTTAAGAAATCCATTTATGGACTCAAACATGCATTTCGAAAATGGTATTTTAAGTTTCATCAAGTTATCACTTCATTTGGTTTTGAGATGAATTTGGTTGATGAATGCATATACCATAAGTTCTGTCGGAGTAAATTTACTTTTCTGGTTTTGTATGTCGATGACATTTTACTTGCCAGTGACATTGAAGGCTTATTGCATGAAACCAAGAACATTCTAGCTAAGAATTTTGAGATGAAAGATCTTGGTAATGCACCTTTTGTATTAGGGATCCAAATACACCGAGGTCGTTCTTGAGGTACACTTGGATTATCGCAAAAGGCATACATTGAAAAGGTTCTCCAAAGATTTGGCATGGAAAAATGTAATCCAGAAGATATCTCTGTATCCAAAGTAGACAAGTTTAGTCTCAATCAATGCCCTAAAAGTGATATTGAGAAATAGAAATGAAGGATATTCCTTATTCTTCAGCAGTTGGGAGTATCATGTATGCTCAAGTATGTACGCGTCCAGACTTAGCGTACATTACAGAAATGCTTGGCAGATACTTGAGCAATTGATTCGGGATATAAATTGCATATTTCCCCCATTTCTGGGCATTTTATATGTGTATCATGATTATATTGGCTTTGATACGTGCGTATTCGAGATATTGTGAATTATTAAAGCCTATTCCTATTTTATACATAAAATGTGTTTTATGGACTGATCTTTGCTTCCCTTATTTTTCAGGTACTCCTGGTAATTTTAAGGATTTTCTGAAATTTTTCCAGAATTTTCTGGAGCTTGAAGCTATTTTTTGGGTATTTTGCAAGCCTATAAGGCTATTCTGGATTTTAGAAAAAAGAAAATAAAACAAAATAAAACAAAAAATCAAGGCCTGTGGGCCGGCCCGCTGGCCAGCCCACTTCCACGGCCCGCTCTTTGAGCGGGCCGCTGTGTGTTTTTATTTAAAAATAATAAGACGAAGCAGCCCACGGCCTGCTCTCCTGGGCAGGGCACGCGCTATGCGCGTGCCCGCGCCCAGGCGAGCGGGCGTCCAAGCACCGCGGGTCGGGCGCCCATGCGCCCGACCCGCTACATGTTCAGCAACTTAGGGGGGGCTTTCTTGCGGGGTTTTTGTGGATTTGGGTGCGATTTTCGACCGTTCAATGCCCCTTTTGCAGAACCGAAGTGCTGGGAAGGGGTTTTAACCCGATTTTGGGACTGTTTTCAGCCCTAGTTTTTTTTCTTGCTGAAATTTGGAGTGCTTGGAGGCCATGGGAGGTTAGAAGCTTGGAGGAGGAGCAAATATGAGGAGGCAATGGCTTATTTGTGAGACATCTTGGGTGAAAGCTTTCCTTTTCCTTTTGTATTTTGATATCTCTCTTTTGTATTGAACTTGGGATGAATTTTTATAAGATTCTCATCTTGTTTATTATGATTAAGTAGTGTTAATTTGCTTGGGTTGTGATTCATTGTGATTGGTTGTTAATTATAGCTTTAATTACCTCTTGCCTATTTCAATGTAAATGTTGGATGAATTATTAGGGCACAATTTTATTAGTTAAGACCCAAGAGGGCACACTTTGAGAAAAGTCCATGATCTTATTTTGATTAGTGCCATGATAATGCATTCATCCTTATTGTAAATTATTGTGTTCTTGAATGTTAAATATTCTGATTGAGTTTCCTTAGCCGGATAATCGATTGAGTTTTTTGAGGCATTAGAGCTTGATTGACACCAATCTTAGTGAACCCACAACCCATGCTCTCTCTCTCCTAGTGATCCTAACTCCCCATTTGTCTCTCTAACCCTACTTACTTACGTTAGGAATATAGATCCACCACACGTTTTCCCACTTCCATTCACGTAGCGAGGTGATTGTCTCACGCTATTACCTTTCTTAATCGATAGAACTTGCGAGTGTAGAACGACTTGTCCCTGTGATCCGACCCGGTACTCATCGGTTATAAATTTTATATTGCATTGATGCTCCTACACTTGGGAGTGGAAGGCGTGCTCCCTTTGCGCGTTTTCTGGTTCAATCAAACATCTTGGGTGAAAGCTTTAATTTTCCTTTTGTATTTTGATATCTCTCTTTTGTATTGAACTTGGGATGAATTTTTATAAGATTCTCATCTTGTTTATCATGATTGAGTAGTGTTAATTTGCTTGGATTATGATTCATTGTGATTGGTTGTTAATTATAGCTTTAATTACCTCTTGCCTATTTCAATGTTAATGTTGGATGAATTGTTAGGACACAATTTTATTGGTTAAGACCCAAGAGGGCACACTTTGAGAAAAGTCCATAATCCTATTTTGATTAGTGCCATGATAATGCATCCATCCTTATTGCAAATTATTGTGTTCTTGAATGTTAAATATTCCGATTGAGTTTCCTTTACCGGATGATCGATTGAGTTTTTTGAGGCATTAGAGCTTGATTGACGCCAATCTTAGTGAACCCACAACTCATGCTCTCTCTCTCTCTCCTAGCGATCCAAAGTCCCTATTTGGCTCTCTAACCATACTTACTTAGGTTAGGAATATAGATTCACCACACGTTTTCCCACTTCCATTCACGTAGCGAGGTGATTGTCTCACGCTATTACCTTTCTTAATCGATAGAACTTGCGGGTGTAGAACGACTTGTCCCTGTGATCCGACCCGGTACTCACCGGTTATAAATTTTATATTGCATTGACGCTCCTACGCTACGCTTGGGAGTGGAAGATGTGCTCCCTTTGCGTGTTTTCCGGTTCAATCAATTGGCCCCGTTGCCGGGGACAACGGTTTCTACTATTTGCATTTTTTGATTGATTTTGAAAGTTCTAGTGTGATACTTCTATCTCTTAGTGTTGTGTCTTTTCATTTTATTTGTTTTTCACTTATAGAGTCTTTTGGTTGTTTATTTTCTTTTTCTTGAAAAGAATTTTTGTTTAAAAAACAAAATGACATCATCTTCAGATTTTTTGACATTGATTTGTAGGATATCCCACTCCCGCCATACTTTCATGGTTCGGAGTGGGAGAACCCTCATTTACATATGAAATTTTTTGTTGAGTGGATGTATTCTTGTCTTGGTGGAAATATTTGTGATGATTGCATATATTTTAGATTCTTCCCCTATTCCTTGCAAGATAATGCTAGATTGTGGTTTGATTCATTGTCTCTCGACTCACATTTTACTTGGTTGTCATTTCAGGCTGAATTTCTCCGAGTGTTTTTGCCTACTTTTTTGGAGCAGGTACAGGGGCGACAGGCCATGGAGCAGCATATAACGAGCTTTACCCAAGCTGATGGAGAGACCTACAATCAGGCTTGGCAGAGGTTCAGTGATTTGATGTTTGCGTGCCCACACCATTGTTTCCACGAGGATCATCTTCTTCAGATATTTTATACGGGACTATCACGTTGCTTTCTTCGTGCTTGGGCGGTTTAGTTTGTTTTGAGTTGTGAGTTCATGCGGGTGATTCGAACCCAAAGCCAGGTCATCACTCGTTGGTAGGCCTAACAAGCCACCCGTGGTGGGCAAGTAGCTTAGTCGCCCACTACTCACCGTGTTGACCTCACTCTGTAGTGAGGATTAACTTGAGAGAGCTCCTCCTACACCCTTTACCATTCTGCATGCCAAGTGTTTGGTTGAATGCCAAGCTCGCCTCTTTGCTTGATTGAGCTCCCGAACCCTTGTCCATAGCGTGTAGGGTTGGTAGGTGGCCCCCATACATCATTCACACTCTCTCTCCCATACTTGAACACCCATAAATATAGCGGGCGATTTCTCGCCATCCCGCATCCATTTTTGACCAAACGTGCGATTTCAAACAACTCTTCCCCGTGATCCGACCCGGTACTCACCGGTTATAAATTTTATATTACATTGATGCTCCTACACTTGGGAGTGGAAGGCGCGCTTCCCACACGTGTTTTCCGGTTCAATCATTTGGCGCCGTTGCCGGGGAAGATTGTTTTGAAACTTTTCGCATTTTTGATCGAACTTGGATGTTTTGGGAAAGAATTTCTTTCTATTAGTGTGAGTCTTTTCCGATTCTTTACTTTTCACTTTTTGATTTGAGATTTCTTTATTTTTCACCTTTTGAGTCTTTTTTATTATTTGTTTTTATTTTTTTAAAACATGGCAAGTACTTCAAACTCTCTTGAGTTTGACATACGGGTGACCAAATCCATACCGAGATTCCTTGGTAAGGATGAGGAGATCCCTTACCTATATATTAAGAAGTTTTAGAGTGCTTGCAAGCTTCATTTTGATGGGAACACGTATGCAGAAAATTTTTATCTTAAATTCTTTCCATATTCTTTGGATGGTAGTGCCTTAAAATGGTTTAAAGATTATCTCCCACATCTTATTCCATCATGGCATGTACTAAAGCATAAATTTTGTACGGAGTTTTTTTCCATCTTATAGGACCAAAGTATGGCGAAGAAGAATGGTGAACTTTGCTCAGAGCATCGGTGAGACATTTTTTCAGGCTTGGACGCGATTATCAGAGTTAGTGTACGGTTGTCCAGATCATGGAATTGACATGATGCGTCTTCTTGGATTCTTCATGGAAGGATTGCTTCCGGAGACGCAGGGTTTTGTGGATATGTTGGACAACGACCACTTTTTGAACATGGATGAGAATGCGGCTTGGCATTATTTGGAGTCCTATAAGGAGGAAGATCACACATTGGTTGTGACTCCAAATGAGCCAAGCCATGAAGTTTTGGTCCACCAAGCCCCGGATGAAGAAGTTTTTGTGGATCTCACACCACTGGTAGTTCATGAATTGAGTGCCCCATGCCAAGTAGTTGATGAGGAACCAAGTGTTGGCATGGATGATTTGGTTGAGCTGGTAGAGGAAATTATCATGTCGGCACCTACTATTTCTGCTAGGCCGTGTCAAGTAGTCGTTGAGGAATTGGTCGTTGACATGGTGGAAATAGAGGAGCCGATCGCACACACACTTGGGAGCGAATTAGGCAAGGAGTATTGTTCTTTTGTTGATGAGCCCGAAGAAGAGTCAAGCGAGGTTGAGTTTATACCACATGCTATCATGGATCCCGAGCTTTCCTTTCCTTCGGTAGTTTCTATGGAGATATCACTTCCTCCCCCGATTGATGTTGAATGCCGCGGGGATGAGCTACAAACCACATCATATTTAACCATCCAGGGAGTTTTCTCACACATTCATCATACTTTTCATTCTGTATTTTATATTGATGACTATGTGTGGAAGTTGTTTTTTGGGAGTGCGTCCCCATCTCTCTCTTACACAACCCGTCTCTTTCCTTATATAGGTACACACTTTGAGGAGATGCTTGGGGTTATGTATGTGGCCACCATTGCCACGTTCAGACGAGGAGCATTAGCAAAGGAGCAAAAGGAGCTGATAAAGCAGCTGCCTCCACCGTTGTACATCCGAGATCCACCTTTTGACCGCGGTGATTTCTATCCAGTAGTGTAGATAAATAAAATAAATGTTTCATTTTATTGCTTTCGTTCGATTTTCTTTTCTTTTCTAGGATCTTTAGCCGAGATCTAATACTCTTCCCACATTGAGGACAATGTGTATTTTAAGGTGGGGGGTAGGGGTGAGCACGGTTTGCTCAAACCGCCCGAATCAAACCAGACCGAACCGACCGAGCCAAAAATCGAACCGAACCGCTCTCCATCGGTCTGGTTTGGTCTCAATCGTTGGAAACCGCCACTTATATGGTTTGGTTTGGTTTCACCCTGTCGAAACCGCTTAAACCGAACCGAACCGACTCCTAACATAAATTATATATTGTGCTGGAAATCTGTTGGAATTTTAAACCTGGTCCCTAGGAACCCTAGCCTAAGGACTTTAGACTAAGCGGCGCCGCGCCGACCCTATTTGGCTATCGGCCTTCTTCAATCTCCAGTTTTCACTCTTCAGTGTTCAGACTCAATTCGTTTTTTTCCCGTTTGAGCATCGCTAATTCTCCATCAGTGGTCAGCCCATCGGCCATCGCCAACACCAGGACCAGGTAAACCCCTCCTCATCGTTCTTATTCTTTCTTCTTCTTGTTGTTTTTCTTTGTATTCATCTTCTTATTTATTCTTCTCTTTCAGTTGAGAAGCAGTCAGACGCCTGCGTTGAGAAGCTGTCCGACGCAGTCGCGCAACCCGTCTTCGGGAATCGGTGGTCGTAGTGGGTTTGCTGGGGGAACGAGGAACTGAGGTAATGGGTCGTTTAAGCTGCTGATTCGGATCTCAGATATGCTGGTTGGGGTTTTTATTTTTGAACAAGTTGGTATTTTTATTGTAGTTTGTCAAAAAGATGCATATATGTCATGTCAGAAATATGTATTAGCCATGATTTCCACATGAAACAGGGGGCATGATCAGGCCATGCACAAGAATTTTCCTGCTGGACATATGTCATTTGGTATGTCATTTGGTTTGATAAGGAGCACAGAAATGAAGCCATGCCATGAAATTATTTTAATGACAAAGTCTATATTTAGCAAAATTGGGTATACGATGGGATCTTCCGTCATCATATGTCTGAACCGCGGTTCCAAACGGAACCAAACCGCTCCAAGCGGTTTTCGTCGGATCGAAAACCGTCGGTCTGGCGGTCTGGGTTGGTCTGGCCTGTGAGAAACCGCTACTTATACGGTCTGGTTCGGTTTAGGTCCCAAATCGCCGGTTTGAGACCGTGCTCTCCCCTAGTGGGGGGAAGTGTTAGAATCTTTATAAATGCTAGGATTTTTGCTTAGAATTTGGTTGATTGCCAAGCTCGCCTCTTCGCTTGATTGAGCTCCCGAACCCTTGTCCATAGCATGTAGGATTAGTAGGTGGCCCCCACACATCATTCACACTCTCTCTCCCATACTCGAACACCCATAAACATAGCGGGCGATTTCTCACCATCTCGCATCCATTTTGACCAAACGTGCGATTTCAAACGACTCTTCCCCGTGATCCGACCCGGTACTCACCGGTTATAAATTTTATATTACATTGACGCTCCTACAATTGGGAGTGGAAGTCGCACTTCCCACGCGCGTTTTCCGGTTCAATCACTCAGCCTCCTTGAAGTCTAAGAGGAGAGGGAAAATTTCGGCCCTAAGGAGAAAACAAGGGAGATGAGAAATGAAAGATTTTCTTCTTCTTCTTTTTTCTTTTCTTTAAATGTTTTCTCTTTTAATCCCCTTCCATGCCACCTCATGCTCCCATAAATTCATGTAAGCATGCCACCTAATAATGGGTTAGGTGAAGTTTAAGCATGGCATGACATATATTAGGGTTAGGTTTCTTCTTTAGAAAATTTGTAATATTAATTTTTAGAAAAATAGAAATACTCCCTTAATACTTCATACCATGTTTAAATAAAATGTATTTCCATTCAAATACTCATCCATTTAAACTCAAATTGTGTTTAAAAATAATTTTATCATTACAAAATTAGGAAAAATTCATAGAAATACCCAGAAATTATACGTACACATATGTCCAGAAATACGTACGTTATACTCGTATATAAGGAGACTGGGCATTACATCTTATATGTTGCGGCAATGTAAGAGAAGCCCCATTTGGATGTTGCAGAATGTGAGAGAAGCCCCCTTTGGATGTTGCGCAATGTGAGAGGAGCCTTCTCTTGGTGCTTGAAGATTGAAGGAGGAGAACTCTTTGGGATGTTGCACAGTTGGGGAAGTTGCTCTTGGAGTTGCTTGCGCAATGGATGTGAAGAAGAGCTTCTTTGTGTCTTGTGAACTGAAGGAGGAGATGAAGCAACCTTGCAGAAATGAAGATGAATGTAGCTAGGTATGCTTTGGCCTTGGTTGCTTTGGCTCTATGTGTTGGCCGCACCCCTCTCTATGATATGTGTTTTGGCCGCTTGAATTGATCCCCTTTGGATGTGAGTTTATTTAGGAGAAGAGGGGATCAATTAGAATCAAATAGAATCCCATAGAATATGGAGATTGGATGAAGTCCTAACTTGAATAGGATTTGGAGCAATCACATGCAAGATCTCTTCTAATCACAATAGGATTTGGAGTTTGAATTGGATTTGAAGTAGGATTTGAATTTAAATGGCAATGGGATTTGAATTGGATCTCATTTAATCACAAATGATTTTCATGAGATTTGGTTCAATCACTTTTGATATGAATGAGATCTCTCCATATCACTCCATATTTGACCAAGTCCAAATAGCAAATGAATTGCAATTTCTCCATCACTTTGACTAAGTCTTCTTTGCATATTTCTTCATCACTTTGACTAAGTCATCCTTTGAGTATTTACGAGCAATTGCCACTCCTGAAAACACTTTGCATACACATCAAATAGTTCACACACGTTTGTTATCATCAAACACAAATTCATCGATCGTTGTATCCAACTACATGTTGTATCCAACAATCTCCCCTTTTGATGATGACAAACCAATATAAGATTTGTGCAATAACGATCCAAATAATATCATCATGACATGTGTGTGTGAAGTGTGATGATGGAGGAAATAATACACATTCAAAGATATGCAATGATGTTCAACATATATGCATGCTCCCCCTTTTTTCATGCTCCCCCTTTATTCATGCTCTCCCTTGAACACATATTCATTAAGCACAATATTCACATATTCACAGTATTCATTAGGCACATTAAGCATTAAGCACATCATTCAACCAAATCTTCTCAATATTAAGGGGAGCAATTAGAATCAAATAAAATCTCATAGAATATGGAGATTGGATGAAATCCTAACTTGAATAGGATTTAGAGCAATCACATGGAAGATCTCTTCTTATCACAATAGGATTTGAAGTTTGAATTGAATTTGAAATAGGATTTGAATTTGAATGGCAATAAGATTTGAATTGGATGTAATTTAATCACAAATTAATTTGCATAAGATTTGGTTCAATCACTTTTGAAATGAATGAGATCTCTCCATATCTCTCCATATTTGACCAAGTCCAAATTGCAAATGAATTGCAATTTCTCCATCAATTTGACCAAGTCTTCTTTGCATATTTCTCCATCACTTTGACTAAGTCATCCTTTCAGTATTTATGAGCTTGCCACTCCTGAAAACACTTACCACACACATCAAATAGTTCACACACGTTTGTTATCATCAAACACGAAGTCATCGATCGTTGTATCCAACTACACGTTGTATCCAACAATATCCCCCTTTTAATGATGACAAACTAATAAAAGATTTGTGCAATAACGATCCAAATAATATCAGCGTGACATGTGTGTGTGTGTGTAAAGTGTGATGATGGAGGAAATAATACACAAACAAAGATATGCAAAGATGTTCAACATATATGCATGCTCCCCCTTTATCCATGCTCCCCCTTGAACACATATTCATTAAGAACAATATTCACATATTCTCATTATTCATTAGGCACATTAAGCATTAAGTACATCATTCAACCAAATCTTCTCAATATTAAGGGGAGTAATTAGAATCAAATAGAATCTCATAGAATATGGAGATTGGATGAAATCCTAACTTGAATAGGATTTGGAGCAATCACAGGGAAGATCTCTTCTAAACACAATAGGAATTGGAGTTTGAATTGGATTTGAAGTAGGATTTGAAGTTAAATGGCAATAGGATTTGAATTGGGTCTCATTTAATCACAAATTGATTTGCATGAGATTTGGTTCAATCACTTTTGATATGAATGAGATCTCTCCACATCTCTCCGCACCTTGGGCTTTCTAATACTAGGGCTTTATCCTACGGTTGGTCACCTACCCACCTTAGGACATAACTACCCATATGGACCATTACCCGCACTTTCCTTACGCACACCGCAGTGCGGAGACAAGCATAGGCCACCACCTGTAATGACCCGCCTCACAGGATACCCAATAAGTACAAATTCGTATTAGGTATTTCCAAAGTTACGGGTGTGAAGAAGAAATACGAAGAGAGAATAGAAGTACATCAGAAAACTCCGTAGGCTACTGCGCACGTGCTGGGAAGTAAAGACAATACTCCAACTCAACCAACTCAGACAATGCAGCGCAGAAAAACAAATAAGAGACAAAAACATAATTCCATTTATACATCAAAGATTTACATCATTTATTTTTACAATATCTCATGTACAAACATCATATACCACACTTCATAACTCTCACCAAACAAAACCAAAAAGGTACAACACACTCTCAACTCATCTCACTCACCAACCCAAATCTCAAGATACACAACCCTCACATAAGCTTTACTGCTCTAGCCCCCTGACACAGCTCCTGCTATCAAAACAGACCTGAAACCCCAAGGTGAGACATGTCACAGCGTGACCCAGTAGGAAGTCTAACAACACTAGGTAGATGCCAGTTGCAGAGTTGCTCAACACTACAAGGGGACTACATATCTAGAAGGGTGGTCTATAGAAAGTACGGTCACAGAGCTTATGAAAGTATTTATACCCTAACATGCATGAACTAAAAAGAGAACTTGAAGAATATGTGTAAGTAGCCATAACATGACATGCAAGTGTGGAAAGTAAGCATATGAACATGTTAACTTATGGTAGTGTCATTAAAATGAACAGAGGTGCAGATCAACATGAGATAACAACATGGAATTATGTTTTTGTCTCTTATTTGATTTTCTGTGCCATATTATCTGAGTTGGTTGAGTTGGAATATTGTTTGTACTTCCAAGCACGTGGCAATGGCCTGCGGAGTTTTCTGATGTACTTCTATTCTCTCTTCATCTTTCTTCTTCACACCCGTAGCTTTGGGAATACCTGATACGGATTCGTACTTATCGGGTATCCTGGGAGGCGGGTCGTGACATCATTTGGCTAAGGAACTTTTTAATGAAATGCGACATCCAATCCATAGTTCCTCGCCACTCCATCTTACCTACACGGAAGATGATATGTTTAACCTTGGAATCCAACAAGGTCCACTCACGTTAGTCATCAAATTTTTAGGAACCCATATTTGCTTGAATTTAATGTTATTGTTCCTATATTGGCAATAATGAGAAGTATGACCAACATAACCACATGTAAAGCACTTTGCATGAATATTTTAAACTTTTATAATGTGAACTATCCTATATTTTGACTTTTCACCATTTTTAAAACCATATCCTAGTCCTCGCCTATTGTTGCCATATATTTGGTTTCTAAGAATTATATCCAAAGATTATTTTCCCACCCCAAATTTCGTAATGGTCAATTCTAGGTTCGTGACTTTAGATTTCAAATAGTTATTTTCGTTCACAAGCAAAGTGCATTTACTAATGAAGGCCTTCTTATTTTTGTCTTCATTCTTTTTCATGTTTTCAGCTCTCTTTTCAAAATCAATTATCTTTTCCTTAAGCTCATTATTTAGCATGCACATCTTTTCAATAAGCTTTTTATTTTCAGGTTCTAGCTTAGTAACTCTTTCTTTATGCATGCTAATATCTTTTAACAAAATAGGACAAGAAATACAATCAACTTTTTCAACATAGCTATATTTTTCTTTTTTCAACAGATTAATGGTAGAATCACATGCAGCAAATTTTTCTTTTATTTCATCAACTTCTAGTGACATGTTGTAATTATCTTGTTGCAGTTCATCATTAGAATTTCTAAACTTCTCTAGAGTGGATTCAAGTTTCTCTACAGTTGATTCTAAGCTTTCAATTTCATCTTGCATTTCCTTAAAAGCAATCATAAGGTGAGCTTTGGTGCAAGATTTTACCTCATCAAGCTGACCCATCAAGCAGAGGGAGGAGTGTGTAGTCTCCTCCTCAGTTTCTTCTTCGCTGTCCATATCCCACGTTATTGCTAAAGATTTTCCTTTCTTCTCTGCAGTGTTATTCTTTGATTGTGGGCAATCCTTCATATAGTGTCCCTGCTTTTTGTATTTAAAACATTGAACATTATCTGTAGCAGTCTGCTCAGAAGATATTTTGCAGAATTAGATTTGTTAGAGCGATTAAACCTTTTTAACATTTCAGCTCTCCCTTGGTTGGTCTTAATATATCTTCTGAAATTTCTGACCAACATTGCTTCCTCCTCATCCTCATCCTTATCTTCCTTAGCTTGAAGAGCTAATGCCTTTGAAGTTTTGATCTCAGCTTTCTTTCTAGTTTCATTGCTCTGCAGCTCAAGCTCATGGGACATCAAGTTCCATATCAGGTCTTCCACTCTCATCTTTGATAGATCCTTTGCTTCCTGAATGACTGTGATTTTGGGATAGAAGGAGCTCAGCAATGCCCTCAAGATCTCCCTAATTTTCTCCAGGCTTGAGTATGGCTTTCCAAGAGAGGTAGACTTGTAGACGATGTCAGTGAACCTTGCAAACATCTCCTTGAAGGACTCTGATGGAAGCATGCAAAAGCTTTCATATTCAGTGCTGAGCAAAGCAAGTCTGGACTCCTTTACCTGTGACATTATCTCATGCGTCACCTCAGCCCCAACTAGACAATACCCCAAAAGAATGAATTAAATAGCTACAAATATCAACACACCAATACACGAATATAAAATAATAATGAGTTTAGAGAATATCAATTCGTGTCGGTATGTTGTCTCTGTCAATCAGCTCAGGTCAGATCAAGTCTGATAAGATGTAGTCATCACTTGAAGTCCCCTCTATCTCAGCAACTCAAGTTGAGGCTATGGAGATGGAACCCTCATGGTGACTTGCGCAATATTGAAGATGGACTCCTTTGGTGTTGCACAATTAAGAGGGCTTGAAGCTTTGCACAATGGATGTGATGAAGCTCCCTTTGAAGTTGCGGCTATGGATGGAGAGACCCTAGAAACTTGCGGCATTGATGTCAGAAATCCTTCATTGCTTGCAGCCTTGGTGTTGAAGTGGCTCTCAAGGTTGCGAAATGTAGGAGGGTATCACCTTGATGGCTTGCGCAATGAATGAGAGGATGAAGCCTTTGATGTTGCGCAATGGAGCTCTTGGAGAAGCTTGGGTCCTTGCACAATGGATGGATGGAGGCTTCTCTTGGCACCTTTCGCAATGGAGATTGAAGGAGGATGAAGTCTTTGAAGCCCTTGCGCAAATGAAGTCTTTGAAGCCCTTGCGCAATGTAGAAGGATGAAACTCCTTGAAACAAACTTGCGGCCTAGATATCTTTGGCAAGGAGAAGGATCACCTCTTGGTTGCGGCAATGAGGATACTTTCTTCGATGTTGTAGCACCTCCTTGATGTCCTTCCTTCTTCTCACAAGCAAGGCAATATGGCAATGGACTTGAGGAGAGAACACCTGCTTGTGGCTATAGGAAGATGTGCAATGAGGCTTTGGCATTGTCGCAAGGGGTTGAGCAATAGAGCTTTGCTTGTAATGTTGCGCAAGGAGGATGAATGCGACTTGCCAAGTTGATCAAGGAGGAGAGGGTATTTATGTGTTCGGTAATGGGGAAGATGCTGGTTATTATCTTGGCCGAATTTTGCTTTTGGGTTGCCTCTCACTTTACTCTCCTTTGGATGTGGGTTTATCCGAATTCGATAGGAAACCCGATAAATCCGAATTGGGTTGGAATCGAATTTCCGTAGTACCGGTTTGCAAGAGATTGGACCGATACTAGGGTTTCCGGTTGCAATTCCGTGCCAATACCCGTTTGCAAGAGATTGGACGGGTAGGAACTATCCCAATCTAGATCGCGAGCCGAGTTTGCAAGAGATTGGGCTCGGTGAGCGATTGAACGATGATGTTGACCCTAATGCTAGCTTTCCTAGGCTAGGGTTTGCAAGAGATTGGACCCAAACCTAGGATAGCTATAGATCGGCAACAGCGCGAGAGCGTGAGCTTGGTTCTACATTCAGTTGCGACTAGTTCATCCAAAATCCTAATCTAGCAATTTTGATACCGATGAACCACATTTATGAGATACGGTGAGTAGCGGGGATTCCCCATTCCCTAGACGTTCTTTATTTGATTTGATATTTCTGCGCTTTGTCTGACGATTGTGACAGGATCGCCAAAGGCAAATTTCTCTTCTTAGATAGCCAGGTTGATTGGAACAAGCACGGTCATTCGTCCTCCCTGTGTTAGATATCCCGCTCGCCGCTACACCGTGCGCTTGCGGTAAAACTACAACTGTCTCCTCGGGCGTGTATCCGGGGCGCGATCAAGTTTTTGGCGCCGTTGCCGGGGAGGCGATTGCGTTTGATTCTTTCTCACCCTAGCTATTATTATTATTATTATTTTATTATTATCATTATTTTTATTTCTTATTTCTTACCTAACCCTTCCACGGTACTAATCATTTCTTTGAAACTCTGTTTTCCCTGTGCATGTACACGAGATCTACGGCGGACCCTGAAGCTATCTTATTTGATCCCGAGATCGAACTTACCGCGCGGAGACTTAGAGCGGAAAGGAGACAAAATCCGGAAGGGAGGTTTATGACCAACCCGGAAACTGCGGATCAATTAGCGGCAAGAATGGCGAGGATAATTTCTATTCGAGATAGGCTTCGGCCTAAGACCTCTTCCACTACCTCATCCATTGCCATGCCGGAGTTGGCGGCTGACAAGAACTTCGAGCTAAAGACTGGACTAGTGGTTCTGATGCAGCAGGATCCATTTCATGGGAATGCCCATGAAAATCCCCACTACCACATCCAATTGTTCTTGTCGAAATGCGCCACATTCCAGATGCCGGGGGTCTCCATCGACGCCATCAGACTGCGCCTCTTCCCCTTCACGCTAAAGGACAAGGCACTCTATTGGTTGAGGACGCAAGTTGAGGGTGTTTTCACCACTTGGGACGAGTTGGCGAGTGCATTCATTGACAAGTTTTATCCGCCCTCCAAGACGGTGAAGATTCGGAGCGCTCTCATGTCCTTCAAGCAAGGACCCCAAGAGACGCTCTATGAGGCTTGGGAGCGTTTTAAGGATCTGCAGCATCAATGCCCGCACCATAGTATAGAAGATTGGGAGCTAGTGCATAGCTTCTACAATGGTCTCCAACCGGGGACCAAACAAATTATTGATGCCGCGGCGAATGGTGCTATCTTGTCAAAGACTCCCGAAGAAGCTACGGCCCTAATTGAGGAGATGGCCTCAAATAATCAACAGTGGGGCGATGAGCGAGGACACTCTACGTCCTCCTTAAAGCCGACTAGTATCTATGAGGCGAAGGCCGTGGCGGAGCTTACGAGCAAATTTGATTCTCTCCACAAGGTAGTGGAGAGATTGGAGAAGTTTATCACGGAGCCCCAAGGAGCCCCTTCCACCTCCGCTCCAACGAACCAAATGTGTGATTGGCAAGACCAATCTCAAGTCATGTATGTGGGAGGAGAGCAAGGAGAAGGATCCTTGGAGCAAGTACAATATGTCGCGGGGAACCAAGGATATTGGGCCAATCCGGCCGCAAGAAATCATCCCGGATTCTCTTACGCCAATAATGAAGGAGCTTTGAACCCGTCACAACCGCCACCTCAACAAGCTCAACCACCACCACCACCCCAACAACAACACTATCCAGCGAGGGGGCCTACTCAACAAAACTTTCAACCAAAGCAACAAGTTCCACCATATAGGCCGCCCGGATACAATCAAGGGTGGAGGAATCAAAATCAAAACCCTCCACAAGCTCAACAACGATCCGACTTCGAAGCTAGAGTGGAGGCGTTCATGGTCGAGCAAAATAAAGTCAATGCTACATTGAAGGCGGGGCAAGACTCTCTTAATACCGTTGTGGCTCAAATATCGGAGCAATTGGCCTTGCTCAATCGGAACACTCAACGATTGCCGGCACAACCCGAGCAAAACCCACGGGGCAACACCGGCCACATCAATGCCGTAGTTACCATTACCACTAGAGGCGGAAAGGATACCACCCCCGCCATGATTCCTATCGAGGAGCCCGTGGAGGAAAGTTTGGAGCCGGTTGAGCCGGTAGTTGAAGTTGATAAGGAGAAGGAGCCACAAGAAAGGGAGAAATCTAGAGCGGAGCAATTGATCGAGGAGAGGCGCTTCATGCCACCGGTCCCATTCCCCCAAAGACTAGCGAGAGCGAAAATGGAGAAAAGGCTAGCGAAGTTCCTCGAGTATCTAAGAGGAGTTAGCCTCAATATTCCCTTCCTCGACGCCATCGTAGAGATCCCCACATATGCTAAATTCTTGAAGGACTTGATTTCGGGGAGAAAGAGGAAGGAGAAGATCATGCTAGCCGAGGAGGGCTCTTGGTTCACCAAGAGAGAGAAGGAGCCGGCCAAATTTAAAGATCCGGGGAGTTTTCGGATTCCTTGCACCTTGGGCGGCGTCCCTCTTCAAAAGGCGTTGGTTGATCTAGGGGCTAGTGTGAGCCTCATGCCTCTCTCCATGTTCTTAAGGCTAAATACCGGGACGAAGTTGAAACCTACCGACATGCGCATTCAATTGGCCGATGGGCGAATAACAAGGCCGGTAGGGATCGCCGAAGACATACCGCTCCAAGTCCCGGGTGGAATATGCTTGCCATGTGACTTCGTGATCATGGACGTTAAGGAGGAGGGAGATACGTCATTGATACTTGGACGCCCGTTCCTCGCCACCCGCCGGAGTCATTGTTGACGTGCGCGAAGGGACCCTTACTTTAAACGTCGGCAACATCGAGGTGGAGCTCCACATTCCTAAGGCTATGAAGCACATGCCTTACCACGAGGAACTTGACTACATGGACCTCCTTGATGAGGTGATAGAGGAAGCGATCCCCCACTCAATTGGCGCTCTTTTCGATGAAGATTTAGAGGAAGGCCCGGATTTAGGCCAAGATGAGAAGATAGATGATTCTCCCGACCTCTCCGCTGAAAATGATGAAGGCGACGCTGATGTCGCAAGGATTCGAGAGCTATGCAAGCTCTCGAAATCAAGGTCTCCGAAGAAAGCTCCGCCGGTACGGAAACCGGCGTCACCGGTGAAGCCGTTGACCGGAGCAAATGCTAGCTTGGGGGAGCCTCCCCCAACACTATTCGAGACGGGAGACCACCGAGGGAGAACACGCCGCAACTTCCAAATCCAAGCGTTCTCCCCGGAAAGTTTGATGGGTGCATCTCATATGCACCAAACATCCCACATTAATTGAAAATCATAGGGGGTCGAGCTCACGACCTTAAACGAGTGCTTGTCGGGAGGCAACCTGACGGTTTTTGCTTTATTTTTACTTTTTCTTTATTTTCGTTTTAGAAATTTTTAGTGTTTTGAGTCGTTCGCCCCAAAAATTTTGTGATAACGGGTCCTATTTTTCTTGACAGGAGAGGAGATAGATAAATCCATCATGAGGAGGATGAACGGGACGATGAGGAGCGCCCCGAGAAGGTGCTCGACACTTAGGAGGAAGATGGAATCGACTGGAGGAAGAAAGACGGAGTTTAGAGCCCAAACGAAGACAAACAGCAGAACACAAGGCTCACTCGGCCGAGTATACTAGTCACTCGGCCGAGTACACAAGTTCGTCCGGCCGAGCCGCTCACGAACGAGGGAAGTCTGTTGTACCCAACTCTCTGTTTATTTTCCTGATTTCAATATAACTGCTACTCGGCCGAGTATATATTTTCACTCGGCCGAGTAAAACGGATACCCTCCTAGGGCGAGTCTTGCCGAGTAGCTTGAGTCACTCGGCCGAATGGACTTACTCCACTCGGCCGAGGCTGGCAAAGCCACTCGGTCGAAGCGTAAGCGAGAAGAAATTTCCATTGATCTCGCTCGGCCGAGTGACTCAGTCACTCGGTCGAGTCGTAACTTTTATTATATAAGGGGTGAGGGGGGGCACATTTTTCGAAACGCAAGAAACCAATTCGCGCCCGACCCTCAGCTTCCCTCGCCCGCTCGCCTCGCTCTCGCTCCCACTCGCCCAACCACCGGTCGCCGCACCGCCGCTCGGCCCGCCACCGCCGGCCGAGCACCTCCGGCGCCCCGCCCGAGTCGCCGCCGGCGGCCGTCGCCCCTACCACCTCCGGCGCCTCGCTCGAGTCGCCGCCGGCCCGATCACCTCCGGTATCGCCTTTATTGCCTTTTTCTCCTCTTTTTGAGTATTTTTTGAGGATCCATGTGTTAAACGACCCCCAAACCCAAATCAATTTCTATATCTATCTATTATACCCCTAATGCCCCATACGTTTTGAATATTACCCGCTGATATCTCCATTTCATGCGCAGGTTGTTTTTGGGAGCTTAGGGGAGCCCAGGGGAGCTTCTTGGGACTGATTAGGGCTTCGCGGAGGCGCGGTCTTCGCACGCTTCCACTGCTTAGCACTCGCGGCGTGTCGGGATACACTCTTTCCTTTATTTTGCACACGCCGCACTTTCCACGTTTTTTGGCGCGCGCTCGGGGCCGATATGCCGCCCCGGACACGGCCGCGGACGAGGAGACCTTCCGCCAAGCGGAAGCGGTCGGATGATGCCGAACCCTCCCACGAGGTGGAGGGCTCTCCTCCTCATTCCCCCACACACCCCGTCCACCCCGCACAGCCTACAGGCCCCGCACACCCCGTACAGCCTACAGGCCCCGCACACCCCGCACAGCCTCTCCATGCCGCTCCACAGCCACCACCTCCAGCTCCACTGGTCGGGCCGCTGGGGATCACGTTCCGAAACGACGCACACCGCGTCGCTTTCGAGCGTATCTCCCAGCGCTCGATCGTACCCTCCAGGTTTGCACACCTTGCCGACCTAGGACGCCTGGGGGTACTAGAGGGGATGCTCACGTTGTACGACAACGTGGGCTGGCGAGATTTCTTTCAGGTGTCGGCGGATACGTTTATCCGCCCGACACTTGAGGTTCTTAGTTCGATCGCCCGGACCGACGAGGGATTCTCGTTTCGGTTCATGGACCGGGAGTGCCAGGTCACTCTCGATATGATGAGAGCATTTTTCTCGTGGCCCGCTGTCCCCGGAGCCGATCGCGGTTACGGCCCCACCCATATCCCCCCACCTTCCTTCGACGCCGGTGCCTTCTGGGCCCGGATTACGGGTCTCCACCCTGCCTTTGACCCTAGTAGGGCCAAGGCCTCGGCCATTGTCCATCCCTGCCTCCGTATTGCTCAGCGCATTATGGCGACGACCTTTTTGGCCAGATATGAGCCGGGCACGATGTCTACGCCAGAGCTCTACATGCTCTACGCGATGACACGCCCCAGAGCTCTATCTAGGGATGGCGATGAGCTTGTCCCCGCCGTCGTGATCGATATCACGGCATGGTTTTTAGACCGCATCATTGTATCAGTGGGCGCTCGCTCACCGATATGCTGTGGCGGCCTGATCACCTTGCTTGCTCTTATGACCGGCGAGGACTTCCCCGACGACCTGTGACGAGTATCGGGCCCCACTTCTTTGTCGATCGATGTTATGGCCCGGATGAAGATGCTTCGTCCGCACGGTGAGCGTCACTGGGTCTGGTTGCACGGCCCTTACGGTGCCGATTACATGATTCTTCCGAGCCCAGCTCGGACTCAGATTGCACCAGCCCACGTTGACTGGCTCCCTGCGATGGATGTCCTCATCCCCGCTGCTTACGTGCTCGAGACCGAGGAGGCCGAGCAAGCCCACGCTGCCCCTGTAGACCCTGTAGCCCCTGCCGAGCCTGCTGCCGTGCCTGTTGACCCTGTGGCCCCTCAGCCTACCCCCGATGTTTCCGCCGCTCCTGACACCGCTGTCGGTGTCGGGAGTACCTTAGCTGAGCCCACTTCCACCACTCTCGCGGCTGTCACCACCACCACCGGCCCTCTGTTCGTCGAGCCTCTTTGCTCCGCTCTCCCCGAGCGCCCGCCGACCTTTGTTGAGAGTGGAGAGCCCTCGTTTACCGCGGTCGTAGAGACCATGGCTAGCATGATCTCCGCTGGGGTTGCACCTTTTGGACCACACACTTCCACCCCAGCGGTAGTCACCTCTGTCTCCACCTCTGCTGTATTTTCCGAGAGTGTCGTGGCGTCTGTCCACACTTCTGTGCCACTGACCTCTCTGGCTGCCTCGCTGCCACTTCTGCACTCTTCTTTCGCTGCTGCTGCCTCCACTTCTCACCAGCCGGTGCCCCGGCCTCACACTGAGGCCAGGCCCACATTTGCGGGCGCAGCACCTTTTGTACCCTTCCCCGCTGAGCCAGTCACATACGCGACCCGAGTACGCCAGCCCAGACCTGCACAGCCCCGCCAGGTGCGTCCCTCTGCACCACCTCCCCCTGACACAGTACTTCAGAGCATTCGTGCTCTAGAGGGGGCGGTGAGTGGTCTCAGAGGGGACCTTAGGACCCTTTCCTCCACCATCTCTGCGATGGCTGGCCGCTTCGAGCTGCTCCCGCAGATCCACTACTGTCTTACCCAGGTCCTGGAGCGTCTCCCCCGCGTACCACCACCCACCCAGCAGGTTCCCACTCACACTTCCACACCCACTCAGCCTACTGCCACTCCCACACCCACCCCCGCTCAGCAGCCTGTCCAGCCAGCACCACCCACACGACCTCCGCCTCAGGACGGAGACGGTGCAGCACCACCTTCCTAGGCACCCTCGATGCCATCGATTCTTTTTGCCGTTGTGCTGCCCGTTTCTGCTGGGTCCTGATGCATTTTTGTCCACCCCCCTCCCCTCACCTATTTTGGGATTCTCATTTTGCCCGTATCTTTATATATCTTTTCTGGGAGAGAGGGAGAGTTTTTGGTGCCACATGTATATCTGTATCACTCCTATCTTTGCATGCATCATGTCCGCATCATATTTTTCATTTCTTTATTCTTTACTTTTTTCTTTTTATTTTCCTTTTTTTTCCATCATGCATGCATCCTCACTTGCCCCTCACATTTCTTGTCTCTCGGTGTGCCACACTTTGCACATTGAGGACATTGTGACATTAAGCTTGGGGGAGTGAGTTCTCACGATCTTTTTCGGTTTTCCACCTTTATTTTTAGTTTTTTCACACCATTTTTCGCCTTTGCACTCATTTTCTTCATTTTTCTTTTGTTCTACCATGCATCACGTTTGTCTTATTTTCTGTGTGCCGCATTGTAAATAGTCCTATTTTCCCTTTATCTTTATTTCTTTTTCATCTCATGCTAGAGATGACTTTTCTGTGATGATGATGACGTTGGATTTAGCTTACTCTATATGCATGCTATATTTGTCATGTCTTAGATTTTATTTCTGATATCATATGCTATGACTTGCATTGCATCTAGAGATAGTAACCCACACTTTTTCCACATGAAAATGGATGAAATTTTATTATTAGCCGAGTCTGAATATTCATATGTATGCTATCACAGAAAACACACCAAGATTCACGCATGGAATGCTCATATCTGGAGTACTGATTTCTTTTTCCTATATCACTTCTATATGCATGAATTGTACACTTCACTTCAGGATGATTGAATGATGTTAGCTATGATAAATCTGGATTAGTTAGCTTTTTTGTGATCGAAACTGAGTAGATTAGATTACCCTACTGAAGTTGTCGTGCATGTCTTATAGAGTGAACTGAGAGTTATATCTATTTCTTTCTCCACAAATCTTGAACATTATTTCTCTACTTTTAAAATCATTGGTGAATCTCCCCTTAGTGATTCTATTATATGGCATTTCCCCAACTATTCATGCCTAGCTCCAAATCTCTATTGTCTAAAAAAGAGAGGAAAATATTCTTGTATATCATTATCTCTCTCTTTGAGTTGGGATCACCGTGTATATATGCTATTGCTTAAAAAAAAGAAAAAGAAAAAAAAAGAAAAGAGGAAAATCCTCAATAAAAGATCCCATCTCACTTTCTTCCTTTCTTCTTTCTTTTTATCACTTTTGGAGCTATATAAAAATTGGGATGTAAATATTTTTTTATGCCACCATGCTCATAGATAAGCTTGGGGGAGGGGATCCATTGATGTGTGAGAGAGTGATTACTTGACGTTGCACGACGACCTAGGCTAAGTAATATTCTATACTCAATGAGATTATTTCTAGCTTTACGAAATTCAGAAATCTAAGCCTAGCATTCATGTCATGAAATCCATACTTTTCTATTCTCTCTATTCTATTGTGTGATACTCTTATACTCCGGATAGAAAGCATTCAATTGAAAAGTGTGTGATCTGTGATTCGTATACCGCTTTAAATGTTTCAGACAATGCTAATTCTAAAATTATTCCGTTTTTCATGATTATATCGTTATTCGTGGGTTTTCTATTTCTATTTGCACTATTATACTATGATATCAAAATAAAATTCTTTGACATGTGTTTATCATTCAGTGCATGTTATATGAGTAAGTAGAACCCACGTCCTGAGAAAATAATCTAGCAACCTACCTCTTCGCTTCTTTCCTTCTACTTTATTTTATTTCGTTTTCATTATTCTTCGTTTTTCATTTTTTTTCCTTTTCGCCGTTTTCGTTTTCCGAATCCACCGGGTTCGCCTTTTACTTATCTTCCTCGAGGACGAGTAAGAGGCAAGCTTGGGGGATTTTGATCACTTCTTATTTCACACCTTTTTCCCGCATGTTTGCATGCCATTTAGATCGCCCAAATCATGTTTTTCACGATATATCGATGATATTGCGATGCTTTTCACGATTTGTTGTTTTTGTCGCATTTCAGGTGATTTGGCGCGATTTGGAGTGATCTCGAGATGCGCTTACTCTAGACGGTCACCGACGACCTCCCCGAGGGGTATTTTGCTGTTGGAGAGGAGCGGAAGAAGAATGGACGTCGCAGGAGCGACGAGGAGGCCAAAATAAGCAATCTGGGCATTTTTTGTGTCTCACTCGGCCGAGTGGAGGAGCCGCTCGGCCGACCAGCGAGACACCGCTCGGCCGACCAGATCAGACACGATTTACCTGTGCACTCGGCCGAGCGACGGAGACCACATCGGCCGAGTGATGACATCACGTCCGCCCGAGTGGCGCCCAGACGAAGCCCTTCAAAAATCTCCAAGTTTCTGTTTTTCGGCTGCCTAAGCTTCAGAAGACCCACTCGGCCGAGTGGCTTATCCCGTCTGCCCGAGTACAATGAAGCCATCGGCTGAGTGACGACAACTCACTCGGCCGAGCCGCCCCCGAAGTAGAGACCCCTGAAGGCCCCGACTTACTGGAAAATTACAGGGTTTCTCACTCGGCCGAGCGACATTTGTCACTCGGCCGAGCGACATTTGTCACTCGGCCGAGTGCGACGCGCTGCCTGTAGCGAAAACTGCGGAAAACAGGCTGTGCAGGGGTATTTTGGTCACAGTTTTTGGACGATTTTGGGGGCTATTTAACCCCTGTTTTTACCCTAGTTTTGGGAGCTTCTTCTTAGATTTTTTGCAGCTTTTTAGATCTACTTTTTAGCTTTATTTTGGAGATTGGAGAGAAGACAATTTTTGATTTTTTGTTGGATTAATTGAAGAACTCCATTGGTTTGTCTATCTCTACTCTAAAAATTCTATTTTTATTGCATATCTCAATATTGTGATGAATTCTATTGCTTATTTCATTGATTATTTTTGTGATCTTGTTATGAATTGTGAGTAGTCTCCACGTCTTGGGGCGTGGGGATGAACCCTACGAGCCCAACTTCATATTTGTGATGATTTAATAGAAATTTTGCTAGAATTGATATTTAGAGATTAGGTTGGGATCAATTTACTACGGATAGCTAGGAGTTCATACCGATTGGGATTTGCAAGAGATTGGATCCCAATTCGATAGGAAACCCTAGAAATCCGAATTGGGTTGGAATCGAATTTCCGTAGTATCGGTTTGCAAGAGATTGGACCGATACTAGGGTTTCCGGTTGCAATTCCGTGCCAATACCCGTTTGCAAGAGATTGGACGGGTAGGAACTATCCCAATCTAGATCGCGAGCCGAGTTTGCAAGAGATTGGGCTCGGTGAGCGATTGAACGATGATGTTGACCCTAATGCTAGCTTTCCTAGGCTAGGGTTTGCAAGAGATTGGACCCAAACCTAGGATAGCTATAGACCGGCAACAGCGCGAGAGCGTGAGCTTGGTTCTACATTCAGTTGCGACTAGTTCATCCAAAATCCTAATCTAGCAATTTTGATACCGATGAACCACATTTATGAGATACGGTGAGTAGCGGGGATTCCCCATTCCCTAGACGTTCTTTATTTGATTTGATATTTCTGCGCTTTGTCTGACGATTGTGACAGGATCGCCAAAGGCAAATTTCTCTTCTTAGATAGCCAGGTTGATTGGAACAAGCACGGTCATTCTTCCTCTCTGTGTTCGATATCCCGCTCGCCGCTACACCGTGCGCTTGCGGTAAAACTACAACCGTCGCCCCGGGCGTGTATCCGGGGCGCGATCAGTTTATATAGGTGAAGAGGGGATCAATTAGAATCAAATAGAATCCCATAATTAAAGGAGATTGGATGAAATCCTAACTTGAATTGAATTTGAAATAATCATGTGGAAGATTTCTTCAATCACCATTGGATATGGAGTTTGAATTTGGATTGCTATAGGATTTGAATTTGAATGGCTATAGGATTTGAATTGGATCTCATTTAATCACAAATTGATTTGCATGAGATTCTCCCTATCTCTCCATCTTTGACCAAGTTTTCATTTGTTTTGGAAGGATTTGATTCAACCACTTTTGATATGAATGAGATCTCTCCATATCTCTCCATATTTGACCAAAGTCCAAATTGCAAATGAATTGCAATTTCTCCATCAATTTGACTAAGTCTTCTTTGCATATTTCTCCATCACTTTGACTAAGTCTCCCTTTGATTATTTACGAGCTTGCCACTCTTGAAAACACTTAGCACACACATCAAATAGTTCACACACGATTGTTATCATCAAACACGAAATCATCGATCGTTGTATCCAACTACACGTTGTATCCAACAAGTACACTACCAGCCTCTCTAACTCTAGTCAACTATCCCTTCCGGAAGCGACTAAGCGAGTGAGAAATCTATCATATGTCTGCTCCTTAAGACCCACTCTTTACACGTGTCCCCCCCCTAAAACCCACATCTAAAGCTTCACCTATTATAGAATGGACTGAAGACTCCAGATTCTTATCACTCTTCCTCACTCTCAATTTATAGGACAATTAATCATGTATTACATTCATTTCCATGGTCTTGTTTACCGGATTCACATCTTTACATTTCTCATTATAATTTTGCCGATGTCGTGTTTTAACGACCATCACATCCATTTCAAAACAATATTATATGATTCCATCCTTTCCCATTAACACATTGAGCATATGATTCCTTCATTTCCAATGTAGACCTGTATCATATAATATGGGCATGAAACATAGCATTTAACAAACTTAATCATGACAAGTCAATTAATATAAAGAAGACTTTTAACAAAATTACTACTTAGCATAATAACCAACATGGCATTATGAGTATACTAAATGAGTCATAGTACCAACATGGTATTAGGAGCGTACTAAATGAGACAATACCAACATGGCATTAAGAGCATACTAAATGAGTCATAGTACCAACATGGCATTAAGATCATACTAAATCAGACATAGTATTAACATGGTATTAGAAGCATACTAAATGAGACATAGTATCAACATGGTATTAGGAGCATACTAAATGAGACAAAATACCGACATGGCATTAAGAGAATCTTAAATGAGACATAGTATCAACATGGTACTAGAAGCATACTAAATGAGACATAGTACCAACATGGCATTAAAAGCATACTAAATGAGACATAATACTAACATGGCACTAAGAGCATACTAAATGAGACATAGTATCAACATGGTATTAGAAGCATACTAAATGAACTTAGCTCCAACGAGACTACAACGTTTTTTCCACAACAATTTTTAAGGACATATGAATGTGCAACTATACTAGCATAACATGAACATTTAAGAATATAAATACTACAACATGGTTTACAATGGCATAAACATAAACACTACAACCTGTTTTACTACATGGAATACTAGGATTACTAGCATACCATCTGGGCGAGATTTCGTGCAAATGAGCTGCGGTGGAGAGTTCTTTGATTATTCGACCGAGGATTCATGGTGTTACCTGAGGGACCTGGCAGAGTATGAGGACACAGTCTAACAGGTTCCGGAGCAGCCCGAGGAGCCAGTCGTGGCTCATTCCAATGTGACCCCATGGAAGAACGAGAAGTATATGATGATGGGGTGCATTGGAACCAAGTGGAAGGAGCTGAATATCCATATCTTGGTGAGCATGAGGAGATGGATGATGGGGTGCGTGTCAACCATGTCGAGGACACGATGCATTTTTATATTGGTGGTGATGTTGTGGTGGATGCATGTGAAGGCACGAGTGATATGGATGATATTGGAGAGCCTGGGTTTTGTTTCTCATCTACTACATCCGCCCATTTTGAGGTGTACGAGTGCATGGGACGGACTGCTGAGATGGATTACTTTGATGATGATGAGGATGATATGAGCGAGGGAGTGAGTTTACAGACCATGACGGAGCCCAAGCCAGACCTTCCTCCTACTTCAGTGCAGCAGGTCTTATACCATTCACCTCAGAATGTGCACCCGGCCATCATTCATGGAGATTTTCAGGATACACTTCATAGTCTGGGGAGGTCTGCAGAACCTACACTTTCTGATAGCGAGGACGATTACGAGATGGTCTATGTTGAGCCTGAGCCGTCATCTCCTCCAGATTCTCTTCTGCAGCCGCTTCCCCCTCCTCCTAATATCGTGCATCATGCCACACCTAGCGCCATTATTCAGAAAAGTTTCCACCATATCATTCCTTGCATTTCTGATCCCAATTTGCACTTCTGCACATTTTTGATTCAGATTGTCGTCATTTACATTTAAATTCTTTTTCTGACGACCCATTTTGGAATGCTTTTGTTGCAGGGCATGAGGACACGGCTTGGATTGATGCAGCTCGTCTCCCACATGACACATATTATCCAAAGGGGATGCTGGGAGTTGCATCGCTGGAATCCAAGGAGGCCGGTGGAGGCCTAGCTCCAAAGCAGCTGGCGGAGGAGTGAAAGGAGCTGTTGGATCAGCTACCTCCACCGTTATACATCCAAGATCTGTCCTTCGATCACGGTGCTTTCTATCCATTAGTGTAAATAACTAAAATTAGTGTTTTAGTTTTACTTGCTTTAGTAGCATGTTTTTCCTTTCTTTTTTGTATATGCTTTTGTCTAGGATCTTTTGTGAGATCTAATACTCTCCCAACATTGAGGACAATGTTTATTTTAAGTTTGGGGGAGAGTGATAGAATCTTTAGTATTGTTAGGATTTTGATTTTAGCTTAATTTTTTTAAGATACCTCCATTTTGCCATCACCCATTGCTCTTTTTGCATATCATATTTTTCCTCTGCGTCCCTACGTCGCTAGCTTTATGCGTAGTCCCTACATGCTTAATGCCATGCAATTTTTTCGGATTATTATTTTGGTATCAACTTTATAGATGTTTGATTGGCATGTTTTAATTTTTTTTCCATTTTGAAGTCAAATGTTAATATGCCATGTATGAAACTACTTTATATATTGTGATACTCTCTTCGAAATAATTTGGGGAATAGTTTGGTGTAAGTGATTGCATGAATTGGGATGAATGGCTTAGTTTTTGATTGGAAAGGGCGTGACCATTTGGTTATGCTTTGTTTTCCTCTTAAGGAGTGGGTGGATGAGTTAATAACTTCATGTTTAGAATGAGAAAGCAGGTTAAAATAGGCGAATGGTTTTTTCTAATCAAATTGAGTAGCCGGTGCCCCACGAAACATTGGGGAGGATACCAAAGATGAGATTTAGGGGGATCATTCCATCCCTTTGCCTATATAGCGTTATCGCGTGTATGCAAAGGTGGCGGTGTTTGCATTTCATAGCATTATTGCGTGAAAACAAAACATAAACATCAACATACAAAAAAGAGAGAAAAAGAAGAAAAAGAAAAAAATGAATGAATAAATGAAAGAATAAGCAACATGAGTGATGCAATCTCATCTCCCACAACTTAGAAGAAATTTCTTTTGTTTTGGTCATTTCCATGAAAATTAGAAACTTTGATGTTTGTGATATATCCCGATAAATGAGATATGGTGCTTATTACGTCACTTTTCTTTGAATTGAATTGAGGAGAACGTCATTTGTGGATTACTTTCATACATTGGGTATATTGGCTTTGAAATCACTTGGAAATAATATTTTTGGCATGCCATGATGATATCTAGTTTGGTGCACGCTTTCAATTTAATCCGAATTTATCGCATATTTTGCTAGGGACTAGCAAAAAGTTAGTTGGGGGTGTGATTCGGAATATAAATTGCATATTCCCCCCATTTTTGGGCATTTTATGTGTATATCATGATTATATTGGTTTTGATACGTGCGTATTCGAGATATTGTGAATTATTAAAGCCTATTCCTATTTTACACATAAAATGTGTTTTATGCACTGATCTTTACTTCCCTTATTTTTCAGGTACTCCTGATAATTATCTGGATTTTTTGGAAATTTTCCAGAATTTTCTGGAGTTTGGAGCAATTTTTGGGAATTTTGCAAGCCTATAAGGCTATTCTGGATTTTAGAAAAAAGAAAATAAAAAAATAAATAAAACAAAAAAACCAAGGCCTGTGGGCCGGCCCACTTTCGCGGCCCGCTCTTTGAGCGGGCCGATGTGTGTTTTTATTAAAAATAAAAAAATAAAACGAAGCAGCCCACGGCCCGCTCTCCTGGGCGGGGCGCGTGCCCGCGTCCTGGCGAGCGGGTGCCCAAGTGCCCGACCCGCTACATGTTCAGCGACTTGGGGGGGCTTTCTTGCGGGGTATTTGCGGGTTTGGGTGCGATTTTCGACCCGCAAATGCCCCTTTTGCAGACCCAAAGTGCTGGGAAGGGGTTTTAACCTGATTTTGGCGCTGTTTTCAGCCCTAGTTTTTTTTCTTGCTGAAATTTGGAGTGCTTGGAGGCCATGGGAGGTTAAAAGCTTGGAGGAGGAGCAAATAGGAGGAGGCAAGGGCTCATTTGGGAGACATCTTGGGTGAAAGCTTTCCTTTTCATTTTGTATTTTGATATCTCTCTTTTGTATTGAACTTCGGATGAATTTTTATATCATTCTCATCTTGTTTATTATGATTAAGTAGTGTTAATTTGCTTGGGTTGTGATTCATTGTGAATGGTTGTTAATTATAGCTTTAATTACCTCTTGTCTATTTCAATGTTAATGTTGGATGAATTGTTAGGGACAATTTTATTGGTTAAGACCCAAGAGGGCACACTTTGAGAAAAGTCCATGATCCTATTTTGATTAGTGCCATGATAATGCATCCATCCTTATTGCAAATTATTGTGCTCTTGAATGTTAAATATTCCGATTGAGTTTCCTTAGCCGGATGATTGATTGAGTTTTTTTGAGGCATTAGAGCTTGATTGACACCAATCTTAGTGAACCCACAATCCATGCTCTCTCTCCTAGCGATCCTAACTCCCCATTTGGCTCTCTAACCCTACTTACTTAGGTTAGGAATATAGATTCACCACACGTTTTCCCACTTCCATTCACGTAGCGAGGTGATTGTCTCACGCTATTACCTTTCTTAATCGATAGAACTTGCGAGTGTAGAACGACGTGTCCCTGTGATCCGACCTGGTACTCACCGGTTATAAATTTTATATTGCATTGACGCTCCTACGCTTGGGAGTGGAAGGCGTGCTTTCTTTGTGTGTTTTCCAGTTCAATCAGCAATCCAGGGATGGACCATTGGAAAGCAGCCAAAAGGGTCTTACGGTACTTACAGAGGACAAAAGGACACCTGATCGTATATCAGAGGTCGGAAAAGCTTGAGATCATTGGATATACTAACTTTGATTTTGCTGGATGTCAAGATAGCAAGAAATCTACTAAGGGCTATGTTTATACATTAGTAGGAGTTGCCATTTCTTGGAAGAGTGCTAAACATTCTATTATAACCTCTTCCACTATGGCTGCAGAATTCATTGATTGTCGTGAGGTATCAAATCATGGTTTATGGCTACAAAATTTTGTCACGGGGCTGCGCGTTGTAGGTGGCATTGAAAGACCACTCAAGATATTTTGTGACAATATGTGCGCAGTTGCATTTACAAATAACAACAGAACCTCAGAGAAATCAAAGCATATTGATATCAAGTTCCTGATTGTTAAGAAAAGAGTTGGAAATAAGCAGTTGTCTATAGAGCACATTGGTACAAACTCAAACATTACGGATCCGCTTACTAAGGGACTGCCACCCAAAATGTTTCATGGGCATGTTGCTCGTATGAGTGCCATGTCATCTATTCTCATAGCAAAATGTCCAAGTCTCATTGTAGCTATTTAGTATGAAATAGCTCTTCAGTAATTATTTGATGCAAACACTTTCGTGTTATTTTTTAAAAAGTCGACTTATAAAATAAATACAGTAGATATCAACCACATACCTGATCTCGCTCCAGTATATGTTACCATGGTTTTGAATCTCTGGCCCTTTCAGTGAAATTATTAGTATATTGGGTCAGGTAGTAAGTATGTGAATTGGGTTTCCTACTTTCTAGCAAGGACCCAGCATTGCCACAAAATAATGACCCTTTGTTTCAAGATCAGAATGAGTTGTGTGATTCGTGTAGGACCTCAACCCCTTCCTTGGTGGCTCCTACACACTTGTAAAAAGAATGAAATGATTACACAAGCATGCACCCTAATTGAATTACTACATGCATTTCAGAGGTATGCATATTACATATACCTACCGAACATAGGCATTTAGATTTGGCAGTATCCATCCATTCAATGCCTCGTACACTTGATATATTACACAGTCTTCCTTAAGAGCCGTGTGTATTCATGTCCCCTATCCTTCTCAAAAGCTGGCAGTAGAGGAGATATCTTAACTTTTGGGGGCGTGACTCACATTCTCGGCAATGTTGCCTTCAGTTGGACATAAGCATCATGTTTCTGCATGCTGCCTGCCTCATATGCACGTTGTTTTCTATGGTAGAATCTCATCAATACCTATACGATATGGGTACATGAGGAGTGCCCCCTGAGTCAGCCCTGAGAGCTGTATGTATTCATAAGAAACATTAAAAATAGGCGGGAACTAAATGCACCGCATTCATGCGGTGCAAGTGATGATTGTTGACTAAAAATAGAAAAAAAAAATAGGGGGAGAGAGAGACTGAGAAAGACAATTGATTTGATTATTTTTCCATTTTTAGAATAAAATTATCATATGCACCGCATGAACACGGTGTATTTAGTCCCAGTCAAATAGAATTGATCAGCACATGCTATCCATAAATATTAGGGCTATCATGCCTAATCCCTCCCTATTTCTTTTTTAAGATTTTCACCGACCGCCCATGAAATTTCTGTGCGGCAAGTTCAGTTTCATGGGCAAAAAATTTAAAAGTGAAGGAAAAGGAAAGAAAAGTGATGGAAAAGTTAATTTCCATTGTTTGGTTGTATAGAAAAGTAAAAGGAAAGAAAATGAGGGGGAAAATGAAAGAAAAAACATATAGAATTTTTCTCTCTACTTTTGTCTCCCAAATCGGAAGGAAGCCGTTTTCTGTCCCAAAAAATTTTCTTCTCTTTTCTGAGCCAAAAATTTTATCATCAACAAAAATTATCTTTTTGTTATTGCTCATTTTTTATTTCAGAAGAATGGTTTTGGATTGAGTTTAATAGAAAAATGAGACCCTTTAAAATATTAATTATAAATAAAATCATATTTTCTTTCTAGTTTTCCTCTTCATTTTCATAAGCAACCAAACATGAGAAATCATTTTCCTTATCATTTTCTTTTTAATTTTCTTTACAATTTTCCTCACTAACCAAACATAAAAAAGAAATCGGTTTCCTTTTCCTTTTCCTTTTCTTTCTATTTCCTTTTCATTTCACTTTTCTTTCTTTCCTTTTCCATGCAACCAAACACGGCCTGTGGGAATTTACCGCATAGAAATTTTATGGGCCGAAATTAACGTTTTTTTTCCCATTTTTTACCGCATATTGATCCCGTGAGCGGTAAGCTAGTTATCATGAGCATAAGTAATATTTCTTTCATTGAACTCCGCTTATAGAATTTCCGTAAAAGGAAGATTGCTTAAAAATTACCCATTTAGTAAATTAAATAATGTATCTACAGCCTCACCAATCAATCTACAGATTAACTAGTCAATCCTACGTCAACGGGTCAAACAAATAGGCATGGTCCAACATTTACATGCTTCTTCGAACCCATCCCCATTTAGTAGTTGTCCTGCTCCTAACTCCCCTCGTTCAAAGGGTTGGGTGAAGAAACAGTATAAACAACTAATGAACCGGGGAGAGCACGTACGCTCAAGTGAAACCAACAGTACACGCAAGGATAAAATCAGTAACATCAGCCAATGAAGTGACATCTTTTTCCCTTCTCCCGTTTGAAAAGTGAAACAGTTGTGTGTGCTCCTGTCTACGCTAGTACTGAAGAGCATATGATTCTCATGCTTGGGACAACGAAGAGTGGGTATTCTTGTCCCTTTGTCGGTGTCATCAAGGTGATCTCTTAAGCTTAAATTAGAAGCCAAATGGCATGCTTGAGAGCTCACACAACTAGAAGTGACAATGATACACAAAAAAATCGTAAGTTTAATGAATGTATCTTTCAGTTTTGCATCCTTCTTCAAGATGATATTTTTGGAGGGAGGAAGAGAAGCGTGTTTAAAGGAATTAATTAAAGGGGGAAGACGATCTTAAGCCCCACACGCATCTAACCCCTTTGAAAACTCTGAGGAGAACAAAGGCAAGCTGGAGGTCTTGTCAGACACCGAGGCAACGAGGTGAGGTGCCGGCCATTGGCCGACCGATGCAGCTCTTCATGAGACCTGATCGAAAGACTACAACCTCGGAAGTGGGTGGATAAAAAGAAAGGAAGAAAGATTTTCATGGTGGCAAAATGAGCCACGAATGCAAAACCCCCCACCAACACCAATATTTTGAGGGCCCAACCTCTCACGTGGCATGTTGGGATCCATTCCCACTTTCTTGCCTCTTTATTGACATTATCAGATTGCCCATAGGTGACATGAAGATGGTTTCGATAACAATTTCCACTTTGTATGTCGTTCATTGATGTCTTGTTAGATAAAAAGTTGATAAGCAACTAGGTTATAAGTCCCCTTTCTAAAAGAATACTTTGAATTTGGGTGTTACATAAGCACCACTCAAATTATGTAATAATCAGAGTATTTTCGTGACAAAAGAAAGACAATCAAACATGACTCATCTGAAATTTTGTATATTAGATTTAGTTTAAAAATCCAATTACATTGCATCAATAAAAAAGGTATAAGCGAACGAGAGTGAGTGTGTAAACACAAAATAATATATATATGCTGTCAGCACGGAAAATTTTCATGCGCCGAGAAACGCAAGCACTTTATGCTATTATTATCGTAAATTCTTTTTCAGATTTGTTTTCCATATTTTGGATGATGAACATACCAATTATCATATGAACCTGATGTTATTTGACCCATTACCCGATTAGTATACAAATCAACGGTGTCAGAACAATATAATTTTTTTGTAATGAGTGGATCAAAGGTCAAATCCCCATATGATTCATCCATATGTACGGTTTAGATGTTTGGTGTACGTGGATGGGTCAAATCCAGATAAGGTTCACACACACACATATAATCTGTGTCATATGACATATGTGGGCTAAGCCACATATACGCCTCCAGAACTCCACCTTCTACTATTTTTTTTCTTTCAAGACCATTCATTTTATTTTTCATATTTTAAAACCTAAAAAACACTGAACATGTGAACCCAAGAGATTTTTCACATTCATACATGCATCGCAAAAGGTCTAATTATACAAAAACGCTAAATTTATGACTAGTGAATGAATAGGTAAAATCCATTGAGATCACTTGAAATTTGAATTGTAGATGGAATGGTTCTGATTCTTCAAAAAATAGCACATTGTGAAGTTTTGGAGGTGTGAGAGAGTATTAATCTCATATGTCATTGTTAAGGCCAAAATTGACCGACACTGTTATCCAGCTGACGGGGATGCCGAGCTCGAGCTTGAGCCTAGTCAGCCTTCGAAGTGGGACCCTCGGTTGGGAGGACCGGGGTCGGCAGTTGATGGTAGACGACGGTACGACCGATGATCAACCTAAGAACGATTGTTGGATCGATCGTTCGAGATCAAAGAGCTTGATAACGACCCTGAGCGTTATATGGCGATCGTCAGTCAGCACCACAAAGAGTAGTCAGGGGGGTCGGATCTGATTTCTGACCCAAATCCCCTCCGATGCTTAAGTTAGTAAGGAACTTAAGGGAGATATGGAGCTTGGTGTAGTAGGGATCGACCCACGGAGTTTCGTCCCTAGACTAACGACACAAGCTCGAATATGGAATGAAAAAATAGGAAGATAGAGTTCTATATATCAGTACTGGTACCTTGAAGATGGGACCCACTCCTCTATTTATAGGGGTCGGGGTCTACATAAAGACGTTGGGGAGGTAATGGTATCCCATAATGGGGCCAAGATCTCCCATCATAAATGGAGGTAAACGTTACCCACGTCCGCGAGATTGCGTGGATGGCTTTTAATCCCACGTTTGCGTGAAGTAGACCCATCGGTCGACTGGCTACGTTGGGCTTTGACCAAGTCGATATCGGATAGCTCTGGTGGGCCTGGGTCACTTTCCCGATCGAGTTTCCTCGGTGCCGGCACATGACTCAACAATGCCCCCCCCCCCCCCCCCCCCCCCCCCCCCGTCGCACGACCTTTTTTAGATCCAACTGCTGGGGTCAATCGACGTTACATCGCATTAAATGGGGCGTGACAGTCGAGAAAATAGCACTTGAGTCCTAGGCGAAAAAACGCCAGCCTCGTTCATTCGGACGATTTCTCGATTCGAAATTCCAAACGCCTTGATCCTTGGATCGTCGACACACATCCCATTGTAAGGTCACTATTTCGCCCATATATGACAGTTCCGATGGTGGGGGAGGGGAAAACCTCCTCCATTCTACTGAAATCAAATGGCTTCTTCCTCTGCCGCAGAAAAGAATGTGATCGCCATCGTCTCAGAGATCCAGGAAGGGGTCGTGGAGCTGGACTTGCTATTGCAATTGAGGACCACCGTTAAGGCAGGCAAAATTGGCGTGTTGCAGAGGAAAATTGTTCGCCTTGATTATCAGATCAGACTGCCTGGGAGGGATGAGATGGTTCATTGTCCCGACGATCGGAAAGTGGGGGTCTATGTGAAGAATTTTGAACGAGGCTTCCGCTTTCCCATGCATCCTTTCCTGTGGTATTTGCTGTGTACCCTGAACATTTTCCTCTGCCAGGTGATGTCGAATGGTGTTGGTATGTTGATGGCCTTCATAGTTTTGTGCATGACGAAGGGCATCGAGCCATCTCTGCGTCTGTTCAACCACTTCTTCTGGATCCCTCCCCTCAAGACCCCTAGATTGTACACGATCATAGCCTGTCGGGGGAGGAAATTATTGGAAGCTCTCCCCACCTCCAACCCCAAGTGGAAGGATGAATATGTGTTTGTGGTTTTTCAAGGAGAAGCGATCTTCTGCACTGGTTGGGGTGCCCCTGATTTTGGGCCTACCGAGGATATGCCGTTGGAAATTGAGGATAAGAAAGCCGCCGACACTCTGTGTTGGATCCTGTGGATGGCAAGCAACACTAGAAGGGGGGTTGAATAGTGTTGATCAAATACTAAAACTTTTTCGCTCAACGATATTAACACAAATAAATTCCTTCTAACGTTGCCTAAGAAACCAAGTAGAGTGATCTACGCTTGGTTCTTAATCAACAATATAATTTTAAAGTGCACAGCGAAATTTCACAGCAGGTAGTCGACTCCTTATGAGCAGTAGTCGACTCCCAGAGAATATGTTAGGACAAATAAGATTATAAATATGAATTTCAGCGTATATAGATAAAATTGATCTTTGCTGTAGATAGAAGATATAAATGTAAAGATAATCAAACACAGAAAATGCAAACGCAAAGACAAGGATTTTTATCCTGGTTCCCCGCAACCCGGGTACGTCCAGTCCCCGACCAATCCGGTACGAGATTTCCACTATCTGCCTTGGCAAATACAAGCACCTAACTTCACTCGTTAGGATTTCCAACGACCTAGCCTTGACCAGGATTTCCGAACACAACACCTAGACTTGTCTAGGGTTTACCCTTGCCTCACAAACCGAGGACTTTCCAACTGGCAACAACTAGACTTGTCTAGTGTTCCAACAATCAACACAATAAGAGATTTGTCCAATACTCTACAATAAATGATAGAGATTGGTAAATACACCCGATTCTATAGCCAATCAAAAGATAGACAATTTGTTTAGTGGCTTAATAGAATGATAGTCTAGATCACACAAAGATACGAGATAAGTTCTTTGTGATCTAGAGCTCTTTCAAAAATCCTTCAAATAAAATTAGAGAGAAATAATAGAGAGGATTTTGAAAAACAATTTAGCCAATAAAAATAATAATATGATCTTCAAAAAGAATTGAGAAAATATTGCAAGATCAAAACTGAAATTAAACTGGCTAGAGAGAAAATTAGAGAGCTTTGATTCACGAGAGCTTTTACGAATTTTGATTTTCAATGTTGTTCTTTTCACAAAAGAATTAAGCTCTATTTATAGGGAAAAACTGAGATTTGAATTTCAAATTTCGTTTGACTTTTGTCCCAAAAATTTCGGAGAGAATTGCTCCAAAGATTTTAAAATTCAAATTCAAAACGTCTGAAAATTTCCAGCAGGTAGTCGACTCCCTCCTATAGGTAGTCGACTCCCAGAGGAATCTAGGAAATTTTCATCCCTGAGAAGTAGTCGACTCCCTACTTTTGGTAGTCGACTCCCAGAGGAGTTTTTCATGTTGTTCTAGTCAAAAGGGTAGTTAGCTCCAGGGTGCGTGGAGTTTCACTACGAGAATTATGAAGTGACTAGAAAAGCTCTTGAAAACTATTTTTGAAGATAGTTAAAGATTGTTTCGAAATCATTTGTGTGTGTGTGTTGTCTATTTGATATGGCTTTGACAAATACCCTAAAAGACACGACACACTCACACTAGACTCTGAACATGTCTTCGGAAGTTTAGTCAACTTGATGAAGTGAAGGTGAGCTTCTCTTTGAGCTTCTTGTTCTGTTTCATCACTTGAGTTTAGCCATGTTCGTCTTTGTCGTGGAGTATTGATGCGTGCTTCTTGGAGTATTAGTAGAGCTTCACGAAATCTGCATACTTAAAGTGTAGTGTAGTTAGTACACTAAGCATTCATTTGGTGTGCTCATCATCAAAATCACTTGGGGTGGAATTCAATTTCCATCACTCTCCCCCTTTTTGATGATGACACCCAAATGAAAAATTTGAAGTAAGACATGAATATGAATAACATTTCAAGTATACTTACTCCCCCTGCTTTGATGCGGTTCTCCCCCTGCATCGAAGCTATTAGAAATACAATTCATATTTTTGCATTTCATATATTTTTCTCCCCCTTGTCATCAACAAAAAACAAAAGTAATTTTTACGGAACATTAAAATAAGAGGAATTCAATTCCATATGCCTGCAATGGAGATGTTAGTTCATAGGAACAACTGAGTATGGCATAGTAGATAACTTCATAGTAGCTAGCATCACACAATAAGAGTTATTACAAACCATAGTTTAGAGAATCATTGTTTTTTTTAAAAAAAAGAACCATTGTTTTGAAAGAGAAGTTCATGAAGCTAAGATGACCGCTGTTCTTTTTCAGTTCCTTGATCTCTTCAAGGATCATAACAAGCGTCTCCTCAGTCATCTTGTTGCTTTTCACTACGATCTCCTTGAGGTCGTCCACCTTTTGATTGAGATCTTCAAATCCTTTCTCCTGTGAGATCTTCAATTTTCCAATCTTTTTCAGGAGCATATCCTGAAGTTCAAGGATGTAAGCATGAACTTCTTCTTCTTCCTCGCCGCTTCCCTTTTCTTCTTCTTCACTTTCATCATCTGAATCTGAAATGACAACCTTCTTACCTCGCCTTGAGGATGATGATCCTCCTTCGGTAGCGATTTGCTCTTCAGGGACATTCTCATCAAGGTCATGATGGAGATTCATTCTCCCAAGAGCATGAACATCAAAGACACGGGCAGGTTCTAGAATGGTTGTTTCATGATCCAAAGGTACGTTAAAGCTAATGAATAGAATGGTCAGATAGTGCCCATGAGAAAGAGTGGACGAAGGTCTGTCAGATGAAGCTGAAAGTAGGATGGAATCCATGATGACTTTGGCCCAATTCACACGAATGTTACCAAGAATGGCATAGATGCATTTAGCTTGTTTTTCAGAAAGAATAGCATGACTCCCAGATTTTTGAGTTATGTTATACGACAGAATATTAGCTAATATTCTCGCCGGATAGCGAAGATGGCTACAAGGAAGTTTGGTCTGAAAGTGTTTACCAGGCAAATACATTCTCTCTAAGATATTCTCGTCAGTCATCTCAATTTTGTCAAGGATCATACCGGAGTATGGGATTCCTAGGGCTTCACCTAGGGATTTTACAGTTATTGCAAGTTTGGTATCCAGAACCTTAGTAATGAAACGACTTTTCACGAGATCATAATCCATGTTTGCATAAAAGAGATGAACAAGCCTAGGATAACATAGATACACATTTTCAGAGGAGGACAAATTTGCTAAGTTTTGGAAATCTAGCAGACTGTCAATACCGTAATTGATGACATCATGAAGTTTGACAAATCTTTCATGCAAGATTGGTTTCTTAGAAACTTTAACAAAATGTTCATAGGTAGTTGATTTGAAGATATAGGGTATGATGATTTCTTTCTCAGAATCAACATCAGCAGTAGCAGTTTTTCTCTTCTTAGAGAAAGCTCCTTTGAAAGGCATCTAGATAGAGTAAAAACAACAACAAAAACTATATTTTTACACTACTAGATAACCAAGAGAGGTGAAATACTAAAGTTCATGGTAGTAAAAAATTTTTACCTTGAGTAAATTTGAAGGAAGATGAAAAATTGCTCCAAAAGTCCAAGCTTCAAGATGAAAACTCAAGAGAGGAGAGGGGAAAAGGGGGTAGTCGGCTACCTCTAGGGTTTTCTTGGGGTTTTGTTTGAAGAAGTGAAGAGATGAAGAGAAGTAAGAGCCATTAGATCTAGATTTGGGTGGCTAGGATGAGTTTTAGGCTTAGTGGGTAAGTTGTCTTAACGGATCTTGACCCATCCACTCAAATAGAACCCAATATGAGATAGTCAAAAAAAAGAGCAACCCAGAAATTTACGCACTGGTAGTCGACTCCCTCCTGTAGGTAGTCGACTCCCTGCTGGGTTGAGTCGTTTTCTCATCCCAGAGAAAGTTTGGTCCAGGTTGAGCGTGCTCTTTTTAACAAAAAATATTTTTAGCAATAAAACATAATCATACATACAAATTAACTTGTTTCAACCCATTTAAAAAATAATTATATATAAATATATAAAAAATAAATAAAAGCATTTGTTCCGATTCAGCCGTTTTGACTCCCTGAATTTTCTTCATTGTTTTCCTCCTTTTTAGAGCACCTGAAAAATAAGCGTTTTATGGTACTCTTTGGTTTTGAGTCCGAGGAGTTAGTCTTTAGGAAACCAAACCCAATATGGTTTAGTTCCTTCATGAACAATATATTTATAATTTTTGTTAAAGTGAATCTGTTGAACAAAGTTAGTAGCGTACCTTTCTTTTTGCTGATCAGATAATCTCTTTGGTACCCAGATGCTTAAAACATTATCGTTAGCATGATGCATCCTAGTGTGCTTAACCCGTTTCTTGGTATGATGTGAATCATAGCCAAGTCCGGTTTTGCTAGATGAAGCTTTTTGATTGTCTATTATATTATCTAGCTTCCCTTTTCCTTTATTGAAATTCTCAATAATTTTCATCGTAGCGTCGTATTTATCTTTGACGGATACGAGAAGATTATTCAGACTTTCAACCTTTTCATTTACTAGCAAAATATCTTTTTGTAGAAGATCATTTTTCTCTTTAAGAAGACTATTTTCTTTAATGACTTCTTCTTTTTCCTTAGTCTCTCTTTTAGCAATTCTAAGTGTTTTTCTATGTTCTTTAATGAGCTTTTCATGCATCTTGCATAGCTCTTTATATGCTCCCCTATAGTCCAAGTCTTCATCATCGCTTGACGATGACTCATTGTCGCTAGATGAATCATGATGCGAGCTTACCTTGGAGGATGTAGATGCCATGAAGCACATGTGTGCCGTCTCTCTTCTTTCATCATTATCTTCGTCTGAGGATTCGTCGGATGAAGAATCGTCGCTCTGGTCGAAGGCTGCATAGGCTTCTTTCTTTGATCGTCGAAACTTGTTTCTTGTATTGGTTCGTCTTTCATTATTCTCTTTGTTCTTCCCACGATCTCTGGAATCACGGTTGTTTCTTTCCAATGGACAATCTCTCTTGACATGCCCTGGTTTATTGCAACCAAAACAAATAATACCGTTAGTGGGTCTAAAAGATCGTTTTCCATACTTACTTGTGATGAACTCTTTAAAGTTCTTTGAGATGAACGCGATGTGATCTTCTTTGTCCGTGTAATCGGAATCTTCTTCTTGAGCTTTGAATGCAAGATTTTTCTTCTTTGGTTTTTCTTCGATTTTCTTGTCTTCTTCAAGCTCGATCTCATATGCCATGAGATTTCCCATCAGTTCTTCGATGGTGAGGTCCTTTACATTATGAGCTTCTCGAATGGCCGTAGTCTTTCCCTTCCATTCGGGTCGGAGGGATCTTAGTATCTTCATTACCTGTTCATACTCGGAAAGTTTCTTTCCTAGTCCTGCAAGCTCATTTGTAATGTTAGTAAAACGAGTATTCACATCGGTGATACTCTCTCCTTCTTCCATTTTAAAAGTTTCGAATTTTGAATGTAATACATTTATACGAGATTCTTTAACTTTTCTGTACCTTCGTGACTTACCTGAAGAGTGTGCCAAATTTGATGTGATGTCTCACATTGGGAGACTCGATTGAACTCATTTCCTGTAACATCGCAAAACAAGGCATTCATTGCTTTTGCATTGAGATTAGCTCTCTTCTTGTCATCGATAGACCATTTTCCAAATTCAATGTCGGTGGGTGCAATGTACGGGACTTTGGTGATAGTCCATGCTTCAATGTCCAATGACTCTAGGTGAGTCTTCATTCGGATCTTCCAGCTGGCGTAGTTGGTTCCGTTGAATAGAGGTGGTCGCATAGTGTTCAGTCCTTCGGAGTGAAAAGATGTTGACGCCATCACTATTGTAGCCTCGCTCTGATACCAAGTGTTGGATCCTGTGGATGGCAAGCAACACTAGAAGGGGGGTTGAATAGTGTTGATCAAATACTAAAACTTTTTCGCTCAACGATATTAACACAAATAAATTCCTTCTAACGTTGCCTAAGAAACCAAGTAGAGTGATCTACGCTTGGTTCTTAATCAACAATATAATTTTAAAGTGCACAGCGAAATTTCACAGCAGGTAGTCGACTCCTTATGAGCAGTAGTCGACTCCCAGAGAATATGTTAGGACAAATAAGATTATAAATATGAATTTCAGCGTATATAGATAAAATTGATCTTTGCTGTAGATAGAAGATATAAATGTAAAGATAATCAAACACAGAAAATGCAAACGCAAAGACAAGGATTTTTATCCTGGTTCCCCGCAACCCGGGTACGTCCAGTCCCCGACCAATCCGGTATGAGATTTCCACTATCTGCCTTGGCAAATACAAGCACCTAACTTCACTCGTTAGGATTTCCAACGACCTAGCCTTGACCAGGATTTCCGAACACAACACCTAGACTTGTCTAGGGTTTACCCTTGCCTCACAAACCGAGGACTTTCCAACTGGCAACAACTAGACTTGTCTAGTGTTCCAACAATCAACACAATAAGAGATTTGTCCAATACTCTACAATAAATGATAGCGATTGGTAAATACACCTGATTCTATAGCCAATCAAAAGATAGACAATTTGTGTAGTGGCTTAATAGAATGATAGTCTAGATCACACAAAGATACGAGATAAGTTCTTTGTGATCTAGAGCTTTTTCAAAAATCCTTCAAATAAAATTAGAGAGAAATAATAGAGAGGATTTTGAAAAACAATTTAGCCAATAAAAATAATAATATGATCTTCAAAAAGAATTGAGAAAATATTGCAAGATCAAAACTGAAATTAAACTGGCTAGAGAGAAAATTAGAGAGCTTTGATTCACGAGAGCTTTTACGAATTTTGATTTTCAATGTTGTTCTTTTCACAAAAGAATTAAGCTCTATTTATAGGGAAAAACTGAGATTTGAATTTCAAATTTCGTTTGACTTTTGTCCCAAAAATTTCGGAGAGAGGAAAAGGATTGAATAGAGGAACTCCCGAGTCTTTCTTGATCTCAGATGTGCCCATATCAATGGAACAGGTGACTCATTATTTCGATGATCTTCGGACAGAAGAAGATTCTGTAAACACTTATTCGAAATCTCACTTATCATGCTCAAAAGATTTTAAAATTCAAATTCAAAACGTCTGAAAATTTCCAGCAGGTAGTCGACTCCCTCCTATAGGCAGTCGACTCCCAGAGGAATCTAGGAAATTTTCATCCCTGAGAAGTAGTCGACTCCCTACTTTTGGTAGTCGACTCCCAGAGGAGTTTTTCCTGTTGTTCTATTCAAAAGGGTAGTTAGCTCCAGGGTGCGTGGAGTTTCACTACGAGAATTATGAAGTGACTAGAAAAGCTCTTGAAAACTATTTTTGAAGATAGTTAAAGATTGTTTCGAAATCATTTGTGTGTGTGTGTGTTGTCTATTTGATATGGCTTTGACAAATACCCTAAAAGACACGACACACTCACACTAGACTCTGAACATGTCTTCGGAAGTTTAGTCAACTTGATGAAGTGAAGGTGAGCTTCTCTTTGAGCTTCTTGTTCTGTTTCATCACTTGAGTTTAGCCATGTTCGTCTTTGTCGTGGAGTATTGATGCGTGCTTCTTGGAGTATTAGTAGAGCTTCACGAAATCTGCATACTTAAAGTGTAGTGTAGTTAGTACACTAAGCATTCATTTGCTGTGCTCATCATCAAAATCACTTGGGGTGGAATTCAATTTCCATCACTCTGAAGGGTCTGCCAGTGGAGATGAGGTCGGTTAGGTGGCTATGGTCAGACAAAGTACTGTGTCAAACAGTGTGGACGAAAGGTTGGTTCTACCGTGCTCGCCAACTGTTCAACCTTCATTTCCCGGACTAATCTTGCGCACTGTTTTGGGCAGGGATGATCAACGTAGATTACCAGGTGGACCCCGAACTAAAAATCGCGGTTGAAGCATCAGAGTGGCAGAGGCGAGAATGTTGTCACCTCGGGTCCTGACCGTATCGAGGTCTTTAACCGAGCCGGCCGTGGATCTGCCCATGATTGCCGAGGGTATCGCTCAGGAGGGTTGCCCTCAACAGAAAAAGAAGAAGGACCCATCCTCCGAGTTTGAGGTAGTCGCACAGGAGGGAGGCCAGAAAAGGCAGAGGGCTCTTGTTCTCAGTGAAGAGGAGCCGTCTGGGTCGAACGCATCTGCAGAGCAAATCTCTCGGCCGGAGATGATGACCCTCATGAGGAAGGTTCAACAGGGACTCAGGTTCCACCGAATCTTCACACACACCAGGACTCCTGGCCCTGGGGGGGCCTATTTCCTTCCATAGGGTTGCCCGAAGACATCCCAGAGGAGTATCGACCTATGCTGCTGGAGGTTCGTTCTTTTCAGGCCCCCGTCGCCTGTGTCAAGGAGGAGCTTGTCGGGGCAAGATTCCTTTTGAGGCTTGGGGAATCCACCCTTCTTGACTGTGCGACCGCTTCCCGTGTTGCCGATAACATGACCCTCCCACGGGACCGAGCAGTCGTGGATATGGTCGACTACGAGTGACTTGCGTCAGTAGACGTCCATGCCAGTGTCCAGGTAATTGTCATTAGGACGTCTATCGATGTTATCATCTGCGTACAAGCTTATCACCAATCGTTGCATGCATGCCCTTGTGGCGACCGCAGCGTTGCGCCACCGAGCTTCGGAGGTGGCCGATTATGGTGTCACTTTGGAGGCGGTCAGCTCATGGATGGAGAAGTCCCAGGCTGAGCTGGAGAAATTCTGTCGTGTCTTCGATACGAGGACGTTGATTGTTGAGAAGCTTCAATGGGAGCTCAACGAGTCTCATAGGAGAGAGGCAGAACAGATCGCCTTAAGAGAAAAGGCGGAGAATGATCTGCTGGAGGAGAGGGTTGTTGTCGACGTCATTTCGGAGAGAGCGATCTAGGATTTCACCAATAAGTTTCCTGCCTTTGACATGTTATATGAGCGGGGCTTCGAGCGGTGTAGGTTGGAAATGAAGAACAGATTCCCCGACCTCTCCTCAAAGATCAAAAAAAATACCGGTGGTTTTTTCAGACCACTGCGAGGATGAGTCGAGCCATGATGAGGCCGAGCTCAGCCAGGACGTGGATGAGGCAGCTCCTACAGACGAGGCCACAGCCACAGCCAGTGACAGAGCCGGGGTAGTAGCTACGACAGAGCCGGAGCTCACTACCGTATTGGAGGGGGACCAGGGGCTTACGTAAGGTCTGGTCCGCCTGAAAATTTTCTATTTGAATGTACTGGAGGGTGGTGTGAATGATAACATTTTTTTGTAATGAAGAGTGATAAGAGAAGTAGCTTGTGCATTCCCGCATGTCGTTGCCTCTTCTTGTTTGATGTTGTTCATGCCATGTGGTGGCCCCTTTCAATGGGTTAGACTCTGCTTCAAGGACAGGCCATCGAACCACACTTAGAATTTGTCAGCCATGCTCCGTGGAGAAATTGAGGCCTACCTGACTGCAGTCTAACGATGTAGGGACCTGGGTTGTTCAGTGGCGATGGGTGGCCCCTTCGACTTACTGTCGACGACCATTTACGAGGGTAGTTCAGTGGCGAAGGGGTGGCTCCTTCGACTTACGGCTGTCGACCGTTTACGAGGGTCGTTCGGTGGCGAAGTGGTGGCCCCTTCAACTTACGGTTGACGACCGTTTACGAGGGTCGTTCAGTGGCGAAGGGGTGGCCCCTTCGACTTACTGCTGACGACCGTTTACGAGGGTCGTTCAGTAGCGAAGGGTGGCCCCTTCTACTTACGGCTGACGATCGTTTACGAGGGTCGTTCAGTGGCGAAGGGGTGGCCCCTTCAACTTACGGCTGATGACCATTTACGAGGGTCCTTCAGTGGCGAAGGAGTGGTCCCTTCGACTTACTGCTGACGACCGTTTACGAGGGTCGTTCAGGGGCGAAGGGGTTGCCCCTTTGACTTACGGCTGAGGACCGTTTACGAGAGTCATTTAATGACGAAGGGGTGGCCCCTTTGACTTACGGCTGAGGACCATTTACGGGGGTCATTCAGTGGTGAAGGGTTAGCCCCCTTTGACATACGGCTGACAACCATTTACGAGGGTCGTTCGGTGACGAAGGGGTGGCCCATTCGACTACGGATGATGACCATTTACGAGGGTCTTTCAGGGGCAAAGGGGTGGCCCCTTCGACTTACAGCTGACGACCGTTTACGAGGGTTGTTCGGTGGCGAAGGGGTGGCCCCTTTGACTTACGACTGACGAACGTTTACGAGGGTCGTTCAGTGGCGAAGGGGTGGCCCCTTCGAATTATGCCTGACGACCATTTACGAGAGTCGTTCAGGGGCGAAGGGGTGGTCCCTTCGACTTACGGCTGACGACCATTTACGAGGGTCGTTCAGTGGTGAAGGGGTGACCCCTTCGACTTACGGCTGACGACCATTTTACGAGGGTCGTTCAGTGGAAAAGGGTCAGCCCCTTCGACTTACAGCTAACGACCGCTTACGCGGGTCATTCGGTAGCGAAGGGGTGGCCCCTTTGACTGACGACTGACGACCGTATTGTAAGTTTGGTTTTTCCAACCCCTGTCGGGTGCCTTTTGGTTGGGTGATATCTCCACACTTTATGAAGGCTTAGAGATGCGAAGCTTTGTTTAATAAAGGAAACATTCTTTATTAGTGAAAATGGGAAACGAAAAGAGGCGTACAGATATTTTTCGATTGACACCGGAGCGGCTTGCCGTTCATCATCTGAGTTATCTGCTAGTGGTCATTAGACGACTCTTCAGTCGACAACCTTAGTAACGGGTGATCCCGTCATCTTGCCCTTCTGTTTCGAGGACCCTTCCCTACCGAATGGATCACTGGATGGGCCCTTGGGGTGTCCCCGTTTGACTAGGGTGTCGATCTCCTTCTTGAGAGTCCAGCTGTCGTTTATGTTGTGCCCGTAGTCATTGTGGTATTTACAAATTTTAAGGTCATCCCTCTTCTCGGACTTGCCCTTCTTTGCAGCGTCCTGTATCAGTTCTGCTTTTGGGGCGTAGGCGAGGACTTTTGCCTTAGGGACGACCGGCTTGGCGTAGGTTGTAGGATCCTTGCTTTGGGGGCTCCTCTCCCTGGGCCACTTGTCTCGGGACTCCTGGCAGGGGGTTCCCAAGTTTGATTTCTCTCGCCTTGTGTCTCCACGGTGAGAGGGAGTGCCCTTTGCATTGGCTCTGTCTAGCTCTTCTGCTTCCTTGGAGGAAGTGAACCGATCGGTGATATTCAGCATTTTCGCAACGGTATTAGGGGGAACTGATGAAGATCTCTTCTCAGGTGCCTGTTCCTGACCGCCTGGGTGAGTGCCGCTATGATGGTCACGTTCGGCGTCTCTTCCACATCGAGCCTTTCATTGTTGAACCTGGAAAAGAAATCCGAGATTGACTCTTTCTCGTTCTGTTTCAGCGAGAAGAGGTAGGACGACCTCTTCTTGGGTCGACGTTCGGCGATGAATTGCTTGCAGAACACTTTTGCTAGCTCGTCAAATGAGCCGATGCAACAGCGGGGCAGACCTTCGTACCAACTTTTCGCCCTCTTGGTCAGCGTGGCGTTGAAAGCTCTGCAAAGGTATGGCTCATCGGCTCCATGGAGTAGCCTGACATTCAAATACTTTTGAATATGCGACCATGGGTCGCCTCTGCCATCATACGTAAGTAGGGCCGGAAGCTTGAATTTGGGGATGAAAGGAGCTGAGAGGATGTTCTCCTTCAGTGGATTTTTTCGCATAGCGGATTGGACCAGCACGGATCCTCCTGCTCTAACTTGCGAAAAGTTGGCCCTGGGGGATCGATTTTGTATCTCATCCCCCTTTGCGAATCCACCTGTAGGGTTTGGGGGTTATAACCATAGGGAGCTTCATAGATTATCTGGTCCAAGATGTTGCGGGTCGCCGCCCAGTAACCGGAGTGGGTGGGTTCCTGCTGGAGTACGAAAGCTTGACTTTCGACCCCCACCCCATTGTATTGGTGGGTCGGGGGGTCAAACCGTCGAGGTGAATCTCTGCCCTTGGGTCCCCCAGACCCCGAAGGTATGCTGAGCCCTTTGTTGGTGTTAGGTATGGGTTTGGAGGTAGCGACGGCTCCCTTGCTGGGAGAGGGGCTCCCAGCGCTCTGACGCACCAAAGCCGCCAACGCGCCCAAGCTCCGATCGACCTGCGCAGTGAACTGGTTGAATTCCCTTCGAGTTACCCTGGGCTTATGTGCCTCTTCCGTTGGTCGAGGTGGGGCATAGTGGAGTCTACGGCGTCCTCTAACAGGATGCTGTTTGCTCGGGGCTTTTCCTTCGGACCTTCGACTGGTCCAGCGTTGCTGGGTCCAACTGTCATAGCTTCTGAATGTCTTTGGGATGACAGGATGGTTGAATATCCTACAGACGGCGCCAAGATGTTAAGGCCAAAATTGATCGGCACAGTTGTCCAGCTGACGGGATGCCGAGCGTTGAGCTGGAGCCTAGTCAGCCTTTGAAGTGGAAACCTCGGTTGGGAGAACCGGGGTCTATAGTTGATGGTAAACGGCGGTACGATCGATGATCGACCTAAGAACGATCGTTGGATCGATCGTTCGAGATTGAAGAGATTGATAACGATCCTGAGCGTTAGAAGGTGATCGTCAATCTGCACCACAGTGAGTTGTCAGGGGGGTCGGATCTGGGGTCCGACCCAAATCCCCTCCGATGCTTAAGTTAGTAATGAACTTAAGGGAGAGAGGGAGCTTGGTGTAGTAGGGATCGACCCACGGAGGTTCGTCCCTAGACTAACGACGCAAGCCCGAATATGGAAGGAAAAAGTAGGAAGATAGAGTTCTAAGTATCAGTACCTGTACCTTGAAGATGGGACCCCCTCCTCTATTTATAGGGGGTCGGGGTCTCCATAGAGACTTGGGGAGGTAACGGTATCCCATAATGGGGCCACGATCCTCCATCATAAATGGAGGTAAACGTTACCCACATCCTCGAGATTGCGGGGACGGCTTTTAATCCCACGTTTGCACGAAGTAGACCCAACGGTCGACCGGCTACGTTGAACTTTGACCGAGTCGATATCGGGTAGCTCTGGTGGGTCTTGTGGGCCTGGGTCACTTTCCCGACCGAGTTTCCTCGAGTGTCGGCCCAATGACTCAACAGTCATATGATACACATTATTCACACACACACACACACACACACACACACACACACACACACACAAGGATAATGGGTATCATTTGACATATGAGACTAAGCTTCGTATGCGGCTCAAAAACTCTAAACCTAGCTATTTTCTTCGGAGGATCGGAACTATTCATTTTGATCTATAAAACCCCAAAAACCTAAATATTTAGTAAACCCAAAGTGTTTGCATGTTCATCTTTCCTTCACAAATTTGATGGTTTTACATAAATAGAACTTTTATGACAAATGGATGAATGGGCAAAACTCTATGGTTCCCCTAAAATTCGATGTCTTGGAGTTTTAGATTATAAATATCAAAATGAATAGTTATAATTCTTCAAAAAACAACGGAGGTGAGAGTTTTAGAGGTCATGTCAAACGTCATATGATACCCATGATACCCGTTATTCTCATATGTGTGCATGCATGCTTGTGCAGGTAGAGAATACTAGGAAAAATATGACTTATGCCGCAAAGCTGCATGTATGCCTTAAAAAGTCCATGATCCCCTTTTTTGGATGATCGGAACCATTCATTTTGATCTTCACATTACAAAACCCCAAACCACCAAATATGAGGTGAACCCGAGGTGTTTTGCCCATTCACCCATCCATCGCAAAAGGTCTATTCACGTGAAACCGTTAAATTTATGACGAATGGATTAACGAGTAAAACACCTCAGGTTCACATCATATTTGGTGATTTGGGGTTTTAGAATGTGAAGATCAAAATGGCCAGTTCTGATCATCCAAAAAAATAAGGGATCATGTAATTTTTTGAGGCGAATATGCGGCTTTGCTGCATATGTAATATGTTTCCCATTATTCTCATGTGTGTAGTGTGTTGTGTGTGTGTGTGTGTGTGTGTGTGTGTGTGTGTGTATTTTTGTATATGTGTGTGTGTATTTGAAAAGTAATAATATTTCATTAACTAACAGAAATGTTCAAAATACACCTCAGTGATACCATATATATCTAAACTAATTTTGGTCGTAGAGGGGAGAGAGGACACATGTGTCGTCATCCCCTACTAGCCAATCCTAGAATAGCATAGCTAAAGTAACTGAGACATGTCTAATTAAAATATAAGTTAAGTCCAATTCCCTAGAGCAATGCAAAAGTTTTGCATGCCTTCTTTCCAATTGATAGAAGCACTGAGGACTCAGACATCTTCATAAATATCACCGAAAATGAGGACCTTATGCTTACAAGTGTTGTTGAACACCCTTCTGTTTCTTTCATGCCATGAGTGCCATTTCACTGCACACATAGCCAGACGGGCTATACCAGACATTTTTACCTTATTTTTGAACCGATCATGTAAAAGAAGAACTTCTTCTAAGAGAGTACTAATAGGCCCATGGGAAATACCCAGCTTCAAGCGAAACAATTCCCATAAATATGATGTAAATGGACATTCAAAGAATAGATGATTTAGGGTTTCCATAGGATGCTGACAGAGAGCACACGAGCTATTAGAAACTGGAATATTCCTCTTTATCATGCTTTCGTAAGTTAGAAGCTTATCGTTCAGCGCCCTAAGCAACCAGATAAACATTTTTTGGGCAGCATTTAGAAAACCAGACCACGCCATAATATGTGACAAGTAGAGATGATGAACGAACTACATCCCAAGCTGAAGTAAGCGAAAAAATAGGGGATGGTTTTCAGCGAAGAGTAAGTGTCGTTGAATCATTACTCACCTCATAATAGGGTGCTACCAGATACTTGGAGGATAAAATGAATTTCCAAATTCATGAATGAACTAAAGATAAGGGTAGATCAACTCCATCTCTAGTGTGGGTGCATCTCATAAAGTTGGCCCATAAAGAATCTAAGTGCATAAATCTCCAAACGACGCATATCCATGCTGCTTCGTAAATATCTGCTAGCCTGTAAAGTCAAAGCCCCCTTCCTTTTTTAAGCTTGCATATACTGGACCAACTCCAAACATGCAACTTGTTATTCCAAGGAAAAGAGGAACACAACTGCTCAATAATTCGAATGACAGAATTAGACACTTGAAGGAGATGCTCCAATAAGAAGACAAGTTATATATCACCGAATGTATAAGTTCAATTATGCATGCCAATGATAAAAGTTGGGAAGACCAGACTGCCAAATATTTCATACACTTATCAATAAGGGTGGAGTAATGCCATGCTTTAAGGTATGAAATGGATAAGGGAAGTCCAAGGTAACGGATTGGAAGGAGACCAATGGCCACACCAATAATTGTTGCAATTTCACGTGGGTTCAGGCACCCCTTGCTGCAGAAATGCTTGCTTTTCCCTTTGTTGATCTGTAACCCCACCAAATTGCTTACAGAGTCAAAAATACCTATCAGATTTTCTGCAGTCCTCACGTCACCATGACAAAAAATAAGTAGGTCATCAGCAAATAAGAGATGAGAAGGTGTCAGAATAGGATACCTCTTCATAGGTTTTACTAACCCATCTAGCACCGCCAGCTCCATCGTAATAGAGAAAAATTTCTTTACCATAACAAACAAGTAAGGAGATAGAGGGGTCACCCTGTCTTATGCCTCGATTACTAGAAAAGTACCCAGATGAGGAACCATTTATAAGCACAGAGAATGTAAGACTAGATATTCTGTCACTTATCCAATTTATCCATTGAGCAGGAAAATCCATACGATGCATCATGAAGTAGATAAATTCCATGTTAACCGAATCAAAAGCCTTCTTAAGATCTACCTTGAGGCATAAATGACTACACAAAGGTTTATTAAATTCCCTAACAAGCTCATGGGCTAATAAGGAGAAATCACTGATGAGGCGGCCTTTTAGAAAGGCCGTTTGGTGAGGAGGTATAAGAGCAGAAATAACCTTTTGCAGCCTGTTGCAGAGTAATTTAGAAATAAAGTTGTGAAGCACATTACAGCATGAAATTGGTCTTTAGTCATTGAGTGTAGAAGCTGAATCAGACTTAGGCACTGATCGGCCCGGAATTAACTCCGAAACGATGTCATTTACCGCAAGCGCACGATATAGTGGCAAGCAGGTATCGAACACGGGGAAGCGGTGCTATACTACCTATCTACTCCTAGGTTGAGTTAGACTTGCGGGTTTATTGGTGGATGTGGAGTATGGAGTGTCGTAATGATGGTGGATGCGAAAGTCGTGTCACTCGATGTTGCAAACAAAGGGGGTCCACACAAAGAATGAAAGAAAAGACTAGGGCTTTAGGACTCACCACTAGGACCGTTGGGCGTCGACGCTAGGCTAGGACTCTTACGTTGCATTGGTTTTATTGGGGATTGTAGCATCTAGGAATTGAATTCATGTGTCTGGGTATCATGAATCTAACGTATCGCATTAACCCCGCTCTCGCAATAGGCATATACGATACGTGCATTAAGGATCTACAATAATCTCACCATTCTCGTGGTTCGAATGCTCTCAACTCGTACCACTCTCATGGGTTAGAGTTTCAAGGTACTTTGGTGGCTCTATTTGACGCAATGGCGGTAGCCGTCAATTAGTGATATAGTTCGTCGGTGGATCCCATCAAGGCACAAGCCGGGCATGGTCACGTACCTCGGTTGAATCCACTAACTCCCTAATTAAATCCATATGATACTCCTTAAGCTAATCGATTCCACCGACTGTGGGCACGATCTCAGTACGAGTTCTCTTAGGGATTTTGCTAGATCAACAAAAATAAAACCCCATTTATAACCAACGCACCATAAAAATCCCAACTTTACGTCTAAATCCTAAGATCCATGGGCTAATCCCTTAGCCCTAGATAGAACTACACATGCATCATAGGAAAACAATAGAAGATTCAATAATAGCAAGAGAATTCATCCTAGCATGCATCAACGAGATATTCAATCAATAATCACAAAGAAATAACAAAAATAGAATTAAAGAGACAAAATTACTTATCTTAATACAAAGGAGGGGCCTAGGGCATGGCCTAACTCCCCAAAAAATCGTCGCCGAAAAACTTAAAAAAGCTCTCTAAAACTCTCTCCAAAAATCTCCCTCAAAGTCTCTCTAAATCTCTGGATAGATCTCTCAATGACGGCTGCTCAATATACCCCAAAAACCCTCCAAATCATCCCCAAAAATCCGGACGCAGCTTAAAGAATGGGCCCAAAACGACTCGGTCGAGCACAAAGTTTGCTCGGGTAGAGTGAGGCCTGCTCGGTCGAGTAGTCCGGCTGCTCGGTCGAGCACGACAGGGAATCAAGCTTCTCCAAAATATGTCGCTCTGCCAAACCGGCCCGAGCAGGTACTGCTCGGTCGAGTATGCAGCTGCTCGATTGAGTAGCAGCCTGCTTGATCAAGTACCCTGATGTTCAGCCAAATAGGACGTCAAAAAACACATTTCAGCACACTGCTCGGTCGAGCAGTCAACTGCTCGACCGAGCAGTGAACTGTTCAGCCGTATCGGAGGTAAAAATGTATTTCAGTATATTTTGCACACTACTCGGTCGAGTAGTGCACTGGTCAGACCGAGCAGTGCACTGCTTGACCCAGTAGGCTGCTGAGAACAGTTTCAGCACTGCACCATCATCTTGCAGAAATTTCTTAGGGCTCATCTGACCTCCGATTGGCACGTTCTTGGTGGTGTTGGAACCTTATTGAAGTTTACTATCTGGGAAAAATATCAGAAAAATAGTGAAAAATCTCAGGTGATAGCAGTGTTAGAAATAGTGCACGGCTGTCCTGTTTCCAGCACTTCGGGTTGCTCGATTCCTTCGCCGCATCATATCTCGATCGAGCGGCCTTCTCTCTTGCCCCCTTGCTCCAGTATTCTTCTTTGGCACCTCGAGCATGTCATCATGAGTCTCATTGGTGCTCTCAAGTCGCCGATCGTCTTATTGACTCCAAATTTCTCCAATATCGCCCCAAATCCCTGAAATAGCCATAAACGCTCCGAAAGTCATATTATTCCAAATAATAGTGTAAAAGCATATGAAATATGTAAATGAGCAATTATTTTAACGTGTAATCAATTAGATAAAATGTGGAATATAATGACACATCAGAATCCCCAAGCTTACCTCTTACTCGTTCTCGAGGAAGACTAGTAAGAAGCTAACACGGGAGAGGGATACAATGGAGTTGTGAGGCGGCAGCATGTAATGGAGATAAGGGGTTCAAGCTTAAATTCAGAAAATACAAGAACCTAAGGTATGCAAGATCTCGTGAACACACGTCAATATGAAATTAGAACACATATACACAACAAATACTTAAGTCTCGCTCAAATTAATAAAATGAACTTGATAAGCAATAAAAAGAGATTAGAGTTATATCATATCATAGTTTATCATGCAATATACTAAGTACATAGAAATGAAACCAATGTTCACAACTCATTCTCTAAGCAGTATAGTATGTCATGATCAAACGTTTTCAAGCATGCGTGGTATTTTGTTATTCTTCATGGAATGAATTTAGCAAATTCAATCAAGGCGAGGAATCACCACACTACAACCATTTCAAGACTCCTAGAACCCATCAACTTTGCCATGTCTTAGTTCTATATAGAAATGGAGATAAGGATATGGGATTTTTGTAGTTTTATAATGTTTTTGGCTATATGAATATTTAATATGCATTTCTCTTTCTTTGTATACACAAGATAACTCAATATATACAAGAAGCGGCCTATGCATCCCAGACCAGAAGGTCTTAGGGAATTGGGTTACGAAGAACCCCTAGGGCCTTTTATTCATGATTTTTGCTTGATTTTTGCTTTTTTGGATTTTTACAAACTCACGTAAACGCGATGGAATGCAAAATATGATCAAAGATCATTTATTGGCTATTCACAAAAGAAAAAGAAAAAGCATAGAATTTAGACATGGCTCGGTTTCAAGAATCCTAAGCGTCACTACTTTGGTTGTCATGGGATTATCCTATCTCTTTTGATTCACTAAACATCCATGAAGCAATAGAATTATCAATCAAATCACGCAGGAGTCAAATAATTTTCAGCTTTGATTCATTCATTTTTAGCTTAACTGATTCGAGAATATAGTTGTGAAACTATGGATTCTACTATGAAAAAGCATATTAACAAAGATACACTAATCAATGAATCGAACTCTAGATATTTCATAGAAAATAAATCATATGAGACATAAATATAGAAGTGAACATGGTTCATATGGAAAATTCAAAATGTGTTTCACGACGAAGCAAAGTGCGTGCACTATGCACTTCCCCAAGCTTAAACATCACATTGTCATCAATGTGTGTATGGTAAAAATAAAGGACAACGACAGGATAGGGGGCACTCAACAAAATAGTCTCTCTCCCCCAAGCTTAAACATCACATAAAAATTGGGGGGGAGAGGTGAAATATGCACCAAATACAAGGATGTGCATATGCGATGAATATTGGGTTGGGTGCATAAGATAACTGAGCCATCATATAGGGTGAATTTATTAAACTAAAAAACATATAAAATCCTATACGGTCCTCTCGCTGCCGAGAGGATTCGTGGTTATTTAAAGCATAAAATTCTACAATACTGGATTGATATCACCTATAGCAAAAGGCGGATCCAGAATCTTTGCTGGTGCAGGCAACTGCTCCAACTCCTCCTTCTGTGGCTCTGCTAGGTACATGCGTCCACTCCATCAGATTCTAGCAATGCGGCTCCCAGCATCTCCCCAAGGACTCCACATGTACCCTGCAAGAGATAAGCCGCATAAATCTGATGTGGATAATTTTTCCCCAAAATAAAATTTTTCCAAAGAAGATCGTCAAAAGAAATATGTAAAGTAAAAATAGGTAGATGATACTTTCCTGAAAATACATATTTGCTCTTATGTATCGCGACAATCAACTCCTCGTTGTTTGCCTCTGGTTTCTCAAGCAACTCTGGCATGATAGTTTAGGTCTCATCAGGATGCTCCTCCTCATCGTCGGACTCATCTCATTGCACCTTCTGATCATATTCAATAGCATCCATGTGTGCTAACTCCTCGCTCTCCTCCTCGTATACGTCCCATCGTACCACTTTATTATTTGTATGTGTATCCTGCAAAAGGCACAATGAGTCATCTAAATATGAATCATAATAAACATCGTACATGGGAGGGGAATCAAATGTAGGAGAGGAGGGGGTGAAGAGATCTCCCTGAATGGGAGCAGTAAGCTCTGGTGGGTGGTCCTCTGAGGGACGCTCAACCTCTGTAGAAAGTGGAGGTGGCTGCGGTAGCTCAAAAGGGGGAGGGTAATGCTCGGGTTCCTCATGAATGGATGTGTCCTCGTCCCAATACCGGCTTCCTTGACGACAGGCCCTGGCTTCGCGTGTAATATGTAAATTAAATATAGCTCGGCCTCCTCGTGATGCATTGCTTCGGCTTCCTCCTCAGGTTCCTCAGGTATAGAAGTGATCACTCCTTATTTTACACCTTTTTTTCCGCATGTTTGCATGCCATTTAGATCGCCCAAATCATGTTTTTCACGATATATCGACGATATTGCGATGCTTTTCACAATTTGTTGTTTTTGTCGCATTTCAGGTGATTTGGCGCGATTTGGAGTGATCATGAGATGCGCTCACTCTAGACGGCCACCGACGACCTCCCCGAGGGGTATTTTGCTGTTGGAGAGGAGCGGAAGAAGAATGGACGTCGCAGGAGCGACGAGGAGGCCAAAATAAGCAGAATGGGCATTTTTTGTGTCCCACTCGACCGAGTGGAGGAGCCACTCGGCCGACCAGCGAGACACTGCTCGGCCGACCCGTTCAGACACGATTTCCATGTGTACTCGGCCGAGCGACGGAGACCACATCGGCCGAGTGACGATACCACGTCCGCCCGAGTGGCGCCCAGACGAAGCCCCTCCAAAATATCGAAGTTACTGTTTTTCGGCCATCTGAGCTTCAGAAGACCCACTCGGCCGAGTGGTAAACCACGTCCGCCCGAGTGCAGTGAAGCCATCGGCCGAGTGACGATAGCTCACTCGGCCGAGCCGCCCCCGAACTGAAGACCCCTGAAGCCCCCGACTTACTGGAAAATGACGGGGTTTTCACTCGGCCGAGCGACTTTTGTCACTCGGCCAAGTGCGATGCGCTGCCTGTAGCGAAATTTGCGGAAAACGGGCTGTGCAGGGGCGTTTTGGTCAGGATTTTTGGACGATTTTGAGGGCTATTTAAGCCCTGTTTTTACTCTAGTTTAGAGAGCGATCTCTTAGATTTTTTACAGCTTTTTGAGACTACTTTTTGCTTTATTATTTGTGATTGGAGAAGAGGGAAAACTTGGATTTTTGTTGGATTAATTGAAGAACTACATTGGTTTGCATCTCTCTTCCCCAAAAACTCTATTTTTATTGTTTATATCATTGTTGTGATGAATTCCATTGCCTATTTCATTGATTATTTTTGTGCTATTGCTATGATTTGTGAGTAGTCTCCACGTCTTGGGGCGTGGGGATGAACCCTACAAGCCCTGTTTCCTATTTGTGTTGAATTGGTAGAAATTGAGCTAGAATAGTTATTAGGGATTAGATTGAGATCGATTTACTACGGATAGCTAGGTATTCATATCAATTGGGATTTGCAAGAGATTGGATCCCAATTTGATAGGAAGCCCTAGAAATCCGAATTGGGTTGGAGTCGGATTTTCGAAGTATCGGTTTGCAAGAGATTGGACCGATACTAGGATTTCCGGTTGCAATTCCATTCCGATACTCGTTTGCAAGAGATTGGACGTGTAGGAACTATCTCAATCTAGATCGTGGACCGAGTTTGCAAGAGATTGGACTCGGTGCACGATTGAACGATGATGTTGATCCTAATGCTAGCTTTCCTAGGCTAGGGTTTGCAAGAGATTGGACCCGAACCTAGGATAGCTATAGACCGGCAACAGCGCGAGAGCGTGAGCTTGGTTCTACATTTAGTTGCAACTAGTTCATCCAAATTCTCATTCTAGCAATTTTGATACCGACGAACCACATTTATGAAATACGGTGAGTAGCGGGAATTCCCCATTCCCTAGACGTTCTTTATTTGATTTGATATTTCGCACACTTGTCTGACGATTGTGACAGGATCGCCCAAGGCAATTCTCTCTATTCTTAAATAGCCAGGTTGATTAGGAGCAAGCATGGTCATTCGTCCTCCCTGTGTTCGATACCCGCTCGCCGCTATACCGTGCGCTTGCGGTAAAACTACAACCGTTCTTTGGGGTCACATCCCGGAGCGATCAAGTTTTTGGCGCCGTTGCCGGGGAGGTGTTTCCCGTTGGGTGCCAATTTGTCACAATTAGGTTGATTAGATTACAAAAAAACAAATAAAAAAAACATTGAGAGAGATTTTTTCCCACCACCTGCTATTATTATCTTTTTCTCTCTTTGTACCACTGACGTCTTTTCCAGGTTGTTTACTTTGATTGATCAGGTACAGTTGTTGCAGCGATGGTGCTTCCAAAGAAAATGCGAGCGGGCTCTATACAATCCTACATATATCTCGCTGCATTCTATCAGGCTGATGGAGAATCCTTCGGGGAAGCCTTGTCTAGGTTTGAAGGAATGTTAGAAATGTTCCAGACGGAGTCAGACCATGAGTGGAATGACTCCACGCTATTTGATATCTTCACTAGAAGGCTAAAGGGACCCTCACGTGAGTATTTGAAGAGGATGCAAGTGGGGAAGTTCAGTGATTTGCAGTTGGCAGCAGCCTTGGAGCAAATGATAGATGATGCTCGATCTACTGGTTCACTAATCGTTACGATAAGTAAACCATACGACCAAGTATTCATCGATTTTGTTATGGCTAATGTCTCTAGTGCAGGTACTATCATAGATGGAGTGTATGCTTCACTTGAAGGTGATCATATCCACCTTTATACCATCAACACTCCACAAATAGAGACATCTGAGTTGCCAAAGGAGGACACATACACGGACCTATTGAGAAACATTATCGACGTAGTTCGAAATTCCGGTCCATTGACAATAACGGCAGGTGATCCTTTTGAGCTTGATGATCATTGTATCTCTTCCACAGGCACAATTGATGATGGAGTCTATGCTCTAGTTGAGGGGCATAAGACACACTTGTATACCGCGGTCAAGATACATGAGCCCATAGAGCCACCTGCACCTACTATTGAGGAGGCCAAGCCATGCAATCGGGTGCCTCGAGCTCCAGGACAGAAACAAAGAAGGAGGCATGAAAAGGAGATGATGACGTTTACATTGCCTTCTATACTTGAGTAGCCTGAGGAGGATGTCCACGTTCAGCTTGGGGGAGAGTCAGCTTGTGCCATCGTCGCTCCCCCTTGCCACCCACATGAGCCCGAGCTTGCTTTTGAGGAGGCCTTACATGTGGAGCCAGAGCTTGTCACCGAGGAGTCCGTGCATTGGGACGAGGACACAGCCATTCATGAGGATCCCAAGCATTACCCTCCTCCTTTCGAGCTACCGCAGCCACCTCTACTTTCTACAGAGGCTGAGCATCCCTCAGAGGCCTACCCTTCCACTGACGCCGAGGACAATCCCACAGAGCTTATGGCTCCCCTTCAGGGAGATCTCTTTACTCCCTCGCCCTTTATACTTGATTCCCCTCCCATGTATGATGCTTGCTATGATTCAGATTTTGATGACTCATTGCACCTTTTGCAGGATTCATGTACATATGATCAAGAGGTACGATGGGGCGTATACGAGGAGGAGAGCGAGGAGTTAGCACCCATGGACGCTATTGAATATGATCAGGAGGTGCGATGGGATAAGTCTGACGATGATGAGGAGCTGCCTGATGAGACCTACGCTTACATGCCCAAGCTACCTGAACAACCTGAGGTGAACAATGAGGAGTTGATCGACGTGGTAAACGAGAGTGGAGATTTATTTCCAGGGAAGTGTTGTCACCCGTCTTTAATTTTAAATACTTATGTTGATGACCCTCTTTGGAATACATTTATTTTGGGGAAGAATTATCCACATCAGATTGATGCGGCTTATCTCTTACAGGGCACAGGTGGAGTCCGTGGAGAGATGCTGGGAGCCGCATTGCTGGAGTCTGATGGAGTCCGTGGACACACGCATCTGGCAGAGCCACGGAAGGAGCAGTTAGAGCAGTTGCCTGCACCAACAAATATACTGGATCCGCCTTTTGCTATAGGTGATATCAATCCAGTAGTGTAGAAAATTTTATGCTTTCAATAAACACGAATCCTCTCGACAGCGAGAGGACCGTATAGATTTGATTGAATAAATATCACCTCTTATGACGGCAACAAAAATTTTTACACCCCAAACCCATTATATATATTAATTGCCCTCTCCATATTTTGATGTGTCACATCCTTTTTGCTCACCACACATAGAGCATTTCTTTCAAGTGAATACTCACATTCTTATTCGTTTGACTCAATCTCGCTTAGCAAAGCCATGACATTTTTGATCGAGTCATTTGAATAGGATTGTTTGGTATAAGCTTGGGGGAAGGCGCTCTCATGCATCATTGTGTGTGCATGTAGTTGCATTAGGATTTCATGTCATTCATTTCATCATTTTTTCATTCACCCCCTTATTATTATCGTTGTTCCTCATATTCTTTCATTATGATCACATTGAGGACAATGTGAAGTTTAAGCTTGGGGGAGTGCATTTCCATGCCATTTAGATGTATTAGTTGCATTTTTACTTTATTTTAGGGTTTTTAAAATTTTTCAAAATTTTTGCATCATCTTTTTGAATTTTCCATCTTATTTTCCTTTTATGTGTGTACATGCATCATGTTGTGTGCTTGTTTTTCTTTTCTTTCCTCTCTTTAATTTTTATTTCTTTATTTTCTTTTCCTCATTTTGCTAGATTTGTTCCTTATGATGATATCTCTTATTGCTTAAGTAGCCATCACGATGCTTATTATTCCTTGCCATGCTACTTAGAATATTCCATAGTCTTGCTATTCACATATGCTTGCAAATCTATTTCTTTTGATGATTCCTCTACATGAATGCATGATACTAATTGAAGCTGAATGCATTGATTAGTGTTTGGTATGCTTTTGTTGGAAATGCACCAAGATTCACGCATCATTAGTATATTTGAAGCATCAGTTTTATTGTCTTATTCACCTTCTGTTGCATGCCTGATATGATTGTGCGCTTTACCGCTTGACTTCACATTTTATTGAGATGATTGAGAATATCCATGCTTACATATGAGTTTTAGTTGAAGTATTATTATATTGAACCGTTCGTGCACATCTTAGAGTGAACCGAGTGTTACATTATTTCTTTCTCCACATATATCTTTTTATTCTCTACATGTCACTTGAGTTCACCTCCTAAAGCTACTTATATCGCATCTATTTCCCAAAAATCCCTACAAAAGAAAAGTTTGCTCCAAAAAGTCCAAAAAGCCAAAAAGGAGCCAAAAACCAAAAGTTCAAATCAAATAGCTCCTACAAAAATCCAAGAAGAAAAATGAGAAACAAATAGTTCAAAAAGAAAAAAAAAGAGAAAAATGTTTCTCTATCTTATTATTGGAGCCACAAAATACTTGGGAAAACCAAGGCAAAAATCCCAATTTCCATTATTATATTCCTTTAGATGCGACGCCTCAAGCTAAGCTTGGGGGGGTGAACTCATTTGACCATATGAGTGAGTACGACATTAGAGTGGAGAGGTGCACGAATGGGGAAGTTTGATAATACTGAGACTTGGCGAATTACTTTAGTTATGGAGATTTCTTATGAATCAATATAAATATGTGAATGCCATGATTTATTCCATTCTCCATTGCATGTTTGGTGTGATTCTTGTATGCTTCTGATATAACTCTTGATTGAAAAGTGCATTACCAACATTTGTATATTAGATTCTATGAAATGCGTGACGTGGATATGAATTGATTGTATGAATTTAGAGAATCCCTTTTGTTGTTCTTAAAAGCTTGCAAGTACCATGTTTATGTAAGATATGAAATCCTTATAGCATGCGATTCGTATTTTCCAAGTTATCGTGATGTGTAGCTTATGGCTTGAGATCTGAGAGAATAATCTAGCGACCCCTTCCACCTCGTGTTCTTTTTTTCATTTCATTTTCTTTATTTTCATCTCCCGAGTTCGTCTCTCTACTTATCTTCCTCGAGGACGAGTAAGAGGTAAGCTTGGGGGATTTTGATCGGTCCATATTTTACACCTTTTTTCTACATATTTGCATGCCATTTCGGTTGCTCATATTGCGATTTTCACGATTATTCGATGATATTGTGTTACTTTTCACTATTTCTTGTTTTTGTCGGATTTCAGGAAATATGGAGCGATCGGGAGTAAAAATGAGCTTAAGGGACTTGCACCCACTCCGGAGTGTCAACCATGGCCCTTTTGAGGGGTATTCTGCAATGGAAGAGGAGTGGAAGAAGAAAGAACGTCGTAGGAGCGACGGGGGAGCGAAAAGATGAAGATTGGGCATTTTCAGCATGCCACTCGGCCGAGTGAAGGAGTCGCTCGGCCGAGCATCGAGACCCCGCTCGGACGGCCAGATCGGACACACAACAGAGATGTATCAGCGTGCACTCGGTCGAGCATCGCACGCCGACTTGGCCGAGTGCGGAGACTCCGTCTGCCCGAGTGGCATCACGACGACGGCAAGCAAAAATCCCAGACTTACTGGAATCCGTCAGGCGATTGAGGGTTCCGACTCGGCCGAGTACCGAATGCCCCACGGCCGAGTGAGTAAAGCCACTCGGCCGAGCCACCCCCGGAGACAGACCCCTGAGGACCTCGAAGTTACTGGAATTTTACAGGGTCTGTCACTTGGCCAAGTAGAGAAGCCCACTCGACCGAGTAGAGATGTCCACTCGGCCGAGTGACGCCGAGGACACGGAGCGCCCAGATTTTCAGACAGCCTCTCACTCTTTTGAAATCTGCTATCATTCCAGCAATCAAAGTATTTTTCTCATATTTTTTATGGATAGTAGACTTCATGACGGTTCCAACGCCGCTAAGAACGCGCAAATCGGAGGTCGGATGAAATCTGGAGAATTTCTGCAAGTTGATGCTGCAGTGCTGAAATTTCCACTCGGCCGGGTCACATTTCCCACTCGGCCGAGTGCGGCTTGGGCCCAGATTCTAAGTTGCGGTTTGGGCTGTTTTTTGGGCACGAATTTGAGGGGTTTTCTAGGGTTTCTTGCTAGGGTTTTGGGGGAGTATTTAAAGGTTTTGTAGCCACCATTAGAGAGGATCCCCATTATGTTTTCTTAGTTCCCATATGTTTCTCTTAGGATTATTTTAGAGGTTAGGCCATGCCCTAGGCCCCCTCTTGGATCTAAAAGCTTGTATTTTGGATTGAAGATCTTCATCAAGCTAAGTATTTTCTTCTTTTTATTTGAATCTTTGTTTTTCTATCTTTTTGTATGCAAGCAATGATTTTTATTGATTCTCATATGCTTATTGCTATGCTAGAGTAGATTTGTTGTTCTAGGGTTTAGGGATGAACCCTATGGATCTAATTTCACATTTGTGAAGAATGAATTTCTAAATTGCTAGAATTGCTAGGAGGTTAGGTTGTGATTGATTTCCTACGGATAGCTAGGGATTTCCATCGATTTGGGATTTGCAAAAGATTGGATTCTAATCAATGGGAAGGCCTAGATATTCGATTTAGATTTACAATTGGATTTCTCTAGATTTGGTTTGCAAGAGATTGGACCAAAGCTAGGATTTTTAATTGTAAATCTATACACATATTCGTTTGCAAGAGATTGGACGAATACGAACTATCACAACCTAGATCGTAACTCGAGTTTGCACGAGAGTGGGCTCGAGGGGCGATTGAACGATGATGTCGATCCTCATGCTAGTGGCTTAGGTTAGGGTTTGCAAGAGATTGGGCCCTAACCTAGGTTTGCTATAGACCGGTAATAGCGCGAGAGCGTGAGCTTGGTTCTACATTAAGTTGCGACTAGTTCACCTCAACGCAAGTCTAGTAATATTGAGATTCACTATTCACAAGGATGAATGACGATCCGTAGTGAGGATTCCCTAACTCTAGACACTTTTATTATATTATATTTGAATTGATATTTGACCGATTTCTATATCTCCGACACCGACATCCATCACCATTGCCATTACATCATACCATAGCCATCTCCACCAATAAAACATTCGTAGTCGAGCCAACCTAGGATAGATTGGTGCCCAACACCACCTCCTCGTGTTCGATACCCGCTCGCCACTTTGCCGTGCGCTTGCGGTAAAACTACAACCGTCGCTCCGGGACGTGAATCCGGGGCGCGATCAAGAAGGCAATGTAAACTTCATCTTCTCCTTTTATGCCTCCTCCTTCGTTTCTGTCCTGGAGCTCGAGGCACCTGACTGCATGGCTTGGCCCTCTCAATAGTATGTACAGGTGGCTCTATGGGCTCCTGTATCTCGTCCACGGTATAAAAGTGGGTCCTATGCCCCTCAACTAGAGCGCAGACTCCATCATCAATTGTGCCTGTGGAAGAGATACGATGAGCAATAAAATTTTGAAATCCAAGCTCAAAAGGGTCGCATGCCATCATCGTTAATGTATCGGTGCATCGAACTGCATCCACGATGCTTCTCAATAAGTCCATACATGTGTTCTCCTCTAATAGCTCAAATGTCTCTATTGGTGGAGTGTTAATTGTGTAAAGGTGGATATGATCACCTTCAAGTGAAGCATACACTCCATCTATGATAGTACCTGCATCAGAGACATTAGCCATAACAAAATCGATGAATGCTTGGTCGGATGGTTTACCTACCGTAACGGTTAGCGAACCGGTAGATCGAGCATCATCTATCATTTGCTCCAAAGTTGTTGCCAACTGCATATCACTGAACTTTTTCACTTGCATCCTCTTCATAAACTCACGTGAGGGTCCCTTTAGTATTCCAGCAAAGATATCAAATAGCCTGAAACCATCCCACTCATGGTCTGACTCTGCATGGAACATCCCTAGCATTCTTTCGAACTTGCACAATGCTTCTCTGAAGGACTCTCCATCAGCCTGATAAAATGTAGCGAGGTATATATAAGATCGTATAGAACCCAGTCGCGTCTTCGAAAGTACCATTACTGCATCAACTGTACCTGATCAAGAAAAATAGACAACCTGGAAAAGACGTCAGTGGTACAAAGAGAGATAAAGATAATAGTAATCGCAGGTGGCGGGGAAAAATCTCTCTGCTTTATTTATTTATTTAGAATCTTTTTGTGTTTTTTTTTTGTTTTTTGGATTTTTTAACGCAAGTTAATCAACCTAATTGTGGTAAATAGATAATATGGCGGAACACCTCCCCGGCAACAACTTCATAAACTTGATTGGCCCGGAATTAACTCCGGAACGATGTCATTTACCGCAAGCGCACGGTATAGTGGCAAACGGGTATCGAACACGGGGAAGCGGTGCTATACTACTTATCTACTCCTAGGTTGAGTTAAGACTTGCGGGTTTATTGGTGGATGTGGAGTATGGAGTGTCGTAATGATGGTGGATGCGAAAGTCGTGTCACTCGATGTCGCAAACAAAGGGGTCGACACAAAGAAAGAAAGAAAAGACTAGGGATTTAGGACTCACCACTAGGACCGTCGGACGTCGACGCTAGGCTAGGACTCTTACGTTGCATTAGTTTTATTGGGGATTGTAGTATCTAGGAAGTGAATTCATGTGTATGGGCATCATGAATCTAACGTATCGCATTAACCCCGCTCTCGCAATAGGCGCATACGATACATGCATTAAGGATCTACAATAATCTCACCATTCTCGTGGTTTGAGTGCTCTCAACTCGTACCACTCTCGTGGGTTAGAGTTTCGAGGTACTTTGGTGGCTCTATTTGATGCAATGGCGGTAGCCGTCAATTAGTGATATAGTTCGTCGGTGGATCCCATCAAGGCACGAGCCGGGCATGGTCACGCACCTCGGTTGAATCCACTAACTCCCTAATTAAATCCATAGGATACTCCTTAAGCTAATCAATTCCACCAACCGTGGGCACGATCTTAGTACGAGTTCTCCTAGGGATTTTGCTAGATCAACCAAAATACAACCCCATTTATAACCAATGCACCATAAAAATCTCAACTTTACGTATAAATCCTAAGATCCATGGGCTAATCCCTTAGCCCTAGATAGAACTACACATGCATCATAGGAAAAACAATAGAAGATTCAATAATAACAAGAGAATTCATCCTAGCACGCATCAACGAGATATTCAATCAATAATCACAAAGAAATAACAAAAATAGAATTAAAGAGACAAAAGTATTTATCTTAATACAAAGGAGGAGCCTAGGGCATGGCCTAACTCCCCAAAAGATCGTCGCCGAAAAAACTCTAAATAAGCTCTCTAAAACTCTCTCCAAAAATCTCCCTCAAAGTCTCTTTAAGTCTCTGTACAGAACTCTCAATGACGGCTGCTCAATATCCCCCAAAACCCTCCAAATCGTCCCCAAAAATCCGGGCGCAGCTTAAAGAATGGGCCCACAACGACTCGGTCGAGCACAAAGTTTGCTCGAGCCGAGTGAGGCCTGCTCGGTCGAGTAGTCCGGCTGCTCGGTCGAGCACGACAGGAAATCGAGCTTCTCCGAAATATGTCGCTCTTCCAAACCGGCCCGACAGGCACTGCTCGGTCGAGTATGCCGCTGCTCGGTCGAGTAGTAGGCTGCTCGGTCGAGCACCCTGATGTTCAGCCAAATAGGACGTCAAAAAACACATTTCAGCTCACTGCTCGGCCGAGCAGTGAACTGTTCAGCCATATCGGAGGTAAAAAATGCATTTCAGCAGATTTTGCACACTACTCGGTCTAGTAGTGCACTGCTCGGACCGAGTAGTGTATTGCTCGACCGAGTAGGCTGCTGAGAACAGTTTCAGCACTGCACCATCATCTTGCAGAAATTCCATAGGGCTCATCCAACCTCCGATTGGCATGTTCTTGGTTGAGTTGGAACCGTCTTGATGTCTACTATCTGGAAAAAAATATCAAAAAATAGTGAAAAATTTCAGGTAATAGCAGATTTAGAAATAATGCACGGCTATCATGTTTCCAGCACTTTGGGTCGCTCGATTCCTTCGCCGCATCATATCTCGATCGAGCGACCTTCTCTTTTGCCCCTTCCTTGCTCCAGTATTCTTCTTTGGCACCTCAAGCATGTCATCATGAGTCTCATTGGTGCTCTCATGTCGCCGATCGTCTTATTGATTCCAAATTTCTCCAATATCGCCTAAAATCCCTGAAATGGCCATAAACGCTCCGAAAGTAATATTATTCCAAATAATAGTGTAAAAGCATATGAAATATGTAAATGAGCAATCATTTTGACATGTAATCAATTAGATAAAATGTGGAATATAATGACACATCAGGCACCAAGCAAAGAAAAGTGTTATTGAGTTCCTTAAGAAGTCTTCCAGAAGAAAAGAAGGGTTTCACTACATTTATGACGGTGTTGCCCACAGTATCCCAATTCATTTGGTACAAATACGCATTATAACCATATGGGCCTGGTGCTTTGTCAGCACCCAATAGAAAAGCATCAGACTTAATTTCCTCAGAGGAAACTGGCCGAATAAGCCAAGCAGCACTAGCTTCCGTTAATTGTATCTTGATATGGAAGTTAGGAAACACATTCCAATAATCTGTCTGATAGAAAATATCTTCATAATAGGATGGGGCAGGTGTTAATAATGTCTGCACTGCAATCAGAAGGGGATCCATCAGAGTTAAATAAGTGAGGCAAAGAGCTCATTGAATACTTGGCCTTTGTAGCAGAGAAAAAGAAGGAAGTATTTTTGTCCCCCTCATTGAGCCAAGAGATTCTGCTCTTCTGCCACCAGTTAGATTCATCCAGTTGTGACCAATGGTCCAATTCACCACTTAACTTGCTACTTGATTCTTGTTAGCCAATTCAGATTCATCCCGTTGTAACCAATGGTCCAATTCACCACTTAACTGGCGTATGTAATTCTTGTTAGCCAATTCAGAATACTCATTATCATTAGCTAGAATCTCATTTTGCCTCCTTAAATCTTTGATGTGAGAGGCAGTGTCATCAAGAAAAACATTTGACCAATATTTAAGCATATAATTGAGCCTCTTGATCCTAGAGACTATCTGAAATTGGGGAACACCGAACACGGAATCACTCTAAGCTCTAAGCAAGATATTGTGAAAGTCAGGATGTCATGACCAATAGTTGATTACTATGAAAGGTTTAGTTCTCGACACAGTTCTAATACCCAATTGCAGCAGCATAAGCAAATGATCGCTAATAGAGGGAGGCATGTAAAGATAATGTGAGTAGGATATAGAGTTGATCCAGGATGAGTTGCAAAGAATCCTATCCAGTTGATTAGAAATATGATGATGCCCTTCAGAATGAGTATTCTGACTCCAAGTGCTACCAATACATTTGAGATCCATCACCCCACAAGCCTCAATGCAATTATTAAACGGTTTCAAGATTGCTTGGGATATAGAATGACCTCCAAGTTTTTCCTCTACAAATCGGACAATATTAAATCACCCAGGCCAGTTGAAGGCAGAATGCCAATGGAGGATTGATTGTTCAATAAATCAGACCAGAGAGTGGAGTAAGAATGCATCTGATTTGCACCATAACCAAAAGAGACTACACATTTGAAGCCACCCTTATTACTAGCAGAGATAGTTATTACCTAAGCAGTGGAGGAAATAAGCTTACAAGTCCAGATTCTGTTATACCATAAAATCCAAATTCTGCCACCATCAGCGCTAGTATAATTATTAAGACCATTCACTTTGAAAGCAAGATAAGACACGCTGAGCGCTAGGTTTCTTGATCTTAGTTTCCAGAAGCCCAACCAAAGAAGGCTAATGCTGCTTTAGAAGTCCTCGAAGATCCTGAAGTCATGCTACTTTATTCAATCCACGGGCATTCCAGATGAAGATAGACATATTAATGCGGTTGGGAGCCCTTCATCTCTCTCCCTCTCCTCCGAGGGCCTGACAGAGGAGAAACTTTCTTCGGACTATTTGCATTCTTAGAATTAATAGATTTATTTGATTTAACTCTCTGGTGAGGTTTAAGATTAGCAAAATTCTTCTTCTGGCTATTATTGATTCTCATCTGTCAGTCCACATTATCCTCAGTAACAGTGTTTGGAGGCGTATCATCTACAGCAGCAGAAGTGGGGATAGTCTTCTCTGTAGGGACCAGGGGAACAAAAGCATGCAGGATGGGCTCAGAAGCACCATTAATTCCAGGAGGACAATCACTATGAGGGGAGACCGTTATAGAAGGCATTGAACTCTCAGTGTCATTGGGAAGAATAGTCACATTCATAGTATCCTCAATAGCAATGTCAATAATAGGCTCAATAACAAGATTAGGATTGCATGCTTCATCCATGATATTATCCATGTCACAATTATCAATTGCAACAGGAAGATAAGAGTGGCTAATGTGATTACATGAACCCACAGAAGGCCGAGTATGAGTCTCTGGGGGAGGGGAAGTTTGTTTACCCTTTCACATATGGGTTGTTGGACATTGAACATCCACATGTCCAAAGCTGCACCATCTTGAACATTTAGGAGGGATCCATTCATATAATACATCCAACTCCATGCATTATCCACCTTTAATATCCATACAGATCTTATGGAGTAGAGAATGAGCCGCATCGATTTTCCCAAAATGTAGGTTGGCTTGTTGGATTTTGTCGAGCAGGGAACGTGTTACTTGTTGACACCATCCTGCAACTTGGATCTGGTATCACATTTTGGATCACCTAAGATGGTAAGCAAAACATTAGGGGGGTGAATAGAGTTTATGAAATTTACAAATTTCTCTAGAAAATTCTACTTAAAATTTCAATTAGAGTTACCTAATTAAATCTTAATCAACAATCTTGCATGATAAAGTATGTATCGAAAAATAAACGATGCAAGAAAATAACAATTACAGAAAGCACAAACACAAACACATATTGTTTATTCTGGTTTAGTCACCTGTGATCTACATCTAGTCCTAAACCCCACTTGGAGTTCCACTGATAACCTTTCAACCAATAGAATTACAAGTATCTCAACCGTTGAACCACCTCTTCTGATTGAGGATTTCCTTCTCACAACACCAAGTAAGAATACTCACAATGCTTACTGATACAAGTACTTATAGCCCAAGTTGAAGCTCTTGTGTATGTGATGTTGCTATTTGAGAACTTAATCTCAAATGAATGGAATTTGAAGCTCTTAGTGACCAAAATTCGCCAAAGAAAAATTGAAAAACTTTAAGAAACTTGGCCAAAGAAAGAGGGCTTTCTTTTAAAATGATCTTAAATTCTTGTACTTAAAATCTGAACAAAACTTTATATATAGGAAAAAATCCAGGTTAAGACAGATGACCAAAATTCTCCTCCAACAGTAAAAACGGCTAGTAACAAAATCTTCTCGTTATAGGCCCAACGACTAGTCCTAGTCCACTAGAGTATACTTCTAGTCGACTAGGAGATGTTCTTTGCTCGACTAGGCCATGCATGTAATAAAATTGTTTCCTCTCTGTATTTTCTAGTCGAGTAGAGTACACTTACTAGTCTACTAGGCCATGAGATAGTTGATTAATTAATGTACTTTCGGTCGACTGGATTGACATGCATTCTAGCTTATGATTCCTAGGTTCAATTGGCTGACTAGGTAACTATTTTAGTGGCGTAGTTGACCAATGTATCAATGTTTTTGACCTATAACACTTATGATATGTTTTGAAAATATTTCTAGACATTTCGAAAACTTATTTAAGGCATTTCTAAGTGTGTGCGTGAGGTTCAATTGTGGCCTTAACATTCTAATCAAGACATATATATAAATTTACTTCAATATAATAATTACACTGAGTTTCTCGATATACTCTTGACACTTTGAGCTCTAGTCTTGATTCGCTAGATTCCTATGTCTTGATTGAACTCAATTTAATTTGAGTGCTCTTTGATTTGCTTTATACTTTAATACATGCACTAATAGATTATTGTTGGAACTTGGTATTTTCCATCCTCTCTTCCATAAAGTTTTGATGTGACAAATCAATATATTTCATGTTACTAACTTTATCTATGCAGATTTGCAGCTTCAACGTAAATTCATTTACATCACGCATATGATCAAAGTACAAGGAGTTTCTGCAAAAACAACCTTGCTACTCAAATTAAGTGTGAAACACGTATCTACGGAATGATGTAATTTTTACTTTTTAGATAGCTTCAGGGCCTTGGTTATATCTTATCATATATCCCTAAAGCTCAAATCTACATCATCTCCTAACTCATTTGATCCTAAGTCAAAATTCGTATTTTTAAGTATTAGCCTACTAGGATTTATCCTAGCCTACCAAAACAGTTATATCTTGGCTTGATACTTTCAGAAAAGGATCTATCCGTTATCTATTCCACGCCACCAAAATTTTGTGACCGTTTGTTACCGTTACAAAATTGGCAGGCTACGAATTTTCGTATCATGCCAAAATGCTTTTGGGACTGAAATTTTCCAGAACAGTTTCTGACCGTTCTCCAACGTTCCTCTCAGTTTCTGAACGTTGTGCAACGTCTCTTTTAGAGCCGTTCACAACCGTTTCTAAAACCTATAAAAGGAGGGGTACCCCCTCTCATTTTCCACACACTTTCCTCTTCTTAATTCTGATTTTGTTGAAAGCAAGTCCTTGATTCTTTTAAGTAATTCTGCCATTAGTTGTTCTTTTCTTATTTGTAAGAAGAAATCATTAGATTTCTCTCTTCTTTTAAGAACAGAAGAACTTGGATTTTCAACATCACTTTTGGAAAGTTGTTTGTGTTCATAATTGCAAGAAGATATCAATAGATCTCTCTCTTCTTTTATGAACCAGAGAACTTCAAGTGTTGCGCTTCATTACATATCTTTTACATCTTGAAGTTCATCTTCTAAACACCATCCTTGAATTCATTCTCCAAAATTTATACCAAGGCTATAGGTGTTTTTCTATTTCTTATTTAACAGGTTGGAATCTCTGTTTAGAGATTGTACAAAGTTTGGGACACGGGGAGTGTCGCCATTTTTGTAAGTTCATGCTTGCGGGGCAAGTGATTATAGTGGATTGAAAATCTCTACGGGGTAGAGGACTGGAGTAGGATCACAAGGATCCGAACCAGGATAAATCTCTGTGTTTGCGATTGATTTAATTTTCCGCACTTGTCATTTTATTTCTGTGCCATCTTTGCAAATATTACTAACATCTTATTTGCGACAATATTTTTTATATACACTATTCACCCCCCCTCTAGTGTATTGATCCTTACAGGCTAAAATTACATTTGGTATCAGAGCAAGGTTAAGATGGCAGCAAGTTCCTCAAATATGAACGCAGTTCCGCACAACTACAATCAGCAACCTGAAGGGCACTCTCAAACTCGTCCTCCTCTATTTGATGGTTCAAATTACTCATATTGGAAAATACGTATGGAGATTCATCTCCAAAGTATGAATTATGAGATTTGGGACATCGTAGAGTCAGGATACGAAAAGCCAACAACTCCTGTTGCTGAATGGACCGCCAACGACAAAACTGCAAAAACCAACAACTCAAAGGCCATGAATGCTTTATTTTGTGCTATGGATAAACATGAGTTTAATCGAGTATCTCAGGCCAAAAGTGCTCAGGAAATTTGGCATATACTTGAGGTAACTCATGAAGGAACCAGCAAAGTGAAGGAAACCAAGATTTCCGTTTTGGTTCACAAATTCGAGTTATTCAAGATGAAGGACCAAGAGACAATTGGAGAAATGAACACCAGGTTTACTAATATTATAAATTCTTTAAATGCTCTTGGAAAAACTTACACTTCTCTTGAACAGGTTCGCAAAATTCTTAAAGCTTTAACTCCAGTATGGCGTCCAAAGATCACCGCTATTGAGGAAGCCAATGATCTTTCCACATTAACTATGGAAGATCTTATTGGTAACTTAATGGCCCATGAAGTTACACTACAAGATGAGAAAGAAGAATCAGATCAGAAGAAGAAAGTACTTGCCTTCAATGCAACATCAGATAATGAAGATTCCGATGATGATATGGCATTCTTTGCCAAAAACTTCAGAAAATTCTTTCAGAAAGGTAAGTATAATAATTTTAAATCTAAGAATACTGATTCTTCTCTTTGCTTTAATTGCAATAAGCCAGGACATATGAAGAAAGATTGTCCACTTCTCAAAGCAAAGTTCAAAACTTCCAACAATGATCAATCCAGAAGAGAAAGGAGGTTTGACAAAATGAAAAAGGCATTTGCAGCAACATGGGATGAATCTTCAGATGATGAAGATGATGATCTAAAAGAAAGTGCCAACATGTGCTTTATGGCACAAGATGATGAAGATGAGGTAAGTTCTTTTAATAACGAAGAATTACTTGATGCTTTAAAAGATCTCTATTCTCGTTTCAAAAAGTTGAATAGTCAACATAAATCATTGAAACAGAATAATGATGATCTTCTTTCTAAATATCAAGAGTTATCTTCTTCTAAAAACACTGAGAATACTTCTTCTCAAGTTTTGAATCTTAGTAAAGAGAATGTTATTCTCAAAACTAAGAATTTAGAATTACATACACAAATATCCGAAATGGATAAAAGTATTTCATCACTAAAGATGAAATACGACGAGATGTCATCCAATGTTAATAAATTTAACAAAGGAAAAACTAATCTCGATGATTTGCTTAAAATTCAATATCCAGCAAATCATAGACAAGGATTGGGATATTCTAAAAAGGATGCACCCAATACTTATAACACTTCTTCCTCTTATGGTAAAACAACATTTGTTAAACCACAAAAGAAGAATCATGCATTTATTTACACGAAGAAAGTAAACATTCCTACTTCTTCTTCACAAAGAAATGTTACTAACATTTCAAAAACATTTCCTAGGAAACCTACTACAATTAGTATATGGGTTCCTAAGGATTCATGTTTAAATGATAGAAATAGTTATATTTCTCATTTTATACATTCTATTGTTCATTCTCATGATTACATTAGAAAGCCAAATTCCACTTGGGTTTGGCTTCCTAAAATCTAATCCCAAGGACCCTCAAACAAAGGGTACCAATGCTTAATATTTTATCTTTCAGGTACCTAAGAAAGAAAGATGGATTTTAGACAGTGGATGTTCAAAACATATGACAGGAAATGTCAACTTGCTTTCAACCATTAAATATAAAGATGGAGGCACAGTTACCTTTGGTGACAACAAGAAAGGAAGGATCATAGGCACTGGAACTGTTGGTAATACTAATCAGCCTATCATTGAGAATGTTCATCTGGTTGACGGTTTGAAACACAACTTACTTTCTATTAGTCAACTATGTGATAAAAATTATAAAATAGTTTTTGAACAAAATGATTGCATAATTTATGATTCTGATATGTCATCTATCTTATTTCGTGGTAAGCGTAAGAATAACATATATATCTTATGCATGTCTGTTACCACTCATAATCATTGTTTAATGATTACATCAGATGATACTCTTTTATGGCATAAACGTTTTGGTCACACTAATTTCAAAAACCTAGCACGTATTTCAAAACACAAGTTAGTTAATGGAATGCCAAATATTTCTTTCAAACACAACCATTTTTGTGATGCTTGTCAACAAGGAAAAATGCATAAATCTTCTTTTAAATCAAAGGACGTTATCTCAACAATGAGACCATTAGAACTTCTTCATTTAGATTTGTTTGGTCCTTCAAGAGTAGCTTCTTTGAATAAAAGTAGATATGCATTTGTCATTGTTGATGATTATTCTAGATACACTTGGGTTATATTTTTACAAAACAAGAATGATGCTTTTGAAGAGTTTTCAATATTTTGCAAAAAGATTCAAAAGATCAAATCCTCTAACATTGTCACTATTCGTAGTGATCATGGGGGAGAATTTGAAAATGAATCATTTACCAAGTTTTGTAATGAAAATGGCATTACACACAATTTTTCTTTTCCTCGTACTCCTCAACAAAATGGAGTAGTAGAAAGGAAAAATAGAACTTTACAAGAATGTGCAAGAACAATGCTTTGTGATAGTAATCTTCCTAAATATTTTTGGGCAGAAGCTGTTGCAACTGCTTGTTACATTATGAATAAAGTTCTTATAAGGCCATTACTTGATAAAACTTGTTTTGAATTATTTTTTAATCGTATTCCTCGTGTATCATATTTTAAAGTGTTTGGATGTAAATATTTCATTCTCAATACTAAAGATGCATTAGATAAATTTGATTCTAAATCTGATGAAGGTATCTTTGTTGGATACTCAACACGTAGTAAAGCTTACAGAGTATTTAACAAAAGAACTTCAACAGTTGAAGAATCTTTACATGTCACATTTGATGAAAATCCTTCATCTAATTCTCCCATTATTGATGATGAAGAGAATATATTACCTCTTTCTAATTCCTTAGATAATATGAAACTTGATGAAATTGATGCTACTAAACATTCTGTTGAGTCTGTTTCAGATAATGCAGATCTTCCTAAGGCATTTGCACAAGTTCCAAATCATCCATCAGAGTTAATTATTGGAGATATTACAGATGGAGTAAGAACTCGTCGCCAAATAGAGCAAATGACACATTGTGCATTTCTCTCAACCATTGAACCAAAGAACATCAAAGATGCATGTGAAGACAGTTCATGGATTATGTCTATGCAGGAAGAACTCAACCAATTTCAACGAAATGATGTTTGGGAATTAGTTCCCAGACCATCAGATCATTCAATTATTGGTACCAAGTGGGTATTCAAAAATAAATTGGATGAATCTGGTCAGGTAATTAGAAATAAGGCACGATTGGTTGCACAAGGTTATAATCAAGAAGAAGGAATTGATTATGATGAAACCTATGCACCAGTTGCTCGTCTTGAATCTATTAGGATGTTATTATCATTTGCTTGTTTTAAAAATTTTAAACTTTTTCAAATGGATGTGAAAAGTGCTTTTCTAAATGGTTTTCTTAAAGAAGAAGTTTATGTAGAACAACCTCCGGGTTTTATTCATGAAAATTTTGAAAATCATGTTTTTAAATTGAAAAAGGCTTTATATGGTCTCAAACAAGCACCTCGTGCTTGGTATGAAAGACTTAAAAGTTATCTTTTAAATTCAGGATATTCTATTGGTAAAATAGATTCTACTTTATTTATTAAAAACATAAATTCTGATATTATCATTATTCAAATATATGTTGATGATATTATTTTTGGTTCTACTAACGAATCTCTTTGTCAAGATTTTTCAAAAATTATGCAGAAAGAATTTGAGATGAGTCACATGGGTGAACTAAACTACTTCCTCGGTCTTCAAATCAAACAAATGAAGGAAGGAATATTCATCCATCAATACAAGTACTCTAAAGAACTCATCAAACGCTTTGGTTTAGAAAGTTCTGCAGAAAAACGTACTCCGATGAGTACATCTACTTCCCTCGACAAAGATTTAAATGGTAAGAGTGTTGATCAACGTCTATATAGAGGTATGATTGGCTCCTTACTTTATCTAACTGCAAGTAGACCAGACATTATGTTTTCAGTTTGTTTATGTGCACGATATCAGGCAGATCCTAAAGTTTCACATTTGACTGCCGTAAAACGGATTATTAGATATGTTAAGTATACTTCTGATTTTGGTTTATTTTATCCTAAAACAAACACATTCGATTTGTTATCATATAGTGATGCAGATTTTGCTGGTTGTAAATCAGACCGTAAAAGTACTAGTGGTACATGTCACTTTTTAGGACATGCCTTAGTTTCCTGGTTTAGCAAAAAGCAAAACTCTGTTTCATTATCTACAACTGAGGCAGAATATATTGCCGCAGGTTTAGCATGTGCTCAAATTTTATGGATGAAACAAACTATTTCAGACTATGGTATTAATTGTTCCACATGTCCTATAATGTGTGATAATACTAGTGCTATTAATTTGTCTAAAAATCCAGTTCATCATTCACGCACTAAACATATTGATGTACGTCATCATTTTTTAGATGATCATGTTCAGAAAGGTGATATTATTTTAAAATTTATTTCTACTGAACATCAAGTTGCTGATATTTTGACTAAGCCTTTGAAGGAAGAAACTTTTCTTAAGCTTAGAAGAAATCTAGGCATTATTAGTGCATCAGAATTTGATATATGAATATATTCATTTATTTTTGATTTTTGTGAATTTTTCTATAATTGTTTGGTTACTATTTATTTTTGGCATGCTACCAAATTTCGTAGCATACCAATTTATTCAATTTTTAAACATTTTTTTTATTTTTTTTCTGTTCTCCGTTTTGTACCTACTTTGATCCCTGGAATTTGAATTTTTTTTAAATACTTCTCCTATATTTTATTTTCTCAAAATCAAATTTCATATCAAAATTCTTACCCGTTCTCTTCCACTTTGTCTTTATCTTTTTGATTCCCGTTGCTATCTGTGTTCTCTCTACTGCCACATGGATATTTCTCTTTTGTCTTTTTCTCTGCTTTTTACATTGGAAAAGGCACTGACATTCCTTCTCCTTCTTCGAACTTTCCATTTGCACTCTGTCCTTTCGTTTCTCTATTGGTTTGGACTTCACGAAGACAACTTTAATTCTTCTGACTGTACTTTCAATATCAAAACCCGCAACCAACTGGTATATCCTCCCGTTGGAAATTGTTTTCTATTCCATTGGACTTTCACCAAGTACTATTCATTTACTTTCAACCACCTACCCTGGCCAAAACCGCAACCCAATTTCATTCGGCCAACTACCCAATTTAATTCGGCTTTCACACCCGACACTTGGATCTCTCTTATTGGTCCACATCATCACTTCATTTTCAATTCGGTTTACTCTCTTTGGATTCACACGGCACACTTCCCATCTGTTGACTAATTTTCTCATACTTTACTTCTCAACATTCATTTCCACCTACCCCATTTAATTCTTATCCTCCACTTGGATGCCTCTAATTGGCCCAAGACCACCAACCCGCCTCTTCTTCCTATACGGCATCTCATGGGGACTTTCAACATATTTTTTTTAATTAATTTTCTTATACTTCTTTGTTTTTATTTTTATTCTTTTTATTAAATATGTTTATTCTTTTGAGAGAGTCTTCACTGACATTTGAATTCGGCCAGCACCTCTCTCTCTTTGATCTTTAATTGTTGTTCAACTTCCCATATTTTTACCTACCTTCTTAAATGTCGACCTACCGTTCATTACTTTTTACCTTCCCCATGTCACTCGGGTTTCACATTATTTACTCTTTTATTGATTATTTTTCGGGTTTCTTAACTGTCTCTTATTTTTTTTAAAAAAAAAAAACCAACGGGTACACATCTTCTCCAAACCGTTGCCTCTTCTTCTTCCCATCTGTTCGGATTTTTGTATTTTGAATTTTTCTGGTGTTCCAACTTCTTTCAGTTCTAGCAACCGCTTCCACTTCTCATCATGGCAACCGCTTGGGCTTCTGCTTCTTTCTATTTAATTCGAAATCATTTCCTTCTTTTCTCATCTTCAGTTCCTCTCCTCTTCCACTTTTTGTTTTCATCTTCTTTCTATCGTTCACCATGGCCGATCCCACTTTCCCGTCGCCCTCAGATCGGTTCCGTTCGGCCGCTGCTCAGGACCGATATCTTCGCTCGGAGGCCACTCGATTCCATCCAGAGCGTTATCTCGACTTCGGCACACCAATGATGATGCAGGTCAAGAAGCTTCTCGCCATTGTTGGGCTTCACCAACTCTGGTCGCTCACCAACAAGACTCCATATTACCCTACCCTCGTGAGAGAATTCTACGCGAATCTTAAGACTGCGGTCCACCGCGGTCAAAAATCTTTCTCCACTCAGGTTCGGGGTGTGTGCTTCACCGTCAACAGCACCAAACTCGCCACCATTATCAATCAGCCGCCGAACAATCTTGGTCTTCTCTCTTTTCCAATGACCGACTCTTCTATCAATTCTCGTCTCGCCCCAAAGTTGACTCCTCATATGTCTGCATCCAAACTCAGCCCAGAAGCCCGCATCCTCCATAAAATCGTCATTTTTAATTTGATGCCAAAAGCTGGCTCTGTTAACTATTTGGGCAATGCCCATCTCCACTGCCTGTATGCCATCATGGCCGGCTATCCCATTCATTGGGGGCATTTGCTGCTGCGTTATATGATGCGCCCTGTTTCCACTCATTTTTATTTTCCCAGTCTCATCACCCTCATCCTTCGGGCTTTTGGCGTTCCCACTGATGGAGAACTCATGCTTCAGACTGACGTTCATATTGATGAAAACATCCTTCACAGCATGGGCCTTCCGGATGATGTTTCTTCTCCTGACGATGACGCCGATGATGACGACGCCGTTGCTTCTGACGATGACTCCTCACATCCTGCTGCTCCGGCTTCATCCTCACGTGGCAAGGCTCCGTTTCCCGGATCTTCCTTCTCTCGCTGCGGCAAGAAGATTCAAACGTCGAAGGATGGCGTTAGTCCTTCTAGGGAAACGAATGCGGTTCACTTCGCTCGTCTTTCCACTCAGGTCGCCGAAGGGTTTGCGGGAATTCAGATTCAAATGAGCAAGTACGACAAGGTTCTTCGTCACCACTCCGATGTCCTTGAGCAAATTCAGGTGGAGCAGTCTTCGCTTCGTTCCTCTCTGGAATCCGCCGAAGTCCTCCCTACTCGCCGAACTCGTACCCGTCGTTCTTCTCCGGGTTCCTCGTCATACCATCCCCGTTGATTCCGTTGGATGATTCCGCACAATGCTTGCTATGACCTTAGTCCATCCGTGGTTTATCCTCTGCCGTCTGCTGGTTGCTCTTTATGATCGGTTGTTTTATCACTGGTTCTGTCTGTTGGTTGTTTTTGGGTTTCTTATGTTGTTTCAGTATGTTAGTTGTCCCTGCCGTTAGCATGTTGGTTCTGTCCTTTGTGATGCATCTTGTTTTTTAGTGGGTGTTTTGTTTTCAGATGCATATGATGTACTAGGCTTTCTTAATTTGGGTTATCCTCGGTGTTATGTTCAATATATGATAGTTCTTTGTGTCATTCGTCTCTCTGTTTGGTGTTAGTTACTTTACGTATTCGTTACTTTTGTTCCTCATATACGACCTCACTAATCTGTTTATGTTCACTTTTTAATTTCCCTAATTTTCTAATTTGGCCTGCTACGAAATATCGTAGCCTGCCAATTTCTCTGGTCCACTTTTTGTGGATGACAAAGGGGGAGAAATATGCATATATTCAGGGGGAGTTTATATTTATATACTCAGGGGGAGTAATATGAGTAACATCACATTTGTTCATGTTAATACATATTATATTTTTTTTACTAACATGATTATTTCACATTTGATACTTCATTATTTGTCATCATCAAAAAGGGGGAGAATGTTGGAACTTGGTATTTTCCATCCTCTCTTCCATAAAGTTTTGATGTGACAAATCAATATATTTCATGTTACTAACTTTATCTATGCAGATTTGCAGCTTCAACGTAAATTCATTTACATCACGCATATGATCAAAGTACAAGGAGTTTCTGCAAAAACAACCTTGCTACTCAAATTACGTGTGAAACACGTATCTACGGAATGATGTAATTTTTACTTTTTAGATAGCTTCAGGGCCTTGGTTATATCTTATCATATATCCCTAAAGCTCAAATCTACATCATCTCCTAACTCATTTGATCCTAAGTCAAAATTCGTATTTTTAAGTATTAGCCTACTAGGATTTATCCTAGCCTACCAAAACAGTTATATCTTGGCTTGATACTTTCAGAAAAGGATCTATCCGTTATCTATTCCACGCCACCAAAATTTTGTGACCGTTTGTTACCGTTACAAAATTGGCAGGCTACGAATTTTCGTATCATGCCAAAATGCTTTTGGGACTGAAATTTTCCAGAACAGTTTCTGACCGTTATCCAACGTTCCTCTCAGTTTCTGAACGTTGTGCAACGTCTCTTTTAGAGCCGTTCACAACCGTTTCTAAAACCTATAAAAGGAGGGGTACCCCCTCTCATTTTCCACACACTTTCCTCTTCTTAATTCTGATTTTGTTGAAAGCAAGTCCTTGATTCTTTTAAGTAATTCTGCCATTAGTTGTTCTTTTCTTATTTGTAAGAAGAAATCATTAGATTTCTCTCTTCTTTTAAGAACAGATGAACTTGGATTTTCAACATCACTTTTGGAAAGTTGTTTGTGTTCATAATTGCAAGAAGATATCAATAGATCTCTCTCTTCTTTTATGAACCAGAGAACTTCAAGTGTTACGCTTCATTACATATCTTTTACATCTTGAAGTTCATCTTCTAAACACCATCCTTGAATTCATTCTCCAAAATTTATACCAAGGCTATAGGTGTTTTTCTATTTCTTATTTAACAGGTTGGAATCTCTGTTTAGAGATTGTACAAAGTTTGGGACACGGGGAGTGTCGCCATTTTTGTAAGTTCATGCTTGCGGGGCAAGTGATTATAGTGGATTGAAAATCTCTACGGGGTAGAGGACTGGAGTAGGATCACAAGGATCCGAACCAGGATAAATCTCTGTGTTTGCGATTGATTTAATTTTCCGCACTTGTCATTTTATTTCTGTGCCATCTTTGCAAATATTACTAACATCTTATTTGCGACAATATTTTTTATATACACTATTCACCCCCCCTCTAGTGTATTGATCCTTACAGGCTAAAATTACAATTATTAGAGGACATGTTTGCTCATCATCAAAATATTCACATGGTATAACTTAATATCGTAACAGCCAAGAGATTTTGCTTGTTCATCCTGTTGGATCTCTTGTAGATGGTTAGTAGATATTAAGGGCGGTGTGAATAATGCCTATCAAATAAAATACTAACTTCAAAATTTAATCCCTCTTGGGTCTATCTATAATACCAATGCGTGTTAGTTCACTTGGTTCTTAATCAACAATATCCAATTGCAAGAATATTAAGTAGCAAAAGTTAAAGCACAATAAGAAAGTATGAAATAAAGTATAAGAGACAAAGAAAGCCAACATAAACACCGAGAATTTTTACCCTGGTTCAGTCTCTCTGTCGACCTACTCCAGCATCCATTAACCACTCTCAAAGGAAAGAAACACCTCAACAAAGTTGAGGATTTTTATATCCCATCACACCGCCAGTGAGGATTTTCCAACACCTCTACAACCTAGAGAATTTACCACACATCTCCATACAAGAGGATTTTCCACACCACTTGCCTCTTCAACAAGATGACTTCCCACTAACCACATTAGGTGCAGATTTACAATAATCACCAAGCAATACAACAAATGCTTACCATCTCATAAATGAGGATTTTACAAACCTTGTTTTGGTTGAGTTTACAACCTTGCATATATATATATATATATTAGTCATAACCCGTGCCAATAGGGCACGGCTCATTTAAGGTATTCCCCCTTTAAAATCTTAGTTTCCCCCAAAATTAAAGCACTATAATTGTTATGTAGTTTCCTCATAAAATTTAGTTCCACAAAAAATTATTTTCCCATTGAATTTAGTTTCACCCAAAAATTTTAGTTCCCCCAAAATTTAGTTTTCTCCCTTTTTAACATGTTCCCTAAGTGCACTGTTCATTTAAAATTTCTCCCATCAAAATCTTGGATCCACTAATTTTAAATGAATATCAATAATTATAGATATACCATAGAAACTACACCAGTATATTTATAGATATATCATTTTAAAATTTTAGATATTTAAGTTTATTTCAAAAAAAATTCAGCCAATTCAGATCATTAATTATATGACTATAACCCGACAGCGAATGAATTTATAAAGATTTCAGCAAAGTTGTAATTTGCAATTGTTGGAATAACATCTCTACACATGACATAATGTATGTGTGCAAATGTGTTTAAGCTTTTGTTTCATGAACAATTTCACATTCAGAATAATTCAGTTACATATTTGTTTTACTGTTTTGATTTTACTCAGCATTTTTTGCTAAATGAATCATATATATCTCGCTTAATTTTCAACGTATATTCATAATTTTCTTGCATGGTACCAATTGACAGCAGATCCATGGAAACTTGAAGATTGTGATGAACCTGCAAGCTACAGATAATGCTTCAGTCAATAAAAATGTTGACACACCAAAACAAAGGATGACACATTCAGTAATGTCTTGCAAGAGAAACGTGATACGACTTGCAACTGCAGCCTCGAGTTCAAATTTGTTGATAACAATGAACCAATCATAGCTAACTGCACGATTACCAAGATACAACTTATATGTACATTTTATTGCTCCAGCTATGAAGAATCTGTTTCAAAAAAATAGTTGTTTTCCAATACAAAGCTCAAGCATGATAATTCTGCAGTTACATAATACTTTTGTGAGCCTCCATAACAATAGACCAATGGAGACTATAGCAACATCTCAAGAACGCATGTTTCCTCTTCCCAACAGCTTTGCAAGAGGTCGCAACACACCTACTGTGGAAGCATTTCACTACCTGAGTAAATCCCACATGTTACCATCCCTATCACCAAACCTCTGACCATCACCATTAAAGCATGGAGCCTGATCACTCCTTATTTTACACCTTTTTTCCGCATGTTTGCATGCCATTTAGATCGCCCAAATCATGTTTTTCACGATATATCGACGATATTGCGATGCTTTTCACGATTTGTTGTTTTTGTCGCATTTCAGGTGATTTGACGCGATTTGGAGTGATCTCGAGATGCGCTTACTCTAGACGGCCACCGACGACCTCCCCGAGGGGTATTTTGCTGTTGGAGAGGAGCGGAAGAAGAATGGACGTCGCAGGAGCGACGAGGAGGCCAAAATAAGCAGAATGGGCATTTTTTGTGTCCCACTCGGCCGAGTGGAGGAGCCACTCGGCCGACCAGCGAGACACTGCTCGGCCGACCCGTTCAGACACGATTTCCATGTGTACTCGGCCGAGCGACGGAGACCACATCGGCCGAGTGACGATACCACGTCCGCCCGAGTGGCGCCCAGACGAAGCCCCTCCAAAATATCGAAGTTACTGTTTTTCGGCCATCTGAGCTTCAGAAGACCCACTCGGCCGAGTGGTAAACCACGTCCGCCCGAGTACAGTGAAGCCATCGACCGAGTGACGACAACTCACTCGGCCTAGCCGCCCCCGAACTGAAGACCCCTGAAGCCCCCGACTTACTGGAAAATTGACAGGGTTTTCACTCGGCCGAGCGACTTTTGTCACTCGGCCGAGTGCGATGCGCTGCCTATAGCGAAATTTGCGGAAAACAGGCTGTGCAGGGGCGTTTTGGTCAGGATTTTTGGACGATTTTGAGGGCTATTTAAGCCCTGTTTTTACCCTAGTTTAGAGAGCCATCTCTTAGATTTTTTGGCAGCTTTTTGAGACTACTTTTTGCTTTATTATTTGTGATTGGAGAAGAGGGAAAACTTGGATTTTTGTTGGATTAATTGAAGAACTACATTGGTTTGCATCTCTCTTCCCTAAAAACTCTATTTTTATTGTTTATATCATTGTTGTGATGAATTCCATTGCCTATTTCATTGATTATTTTTGTGCTATTGCTATGATTTGTGAGTAGTCTCCACGTCTTGGGGCGTGGGGATGAACCCTACAAGCCCTATTTCCTATTTGTGTTGAATTGGTAGAAATCGTGCTAGAATAGCTATTAGGGATTAGATTGAGATCGAATTACTACGGATAGCTAGGTATTCATATCAATTGGGATTTGCAAGAGATTGGATCCCAATTTGATAGGAAGCCCTAGAAATCCGAATTGGGTTGGAGTCGGACTTTCGAAGTATCGGTTTGCAAGAGATTGGACCGATACTAGGATTTCCGGTTGCAATTCCGTGCCGATACCCGTTTGCAAGAGATTGGACGGGTAGGAACTATCTCAATCTAGATCGTGGACCGAGTTTGCAAGAGATTGGACTCGGTGCACGATTGAACGATGATGTTGATCCTAATGCTAGCTTTCCTAGGCTAGGGTTTGCAAGAGATTGGACCCGACCCTAGGATAGCTATAGACCGGCAACAGCGCGAGAGCGTGAGCTTGGTTCTACATTCAGTTGCAACTAGTTCATCTAAATTCTCATTCTAGCAATTTTGATACCGACGAACCACATTTATGAAATACGGTGAGTAGCGGGAATTCCCCATTCCCTAGACGTTCTTTTTTTGATTTGATATTTCGCACATTTGTCTGACGATTGTGACAGGATCGCCCAAGGCAAGTTTCATTCTTAAATAGCCAGGTTGATTAGGAGCAAGCACGGTCATTCGTCCTCCCTGTGTTCGATACCCGCTCGCCGCTATAACGTGCGCTTGCGGTAAAACTACAACCGTTCTTTGGGTGTATACTCAGGACCGACCAAGTTTTTGGCGCCGTTGCCGGGGAGATCATTTTGACGGTGCTCGGCATCGACCACCCGGTTATTTCTTCCTACTTTCTTCCTTTACTTCCCTCTCTATCTCATTCTAACTTCATTCGCAGCCCTATTTGCATATTCTCCCCATATTTTGCATAAGATCTTAACAGGGAGAATGGAGGATGCGCTGCCAACAATGGAACTCAGTCGGGAAGACTATGACTCCTTCACAGACCTCCTTAAGGAACTTATCGATGAGGTCCACGCTACCGGAGCATTGGCTATCAATATCAAGGACCCCGACGAGCAACTGTTCGCTAGTTTTGTGATGGACCAAATCTCCCCGGAGGGGATTATCGGAGGCAATGTCAGAGTTGACGTGGTCGACGACAAATTGTATTTCGAAGCCAATAGAGCAAGCGTCGAAGAACACTATGCTCCCGAAGAACCCTTCGAGCAAACCGACATTCAGGGAGTTACACTCTATGACGCTCACTCTTGTTTTTATGAATCGTCTGATGAGTTTCTTGATTCCAGGTATGAACTGGAGCAGAGTGAAGGTTTTGGCAATGCTAGCACTGAATCGGAGGGCGCCTATTTCGATGCCTAATCCTCACTAAGTAGCGAGTCTGACTCGTCACAAGAGAGCATGCCCCCTGAACATGAGGTAAACACGGATGACAAGGAAGAAGTCGAACTCATGCGAGCCGATGAAGTGGAAGGAGCAGCGCCACCTGAGGTAGAGCTTAAACGATTACCACCGAATCTAAGGTATGCCTTTTTGGGTAATAAATTAACTTTCCCGGTGATAGTCAATTCCCACCTCACACAAGATCAACTTGAAAAACTCCTAGACGTTCTTAGGAGCCACAAAGATGTCTTGGGATACACTATCTCCGATCTAAAAGGGATAAACCCTAGGCTTTGCACGCATCGGATCCATTTGGAGGATACCGAAGCCACCTCCATAGAGCCTCAAAGGCGGCTAAACCCGAACATGAAGGAGGTGGTTAAAAAGGAAATCCTAAAATTGTTAGAAGCCGGTATAATTTATCCTATCTCTGACAGTAGATGGGTTAGCCCCGTTCACGTCGTCCCCAAGAAAGGGGGGATGACTGTCATAAAAAATGAAAAAGGTGAGCCAATATCTACGCGCACTGTCACGGGATGGCGAATGTGCATTGACTATAGGAAACTCAATAAAGCCACCCGAAAGGACCATTATCCATTGCCATTCATTGATCAAATGCTTGAACGCCTCGCGAACCATAAATATTTTTGCTATCTAGACGGGTATTCGGGTTTCTTCCAAATCCCTTTGCACGAAGATGACCAAGAAAAGACAACTTTCACTTGTCCCTATGGCACCTATGCTTACCGTAGGATGCCGTTTGGCCTTTGTAATGCCCCCGCCACTTTTCAGAGGTGCATGACATCCATATTTTCCGATTACATTGAAAATATTATGGAAGTTTTTATGGATGATTTCTCGGTCTACGGAAGTGTGTTTGACTCTTGCTTGGAAAATCTTACTAAAGTCCTGAAAAGATGTCAACAAAACAATCTCACTCTCAATTGGGAGAAGTGTCACTTCATGGTCACGGAAGGTATAGTTCTCGGACATCTTGTTTCCTCAATGGGAATCGAGGTAGATAAAGCAAAAATTGAGGTAATCGAAAAACTTCCTCCTCCTATTAATGTCAAGGGCATTAGAGGCTTCCTTGGTCACGCGGGGTTTTACCGTCGCTTCATCAAGGATTTCGCCTCGATTGCCCGACCACTTACTTCCTTGCTCGCTAAAGATGTTCCTTTTGACTTTTCAGGAGAATGCTTGCACGCTTTCAACACCTTGAAGGAAGCGCTAGTCTCCGCGCCCATCATACAAGCGCCGGATTGGAGCCTCCCTTTTGAGCTAATGTGCGATGCTAGCGACCAAGCCATTGGAGCGGTATTGGGACAAAGAAAAGAAAAGAAGCTTCATGCAATATACTATGCGAGCAAGACATTGGATGACGCGCAGAAAAACTACACAACCACCGAGAAAGAGCTTCTAGCGGTCGTCTATTCCATAGAGAAGTTTCGCTCTTACCTCCTTGGCTCCAAGGTGATTGTCCACACCGACCATGCGGCATTGAAGTATCTTTTAAACAAGAAAGATGCCAAACCCCGGTTGATTAGGTGGATACTCTTGTTGCAAGAATTCGACCTAGAGATCAGAGATAAGAAGGGTACGGACAACGTCGTGGCGGATCACTTATCTAGGCTCATTCACGACAAGGAGGATGAGAGCTTACCTATTGACGACACATTTGCTGATGAGAGGCTATATGCGGTAAGGACCGGGGAAGTACCTTGGTACGCGGACTTCGTCAACTACTTGGCTTGCGGAATCAAATCGCATGGGATGTCCACGCAACAAAGGAGGAGATTTATGCATGGGGTCCGTAGCTATTTTTGGGAAGATCCTTACCTTTTCAAGATATGCAAAGATAGTGTCATTCGTAGGTGTGTTTCTAAGGAGGAGGCAACGTCTATCATTTTGCATTGCCACGGTCTACCATGCGGGGGACATCATGCCGCCTCTAAAACCACCGCTAAGATCTTGCAGAGCGGGTTCTTCTGGCCGACAATGTTTAAAGACACACACACCTTTGTAAAGGGGTGCGATAGATGCCAACGGACCGGGAATATCTCCAAGCGCAATGAAATGCCAATGAGGCCCATCCAAGAAATTGAGCTTTTTGATTGTTGGGGAGTAGACTTCATGGGACCATTTCCATCGAGCAATGGCAACAAATACATCCTATTGGCCGTCGAATACGTCTCCAAATGGGTGGAGGCAATTGCCACCCCCACTAATGATGCAAGGGTCGTCTCCAAATTCTTCAAGCAAAATATCTTCCCGCGCTTTGGAGTGCCGCGTACCTTGATAAGCGACGGGGGAAGCCACTTCATTGAGAACAAGTTTGAAGCCATGCTAAAGAAGTACGGGGTGAATCATAGAGTTGGCATGGCTTATCACACCCAGACAAGTGGCCAAGTGGAAGTCTCAAATAGAGAGATCAAGCAAATTCTCGAGAAAACCGTGGATCGGTCTAGAAAGGATTGGTCAATGAAGCTAAACGATGCTCTATGGGCATATCGCACGGCTTTTCGCACCCCCATCGGTACCACACCGTTCCGACTAGTTTATGGGAAGGCTTGCCACTTGCCGGTAGAGTTGGAGCACCGCGCATATTGGGCCATCAAGACCTTTAACTACGACTACAAGAGTGCGGCGGTGAGGCGACTCTTGGACATCAACGAGCTTGATGAAATAAGGAGAGACGCCTATGAGAGCTCGAGAATTTACAAGGAAAGGACCAAGATTTTCCACGATGCCCGTATAACCGTCACGGACTTCAAGGTGGGAGACAAGGTCTTGCTCTACAATTCCCGGCTCCGACTATTTCCCGGCAAGTTGAGGTCACGTTGGTCGGGACCTTTCACCATCAAGTACATACAACCGGGAGGAGCTTTCGAGTTGGAAAGCAAGGATGGTGCCACATTCAAAGTAAATGGTCAAAGGCTCAAGCACTATTCCGAGGGGATCCCGACGGGCGAAACCAATAGAGTGTATTTGCTTAAAGAGCGATCGGACTATCTCTCGGACCTCCTTGATGAGGTGATAGAGGAGGCGATTCCTCACTCAATCGGCGCTCTTTTTGATGAAGAATTTGAAGAAGGCCCGGATTTAGGCCAAGATGAAGAGAATAAAGATGATTCCCCCGACTTCTCCGCTGATGAAGATGAAGGCGACGCTGATGTCGCAAGGATTCGAGAGCTCTGCAAGCTCTCGAAATTAAAGTCTCCAAAGAAAGCTCCGCCGGTACGGAAATCGACATCGCCGGTTAAGCCGTTGACCGGGGCAAATGCTAGCTTGGGGGAGCCTCCCCCCAACACTATTCGAGATAGGAGACCTCCGAGGGAGAACGCTACGCTGCCACGTCCAAATCCAAGCGCGCTCCCCGGGAAGTTTGACGGGTGCATCTCATATGCACCAAACATCCCGCATTGATTGAAAATTATAGGGGGTCGAGCTCACGACCTTAAACGAGCGCTTGTCAGGAGGCAACCCGACGGTTTTTGCTTTATTTTTACTTTTTCTTTATTTTCGTTTTAGAGATTTTTAGTATTTTGAGTCATTCGACCAAAAATTTCGTGATAACGGGTCCTATTTTTCTTGACAGGAGAGGAGATAGGTAGATCCATCATGAGGGGGATGAACGAGACGACGAGGAGCGCCCCAAGAAGGCGCTCGACGCTCAGGAGGAGGATGAAATCGACTGGAGGAAGAAAGACGGAGTTTAGAGCCAAAACGAAGACAAACAGCAGAAATTAAGGCTCACTCGGCCGAGTATACTAGTCACTCGGCCGAGTACACAAGTTCGTCCGGCCGAGCCGCTCACGAACGAGGGAAGTCTGCTGAACCCAACTCCCTGTTTATTTTCTTGATTTCGATATAACTGCTACTCGGCCGAGTATATATATTCACTCGGCCGAGTAAAACGGATACCCTCCTAGGGCGAGTCATACCGAGTAGCTTGAGTCACTCGGCCGAATGGACTTACTCCACTCGGCCGAGGCTGGCAAAGCCACTCGGCCGAAGCGATATCGGGGAGAAATTTTTATTTGCCTCGCTCGGCCGAGTGAGCACGTCACTCGGCCGAGTCGTAACATTTTTATATATAAGCGGCGAGGGGGGCGCGGAATTCGAAAACGCAAATCCCCAATTCTCGCCCGCGCCCCTTCAGCTCCCACGCCCGATTCCCCCTCGCTCGACCCTCACTCGCCCGACCGCCGCTGCCCCGCCGCCGCTCGGCCCGCCACCGCCGGCCGAGCCCTCCGACGCCTCGCCCGAGTCGCCGCCGGCGGCGCACCGCCCGGTCACCTCCGGTTCGCTTATTTTCACCGTTTTCTCCTCTTTTCGTGTATTTTTTGAGGATCCATGTGCTAAACACCCCCCTAACCCAAATCAATTTCTATATCTATCTATTATACCCCTATTGCTCCATACATTTTGATTATTACTCGCTGATATCGCTTTTTCACGCGCAGGTTGCTTATTGGAGCTTAGGGGAGGCCAGGGGAGCTTCTACGGGCTGCTCAGGACTACGTGGAGGCGCGGACTTCGCACGCTTCCACTGCTTAGCACTCGCGGTGTGTTTGGGTATACTCTTTCCATTCTTTGTGCACACGCTGCACTTTTCACTTCTCGGCGCGCGCTCGGGGCCGATATGCCGCCCCGGACACGAGGAGACCTTCCGTTAAGCGGAAGAGGTCGGACGATGCAGGCCCCACCCACGAGGCAGAAGAGTCTCCTCCTCCTTCCCCCACACACGCCGTCCACCCAGCACAGCCTGCAGGCCCCGCACACCCCGCACAGCCTGCAGCGCACCCACAGCCCGCACAGCCTCTCCCTGCCGATCCACAGCCACCACCACCGGCTCCACTGGTCGGGCCGCTCGGGATTACGTTCTGAGACGACGCACACCGCGCCGTCTTCGAGCGTATCTCCCAGCGCTCGATCGTACCCTCCAGGTTTGCACACCTCGCTGACCTAGGACGCCTGGGGGTACTTGAGGGGATGCTCACGTTGTACGACAACGTGGGCTGGCGAGATTTTCTGCAGGTGTCGGCGGATACTTTTACCCGCCCGACACTTGAGGTTTTGAGTTCGATCGCCCGGACCGATGAGGGATGCTCATTCCGGTTCATGGATCGAGAGTGCCAGGTCACTCTCGATATGATGAGAGCGTTTTTCTCTTGGCCCGCCGTCCCCGGAGCCGATCGTGGTTACGGCCCCACACATATCCCTCCACCCTCTTTCGACGCCGGTGCCTTCTGGGCACGTATCACGGGTCTCCACGCCGCCTTTGACCCTAGTAGGGCCAAGGCCTCGGCCATCGTACATCCCTGCCTTCGCATTGCTCAGCGCCTTATGGCGACGACATTTTTGGCCAGATATGAGCCGGGCACGATGTCTACGCCAGAGCTTTACATGCTCTACGCGATGACCCGTCCCAGAGCTCTATCTAGGGATGGAGATGAGCTTGTCCCCGCCGTCGTGATCGATATCGCGGTATGGTACTTAGACCGCATCATTGTATCGGTGGGCGCTCGCTCACCGATATGCTGCGGCGGCCTGATTACCCTGCTGGCTCTTATGACCGGCGAGGACTTCCCCGACGACTTGCGACGCGTCCCGGGCCCCACCTCTTTGTCGATAGATGTTATGGCCCGGATGAAGATGCTTCGTCCGCATGGTGAGCGTCACTAGGTCTGGTTGTACGGCCCTTTCGGTGCCGACTACATGATTCTCCCGAGCCCAGCTCGGACCCAGATTGCACCGGCCCACGTTGACTGGCTCCCAGCGATGGATGTCCTCATCCCCGCTGCGTACGTGCTCGAGGCCGAGGAAGCCGAGCAGGCCCACGCTGCCCACGCTGCCCAGGCTGCTCCCGCAGACCCTGCTGCACACCCTGCCGAGCCTGCTGCCGACCCCGTCGACCCTGTGGCCCCTCAGCCTGTTCCTGCCGTTTCCGCTGCTCTTGACACTTCTGTCCCCACCTCTGCCAGTGTCGAGAGTACTCTTGCTGAGCCCACTTCCACCACTGTCACCACTTCCGAGGCTATCCCCACCACTCCCGCTGCCACCTCTGGCCCTCTGTCCGTGGAGCCTCTTTGCTCCGCTCTCCCCGAGCGCCCGCAGACCTTTGTTGAGAGTGGAGAGCCCTCGTTCGCCGCGGTCGTGGAGACCATGGATAGCATGATCTCCGCTGGGATTGCGCCTTTTGGTCCACACACTTCCGCCCCAGCGGTAGATTCCTCTGTCTCCACAGCTGCCGTATTCTCTGAGAGCGTCGTGGCGTCTGTCCACACTTCTGTGCCACTGACCTCTCTAGCCGCCTCGCAGCCGCTTTTGTACTCTTCTTTCGCTGCCGCCGCCTCTACTTCTCACCGCCCGCCCTGGCCTCACACTGAGGCCCGGCCCGCATTTCCAGGCGCGGCACCTTTTGTCCCCTTCCCTGCTGAGCCCGTTACATACTCCACCCGCGTACGCCAGCCTCGCCCTGCGCAGCCCCGACCGGTGCGTCCCTCTGCACCACCCCCGCCCGACACTGTACTACAGAGCATACGTGCTCTTGAGTTGGCGGTGAGTGGTCTTAGAGGAGACCTTAGTACCCTGTCCTCCACCGTCTCTGCGATGGCTGGACGCTTTGAGCTGATCCCCCAGATCCACTACTGCCTTACACAGGTTCTAGAGCGTCTTCCGCGCGTACCCCCACCCACCCAGCAGGTTCCCACACAAACTTCCACACACACTAGACCTGCTTCCACTTCCACGCCCACCCCAGCTCAGCAGCCTGTCCAGCCAGCACCACCCTCACGACCTCCGCCTCAGGACGGAGACGGCGCAGCACCGCCTCTTTAGGCACTCTTGATGCCTTGATCCATTCCTGTCGTTGTGCTGCCCGTCTCTGCTGGGTCCTGATGCACTTTTGTCCACCCCCCCTCCCCTCACTTATTTTGGGATTATATTTTTGATCATATCTATTTGTGCATATCATATCATATCTACTTGGGATTCTCATTTTTGATCACATCTATATATATCTTTTTTTGGGAGAGAGGGAGAGTTCTGGGTGCCATATTTATTTTCGTATCACTTCTAGCTGTGCATGCATCATTTCCGCATCATATTTTCATTTCTTATTTTTCCTTTTATTATATTTTTTCTTCCCATCATGCATGCATCCTCACTTGCCCCTCACATTACTTATCTCTCTGTGTGCCACACTTTGCACATTGCGGACACTGTGCCGTTTAGCTTGGGGGAGTGAGTTCTCACGTTCTTTTTCGATTCGACACCTTTATTTTCAGTTTTTCACCCCGTTTTTCACTTTTGCACTCATTTTTCTTTTATTTTTCTTTTATTTTTCTTTTATTTTGCCATGCATCACGTTTTTCTTATTTTCCTGTGTGCCGCATTGCATAGTTCTATTTTCCTTTTATCTTTACTTCTTTCTTTTTCATCTCATGCTAGAGATGAATTTTCTGTGATGATGTCTACGTGGAGTTAGCTTATTCTATATGCAAGCTATATTTGTCATGTCTTAGATTTCATTTCTGATATCATATGCTATGACTTGCTTTGCATTTAGGAGTAGTAACCCACACTTTTTCCTCATGAAAATGGATGAAATTTTATTATTAGCTGAGCCTGAATATTCATATGTATGCTATCACAGAAAACACACCAAGATTCACGCATTGAATGCCTATATCTGGAGTACTGATTTCTTTTCCTTTATCACTTCTATATGCATGAATTGTACACTTCACTTCAGGATGATTGGATGATGATTAGCTATGATATATCTGGATTAGTTAGCTTTTTTGTGATCGAAACTGAGTAGATTAGATTACCCTGCTGAAGTTGTCGTGCATGTCTTATAGAGTGAGCCGAGAGTTATATTTATTTCTTTCTCCACACATCTTGAACATCATTTCTCTACTTTTAAAAATCATTGGTGAATCTCCCCTTAGTGATTCTATTTTATGGCATTTCCCCCGCTATTAATTCCTAGCTCCAAACCTCTTATTCTAAAATATATATAAAAGAGAGAAGAACATTCTTGTATATCATTATCTCTCTTTGAGTTGGGATCATTGTATATATGATTAAAAAAAAGAGAAAAAAAAAGAGAAAAAGAAAAAGGAAAGAGGAAAAATCCTCAATAAAAGATCCCATCTCACTTTCTTTCTTTCTTCTTTCTCTTCTTTGCTTTTGGAGCTATAAAAAAATGGGGATGTAAATATTTTTGTGCCACCACGCTTATAGATAAGCTTGGGGGAGGGGATCCATTGATGTGTGAGAGAGTGACTACTTGACATTGCATGACAACCTAGGCTAAGTAATATTCTATACTCGGTGAGATTGTTTCTAGCTTTACGAAATCCAGAAATCTAAGCCTAGCGTTCATTTCATGAAATCCGTATTTTTCTATTCTATCTATTCTATGATGTGATACTCTTATACTCCAGATAGAAAGCGTTCAATTGAAAAGTGTGTGATCTGAGATTTGTATACCGCTTTAGATGATTCAGGCGATGTTAATTTTAAAATTATTCCGTTTTTCATGATTATACCGTTGTTCGTGGGTTTTCTATTTTCTACTTGCACTATTATACTATGATATCAAAATGAGGTTCTTTGACATGTATTTCTCGCTCGATGCATGCTATAAGAGTAAGTGAAACCCACGTCCTGAGAAAATGATCTAGCATCCTACCTCTTTCCTTCTTTCTTTCTTTCTTTCTTTATTTTCATTTGGTTTTCATTCTTCTTCGTTTTTTCATTTTTTTTTCGTTTTTCGCCGTTTTCGTTTTCCGAATCCACCGGGTTCGCCTTTTACTTATCTTCCTCGAGGACGAGTAAGAGGCAAGCTTGGGGGATTTTGATTACTCCTTATTTTACACCTTTTTTCCGCATGTTTGCATGCCATTTAGATCGCCCAAATCATGTTTTTCACGATATATCGACGATATTGCGATGCTTTTCACGATTTGTTGTTTTTTTCGCATTTCAGGTGATTTGGCGCGATTTGGAGTGATCTCGAGATGCGCTTACTCTAGACGGCCACCGACGACCTCCCTGAGGGGTATTTTGCTGTTGGAGAGGAGCGGAAGAAGAATGGACGTCGCAGGAGCGACGAGGAGGCCAAAATAAGCAGAATGGGCATTTTTTGTGTCCCACTCGGCCGAGTGGAGGAGCCACTCGGCCGACCAGCGAGACACTGCTCGGCCGACCCGTTCAGACACGATTTCCATGTGTACTCGGCCGAGCGACGGAGACCACATCGGCCGAGTGACGATACCACGTACGCCCGAGTGGCGCCCAGACGAAGCCCCTCCAAAATATCGAAGTTACTGTTTTTCGGCCATCTGAGCTTCAGAAGACCCACTCGGCCGAGTGGTAAACCACGTCCGCCCGAGTACAGTGAAGCCATCGGCCGAGTGACGACAACTCACTCGGCCGAGCCGCCCCCGAACTGAAGACCCCTGAAGCCCCCGACTTACTGGAAAATTGACAGGTTTTTCACTCGGCCGAGCGACTTTTGTCACTCGGCCGAGTGCGATGCGCTGCCTGTAGCGAAATTTGCGGAAAACAGGCTGTGCAGGGGCGTTTTGGTCAGGATTTTTGGACGATTTTGAGGGCTATTTAAGCCCTGTTTTTACCCTAGTTTAGAGAGCCATCTCTTAGATTTTTTGGCAGCTTTTTAAGACTACTTTTTGCTTTATTATTTGTGATTGGAGAAGAGGGAAAACTTGGATTTTTGTTGGATTAATTGAAGAACTACATTGGTTTGCATCTCTCTTCCCCAAAAACTCTATTTTTATTGTTTATATCATTGTTGTGATGAATTCCATTGCCTATTTCATTGATTATTTTTGTGCTATTGCTATGATTTGTGAGTAGTCTCCACGTCTTGGGGCGTGGGGATGAACCCTACAAGCCCTATTTCCTATTTGTGTTGAATTGGTAGAAATCGTGCTAGAATAGCTATTAGGGATTAGATTGAGATCGAATTACTACGGATAGCTAGGTATTCATATCAATTGGGATTTGCAAGAGATTGGATCCCAATTTGATAGGAAGCCCTAGAAATCCGAATTGGGTTAGAGTCGGACTTTCGAAGTATCGGTTTGCAAGAGATTGGACCGATACTAGGATTTCCGGTTGCAATTCCGTGCCGATACCCGTTTGCAAGAGATTGGACGGGTAGGAACTATCTCAATCTAGATCGTGGACCGAGTTTGCAAGAGATTGGACTCGGTGCACGATTGAACGATGATGTTGATCCTAATGCTAGCTTTCCTAGGCTAGGGTTTGCAAGAGATTGGACCCGACCCTAGGATAGCTATAGACCGGCAACAGCGCGAGAGCGTGAGCTTGGTTCTACATTCAGTTGCAACTAGTTCATCTAAATTCTCATTCTAGCAATTTTGATACCGACAAACCACATTTATGAAATACGGTGAGTAGCGGGAATTCCCCATTCCCTAGACGTTCTTTATTTGATTTGATATTTCGCACATTTGTCTGACGATTGTGACAGGATCGCCCAAGGCAAGTTTCATTCTTAAATAGCCAGGTTGATTAGGAGCAAGCACGGTCATTCGTCCTCCCTGTGTTCGATACCCGCTCGCCGCTATAACGTGCGCTTGCGGTAAAACTACAACCGTTCTTTGGGTGTATACTCAGGACCGACCAGAGCCCTGTCAATAATGCAAAATTATTCGTAAATTACCGATTTTGTAGCACATTAGTCACAGGTTATTAATGGAAATTTTTTACAAAAAGTCTTTCTTCACTTTTCTGTATACCGATGTTCGTTAGCATGTACAGGCATAGCTAAACATTGCTGAAAAATACCTGAAGTTTTGAGAGCACTTGAACTTTTGAGTGCAGATGAACACGTGTTTGTGAGTCATCACCTTCTTTAATGCATCAACTGTAAATGGAAGCTGAGGGTCACCAGAGATTATTACACATAGTCGCAAGAAAGGTATCATCATATTGAAAATTCAAAAGTAATCTTGTCAGTTGGATTATCAAAGCAGAAAATATAGATTAACATGTAAATGTCGACTAAGTATCCAAGATCCAAACTTAGTATTTGAATAACAAAAATAAGCTACACCAAGCAAGATATTCTCCAAATTTTTCTTGAAGCATTCTTTAGTATGGCTGGCTAGATCCTGATTTGGGCTTTAAGACCAGGATTGCACTTTATTCATGGCTACTATTTTACAATTAACGTGGCCAGATCAAAGATTCTGGAGAGTTATACATGGGCACTTGATCTGTTTGCACTTAAAATGATTAATGTGGGGAATTATCAAACTGACTCAACAAAAGTAAGATTGATGTAGCTAATCCAGTAAATAACTAAAGACTGGCTGCAACCAATATGTTGTAATAAAAATACATTCATGAAGGAAAGCGGAAGAACAGTATGTTACTAAAAACCCATAAATTTATTCACGGCACTAAACTCACCTTAACTCAATTGGTGTGTCAATTACATTAGCAAACATTTTGCTGGGAGCATTGCACCGACTCCCCAACATTGCAATAGCCATTCCACACACACAAAATGAGACCCCTGTCAAAAACCTAATCCATTTTACTGCGATTCTCTGATATAGCTTACAATGAATTTATAGTTTTCTTATACCAAAAGGTATCAGATGAAGACTAAAAATCTTTAAATTATGCAAATACAGAGACTATGTACTGAGGGACGACATTAAATTGGATTCATATGACAATATTTAACTGTCTAGGAGAAATCTGACGCATGGAAGAAAAAGAAGGAAAAAAGATTTGGGAACACAACTGATTATATGTGGATATATAACCATGTGCAAACACATGCATTTAGCACACACATGACAAATCAAGGTATACATTAACAAACTTATGAAATTATGAACCAGCCTTTATGAACCTTATCTCAGTGAATTAAAAAGATAAGAGTCAGTAAACCCGAACAACAGTGTTCAAATGCTTCAAGTGCCAAACTTCATGATTCAAATAGGAAAAAAAATTCTATCTTCCAACTCCGAGCAAGATAAACACACCTAACAAACATATTGTGCTAATAAATGATCAACATAAGAACAAAATCCAGTATTGACAGTATCACATTTATAAATTACTCAACATTCACACATGCATGCAATCCAAATCGAATGGGGGCAGCTACGGTGAGCATGTACCATATTCAGTTAAAGTCCAATATTGACAGTACCACTTTCTGTTAAAATCACAGCTAAAACACCGAAATATGAACCATAGAAATCAAAAGGGTGCAGATTTAACACGTGCAACTATTCATCTTTCTTTTTATTTTGAAATTTAGCTTTAGACCTTGCAGTCTTTCATTCATTATTATCCTGCCTTTTTCAGATGTTATTAACATGAATATTAATCATAGCATTTGTAGAGCATAGGAATTATTCGGTTATAATTCAAACTTGATTTCATTCGCCTATGAATCTATGATGAGGTTTAAAACATGTTTGGCTATTTAGGAGTGCATTTAAAAAAACCAACATATGACAAAAAAAATTATACAGCTGAATACAAAAATTATGATCATATCCTTCTATTGCCAATAACTGATTATTAGATTTTTGACTCAACCAATCCACATTAAAAATTGAAGAACACTAAGGAGCCACTTAAACATCATCAATTACCAAGCAAGATGAAGGTATCTGCCAAACCCTGGATACCTATGCCAATTGGCCTATCTCTCAGGTTTGATCTCTTACAGTTTCAACAAGGCAGTAATTAACGTCGATTATTTTGTTGAGATTTGCAGTTACAATTACTATAATCTATTTACAAAAATAGATATGCAACATCAAACAATGTATCTAGTATTAGCAAAATATAACTCCAATGGGTTGAGACAAAAAGTTGTGGGTGACATTTCAAAATGTTCTAATTAGCCATTAACAGTATAATGGTTCTAATTAGCCTAAACAGAAAAAATGTTGATTCATTATGATATCAACTAAATATCCAGGTAAGTAATTGTAGCAAATCAACTTTAAAGTCTGTAAGCAAAAAAGTTTTTTGAACATGAAGTCTGTTAACAACTCTGAACATGAACTTTGTGAACATGAACTTTTTGAGCATGAAGTCTGCATCCATATGAACATTTGTGAGCATGAAATGAAAATATCAGTTCATATTTTGTGAACATTTGAACTTTTCACGAGTAATTTTCACAAAGATTAGGTCATATGATGCATTCGGGAACACAAAGATCAACCGCAACTGAGATTAGCTCAACTTCAGTGGAGCTTGAATACAGGATAACATGATAACTGAAGATTTTCATGTTTGATATAAATTAGCTTCACAATGTTCGATATAAATGTTTTTACTTCAGATTAGCTCCACAATGTTTCCAGTAGTTTTAGTTCATGATCTGATATTTTCATGTTTGATATAATTAGCTCCACTTCAGATTAGCTCCACTTCAGTTCATATAAATCAGCTCCACTTCAATTTGATATTTTCATGTTCACAAAATATGAAATCTGTTACTTAATACTCTCGCAATCACATGGTACAAATTACCCTGTTATCAACCATGCAAATCAGTTTTGCATGTAAGCAAATTCACAAATCTTGCTTATGTTTCCATAATTCAAGTAAGAAGTTGATTTCTTATGTGTGTAGTAGTTAACAGTCCATAAACATGCAAAGAATGCAACAGCATGGGCATCACCACTTCCCATCAATGACCCTTGTCAAGGATGGATCTCCTGGTAGCCTTGTCAAGGATGGAGCTCGAGCTCCCGGTAGCTAGTACTGATCTTTATTAGGGCTTTGATTAACCACATTATCTTGGCTACTTATAATTATTGAAATTCGGTACGTAGTAATGAATCTTAGGACAGCGAGACAAACACACATCAATCAGAGACACACAAGACTTGGTATCGCAGTTCGGTTCGCACACCTACATCTGCGGGGCCACGCCCAGAAAAAGAGAATACTTCACCATAAAAATCAGAGAATACAAACTCTAATAATCACGCTTCTATAAGGAAGAACACCCTCCCCCTTAATACAAACCGTGAAGGGTGATCGCAATCAACCCCGTGAAGTATTCTTGGCAAGCTCCCCTTGCCAGCAAGCTCCCCTTGCACCACCGACTAGATCAACTCCCTTGATCCTACATGCGTAGTCGTCGGCCTCCTCCCAGAGTTTTTCTTCACAGAACTTTTTATCACTAAAGTCCGTAACCTAGCCATCGCTGCTACTGAACCCTAATAGCATGCGCTCTCTGCAATCCACGGTTCAATCAGCACGGATACAATCAAATCTTAATTCAGCCAGTCAGCTGCAATCTCCGCAACTCTTAGCCAGAAAGAGATCCCTCAAAATCTGCAGAAGATCGTTGCGAAGATATTGCCAGTTAAAATCTCTCCAACCGTCTTTCAATAAAGTAACCGAGAGATATAAATAGCCAATCAAATATTTAACCAAATTAATCAACTTAAATACCTGAACTGTTAAAGATAGTCACTTAGGATCGCAAGATCTCCAGGCTCGGATCCAAGCATACCGTGAACAACCAAGCCCACATACAGACACAGCTTGTTGAATCATTATGGTACAACATAATATTCAACAATTCATCCAACATAGAAGGCTGAGACGATTCTCTCCAACAGAACACTGTAGCTCAGGTGCAACAAAACATTCAACACAAGATCCAACATCTTCCTGATATACCGTCTTATAGCTTCAAGAAGTAAGGTGCAAACGACGAGTGCCACATATGATAACGCAATCATCAAGCAGATTATGAATAGCATGAATAAAACCTAACAATCTCCCCTTTTGTCATATAGTGGCACAACAAGATATGATATTCGACTGGATAAAACTGGAGAAAGATAAGGTAGACAATGATGCAGGCAAAATGAACAACTGAGTCCCAAAAGCATAAACGAACTAGCTGTACAAAAAAAAATGCAACCATAACTCCACTTACAGCACCCCACAACCAAACTCCTGAAGAACTGAACACATTAACATCACAACTTCTAGTAGCACAATCTCCCCCTCAAGATACGAACCAACAGTGAGCTATGATAGTTGACACAGCAGCAAAGCACCATCACCCAAAAACACCAAAACATCAACCACCCCAATATCATACTACTTCTCCCCCTTTGAGCCACTATGGACAGAAACATACCTGGGAAGAGAGTAAAGGGAAGAACGAATAACAGCTCCTCAGGAAGACTACTCCTCAGAGCAGACAGCTTGTTCTGCAGCATCAATTTATGACTATTCAAAAGAACCTGCTGAATTTCGAGAACCAATAGTTGATCATTGAAATTCTGAAAAGCATTCTCTAAGAACTGAATATCCACCACACTGGAGGAAGAGGAGCTGGCAGAAGCAGTATGACCAGGAGGTGAAGACGGAGACATATGATGCACAGAAGCTGTGGGATTAGCAGCCCGAGGCGGGGAGGAAGATGTAGGAGCATCATGTAGAGAGGGTATAACCTTTGAAATATCATCAATTTTACCTCCCACAGACTTCGCAGTATATGATATACTGTCACAAGAAGTAGGGAGAGCAGATGGGGACAAAGGCACTCTTTGAGCCAAGAGCATCATAGATATGAGGCATCCATGGGGCAATGCAGTGGCAGAGGAGGATAGCTCTGAGAAAGACAGAATCGTATCAAAAATGATTCTTCCTAGATTGAAGGACAGGGAAGTGCCGGCAAAGTACAGGAGTTTGCACATGTCCTTAGTTACCACAGACACATTGGAAGTAGGAAGCCAGTTTCTTGTGACAATCCTGTACAGGACAAAATATTTGGCGGTAAGAGCAGAAGAGGAAAAACGGACGACTTCTTGGGCCAGCTCTTGAATTTTCCAGCAGTCACAACATGAATAAACTGGTCAAAACCATCTTCAGTTGATTCTCCGAAAGCAGGAGCAGACTGAGAACATTTCCATTCTAACAGTTTATTCAGAACAGAGGGAGAGAAGGAAATGATCTTCCCTCTCACATAACTTCTAAAACCCCATCGTGAAGAAGTATCACTTGCGGACTTGGACAAGTTACAATAAAACTCACGCACCAACAAAGGGTAGACAACACCGAAGCAGGTGGCTGCATGAAATAACCCGATGTCTTTAAGAATTGATACCATCTGTGTCTTATCAAATGAAGACACACTCAGATTTTTCTCAGGAAGAAGAGATCTCTCGGAGTATGAAGACCATATGTTCTTACAAGCCTTGTGGAAAAACATTTTACTGTAGGCATCAGAGGAAGTAAATGAGGGTGAGCGAGAAGGACCTGATGCAGACTTCTTGGGCCTCTTGGAAGGAGAGGCAGCCGTATGACTTGAACGAGCAGGGCGCTTCTTAGGGGCAGACCGAGCCTTCCGCATGAACGATGTTAGGAGAGTGTCATCAGAAGCAGCAGCCTCGCATGTTGCATCCATTGTTGCAACATTTTGTGCAACATTGTGATCTTCATCTCTAGACTGCAAATAGTCAGTCTCGGCAGCTGATCGCACCCCGGATACACACCCGGAGCGACGGTTGTAGTTTTACCACAAGCGCACGGTATAGCGGCGAGCAGGTATCGAACACAGGGAGGACGAATGACCGTGCTTGCTCCAATCAACCTGGCTATTTAAGAATAGAAAAGATAGGATTTGCCTTTGGCGATCCTGTCACAATCGTCAGACAAAGTACGAAGATATCAAATCAAATAAAAGACGCCTATGGAATGGGGAATCCCCGCTACTCACCGTATCTCGTCAATGTGGTTCATTGGTATCAAAATTGCTAGAATAAAATTTTGGATGAACTAGTTGCAACTGAATGTAGAACCTAGCTCACGCTCTCGCGCTGTTGCCGGTCTATAGCTATCCTAGGTTTTGGGTCCAATCTCTTGCAAACCCTAGCCTAGGCAAGCTAGCATTAGGGTCAACATCATCGTTCAATCGCGCCCCGAGCCCACTCTCGTGCAAACTCGGGCCACGACCTAGGTTGGGATAGTTCCTACCCGTCCAATCTCTTGCAAACGGGTATCGGCATGGAATTGCAACTGAAAACCCTAGTATCGGTCCAATCTCTTGCAAACCGATACTACGAAAATTCGATTCCAACCCAATTCGGATTTCTAGGGTTTCCTATCGAATTGGGATCCAATCTCTTACAAATCCCAATCGGTATGAATACCTAGCTATCCGTAGTAAATCGATCCCAAACTAATCCCTAATAGCAATTCTAGCAAAATTTCTACCAATTCATCACAAATCTGAAATTGGGCTCGTAGGGTTCATCCCCACGCCCCAAGACGTGGAGACTACTCACAATTCATAGCACAAACGAAAAAATAATCAATGGAATTAACAAGAGAATTCATCACAATATTGAGATAAGCAATAAAAATAGTATTTTTAGAGGAGAGAGACACAAACCAATGGAGTTCTTCAAATAATTCAACAAAAATCAACTTTTGTCTCCTCTCCAATCACAAGAATAAAGCTAAAAAGTTAATCTAAAAAGCTGCAAAAATCTAAGAGAAAAAGCTCTCTAAACTAGGGTAAAAACAGGGGTTAAATACCCCCCAAAATCGTCCAAAAAAACTGTGACCAAAATGCCCCTGCGCAGCCTGAAATCCGTAATTTTCGCTACAGGCAGCGCGTCGCACTCGGTCGAGTGACAAAAGTCGCTCGGCCGAGTGAGAAACCCTGTAAATTTCCAGTAAGTCTGGGTCTTCGGGGGTCTTCACTTCGGGAGTCGCTCGGCCGCGTGAGTTGTCGTCACTCGGCCGATGGCTTCTTGGTACTCGGGCGGTCGGCATTTGCCACTCGGCCGAGTGGGTCTTCTGAAGCTCAGGCAGGCGAAAAACAGTAAGTTGGTGATTTTTTACATGCGTCGTCTGGGTGCCACTCGGGCGGACGGGATCTCGTCACTCGGCCGATGTGGCTTCCGATGCTCGGCCGAGTGCACGTATGAAACGTATCCGATCTGGTCGGCCGAGCAGTGTCTCGCTGGTCGGCCGAGTGACTCCTTCACTCGGCCGAGTGGGACACCAAAAATGCCCAAACAGCTTGTTTTGGCCTCCTCGTCGCTCCTGCGACGTTCTTTCTTCTTCCGCTCCTCTCCAACGGCAAAATACCCCTCGGGGAGGTCGTCGGTGACACTCTGGAGTAGGCGTATCTCGAGATCACTCCAAATCGCTCCAAATCACCTGAAATGCGACAAAAACAACAAATCGTGAAAAGCATCGCAATATTGTCGACATATCGTGAAAAACATGATTTGGGCGATCTAAATGGCATGCAAACATGCGGGAAAAAAAGTGTAAAATAAGGAGTGATCAAAATCCCCCAAGCTTACCTCTTACTCGTCCTCGAGGAAGATAAGTAAAAGGCGAACCCGGTGGATTCGGAAAACGAAAACGGCGAAAGACGAAAAAATGAAAAACGAAGAAGAACGAAAAACGAAATAAAAACAAAGAAGAAAGAAAGAAGCGAAGAGGGAAACTGCTAGATCATTTTCTCAGGACGCGGGTTTCACTTACTCGTATAGCATGCTCCGAATGAAAAACACATGTCAAAGAATTTTATTTCGATATCATAGTATAATGGTGCAAATAGAAAAAGAAAACCCACGAACAACGATATAATCATGAAAAACGGAATAATTTTAGAATTAACATCGTCTGAATCATTTAAAGCGGTATACAAATCGCAGATCACACACTTTTCAATTGAACGCTTTCTATGAGGAGTATAAGAATATCACACAATAGAATAGAAAGAATAGATAAGCATGGATTTCATGAAATGAGTGCTAGGCATGGATTTCTGAACTTCGTAAAGCTGAAAATAATCTCACTGAGTATAGAATATTACTTAGCCTAGGTTGTCGTGCAACGTCAAGTAGTCACTCTCTCACACATCATTGGATTCCCTCCCCCAAGCTTATCTATAAGCATGGTGGCTTAAAAAATATTTACATCCCCATTTTTATAAAGCTCCAAAAGCAATGAAAATAAATACAAAAGGAGAGAAGAAAGAGAGAACATGAGATGGGATCTTTTATTGAGGTTCTTTCCTCTTTTCTTTTCCTTTTCTTATTTTTTTTTCCTTTTTTTTTCTAATAGCATATATACACAATGATCCCAACTCAAAGAGAAGTAAGAGCATACAAGAATTTTTTTTCTTTTTTTTCTTTCTTTGGTTTTGGGAAATTTGGAGCTAGGAATTAATAGCGGGGGAAATGCCATATAATAGAATCGCTAAGGGGAGATTCACCAATGATTTTAAAATAGAGAAATGATGTTCAAGATTTGTGGAGAAAGAAATAAATATATCTCTCGGTTCACTCTATAAGACATGCACGACAACTTCAGCAGGGTAATCTAATCTACTCAGTTTCGATCACAAAAAAGCTAACTAATCCAGATTTATCATAGATAACATCATTCAATCATCCTGAAGTGAAATGTACAATTCATGCATATAGAAGTGATATAGGAAAAGAAATCGGTACTCCAGATATAAGCATTCAATGTGTGAATCTTGGTGTGTTTTCTGTGATAGCATACATATGAATATTCAGACTCAGCTAATAATAAAATTTCATCCATTTTCATGTGAAAAAAGTGTGGGTTACTATTTCTAAATGCAAGGCAATGTCATAGCATAAGATATCAGAAATAAAGTCTAAGACATGACAAATATAGTATGCATATAAAGGAAGCTAACTCCACGTAATCATCATCATAGAAAAGTCATCTCTAGCATGAGATGAAAAAGAAATAAAGATAAAGGGGAAAATAAAACTATTTACAATGCGGCACACAAAAAGATAAGAGAAACGTGATGCATGGTAAAATAAAAGAAAAATGATGAAAATAAGTGCAAAAGCGGAAAATGGAGTGAAAAACTAAAAATAAAGGTGGCAAATCGAAAAAGAACGTGAGAACTCACTCCCCCAAGCTAAATGGCACAGTGTCCTCAATGTGCAAAGTGTGGCACACCGAGAGACAAGTAATGTGAGGGGTAAGTGAGGGTGCATGCATGAGGAAAAATAAGAAAATAATGAAACGAAAAATATGATGCGGACATGATGCATGCAAATAAAGGAGTGATACATATATAAAGGTGTGACACCAAAAACTCTCCCACTCTCCCAAAAAGATATATAAAGATATATAAAGGAAATGGGCACCCAAAAATAGTGAGGGGAGGGGGGTGGACAAAAAAAAGCATCAGGACCCAGCAGAAACGGGCAGCACAACGACGAAAAGAATCGATGGCATTAAGGGTGCCTAAGAAGGTGGTGCTGCGCCGTCTCCGTCCTGAGGCGGAGGAGGTGGTGGTGGTGGTGCAGGCTGCTGAGCGGGTGTGGGTGTGGAAGTGGAAGCAGGCTGAGTGTGTGTGGTAGTGGGGGTGGGAACCTGATGGGTGGGTACGGGTACGCGTGGGAGTCGCTCTAGGACCTGGGTAAGGCAGTAGTGAATCTACGGGAGCAGGTCAAAGCGGCCAGCCATCGCAGTGACGGTGGCGGTCAGGGTCCTAAGGTCGCCTCTGAGGCCACTCACCGCCCCCTCGAGAGCACGAATGCTCAGAAGTACAGCGTCGGGGGGAGGTGGTGCAGAGGGACGCACCGGTCTGGGCTGTGAAGGTCGGGGCTGGCGTACTCTGGTGGCGTAGGTGACGGGCTCAGCAGGCAAGGGAACAAAAGGGGCTGCACTCGCAAGTGTGGGCCTGGCCTCAGTGCGAGGCTGGGCAGGACGGTGAGAAGTGGAGGCAGCAGCAACGAAAGAAGAATACAAAAGAGGCAGCGAGGCGGCCAGAGAGGTCGGTGACACAGAAGTGTGGACAGACGCCACGACACTCTCGGAAAATACAGCAGCGGTGGAGACAGAGGCGGAGACCGCGGTCTCGACAGCGGTGGCAAAAGAGGGCCCTCCGCACTCAACTATAGTCGGCGGGCGCTCGGGTGGGGCAGAGGAAACGGGCACGGCAGACAGAGGGCCAGTGGTGGTGGTGACAGGCGTGGAAGCAGTGGAAGTGGGCTCAGCTAAGGTACTCCCGACACCGACAGCAGTGTGGACAGAGGTGTCGGGAGCAGTAGAAACATCAGGGATAGGCTGAGGGGCCACGGGGTCAACAGGGGCAGCAGGCTCCGCAGGTGCAACAGGGTCTGCGGGGGCAGCGTGGGCAGCGTGGGCCTGCTCGGCCTCCTCGGCCTCGAGCACGTATGCGGCTGGGATCAGAACATCCATCGCAGGGAGCCAGTCCACATGGGTCGGTGTAATCTGAGTCCGAGCTGGGCTCGGAAGAATCATGTAATCGGCACCGTAAGGGCCGTGCAGCCAGACCCAGTGTTGCTCACCGTGCGGACGAAGCATCTTCATCCGGGCCATAACATCAATCGACAGAGAAGTGGGGCCCGGTGCTCGTCGTAGGTCGTCAAGGAAGTCCTCACCGGTCATAAGGGCGAGCAAGGTGATCAGGCCGTCGCAGCATATCGGTGAGCGAGCGCCCACCGATACGATGATGCGGTCCAAAAACCAAGCCGCGACATCAATCATGACGGCGGGGACCAACTCATCGCCCTCCCTAGATAGAGCTCTGGGCCGTGTCATCGCGTAGAGCATATAGAGCTCCGGCGTGGACATCGTACCCGGCTCATATCTCGCCAAAAAGGTCGTCGCCATAAGGCGCTGAGCTATACGGAGGCAGGGATGGACAATGGCCGAGGCCTTGGCCCTACTAGGGTCAAAGGCAGCGTGAAGACCAGTAATCCAGGCCCAGAAGGCGCCGGCATCGAAGGAAGGTGGGGGGATATGGGTGGGGGCGTAACCTCGGTCGGCCCCGGGGACATCGGGCCACGAGAAGAAGGCTCTCATCATACCGAGAGTGACCTGGCACTCTCGGTCCATGAACCGAAACGAGCATCCCTCGTCGGTCCGGGCGATCGAACTAAGTACCTCAAGTGTCGGGCGGATAAACGTGTCCGCCGACACCTGAAAGAAATCTCGCCAGCCCACGTTGTCGTAAAATGTGAGCATCCACTCTAGTACCCCCAGGCGTCCTAGGTCTGCAAGGTGTGCGAACCTGGAGGGTACGATCGAGCGCTGGGAGATACACTCGAAAGCGACGTGGTGTGCGTCGTTCCGGAACGTGATCCCCAGCGGCCCGATAAGTGGAGCCGGAGGTGGTGGCTGTGGAGCGGCAGGGAGTGGCTGTGCGGGCTCTGCAGGCTGTGCGGGGTGTGCAGGGTGTGTGGGGGAAGGCGGAGGAGAGTCCTCCACCTCGTGGGAGGGGCCGGCATCATCCGACCGCTTCCGCTTGGCGGAAGCTCTCCTCGACCTCGGTCGTGTCCGGGGCGGCATATGGGCCCCGAGCGCGCACCAAAAAGAGTGAAAAGTGCGGCGGTGTGTAAAAAAAGGAAAGCATGTACCACGACATGCCGCGAGTGCAAAGCTGTGGAAGGGTGCGAAGATGACGCCTCCACGTAGCCCAAATCAGTCCCTGGAAGCTCCCCTGGGCTCCCCTAAGCTCCCAAAAATAACCTGCGCATGAAATGGAGATATCAGCGAGTAATACTCAAAACGTATAGGGCATTAGGGGTATAATAGATAGAAATAGAAATTAATTTGGGTTTGGGGTTCGTTAAGCACATGGATCCTCGAAAAACACACAAAAGAGGAGAAAACAGGCGAAAATTGGGTTACCGGAGTCGGCCGGAGCAGTGGCCGCCGGCGGCGACTCGGGCGAGGAGCGGCGGCGGCTCGGCCGGCGGTGGGTGGCCGAGCGGCGGCGCAGGGTCGACGTTCGGACGAGCGAGCGAGGGGTTCGGGCGAGGGAGGTGAGGGGTCGGGCGAGATCGGGTTTGCGTGTTTCGAAAAACGCGCCCTCCCCCGCCCCCTTTTATAGGAAAAAGTTACGACTCGGCCGAGTGACTGGGTCACTCGGCCGAGTGAGATCAATGGAAAATTCCTCCCCGCTTACGCTTCGGCCGAGTGTCCTTGCCACCCTCGGCCGAGTGGAGTAAGTCCATTCGGCCGAGTGGCTCAAGCTACTCGGCAAGACTCGCCCTAGGAGCGTATCAGTTTTACTCGGCCGAGCGAATATATATACTCGGCCGAGTAGCAGTTATACTGAAATGAGAAAAATAAACAGAGAGTTGCGTACAGCAGACTTCCCTCGTTCGTGAGCGGCTCGGCCGGACGAACTTGTGTACTCGGCCGAGTGACTAGTATACTCGGCCGAGTGAGCCTTGTGTTCTGCTGTTTGTCTTCGTTTGGGCTCTAAACTCCGTTTTTCTTCCTCCAGTCGATTTCATCTTCCTCCTAAGCATCGAGCGCCTTCCTGGGGCGCTCCTCGTCGCCTTGTGCATCCTCCTAATGATGGGTACCTCGTTCTCCTCTCCTGTCAGGAAAAATAGGACCCGTTATCACAGGATTTTTGGGCGAACGACTCAAAACACTAAAAATTTCTAAAACAAAAATAAAAGAAAAGTGAAAATAAAGCAATAACCGTCGGGTTGCCTCCCGACAAGCGCTCGTTTAAGGTCGTGAGCTCGACCCCCTATGATTTTCAATTAATGCGGGATGTTTGGTGCATATGAGATTCACCCGTCAAACTTTCCGGGGAGAACGCTTGGATTCGGAAGTTGCGGCGGCGTGTTCTCCCTCGGTGGTCTCCCGTCTCGAATAGTGTTGGGGGGAGGCTCCCCCAAGCTAGCGTTTGCTCCGGTCAACGGCTTCACCGGTGACGCCGATTTCCGTATCGGCGGAGCTTTCTTCGGAGACTTCAATTTCGAGAGCTTGCAGAGCTCTCGAATCCTTGCGACATCAGCGTCGCCTTCATCATTTTCAGCGGAGAAGTCGGGGGAATCATTTTTCTTCTCATCTTGGCCTAAATCCGGGCCTTCCTCGAAATCCTCATTGAATAGAGCGCCGATTTAATGGGGGATCGCCTCTTCGATTACCTCGTCAAGGAGGTCCATATAGTCTAGCTCCTCGTGGTAAGGCATGTGTTTCATGGCCTTAGGAATGTGAAGCTCCACCTCGATGTTGCCGACGTTCAATGTTAGGGTACCTTCTCGCACGTCGACAATGACTCCGGCGGTGGCGAGGAACGGGCGTCCAAGTATCAATGACGTATCTCCCTCCTCCTTAACGTCCATAATCACGAAGTCACATGGTAAACATATGCCCCCCGGGACTTGTAGCGGGATGTCCTCGGCGATCCCTACCGGCCGTGTTATCCGTCCATCGGCTAATTGTATCCGCATGTCGGTGGGCTTCAATTTCGTCCCGGTGTTTAGCCTTAGGAACATGGAGAGAGGCATGAGGCTAACACTAGCCCCTAGATCCACCAACTCCTTTTGTAGAGGGATGCCGCCCAAGGTGCAAGGAATTCGAAAACTCCCCGGATCCTTGAATTTGGCCGGCTCCTTCTCTCTCTTGGTGAACCAAGAGCCCTCCTCGGCGAGCATAATCTTCTCCTTCCTCTTTCTCCCCGAAATCAAATCCTTTAAAAATTTAGCATATGTGGGGATTTCCACGATGGCGTCGAGGAAGGGAATGTTGAGGCTAACCCCTCTCAGATACTCGAGAAACTTTGCTAGCATTTTCTCCATTTTCGCTCTAGCAAGCCTTTGGGGGAATGGGACCGGTGGCATGAAGCGCCTCTCCTCAATCAATTGCTCCGCTCTAGATTTCTCCTTTTCTTGCGGCTCCTTCTCCTTCTCAACTTCAACTACCGGCTCAATTGGCTCTAAACTTTCCTCCATGGGCTCCTCGGTAGTAATCATGGCGGGGGTGGTATCCTTCCCGCTCCTAGTAGTTACGGCAACCACGGCATTGATGTGGCCGGTGTTGCCCCGTGGGTTTTGCTCGGGTTGCGCCGGCAATTGTTGAGTATTCTAATTGAGCAACGCCAATTGCTCCGATATTTGTGCCACAATGGTTGTAAGGGAGTCTTGGCCCGCCTTTAAGGAAGCATTGACCTTCTTTTGCTCGACCATAAACTCCTCCACTCTAGCTTCGAAGTCGGATCGTTGTTGAGCTTGTGGAGGGTTTTGATTTCTCCACCCTTGATTGTATCCGGGCGGCCTATATGGTGGAACTTGTTGCTTCGGTTGAAAATTTTGTTGTGGAGGCCCCCTCGGCGGATAGTGTTGTTGTTGGGGTGGTGGTGGTGGTCGAGCTTGTTGAGGTGGTTGTTGTGGCGGGTTCAAAGCTCCTTCATTGTTGGCGTAAGAGAAACCGGGATGATTTCTTGTGGTCGGATTGGCCCAATATCCTTGGTTCCCCGCGACATATTGTACTTGCTCCAAGGATCCTTCTTCTTGCTCTCCTCCCAAATACATGGCTTGAGATTGGTCTTGCCAATCACACATTTGGTTCGTTGGTGCGGATGTGGAAGGGGTTTCTTGGGGCTCCGTGATAAACTTCTCCAGTCTCTCCACCACCTTGTGGAGAGAATCAAACTTGCTTGTAAGCTCCGCTACGGCCTTCGCCTCATAGATACTAGTTGGCTTCAAGGAGGACGTAGAGTGTCCTCGCTCATCGCCCCATTGTTGATTGTTTGAGGCCATCTCCTCAATTAGGGCTGTAGCTTCTTCGGGAGTCTTTGATAAGATAGCACCATTCGCCGTGGCATCAATAATTTGTTTGGTCCCCGGTTGGAGACCATTGTAGAAGCTACGAACTAGCTCCCAATCTTCAATGCTATGGTGCGGGCATTGATGCTGCAGATCTTTAAAACGCTCCCAAGCCTCATAGAGCGTCTCTTGGGGTCCTTGCTTGAAGGACATAAGAGCGCTCCGAATCTTCACCGTCTTGGAGGGCGGATAGAACTTGTCAATGAATGCACTCGCCAACTCGTCCCAAGTGGTAAAGACTCCATCAGCTTGCGTCCTCAACCAATAGAGTGCCTTGTCTTTTAGCGTGAAGGGGAAGAGACGCGGTCTGATGGCATCGATGGAGACCCCCGTCATCTGAAATGTGGCGCACTTCGACAAGAATAACTGGATGTGGTAGTGGGGATTTTCATGGGCATTCCCATGAAATGGATCCTGCTGCATCAGAACCACTAGTCCAGTCTTCAGCTCAAAGTTCTTGTCAGCCGCCAACTCTGGCATGGCAATGGATGAGATCGTAGAAGAGGTCTTAGGCCGAAGCCTATCTCGAATAGAAATTATCCTCGCCATTCTTGCCGCTAATTGGTCCGCAGTTTTCGGGTTGGTCATAAACCTCCCTTCCGGATCTTGTCTCCTCTCTGCTCTGATTCTCCGCACCGTACGTTCAATCTCGGGATCAAATAATATACCTTCGGGGTCCGCAGTGGATCTCGTGTACATGCACAGGAGAACAAAGTTTCAAAGAAGTGATTAGCACAATGGAAGGGTTAGGTAAAAATAAAGAAATAAAATAAAAAGAAAGAAATAGCTAGGGTGGTAATATCAAACGCAATCGCCTCCCCGGCAACGGCGCCAAAAACTTGGTCGCTCCCCGGATACACACCCGAAGCGACGGTTGTAGTTTTACCGCAAGCGCACGGTATAGCGGCGAGCGGGTATCGAACACAGGGAGGACGAATGACCGTGCTTGCTCCAATCAACCTGGCTATTTAAGAATAGAAAAGATAGAATTTGCCTTTGGCGATCCTGTCACAAGCGTCAGACAAAGTACGAAGATATCAAATCAAATAAAAGACGCCTGGGGAATGGGGAATCCCCGCTACTCACCGTATCTCATCAATGTGGTTCATTGGTATCAAAATTGCTAGAATAAAATTTTGGATGAACTAGTTGCAACTGAATGTAGAACCTAGCTCACGCTCTCGCGCTGTTGCCTGTCTATAGCTATCCTAGGTTTTGGGTCCAATCTCTTGCAAACCCTAGCCTAGGCAAGCTAGCATTAGGGTCAACATCATCGTTCAATCGCGCCCCGAGCCCACTCTCGTGCAAACTCGGGCCACGACCTAGGTTGGGATAGTTCCTACCCGTCCAATCTCTTGCAAACGGGTATCGGCATGGAATTGCAACCGAAAACCCTAGTATCGGTCCAATCTCTTGCAAACCGATACTACGGAAATTCGATTCCAACCCAATTCGGATTTCTAGGGTTTCCTATCGAATTGGGATCCAATCTCTTGCAAATCCCAATCGGTATGAATACCTAGCTATCCGTAGTAAATCGATCCCAAACTAATCCCTAATAGCAATTCTAGCAAAATTTCTACCAATTCATCACAAATCTGAAATTGGGCTCGTAGGGTTCATCCCCACGCCCCAAGACGTGGAGACTACTCACAATTCATAGCACAAACACAAAAATAATCAATGGAATTAACAAGAGAATTCATCACAATATTGAGATAAGCAATAAAAATAGTATTTTTAGAGGAGAGAGACACAAACCAATGGAGTTCTTCAAATAATTCAACAAAAATCAACTTTTGTCTCCTCTCCAATCACAAGAATAAAGCTAAAAAGTTAATCTAAAAAGCTGCAAAAATCTAAGAGAAAAAGCTCTCTAAACTAGGGTAAAAACAGGGGTTAAATACCCCCCAAAATCGTCCAAAAAAACTGTGACCAAAATGCCCATGCGCAGCCTGAAATCCGCAATTTTCGCTACAGGCAGCGTGTCACACTCGGCCGAGTGACAAAAGTCGCTCGGCCGAGTGAGAAACCCTGTAAATTTCCAGTAAGTCTGGGTCTTCGGGGGTCTTCACTTCGGGAGTCGCTCGGCCGAGTGAGTTGTCGTCACTCGGCCGATGGCTTCTTGGTACTCGGGCGGTCGGCATTTGCCACTCGGCCGAGTGGGTCTTCTGAAGCTCAGGCAGACGAAAAACAGTAAGTTGGTGATTTTTGGCATGCGTCGTCTGGGTGCCACTCGGGCGGACGGGATCTCGTCACTCGGCCGATGTGGCTTTCGATGCTCGGCCGAGTGCACGTATGAAACGTATCCGATCTGGTCGGCCGAGCAGTGTCTCGCTGGTCGGCCGAGTGACTCCTTCACTCGGCCGAGTGGGACACCAAAAATGCCCAAACAGCTTGTTTTGGCCTCCTCGTCGCTCATGCGACGTTCTTTCTTCTTCCGCTCCTCTCCAACGGCAAAATACCCCTCGAGGAGGTCGTCGGTGACACTCTGGAGTAGGCGTATCTCGAGATCACTCCAAATCGCTCCAAATCACCTGAAATGCGACAAAAACAACAAATCGTGAAAAGCATCGCAATATTGTCGATATATCGTGAAAAACATGATTTGGACGATCTAAATGGCATGCAAACATGCGGGAAAAAAGTGTAAAATAAGGAGTGATCAGCAGCAACATCAACATTGGAATCAACATGATCTACACCAGCCTCAGAAGAAGTATTAGGCAATGCACAGCCTTCAACATTTTCCCTTTCAATAGACTTCAAAGATTCCCCAACTTTATCTACATCAACAGGACCATGGACATGAGCATCTACACCGTCAGGATGTGAGATGTGCTCAGAAGGAACATCAACACAGTCATTAAGACTTCCAACATCATCATTAGTTATTCTTATGGACTCATTTTCACCTTCAGGCACACTCTTAACATTGTCATCCACACACATTGGAGAATAAAAGACAGATTCCTTTTCCAGAACTAGGTCAACAGAATTGGCTCTAGCATAGGACCCTTCCCCAAGATCCACATCCACATCCATCTTTTCGAAAAGAGGGACATCAGTACCCCCAGTGCCCTTGGGGCAAGATGAAGCATCATCAGCCCCCCTCAGTCTCAGACTTCTCAACAGATACAGATGATTCAGAATCAGAGATGTCAATGATTTCCGAAATTCTTGCAAATACTCCAGGATTCCAAGTTCGAATGACAATCTTGCGGTCTCGGGGCACCTCCACACTCATCACCTTCCCCAAAATCTTCTTACGCATAAGTTTTTCAAAGTGAATGTGAGAGACATCTACCCAAGATAAGTCTAACCTCTTCCCAGTTCTGCGCAAATACCAGAACCAATCTTGAATCGTAACAGGTGCAGGATATTCTTCAACTTCATCATCATAAAATTCATCTTCCAAGGGTTTTTGAGTAAGAGGAATTTCTAAAATTGGGGAAAAACTCACTAACTCCAAATTCGAGGACTCATGAAAATGCATGTCGCTGCAAGAACCAAAAGATTGAGAAGTAGAAGTAATACCACTGGAGGACCCACGGGAAGAGCGTGGAAGCACTCCCTTCCGTTTGGTGGGAGGAGAAGCGGACGGGGAAGCACTTTTTCACGCAGAGACGGTCCGACGAGAAAACCATCGAGGAGGCTGCGATCCTTTTTCTGATTGGTCTCTCGTTATAACTGATCAAGAAGAGAGAGAATTCCGCACAAACAGGAAGAAAGCAAGAACCCTAGAGAATCAGTTTCGAGGATCTTGGACAGATTTGATTTGAGAGAGAATAAAAGAGTAGCGCCTGACGTTGCCTTGAGAACAAAAAGAGGAACAGAGGAAAATAAATAACGGGTAAGGAAATCAGAAGATGACTATCCCAATAACGCTAGACCACCCGTTCCAAAAGAAAATGTTGCAACCTGAAGTTGCAACAATTTTCTCAACACATTGATCAACATCAGATACGACACAGCCCTAGGGCTTGTCGCAATTCTTCAAACCTGGCAGAATCTAGGGGCTTCGTAAAGATATCCACTAATTGATTTGCTGTAGCAACATACTCCATGACAAGAGACTTCTTCTCGACTAACTCTCTAATGAAGTGATGGCGGATGTCGATATGTTTTGTTCTGGAGTGCTGAACTGGGTTCTTGAAGATGTTTATAGCACTCTGATTATCACATAGGATAGTCAGAGTTCCATGTTCCAATCCATAATCTGTTAACATTTGCTTCATCCATAAAAGCTGAGTGCAACAACTCCCTGCTGCGATATACGCAGCTTCTACCGTAGATAATGAAATGGAATTCTGTTTTTTACTATACCATGAGACTAAATTGTTTCCCACATAAAAGCATCCTCCGGTAGTGCTCTTTCTATCATCAGTATTCCCAGCCCAGTCTGCATCACTGTATCCCGAAATTAGAGTGTTTGTATCCTTGGTATACCATATGTCATAGTCTGCCGTCCCACTGACATACCTGATGATCCTCTTCACAGCAGTGATATGAGATTCCTTGGGACACGCTTGGTAGCGGGCACAAACTCCAACGCTGAAGCTGATATCCAGCCTGCTAGCCGTCAAATACAAAAGGCTGCCTATCATGCTTCTGTATAGGGTAACTTCAACATCTCTACCTCCTTCGTCCTTGGAGAGTTTTTCAGAAGTGGCCATGGGAGTGCGGACATGTCTTGCATTTTCCAGACCGAATCTCTTGACAAGGTTCCTTGCATATTTTCTTTGCGATATGAACAGACCATCTGTACACTGTTTAACTTGAAGCCCAAGGAATACATTCAACTCACCTACCATGCTCATTTCAAATTCCTTTTGCATGAGGGTGATAAACTCACGTTGAGATGTTGATCCGAAAACTATATCATTGACATAGATCTGTGCTACCATAACGCTTGATCTTGTCCGTTGAACAAATAAGGTTTTATCAGCTCCTCCTCTTTCATACCCCTTTTTAAGAAGATAGGTAGTTAATCTTTCTTACCAGGCCCTCGGTGCTTGTTTTAAGCCATAAAGAGCCTTCTTCAACCTGTAAACATGGTTCGGAAGAAACGGATCTACAAAGCCTTTTGGTTGTTCGACATAAACTTCGTCATTTAGTAGCCCATTCAAGAATGCACTCTTCATATCCATTTGGTGTAGTTTGAAATTCAGACTACACGCAACAGCCAGTAGTAATCTGATGGATTCCAAACGAGCTACCAGAGCGAATGTCTCATCGAAGTCAATTCCTTCTACTTGGGTATAACCTTGAGATACCAGACGGGCTTTGTTGCGAGTAATATTTCCCTTCTCATCCGTTTTATTTTTGAATATCCATTTCGTTCCTATGACGTTTATTCCTAGGTCTCTCCACTAGACTCCAGACATCATTTCGTTGAAATTGGTTCAACTCCTCTTGCATGGCCGAAACCCAGAAATCATCAACAATAGCTTCTTTCACATTTTTGAGTTCAATAGTAGAGAGGAAACAGGCATACCCGGCCAGATCCCTGTAGTTGACTCGGCTAGCACCTCTTGTCCGGTGACTATCGTGAACGTCACCAATGATTAGCTCCAGAGGATGATCGTGTATAACTTTTGTGATTCCCTCAACATCTTGAGCACCTTCGGCCTCATCTTGTGTCATCTCAGTGGTAGTAGCATCCTGTGTTGCAACATTTTGTTCAACAATGTTCTGATTAGTCTTGATTGTTGTAACATCATTTTCAACACGCATCTCATCATCAGTGTTGTCTTCTTGAATGCCCTTTTCTTCACTTAGAATGGACTCTCCCTGATCAAAATCATCTACCACCACATTGATAGATTCCATCATAACGTCGGTGCGTTCATTCAACACTCTGAAGGCACGACTTCTTGTAGAGTACCCTAAGAAGATTCCTTTGTCACTCTTGGCATCGAACTTTCGTCTTGGTGTACGATCTTGCAAGATGTAACACTTGCTTCCAAAGATATGGAAATAGGTCACGTCAGGCTTCCTCCCTTTCCAAATCTCGTAAGTGGTTTTCTCAGTCCTTGGCCGAAGATATACCATGTTGATCGTGTAGCAAGCGGTATTAATAGCTTCAGCCCACCACTTGATATTAACTTCTTGAGCATTCAGCATAACTCGTGCCATTTCTTGAAGAGTGCGATTCTTCCTTTCAACAACTCTGTTTTGTTGAGGAGTCTTGGGAGCCGAGAACTCATGTCATATACCATGTGCTTCACAAAATTCAGAGAATGAGTGATTCTCAAACTCTTTTCCATGATCGCTTCGGATCCTGATGATCTTCCCGATGTTGTCTCCTTTTTCAACTTGAAGTCGGGTACACAATCTCTTAAAGGCATCAAAAGTGTCTGATTTCTCCTTAAGAAAGTCAACCCAAGTGAACCGAGAAAAATTATCAACACATACAAAAATGTACTTCTTACCTCCCACGCTTGTTTTAGATGTGGGTCCAATCAGGTCCATGTGTAGCAGCTCCAGAATTTTTGAAGTAATAATAGTCTGAATTTTCTTGTGACTCACCTTCTTCTGCTTTCCCAGTTGACATGATTCACACACCCCTTCTTTCTTCTTGATTAGGTTTGGCATTCCACGAACAGCTCTGGCTTGAGAAATCTTCATTAAGGTCTTGAAGTTGACATGGCCCAGTTTCTGATGCCACTGTTCAGAAACATCCGCAGTGATATTGAGACACCTGTTAAGATCTTGTAGAAGATAGCAGTTGTCGATTGACCTCTTTTCGGTAAGAATACAAACATCATCTTTATTGAGAACATGGCATTCATCTGTGTTAAAGCGAACAAGAAGTCCTTGATCACACAACTGACTGATGCTTATGAGATTAGCTTTTAAGTTCCCTACATGCATCACGTCTTTTAGCTTCAGTGATCCAGTCACATTCAGATTTCCTTTTCCAACAACCCTGCTTCTTTGACCATCACCAAACGTAACATTACCTTTGTTGCCGGTAGTATATTCAGACAGAAGTCCCTTGTTCCCCGTCATGTGTCGAGAACAACCACTGTCAAAATACCACAGATTTTCTGAGAAAGTAACCAATGAAGTGTATGCCACCATACTTACCAGCTCGGATTTCTTAACCCATTTCATGTTTGTTCGTTGGTTGGGATGAAAAACATTTCTACATTCATTACAGTGCTTCATGCGTCTGAAACAACTCCATTCATAGTGTCCAACTTGTCTGCAGTAGTTACATATCGGCTGCCTGATTGGAACCTTTTGTTGGACCCTTTGTTGAACCGTTTCTTTTCTTCCCTCTTGACTTGTCCTCGTTCAGCTGACTTTGTTTTTCATGCTCCTTAGCACTAAGAGCACTTCTAGTTTTGAAGGTGTATAGATGACTCCCTCTGTGATATCCAACTCCTGTTCGATCTCCAGACACCTTACCCATGTTAAGAATGTCATCAAGTTTAGATTTTCCGGTGTTCCATCAGTTGAGGGTGCTTTCCGTCTTCTCAGCTCTGAGCAGTGTTCTCTTCAAGCTATTCTCAAGATTCCGGAGACTTAATTCAGTTTTCAACAGTTTGGTCCGGGTCTCATTCCTCTCGCTTCTCAGCTTGGAGCATTCATCTTTCAACTTCTTGTTTGTTGCACAGATATCCATCCATTTACTGAACATAGTTTGGTAAGCCGAGCGGATGTCCTCTTCACCAACATCTCCTTCACTTTCACTGTCAGAATCAACCTCAGTGCCGTATGTTGTATTATTTGTTACAACATCATGTATCACATTTCCTTGTTGGTGACTGGATGTTGAGGCACATGTTATGACATTATGTTCAACATGACTGGAAGACTTATACTCAGGCTTGTCTTTCAGGGTGGCATTGAATGCAACATAGTTGCTAGTTATGTCCTCATCTTCCATACTTCCTTCAGAATCTTCATCGCTCCATGTGCTGGCTAGAGATTTCCCTTTTTGCTTTTTAAGAGTGTTAGCACAGTCGGCCTGTATATGACCAAATCCTTCACACTCTCTACATTGTATTCCATTTCCCTTTGTTTTAGAATCATACCTCTGAGTAGGGCGACTAGCAACCTTTTCACCGGCAGGAGGACCTGACCTCAGCACCTTATTTGCAGTTTTGCAATTTTGACCTCTATTACTGATCTTCCTCATCATCCTACTGATGTTTTTGGTGAGTAGTGCAATGTCATCTTCAAGTTCTGACTCGTTATCAGATTTCGGAGATTCACTCGCTTCAGCTTTCAGAGCAACTCCCTTCTCCCTTTGGTTTTGCTTGAGATTCATCTCATAAGTTTGCAGAGAGCCCATGAGTTCATCTAGTCTCATGGTGGATGTGTTTCTTATATCGCAGCAATTTTAGCAGAAAATTTTTTAGGTAGAGATCTCAGCGTCTTTTCCACTAACTTCTTTTGGGAGTATTTCTTACCCAGTTGAAATGCCTGGTTAGCTATATCCCTTAATCTTCCATTGAATTCTGCAACTGTCTCGTTTTCATTCATTCTCAGATTTTCAAACTGTGAAGCGAGCATTTGCAGTTTAGAAGCCTTGACAGTGCTGGTCCCCTCATGCACATTTTGAAGAATGTCACAGGCTTCTTTCGCGTGCTCACATGTAGATATAAGCTTGAACTGTTCTTCATCGACTGCAGTGAAGATGGCGTTCACGGTTTTTGAGTTTCCTAATGCAGCACGCTCCTCTTCAGGATTCCAGTCTCTCACGGGTTTGACATATTCCTTGCCTTCCTTGTTTACTTCTGTCGGAGGACTCTATCCTTCAACCGTAGCCACCCAAGCTTTTTCATCCAAGGACTTGATAAAGGCTCGCATGCGTGACTTCCAATATGTATAATTGGACCCGGTGAGTAAGGGAGGACGAGTAACAGAGGCACCTTCTTTGGTATTCATGATGAGCGTACTGACACACAAGATCACACCCACTTTGACCGAACAAAGTAATGCGGATGACCTGCTCTGATACCAAATGAAATTCAATACGCAGTAATGAATCTTAGGACAGTGAGACAAACACACATCAATCAGAGACACACAAAACTTGGTATCGTAGTTCGGTGCGCACACCTACATCTGCGGGGCCACGCCCAGAAAAATAGAATACTTCACTATAAAAATCAGAGAATACAAACTCTAATAATCACGCTTCTATAAGGAAGAACACCCTCCCCCTTAATACAAACCATGAGGGGTGATCGCAATCAACCCCGTGAAGTATTCTTGGCAAGCTCACCTTGCTAGCAAGCTCCCCTTGCACCACCGACTAGATCAACTCCCTTGATCCTACGCGCGTAGTCGTCGGCCTCCTCCCGGAGTTTTTCTTCACAGAACTTTTTATCACTAAAGTCCGTAATCTAACCGTCACTGCTACCGAACCCTAATAGCATGCGCTCTCCGCAATCCACAGTTCAATCAGCACTGATACAATCAAATCTTAATTCAGCCAGTCAGCTGCAATCTCCGCAACTCTTAGCCAGAAAGAGATCCCTCAAAATCTGCAGAAGATCGTTGCAAAGATATTGCCGGCTAAAATCTCTCCAACCGTCTTTCAACAAAAGTAACCGAGAGATATAAATAGCCAATCAAATCTTTAACCAAATTAATCAACTTAAATACCTGAACTGTTAAAGATAGTCACTTAGGATCGCAAGATCTCGAGGCTTGGATCCAAGCATACCGTGAACAACCAAGCCCACACACAGACACAGCTTGTTGAATCATTATGGTACAACATAATGTTCAACAATTCATCCAACATAGAGGGCTGAGACGATTCTCTCCAATAGAACACTGTAGCTCAGGTGCAACAAAACATTCAACACAAGATCCAACATCTTCCTGATATACCGTCTTATGGCTTCAAGAAGTAAGGTGCAAACGACGAGTGCCACATATGACAACACAATCATCAAGCAGATTATGAATAGCATGAATAAAACCTAACAATTATAAACCATAAAAATTGATAAATTTACCCCATGAGTTTCAATATTTCATCGTGAACCCTCTCTTGTAGCATATGATGAAGCACAGACACTTATATCACTTATATAATGCTACCACGTCGTGTCGGATATGTATACGATACCATGTCCTGTGTATGTGTAACATAATTGATTTGTCAAAACTTATAGACAACCCAAAAGAAATTAAAATCATAACCGAAAGCTAAAATAAAGAGAACCTAGAAGAGAGAGAAGTAGATGAAGGTCCTGGTTTTTGGAAGTGGGAATAACTCTGATGGCAGCTGAAATCTCTTGCATTCTTGGGTCGACTCTGCTCTCCTCTTCCAACATCTCCCCCAGGTTTTCTGGGGTTTTTATGTCTTTAGGATTACTTTTTTAACCTGCAAATGAGAAGTGAGATTTGAAAGTGGAAGCTGGGTTTTGTTTGCAGGACAAAGTGTGTCAGCCTGAAGATCTCCGGTGAGTGGTATATCGAAGAAGACGACGGGGACAGAGATAGGGACGGATTGGGATTTTCAGAGGTTTGTGGTCGGATGGATCGAAGGGAGCAGAAGTTGTAGGAGAGGAGAGAGAGTTACAGAGAAAAGGAGGGACGTCATAAACTTTTGAATCGCGATTAAACTTCAGCCCATCAGTCATCTAAACAACATTTTACAAAATTAAAAAGCAAAATCATCGTCTGATTTCCTTCAATCTAAAACATGCTTAATCTCATAATAGCTTCTTGAAATGATCAAGGAATTACCAATATTTACATAGCAATAACCAAGCTCAGCAAGCCCAGTTGACACCAATGCATCAGCTATCAAAAAAATCAAGCAACAATCAATATAAAAATAACACTTCACTATAAGTATGTATGTAATCAAAACAAAGGTACCCAATTCAGAACATTATGCTAGTGACATTTTCAACCCATGGAATTATGGAGAATAGGATCATCATAAATCTTGGAAACACATCTTATTTGTTACCCAATTCAGAACAATGCAATGCAACTTAGAACCCCTCCAATGTTTTCAAAAAAAATAAGAACAGGAAAGAAAAATATTTTCTATGATGAGTTTACATTTGACACTAAAGGCACAAGCTATAAGAAATAAGTCAATCAAAACACAGTTACCAAAGATATAATTATCAAATGTATAACAGGTAATACTGGAAAGAGTGAAATTGTACCTTGACTTCATAAAGGCCAACCTGCCTATAAATGGTTTGGGCAGAATAAGGTTTACCCATAAATTTGAAGCAAGGGTGGTAGACGAAAAATTTCAGAAGAATCATAAGAGAGCCAACATATTAATGGCAATTGATACTTCGAAAAAACAATTAGAACATACTGAGCTATTTAGTAAATACATGTCTTATGTCTCCTGTATTATGTCATACTACCAACACATAAACCAAAAAAAGTTCACCCAAAGGATAGATGCTTTAAAACTACCACTCCTTATGCTGACGTCATTGACTAATTTGATTTTTTATACATCGTCATGGAAGACCCCTACATCATGTGTTGTAAAGCCAAGAATTCTTGCACGTATGAATGTCGGATAATTATGGAAAATCTATTCATCCTTTAGAGACTTGATATCATAAATGCAAAAGTTCCAGAAGATGAGAGACAATCAAACTTGCATGATATTGTTCAACTAAGAAAAAGAACTTCTCAAGCATGGTTTAATGTTGAAAGTTATTTAGAATTCAGAGCATTGATAAGAACATGGAAATGGCATCTGCTTTGAACTTGTACAAACTTTGATGGAAGATGAGATCTAATATATGTGATTTTAGGTTGACATATCATATCAGGATTCTTGATTAACGTCTCTTCGAATAGGTCATTAACTCAAGTTCCTGTCTAGTGAAATGAATTCAGGTGTGGAATATCATTTGTTGAATCATGGACCTAAGCCTCGTATAACATTATAGACATTCGTCCACTGCAACAAAGGGTACCTTTTCTGAACCATTAGAATAGAAAATTTGCATGCTAGCATTCCAGCATCAACTCCAGTCAACACGACTTGCTCAGATGTGTACATTTGTGTGCTGAATTTTCATGATCAACCTGTTGCAGCTCATACTATGACTGATTGATCCTCCTGGGTTGCCTGTCGCCCGTCTATTATTACAGCTATTTTAAAGCCCAGGCCGACCTGTGATAGTTTTAAAATTAATTATACTAAATCTGTTGCTTGCCAAACATTTGGTAATTTGCCTTACTTATGTAGCAATTTTTTTCCAGGATATCCAAAATTGCATTACCACCTAACTTCTAAGCTGGGAAAGCTACATGGAAATGGTGGTAGTATACCATCTTTGCTACAAATTTCATTGCTTCTTTTGTTGCTCATATGAACCTTCAATAATTTCTATCTTTGAGAATTTCGGTGGCACATTTTGAAAATTCGGAAAGTTTTTATTTTTACAATATAACTTGTAATCATAAGAGAATACATTTTCCTTTTTTTTGGCTAATCATGCTTGCAGAAAGATTTATGTTTCAATTGGTTGACAAAAAGAAGAAAAACTCATCATGTTCATCTAATCAATGGTTGCAAACAGGACATCAATCTCATTGTGTTTTCTTAAACTTAGCTAATGTCGCATTATCCAATGCTCTCATGAACAAATTCAACAAACTTTCAGCCAAATCCCATACCAGTAAAAAGCCAAAAGCTCAAAGATGGACAAAAAATTGATTACATATCGAAATAATTATCTAACCAAAGCTCCTAACCAATCTTAATGATAAACAAAAGAATATACAAAATGTGAGGCATACCTCTTGGCTTGCTGTCGAAATGAATAGATCTTATCGTCGAACAGGTGGCATGCGATTTTGTAACCAACCAAAAACCAGAAAAACAGCCTGAGACTCAGAGAGATAAAAATCCCAATCAGTCAAGCAAGTCCGGCATGTACTATTCACCCTAAATCTTACAAAACAAATGTAAAAAAATCTTACAGAACATCAAATACAAAACAAATGTATTAAAAATGCAGGGCAATGTGGGGGCCTTTTTCTTGGCGTGGAACATCAAAACATACATATTTTGCAAAAATGAATAAATTGCAGAACATCAAAACAAATGCAGGGACCCATATATGCATATGTATCAATTACAAAACAAATGTATCAATTGCGGAACAATGAACCTCTAAAAATGAAATTGTTTATCAATTGCAGGACAATGAACAATGAAATTGTTCATCAAAATCGGAAGAGGATGCTGGTTCGAAAATCGGAAGAGGATGCTGGCGGAGAAAAGGCTCCAATGCATGTGGGGTTACCTGCGACAAAACGGAATGAGATGTAGATGTAGAAATTAAGAAGATCTTTGATTTCTGATAATATGATGGGGGACCAAATTAAGAAGATCTCTTAATTGCGAATGAAAACCCTCAAAATTAAGAAGATCTCTTACCTGCAAGGATCTTGGCTTTGGGGGAATTGGCTTTTGGGGATCTTGGCTTTCTGAGAGCGTGATCTCCTTTTTCCCCCTAACAATTCTAATTTTTTTGGGTCTGCAATTCCGAGAGTGCGATTCTGAGAGTGTGATTTCCCCTAACAATTCTAATGAGGGGATGTCTAGAGTGGAAACCATAGAACGCGATATATTTATGTTGGGCGGCTGGAGTGTCCCCAAAATTTTGATTTCAAAACTCAAATGCAAAAATTTTCATTCAAATATTCAAAACATGTCCCCCACTATGTTCCCCCCAAACGTTTCAAATTTCAAAAATTTTATCTCACTCTCTTGCATGCGGGACCCACTCTATTGGTGACTGGGACAAACTCTTGCTGACTGGGACAAAATTCAAAAAATGCTCTCTTTTATTTTGTGTGTGTGTGTGTGTGTGTGTGTGTGTGTGTGTATACTTATATACTTTCTAATTGAAGCTCAATGTGTGAGAAGTGGCTAAGGCTAAAACTCCTTGATCTCAAGAGATAAGGACGAAAGTCTTATGAGATCAAAGAAGGGATTTTGGCCAAGAGATTGCTTAAAAGCCTTTCGTGAACTTTGGAAAAAACGAGGCTAAAACAAGGATTTTTCTTAATGAATTTTAGACCAGTATGAAAATCATTATGAAAACTCGTTTAAAAATGAAAATCGTTCTTGCTAAAAATTCCAGCAACATATCCTATTTATAAGCAAGTTTTGTGTCAGGCAGAATACCAACAATATCCTTAACAATGGCTATAAACATTTAGTTGCAGATCTTTAGTGTTGGCCTAACGGCTAGTTCTAATCGACTACTATACACTTACTAGTCGACTGGTTGATAGATAGTTGATTAATTGATGTACATTGGTCAATTAATCCAAACATGCCTTAGGAGCTGATTGCTCTCTATAAAAACTAATCGACTATAGTTCGTTATCTAGTTGACCAGAGCTCAAGAGCTCGACTAGGTTCGGAACTATGGTCGATTAGGCTGACACGCTTTCTAGCCTATTGATTGCCAGGACAAGCTGGTCAACTAGTTATCTGTTTTAGTCGACTAGTTAGCCTATGAAACTTAAAATTTTGCCAACTAACTTAGGAAAACTATTTTAAATTATTTTCAAAGCATATATATTAAGCTTTTGAAAAGTGATCGTACGTATGTGTGAGCTTCAATACAAGGCCTTAAACAAAGATCTAAAACACGACTAACCCTTACATCAAAATACATAATTTCTTCACTTGAAGGCTCTATGATGTAGTCTCTTAGAGTTCAATGGTCTTGTCTTTGATTCTAGATATTTTTAAAACTTAGTGCCTTGCTTGATCTCCACGATTCCGCTTCACGAACTTCATGTGCCAAGAATGACTTCTTCATTTTGCTTTCATCAATACTTTGAGACCACGAGTCTTGTGATCATCTTTTTGATTAAGTGCTCATTGAAATTCCCTTACATACATCCACAAAGTATTAGTACACACAATAATTTGTTCATCATCAAAACATGCCTATGGGTAACTCAATGTCCGAACACAACCAATCGTCTCAAAAGTTCTATTCATGCAAAACCATTAAATTTGCAACAAGTGGATGAGTGGGCAAAACATGTTCTCCCGATGTTTAGTGGTTTGAGGTTTTGAAATATGTAGATCAAAATGAATGATTCCGATTCCAAAATAATAGCGAAGGGTGGAGTTTTGGAGACGTATATGAGGTTTATCATCATATGTCATAGATACACATTTTTCTCTAATGTATGTGTTGTCAGCTAGCGAAATTTTCCCGCACTGACATCGTTATATATATCATTTTTTATTTTCTTTTTTAAAAACTTTTTGGGTGTGTTTTACATATCATAAACGACCACCATATTAAAAATTAGTGAATCCCATGTTAACCGTTTGCTAAGCCAAATATTTTAGAACAATATGGGTTTTTTGCAACGAGTGCATACATAATTAAATCGCCATGTGATTCATTCATATTTGATATTTCATGGTTTTAATTAGAACGTGTACAATTAATTAATTTGAAAGAAACCTTTTCTTGCTGTCTTCGTTCGGACAGCTATCAGCATATAACCATTAAACTCTAATAACATTAGATATAATTAGCTAATGTAAGATATGAGAGGATTTAATAACTCCACCGTCACAGTGCAACACCTACAACTCCCCTCCAGTTGATTTGACATGGGAAAAGAAAGCCACCAGACATTGCTTTTCTCTCTCCATCTAAACTCTCTCCTTCAGCCTGCTTTCTTTCTCCAGTAGTCTAGCCTTCATCACATCCCATCTCCTCCCCAACTCCTATCTCCCCTCTTCCTCCTCCCATTTCAGCTCTCTCTCTCTCTCTCTCTCTCTCTCTCTCCCTACAAATTTTTTCTCAAAGGCCATGGAGGAATTCTCTCACTTGGGTGGCTCATCAAACCCAAGAGCCACTGCCTTCATGTACTTGCCCTCATCAACCAGCACTCCATCTGCACAACATCAACAACCGCCTCCTCTTCCATTAGATTTCTACAACCCTAACCCTAACTCTAACACTAACCGCAATCTCCTGCACGCAAAGCCCGAAGCTGCCGGCTCCTCACAAGATCCTCATGCCCGGAGGCTGCTTGCCTCAACCGAGGACGAAGCCATCAAGGCCAAGATCATCTCCCACCCTCAGTACTCCGCCCTTCTCGGCGCCTACATGGACTGCCAAAAGGCACAAACCCCCATCTCTCTAAACCCGCCCAGTTAACGAACTAAGCTAATTATGGCTTAATTTGTATGGTTATTGTGCAGGTTGGGGCACCGCCAGAAGCGGCGGAGAGGCTGTCGGCGATAGCGCGGGAGATCGAGGCCCGGCAGCTGCAGCAGGCCGCAGCGGCCAGCTGCCGGCGCGACGCCAGCTCCGCAGACCCTGAGCTCGATCAGTTCATGGCACGTGCTTAATTACTACCATCTCTTATTGCATAATTTGTTGTTTCTAAATCAGTTAAGCTCGTCCTTGAACTAATCCTTGTGTGAATGTGTAGGAAGCGTACTGCAATATGCTGGTGAAGTACAGGGAGGAGCTGACGAGGCCGCTGCAGGATGCCATGGATTTCTTGAGGAGGGTCGAGTCTCAACTCAACTCCCTCACCAACGGAGCAACTGCCTCTATTTTCTCCCCCCACGGTAATTAACCAACTAAACCCCTCATTACCAGCGTTAGGGTTTCGATTCCAGTTCCAACTTTACTCTCCCTGCAAACAGTGCAGTCACAGTACGTACAGTTTTACGAGGAGACTGGGACTTTAAAAACTCCCTTGTTTCACGGGGCAAAAAAGAGGAAAAAGAGGCTGGCTGTTTCCCCTCCCGATGATATCATCAGATTTGGGAACAGTTGTGCTGATCTCTCTTTCTTCTTACGCTATATAATTAAGCAAATCCACCGTATTTATATCTTAAATTGTCTACTCGACACGATCACGAGGCTATAGTAACAGCGGTCTTCTCCCAGTCACAGTGCTCTCCATCCTCTCTCTTCCCCTCTCTTTCGAATATTTTAATTCAATTCGAAGGGGAGGCCAAAAAACAGCAAGAAACAACAAGAAGACCATTTAGATGCATTGTTTAGATTATCCAGTAATAGCCTTATTCTACGTACTGCTGGCATTAAATATTTGTGAGGGAGAGGTGAGGAGCTTACACACGTAGTAGGCGCTTAACAAGTAATATATAGCTTTCTTTGCTGGCTGACAAATTAAAGCAGGGCCAAAGCTTAGGGTTCCAACGAGAGCCTATCTAGCTTACATCGAAATTAGCCATGGGGTATTGTTATATCAGCGACCTTCTAGTTTTCTCAGGGGTTAAGGGAGATTTAGAGCTTAGGATGCGATTCTTGTCACTGTTGCAGGGTATGACCCCTTGACAAGATGGCCATATGGGATGGTGTGTACTTGTTGTAGTGCTCCTCAGGCACACTGTAGTGGGCTATATGTTTTCATATCTATATATCCAATCAACTAATGTGATGCATATTCTGATTTTTATTGCAAGTGAAGAACAACATTGTTTAGTTTGATTTCTAATAGATATTTCATAGTCGATTGAACATATATATATGTCTGGGTGACTGGTACCATGCAGGAGAATGGTACTGGATTAATGTTCTGAGCTTTTACTGTGGAATCAATTGTGTCTCCTCTTATGCTATGTTCACTCTGTTTTCATATGAAAATATTTATTTTTGTTGCAGTTCTTCAATTGTGATTTATACTACATTCTATGTTTTAAGTTTCTTGACATAATATATTTAGCTTGCGACCTTAAGAATTCTTTCGGATCGGTTAGCTACGGATGCAAAGTTTCCATCTTATCACTGACAACTACGGTAAAGTAATGATTGGAAAAAGATCCATAAAAAGCCCTCTTCATGACTAGGAATAGAAGCAAACAACAGATGTGGAAACTTTAAACTCATGTTAATGTATAGGCATTATCAACCCAATAGGTTCTAAAATCTGCAGAAGACCAGCATCAAAATAGTTAAAAACTTGCAATTTTATTAATAATAGATTGATGTGTATGTTGTGCGAAGATCATTGTCTATAGATATGTAAGCTCATAGAAATTCAATTTTTAATCATTTGGTTACTGCATACGTTTCTTATTTCACCTCCTACAATAACAATATTTTTCTAAGAGAAGTAGTAAGCTTGTATTAAAACATATATTGTTATTAATCATTTTTTGACTGTTAGATCACTATATGTACACAAAAGGGATAAGACAATACTTGATGTTTATATTTTGATTTATTTCTTATTAAGTTGGGATTTTTTAAGCAGCATACATATTGTTGATGTATCGAAATTACTGAAAGCTACACATTTCTCTAATTTTTCTAACAGTATTCAACAACATTGAAACACAAATATTCATCTTATCAGAAGGGAAGAAAAGTTAAAACCATAAAGAAGGATGGACGTTTGAACTGTCGCACTATTTCTCAACCATAACTTTTGATTAGGGACTGAAATCAATTATTTTTGCATCTTCAATTGAGGAGCACAATATGAAAGAGCAGTGCTAACTAGTTTTTTTGATCAATTGAGTTGTCTACGAACACAACATCATACGGAGTTCATTGTGGTTGTCAAGATAAACTTTCCAGTCTCACATCCAAGTGCTATCGTCCTTTCTATATTTTATACCTATAAATCAGTTATGGTTCTTCAATATATATGGTGATCTTCCACAATGATCTAATCATTATTGGAAGAAAAATCATCTTTTTCATCATGTTATTTGATTTTAAAACCACTTGGATATAAAATTCGACAAATACTTTAGAGGCATAAACATTTGAACATGTCAATTACAAAGTTCCTACTTGTTTGATCCAATCCAATTCGTAAGAAATGGTGGGTATCTCAACTTTGTGTTGGGATTTGATGCGACCCGTCGAGCAACAAAAACCCTCGGTGAATAGCGACCCAACAATCGCTATGTCATGATTTTACAGAGATAATCTATAATAGCAAAAAATCCATCAACCAAGCAAGATAAAAATAACAAAAGAAGGAAAGTAACAAATCAAGTTACAGAATTTACCATGTTTCGGCCCGCTAACGAAGCCTACGTCCAGCTTTCCGATGAGGTTTTTACTAATATAGTCAGAGCAAGTAAATCCGACTCTTTCAATTTTCTTCCACAAAAGAGTGCACCAACTCCTAACTTGAAGTTCTAACTCTTTTCACCAAAAATCAAAAAAGATATCAAATCTCACCAAAAGAGAAGAAGCCAAAAAGCTCACACAAATAATCTCTCTAGTCGAAAAGAGAGATCCCAAGAAGAATATTACAAAAGAATTCAGTAGAAAACAATAAAAGTCACTCATCAAAAATATGCTTTCAAACTCTAAGAAACGCAAGAAGAAGAAACTTGATTACGGCTTTTCTATTTCTTCTTTTCTTTTCGTTTTCTCAAAAATAAACCCTTGGAAGGGTTTAAATAATATCTAGGGTCGTATGAAATCTCATCCGTCTGAGTAGATTAAGTTTCACATCAAAACCTAAGTCAAAAAATACCCATTTGTCATCTGAAAATCGGCACGGTCGTGTCAAATCTGACACGGCCGTGCCACAGCTTGCGCAGCAAACTGCACAGGTTTTGTTGACACCACACAATCGTGCCAAATGCATGGGCATTTTGGCACAGCCGTGCCATTTCCTGAACAGCCCATGTTTGATGTGCACTGCCGTGCCAGTTGTGCAGGAAACTTGGCACGGCCTGTCTAGCGCAAAAGCATGTTTTGAAGCATTTTTTCAACATTTTGTGGGAATTATGGAAAATTAACTTCCCGATATTTGATTAATAACCATGGAACCCATTTTGATTCAAAGGGATGCCCTTATTGGAAACTTGGGTTCATAAAATGAGTAGATAGGATCATATGATGATCAAAGGTTAGTCTGTACCTAGAACCGTGTCTCGGTTAACTTTAGCACTTGTCGAGATAGGTAGCAGTAATATAATTGTTACGACAGGATTTGGGCCCTTCTAGGAGTCAAACTAGTGAAGTCATAACTTATGTTCAGACTTATTTTGACCCAAAATGATAAGCTAGAGAATAAAGGGAAGGTCTAACTTTCAATATATGTTCTTCTTTTCGATGCCGGTCTATTATAAATAACATATGACATTAAGAACTGTAAGTGTTCATACTATGACAAGGGTCTCACCATTACATAAGAGGCACTCATGCTAGCACTGACAATACCAATCCATGCTTTTAACTAGCCTAAGAATCTACCACCTTAATCCTAGTACTAATAATACCACTACATGCATTTAACTTAACTTTAAACTAGCCGAACAATCTCCACCTTGAGCTTTAATACCACTAGTTTAGATTAAAACCCATTAGCATTGTAAATAGTTGGTTGTTAATCATGAAACTCATGTAGTCCTGAAAGGTAAAATCATTATAAACTTGAGCTCAATAATATTTATTCATATTTTTTATTTCTTTCTGTTTCAATGTGGGAATTAAGTATTGTCCTTTTGCTTTTCTTAAATTGTCCTTTTGATTTTCTAAACATAAGTGTGCATAAACCATGTGTGAACCAAAACGTCAAGAAACTTAAATATTCTAGTGGCATTTGCCATTTGATTCAGGTTGAGTATCTACATGGATAAATAAAACTTTACTCTTGATTATTTTAAATAGCTTTATTAGCTATAACGTAAAGGCAACGAATTATGGATTCAGTATAAAAGATTTTACTTTGTATTATACGGACATGAAACACAAATCTTAGTAAATTAGAAATGCATATTTTCTTGGATAAATGAAATTTTTTTTTCACAATGTGGGATTTACAATGAAAAAATACATTTCTTTTGGTGTCGGACATAATGGATGTATAGATCCCTCGGAATTTGATACTGCAAACTGTATAGTCCAAAATGCTTCGCCTCTTTTAAATGCGGGAAGCGTAAATTAAAGATCGATTATTTTTTGTTTATGTTACGCAATAATACGATGATAAAAAACAATCGAAAGAAAAACAATAAAAGAAAGACACAGAATTGTTTACCCAGTTCGTCCGAAGACTACGTCTGGGGGCGCCGCCAAGCCAGGGATTCTCCACTAATTTGATGAGATAAGGTTACAGATTACACACGATGCTACGAGGGACGCAACCCTCGAATAATGCCGCACAAAGAAATTGAGGACGCAACCTCAAAAATAAATCTCTCTTGAACAAAGCACGTTTGCACTGAAAAAGAAACCTTTTCTCTTAAAAAAAGGGCACGCTGGACCTATCTCTCCAAAGAAAAGGGGCACACTGAACTATTTCTCTCCAAAAAAAAACTTCAGTTAATCAAGCTCTTTTTAAACACAGGGAGTGTTATAATGCCAGAGCCTTGAACCCCAAAAATGAGCACCATTTAACGCACATGGCAAATTTCCCTTTTGACGCACAGTGCCTTCAAAAAAAAACAATTCTGTTTTTTTTCAGCCTCAACCGCCGAACAATCTTTCTATCCAACTCGATGCGGATTGATGCAAATCGCAACCAAGTTTTGTTGATCAGAGGAGATCGCAACTCATACTCTTCCAAAATCGCAACTGATTCCGACCGGCTGATTTGTTCAGGCTCCAAATCCCAACAATCTCCCACTTGGAGACTGAACCCATGTGTAATCATCTCTTCATCTTCTCATCAATAAGTAAACCCCAAAAAACAACGGCGGCGCCAAGCCTCGAACTCCTCAAGCTCCAAGGCCAGTTGAAGCCATGCATAGCTTCAACTTTTCTAAGGTCACAGCCTTAGTCAGCATATCAGCAGGATTCTCATTCCCTCGAATCTTCACTAGTTGCAAAATCTTCTCTTTCAAGAGATGTCGAATGTAATGATATTTCAACTCAATATGCTTCGTTCTCGAATGAAAGGCTGGATTCTTGGCTAAGAAAATAGCACTCTGACTATCACTGTAGAGAATACTATTCTTCTGCTCTTTTCCCAATTCACTCAAAAAATTCTGCAACCATACCATCTCTTTACTAGCCTCAGTCACTGCTACATACTCCGCTTCTGTAGTAGACAAAGCCACGATCTTTTGCAACTTAGAAGCCCAAGAAATCGATGTACCACCCAATGTAAACACATATCCGGTCGTACTCTTTCTCTTATCAAGATCACCTGCCAAATCTGCATCAACATATCCAGTCAACTTTATACTCTTACCTTCGAAGCACAAGGCCTTCTCTGTTGTACCTCGCAAGTACCTAAGGATCCACTTTACTGCTTCCCAGTGTTGCTTACCAGGATTGCTCATATATCTGCTCACAACTCCCACTGCATGCGCAATATCTGGTCTAGTGCACACCATAGCATACATGATACTACCAATTGCTGATGCATATGGGGTCTTCTTCATATAGGCACGCTCCGAATCACTACTAGGTGACTCCTTTTTGGAAAGCCTAAACTGGCTACCTAAGGGAGTAATCACAGGCTTTGCATCTTGCATACTGAACCTCTTCAAAACTCTTTCGATATATTCAGCTTGAGAAAGATATAACTTACCTGCCACCTTATCTCGATTAATCCGCATACCTAGGATCTGTTTAGCCTCTCCAAGATCCTTCATAGCAAACCGTTCGGACAATTCCTCCTTCAACTGATTCACCTCTTGTGCACAAGAACCTGCTATCAACATGTCATCAACATATAATAGCAAAATGATAAAGTTATTGTCAAACCTCTTGAAGTAGCAACAATGGTCTGCATTGCATCTAACAAATTCAATTTCATGCATGAACCCATCAAACTTCATGTACCACTGCCTTGGAGCCTGTTTCAAACCGTACAAGCTCTTCTTTAGCTTACACACAAGCTCACTATTACCTTTGGACAAGTACCCTTCTGGTTGCTTCATGTATATATCTTCCTCAAGATCCCCGTGAAGAAAAGCTGTTTTCACGTCCATCTGCTCTAAAAATAAATTCTCCGCAGCAACTATACTCAAAACTAATCTAATAGTAGTTACCTTCACAACAGGAGAAAATATATCAGTATAATCAATACCTTGTTTTTGCTGAAAACCCTTCACAACCATCCTTGCCTTGTAACGCTTGCTTCCATCGGCCTCTTCTTTAATTCTGTAAACCCACTTGTTATGCAATGCCTTTTTACCCTTTGAGAGCTCCACTAGTTCCCAAGTGTTATTAGACATTAAGGAATTCATTTCATCTTCCATTGCAAGCTCCCACTTGCTTGAATGCTCACTCTGCATAGCCTCAACATAACATTCTGGCTCACCACTATCAGTTAACAAAAGATAATGCAAAGAGGGGGAATACCTTGCTGGTGCATGATGCTGCCTTTCTGATCTCCTCATAGGAGCTACAGGCGTACTTGGTTCTTCTTCAATAACCGCTTGCCTCAAGGGAGATACTGGTGAATTCGGTTCTGCCTCAACAGTTGCTTCTCTCAAAGGAGATACTGGCGAATTCGGTTCTGCTTCAACAACAACTTGATCATTCTGAACAACCTTGTTCACACCTGAATTCGAGATATCTAATTCAACAACCTGAGAGCTTTTAACCTGAGTACCTGCACTTTCAATATCTGATGCGCCCAACCTGTCTTTGTGAAGGATCCTGCCAAAACATAGTTAGGATCGATAATTAAAGTGGAGACTTACGCTTGCGTATGCGGAACGGTAGTCTCGGAACTTTGCCTTCGGATTCGCCACGACGGATCGAGTCTTCTCACGAACGGAGTAAGGCTACTAATCCACAATCTAAATCTCTATTTTAGATTAAGAACTTGGAGGGAGGGAGAGGAAATATTTCTGCAGAGCTTCGCTAGGATGAAGATGCATGCATGAATTTCATGCCAAAAGTGTAAGGAAAATGGCTACCCTTGGGTCTTATTTATAGCCCCCAAGGTAGTTATTTTAGGGTAAGTTGTTCCTTTGGAACAACTTAATTAAGGTGTACCATGATACATGGCACATTATAAGCTTAAGTTGTACCATATGCATGGTACAACATAAGCTTAAGATATTCCCCCTTTATTAGCCATATGTCGCATGCACTTATGCATGTATAATGCGACTTTCCCGCTCATCCAGAGATCCTCTCCGCAAGGGAACAGATTCCCTTTGCACACGACTTCGTGTACGCGACGTTCGAGGTCCGTAATCCCTCGTACATCCCCCACAAGGGTGTACAAACGTCTTCCATATCCAACATCTCCCACTCACACTTGAGGGGATTGTAAGAGAACGTCTTTCCCTTAGTTCTTTCATCTATCATACCGAGAAATAGACCGTGCGACCGTCATGCGCGTAGAGTCTGTTGTTGTGCACTTGTTAGAGATACACAACGACCTCGAAGGTGCAAAGTTGAGTAGTTCAACGCATGCTTTACCCTAGATTATTTCTTCACATTTCTTATACTTTATATTCAACAATTGAATCCCATCTGGATTACAATTGGCTGGCCAGCTTTGAATCATTAAAGTCCAAATGCGAATATGAAATCAATCTTCCTCTTCTTGCGAACCTTCTGATCTTGACTTGATTCGCTTTTCTAACGTGCCCCGCCGAGCCGAATTACCATAGCCCATTAGCAACACGCTAAGATAGCGATCATCTCGTCAAATCTAAAGGAACCAATTGGAGTCCTTGAGGGTAAGAGTTAAGACCCGTATGGCCTTTGAGTCTCACATAATAGCAAACACTATTGCTACTAACTCAGTGGTCGAAATGCATACGTGGTATGAACACGTACTACAACATCACTCCTTTCCCAGGGAGAGTATGTCTTAATGATGTTGTACGGATGAAAGATCAGACACCACAGTGCCTATCTTTTTGAGTCCCCTTACTACTCGTGAAATATTCACGGACTCTCATCCTGCATTAGACAGATAGGATTTAAAAAATCCAATGAGATCTTTATATCCTTGTGATACAGATCTCAGATCTTTTGTAAGCATCCGTATGATGCATATCTTTTATTCGACTATCTTGTTTAAGTCATGACTCTAAATCATTTGTCTAATGATTTTGACTTTAAACTAGTCGCATCTCTATCTTATCCATCTGATAAGATAAGGCGGTTGCTCATGTGAGAGAGCCAACCTTAATCTGTCCGACATACACACAATAAAATAGCTGAGACTCAAACACAAATGTATATAAAATCATTTGTAAGAAACTTGTATGCAAATTAAATTTTGATCTTCTATAGACATGGGAAATATTACATGATACAGCTCAGCACCTACGCATTCCCATAGATGATAAGTGTTTGAAAAACACATCTCTGGGGATCGCCTTAGTAAGGGGATCCGCTATCATCTCATGCGTGGATATGTATCCTATGTCTACTTCCTTCCGTTTGTCATAATCCTTCGCAAACTTGAATCGAATGTCAATATGTTTGGTCTTACAATGAAATTTAGGATCTTTGACATAGGCAATCGAAGCTTGACTATCACTGTATATAGGAACAATGCTCGAGTCAGTGGCATTCGTCAGCCTGTCTAAGAATTTCCTAAGCCAAACAGCTTCTTGGACCGCCATGCTGAATGCTACGAATTCGGCTTCCATGGTTGATAAGGCGATGCATGTTTGCTTCTTGCTGCTCCAGGATATTGCACCATTCCAGAGCAAGTAAACAAAGCCTGAGGTAGATCTTCGCTCGTCGAGATCACCCGCCCAATCAGCATCGGTATAGCCTTCGAGTCTCAAGGTATTGCCTTGATAGCATAACGCATAATCCGCAGTCCCTTTGAGGTATCTTAATATCCTCTTCACCGCTTTCCAGTGTGCTTGTCCTGGGTTGGATTGGTAACGGCTTACCATACCAACAGCATAGCAAATGTCCGGTCTGGTACACATCATGGCGTACATCAGACTCCCGACAGCACTGGAGTATGGAACTTTTTCCATAGCTTTCTTTTCTTTTGGATCTTTGGGACACATCTCCAAACATAGACCCTCGCCTTTGCTTATTGGAGTATCAATTGGCTTGCAGTCCTGCATATTAAACCGTTCTAAAACTTTCTTTATATATGTCTCTTGAGAGAGAGAAAGAAGTTTCTTGGAACGGTTCCTTGAGATCTTAACCCCAAGAATATATGCAGCTTCACCCATGTCTTTCATCTCAAAGATGGATGAACGCCAAGCTTTGATATCCAAGATAAGACGCTTATCATTTCCGGCTATAAGTATGTCATCTACATAAAGAGACATAATTACATACTTGTTTTTAATCCTCTTAATATATACGCAGTTGTCTTCGTCGAGCATGGAGAAACCATACGACAAAACGACTTCTTGAAAGCGCATATACCACTGCCTTGAGGATTGTTTAAGACCATATATGGATTTACGAAGTTTACAAACCTTATGTTTGTTTTCTTCTTGTATGAACCCGTTTGGTTGTTCCATGTAGATCTCCTCATCTAGTTCTCCGTTAAGAAAAGCAGTCTTTACATCCATCTGATGTAACTCGAGGTCCAAACAAGCCACCATTGCCAGAATTAAGCGAATGGAGGTAAAACGCACGACAGGAGAGAAAGTCTCTTCGTAGTCTATTCCTTCCTGTTGCGTGAAACCTTTCGCAACAAGGCGAGCTTTATATTTCTCGATGGAGCCATCAGCCTTATGCTTGATTTTGAGAACCCACTTGTTCCCAATGGCTCTACGTCCCTTAGGTAAATTAACCAAGTCCCAGACTTGGTTTGTTTTCATGGATTGAAGTTCTTCTTCCATTGCCGCTATCCATTTATCTTTAGCAGGGCATGTGACGGCCTGTTTGAAATTTGCAGGTTCGTCATCATCTTGTAGTAATGTCATGAATGTTTGAGGAAATTCATCCTCAAATCTCAGAGGTGTTAGCCTCGTTCGATTACTACGTCTTGTTTGAGTTTGATCACTCCCACTTGGAATGACATCACTCCCACTTGGAATAACATCACTCCTACTCGGAATAGGATTGGTATCGTTCGTATCATCCATTGGTGAAGTTTGAAACGTATTTTCTTCTTCACCAAGAATTCTCCCACTCGAACGTTCCGATCCTTCTTGATCCCAAGTCTCAAACAAGGATAAGTCTTGACTTATCTCACCCTGTCTTGGAAACTCTTTTTCCAAGAAGACAACATCCCTCGATTCGAATTCTATTAGACCCCCATTGTCCTCTTAACCAACGAAAACATATCCTTTGGAGTTTTCAGCGTATCGGATGAAGATACACTTCCTCCCACGTGGCCCAAGTTTGCCATATTTGTGAGAGGATAAATGTGCGTAAGAGGCACAACCCCAAGGTTTTAGAATGTTTAAGTCTGGAGTTCTATTGTTCCACAACTCATAAGGAGTAGAACTTACCGACTTCGAGGGTACACGGTTTAAGATGAATGCTGCCGTCAATAATGCGTCACCCCAAAAGGTGATAGGCAAATTTGCCTGAGACATCATTGATCGGACCATTTCCATCAATGTCCTATTTCTTCTTTCCGCAACACCGTTTTGTTGCGGAGTATAAGGCATAGTTATTTGATGAACTATGCCTTTTTCATCACAGAGTTCCTTAAAACTCGTTGATTGATATTCTCCACCCAGATCAGTTCGCAAGACCTTTATCTTGCGATCTAGTTGATTTTCCACTAAACTCATATAGTTTTTGAAGCAATTTAAAGCTTCATGTTTGTGGGAAATCAAATAAATGTGACCGAAACGGGTGAAGTCATCAATAAATGTGATGAAATAGGACTTCCCGCGTCTTGTCTTAACATTCATTGGACCGCAAATGTCCGAATGGATAAGCTGTAATGGAACTTCGGCCCTTGTGCCAGTTCCAAACGGCTTGCGACAAGTTTTCCCTACAAGACAATGTTCGCAAGTTGACATTTCAACTTTTGAAACATTAGATAGCAAGCCACTTTTGGCAAGTCTATCCATTCTAGTTGGTCCAATATGACCAAGTCTTGCATGCCAACAAATGATCTCAGACTCAGAGTTAGAAGCATTTGTCAAATGGAAACTTTCATTAATGGAAGAAGAATCATCATACATTGTATTTAAAACAATTAATCCGTTACAAACATTACCAGAACCAATCAAAGAATTATTACAAACAAGGTCAACATATTGTTTATAGAACCTCCACTCATAATCTAAAGACATTAACATGACCACGGAAACGATATTCCTTCTAATATCTGGAGCAAAGAGGACGTCGTGCAATAATAAAGTCCGGCCGTTGTCGAGAACTAGCTTGCATGTTCCGACGCCTTTGACTTCAACACGAGTGTTGTTGCCGACGTATATCCACTTTGTTCCTTGAGTTATCCTTCGATACTCTACGAAGAACCTTCTGTCCTTCGCTACGTGGTCTGTGGCCCCTGAATCAATCAACCAAAAATAGTTAGATTCAGCAAGAAACATGGAACTAGAAACACATATGTAACTAGCACTACAAGTTACCTTATCACTTCCATCCGTACATGTACGGGCGAAGTGACCGTACTTGTTGCACTTAAAGCACTTGATCTTCTTCAAGTTTTTCTTCTTTGAGTGCACATTCTTTTGCCACTTTTTGTTCTTTGTCTTCTTTGAGGTTTCCGGTTCTTGCTTTCGTTCGTTCACAAACCTTGAGCGTTTATTCTTCCGCTTATTTCCTCCATGTGAGGAACTAGCGGCCACGTGCACTTCTGCACTTGGTTTTGCGGCTTGAATCCGCTCTTCCTCGAGTTCGAGGTGTTTCGATACATCGCTTAAAGTTTTAATGCACTCATTATGAGTGAGATGCATTTTCATGTTATCCCAGCTATCTGGGAGTGAACGAATGACTGCTTGGATCTGCTGTTCGTCAGACAGCGTGACTCCCGCATCCTTTAATTCAGATATAAGATTCGCCATGTGGCGGAGATGCTTTTTCATAGAATGATCTCGCCGCATCTTGTACGAATCAAATTGAATATTCAAGGAGCGGAGTTTGGTAACCGAAGTTCCACCAAACTTTATCTCTAGCTCAGACCATATGTCTTTGGCTAGGTCGAATTCCCGAAATAGACGCATTATGTCATTGTCCATTGCGGACAGTAACGTAATACGTGCTATTTTGTTCTTTCGAGTCCAAGTGTCATAAGCTTCCCGGTCCCTCTTGTGTTGGGCCGTATTGCCCAACTCAGGTTCTACCATTATGTTTTGGAGTGTTTCGAGCACATCTTGCTCCTCCAAAACATATTGGATTTTAATTGACCAAAGTTTATAATTGTCGCCGTTGAGCTTTTCACCTTTGTTAAGCTCTGCGACAATATTCTTAGAAGCGGTAGACATATTCGATTCAAAAAACTGCAAAGAAAATGAAAAAACACGATCAAAATTCAATGCATAAAGTTTCGATTCTTTAAACACTTGATAAGTTCCTTGGATGCGTTGAAATGTTACTCTAGAATCGAGAAGTTCACTACGTTCCCAACTACCATCTAGAAGTAACTTTCAAAGTATCCCTCTTACTTATCTTAAGTAAAAAGAAATCAGAAATAATACCCGTATGGTATTAGCAACGGAAAATTACTTTGAAAAACATATCTTTCAAAATAGAATAGGTGAGAATTAGCGCAAAGAATTTTAACGCAACAATTGCCAAGCCACGAGACCTGTTCTACACACCCATGTGTTAGATAACCATGGCCGGATCGTGGTAGGACTTGGAATTCTAAATTGCGCTATCCCGATTTAAGGACGGGACATAACCTATTTGAAAAACATCTTTTTCCAAAAATTTGAAAGCACGTTGGCTAGTCTCCGTAGAGTAGAGCACAACGTCACAAGTACATTGGCTAATCTCCGTAGAGTAGAGCACAATGACATGGCTAATCTCGCATGAAGTAGAGCATTATGGCTAATCTTCAAGGAGTAGAGCCCAAAAAACTTCAATAAAACGTTAGTCCCGTATGAACTAGTCGGCACTGTGGTTAGCCCCGTATGGGCTAATCAACACATTCGAGTTTGGCCAATACCTTTTGTCACCCCGTATGGGTCAGTAGGCAAATTTGCAGTCGATTCAGACCTTCTGCCAGATTGGTCGACCAAAAACACAAAATTGGTCGACCAATTTTCGAAAGCAACTTCTTCCCGGCCAGGGCCTCTGCCCTGGCCGGGGCTTGGCCAAGAGCCGGCCAGGGCCTCTGCCCTGGCCGGCCAGGGGCCCTGGCCCCCTCGGCCAGGGCTGGCCAGGCCCTGGCCTCTGCCAGGGCCGGCCGGCCAGGCCACTGGCCAGGGCCAGGGCTCCTGCCCTGGCCTCGGCCAGGCCCTGGCCTGAGGCCAGGGCGCCGGCCCTGGCCTCTGCCAGGGCTTGGCAGGCCGGCCTGGCCGGCAGGGCTTGGCCAAGGCCGGCCACTGCCGGCCTGGCCATGGCCGGCCATGGCTTGGCCATGGCCGGTCATGGCCAAGGCCATTCGGTGTTGGCCGGCCATGGCCCCTTTGGCCATGGCCGGCCACCCCCCTTTAAATGGGGTTGCCGCACTCATTCCTCCCCCTTGATGGGGTGGTCGCCGGTGGTTATTGGCCGTAGCCAACCCCCTCCGCATGGGGAGAGAGGGTGCATGGCCTTCATAGCCCATTTGGCCATGGTGCACATGCACCAAATTTTCCTCTTACCCGATGGAAGTAACTACCATCATCTTCCTCGATGAAGCACCCGTTCGTCGATGAAGCACCCGTTCGTCGAGAAATTAGTTATTTCCTAATGGCCGTGTGCCAAAAATGAAAAATAACTTACTATGTGAACGGTCGGTTCTTCCCGTCACGGAGAGTTCCTACCATATCCGTAATGATAGGAGACCCTAACGTGAAAAGAACAACCGCTGCGTTCTCTCCGTCACGAAGCGTTCCTACTATATCCGTAATAGTAGGAGACCCATTCGTGAAAAAGACAACGACTCGTTCATAGTTTCGACGGGGTGGTGGTTTGACCGGGGCGAACCCATATGACTCTGATACCAATGAAGGATCCTGCCAAAACATAGTTAGGATCTATAATTAAAGTGGAGACTTACGCTTGCGTATGCGGAACGGTAGTCTCGGAACTTTGCCTTCGGATTCGTCACGACGGATCGAGTCTTCTCACGAACGGAGTAAGGCTACTAATCCACAATCTAAATCTCTATTTTAGATTAAGAACTTGGAGGGAGGGAGAGGAAATATTTCTGCAGAGCTTCGCTAGGATGAAGATGCATGCATGAATTTCATGCCAAAAGTGTAAGGAAAATGGCTACCCTTGGGTCTTATTTATAGCCCCCAAGGTAGTTATTTTAGGGTAAGTTGTTCCTTTGGAACAACTTAATTAAGGTGTACCATGATACATGGCACATTATAAGCTTAAGTTGTACCATATGCATGGTACAACATAAGCTTAAGATATTCCCCCTTTATTAGCCATATGTCGCATGCACTTATGCATGTATAATGCGACTTTCCCGCTCATCCAGAGATCCTCTCCGCAAGGGAACAGATTCCCTTTGCACACGACTTCGTGTACGCGACGTTCGAGGTCCGTAATCCCTCGTACATCCCCCACAAGGGTGTACAAACGTCTTCCATATCCAACACTTTGTACAAAACATGTTCATTAAATATGACATCTTGGCTACGAATTATTTTTCGATTCCGATCATCCCAAAATCTATAGCCAAATTCATCACCACCATATCCAATAAACGTACACTTCACAGATTTAGCATCCAATTTACTTCTAGCAGTAGCATCAATATGAACATAAGAAACACAACCAAAAACTTTAAGGAATGATAGGTTTACCTCTTTACCAGTCCAAGCCTCCTCTGGTATGCCATTATCCAAAGGAACCGATGGTCCTCTATTAATCAAGAAAGCGGCTGTGTTAACTGCTTCTGCCCAGAACATCTTCGGTAACCCACACTTCAGTCGCATGCACCTAGCACGTTCGTTCAAGGTTCTATTCATACGTTCTGCAACCCCATTCTGCTGAGGGGTTCCTCTAAGAGTCTTCTCCATGCGAATACCATTCATAGCACAATACTCTTTGAATTCAGCAAGCTCATATTCACCACCATTATCTGATCTTAAGCACTTCACCTTCAGACCTGTTTCATTTTCTACCAAGGCTTTCCATTTTCTAAAAACATTAAAAGCATCAGATTTATGTTTCAGAAAATAAACCCATACCTTTCTCGTGGAGTCATCAATGAAGGTCATGTAATATGACGCGCCACCAAGGGATGTTACAGGCGCTGGTCCCCATAAATCACTATGTACCAGCTCCAGCTTCTGTTTCTTCAAGGTTCTGCCACCCTTCGAAAAACTGACCCTTTTCTGTTTTCCAAATACGCAGCCTTCACATAAACCAATGTCAACTGTTTTTAGACATGGCAGTTTACCTTCTGAACACAACTGTTTCATCCCCTTCTCACTCATGTGGCCAAGTCTGCAATGCCACAAGTCTGCATCTCTGTTTGCACCTGCAAGATCAATACTATCATGGTTGATAGTGGTCATATACAAAGTACCCTCCTTTGACCCTCAAGCTACCACCATGGCCCCTTTAGTTATCTTCCAAGCACCCGAGCCAAATGATAAATGATAACCCTCATCATCCAACTGTCCTACAGAAATCAGATTCCTCTTCAAACCAGGAATATGTCTCACGCCACGCAGCTGCCACACAGGTCCATTCGGTGTTTTGATCCGAACATCTCCCTTTCCTACAATCTTCAAAGGCTCATCATCAGCAAGATAAACCTTTCCAAAATTTCCAGGGGTATAATTCTCCATTATCTCACTATCAGGACATGCATGATACGATGCTCCAGAATCCAAAACCCACGATTCTAATGGACTGCACACACTCAAGATCAATGCATCATTGATCTCCTCTGATGCCACGTTTGCTGAGTTGTCAATCTTCTTTTCCTTCCTCGGTGCTTTACACTGATTCGAGTAATGACCCATCTTCTTGCAATTCCAACATTCAATGGAACTCTTGTCTTTCCTCGACTTGCTCTTATGTCTTGATTTTGATCTGCCTCGATTCCAATTCCTTGATTCTGATCTGCCTCTATTTTCTGTACTCAGAACTGATCCTGAAGTGATACCCGATTCTTTCCTGCGAATTTCTTCACTTATAATCAAATCTCTTACTTCGTCAAACTTCAGTTTCTCCTTCCCTGCTGAAGCACTAACAGCAGTAACCGTACCGCTCCAACTTTCTGGTAGAGAAGACAACAGAATTAAGGCTCTAACCTCATCATCAAAATCAATCCCGACCGAGCTTAATTGGGATGTTATCAGATTGAACTCATTTAGGTGATCAGCAACAACTTTGTTCTCCATCATCTTTAGGTTGAAGAGACGCCGCATCAGGTGAACCTTGTTCGCTGCTGAAGGCTTCTCGTACATGTCTGCTAAAACCTTTAGTATGCCTTTGGTGGTTTTCTCCTTCGTGGTATGGAACTCAACATTCCGCGAAAGAGATAAACGCACCACGCTCATCGCCTTCCTGTCCAACACATTCCATTCTTCGTCTTTCATCTCTTTCGGCTTATCCTCCAGAGGTTGCCACAAATCTTTACCATAAAGATAATCTTCGATCTGCATCCTCCAAAACCCATAATCCGATCCGTCAAACTTTTCAATCGTTGTTTTTTCTCCACCCATCGTATCTGCTTCCACCTAACCCGGTGCTCTGATACCAATTGTTACGCAATAATACGATGATAAAAAACAATCGAAAGAAAAACAATAAAAGAAAGACACAGAATTGTTTACCCAGTTCGTCCGAAGACTACGTCTGGGGGCGCCGCCAAGCCAGGGATTCTCCACTAATTTGATGAGATAAGGTTACAGATTACACACGATGCTATGAGGGACGCCACCCTCGAATAATGCCGCACAAAGAAATTGAGGACGCAACCTCAAAAATAAATCTCTCTTGAACAAAGCACGTTTGCACTGAAAAAGAAACCTTTTCTCTTAAAAAAAAGGGCACGCTGGACCTATCTCTCCAAAGAAAGGGGGCACACTGAACTATTTCTCTCCAAAAAAAACTTCAGTTAATCAAGCTCTTTTTAAACACAGGGAGTGTTATAATGCCAGAGCCTTGAACCCCAAAAATGAGCACCATTTAACGCACATGGCAAATTTCCCTTTTGACGCACAGTGCCTTCAAAAAAAAAACAATTCTGTTTTTTTTCAGCCTCAACCGCCGAACAATCTTTCTATCCAACTCGATGCGGATTGATGCAAATCGCAACCAAGTTTTGTTGATCAGAGGAGATCGCAACTCATACTCTTCCAAAATCGCAACTGATTCCGACCGGCTGATTTGTTCAGGCTCCAAATCCCAACAGTTTACAAAGTTCAACATATGAGAAATGGTTTTATTATGTGTGGGTTCAAGGGTTCTATTGATTCGAGAATCTATTGTTAATCACCGTTTCTTAAGAAGAAACTTTTGATTAAGGGTCAAACATTCCAAAATAATCATAGATAAATAATAAAATAAATATTTTATAATTTTTTTGCAGTTACATAGCTTTACTAGGAGCCTTCCCCCTGAGTATGTTTCATGCTGAACCTAACGTATACGTGTGCGTTTACATAGAAATTTGATGTCACTTGAGAGGTTGGAGTTTCATGTGTTTTTTTGTTATTCGATGTTATCGGGAGATTTGATGAATCTAGAGTTTGTGCAAAAATTTTCACCATTTGAGATTTATTTTAACTTCCGACTACGAACGAAAATATTTGGTTTGGTTTCGGTTTACAGACGTACGTCCAGGCTTAGTTTTTTTTGAAAGGTTAGCGTGGTCTTTATTGAGAAGTATACAAAATACATCGTATGCAAGGTAAGGAATCAATAGAGCGAGGGTAGGGCACAAGTGCCGTCACTCTCTACTATTTATCCCTAGCCCTACTACAATCTATACAATCAATATCCTGTGGAGGAACCAAAAAGGAAACAAGGAACTGGTAAGAAGCATATATCCAAACTAACAGTCACCCCATATCTCGAAACTCCCATTCTGCTAGTGCTTCAACCTCCTCTTCAGATGATGGTTCTTGATCTCTTAAAGCAACTCTGATGTCGGCAGCAATCTCTTCAAATAGAATTGTCTTCGACTTCCTAACATTGTCGAATATTCTCCTATTCCTCTCCAGGCTTAGTTATGTTTAATTCTACATGCGGAAAAACGAGTTGAGTATGGATTTGGTTGACTCTTATATTAAATTTCCCAATATGAACTAGTTCTCCATATGAACCTGTTGAAGGTGGAGTCATTTTGATGGGCAACAATGATTCTTGCAATGTTGCTAGGAAAGGAATAATTTGAATCAAGTTGCACAATGATGTTAGAAAATTACCAAACGTTAGGTATGGACATACCTTTTAGATGAATCTCGTCTCTCTTGTCTCTCTCGACAAACTTGGATGCACGTAATCTGAAGAAGGTGGAGTATCAAAGTTAATAGAGATGCTTGTGTCCTAATGAAAGGCAAATTGCTTGAAAGGTTGTAAGTGGTGCAAGGTTCTCCTACAACATGTTCACGTGCAGTTTATTCATCATTGATGTCAGATTAAGAAACCACCAAGCTATGTCATATGCCACTTCGCCATATGAGTGAACGAGGATTGCCTGAGATGTTTAGAAGTGGTCTTTTGTGTGGACAAAGTACAAAACAATTTTGCGAACATTTTGTTTTTGTGCGGCACAAGAGAGTCAACTTCAATATGATGGTTCACCACCGAACTAAATGCACACTAGATTTTATTCATTCAAATCTTTCGGGGCATTCACATGTGCTTAAAGGTGATGATTTGTGATACTAGCTTACCTTCGTTGATGATTATTTTAGAAAGCTTTGGGTCGACTTTTTGAAGCAGAAAGATGAAGTGTTTGCAACTTTCAAGCAATGCAAGACTTTGCTCGAGAAGCAAACATGAAAGAATATGAAAAGACTCAAAAAACAAATAATGACTTAGAATTTTGTTCAAGAGAGTAATGAATTTTGTAACAAGGGATTGTCAGATTTTGAACGGTTTGAAATCAACAATAGAAGAATTATTTTACTGAACGGATGAACAAGGCTTTGTAAGAGAAAGCTTCTGCATAGTCTCTAATGTAGGATTAGGCAAGGTGCATTGGGTGAAAGTAGTAAATATAATATGGTACTTAGTGAATCAGTTATCTGTTAGGTCAAAAGCCAAACTGACACGCTATCGACAATACCAATGTGTACATAACGGAATAATCAATAATAACGTATCACCAATTTTAACCAAACAGAGTTAGGATTTTGGGATGAATCATAAAAAGCACAAGATTAACCACCACAGCATAAGAACAAACCAATCACACATAAACAAAATATTTATACTGGTTTGGTCCAATCTATAGCCTACGTCCAGTATTTTGTTGTCACGACTTCCACTTGATAAGAGATGTTTACAAGAAAAAGATTATAGTAGCTCCCAAATCTTCTCCAAACAAGATGTAGCTCTCCTGACAAAGTATTCCAAGACCTCTAGCGATTACAGGATCTCAAGCATACAAGCAAGAGAGAAAACCCAATCAGAAACTCAAGAAGAAGACTATTTCACATTCTCAAGCTCAAGCCGACTTTGTCTTTCTTTTTCTTCTTCAAAGCAATCACCCAAGCTTCGATCTGCCGTCCCTAGGGCTTAGGAGAGGCTTAAATAGGGTTTAGGGATCATCTCTAATGATGGCCATTCGATTTGACTTAAAATCAATCGAACGACCAAGATTAGAATCTGCCCAGGCTGTAATCGCAACCGGCAGACATCTGGTGTAATGCGGCCAGACGTCTGATGCTATATGTCGGGCTGTATCCTTGAGTCGATCAGACGTTTGTCCCAAGATGCTCAGTCGTATAAAAAGATATTGCTATAGTTTGTCAAGAGCAGCTAGTCTTTCGATTTCTATGTCGTCAGACGTCTGAAGTTAACTAGCCAAGCGTCTGGTCTTTTAGCCAAACGTCTAAACGTCAGACGTCAGATGTCTAGCGTATCTGTCTCATACGCTATCCATGGAGTGACAAAACCAGACGTCTGGTCGTATACTACCAGACGTCGGGTGGCTGTGTAAAATTCAGAATCAAGTTTGAAGCACACACTTAAACACTCTAACTTGCTTCAAATTTTCTTCGACACACTAGCAACATTTTAAGCATCACCAAGACACCTTCAAGCTCTCCATCATGGATCTACCCTAATTCACATTATCTATATCCAAATCTAGTATTTCTGAAACACCAATGACAACGGGGAAAAGTCAACCACTCACCAAGTGAAGATCAAGCTCAAGGAATGCCTCAGCTTAACTGCAGAAACCGTCTTCGTGAGTATATATGCATGATTATGATCCGTTGAGACCTTCTCCAGTGCTATCACATTCTCATCCTGTAGAAAGAAACCCCACACTTCAATGTGCTTGGTTCTCGAACTGTAGGCCTGATGCTCCGCCAAGTGAATAACGCTCTGGCTATTGCAATATACCTTTGTCACTTCTTACGAAATACCCGAGTCTCTCAGCATACTTCGCAGGTATGTGTCTTCCTTATCGCCTCAACTGCAGTTATCAAGTTCGCCTCCGTGGTTGATAATACTATAATAGACTGAAGGACCGATTTCCAGGATACTGCAGTAGTGCCCAATGTGAACACATATCCAGTCGTAGATCTTCTCTGATCTATGTCACAAGCATAATTTGAATCGTAGAATGCAGATATCACCAACCCATCACCCTTGTCGTAACAACCAATGTTAGCTGTTTCATTTAGATATCTCAATTTCCACTTCACAGCCTGCCAGTGTTGATTTTTCATATAACTGCTGACGACTGCAACTGTCTGGGCCAATTCTGGCCAAGTCTGGTCATGTACAAGTTATGGCATACATAAAACTTCCACGACACTAGCATAGAAGACTATAGACTCGTTAGTATTCAGTGGTTATTTCGCAGAAAGCCGGAAACTGAGCTCCTAGTGGTGTGGTGACAGGATTCGCTTTCTCTATTCCATAGCGTTATAGGACTTTCTTGATATAACACTCCTGGCTCAATCTCAACCCCACATCTTTCTGCCCCTGTTGATTTTCATTCCAAGGATATTCTTTGCAGGCCACATATCCTTATGTCAAACTCTTCCCTAAGTTTTCTCTTCAGCCTATTGATTTCCATCTTGTCCCTATACGCAATCAGCATATCGTCAACGTACAAGAGCAAGTATATCATCGACCCATCATCATGTGTGCGAACATAAACACACTGGTTATTTATATTCCGCTCAAAACCAATACTCAAAATAAATGGTTTAAATAGCTTCTGGAGTCGTGTGGAGTTGTGACTGTTCGATTTGTTTAAGTTTCAGATCAACAGCTCAAGTTAAAGCCCGTTTGAGTATGAAAACCTAATAGGCACAATCGTGCAAATTATGGCACGGTCGTGTCACTGACTGGTTGAGGAAATATGGACGTTTTGTCAATCTTGCACGACCATGCTAAACGTATAGTATGTTTGGCACGATCGTGCCATTGGTCAGACTTCTCTACCAAGTCTGCTTGGTCGTGATGATCTGACCATGGGCATGGGCATGGGCATGGGCATGGGCATGCAGAGTTTTAGTTAGAAGCGCAATTTTTACAGAATGGTGAAACTCAGTGAGTTTAGATAAGTAACGTAGTATGGACGAAGATGCAACGAAGTGGAACCCAGTATGGATGTTGATTGAATAGAGGCCAGAAAAGCAAGCACGAGATACTGAAATGGTTACAACCAGCCATAATAGCTGAGGCTAACTAAAATTTACGATCATGTTATCATAATTAATTATTGCTCACATGCCAACATTCTTTTTTAGCATCTGATCTTCAAGTAGTTGCATGAAATGTAACCCTGCAGATGAGAAGGGTGAAGGGGTTGGTTCATCTGAAGAAGACCAGGATGGCAGCGGGGGAGAAGCCGAACACCCGGAGATTGACCCGCGTGCCGAGGACAAAGAGCTGAAGCACCACCTTCTGAAGAAGTACAGCGGATACCTCGGCAGCCTAAGGCACGAACTCTCCAAGAAGAAGAAGAAAGGCAAGCTCCCTAAGGAGGCACGGCAGAAGCTACTTAACTGGTGGGAGCTGCACTACAAGTGGCCATATCCATCGGTACGTATCTCAGTCCAATACCCATCAACTGCGCATCGAGGAACCAGGCTTGGTTCGCCAACATGTTTTCGTTGATAATCAGGAAACAGAGAAGGTTGCGTTGGCAGAATCAACGGGGCTCGATCAGAAGCAGATCAACAACTGGTTCATAAACCAGCGGAAGCGACACTGGAAGCCATCGGAGGACATGCAGTTTGTAGTGATGGATGCCTTCCATCCGCAGAATGCTGCTGCGCTCTACATGGGAGGGCAGTTCTTGGGCGATGGAAGTTACCGCTTGGGCCCGTAACCTCAATGCCGACTGCGTTGTTGATGAGTTGTAGAATCCGCGCAAGCTTGGGAGCTTCTCCTGTCAAATTATAGTTATTTTTGAATGCCAATTATATTTGCTGAAATTTGTATCTGAATTCTGTTCTTGGCTTTTGGCCATATCGCAATGTATATTTATTTGGATTTAATCGTGTGTGATGTTGTTCTTTGTTCGTTCTTTGGTTTTACGTATTTAAATTTGTTTCCCTATTTCTTTGTTTCCCTATTTCTTGATGTATGGTTGTACTCTTGCTTTGTGTGTAGTCACTATAAGGATTATCAAGCAAATCACGCAAGTCAACCAAATCTTCACAATATCCGGTGGACATCATTATCACTTTCATCAGATAGTGACAGGTGCATTATACCAAATCTTGACAAGATCTGCAATCAATGTTTGTTAATAAATACAAGGAATATCAAGCAAATCATGCAAGTCAACCAAATCTTCACAATATCCGGCAACCATTATTGTCAACTCCATTAGATAGTGACTCGGTGCATTGCACCGAATCTTGCCAAGATTCGCAACCAATGTTTGTTAATAAATCTAGATTTCTCTCCCCAAGTAAATTACTATTATACCATTGATACTCTATAAACACATCATGAGAAATGAAAAGTTTCGATGGTTTCTCTTCATCTTCTTCTACCAGTCAAAGATTTTCCGTTTATATAATTCCTTCATGGTATCAGAACTTTTCTGCTTCACGTCAATCTGATCTTTATCCTCTTCCTAAAATTCCAAACTGTTGTAAATGGAAATAACCAGAGTCGGTTAGGATTGCGGGTATCTGAGAGATACGCTCATATCTATGTATTCGATGTATCTACTCTCCTACCATGCCTATAAATAAAGGGCCGGGGGTTCCTCCCCCAGTAGTTGATTCATAACACGTTATCAACACGAGCCTCTAAAATTTTCTTTTCCACAAAAATTTTTCCTTTCGTTGCGAAGGCGAAGGCGAAGGCGGGAGATCCACAAGCGCAGTACAAGGCTTCCTCAATCGAGCGTCGTCATCTGCGTAGGGCTTCGAGCAACCGTCGCTATATCCGGAGGACGGATATAGAGGTAAAAACACTAAAAACGATGTTTTTAATCATACGTATGATTGCCCCTCCCCTAGATCTCGCAAGATCTACATGGGGATTATTTGTCGCCTTGAAAACGACGACCATTCATCCCAAAAATACAATTTTTAGGGTCAAACCCTAACTTTCAGCCCGCCGGCGGCTTGCCGCCGGCCTCCCCCCTCGCCTCCCCCGTCTGTAGCGGAAGGCTGCCCGCTGTCCCGCTCAGAGAGGGCAGCGGCCCCTCTGCCCCCCCCCAGCCTGTAGCGGGGGGCGGCCCGCTGCGCCGCCCTAGAGGGCGGATCCCCCGCCCTCTTCCCCCCCCCCCCGCCAGCAGCGGGGGGGGGGGGGGGGGCGCCGTCTGCGCCGCCCTAGAGGGCGGATCCCCCGCCCTCTTCCCCCCCCGCCGGCAGCAGGGGGGCGCCGTCTGCGCCGCCCTAGAGGGCGGATCCCCCGCCCTCTTCCCCCCGCCGGCAGCGGGGGGGCGCCGTCGCGCCACCCTAGAGGGCGGATCCCCCGCCCTCTCCCCCCCCCGCCGGCAGCGGGGGGCGTCGCTGCTCCGCCCGAGAGGGCGGAGCCCCCGCCCTCTTCCCCCCCGCCGGCAGCGGGGGGCGTCGCTGCTCCGGCCGAGAGGGCTTGTCATCACTCGCCTCGATTCCACAAATTACATTCTATGGGGATCACAAGTTGTGGTTGTCCTCAACGATCACGACTTCCTCGACTATATTGAAGGATTGAAGACTTCTCACTCTCTCACAATTCCAGATCCTGCCTCCACTAATTCAAACCATTTTCCTCCAATTCAAAATCTGGCATTCCAACAATGGTTGGTCACTGATCAACATCTATGCATTTGCATCCAAGCAACCATGTCCATCTCTGCACTCAGCGTCATTCTCGCTGTTTCCTCCTCACATCTACTATGGTCAAATTGGAGATGCGATATGCCTTTCTCTTTAAAGGGCAGATCAACTACTTCAAGAAACATTAAATTCTCTCGTCATGGAAGGCGTATCCATGGCGAACTATCTAGATCGAGCTAAATCGATCTACGATCAACTGCTCGTAGTGGGGACAAGCACTGTTACAACTCAACATGTTGTCCGAAAATTCTTCATGGCCTCCCCTTCTCCTACTACTGTTTTCGCATCATGGCCAGAAACCGCGAAAAGCCATATACTGTTGAACTTTGGAATAGTCTCCTCACCGAGGAGGCCAACATGCAACGGCAGCGTCAGCCAACCTCTGCTCATGCCTCAACCAACACTGTTACAACCTAAAGATCGGCCAAGCTGATCTAGACCCGCGTCTCTAAATCCCAAGTCTTGGCCCGCTAAATCCCCACAATGAGGCCCAGTTTGACAAGGCCTAGAGAAGCTCGCCAAAGCCCAGAGCAGTCCGCACTTGCGGAGCCGCAGACTCGTCAATCAAATCGAAAAGGAGCCTTCTGGAAGATTATTCGATCAACCCCGGCTCGCCTACCTCTCCATCACGGCAAAGTCCGCCCACGGAGAAAGACGACACGCCACTAGTAGTTCCACTATAGACAAGTCTGACAAAAGTGCACTTGGCCGCTTCACCGCCTGACCGCCTGACCACCTGTCGAAAGCACGCCTAGCCGTTTTGTCGCTAGACAGCCTGACAAAAGCACACCTGACATTAATGGCTTTGACAGCCTGACAAAAGCGCGCCTGACACGTTTAGCTCTGACATCCTAAGCCGGACCCCTGACACCGCCAGCTCAGCTAAAGCAACCGACTCCAGCAGCCTATAAATACCCCTTCTCCTCCAACGAGAAAGAGATTGGCTAATCTGTAAAATTCCTAAGACATCTACTTATACACAAGGTCGAATATCTTCCACATATTCATGCCTTCCACACTGGTTCGTCACACAAGCGCCGATCTGCCTCTAAGATCGCCTTGGGTGTTCGACACTCTCCCTACAGTCACCCGCTGACTTAAGCATTGGAGAGGCTATGGGCTGGCACCTAGCCCCGCCTTTCTGACGAGTTGTTCTCCTTGCAGATAGTTCTCTTCTACTGCTGGCGGTTGAGGCAACCTCGGGCGATCAACTCCATTAGACGGGCAACTTGCTCCGATTGAAGGGCGAACTTGGGCTTTCCATCTGCAATACGCCTTCCAATCGTGATTAGTCTCGTCTAACCCCCAAAACTAGTAATCATTGTACCCATGATTCTCATTTTAATACAAATTCAGTGTTAGCAGATTTACCCCGCAATATTTGGCACCGTCTGTGGGAATCAAGGGTTACACCCATGGCAGACCCCACACAAAGTCACCATAGTCATCGTAGCGGTAAACAGCCAATGCTCGAGGAGGATCCCTTTCCAAGAAGGTCCCCTCGAGAGATGTGCCCCTTGAGGGGCCAGCCGCTACCATCGAGGCCACAGCCCATGGCGTTTATCAAAGCTTTGCGATCTTTGACAAATCGATGAAGGACATAGCTGTGGTAAAATCTGCGAGGTAGCCTCAAGCATCAGGCCCCTCTAGACCATTCAACGTAAGGTGGAACCTTCTCCCCGAATTCGAGGAAGAAGCGGCCGATCGAAGGAGGCGCTTCAACAAAGAGGAGTTAGCCGCTCTACAGAAGCGCCTCGATGATGACGAGGTGGCCGCTAGGTAGAGACGGTTTGACGAGGAGGAGGCCACGATACAAAGACGGCTGTACGAAGAAGCAGCTATCTGACAACGATGGTACATTGCCGTTGCAAGGGAGAGGATACAACAGAGGAGCTTAGGAGCCCCCTAGTCATAGAACGAGATAGTGCGGGAGCACACCCCGCAGGATCAAGCTACGGAGAGTCTCTCTGGTAGCAGGTCGCCAAGCCCTAGGCACGAAGAGTACCCCCGTCAAGGCCGAATCCCCCCCTCAGGTTGAGCGCATCTCTCCAAGGCGCAATGAACGGCGGGGGCAGAGCCGTGAGCAGAGCCCACCCCCCAGAGCACACAGAAGGGACTTCCCTGAGCACCAAGGTGGCTCACCCAAGGTTCGAGGCGGCTGAGACATCGCACAAAGATCGCCAGCACCCCTCAACATCCCGAAGAAGACAACCCGCTGACGCAAAGGATGATCTCAATCCCGATACCGCATAGGTTCAAGCTACCCCAGCTTGTATTGTATGACGGCTCAGACGATCCACTCGAACACGTGCAACGCTTTATGGGGTGATGGAGATCCAAGGAGCAGACAACGAGCTCCTATGTCGCGCCTTTCCGACGACGCTACAGAAGTCTGACTCGGAATGGTATAACGACTTGCCGGACAGATCGATTGACTCCTTTGGCGATCTGTCCCACAAATTACGTATGCAGTTCCGAGCGGGACGAAGAAGGAAAAAGCCCATGACTATCTGTTTACGATAGTCCAGAAGGAAGGCGAGACCCTTCGAAGGTTCCAGCGGCGCTTCAATGAGGAGCGTCTTAGCGTGATGAGATGCGGAGACGAGCTCACCAAGGCAGCCTTCAAGAAGGGGCTCACCAACCACAGTTTGCACAAATCCCTCCTCTACGACCCGCTAGCAGACCTTGACACTCTCTTCTCCAGAGCGGACAAGTTCATGCTCAGTGAGGAGTCGCTGGGGGCGAAGAGAGCTGCCACTCCAGCCGAGCATCTCAGAGCTAAGCCCCCGTCGCCGCCTAGGCCGAGGCAGGATGACCGCCCCCATGGGCGAGAATAAGATTGATTCCCAGGGCACGACCAGGGAGGCCCCCAAGGACAGGATTGCCCCGGACCTCTGAGGTGGTTCCACGCTCCTAGGAACCCTGCTCCGAGGAACGGACACGAGAGAGTGCTGGAGGAGGTGCACTACACAAGGCTAAACGCCCAGCTGGTTGAAGTGATGGCAGCAGGCAAGACGGGCGGTTTTCTCAAAGACCTGTCCCCGGAGATGAAGGGGAGGCCAACCACGCGTAATGCGCAGAAGTATTGTCGGTACCACCACGATGACCACGACACCGACATTTTCTTTTCTATGAAGAGAGACATAGAACGACTGATTCAAGGTGGCCAACTTCAGAGGTTCATCGACCAAGAAGGCCAGGGACGAGAAGGGCGAACTCCAGCAGAACTTGTCCGAAAGGCCCAGTCCCACAACGCCGAATTAGCAGCCCATCCTATCATTGGTCCGATCATGCGCATTGATGTGATATGTGACAGGCCAGCCTCGGGCAAAACCTCGTCATCGCTAAGGGAGAATTATGCGAGGCAGGTCATGGTGGCAAGCGCTGGTGAAGGGGCGAAGCGTAGAAGGATGGCTCCACCCCCATCTCCTTCTCCGACAAAGACCTGAAGGGGATCAAGCTGCCACATGACAACATCATCGTCATCGAGGCACTCATCGGGTCGACGGTGGTGAGCAGACTCTTAGTGGACACCGACAGCTCATGCGACATACTGTATTTGTCGACGATTAAGAAGATGGGGTTGGGCGAGGCAGACTTGAAACCATGCATGTGACCAATTGTTGGATTCACCGTTCATTCGGTGCCCATCGTCGGAATGATCGACCTGCCCATCACACTAGGGGAGAGGCGAGGATTGTTACATGAGTGATGCGGTTCGTCATCGCGAACGTCCACTCAGCGTATAATGGCATCATATGGCGGCCCTACTTACCGCCGTCGAAGCTCTACCCTCGTTGTTGCACCAAATGGTGAAGTTCCAGATCCCATATGGGGTTGGACGAGTGCGAGGAAACCAAAGGCTCTCGCGGAGTTGCTACATTGGCTCCACAACATATGAGTAGACCGAGCAAGCCTTGTCGGCTGAACTCCTCGACGGTGGGGAGGACCAAGAGCATCAGCGAGCTACCTCGGTGGAAGGTATAAAGGAAGTACTACTGACAGAGGAGGCGGAAAAGACGGTATCGATCTGCACGAAGCTGACTGCAAAACCGAGGGCAGGACTGATCGACCTCTTCAGGGCGAATGCAGACATCTTCGCAAGGTCGCCCTCTAACATACCTGGAGTCGATAAGGTGGTGATCACCCATGAGTTGCATGTCGACCATGAGGCCCGTCCGGTCCGACAAAAGAAGCGGAGCGTGGGGGGAGCACGGGCGTCAGGATAAGAGGTGGAGCGGCTCCTCGAGGCCAAATTCAACAGGAGGTGAGCTATCCTGATTGGCTCAACAACGTGGTGATGGTCAAGAAGCCCAGCGGAAAATGGCGGAAGTGCGTGGACTTCATGACCTTAACAAAGTCTGCCCGAAGGATAGCTTCCCTCTTCTAAGGATCGACCATCTGGTGGACAATGCCTCAGGGTATGAACTCCTAACTTTTATGGATGCCTTTTCAGGCTATAACCAGATATAGATGGTGACCCTCGATGAGGAGAAGACGGTGTTCATCACGGACCGGGGGACATTTTGCTACACCAAAATGCCATGGAGACTTCTCCACGATCAAGCCGCTGAAGGTGATCTGGTCTCAATTTGAACAGGAGACCAATCCTAGTCAGCTCGGCATGAGACTTCTCCACGGCCAACTTAACGGCCACCATGGCGACGTCGTGATTAGCCACCACCGGCGTGCGTCGATGCAACACAGCTGTAGCCACGTGTAACGGCCACCTTCCGACCGTTCGTAATTTCTGCGCGTACGACTCTTTTCGTGTGCATATTTTATTTGGCCTCTTCTTGGATCTGGACTATGAGATGTGATATGCCATAGTGACCGTAAGAAAGAGTATTTATTTGTGGGATTTTTAGTGAACGACATTTCACGGGTCGTTCTCCCACAAATCAGGTTTAATTGCAGGATCGTCGTAGGTTTAGACTTGGTCACCGGATCTTTTATTTTTCTGTTCGTTTTTCGTGGACCAAACACACGATTGACCATCGTATACCCGAGCCTCTCTTCGTCACGGTCATATCCATATTTCTTTCGTATTTTTCTGACACTCCTAGCCCACCCAAATCACTAATCAAAACCCAAGCCCAATTAGCCTTAATCAACATTCAAATTCAAATCCTTAATCTAATCCCTAGAAATCCCTACGTAGCATGAATTGTGGGATTTCATTTGCTACCCACACTCTCTTTTCCCTCTCTTTGCACTTCTCCTATCTCTACCCCCCTCTCAACTAACCCTATATTCTAAAGTTGTTTAGCAAACATCTCCATCTTTTAAGCAAACAACCAAACCCATGCCCTAGGGCACGCACGCATGAAACCCCAACCAACCACCACTTCTTTTCTCCATCTTCCTTGGCCTGCTCCTCGCCGCCGGCAAGCTCTCCGGCCACCCCAAGGTCCGTCCACACCCTCTCTCTTCCTCCTCCTCCATCTCTCTTCCTCCTCCTCCCTTTCTCTCCCTAAAACCCAAACTCAGCCCTGATTTGTGCCCGCCGGAAAACCTCCACGCCCGGTGCCTCCGGTCACCTCTGGCGGCCCCCTCGGCCTTCACCCGACTCCCCACAACCTCCCTAGTCGCTGCACCCCTTCCCCCTTCTTCCTCCCTCCTCAAAACCCCTCAAAACCCATTGAAAACCCCATCAAAACACAGTTTTTGGACAGATCCGCCGCCCGTCGGAAAACCCGACGCCTGACGCCCTTCGGCCACCCTCTCCAGTGAACTCCACCACCATCGGAATCCTCTCTGACCCCCCGAACATCTCCAACTCTCCTTACCCTTTTCTCACGTCTCGATCTCCTCAAAAATCCTGTGGAACTCAGATCTAGCCGCTGTTTTTGACAGTTTACGCGCCGCTACTTCAAACGTGCGTCCACGACCATCCGGCCACCTACGACGACCACCCTACTGCCGTTGGACTCCTATCAAAACCCCCTACCAACTGCAATTTCCCTTACACCATAGCCCACCTGTAGCTCCGTGAATCCTTGTCAGAACACGCTGTATCGGCTGTTTTTGACAGATCTGGAAACTGAACTTCAACGCCGGCTCACGACCACCTTCGGCCACCCCCAGTGACAACTCCACTGACGTTGGCTTCGTCTTGAAGTCCCTTGCCTTCTGAAACTTCCCGTTTTCTTTGATCTTCGCTGAAATTCTGTTGAGACGCGCGACAACGAACGTTGCGCGAATCTGTCCTCCCCGGCTTCTCACAGCCACCCATCGCCGTACGCTCACGCCGTCGGACATCCACCAACCGGGCATCTTCCTCTGGTCCTATCTCATCTCCTGACATCCCTCTTGGACTCTCTAAGTTCACGTGCGTTGCCGCACACACGTGTTTTTAGCCAACGTCACCGTTATCGTGAAGATCCGTTGCGCTACTCGCAACGGGAGGAGGATCACTGTTAGCTCGCTGATTTCATGCCACCACCACCCTGTCCAGAGATACCTCTCTGAGGTACCCACAACTGAGGAGTTCAGACGATGCCGACATTTTGCCATTCAGACCCGACTTCCGCTTGTTAGACGACATCACGAGGTTGGTTTCCCTAACGAGTAGTAAAACCCACACCGTAGCTAACCAAAACCTAATCTAAAATTGGTCAACACAAACTAAAGTTATTTTCAGCATCTGTAAAATGTTGCCCACAGTAGGAAAGATCGACGAACGGACTAATTTTCTGTGCACATAGGATAGACGTCGATCTAGACTGAACAAACACCAAAAACATGACTTTTGACTGATAGGTTAGTCCCGCCAAATTTAGAAACAAACCATAATAGGTTTGACCAAAAAGCGCGATCTGACATCGCCGTGATCATGTTTCAGACGGACCATCGCCGACGCGACGTTTCGACGGGACGCACTGGACAGACGACGCACTCGCCACCACAGGCAAGTGTACTCACTTGTACTTTCGGCCGTGTTTAGGCCACAGACTCTTAGAACTGTTAGAATGTAAACAAAGAGAACCGTACGTGAAATGATAGCGTCCGGGACCCCCCTTGATAGCTTGGACTTGACGACGAAGTCTAAGCGCAACAACAACTACTTTGACATCTTAGGGTTTTCTTGTGTGTGCGTGCGTGTGGACCCCCTAGAAGAACCATCCATGTCTTGTCATGTCGTGTCTTGTTATGCACATCCTACGGGTAATAGGGCACTCACCAGAGAGTGGGTGATCCCTTGTACGGATACACAGCCTACATGCAATAGGCACTCACCAGTGGGTGAGTGATCCCTTGTACGGATACACAGCCTGTGGGCAATAGGGCACTCACCAGTGGGTGAGTGATCCCTTGTACGAATACACAGCCTGCGGGCAATAGGGCACTCACCAGTGGGTGAGTGATCCCTTGTACGGATACACAGCCTGCAGACAATTGGGCACTCACCAGTGAGTGAGTGATCCCTTGTACGGATACACAGCCTGCGGGCAATAGTGCACTCTCCATGCCAGAGAGAGTGATCCCTTGTACGGACTTGTCATGTGCACTTAGGTTGGGGTATGGTTGAGCGTGCGCACGGGGAGAGTGTCTGATCCCCTCGAACCGTAAGGCGTGAACCCTTTGAGTCACACATGTCGTGTCGTGTTGTGTCGTGTCGTGTCGTGTCTTGTCTTGTCTTGTCTCGTCTTGACCCGCTTAAGTTAGTCACGTAGTCGGTAGCACACGCTACGGCTACTGCTTGTCGTGTTTACTTTTTCTGCTCCGTTTTACTTTCCTTAACTGCCAAGTTATAATCCCAACATGTTAATCAACCAGTAAACCGTTGTTTAAAATTAAAATACACTTGCAGTAGAGTCTAACATTTCTGTGTAGACTTTACCTGACGTACAGCTCCTTTTCTCTTGGGTGTTGTACGTCAGGTGTTGAGCCGGAGTACGTTGACGAGGCGGACTTGCCAGAGTACGTGGAGCCTGAGGACGTCGACCCAGAGTACGTGTCCGAGGAGGACCTGAGCTAGAGGTCTTTTCCGTCGTTGCCTTCGGAGGCTACTACTTTTATTTTACTCTCTTTCAGTAGTTTGTTGCCATGCTTAGGCTTCCCTTTTTAGACTTGTCATATGCTGGATAACACCTCAATTATAAAATGAATGCATCCCTTTCTTTCTGTACTTTTGTTGTTCCGAATTATATCAATAACCTGAAATTTTAAAATGGTACCCATACAGACGCTTATTGGGTCCGAGCTTCACAGCTCCGGCCCAAGCGGGCCTTAGTCACGCTTCGCCTCCGTTGTTTTGGGAAGCGGGACGTGACAAGTTTTAGTGGTGGTCCATACAGGTCATGCAAAAGTTCGGAACAATAAGAGTATCGCATTCATTTAATATCCATGTACAAGTCTACATTAGGTTTTTCCGGTCTTAGATGGTAGGAAGATTTAGATAGACATCTAGGTTTGATAGTCAGGCGCCTTGGTTAAGATTTAGTCATACACGTCTTAGGATAACTTAGTAGCCCTCACTTGACTCTGACCGTGTTAGATTTCTAGAGCCCTTCTTTTAGTCGTTCGATCGGGTCCATCGATTTTGGGCCCATCAGAACGTAACCGTGATTCTCTTAGGAACCTTTCCCTGAGATCCTGATTGCAGTCTAGCTCATTAGGAAGTCTTAGAGTTGAGTTTCCTCTGATCTTTAGACGGCCGGATAATTAGGAATCTCGGATTTCTAGCATCTTCCTGATCATTACACTTTTGTGTTATCGGCCGTAGAGTTCCATCGTAGCTTTCATGAACCATCTCCTATGCATAGTTATCATGCGATCATTTTCCTTTCTCCCGATTCATGTGATCGCTTCCTGACGATTATCGTTGATCCTTCGAATCTTTCCCATTACAAATCCTGCTTCCTTTAAAAGTATTTTCGAAATTCATTATTAAATTCTTCGCTCAGTTTAACTTCTTTGAAAACTCTTATTAAATATTTAAAATTTCTTACTTTCGGTTGAGTTAAAATTCTTTCACAAATTTTGAAACCTTCTTGGTCGTAAATTTTAAGTTACGGTCTCGTACTTATTTTCGAATCTGTATCCATCGTATTTTAGTTTTAAAAACTTTGCTACCATTTTGGAAATTCGATATATCACTTTTCCAAATTACGAAATTTATTTTTACTCCTTATCGTACGTACTTTTAGAATATTTTCTAAACTAAAGAGAACTTTAATTATTATATATATATATATATCAGTTTTATGTTCATCATGCTCATATTTCAAAAAAAAAACATCTTTGTATAAACTTATTTTTATTCGCAAAACAAATTACTACCTCACCCTACTCTTCATTTCCCCGTCTAACTCTTTTTCCGAGTTGAAATTTTCTACCATCTGCTCACTTTTTCTACCTAAGTTTTGTAAGTATAAAAATATATGATACCATATTCACACGTGATCCTTTTTTATCTATTTCAATATTTTGAGTAATATCTTAGTCCCATCCAATCAGTTATCTCCTTATCCTCGCATTATCCAAACTCGTTCTTTCCGACCTTATTTCGTTTCACTTTTGGTTGCGGTTTCTTTTGTGTAGACATCAGTGCCTGTAGTTACCTATGTCATCTCTAGTTAGTTGTGGGCCCATCGGTTTTGTGATGTCGTCGTGGTGCATGTTTATAGGTAGAGTGTGTGGACCTGTTTGAGTGTGCTACCCTTAGGATCTTAATGATTGTCTCTTTTGTCTTGGATGTAAGTGTTAACCGTGTTATACGTATGGAGTTGTCTGAATGATAGTATTCATATAGGTATGGATAGTGTTATAGCAGGCAATTCCTTAGACTTAGTCTTTCGTACTATTGAATAGCTTATCTTGGCTGCATGTGATTGTATTAAAACTTTTGTTTTCTTTAAACCAAATGTTTAAAGTTTTTGAAACTAGCTCACAAGATCACAAATCATTTATCCTCCCTCATCCATTACCACAACTCCACACGTTTTCCCAAATGTTTTAAAAATATGTCATTGGCCTTAAGTTTTCATTTCTCTTCTCTTCTTTCTCCCTTAGAAATGTTATGTTTATTGTTGTTATATTATTGGGACTAACTATTATTGTTATAGGATCTTGTGTGCGGGTAGGTATAGTGTGTGATGAGATATGTAATAGCGATGATTAATTGATTTTGGGACACAAGGATATGAGATTAGATTTCCTTGAATGAAAAGAATGAGGTGTCCAAGACTTATTTATAATACCGATGTGTGAAAGACCCAATGGATAACTCTGATTGGATGAAATTATGTATATGGAGATGAGTACTTAATCGATCTGAAACTTAGACGAGTGATAGATAAGAGTAGCTAGGACGGGATGGTATGATTTAGAGTGATCATGAGAATAAGTAGAACATTTAAAGCATTAAGATTCGATTATTAAGTTGACGTGAGAAGAAATTGGAAGATGAATGAGATGTTATGAAGATGGATTTTAGTATCATTAGGAGGTTAGATGTTAAGGGTAAGGATAGATGTAGTTTTTGGTTCGTTGATTTTGGAGAATAGATTTATGAGGTAAGGTGACGGATGATATATTGGGGACATGATGATTGTTGAATTGTGGACGGTAATGTGGATCTATAGTCAGATGCTAGGGCATGATTCTAGTTGTAACATTATCCAGTGAAGAGACGCGTTGTGATGGATTATTGAGGAACGTCGTCTGAAGTTATAGGGTTATCGATCTTTATGTGTAGATATGAGAGTTGCGGGTATAAGATTAGATAGATAGTATTATTATTAGTATAAGTGATTTCGAGGGCGGAATCATTTCTAAGGTGGGTAGAATGTAACGGCCACCTTCCGACCGTTCGTATTTTCTGCGCGTACGACTCTTTTCGTGTGTGTATTTTATTTGGCCTCTTCTTAGATCCGGACTATGAGATGTGATATGCCGTAGTGACCGTAAGGAAGAGTATTTATTTGTGGGATTTTTAGTGAACGACATTTCACGGGTCGTTCTTCCACAAATTAGGTTTGATTGCAGGATCGTCGTAGGTTTAGACTCGGTCGCCGGATCTTTTATTTTTCTATTCATTTTTCGTGGACCAAACGCACGATTGACCACCGTATACCCGAGACTCTCTTCGTCACAGTCGTCTCCATATTTTTTTCGTATTTTTCTGACACTCCTAGCCCAACCAAATCACTAATCAAAACCCAAGCCCAATTAGCCTTAATCAACATTCAAATTCAAATCCTTAATCTAATCCCTAGAAATCCCTACGTAGCATGAATTGTGGGATTTCATTTGCTACCCACACCCTCCTTTCCCTCTCTTTGCACTTCTCCTATTTCTACCCCCCTCTCAACTAACCATATATTCTAAAGTTGTAGCAAACATCTCCATCTTTTAAGCAAACAACCAAACCCATGCCCTAGGGCACGCACGCATGAAACCCCAACCAGCCGTCACTTCTTTTCTCCATCTTCCTTGGCCTGCTGCTCGCCGCCGGCAAGCTCTCCGACCACCCTCAGGTCTCTCTCTTCCTCCTCATCTCTTTCTCTCCCTAAAACCCAAACTCAGCCCTGATTTGTGCCCGCCGGAAAACCTCCACGCCCGGTGCCTCCGGCCACCTCCGGCGGCCCCCTCGGGCTCCACCCGACTCCCCACAACCTCCCCTAGTCGCTGCACCCCTTCCCCCTTCTTCCTCTCGCATCAAAACCCCTCAAAACCCATTGAAAACCCCATCAAAACACAGTTTTTGGGCAGATCCGCCGCCCGCCGGAAAACCAGACGCCCGCCGCCCTCCGGCCACCCTCTCTGGTGAACTCCACCACCATCGGACTCCTCTCTGACCCCCCGAACATCTACAACTCTGCTTACCCTTTTCCCACGTCTCGATCTCCTCGAAAACCCCGTGGAACTCAGATCTAGCCGCTGTTTTTGACAGTTTGCGCGCCGCCACTTCAAAATCACGTCCACCGACCATCTGGCCACCTACGATGACCACCCTACTGATGTTGGACTCCTATCGAAACCCCCTACCAACTGTAATTTCCCTTACGCTTATAGCCTACCTGTAGCTCCGTGAATCCTCGTCGAAACACGCCGTATCGGCTGTTTTTGACAGATCTGGAAACTGAACTTTAACGCCGGCTCACGACCACCTCTGACCACCCCCAGCGACAACTCCATTGCCGTTGGCTTCGTCTTGAAGACCCTTACCTTCTGAAACTTCCCGTTGTCGCTGATCATCGCTGAAATTCCGCTGAGATGCGCGAAAACGAAAGTTGCGCGAATCTGTCCTCCCCGGCTTCTTACGGCCACCCACCACTGTACGCTCACGCTGTCAGCCATCCACCGGACCGAGCATATTCCTCTGGTCCTACCTCATCTCCTGACATCCCTCTTGGACTCTCGAAGTTCACGTGCGTTGCCGCACGCATGTGTTTTTAGCTGATGTCGCCGTTATCGTGAAGATCCGTTGCGCTACTCGCAATGGGAGGAGGATCGCTGTTAGCTCGCTGATTTCATGCCACCACCTCGCTGTCCAGAGGTAACTCGTTGCGCTACCCGCGGCCGAGGAGTTCAGACGACGCCGACGTTTCGCCGTTCAGACCCGACTTCCGCTTGTTGGACGACATCACGAGGTTGGTTTCCCTAACGAGTAGTAAAACCCACACCGTAGCTAACCAAAACCTAATCTAAAATTAGTCAACACAAACTAAAGTTATTTTCAGCATCTGTAAAATGTTGCCCACAGTAGGAAAGATCGACGAACGGACAAATTTTCTATGCACATAGGGTAGACGTCGATCTAGACTGAACAAACACCAAAAACGTGACTTTTGACTGATAGGTTAGTCCCGCCAAATTTAGAAACAAACCATAATAGGTTTGACCAAAAAGCACGATCTGACATCGCCGTGATCATGTTTCAGACGGACCATCGCCGACGCGACGTTTCGACGGGACGCACCAGACAGACGACGCACTCGCCACCCAGGCAAGTGTACTCACTTGTACTTTCGGCCGTGTTTAGGCCACAGACTCTTAGAACTGTTAGAATGTAAACAAAGAGAACCGGACGTGAAATGATGGCATCCGGGACCCCCCTTGATAGCTTAGACTTGACGACGAAGTCTAAGTGCAACAACAACTACTTTGACATCTTAGGGTTTTCTTGTGTGTGCGTGCGTGTGGACCCCCTAGAAGAACCATCCATGTCTTGTCATGTCGTGCCTTGTTATGCACAGCCTGCGGGCAATAGGGAACTCACCAGAGAGTGGGTGATCCCTTGTACGGATACACAGCCTACAGGCAATAGGGCACTCACCAGTGGGTAAGTGATCTCTTGTACGGATACACAGCATGCGGGCAGTAGGACACTCACCAGTGGGTGAGTGATCCCTTGTACGGATACACAGCCTGCGGGCAATAGGGCACTCACCAGTGGGTGAGTGATCCCTTGTACAGATACACAGCCTGCGGGCAATAGGGCACTCACCAGTGAGTGAGTGATCCCTTGTACGGATACACAGCCTGCGGGAAATAGGGCACTCTCTAAGCCAGAGAGAGTGATCTCTTGTACGGACTTGTCTTGTGCACTTGGGTTGGGATAGGGTTAAGCGTGCGCACGGGGAGAGGGTCTGATCCCCTCGAACCGTAAGGCGTGAACCCTTCAAGTCACACGTGTCGTGTCGTTTCGTGTCGTGTCGTGTCGTGTCGTGTCGTGTCTTGTCTTGTCTTGTCTTGTCTTGACCCGCTTAGGTTAGTCCCGTAGTCGGTAGCACACGCTACGGCTACTGCTTGTCGTGTTTACTTTTCCTGCTCCGTTTTACTTTCCTTAACTGCCAAGTTATAACCCCAGCATGTTAATCAACCAGTAAACCATTGTTTAAAATTAAAATACACTTACAGTAGAGTCTAACATTTCTGTGTAGACTTTACCTGACGTACAACTCCTTTTCTCTTGGGTGCTGTACGTCAGGTGTTGAGCCGGAGTACGTTGACGAGGCGGACTTGCCAGAGTACGTGGAGCCCGAGGACGTCGACCCAGAGTACGTGCCCGAGGAGGACCAGAGCTATAGGTCTTTTCCGTCGCTGCCTTCGGAGGCTACTACTTTTAGTTTACTCTCTTTCAGTAGTTTGTTGCCATGCTTAGGCTTCCCTTTTTAGACTTGTCATATGCTGGATAACACCTCAATTATAAAATGAAAGCATCCCTTTATTTCTGTACTTTTGTTGTTCCGAATTATATCAATGCAAGAACCTGAAATTTTTAAATGGTACCCATACATACGCTTATTGGGTCCGAGCTTCACAGCTCCGGCCCAAGCGGGCCTTAGTCACGCTTCACCTCCGTAGTTTTGGGAAGCGGGGCATGACACCACTAGAGCTTGCAAACAAAGCATGATAGTTAACATCCATTCTTGCATCACCTACAATGGAGGCTGGTGCAATAGTTACCTGGACATTAGCATGGATGGCCATTGACGTAAGCCTCTCGTAATCGACCCTCTACACGACAGCCCTATCCTATGGAACGGTCGCATTTTAAGCAATCTGGGAGGCGGTCCCCACTCCAGAAGAGCATAATCGTCTCACCTCATTGGAAACTCCATTTGAATGAGTTCCTCCGTGGAGCAATCGAATGGAGCTTGAGGAGATCGACTCTCTAGCAAAATGGGTCTGAATTCATAAGGGATGTCTTCAGGCAGTGGCACTGGAAGGAACATGCCTCCCCAAGGCAATCCTATGCAGAAGAAGCTCCGGAGGGACCCGGGTCTCCCCCGAGTCTCCCTCTAGAGGAGTTCCCTGCGCATGCTGAGGAACCTCCTCAACAGCTTCAGTTGACCCATATGGCTCCAAGTCGCTAAGGAGAATTCGTCGCCTGCTCTTATTTTCGTCAATTGCAACCAGCTCAAATTCGGTGGGGTGCTTCTCCTTCTTCTTCCACTGGAGATGGGCCACCTGAGTAGCTGCCTCAGTGACAATGGGTCGTTCCTCCAACGATCGAGCCGTCCTTTCTTACATAGATGGCACTCGAGGAGATAATATGCTCTCCTCAGCTTCTTTGATAGAAGGCTCAACTCCCTCTATCATCTTAGGCTCCACCTGGTACTTCAGACCGACCATACTTGCAGAAGAAACAAACAAGTTAAGTCAGAGAACGAAGGTCGAACAGTTAACAGGCATGATCGAATCAACCTTTTGTCCACATGGTCTGATGTAACACGTCGTCGAACCACAGCCGCTTCATCTTGCTCACATCCTCTGGCAGACTCGTCAATGAGTCGGTGGCTTCCTTCCCTCTCCAGTCAAAGGCTTGTCCTCGACAGAGCCTAAGTCAGGGACACCAGAGCTGGTGCAGAAGCTTGCCTCTCACTAAAAGACCACAAACACGAACTCCTCTTTCCATTTGAAATTAGAAGTGGGGAGATCGTCGAATAATTTCCTTCATCGACAGGCCGTTATCATATACTAGCCCGGAGTCTTGAGAGGAGGAATCGAAAAGAAGTAATTGAACAATCTTATCGACGGTTCAATTCCTTTCATCACGCACAGAGCTATAAAGCCCATCAATGCACCTATGGCGTTCAGCATCAACTGGCAGAGAGAAATGATCAGGGTGCACATGAAGTAGCGCATGAAGGGGTGCATGGAAAATCGAAGCCCTAGTTAGAAGGCTTTGACGTAAACCCCAACTTCCCGGTTGCCAGGACGATGGACCCTCTCCTCCCTCCCTGGCACCCGGATCTTATAGTCGTGGCAGACGTAGTTTCTCTGAAACTTGGGGATCTGATCGGCTCCAACTTTGGACCTCAGATTTGCGATCAAACCAGGCTCCATAGCCCCCTCCTTGATCTTCTGCATAACATTAATCAGACTCCACTCAGAAATGGGAACGGAGGATGAAGCCATTTTTCAAAGAGGAATAACAAAATCAAGAAAGACGAAGACGGTATCGTCAAATTCCTGCATTGGAATCGTCTTATATCGATAAGACGACAGCCGCATGATAAGACACTCGTCGAAGATCAAAGGCTTTAAGAATCTTGGGTTTCGAACCGACGGATCATCCAAATCGGCGAGGCAGATGTTTTGGCGCCTAGAACTTGAGTGCTAACTCGTCGACTTCCGTGCCCCATTAATACGATGTAACATCGCTTGACCCCAACAGGCAGACGCTCTGAGGTCGTGTGACAGGGGCTATTGTTGAATCATATTGGGCCGACACTCGAGATGACTCGACTGGCAAGTGATTAGGGCCCACCAAGGCCATAAGGGAATCCTGATATCTACTCGGTCAAAGCCCACCGGCCAGTTGTCTGTTGCACTCCCATCACTCGAATGTGGGATTGAAGACATGCTCATAAATAGTGGGAACATGGGCAATGTTCACTCCGATTAAAGGGGAGAAGATCATGTCACCAAATGGGTGACCGTTATCTTCCCAACGTCACTGAAAGGACCTAGGATGCCTATAAATACCAAAGGATTCCAATTTCCAAGGTACGAGATCTAATACATAGACTATACTCTTTCAGCTTATATTTCTTCTACTATAGAGCTTGCGACTTCAGATCTGCGACGAACCTCCGTGGGTCGATCTCTGCTGCTCCAAGCTCACTCTCATCCTTAAGTTTCCATTCTAACTTAAGCATCAGAGGGGATTTGGGTCGAAACCCAGCTCCGTTCCCCCTGACGCTTCCTTGTGGTGCAGATCGACAAGTCCTTATCTATTGTGATAGACGCTCCAGAGCCTCCCAGCATCGATCCATAGACATACAGGCCACTCGAGGGTCGATTGAGCATCACAATTCATACATCATCCTTCAACCGACCCTGATTCTTCCAACCTAGTGTCCAACTTAACCCGTCGACGAGGCTCCGACTCAGCACGAAGAGTCTACGTCAGCAAGACAATTTTTTTGGTCATTTTTGACCTTAACACTAGGGTATACTTATTGGTCGACTAATAGACTAAAAATTCATTGTTTTAGCTTTTAAAAACTTAGGAAAACTTATTGAAATAATTTCAAAACATTTTAAAACATTTTTCTATGAAATCCTAAGTGTGTGTTGTGATTCATCAAGGTTTTACTTCTTTGACTTGAAACTAAAACACGAATAAATGATTTTTTGACTTGAAACTTCTTTGATTATTCTTTGAATTCCAAGTCTTGTTTTTGATTCTTTGTATGCTTCGTTTCTTAGGCCTTGATAAACTTCACTAAGCATAATTTGATCTTCTAGTTAATCTTCTACTTCATATATCTGCACTCATAGATCATTAACACACAGAAATATTTGATTATCATCAAAACCTATATTGGGATGACTCAATATTCAACATGGTATTCTACTCATAATAGAAAACTAAAAGTAAGAGAAATACATTTAGGGTACGGATAAGGAAGGATGAAGATACTACTGTATATGATCTATATAAAATCATGTAAACCAATGAGGTCATTCATGAAATCATGATTCCACCAGAAAAAAATGAGGTCATGCATGCAATTTCAGAGTATACTATTTAATTTCTAAAACCACCCCTACGTCCACAAACATGGTTTTCTCTCGCATGTGCAATTTTGTTGAGGATATCTTGCAATTCAAATATAGCCATCGTAAAGAGTCGGGTTCAGCACTGCTACGGTTAAGTGACGATTTGCACCCATACAAACATCATTGTTAGCCATCTTAGATCCGCATTATTTTTGTAGCCACATGACTCGAAATAAACTCAGCGGACAAATTACATGTGCATCTTAGATCAGGAGGCCATACAACATTGCACATGCGAAAGTTAAAGAAACGAGATTGGAACCCAATTATTGATAAAGGGAAGCTATACTTACTCCCCTCGATACATAATAATACATTGTGGCCAATGGAAAATTATTGCAAACAAATGAAAGAAATCATCAATAATGCCACCCCTTATTCTTTAAAGCATATGATAACTCAAGTGAAGCTTTCACAAGTTTATGTTCACCACCAGAGGAGCATCTCCCCTATCCACGGTGAACGTCTGAGAGGTCTTCTTTGCTAGGCTAATGATCTCAACACTGTATTCACCATGAAAGCCTCTGAACCCGAATTCACCCTTGTCGTCAACGTACCCACGAGCATGAGACATCCATTCCCTCTTGAGGGCCAAGAACCTACCGCCGGCCTCATTAACATCGCCTTCGGCGTTAACCAAATGGCCTCTATCTCTCATGTACATCTCCCAGAAGCCCCAGAGCATGACCCCCTCGACGGCAGGATGAGCGTAGGCCTCCCGAAGCATGACCTCCAAGTCGTCCGCCCGAACAAACTCGTTCTCCGCGGACACGTCCAACTCCGTGAACCAAATGGGGAGCCCAAGAACGCCCAGCTTATCCAGCGCCGAACACACAATTGGGCCTACAGGGTAATCGATGTGTCCCTGTACTCCAATCCCCCCGACGGGCGCTCCTTGTTCTTGCAATCCGACGATGTGCTCGATGTACTTCTCGGGCGATGCCCGAGGCTCACTGGCATCCTCCACGTGGTAATCGTTCACAAACAGGGTCGCGTCGGGATCCAGCTGATGCGCTGTCTTGAACATGTAAGCTCGGATGTCTTTCCCCAGCCTGTCCTGGTAGAAGGATCCATGGAGCATCTCGTTGTCGACGTCGTAGTGCCTGAACTTGCCTTTGTACCTCGCAAGGAGGCCGTTGATCCGGCCCTGGACCGACGCCATCAGGTCGTTCTTGCTCAGCGATTTGACCCACGACTGCACGGCGCCGTCCACTTCCCAGAAGATGCAGTGGCCTCTGGCCTCCATCCCGTTTCTCTTGCACAAGTCCAGGAGCTCGTCCGCGTCGGTGTAGTTCAGGTTCCCTTGCTGTGCCTCTGTCCAGTACCACTTCAGCTCGTTCCCGAACACCCCCCAGTTGAAATGCTTGGTGAAGAAATCCACGAAGTCCTCGTTGTCCATGTTCGTCCGCATGATGCACGAGCCCAACGGAAAGCTGTTCTTGGTTTGCCTGACCTTAATGAAAGCTCCGATCAGGCCGCCATCGGCGCTTGGTCCTGAAATTTTCAGTGTAACATCCCGCTTTCGTACCTTGTCTGTTTGAATCTTTAGATGTCTGAATCTCGCTTTCCTGTCGACAGGAAATATCTGAAGACCTGCAACCATTACATCGACGCCCGGCGCTGCGCCTTGAACATAGACTATAACCCTGGTCGGTTGCTTCTCGATTCTGAATGCTCCTCCAATTTCATACCACCTTTCATCCATGGCCTCGACCTGTCCCCCGTTGATCCACTGGCTATCAACACCCACAGCCACATTAAGATTCTGAGGACCATTTGCCACAGAACTGACACGAACCCAAGCCGATACTTGGTATGTCACATGCAGCCTCAGTTTGTCGGTGATGGTCTGAGCAGGGGCCATCCATGATTGGGTTCGGTTTGTGCAGAGAATGTAGTTTCCATTCAAGGGTCCGTGCGTGCCAAGAGAATCCCGTGCCATCGGAGGGAGCACATGAGGCGACCCACTGGCAACGCTCAAGGTGCAGGGACCAAGAGCAAACCATCCGTTTAGGCCATCGCTGAGGTTGCTGTTTGTGATTATATTGACACCATAGAGAACATTCTGCGCGTTCAAAATTCCCATTATATATCATGGACGAATACGGTTAGGCAACAAACCATCACAGCGTCTAAATGCTAACCTCAGTATCAGGTGGAGATGGCGGCGGGCTCCTCTGTGCATGTTTAACTACCAGGCTATTGAGAAGAATATCAGTAGCAGGCGGAGGCCCTTCTACGAAGATGAAAGACTTGGAAACTACGCCGTTGATAAGAAACTTTCCCTGCAACTGAACCCAGTCCTTATCCGATGCCTGCAAACTGGATTGACGGTAAAATAGTTCTAAAGTTAGATAGCTAAGTAGCTTGCAATGCTAATGTAAATGGGGGCAGAGGCTCACCTTGCAATGCTAATGTATTGCTCGCGACCATTTGGCGCTTGAACATACACAGTGGCCCTAACATCAGCGGGAGCAGGACTTCCAAACAATCGAACAACTGCGGAGACCTCATACGCAAGCTTTCTTTGCACTCTGCCAGTGATCTCTTGCTGAATGCCGTTCCAGTTTTGTGTTCGTTCGGTTGCAGACGCGAAGGACTTCCCCGTTAACGGAAGTATCTTCCCGTCCCCCATCGAGTCGTGCAGGAGAATCTTGCATCCTCTTCCAGACCAGTTATTGAGGCCGTCCTCGAAGCTTGGGTTCAGTACGATGTTATCGCCGCCATCGCCATCGCCATTGCCATCGATAAGAGGACTAGTTCTCATTTCCTCTTGAGCAGAGGGGAGAACATAATGCATCGGTTCCGGCAACTGAACCTGAGAAGGGGTTGAAGCAGAATCTAGACATCAATATCATTCATAACTCCGTCACGCTTAGATTGTTCTCAGATTGCATATTCCATTCGGGGGTACGATAACAGAACTTTGATTTGTGAGTAACAAGCTTCAACCCATTGTGCTGGCTCATCACAACTGAAAGCACTCCTATATTGCTACTATTCTGCTGGAAGACCAGCAGGAGATGGAATATCACACCAGAACCAAAAACAACTCAACAACAAGAGAAAGAAATCGGGAGTGTTTTCTTGCAAGTGTTTTCATCCGTCAGAGAAGAAACTTGTGAGTTGTGCATTTTTCTCCTGCGAGGAAAGATATTCCTAAGTGAACGTTTTTTTACTCTCCGTTCTTACGGTTTTACCGTGATCAGTGAATCACAACATATTCACCTTTTGTTGTGATATTTTGATATGCTAGCTATGGATTGAGGTTCCTTTTGATTTGTGATATCTGATATTACAGTACATCAGATTGATTAATATGTGCCTGAAATGTTTTACAATATTCTAGAAATTGAACCACTTATCTAATTACTAGAGACCTGAAGTTTGTGAAATGCTGCATGTACAAGATTTTTCACATGATATGAACATTTTTCATTCAGGCAACAAACTTTTCCCATTCTTGCAAATGTTATTCGATATTTAAAGATATGAGCAAGGAAAGAAGAGAAGAGCCATGTACCTCAGAACCTGCATTACTGCAGCAGCTTTGTTGATCAGCCATGGATTCTCAAGTTATTTTCGTGGAGGAAAGCCTGATTTTCAAAATGGAAGTAATACTATCATCATTACGAACAAAAGTAAATGGTAATTGAAAATTAGAGGAAGTTTAATTTAAACCACATTTTCACCTTTGTAACTGCTCGGAAGTGAGTTGTGTACAAGCTTTGTTAGGCCTTGATACAAAATGCATTGATCTTAAAGCTTATATAGACCTCAGAGTTCTCAAGGCTGTCTAGTTTTCAAGTGAGCTCAAAGGAAACAAATGTAGGACCCAACCAACCAACCAACTGATGGCCAATTGGGAATCCAATCCAAACAAATGAACAATTTTTCTCTGTTGTTTATTTAGAATGCGTCTAAAACCCAATAATTTCCTCTTAGATTTTTAAGAAACCTCTTCGCTTACATTGTGTAGTCTTGCATTGCAATATAAGTTTATTGGGTTTTAAACTATTCTTTCCATCTCTATTTCTCTCCCTTGGCATTTGGACTTGTATGCTGTTAATTCGACAACGGAAGGGAATAATAGACTTTGAAGTCAAGGAATATGGGATGAGAATCAGTTTATGATAAAGAATAGCCGGATCTCTGTATTATAGAAAAGAAAAATAGCTGACGTTCCTTCGCATTCTTCTAAGCAGCCCGACTTTGATTTTCGTTTACATTTCGGTTCTCATATCTACTCCCCTTCTTCACAGTCTGAGAAATAATTAGGAAAACCAAAACCAAAAAAACTATGCTAGCTTCTGAACAAAAGAACTACAAAAAATTATCATCGTCATCGTTGATACAACCCTCCGAGTGGCTCGGCCCAACGCCCCCTACGGGCTCTAGGCCGAAGACATCAATAATAGATCGAGAGCTCTAGGCCCAAGACCAAAGCCTAATGGACCATGGGCTGGCTCTCCGCGACTGAGGAAATCCCTCCCTAAACCAAGCCCTACATTAATCGGCATTCAAGCCACCATCAAGGTGGACAGACGCGACGGGAGGAGCCATGAACGCCATGAACGCATGGGTGTATCAAAAGGAGACGTTGACATGACGCTCTCCTATAAAAAAACCAACCAGGAGAAAAGCCAAGGGGACGATTCCAAGATACCTAACACTCAGGTACACCATCTCCTCACACCTGCTCCCATCGCATATTTCTTTCTCCATAGCTCGGCCCCGAGAATTCGTGTACGGTCTCTCAGTGAGATGGACTCGATTCCACTGAGCATTCTTTAGTCAAGATCTGACTTAGGCATCGGAGGGGACTTGGTCGGAGCCAAGGTCCGACCCCCCTGACGAGTTTCTCGTTTTGCAGATCATAGGAGACACAACCCCACTGAAGCTCAACTTCAGCGTCCGATCGCTCGACCCAAAGCATCATCGCACCAGAGTCAGATCGGCCGACTGATCCTGGAGTTCACCATCCGGCCGAAGCCTCACCTCGGCATTTCGTCGCTCGGCCCAGAGCATCCCAACAGCACGGTCTGCTCGGCCGTCCGGCCCTAAAGGTCCTACTCGTCTTCCACGTCAGCGACAAGCTTCGGACCTCTGAACTACCAACCTGTGGTGAGAAAACACACTAAAACATCCGGCGACGTCTGTGGGAAACGTGTCTAACCCCACTTCAAACAACCACACTTAAAATGACTCGATCGCATACAAAAGGCCCCAAGAGGGCCGTCGTGGTTATGCCTGCTCCCGTGCCCGTCAGCATCAGCTTTAGTCGGCCCGCGTCGAGCAAACGCATGCCCCCGGGCTGGAGGCCAGGCGTCCAATGAGCGACGGCTATAAGTGCAGGCCAGAAGAAGCCCAAAGATGACTACCAGCCATCTACTTCTCCGAGGATGACTTGGAAAGGGTCGAGCTGCCGTACGATGATGTCGTAGTCGTCACTGCTATCATCAATATGGCCGAGTTTCGATAGTTGCTCATCGACACGGGCAGCTCATGGGACATCATGTTCATGTCAACCCTGGAGAGGATGGGGCTGCTAGCGAACGACCTGGAGCCATGCTCAGGTCATAGTTGGATTCATGGGGCATGCCGCTGATGGAAAATCGAATCACATCCCTATGTAGTTTTGATGATGAGCACACCCAATAATGTTAGTGTACTAATAACACTATATCTAAGATGTGCAGGTTGTGCGATCGATAGCTTTACGCATACTCCGAAGAAGCTCAACCACACTCAGAAGACGGAGACGAATTTGATAGCTCTACGTCAAGCACAAGCGTAGCTCAATATTGAAGCTCATGCATGTGCTCAAGCTTAAAGTTAGAGGAGCTCACATTCAAGAGAAGCACGTGTTTACATCAACATCTAATCGACTTCAAGAAGTTCTCGTCTAATTCTAGTGTGTGAGTTGGTCTCTTCAGGATTATGTTAAAGCCAAGTATTATTGCACACACACAAAATGTTTTCGAAACAAAAACGTTTAAAATCATTTTTTAAACTCTTTGAGATCATTAGCTAGTTGATCTAATTGTAACGACCACTTTTTGGCCGTGCATATTTTAGTGCGTATTGGTGTTTCGTGTGTCTATTTCGTATTTGATTTTGATTATTGTTCTCTGTAGCTGAGACGTGCGACTGAACCCCGTTTTCACGACCCACTCGGAGACGCGATCGCCTCGGTTTTTTTCGTTTACAATTTTTGGACGTCGAGGGACCAATCTGTTGAACTCATTACTACTTTAAAAAAATATTTTTTAAAAAAATTTGTTTTAATTCAAAAGGTTGTACGTTTTTAAAGGAAACCTATCATTGTTAATTTCCTTAAACCTAAACTTTGCTAACTTTTACCTAATTTAATACTATGAGTTTGTTTTATAAAGGAAATAAAATCAAATCTTAAATAATGTTTTAAAACAAAACAAACCTTTAAGAATCCTCCTTCGATTATTTTTCTAACCGTTGGGAACTAAATCCCCCTCACATGTGCCCATGTCGTTCCCCTCATCCCAACAACCCAGGTAACTTCTCCCACGTACAGACCCCTTCCCTCTCTCTCCACATCTAACTGCCACGCCCCCACATGATCTCATTTCCCCTACTCTATATAATTGAAACCTAGGTCTATGAAAACTACAGCAACTCTAGGGCTTCATTGTTTTTAAAACCCAAACAATTCCCAAGCTTCACATGCTACTCTCTAGCCTATTCTAAGGGCCTGTTCTTTTGCCAAGAATAGGGGTGGGAATGGGAATATGGACACTATTCCTGCACTATTCACTCTATTCCAAGTTTGTATTTCAAGCGGTTGTTCTTTTGGGCGTGGAATAGAATCCTACGTGGCTATTCCAATTTGGTAATGATGAGCACTTTTGTATTCCAAGCTTTTTGCTTGGAATACAATGGAATCCTTAGGAATGGTGGACCCCACTCTCTCATCTCTCTCTATTTCTCCCCTCCAACTCATCCCCTTTCCACTTTTTCATTACAACTCTCCAATCCCAAAAGAACACAAGAATAGAATGTGGACCCCACTTTCTGTTCCAAACCCCACTTTCCATACTCTATTCCACCCAAAAGAACACAAAAATCCATTTTCTCTCTCCTTGGAATACAAACTTTCCTTTATTCCATTCTTCCCTATTCCAGCAAAAGAACAGGCCCTAAGAAAAACCCAGGCAGAAATCTTCTTCCCACTGCCAACCTACATGACCCTACACTCCCCCTCTTCAGCCACAAAACACAAAACCTAAACTGTGTTCCTCTTCTGCAGCTGCCCCTTGCACCCAAGCTCGTGCGCATTCCCTTCTTCCCTTCGACCTGCAACAGCCGCATGCCCAGCCATCTTCTTCCGTATGTCACAGCTCCGGTCATCTCTGGCCAGCCTGTGCCCTGGCTTGGACAGCCGCCCAGCACACCCAGGCCGCGTGCCACGTCCGGCAATATCCCAGGCGCCGGCCTCTCCTCCCAACTCCTCCGCGTGCACGCTCAGCCCGCCTGCAACTCTCCCCCACCTGCAAGAGGCCGCACCCCCCTCACAAGCCGCACCCAAGCCCTAGGCCATAGCCTCCTCCTCCAGCTCACGTCGCATGACCCCGCTCTCCGTGAAACTCCACCTCCTAGCAGTCCGACACCCTCTCCCACCTGCCGAACGCCCACACAACCCTCGCCCAAGGTTGTAGTTGTTCTCATTCTAGCCCGACGTTCAGGCCTGCGGCGATCTCACCCTTTCATTTTCCCTCCGACGCCCTCCAGGCCACCACCTCGACCCTAGGCCGAACCCTACAGGCCGCACTCCTCCTTTTTTGAACCCTAAACTGCCCTCTTCCCTCAGCTGCACTCAAGCCATGCCCTCCAGCCACCAAGACCGTCGCTGTCGCAACCTTTGTTGTTGCCGCAAACCACTTCACTGCTCCACCCGCAGCCGACAACCCCCAGACCCACCGCCGTCCTCTCCTCGACCAGCACCCCAAGGCGCCGACCCCGATCTCTCCCCTCTTCATCACGACGGCAAGCCTGCCTCGCTGACTTCTCCCTGGAGATCCGGTGCGTCTCCCCCGGCCACCTGCAACCCCACTCGACATCGCCTTTCCCTCGTCGTACTCCGGCCACCTCTGGCATCCCTCCCGATGGCTCAGCTCACGCCATTGCCTCCGACCTGCAACACATGCAGAGAAGGCTATAAACACGTAAGCTTTCCTTACCAGCATGTAGGCTCACCTGTCAGCTTAATATTATAATTATTGGTGTATTAGGTTACTAATAGTAGGTTATATGTTAGTGGTTAAAAATTTAGTTTTTGTACGTCACTATATAACACACAATAGACTATTTTTGTTAGTATATATATTAATTCTATGAATCAGCATGTCAATCCTATAACATGTTAATAATAATAGTTTACTAATAATCTGTATAATTAGTTGTTTACATATAGTTGTTAATATATAAATTGGTTACTAGTATATTAGTTTGTTATTTATACGTAACAGTTAGTATATAACTGTAACTTTAATAACAGTATATAAGTATATAAGTTAGAATTGATAGTTTAGCACTATCTAAACGTGTACCATTAATATGCTTTCGTTTGCATAACTTATCATTTATCCTTGACGCAGTAATATCACGCCTTCCGTCACGATCACTGGACCTCGAAACCGTCAAAACAGGCAAGTGCGCAAATTTTATACAAATTATTGAAGTATTAGTGTTTAATTGCATTTTCTGTGCGTGCGTGTGTGTGTGTGGACCCCTAGTAAGTAACTTGATGATGCATGTGTGTGTGTGTGTGCAGACATTGATTAAGTGAAAATTGACGATACCTTGTAATGACATGAAACTCTTGACTGCTTTGAACACATTTGAATGTATTGCACAACCTGCGGGTAATAGGACACTCTCCAAGACAGAGAGAGTGATCCCTTGTACTGATACACAGCTTGCGGGCAATAGGGCACTCTCCAAGACAGAGAGAGTGATCCCTTGTATGGATACACAGCCTGCAGGCAATATGGCACTCACCTAGAAGTGTGAGTGATCCCTTGTACGGATAGCCTGCGGGTAATAGGGCACTCACCTAGCAGAGTGAGTGATCCCTTGTACGGACTTGTCGTGTGCACTTGGGTGGGGTAGGGTTGAGCGGTCGCACGGTTTAGAGGGTTTGATCCCCCCCCTCAAACCGTAAGGCGTGAACCCTCTTGACACACACCGTCTTGTCTTGTCTTGTCTTGTAGCCGATAGCACACACTACGGCCATTTCCATGCCACGTTTATTTTCTTGCACCGCTTTTTACTTTCTTACCTTGTCTATATAAAATTGCCATGCTTATTACTTCACTTTTAACATGTTTAGAGCTGCCATACGAATAGTACCTTACTTTTCCTTGTTTTAATATGCCATGTTTAAACTATGTTGTCATCATGCTTACAACAATTACATTAATGCTTCATAATTTATTATTATTAGTGCACCTTGCCTTGGGTCTTCTTACGTTTACTCGCAGGCCCTTGCTGACATACATTCATGTTTTTAGAATGTATGTCAGATTACGAGACAGGTTAACAGGAGGATTAGTTGAGACACGTGACCTAAGGAGCCAGGAGTTGCTGTAGACGTTGAGTCGCTTTCTGCAGAGGGCTAGAGACTCTTTTCTGTCACTACTTTAGTTTCTTCTTTAGTACCTTGTAGTAGGGTTGGCACCATTGTTGTACTTTCTTTTGGCCATGCCGAGGCCTCGTCGTTATTTCTTTTACGAACTCTGGATATGTGGCTTAATTTTTATGAATGTAACTTTTATTGTTCTGAAATGTAATGCAAGGACTTGTACTTCGATTGGTGTATTCCCACAGACGCTTATTGGGCTCGAGCTTCACAGCTCCAGCCCATGCGGACCTTCGTCTCGTCCTTGCTTCCGTCGTTTTGGGAAGCTGGGCGTGACATGTTTTAATGGTGGCCCATGCAGGTCGTGCATTTGCAAACTTTAGAACAATAGAAATACTATCATTAGCCAAAACGTCTAGAATTATCTCGTACACGAAATTTAACCAAGTATCTTGTCTCAGCTCGATAGGAAAAACCACTAGAACAGGATTGTAGGAAGACTTAGTTAGACATCCATGCTTGTTAGTTAGACACCTTCGTTAAGTGTTAGTCACTGTTATCTTAGGAGTCACCTCAGTCGTATTACTATCTTGGGTCTTATCCAGCTCTGACCATAATAGATTTTGGGAGTTTCTTTTAGTCGTTCGCTTGGACCTATCGAATTTGGGCCCAACAGAACATAGTGAACGTCGCACCTATTCTCAAGGGACCCTTTTCTTGTATTCTCTATCTCAGTCTAGTTCATTAGAAATCTTAGTACTAAGGTTTCCTAATTTTTAGTCGACCCAATAATTATACCCCTGATTTTAGTATTTTCCTAATCATTACACTTCCATGATAATGACCGTAGAATTCCATCGTAGTAGATTCACTAAGTTAATTCCTAGCCGTATTACGTTTTGATCATTCGATTCTATTCCTTGCCCTCGGTTTTCGTGATCCCTTTATCAGCCATCATTAACCTTTTGAATCTTCCCATTGCATATCCTGATTCTTTTGAAAGTACTTTTCGATTTTCCTTTATTGAATTCTTCGCCAAGTTTAATTCCTTTGAAAACCTTAGTATATACTTAGATTTCCTACCCTTCAGTTGACTTAAACTTAATCTTGATTATGAAACTTCTTGACCAAAATCTTTAGTTACTATCTAGTAACTATTTTCTGACCTATATCGTCTGTACATCTATTTCTCATAATCTCGTATATCTACTCTACCTTCTTCATATAACGAACTTTATTTTCTTTTAGCTTTATTCCTATTTCACAAATTCAATATATCATTTTCTTACTATACTACTGAACTTATTCCAAAACAACTTATCGTGCATACTTTTAAATACTTTTCTATGCTAGATAGAGCTCTAACTTTTAAGTGGGCCAGTTCTACATTAAACGTATTCATACTTCAAATTTTTTGTTCAAATCTAGTTCCATTTGCAAAACAATCACTGCATCACTATACTCATTATTTTCCTTCGTCAAATACTTACTCCGTGTTTTCACTTATACCATCTACTCACTACTCCTATATATTTTATAAGGATATATTATTATATTATTACACATATTTTTCATTCTCCTACTTAATTATTCATTACTTTTTTGACCACCAAACCAAGCTAACTCCTTATCCATGCCTCATCTGGAATCGTTCATCGACCACAATCCTGATTTGTTGAATCATTCAACCTGATTCGTTGCATCATTCAACTCGATTCCTACTCTACCGTTAAGTTATCTCATTAGTGCTTGTCATTGTTTACGTTAACTTTAGTATAAGTATAGTGGGTCATGCAGTATTAATTGTAATGTTGTTGGGGTGCATGTATAAGTAGGGTGTGTGAACCCCCGTGTGTGAAACTCTATGTACCACTCATGTATGAGTGTGCTTACCCTTAGTATATTAATATAGTATGGTTGTCTCTTGTGTTATATATGCGTACTCAGTATTATACATGATATATATGAAGTGGTATGTAGGATATTATAGTGTAATATTTATACATATATGTGTGGTTTACGTATGGTAATAGGGTTATAATATTGTGTAGTATCGCTTGTCCCTACGGAATGTCGTATGTACAAGTGAATACCAGGAGGTATACACGATTATTGTATGTTGTAACAATGTATGGATAGGTATATGTGGTAATACACTAGCTCTAGGTAGATTACTATGGTCGTGTATACTTGTGTGAACATATAGTATGTATGTCAAAGTTTTGCGTAGATATGAGGTAAGTGTGTAATAATGTAAGTACGGATATGTAATTAATGTGTACGTGTGTATTATAAGTGTGCGACTATATGATGTATGTGTAAGTATACGTATATGTGAATGTATTGTTTTATAAAATGTACGCCTGGGATAGGGTGACTCTATAGTATGAGCCAACTATCCCTAAGTTGACCCTACTTAAGGAAGTCTGAGGACGGACTTGATTTTAAGGTGGGTAGATGTTGATGACCTTATCACTATATATATATATATATATCTATATTATAAAAGAGGGATGTTATCAAGAGAAATTGGATAAGAGATATTGGACAAGAGAAATTGGATAAGAGATATCTATATTATAAAAGAGGGATGTTATCAAGAGAAATTGGATAAGAGATATTGGACAAGAGAAATTGGATAAGAGATATCTATATTATAAAAGAGGGATGTTATCAAGAGAAATTGGATAAGAGATATTGGAAAAGAGAAATTGGACAAGAGATATCTATATTATAAAAGAGGGATGTTATCAAGAGAAATTGGATAAGAGATATTGGACAAGAGAAATTGGATAAGAGATACCTATATTATAAAAGAGGGATGTTATCAAGAGAAATTGGATAAGAGATATTGGACAAGAGAAATTGGACAAGAGATATCTATATTATAAAAGAGGGATGTTATCAAGAGAAATTGGATAAGAGATATTGGAAAAGAGAAATTGGACAAGAGATATCTATATTATAAAACAGTGATGTTATCATGGGTTTTTAGATAAGAGTTTTTGATAAGAGATGAGAAATTGGATATATATGAGGGATGTTGTTAAGAGAAATTAGATAAGATAAGAGAAATTGGATAAGATAAGAGAAATTGGATATGAGAAATTGGATAAGGGATATAGGTTGATGATGACTGGGACAAACTTTGGGGGGAAATTTTGTAATGAAAACTCAAAATTTGAAAAATCAAATGAAAACTCAAATGGGGGGCACAAAAAGGGGGGGAAACTCAAATGAAAACTTAATCCTATCCCCTCTCTCTCTCTCCCTCCCCAAACGACGCAGCACCCCCATCAACCCCAGAGCTCCCTCCCCCCAAACTCATCAGTACCCCCATCAACCCCACCCTAGAAGTCAGCCCCCCTAGAAATCAACTCGCCCTCTCAGAACTCAGCCCCCTCAGAACTCGGCCCCCCCTCAAACCAACATCACCTACGAACTCCCCCAAAAAGATCAAGGCTTGCGCCACAGCTTGAGGCACACCGTCGGCATCGCCTCTGCCTCCGCCTCCTCTTCACTCCCTAAAACCCTTAATTTGAAAATCTCAATGGTGAGTCTCTCTCCCCCCTCTCTCTATATGGTTTCTAGGGTTTCATCTCTAATCGATTCCAGTGAAGAAGGCAAATTCTTATAGTGTTGGAAAAAATGTGTATATACTAACAGAGCATATATTTGCTTTCTTTTAGTGTTGGGAAAAAGACATTGAAAATCACTAATAAATTAAGATGGCAATAGGATTGTGAGGAAATTTTTAGGAAATTTTGAGAAATTTTGAGTAAACAAACAATCATTACTTTAGAGAAATTTTGATGAGAAAAACAAGCACAAGACGTATTTGAGGAAATGCCTAGAATGATGGATCATGTTGTTAATGATTTCAGAATTTGGTAATGATTTATATTATTACCAAATTAATGCATCAATTAGCATCTGTATTATTACCAAATGAATGCATCAATTAGCATCTATATTTTGCTAATGATTTATATTATGCTTTTGTTTCAGATATGAACAATTTCTACATGAAGGAAAGCTCCAAGAGGTATGATGTTAAACTCATTTGATTCAATATCTTCCTATTGGGATTGTTCTTCCTGCATTTCATCTCAATATCTACTTTCATGATTACATTTCATATCGTTGTTGGGGATGTTTTTTCGTGCATTTCGTCTCAATAGTTATATTCATGCTGACAGCTTATATCATCACATGTTTGGCCTTGAAGTAATTTGATATTAAGAAGTTTGTGCATGCATGCTTGCTCATTTAGTATTTGAAGGATCAAATGGAGCATGGTTTGCATTTATTATGAAGTGTAAGGAAGTAGAAGATGTGTTAAAATGGATCATGATTATTGAGCAACATGATAGGAGCTCGAGGACATGAAATGGACAACAGTTGGAGTGCTTGAAAGGAAAAAAATGCATGCTTACAATAAATACATAAAGTAGCAGACTATTTTTGAATGAAGTACATATCAATTTATATTTGTCCTGATTTACATTCACAGGCCTTTCAATGCTGAAGTAAATCATATTTAAGTGTGGCTAGAAATCTCATTACCTTACATATTAGGCAAATATGTTATGGGCTGACACTTTACACCAAACAAACATAATAGTAAATGTTGCACCTACATCATTTGGGCCATCTTGAATGGTGCTTAATGTCATTGTTATTTGCTTGAAAAGACAGAACAGATTAGGTTAAATAAGTATATTCTAAATCGTTAATGATGAGGTTTGAACTGAAAATCTCTTGAAACATGTTGCTCAAGTACCCAACAAAATATAATCATGTCAGAAAGCACTTCAGGCACAAAGCTGTGACGATTTGTGTGTTGAAAATATATATGGGGTAAACACATCACTTGATTGCATGCATTCTCAGTTTTTGTATTCCTTTTTGGTCACTATTTGGTTCATCCCATCACATGACATTTTTCCACAGGGGGAAGACTTGGATTTAGCATTCGAAGCAGTTTTTGGTGCTGAAGAAAGAGTTATTGATATCCGGTAATTTTCTTTGTCCAGTTTGACCTATACTTTGGATTTCTTCACTATGGAAAGTGTATTTCTTTTAGATGCTGCATATGACGTCTCTTTGATAAGAGATTATTGTATAAGGGTTATTGGATAAGAGTTTTTGGATAAGAGATTTTGGATAAGGGATGAGAAATTGGGTTATTAGATAATACAATTGTTGTTTAATACATTTTGGGTTTGACTTTGGATAAGAGAATTTGAAAATGAGAAATTGGGAAAATGAGAAATTGGGTCATATGCCTTTGGTTTGAGTTTAGTGTTTGAACTCATATAGCTGGGGGGAAAACAAATTTGCTAGACAAAATTTTGAATTTTAAATACTTCTCATGATGAGTGGAAACAAAATTTTGGGTGGGAACCTCAACCCCAACATTCAAAATCTTTTATCACGTAAGAGGCAGGGCAACTTTGGGGGGAATTCAAAAACACCTCACTTCTCTCTCAAAAAAACCCCCACCATTCAAAAACCACACTATTCTCTAGCAAAAAAACCCACCACCATTACACATTTTCTCAAGCTGTGTTTGCAGGGCATTTTGTCGGCGTCACCTTTGTCGGCGCTGTCTTCTTCAAAGGCATGAAGACGGAGATAGTTCTTAAGGAGGAGGCAGCTGATGAGGTGAAGGAAGACTACGAGGAGTATCGAACTGACGTCTCACTCCTCAAGAAATTGCTGGTATGATTTCATCAATAAATTTTTTCTTCTTTTGTTTGGAGATTTAGGAGCCACATTTTGATGTTTTGAGTTTCATGGGGAGTATATTTTGATGTGTGTATGTAGGAGTATATATTTAGGACCCAAATTTCTCTAGCAAAATTTTTTCTTCTTTTCTTCTTTTATTTGCTCGGTTTTCATTTTATTTTTTGAAATGCTTGCTTAAGATTATTTTTCTTTCATTTTTTTGGTCTCCTTCAAGATTTCTTTTGGTTCTCAGTTACACATTTTGGTCTCCTTCAGGATTTCATTCACTGTGATTTTTTTCACTCTAAAATTAGTGAAGAACTTAAAACTTTGGTAAATCAAAAAATATATGTTTGTAGTTCTGAAGTTCTGAAGTGTTTATGGATATGCCTTGACCCAATTTCTGAAGTTAATGTTTGTAGTGAAAAATTTCTCAATTGACATGTTTATCAAAAGTTTATGTTTGTAGAGAAATTAGTGAAAAACATATGATTCTGAAGTTTATGTTTGTTGAGAAATTAGTGAAAAATTTATGTTTGATAAACTTTCCAATTAGTGATAACCATGTTTGATAAACATGGAAAATTTCTCTACAAACATATGATTTATGTTTATCATTGAAATTAGTGAAAAATTTCTCTACAAACATTCTGAAGTTTATGTTTGATAAACATGTTTATCAAAAAACTTTCCAATTAGTGATAAACATATGATTCTGAAGTTTATTTTTGTAGAGAAATTAGTGAAAAATTTATGTTTACTTCCAAATTTAGGGGATTACTTTTGTAGAAATTTTCCATTTACTATGTTTACTTTCATTAAATTTCTTAATTGATTTTTGCCTCTTTCTCCCTTTGTTGGCAGGGAGTAAACATTTTTTTGACTGCTTAATTATAGTTATGCCCATGTTCATTTTGAATTTTATTAGATTTTCTTAATTTGTACATAGCAATTTTAGTTTTCTTAATTATAGTTATGCTCATGTTCATTTTGAATTTTATTACTTCTCCACAAATGGAACAAAATCCTTCGATGTGTCATTTTCAGTCAGATCGTGGCGAAAAATAGAGTCACTAATGAATGAATTGATCAAGGGACATGTCATCAATTAGTCTCGCAATGGAAGCAAAAGAACATTTTGATTATTAAATAGGTGCACTCTGAATTCTCTTTTTTGGTGTAAAAATTTTTATTGAATGCTCCAATTTTTTTGTATTCAAGATAGCAACATCATTTTCTTTCGTATTGTCGTCATATCCAGTCTAAAAGAGAACCATGAACAAGCCATGAAACGAGATGATGTGAAAACAGTTGTTCTTATAGGTAACAAAATTTTGAATTCTATTCGACCCATATATCATACCTCTTCCCATCCGGGCTTGCTCTGCATCAAGATTTGGCCAACAACAATAACATTCAGGATCTTCTCTCCAATGGCATTGGAAGGACTCCATCCAAAAATGATGACAATAACAACAACAGGTTGGGTCTTTTAAAGATGAGATTTTGGGAGATGGTAGGTTTTATTTTGGGATTTTGTTTTTGGTTTTTGTCCATTCTAGATTTATGTGCTGTCTTTTTGAATTTTTTTGTTTGTCTATGATTAAATCGTAGGTTGTGAATTGGAGTTTTCGTCAGTGAAGATCGAGGAATGGATCGAACGAGTTGGTTATGGAGAATAAAATAATCAAAGACGACCCCACTAGAGACTGAGAGCTTGGGATCATTTGCTTCTATTTCTTGAGACATTCTTCGATGATCAGGTAGTTTTTTAGTTTTTTTTAAAAAAAAATTAGATGATCCATTGAATTTAATTTGAAGAATGAATTGTTAATGACCCAATGCAGCTTTATGTGATTATTGATTAATTTAAACTATTGAAGATTTGATGGATTGGCATATTATTTTCGAGACATAACATTAGTGTTTAAAGAAAAAAACTTAAACAACTTCATCGTTAAAAATCCCCTTCCCTTTTTGTTGGCATACTCTATATCAGCAAGTGCCCTAAGCCCAGCTCCATGAGGAGGCAGCAGCTCATTCGAGAGTGCCCGATTCTGTCCAATATCAAAGTCTGCTTTCAAAACCGAATGTATTGCCAATTCTCCCTTTTATCATGGTGGTGTTTCTCTGATGGGTTTGAAATTTGATGCGTTGAATTAGGAAATGTGGATTCCAAAGGAGTTTTTTAATTTGGGTGTATGTGAACGTTTGAATTGTATTATGTTTTGGGATTTGAAGAATAATAGGTCACGTTTGGGGTTTTTGATTCAATGTTTGGGACCTTTTAATCTTCTTTCATCCGTTACTGCCTTTTCTATGCTCTTAGGGTTTAGCCGTATTATGTGTGTAGGTTTTCAGTACGTGGGAATAATCAAAATAAACACAAAGAGAAAACACAAGAATCAAGCAACGACACACGAGACTTGGTTTCGCAGTTCGGTGCGCACACCTACATCTGCGGGGCCACGCCCAGAAAAATAGAATACTCCACTATAATAATCAGAGAATACAAACTCTAATAATCACGCTTCTCTAAGGAAGAACACCCTCCCCCTTAATACAAACCGTGAGGGGTGATCGCAATCAACCCCGTGAAGTATTCTTGGCAAGCTCCCCTTGCCAGCAAGCTCCCCTTGCACAACCGACTAGATCAACTCCCTTGATCCTACGTGCGTAGCCGTCGGCCTCCTCCCGGAGTTCTTCAAAACATTCGTCTAAAGTCGTGCCCTAGCCGAAAAACCGCACCACCAATATATCCTCAGCTACCCCCTGAATTGCGGGAGGAAACTTCAACAATAATCGCAGATACGGCAGCTATCAAGAATCCAAACCAATTGGGCAATTGGTTTCACAAAATCCTCTAGCATTAAACTGATTTGCGGGCGAGATTCTCTCCAACCGAATCAACAACAAAACCGATAGAATAATAGCTTCCATATATATTACCAATAGAATATCCCAGAATAGGTTGAAGATACCAGAATAGATCTGCAGCAATCAACAGCAATCAATCTTCCCAACTAACAAATCTGCGAGATATTCACTTTCTATTTCAATCCAACAACCCTTCAATTTAGCAACCGATTTAGGAAGGGCTTTCCAAATATCTCTCATGCAGGTATACCACAACCATATACAAGAATTCCCGATATTCTAGGTAACAAATCAGATCTGAATCCGCAAGATAGTTCTGCAGACCAAACCAGCGATTCTGCATACAACCCAGAAATCCAGATCCCGAATGTTGAACATTTTGTTGCAACACAATGTTCAACATTTTGCTCAAACTGCTCAAAAACAATCCAGATTCCACAAACTGAGCTCTCCAGATATAGTGCCACTAATGCCAACAAATATCCACAGAAAATCAACCCTAACAATCTCCCCCTTTGGCATTATGTGGCACAACCCAAAGCAAGCACCAACCAAGCACACATTCTCCCCCTTTGAGCCACAATAATCCAAACCACATTCTCCCCCTTACTAGAACAACCCAAGCATAGATCATCTCAGAAGAGTCAGCCAAGAATCAGAAAAAGTATGTCCTCATGACTCTAATACATTTCAGCAAGCCTCATGTCTTAAAAAAAATTATTCTCCCCCTTTCAGACTCTCTTATTTTGAAAAAAAATCCTCAGGCGCATCGGAAAAAGGGGGAAGAACAAATACCTCACATCTGACAGTAGGGCGACGAATGAAATGATGTCCAGGGTAGAAGACGAGCTCTGAGGGGCCGAAAAGTAGTTGGAGAATTGAAAACATCGACGATGTTGACAGAAGATACATGCGAAGATCCATTGACACCGGCGGAGGAAGAGCAATGAGGAGAACGGCGAGATAGCACTCTAATGATTCTGGAGGAAGATTCATGAGACTTTGGCACAGATTGCTCACAGTGATTATCGAGGGGAGATGTCGAGTCTGCTGTCATAACAACTGCAGCAACATTGTCCTGTGTTGTGTCTAATGTTACAACATTAGTCACAACATGAAGAGTTTTCTCTGAGATTGTAGTGTTCTTGCTGTACAATTCAGACTTTCTGACCCATTGCTTCTTCATCTTCATATCAGGGTGTCTAACATTTCTTCCTTCTGACCAATGTCGCATGCGGCTGAAGCAATTTCTCTCAGTATGGCCTTTGATCTTGCAGTAACTGCACACAGAACGACCACCTTTTATGCCTCTAATCTGCCTCTTCTTTTGATCATGGCCATTGTGTTGACCCATTCTTTCAAGTTCTTTGGTAACTTGATTTCTTCTTTCAGCAGACACATTATAAAAAGCTCCTCTATTGAATCCCACTCCGGTGCGATCTCCAGAAATCTTCCCCATGTTTAAGATATCATCCAGCTTTGCTTTTCCAGAATTCCACTTCTCCAATGTGCATTCAGCTTTCTCTGCCCTGAGAAGAACATTTCTGAAGTTTCTTTCCAATTCTCTATAGTTTCCCTCAGCTTTCAGACATCCGATTTTGACCTCCTCCTTCTCTTTCTTCAGTCTATCATTCTCCTCCTTCAGGACTTTGTTGATATTGCAGATATGCATCCATTTCTCAAACATCATCTGGTATGCTTTTCGGATATCAGTGTTACTAACTTCCTCATCGCTGTCAGCTTCAGAATCTGATTCGATTGTAGATGTTGTACATGATGTTGAACATGATGTTGAACATGATGTTGAACATAATGTTGCAACATTCTGTCTGACATTTGCAGTTTTGTTCTCTAATGTTGTACTGGCTGTTGCAACATTAAGTCCAACACAGCTAGGAGTGTACCCATCAGATTGATCATCAAGAATAGCCGGAAAAGCCACATAGTTGCTGGTGTTGTCCTCATTTCCAGAACTTCCTTCTGAATCTTCATCACTCCAGGTACTAGCTAATGATTTCCCCTTTTTCTTCTTGAGGGTATTAGCACATTCGGCATGTATATGACCGAAACCTTCGCACTCCCTGCATTGTATTCCTTTACCCTTACTCTTTGGCGCATACCTCTGTGCGGGGTGACTGATTGTCTTTCCAGCTGTAGGAAGATACGGTCTTGATTCCTTGTTGGCAGATCTGTAATTCTGTCCCTTGTTACTTATCTTTCTCATCATTCTGTTGAGATTCTTAGTCAGCAGATCAATGTCATCATCAATATCCGAGTCATTTTCAGACTTAGATGTTTTACTGACTTCAACCTTTAAAGCCACCCCTTTATCCTTGAGGTTTGGCTTCAGATTCATTTCATAGGTCTGAAGAGATCCCATGAGTTCATCCAATCTCATAGTGGATGTGTTCCTCACTTCTTCAATGGCCGCAATCTTCGCAGAGAACTTATCGGGTAGGGATCTCAAAGTTTTTTCAACCAACTTCTTTTGAGAGTACTTCTTCCCCAATTGAAATGCCTGATTCGATATATCACGTAGTCTCCCATTGAACTCAGCCACAGTCTCATCATCATTCATCCTGAGATTTTCAAATTGAGATGCGAGCATTTGAAGTTTAGATGCTCTTACCGTACTGGTGCCTTCATGAATATTCTGCAGTATATCCCACGCTTCCTTTGCATGCTCACACGTAGAGATTAATTTGAATTGCTCTTCGTCGACAGCGGAAAAAATAGCATTAATTGCTTTAGAATTGCACAAGGCCGCATGTTCTTCAACCCGACTCCAGTCTCTTGCCGACTTGAGGTGTTCTTCGCCATCTTCGTCGATTTCGGTTGGCGGTGTCCATCCTTCACTGACAGCGATCCAGGCCTTCTCATCAATGGACTTAATGAATACACGCATCCGAGACTTCCAGTAGGTGTAATTTGTACCAATGAGCAATGGAGGACGAACAACGGAGGCACCTTCTCGTGTAGCCATGATTCACGTACTGAAACTCAAGATCACACCTTCTTTGAAAACAAAGTTACACAGGTGACCTGCTCTGATACCAATTGTAGGTTTTCAGTACGTGGGAATAATCAAAATAAACACAAAGAGAAAACACAAGAATCAAGCAACGACACACGAGACTTGGTTTCGCAGTTCGGTGCGCACACCTACATCTGCGGGGCCACGCCCAGAAAAATAGAATACTCCACTATAATAATCAGAGAATACAAACTCTAATAATCACGCTTCTCTAAGGAAGAACACCCTCCCCCTTAATACAAACCGTGAGGGGTGATCGCAATCAACCCCGTGAAGTATTCTTGGCAAGCTCCCCTTGCCAGCAAGCTCCCCTTGCACAACCGACTAGATCAACTCCCTTGATCCTACGTGCGTAGCCGTCGGCCTCCTCCCGGAGTTCTTCAAAACATTCGTCTAAAGTCGTGCCCTAGCCGAAAAACCGCACCACCAATATATCCTCAGCTACCCCCTGAATTGCGGGAGGAAACTTCAACAATAATCGCAGATACGGCAGCTATCAAGAATCCAAACCAATTGGGCAATTGGTTTCACAAAATCCTCTAGCATTAAACTGATTTGCGGGCGAGATTCTCTCCAACCGAATCAACAACAAAACCGATAGAATAATAGCTTCCATATATATTACCAATAGAATATCCCAGAATAGGTTGAAGATACCAGAATAGATCTGCAGCAATCAACAGCAATCAATCTTCCCAACTAACAAATCTGCGAGATATTCACTTTCTATTTCAATCCAACAACCCTTCAATTTAGCAACCGATTTAGGAAGGGCTTTCCAAATATCTCTCATGCAGGTATACCACAACCATATACAAGAATTCCCGATATTCTAGGTAACAAATCAGATCTGAATCCGCAAGATAGTTCTGCAGACCAAACCAGCGATTCTGCATACAACCCAGAAATCCAGATCCCGAATGTTGAACATTTTGTTGCAACACAATGTTCAACATTTTGCTCAAACTGCTCAAAAACAATCCAGATTCCACAAACTGAGCTCTCCAGATATAGTGCCACTAATGCCAACAAATATCCACAGAAAATCAACCCTAACAATGTGGATTCATGAATCTATGTCGTTTTCTTCAATCTTACAGTATTTCCTTATGTTAACTTTTAAATGCTTTTTACTTCTTGAATTAAGCTTGGGTTGGGTTGGATTTGATGTTGCGGAAATGAATTATCTTAGGACAGTTTATTCATGTTTGGGTTGAATTTATGAATTTTTTAGTTGAATTTAAAGCTTGAAAATATGTCTGTTTGCTCATCGTTTGTTTGCTCATCGTTTGAACTTGAGAATATTTATTTGCTTCTGATTTTGAGAAAAACAGATTCCCATGTCTCTAATTACTATTCTTTTTTTCATTTTTGACTTCATGTCGCATTGTTATCGTTGCTCCTACTCATGCAATCTGTATTCATCTGTATGTGTGTGTAACTGGAATGACAATTTATTAATCATCTGTCTTGCTAACCACTAAGCTAAGTTTGCAAACTATATCGCTAACAACTAATCCTTTTGTACTTAACTAACCACTAAACTTTATGTAATCAGTTGGAATTTGAGTAGTTATAACATTTTCATTAATACTTGCATCCTAAATTGCATCCAGAGTATACCTCCATCCCAAAGGTAGGTTCCATATTATATTAACACATATAATGTTGTGCATGTATCTTATATACAAGAAACATGCTACGTATACATGTTAGTGTGTTTTAGTAGTAACATCCTTACAAACTCAATCCTGGTGAATGAAAATGGATTCGAATCTCATAAGATTACATAAATCAACAAATTTGAGTCTCCTATGCGGCTTAACAATTTCTACATACCATGAACTGAATTATTTAATAAATTCCTAATAATTTCATTAAATTGGTTTCATTAATATTTTTTTTGAATAGATTGGGTTTTCTTTTTCTTTTTCTTCTTTTTTCAATATTTTCCATGTATTGTAAGATAATCCTCAAAATAATGCTGAATTTTAAGTTACAGGAAGCCAACAATTTTTTCAGTCTCACAATTCTTTTTGTTTCAACATAGATGGAGAGATCCGTATCTTCCTTGACTTACAAAGGCTCGGTTTTGGATGCAATTATTGAAGTAGAAGAAGCTATTTGTGGTCTACATTTCAGGTGCACCCAATTCATGTGTCATTTCCAAAGCAATATATTTCACGAATGTATTATTATGCAAAGCTATTTGATTTGAATCCAAAAATAAGATTCTGTTTCATTGCTTGGTAAATGATGAAGCTTTTTTTTGCAGTTTGATCAGAATTTGATGTTGTAACTTACTATAGAAAGAGAGAACTAGAATGAATAATGTAGAAAGATAGAACTAGAATGAACAATGGTTTCTGTATTTTTCAAATGATATGGTAGTTTTTTTGAGTTTCAATGTACAATGTAGTTTATGGAAATATGTGCAAGTTCATGGTAGTTTATGAAATTTAGCCACATATTACATACAAGTACAAATAGTTGCATGAGTCCTTATATCTAATTTTTTTGAGATTTGTCTTTCCCAGCACTCTGTGTCTGAGTTGGCACTAGATATTAGTGTCCATTCTATAAACTATTACTTTTGTTTATAACTGTTATGCATTTTTTTAATTACTTCATGCTGAATGCACCAATCAAGGTGGCCAAGTATATGGCTCTTGGTATGTATTCAACTGCTTTTCTATAACCAAATGAACTATGCCCTTGAAAGTTAGAATCATCATACAGCTTTCTTTTTAAGGGATGTTGAATACATTATATGTTTTGCAGCAAAAAGGATTTCAATGTGCTACTCATTGCATTTTGTTTAAGGAGCAAACTAAAATACATGGTCATATTTTCTTCACTGCTTCTTTGTTAAAGCTATTTTGTGTTCACTTAAATCTAATATTAATGAAGTTGGACAAATTCCTAATTTGTATAGCCTTTGGACAGTTTGGAGAAAGCAAAATCTCTCGAACATAGTTAGAATTGAGCGAGCGGGGTATTTCTATTATGACAGTCATATGAATGATTTGTCGTGAAACAAAATACAAGAAATTTTCAACATAAGAGTCTTTAGTCGCTTGAATTATTTGATAAATTTTATTCTTTTGCTTCCATTTGGTAGGTTCTTTACCCCAAAACAGTGGAGACAATTTTTTCAAAGGATATGAGATTGAGGAGTAACAGAAAGGAATGCATTGAAGGTCCCGACTGCTCATACTATGGAGGCAGCAAAGGAAGATAGAGAATCAGATGTCACAAGCAGGGTGGAAATATCTTAAACCTGTCAATTAATTACATGGAGTATATGGGGTGTAAATGTTGTAAACTAATTGTAAACAAAAAGAAAAATAATCCTTAGTTCTCATAAGCCTGTCAATTTAGGTTCTGCCCTATTTGATGATTATGTTGCAGATATACAAGTTCAATCTAAATTATAAGTCATTCCTTAGTTCGATTGTTGGAGCTTTCTTTAGTTGATTAATTGTAAGCTAAATTGCTGTAAAAATTATAAGCTAAATGTTGTAAATTAATTGTTTTGCCACCCCCTATTATCTTGACAGGTTTATGAAGCAATGAGAAAAATATCCATGTATTTCAGAAGTTACAACATTTGCACCCCCAATACTCCTTGCTCGATGCCTGATACCCCATGTATTGTAAATTAAGCAAACATAATTAATTGTAAGGAGAAAAATAAGCAAGGAGAAACATTAGCAAGCAAGGAGTATTGTAAATAAGTAAGGAGAAAAATAAGAAAGCATGGTGTAAATGTCTTAAACCTGTCAATTAATTACATGGAGTATAAGGGGTGTAAATGTTATAACTGATTGTAAACAAAACGAAAAATAATCCTTAGTTCTCATAAACCTATCAATTTGGTCTCTGCCCTATTTGATGATTATGTTGCAGATATACATGTTCAATCCAAATTATAAGTCATTCCTATGTTCAATCCAAATTATAAGTCATTCCTATGTTCAATCCAAATTATAAGTCATTCCTTAGTTCGATTGTTGGAGCTTTCTTTAGTTGATTAATTGTAAGCTAAATTGCTATAAAATTATAAGCTAAATCCGTCTCTTTTGATACTCTTTTCTATAACATACACCTATCTGTCTTTGTAAACTATAATTGCAAGGGTTTCAGTTTAATTTTTTAATTGCATCGGTTGAAAAAATGTTGAAATGACGAGGAATTTTGGAAACACCTACTGCAGCATTAAGTTATCTGTAAACTAAGCCTCATCAAATTCACATTATAGTTCATTGGAAACTATGATTGCAAGGGTGAAAAAAATTATACGAGACGGGTGAAAAAAATAATAAGAGAAGGGAAAACAATTAGTTTTGACGACAGGGTGCTAGCAATTAGTTTATGGTGCTAAGATTCACAATGAATATTATGTAGGATTTTGAATTGTGATGATATGATTCCAAGATTTCTTCATTATTTTGTACTTCAGTGGATGCTGACTATTATTTGATTAACAATAATTTTAATTGTTGGTGAGAAGGGGTTCTTTGTATTTGGCATAACAACATTGCAGTGGCTATCAAATCCTTATTCAAGCATGCCAGGAAGTAATCTGTGTATATATCTTTTCCAGTTCATAACGTTAAACAGATATTGACATGCAGATTAAAGTCAGAAAAGCACGTGCTGGATTTTCAAGTTTTACTGTGCTTTTCCTTAATCGTGTCGTTGCAAATGTGGATAATTTCAAGATGATTACCCTTGAACCATCCAACTTGGACCATATTATTGGATTTACTTCAGTTCAACTCTTGAAGTTAGCAAAGGAGAGTACAAATTACATACCTTCTTATATGAATTTTTAGCAAAATTAAGTCTCAGGGTAAGTAAAAATCCTATTATTGGAGGTTCAATAATTTATGTAAAATCAGAGTATACTCTTTTAATATGCTGCATTAGACATTCAGGAAGTCCATGGGAAAGCAAAGCCTCTGGGGAGAGTGGTGGTGTAGATATTGACAATTATACAATTTGTGGATCTAATGCTGAAACCTGTGCAAAAGTAATACATGTCAAAGAGTGTCACCTGGAATTTTATGCATAATGTGAGTATGATAATTTTGTGCTTTTCTTCATAAACATTTATGTTTATTTTATGATGTTTTCTTAATGTTTTAAGTCCACAAAATGTTGAATCTATGTTGAAACCTGTGCAAAAGTAATACATGTCAAAGAGTGTCACCTGGAATTTTATGAATCATGTGAGTATGATAATTTTGTGCTTTTCTTCATAAACATTTATGTTTATTTTATGATGTTTTCTCAATGTTTTAAGTCCACAAAATGTTGAAACATATTGCATTGTTTGGAAGGGAGACTGATTGGTCCATGCAAAAAAACTAGAAGGAAAAGGCCATTTTTGTCATATGAACTTCTAGCGATTGAAACAATAAGAGCTTTTCAGGATCACAAAATATGACAGAATCGATCAGTGTGTTATATGTTTTATGAAACAAAAAGTCCCAGACTTAGCATGTTATAAGATATGAGATTTATAAATTGCTAATGAATACATTCACATGGTGCCGCAAAACTAAAACCAGTGGTCCCAACTAAGAATAACTAAGAACAAAAAATAATAATAGATTCTTCAACCTTTGTGGCCAAACATCACCTTAAAACAAATTTCAAAGCTAATAATTAATTTGTTAAGCCTATATAAGATTGAATATACGAGCAAAATGATTCATTCCATATCTATATTTTGACAGACATCTATATATACCACAGGCATATACACTGATGACAATATGTGATATTCAGCTAATCGCATGATTTATACGAACATGTCATCACGGTTGTATCTTTAAGCCAATTTAGTTGTTTCTGAAAACAACCGGCAATGACTGTTATATCTATATATCTTTGATCATTTTGACATTGCTAATATTGTACTAATTCTGTCCGGCATTCTTCATGAACATGAGCGATTCCGCCATCAGAATCAAAGCTTCCATCGTTTCAACTCTTCATCCATCCCTCACCCAATCGAACTTGGTCAAAAGCTAGGGCATGGTCTGCTCGGCTGCGGCCAACTCAGCAGAGAACGAAGTAAGCCCCTAATATTATTTTTGGGTGCATTTTGAGGTTACCCAAATGATTAATTAACATGAATTTCCAATCTTTAGGTTATTGAACTACGAGCAAAAGTAACGAAAAAGTGTTTCTTTGATGTTGAAATTGGGAGATAGCCTGTGGACAGCATTGTGATGGGTTATGACTATGACCGGGTCTGCTCGGCTGCGTCCAACTCAGCAGAGAACGAAGTAAGCCTCCAATATTATTTTTTGATGCATTGTGAGGTTACCCAAATGATTAATTAACATGAATTTGCAATCTGTAGGTTATTGAACTGAAAGAAAAAGTAACAAAAAGTGTTTATTTGAAGTCGAAATTGGGAGAGAGGCTCTGGGCAGGATTATGAGTGGGTAGGATTGTGATCGGGTCTGCTCGGGTGTGGCCAACTCAGCGATGAAAGAAGTAAGCACATAATATTATTTTTTGGTGCATTGTGATTGGGTCTGCTTGGCCGTGGGTAATTTCAATCTTTTCCTTTTTGATTGTTCCGTTCAATTCTTGATGGAAACATACAATACGACTCCATGATTGAATTGTATGTCCATGGTCTCTTATCAAGGTTTATAGTGCATGCTAGGATCTCTCCCAATGTTTTCTTTTATCAAGTTTACTGTTTGATGTACTCTTAAATAGGCATTTTGCTTGATGTATGAGGGGTTCTTGATGTACCCTTAATTTTTTTACTACTATTGTTTTTGTATCAGCTATTTGCATTAAACTTTGCGCATTTAGGGATGCATCTGCTGAATTCATGATTATACAAATCCATTTTGGATGTTGATTATGACTCCTATGCATCCTCTTGATATAATTAGTAAATAAAGGCAGTTATTTGTGCCTCTATTCTATAAGAGTGACATTGTTACAATTTGCACAGATTATTTGTAATCATGTTAGCAACTAAATTACTAATCATTCCAATTATTATCAATAGAATAGATTTTGTTTTCCATCATGTTGCTTATAAATTTGTATCAACAACAACAGCTTAAATTGCAATTATAAATTTAGTTGTTTACTCTTTTCTTTGCACAATTTTGACATGTTAGCATCTTTGGCCATTATACAATTAGTTTTCACTTAAAATCTCAGCTTACGGTGTATATGCATTTTGACATGTTGTTTGGATTAATTAATTTAGTTGTTTGCTCTTTTTTTGTGCAATTTTGACAGGTTAGCATCTTTGGCCATTATAAATTTAGTTTTCACTTAAAATTTTACGTTGGGGGGATTCAACAGTAACTACTAAAAATGGCCATTATAAATTTAGTTGTTGTCTCCATTCTTTGTGCAATTTTGACGTGTTAGCATCTTTGGCCATTATACCTTTAGTTTTCACTTAAACTTTCAGCTTGCACTTTGACAGGTTATTTGGATTAATAAATTTTGTTGTTTGCTGTTTTCTTTGCATATGCATTTTTTTGTATATGCATTTTGTTGACAGGTTGCTGTGTATATGCATTTTGTTGTCTGGATTACAATGGTGTCAGGTAATGTGCATTTTTTCTTCTTTTAACACTGAAATAATCTTCCCATGTATTGTTTACCCATGTCATTATTATTCAGGAGTACACTCCATGTTGGAAGACTATTTGTTATCAAAAGGTATTACCCTTTTTAGAGTTTAGCCTGGAAGCTGGCGAAATTTGGTGGAAAATTTCTGATTATCAATATCCTGGATGCTAGAGATAATGTGCATCATGTAAGCTGGAGATAACATTGAAGCTGAAGATAATGTGCATTTTGTATTTGTGTATGTGTATGTATATCAGGTATGTGTTTGATAGTTTGTGCATTTTCCTGCACTAGAGGTATGTGCACTTGAGGTATGTGCATTTTGCACTGAAGACATCTAATATTTGGTGTAATTGAAGCATGAAGCATGAAGCAACCTGGATACTTGGTTATAGTGGAAATTCGTTGTCATTGTAATAACCTGAAGCTTGAAGCAACTTAGATTCTTTGGCTATGGTGGGAAGCTTGAAGCTTGAAGCAACATGTTGCAACCTAGAAGCTTGAAGCAACCTGTAGCAACCTGAAAGCTGGGCTATAGTGAGAATTTGTTCTTGGATACTTGGCTATAATGGGAAGCTTAAACCAACTTGGATACTTGGTGACATTGAAGCTTCACCCAATATGTTGAAGAATTTGTCATGTTTGATATTGGGAATTTTCTAAGAATCTGGTGTATATGTTGAACAATTTTGTATAAGTCTGTTTAAGAATATATTGAACAATCTATAGAAGAATTAGTTTGGAATCTATACATATTTTGTTTGGATTGTGTATTTTTTGTTTGCAACAATCAGATCTTATAACAGATATATATGAAACTACAGTTTGACGTATATACATCTTGATACAAGTCATTAGAACCACTTGGTAGCAACATAACCTGTGTATTCATCTAAAACTAGCACCCCAACCAGGGAAAAAATTTATATCACATCTAATAGATAATTTTTATATCACATCTATAAAAAATTTGTACATCACTTTACACATTTTCTTTTTCTCCGGTAATAAATAGTCCATTATACAAGAAATCACAAGTTTGAGATTCTGGTTTGTACAAGTTTAGATTCTTTGCAGTTTGACATTTTCAACTTCCATCTTGCTTTCCATACTAACATTGCTGTCAAAACAACTAAAAATTATGATAAATTTCCTACATAAGTTCAAATTCCTGGCAGTTTGACATTGCCAACTTCCAGCTTGCTTTTTACGGATATATTACTTCCATATAAACTAAAACACATGATAAATTTCCAGCATTGCTTCCAGCTTCCAGCTTCCATACAAACATTGCTATCAGACAGATAGTGCTTCCAACTTCCATACACAACAACGTGCAATGTATTGCTCCCAACATTTGCTCTGTATCACTCCCACACAAAATCTTCCATGCGTATGTAGCTTGCAATGTTTTCAAGATGGATTTCAAGCTCCAAGACAACATGCTAAATAACAATTATTGCGCTTTAATTCTTACTATTCGTTTAAACTTAGGGGATTGCAGATTTTGAGGGAGAAATATTTTAAATGACCCATGTCCTTATGGGACATGTTAAATCTGGAGAGAACTAAATTTTGATGAGAATTAATATTTTTGGGGAAAAACTAAATTCTCTAGAAGGAACTAAATTTTGGGAAAGCAAGCAAAATCGTCGTCGACGACTATGCTATTTCTGTCCAGTACTTCTCCAGTACGTACAAAATTTAATGATGTTTCTCCTATTGTTTCCTCTGCTGGGGAAATCAGGAGGGGAGAAGTAGCTGGTCTGAGCTCAGCATCCTGTGGAGGGATAATCTTAGTATCGCCAGGAGTCTTCCTCTTTCGAGGAACTTTATATTTTGAACCTGGTGGGCGTCCTCTTTTCATTTGAGGTACAACCAATTCTGCTGCCGGTGGGCTGCATCCATCTATGGGGATGTCAATCCTAGCTGGCGTATTGGCAGCAGGGACGTGTGAACGGACAATCTTCTGGTTGTCCGTGAATTTATCCGGTAAAAGATGTACTATATTCTGGATGTGAAGGATCTTCAGGATCTCATCTTCACACAGATTAGTATGCGGATCATATAAGGACAAAGACTTCTGGTCCCAACTAATGGTCTCAGAAGCTTCTGGCTTCTTAGACTGTGTGCCCAGTTTTGGAAAAAATTTCTCATTAAATTCACAGTCTGCAAAACGTGCCTTGAATGCGTCACCTGTCAGGGGTTCAAGGTATCTGATAATAGAGGGCGAATCAAACCCAATATATATACCTAGACGACGCTGAGGACCCATTTTGGTCCTCTGCGGTGGTGCTATTGGGACATATACCGCACAACCAAACACTCTCAAATGAGAGATATCCGGAGGTGCGCCGTATGCTAGTTGCATCGGGGATAAAGTGTGACCTCCAGAGGGTCTTATCCTAATAAGTGATGCGGCATGTAAAATAGCATGCCCCCAAGCATCCACAGGCAACTGGGATTACATATGCAATGGACGTGCAATCCATTGGAGTCTCTTTATAAGAGCCTCAGCTAATCCGTTTTGGGTTTGAACATGTGCTACCGGATGTTCAACTTCAATACCCGTTGCCCGGCAATAGTCTTCGAAGACTTGTGAAGTAAATTCTCCCGCATTATCAAGACGTAGTTTCTTGATATGGTTATCGGGGAAATGAGCACGCAACCTTATTATTTGTGCCAATAGCTTTGGAAAAGCTAGGTTGCGGGTGGACAAGAGGCACACATAAGACCATTTGGTTGATGCATCAATCAGTACCATGAAGTACCGAAATGGGCCACTTGCGGGGTGAATAGGCCCGCAAATGTCACCATGAATTCTCTCAAGGAAGCCATGAGACTCTAATCCCACTTTCAGGAGGGATGGTCTCGTTATTAGTTTTCCCTTAAAACAAGGGAGACATGGAAATTCACCCTTTTGAAGAATCTTCAGGTTCTTCAATTTGTGTCCACGGGATTCAGTGATGATGTGGCGCATCATTGCTGTTCCAGGGTGACCAAGTCTATTGTGCCAGAGTTGGAATTCTGGTAGTGATTGGCACGTCTGGTGTTCAATCATATTGGCTTTTACTGGTTGAATGTATGTTTGGTATAGACCCGACGGGAGTCCCTTGAATCGCTCGCAGATGATCTTCCGGTCATCTTTTTGACGAGTTACAATTAGATATTCAACCTTATTTTTATCCCTGGTCTCTAAGTGATATCCGTTTAAACGGAAATCCTTGAAACTTACGAGATTTCTGTTTGATATAGGAGAGAATAATGCATTATTAATTTGAAGTCTTGTGTTATTTGGGAGCAATATAATTGCTTCACCAGTTCCTTCGATTATTTGGGACAGTCCTGAAATTGTGATAACAGGACCGTCATATTTGTTTAAGCTATTAAAATAGCAATGATCGCGAAGGATTGTGTGCGTCGAGGCACTGTCCACTAGGCACTCAGACATCATCTATATAAGCCAAAAAAAAATTTTATTTGAGGGAAAATGTAGACAACATTCATAAATAAAAGTCCGCACTAAAGCAAATAACAGATGAAGATACATCGAATTCTAAATGCATAGATAAATGATGATGCTCAATCTAGCAGATCGTCGTTCTCGAAGTCTTTAGCAGTAAAGACTGTTGGCGGCTGTACACATGCCAAGTTTGTTTCAGGTCGAGACTTCTGGCTCGCCTGATATAGATCCTGTAGGTGGCGAGGAGTTCGGCAGTTTCTGGACCAATGGCCAGTCATGCCGCATCTATGGCATTTGTCCTCCCAGGTCTTCTTTGGAAGTGACACATGCTTGGTGTCCTTTCGCTTCCAAGTGAAGTTTCTTTTCTCTTTATTGTTTTTGTTTGTCTGGGGAGCTGCACCTCTTGGTTGCTTCATTACCGCTTTCCCTTTAGTATTTTTAGTCTTCCTCTTGTTTTTCCACTTCTGGGGAGAAACGTGGTGGGCTTCAGGGATAGGGGCAGTGCCAGCTGGACGTAAGTTATGAGTTGCTAGCAGTAAATCTCGATTCTGCTCTGCTCTAAGTAGGCATGAGATCAGATCGGAGAATCTCGTGAAGTTGCGTTCACGATACTGCTGCATGAGGATTGCATCTTTCTCGTGAAACGAGTTAAATGTTTTTTCCAACATGCGCTGTTCTGTCACTTCTTCACCGCACAACTTCAGGCGTGAGGTGATGTTATGAAGTGCAGAATTATACTCAGCGACGGACTTATAGTCCTGAAGTCTGAGGTTTCCCACTCATAACTGGCACGGGGTAATATAACATCAATTTGATGTTTATACCGTGCTTCCAGTGCTGTCCACAGGTCCTTCGGGTCCTCAACCGTTAAGTATTCGGCCTTTAAGGTCCGATCTATATGCTTCCTAATGTAGATTATGGCTTTCGCCTTATCTACATCGGATACAGTGGTTGTGGGGCTGCTGCTAGCTGTAACAGAAGCTTCGGCCGCTGCTGGGGCCGAGGAAGGAGCCAAAATGGACCCAAGTATGGCCATTGAACGCAAGTGGAACTTCAGGTCCACTCGCCAACTCAGATAATTTGTCCCTGCAGAATCGAGGACCTCGAAATCGACGCTTGCCAATTTTGCCATTTATCTACGTATTTTAAAATGAGCATGAATTAATTAAAATTCAAAAATTCATGCATAGAGAAAAAAAACAAGTAAAAATGCGGGGATCGGCCAGATACCCAAAATAGTACACAGTCCAAAGTTCGTTTAAAGTCCATAATAGAAAAAAAAAATACAACTTTGGAAACCCAAACTGAACTGGGTCCCTATATCTCCGTCTTCATATGCTGTTGCATCGAGCTTTGGCTTACACAGTCATGAATCGACTCCTTGCGGTCCAGCGGACGCGGCCAGGGAATTGACTAAGCCAGGACCACTTGTTACCCAGTCAAGCTAGGTTGGTCCAGCAAACTTAGCCAAGCACATTGACCGACATCATGATCCATTGAAGGAGTTTTCATCAATTCTATGTGCTGTTGCATCGAGCTTTGGCTTTAAAATACAAATTTCCTCACTTACAAATTCTCTCAAAAGAAAATAAAAGTGCAAGGAAAGTAAATAGGTATACAATGGCCGATCCTGAAAAACACATTTTTACTTATTTAAACATCCACGCAGTTCTAAATATGCTACAGGCATAAAAATAAACAACCACGCATATATCTCAAGCATAACATATGGTAAAGGAAACTAGAAAATATGATTATCTCGTAGACCACGTGGAAACGTCATACACCGTTAGGTTAGTTGACTAACGGCAGAGCGGTCTCAGGATCTTTAAGATAATTATATTTTGAAAAATCTTAATATTCCATAAATAATTAATAATGCAAGAGTGATGTTTAACATAATTTTAGCAATATGACAAATTGGGCGTCAGGCCCATAACAAGAAATTAAAATAAATTAATATTTTCATTGGAGCTGCAGGCCCATAAGTAAAATATTAATCATTTTAATAAGCAATTTTATTAACTTGGCTTCTAGCCCAATAAGCCAAATTAATTTAGTATTAATCTTTGGGCTTCAGGCCCAGTTGCAAAATTTTAATTGACATATAAAATTTGCAATTGGATTAAATGGGCTTCTGGCCCAATTTGGAAAACCAAAATAATAATTAATCGGAATGGGATTGCAGGCCCATAAAACATACAGATAGTATGATTTATTAAATATAATAGCATATAGCTCATTGCATTTTTCATTGTCAGTTTTATCTCCTTCTTCAATTATTATTATTATTATTATTTTTCAAATTTGACGTTGCTGCCTTGATTTTGCACACAGTAAGTAAGATGCATATGCAAGGTCATGCTTAATTGCTAGTGTTAATGCACTGTATGCAAACTAGCACATATTGCTAGAATTTTAGGTCCAACAAGACAAAAGCTTTGAATTTAGCATGCCATTTAGAGGGGTTCGATGAATTTGGCTAGGCCCCACGCCATTCAAAATGGTGACAAGTGATAACATCTTAGGCATTTGCATCTTCAGATTTCCCGGCCACAAATTTCTTTTTTTTTTAAATTTTTGTTATTAATCAGATTTATACAAGACTTTAAGATAAGCTTTGTAAAATCATGTTTATCAATATATTGTAATTTTCTACGGGATCAAAAAGTATTACCTCTAGATTAAAAAATCTAGGGACGATCGTAAAAACAGAAAATCCGTAGAAAGAGAAATCCACGCTCCTAATACGCCAAAACGGATCGCCGCAACGGAGAGCCGCAAAGGTACGCCGCAACAATAGATTCCTTCTCGCGTAGGGGATGGATTTTTGAGGGGAGACGGGATGAAAAGCTCAAAGAATTTTAGAGCAAACGAGCTGATAACGTGTTGTATGATAATGAACTCAAGAGAGAGAGAGAGAGAGAGAATTTCATTGCTAAGAATAAGTCACCATGGCTAAGAGCCATGGTGCTCTATTTATATATCTCATAGTGGGGAGGCCAAAAGCCTCTAGGAGACCAAGGGTCCCCATTACTCTAAGTAATGGGGGCCTAATGAATGGGTAATGAAGGAGGGGAGGCCAAAGGCCTCCCTCATTCATAACAGGGGGGACCAAATAATAATTATTGCATTTTAATTTATTATTCATTTAAAATTAGGGGTTTCAAGATTTTGAGGGATAAATATTTTAAATGAACCGTGCCCTTAGGGCACGGGCCTGCGTAGAATTTGTTGTTCCGCGCCGAAGGCGCCTGCGGCAATTTTTACACTATTTTGGTGTTCCGCGTCGAAGGCGCCCACGCCGAATTTGTTGTTCCGCATCGAAGGCGCCCACGCCGAATTTGTTGTTCTCTGTCGAAGGCGCCTACATCGAATTTGTTGTTTCGCGTCGACGGCGCCCACGCCGTTAAATATTTTTACACTATGTTGTTCTTTTAAATTTTGTCTGTGGAAATAATTTTTTTGGGAACAAAGATTTCGCGAGGGAAAATCTTAAATGAACCGTGCCCGCGGGCACGGGTTATGACTAGTATATATATATATATATATATATATATATGTGTGTGTGTGTGTGTGTGTGTATTAGGGTATGTCTATTGTTGTGTATTGCGTAGTGTATTGTGTACATCTATATGTGTAGTGATATTTATTAAGTGATGTATAAGGTATTAGGTAGTATGTAAAATGATTGTATGATTTGAGCATTACTTGATTAAACATGCGTGTACTTATGTGTTAGTATTGGTAGGGTATTTATACGACATGTAATACTATATGATTGAGTATTATGGTTGTATATGTACTAGGAAAAGCCGGTGCACTTCGTGCACGCCGCGGAGAAATTCGTACGAAAAGGATGCAGTGTACACGCACAACCGAAAAGAAAAGAGAAGTGTGGATGTGTCTGTCAGTAGAGCCAGATTAAAAAGACCACACAAAAAACAAAACCCAAAGTCCAAAAACCCAAAGCCCAAAAGAAAGCCCAAACCCCCGAAGCTGACTGGACTGCTGACTGGGTGGGGCAATGTGACGTTTGTCCCAGTCAGCTTGTGACTGGGGCAAACGTCACATCACCAACCCTCAATTGTATAATAGATGGTGGTTTATGATGTATTAATAATGATGTGGGTGAAATTACGTATTAAAAATAGGTTATATGTATAGATAAAAGAATACTTGGTGTGTGACATTATTGTATTTAATTGGTAATGTATATGTGTATAGTGAAGTGTTAATAATTGTCTTAACTATAATATTAGTGTAAATGTATGGTATATTATAGCTTGTGTAAATTGTGTGGTGTTATAGTTACGGTATAAAGCTTACACTATAATATGAATTAGTGATGTGCGTAGGTGTGTTGTTATTATTATTAGCACGGTTATTGATTGTATTACTAATAGTGATACTATTATTGTCTTATTATTATTAGTGTTTATTACGTTTTTGAGTATTTACACGTGAATGAGTAGTTGATATTATTAGCAGTGTGCATATATCGAAAGAGGATATACATGAGTGCTATGCTTATCTATTTTTTCCGCACCATAGTTGTTAGAGATTCCAAGGGCAGAATCGTTCTTAAGGTGGGTAGGATGTAACGACCACTTTTCGACCGTGCGTATTTTAGCGCGTATTGTTGTTTTGTGTGCATCGTTTTCGTATTTGATTTTGATTATTGTTCTCCTAGCTCAGACGCGCGACCGAACCCCGTTTTCACGGCCCTCTCGGAGGCGCGGTTGCCTCGGTTTTTTTCGTTTACAATTTTTGGACGTTGAGGGACCAATCTGTTGAACTCATTCCTACTTTTAAAAAAATATTTTTAAAAAAAATTGTTTTAATTCAAAAGGCTGTACATTTTTAAAGGAAACCTATCATTGTTAATTTCCTTAAACCTAAACTTTGCTAACTTTTACCTAATTTAATACTGTGAGATTTTTTTAAAGGAAATAAAATCAAATCTTAAATAATGTTTTAAAACAAATCAAACCTTTAAGAATCCTTCTTCGATTATTTTTCTTACCGTTGTGAACTAAATCCCCCTTACATCTGCACATATCTTTCCCCTCATCCCAACAACCCAGGGAACTTCTCCCACGTACAGACCCCTTCCCTCTCTCTCCACATCTTACTGCCACGCCCCACATGATCTCATTTCCCCTACTCGATATAATTGAAACCTAGGTCTATGAAAACTACAGCAACTCCAGGGCTTCATTGTTTTTAAAACCCAAACAATTCCCAAGCTTCACGTGCTACTCTCTAGCCTATTCTAAGAAAAACCCAGGCCGAAATCATCTTCCCCCTGCCAACCTACAGGACCCTACACTCCCCCTCTTCAGCCGCAAAACACAAACCCTAAACTGGGTTCCTCTTCCGCAGCTGCCCCTTGCACCCAAGCTCGCGCGCATTCCCTTCTTCCCTTCGACCTGCAACATCTGCATGCCCAGCCATCTCCTTCCGTGCGCCACAGCTCCGGTCATCTCCGGCCAGCCCGTGCCCAGGCTTGGACAGCTACCCAGCACACCCAGGCCGTGCGCCACGTCCGGCCATTCCCCAGGCACCGGCCTCTCCTCCCAACTCCTCTGCGCGCACGCTCAGCCCACCTGCAACTCTCCGCCACCTGCAACTCTCCCAAGTATGCTCCTTTCTGTGGTTTGTGAAGAGATGAATGGCCCCTGGCATTGGGCCCTGGGCGTCCGTCCTCGGTGCCCTAGGTCAGGGGCCGGGCATGGCTACCGTCTCTGAAGATGCATATGAAATGGAGGAGTGCAAGCTGATGCTGTCGTCTCCCAAGTATGCTCCTTTCCGTGGTTTGCGAAGAGAAAAATGCCCCCACTGGCCTTGGGTCCCTGGATGGTTGCTCTGGGTTCCCTAGGTTGGCCGGGCATGGCTACCGTCCCTCTAAGGCACAAACACTCCCTCATGTACTTTTCGATCTCTTGGCTCGCAGCTTGAAGAAATATGCAGGAGGACAGGGACATATATGATCTGCTTCATCCACATTCAGATTTAGCCAATTTGGCTGCGAGCCAAGAGATCGAAAAGTACAGGATGGAGTGTTTGTGCCTCAAAGGGATGGTAGCCATGCCCGGTCAACCTAGGGCACCCAGAGCAACCATCCAGGGACCCAAGGCCAGGGGGCCCTCTTCTCTTCGCAAACCACGGTAAGGAGCATACTTGGGAGATGACAGCATCAGCTTGCACTCCTCCATTTCATATGCATCTTCAGAGACGGTAGCCATGCCTAGGGCACCCATGGCAGTCACGGTCAATTTATAGCGGAATTGGAACTTCAAAATGAAGAGTATAATAAGTCAGTTATCCTACAGTAATGCAAGGGATCTCGGAAATCAACATTTATTTACTCAATGTGTAAAACACGTAATCCCAACGCGAAAAACGCGTAATCCCACGTATTTTAGCATGTGGTGAAAAAGAGGTAAATTACTCTCCTCGCAAAACAAGGAAACTGAACGGTTTTGCGCTGTGAACAAAATTGATGCCATTAAGAAAATTACTCTCTATGAAAAACGCGTAAAATTCTTTAATTTCCAGTGCAAAACAAACAAGATTGGGAAATTGCTCAACGGGTTATAAATATGGTCAGAGATGCGTATTATTACTAAGCAAATTTCACCATTACCTAACTATCAAATTTTTACCGTTGTGCGCGTGGAGTAATTGGGTCCACTGTAACCGTTTTTACCCGACGCGCACAACAGGGTATAAATTTACCAGTTGTGCGCGTTGATTAAGATTACTTCAAACTAAAGTCTTTTAACCCACGTGCACAATGGGTTGTGCGCTATGAACAATAATACTCACATCTGACTTTTTTTATTACCGCGCGCGACGTGTATTATGTAGCACGTTGTGCGCGACGAATAAATTTTACTCGTAGCAAAGTTTTTACCAGACGCGCACAACGGTCTAAATGGGGAGAAATTTTACATTCCGTTGTGCGCGTAGAGTAATTGGGTCCAAGGTACGCATTTTTACCCGACGCGCACAAAGGGGTATAATTTTTAACCGTTGTGCGCGCGGATTAATTTTACTTCAAACTAAAGTCTTTTAACCCACGCACACAACGGGTTATACACTGTGAACAATAATACTCCCCTCTAACCTTTTTATTACCGCGCACGACGTGCTATTATGTAGCACATTATGCGCGACGAGTAAATTTTACTCGTAGCAAAGTTTTTATCCGACGCACACAACGGTCCAAATGGGGAGAAAGTACATGCCGTTGTGCGTGTGGAGTAATTGGGTCCACTATAAACGTTTTTACTCGACGTGCACAACGGGCATAATTTTACCCGTTGTGTGCGCAGATAAATATTACTTCAAACTAAGTCTTGTAACCCCGTGCACAATGGTTGGGTTTTTATTACAGTGCACGACGCGTTATAATGTAACACGTTGTGCCCGACGATTACATTTTACTCGGAGCAAAGTTTTTCCCATACGCGCATAACCTTCCAAATCAGTAGAAATTTTACATGTCGTTGTGCGCGGGGAGTAATTTGATCCACTGGAACCGTTCTTACCCGACGCGCACAATGGGCATTGTGTGCGTGGATAAATATTACTTCAAACTAAGTATTTTAACCCCGTGCACAACGGTTGTGTTTTTATTACCGCGCACGATACGTAATAATGTAGCACGTTGTGCGCGACGATTACATTTTACTCATAGCAAAGTTTTTTCCCGATGTGCTCAACCTTCCAAATAGGAAGAAGTTTTACATGCCATTGTGCACGGGGAGTAATTTAATCATCTGGAACCGTTCTTACCCGACACGCACAACGGGCATAACTTTACCCGTTGTGCGTGCGGATGAATATTACTTCAAACTAAGTCTTTTCACCCCTGCGCACAACGGTTGTATTTTTATTACCGCGCACAACGCGTTATAATGTAGCAGGTTGTGCGTGATGATTAAATTTTACGCGTAGCAAAATTTTTACCCGACGCGCACAACCTTCCAAATCGGGAGAAATTTTACATGCCGTTGTGCGCGGGGAGTAATTTAATCCACTGGAACAGTTTTAACCCGACGCGCACAACGGTCATAATTTTACCCGTTGTGCGCGCGGATGAATATTACTTCAAACTAAGTCTTTTAACCCCCGCGCACAACGGTTGTGTTTTTATTACCATGCACGACGCGTTCTAATGTAGCACGTTGTACGCGACGATTACATTTTACTCGGAGTAAGGTTTTTTCCAGATGCGCAAAACCTTCTAAATCGGGAGAAATTTTACATGTCGTTGTGCGCGGGGAGTAATTTAATCCACAGGAACCACCGTTATAACCCGAAGCGCACAACTGGCATAATTTTACCCGTGGTGCACACAGATGAATATTACTTCAAACTAAGTCTTTTAACACACGCGCATAACAGTTGTGTTTTTATTACCGCGCACGACGTCTTCTAATGTAGCACGTTGTGCACGACGATTACATTTTACTCGTAGCAAAGTTTTTCCCCGACGCGCACAACCTTCCAGATCGGGAGAAATTTTACGTGCCGTTGTGCGCGGGGAGTAATTTAATCCACTGGAACCGTTTTCACCCAACGCGTACAACGGGCATAATTTTACCCGTTGTGCGCGGGGAGTAATTTAATCAACTGGAACCATTCTTACCCGATGTGCACAACAGGCATATTTTTATCCGTTGTGCGCGCGGATGAATATACTTCAAACTAAGTCTTTTCACCCCCGTGCACAACCTTCCAAATCCGGAGAAATTTTACATGTCGTTGTGCGCGGGGAGTAATTTAATCCACTAGAACAATTTTAACCTGACGGCACAACGGGCATAATTTTACCCGTTGTGCGCGCGGATGAATATTACTTCAAACTAAGTCTTTTAACCCCCGCGCACAACGTTTGTGTTTTTATTACCGCGCACGACGCGTTCTAAAGTAGCACGTTGTACGCGACGATTACATTTTACTCGGAGTAAGGTTTTTTCTAGATGCGCAAAACCTTCTAAATCGGGAGAAATTTTACATGCCGTTGTGCGCGGGGAGTAGTTTAATCCACAGGAACCGTTATAACCCGAAGCGCACAACTGGCATAATTTTACCCGTGGTGCACACAGATGAATATTACTTCAAACTAAGTCTTTTAACCCACGCGCATAACGGTTGTGTTTTTATTACCGCAGACGACACGTTCTAATGTAGCACGTTGTGCGCGCCGATTACATTTTACTCGTAGCAAAGTTTTTTCCCGACGCGCACAACCTTCCAAATCGGGAGACATTTTACATGCCGTTGTGCTCGTGGAGTAATTTAATCCACTGGAACCGTTTTAACCCGATGCGCACAACGTGCATAATTTTACCTGTTGTACGTGCAGATGAATATTAATTCAAACTAAGTCTTTTAACCCCCGCGCACAACGGTTGTGTTTTAATTACCGCTCACGACGCGTTATAATGTATCACGTTGTGCGCGACGATTACATTTTACTCGTAGCAAAGTTTTTACCCGATGTGTACAACCTTCCAAATCGGGAGAAATTTTACATGCCATTGTGCGCGGGGAGTAATTTAATCCACTGGAACAGTTCTAACCCGACACGCACAACGTGCATAATTTTAACCGTTATGCGCGCGGATGAATATTATTTCAAACTAAGTCTTTTAACCCTCACGCATAACGGTTGTGTTTTTATTACCATGCACGACGCGTTCTATTGTAGCACGTTGTGCGCGACGATTACATTTTACTCGGAGTAAGGTTTTTTCCTGACGCGCAAAACCTTCCAAATCGGGAGAAATTTTACATGCCGTTGTGCGCGGGGAGTAATTTAATCCACTGGAACCGTTATAACCCGAAGCGCACAACTGGCATAATTTTACCCGTGGTGCACGCAGATGAATATTACTTCAAACTAAGTCTTTTAACCCACGCGTATAACAGTTGTGTTTTTATTACCGCGCACGACGTCTTCTAATGTAGCACGTTGTGCACGACGATTACATTTTACTCGTAGCAAAGTTTTTTCCCGACGCGCACAACCTTCCAGATCGGGAGAAATTTTACGTGCCGTTGTGCGCGGGGAGTAATTTAATCCACTGCAACCATTTTCACCCGACGCGTACAACGGGAATAAGTTTACCCATTTTGCGCGTGGATGAATATTACTTCAAACTAAGTCTTTTAACCCCCGCGCACAACGGTTGTGTTTTTATTACCGTGCACGACGCGTTCGAATGTAGCACATTGTGCACGACGATTACATTTTACTCTTAGCAAAGTTTTCCCCCGACGCGCACAACCTTCCAAATCGGGAGAAATTTTACATGCCGTTGTGCGCGGGGAGTAATTTAATCCACTGGAACCGTTTTCGCCCGACGCGCAAAACGGGCATAATTTTACCCGTTGTGCGCGCAGATGAATATTACTTCAAACTAAGTCTTTTAATCCCCGCGCACAACGATTGTGTTTTTATTACCACGTACGACGCGTTATAATGTAGTACGTTGTGCGCGACGATTCCATTTTGCTCGTAGCAAAGGTTTTTCCCCGACGTGCACAACCTTCCAAATCGAGAGAAATTTTACATGCAGTTGTGCGCGGGGAGTAATTTAATCCACTGGAACCGTTTTTACCCGACGCGCACAACATGCATAATTTTACCCGTTGTGCACGCGGATGAATATTACTTCAAACTAAGTCTTTTAACCCCGCGCACAACGGTTGTGTTTTTATTACCGCGTACAACGTGTTATAATGTAGCACGTTGTGCGCGAAGATTCCGTTTTACTCGTAGCAAAGTTTTTCCCCGGCGTGCACAACCTTCCAAATCGGGAGAAATTTTACATGCCGTTGTGCGCGGGGAGTAATTTAATCTACTGGAACCGTTCTTACCCGACGCACACAATGGGCATAATTTTACCCGTTGTGCGTGCGAATGAATATTACTTCAAACTAAGTTTTTTAACCCCACGCACAACGGTTGTGTTTTTATTACCGCGCACGACGCATTCTAATGTAGCACATTGTGCGCGCCGATTACATTTTACTCGGCGCAAAGTTTTTTCCCGACGCGCACAACCTTCCAAATCGGGAGAAAATTTACATGCCGTTGTGCGCGTGCAATAATTTAATCCACTGGAACCGTTTTAACCCGACGAGCACAACGTGCATAATTTTACCCGTTGTACGCGCAGATAAATATTACTTCAAACTAAGTCTTTTAACCCCCACGCACAACGGTTGTGTTTTAATTACCGCGCACGACGCGTTATAATGTAACACATTGTGCACGACGATTACATTTTACTCATAGCAAAGTTTTACCCGACACACACAACCTTCCAAAAAGGGAGAAATTTTACATGCCGTTGTGCGCGGAGAGTAATTTAATCCACTGGAACAGTTTTAACCCGACGCGCACAACGTGCATAATTTACCTGTTGTGCGCGCAGATGAATATTACTTCAAACTAAGTCTTTTAACCCCCGCGCACAACGGTTGTGTTTTTATTACCGCGCACGACGCGTTCAAATGTAACACGTTGTGCGCGACGATTACATTTTACTCGGAGTAAGGTTTTTTCTAGACGCGCAAAACCTTCCAAATCGGGAGAAATTTTACATGCCGTTGTGCGCAGGGAGTAATTTAATCCACTGGAACCGTTATAACCCGAAGCGCACACTGGCATAATTTTACCCGTGGTGCACGCAGATGAATATTACTTCAAACTAAGTCTTTTAACCCACGCGTATTACGGTTGTGTTTTTATTACCGCGCACGACGTCTTCTAATGTAGCACGTTGTGCACGACAATTACATTTTACTCGTAGCAAAGTTTTTCCCCGACGCGCACAACCTTCCAAATCGGAAGAAATTTTATGTGCCGTTGTACGCGGGGAGTAATTTAATCCACTGGAACCGTTTTCACTCGACGCGTACAACGGGCATAATTTTACCCGTTATGCGCGCGGATGAATATTACTTCAAACTAAGTCTTTTAACCCCCGTGCACAACGGTTGTGTTTTTATTACAGTGCACGACGTGTTCTAATGTAGCACGTTGTGCACGACAATTACTTTTTATTCGTAGCAAAGTTTTTCCCCAACGCGCACAACCTTCCAAATCGAGAGAAATTTTACATGCCGTTGTGTGCGGAGAGTAATTTAATCCACTGGAACTGTTTTTGCCCGACGCGCAAAACGGGCATAATTTTACCCGTTGTGCGCGCGGATGAATATTACCTCAAACTAAGTCTTTTAACCCCCGCGCACAACGGTTGTGTTTTTATTACCACGTACGACGCGTTATAATGTAGCACATTGTGCGCGACGATTCCATTTTACTCGTAGCAAAGGTTTTTTCCCGACGCGCACAACCTTCCAAATCGGGAGAAATTTTACATGCCGTTGTGTGTGTCACGCCCCGCTTCCCTAAAATGGAGACGAGACGTGAGAAGGTCCGCTCAGGCGTGGAGCTACGAAGCTGCACGCCTGATAAGCGTAAATTTAGTATAAGCAGGTCCCTGTAATTGCAAACGAAACAACAACAATAATAATAATAGGATGAGACGGATATGAAATACCAATCCCACAGTTTGTCCACAAAATATTCAACATCACAGAAAAAGCCACCAGGCTAAAAGAAAGAGTCTAAAGGCCCAGAACAAGGCCAAACAAAACACAAACATAATAGAGTATCAAACTAGGTGCCACGCACCGACAACCTAAGCAATCTAACAAAAACTAGACGTAAACACTAAGACTGATCTCCAGTGTCTACGAAGTCCTCGTCCAACACGGGCGCAAGCTTGGCGTCCGCAAACAGCTCACCCTCAGCGAGTAACTCTGGCTCGGGGTCTAACATGTGTCACCCAAAGAGAAAAGGGGCACATGTCAGCAAGTCAAAAGACTTGAGCAAGGAAACTGAAAGTAACTAACAACCTAGCACTTATAATATTAAGCAAGTGACATAACAATTTAGTTTGATGCAGCAGTTTAAAGAGAGAGTGTCACGCACCGACGATGTAGCAATCACTAATCACTAATCATGATTCACTTATCACTATTAATCACTCGTGCACTAAAGATTTCGCCTGCTGGCCGGAGTGGCGGATCAGGCCAACTCGGGGCTCAGGTGGCCGCATATCTCTTACCCCACCCATATGTGTCGAGCGTTGGGGTTTCCAACTAACTGAGCCCGCTTCTGGATCACGAGCCAGAAAGTGTATTTCACTTGGCATAGGGGTGCACCTAGCCTTATTTATCGAGCGTTGGGGTTTCCAACTACAGGGCTCGCTTCTGGAACACGAGCCAGGAATATAAGTATTGTAGCGTGGGCTACGCAATCACGATGAATAATCAATATGCAATGCCATGAACAGATATTTGCGTAGCGTTAATTGAATTTAAACGTGACATACAAGCATGATGAGGGTGACGGACCAAACTTCGTTGTCAAGCTAGGTCAAAGGCGTCTAGACGGCTATCCTTTCACCGTCTAGTCTCTTTTACGCTAAAGCAAGGGAAATGGCCTAAGACACGGCCCAAAACAAGAGATGCAAGTTTCACTTGCCTGATACCGGGGTTGACGAGCAACGAAGATCGTCACAAGCTAAACTACGGATGGATCACGTGAAGAAGCGAAGGAACGATGCCGAGCAACCACGGCAACGGAAGAACGATCCGGCTCAGATCTGGAAATGAGGGAAAAATCTGGAGGAATGGGTTTTGATGTGGATTTTGGGGGTTTGATGAAGGTTTGGGGAAGATGGAAGGTGGGTTGTGACAAGGGAGGGTTTGGATGATGGAGGATGAGCTTGGGATGAAGGATTAATGGTTTGAGGAAGATGGGGGCTCAATGGGGGAGAAATTAGGGTTTTAGATCATGAGGAAGAAGAACAACCACTGACCGACTAGTTTGGGAACTAGTCGGTCGGTTGACCAACACAGACCGACTAAGTGTAAACAGTAACCCAGACGAAAATTAGGATTTAGATTTAGTCGGTCAAGGAACAATTACTGACCGACTAGTTTGACATCTAGTCGGTCGATGAAAGTTCTTAGACCGACTAAGAGTAAACAGTACTCGACTGTACAGAAGAACTAAGAATTAGTCGGTCTGAGTACAAAACTTAACCGACTAGTTTAACAACTAGTCGGTCGAAAGATGAACTTAAACCGACTAAGAATGAACAGTACTGATACCAAAAAAATAGTAAATGAGTTAGTCGGTTAAAGAATCATTGCCGACCGACTAGTTTGCAACCTAGTCGGTCAACCAACGTTCTTAGACCGACTAACGACAAACAGTAACTCCTGAACATTTAACAAAGCCCACTAGTCGGTTCAAGAAGGTTTTCCGACCGACTAGATCGTCATCTAGTCGGTCGGTGCCCCTTCTTACACCGGCAAATGAGCACCAAAAGTTCCGAAATGGAGCGCGGAGCTCCGGGATGGTTTCCTAAGTCTCCTAGGCTCATTCTAACTCTAAGATATCGACGTTATGAAGCCTGTCATGAATGACTTACTTCAAACACGTCGACCGACGGAAGAATCTAGAGAATCACGACGAAACGAACGAAAATGTAAACTACGGAGACGGAAATGGAAATCACAACAAGGGAAAGAAGCCAAATATATAAATATTTATAATAAAATTCATACATGAAAAACCAGTCGTTACATCCTCCCCAACTTAAGAAAAATTCCGTCCTCGGAATTCCCAACACTCACGTGTCCGGGAACAAAAGTGGGTAGCGCTCTCGCATCTCATCTTCTCTTTCCCAAGTAGACTCTCCCGGCGAACCGTGCCGCCACATCACTCTAACAAGATCGACGACCTTGTTCCGAAGTGACTTCTGACGCCTGTCCAGAATCTGCACTGGATGCTGGTCATACGTCAAATCTGGGCGAACGGCGATCTCCGAGAAATCTACGGCATGAGACGGATCGCTGATGTATCGATGAAGCTGCGACACATGGAAAACATCATGGACTCCTTCCAACGATGGCGGCAAGGCTAAGCGGTAAGCTACTTCGCCGACCCTCTCCAAAACATCAAACGGTCCAATGTCTCGCGGGCTCAACTTCCCTCGCTTCCCAAAACGAATCACTCCACGATTCGGAGAAATCCTCAGAAACACATGATCGCCCGGCTGAAACTCCAAAGGACGACGTTTCGCATCCGCCCAATGCTTAAAACGGTCCTGAGCAATCCTCAGCCTCTCCCGAATGTTCCTGACGACCTCCACAGCCTCCACAATCATCTCAGGCCTCAACAGCTCCCGATCGCCAACGTCATCCCAACTCAATGGCGATTGACATTTCCTCCCATACAAAGCGGCGAAAGGCGCCATGCCAATAGACGCCTGGTAGCTGTTATTGTAAGAGAACTCCACCAAGTGTAGATGGTCCTCCCACGAACCCTTGAAATCCAACATGCACGCTCTCAGCATGTCTTCCAAAATCTGAATCGTCCTCTCGGACTGGCCATCCGTCTGTGGATGGTACGCCGTGCTAAAACTCAGACGCGTACCCAAACTCTTCTGCAAACTCTACCTGAACTGAGATGTGAACCTCGTGTCCCTGTCCGACACGATACTCACGGGGACTCCATGAAGTCGCACGATCTCCTGCACGATTCACGTTACATCACCATCTAAACTAGAAGAAGGAAATAGAAACGGAGGGTAAAGAAAGTACCTCCATGTATCTCCTTGCTAGTGCCTCAGTGGACTGTCCTACTCGGAATGGAATAAAATGTGCAGACTTGGTCAATCGGTCTACGATCACCCAAATCGCGTCATTCTGCTTCGGACTCCGAGGTAGTCCAGTCACGAAATCCATAGTGATGTGTTGCCATTTCCACTCCGGAATCGGAATCGGTTGTAGCAATCCGGCCGTACGCTGATGCTCCACCTTCACTTGCTGGCAAACCAAACACTTGGCTACACTCCGTGCCACACTCCTCGTCATGCCGTGCCACCAAAAGTTCAGACGAAGATCCTTGTACATCTTGGTCCCACCAGGATGCATGGAATACGGTGAACTGTGTGCCTCCACCATCAACTCCTCTCTGATATCGCCAGCTGACACACATAACCTGGCTCCAAACCTCAGCGAGCCATCCTCATGAATCAACAGACACGGGTAAGGGATATGCGTAGATTTATTGGTCTTGCGTATACACTCGAAAGAGTCCATCTTATCGAGTATAACGCGAGCCCAATTAATCTCGCAACCCAAGAATAGAGCGTAAATCAGCTTGAGAAAAGGCTGGGATGGCAGAGAAGATGAGCCGTACTTGGGAAGCAAGCACGACTTCAGAATGAGATTAAGCACCCATGCATTAGGTTTGAAAGACTTCGAAGGAACACCAATGAAGGCAGGAGGGATCACATGGAAGATATCAGAAAGAACGGACTGATCCAAGGAATCGATATCATTAACAGAAATATCCGACGGAAGGAGACCGGACGATGAACAACCAAGTATCTCCCCCAAGATTTCTGCCGTGAGAACTATAGGAGTTCCCAAGACAGTAGTCTCGATGGAGTGAATCTCATCGTACAGGCCTTGGACACGATTGGCGTAGAATAATTTGACCAGGCAAGGATATGGTCTAGGATTCGCCTTGGGGTCATAGCGAAGATAATCCAATAGGCCAATATAGGAGAGGAGGTCAGCTAAGCCAAGGAAATCTGAAAACTGAACATAGTGCTTCAATAGCATCGGGCAGTGTTCAATACGGTTGTAGGCCGCTAGACACATAGGGTCATCGCGACACAACGATATGTCAACACCACCCGCTGGCATTGGGCCCTTTCCCTTAGGCTGGCGAGTCCTAGGACGAAGTGGAGGAGTAGGTTCCCTATGGCCAGACTCATCCTCAGGGATAAACTCAGTATCGGAATCAGGAGGGGTAGCAGGAGTGTGGAGAATGGGCTTTTTAGACTTAGATTTTCGGGGTTTGACCGTCGCCGTCCTCTGCTTCTTCAGAGGAGGCGAAGACGGAGAAGCTTGGGTAGATTTAGCACGACGCTTGGGCTTAGATGGATTCCTAGGGTTGGAAGGCTCTATAGACATAGGAGAAGCCCCAGATGAAGTGATAGGAATCCTCGTCTTTGCCATGATCGTGGCACGACGAGTACAAGCAACCGAAGCTACACAAACCCTACAACTGAAAACAAACGAAGTGATCAAACCCTAGAAGCACAATCAACGAACCCTAACACAAGAACTTCAAAAACCTAGAACCCTAGAACAGGAGATCGACCAAGGAGAGTGGTGATATACCTAGGAGAGAGGGTCGACGGCGGCGGACGGCGGGGATGGCCGGAAAATTGGCCGGAGACGACGGGAAGATGAAAGGGCTCGAGAGGGTTTTTGGGTTTTTGCGGGCTGGAGAAGAGAACAACCGACTAGAAAGAAGTTTAGTCGGATGAAAGTGTGTTTAAGTCGGTCTGGAAATCGAAAAGACACATTTGCCCTAACCCACTTAGTCGGTCACAGTTCAAGCACTGACCGACTAGATTACGATCTAGTCGGTCGGTCAATGAGCTTGAACCGACTAAGTCGAAACAGAGGCAAACAGGATTTTTTTAGGGCTAGAATTAGTCGGTCGCAGTATACTCACTGACCGACTAGTTATCATTCTAGTCGGTCGGTAAGTGTACTGTGACCGACTAAAGAAAGAAAATGATAAGAGATGGATGAAAGCTTGAACTAGTCGATCTGAGTTCACTAGCTGACCGACTAGATGAGCATCTAGTCGGTTGACTAATAAACTGAAACCGACTAGAAGAGTCCAAAAATTGATAAATGATTTCTCATCACAAACCACTTGGATGAAACATCTTAAAACTCTCATTAGACATCTAAATTACCCCATAAAACGTCGAAATCTTAAATACGACATTCAAATACGAATTCGAGCACAAATTCAAACATATCACATAAAATCCCAAAAATTCAATAAATCTAGCATGAACAAAATATCGCGAAATCGAATAGCATGCAAGACAATTGAATGAAACATGAATCCTATATCTCGGATTCACTCATAATCCCCAATTCTCGACGCAACCGCACAAAGGAGTCCTCCTTTAGGGGTTTCGTGAAAATATCGGCGATTTGCTTTTGGGTTTCAACGTACACTAAAATGATGTCCTTTTTAGCAACATGATCATCTAGAAAGTGGTGTCGGACATCTATGTGTTTTGATCGGGAATGGTGCACCGGATTCTTTGAAAGACAGATAGCACTTTGGTTATCCACCATGATAGAGCTAGTATCACAGTGAATACCAAAATCCTTCAAATTGTGTCTCATCCAAAGAACATGGGCACAAGCGGCACCGGCGGCAATATATTCCGCCTCGGTGGTTGAAAGTGATACGGAATTTTGCTTCTTGGAAAACCAAGAGACAAGAGAATTTCCTAGAAAATGGCAAGTGCCACTAGTACTTTTCCTGTCGGATTTGCATCCCGCATAATCGGCATCACTGTATGAGACTAACTCATACGTGCTAGATTTTGGATAAAGTAATCCAAAATCAAGTGTATAACTTAGATAACGGAAAATACGTTTTACCGCTACTAGGTGAGACTCCTTAGGTTGAGACTGATAACGAGCACATATGCATACGGTAAACATAATATCGGGCCTACTTGCGGTAAGATAGAGTAAACTACCTATCATACCTCGATATAGACGAATGTCTACATCCTTACCGCCCGTATCCTTGTCAAGATGCGTAGTCGTGCTCATTGGAGTCTTTTTCCCGGAAGCACTCTCCATTCCAAATCGCTTTAGCAACTCCACCGTGTACTTCGTTTGGTGGATGAAGATTGCATCGTTCATTTGGCGAATTTGGAGACCTAAGAAATATTTGAGTTCGCCCATGTGGCTCATCTCAAATTGTTCCTTCATAACATTAGAAAACTCTTCGCAAAGAGTGAAGTTAGTAGCACCGAAAATGATATCATCAACATAAATTTGAACTAATAAAATATCATTATTCGCATGCTTAACAAAAAGTGTAGAATCGGCTTCGCCCATTTTAAAATTCAAATCCAAAAGAAAATTCTTTAGGCGATCATACCAAGCTCGAGGAGCTTGTCTCAAACCATAAAGAGCTTTCTTTAGTTTAAAAACATGATTTGGAAATTTTTCATTTATGAAGTCCGGAGGTTGAGAAACGTAAACTTCCTCAACAACATCTCCGTTTAAAAATGCACTTTTAACATCCATTTGAAATAACTTAAAATTTTTATGGCATGCATAAGACAATAAAAGTCTAATTGATTCTAATCTAGCTACCGGAGCGAAGGATTCTTCGAAATCGATACCTTCCTCTTGGCGATAGCCTTGAGCAACTAACCGAGCTTTGTTCCGGACGACGACTTGATTTTCGTCAGATTTGTTCTTGAAGATCCACTTTGTCCCTATGACGGTGTGGTTCTTCGATGGCAAAGGAACAAGCTCCCATACCTCATTCCTCTCGAATTGAATGAGTTCCTCCTCCATGGCAAGGATCCAAGCACTATCTTCGCACGCTTCAACTATATTCTTTGGCTCTATTGATGAGACAAAGGCACTATTGGCGAAGTGGTGGACTTGCGATCTCGTCTTGACACTATCATGAATATTGCCAATGACTTGCTCATGGGGATGGTCGCGGACGGTATGAAGCCGCTTGGGAATACCTTGATCACTAGACACATTCTCAACAACTTCATTAGTCGGGTTAGTATCAATTGAATCAATTGAATCAATAGACTTAGAATTTTCAAACGAATCACATAAAACATCCATAGAATCATTATCATTTGAAATTCTAGAAGTAGTAAAATTCTCATTAAAAGAGACATGAAGTGATTCCTCGATCGTAGAGGATCTTTTGTTGTATATCCGGTAGGCTTTGCTACGTGAGGAATACCCAACAAATATCCCCTCATCCGATCTCGGATCAAACTTGTCCAAATTATCATATGTGTTTTTAATAAAACATTTTGCGCCGAAAACACGAAAATGTTTAACTTGAGGCAATCTACCAAACAACAATTCATAGAAAGTTTGTTTGGTGCCGGGCCTCAAAAGTATTCTATTAAACACATAGCAAGCGGTGTGTACCGCTTCCGCCCAAAATTGATAACCAAGTTGACTATCTTCGAGCATAGTGCGAGCACACTCCACAAGCGTTCTATTCTTCCTCTCAACAACACCATTTTGAGGAGGTGCGTGAGGGAAAGAAAACGTGTGAGTAATTCCAAGATCATCACAAAAATTTGAGAAAGACTCATTCTCAAATTCACCCTCATGATCACTACGAATAGTGACAATGGTGGTTCCGATGAGATTTTGTACTTTCTTCACAAATATTGTGAAGTTTTCAAAAGCTTCATTTTTATTACATAAGAAAAATACCCATGTAAATCTTGAATAATCATCAACAATGACTAGTCCATACCTTGCATTTCCAAAGGAAGCAACTCTAGTTGGCCCAAATAAATCTAGATGTAATAGCTCTAGTGGCCGTTTCTTAGAAATGCTTTTCTTAGGTTTAAATGAAGATTTAGGAAGCTTGCCACGTTGACAAGAATCACAAAAACTTTTCTTTTCAAAAACGAGTTTCGGAAAACCTTTAATGGAATTTAATTTCGAAAGCTTATAAAGTGTTCCAAAGTTCACATGTCCAAAACGTCGATGCCATAAGTGTTGTTCACTTGTGTTGGCAACGAGACATTGTTCATATGACTTAGGAAGATCCAAAATATAAATATCTTTATGGCGTGTGCCGGAAAATAATAATTTATTATTATCATTTGAAATATGACACAATCCTTTCGCAAAGCTAACTTTGTAACCTTTGTCACAAAGTTGGCTTATTGAAATAAGATTATGAATTAAACCATCAACTAAATAAACATCACTAATTAAGGGTTTAGAAGGGTTACCCACTTTACCAACACCGACGATTGTTCCGCTCTCATTGCCTCCAAATACGACGCGATTTCCATTTGCAATGGGAACCACTCCGGAGAGCAATTGAGCGTCACCCGTCATGTGTTTTGAACACCCGCTATCGAGTATCCAATTCCCTTTGGAGCTAAATTTAAATTTGTTGCTCCTTTTCTTTTTCTTTTCCTTGAGTACCTAAAGATAGAAACTTTCATATCATGGTACCCAAGGTCATTGGGTCCTCAAAGGTTAGACCTTTGGAAGCCAAGTCCAATTGGACTTAGACTTCCCCACATAATTTCTACTATGCACAACATCCGAAAAATAAGCATTCATATACACTTGTTTTTCATCCATGTGTGTGTCCTTTGGGCTCCAAATAGTGAAAATTTTGGGAGCCATCATCCTATTGGGTGCATGCATGCGACGTTGATTTCTACGTGATGCATGTCGTGGATAGGCATAAGGAACATGATGGAATGGTGCACGACGAGAATTATTCATATGATGAGGTGTGTGAACATATGCATGTGTGGGAACACGTGTGTGAGGGTGTCTCACATGGTGTGCACGTGCCCGAGAATGTGTTGCATAAAAATCATCATATGTGTGAGACGGTGGAGTATGACGTGTGTTCCTACGTGGCATGGTATTGGTGTACATATAAGCATGCCCCTTCTTTGGAGGTCCACCCAAAGTGGGTTTCTTTCCAAAAGAGTGTGTGGACGAGGTGGAAGCACCATTGGTAGATGAACTACCAATAGAGTGTTTCCTACCACTCGTAGAGTCACCGGAAGTTGGCCTAACAAAAGTAGTGGCCGCTTTGGATGGACATCCCATCGTATACCCCAAACCAATGTGGTGATTGGCCGGAAGTAAGTCACTTAGGATTTTATCCAAATGGTCCTTACCCTTATTGAATCTATTGATTCGGCCTAATGTGTTCTCATATTTCTCTTTGAGAGAACGCATAGAAGTATCTAATGTGGATACTTGCGATGTGAGCACATAAACACGAGATTTAAGATTCTCGTTCTCAATACTCAAAGTCGAGTTTTGAGAAGTTAAATCCGCTATCCTATGTTCTTCCGGATCATCAATGCTAACATGTTCAAGTTTAGATTTGAGATTGACAATCTCATTTCTTAACTCTTCAACAACGGTGTCGTCGTTGGTGATGATAGTCTTAGGCGAGGTTTGAATGCTAGCTAAGTCATCTTTTACTTTAGTATATCTATTTACTAACTTAGTGTATTTAGACCATAAATGAGAGTTAGCATCCCTAAGATCATCCATAGTTACCTCATTGCCTTCATCGTCGCTATCATCGGAGGAGGAAGATCCTTGATCATGCTCCTCTCTTGCCATGAAGCACATGTGCGCTTGCTCCACTTTCTCATCGTCCGACTCTCCGCTTGAGGAATCCTCGGAATCGGTGAATGTTGTTCCGACAAGTCCCTTTTTGTACCCCTTTTTGTACTTCTTCGACTTGTCGAACTTCGGCCCCTTCCACTTCTCATTTTGCTTGTTTTGAGGACAATCCGCTTTGATGTGTCCTGGCTTATTGCATTTAAAGCACAAAGGTGGAGAGGCGTTAGTAGAAGTAAACTTAGATTTTTGTTTGAAGTTACCCTTTCGGAAGAAGCGATTGAACTTCTTTGCCATGAGTGCTACGGATTCCATGTCCATTTCTTCTTCCGAGTCCTCATCATCGGTAGAGGTGGATGAAGCCGCCTTGAATGCAATCGCCTTTTTCTTAGGCACGTCTTGGTTCAAATAGGACTTCATCTTTTCTTGTAACTTCACCTTGCTATCTTTGCGTACCTCGTATGACATCAAAGTACCCATTAGTTGAACTACGGTATACTTATTCATGTCATTACCTTCCTCGATGGCGAAGGTACGTTTCTCCCAAGAAGAAGGAAGTCCTTCGATAAGCTTTGAGCACTTCTCCTTTTGAGTGTAGGACTTACCGAGGGCCTCTAACTCGTTTATTATGTCAACGAAGCGAGCGTAATATTCCTTCATCTTCTCGCCCTGTTGCATATGAAACATTTCGTAATCTTTGTTTACGACTACGAGTTTAGAGTCTCTTACCCTACTCGTCCCTTCATGAAGAATTAGGAGAGAGTTCCAAATTTGATATGCACTCTAACATGTGCATATCTTATTGAAGTCCTCGGGCTCTAATGCGCATTGCAAGGCGTTCATTGCCTTGGCATTGCTTACCTCCGCGGCGACCTCCGCGGTTGTCTATTTCTCAAAGTCTACTTCTTCGGGCTCGATGTATTCCTTCATTGTAGTCCTCCATAAAGATGCACTCCGGAGGAAGGTTTCCATCCGGCATTTCCAGTACCCGTAGTTGGTACCGTTGAAGAATGGAGGCCTCGTGGAGGAATGTCCTTCCATCACCGAAGATGCTCCTTCACGGTTCCTGAAGGTGTCATAGTTGGAAGGTGGACGCACGGTCTTGTTGTCGTTGGCAGACATAGCTAAGTATCTGGCTCTGATACCAAATGTAATGCCCTACAAGCTACTGCACAAGTACTAGAGGGGGGGTGAATAGTACTTTAAAAATAACAAGGAGTATAATTCCAAATTATAATGCAAACAACTACCAAAACAATTTGCGGAAACTTAAATTGAATGACAACAACAAAATTAACAATGCTAACAAATGATGTTAATGGGTTCAGATCCACCCAAGTCTCACCGACTTGTTCCCGGTGATCCTACGTCCCAACCACCCGGATCCCCTCCGGATACTTAGGTTAGAAACCCTAACCCAAGATTTACACTATGAATATCTTGTGAAAAACCTTCACAAGATCAAATCATACATGCAATGGCAATAGTGAATCCCACAACCCGGGATCACAACCTTCTCTCACAACCGAGAGAACCAATAAGCAATATAAAAGAGTTTATATGAAATAAACAATCTTACCACAAAATCATATACCTTGAGTTTTTCTTACCCAATAGGTGAAATGAAGGATTTGAGGAAGATGAAGTCACCAAGACCTAGCACCAAGGAAATGACCAGCAATAGGTGCCTAGGAGAGATTTGGAGACTTGATTCAAGCTAGGGCTTGAAGGGCTCACCAAGAACAAGCTTCTCTCAATATGGATTCTAGATCTAGAATAGTGAGAGAATGGGTTTCTTGTGAGGAAGAGAGCTTTGGAAAAGAGTGAGAATGGCTATCTCTTTTGATCTCAATGAATCTCTTAATGGCAGCTCTTACCTAGATAGAAATGACCTAGGTTCGTATTTATAGGGTCCCATAAAAAAAGTTAGGTCAATTTCCAACGGATAGAAATCTGAGAAAACTAGTCGGTCAAAGAACAACCACTGACCGACTAGTTCATCAACTAGTCGGTCAGTCAATCAACATGGACCGACTAAGTGAGGAACAGAGAAGAGATAGAATTTCAGACCTAGAAATCTAGTCGGTCCAAGAAGACTTTCTGACCGACTAGTTTCACAACTAGTCGGTCAGTCAGTGAACGTAGACCGACTAAGAGGCAAAGTGAAATAGTCTGAATACAAATTGACTTAGTCGGTCCAAGAACAAAAGTTGACCGACTAGATTGTCAACTAGTCGGTCACCAAACGTTCTTAGACCGACTAACGATAAACAGTAGCTTAGGAGATTTTTAGAATGAATAGTAAGTCACAACTAGTCGGTCAAAGAAGCATCACTGACCGACTAGTTCACAAACTAGTCGGTCGGTGAGTCAACGTAGACCGACTAACTGTAAACAGTAAAGTCCAAGAAATTAAGGAATCAAACTAGTCGGTCCAAGAAGAGTTGCTGACCGACTAGATCACCATCTAGTCGGTCAGTACTTCTTCTTGTACCAACTAATATGCACAAATAAGTCCGAATCGAAGCGCGACGCTTCGAGGAAGTTAGAATGAACTTGTACTAGAATCCTAGAGCTACGATATGAGCGTTATGAAGATAGAAACGTAAGATATACTCAAGGCTTAACATTCTATTGATCGAAGCTAAAAAGACTATAAATAAAACCTTAAAGAACGGTCTTCGAGAGCTTCGATTAATTCTTCATAACTTCCAAAACGGCGCAAGAGCTTCAACGAAGCTTTAGGCATGAATACGAGCTTTGGGAAGTGTTGAGATGTCGCTTTAATTGTTCTCGTGAATTTGGCAACGATCTCCAATACTGCGCTCACAAATTGTTAGTTCATGGATTATTTATGTTTGCTCATCATCAAAACCAAATCCGGGGAGTCCAATATTCAATAAAAGTCAGTCCGCAGACCAACTTCAACCTGCCCTCGAATCCTTACCAATTTCGGATCTCCGGCCTGACTCGCCTTAATCCGATCCACGATTGTTGACTGCACCTGCATGTACATCAACGAAGAAGCCTCCCCGGGAAGAACAATCTCTACTCTAGACTCACAAAAATCCTGCTGCAATCTCCACTGCGAAGTCAAAACCATCACCGCGGGAAGCCTACTCAAAGCATCTGGCACTACATTCACCTTGCCAGGGTGATACTGCAAATCAATCTCGTAATCCGCCATAAGCTCCAACCATCGACGCTGTCGCATGTTGAGCTCCTTCTGGGTAAAAATATACTTCAAGCTTTTGTGATCGGTGAAGATTTTCACTTTCTCACTCAGCAAGAAGTGCCTCCAAATCTTAAGAGCAAACACAACGGCAGCCAACTCCAAATCATGCGTCGGGTAATTCTTCTCATGAACCTTGAGCTGAAGCGACGCATAAGCCACCACATGTCCATGCTGATGCAAAACACAACCGAGACCCTTTCCAGAAGCATCGCAAAAGATCTCGAATCCTCCACTACGGTCAGGCACAACAAGGACAGGAGCAGACGTCAAACGCTCTCTCAGAACACCAAAGGCATGCTCACAGTCACCGGACAAAACATAAGGTATATCCTTCCGTGTCAACCTGGTCATTGGCTCGGTAATACGGGAAAAATCCTTAATGAAACGCCGATAATATCCCGCCAAACCAAGGAAACTCCGAATCTCAGAGGCCGACGACGGAACATGCCACTCTCTGATGGCCCTGATCTTCTCGGGATCCACTGAAATACCATCACCAGTCACCACATGCTCGAGAAAAGCAACACTGTCCAACCAGAACTCGCACTTCGATAACTTGGCATACAACTGATGCTTCCTCAAAATCTCCAACACCGTCCTCAAGTGCGAGGCATGCTCTTCCTCCGACTTCGAATAGATCGGAATGTCGTCAATAAAGATAATGACAAACTTATCCAAAAAGTCATAGAAAATCATGTTCATCAGATTCATGAAAACTGCGGGTGCGTTAGTTACGCCGAAAGGCATAACCAAAAACTCATAGTGTCCATACTTCGTCCTGAAAGCTGTCTTCGGCACATCATCCTTCTTCACCTTCAACTGATGGTAACCACTCCTCAAATCCAACTTAGAAAACACCCTCGATCCTCCCAGCTGATCAAAGATATCGTCGATGCGAGGCAACGGGTATTTATTTTTAATGGTCACCGCATTCAACTCCCGATAGTCCACGCACATGCGACGCGAACCATCCTTCTTCTTCACCAGCAGTACCGGTGCTCCCCACGGAGACACGCTGGGATTAATGTAACCCTTCTGCATAAGCTCATCCAACTGCTTCCGTAACTCTTCCAATTCTGCAGGCGCCATACGGTATGGTGACTTCGAAATCGACTGCGCACCTGGAATCAAATCAATAGAAAACTCTAAAGCTCGATCGGGTGGCAGTCCAGACATCTCCTCGGGGAAGACGTCATCAAAATCTCGCACCACAGCTGGCCTCTCCAACACCATCTGCATAGCCACAACCTCCACCGGTCTGGCCCAAAATCTGACAGGACCAAGCGAACTGCTACCACGGCTGAACTCAAATACTGGATGTCCGGGAATCTCGAACACCACCCTCTTCCTCCGACAGTCAATCGTAGCATAGAAGCTCGCAAGCCAATCCATCCCAAAGACCGCATCGTAGTTGGTGATATTGTGGACAATAAAATCAGCATAAAGCTCATGTCCACAAACCACCACAGAGCAAGGGCTGCACCCACGATGCACCGAGACTACTCCATTCCCTGTAACGATATTCCAACTCTTGGAGAGAGGGGACGTCGACAAGGAATTCTTCTCCACGAAGCTCTGGGCCAAAATGCACATCGACACACCTGAGTCAAAGAGGACTCGGGCAGGGAATGTGCAAACCAAAACCACACCAAACAAACAGTCTAATCAATCAAATCTTACTCTAGCAACATTCATACACAAGCAACCAACATAATTTAACAATCAACTAATTAAGAAAGGAACAACTAGATTGAAAGTTACCTGTAATGACCTCATCCATGGCCAAAATCTCCTCCTCGGTCATCATAAATGCATGCCTCCTCGGCGGAACAGCCTGCCGAAAGGCATGCCCTTGTGGAACAAGGGGTACCCCACGACCAGCGGGCACCTGGGCTCTCTGCTGCAACAGCAGGGCAGCAATAGGTGCCCTCCAAGGCTGCTTCAACCTCGGGCACTCCCTGAGAGCATGGGCGGGATCTCCACAGGCAATACATTGCCCCAAGAACCTCCTACACGATTCCTTGATATGGCCCTCCTTGCCACAGAAATGGCAAGTCTTCTGAACAGGCACTCCTGGCCTCTTAAACTGAACAGGCTGGTTCGGCCTGAATCCAGGTCTAACCACAGCTCTCGCCTGTTCCACAGGCCTCTTCCCAGCACCAACAATAGACCCCCTCCTCTGGTTCACGAGCAGCTCCTGCCTCTTGGCTGCTACTAGAACCTTCTGATAAGATTTCCGGTCAAAAGAGGTCACAAAACTCTGGAGCTCCGAAGCAAGTCCCTGCAGGAACCTCTGAGCTCTCTCCTCAGTGTCCTGCACCATCTTCGGTGCAAACTGACTCAGCCTCATGAACTCTTGGTGATACCGGTCTACCGACAAGTTTCCTTGCTTCAGATCGATAAAACGCTGTAGCATCTCTTCCCTGGCAGCTTTTGGGAAGAACTCACCATCAAATCTGGCCTTGAAGGTAGCCTAGGCGATCGGCTCCTCCAACATCTTCTCTTCAGCATCCCAGCAATTTCTGGCGTTATCCCTCAGCTGGCGCTTCGCCAAGTCAACCCAACTAACTTCGTTGACCTTGGACATCTTCAGATTGTCCTCGATATTCCTCATCCATTCATCAGCAGCTAGTGGACCTTCGGTTCCATCAAAATATGCAGGACCCAGCTCTCTGAACTGCTTCGCCCCAGGCTCAGGGCGAGGGGCTTCCACCACCCGAGTAGCTCGAGCCACCGGAGCATTCTGTACCTGCAGAAGCACACCCTACTGAACTTGCATCATCTGCATCATCATCCGCATCATCTCTCCGTTAGTGGGCTCCCGCTCAGGCTCCTCGTCATGAGGGGGCGCACCACTACCACCACCACGGGTGATTCGCCTTCTTGCCATCTAATGACACAGAAAACGAAACAATTAGACTCATAGCTTAGGGCTCAGATGTCGAACTTATTTGTTGGACAATCTTATATTATTATCGTTATCCCGATAATTGCAGTTACAGAATGGACCTGCATGGGCCATCACTAAAACCTGTCACGCCTCGCTTCCCTAAAATGGAGGCGAGACGTGAGAAGGTCCGCTCAAGCGTGGAGCTGCGAAGCTGCACGCCTGATAAGCGTAAATTTAGTATAAGCAGGTCCTTGTAATTGCAAACAAAACAACAACAATAATAATAATAGGATAAGACAGATATGAAATACCAATCCCACAGTTTGTCCACAAAATATTCAACATCACAGAAAAAGCCACCAGGCTAAAAGAAAGAGTCTAAAGGCCCAGAACAAGGCCAAACAAAACACAAACATAACAGAGTATCAAACTAGGTGCCACGCACCGACAACCTAAGCAATCTAACAAAAACTAGACGTAGACACTAAGACTGATCTCCAGTGTCTATGAAGTCCTCGTCCAACACGGACGCAAGCTCGGCGTCCACAAACACCTCACCCTCAGCGAGTAACTCTGGCTCGGGGTCTAACATGTGTCACCCAAAGATAAAAGGGGCACATGTCAGCAAGTCAAAAGACTTGAGCAAGGAAACTGAAAGTAACTAACAACCTAGCACTTATAATATTAAGCAAATGACATAACAGTTTAGTTTGATGCAGCAGTTTAAAGAGAGAGTGTCACGCACCGACGATGTAGCAATCACTAATCACTAATCACTAATCACTAATCATGATTCACTTATCACTATTAATCACTCGTGCACTAGAGATTTCGCCTGCTGGCCGGAGTGGCGGATCAGGCCAACTCGGGGCTCAGGTGGCCGCATATCTCTTACCCCACCCATATGTGTCGAGCATTGGGGTTTCCAACTAACTGAGCCCGCTTCTGGATCACGAGCCAGGAAGTGTATTTCACTTGGCATAGGGGTGCACCTAGCCTTATTTATCGAGCGTTGGGGTTTCCAACTACAGGGCTCGCTTCTGGAACACGAGCCAGGAATATAAGTATTGTAGCGTGTGCTACGCAATCACGATGAATAATCAATATGCAATGCCATGAACAGATATTTGCGTACCGTTAATTGAATTTAAACGTGACATACAAGCATGATGAGGGTGACGGACCAAGCTTCGTTGTCAAGCTAGGTCAAAGGCGTCTAGACGGCTATCCTTTCACTGTCTAGTCTCTTTTACGCTAAAGCAAGGGAAATGGCCTAAGACACGGCCCAAAACAAGAGATGCAAGTTTCACTTGCCTGATACCGGGGTTGACGAGCAACGAAGATCGTCACAAGCTAAACTACGGATGGATCACGTGAAGAAACGAAGGAACGATACCGAGCAACCACGGCAACGAAAGAACGATCCGGCTCAGATCTAGAAATGAGGGAAAAATCTGGAGGAATGAGTTTTGATGTGGATTTTGGGGGTTTAATGAAGGTTTGGGGAAGATGGAAGGTGGGTTGTGACAAGGGAGGGTTTGGATAATGGAGGATGAGCTTGAGATGAAGGATTAATGGTTTGAGGAAGATGGGGGCTCAATGGGGGAGAAATTAGGGTTTTAGATCATGAGGAAGAAGAAGAAAACGTTTGGTGGGGTATTTATTGAGTTTGGTGGCGGCTAGGGCAAAACTAGGGTTTACAGCACTGGTTAGTCGGTCAAAGAACAACCACTGACCGACTAGTTTGGGAACTAGTTGGTCGGTTGACCAACGCAGACCGACTAAGTGTAAATAGTAACCCAGACGAAAATTAGGATTTAGATTTAGTCGGTCAAGGAACAATTACTGACCGACTAGTTTGACATCTAGTCGGTCGATTAAAGTTCTTAGACCGACTAAGAGTAAACAGTACTCGACTGTATAGAAGAACTAAGAATTAGTCGGTCTGAGTACAAAACTTAACCGACTAGTTTAACAACTAGTCGGTCGAAAGATGAACTTAGACCGACTAAGAATGAACAGTACTGATACCAAAAAAATAGTAAATGAGTTAGTCGGTTAAAGAATCATTGCCGACCGACTAGTTTACAACCTAGTCGGTCAACCAACGTTCTTAGACCGACTAACGACAAATAGTAACTCCTGAACATTTAACAAAGCCCACTAGTCGGTTCAAGAAGGTTTTCCGACCGACTGGATCGTCATCTAGTCGGTCGGTGCCCCTTCTTACACCGGCTAATGAGCACCAAAAGTTCCGAAATGGAGCACAGAGCTCCGGGATGGTTTCCTAAGTCTCCTAGGCTCGTTCTAACTCTACGATATCGACGTTATGAAGCCCGTCACGAATGACTTACTTCAAACACGCCGACCGACGGAAGAATCTAGAGAATCACGACGAAACGAACGAAAATGTAAACTATGGAGACGGAAATGGAAATCACAACAAGGGAAAGCAGCCAAATATATAAATATTTATAATAAAATTCATACATGAAAAACCAGTCGTTACAGTGTGCGGGGAGTAATTTAATCCACGGGAACCATTCTTACCCGATGCGCACAACAGGCATATTTTTACCCGTTGTGCGCGCGGATGAATATTATTTCAAACTAAGTCTTTTAACCCCGTGCACAATGGTTGTATTTTTATTACCGCGCACGACGCGTTATAATGTAACACGTTGCGCTCGAGAATTACATTTTACTCGTCGCAGAGATTTTTCCAGACCCGCAAAACATTCCAAATCGGGAGAAATTTTACATGCCGTTATGCGCGGAAGAGTAATTTAATCCACTGGAACCGTTCTTACCCGACGCGCACAACGGGCATAATTTTAACCGTTGTGTGCGCGGATGAATATTACTTCAAACTAAGTCTTTTCACCCCACGCACAACGGTTGTGTTTTTATTATCGCGCATGACGCGTTCTAATGTTGCACATTTTGCGCGACGATTACATTTTACTCGTAGCAAAGTTTTTTCCCGGCGTGCATAACCTTCCAAATCGGGAGAAATTTTACATGCCGTTGTGCATGGGGAGTAATTTAATCCACTGGAACCGTTCTTACCCTACGCGCACAACGGGCATAATTTTACCTGTTGTGCGTGCAGATGAATATTACTTCAAACTAAGTCTTTTAACCCCACGCACAACGGTTGTGTTTTTAATACCACGCACGACGCATTCTAATGTAGCACGTTGTGCGCGCCGATTACATTTTACTCGTAGCAAGTTTTTTCCCGACTCGCACAACCTTCCAAATCAGGAGAACTTTTACATACCGATCTGCGTGTGGAATAATTTAATCCACTGGAACCGTTTTAACCCGACGCGCACAACGTGCATAATTTTACCCGTTGAGCGCGCAGATGAATATTACTTCAAACTAAGTCTTTTAACCCCCGCGCACTGACGTCCCCTAGATTTAGCAATGTGTAGTCAGAGCGGGGATACCAGATTTAAATATTTATAACCGCAAGCGTACGGTGTTATAGTGTGGCTTGGGGGTCGAACACTGGGAGGTGTGTGATGTGCTTGTTGTCAAACAGGAACCGAATCATCCGGTGGGTGAGCTAGCCCAATCGCAAGGTGGGTTGTCACGAAATGAAACTACGAAAGATATAAGGTATAAAAAGTAACCTAGGACTTTGGTTTCCACCCTGTCATGAGTTCCCCCTATTACGACCGACAGATAGGAATTCGATCGTATTCTAGGGTTTAGTGGTGAGACGTTGCCTCTAAGAGTGATACCTAGCGTCCCATGGGCCTGATATTCCGGTCGATGCCCAGGATGATACGCTAGGTTTATCCGGGTTCGGACGGTGGGTATTCCCATGTCCATTAACACCGACCGACTCCGGGAGCACTAAGCTCGCAACGATTACTCCCGACATTTCATCCTGACGTTCCCACGCGCTAGGATTCAATGTCTACGCTAGGGGTGTGAGCTATGGCTAGGGGATCAAACGCCAGTTTTATTTCCCCTTGGCCCGACGGTCAGAGGCGGTCTTTCTCCTGCCAATGACAATAAAATGCCCCGTGTAACCATCTAAATTCCTATATCCTATCGAAACCCTAATCATATGGTCGTTCTAGGGAGAACACACGAAGGGGTTTCCACTAATGTCCCATATTAGGAAACTACTCACAATTAATTGCAAGATATTCAATAACACAAAATTCAGCCATCAAAACTATAATCAAGCAATAGAATAGAGAAGCAAACAATTGTATTAACACAATGTCAAAGTATCAAAGCAATCAGAGAACTTACAAAACAAAATAAATTCGCAGCCGTCAAAATCCCTAAAAACGCTTAAAAACTGGGGATTCGCTTCTGGGAAAACCTAGGGCATATATATATAATAAAACATCCAACCGATCGGTTGAGACAAACATTGAAACGGTCTTCAGCTTTTGAGATACTTCACCCGATCGCTGAACCGATCGGGTGAGTCGTCGGGTCGTGAGCTGGGGGAACTTCGGCTACAGATGAACCGATCGGTTGACAAGTCAACCGATCGGTTGGAATGCAGCTCCAAAATACAGAGAGTTTTGTAACCACCACCCGATCATTGAACCGTTCAGGTGGGGTCTTCTTCACTGCTGCTCCAGATCGGGTCGGATACGCGTGCACGAACCGATCGGGTGGGTCTGTCCACCTGATCGGTTGAAGGCTGATAAGTGATATTCTTTGACGTTTGGCCCTCAGGTTCTCGTGCGACGCCTCCCGTTGCTCTGGGGACTCATGATATTTGCTTTATATGTCCCCAGTGCTGGCAATCTCCTGCAATGGCATAAAAACACAAAGAAAGTGAAAAGAAACTAAAAATCACAAGAGAATGGATACGAAACAGCGGAAAACAACGGAAAATCACGGAGAAGTCGTGCGTAAATATATAAAATATAAACGCACGTCAAAATCACCCAAGCTGGTACCCTTCCTCGTCCTTGAGGAAGACGAGTGAGAGTAGTAGCTCGGAGGGAAAAATAGAAAGGAAGAAACAGAAAAAGAAAGCAAAATCCTAGATCGCCAGTCAGAGCCAACGAAATCAAACACGCCACACTAAGCAAGCATGCGATAATCACATCACTAAGCCCAGGAATATGAGTCCATACAAGTGTCTTGGGTCCACGCGATGAAGCGCGAGTGAGTGAGGTCGTGAGCTAGCAGACGTTGTAACTATCTGAATTGTGCAATAAAGCTCTGTATACACATACCCAAGGAATGACCCAAATATCGTTTCAATTCGAAGTAGCGGCGAAATATAGCTCAAGCATGCATGAGAATAGAATAAGAATAGAAACCATATCATGTATCAGGGACTCTACTGCTAGGAATTAGGAGATCACCGCACGAATGCCAAGACGATTGCTAGAAAATTCCTATGCCAAGTGTGTTCGAAAACGAAGGGGGTTGAGTAGGTGTGGAGTAGAACACTTGGTGCAAACCTCTCGCCTTCCTTTTATTCACGGTGGACAGGAGTAATATTCACAACGAGAATTTTTTTGGGTTTTGGGTATTTGTATATTTTTGGATTTTTGGCTATACATATTTTTTTCTCTTTTTTCTTTTTTTTGGATATTTTCATCTTGTTAGAGAGTAATCAAACTCACGAAGGAAAATAGTGATAGGAATTCTTAGAGATAGAATGAGTAACCATGGCCATAGGCCATGGTTCTCTATATATTAATCTAGAGGGGGAGATGAAGGGCCTCTAGGAGATCAAGAGTCCCCATTACCCATAGTAATGGGACTAATGAATGGGTAATGAAGGAGGGGAGGCAAAAAGCCTCCCTCATTCATAACACTCCCCCTAACCCATTCATCACATTTGGTCTCAGTATCTGAGGCAAAGAGGGGTGGATACTTCTGGATCCAGAGTAAGTGTGTTTGCCTCGTTAAAACCTTAGCTGTGGAAAACCCAGTGGGAAAAACCCAACAGCTTAAGGAAAAAGAGTGCAACCCACAGGTTACTCCCCACTGATCCGTACAAGCTTCATGCTTGCAGGTCTTTTAATTATCGCATACCAATGTTCTTTACAAGCTTTACAAAAGTACATTTTGGCAAAGACTTAGTAAAAAGATCAGCTAAGTTGTTGCAGGACTGTATCTGCTGAACTTCGATTTGCTTGTCCTCCTTTAGCTCATGTGTCCAGAAAAACTTGGGAGATATGTGCTTCGTCATGTCGCCCTTGATGTAGCCCTTTTGAAGTTGAGCAATGCATGCAGCGTTGTCTTCAAACAGGACGGTAGGCTCCAAATCACCGGTCTTCAGGCCAGTAGATTGAAGAATGTGTTGGACGACGGATCGTAGCCAATAACACTCTCTGCTTGTTTCATGGATCGCAATGAGCTCCGAATGGTTGGATGATGTAGCTGTTGTGGTTTTCTTTACCGATCTCCAGGAGATAGCAGTACCTCCGTAGGTAAAAACAAAACCTGTTTGGGATTTTGCCGTGTGTGGATCTGAGAGATAACCTGCATCAGCATAACCAAATAATTTGGGGGAGGCACCTCTCTGGTAGTAAAGTCCAAGATCAATGGAACCCTGGAGGTATCGCAGAAGATGCTTTACTCCATTCCAGTGGCGCTTTGTGGGCGTTGCACTGTGTCTGGCTAGAAGATTAACTGTAAACGCTATATCGGGACGCGTACAGTTAGCCAGATATAGAAGTGCTCCAATGGCACTGAGGTAGGGTACTTCAGGACCCAGTATATCCTCCCCCTCTTCCAGTGGCCGGAAGGGGTCCTTATGTATATCTAGTGATCTTACGATCATAGGAGTACCTAAAGGATGACATTTATCCATATGAAACTTACGTAGAAGTTTCTTTGTATAATTAGATTGGTGTAATAGGATTCCACCTCTTAGGTGTTCTATCTGTAAGCCAAGACAATACTTTGTTTTGCCTAGGTCTTTCATTTCAAAAGTATGTTTTAGGCTTTCAGATATCTCATTGATCTCTGCAAGAGATCATATGAGATTTAAGTCATCTACATATACAGCTATGATGACGAATCCTTTTCACGTTCTTTTTATAAAGATACACGGGCAGACTTCATTATTCGTGAATCCTTGCTGTGCAAGGAAATCACTTAGTCTGTTATACCACATCTTGCCCGATTGTTTTAGACCATATAATGATCTATGTAGCCTTACAGAGAATACGTCCCGAGGTATCTCTTTCATCTCTGAGGGTAGATTAAACCCATCAGGAAGTCTCATATAGATATTTTTATCTATATCGCCATATAGATATGCAGTCACAACGTCCATGAGCTGCATTTCTAGGCTTTCCAGAGAAGTTAGGCTTATTAAAAATCGGAATGTGATCGAATCCATGACCGGAGAATACAAATCTTCGTAATCAATCCCCGGTCTTTGGGAAAATCCCTGGGCTACAAGGCGTGCCTTATAGCGAACGATCACATTATTTTCATCTCTTTTTCTTATGAAAACCCACATATATCCCACAGGTTTTACACATACTGGTGTTTGAACTACTGGTCCAAAGACTTTGTGTTTCAAGAGTGAGTCCAGCTCTACTCTTATTGTCTCGTCCCACTTTGGCCAATCATCTCGGCGTTTACATTTAGCCAGAGATCATGGTTCGACGTCATCGTCATATTCAGTGACGTGAATGGCAATATCGAACGCAAAATCGTCGTCGATGACTATGCTATTTCTGTCCAGTACTTCTCCAGTACGTACAAAATTTAATGATGTTTCTCCTATTGTTTCCTCTGCTGTGGAAATCAGGAGGGGAGAAGTAGCTGGTCTGAGCTCAGCATCCTGTGGAGGGATAATCTTAGTATCTCCAGGAGTCTTCCTCTTTCGAGGAACTTTATCTTTTGAACCTGGTGGGCGTCCTCTTTTCATTTGAGGTACAGCCAATTCTGCTGCCGGTGGATTGCATCCATGTATGGGGATGTCAATCCTAGCTGGCGTATTGGCAGCAGGGACGTGTGAACGGACAATCTTCTGGTTGTCCGTGAATTTATCCGGCAAAAGATGTACTGTATTCTGGATGTGAAGGATCTTCAGGATCTCATCTTCACACAGATTAGTACGCGGATCATATAGGGACAAAGACTTCTGGTCCCAACTAATGGTCTCAGAAGCTTCTGGCTTCTTAGACTGTGTGCCCAGTTTAGGAAAAAATTTCTCATTAAATTCACAGTCAGCAAAACGTGCCTTGAATGCGTCACCCGTCAGGGGTTCAAGGTATCTTATAATAGAGGGCGAATCAAACCCAATATATATACCTAGACGACGCTGAGGACCCATTTTGGTCCTCTGAGGTGGTGCTATTGGGACATATACCGCACAACCAAACACTCTCAAATGAGAGATATCCGGAGGTGCGCCATATGCTAGTTGCATCGGGGATAAAGTATGACCTCCAGAGGGTCTTATCCTAATAAGTGATGCGGCAAGTAAAATAGCATGCCCCCAAGCATCCACAGGCAACTGGGATTGCATAAGCAATGGACGTGCAATCCATTGGAGTCTCTTTATAAGGGACTCAGCTAATCCGTTTTGGGTGTGAACATGTGCTACAGGATGTTCAACTTCAATACCCGTTGCCTGGCAATAGTCTTCGAAGACTTGTGAAGTAAATTCTCCCGCATTATCAAGACGTAGTTTCTTGATTTGGTTATCAGGGAAATGAGCACGCAACCTTATTATTTGTGCCAATAGCTTTGGAAAAGCTAAGTTGCGGGTGGACAAGAGGCACACATAAGACCATTTGGTTGATGCATCAATCAGTACCATGAAGTACCGAAATGGGCCACAGGCGGGGTGAATAGGCCCGCAAATGTCACCATGAATTCTCTCAAGGAAGCCAGGAGACTCTAATCCCACTTTCAGGAGGTATGGTCTCGTTATAAGTTTTCCCTTGAAACAAGGGAGACATGGAAATTCACCCTTTTGAAGAATCTTCAGGTTCTTCAATTTGTGTCCACGGGATTCAGAGATGATGCGTCGCATCATTGCTGTTCCAGGGTGACCAAGTCTATTGTGCCAGAGTTCGAACTCTGGCCGTGATTGGCACGTCTGGTGCTCAGTCATATTGGCTTCTATTGGTTGAATGTATGTTTGGTAGAGACCCGATGGGAGTCCCTTGAATCGTTCGCAGATGATCTTCCGGCCATCTTTCTGACGAGTTACATACAGATATTCAACCGTATTTTTATCTCTGGTTTCTAAGTGATATCCTTTTAAACGGAAATCCTTGAAACTTACGAGATTCCTATTTGATTTAGGAGAGAATAATGCATTTTTTATTTGAAGTCTTGTGTTATTTGGGAGCAATATAATTGCTTCACCAGATCCTTCGATTATTTGGGACAGTCCTGAAATTGTGATAACAGGACCATCATATTTATTTACGCTATCAAAATAGCAATGATCGCGAAGGATTATGTGCGTCGAGGCACTGTCCACTAGGCACTCAGACATCATCTATATAAGCAAAAACGAAATTTTATTTGAGCGAAAATGTAAACATTTATTCGAAAATAAAAGTTCGTACTTAAGCAAATAAAAGATGAAGATACGTTGAATTCTAAAAAGCATAGATAAACGATGGTGCTCAATCGAGAAGGTCGTCGTTCTCGAAGTCTTTTGCAGTAAACATTGTTGGCGGCTGAACAGCCGCCAAGTTTGTTTCTGGTAGAGACTTGTAACGACCACTTTCCGGTCGTACGTATTTTAGTGCGTATTTTTGTTCCGTATGCGTATTTCCATATTTGATTGTTATTATTATTTTCTTTAGCCCTAACGCGTGACCGAACCCCGTACCCACGATCCTCTCGAAGGCGCGATCGTCCCGATATTTTCCTTTTAATTTTTTGAAGCTAAAGGACGAAACTATAAAAATTGATTATCGATATTTATTAATATTTTTAGCTTTTCCCTTGTTTTCAAACTCTTAAGTTACGGTTAAGATCATTTCAAGAATTAAAGTTTTAAAAACAAACCCAACTATTATCTTTATTATTATCTTTTTGTAACTAATCTTGTCACTTAACAAAACACACTTTCTTTTCAAAACGTGTAGCTTATTTCTTTTCGGGATTTGAGTTTTAAAACAAAACCTATTATTATCTTGCCCTTCTGATAAATATCCATCCTAACAACTTCTCATGCACACCCCTCCGTGTCATCCTATTTCCGTTCATGGGATCTCAACAGATCCAAGCCCCCTCTCGTGCATACAGTTACAACATCCCCACGATCACGCACAGCGTGCGCCTTCTACGTCTCCTTCTCTTCTTGTTAAAAAAACCCCCTCCGGCTATTAACTCCTCAACTTTCCCGTTCGTCTCCTCTCTCCAAGCAGCGGCGCCTCTTCTCTCCAAACAGCGGCGCCTCTCCATTGCCAGTCCGACGCCTCGCACTCCCCAACACCACCGAACCCCCTCCGTTCACCTCCCCACTGCAGACCGCCAGTCCACCCTAGGACTAAAGGCAGCCGCCCCTACCTACCCTCTCTTCTCCCTTCATCCTCGTGCGCAACACACCCAGAGCGGCCATCGTCCGACCTCCACGCCAACACGCGCCCAGTGGCCTCCCCCTCCACGCGTCCACCCCCGACGTGCACCGCCCTATCGCCGCAGCGCCTCCCGCCTCCGACCAGCGAGCGCACCCCAACGTCCTCGATGACGCCGGCCTCTCTCTCCCCTCACCGTCCAGTTCACGGGTGCTATCTCCCCTTCCGATCAACGCCGTCGCTGTCCGGCCTCCACCACCCAGCGAGCTTCCGCCTCGTCCAACATCCCCCCTTGCCTTTGGAACTCGCTACAGACGCCATGGCCGACCACCCCTCTTGCACGCGTAACAGTCGGAGCTTAATACAGCAAACAGTGAGTTGTGTCTACCATTTCATAATGCATGTCATATATGTATGTATGGGACAGTAGTGGGATATGGGAGTACCTAAGTTAAAGCTATTTATATGTTGAGCAACAGGATGTGACAGTGCTTGAACCTCACTGTATATGCAAGTGCCTTATGTCATTACTTGTTAATTATTATACCCCATGTTTTATACTGACTAGATTGACTAGATTGAATATATATATAAATTTATATATGTTAACTTACAGGATTTTAGCTTAAAAATTCATAGCATATGTTCGGTTATATGTTTTAATATGTGAGTTGGAAATATTAATAGTACAATTTATATAGACTATGAATTGAGATACTAAGAGACTCTGTCTCCTACGGTTAATAGTAAAATATACATATAGGATGTAGTTTTGAGTAAGTTGGTATAGATTATAAAGTGGTATTCTTTTTCGTGCCATATTAATATGTTCTAAGCTGAAACTGTTAGCGTAACTTATCGTAAATCTCATGACACAGAGGCAGCCACGCTTTCCATCGCAATCACCAGAGACCAGTGACGGGACGTTCCGGAAATGTGAGTCGCGACACGATCTGCGACCGTTGCCAGATCCGACGTCAAAGCTTACACGCGACCGTCGAACCAGGTTAGTGCCCTTAACTCGTAGCGAAACCCACACCGTAGCAAACTGAACCCTAACTAAAATCGGACCACTGTAACTAAATTTATTTTCTGCGCCTTTAAAACGTTGTGAAACAGTAGATTCGACGACTGGACTTTTGAACTGTGCACATAGGATAGAATCGTCGAATAGGACTAAACATCAAAATTGTGACTTTGACAATTAGGGTAGTCCCGATAACCTAGAAATGAACCTAAATAGGATTTACTGAAAACGCGACCTGACTCTGTCACCGTGGCGATATTTCAGACGGACTTCCGCGGACGCGACGCTTGGACCAGACACCCCGGACGGACGACACACTCGCCATCGCAAGCAAGTGTACCCACTTGCGTTTTTGACCGAGCTTTGGTCTTAGATTGCTAGAACTGATAACTGTGAACAAATAGAACCGGACGTGAAATGATAGCGTCCGGGATGACCCCTGACGGCTCAGACTTGACGACGAAGTCTGAGCCTGACAACAACAACTTTGACATCGTAGGGTTATCATGTGTGTGCGTGTGTGTGGACACCCTAGAATAACTCTTCCCATCTTGACATGTCACGTCCCGTCTTGCACAGCCTGCGGGCAATAGGGCACTCTCCAAGCTAGAGAGAGTGATCCCTTGTACTGATTCACAGCCCACGGGAAGCTCGGCACCCACCTAGCAGAGTGAGTGTCCCAGCAGACCGATAGGATAGAGACGCTCACCTAGCAGAGTGAGTGGTCCTATACAGTTGTACGGTTTCACCTACGAGGCGTTCGTCGCTCACCTAGCAGAGTGAGCGATAGACTACCAACCATGGGGATAGAGGCACTCACCTAGCAGAGTGAGTGGCCCTATATTGTCTTGTCCTGAGTTCTGGAGTTTGGGGTAGGGTTGAGCGTGCGCACGGCAAGAGGGTCTAATCCCCTTCGAACCGTAAGGCGTGAACCCTTCATGTCACAATTATCCTGTCCTGTCTTGTCTTGCCACGTTTCGTCTTGTTCCGTCCTCTTTATCATGTCTTGACTTGACACCTGTAGGTTAGTCCCGTAGTTGGTAGCACACGCTACGACTACTACTTGTCCCGTTTTACTTTCCTGCTACGTTACTTCCTTTCGTGTTACTCTGTCATAACCACAGCATGCTAATCAACCAGTAAACTGTTGTGTAAAAGAACCTCAGCATGCTAATCAACCAGTAAACCGTTGTTTAAAGTTTGGTGCACTTGCAGTAAAGTCTAACCCTTCTTGTAGACTTTACCTGACGTACAGTTCCTTTCTCTTGGGTGCTGTACGTCAGGTGTTCAGCCAGAGATCGTGGATGAGGCAGACACACTGGAGTACGAGGAGCCGAGGACGCCGACCCAGAGTACGTGCCTGACGAGGACCAGACCTTGAGGCCTTTTTAGTCGACACTTTCAGATGTTACTACTTTTAGGTTTGCTTTTAAATCTTTTGTTGCCATGTTTAGGCTTCTTGTTAGACTTTGTACTCGTTGGATATTATAGCTCTAATTTAATGAATGCAACTTCCTTTCTGTACTTCCTATTGTTTCGAACTTTATTAATGCAAGAACCTGAAACTTTTAAAATGGTACCCCTACAGACGCTTATTGGGTCAGAGCTTCTCAGCTCTGGCCTAAGCGGGCCTTTGTCACGCTTCGCCTCCGTCGTTTTGGGAAGCGGGGCGTGACAGGTTTTAGTGGTGGTCCATGCTGGTCATGCAAAAGTTCGAAACAATAAGAGTACCGCATTCATTTAATATCCATGTACATGTCTAAATTAGGTTTTTACAGTCTTAGATGGTAGGAAGACTTAGATAGACATCCAGGTTTGATAGTCTGACACCTTGGTTATGATTTAGTCATCCTCGTCCTAGGATACCTTAGTAGCCCACACTTGACTCTGACCGTGTTAGATTTCTACAGTCCTTCTTTTAGTCGTTCGCTCGGGTCCATCGACTTCGGGCCCAGCAGAACATAACCTTGATTCTCTTAGGAACATTCCCCTTAGATCCTGATTACAGTCTAGCTCATTAGGAAGTCTTAGTGCCGAGTTCTCCTGATCTTTAGACGGCCTGATAATTAGAACCCCTGACTTCTAGCATCTTCCTGACCATTGCACTTCTGTGTTATCGACTGTAGAATTCCACCGTAGCTTTCATGAATCATATCATAGGCGTATCCATCATGCGATCATTTTCCTTGCCCTCAATTCACGTGATCGTTTCATGACGATTATCGTTAATTCTTCGAATCTCCCCATTGCAATCTTGTTTCCACTAAAAGTATTTTCCAAATTCCTCATTAAATGTTTCGCTCAGTTTAACTTCTTTGAAAACCCCTTGCTTTTCGGTTGAGTTAAAATTCTTTCTTGGATTTTGAATTCTTGGTGATCGAAATTTTTAAGTTAATATCTCGTAATTATTTCTAACCGGTATCTCTTGTATTTCAGTTTTAAAACATTGTTACCGTTTTGATAATTCAATAAATATATTATTCTTTTTTCTAAACTACGAAATTTGTTTTAACCATTTACGGTACGTACTTTTAGAATATTTTCTAAGCTAAATAGAAGTTCAAATTTTTTTATGTCAGTTCTATGTTCATCGTGCTCATACTTCGAAGACCTTTTATAAATCTATTTTCATATGTGAAACAAATCACTACCTCACCCTACTCTTTATTCCTTCGTCTAACTCTTTTCCGAGTTGTAATTTTCTACATATGCGCATTTTTTATAAGTATAAAAGTATATGATACACTATTTTGCACATAATTCTTTTTTTCATCAATTTAATTATTTTGAGCAATATTTTTGTCCCACCCAACCAACTACCTCTTTATCTCGCCTTATTTGAACTCGTTCCTTCCGCTCTTATTTCGGTACACTTTTGGTTTCGGCTTCTTTTCTATTGTGTAGACATTAGTGCCTGTAGTTGCCTGTGTCAACTCTAGTTTAGTAGTGGGCCCTTGGTTTCGTGATGTCGTCGTGGTGTATGGTTGTAGGTAGAGCAGGTGGACCGGTACGAGTGTGCTACCTTTAGGATATTAATGATTGTCTCTTGAGTCATGTGAGTATACTCAGGGTGACCCGTGATATACGTATGGAGTTGTCTGAATGATGGTATTCATATAGGTATGGATAGCGTCATAGCAGGCAAATTCCTTAGACTTAGCCTTTCGTATGGAGTTGTCTGAATGATGGTATTCATATAGGTATGGATAGCGTCATAGCAGGCAAATTCCTTAGACTTAGCCTTTCGTATTATAGTATAGCTTATCTTTGGCTGCATGTGACTGTATCAAAAACTTTTGTTTTCTTTTAAACCAAATCTTTAAAGTTTTGAAACTAGCTCACGAGATCACAACTCACCTATCTTCCCTCATCCAATACCGCAACTCCACACGTTTTCTCACATTTTTTTTAACATTCTTATCTTCTCTTTCCCTCTCGGGAGTGTTTTTTTTCCTTATTATGATATTGTTAGTACTAGTTATTAATGTTATAGGATTATGTTTGCGGGTAGGCATAGAGTGAGATGAGATATGTTATAGCGATAATTAATTGATTTTGGAACATCAGGATATTAGATTAGATTTCTTTGGATGAAAAGAATGAGGTGCCCAAGACTTATTTATAATACCGATGTGTGACGGACTGAATGGAGAATTCTGGTTGGATGAAATTATATACAGGAAGATGAGAATTTATCAGACCCGAAACTTGGCCGATTGGTAGATAGGAGTAGCTATGAGGTATGGTATGTTTTAGGGTGATCATGAGAATGAGAAGAGCACTTATAGCATGAATATTTGACTTAGGTTGGGGTGAGAAGACATTGGAAGTAATATGACATGTTGAGATGAATGGGTAGTTAGGAAGACGGATTTTATATGATTATGAGATTAGATGATAGGGGTAATGATAGATGTAGTTTGACGGTTCATTGATTTTAGAGGATAAAATTATGAGTTAATATGACGGAGAATATATTGGGGATGTGATGATTGTTGAATTGTGGATGGTAATGTAGATGTATAATCAGGTGCTAGGATGCAATTCTAGTTGTAGCATTAGCCAGTGGATAGACGGGTTATGATAGATTATTTGAGAAATGTTGATTGAAGATATAGGATTAGTGATCATTATGTGGGATACGGGAGTTGCAGGCTTAAGTGCTTATAGATATTTTTATTATTAGTATAAGTGATACCGAGGGCGGAATCATTTCTAAGGTGTGTAGAATGTAACGACCACTTTCCGGTCGTACGTATTTTAGTGCGTATTTTTGTTCCGTATGCGTATTTCCGTATTTGATTGTTATTATTATTTTCTTTAGCCCTAACGCGTGACCGAACCCCGTACCCACGATCCTCTCGAAGGCGCGATCGTCCCGGTATTTTCCTTTTAATTTTTTGATGCTAAAAGACGAAACTATAAAAATTGATTATCGATATTTATTAATATTTTTAGCTTTTCCCTTGTTTTCAAACTCTTAAGTTACGGTTAAGATCATTTCAAGAATTAAAGTTTTAAAAACAAACCCAACTATTATCTTTATTATTATCTTTTTGTAACTAATCTTGTCACTTAACAAAACACACTTTCTTTTCAAAACGTGTAGCTTATTTCTTTTCGGGATTTGAGTTTTAAAACAAAACCTATTATTATCTTGCCCTTCTGATAAATATCCATCCTAACAACTTCTCATGCACACCCCTCCGTGTCATCCTATTTCCGTTCATGGGATCTCAACAGATCCAAGCCCCCTCTCGTGCATACAGTTACAACATCCCCACGATCACGCACAGCGTGCGCCTTCTACGTCTCCTTCTCTTCTTGTTAAAAAAACCCCCTCCGGCTATTAACTCCTCAACTTTCCCGTTCGTCTCCTCTCTCCAAGCAGCGGCGCCTCTTCTCTCCAAACAGCGGCGCCTCTCCATTGCCAGTCCGACGCCTCGCACTCCCCAACACCACCGAACCCCCTCCGTTCACCTCCCCACTGCAGACCGCCAGTCCACCCTAGGACTAAAGGCAGCCGCCCCTACCTACCCTCTCTTCTCCCTTCATCCTCGTGCGCAACACACCCAGAGCGGCCATCGTCCGACCTCCACGCCAACACGCGCCCAGTGGCCTCCCCCTCCACGCGTCCACCCCCGACGTGCACCGCCCTATCGCCGCAGCGCCTCCCGCCTCCGACCAGCGAGCGCACCCCAACGTCCTCGATGACGCCGGCCTCTCTCTCCCCTCACCGTCCAGTTCACGGGTGCTATCTCCCCTTCCGATCAACGCCGTCGCTGTCCGGCCTCCACCACCCAGCGAGCTTCCGCCTCGTCCAACATCCCCCCTTGCCTTCGGAACTCGCTACAGATGCCATGGCCGACCACCCCTCTTGCACGTGTAACAGTTGGAGCTTAATACAGCAAACAGTGATTTGTGTCTACCATTTCATAATGCATGTCATATATGTATGTATGGGACAGTAGTGGGATATGGGAGTACCTAAGTTAAAGCTATTTATATGTTGAGCAACAGGATGTGACGGTGCTTGAACCTCACTGTATATGCAAGTGCCTTATGTCATTACTTGTTAATTATTAAACCCATGTTTTATACTGACTAGATTGACTAGATTGAATATATATATATATATTTATATATGTTAACTTACAGGATTTTAGCTTAAAAATTCATAGCATATGTTCGGTTGTATGTTTTAATATGTGAGTTGGAAATATTAATAGTACAATTTATATAGACTATGAATTGAGATACTAAGAGACTCTGTCTCCTACGGTTAATAGTAAAATATACATATAGGATGTAGTTTTGAGTAAGTTGGTATAGATTATAAAGTGGTATTCTTTTTCGTGCCCTATTAATATGTTCTAAGCTGAAACTGTTAGCGTAACTTATCGTAAATCTCATGACACAGAGGCAGCCACGCTTTCCATCGCAATCACCAGAGACCAGTGACGGGACGTTCCGAAAATGGGAGTCGCGACACGATCTGCGACCGTTGCCAGATCCGACGTCAAAGCTTACACGCGACCGTCGAACCAGGTTAGTGCCCTAAACTCGTAGCGAAACACACATCGTAGCAAACTGAACCCTAACTAAAATCAGACCACTGTAACTAAATTTATTTTCTGCGCCTTTAAAACGTTGTGAAACAGTAGATTCGACGACTGGACTTTTGAACTATGCACATAGGATAGAATCGTCGAATAGGACTAAACATCAAAATTGTGACTTTGACAATTAGGGTAGTCCCGACAACCTAGAAATGAACCTAAATAGGATTTACTGAAAACGCGACCTGACTCTGTCACCGTGGCGATATTTCAGACGGACTTCTGCAGATGCGATGCTTGGACCAGACACTCCGGACGGACGACACACTCGCCATCGCAGGCAAGTGTACCCACTTGCGTTTTTGACCGAGCTTTGGTCTTAGATTGCTAGAACTGATAACTGTGAACAAATAGAACCGGACGTGAAATGATAGCGTCCGGGACGACCCCTGACGGCTCAGACTTGACGACGAAGTCTGAGCCTGACAACAACAACTTTGACATCGTAGGGTTATCATGTGTGTGCGTGTGTGTGGACACCCTAGAATAACTCTTCTCGTCTTGACACGTCCCGTCCCGTCTTGCACAGCCTGCGGGCAATAGGGCACTCTCCATGCTAGAGAGAGTGATCCCTTGTACTGATTCACAGCCTACAGGAAGCTCGGCACCCACCTAGTAGAGTGAGTGTCCCAGCAGACCGAGAGGATAGAGACGCTCACCTAGCAGAGTGAGTGGTCCTATACAGTTGTACGGTTTCACCTAAGAGGCGTTCGTCGCTCACCTAGCAGAGTGAGCGATACACTACCAACCGTGGGGATAGAGGCACTCACCTAGCAGAGTGAGTGGCCCTATATTGTCTTGTCCTGAGTTCTGGGGTTTGGGGTAGGGTTGAGCGTGCGCACGGCAAGAGGGTCTGATCCCCCTCGAACCGTAAGGCGTGAACCCTTCATGTCACAATTGTCCTGTCCTGTCTTGTCTTGCCACGTTTCGTCTTGTTCCGTCCTCTTTATCATGTCTTGACTTGACACCTGTAGGTTAGTCCCGTAGTTGGTAGCACACACTACGACTACTACTTGTCCCGTTTTACTTTCCTGCTACGTTACTTCCTTTCGTGTTACTCTGTCATAACCACAGCATGCTAATCAACCAGTAAACTGTTGTGTAAAAGAACCTCAGTATGCTAATCAACCAGTAAACCGTTGTTTAAAGTTTGGTGCACTTGCAGTAAAGTCTAACCCTTCTTGTAGACTTTACCTGACGTACAGTTCCTTTCTCTTGGGTGTTGTACGTCAGGTGTTCAGCCAGAGATCGTGGATGAGGCAGACTCACTGGAGTACGAGGAGCCGAGGACGCCGACCCAGAGTACGTGCCTGACGAGGACCAGACCTTGAGGCCTTTTTAGTCGACACTTTCAGAGGTTACTACTTTTAGGTTTGCTTTTAAATCTTTTGTTGCCATGTTTAGGCTTCTTGTTAGACTTTGTACTCGTTGGATATTATAGCTCTAATTTAATGAATGCAACTTCCTTTCTGTACTTCCTATTGTTTCGAACTTTATTAATGCAAGAACCTGAAACTTTTAAAATGTTACCCCTACAGACGCTTATTGGGTCAGAGCTTCTCAGCTCTGGCCTAATCGGGCCTTTGTCACGCTTCGCCTCCGTCGTTTTGGGAAGCGGGGCATGACAAGACTTCTGGCTCGCCTGGTATAGATCCTGGAGGTGGCGAGGAGTGTGGCAGTTTCTGGACCAATGGCCAGTCATGCCACATCTATGGCATTTATCCTCCCAGTTCTTCTTTGGAAGTGACACTTGCTCGGTGTTCTTTCGCTTCCAAGTGAAATTTCTTTTCCCCTTATTGTTTTTGTTTGTCTGTGGAGCTGCACCTCTTGGTTGCTTCATTATAGCTTTCCCTTTAGTGTTTTTAGCCTTCTTCTTGTTTTTCCACTTCTGGGGAGAAACGTGGTGGGCTTCAGGGATATGGGCAGTGCAAGCTGGACGTAAGTTATGAGTTGCAAGCAGTAAGTCTCGATTCTGCTCTGCCCTAAGTAGGCATGAGATCAGATCGGAAAATTTCGTAAAATTGTGTTCACGATACTGCTGCATGAGGATTGCATCTTTCTCGTGAAACGAGGTAAATGTCTTTTCCAACATGCGCTGTTCTGTCACTTCTTCACCGCACAACTTCAGGCGTGAGGTGATGTTATGAAGTGCAGAATTGTACTCAGCGACGGACTTATAGTCCTGAACTCTGAGGTTTTCCCACTCATAACTGGCACGCGGTAATATAACATCAATTTGATGTTTATACCGAGCTTCCAGCGCTGTCCACAGGTCCTTTGGATCCTCAACCGTTAAGTATTCGGCCTTTAAGGTCCGATCGATATGTTTCCTAATGTAGATTATGGCTTTCGCCTTATCTACATCGGATACAGTGGTTGTAGGGCTGCTGCTAGTTGTAGCAGAAGCTTCGGCCGCTGCGGGGGCCGAGGAAGGAGCCAAAATGGACCCAAGGAGGGCCATCGAACGCAAGTGGAACTTCAGGTCCACTCGCCAACTCAGGTAATTTGTCCCTGCAGAGTCAAGGACTTCGAAATCGACGCTTGCCAATTTTGCCATTTATCTACGCAATTTAAAATGAGCATGAATTAATTAAAATTCAAAATTCATGCATAAAGAAATAAATAAGTAAAAATGCGGGAATCGGCCAGATACCCAAAATAATAAACAGTCCAAAGTTCGTTTACAGTCTATAAAAATGAAAGAAAAATACAACTTCGGAAACCCAAAGTGGGTCCCTATTTCTTCGTCTTCATATGCTATTGCACCGAGCTTGGGCTTTAAATACAAATTTCCTCACTTACAAATTCTCTCAAAAGAAAATAAAAGTGCAAGGAATGTAAATAGGTATACAATGGCCGATCCCGAAAAACACACTTTTACTTATTTAAACATCCACGCAGTTCTAAATATGCTACAGGCATAAAAATAAACAACCACGCATATATCGCAAGCAAAACATATGGTAAAGGAATCTAGAAAATATAAGTATCTTGTAGATCACGTGGAAATGTCATACACCGTTAGGTTAGTTGACTAACGGCAGAGCGGTCTCAGGATCTTTAAGATAGTTATATTTTGAAAATAAAATCCTAGTAAACCATAGATAATAATTTGCAAAAGCGATGTTTAAATAAATTTGTCAGCATGGATTAAAGAAATTATTTGTGATTTTACATAGAGGGGAGTCCCTTTAAGTAATTGGCTTCAGGCCATTATTTAGTTATTGATAGGCACAAATGGGCTGCAGGCCCAACAACAAAAACAATCTATTTTAATTAAATTAAGCTGAATCAGCCATTAAGCCCTTTTTTGATCATGGCTTCATATGGGTAGGTGTGCATCAAACTTCTGGCTACAAGAAAGACTGCAAACAATACGACACACAGTAAGTAGCTCTTCATCATGTTTCAGATTAATCAACATGACCTTGTCTAGGATTTTCTTAACTCCATATTTTTGTTGGGTGGTCCATCACTCCCTGTTTTTTTTTTCAACCATAGGGGTTAATTTATGTACAAGTACATGAGATTCATTTATGCATGAGAAATAGCAACTTGGTTACATGTTCTATATATGTTGCTAGCTACAATTAACTTTGTTTCTAAATGGTTCTCAGTTGTGGGATCTCTTAATGCATATGTTTAATTACACCATGCTTTTTTCTTGTTACTGGCTTTGGATGTTTTCTTTCCTCTCTACGGTTCCAAAAACTAAAGCATGAAGATAATAAAATTGTATCCGAGATAGCATTATGCGTAACATAAAAATTTTTTTATATGTGCTTTTATTTTTAGCAGATTTTAAACCAACCAAATTCGAGGTTGTAAAAAATATCATGGCTAAAAAAATTTATCTACGGGAATAGAAAATATACCTCTAGATCGATGATCTAGGGACGACCGTAGAATAGAACCGTAAAAATAAAAAGAATCCGAGCTCCCGAAAACGTCGAGAATGCCGCAATGCTCCGACAAATCGCCGCAGCAACCAAAGATTCCTTACGCGTAGGGGATCAATTCGGTGGGAATTTTAGGATTGGTTTCTTGCTCAAGGAAGAACATGTGCTGATAACGTGTTAGAGAGTAATCAAACTCAAGAAGGAAAATAGTGATAGGAATTCTTAGAGATAGAATGAGTAACCATGGCCATAGGCCATGGTTCTCTATATATTAATCTAGAGGGGGAGATGAAGGGCCTCTAGGAGATCAAGAGTCACCATTACCCATAGTAATGGGACTAATGAATGGGTAATGAAGGAGGGGAGGCAAAAAGCCTCCCTCATTCATAACACATCTGTCTAATTTTTTTTGGGTTTTTGGATTTTTGGGCTATATTTTTGTGTACTCTCCCAAGTGGGAGAACGGTACACGACGAGGGGATTTGCATCAAGTAAAACAAAAAAGAAATCGAATTCTAAACACTTGGACAAAAGAAAAAATTTTCACGAATCAGAACATAAGCAAAATGGGTTATCCTAGTCCTATTAGTAGAGTCCCGACACATGCGATTTGAAGCGTTGTATATATATGTATTTCATGCATAAAGAAGCAGACAGTGGAGGCAAAATACCGCATATTCAAAATTGAAGCATGATAGTCTAGGGATCAACCAAGGACATGCATATAAAACAGAATCACAATGTAGAATCACACCAAACAGCTAGTCACGACAAACAACTCACACAAAAGCAAAGTGAACCCATGGAGCATGAAATGCAATAGGACTCGGCTTCCTAGGGTTAGTGAAAGTGATTATCGTAGCTAAGCTATGTGTGTGTGGGGTTCCGTGGCAGTTCATCATGCGGGGTCATCTCTAGGAGAGGGAGAATAAGAAGAAGGAAAGAAAAAGAAAAGGACGATAAAAACGACTCAAAACGGTGAAAAAGACGCAACTGACGCACAAAGTGCGACTCCCCCAAGCTGAACCTTGCATTGCCCTCAATGCAATAGCAATAAAAGCGAGATGGCAACGAAATATGGGAGGGAAGTACGCACTAACAAAGAAAAGTGAAAAACATGAAAAACACACACGAAGAATTATAGAAAAATAAGGAAAATAAATAACGAAACGAAATGTACAAAACACATACACACAAACACATATAAACAAGCACACGACAACAGTCACAAAAAATAGATTTTCCCAAAGCTGATTATGACAAAGCTAGCAAAAATATGTGTTCAATGTGATGCAGAAAAATGCTAGGGAGAAAATCAAAAAAGGGCAAAATCAATGTGCAGGAGGGGCAGGCTCCTCATCCTCCTCGGAAGAGACCTGAGGTGTGTGGGTGGGAGAGGTGACAGGTATGCAGAGAAGTGGGGAAGGAGGTGGAGATGGTGGATGAATAGGCTCTGTAGGGATGTGGACGATGGGTAGTGTGTCGGTGGTGGAGGATGGTGGGAGGGATGCGACGATCGATGAGGATGGTGTTGGTAGTGATCTCGCGCGCATAGCGGTCGGCATCCTGCGACGCGAGTAGGAGGCGGTGATAGAAGTGAAGGGTGGCAGAAGTGGTGGGTCTGTGGTGATGGGTGGAAAAGTGGTGGCGGGAATGGAAACAGTGGTGGTGGGAGGAGAACATCATCGAGGAGGCGAAGGAGGGGGTGATGGGGGTGGAGTAGGTGGCGGTGGACCGTGAATGAGTGTAAGAAGGCGGAGAATGGTGGCCACATTTCGCTCGAGTGCGAGGAAACGTGGATGTGTGAAGAAGGAAGTGGATGGGTCCGAGGAGGTAGAAGATGATGCGCCAGCGCGCAGAGCAGCTAGCTCAGCCTCAAGAGCGAGGCGAGCAGAGGTGGCCTTTCGGACAGTAGAAGTCGTGTCGACGGTAGTGGTCATGCCGACACCGGAGGCAAGGCCTAAGAGGGCCGTAGTAAGTGCCTCGGAAGAAACAGCGAAAGCGGTCAGGGTGGTGCCACTAGGTCCAGCCCCGGTGTCTCCTCTGGACGCAGGGATGTCCTGCTCGCCCAAGTGGACGGCAGGGGAAGGTGGTCGAGGTGTGTCAGTGAGTGGAAACTGAAGATGTAACCCTCATACAAACTCTGGATCTGGAGGAAACGACCAATCTGCCTCAAGATGAAAAGACATGCGGCCAGGATTAGGCAGAGTGGTATATGGAGCAGGGGGGTGGCCGTAATAAAAAGCAAACCGACCGTTGCCTTGCGATCGGATCATGTGGGTGTGCCTTAGGACATCAAGATCTAGATATGTAGATCCTGGTGCATGTGGCAAATTAGGGGGATAACGATGTTGAATGGGGGGTGTAAGGCAATGAGAGTAATGAGTCCGCCGCAGCAAAATTTACCCTTCTTTGCACGGCTAATATCAATGAGTTTTTGAATTAGCCACGCACCGACGTTGATGCGTATGTGCGGGGCCTCGAAAGCGATCCCGTCAACACCGGGAATGAATGGGAAGGTCATCGCCCACAAAATGAATAAATCAGGGATGGTCACAGTACCGGACTCATCCCTAGGAAAGAAAGCGCTTGATATGATACGGTGGACGAGACGGAATACGTGGTGGATGATGGAAGAGGCCTTGGCCTTGCCTCAAGGATATTGATTATGAAGAGTGAGGTGTCCCCAAAAATAATCGACATTGAAGTCGGCATGAAATTCATAGGAAAGGATATGGCCTTCGAGAATTGGGAAATCGAAAATGTTATTGATGTTGTTCGCATGGGTACGGAAGTTTCAGTTTCGGATGCAGAAATCGATAATTGACCCCCCCCCCCCCTCTCAGTTTTGAGAGTCGAGAGGAATTCGAGTGTGAGGACAGGGAACGATGGTGCATGGGAGTGTAAGAAACTTAGCCAACCTAAATTTGCAAATAGGGACTCGAGCCCGGAGAAAACTCCGAGATCGAGTAGGATTTGACTGTGGGCAAACTTAGTGGCTAAGTGTGATCTTTGGTCAAGTCTAGTATAAAAATCTTTGTGTGCCAGACTGATGTAACGGATTCCCTGCGGCCCCATCAGCAGGTCCACCACAGGAATGATGGGTTGGGGTGGTGGTCGGGTAGGCAGAGGAGGAGGACCACGTCCGTGTGTGGAACGTGTGGATTTGTGTCTCTTGCGAGACGGCTCCTCTTCCTCCATGATGCGCTTACCCTTGTCCTTATCTTTAGCCATGATTGTGTGGCGATGTAATGTATATGCAAGATTATATGAGTGTGCACATGATCAATGACAATGGAGCAAAATGATAATACTTGGGCTATGTAAAAATTAAGCTGAGGAGTGAGTGTACCTAGTAATGCAGCGAGTCCAAGCTCCCGAAAGATCCTACGCCGTATGAAGGAGGAATTTGGGAAGCCGCCACACATCAATCCAACAAGAAATGAGATTTCAAAAATCTTGGGGCTAGGGCTAGGGTTTGGGCGGATTTGGGGATCGAACGTGGTTGACGGAAGGTTCGGAAGGTCGGAGAGTGGTGGGAGAAGTAGGGAAAAACAATTGGGAGTAGTGGGAGAGAGGAGGAGATCGATTGGGAAGAAAGGGAGATGAACCGCTCGGAAGAAAAATTAGGGATCGTGTGAAATGAAGTCGGGTGGGGGGTATTTATAGGGTTAGGCCAACCGATCGGTTGGGTCGATTTTCGAATTTCTCTCGTTGGAAAGTAGCTACAGGTGAACCGATCAGGTGAGATTTCACCCGATTGGTTGATCGCTCCCCAAATTTCCCGAGGGCTCTGTCATCTCCACCCGGTCAGCGACCCGATCACAGCTTCTATCAACCGATCGGTTTGTTTTTTCACCAAAATTCCCGAGGCTACTGTCGTCATCACCCCATCTGCCACCCGATTGCCGCATGTGTCACCCGATCGGTCGGCTTATGTGCTGATACTGGCCATCTTCTGATACTGGCCACCCGATCGGTTGATGCATGAACCGATCGGGTGGGGGCAATTTCCTGCACAAATACAAAAAGTATCTAAGTCTCCCAACGAAAATCCCCATAGCAGAATTTATTCACTAAAACTAGTAAATTATTCCTATAAATAACGACAAAAGTTCAGAACATGGGTTGCCTCCCATGAAGCGATGTTGTTTAAAGTTGTTTGCTCGACTCCCGATATATGATGTTCATAGGGGTTTGTACTGGTGATGCCCAACGATCGGCATCCTTTCAGCTTTTGGGGCAGGGTCTCTTGTTGTTGACAGAGGCGAAAGGTGAATTGTCTCAACGACTCTCCTGCTGGTGATGTCTGGGGGCTTTTCCCTCATGTTGGCGGCAACCGCCACTCTTCTCAGGATCCGGACTTCATCAGCTGTGAGCTCCATGGGCTCTTTTCCTTTGCTCTTTGCCAGAGCAACCTTCCTAAATCCAGGGGGAGTCGTCTGGGAGACACATACTTCTTCGGCTACTACTTCTTCTTCCAATCCAATGTGCTCCACAAGGCCTTCCACGCCATCGGGGGGGTTCCTTGAAAGAACTTCCCAAGATCCCGCCTCAACAATTCTCTCTTCCTCAACCTCCAATAGATTGCATCTTTATTCCTCCGGTGGAGACTTCATTGATAAGGCCAGATCAAAATCTACTTTCTAATCTCCCACATTCAGGGACAGCTTCCCTCTCTTGACGTCTATGAGTACGCCTGCGGTCACCATGAAGGGTCTCCCGAGGATAATCGAGGTATGATTATCTTCAGGCATGTCCATTACTACGAAGTCGACTGGCACCTGCACACCGCTGACCTTGATGGGTAAGTCGTCTACTACCACCACCGGGTACTTTACCGATCTGTCTGCCAGCTGTAGAGTCATCCCGGTGGGTTCAAGGTCGCATATATTTATCCTCTTGTATAGAGACAGGGGCATCAGACTAACGCTTGCACCCAAGTCAACGAGCGCTCGATTAATTGACACCTCCCCTATTGAGCACGGGATAGAAAAACTCCCGGGGTCTTTGAGATTTGGCGGTTTGGCTCGTTGAATTAGAGTGCTGCACTCCGCCGTGAGGACTACTTTCTCCTTTCTCGTCCCCTTTGTAACTAGGTCCTTCAGGAATTTTGCATATGAGGGGATCGTCTCTATTGCCTCCAGAAAGGGGATTTGAAGGCTCAAGTCATTCACCATTTCGAAGAATTTTCCGTACTTTTCATCGATCTTGCTTTGGCAAGCCTCTGTGGGAATGGCACTGTAGGCTTGAAGACCCTTGAGTTGTCCTCCTCATTTTTTTTCTTCTCTTCAGAAACTCCCTCCGGAGTTATGGGGTTCAACGCCGAAGCTCCATCGTCATTTGCCTTCAGATTTGGTCTCTCATAGACCAATGGTGCTTCAGGTTCTTTCACGGCATCTCGCGCCAAGACATTTGCTTAACCTTGTGTCAAGGCTAGTGTTTGATTGGGTCCCCTTGGGTTCACTTCTGGCTGCCCCGGTAATTTCCCTTGTGTCTTTTGAAGATTGGCCACCTGCAACCCCAACTGGGTCACTTGATCTGCCAAAGTCTTCTGCCCAATCTGCAGCTGAAGGTTGATCTTCTCTTGATTTGTTATATATTGAGTAAGGAGGTTCTCAACCGAAGAGACTACCCGTTGCTGATTGTATTGTTGCTGCTGGGGCGGGGGCTGCTGATTTCTAGGAGGATACTGCTGATATATCTACTGCTGAGGTAGAGGGTATAACTGCTGCTGAGGTTGCTGAGGCTGCTGGTAGGGTGCCTTATAGCTGAAGTTCGGTTGGTTCCGGCTGTTAAGAGAATATGCCAGATTCGAGCTTGTCCTCGGCGGATAAGATGCAATACCCATGGGGTTGTACAAGAGGGCACTCGCTTGATACACTGGTGCCGATACATCTCCACCATCAATGAAATGGCCCAGAGTGCCATATACGTAGGGCCTATATTTTTGGGATGAAAGTAGAGTGTATATCTGTGTACTATGTATTGTGTACATGCTTGTATATCAGTGAGTACATAATTGCATGTACTTTATATGGTTGGTTGTGCATGTAGTGCGTGCAGTGAACTATGAAGGTGGTTATGTGATGGTATGTGTATGTATGTGAATGGTTGTATAGGATCGGTGTAGAGAGAGCCTAGTGTGAAAGGGGTTAAGGTTAGTGGCATTCTTGTAATTGATGGGGAGTGTGTGTGCATAATAGGAGAGTGTGAGAAGTAATGGCATACTTATAATTACGGTTGGGTGGCAATTCTGGATTCTGTATGGTTTTGTGCATTGAGCAATTCTGGATTTTGTATGGTTTTGTGCATTGAGCAATTCTAGATTTTGTATGGTTTTGTGCGTTGAGTAATTCTGAGAGTGGAAGAGATATTTGTGGATGATGGTAAACTTGTAAATACGACTTCTTGACCCTTCTACTTAATTCTTGGCTCTTCTCCTCTCTTCTCCCAGAATTCTTCTTGTTTCTAAACTCTTCTAAAAATATCTCTCCCTCTCTCCAAGATCAGGCCGAATTCGTCCCTTCCCATCGCTCCCTCTTAGACTTTAGGGAGGCTGAGCACCCGTAGGGCCACGCCACCCTCACTCTGCATACACCCGTAGCATCCATGTCGTCGTTTGGGTGCTGTTGCTTATTCTGGGAACTTGTGAAGGAGAAGGAGAAGGAGAATGACTTGGAGAAGGAGAAGGAGAATGACTTGAAGAAGGCGGAGCCATAGGGATTTGGGCTACCCCCTTATCTCTCATCACCCCTAAGGTAGGATTCCATCTCCAACTAGTATTAGAGTTGCATGCTTAGTTTCATGGTTGTTGTTGTTGTGGTTATCCCTTTTCTTAAGTCAATCCTGAGATTTGTATGGTTGTGCGCGGTGAGCAATCCTGAGATTTGTATGGTTGTGCGCGGTGAGCAATCCTGAGATTTGTATGGTTGTGCGATGTGAGCAATCCTGAGATTTGTATGGTTGTGCGCGGTGAGCAATCCATTTGTATGGTTGTGCACTGTGAGTAATCCTGAGTTTGTATGGTTGTGTGCGGTGAGCAAATCTGAGATTTGGGTGGTTTTGTGCGGTGAGCAATCCTAAGTTGGGCGGTTGTGCGCGGTGAGCAAATCTGGACAGATTTACATGCTGATTGTTCTGCTTAGTCCTTCCAATCTAGAATTGAGTTTGCTCTGAAATTTTTATGGCTTAAAGATTGGACTGTTATCTATAACTTTTATGTTGTGAACTTTTATCAATTCGAACTGTAATTAGGGCTAAAAATTCTATCTTGCCAACATGCCTGTTTTTACCCAGTCAGAACACATTTTACTAAAACAGTGAGCAGTCCCTCAATACTTGATGAAATTGTGTGTTCTTGGTCTCGTTGGAAAGTTAACTTCAAGCTCTACAACTTTGTAGTCTTTTCATTTCTGCTAGTTCTGCCTGCAATTAGTAGTAATCTGGTCATTAAGTTAGTGTAGTTTCTGTTTTCAATTCCAGCACAAGTACACTTTAGTGGAAATTCTGTAGAAAATATAATACTCATCTAAACTTCATGAAAATTGATATGTGAACTCAGGACATCTATATCTACAACTTTCATTTAGATTGCATGTTCATGTTCTATTCAAATATATGGAGAAATGTGCTCTGCACCCTTACTGTTATGTTTTTCCCAGCAAGCTGAATTGTTGGATGTTGATCTTATTTTTATTTGTGGTTATTTTCCATGGATTTGTTGGGGGTTTGATGTTGTTTGGTTTGTATATGAAAGATGAGAAGATGGAAGTGAAGTACTTGCATTTTTTTTATGAATCATGGATATTAGCCTTTATGTTTTGTAACATGCTTTTGGATATGGATGCTTATACATGGTGGGATGGATGTGGTGGACATGACATGCATTTATGTTGAGTGGTAATATGGTATGGTTTGAGATGGTATGGTGGGCATGGCACGATGTGCATGACACCTTGATATGATGTTGGAAATGAGATGTTGGAAATGTGAATTATCTTTTACATGAAGGCATGCCATGATGACCCATGAACCATGCATGTATAAGGCCATTGTCCCATAGCCATGAGAGACCCTCTTGTACCCTTAAGTCTCATTCTGTATCTTGATTGATGTTGTAGCTCACTTTACCTTTGTAGCTCTTATAACTTGCCTTAAGTTTCATTATGATGCTTGATGTTTATGCCATGTCATACACTCTGCCTGCTCACGTGCACTTTTTCCACACTTCATGTAAGGGCTAGTTGGGTATGGTATTCCTACTGGGTCACGCTTTGACGTGTCCCACCGTTGATTTTTCAGGTGTTGGTGTTGGAGTTGGTTGATGGCTAGGAGGTGGAGCAGTGGAGTTCTGTGGATGAGTTAGGTTGGGATGGCGAGGGGTGAGGAGAGAGTGTTTGTACTTTTGGATTTTTGTTTGGGTAGTGACGAGATGTTGATGATGGATGTATGTACAGATGGATGATGTATAAGATATCAGACCTTTTCTTTGGGTTTATTTGTTGTACAGTTTCCCTCAGTGTTTCTTTCTGTGTTTATGTTATTGGTTGTTTGGTTGTGCTTTGGGAACATTACAGGTACTATCCCAGCAGTGCGCAGTGGACCTGCTAGAGTTTTTTTTGTATTTTTCTTCGTAACACCCGCCTCTTCGGGAATACCTGATACGGATTCGTACTTATCGGGTATCCTGGGGAGCGGGGCGTTACAGTTGGCGGCCCATGCAGGTCACCGCACTGCGGCTGTGTAAGGATAGTGCGTGTAGTGTTCCAAGTGTAGTTTGGTCTTAAGGTGGGTAGGAGTTTTGCCTTAAGATAGAGCCCTGATATCAGAAGCTTGAGGTATAGAACCCTGAGGGTAGACACTAGAGTGTTGATTGAGTAAGAATGTGTGTATATATCTTTGTGTGTATGTATATGTACTGATATGTCTGTAGCTCTATAAGTGTTGAATATGGTTTGTCGAGTATATTGAGATGATATACTCATGTGCATATGATTATGGTATATGTACGAATGATTATATGGCTATGTGATTGTATTTGAAGTATATGTGTTAATAAATGGTTGACTTATGAATAATGTGTAGAATTGAGTTATATACTTGATTGAGATGCAGGTAATGTATAGATGTACTGTGCAGTGGTTATATACTGTATGTGATGTATGCACATGTAGAGTGTGCAGATGCATGTGTGGATCTTTGAGTTCCACCCATGTATGTGTGGATATGGATTTCTTAAGAGTATTCGTGTCATGTGTTGATATATATGATGAGTATATGCTACATGTATGGTTGTAAGCTAGTATGCTTACGCCTGTTTAAGGATGAGTATATTTTATTTGGTTGTCCATGTGTATTGATATGTATATAGGTATCTGGATGTGATGATATGATATGTGAATGTTGTATAGTTGCTATGAGACATACATGATGGTATGTCTAAGTAGAGAGGTATATGTGTATATCTGTTAATGTATGGTTATGAGTAGTATGTATCATAGAACTATATGGTTGATTGCATGTCTGGTTGTAAGCGGGTACGCTTACACCGGTGTTAGGATAAATGTAGTGATATCTGGGTGTATTGATGTTGATGTGTACGACTTTATGTATGACAAGTGTGATGTATGTTTAAATGTGTACCTGGTGACATGGGTGGTTGCATGTCTCAGGATATCAGTGCATGTGAGTATATTTGAAATGTTATACTTGTGTGTATTTGAACTAATGAAGGTGTCGATATATGAATGTGCTTTATTTATATGATGGGGGGTATAGTGACCCTATATATCTAAGGCTGACCATTCTTAAGTATGTCCTAGTTTGGAAAGTCCGAGGACGGACTTGATTTTTAAGGTGGATAGAATGTAATGGCCCAGAGTGCCATATACGTAGGGCCTATATTTTTGGGATGAAAGTAGAGTGTATATCTGTGTACTATGTATTGTGTACATGCTTGTATATCAGTGAGTACATAATTGCATGTACTTTATATGGTTGGTTGTGCATGTAGTGCGTGCAGTGAACTATGAAGGTGGTTATGTGATGGTATGTGTATGTATGTGAATGGGTGTGTAGGATCGGTGTAGAGAGAGCCTAGTGTGAAAGGGGTTAAGGTTAGTGGCATTCTTGTAATTGATGGGGAGTGTGTGTGCATAATAGGAGAGTGTGAGAAGTAATGGCATACTTGTAATTACGGTTGGGTGGCAATTCTGGATTTTGTATGGTTTTGTGCATTGAGCAATTCTAGATTTTGTATGGTTTTGTGCGTTGAGTAATTCTGAGAGTGGAAGAGATATTTGTGGAGGATGGCAAACTTGTAAATATAGATTCTTGACTCTTCTACGTAATTCTTGGCTCTTCTACTCTTTTCTCCCAAGTTTCTAAACTCTTCTAAAAATATCTCACTCTCTCCCCAAGATCAGGCCGAATTCATCCCTTCCCATTGCTCCCTCTTAGACTTTAGGGAGGCTGAGCACCCATAGGGCTACGCCACCCTCACTCTGCACACACCCGTAGCATCCATGTCGTCGTTTGGGTGTTGTTGCTCATTCTGGGAGCTTGTGAAGGAGAAGGAGGAGAATGATTTGAAGAAGGAGGAGCCATAGGGATTTGGGCTACCCCCTTATCTCTCATCACCCCTAAGGTAGGATTCCATCTCCAACTAGTATTAGAGTTGCATGCTTAGTTTCATGGTTGTTGTTGTTGTGGTTATACCCTTTTCTTATGCCAATCCTGAGATTTGTATGGTTGTGCGCAATGAACAATCCTGAGATTTGTATGGTTGTGCGCGGTGAGCAATCATGAGATTTGTATGGTTGTGCGCATTGAGCAATCCTGAGATTTGTATGGTTGTGCGCGGTGAGCAATCCTGAGATTTGTATGGTTGTGTGCGGTGAGCAATCCTGAGTTTTGTATGGTTGTGCGCGGTGAGCAATTCTGAGATTTGGGTGGTTTTGTGCGGTGAGTAATCCTGAGTTGGGCGGTTGTGCGCGGTGAGCAAATCTGGACAGATTTACATGCTGATTGTTCTGCTTAGTCCTTCCAATCTAGAATTGAGTTTGCTCTGAAATTTTTATGGCCTAAAGATTGGACTATTATCTATAACTTTTATGTTGTGAACTTTTACTAATTCGGACTGTAATTAGGGCTAAAAATTCTATCTTGCCAACATGCCTGTTTTTACCCAGTCAGAACACATTTTACTAAAATAGTAAGCAGTCCCTCAATACTTGATGAAATTGTGTGTTCTTGGTCTCGTTGGAAAGTTAACTTCAAGCTCTACAACTTTGTAGTTTTCCATTTCTGCTAGTTCTGCCTGCAATTAGTAGTAATCTGGTCATTAAGTTAGTGTAGTTTCTGTTTTCAATTCCAGCACAAGTACACTTTAGTATAAATTCTGTAGAAAATAGAATACTCATCTAAACTTCATGAAAATTGATATGTGAACTCAGGACATCTATATCTACAACTTTCATTTAGATTGCATGTTCATGTTCTATTCAAATATATGGAGAAATGTGCTCCGCATTCTTACTGTTATGTTTTTCCCAGCAAGCTGAATTGTTGGATGTTGATCTTATTTTTATTTGTGGTTATTTTCCATGGATTTGTTGGGGGTTTGATGTTGTTTGGTTGGTATATGAAAGATGAGAAGGTGGAAGTGAAGTACTTGCCTTTCTTTTGTGAATCATGGATATTAGCCTTTATGTTTTGTAACATGCTTTTGGACATGGATGCTTATACATGGTGGGATGGATGTGGTGGACATGACATGCATTTATGTTGAGTGGTAATGTGGTATGGTTTGAGATGGTATGGTGGGCATGGCACGATGTGCATGACACCTTGATATGATGTTGGAAATGAGATGTTGGAAATGTGAATTATCTTTTACATGAAGGCATGCCATGATGACCCATGAACCATGCATGTATAAGGCCATTGTCCCATAGCCATGAGAGACCCTCTTGTACCCTTAAGTCTCATTCTGTATCTTGATTGATGTTGTAGCTCACTTTACCTTTGTAGCTCTTATAACTTGCCTTAAGTTTCATTATGATGCTTGATGTTTATGCCATGTCATACACTCTGCCTGCTCACGTGCACTTTTTCCACACTTCATGTAAGGGCTAGTTGGGTATGGTATTCCTACTGGGTCACGCTTTGACGTGTCCCACCGTTGATTTTTCAGGTGTTGGTATTAGAGTTGGTTGATGGCTAGGAGGTGGAGCAGTGGAGTTCTGTGGATGAGTTAGGTTGGGATGGCGAGGGGTGAGGAGAGAGTGTTTGTACTCTTAGGATTTTTGTTTGGGTAGTGACGAGATGTTGATGATGGATGTATGTACAGATGGATGATGTATAAGATATCAGACCTTTTCTTTGGGATTAGTGGTTGTACAGTTTCCCTCAGTGTTTCTTCTGTGTTTATGTTATTGGTTGCTTGGTTGTGCTTTGGGAACATTACAGGTACTACCCCAGCAGTGCGCAGTGGACCTGCTGTTTTGAGTTTTTGTACTTTTCTTTTGTAACACTCGCTGCTTCAATAATACCTGATACGGATTCGTACTTATCGGGTATCCTGGGGAGCGGGGCGTTACAGTTGGCAGCCCATGCAGGTCACCGCATTGCGGCTGCGTAAGGGTAGTGCGTGTAGTGTTCCAAGAGTAGTTTGGTCTTAAGGTGGGTAGGAGTTTTGCCTTAAGATGGAGCCCTGATATCAGAAGCTTGAGGTATAGAGCCCTGCGGGTAGACACTAGAGTGTTAATTGAGTAAGCATGTATGTATATGTACTGATATGTCTGTTGTTCTATAAGTGTTGAATGTGGTTTTTCGAGTATATTGAGATGATATACTCATGTGCATATGATTATGGTATATGTATGAATGATTATATGGCTATGTGATTGTATTTGAAGTATATGTGATAGTAAATGATTGACTGATGAGCTGTGTGAATTGTGTTATATACTTGATTGAGGTGCAGGTAATGTATAGATGTATTGTGCAGTGGATATATACTGTATGTGATGTATGCACATGTAGAGTGTGCAGATGCATGTGTGGATCTTTGAGTTCCACCCATGTATGTGTGGATATGTCTTAAGAGTATTAGTGTCATGTGTTGATATATATGATGAGTATATGATACACGTATGGTTGTAAGCTGGTGCGCTTACACCTGTGTATGAATGAATATATTTTGTTTGGTTGTCTGTGTAATGATATTAATACAGTAGACCTAGTGTGATGATATATTTGTGAATGTTGGATGGATGCTAGGAGACATACATGATGGTATGTCTAAGTAGAGAGGTGCATGTGTATATCTGTTAATGTATGGTTATGAGTAGTATGTATCATAGAACTATATGGTTGATTGAGCTCTAGGCGATGTATAAATATAGCATGCCCTAGGCGTATTAGAGTTGTGTGTTTGATGTATATATATATATATAAGATGAGTATGGTTGCCTGTCTGGTTGTAAGCGGGTACGCTTACACCGGTGTTAGGATAAATATAGTGATATCTCGGTGTATTGATGTTGATGTGTACGAATTTATGTATGACAAGTGTGTGTGTATGTTTAAATGTGTACCTGGTGACATGGGTGGTTGCATGTCTCAGGATATCAGTGCATGTGAGTATATTTGAAATGTTATACTTGTGTGTATTTGAACTAATGAAGGTGTCGGTATATGAATGTGCTTTATTTATATGATGGGGGGTAGAGTGACCCTATATATCTCTATTGACCCTCAGCTATGTCCTAAGTTAGAAAGTTCGAGGACGAACTTTATTTTTAAGGTGGGTAGAATGTAATGGCCCAGAGTGCCATATACGTAGGGCCTATATTTTTGGGATGAAAGTAGAGTGTATATCTGTGTACTATGTATTGTGTACATGCTTGTATATCAGTGAGTACATAATTGCATGTACTTTATATGGTTGGTTGTGCATGTAGTGCGTGCAGTGAACTATGAAGGTGGTTATGTGATGGTATGTGTATGTATGTGAATGGGTGTATAGGATCGGTGTAGAGAGAGCCTAGTGTGAAAGGGGTTAAGGTTAGTGGCATTCTTGTAATTGATGGGGAGTGTGTGTGCATAATAGGAGAGTGTGAGAAGTAATGGCATACTTGTAATTACGGTTGGGTGGCAATTCTGGATTCTGTATGGTTTTGTGCATTGAGCAATTCTAGATTTTGTATGGTTTTGTGCGTTGAGTAATTCTGAGAGTGGAAGAGATATTTGTGGAGAAATGGTAAACTTGTAAATACGAATTCTTGACCCTTCTACTTAATTCTTGGCTCTTCTCCTCTCTTCTCCCAACATTCTTCTTGTTTCTAAACTCTTCTAAAAATATCTCTCCCTCTCTCCAAGATCAGGCCGAATTCGTCCCTTCCCATTGCTCCCTCTTAGACTTTAGGGAGGCTGAGCCCCCGTAGGGCCACGCCACCCTCACTCTGCATACACCCGTAGCATCCATGTCGTCGTTTGGGTGCTGTTGCTTATTCTGGAAACTTGTGAAGGAGAAGGATAAGGAGAATGACTTGGAGAAGGAGAAGGAGAATGACTTGAAGAAGGCGGAGCCATAGGGATTTGGGCTACCCCCTTATCTCTCATCACCCCTAAGGTAGGATTCCATCTCCAACTAGTATTAGAGTTGCATGCTTAGTTTCATGGTTGTTGTTGTTGTGGTTATCCCTTTTCTTAAGTCAATCCTGAGATTTGTATGTTTGTGCGCGGTGAGCAATCCTGAGATTTGTATGGTTGTGCGCGGTGAGCAATCCTGAGATTTGTATGGTTGTGCGATGTGAGCAATCCTGAGATTTGTATGGTTGTGCGATGTGAGCAATCCTGAGATTTGTATGGTTGTGCACGGTGAGCAATACTAAGTTTGTATGGTTGTGCGCGGTGAGCAAATCTGAGATTTGGGTGGTTTTGTGCGGTGAGCAATCCTAAGTTGGGCGGTTGTGCACGGTGAGCAAATCTGGACAGATTTACATGCTGATTGTTCTGCTTAGTCCTTCCAATCTAGAATTGAGTTTGCTCTGAAATTTTTATGGCTTAAAGCTTGGACTGTTATCTATAACTTTTATGTTGTGAACTTTTATCAATTCGAACTGTAATTAGGGCTAAAAATTCTATCTTGCCAACATGCCTGTTTTTACCCAGTCAGAACACATTTTACTAAAACAGTGAGCAGTCCCTCAATACTTGATGCAATTGTGTGTTCTTGGTCTCGTTGGAAAGTTAACTTCAAGGTCTACAACTTTGTAGCTTTCCATTTCTGCTAGTTCTGCCTGCAATTAGTAGTAATCTGGTCATTAAGTTAGTATAGTTTCTGTTTTCAATTCCAGCACAAGTACACTTTAGTGGAAATTCTGTAGAAAATATAATACTCATCTAAACTTCGTGAAAATTGATATGTGAACTCAGGACATCTATATCTACAACTTTCATTTAGATTGCATGTTCATGTTCTATTCAAATATATGGAGAAATGTGCTCTGCACCCTTTCTGTTATGTTTTTCCCAGCAAGCTGAATTGTTGGATGTTGATCTTATTTTTATTTGTGGTTATTTTCCATGGATTTTTTGGGGGTTTGATGTTGTTTGGTTTGTATATGAAAGATGAGAAGATGGAAGTGAAGTACTTGCTTTTTTTTTATGAATTATGGATATTAGCCTTTATGTTTTGTAACATGCTTTTGGATATGGATGCTTATACATGGTGGGATGGATGTGGTGGACATGACATGCATTTATGTTGAGTGGTAATATGGTATGGTTTGAGATGGTATGGTGGGCATGGCACGATGTGCATGACACCTTGATATGATGTTGGAAATGAGATGTGGGAAATGTGAATTATCTTTTACATGAAGGCATGCCATGATGACCCATGAACCATGCATGTATAAGGCCATTGTCCCATAGCCATGAGAGACCCTCTTGTACCCTTAAGTCTCATTCTGTATCTTGATTGATGTTGTAGCTCACTTTACCTTTGTAGCTCTTATAACTTGCCTTAAGTTTCATTATGATGCTTGATGTTTATGCCATGTCATACACTCTGCCTGCTCACGTGTACTTTTTCCACAATTCATGTAAGGGCTAGTTGGGGTATGGTATTCCTACAGGGTCACGCGTTGACGTGCCCCACCGTTGACTTTTCAGGTGTTGGTGATGGAGTTGGTTGATGGCTAGGAGGTGGAGCAGTGGAGTTCTGTGGATGAGTTAGGTTGGGATGGCGAGGGGTGAGGAGAGGGTGTTTGTACTCTTGGGATTTTTGTTTGGGTAGTGACGAGATGTTGATGATGGATGTATGTACAGATGGATGATGTATAAGATATCAGACGTTTTCTTTGGGATGAGTGGTTGTACAGTTTCCCTCAGTGTTTCTTCTTTGTTTATGTTATTGGTTGCTTAGTTGTGCTTTGGGAACATTACATGTTCTACCCCAGCAGTGCGCAGTGGACCTGCTGTTTTGAGTTTTTGTACTTTTCTTTCGTAACACTCGCTGCTTCGGGAATACCTGATACGGATTCGTACTTATCGGGTATCCCGTGGAGCGGGGCGTTACAATCAAAGTCTCCCAAGACTTCAGTCTCTACCGCTGCTACTTGCTGAGTGTTGGCGCCACTGGCCCCTACCATGAATGCTGAGATTTGGGTTGAAAGCAAATCAAATTTGCTAGACAGTTTGTCAACCTCCTCTACCTGGTGCATTCCTCCAGATTTAGGTGTGACGCGTTCATCGCTCTACCTTTCATTGTTTGATGCCATATTTTCCAGAATTTTTACGGTATCTTCTTCATTCCTTGACATGAAGGATCCTCCCGCCGCGGCATCCATTGAGGACTTTAAATCGTCCCTCGGTTCATTGAAGAACAAATTAATTATCTGCCAACGGGGGAGCTCATGGTGAGGGCATTTTCTTTTCATCTCCTTGAACCTCGTCCATGCTTCATGCAGGGATTCATGGCTGGCCTAGGAGAAGGAGGAGATTTCACTCCTCAACTTCATTGTCTTCTCCGAAGGAAAGAACTTGTTTAGGAACGCATTTGATAGTAAAGAATTAAAAAATAAAAATAAAAATGTAGAATGTGAAAATTTTCACAAGGTGAGAATGTGAATTAGTCTCATGGGTTCACAGGGTCCTAACTGAAACAAGCACGTTGCCTCCCCGGCAACGTCGCCATAAAGCTTGACGTCCCCTAGATTTAGCAATGTGTAGTCGGAACGGGGATACCAGATTTAAATATTTATAACCGCAAGCGCACTGTGTTGTAGTGTGGCTTGGGGGTCGAACACGGGGAGGCGTGTGATGTGCTTATTGTCAAACAGGAACCGGATCACCCAGTGGGTGAGCTAGCCCAATCGCAAGGTGGGTTGTCACGAAATGAAACTACGAAAGATATAATGTATACAAAGTAACCTAGGACTTTGGTTTTCACCCTGTCATGAGTTCACCCTATTACGACTGACGGATAGGAATTCGATTGGATTCTAGGATTTAGTGGTGAGACGTTACCTCTAAGAGTGATACCTAGCGTCCCATGGCCCCGATATTTCGGTCGATGCCCAGGGTGATACGCTAGGTCTACCCGGGTTCGGACAGTGGGCATTCCCATGTCCATTACACCGACCGACTCCGGGAGCACTAAGCTCGCAACGATTACTCCCGACATTTCATCCTGTCGTTCCCACACGCTAGGATTCAATGTCTACGCTAGGGGTGTGAGCTATGGCTAGGGGATCAAACGCCAGTTTTATTTCCCCTTGGCCCGACGGTCAGAGGCGGTCTTTCTCCCGCCAATGACAATAAAACACCCCGCGTAACCATCTAAATTCTTATATCCTATCGAAACCCTAATCATATGGTCGTTCTAGGGAGAACCCACGAAGGGGCTTCCACCAATGTCCCAGATTAGGAAACTACTCACAATTTATTGCAAGATATTCAATAACGCAAAATTCAGCCATCAAAACTATAATCAAGCAATAGAATAAAGAAGCAAACAATTGTATTAACACAATGTCAAAGTATCAAAGCAATCAGAGAACTTACAAAACAAAATAAATTCGCAGCCGTCAAAATCCCTAAAAACGCTTGAAAAACTGGGGATTCGTTTCTGGGAAAACCTAGTGCCTATATATATAATAAAACGTCCAACCGATCGGTTGAAGCATCAACCGATCGGTTGAGACAAACGTTGAAATGTTATTCATCAGCTTTTAAGATACTTCACCCGATCGCTGAACCGATCGGGTGAGTCGTCGGGTCGTGAGCTGGAGGAACTTCGGCTACAGATTAACCGATCGGGTGACAAGTCAACCGATCGGTTGGAATTCAGCTCCAAAATCAGAGAGTTCTGTAACCACCACCTGATCATTGAACCGATCGGGTGGGGTCTTCTTCACTGCTGCTCCAGATCGGGTCGGATACACGTGCACGAACCGATCGAGTGGGTCTGTCCACCCGATCGGTTGAAGGCTGATAAGTGATATTCTTTGACGTTTGGCCCTCAGGTTCTCGTGCGACATCTCCCGTTGCTTCGGGGACTCATGATATTTGCTTTATATGTCCCCAGCGCTGGCAATCTCCTGCAATGGCACAAAAACACAAAGAAATTGAAAAGAAACTAAAAATCACAAGAGAATGGATACAAAACAACGGAAAACAACGGAAAATCACGGAGAAGACGTGCGTGAATATATAAAATATAAACGCACGTCACGCACAACAGTTGTGTTTTTATTACCGCGCACTACGCGTTATAATGTAGCACGTTGTGCGCGACGATTACATTTTACTCGTAGCAAAGTTTTTTCCCGACGCGCACAACCTTCCAAAATCGTGAGAAATTTTACATGCCGTTGTGCCCGGGGAGTAATTTAATCCACTGGAACCATTTTTACCCGACGCGCACAACGGGCATAATTTTACTTATTGTGCGCGCGGATGAATATTACTTCAAACTAAGTCTTTTAACCCTTGCGCACAATGGGTTGTGCGCTGTGAGAAATAATACACACCTCTAACCTTTTTTATTACCGCACACGACGTGTTAGAATGTAGCTCGTTGAGCGCGACGATTACATTTTACTATACGCGCACAACGGTCACGTATAATTTTAACCACAGTTTGTGGATCGAATAATAAGGTAGACTATTGCTTAATGCGCACAACGGTTAGTAATTATGTACAAAGTTGCTTTGAAAAGGGCTTAAAGGGCATGATGGTACTTGCACCAAAAGTTCCGCTTTGCTTAAAGGACACGATGATAATTGCACCAAAAGTTCCGCAGGTTCCGTTTTTAACAACCGCCGGTGGATCGAATCGGGCGGTAGGGAAGGGTCGAGCGCAGGAATCTCACCTGAGGTTGAGCGCAGGCCCATTTTACCATATATATGTGTGTGTGTAGATGTCTATATATTGAATATATGTATAATGCTATTGTGTAGCTATTATCAATAAATAACTAAAGCAGGTTTGTGTAACTATTTTTTTATAAAATATTCTTTACATCATCTTTATTTTCTCCTAGAGCAAAAATTATTCCAGATTACGCCACGGTTCCTTGGGTTCACCGGATATACGGTATTTTGATGTTTAAGAATATGAAAATCAAAATGAAATTCCAACATACTCCGAATAAATAAAGAGCGAAGGGTGAAGTTGTATGGATTGCATAGGAGACTTTGTCCTTTGATACCCATTGTTCTGATTTTAATATTTCTTTTCAGAAAAAATTGGTTTCAGAGCCCAAAGCATATGGACTATCACCTCTTCATCGAAACCATTGACAGTGACAATGTATACGGCAATGCCCGAGCGATATCTGGCACATGAGTGTCATGCTAAAATGATTAATGTTGCAACACTGTAGCCGCTCGCCTCCACCGATATGCTCCTCAACACAAAACTCATCTTCGGCACACAATGCTGAACCATCCCTTGTCCTCTCTCGGCTCAAGAGAGAGACCCATGAAGTTCTATGTTAAACTTGCAGCAGAGACCAAACAACACAAGCATCAACCCAAAATAAAGATAGAGCAAAGTTCAGTGGTAATAATGGTAACAGCAGAGAATAAAGATAGAGACCAAACAACACACTCACCCTTGGGCTCTTTTGGCCTTTTTGCTGTTTCGGGCAAATTTGGCGAAGTTTTTCTCATCTCTATCTATTCTCTATGTATCTCTACTTTCTCTCTATAAGCCTCTCACGCAAACCATTCATATTTTCTCTATGATCTTTTTAAGCTTGGGGGGCTCTTTTATCAATGCCCACTGAGCTTGTTCTGTGCTTCTGAAAGCCTTTGGGTCGTTTTCTCTCTTTCTTGCAAGGCATTGGCTCCCCCCTCTATTGCATGTCCTTTTTGGTCGCTGCTTAAACCAATAAAAAAAGCCTGCAGGCTCCATGGCTCTTGATGAGCCCATGGCCTGGCACTGTTACTATTAGTGCTACAGTGTCTCTTCTCATTTGCCCATTTTGCACATTTGTTTGAGTAGACAGCAGAGTTGGAAAAGAAAAAAGGCGATTAGAGAGAACTGAACAGTTCCAATTACCGTCCATTTATATATCTCTGCATGCTCCCTCTCTTCTCTTTCTTCATTCACCCATTCCATAGCTAGTCACTCCTTAAATATGGCTCTTTCACGCTGCTGCTACTGCTACTACATCATATCAGTTCTTCTCATCGTGAACTCAACACAAGTGAGATACTCTGCTGAAGGCAGAGCACTGCTCAAGAGTGCAGAGGTTGCCAAGGTGAGATTTTGGCTGAGCTTCCCTGCCTTTGGTCCTCATTTATTTAATGGGTAGCTGTTAATTTTTGCTGTTTCTCGATGTGTGCGATTGAATTTGCAAGAAGCAGGAGGAATCAGAAGGTGACTGGACGGTGAGCGTGAGCTCCATGATCGGCTCAAGGCCACCAAGATGCGAGAGGAGATGCATTGCATGTGGCCGCTGTGAGGCAGTTCAGGTGCCTGTAGTCCCACCACAAGTGAAGCATTTCACCCGCAACGCAATCGATTCAAGAGCCGAGGACCACTCCAATTATAAGCCTATGGGTTGGAAATGCAAGTGTGGGAATATGATCCTTGATCCATGAAGCGAGACTTCCCATTTGAGTGTGTACAGATTATCTATTTAGCTAATTTTTCCACTGCTTCTTGTACCGCAACCATCAATTGCCCACTCTCTTCCTGTATTGAGAAAAATTTTCATGTTCTAGTTTCAACCTACTTAAAACTATGGGTCAAATCAATATTTTTATCAACATTTCCATGATCAGTCTTGTCCTCACGAACACAGGATCATGTGGGGAATATAATCATATGATTCCAGAAATGAAATTATAGTTTCAGGATAAAATGCAATGTTCCCACTCATTGAGGAAAAAATCACTAAAACAGAAATCAGTGGGATGGACTTCTGGTTTTATTTATTTATTATATGTCAGCATGTACTTGTTTTGATCTGAAAGGACTGGTGAACGAAAGGTCTTGTCAAGTGAGGTGTGAAAGTAAGTGCATTCATGAGCCCCTTTCACTCCTTATCATGGGCAAGATATCAATTATCATTACAGTGTACTGACCGTCTATTTCACCACACGTTGGACCAGAGAGGCAAGCAATCTGTGTAAAGCTTAATATGCTAGCAAGATATGCCAGACATAGCTATCACAATTGCATGTGTTCGAGCAATATCGGCTAACACTTGACGTGGACCAAAGCACCTTCCCTTATGCTCCTACCAGCGCTATAGCTCTCTAAATTAAGCTTTGATCGCATCCTTGGACACGAACCATCCAATGATATATGGATGGCTTTGTTCGGGTACCCTTTCGCTTTGTGTATGTATCAATCAACTATAGCTGTAATGATACAAGAGGGGAAATGAATGTGGCCAAAAAAGGTTGTTTTCTGTATGCAACCCATACCTTAATCATTTGCTTTGTGGGTGGGGGCTATGGGGAAGTTTCAGCTCGTGTGATACACATCCGATGCAGCCTAGATATTTGCAGTTTAAAAGATTGGCTCTCTAAAGTGAACGTAAGAGAACCCTGATACAACAGCCAAACAGAACGCAGATTGTCAATGTTCATAGAGTCATTCGCGTATTTTGCTAGGGACTAGCAAAATGCTAGTTGGTGTGTGTGATTATGTGTGAATATTACTATATTTTAACCACATATGTATTCACATTTTATGCATAATTGTGCTCAACATAGCTCTAATCCATACATTTTAGTTGAACCATTGGATGTTAAAGTACTCTTTATTTAGGCATAAAATGATGCCCCTGAGGCTTACACATACTCTATGTATTTTTTAGGGATTTTCGGGGGCGCAAATCGACACTTCAAACCAATGTGAGAGCTGAGGTATACACGACCAGGTGTTACACTCCACGTGGTCATGTGAAGTGTAACACCTTCAAGCCATGATAGCAGTAGCTCACACGGCCGTGTGCGCCATCGCACATGGCCGTGTGATGAGGAGGCCAAAGAAAAGAGAATGGAGTGTATGGTCGGCGACATGACCGTGTAAAAAGGCTGCACCAGCAAGTAGAAATCCCTAGACCGTACACGATCGTGTCGACCATAGACACGACCGTGCCAGGCCGAGTTCAGCAAACCGTATCTCGGATCATTTTGGAGCATACAGTTAAATGGTACTCGTGTCAAATCGACACAACCGTGTCAAATTGAGGCATGACATGACCACGTTGGGGTTATGTCACCCGCGTGCAGGCTCGATTTGGGGCAAAATTGATTGTGGGTTTTAATCCATTTGCATACGAGACTTCATAGAGGAGTTCGATCATTGGATTCTGACCATAAGGTCGACATTAATTGAGGTTTCAGAGGATATTTAAGCTAAGAGATGTAATTAGTTAGGGGATTCGCATTCCTTTTGGCAGATTTTTAGGGTTTTGGGTGTTTTTTGAAGAAAGGGATTGGCTGGAGCTTAGAGATTAAGAGATTGAAGCTGTTAATTGGGTGATAGATTTTATTAATCTCTTTCAATGTGATTTATTGCTCTCATCTACTTTATTGAACACTGAATTCCATTAATGAAGATTATCATATTAATGCCTATGGACAGCTAAGCTTGTTGTGTGGAAATTAGTTGTCTTGGTTATTGAATTAACTGAGATTGTTGGATTACGTATTTTCTATGTCTTTGTTATCAATGCACTACCCGTCAAGGGGTCCTAGGAGGATGACATCCCACGAGGCATCGTCTACGTGCACAAATTCCGTAGACTGGCCTAAGGAGGGTAGTGAACCACACGGTTCATCTAATTATTTTTAATTTCTAAGGAAACAATTAATCCAATAATTAATTACGATGCTAAATCAATTTCTATTAAACGCTAAATCAATTGCTATTAAATGTTTGCTCGGCTACTAACAGTCGACAGCACATATTATGATTTATAAATTTAAGCAAGATTCAATTCAAACATTGGATCTAATCCTAACCAAATTCCTAAAGTTTGACTCTAAATAAACCTACCTTATTTTAAAATGACATTTGGGCTCAAATCTTGAATTTTAACAGGATAAGATATACTAATTCAAGCCTTCTTCTTGAAAGCACATTTATAAAAAAAATTGTGATCCAATTCAAACTCCAAATACGATGCATGTTAGAATGATCCTTAGCACTATATAAAGGGGTCCTCTCATCCCCTCTTAATGTACAAGACATAATAATGAAATAAACACCAATAGATCCCAATCTTAGAGATCGAAGTTCTTTCTTAAATTGACATTTGGGGTCAAATCTTGAATTTTAATTGGATAAGATATACTAATGAACAAGCCTTCTTCTTGAAAGTGCATTTATAGATAGAGTTGTGATCCAATTCAAACTCCAAATAGGACTTAGGTTAGTATGATCCTTAGCACTATGTCATGGTGGCCATTTTGGCCCGTGGGCCCGGGGCCGGCCCGGCCCGGGGCCGGCCCGGCCCGGGCCCGGGCGAGTTGACCAGGCTGCGGGCCCGGCCCGACCCGGGCCTGGGCGAGTTGACCGGGCCACGGGCCCAGCCCGGCCCGGCCCGAGCTCAGAGACAGGCTTTCGTCCCCCTGCGTTCTGACGGGCCGGCCCATGGCCCGGTCGAAACAGGGTGGGCCGCGCCGGGCCCGGCCCGCCCAACGGTCTTACGACCAGCTTTTTTATTAAAAAAGCTGTGCCTGCAGCTTTACTGTATGCACGTGCGCGTAGGCGGCAGCATGGAACGGTCATATGACCGTCCCCTGGAAGGGGGGTTATTTTTGGGGGTTTTTGGTCTTTGGACTACCCCCCAACGGTCATAAACGGCCATTTGAGATGGGGTTTGGGTCTTTTTACACCCGAAAATTTCCTATAAATTGCATACAACTCCTAATTTTTTTCACAACTCTCATACACTCTCATACTCCCCCTGTTTGCATACACTCTCATACTCTACTTTCAAGCAATCAATTCTCAGCTCTCTCCTCTCGGTTAAGGCGGTATCGCAAGGCTCAGCTCTCTATCAACTTCACAGCTTTGCTCTCAACTTGCCATCAAGCACAAGTCTCAACTCACTGTCAAGCTCCACTTCACTCTCAACTTCGCACTCAAGTCTCAACTCCTTCCACTCTCAAGCTCATCTACTCTCTACACTGCTCGCAAGCAACCCGACAATCAGGTTCCTTTATATATTAGTATAATGGCTGGACCAAACAACCGTAGGAATTTTAACTTCCACTTGACAACATTGAGGAGCATGATAATTATAATATGATTTGGTATAACTGTAATGACCCCAATATTAATGTACGCATATTAGTAAGTATTTTTGGTCGTGTATGTGTACATATAAATTTTTGGAAGTCTTTATATATTTTTCCTTAATTTTGTGAAGCTAAAAAAATTATTATTTTTAAAATAATTTTGTATGTCATTGGATTAAGTAAATGGATGTATATGAGAGAAATACTAGTATACTAGTATATAGTGGGGTATATTGTATTATATGGGTATCATATGGGTTTAATTATTTTATAAAAACTAAAAATCTCGTAAATCCCCTAAGTGCCACCTCCACCGTGAGATGTGTCATTAGAAGACAAATTCCCACCAACTTCCTAACTATGTGGCATGTTGAGAGGGTTTTGGGATGATGACTAATCAAATAGAGGGATCAAAAGAAGATGAAAATTGGGAGAAAATCAAAGAAAAAGATAGAAAAGTTGTGCAGAACTCTCTCCTGCTCCCTACTCACATACACGGCCTACTCCTTGATGCCGTTCTCTCAAGCCAAAACCACACAATCAAACCCTAGAACTTGAATCTTGGAAGGAAGAAGGTGAGCTAGCTTTCAGAGGGTCTTCAAGGAGAAGAAGGGCCCCAGAATTGTGTTGGATCCCTGTGGATGGCAGACAACACTAGAAGGGGTGTTGAATAGTGTTGTATAAAGAAATAAAAAATTTCACGTAAAATAAACCCATGTAAAAGTTGCCTAAGTCTCCAACGAGAATTACTCGATTGGAACTTAATCAACACAAATATTATAGCTTGTAAAAATGTGAGTTACAGCAGAAATAAAAAATACAAGCAATAAGAGATAAGTAAATATGATCACAGCGCAGACAAAGAGATTTTATCCTGGTTTGGCCCAACCTTGGCCTACGTCCAGTCCTCGACCTCCCTCGAAATTTAATCCACTATTGCAACAAGCAACATAAGCACTTAGCTTCCTTCGCTAGGAATTTCCAACACCTAGTTACAACCAACTAGAAATTTCCACCACCTAGTTACAACCAAGAAGGAATTTTCATAACACCTTTCCATACACATGGAAAATACAATCACCAAGTCTTCTACAAAGACTTTACAACAAATTTGAGATATAGTACAATATTTCCTAAAGACAAAAGAATATATTTGTGTATATGTGGCTAAAGAAATCCGAAAAACTCTTGATCAAATAAAATGATATCGATTAGCACAATTTGATCAAAGAAGTTATCTTGAAAATTGATTCTCTAAAATATGCACTTGGGCTTTAGAGATCCATGATCAAGATTAGATCTTTGAGAGAAATCTAAAAGTTTAAGAACACAAAGACCAAAAAGAGAAACTTGACGTTTGAATCTCAATATGAAAAAGCTATTACCTTTGGAGATCAAATCAAGTTGTAAAAAGCTAAAACTAATCAAATAAAATAATTGAAACTTTAGCACAAAAGAATTAAAAACAATAGCCTTTAAAAATAATGAAGTGTTAGAATTGGAAGAAGTGATGGCTCAAGGTATCCACCATTGCCATATATATATTATTCATATAGGTGTTACAAAATAATGGAAAATTAGAAACACCCACTAATAGTGGGTGTAATTGTGGATGTTAGTGGGTGGAGACACAAAGTCTCCCCCATTCATAACACTCCCCCTATCCATCCATTCTTAGCATATGAATTCTTCAGGATCCAATACGCTAATGTGGGGTGGATATTGCTGAATCCAGAGTTATCATGTTTTGACTCGTTAAAACCTTAGCTGTGGAAAACCCAGTGGGGAAAAACCAGTAGCTTAAGGAAAAAGAGTACAATACACAAGTGACTCCCGCTAATCCGTACAAGCTTCAGGCTTGTAGGTCTTTCTGCTGTCGCATCCCTATAACTTTTACTAGCTTTCTAAAAGTACATCTAGGCAATGCCTTAGTAAACAGATCAGCTAAATTATTACAAGACTGAATCTGTCGTACTTCAATCTGCTTCTGTTCTTGTAGCTCGTGCGTCCAGAAGAACTTGGGAGAGATGTGCTTCGTCCTGTCGCCCTTGATGTAACTAGCTTGTAGTTAAGCTATACAAGCTGCATTATATTCAAATAAAATGGTTGGCTCAAGGTCATCCGTCTTCAGGCTGGTCTTCACTAGAATGTGATGAATGACTGAACGAAGCCAGACACATTCTCTGCTAGCTTCATGGATCGCCATGAGCTCTGAATGGTTGGATGAGACTGCTGTGGTGGTCTGCTTCACATATTTCCAGGAGATGGCCATACCACCGTAGGTGAACACGAAACCAGTCTGTGATTTCTCGGTGTGTGGATCAGACCCGTAACCTGCATCTACATAACCAATCAAAGTGGAAGATCCACCTTTCAGGAAGAATAATTCTAGGTCGATCGACCCTTGGAGGTAGCATAGAAGCTACCTAACTCCATTCCAGTGGTGCTTTGTGGGCGCTGAACTGTATCTGGCTAGTAGGTTGACTGCGAACGCTATGTCAAGACACGTGCAGTTTCCCAGATATAGAAGTGCTCCAATGGCACTAAGGTAAGGTACTTCGGAACCTAATGTTTCATTCCCATCTTCCAGTGGCCGAAAAGGGTCGTTATGTACATCCAAAGATCTAACGACCTTTGGTGTACTTAGAGGATGGCTCTTATCCATATGGAAATTTTTAAGTAATTTTCATTGTGTATGTGGATTAGTGTAACAGTCCTCCACTGAGGTGTTCTATCTGTAAGCCAAGACAATATTTAGTCTTGCCTAGGTCTTTCATTTCAAATGTTAGTTTGAGGCTTGCAGATATATCATCAATCTCTGCAGGAGATCCGATAAGGTTTAAGTCCTCTACATAAACGGCTATTAATACGAATCATGTTCCCGTGGTTTTAATAAAAATACATGGGCAGACTTCATTTTTGGTGAAACCTTGTTGAACAAGGAATTCACTCAGTCTGTTATACCACATTTTTTCCGATTGCTTAAGACCATATAATGATCTTTGAAGCTAAATAGAATAGACGTCCCGAGGTCTATCTTTTATTTCTGTTGGTATTTTGAAACCATCTGGAAGTTTCATATAGATATCTTTATCTATATTGCCATATATATAGATATACAGTCACAACGTCCATGAGCTGCATTTCTAGGCCTTCCATTGATGTTTAGTATATTATGAATCGGAATGAGATCGCATCCATAACAGGGGAATATGTATCTTCATAATCTATCCCCGGTCGTTGGTAAAATCCCTGAGCTACAATCCGTGCTTTGAAGCGTACGATCTGAGTATTCTCATTTATTTTCCTTACGAATATCCACTTGTATCCCACAGGTTTTACACCTCTTGGTGTCTGGACTACTGGTCCAAAGACTTTGCGTTTCAAGAGTGAGTCCAGCTCTACTCCTATTGCTTTGTTCCACTTTGGTCAATCATCTCTGTGTTTGCATTCAGCTAGAGATCATGGATCGATATCGTCGTTGAATTGAGCGATGTGAACAACAATATCGAACGCGAAGTTGTCGACGACGACAGTGCTTTTTCTGTCCAGTACCTCCCCAGTACGTACGAAATTTAATGATATTTCTCCGGTATTGTCCTCTTCGGGGGACTGAAGGAGGGGAGAGGTTACTGGTCTGAGCTCAGCATCATGTGGTGGGTTATTCGTTATTTTTTCAGGTATTTTCCTCTTGCGAGGGAATTTATCCGTGGAGCCAGTCGGTTGTCCTCTTTTTATTTGAGGTACGACCGATTCTGCTGCCTGTGGATTGCACCCATCTTTGGGGATGTCAATCCTAGCTGGCGTATTGGCAGCAGGGACGTGTGATCTGATAATCTTCTGGTTATCAATGAATTTGTCCGGGAGTAAATGTACTGTATTCTAAATGTGAATGATCTTTAGGATCTCATTTTCACACAGATTAGTACGCGGATCATAATGAGACAAAGACTTAGTGTCCCAAGAAATGGTCTCTGAAGCTTCAGGCTTCTTGGTTTGTGAGCCAAGTTTGGGAAAAGAATTTTCGTCAAACTCACAATCTTCAAGACGAGCCTTAAACATGTCGCCTGTTAGGGGCTCAAGGTATCTAATAATGGAAGATGAATCATACCCTACGTAGATACCAAGACGACATTAAGGACCCATTTTAGTCCTCTGTGGAGGTGATATGGGAACATAGACTGCACAACCGAAAAATCTCAAGTGAGAAATATTGGGAGGTACACCATATACAAGCTGCATCGACGATAAAATAAGACCACCAGAGGGTCGCATTCTGATAAGTGAAGCGGCATGCAAAATGGCATGTCCCCATGCATCCACGTGCAAATGTGATTGCATTAGCAATTGACGAGCAATCCATTGCAGTCTCTTTATAAAAGACTCAGCCAAACCATTCTGAGTGTGAACATAAGCTACTGGATGTTCAATTTCAATGCCAGTTGCTTGGTAATAGTCTTGAAAAACTTGTGAGGTGAATTTTCCAGCATTGTCCAGACGTATTTTTTTAATATGATTATCTGGAAAATGTGCCTGCAACTTTATTATTTGTGATAATAGCTTTGGAAAAGCTAGGTTGCGGGTGGACAAAATGCACACAAACGACCATTTGGAAGATGCTCTAATAGTACCATAAAGTACTGAAATGGACCACTTGATGGATGAATTGACCCACAAATGTCCCCATGTATTCTCTCCAAGAAGCTAGGAAACTCAAACCCACTTTCAGGTGGGATGGTCTCGTGATTAGTTTACCCTTATAACAGGGGGGAAGGAAAATCACCCTTTTGAAGAATCTTCATGTTCTTCAAATTATGTCCGCGGGATTCGGTTATGATGCGGTGCATCATTACCGATTCTGGGTGACCTAGTCTATAATGCCAGAGACTGAATTGTAAGGACCCTGGCTATGGGAAAACACTAGAAGGGGGTTGAATAGTGTTTATGCAATTTAAAAAGATAGTTACACCAAATTAAATTCCTAACCAACAATTAATGCTAAATAAAAGTAAACCCCAAAAAGAAACAATGCAAACGCAAGGATGTTTCAAGGGTTCGGATTACCCAAGTCACTTCGCGACTTGTTCCCGGTAATCCTACGTACCTTCCACCCGGATACCACCGGATACTCAAGTTAGAACCCTAACTTGAGGTTTCCTTTAAAACCCACTTGTAGCAACCCTACAAGTGAAATCGAAATACACTCGATGTCCTTGACTCCCACAACTTGGGAGCAAGCAAAACACTCTCACAACCCGAGAGTAAATCATATAACAAAAGTTATGAAATATGAAATTAAACAATACTTATAATCACATATGCCTTGAAGTAGAACTTGAAGGAGAAGTGTGTTGTGTGTTGAATGACTCTCTTGGAAGAGAGAAAAGCCCTTTCTCTTGACTGCACCAAATGCCTAGAAGATTTCTCTTTGGTTCTAGGTTGGAGAGCAAGAGATGAAAGATAGGAATTCTAGGGCTTTTGGATTTTGAGAGCTTTATTTTTTAACAAATGAAAGCTTGAATGTTTGAGCAAAAGATAATCAAATAAGTCAACCTCTCAATGGAACAGTAGATGCTACTTTATAGTTTTCTCAAACCCTTCAAACAGAATCCCCAAAAACCCCTTTGAAATCCGTGAAGAAAAACTCAACGGATAGAATCTGCGCCTGCGACAGTCGACTGTTGAACAACTCATAGTCGACTGCTGCACTGTGACAGAGGGTATGTGAGAATTCATAACGGTAACTTACCACGTGGACAGTCGACTGGTAAGGAGTAGATAATCGACTGTTGAACCAACAGGCGACTGTAAATCCTTATACAGGCGACTGGCCGAAATGAGGGTAAGTCAAGAAGGTCCTAGAAAAGTCTGGGGATATAGGACATGCGACTGATGAAGAGAAGACAGTCGACTGTAAATCTAACAGGTGACTGTAATTCCTTCTACAGATGACTGTCACAAACCCTGACATTTTTCAGAGAGTTGAGTCTTCAGAGAGGCTCAAAGACAGACGACTGTTGAAGCATTGACAATCAACTATGCCATTTGGACAGTCGACTATAAATACAACATTAGTCGACTGGCCTGATCAAAACTGAGAAATAGGTTTGGGCTGAAGATAGACAGGCGACTGAGTAACAAACCACAGTCGACTGTCACTAGGACAGGCGCCTGTGAAATGCACAGCAGTCGCCTAATAGAGTTAAAGCTAAGAAGCCCAAAACTAGACTGATTAAGTTTGTGCATAACGTGCGACTGTAGAACAAAACACAGTCGACTGTTTTGAGACAGGCGATTGTAAATCGTTCAGCAGTCGACTGTTGAAATCATGATATGCACAATCTAGATAGAAATGAATTGGAGTCTAAGGAAAGTTGATCTAATGATTTCTAAGACTGAAAAGAAGATGTGTGTGTGCTCCAACATAGTTCTACTTCTAAGCTACATACTAGAAGAGAAACAAGAAAATTACATTTGAAGAACTCTCTCTTCTATCCAACACATAAGCTTGAAGTCTTCTAGGAGCTTCAATCACCATCTATGATCATCCAATCCACTTCCTTTGCTTTCAATGATCTTTGAGTGTCATCCATTGCTAATTGATCTTCATGATATGCTTAGGCAATGGATTAACTGCAAATAAAGGATTAGTTACAAGTATTTATGTTTGCTCATCATTAACACCAAGTAGGGAGAAGTCCAATACTCAACATGAATTTTGGTGATGTAGAACACTACCGGTGTACCATTAGATTAGCTTCTCTAGGTTGGATGTATGTTTGATAAAGGCCCGAAGGGAGTCCTTTAAAAAGTTCTAGGATGGTTTTAATACCATCCTTATGACGAGTAACATACAAATATTCAATATTATTGAAATCATCAGTTTCCAAGTGATATCCATTTAAACGGATGTCTTTGAAACTTACTAGATTTATGTTTGATTTTGGAGAAAATAAAGCATCTTTTATTATAACTTGCGTTTGGTTTGGGAGCAATAAAATTGCTTCACCTGATCCTTCTATTATATTATATAGTCCCGAAATTGTAGTGACGGGACCATGATAATTAATGATGCTATTAAAATAGCTTCTGTCTCGAAGTATCGTGTGCGTAGAGGCACTGTCCACTAGGCATTCACACTACATCTCTAGAAAAGAATGTAAAAACTTTTATGAAAAGGAAAATTGCATTCGATTCATTAATAAAAGGACATAATTGAAGATACATCTTGCATTAATGAAAAAGACTTTAAAGACAAATAAATCAGCCTTAGTTAAGGGGGTCGTCATTCTCGAAATCGTCGGTGGTGAACCGAGTAGGAGGCTGTATATCCACTAAATTTGTTTCAGGGAAGGCTCAGGCTTGCCATATACAAATCTTGGAGGTGGCATGGAGTACGACAGACCCTGGACTAATATCCAGTCATGCCACATCTGTGGCATTTGTCTTCCCAATTTTTCTTGGGAGCAGATGTCTGGCCAGAGGTAGTCCTCTTCCACATATTCTTTTCTTCCCCTCATTATTGTTGTTCTGGGAAGGTCCTCTAGTCTTCTTCTTCGCAGCTTTTCCCTTGTTGTATCTACCTTTGTGCTTGTTCTTCATCTTCTGGGAAGAAAATGTGTGAGCCTCAGAGAGAGGAGAAGAACCAGCAGGGCGTAGGTTATGAGTGGCCAATATGAGGTCTCTGTTCTGCTCTGCCATAAGAAGGCAGGAGAGTAAATCAGAGTACCTCGTGAACTTGTGTTCACGATACTGTTGCTTGAGAATAGCATCCTTCTCATGGAAGGATGTATATGTCTTCTCAAGCATGCGGGTATCCGAGACTTGTTCACCACACAGCTTCAGGCATGAGGTGGTGTGATGGAGAGCTGAGTTATACTCAGCTACGGACTTGAAATCCTGAAGTCAGATATTTTCCCACTCATAACGTGCATGAGGGAGGATCACATCTTTTTGATGTTTGTATCTGTCATCAAGTTCTATCCACAGTTCATGAGGGTCTTCCACTGTTAGGTATTTGGCATTCAGGGTCCGATCAATATGTCTTCTGATATAGATAATGGCTTTCGCCTTCTCTATATCGGAGACTCTAACAGTAGAAGTCCCTTCACCAGTTGTCACAGCCGTAGCTGGAGCTTGAATTTTGTGACTTAGGCCCTGTAAGCACAGGTGGAACCTCAGGTCCAGCTGCCAGCTCAAGTAATTTTTTCCAGTCGCATCAAGAACATCAAAATCGATGCTCGCAATTTTTGCCATTTATCTAGGCATGAAATAATCATAAATTAATTATTTTCTCAAAATTTTAGCATGCAAAGTAGTAAAACTAAAATAGTTGTGGGGAGCGACCGGTCACCACCAAAAATAATAAAAGTCCAAATTCCATTATTCAATCCGAAGTACGAAAAAATTAAAATTACAATTTGGAAACCCTTGGGGGTCCCAGTATTAGCAATTTTGCATCCGTCTTCAGGCGAAATATCTCCGGGCTTTGGCTTTTACATACAGTTCATCGCTACATTTTCACTCAAAAGGAAAAAAATGCGAGGAAAATAAATAGTGGTGACTAATAACGACCGATCCAAAAAACCACAACACAGTCTTACTAACATTCCAGGCAGTTTATATAATGTAATTATGCAACATCACAGGCATAAACAATTTACTTTATTCAACCTCGCAAGCAAATTTATTAGAGAAATATATAAAATTTACGTTTAATAATTACTTGGAACACGGGAAAATGTCATTACCCGTTAAGTTAGGTAACTAACGACAGATCGGTCTCAGGATCCTTATAATTATTAAATCGTGAAATAATAATAATTTTAATCCAATTAAAAATTTGGTGATTGATTATGAATTATACCTAGAATTCAGAAATAGATTTATAACTTGCCCCCAAATACCCCGAGAGGAGTTAGTCATACTCAATATCCTCCCCCTGATTTTTCTTGAATTTTCTGAATTTTTCCAGAATTTTTTTGGATTTATTCCTATTTTTCCAAAATTTTCTGGAATTTTCAGGGATTTATATAGTATTTTCTGAAATATTTAATAATTTCATAATTAGAAGGAAAAAATTGGCCTGCAGGCTAGAGGCCCGCGGGCTGGCTGCGGGCTTCAGGCCCGTCAACCAAAAATACCCAGAATTTTATTTTTATGTATTATTTATTTTTTCTGTACCCGGCTCATGGCCCATCAGGGGAGGCCTTCTCCCCCTCACCCTAGGGTTAGGGTGTAAAAATGTGGGAAGGGAAGGGGTCAACCGGTGGTGGCCGCCGTCAAGGGCGGCGACAAGGGAGCCCCCCGCGGTCGAGAGGCCCCCGACAGGGAGGCGGCGCGTCGGGAGCCCCCCCAACAAGGGGGTGGCGTCGATTCGAAGCCCCCCAATGGTGGGGGATCCGGCGGTTCGAAGGCCCCCCCCCCAACCGGGGGGGTTTGGTCCGGAGATTCGAAGGCCCCCGACGGGGGGTGGCCGGCGCCGGTGTGCCCCTGGGAGCGGTCTACAGGTGCATGTGGCAGCGACCCATGTATTTTTTTTAAATAAATAATCTATTAAAAAGATTTAAAAGTAGTTTTTAATAGTAAATCTGTGTGTTTGGAATTGATTTTCTTGTTGATCTTGTTATAGATTTTGCTATAGATCTCTTAGAATAAAAAATATCACAGATTTATCAACATGAGCATGAAAAATGTTGACCTAGGGATTTCTAAGATTTTACCTTTAGATTCTACCCGCCGGATCTAGCGAAGTTTGGAGAAGGAAGCCCAATCCGCGTTCTTGTGATTCGTCCATCGGCAGGTGTTCGGCTCAGCTGATGAGCGTGTTGATAAAGTGTTAGAATAGGAAGAAGTGATGGCTCATGGTATCCACCATAGCCATATATATATTATTCATATAGGTGTTACAAAATAATGGAACCCAAGGGACACCTACTAATAGTCGGTGTAATGGTGGATGTTAGTGGGTGGAGACCAAAGGTCTACCCCATTCATAACATGAAGAACTTTTTGAGAGCTAGTGCACTTTTTAGCAAATAAAATATTTTTGAATGATATGAATTTTTATGTATAAAAACCCTCTGAAATCATAGCTATTTATTGAGAAAACATAGCACACAATCATCTTAAAATTGGCTTATAATTAGCTCAAAAAGTCAACTGCAACGGGTAGTTAATGGCTAGCACAAATCAAGCGAAACTGTCAAATCTGTCAAGGGTTGACCCAGATAGTCGGCTATCTCACCCAGATAGTTGGCTATTTTCAAACATAGTCGGCTATTATTTTGACAGAGAGTTGTATGCAAATTTGGCTGCCAGTAGTCGGCTATCTGACACAGATAGTCGGCTATTTCTGGTTACTGGAGTTTTTCTACCAGAAAATACTTTAAAAAGAATTTATAAAAATTATATTAAAATATTATATGATAAAATATATTTAAAAACTATTTTCCAGAAATTGAGCGTGTATGTTATAGAATATTCATTTGGCTTTTACATTCTAAATACACAACTTACTAATACACACATATTTAGCTCTCGTTCTTCGATCTTTGACTTGAGCCATCTTATCTTGATCTTAAGTCTTCATATGCTTCATATTGTTGAGCCATCATATGCTTCATTTCTTGGCACGAGAGTAGACTTCCTATCACGGCTTTTAAATCTTTCAATTGGCTTTACAATGCGCTTTACTTTTCATGGTTATAGAATAATCCTTTGTTACCTATATACACTTGAATTAAACATATTAGTACATATATCAATTGTGCACATCATCAAAATCCACTGGGGTGGGTCTCAATATTCCAACACTCTCCCCTTTTTGATGATGACAACAAATGATATAAAATACAGAAAATATAATATGCATGATAAAAATGTCTTACGCCCCCATGCATAGATGTATGATTGCTATGGAGAAGTTACCACCCCTCCCTCCTGTATCAAGGCTGGTTAGCAATAAGATGAGATATGCATAATTCATATTATAGTCTAATTCAAGTGTTAACCATGTGTTATTATTTTATATGCATTGTAATTCTTCTCCCCCTTTGTCTCATCAAAACGTGTGACATAAAAATATACTTGATACAAAATGTACATAGAATTTGATATACCAAGTGTGAGATACCACGTGAAAAAAATTTATTACACCACGTGTACAAGGTAGCATACAGACAATATGCAAACATAATTAAAAAGAAAATGTCTCAAACATTTATAACATGCCATACTAAATTATTCCATGAAATCAAACATAATTAATAGTATGTCTCAATATCCCTTCATGCATATATTTCAATTTAGCATGAATTGAAGCATGAATTAAAAGAGATCATACTTATTCCTCATGTACTAATGCATTAATCTCATGAAGGTGTTACTCTCCCGACATTAATGCTAGAAAGAAACAAGTACCATTTAAGCATAGAATATATCCAAAAACATCACTTATAGTTAATAAGCATATTCAATTCCAATATACAATTTATAACATAAAGCATATTTATAACCTTACTCGTATGGATCAAATCAACTATCATGCATAAAAAATGCATAACAACCAAGTATAATACAATCTTTACATATCCATGAACAAATGGAATATTATTCATTAATAATGACTCAATAACATTTTAAAAAATCTTTTGAGTCATAAAAAATTTTCCTTATGAATTAAATATCCAAGCATTCATTGATTTTAGAAGAAAGTATGATACCAAGTGTTATATCAACATGTGTTGATGAAAGATATAAAGACATGGATTCATATGTCATCAATGGTCATATTTCATAAAGTGAATTGCATAAGCATGAAATGTGAACAAGTGAAGTGTGAACATGTTGTGTCATTTAAATAATGATTATATCATGAATTTATATGACACTATATCCAAAATAAACATCAAGAAAGATAAATGTGCATGTCAATAATAAATATGACATAGTCAACATAAATACAATCAAGAAATCATAATATGTCATATAGTGATACACAATAAGTATGAACAATGAGCATATATGTGACTATTCTGAAAGATGAACTCCAAAAAAGTTATAGCACAAGATATATCAGAATATTTTCATGGATGTCACAAAGCAACATATGCATGTCTTAGTATTTTAAGAATATGACATGGTCTCAAAACAAATGTACATAATTTCAATATACAATATTCTAACTAATCAAATGCATAATATACTCAAGAATAATGTTGACATCGAATATATTGCAATGTGATAATTTCTATGAGTATGACATTTTAAAAAAATGAATCATCAAATATACATCAATGAATAATTTTAATATTCATACAATTTGTGACAAAGCTCAATATATTCAAATTATCTAGATTATCACCAAGTATTTAAATGGATATAATAACATGAGCATTAAAATGCATCACATATAATCAATGAGAAATTACAATAGAGCAATAATAGTACACAAGCAGTTGATATTCAACAAAGAGTATGCACAATTTTGTCAACTTACTATTTTCTCCAAACAAGATATAATAATGAGGCACATGGAAATAAATCCACAAATTAATCAATATGTGTGACATAATAGCATAGCATGATAATTCGCACACTAGAGATGATATGTTATAAGTATGTGATGACATGTATCATTTATATGATCTGATGTGTTGAATAAAAAATTAAACATATTATTTCATGTCATCAATTAAATCTAGTACATATTTTACCAAGTGTTGAAAAAAATCACGTGTTGGAATACCATGTAAATATCACCCAATGCCTTTGATGATTTGTTTCTATATATAGGCAAAAGTTTACCATGAAAGGAAATAATTAAGATTTACATAACCCTTGCTTATGGTAACTAATTATGTATAATCAAGGATGAAGATTTGAAAATTCGAATTTTGTCAAAACTTCCTTAACAACTTATCTAAAATAATGAGGAAGATTTGAAATTTTGAATTTGTCAAAACATCCTTAACAATAAACATACTTACGATTTTGAGCTCCCCCTACAAAGTTGCATACCAAGTTTCAGTCTGCTTCTTTGAGTAACATTCTTGAAAATAAGGAGTTGAAGGGATTGGCTCCAATTTGAAAGTAATACTTGAAACTGAACACTTTTGGTACCCATAATTTTTAGGGTCCTTGGGGTTAATCGTAAATCATATTTAATTTCTTTATCAAAGATTATAAAATTATTTTCAAATATAATTAATTCTATTTAATCTCTATGCAAATATCGACAAAATAAAACTATATTTATGAATACTTGAGTATGACAAATATAACAAAAGTCATGAAGAAATCAATATTTGCAGAAACACGACAATGTTCCAATAAACACATCAATAGTTGACTTTTTGTGTGGCAAAAATGAGCAAATGCAATCATTCAATTATAATCAGAGGATATTCAAAAGGTATTTTAACATATATTTGTCATTCTACACAAGGGTATCAACATAATAATCATGTAAGCACATGGGTACCCTAAAACATGGGTTCAATAAATCTAACCATTACGAACCCAAATCTGATACTGATTTGTTTTCCTATGCATATGCACATAATCGCAATAATCATGAATGTTTCCAACAATATTATGTATATAAACATTCCTATCATGTACATTCAAATGCTTAGGTACCCAAATCATATTATCATGCATTCTAGCAATTTTCCTATTTTGATGCATATGGTGTTTGTGTGTAGCATGATAAACATTGTGATCCATGTGTGCGCATGTCGCATGATGTGCAATATGTTTGTGTGCATGAAATCTATCATGTTAGCATACTTACCATATAAGAATGCATGCTGTTTACTAGCAACATTAACATGCACAACATTTTTTTTTCCTACCCGTATCTTTAGATCTAGAAACATGATCATGAGTAGATCATACAACATTGCCATTATCAACAACATTTTTAGAAGCATAGGAACAAGAAGAAATAGAACCATTCTTGATACAATCAAATTTTGCAACTAATTCTTCATGCTTTATAAGGCTAGAAGCAATAACATTTGCAATGGAATCTATCTTATCAGGTAAACGAAAAACATACAAAGCATGCTCATTTTTCAATAAATCATGGTCAATTAACAATGCATCATATTTGGCCTTCAAGCAATTATGATCATGTAATGAAATATTAGAGCTATTACAATTATTTTTCAAATCATCATAATCATTCAATAAGCTATCATGTTTACTAGTTAAATCATCATGGTCATCAATTAAAGTGATATGCTTATCTTCTAATTTTTTAATATTTATTTTTTAATTTTTCAAATGCCCAATATAATTTCTCGCACGCAACTTCTAAATCAACTTCTTTGTCATTATTCGAGTTAGAGTCACTTACCTCTTCTTGATCTTCTTGATATGCAATCATGCAGATTTCATTTGCGGTTTGCTTTTCATCTTATTCTTCATCACTTGAGTCGCTCTCTTCTTCACTAGAGTTGCTATCCTCCTCGTTGGTAGTGGTGGTGTCAAAAATCCATTCATCTTCAACAATCTCCTTTCCATACTTTGCTTTATGCAAGCTCCATATTTGAAATGCCTTAGTGGCCTCTGAAACGTACTCAAAAATGAAATCGTTAATATTAAATAATAATAAAATCATTACCTTGGAGTGAAGAACTGCTACATCCACTTCTCGGTTCATCCTTTGGGATGTGGGAGTGGTAGGCTTGATGTATGGGAACTCGATGAAACTCCAAGCCAAATGCTCAAGGGATTCAATATCTCTCAACATCCACTTTGTAACGACTGGTTTTCATGTATCTGGATTATTTATATTATATATGTATGTTTTGGTGGATTTTCTCCTTATGTGTGGTTTTCGTCTCCGTAGCTTTCACTTTCGATCGTTTCGTCGTGATTTTATAGCTTCTTCCTTAGAATCGTCGATTTCTGAGTAAGTCATTCGTGACGGGCTTCATATCGGTCGTATCTTATTGTTAGATCAAGCCTAGGAGTCTTAGGAATCGATCCCGAAGCTTCGCGCTCCATTTTGAAACTTTCTGTGCACGTCAGCCGGTGCAAAAAGGGGAACCGACAGACTAGATGACGATTTAGTCGGTCGGCAAACCTTCATGGACCGACTAGTGGGCTTTGTTAATTACTCAAGAGTTACTGTTTATCGTTAGTCGGTCTAAGAACATTTGTCGACCGACTAGGTTGTAAACTAGTCGGTCAGTAATCGTTCTTTAACCGACTAGCTCTATGATCATTTTTGATACCAAGTACTATTCATTCTTAGTCGGTCTAAGAACGTTCGTCGACCGACTAGATTCGAAACTAGTCGGTCAGTAGTTGTTCTTTGACTGACTAAATCTAAATCCTATTTTTGTACAGGAGTTACTGTTTGGACTTAGTCGGTCTACGTTGGTCAACCGACCGACTAGTTCCCAAACTAGTCGGTCAGTGGTTGCTCTTTGACCGACTAATCAGTGTCGAAACCCTAATTTCTGGGCAGCCGCCAGCCCTTCCTATTTAAACCCCCCAAACGTTTTTCTTTCTTCTTTCTTTTCTCCTGAGCCTCCTTCTTCCCCAAATCATCATCCATTATCCCCTAGCCTTCCTCCTTCATCAAGAGCCTCTCCCCCTCTCCATTTTGGCCGGCCACCACCTCTAGGTCGCCGGAAAACCCCCAAAATCCCCAAAACCCCATTTCTCCAAATCTCTCCAACCATTTCCAGATCTGAACCGTAGGTTCCCCGGATCGTTTCTTCCGTCGCCGTGCTTGCTCGGCATCATTTCTTCCGCTCCGATACGGTAATAACTCGATCTCTTAATATCCTCATAACCCATTTGTGTTTTTGTGAAACCCTAATAAAACTAGGTTGGATGTTGTTCTAATGTTGTTTTGCCATGGCAGCGACCTCTTCCCCGTAGATTAGCGTCCGTGAGACGAACCTTCGTGATCGTCATCCTCGGTGCTAGGCAAGTGAAACTTGCCACTTAGGGTTTTGGGCCATGTCTTAGGCCATTTGCTTGTTGTAGGCGTAAAAGAGACTAGGCGACGAAATGATACTCGCCTAGGCGCAATTTCGGGAATTAGTTTGATAACGAAGCTAGATCCGTCATTTATCATGTTGCATAACTACCATGTCATGTTTAATTTTAATTAACGGTACGCGAAATAATTGTCATCCATGCTATCCATGTTGAATGTTGCATTCGTAGCACACGCTACAATACTTGTGTTTCCTGGCTCGTGTTCCAGAAGCGGGCTACGTGAGTTGGTTAATAGCCAATGCCCGATCTACTTGTTTCCGGCTAGGCACGTGCGTTGCAGGCATAACCCTACGCCATACGTGTTAAATACACTTCCTGGCTCGTGATCCAGAAGCGAGCATTCCGTGTTCGGGGTAATTCCCTGGCTCGATACATGTGGAGGTGTAGAGATAAACGGTCACTTGAGCTTAGGAGTTGGCCCGATCAGCCACTCTAGCCAACAGGTGGAATCTCTGTGCATAACTTGTTCACTTGACGTGAACTACTTGACTTGTACTTGTCCGTGTTTTACTTGTAAAACTTGTTATCCATGACATACTTTCTACTTGCTACTTATGCTTCCCTTTACTTGTTACTTCCATACTGTACTTGCCATGTCATGCATCATACTACAACTGCTAGGTTGTTAGTTTACCTTACCTTCAGTTTTCTTGCCCAAGTCTTTTAGACTTGCTGACATGTGCCCCTTTACTCTTTTGGGTGACACATGTTAGATCCTGAGCCTGAGTTCATTGTTGAGGACGAGGTGTTTGCGGACGCCGAGCCCGAGCCTGTGTTTGACGAGGACTTCGTGGACACGGGCGATCAGTCGTAGAGACTGTTTATGTTGTTGTTTAGACTGTTTTGTTGTCGGTGCATGGCACCAATACTTTATTATGTTGTCCCTTTTGTTGGCCTTGTTCTGGGCCTTTAGACTCTTTCTTTTAGCCTGGTGGCTTTTCTGGATGTTGAACTTAATTTCCATGTTGGACAAATACGGAGATTTGAGATTTTATTTCTGTCTCTCCTTGTATTATTATTGTTGTTCCGTTTGCGGTTACATGGACTTGCTTATGTTTTATTGACGCTTATCGGGTTTGGGGCTTCACAGCTCCACTCTCGTGCGGACCTTTTCACGTCTCGCCTCCATTTTAGGGAAGCGGTGCGTGACAGGTTTTGTTGGTGGCCCATGCAGGTCTCTTCTGTAACTGTGATTATCGGAATGGCGATAATAATATTAGAATGTCCAATAAACTAAGTTCGACATCCGAGTCATAAGCTATGAGTCTAATCTGCTTCGTTTTCTGTGTCATTAGATGGCAGGAAGGCAATTCACCTAAGGTGGAGGTAGTGGTGCGCCCCCTCATGATAAGGAGCCTGAGCGGGAGCCCACCAATGGAGAGATGATGCGGATGATGCTTCAGATGATGCAGGTTCAGCAGGGCGTGCCCTTGCAAGTCCAGAATGCTCCAGTTGTTCGAGCTGGTCGGGCAATCCATGATGCCCCTCGCTCCGAGCCGGGAGCGAAGCAATTTCGGGAGCTGGGTCCCGCTTATTTTGATGGGTCTGAGGGTCCTCTGGCTGCCGATGAGTGGATTCAGAACATTGAGGATAACTTGAAGATGGCCAAGATCACCCTAGCTGGATGGGTTGATTTGGCGAAGAGGTAACTCAAGGATAATGCTCGGAACTGGTGGGATGCAGAAGAGAAGATGCTGGTGGAGCCGATAGCTTGGGATACCTTCAAGTCCAGGTTTGATGAGGAGTTCTTTCCGAAGGCTGCTAGGAAGGAGATGTTGCAGCGCTTTATTGATCTGAAGCAAGGGAGCTTGACGGTGGACCTGTACCACCAAGAGTTCACTAGGCTGAGTCGGTTCGCACCGAAGATGGTGCAGGATGCTGATGAGAGGGCTCAGAGGTTCCTGCAGGGACTTGCTTTGGAGCTTCAGAGTTTTGTGTCTTCCTCTGATCTGGACTCTTATCAGAAGGTTCTGGTCGCTGCGAGGAGGCAGGAGCTGAACCTGAGCCAGAGGAGGGGACATGTTTCTGGTGCTAGGAAGAGGCCTATGGAGCAGGCCAGGGCGGTGGTTAGGCCTGGTTTCAAGCCTAATCAGCCAGCTCAGTTTAAGAGGCCAGGAGGGCCTATTCAGAAGACTTGCCATTTCTGCGGCAAGATCGGGCATGTCAAGGATCAGTGTAGGAGATTTCTGGGCCAGTGTGTTGTCTGTGGAGATCCTACCCATACCATGAAGGATTATCCGAGGTCGAAGCAGCCTTGGAGGGCACCTGTTGCAGCACAGCCGTTGCAGCAGAGAGCGTCTGTTCCTGCTGGACGTGGAGCAGCTCTTGTTCCACAGAGGCGGGCTTTTCAGCAGGCTTTTCCGCCGAGGAGGCAGGCTTTTCTGATGACCGCTGTGGAGAGCGAGGCTGTGTATGAGGTTATCGCAGGTAATCCTCATTCTAGCTGTTCTTTTCTTAGCTAGTTTTGTTTGTTAGATTATGTTGTTTGCTTGAACATGATTGTTTGCTAGATTAGGGCTTGATTGTTAGACTGTTTGTAGGTGTGATTTTGATGTGCACATTTCCTGCACGAGTCCTCTTTGACTCAGGTGCATCGATGTGCATCATTTCTCGGAGCTTCGTGGAGAAGCATTCCTTGTCGACGTCCCCTCTTTCTAAGAGTTGGAATATCGTTACAGGGAATGGCGTGGTCTGGGTGCATCTTGGTTGCAATTCTTGCCCGTTGGTGGTCTGTGGACATGAGCTTTACGCGGATTTTATTGTCCACGACATCATCAACTATGATGCGGTCCTTGGGATGGATTGGCTTGCGAGCTTCTATGCTACGATCGAATGTCGGAGGAAGAAGGTGGTGTTCGAGATTCCCGGACATCCAGTATTTGAGTTCAACTGAGGTAGCAGCTCGCTTGGTCCTGTCAGATTTCGGGCCAGGCCGGTGGAGTTTGTGGCTATGCAGATGGAGCTGGAGAGGCCAGCGGTTGTGCGAGATTTTGATGACGTCTTCCCCGAGGAGATGTCTGGGTTGCCACCTGATCGAGCTCTGAAATTTTCTATTGATCTTATTCCGGGAGCGCAGCCGATTTTGAAGGCGCCTTATCGTATGGCACCCGCTGAGTTGGAGGAATTGCGGAAGAAGCTGGATGAGCTTTTGCAGAAGGGTTATATCAATCCTAGTGTGTCTCCGTGGGGAGCACCGGTGCTGCTGGTGAAGAAGAAGGATGGTTCGCGTCGCATGTGCCTGGACTATCGGGAGTTGAATGCGGTAACCATCAAGAATAAATACCCGTTACCTCGCATCGATGATATTTTTGATCAGCTTGGAGGTTCGAGGGTGTTTTCGAAGTTGGATCTGAGGAGTGGTTATCATCAGCTGAAGGTGAAGAAGGAAGATGTTCCGAAGACAGCGTTCAGGACGAAGTATGGACACTACGAGTTTGTGGTTATGCCCTTCGGTGTAACCAATGCACCCGCAGTTTTCATGAATCTGATGAACCTGATTTTCTATGGCTTTTTAGATAAGTTTGTCGTTATCTTTATTGAAGACATTCTGATCTATTCTAAGTCGGAGGAAGAGCATGCATCGCACTTGAGGACGGTGTTGGAGATTTTGAGGAAGTATCGGTTGTATGCTAAGTTTTCGAAGTGCGAGTTTTGGCTGGACAGAGTTGCTTTTCTCTGGCATGTGGTGACTGGAGATGGTATTTCAGTGGATCCTGAGAAGATCAGGGCCATCAGAGAGTGGCCTGTTCCGCAGTCAGCGTCTGAGATCCGGAGTTTCCTTGGGCTTCCTGGTTACTATCGACGTTTCATTAAGGACTTTTCCCGTATCGCTGAGCCGATGACCAGATTGACGCAGAAGGATGTACCTTTTGTTTGGTCGGGTGATTGTGAGAATGCTTTTGGTGTTCTGAGGGAGAGATTGACGACTGCCCCTATTCTTGTTGTGCCTGATCGCAGTGGAGGATTCGAGATCTTTTGCGATGCTTCTGACAAGGGTCTCGGTTGTGTTTTGCATCAGCATGGACATGTAGTGGCTTATGCATCTCGTCAGCTCAAGGTTCATGAGAAGAATTACCCGACGCATGATTTGGAGTTGACTGCTGTTGTTTTTGCTCTTAAGATTTGGAGGCACTTCCTGCTGAGTGAGAAAGTGAAGATCTTCACCGATCACAAAAGCTTGAAGTATATTTTTACTCAGAAGGAGCTCAACATTCGACAGCGTCGATGATTGGAGCTCATGGCGGATTATGAGATTGATTTGCAGTATCACCCTGGCAAGGTGAATGTGGTTCCTGATGCGCTGAGTAGGCTTCCAGCGGTTATGATTTTGACTTCGCAGTGGAGATTGCAGCAGGATCTTTGCGAGTCTGGTGTGGAGATTGTTCTCTCTGGAGAGGCTTCTTCGTTGATGACTATGCAGATTCAGTCGATGATTGTGGATCGGATCAAGGCTGGCCAGGCTGAGGATCCGAAGCTGGTGAAGATTCAGGAGCAGGTGGAAGCCGGTCTGCGGACTGACTTTTTGATTCATGAGGATGGCTCGCTGAGGTTTGGAGCCAGGTTGTGTGTGACAGCTGGTGATATTAAAGAGGAGTTGATGGTGGAGGCACACAGTTCGCCGTATTCTGTGCATCCTGGTGGGACCAAGATGTACAAGGATCTTCGTCTGAACTATTGGTGGCATAGCATGAAGAGGAGTGTGGCTCGGAGTGTAGCCAAGTGCTTGGTTTGCCAGCAAGTGAAGACGGAGCAACAGCGTACGGCCGGGTTGCTGCAACCGCTTCCGATTCCGGAGTGGAAGTGGCAACACATCACTATGAATTTCATGACTGGATTACCTCAGAGTCCGAAGCAGAATGACGTGATTTGGGTGATCGTAGATCGATTGACCAAATGCGCGCACTTTATTCCATTCCGAGTGGGACAGTCCACCGAGGTGCTAGCGAGGAGATATATGGAGGTAAATTCTTTTGCTCTCCGTTTCATTTCCTTTTCCTAGTTTAGATAGTGATGTAACGTGAATCGTGCAGGAGATCGTACGACTTCACGGAGTCCCCGTAAGTATCGTGTCGGACAGAGACACGAGGTTCACATCTCAGTTCTGGCAGAGTTTGCAGAAGAGTTTGGGTACACGTCTGAGTTTCAGCACGGCGTACCATCCGCAGACGGATGGCCAGTCCGAGAGAACGATTCAGATCTTGAAGGACATGCTGAGGGCGTGCATGTTGGATTTCAAGGGTTCGTGGGAGGACCATCTACATCTGGTAGAGTTCTCTTACAACAACAGCTTCCAGGCGAGTATTGGCATGGCGCCTTTTTCCGCGCTGTATGGGAGGAAATGTCGATCGCCATTGAGTTGGGATGACGTTGGTGATCGGGAGCTGTTGGGACCTGAGATGATTGTGGAGGCCGTGGATGTTGTCAGGAACATTCGGGAGAGGTTGAGGATTGCTCAGGACCGTTTTAAGCATTGGGCGGATGCTAAACGCCGTCCTTTGGAGTTTCAGCCGGGCGACCATTTGTTCTTGAAGATTTCCTCGAATCGTGGTGTGATTCGCTTTGGGAAGCGAGGGAAGTTGAGCCCGCGATACATTGGACCGTTTGACATTCTGGAGAGGGTTGGTGAGGAAGCCTACCGCTTAGCCTTGCCGTCGTCTTTGGAAGGAGTTCACAATGTTTTTCATGTGTCGCAGCTTCGTCGATACATTAGCGATCCATCTCATGCTGTGGATTTCTCGGAGATTACCGTTCGCCCTGATATGACGTATGACCAGCAGCCAGTGCAGATTCTGGACAGGCGTCAGAAGTCACTTCGGAACAAGGTTGTCAATCTTGTGAGGGTGATGTGGTGACACGGCTCGCCACGAGAGTCTACTTGGGAGAATGAGGATGAGATGCGAGAGCGTTTCCCACTTTTGTTCCCGGACACGTGAGTGTTGGGAAATTCCGAGGACGGAATTTTTCTTAAGTTGGGGAGGATGTAACGACTGGTTTTCATGTATCTGGATTATTTATATTATATATGTATGTTTTGGTGGATTTTCTCATTATGTGTGGTTTTCGTCTCCGTAGCTTTCACTTTCAATCGTTTCGTCGTGATTTTCTAACTTCTTCCTTAGAATCGTCGATTTCTGAGTAAGTCATTCGTGACGGGCTTCATATCGGTCGTATCTTATTGTTAGATCAAGCCTAGGAGTCTTAGGAATCGATCCCGGAGCTTCGCGCTCCATTTTGAAACTTTCTGTGCACGTCAGCCGGTGCAAAAAGGGGAACCGACCGACTAGATGACGATTTAGTCGGTCGGCAAACCTTCATGGACCGACTAGTGGGCTTTGTTAATTACTCAGGAGTTACTGTTTATCGTTAGTCGGTCTAAGAACATTTGTCGACCGACTAGGTTGCAAACTAGTCGGTCAGTAATCGTTCTTTAACCGACTAGCTCTATGATCATTTTTGATACCAAGTACTATTCATTCTTAGTCGGTCTAAGAACGTTCGTCGACCGACTAGATTCGAAACTAGTCGGTCAGTAGTTGTTCTTTGACCGACTAAATCTAAATCCTATTTTTGTATAGGAGTTACTGTTTGGAGTTAGTCGGTCTGCGTTGGTCAACCGACCGACTAGTTCCCAAACTAGTTGGTCAGTGGTTGCTCTTTGACCGATTAATCAGTGTCGAAACCCTAATTTCTGGGCAGCCGCCAGCCCTTCCTATTTAAACCCCCCAAACGTTTTTCTTTCTTCTTTCTTTTCTCCTGAGCCTCCTTCTTCCCCAAATCATCATCCATTATCCCCTAGCCTTCCTCCTTCATCAAGAGCCTCTCCCCCTCTCCATTTTGGCCGGCCACCACCTCTAGGTCGCCGGAAAACCCCCAAAATCCCCAAAACCCCATTTCTCCAAATCTCTCCAACCATTTCCAGATCTGAACCGTAGGTTCCCCGGATCGTTTCTTCCGTCGCCGTGCTTGCTCGGCATCATTTCTTCCGCTCCGATACGGTAATAACTCGATCTCTTAATATCCTCATAACCCATTTGTGTTTTTGTGAAACCCTAATAAAACTAGGTTGGATGTTGTTCTAATGTTGCTTTGCCATGGCAGCGACCTCTTCCCCGTAGATTAGCGTCCGTGAGACGAACCTTCGTGATCGTCATCCTCGGTGCTAGGCAAGTGAAACTTGCCACTTAGGGTTTTGGGCCATGTCTTAGGCCATTTGCTTGTTGTAGGCGTAAAAGAGACTAGGCGACGAAATGATACTCGCCTAGGCGCAATTTCGGGAACTAGCTTGACAACGAAGCTAGATCCGTCATTTATCATGTTGCATAACTACCATGTCATGTTTAATTTTAATTAACGGTACGCAAAATAATTGTCATCCATGCTATCCATGTTGAATGTTGCATTCGTAGCACACGCTACAATAATTGTGTTTCCTGGCTCGTGTTCCAGAAGCGGGCTACGTGAGTTGGTTGATAGCCAATGCCCGATCTACTTGTTTCCGGCTAGGCACCTGCATTGTAGGCATAACCCTACGCCATACGTGTTAAATACACTTCCTGGCTCGTGATCCAGAAGCGAGCATTTCGTGTTTGGTGTAATGCCCTGGCTCGATACACGTGGAGGGGTAGAGATAAACGGTCACTTGAGCTTAGGAGTTGGCCCGATCAGCCACTCTAGCTAACAGGCGGAATCTATGTGCACAAACTTTTCACTTGACGTGAACTACTTGACTTGTACTTGTCCGTGTTTTACTTGTAAAACTTGTTATCCATGACATACTTGCTACTTGCTACTTGTGCTTCCCTTTACTTGTTACTTCCATACTATACTTGCCATGGCATGCATCATACTACAACTGCTAGGTTGTTAGTTTACCTTACCTTCAGTTTCCTTGCCCAAGTCTTTTAGACTTGCTGACATGTGCCCCTTTACTCTTTTGGGTTACACATGTTAGATCCTGAGCCTGAGTTCATTGTTGAGGACGAGGTGTTTGCGGACGCCGAGCCCGAGCCTGTGTTTGACGAGGACTTCGTGGACACGGGCGATCAGTCGTAGAGACTGTTTATGTTGTTGTTTAGACTGTTTTGTTGTCTGTGCATGGCACCAATACTTTATTATGTTGTCCCTTTTGTTGGCCTTGTTCTGGGCCTTTAGACTCTTTCTTTTAGCCTGGTGGCTTTTCTGGATGTTGAACTTAATTTCCATGTTGGACAAATTCGGAGATTTGAGATTTTATTTCTGTCTCTCCTTGTATTATTATTGTTGTTCCGTTTGCGGTTACAGGGACCTGCTTATGTTTTATTGACGCTTATCGGGTTTGGGGCTTCACAGCTCCACTCTCGTGCGGACCTTTTCACGTCTCGCCTCCATTTTAGGGAAGCAGGGCGTGACACTCTTTCTCCAATCCGAATAGTTTGTCCCATCAAATTGTTGGAGGGTGGATGCTATTATTTTTGATGCCATCTACTATAACCTCGCTCTGATACCAAGTGTTGGATCTATGTCGATGGCAGACAACGCTAGAAGAGGTGTTGAATAGTATTTTATAAAGAAATAAAACTTTTCGCGTAAAATAAACCCTTCTAAAAGTTGCCTAAGTCTCCAACGGGAGTTACCTCGATTGGTACTTAATCAACACAAATATTATAACTTGTAGAAATGTGAGTTGCAGCAGAAATAAAAAATACAAGTAATAAGAGATAGATAAATATGATCACAGTGCAGACACAGAGATTTTTTCCTGGTTCGGCCCAACCTTGGCACATGTCCAGTCCCCGACATCCCTCGAGATTTAATCCACGATTGCAACAAGCAATACACGTACCTAGCTTCCCTCACTAGGAATTTTCAACACCTAGTTACAACCAACTAGGAATTTTCACCACCTAGTTACAACCAACTAGGAATTTTCACAACACCTTTCCCTACACGTGGGAAATACAATCACCAAGTCTTCTCCAAAGACTTCACAACAAATTTGAGATAAAGTACAATATTTCCTAAAGCCAAAAGAATATTGTTTACGGGTGTTTTCTCACCACTGAATTGTTGACCAGATGACGGGAGGTTAACGTGGTCAAGGGGACGCGTGGGACCCCTAGGTTCTGTCAGGTACGTGATAGCCCGACGAGGGAAGCGCGGGTCCTCACGTCTGCTCACCAAGGGGTAGCCTCGATGAAGCTGGGTCCTTGGTGTGATGAGGGCGAGCGGGCTCGTTGCTGGGGATGCTCGGCCTCGGATGGAGGGGCACTGAGGAGTAGCCTCGGCACCGCTGGATCTACTTAGCCTGGACAGACGAAGAAGCTCGTCAGGGGGGCCGGACCTTGATTCCGGCCAAGTCCCCTCTGATGCCTAAGTCAGAGTGGATCTGATAGATACACAGTGGGACCGATATGGCTCACAGGGTGACCGATACGCAAGTCCTTGGACCCAGTTATGGGAGGGAATATAAAGTGGAAAGCAAGGTCTTGTGTAGAATACCTCCATCTATCGGTATCCAGGGTGAGATCGCTTTGTATGTCGCCTCCCAAGTCATTTAATAGGAATCATCCCACATTCGCTCCCCCTCAACGTCCCCTTCCTCCACCCACATGATCCGCCTCTTTGAAGGCGCCTTCATGCGTCAGAAGGTGGATTAATGGGGGTCCCTTAAAGGTGATTAAGGGGGCATGTTTCGGGGAGCGGTTAGCTCCTGCTGACGTGGGCTGACAGGGTGCATGTTCCGATCATGGCTGACCCGATTCCGAGCCTTCGTGGGGGCCTCGACGCTCAGCCTGATCTCCTTTGGGGCCTCATGCTTCAAATGTGGGCTTGTACCGCTCGATCTTGGCCCGTCTCAAGATGGTCGTATCAATTGTCCCCATCGCTCGGTCCGTTCGGATTCTGCCGGTTCGGTTCGGATGATGTGACTGTGTGGTTTTTGACAGGCGTGTCAGTCGAGACCATGGCATTGAATGAGAATCATCATCGCGTCGGCATTTTTGAAGTCTGCCTGTCCCTGGGAGCAGAGCTCAAAGCGTCGAGCCTCGCGGGATGTCGATGCGTGTGCACTGGTGGATGGCTCACGATGGAGTGAAAGAATTCGAGGGGGAGGTATAAAGGGAAGCCGCTGCCTGACGGACAAGGGTTCCACTCTTCCAACATCACCCTCTTCTCCACATCCCTTGCAGCTGTCCCGGATCTTCCTTAGATGCTGCGTCATGTCGTCCTTCTCTTCGGCCACTAGTTCAGGGTGCTCGGCCGCCGCTACCATTCCAGGCCAGGCTCGTGGGTCCATCTCGGCGGTACACCACCATGGAGGTCAGCTCTCCCGAGTGCCCCGAGGTAATGGGGTGGACGTCGTCTGTTTGCGCCACTTCGATTGGAGCGTTGCACTCCGACTATCTTCTCCCCCATGTTCCGCCCGGGCCCCTGAGAAGGACAAGCAGATCTGCTTTCCTGGCCCTCGCGAAGTCAGGGTGTACAAACAGAGCTTTCGGTTCGGGCTCCGATTTCCTCTCTATCCCTTTGTCGTCATGTTTCTGAGAGCTTATATGCTTGCCTTATGCCAATTCTGCCCCAATGCCGTCGGGTCTCTAGTGGGGTTTGTCGTTCTCTATGTGCTGAAGGGAATAGAGCCATCCCTTCGACTCTTTGCCCAATTCTTTCGCCTGAGCCATCATCCATCGGGCGCCTGGATTTACATCAGTGCCCATCCGAAGAAGAGCTTGGTGCTGGGGTTACCGAGTTTCGTGAAGCATTGGAAGGAAGAGTACGTCTTCGTTGACTTCCCGTCGGAGGTGGATTTCCCGGTCCGATGGGGGGTGACGAGCACACTGACCCTCGAGCTAGGGAGTCCCACTGACGTCGAGCTCAAGGCGGTCGACACTTTGTTGGCGGTCCCCGCCGCGGACCGGATGATCGATGTCCTCTTTTCTGACCTAAACATGCGGAAGACCGTGTGGCCCATCGATGAGTCTTCTCGAGGTCCTGAGTTTGGAGGGGCTGTCGTCCGAAGCCTGCCCAAGTGAGATTGTTTCCTTATCTTGTCCTCCTACGCAGGTGGGTTTGGCCAGGGTTCTTCTCAACCCCCTATTCCAGCCACCGTCTCGGATCCCAACCCGCGGAGGAGGGACCATGTGTTGGAGGTCTGGAAGAAACCGCATGTTAGGTTCTCTGGAACAGGCTCTAAGAGGGCAAGGGGGCAAGTTCCGCAAGCTCCGGGAGAGGATGCGTGGAAGAAGGCCCGGGTCCCATCCACAGCTGGGGGTGTCCCTTCCCCTGAGGATCTCGTCCGGCCGGTCCAGACGAAGGACACGTGGCCTTGGCTCGGCCCCTCGCCTTCTCCGTCGGGATCGCTCCCGGAGGTTTACGAGAGGTCTCTAGGCATGTTCAGGCCAGTCGAGGCCGATCTGCCATGGTCAAGGGAAGGTTTGCTCAACCCCCATTTTCCAGTGGGGGCGAAGGAGTCCGTCTTCTCCGATTGTGGAGTGGCGGCTCGGCTAGCTGAAAACTGTTGCCTTCCTCTGGACCAATTCGTGTTGGACGGGGTGAAAGGAGACTGATTTGCGGCCTTCGTGATATAGGCCGGTCACAGGTAAGGTCTTTCGTATGTTTCATTTCATGCACAGGTCTTCAACTCATCTCTTTCTCTTGGTGCAGTTGTCCTCGGTCGGCCTTTCGATGTGACGCCAATTCATAGAGCTCTCAGGGGCCAGGGCAGATCGGGCCCAGGAGTCAAAAGCCGAGGAGGGCAAAGACGAGGCATCCCAGGTAGCTGAGGTGCACACCAGGTCGTTGGAGACTCGGATGGCCAAGCTCTCAGCCGACATGGAGAGGTCGGATCTGGAGAGGGCTTTAGCGCTGGCCGAGAAGGCGAAGGCTAAGGATCGGATAACCGAGTTGATGAAGGGTGCCGAGGCAAGAGGGGGCAGTGGCCTAGCAGTGGAGGTCGACACCACGGAGCTCGCAAGCCTCCTGGAGACGACAGAGGAGAGGGAGCAGGTTCTCCTGGAGAAACTCAACGCGAGCTCCTGGGAGATCGAAAAAGAGCAGGCGGAGCATCAGCGCCAAGTTGTCATCCGTGAGGCCCGGATCCAGGAGCTAGGAGCGGTGGATCCCGAGCGGATTGCAAGGGAGGCCGTGGACGAGTATGCCACATCTTTTGTCTCCGGGGCGATGTATGAGACGTTTGAGAGGGTATTCGCCTGCTGCCGATCTGAGATCCAGCGAAGGTTCCCGCATTCCGAGATTCGATTCGAGGAGCTCCAGCTGGACTCCGAGTGTGAGGAGGAGGCAGGGGATGTACCCCTTGAAGGTACCAAACAGCCAGTTGATGCTTCCGAAGATGCTCCAGATGCTCGAGCGGGAGGTGGGGTTTAGCCCATTAGCCTCACCGTTCTTTCGTAGTTCCGCATATGGATTTTTTGTAACACACTCTTCCCGTTTGTAATGAGGCTCCATTTTTGTTGTGGTTGTCTGCCCCCCTCTTCTAACCCTAGTCAGGACATTCGAGCAGACTGGGTTGGGAGAGTCTCCTCGACGTGCGCAGAGATCCGGCCGCCAGGTTGGTTCCCCCAGAGTCTCAGTTGTTTGGGTCGCCGGAAGACCGCACTCGGTCTTAGGGGCCGATCTCCCTATGGGGGGGCTTGCCCCTGGTCCTACGGGCGATCGGGTGATCGGCATGCTGGGAGAGCTGCCCCAAACCTTACGGCAGATCGGATCGATCGGCCCGCTGGGGGGCTACCCCTCAGGCTTACAGTCGACCGATGCTCCGACTTGCTGGGGGAGTTGCCCCCAGCCTTACGGTCGGTCAGATCGGTCAGTCCACTGGGGGAGCTACCCCAAGTCTTACAATTGATCGATGGGCCGGTCTGCTTGGGGAGTTGCCTCCAGCCTCACGGTTGGCCCGGTGATCGGCCAGCTAGGGAGTTGCTCCCAACCTTATGGTTGGTCGGGTGACCGGCCTGCTGGGAGAGCTGCCCCAAGCCTTATGGTCGGTTAAGCCGATCAGCCTGCTGGGGGAGCTACCCCCAGTCTTAGGACTAAACGACGAACTGGCCTGCTGGGGGAGCTGCCCCGAGCCTTATGGTCGGTTAATCTGATCAGCCTGCTGGGGGAGCTACCCCTAGTCTTACGACTGAACGACGGACCAGCCTGCTGGGGGAGCTTCCCCCAGCCTCACGGTTGGTCCGATGACTGATTAGCTGGGGGAGTTGCCCCCAACCTTCCAGTCGGTCGCGTGGCCGGCCCGCTGGGGGAGTTGTACCCTAGCCTTACGATCGGTCATCAAGATGCTCAGCTAGTAAAGTTTGCCCCACCCCGATTGGGTTCGTGAAGCGAATAAAGGTAGAAAGAGATCTTCATTCGTGGACGCTTTCTATTTTCAATACATTCGTTCAGATAAGGGGAGGGGGATACATTCGTGGTCGGCTTCACTGATAGTACTTGCGCAGATGCTCGACGTTCCAAGTGTGAGTCAGGGCCTTCCCTCCCAGAGTGGCGAGCCGGTAAGTCGCGGGGCCAAGGACCTCGGTGATCTTGTAGGGCCCTTCCCATTTAGCAGCAAGCTTCCCTTTACGGGTGACCTCTGGACTAAAGATCGCCTTTCTGAGGACCAGATCCCCTTGGTGGAAGCTTCTTCCCCTAACTCGGGAGTTGTAGTAACGGGCCACCTTTTGTTTTTGTCGGACGATCGTGGCCAAGGCCCGTTCTCTTCGTTCGTCCACGAGCTCCAGACAAAGTTCTAAGCCCTCCGAATTTTTCTTTTCGTTGAAATGCTTGAGGCGAAGAGACTCCTTGCCCACTTCAACTAGCACCACCGCTTCGACGCCGTAAGCGAGCATGAAGGGGGTTTCGCCCGTGGCCTGCTTGTGGGTTGTCCGGTATGATCAGAGTATCCCAGGAAGTTCCTCTGGCCACCTCCCCTCGACTTCTGTTACTTTCTTATGAAGCGACTCGATGATGCATTTGTTGGCAGCTTCGGCCATCCCATTGGTCTGAGGATGCGCCATGGAGGCAAACAAGAGTTTGATCTTCCAATCCGCGCAGAAGTCCTTGAACCCAGTGGAGTCAAACTGCTTCCCGTTGTCCGTGACGATGGATCGAGGGATTCCGAACCTGGATATGATGAAGTTCCACACGAAGCTCTTCGCCTTTTTCCAGGTTATGGAAGCCAGTGGTTCAGCCTCAATCCACTTGGTGAAGTAATCCACCGCAACAATCAGTTGCCTCCTCTACCCCCGCCCTGGAGTGAAGGGTCCGAGGATGTCCATTCCCCACTTAGCGAAAGGGACGGAGCTGGTTATTGGAACAAGCTCCGACGGGGGAGATGATCCCAACTTGGTGAACTTCTGGCATTCCTGACACCTTTGGACGTACTCGGTAGCATCGTTGGCTAAGGTCGGCCAGTAGTACCCTTGCCTCAAGATTTTCTGGGCGACCGTCTTGCCTCCATGGTGATTTTCGCAAATCCCCTCGTGTACCTCCCGGATGACGTAGTCAGCCTCCTGCGGCTCGAGACACTTGAGGTAAGGAAGGATGTCAGTTTTCGTTCAGTGCCATCTATACAACACTCCCTCATGGAGCACGTATCGGAGTGCCTTTCGCTCCAGTGCTTGATGCTCATCCAGGTCCGTCAGAACTTCTCCACTGGAGAGATACCGAACGATCGGATCCATCCAGGTTGGCTCCATGTCAATGGCCATAACTTCCTTTGCCTCCGTACTGGGGGCCCAGAGGTTCTCTACGTAGATGGTGCGACCCAACTCCCCGGGGGAGGAGGAGGACAGCTTTGACAGGGCGTCTGCGCGGGCATTCTCCGATCGCGGCAAGTGGAAGGTCTCGGCGTGTTTGAACTTGGACAGCTCGGTCCTGGCTGAGGCCAGGTAATGCTGCATTGCCTCTTCACGAGCATCATAGTCTCACTGTAGCTGGTTGATAATGAGCTTAGAATCGCTAAGGAGACGTACAGATTCTGCTCCGAGCGCCCGGGCTAACCTCAGACCATTTATGGCAGCCTCGTACTCGGCCACGTTGGTGGTGGCTGGAAACCCGAATTGGAGCACATACTCGACGATGTTTCTATCGGGTGATCGAATAATGATGCTGGCCCCGTTCCTTGCCCGGGTGGCTGATCCGTCTACATGGACTACCTATGTGTCCTGGTCCCCTGGACGATTGGTAAGAACGATGTTAGTCGAAAGGAAAGACAAAGGTTGAGGAGTTACCATGCCTGGGGCCGTCTCCTCGAGGGAGTTTTCCTCCATTTATAGTGCATTCGACGATGAAGTTTGCCAAGGCTTGTCCCTTGATGGCTGTCCGTGGCTTAAATCAGAGGTTGAACTCGCTCAGCTCCACCCCCAATTCAGCATCCTCCCCATCCGGTCGAACCTCTTGAGATTCTACTCGAGTTGGGAGTCGATTAGGACCTGGATCGTGTGGGCTTGGAAGTAGGGACGGAGTCTCTGCGCCGAGAGTACGAGAGCGTAAGCGAGTTTTTCCATGGGGCTGTACCGCCCCTTCGCGTCCCTCTGGACTCGGCTAGTGTAGTACACCTACCTCTGTATCCCGACATCTTCTTTAATCAGCACTTAGCTTACCGCCTCTCCAGTGCAAGCCAAGTTGAGGCTCAGCGGTTCCCCTTCCCTAGGCTTGAAGAGGAGCGGGGGGCTGCAGAGGTACTCCTTCAGCTCAGTGAACGCCCGGACGCAGCTCTCATCCCTCTGCACGGCCTTCCTCTTATCGGCAGGCTCGGCGAGGGCCCTCCTCAGGGTCCTGAAGAAAGGGAGGTATCTTTCTGCTGACTTGGACAGGAAACGCCCTAGGGCGGCAATTCGTCCATTCAGCCTCTGCAGTTCCTTGATCGTCGTTGGCTCCCTCATGTTGACCAAAGCCTCGATCTTGTCGGGGTTAGCCTCGAGCCACGATTAGCGATCATGAAGCCCAGAAATTTTCCAGATCTCACCCTGAACGTGCACTTAGTGGGATTGAGTCTGATGTTGTGTCTCCGCAGCCGCTCGAAAGTCTCCCAGAGGTCTGCAATGTGGTCGAATGGTTCTCTGGACTTGACCAACATCTCGTCCACGTAGACTTCAAGGTTTCTTCCTATCTGGAAATCGAACACCTTGTTGACCATCCTTTGGTAGGTCGCCCCTCGCGTTCTTCAGGCCGAAGGGCATCTTCTTGTAGCAGAAGGTCCCTCGGTCAGTGGCAAAGGGCGTCTTTTCTTCGTCCTGCGGGTCCATTTGGACCTGGTTGTACTCAGAGTAGGCGTCCATGAAGCTGAGCATCTCGTAGCCATATGCGTCGTCCACGAGATGATCAATGCGGGGTAGTGGATAGCTGTCTTTGGGACATGCCTTATTGAGATCGCTGAAGTCCACGCACATCCGCCATTTGCCGCTGGACTTCTTCACCATCACGATGTTAGACATCAACTTCGGGTACCAGACCTCTTGGATGAATCCTGCGTCAAGCAGGCGCTCCAATTCCTCGGACGCAGCCCTCCTCTTTTCGCCACCTAAGTTTCTCTTCTTCTGCCTGACCGGTTTGAAATTGGGGTCGGCATTTAGCTGGTGGGTGATCACTCGGGGGTCCACGCCTGGCATATCGTCGGGCGACCAGGCAAAGACGTCTAGGTTGGCCTCCAAGCACCCGATTGATTCACCTCTCATGATCGGGTCAAGTCCGGACCCGATGGAGATGAATCTACAGTCCACGTCCGTGACAGGAATTAGTTCCGGTTCTTCCCCAGGAGTGGGCCTCGGGCCTTATCTCTGGTCGAGTAGGTCCATCGGGTTATTACGCTCCTCGGTGCGTTCTGCGCCGGCCAGCTGGTAGCAGATCTTCAGTTTCACCGGGTCGCCTCCGACCTGTCCGATCCCTCCCGGTGTCTGGAATTTGACTAACTGATGGAGGGTCGAGACCACAGCTCCAACCGCATTGAGGAGCGGGTGACCGATGATCCCATTATATGCCGATCCAATCCTCTTTGCCACTAACTCTATCGTCAAAGTAGTCAAGTTGGGCGGCTCCCCGAGTGTTACGGGGAGGCAGATCACCCCCACGATGGCCGTGGAGTGGCCCGTGAACCCTATCACGGGCCCAAAACATGGCTCCAAGTCTTTGGCCCGCAGCCCCATCCTTTCAAGAGTTGACATGAAGAGGATGTCGCACGAGCTGCCAGTGTCGACGAGTAGCCGTCTGACAACGGCGGTATCGATAACGGTGAAGACAACTAGTGCTTCATCGTGCGACGGCTTCGCCTTCTCTGCGTCCTCCCCGGAGAAGTAGAGGGGCGTGGGAGAGTTTCCGGCTTCCCCATCATTTTTCCCCACAGGTCCCGCCCGGGGTTCGCCCGGCCCCTTGGCATGGGGCGTGCATCGAGTAGTTAAGGTTTTTCCCAGACGATCGCGGAACGGCCCCGGTACTGATATCACCACCGCAGCTCTTCTGCATCGAAGGGGGCATGGCCACGTCATCTCTGGTGTGGTTGCTTAATGTGGGTGTTCGCTCGTTCCCATAGACGGCGCCAGATGTTTACAGGTGTTTTCTCACCGCTGAATTGTTGACCAGAGGACTGGAGGTCAACGTGGTCAAGGGCACGCATGGGACCCCTAGGTTCTGTCAGGTGCACGATAGCCCGACGAGGGAAGCGCGGGTCCTCACGTCTGCTCACCAAGGGGTAGCCTCGGCGAAGCTGGTTCCTTGGTGTGATGAGGGCAAGCGGGCTCGTTGCTAGGGACGCTCGGCCTCGGACGGAGGGGCGCTAAGGAGTAGCCTTGGTGCCACTGGATCTGCTTAGCCTGGACAGACGAAGAAGCTCGTTAGGGGGGCCGGACCTTGGTTCCGGCCAAGTCCCATCCGATGCCTAAGTTAGAGCAGATCTGATAGATACACGGTGGGACCCGTATGGCTCACAAGGTGGCCGATACGTGAGTCCTCGGACCGAGTTATGGGAGGGAATATAAAGTGGAAAGCAAGGTCTTGTGTAGAATACCTCCGTTTATTGGTATCCAGGGTGAGATCGCTTTGTATGTCGCCTCCCGAGTCCTTTTATAGGAATCATCCCACGTTCGCTCCCCCTCAACGTCCCCTTCCTCTGCCTCCATGATCCGCCTCCTTGAAGGCGCCTGCATGCGTCATGAAGGTGGATTAATGGGGTCCCTTAATGGTGATTAAGATGGCGTGTTTCGGGGAGCGGTTAGCTCCCGCTGACGTGGGCTGACGGGGCGCATGTTCCGATCGTGATCGACCCAATTCCGAGCCTTCGTGGGGGCCTCGACGCTCAGCCCGATCTCCTTTGGGGACTCCTGCTTCAAATGTGGGCTTGTACCGCTCGATCTTGGCCCGTCTCAAGATGGTCGTATCAAATATATTTGTGTATATGTGGCTAAGAAATCCAAAAAACTCTTGATCAAATAAAATGATATCGATTACCACAATTTGATTAAAAGAGTTATCTTGAAAATTGATTCTCTAAAATATGCGCTTGGGCTTTAGAGATCAATGATCAATATTAGATCTTTGAGAGAAATGTAAAAGTTTAAGAACACAAAGATTAAAAAGAGAAACTTGAAGTTTGAATCTCAATTTGCAAAAGCTATAAGCTTTGGAGATCAAATCAAGTTGTAAAATGCTAAAAATAATTGAAACTTTAGCACAAAAGAATTTTTAAAAATAGTCTTTAAAAATAATGAAGAACTTTTTGAGATCTAGAGCACTTTTTATCAAATAAAAGATTTTGAATGATATGAATTTTTATGTCTAAAAACCTCTGAAATCATAGATATTTATAGAGAAAATATAGTACACAATCAGCTTAAAATCTTCTTAAAATTAGCTCAAAAAGTCAACTACAACGGCTAGTTAACAGCTAGCACAAATCAAGTGAAACTATCAAATCTGTCAAGGGTTGACCAAGATAGTCGGTTATTCTGGTGGATAGTCAGCTATCTCACCCAGATAGTCGGCTATTTTCAAAAATATCAGCTATTATTTTGACAGAGAGTTGTATGCAAATTTGGCTGCCAGTAGTTGGCTATCTGACACAGATAGTCAGCTATTTCTGGATACCAGAGTTTTTCTACTAGAAAATACTTGAAAAATAATTTTTAAAAATATATTATATATTATATGATAAAATATATTTAAAAATTATTTTTCCAGAAATTGAGTGAGTGTTTGTGTGTGTGTGTATAGAATATTCATTTGGCTTTTACATTCTAAATACACAACTTACTAATACACACATCTACTAGCATTCATTGCTAATCATCTTGAGACAAATAGTAAGTGCTCATTCTCTCATCATTTAGAGCACATCACACACACCTTCTTGCCTCATTTTTCAAGTTATTATTCAAGGCATAGGTTGTGTAAATTGTTTTCATATTGAACATTTCGGTTCTCTTTTCTTTTTGATATTTGAGATATACTCTCGGGTTGTGAGAGTGATCCATTTTCGAGTTGTAGAGAGTGGAAGAAGAAGTTGTATTCATTTTGCATTTGCTAGTTTTTTTGACAAGTGTGTATTAGTGGAACACTAATCACATCACCTGTTTGTGAAATTGTCAGAGATAGATTCTCAATTATGTTAACCTCATCGTGCTAGTCACATGCCCATTGTGCCTAGAGACCTCTCTTCCCCAGTTTCATTTGAATCCATCACCTGTTTGTGAATTTGTCAGAGAGAGGGGGGAGAGAGAGAGGGGGGAGAGAGAGGGATGAGGCCTCTTGGGTGGTGGCTGATGCTTGTAGGTTCTCTCCGCCTCGCATCCGTCTGGCTCGGTTTTTTCGACATCTGGGCTCTTCGCCTCGCCGTCTTCTCTAAAACCGACAGTAATCTTCTCACTCTGTAGTGTAGCCTTATTCTCTAAATTTCTGATTCAATCTCCCAATCAAAAATGCCTTAATTGATGAAATGCACTAGCCCAAGTTATAGTTGGAAGAAAGTTGTAGTGATTTTGAAATACTTGGTTCGTGGGGTACATTTTTCTGGTGAATGGCAGTTGTATTACTGAAAGATGGATAATATCTTTGGAAATTACGGAGTACTGTAGTTGCCTTAATGGAAATTAAAAGTAAAGTTGATAAAAAAATACTGCGGACTCGTATACAACTCACTATGAAAACGAGGGTGCCGGTAAAGAAACCAATCTTGGGTCTTGATCTTTTTTAGTTGAGGATACTTTGGAGAGTTGCTACGTTGTATGAGCTTAAACTATATAATGGAAAAACTGGTTTCCCTGCTTACTAACATTCCTACTAGGTTTTCTGGAGAGCCCCTCTTCGTGGTAATCTTTTAGGCATTTGGTACTAACCCATGGGCTAATGTTAGGCTAGCAAGCTGTATAAGTTTATTAAATCTTTTGTAGATTCTTCTTGATATGGGATTGTGATATCTGATTATCCCATTTAATGTTTATTTGTTCTTTTTGATAATGATGATGAATTAATCATTTTGACAAAAATTTATATTTGAAGTCTCAACGAAATTAGAAGGGAAAAAATTGTCAGATTATAAATTCAGTGGTAACTTGCAAGGAAATAGAAGGTGTTGGCAGATGTCTTTTATATGTACCTTTTTTGTTTTAGTACCTAAATAAGGCTCACAGAGGTCCAACTTCAAAACTCTAGCTTTCTTCAATTCTTGGTGGCACATTTGTTGGTCCGGTTAATGGAGCCTGCACTGCATGTTAAATTATAAATCAATGATTATATCATGCGACGAGTCTTGGAATGGATGAATGTTCTATTATATTAGGAGTGGAAAACGGCATTGCTTGAGTTGGGTCAAGTTTGACACATCCTGGATTGGGATATATCTGAACTTAATCCATGTCATGTACCCTCGACCTTAACTGAAAAATATTTGGACATCTGTACCTAACCTGCATTATTTGGTGGGTTGGGTTCGTGTTGGTTTTGCAGCAAAACAATAGCTCATGTTGCAGAAAAAAAAGATTAAAAACAAAAAAAAGAAGACTAAACAAAAATCCAATATATCTCTGCAATGATTTGTGAAAAGTTTAAATGCTATTTTTGCAAAGTAATTGAGCCTTAATTAAGGGAATTATTTGTGAAATTAAAGCAAAAAAGAGAATGGTACTCACATATCTCATGTCAAAAGCTAAAACTCACATTCTCATTCATCATTGTTAAGGCCAAAATTGACCGAGACAGTTGTCAGGCTGATGTAGGACCCTTCGGCTGAGCTGGAGCCTCGTCAGCCAATGAAGTGGGACCCTAAGTTGGTAGAACCTCGGTTAGATGATGGTGGTTGATGATGATGCGGTACTCGATCGACCTTCGAGCAGCAGATGCGTCGATTGTTCGAGATCGAGGCTGATGAGCTCGATAACGACCCTCTACGCTGGATGATGACCGTCGATCTGCACCACAGGGACACGTTAGGGGGGTCAGATCTGGGTTTCGACCCAAATCCCCACCAATGCTTAAGTTAGTGTGGAAACTTAAGAAAGAGAGGGAGCTTGGTACAGCTAAGATCGACCCATGGAGGTTTGTCCCAGGACTGGCGGCGCAAGCTTGAATATATAAGAAAATATCAGCTGAGAAAGTAGAGTTCTATGTCTTAGACCTCGTACTTTAGAAATGGGACATGTTCCTCTATTTATAGGCATGCAGGGTCCCTCTGGAGACGTTGGGGTGATAACGGTCACCCATAATGGGGCCACGATCTACACCCTTTTATAGGAGTAAATGTTGTGCACGTTCTCGCGATTTACAGACATGTATTTAATCCATGTTTGAGTGAGGGGACTCAACGGTCGACTGGCCGTTGGGCTTTGACTGAGTCGATATCGGCCTTTCCTCGTGGGCTTCGTGGGCTTTAGTCGTCTGTCAGTCGAGTTAACTCGAATGCCGGTCCATGACTCAACAATGGCCCCCGTCGCACGACCTCAAAGGGTCTGCACGTTGAAGTCAAGCGACATTACATCGCATTAATGGGGGCATGTCAGTCGAGAAAACAACACTCAAGTTCCAGGCACCAAAACGCTCGCCTCGATGATTCGGATGGTTTGCAGGTTCAAAATCCAAGAAACTAAGTGCCTCGGGATCTTTGACACGTGGCTCATCATGCGGCTATCGCACTACCTATATAGGATGGTTCCAGCAGTAAAAAGCGGATGTACCGTCTTCATTCTCTCGATTCAGATTTTCCTTCCCTCGAAAGTGATGGCTTCGTCCTCCATCTCTGCCTCTGGAAGGAGCTTGGTCACAGCCATGCAGAAGAATCGGGAAGGGGTTATGTAGCCGGGTTTGCTGGCGAATGGGAGGTCCAACGTCAAGGCTAGTTAAATCATGAAGCTTCAGAGGAGTTATGTCCGTCTTGATTACCAAATCAGGCTGCCTGGGAGGGACGATAAGGCTCATCATCCTGGCGATTGGGAAGCAGGAGTTTACGTCAAAGCCTTCGAACGAGACCTTCGATTTCCCATGCACCCCTTCATGCGCTACTTCCTGTGTACCCTGAACATTTCCCTCTGCCAGTTGATGCCGAACGTCATTGGCATGCTGACGGGTTCATAGTTCTGTGCGTGACAAAGGGGATTGAACCATATCTGAGTCTGTTCAATCATTTTTTTCTCTCGATCCCTCCCCTCAAGACCCCGGGGTGGTATACGATAATGGCCCGTCGAGGTAGGAAGCTGATGTAAGATCTTCCCACCTCCAATCTTAAATGAAAAGATGAGTTTGTGTTTGTGGTTTTCCAATGGGAGACTAGCTTTTGCACCGGTTGGGGTGCCCTGATTTGGGACTTGCCACGGATAAGCCATTGACTAGCAAGGATAAGAAAGCCACCGATATTCTGACGAGCCTGCCAGAGGATATGAGGTCAATCAAGTGGCTGTGGGCTGACGACGTGCTGCATCGGGACCGTGTGGACGAAAGGTTGGTTCGATCGTGCGTGCCAACTGTTCGACCTTCGTTTTTCGACCTAACTTGTTTGTTGCTCTCGCAGGTATGGCTAGTGTGGACTACCAGGTGGACCCTGCACTGATGGAGGCGGTCGAGGTGTCCATCAAAGAGGCAGAGGTGAGTTCGTTGTCCCCTCGGGTGCCGACTGGGGTGGAAAGGATGGCCACATAGTCGGAGGATCGACCCCTCATCGTTGAGATGGAAGCTCAGGCGGCCCGTCCTCAGAAGAAGAAAAAGGAAAAGCCCGCCACGGCTCAGCAATCTTCGAGAAATCCTTGATGAACCGCCGATAATAGCCTGCTAAGTCAAGAAAACTCCTGATATCAGACGCTGACTGCGGAGTCGGCCAATCTCTGACTGCTCTGACCTTCTCCGGATCTACAGATATGCCATCACCGGACACCACGTGTCCCAGAAACGCGACTCTGTCCAGCCAGAACTCGCACTTACTTACTTGGCTTATAGCTTGTGTCGCCTCAGCATCTCCAGCACCGTCCTCAGATGACAGCTGTGCTCCTCCTCAGACTTCGAATAAATCAGAATGTCGTTAATGAACATAACGACAAACTTATCCAGGAAGTCATAGAAAATCAAGTTCATCAAATTCATGAACACATCTGGCGCATTGGTCACGCCAAACGGCATGACCACGAACTCATAATGTCCGTACTTCTCCGAATTTGAAGTTGTGGCTCTGGAGGGGGCTAACTCAGCGACTCGGAGTTGTCTGAGTCAAATGCAGCCGCGGAGCAGGTCTCTCGGTCAGGGAGGGATGTCCTTCACGAGAAAAATTCGGGGAGGACTCAGATCCCACCAGAGCTTCTAGTGCATAAGGGCTCCTGTCCTTGGGGGGTCTGTTCCCTCCTGTAGGGTTGTCTGTGGACATCCCCGATGAATATAGGTCGATTTTGCTGGAGAGTCGATCTCCTCAGGCTCCACTTGACTGATGTAGGATGAGCTTGTTAGGGCGAAATTTTCGTTGAGGCGTGGAGATTCCGCTCTTCTTGATTGCGGGACCGCCTCCCGTATCGCTGAAAATGTGACCCTTCCACGGGACATGGCTGTCGTGGAGAGGGTCGATTATGAGCGGCTTGCGTCGATAGTCGTCCACGCCAGCGTCCTGGTAATTATTGCTCCAGCCTTTATCGATGCTGATATCAGCGCGTAAACTGACCACCGAGTGTTATGTGCAGGCTCTTGTGGCTACCGCGGCATTGCGTCGCCGTGCTCCGGAGGTGGCCAATCAAGAGGTCATCCTAGAGGCCGTTAGGTCGGGCGTGGAGAGATCTCAAGTTGAGCTGACTAGACTCAGCCTTTTCTGTGAGACGAGATTAAATAGTCTTCAGAAACTCGAGGATGAGTTATATGAGTCTCGTAGGATGGAGGCTGAACAAACCGCCTTGAGAAAGCGAGCAGAGGATGCTCTGTTGGAGGAGAGAGTCGAAGCCGAGGTCATAGCGGAGAAGGCAATTCAAGAGTTCAAGGACACATTTCTTGACTTCGACGAGCTATACAAAGTATGCTACGAGCAAAGTCGATTGGAGATGAAGACCCGATTCCCTGACCTCTCCGTTGAGATCGACAAGATCCTGGTGATACTTTCGGACCTCGTTGAGGATGAATCGAGCCAAGACGATGACGAGTCGAGCCGAGGCAGTGAGGATGCTGCTCCCGTTGACGAGGCTGTCACCATGGCTGGCGACGAAGCAGGAGCAGACGCTACGAGGGACCCAGAGTCCACGACCGTGATGGATGGAGACCAAGGGCCTGACCGGCCGCTGTAGGATCTCGGTGCTCTTGTTTATGCCTGCTTTTAGAAATTTTTGAATGTATAGGGAGTGATGTAAACGAAAACAATGTTTTGCAATAGAAAGTGCCAGGAGAATTGACCTGTATATACTTGTTTGTCGTTGCATCTCTTTGTTTATTGTCGCTTACGTCATGTGGTGGTCGTAATGCCTGATGGTCCCTTTCGATGGGTTAGGCACTGCTTCAGGATGATCGAGGATAAACCATCAAACCACGCTTAGAAGTTGACCACTACGTTCCATGGTGAGGGAGCGATTTTCTCGACTCATGACTGATGACACGGGATTCGTTCAGCGACGAAGATGTGGCTCTTCAATTTTCGACTGATGACATTTTAGAAGAGCCGGTCAGTGGCAAAGGGATGTCCCTTCGACTTACGGCTGTCGACCATTTAGGAGAGTCGTTCAGTAGCGAAGGGGTGGCTCATTCGACTTACGGCAGACGCTCGTTTTAAGAGAGTCGTTCAGTAGCGAAGCGGTAGCCCTTTCAATTTACGGCTGACGCTCGTTTTAGGAGAGTCGTTCAGCAACGAAGGGGTGGCCCCTTCGACTTACGGCTGACGCTCATTTTAGAAGAGTCGTTCAGCAGCGAAGGGGTGGCCCCTTCGACTTACGGCTGACGCTCGTTTTAGGAGAGTCGTTCAGCAGCGAAGGGGTGGCTCCTTCGACTTACGGCCGACACTCGTTTTAGGGACGGCTGATGCTCGTTTTAGGAGAGTCGTTCAGCAGCGAAGGGGTGGCCCCTTCGACTTACTGCTGACGCTCGTTTTAGGAGAGTCGTTCAGCAGCGAAGGGGTGGCCCCTTCTTACGGCTGACGCTCGTTTTAGGAGAGTCGTTCAACAGCGAAGGGGTGGTCCCTTCGACTTACGGCTGACGCTCATTTTAAGAGAGTCGTTCAGTAGCGAATGAGGGGCCCCTTCGACTTACGGCTGATGCTCGCTTATGAGAGTCGTTCAGTAGCGAAGGGGTGACCCCTTCGACTTACGACTGACGCTCGTTTATGAGAGTCGTTCAGTAGTGAAGGGGTGGCCCCTTCAACTTACGGCTGATGCTCGTTTAGGAGAGTCGTTCAGTGGCGAAGGAGTGACCCCTTCGACTTACGGCCGACGCTCGCTTATAAGAGTTGTTCAGTGGCGAAGGGGTGACCCCTTCGACTTACGGCTGACGCTCGTTTATGAGTCACATGCATGGATTTCATCAACGTAAGTTCGGTTTACCCAAAACCTCAGAGGATCAGATCATTTTCAAGTGGATTTTTGATGGGATAGTTTCCGTAGACTTTACGAAGGCTTTCAGGAAGCGAAATTGAAAAAGACATGCTTTATTGAAAAAGAGTGACAAAGAAAAACAAAAGGCGTACAGGTGTTTTCAAACTTCGTCGGAGCTATTGCTGTCAAACACCTCTTTATTCGCCTCAAGCTTAGACGACTTGCTAGTCGATCACCTTGGTGACAAGTGACTCCGTCATCTTGTCCTTCTGCTTTGAGGATTCTTCCTTGCTGGGTTGATCGTTAGCCGAGTTATTGGGGTGTCCTCACTTGCTTTGGGCATCAATCTCTTTTTTGAGAGTCCAACAGTCGGTATCGTGCTCATAGTCGTTGTGATATTTGCAGAATTTGAGGTCGTCCCTCTTATCATATTTGTCATTCTTTGTTGTCTTTTGGATCAGCTTCTCTCGTGGGACGTACACTAGGACTTCCGTCTTAGGAGTGACCAGCTTAGCATAGGTAGGACACTCCTTGCTTTAAGGGCTCCTTTCCCGGGGTCTTTTATATCGAGACTCCTGGCGGGGGGTGTTTCTCGGAATTGGTTTCTCTCGCCTCGTGTCCCCGCGACGGGAGGGGTTGCCCTTCGCACTAGCTCCGGCTGGTTATTTCGCTTCTTCGGAGGAAGTGAACCGATCCGTTATGTTGAGCATTTTAGCGATGGTGTTAGGGGGAACTGGTGGAGGGCCCTTCGCAGGTGCTTATTCCGGACCGCCTGGGTGAGCGTCGCTATGACAGTCACGTCCGACGTCTCCTCTACATCGAGCCTCTCGTCGTTGAATCTCTAGACGAAGGTCAGATCGATTCGTTCTCGTTCTGTTTGAGCGAGAAGAGGTGTGAGGACTTCTTCTTAGGACGTCGTCCTGCGACGAATTGTTTGCAGAATATTTCTGCCAATTCATCGAACGAGCCGATACAGCCGTGGGGTAGCACTTCGTACCAGCTTTTTGCCCTCTTGAACAGGGTAGCATGGAAAGCTCTACAGAGGTACGGCTCGTCGGCCCCGTGGAGCAGTATGACATTCAGATACTTATGAATGTGCGACCATGGGTCGCCTTTGCCATCATAAGCTAGTAGGGCCGGGAGTTTGAATTTGGAGAGAGGAGGAGCAGAGATGATATTTTCTTTCAGTGGGGTCCTCCGAATCGCGGATCGAACCAGTAGAGATCCTCCTTCTATGGGTTGCACGTAGTTGGCTCTCGAGGATCGGTTTGGGATCTCCTCCCTCATCCCAAATCCACCTGCAGGGTTCAGAGGGTTATAACCTGGGGGAGCCCCGTACATTACCTGATCTAGGATGTTGCACATTGATTCCCGGTAATTGGAGGGGGTGTGTTCTCCCTGGAGAACGAAGGCTCGATTGTCGACCCCCATTCTGTCGAACTGGTGAGACAGGGGGGTTGCGTTGTGCGGGCCGATCTCTAGTTGATTTGCTCTCGGATCGTCCAGATCTCGGAGGAAGGCCGTGCCCCTGATTGGCGTCAGGTTCGGGTTTGGAGGCGGCAACGACTCATTCAAGAGCGATGGAGTTCCCATGTTTTGGCGTATCAAGGTCTCCAAACACCAAGACTCATGTCGACCTGCTCGATGAACTGGGTGAATTCCTTCCGAGTCACCTTAGGCTCCTTCAGAGCCTCTCCTGGTTGTGGTGGTGGGGTTGTGGAGTCTGCGACGTCCTCCACCAAGACGTTCGCTTTCGGCTTCTCCTTCGGACATTCGATCGGTCCGGCGTTGCTGGGTCTAGCTGTTATAGCTTCTGTATTGCTTTGTGATGTCAAGTTGGTTAACGTTTTCCATAAACGGCGCCAAACTGTTAAGGCCAAAATTGACCGAGACAATTGTCAGGCTGACGTAGGACCCTTGAGCTGAGCTGGAGCCTTGTCAGCCAATGAAGTGGGACCTTAGGTTGGTAGATCCTGGGTCGGATGATGGTGGTTTATGATGATGCGGTGCTCGATCGACCTTCGAGCAGCAGATGCGTCAATCGATCGAGGCTGAGGAGCTCAATAACGACCCTCGACGCTGGATGATGACCGTCGATTTGCACCACATGGACACGTTAGGGGGGTCGGATCTGGGTTCCGACCCAAATCCCCTCCGATGCTTAAGTTAGTGTGTAAACTTAAGCAAGAGATGGAGCTTGCTGCAGCTGAGATCGACCCACGGATGTTCGTCCCAGGACTGGCGGCGCAAGCTCGAATATTTAAGAAAATATCAGTTGAGAAAGTAGAGTTCTATGTCTTAGACCTCGTACCTTGGAAATAGAACCCGTTTCTCTATTTATAGGCGTCCAGGGTCCCTCTGGAGACGTTGGGATGATAACGGCCACCCATAATGGGGTCACGATCTTTCCATTTTAATAGGAGTAAATGTTGTGCACGTTCCCACGATTTACGAGCCTGCCTTTAATCTACGTTTGAGTGAGGGGGACTCAACGGTCGACTGGCCGTTGGGCTTTGACTGAGTCGATATCGGGCTTCCCCCGTGGGCTTTAGTCGTCTGTCGGTCGAGTTTACTCGAATGCCGGCCCATGACTCAACGATCATCATCTTTGATCTTTGAGCCTCATCTTCAGATACCATACAACAAACTCTCCATTTTTTATGTTCAACATCTTAACTAGAAAAACCTAACTTTCAACTTGAGAACGATCTGTTGCTGAATGTCAGGAGCACCGACAAACTAAAAACTATCATAACAACGTATTTGTTGGAGAATCGTATATTGTATGTAGTTAAGCTTAGGGATGAGGGTATTTTTCATGTGTGAGATGAGAAAGTTGACTTGGGGGAGGATATAATGGGCAGCTATGGTCTTGTTTAAAGATAAGAGGAAAAAGAGTATATATCACTCTTAGATTAATATGGATAGTGGCGTGAGTTTGGGTCCGGTTGATCCCTCTTAAACCCATCGGATTTATTCGGATCAACAACTTACGCCTATACCAGACCCAGATTTTATCTGGTATGATAGGGTTCGACTCGGATGCTACCCAAACTTGTTTAGAATCTGATGCGTTTTGGGGAGTTTCGGCCCATTAGGGGCATTTTTGCAATTTCTGAACTTTTGGTGGGTTTTTCGTAAATTGTCTAGAGCTGTAAGTTTCTTTTATTTATAGCTAGGACCGGCTAGGGGGGTTTTCATGTTGGAAATTGTGATTGTGAACCCTAGGCCAAAGGTGCCCTCTTTGGAGAATTAGGATTTCTTCTCGAATAGGAAGTTAGGAGATTTCCCCATCTCGAATCAGGGCTTATTTTTGTTATTTTCAGAGCTAAAAACATTATAAAAATCCCTCTTTTCTCTTGTTTTCTCCACTAAAATCTCTATTTCTCCACAAACAAGCCTTAGGATCTATCAAAGTGGTATCAAAGAGGTTGATTCATGGCGAACATGAGATCGAATAACACGATTGAAGCGTTGGAAGAGAAGTTGGCGAAGTTTGAAGTCGAGATCCATGAAGCGATTAAGAATAGCGCCGACGAGCAAAGGAGCGGTTTTGATCAGAAGTTTGCGCTACTCATGGAGGCCATAGAGACCATGAATCAAAGGTTTGATGATTTGACGAAGAAGAATGATCCCCAACAAAAACCCTAGATCTGGAGAAAAAGACAATGGCTTTAGAGAAGGGAAAGGAAAAGATGGATCCATCCGCGAAGGGCTTCTTTCGAATGCGGATCAAGTGACGGATGACGAGGATCTCGATTCCCACGAAGGCGAAGAAGCGCGACAAGGGTTCCACGACATCTGGGAAGGCGAAGGAGACTATGAAGGGGCGCGACGGGGCTTCCGAGGGGACCGCAGGGCCCCATTGGCCCGCCAGGGCATCCGCGGCACCTTGGCGGCCCGCCAAGGGCCGTGCGATGCCCTGGCGGCCCGCCAAGGCACCGCCTTGCCCTAGCGAGGCCGCCAGGACACGCAGGGCCTCCTGACGAACCGACAGGGCCTTGCGGGCGTCTTGATGACCCGTCGGAGACAGCCGGAGGGCCTGGCGGCCCGCCCAAGCCCTCGGCGACAGGAATGGGGCCGCTGGGCCCAAGCTGAGCCTCCGGAGGCCCATTGTGCTGGTGTTGGGCAGCGCGGGGGGCCCGACGAGGGTTTTGGTGGTCCTCGAGAGGATTAGGGACCTGATTTCTACGATGGAGGACCTCAGGAGCGTGAGGCGGACTTGGAGGGCTATGATGGGTACTTGGAGGATGGTCGTGGGTACTATGGAGAAAGATAGGAAGTTGAATGGGGAGGAGCGTGGAATATGAGAGATGGATGCCCTCGTTATGGGGCACCACGACATCCCCCACATCGACGACATGATTGCCAGCAGGGGAAAGGAGCTCAATGAGGGGTTTCTGCGGAAAACCGAGTCAGGAAGCTGAAGATGTCCGTGTTCGAAGGAGAGGACCCCGCTTCGTGGATGTACATGATCGAGAGATATTTCGAGATATTTATGGTATCTGAGGAGGAGTGGCTGAGGGCTATTGGGGGTTGTCTGGAAGGGGAGGCGTTGTCGTGGTATTGTTGGACGTAGCATGACTAGCCTTTTCATACTTGGGAGGAGTTCACCGCGCTTTTGATGGAGCGATTTGGGGAGGTACATGCATGTAATGCATTTGAGAGACTGTATGCCTTGAGGCAGGATGTGTCAGTGAGTGAGTATATCAAGAAGTTTGAGATGCTGATGAGTCGAATTAGTGGTGTGTCGGGAGAGTCGCTAGGGGGAAATTTCATGAAGGGGTTGAAGCCGACCATTAGATCAGAGGTGAGGTCCCATAGGCCGTCGAGTCTGCGTGAATGCATGAGTTTGGCGAGGATAGTGAAGGACAGACTACACCAGGAGAGGAAGGCACACGGAGCTTGGGGATGATCTGCTTTCAAGGAACTTGCACCTGGAGGGGGACAAAAGGCACCCACAACCACATGAGGAGTACCAATTAGCACGGAGAAGGGAGTAGAATCATGACCTGGGGGATGTACTTGACGGATGACGGAGGCTGAGATATGTGATAAACGTGCCAATGGTATGTGTTTTAAGTGCGACGAGAAGTTCTCTCCAGGGTATAGATGCGGTGACCGTGCTCTCCAGATCTTGATCGTGAATGAGGAGGAGGAGGAGAACGTGATAATGCTGGAGGCTGGCGAGGAGGATCGAGCGCACCTGCGTGTGGAGTACCCCGTCCGCGCATTTTATGCACCATCTTAAGGACAAGGTGGTTCTTCGGAGGCGGAGTAGTGATGCGTTTTAGGGAGTTTCGGCCCACTAGGGGCATTTTTTCAATTTCTGAACTTTTGGGGGTTTTTCGTAATTTGTCCAGATCTGTAATTTTCTTTTATTTAGAGCTAGGGCCAGCTAGGGGGGTTGGCATGCTGAAAATTGTGATTGTGAACCCTAGGCCAAAGGTGCCGTCTTTGGAGAATTAGACTTTCTTCTCGAATAGAAAGTTAGGAGATATCCCCATCTCGAATCGGGGCTTATCTTTGTTATTTTCAGATCTGAACACATTATAAAAATCCCTATGTTATCTTGTTTTCTCCACTAAAATCCCGATTTCTCCCCAAACAAGCCATAGTTTGTCGGTTTGTTACTTTGTTTACAATATTTCTGTTAGTATTAGGAGTGTTATCAGAAATAATTCTTCAAATCACTTCTTGGACTTGTTTATGTAGCTATGTACTTCTCTTGGTATTGAGGAGTAATGCACCATTAATCTTTAGAGCGTTCTCTGCATCTGTTGTGAGATTTGTCTTTCTGTCTTTCCTTTTTTTTCTTTTCGTGTCTCGAGATAAAATAGTAAAAGCACTTGTACAAGGGTGTTTGTTTGACATATGAAACTGATTAGTAAGAGGTATAGCTAAACTTTGTGCTTCTTTCTCGGTCAGCAATGATTTGCATCATCTTTATGTAACTCGGTTGGAAATAATAAGATAATATTACTTCTTTGATGGATATTTTTTTATATGTTGGCATTAACATGGAATATGACTTTTATATGTAGTGACCGACGTTCATGGGAGAACATTTGGAGTTTGGACACTCCTAACTTGCACCCTCTGTTGGCTTTGTGCATTCAACCTCGAGAACAAGCCTCTATATGCTGCAACATTTTTATCTTTCATTTATGCTTTCGGCCATTTTCTGACTGAATATTTGATATTCCATATGATGGCTGCATCCAATCTGACCACTGTTGGCATCTTTGCAGGTATTTCTCTCATCTTTTTTCTATTTGTCTCATGTTCCCTTTATTGTTTTCCCTCTAACATGGTGTATACCACTGTATACTCTTTCCATTGATCTTTTATCCTGAGGTTCCATTTCAAAGATGTTTTTAATTGCTTTGAGATGATATATTCAATTTCATTGGTGTTATTACAAATTTAAATCAGTTATCAGTAAGATTTTTAATTATGTTATAGCAAGGCCGTAGTATTCGCTGAGACTTTTGTTTAAGCATGTTGAGGCCGTAGTATTTGTTGCAACTTTTGTTTAAGCATGTTGAGGTTGACTGTCATTACAGTCAACCTTAACGCTGGCATTACATATTAAAATCGAAGATACTAAAATTTAGTGTTGATGTGATGTCAGTCTAAGTAGAGCTATTCGATAGGAAGATGGATTTTAAGCTATGGTAGAATACTATGAAAGATATTTGATCCGATAAGATTTGATCAAAGCTCTGTACGACAAGGAGAAAAGGCTAAAGAAAGTACGTATGGAGATGATGAAGAGATGGAAGCGAAAGTTCTCTCTCTGATTAGATTGGCCCTTGTCTTTGAAGCTTGACATGCGATGGCGATACTTCTCCAATGGCATCATGGAGAGAATTGAAAAATATCTATATGGCAAAATCTTTGATGAACAATTTTTTTATGAAGAGCGAGCTCTATGGGTGGAAGCTGGAGGAGAGTGCATGTTTAAGAATCCATCTGAACACCTTCACGAGATTATGTACTCAAGTCCAAAGCTTGAAACTGAAGATGGATACGGAGGGTTAAGCTATATTGTTGCATAAGTTTCTTCTACCTTTGTTTAAGAATATGAAAACTACATTATTAGTCTGTAATAAAATAGTATCAATGGATGAGGTGATGGCAACGATCTTTAAGAGCGAGATGTTTCATATGCTAGTGAAGGTTGAGGGAGATAGTGGAGCTTTTGTAGTCGAGAGAGGAAAAAGCACTTGGAGGATTTCCGATCATCATGATAGATACGGAAGAAAATCAAGGTACTAGAAGAATCATATCAAGGCGTGCTACTATTACAAGAAGACGGCTAATGTCCCGTTCAATTTTGCAAGGTGATGGAGGGCGTACAGTTCCTAAGGATGAGCTGAGCAATGAAAGCACCTTGATAACAATGGAAGTATATGCTAATGAGGAAGGATGGTGTGTTCTCATGGTTTAAAAAAGGAGAAAGAATTTGCATGGATAATTGGTTGTTTAATTTAGGATACTAACACCAAATGTGTTCGAGGTAGGCGGGTAGGAATCAAAAAGATGGTAATGACTCTTGCCGATGGTAGCGCCCTTAAGGTGGAAGTCATCAACTTCATGAGATTGAGCATGATGAAAGTGTGTAGACACTTCGGAATGTAAGTTATGTACATGTACTCGAGAGGAATTACATCTCACTTGTGAGGCTTGATTGAAAGAGGTTTAGAGTTACTTTGTAAGAAAAAGAGATACTGGTTTGTAGATGTGTTATTTGTGATAAAAGGGCAAATGATGTCGGAAAATATTTATTGTCTAGCGGAAGGCTTTGTGCAGATAGAGAAGTTTGGTGAGCAAGGTGGAACATCCAACAACAGAAGTGAGAAGGCAACAACGTGACATGGGTGGTTTGTCGAAGCTAAAAACGAAGTTTGAGCCAAGGCGAAGATTGTTAACTATAGAGTCTCGAATTTGGGTTCAGAAGTATTCGAGGTGTCCATAATAAAGTTATAAGCTGAAGTGGGGATGCAATGTGATCATCATAGAAAGGGTAATTTTTTGAAGTTGCTAACATATGCTCAGATTGAATATGGAATAGTTGAAAGGTTTAGTATGTCAGCTTTCCTATGAGCCCAAAATTGCACGAATCAGACGTTGGATGAAATTACAGGCCGAAAAGTTAGATGTTTCATGTTGTCCATGTCCAATTTAAAACCGAATATGATTCTATTTAAGGTAGTAGTCTGAGTTAGAGTTGAATTAGAATCTCTAATATGCATAAGATTTTTTATAGAATTCTTAAGATAGATTTCTAATAGAATTTGGATTCTTGAGACTTGAAAAGTAAGAAAGCTAAAGCTATATAAAGAGCGCAACGGTTATCGCAAAGCGTCATGTGAAGGAAAAGAGAGTTTTTGATTCCTTACGGAGTAACAGTTATTGCAAAGTTGTTTAGAGAAGTGTCTTCGTTGTAATTCTCATTGATGCAGTGCAACCTTTGTAATGGTAACAAAGTTACTAGTTAATTATTGTGTTTGGTCTTTATTTTGATTTTTTGTGCACTCTAAATGATTGTGTATGAATCAAAAAAGCATGTTTTCCCTGACAAAATCATCCAAAAATTAATATGATAGAATATCTAATAGCAGGTTAAAATTTATTGAACACATCCATGAACCTTAGTCTATTATTAGCTATATTATTAACTCTTTAATGTATATGATGATGCTTACCCAATTGACACGACTCAATTGAAGAGCAGTACTGGACCGAGTGGAAAATGACCAAAGTTTGTAAAGGTGGATGACCAAACCAAAAAATAAGGATCAAATAATAAAGCAAAGTTGGTATAATCAACTGGATTGGCATTAGCTTCCAAATGATGCAAGCCTTCATATTCACTTCCACTCAAATTATCTTCAGCATTCTAATTTCTTGAAATACACAATGATTGGAAAAGATAGTTAACGAACAATTCGATGAACGGATGAGTTTGATAATAATGCAAATATGATAATATCGTAGACAGAGGATACATGTATAGATGTAGTAATATGAACATTGCTTACACCTTTTACATGGGCTATGACACTATATGCTTAAAGCTAATGTTGGAGGTGATGGAGATGAATCCAAGCCAAGATACCTTTGTTCATAGTCATATGATTAAATGCACTAGAGTCAAGGAGCCAAGTGTTAGGAGCTTTAAAGGGAATACTTGTAATGGAGGTACTTGTCTGTGCTAAAGTGACGACGGATCAGGATGTAATATGAACAACTGGAAACTGCTAGAACATGAGATATTTATCGATATTGTTATCATTCTGCATTTTGAGAGAAGCACTCCTTTAAAGTGCAAAATTAGGATGCGGTTATGTAAATTACATATGGTCTTTTTCCTTACATTGAAGTAAGGTTGATGTGACCTTAGATTCTCAGATCTTCACTTTCCTCTAAGGGCCTGTTTCTTTTGTGAATTGTGGGGGAGGAAAAAGTGAAATTTTACACTGTTTAGGCACTATTTACCTACTTTCTCAACCCATTTTCCTTCCGCCTGTTTTTTTTGGTGAGAATTTTGGGGAAGAAAGTTCCGCACGTGGATCCGAGCTGGCAGACGCATTTCTCCGATCTGCAATCCGCGCAAAAACCGCGGAATACACAGCTTTCTCGTGAGAAAGTTAAATTGTGGGCCCCGCACACATCCGAACTGGGGTTTTTTTGTTTTTTAAATCCCAACGGAACCTGCGTGCGCGTTGGTTTTTTTGGCATCATTCGCTGGACATTGTAATTGATAGTTAATGATTTAATAGTTAATGCTAATTAATTAATTAATTAATAGTTAAGCTTCACAATTATAATAGTTAATGCGTGGACATTTTAATTAATAGTTAATTAACTAATTTGTTTAATTATTATAATTAAATATTTAATTAGTTTAATAATTAGTGGGCCCTACATCATTTTCTTCATCCAACAATCACCATCCCACTTTAACCAAAAGAAACACACTACTTTAGCGTGAGACCCATAAACAAATCCCAAACCCACTTTCCAACACATTTTCCAACAAAAGAAACACAAAACTCGTCTTCTCTCTCCCAAGATTCCAACCAAGATTTACTATTCACAACAGTAAATCCCAACCCAAAGTTTTGCAAAGAAACACACCCTAACCCTAGCTCCAAATTGATTTTCTCCACGACCAAAGTCTCCCATCAACCAGCACCTTGATTATGATTTCTTTGACAAATCCTTTGTCATTTACAATCATCAAATTGGCTCCTCCTTTCTCAAGGTGTCGAAATGGCCCGAAAGCCCACAGCCCAGCCCGCCCGGCCCGGGCCCGGGTGGGTTGACCGGGCCCGAAGCCCGGCCCGGGGCCAGGGGCCCGGGCTTGGCCCGGGCCGGGCCGGCCCGCAGGCTGTCATTTTAATTTTTTTTAAAATTTGTGATTAAATGGCAGGGGTTTTTTTGTGGGGGAGGGGTTTTTTTGTCATTTCTTGAGCTTTTGACCAAAAATACCCCTTCCAACGGTCATAAACGGCTATTTGGGATGGGTATTTTGGACATTTTACACCGAAAAACCCCTATAAATTTCACCCAACCCCGAAAAACCCCTATTTTGAATTTTTTTAGTAAATAATTAGAATTTTTTTATATTTGTTTTAGAATTTTTAACCAATTTTCTTATTTTTTTTTTATTTTTTTAATTTTTTTTTAAAAATAAAGGGCGACCCCCGGCCCGGCCCGGGCCCGGGCTTGGCCGGGCCGCGGGCCGGGCTTCCGCCCCCCCCCCCCCCCCCCCGCGCCACCTCCGGGCCGGGCCGGGCCGGCCCGTTGGACACCTTGACTCCTTTCTCATTAGCTGGAAAATATCACTATTAAATAATTAGAACTGATTGTTTGTGTGACCTAGATCTCCGAATAGGATTTTGGGACTCATTCGAAAACACGCTCCGAAGGAAATGATGTCTTAGACAAGCAATCAACAACATAACTGCCAATCACATGGGGTTGTTTGGAGATTACTCTTGTGGGATGGAAAACAATGCTGACTCAAGGTTTTGCTTCCCATCTTATTTTGAAACATCTTCTGAATGATTTCAAATGATTAATTCAACTTATTCTCCCAAAATGTAACTCAAGATATTACACCATTTACAATGGCAGTATGAATCATTACGTCCTTTCTTTATTGTATTTAGAATGGCATATCATCATCTTGTTCCCGCTTATCTGTTGTATGACTAGGAGAATATTGATACGACTATTCTTCTTTCTTCTCACTATCACATGAATCTATATAATCTTCCATTGCATATAATTTTTTTTCATCAATTTCCGGTCAATAATCTTACAAGAGATAAACTCTGTAATAACTGGGTTTGGATCAGTGATAGAAACAATCAATTACTATTAGAATCCTTTCAAAATAAACCAAAATCAAAACATCGACCCAAATTCACTCTCCAAGTCCCTTTGACGCACTTGACACAACCACTTAATAATTCCCTTAAAACCCAAACTCAATAACAAGAGACCCAAATCAATAGAATCACTTACGAAAAAATTCCACCCCTTTTACTGGTATAGATCACATGCATGCAATCATACATGCATGGGTTTAGGTTGGTCTCGAGGAAGAAGGAGAAGGGGATCGAGTTTGGTTAAGTCGAATTAGGTTTGTGCTTTGGGTTGAATTGAATTGGGTTCGGTAAAACAGAGTTGTGTTTGTGCTATTTTAGTTTAGATTTAGAGAAGAAGAGAGAATTGAGCTGGCTGTGGTAAATTGGTGATTACAACATCATAAATTGGTGCTTTACCATGTTGACATAAAATATTAAGCCACACTCCTGAAACCGGGGCATTGGTGCTTATATATCTAAGAAAATACGGTACAATAACAACTCTTATTCCAATATCTAGTTCTACCCATGCTCTATTCTCTAATTATGTCCTACCTATATAATATAGCTATTTTGCACAAGCCATTTCACTTTATATTGCTTAAAACAAGGGGATACAACAAAAGTACGATGAATGCAGCGTGTCCACCATATGCAGTTCAGGAAATATCGTCATTGGAATTTGTCAAATTTTCCATCTTGGACTCGAGAGAACAACTAATTCAGCTTTCTATTAATTTGGAGATTTCAGTCAAGTGTCTAGGATTTGGGATAAAATTGGGCCGAGAATGGCCCGAGGGCCTCCTGACACGGCCTTGATAAAGCCTGTCACTGATCTTGGCCCTTGCAAAAAGAAGACTGGTGTTAGTGTTTTCATTGAGGCCTGATGCGGACCAGGGTTTGTAGAATGGATTTGGAGATTTATTGATAGAAATGGGGCTACAGAAGGGAATAAATAGCCAATTTTGGGAGTGTTGGCCCCTCTCCAAGCTTTTGCTAAGGAAAACGCCCAAATCTCTCTTCTAGGATCTCACTGGAGAACTCTAGAAAATGTCAAATGACGGCTAGATAATTCGATGAAAACAATTGATGGCTGCCCTAAACATTTATAGGAGTAGATCTGGTCTTAAAAGGAAAACTAATAAATCGGTCCCAAAACTTTCCAAAAAAGGAAGTTACTAAAATAGCCCAAAACCTTCCACAAATGCCCGATGACTAATTTTGCTCCGCTGATCTCGCGCTTCCATTTATGTGCCTCATTTGTCACCTTACTTTATTTGTCACCTTAATTTGTGCCTCCATTTGTGTGCCTCATTTATCGCCTAACTTTATTTGTCGCCTTAATTTGCGCATTGATTTGTGTCTCCATTTGTGCGTCACCTCCGCCGATGATAGGTTATGACCATATCATTACTCCGTCCCCGAAAGCAACCTTGTCCTCAAGGTGAGGGACGAAGTCTGCAGCGGTAACTGCTCCACGTGGAGATGTCCCTCTACCCCGGGATCAAATGGCCACATACGAGCTCCATCTTCCTCGTCGTGGCGTGGCGCAGCTGATGATGGTAGCGACGGGGCGCGATCTCACCGGAGTTGCCACCGGCATCGCTCGAAAGGCGGCGCTAAGGGCCGTCGGGGTTTCTTTCGCGACGCACAAGGCCCAATAGCCTCGTCGGGGCCGGCGAGGCCCTCCAGGAGGGTCGCCGTGGCTGCAGCGAGTCCCTGAGGTTTCCCCGTGATCTTCTGGGGACTCACCGTGGTCGCGGAGACAATCTGGGGCTCGTCGGGGCCAAATCTGGTTCGTCGTTTCCCGTCGGTGTTGGATCTGGATCGCCGATAGCCGCAGGCTTCTCCCGTTCATCCTCGGCGCTTTCTCCTAGGGTTTCGGAGCGATCCTCCCGCCGACCTTCTCCCCAGAATTTAGATCTTCTTCCAAGATCACCCCCTCATGATTGGAGATCATCTTCGTCTTTCATCTCGCTACCCGGATCTCCTTCGCTCTCAGATCTGATTGGTGATTCAGATCTGATGTTACTCTTTCATTCGAGTTTAAAATTCGGGGCGTAACTTTCAAGTAGAGATTATAGAGAAGGGTGATGCCAACGATATGCTCATCCATATCCCAGCTCTACATTTGTTATATGAAAAATTGAAATATGTCATCAAATATCAATTATTGCCCTCATAAGTTGTAACCATTACCGGCCGCTGATGTAAGCCCTAATGGCAGCCGAGTCTCCGAATATGCATATTTCTTATCGATATGGTTATTATTATTATTATTATTTTGAGTACATCATCGTTGCCTATGCAAGTCTCTTTCATTCCTTGGTTGGATATTTATATATAAGATTCTGTCATCTTTCCTATGTGAGTCTGTTTTTTTTTTTGGCTCACAATCATTTGGATTCTTTGTCAAAAAATGACATCCAAACAAGTCGATCATTTGGATTGCTAGCATCTTGTAGAACAATCCAGTAGACGACCTCCATCTCACTAGAAGGTCTTATGTTATTGTTTCGAGCAGGCAGCAAAATGAGAGGTTTATTTGTCATTTTTTTTGGGGTCCAAGCTGAAGACTGAGAGCGTCAATGATTATCTGTTGACGTATGAACGTAGCACTGAGTTCACATTTGAAAGAAAAATATGTTTTTACAGAGAAGTTTCTGAGAACTTCGTTGATGATGGAAGTGTGACCTCCCTCTTGCCTTCATATTATTATATCTTGGTGTACCTATGGCAATCAGTGTGAACAGTGTTGGGAAATAGCAGGGAATGTTCATAGACTTTTAGGCTGCCCGGAGACTGATGCATATTCTAAAATATTGAATTTTCTTTCTTTCTTTTTGTCCTTGTATGCACTCGGGTAATGACTCAAAATGTGCCAACCAGTTTCCAGAAAATTATTTCAGTATCTTATATAAAGCATAGAAAATAAAAGGTTCAACCCATATAATCATGTGTATTATATAAATAAGAATGTACCGTTTCATGGCATATGTGAGAGATCTCTCGTGTCATGCTACCTATCATATACACATATAATGGGGAATATGTAGGTCAGTTATCCAAGTAGGAAATTGTTCATTGGCTATTATTTCTAGGGTTCAATCTTCACGAAAGATTGGAACCATTCACTTTGATCTTCATAGTCTAAATCGCAAACCATAAAATATCTTATGAGCCCTAATGGTTTTGTTCCTTCATCTAGACGTTGAAATTTTTTTTATTAGTGTGAAATCATCAAAGTTGCGACTTGCGGATGAACAAGCAAAATACGTAAGGTTCACTAGATATTTGGTGTTTTGAGCTTTTATAATATGAAGATCAAAGTCAACATTTCTGATTTCCCATATATATGCGAAATAATGGGTATCTTGTGATGTTTGAGGCTTAGACTCGTATACGATTCGAACAGTCTATTCTGTCATTTTTTAAAGGATCAACTCCGTTAAGTTTAATATTTATATTCTAAAACATCAAAATAGCAAGTATGTGATGATGTGTAACCTGTTGGGTGACAAAAGGGGTGGCCCCAGAATGCCAAAGGGGAGACACACGTTCCATTGTTAATAAACTATTAATTTTTAATGAAGAGATTGATGAACATAAAAAGCTTTGGGTTCACCCGATTTTTTTGATGTTATGGAACTTAGAACATGAAGATCAAAATAAATGGTGCCGATGCTACAAAAAATAGCGAAGATTGGACTTCTCGTGGTCCTATACAAGGTAAAGCCTCATTTATCTTATGATACCTACTATTCAGACACATATATATAGGATGAAAGACCCGAGAATAAAGTCTAACCATGTGTTTGTACGTGTATCTTTATCAGATCATATACCATTAATCGTTCCCTCAAGAAAACGAGGCGACCAATTAATCTTTTCAACTAGCAGTGGATAACTAGTTATTAATGTGATTCAACTTGGTTCTAGTTTAATCTTTTCAGCTGGTGATGAATGTGACTCTATTTTGTCTTAGATGATTGGAATCCTTGCACATGTGCATGTGCATGCATGGTGCCATGGAACACGCATTTTGGTAATATCTGAGGTGCGTATCATGAAAAAGGAAATCTTTGTTTACTCCACAATCTGCCACTTTGTTTTAAGCATTGCAAAAGAATCACAAGGCGTTTTTTTAATGATAAAGGTGCAATTTGTCCGGTCAATGTAAGTTGATTTTTCCGCTCCTGTCATAAATATATTTGAAAACATCAAGGATCTACTAGCACGGGGGTGACGTGAAACCAGGAATTTTTCTTAGAGGCAGGGAATCTGTTTCACACTGCTTCATGTTATACAACCAGTGACTTGATTCCTTTGAATCTTGACTCCAATGTTGTTCGCATTTGATGTGCGTGTCTGGTATTTTTCACATTTTTGGGGTGTTGCGTTTCAAGCTGAGCTGCTCCGGGTCCGGGTTGCATTATGGGCGTTGGGCCGCATGATGATCCAACTCACCGTTGGATCTTTTTGTTACCATTCAATCATTAACGAGAACAAAGTAGTAGTAAAAATGGCACACGAGAACAAAGTAGTAGTAAAAATGGCCGCAAAATACTGTGTGCCTAAAATCCGGATCCGGCCACCGTCCTTGTGCCTTTTTAATTGCATCCCTAATCTTACCCTACGGTTTTTGAGGCCTTCAATTATAATTTTAATTCATGATTACTAGCAAGAACATATCAAAGCGTACAGGTGTTTATCAATTTTATAAGTCTTTTTTTTTTGTTGCAAAGGCCGGGGCCAGGCCGGGGCCATGCTTTTTCAGGGCCGGATCGGGGGCCTTCGAGCCGGGCCCAGCCCATTTTCATCCCTACTCGTAGATGGATGTGGTAAGGGTGGGGACTAACGTCGTCAAAGGCAAGGGATCTACAAATCTTGCCACCATGAAAGCAGGAAGAGATTGGATTTCAGCATCAGTCGCTAGATTAGGACCTTGCAAGAGAGCTAAGATTTTTTTTGGAAATGCTATTTTTGGGCTTCGTTTTTGAGATAAAAGTTAGAGGGAAATGGAGAGAAATGATAGTGATTTTTATTCGGGAGAGGAGCGGTCGGAAATTTACCCAAAGGGCGCGTGTGGAAGGAGGCGGTGAACTTCCAGGATGGGGCGAGGTCGGATCTTGTTAAGATCTGATGGTCCACAGTGCTTTGGACCATTTTCCGGTCCAACGCCCGTGGACCCAGCGGTTCGTCCTTTGTTTCGGGCCAGTCTGTCGTGAGGGTGACCTCCTATGTTTTAGACTCCGTCAAATCTAAGACGTTTGAAAGCATCTTCTCTTGGTCCAGACCATTAAAATATCCCGATCAGCGATCATCCATCATCTTCACCACTCGTGCAGTGTGGTCATTGGCATGTAACGATTCCATAATCACATTGTAAATTGTCAGAAAAAGGTCATTATTTATACCGTGATGGGTTTTTCTTCTCCTGTGACTGTCGACATGTCTTGTCCCGTAAGCAACATTTTTGTGTCGACCACGCCACTTAAAAGTAAACCTTTTGTGGTTGCTTCCTAGTTTGCGTGACTGAGTATGTCGTCCATGTTGACGAAGACATCGCTCCTCCTCTTCTTCCTCCTCCTCTTCGTCCTTCTAGAACCTGCAACCTCAAAGGACGCTGATTTCACCTTCAATGGATTCAGTGATGCCAACCTGAGCCTCGATGGGATCGCCTCGATCACATCTGATGGCCTCCTCCAGCTGACCAACCAGACGCAGAACATGACCGGCCACGCCTTCTTCCCAATTCCTCTCCGCTTCAAATCTCCCTCGGGTAAGCCTCTCTCCTTTTCCACCTCCTTTGTGTTCGCCATCCTCTCCGAGGTCTCTGACCTCAGCGGCCAGGGCATCGCCTTCCTTGTTTCCCCCACGACCGACCTCTCCCTCTCATCTCCGAGCCAGTACTTGGGCCTCTTCACCGAAAGCAACAATGGTAATTCGAGCAACCGCATCCTCGCCGTTGAGCTCGACACCATCCAGAACCCCGAGTTCCAAGATATCGACGACAACCACGTCGGAATCGACGTCAATAGTCTCCACTCCAAGGTGTCGCATACCGCCGGCTACTACGACGACGCCACCGGCTCGTTCACGAACCTGACTCTTATCGATGGCCAGCCGATGCAAGCGTGGATAGACTTCGACGGCGAAGAGATGGTACTGAACGTCACCTTGGCTCCGTTGCGAATGCGCAAGCCTAAGAAGCCAGTCTTGTCCTCCACCGTCGATCTCGGAAGCCTGCTGCTAGATTCCATGTATGTGGGCTTCTCTTCTACAGACGGCCCCTTTCATACTCGCCATTATATTCTCGGCTGGAGCTTCAAAATGAACGGGGTAGCAGGGCCGCTCGATTATTCAAAGCTTCCATCGCTCCCTGCTACTAACACCAAGGGGAATTCTTGGCCTCTGGCGACATGGCTGCCCGTTGCCTCGTGCTCGTTTGTTTTATTAGTTGTCGCTGCCGTTGTGCTTACTGTGAGGAGGAGGTTCAAATATGCCGAGCTACTGGAAGATTGGGAGCTCGACTATGGCCCCCACCGCTTCTCGTACAAAGACTTGTTCATAGCAACGGATGGATTCAGAGAGAAAGGGTTGCTAGGGAGCGGAGGCTTTGGCAGAGTCTACAGAGGCGTGCTGCCTGATTCCAGCATGGAGATTGCGGTCAAGAAAGTTTCTCACGAATCGAGGCAAGGAATGAGGGAGTTCGTGGCTGAGATCGTGAGCATCGGGCGGCTCCGCCACCGGAACCTGGTCCAGCTCTGGGGCTACTGCCGACGGAAAGGGGAGCTGCTCTTGGTCTACGATTTCATGCCCAATGGCAGCCTTGATAAATTCCTGTACGACCGAACGAGGCCCGCCCTCAGTTGGGCTCAGAGGATCCGGATCATCAAAGGGGTGGCGTCGGGGCTTTTGTACCTGCACGAGGACTGGGAGCAGGTCGTGGTTCACAGGGACATCAAGGCCAGCAACGTGCTGCTGGATGTCAATTTCGACGGCAGGCTCGGAGATTTCGGCCTCGCGAGATTATATGACCGGGGGACCGATCCTCAGACGACCCGCGTGGTTGGGACATTGGGCTATCTTGCGCCGGAGCTCACTATGAACGGGAAGGCCACGACCGTGACCGACGTGTATGCGTTCGGCACGTTCCTGCTCGAGGTGGTGTGTGGGAGGAGGCCAATTATGCCCCATTCGGTGGGGGAGGATCTGGTCCTTGTGGACTGGGTGCACGAGAACTGGCGGAGGGGGCTGCTGATGGAGACGGCGGACCCAAGGTTGGGAGGGGACTACTGTGCCGAGGAGGTGGAGTTGGTGTTGAAGCTCGGTTTGCTGTGCTCGCACCCAATGCCAACGGTTAGACCGAGGATGCGGCAAGTGATTCTGATTTTGGATGGGGATGCAGAACTCCCACCGCTGTCGCCTAGTTGTGCGAGCGTCAGTAGCATGTCATTGTACCAGAGCGTAGGGTTTGATAGTTACATAAGGTCACTAACCTCGCTGGAGGCAGGTGAATGATCCTCCATCGGGAGGAGCACGATAGTTTTGTGGGGCCACATTTGTGTTACATACAGGTTAATCATTATTGCGTTTGTGGAGACATTGGAAATTCCTCCACCGTCCATCTATATATATTATAAAGGTGGTGGCCGTTCATACTGGGTTTTTCTGTTGATGAGTCGGCCATCTTTTGGTAGGTATGGAAGTCTATTGAGCTATGGTTTGGCCCGCCCTTTTGCGATGCGTGTTCTGGACAGCACTTCTAGTTATGATATGATACCTATATGATAAGATTTGAATTAGACAAGCTGATAGCTTTGTTGTTAAGTCATTTTTTGGTTTGGTATTGAAAGTGGGAGTCGGTTACTGTTGATGATGCAGAAATATGGCACCAGCCGTCGGTGCGAGAATCTTCACAACAGTGGGCACGTGCAAGTGGCAACCAAATTCGCTTTTCGATGCTTTAGTCGGTTCAAGCGGGAGGAATGCTGCATATGATTTTAGCATTTGTGTGCGTGTACCTGAGATCGCGTTGATCCCCGGTGTTTTTGTAGGCTGAGGGTTGGTTATGTCAGATGGTGTTATGGAGGCCTCGGATCTTCTGCGTTTAACCGATTCCTCAGATTACATAGTGAGCGTATAAGGAAGAGTACCCTTTGACTTTCGGATTAGACACGCCTGCTCATTACATGGTGGATGGATCTGGACAATATCCCGCTTGCAACGGTCTGGAGAGGGGGTCGCCAGAGATGTGTCCCTGGACAGGGGGTTTATAGGTTGAGCCAAATGTTTATTGGCTTTGGAATTATATGTTTTTAAAAATTACAAGGATACGGCTAGGTCCGAGGCCTAACCGCAAGGTTGGGCCTAATATCGTCACCTGCTCCGGCTTGAAAAAAAAAATCGGACCTCAATGAAAGGCCTAACCGCAATCTTGTTTTTACAAGGGCCAAGGCCCAAGGCCTGGCTTTTTATTGCATGACCCTCGGACGAACCCGTCCCATTTTCATACCTATTGGCACGAAATAAAGCCCCAATGTTAATGGGGGGTTTCCGTATATGGCCGAATGAGTTGGGCATGAGATGGCTTTTCTTATCAAACATTCTTTTTGCATATACATCTAAAAGTTGGCATGGAAGAGTGGGCAGAGAAAAGATGGGAAAGATAAAACATAATATGGGGGTAATAATATAGATTTACATAATCAACCATGAGGATAAAATATAAGGAATACGAGAAACACATGTCACGTATATCATCCTCCGAACTTTCATCCTCTTTTATTTATTTATTTCGAACAATCGAAACTGTTCATTTTGATCTTCATAAACCAAACCAAGTAGTTTTGCTTGTTCATCCACCAGCCACAAAAAGTAATATCCATGTGGAACTGTTAAGCTTACATACAAAACATAATGGGTTCATAAGATCTTTAGTGTCTTCAGATTTTAAAATATGAAGATAGAAATAAATAAATGATCCATATCAACAAAAAAAGTGAGGACACACTTTATCAAAACAACATGTGACGTATCATATGTTTCCAATTAGCAACTTGCGCAACATGTTTCATGAATTTTCATCGTGGGTTCCCTTGCCAAAAATGTCGCCCAAGTTGGGGTCGCATTTGACGCAAAGTCCAAAACGGCTAACCGATTACCATGTGCTCATTTATTGTATATGTATTTAGTACTTACATGGAGAGACTTTGAACCATGACGCTGGCTTTGGTCTCAAACTGTGGCCTTCTCGTGACCCAACCCCTCCGCTAAAATCCACATCTTTGCGGTGTTTTTCATACAGCGTGTGAACGAGGCCGAGCAGCAATTCATGGCCCCTCTGTCAGGGGGGGAAATCCATTAAACTACCCTAACATTTGGGGGCTCTTTCGTGTAATTACATTACTGTTTTAGGTCATTCATCTTAATACTTCTCGTCAATTTTCACGAACAGCATTAAAAGAACGTCTTAATTGGCCGTTCATCCCCGAATGGAATTTTCAAAAAAGATAGCAAAATGAAACATTGTGTAACGGTGAGATATTAAATTGTATGACTTAAAAATAAGATATTCATATGAAACAATCCCAAACGTTGGAGTACTGGAAAATAAGAGATATGCTACATACACCCCAAAGCAAGTTGTGTATGTATTTTCCCTTGTCAAAAATAGAAAATCTGTCGGCTCATTTGTCTCCTCACTTGTCTCTTCTCTCACTCACTCTTCACTCACTCACTCTTCTAATTTTGCTTATATTTGGTACGGAAATCTACGTACGCTCTGATTACAAACCCCCCCCCCCCCCCCCCCCCCCCCCCCCCCCCCCCCGCGCGCGAATAGGCCAGAAGAGAAGTGGATCGACCGCTCGGCCCGACGCCCCCTGCGGGCTCTTGGTCGAAGGCCTCAAGAGCAGAGCGGGACCTCTCGGCCCAAGACCAACGCCCAATGGACCATGGACTCTCCGTGATTGAGGAAATCCCTCCCTAGACCGAGCCCGCGTTGATGGGCATTCAAGCCACCATCAATGCGGGCGGGCGCGACGGGAGGAGTCATGAACGCCATGAACGTAAGGGCATATTGAGAGGAGGTGTTGATATGACGCTCTCCTATAAGTAAACTCACAGGCGAAAGGCCAAAGGGACGAATTCTGGATATCTAACACACAGGCATCCTCTCATCAGAGTCGCTCAGCCGATCGATCCCGACGATCATCATCCAGCCGAAGCCCAGCTTCGGTGTTATGTCTCTCGGTCCAGAGCATCCCCGCAATACGGTCTGCTCGGCCAACCGGCCCCGAAGATCCTCCTCGTCCTCCACGTCAGCGACGACCTTGGGACCTCAGTACTACCAACCTGTGGTGAGAAAACACCCTCCTAAAACACGCTACATACTTCAGAGTTGTGTATAGCACATCTGTGATCAAATTGCATTGGTCTTTGTTCAGCAAATATGAACAATGTGGTCCCTCCAGATGGTGACCCTCAAAGCCATATCCACCGCCAAATGGTCCACATTTGCTTGGAGATGCCGTCTGTTCCACGCTCATTTAGTCGGGCTGGCCATTGACTGCTTGCTCTCTCAGCCAGGTCTTTGCATATTGGTTCGATTTTTCTTCCTAATGAAGTATATGTTTTATTTTTTCAACCAAAGAATCTAAAACTGATTGAAAACATTTACTAGCCTTCTTCATAGTTTAGAGCACGCTAGAGATGTTGTTCATGTGCAGAAAGCTTGCTTTCTTCTTCTTCTTCATCCTCTCCCCAAAGCTCGCGGCCTCAAGCGAGGATGACTTCATTTTCAACGGATTCACCGGATCCAACCTCAGCCTCGACGGGGTAGCGTCGCTGACGTCCGACGGCCTCCTCCAGCTGACCAACGCCACCACCACGCATATGAAGGGCCACGCCTTCAACCCGACCCCCCTCCGCTTCAGGTCCGCTGACGGCAAAATCAACTCCTTCTCGACCACCTTCGTGTTCGGCATCCTGCCCGAGGTCTCCTATCTCGGCGGCAACGGCCTCGCCTTCTTCATCTCCGGCACCAACAACCTCTCCACCGCCCTCGCCAGCCAGTACCTCGGCCTCTTCAACGTCACCACCAACGGCAATTCGACCGACCACATCTTCGCCGTCGAGCTCGACACCATCCAGAACATCGAGCTCCGCGATATCGATGACAACCATGTCGGGATCGACATCAACGGCCTGAGGTCGAACACGTCCCACACCGCCGGCTACTACGACGACGGCACCGGTTCGTTCAACAAATTGACCCTCATCAGCGGCCAACCGATGCAGGTGTGGATCGATTTCGACGGGGACAGGGCGCAGCTCAACGTCACCATGTCCCCCCTGCAAACGCCCAAGCCTAGCAGGCCGCTCTTGTCTTCCTCCGTTGATTTTTCAAGCCTGATGCTCGATTCCATGTACGCCGGCTTCTCCTCGTCCACCGGTGCTTACCACACCGCGCATTATGTTCTCGGATGGAGCTTCAAGATGAACGGCGTGGCTCAGCGGCTGGACTATGCGAAGCTGCCCTCGCTCCCTGTTGTTCAGACCAAGGGCAAGACTTCGGAGCTTTTGTCGATCACCCTGCCCGTGGCTTCGACTTTGGTTGTGTTGTTGGGTATTGCCGCGGTCGTGCTTGTGGTGAGAACGAGAAGGGAATTTGCCGAGCTGCTTGAGGATTGGGAGCTTGAGTACGGGCCTCATCGGTTCAAATACAAGGATCTGTTCCGAGCAACAAAGGGATTCAGAGACAGGGGGCTGCTGGGGTGCGGGGGCTTTGGGAGAGTCTACAAAGGGGTGCTGCCTGCTTCAAACATTGAGGTTGCGGTGAAGAGGGTCTCTCATGAATCGAGGCAAGGGATGCGGGAGTTTGTGGCCGAGATCGTTAGCATGGGCCGGCTTCGCCACCGAAACCTTGTTCAGCTCTTGGGCTACTGCCGTCGTAAAGGGGAGCTCCTCCTGGTCTACGATTTCATGCCCAATGGCAGCCTCAGCAGCTTCTTATACGACGGGGTCGAGCCCACCCTCAGTTGGGCTCAGAGGTTTCGAATCATCAAGGGGGTGGCGTCGGGTCTCTTGTACCTGCACGAGGATTGGGAGCAGGTTGTCATCCACAGAGACGTCAAGGCAAGCAATGTGTTGGTAGACGGCGATTTCAACGGAAGGCTCGGGGATTTCGGCCTCGCGAGACTGTACGATCACGGGACTGATCCTCAGACCACCCACGTTGTTGGAACAACGGGGTATCTTGCTCCGGAGCTCTCAAGAACCGGCAAGGCGACGGCGGCGACCGACGTGTTTGCCTTCGGGGCCTTCCTGCTTGAAGTGGCGTGCGGGAGGAGGCCGGTTGAGACCAGCAGGACACGAGCGGAGGAGGTGATGCTGATCGGATGGGTGCTCGCGAGTTGGCAAAGGGGGGCGGTGCTCGAAACGAGAGACCCGAGATTGGGGGAAGAGTATTGCGCGGACGAGGTGGAGTTGGTGTTGAAGCTTGGACTGCTATGTTCAAATCCCATGCCTGCAGCCAGGCCAAGAATGCGGCAGGTGGTGCAGTTCCTGGAAGGGGATGCGCCGCTGCCTGAGTTGCCGCAGAGTTATCTGGCCTTTCGCTCTCCCTCGCCCTTGCGAAGCGAGGGATACGACAGTTTTGCCACATCATTCTCGTCGGTGTCCAGCATCTCCTATCTATCGGGAGGCCGATGACGGTTTTGTAGGTGAAATTGAAGCTCCTTCCAGAGTTTGCTTGCATCGGTGCGGGCTCAGTTGCAGGATGTTCTGTTTTTGAGTGTTGTATGCAAATAAGGATCGACGATGTCCCAGTGTACAGATTTTCCAACATCCCTGGTTGTATCACCCCGAATCATAATTCTTTGTCCTTCATAATGCATTCTCAGTTCTAAAATCTTTACACTACTTAAGTTTTTAGCTCTCTTGTGTTAGTGACCTTGAGTATGGTAGTCTAAGCATTTTATGAGTTAGATCTATTCATTCTATTTTCCATGTATGTGGAACATACGGTTGAGTTTAGCTGAGCTGATTTAGCATACTTATGTTTTATTTTTGATTGTTGCGTTGATTTTGCACAGTGTATGTGCTATATGATCTATGATGATTCCCCTCTTAGATGAAGTATTTTATATGCATCATTCTAATTTTGCTTGATGGGTGAGCAATTGGTTTTTTTCCAATGATGTGAATCACCAATGCAACTTCCCAAATATGTACTTGACCTGCCCTTAACTTTCATTTGTGACTAGTTCATGAGCTTTTGCTTCAATTTTATGAAATTACTCTGTTGATATGCATTAAAGTTTGGGTGATAATTCGGCAGTTAAATGGGCGTTTGTGTATATTTTAGATATATTCAGTAATTAACAGTCCACGAGTGCAAAAACATTGCGAAAGCACTAATTTACCTCAAGAAGCCAGATACTAAGTAGAAAACATCCATGAGCTACAGTGACCTGCATATTACAGTTCCAGTTGGAAACGTATCCCACCGTATGAAAACATTTCATCGCTAGGCAGCTTCGCCCCCTATTGCCGTCACTTCATTTTGGATTTCAGGTATTGTCGATTGGTCTGTGCGAGCATCTTTTTCTTCTTCTGTGATGGCAGGATGTGAGGAATTATCAGATTCTCCCTCGGTGGATGATGCGGCGGAGTGTTCTTCATGGTCAAGCACGACAGCTGTGTCTGAAATATCAGCTTGCTCCACCACATTCCGTGAGGTGTGTGAATCTTCCCCTACAATTGCATTATCGGCCGCAACATTTTGATCTTGGGATGCATCCAAGCCAGCAGTGTCATTTGACATAGAGCCGCCAGTTGCAAATATTGGCGTGGAATTGTTCTGCGCTTCTGGCTGATGGTCAGATACGCCTCCAGTGGAGTTGGTCTGCAACTCCACCGGCATGTTGGATTCAGCTGCCGTCGTCAAGTTGGTTTGCTGTTCCATCTGACTGTTGGATTCAACTGTCGCTGAATTGGAAACTGATCCGTTGTCTGGTTTTGAAAATTCGATCTCTACATCCTTGTTATCAGCCGCCGTCACATTGGAGGGAAGGTTGTCGGTTTGTATAGTCTCAGTAATGGTATCTGAAACGTTGCCTGCAGCAGCACCTCCGGATACAGAACTCAAATCAGTATCACCTTTGGAACCATCATCTGTTCCATTGGTCACATTTTCTGACTGTACAGACTTCTCTAAATTTTCACCCACAGTAGCGCCAGAGCTTGTATCATTATCACCTTTAGAACCATTAGCACTTGAATCATCATCGGCTTTATCAATCACTTGCTCTTCATCTGTGTTTCCTCCACCTCCAGTCCCAGCGTCCGACTCTGTTACATGGACATCATGAACTACAGCACTTGAAGCATCATCTCTTTTATAATTTTCCTCTCGGGCCTCCTGTGTACCAGCCTCCTGTGTACCACCTTCGTGCTCCTGGCTATCAAATACATCCACTTCCTTATGGATGTCCTCTGCCTCGTGAATGTCCTTGTCCTCTTCTTCAGTAGATTCTTTGCCATGCTCAGCTTCGTGGTCACCGTTCTCTTGATCTTGTTCATCAATCTCATCATCTCCATCAGCTCTCCCTTCTTCATCCTCAATTTCTTCTTGCTTGGAATCATGTTCTTCTTCTTCTTCTTGGGTCTCTTCAATTTCCTCTTCCTTATTTTGAGTTTCATTAATAGAAACTGTCTCCTCAATTCGAGAAGGGTCCTTCCTGCCAAACTTGAAGAAATCTGCTTGGCTATCACCTACCTTGTTCATCTTTAAGTTCCTCTCTTCAAAAGCTCTTTTCTTTTCATGCGAGTGCTTGACCTGATAAAGCAACCAAATGCAAATTGCAACCAATATGCATATCTGAAGGGCATGTTTGGCCTTGAATCCTTTGGACCTTTGATTCCTACTGGATGCCTGCCTCAACATTGTGATTAGATTTTAAACCACAACTCCAAATCGTAGCCTCCCTGGAAATGAAATCGCTCAATCACCAAGAGTCCACCATATACCTAAGACACAGATGAAAAAAAAGTCAAGATGCGCCAAAATAACCATAGCCAAACTAAACATAATGAAAAGAATGGTAAAAAATAAAAATAGCCAATGTTGGTGCCTAGAATCTCGCATCCGGCTGCTGGGACGAGTATTCACACAACTGATAGCCCAGGCAGGGGGCGAGAGTCAATGGATTCATAGTAATTCATTGGCCAGTGTGAAATGGATACATTTGTTAAAAGTAACAAGTTTTCTACAACCTCAAACTATAAGATCGCATATGAGGCGTCTTCCAGGAATAAAGGGTTCTTGTGCCCTTTTCAAGTCGAGGATATACCTGGTGAGAAAAGATGATACATTTAAGGGTTTTTCTCATATTAGTCCCTTAAATTATGCGTAATTTGATATTAGTCCCTTAATTCTTCGTATTTTGAGTTTAATCCCTCAAATCTTAAGCCGTTAACCTAAATGGTCCCCCCATCCTATATTCTGTTAAATAATTAGATTAATTAACGATTAATTAACAATTAGTGTTAATTAATACGAGAGCACTAACAGCCACGTCAGCGTTAACAGAGCTTTTTAACGGAAAATTAGAGTGGGTGACTATTTTGGTTATAGTTAATGATTAGAGGGATTAAACTCAAAATTCGAAGATTTAAGGGACTAATATCAAATTATGCAAGATTTAAGGGACTAATATGAGAAAAAACCCTACATTTAAATACCGAGTTTTGAAAGATTTCTTATATGTGGTAATCTCTCATCCCTTCAATTCAAAAGAAGAATTTTCATTGCATGCATCCAGAATACCTATAATACAATAAAAATGGTCATTATGAGACATATCGACAACAGAATTCTGAAACATGCAATCTGTAGTTTGAATCAAGAGTCCCGTGGACTGATGCAGTGCTTTCACATGCCTTTAATCTGATTAATGTAGAAATCAATCGAGTTGATTTCTCCATTATCAGTTTAAAGACAAGTGTCATAAGCACTGCATCAGTCCACGTGACGCTTAATTTAAACTTCAGATTGCATGTTTCATAATTTTGTTGTCTATACGCCGCATATTTGTCATTTTGCTGTATTACCGGTATTCTGGATGCCTGCAATGGAAATTATTCTTTTGAATTGAAGGGAGGAGAGATTGCCACATATAAGAAATATTTCAAAACTCGGTATTTAAATGTGCCATCTTTTTATTAGATTCGGACATACTTTGACTTCGCATAGTTTTATTTGTCTTAATCTTCATTTTACATTTTTTGTAATATGAGATCATATTTATGCATCAGAATTTTTTTTATTCTTTTATACTAATAAAATAATGAAGGATTGGATGGGTTACTAGATGAGTTCCAACTAAAACTTTTGTCCACATATAAACCAAGTATAAATTATCGTTGCATTTATATGTATAAAATACTATATAACTATATATAGTATGTCACTGTGTGTGTATACATATTTAAAGTATCTCTGAAATCGAAACCGATATCTGAGACGGAACTTACCGAAACTACCAATACGGACAAAACGAGACTTCTTTCCAAAACCACCAGAACAGGCGAAACAAATACCGAAACCTAAATATTCAGGAGACTGAAACAGTGACCTAAAATCTTGATCACAAAGCCCATTCCTCTAGAGCCAACTATTGATGCCTAGAGTCTCGCTAAGCCGGACTCAGACTACTTAGGCAAGTATTCGCGCAACAAAGAACCCGGACAGTATTTCGTCTGGCCAAGAGAAACTCATTCATCGCCGCCTAAAATGGAAAGAAAACACGTTAGAGGAAAAGAAGGAGATGGACATCTGATTCGACTTCGATGCTTAAATCGGTATCAAGGTGGATGAAGGTTGCGGAAAATTGCCTAAGTGTGTAGGGACTTTAGGGCTTGATTTAGATAAATCAGATGAAGGAGTTGCTTCATTGGTTTTGTTTGATTAGAGGACGGTTACACCACGTCAATAAATTCTTCACTATCTGTTGTAACAAATTAGTCAATGAATTTGTCGGGATCTGAGCCGCTGCCATAACCACATCCACTGATAAAGCAGACCGCGTGCCACTCTAATAGAGCGGGTCACTTGTTTCTTTGACAAAGCTGGCTGTTACGTACGTGTTGGATGGATCCATTGGTAACGGCCTAGAGAAAATGCTGCTTACCCGCCAGAGATCGTGTCGATGTAGTCACATGGGTTGATCCTGCAAAGCAGGCAAGTGCTCAAGCCATAAAGTCAAATAGACCGACCTCGGACTTTGTAGAAGTCAATTGGAAAGTAGCCGACCTCAGATAGCGAGGTCGTCCTTATAGAGTACCACCATTAAGGGGACGATCATGTGGAAGTCGTCCTAACAGAGCTGCAATGTCGAAGGAGCAGACCTCGCAAAGGTCGTCCTTGTGGAGCCATGATGCTGAAGGAGCCGACCTTACATAGATCGTCCTTGCAGAGCTATACTGCTAAAGGAACTGACCTCGTGGAGGTCATCCTTATGGAGATGTGCTGCTGAAGGAGCCGACCTCGTGGAGATCGTCCTTGCAGTCGGGATCTATTCAGGCTCACCCTTTGGACTTATTTTAAGTGGGTCTTCGAAGATTGTTGACGATTCCCAATGGGTCCCATTGGTTCAGCTCCTTCAGGCCCCGCTGTCAATGGGCCTGATCAAAGCATCATCTACAGCCAATAATAGAGAAATGAGAAGCAAAATAACACTTGCAGTTTATTCAGCTCAGAGATGGAACTGTTCTGATTCTCAAGGCTGGAATAAGCGGTGTTGAGACTTCACAAAACTAAGGGGAAGTATTATTATGCTTGGAGCAGGTTTAATCCAGGAATAACATTTCCCACCGAAAGGAAGGACAAATATTCCTTTTTTCCTATTACAGGCTCGTAGAAATTAAAAAGCTGTGTAGTACTTATCCTAATATTTTCCCTCTTCCTTCTCAGTGAGTATTGTTGGATATGGACGACATGTATACACCCATGAGGGGATGTATGAGGGTATACGGACCTCAGATGTCGCGTGCACGAAAGCGTACACGAAGGGAACCTTTTCACGTGTGAAAAAGACCACTCGATAAGTGGAAAAAGTCACTTTATAAGTGCATAAAGGCACTTGATAAGTGAATGAAGGAGAGGATAAGTAAAAGGACTAATATAGGCTAATAAGCTTATATGTAGTTATTTCCTACAATAACTACCCCTAAAGCCTATAAATAGGACCCAATGGTAAGGCTTTTACATGATTCCATCCATGCCATAAGTTTGCATAAGGCAACTTATGGTCTTCTTCTCCCTTTTCATTAAATTCTTCTTCTAAATAGAGATTTAGACGGTGAAACGCTGCTTCGATCCTCCGTGACGAAGTACCGACCGTTGTGGCGAATCCGAGGGCGAAGTTCAGAGACTACGATGCCGCGTACGCGAACGTAAGTCTCTCCTCTTCATTCGATCCTAACATCATCGTTTTGACAGGATCCAGCATTGGTATCAAATCCATACGGGTTCGCTCCGGTCTCACCAACGATGAATGACGCGTTGTCTCTTTCACGAATGAGTTTCCTTCCATTATGGATATGGTAGGAGCACATCGTGACAGAGAGAACGCCAAAAGTTGTTCTTTTCACGTTAGGGTCTTCTGTCATTACTGATATGGCAGGAACTCTCCGTGACGGGAAGAACTGACCGTTCATCTCGCTAAACTCGCACTCTTCATGGATGCTGAGTCTCCATTCAATAGGGAATGTGAACTCTCTTCATGTGGAGCGTGAAGTTTGCGGTTTTGAAAGTGTGTTATATTTTTTTTGGCACACGGCCATTGAAGCATAACCACTTTCTCGATGAACGGGTGTCTCATCGGAGAAGATGGCGGTTACAAAACTTCTCATCGGAGAAGATCTCTTTGGTGCATGATCACCATGGCCATGCGGGTAATGGTGGCAATGCACCCCCCCTCCGCATTGGCGAGGGGGTTGGCTTCGGCCAATGACAACCAAACACAACCCCGAAAGGGGGGGTGGACTCAAAGAAGGGAAGGCCGGCCGGCCAAAGGGAGGCCGGCCGGCCACGGCCAGGGCCAGGCGCCCTGGCCTCTGCCAGGGCAAGAGCGGCCCTGGCCGAGGAGGCCAGGGCCACAGGCCCTGGCCGAGGCCAGGGCCAGAGCCGGCCAGGAGGCCGGCCCTGGCAGAGGCCAGGGCCAGGCGCCCTGGCCCCTGCCAGGGCCAGGGGCGGCCCTGGCCGGCCGCTGCCAGAGGCCCTGGCCGAGGGGCCAGGGGCCCTGGCCGAGGGGCCAGGGGCCCTGGCCGGGGGGGGCCAGGGGCCCTGGCCGGCCAGCCAGGACCCCTAGCCGGCCCTGGCCGGCCTCGGGCCCTGGCCGAGGGGATATGGCCACGCCGAAAAGCCCTGTAGTGCCGGCGGCCTCGGCCCCGGCCACTTGCATGACCGGCCCATACGGGACCGGCGACAGTTGCACAAGGCAAAACCCCATGCAAGGGGAACCCGGCCTTGGAACGGTCACGGCTCGACTCCGGCAATGGCCGGGGCAGGCCACTACCTCCTGCTGCAAAATACGTTTGCAAAATACATTTTCAAAATACGTTTTTTCAAAAAAACGCTTTTCCGCTGCAAGTACTATAAGAGTACTATTGTTTGATAAGTGATGGGGAAATATTGAAAGTTGTTTTAGATGGTGATTGGCATCGTGATGTTCTTTCCGATTCTAAAGCAACATCTTCAATATTTTTCGAAAGTAACTTATCAAATGAAAACTTTATACAATGTTTTTTTTATCAAACTTGTTTTTATGTCTTATGCAGCATTTTAAAGCTAAAATGTCTTCCGCCGCTAAGAACATCGTCGCTGAGTTAAACAAAGGTGAAAAACTCAACGGCGATAATTACAAACTATGGTCCATGAAAATACAATATGTTCTAGAGGAGCAAGATGTGCTCGAAACTCTGAAGAACATAATGATTGAACCAGAGTTGGGCACTACGGCCCAACACAGAAGAGACAAGGAAGCTTTCGATGCTTGGTCTCAGAAGAACAAGATTGTTCGCATTACGTTGTTGTCCAGTATGGCCGATGACATAATGCGCATCTTCCGAGAGCATGACCTAGCCATGGACATATGGTCCAAGCTAGAGGAGAAGTTTGGTGGCACCTCGGTATCCAAACTTCGTTCTTTAACTATAAGATTCGATTCGTACAAGAAATGTCCAGATCATTCCATGGGGAAGCATCTGCGACATATGGCGAATCTCATCTCAGAGTTAAAGGATGCAGGTCATGTGCTCACTAATGAGCAACAAATCCAAGCAGTCATACATTCCCTACCAAATGGGTGGGATCAAATGAAGATGCATCTCACTCATAATGAGAGCATCAAGAACTTCAGCGATGTTTCTAAGCACCTCGAGTTAGAGGAAGAGCGGCTTGCGGCCGCCAAGCCAAGTGCAGAAGTGCACCTGGTTGCTAGTTTCTCACACGGGGGAAAGAAACGGAAAAATCATTCGAAGTTTACTAATGAACGTAATAAGCAACCAGGGTCTACCAAGAAACCCAAACATAAGGGTTGGCACAAGAAATGGCACAAGAAGGACTTGAAGATCAAGTGTTTCAAGTGCAACAAGTTAGGTCAATATGCTCGTTCATGTACGAGTGGAGGTGACGAGGTAACTTGTAATAATACTAGTTACATATGTGTTTCTAGTTTAATATTTCTTGTAGAATATAATCTTTTTGGATAATTGATTCAGGTGCCACCGACCACATAGCAAGGGACAGACAGTCCTTCGTGGAGTATCACCGGATACCCCCAAGGAACAAAGTGGATCTATGTAGGAAACAACACACGTGTTGAAGTGAAAGGCGTTGGGACGTGCAAGCTCGTCTTGGACAACGGCCGCACTATCCTACTTCATGATGTTCTCTTCGCTCCGGATATTCGAAGGAATATTATATCTGTGGTCGTTTTAATGGGTCTTGGTTATAGTTGGTTCTTTCATAGTTGTAAAGTGGACTTGTCTTGTAATAATTCTTTAATTGGTTCTGGGTATGTTTTCAAAGGATTTGTTGTATTAAATAGAATGAATGATTCCTCATTTTATAATGAAAATTTCCTTGTTGCAAATTCATCAAATTATGAGTCAGATGTAATTTGTTGGCATACAAGGCTTGGTCACATTGGACCAACACGGATGGATAGACTTGCCAAACGTGGCCTTCTATCCAATGTTTCAAAGGTCTAAATGTCGACTTGCGAACATTGCCTTATAGGGAAATCTTGTCGCAAGCCGTTTGGAACCGGCACAAGGGTCGAGGTTCCATTACAGCTCATCCATTCGGACATATGTGGTCCGATGAATGTCAAGACAAGACGCGGGAAGTCCTATTTCATCACTTTTATTGATGACTTCACCCGATTCGGTCATATCTATTTGATATCCCACAAAAGTGAAGCATTAACCTGCTTTAAAAATATATGAGTTTGGTGGAAAATCAATTAGATCGCAAGATTAAGGTCTTGCGAATCGATAGAGGCGGTGAATACCAATCTACAAGTTTTAAGGAACTGTGTGATGAAAAAGGCATAGTTCATCAGGTAACTATGCCTTATATTCCGCAACAAAATGGTGTTGCAGAAAGGAGGAATAGGACTTTAATGGAAATGGTCCGTTCAATGATGGCGCAAGCCAACTTGCCAATCACCTTTTGGGGTGATGCATTATTGACGGCCGCTTTCATTTTAAACCGCGTACCCTCGAAATCAGTTAGCTCCACTCATTATGAGTTGTGGAACCAAAGGTCTCCTGACTTAAGCATTTTAAAACCTTGGGGATGTGCATCATATGCACATATTTCCTCCCATAAGTATGGCAAACTTGGGCCAATGTGGAGGAAATGTATCTTTATACGATACGCAGAAAACTACAAAGATTATGTTTTCGTTGGTCAGGAAGACAATGGAGGACTAATTGAATTTGAGTCGAGGGATGTCACTTTCTTGGAAAACGAGTTTCCAAGACAGTGCGAGATAAGTCCAGACTTATCTCTATTTGAGATTTATGATCAAGAAGGATTACCTCATTCGAGTGGGAGAATTCTTGGTGAAGACGAAAATACGTTTCAACCTTCACCAATGGATGATACGAATGATGCGAATCCTATTCCATACGGGAATAATGATCCAAGTGGGAGCATTTTTAACAACATTCCAAGTGGAGTGATATTAGAATTGATCTAAATTCGAGTCAACAAGGACTTGAAGAATCTCAAATACGACGTAGTAGTCGTACAAGGTTAGCTCCTCTAAGATTTGAGGATGAATTCCCACAAACCTTTATGACTTTACTACAAGAAGATGACGAGCCTGCTACTTTCAAACAGGCCGTATCATGCCCTGCAAAAGACAAATGGATAGAAGCGATGAAGGAGGAATTAGAATCCATGAAAGTTAACCAAGTCTGGGACTTGGTTGACTTACCCAGAAGACGTAGAGCTATTGGGAACAAATGGGTTCTCAAGATCAAGCATAAGGCTAATGGCTCTATAGACAGATATAAAGCTCGCCTTGTCGCAAAAGGTTTTACGCAACAGGAAGGGATAGACTACGAAGAGACCTTCTCACCTGTTGTGCGTTTTACCTCGATTCGCTTGATTCTGGCTATGGTAGCTTGCTTAGACCTCGAATTACATCAAATGGATGTAAAGACTGCCTTTCTCAATGGAGAATTGGACGAGGAGATCTATATGGAACAATCCAATCCAGGGCAAGTACACTGGAAAGCGGTTAAGAGGATAATGCGGTATCTTAAAGGAACTGCGGACTATACTTTATGCTATCAAGGAGATGCCTTGAGGCTCGAAGGCTACACTGATGCTGATTGGGCGGGTGATCTCGATGAGCGACGATCGATCTCAGGATATGTTTTTCTACTCGGATCTATCTGGTGCAATATCCTAGAGTAGCAAGAAACAATCCTGCATCGCACTTTCAACTATGGAAGCCGAGTTTGTAGCATTTAGCATGGCAGTCCAAGAAGCTGTTTGGCTTAGGAAGTTCTAAGACAGGCTAATTGATGCAAGTGACTCAGGTGATGTACCAATACACAGTGACAGTCAAGCATCTATAGCCTATGTCAAAGATCCAAAATTCCATTGTAAGACCAAACACATTGATATCCGCTACAAATTTGCAAAAGACTATGATAAGAACAAGAAGGTAGACATTAGATACATATCTACGCATGAGATGATAGCGGATCCGCTTACGAAGGCGATCCCCAGAGATGTGTTTTACAAACACTTATCATCTCAAGGATTGCGTAAGAGCTGAGTTGTATCAATGTATATTCCCATGTCTATGAAAGATCAAAATTAATAAAAGAATAAGTTCTTTTCGACATTGCATATGAGTTTCTTGAAAATGTTTGTGTGCATTTCTTTTAATCTCAGCTGTGTTTTCTAGTATGTCGGACAGATTGAGGTTGGCTCTCTCACATGAGCAACCGCTATGGATGGCAGTAATGGCCTGACCCGCCCGACCCGACCTGGCCCGACCCGGTTTTGACCCGGCCCGACCCGGCTCGCAGCCGGGTCGGGGCAAGCTTGGGCTTTGTATGCGCCCCGGCCCGCCCCGACCCGCCCCGGTAAACTATAGAGGTTTACTATTTTGATGCGGACCTGTAACGACCGCTATTTTTAGGTATGTTTAATTGCATGTGTGCTAGCATTTTACTTCCGAATTGTCCGAGTATTTTTATCCGTAGAGTCGACGTGAGCGCGTCTACATTTTTCACCGTAGTTTAATGTTACTATGGTTATTTTAATTTACGAATTACCGTAGCTACTTTATTTTACTAATTACGAATTACGATTACTAATTATTTTACTAATTACCATTAATTACTTTGGTTAATTAATTAGTTACGTATTTAGTTAGTTAATTAATTCCCCCTCAACGTTTTTCACATTCAAGCTAATGCATTCTCCTAACCTCCTTCAATTAATGCTTAATTTGATTTTTCTTCTAACACGTATCTTCCACGATCAAGTTTCCATGGCAAAACTTCTTCCCCGTATTAAATGAAAACCTAATCCTTGACTAAGCGTAAACCCTGTCCCCTGCCTCTTCATTCTTAAGGATGACTGCAACGTTCATCAGCCACCCCCCTCCTCCATATACGACGTCAACCACCACAACCCATCACCAACACCATCATCATCAACCCCTCTCCCGTCCATCCACCTCAGGCAACCGATTTCCTTCATCCCAAAATCAGCCAAGCACAAACAAAATCCACACCCAAATCAAAGAAACCCAAACCCAAATCCAAAATCCTAACATCAATTTCAGATCAGAAAAACAAATAGAGAGGGAGAAACAGAAAATCAAAATCCCAAAAATATTCTCCCCTTCTTCTTCTTCATCCTCCTCCCCTTACGCTCGCAGCCCCGCGCGCAGCCGCTAGCGCCAGCCGAGCCCCGTGCCCGTCGGCCTCCCCGCGTCGCCCCAGCCCCCTAGCACCGCCGCCCTAGGCCACCCCCCGCCGGATCCCGACTCGTGCCGCCGGAAGTCGCTCGCGCGCGCAGCCGCCCCAGGCCGCCGGCCCCCTCACCCTCGCGCCGCCCCGGCCGCCCTCCAGCCGCCGCCGCCCCCTTGCCCCGTTGGCTCCCCTCTCATCTGCAACGAAAAAAAAGACAGAAGCATGAGACAGAAACGAGAGAGAGAGAGAGAGAGAAGGGGAAAGGAGAAGACAGTGATAGAGATATTGGAAAGGTAATAGAGTTAAGTTTATAGTTATTATTAATTTATTAATAAAAGTTATTTCATACCAACCTGCCAAGTTGTAAGGTCAAGTTATTTACTATATTAACTATATTAACATATAAGTTTAAGTTTTGATTTTTTTAAAATAAAAGTTATTTCATAAACTTATAAGAGTTTAATAATATTCGTATTAGAATAACATTCACTCTTAGCATGGTAACAATTTGTGTAGTTAACTCATTTGTAACATATGTGAACCAGGTACCCCTACCGCTAGTCAAAACGCGCCGTCCACTACAAGGCGAATCGGTAACTCATCGTACCCTAGTTATGGGGTTTAAAAGCAATATTGATGCATGCCAAAATTAGTTTCTTTTATTGACAAAGTGTTTCACTTGAACAGTTAGCTAAACTTGATAAATTGCACCGTACCGTAAATGGAATTGGACTCTGTGACATGCTTAACTGTTAACCGGAAGATGTAACTGGAAAAGTAAGAATGGTGATTGACTTGCAAATTGTAAGTACGGTAACCTGCACACACACACTGGGTTTTTGTGGTAACTTATAATGGCGAGGGTACGGGAGCGACTAGTCCAGACTTTGTTGACACCGTGCGGGTTCTAGCAACCCATAACAGTGCCGGTGACAACCATCACAGATCACAGATCACAGATTATTGCACAGTACTCAGAGAATTGGTTCGCCCGGGTAGCACCCGCGGCAAGAGTTGGCCTCTTGGTTGCTTATTGTACCCCGCATTATAAGTCACGTAGGCTCAGGCACAACTAGTAAATATTGTTATTGCTGATAGAAATAGACTGTTATGTTACTTTTCTGCTCTATTGCTCGCACTTTACTTTTTAGTTTGCCATGTTAGTTTTGCCATGCTCATATATTATTTTAAATAACATGCTAGAGTTACTTTGAGTTACGTCTGATCCTGGCGACCCTTCTTTTTGTGGTGGTCTCGCCAGATACAGCACAGGTTGAGGAAGTTGCACCAGGGACTGCAGACGCTGAGTTTGCTGTAGAATTTGACCAGGAGGACGCTGGTTACTAAGTGTGAGTGTGAGCGTGTTTATTTATTATATGTATCAGAGTGGCTTGCTTGGTGTGTATTTGTATTCCCGAGTTGTATTTCCTTCCATGTACGCTGCTGGTTTGTAATAAGGTTTACACCATTTCCATGTACGCTGCGGGTGACGGAGTGATAAAGACGACCCGTGGGTATCCACAATGCTCAGTGGTTATTTGCGGGCGAGCGTTATTTGCTGACTTTATGATGATAGACATACCGAGCTTTGATGTTGTATTCGGGATGGATTGGTTGGGGACTTTCCATGCCACCATCGACTGTAATCGAAGGAGGGTAGTCTTCGAGATTCCTTATCATCCAAAGTTCGAGTTCATTAGTGGAAGCAGATCAGTAGGCCCAGTGGAGTTCAGAGCCAAATCGACCAAAGCAATGGCAGCTGCTATGGAAGCTGAGCCTGAGATACCAGAAGTGGTTCGAGAGTTCTTGGATGTGTTTCCAGACGACCTTACAGGTTTGCCTCCGGATCGCACTCTCAAATTTGCCATTGAACTAATACCAGGAGCCCAACCAATATCTAAGGGGCCATATCGTTTAGCACCATCTGAGCTAGAAGAATTGCGGACCCAACTAGATGAGCTTCTAAAGAAGGGATGGATACGACCCAGTGTATCTCCCTGGGGATCTCCTATATTGCTGGTAAAGAAGAAAGACGGATCCCTTCGTATGTGTGTTGACTACCGTGAGCTGAACAAAGTCACCGTGAAGAACAAGTACCCTCTACCGCGCATCGACGATCTTTTCGACCAGCTCGGTGGATCAAGCATCTATTCGAAGCTGGATCTGAGGACGGGATACCATCAAGTGAAGGTGAAAGACGAAGATATTCCCAAGACTGCATTCAGGACCAGATACGGACATTATGAGTACTTAGTAATGCCGTTTGGTGTAACCAATGCACCCGCGGTATTTATGAGCCTCATGAACCAAGTATTGTATGAATACTTGGATAAGTTCGTAGTAGTCTACATCGACGACATTCTCATCTACTCGAAGAATGCAGTGGAGCATGCTGAGCATCTCAGGAAGGTTCTCGAGACCCTGAGAAGACACCAGCTTTATGCCAAACTTAGCAAGTGCGAGTTTTGGCTAAACAAGGTGGCGTTTCTAGGCCACATAGTGTCCGGAGAAGGGATTGCTGTTGATCCTGAAAAAGTAGCCGCTGTTCAAAACTGGCCAATTCCCCGAACGGTGACCGAGATTCGAAGTTTCTTGGGACTTGCTGGTTACTACCGGAGGTTCATCAAAGACTTCTCGAAGATCGCGGGAGCCTTGACGCGATTGACGAGAAAGGATGTGGTGTATGTTTGGTCAAAAGCATGTGAGGATGCTTTCCAGGAGCTGAAGAAGAGGTTGACGACTGCGCCTATTCTGATCATTCCAGACCGATCAGGAGGATTTGAAGTCTTCTGTGATGCATCTGGTAAAGGACTTGGATGCGTGTTACATCAGCACGGTCGAGTCGTAGCATATGCATCCAGGCAGTTGAAGATCCATGAGAAGAACTACCCCACCCATGATCTTGAGTTGGCGGCAGTAATTTTTGCATTGAAGATTTGGAGGCACTTCCTTTTAGGAGAGCATGTGAAGGTGTTCTCGGATCATAAGAGTCTGAAGTATCTCTTCACTCAGAAGGAGCTCAACATGCGTCAAAGACGATGGATAGAGCTCATGGCGGATTATGACATTGACCTTCAGTACCATCCTGGGAAAGTCAATGTCGTACCTGATGCATTGAGTCGTCTACCAGCGGTGATGACCCTTACGACTCAGTGGAGATTACAACAAGAGATACGAGACATGGGTATAGAAGTGATTCTACCAGGGATAACTGCATCTTTGATGGGCATGCATATCCAGTCGACCTTGGTAGAAAGGATCAAGAATGCTCAGATGGATGATGAGAAGCTGCGGAAGATCAAAGATTTGATGATAGCAGTCCAGAGGCCAGAGTTTAAGATTCATGCAGATGGATCCTTGAGGTTTGAAGACAGGATCTGTGTACCGTCTGGCGCTATCAGAGAAGAGCTATTGGAGGAAGCTCACAGTTCTCCATACTCCATACATCCTGGAGGTACCAAGATGTACCAGGATCTGCGACAGCATTACTGGTGGCATGGCATGAAGAGAAGCGTCGCGCGGAGTGTAGCGAAATGTATTGTGTGCCAACAGGTGAAGGCTGAACATCAGAGGAATGCCGGCTTATTACAGCCCTTGCCTATTCCGGAGTGGAAGTGGCAGCACATCACGATGGACTTCGTGACTGGACTACCCAAGAGTACGAAGCAGAATGACGCTATCTGGGTGATCGTAGACCGATTGACCAAGACAGCGCACTTCATTCCTTTCCGAGTGGGCCAGTCTACAGAAGTTTTGGCCAAGAAGTACATGAATGAGATTGTGAAGCTGTATGGAGTTCATATCAGCATTGTCTCAGACAGAGACGCCAGATTCACTTCTCATTTCTGGAGGAGCCTACAGGAAAGCTTGGGGACTCACTTGAGTTTTAGTACGGCTTACCATCCGCAGACAGATGGCCAGTCAGAGCGTACTATTCAGATACTTGAAGACATGTTGCGGGCATGTATGCTGGACTTCAAAGGATCATGGGAAGACCATCTCCATTTGGTGGAGTTTGCATACAACAACAGCTATCAGTCTAGCATCGGTATGGCGCCTTTTGCGGCACTGTATGGGAGGAAGTGCCGATCCCCCTTGAGCTGGGATGATGTAGGAGATCGAGAGTTGGTTGGTCCTGAGCAAATCACAGAAGCCGTGGATGTGGTTCGAACCATCAGAGAGAAGCTGCAATTGGCTCAGGATAGGTACAAGCATTGGGCAGATGCGAAACGTCGACATCTAGAGTTTCAGCACGGAGACCATGTTTTTCTGAAGATTTCGCCCAACCGAGGGATGATTCGTTTTGGGCGGAGAGGAAAGCTTAGTCCTCGATTCATTGGACCTTTCGATATTTTGGAGCGGGTAGGAGAAGTGGCCTACAAGCTTGCATTGCCCCCTGCCTTAGAGGGAGTGCACAATGTGTTCCACATCTCGCAGTTGCGTCGCTATGTGAGCGACCCTAGTCATGTCGTGGACTACTCGGAGATCGCAGTTCGTCCGGACTTGACGTATGAGCAGCAACCAGTGGAGATCCTAGATCGACGTCAGAAGGTCTTCAGGAACAGGACTATTGATCTAGTCAGGGTGATGTGGCGTCGCGACTCACCCGGTGAATCTACCTGGGAGCGAGAGGCCGAGATGCGAGAACGTTACCCCTACCTTTTCCTTGCCCTGTAGAGAATTCCGAGGACGGAATTATTCTAAGAAGTGTAGGATGTAACGACCGCTATTTTTAGGTATGTTTAATTGCATGTGTGCTAGCATTTTACTTCCGAATTGTCCGAGTATTTTTATCCGTAGAGTCGACGTGAGCGCGTCAACATTTTTCACCGTAGTTTAATGTTACTATGGTTATTTTAATTTACGAATTACCATAGCTACTTTATTTTACTAATTACGAATTACGATTACTAATTATTTTACTAATTACCATTAATTACTTTGGTTAATTAATTAGTTACGTAGTTAGTTAGTTAATTAATTCCCCCTCAACGTTTTTCACATTCAAGCTGATGCATTCTCCTAACCTCCTTCAATTAATGCTTAATTTGATTTTTCTTCTAACATGTATCTTCCACGATCAAGTTTCCATGGCAAAACTTCTTCCCCGTATTAAATGAAAACCTAATCCTTGACTAAGCGTAAACCCTGTCCCCTGCCTCTTCATTCTTAAGGATGACTGCAACGTTCATCAGCCACCCCCCTCCTCCATATACGACGTCAACCACCACGACCCATCACCAACACCATCATCATCAACCCCTCTCCCGTCCATCCACCTCAGGCAACCGATTTCCTTCATCCCAAAATCAGCCAAGCACAAACAAAATCCACACCCAAATCAAAGAAACCCAAACCCAAATCCAAAATCCTAACATCAATTTCAGATCAGAAAAACAAATAGAGAGGGAGAAACAGAAAATCAAAATCCCAAAAATATTCTCCCCTTCTTCTTCTTCATCCTCCTCCCCTTACGCTCGCAGCCCCGCGCGCAGCCGCTAGCGCCAGCCGAGCCCCGTGCCCGTCGGCCTCCCCGCGTCGCCCCAGCCCCCTAGCACCGCCGCCCTAGGCCACCCCCCGCCGGATCCCGACTCGCGCCGCCGGAAGTCGCTCGCGCGCGCAGCCGCCCTAGGCCGCCGGCCCCCTCACCCTCGCGCCGCCCCGGCCGCCCTCCAGCCGTCGACGCCCCCTTGCCCCGTTGGCTCCCCTCTCATCTGCAACGAAAAAAAAAAGACAGAAGCAGGAGACAGAAACGAGAGAGAGAGAGAGAAGGGGAAAGGAGAAGACAGTGATAGAGATATTGGAAAGGTAATAGAGTTAAGTTTATAGTTATTATTAATTTATTAATAAAAGTTATTTCATACCAACCTGCCAAGTTGTAAGGTCAAGTTATTTACTATGTTAACTATATTAACATATAAGTTTAAGTTTTGATTTTTTTAAAATAAAAGTTATTTCATAAACTTATAAGAGTTTAATAATATTCGTATTAGAATAACATTCACTCTTAGCATGGTAACAATTTGTGTAGTTAACTCATTTGTAACATATGTGAACCAGGTACCCCTACCGCTAGTCAAAACGCGCCGTCCACTACAAGGCGAATCGGTAACTCATCGTACCCTAGTTATGGGGTTTAAAAGCAATATTGATGCATGCCAAAATTAGTTTCTTTTATTGACAAAGTGTTTCACTTGAACAGTTAGCTAAACTTGATAAATTGCACCGTACCGTAAATGGAATTGGACTCTGTGACATGCTTAACTGTTAACCGGAAGATGTAACTGGAAAAGTAAGAATGGTGATTGACTTGTAAATTGTAAGTACGGTAACCTGCACACACACACACTGGGTTTTTGTGGTAACTTATAATGGCGAGGGTACGGGAGCGACTAGTCCAGACTTTGTTGACACCGTGCGGGTTCTAGCAACCCATAACAGTGCCGGTGACAACCATCACAGATCACAGATCACAGATTATTGCACAGTACTCAGAGAATTGGTTCGCCCGGGTAGCACCCGCGGCAAGAGTTGGCCTCTTGGTTGCTTATTGTACCCCGCATTATAAGTCACGTAGGCTCAGGCACAACTAGTAAATATTGTTATTGCTGATAGAAATAGACTGTTATGTTACTTTTCTGCTCTATTGCTCGCACTTTACTTTTTAGTTTGCCATGTTAGTTTTGCCATGCTCATATATTATTTTAAATAACATGCTAGAGTTACTTTGAGTTACGTCTGATCCTGGCGACCCTTCTTTTTGTGGTGGTCTCGCCAGATACAGCACAGGTTGAGGAAGTTGCACCAGGGACTGCAGACGCTGAGTTTGCTGTAGAATTTGACCAGGAGGACGCTGGTTACTAAGTGTGAGTGTGAGCGTGTTTATTTATTATATGTATCAGAGTGGCTTGCTTGGTGTGTATTTGTATTCCCGAGTTGTATTTCCTTCCATGTACGCTGCTGGTTTGTAATAAGGTTTACACCATTTTCATGTATGAGTATTTTGGCGCATTTCTGCAACAGAGCCTGTATTGATCTCATCGGTGCCTAGCAGGACTTGTGCATTTCCAAATAGTAACGGGCCCCGAGAGCGGGTCGTTACAGGTTTGGTGGCCCATGCAGGTCCGCGCTAAATACCACATGAGCAGTACAGGAAGTTCAGAATGTGCCGTATAAAATACTCAATGGAACTGATCAAACCTTATGAAAACGCAGGAAAGCAATGGAAAGGAACACTTCTGGAAGCGAGGACAGTGCGTTCGGATCCGGGATCAATCACCTGAATGGGCGTCCCAACCAAAATGATGCTGGCAATGGAGCTAACACCGGTCCGAACACGACAGCATTTCCGACCGCACCATTGTCTGCAGAAGATTGCATGCGGGGCATGTATGCCCTTCATCAGCAGCTTGGACAGGCTTTGGAGCAGGCTTTGCGCAGAGAGCAGAAAGCTGACCCGAGTGCTTATCACTTTCGAGGGATGAACCCGAAGACTTTCGCTGGGACCGAGAATCATCTCCAAGCGGAAGAATGGCTCAAGAGCATCACTGATGATCTGAGAGCATCTCAGATTCGAGAAGAAGCATGGGTAGCTACCGCCAAAAGGCAACTAACTGATGGTGCTCGAGACTGGTGGCAGGCGGTAGAAGACCGCTTGGGATTGCCGATTTCATGGGATGTCTTCACCAAAACATTCAATGCTCAGTACTTTCCCCCACAGGCAAAGATCCTGATGAGGAAGAAGTTCATTAACCTGAAGCAGGGCTCGATGACCGTGGATCAGTATGACGCTGAGTTCTCCAGGCTCAGCAGGTTTGCCCCGGAGATGGTTGTAGATCCATTGACTCGAGCCCAGCAGTTCCAGCAGGGGCTCAACATTGAAATTCGGAGGATGATGGTCGGTGCTAGTCCGACCACACATGCTGAAGTTTTAGCCATTGCTCGGAACCATGAGATGGTTGAATTAGAAGCAAAGGAAGAGCAAAGGCTGATAGCACCTGCAAGGCCCCCACCAACCCAAGCTGGGCCAAGCAGACGGCCACAGATACACCGCCCTATTCAGCAGGTTCAGTTTAAAAAGCCAGGGCAACAGCAGCAGGCACTCCCGGTCTGCCACTTTTGCGGAAAATCTGGACACTTCAAATCTGAGTGTCGAGGATTTTTAGGCCTTTGTTTGGTTTGTGGAGACCCTGGACACGTGGCTAGGAATTGCCCACATCATAAACCATGTGCTCCAGCTCCGGTTCCAGTTCCAGCTCCAGCTCCTCGTGCTGACCCGACTGGGAACGCCCCACAGCGTCCACCTCTACCTCCACAGCAGAGGGTGTTCCAGCAGGCGAGGCAGCAGCCACCACCGAGACGCCAGGCTTACACCATGACCGTCGAAGAGGCTGAGGCTACCGGTGAAGTGATCACAGGTATATTTCTTGCATAGTTCGTAATTCATTTCTTTCATTAGCATTGGTTGCTTAGATTAGTGTTTGGACCTAGGTGTCGTGCTAGTAGATGGGCAACCCGCCCTCTCCTTGTTCGACTCAGGAGCATCACACTGCTTTCTGGCGAGTCGATTCGTCGCACCCACACTATTCCTGTCAAACCTTTAGCATCCGGTTGGAACGTCAACACGGGTGACGGAGTGATAAAGACGACCCGTGGGTATCCACAATGCTCAGTGGTTATTTGCGGGCGAGCGTTATTTGCTGACTTTATGATGATAGACATACCGAGCTTTGATGTTGTATTCGGGATGGATTGGTTGGGGACTTTCCATGCCACCATCGACTGTAATCGAAGGAGGGTAGTCTTCGAGATTCCTTATCATCCAAAGTTCGAGTTCATTAGTGGAAGCAGATCAGTAGGCCCAGTGGAGTTCAGAGCCAAATCGACCAAAGCAATGGCAGCTGATATGGAAGCTGAGCCTGAGATACCAGAAGTGGTTCGAGAGTTCTTGGATGTGTTTCCAGACGACCTTACAGGTTTGCCTCCGGATCGCACTCTCAAATTTGCCATTGAACTAATACCAGGAGTCCAACCAATATCTAAGGGACCATATCGTTTAGCACCATCTGAGCTAGAAGAATTGCGGACCCAACTAGATGAGCTTCTAAAGAAGGGATGGATACGACCCAGTGTATCTCCCTGGGGATCTCCTATATTGCTGGTAAAGAAGAAAGACGGATCCCTTCGTATGTGTGTTGACTACCATGAGCTGAACAAAGTCACCGTGAAGAACAAGTACCCTCTACCGCGCATCGACGATCTTTTCGACCAGCTCGGTGGATCAAGCATCTATTCGAAGCTGGATCTGAGGACGGGATACCATCAAGTGAAGGTGAAAGACGAAGATATTCCCAAGACTGCATTCAGGACCAGATACGGACATTATGAGTACTTAGTAATGCCGTTTGGTGTAACCAATGCACCCGCGGTATTTATGAGCCTCATGAACCAAGTATTGTATGAATACTTGGATAAGTTCGTAGTAGTCTACATCGACGACATTCTCATCTACTCGAAGAATGCAGTGGAGCATGCTGAGCATCTCAGGAAGGTTCTCGAGACCCTGAGAAGACACCAGCTTTATGCCAAACTTAGCAAGTGCGAGTTTTGGCTAAACAAGGTGGCGTTTCTAGGCCACATAGTGTCCGGAGAAGGGATTGCTGTTGATCCTGAAAAAGTAGCCGCTGTTCAAAACTGGCCAATTCCCCGAACGGTGACCGAGATTCGAAGTTTCTTGGGACTTGCTGGTTACTACCGGAGGTTCATCAAAGACTTCTCGAAGATCGCGGGAGCCTTGACGCGATTGACGAGAAAGGATGTAGTGTATGTTTGGTCAAAAGCATGTGAGGATGCTTTCCAGGAGCTGAAGAAGAGGTTGACGACTGCGCCTATTCTGATCATTCCAGACCGATCAGGAGGATTTGAAGTCTTCTGTGATGCATCTGGTAAAGGACTTGGATGCGTGTTACATCAGCACGGTCGAGTCGTAGCATATGCATCCAGGCAGTTGAAGATCCATGAGAAGAACTACCCCACCCATGATCTTGAGTTGGCGGCAGTAATTTTTGCATTGAAGATTAGGAGGCACTTCCTTTTGGGAGAGCATGTGAAGGTGTTCTCGGATCATAAGAGTCTGAAGTATCTCTTCACTCAGAAGGAGCTCAACATGCGTCAAAGACGATGGATAGAGCTCATGGCGGATTATGACATTGACCTTCAGTACCATCCTGGGAAAGTCAATGCCGTACCTGATGCATTGAGTCGTCTACCAGCGGTGATGACCCTTACGACTCAGTGGAGATTACAACAAGAGATACGAGACATGGGTATAGAAGTGATTCTACCAGGGATAACTGCATCTTTGATGGGCATGCATATCCAGTCGACCTTGGTAGAAAGGATCAAGAATGCTCAGATGGATGATGAGAAGCTGCGGAAGATCAAAGATTTGATGATAGCAGGCCAGAGGCCAGAGTTTAAGATTCATGCAGATGGATCCTTGAGGTTTGAAGACAGGATCTGTGTACCGTCTGGCGCTATCAGAGAAGAGCTATTGGAGGAAGCTCACAGTTCTCCATACTCCATACATCCTGGAGGTACCAAGATGTACCAGGATCTGCGACAGCATTACTGGTGGCATGGCATGAAGAGAAGCGTCGCGCGGAGTGTAGCGAAATGTATTGTGTGCCATCAGGTGAAGGCTGAACATCAGAGGACTGCCGGCTTATTACAGCCCTTGCCTATTCCGGAGTGGAAGTGGCAGCACATCACGATGGACTTCGTGACTGGACTACCCAAGAGTACGAAGCAGAATGACGCTATCTGGGTGATCGTAGACCGATTGACCAAGACAGCGCACTTCATTCCTTTCCGAGTGGGCCAGTCTACAGAAGTTTTAGCCAAGAAGTACATGAATGAGATTGTGAAGCTGTATGGAGTTCATATCAGCATTGTCTCAGACAGAGACACCAGATTCACTTCGCATTTCTGGAGGAGCCTACAGGAAAGCTTGGGGACTCACTTGAGTTTTAGTACGGCTTACCATCCGCAGACAGATGGCCAGTCAGAGCGTACTATTCAGATACTTGAAGACATGTTGCGGGCATGTATGCTGGACTTCAAAGGATCATGGGAAGACCATCTCCATTTGGTGGAGTTTGCATACAACAACAGCTATCAGTCTAGCATCGGTATGGCGCCTTTTGCGGCACTGTATGAGAGGAAGTGCCGATCCCCCTTGAGCTGGGATGATGTAGGAGATCGAGAGTTGGTTGGTCCTGAGCAAATCACAGAAGCCGTGGATGTGGTTCGAACCATCAGAGAGAAGCTGCAATTGGCTCAGGATAGGTACAAGCATTGGGCAGATGCGAAACGTCGACATCTAGAGTTTCAGCCCGGAGACCATGTTTTTCTGAAGATTTCGCCCAACCGAGGGATGATTCGTTTTGGGCGGAGAGGAAAGCTTAGTCCTCGATTCATTGGACCTTTCGATATTTTGGAGCGGGTAGGAGAAGTGGCCTACAAGCTTGCATTGCCCCCTGCCTTAGAGGGAGTGCACAATGTGTTCCACATCTCGCAGTTGCGTCGCTATGTGAGCGACCCTAGTCATGTCGTGGACTACTCGGAGATCGCAGTTCGTCCGGACTTGACGTATGAGCAGCAACCAGTGGAGATCCTAGATCGACGTCAGAAGGTCTTCAGGAACAGGACTATTGATCTAGTCAGGGTGATGTGGCGTCGCGACTCACCCGGTGAATCTACCTGGGAGCGAGAGGCCGAGATGCGAGAACGTTACCCCTACCTTTTCCTTGCCCTGTAGAGAATTCCGAGGACGGAATTATTCTAAGGAGTGTAGGATGTAACGACCGCTATTTTTAGGTATGTTTAATTGCATGTGTGCTAGCATTTTACTTCCGAATTGTCCGAGTATTTTTATCCGTAGAGTCGACGTGAGCGCGTCTACATTTTTCACCGTAGTTTAATGTTACTATGGTTATTTTAATTTACGAATTACCGTAGCTACTTTATTTTACTAATTACGAATTACGATTACTAATTATTTTACTAATTACCATTAATTACTTTGGTTAATTAATTAGTTACGTATTTAGTTAGTTAATTAATTCCCCCTCAACGTTTTTCACATTCAAGCCGATGCATTCTCCTAACCTCCTTCAATTAATGCTTAATTTGATTTTTCTTCTAACACGTATCTTCCACGATCAAGTTTCCATGGCAAAACTTCTTCCCCGTATTAAATGAAAACCTAATCCTTGACTAAGCGTAAACCCTGTCCCCTGCCTCTTCATTCTTAAGGATGACTGCAACGTTCATCAGCCACCCCCCTCCTCCATATACGACGTCAACCACCACAACCCATCACCAACACCATCATCATCAACCCCTCTCCCGTCCATCCACCTCAGGCAACCGATTTCCTTCATCCCAAAATCAGCCAAGCACAAACAAAATACACACCCAAATCAAAGAAACCCAAACCCAAATCCAAAATCCTAACATCAATTTCAGATCAGAAAAACAAATAGAGAGGGAGAAACAGAAAATCAAAATCCCAAAAATATTCTCCCCTTCTTCTTCTTCATCCTCCTCCCCTTACGCTCGCAGCCCCGCGCGCAGCCGCTAGCGCCAGCCGAGCCCCGTGCCCGTCGGCCTCCCCGCGTCGCCCCAGCCCCCTAGCACCGCCGCCCTAGGCCACCCCCCGCCGGATCCCGACTCGCGCCGCCGGAAGTCGCTCGCGCGCGCAGCCGCCCTAGGCCGCCGGCCCCCTCACCCTCGCGCCGCCCCGGCCGCCCTCCAGCCGCCGACGCCCCCTTGCCCCGTTGGCTCCCCTCTCATCTGCAACGAAAAAAAAAAGACAGAAGCAGGAGACAGAAACGAGAGAGAGAGAGAGAGAGAGAGAGAGAGAGAGAAGGGGAAAGGAGAAGACAGTGATAGAGATATTGGAAAGGTAATAGAGTTAAGTTTATAGTTATTATTAATTTATTAATAAAAGTTATTTCATACCAACCTGCCAAGTTGTAAGGTCAAGTTATTTACTATATTAACTATATTAACATATAAGTTTAAGTTTTGATTTTTTTAAAATAAAAGTTATTTCATAAACTTATAAGAGTTTAATAATATTCGTATTAGAATAACATTCACTCTTAGCATGGTAACAATTTGTGTAGTTAACTCATTTGTAACATATGTGAACCAGGTACCCCTACCGCTAGTCAAAACGCGCCGTCCACTACAAGGCGAATCGGTAACTCATCGTACCCTAGTTATGGGGTTTAAAAGCAATATTGATGCATGCCAAAATTAGTTTCTTTTATTGACAAAGTGTTTCACTTGAACAGTTAGCTAAACTTGATAAATTGCACCGTACCGTAAATGGAATTGGACTCTGTGACATGCTTAACTGTTAACCGGAAGATGTAACTGGAAAAGTAAGAATGGTGATTGACTTGTAAATTGTAAGTACGGTAACCTGCACACACACACTGGGTTTTTATGGTAACTTATAATGGCGAGGGTACGGGAGCGACTAGTCCAGACTTTGTTGACACCGTGCGGGTTCTAGCAACCCATAACAGTGCCGGTGACAACCATCACAGATCACAGATCACAGATTATTGCACAGTACTCAGAGAATTGGTTCGCCCGGGTAGCACCCGCGGCAAGAGTTGGCCTCTTGGTTGCTTATTGTACCCCGCATTATAAGTCACGTAGGCTCAGGCACAACTAGTAAATATTGTTATTGCTGATAGAAATAGACTGTTATGTTACTTTTCTGCTCTATTGCTCGCACTTTACTTTTTAGTTTGCCATGTTAGTTTTGCCATGCTCATATATTGTTTTAAATAACATGCTAGAGTTACTTTGAGTTACGTCTGATCCTGGCGACCCTTCTTTTTGTGGTGGTCTCGCCAGATACAGCACAGGTTGAGGAAGTTGCACCAGGGACTGCAGACGCTGAGTTTGCTGTAGAATTTGACCAGGAGGACGCTGGTTACTAAGTGTGAGTGTGAGCGTGTTTATTTATTATATGTATCAGAGTGGCTTGCTTGGTGTGTATTTGTATTCTCGAGTTGTATTTCCTTCCATGTACGCTGCTGGTTTGTAATAAGGTTTACACAATTTTCATGTATGAGTATTTTGGCGCATTTCTTCAACAGAGCCTGTATTGATCTCATCGGTGCCTAGCAGGACTTGTGCATTTCCAAATAGTAACGGGCCCCGAGAGCAGGTCGTTACAGGACCATACACTCAGCGAATAACCCATAACTCATACTCTATTCTACGGTTCTCCTAATTGGGCCAATTCCCAATTCCAAAATTACCAAATAAATCAAAATTCTCCCAATTCACAAAATAAAATTTTTATTTGGGATTCATATGGATGGCATTAATAACTTGACCCGACCGGCCCGACCCGGTTTTGGTAAGAAAGAACCCGCCCCGCCCCGCCCCGGCCCGCGACCCGCCCCGCCCCGGCCTGTAGATAGGTCGGGGCAAGCTTGGGTAGTTAAATACCCGCCCCGCCCCGCAATATTGCCATTCCTAGCAACCGCCTTTATTCTATCAGACGGATAAGATAAAGATGAGACCTGTTTAAAGTCAAAATCGTCAGACGGATGATTTAGAGTCATGACTTAAACAAAATGGTCGTATGAAAGATCTGCATCATATGGATGCTTACAAAAGATCTAAGAAGATTTTTTAATCTTATCTGTCTTATGCAGGATGTGGGTCCAGGAGATTACTGAGTAGTAAAAGGGACTCAAAGTCAGACATTGTGGTGTCTGATCATCATCCTTACAACATCATTAAGACATACGCTCCCTGGGAAAGGAGTGATGTTGTAATACGTATTCATACTACGTATGCATTTGACCATTGGGTTAGAATAGTAATTGTGTTTACTATTATGTGAGACCCAAAGACCACATGGATCTTAACTTCTTACCCTTATGGACTCTAATTGGTTCCTTTAGATTTGACTGTGTGATCGCTATCTTAGCATGTTGCTTATGGACTAAGGTAATTCGGTCCGGCGGGGCATGTTAGAAAAGCGAGTCAAGTCAAGATCGAAAGGATCGCAAGAAGAGGAAGATTAATTTCATATTCACATTTGGACTTTAAAGATTCAAAGCTGGCCAGCCAATTGTAATCCAAATGGGATTCAATTGTTGAATATAAAGTATAAGAAATGTGAAGAAATAATCTAGGGTAAAGCATGCGTTGATCTACTCAACTTTGCACCTCAAAGAGTGTTGTGTATCTCTAACAAGTGCACAACAGCGGACTCTATGCGCATGACGGTCACACGGTCTATTTCTCGGTATGATAAATAGAAGAACTAAAGGAAAAGATGTTTCCTTACAATCCCCTCAAGTGTGAGTGGGAGATGTTGGATATGGACGAAATGTATACACCCATGAGGTGGTGTATGAGGGTATATGGACCTCAGATGTCGCGTGCACGAAAGCGTGTACGAAGGGAACCTTTTCACGTGTGAAAAGGACCACTCGATAAGTGGAAAAAGTCACTTTATAAGTGCATAAAGGCACTTGATAAGTGAATGAAGAAGAGGATAAGTAAAAGGACTAATATAGGCTAATAAGCTTATATGTAGTTATTTCCTACAATAACTACCCCTAAAGCCTATAAATAGGACCCAAGGGTAAGGCTTTTACATGATTTCATCCATGCCATAAGTTTGCATAAGGCAACTTATGTTCTTCTTCTCCCTTTCCATTAAATTCTTCTTCTAAATAGAGATTTAGACGGTGAAACGCTGCTTCGATCCTCCGTGACGAAGTACCGACCGTTGTGGCGAATCCGAGGGCGAAGTTCAGAGACTACGGTGCCGCGTACGCGAACGTAAGTCTCTCCTCTTCATTCGATCTTAACATCATCGTTTTGACAGGATCCAGCAAGTATGTCATGGGTCAAAAATTAGCAACCTGCTGCACTTTCCCTACATACAATTATGTGGATGCACTCACCTCCATTTGCATTATGTACCGCCTTCGCTCTATCCATGAGCATTGCAAAGTTTGAATTCTGTTTATCTCCTTGTGGATCTCCTTTAATTCATCGCAATCACCTTCTTTAATTCATCATAATATCTCCATTTGTCTCTTTCTGTCAATCACTGCACTCCATGTTTCAAAGTCTTCATAGTGCAGCCGGTGGTTGAAGAGCAAATTGTTGAATAATGAGTACTCCTAATGGTGTTTTGACGATGATTCAACAAATGATAATTACTAACCTCATTATCAAGTGTGTAGGATTCATAAAACAAACAAAGTAAAACAAAAGTCAAAGAAATCAACAAAAGTCAACTTTCAATGGAATGACCCAAATGAGGACTAAAAAGCTTGACCAAAGGAAATTTCAAGTCAAAAGCATTTGAGGATAAAGAGATGTGTGGGAGCTCAACCAACGGCCAAAGAATCAAAATGAAGCTATGGCATGAAGATGAATATATGAAGTGCATCAAAAAAGCCAAAATAAGGTATATTTTGATGTAAATTATTTTCATTCTCTTAGAATATTTGTAGGCCTTAGGATTGGAGCCACACACACACACAAGTTTCAAATCATAATTTAAACTTTCAAAATTATTTTGAAAAAGTTTTGAATGAATTTGATATAATTTTAAAGCTAAAAACACGTGTCAGAAATATAGTCAGCTACTTTAACAGTTGGACTCAGACTATTTTGAATGAGAAATGGGTCGTGCTCTCTGCACTCCAAAAGAGTCGACTGGAGGTAGTCGACCATAGTTTGTATGGAGTCTGTTAGGTTGTTTTTCCGTTGATATAAGTTGGCATTAGTGGCACTAAATCTGGAAAGCTCAGTTTGTGGAATCAGGATTGTTTTTGAGCAGTTTGAGCATAATGTTATATATTATGTTGCAACATTATATACAACATACGGGATCTGGAGTATGGTTCGTATGAAGATATGCTGTGTTGATTTGCAGATCTGTCTTACTAATTCAGATCTGATTTGCAGCCTAGAATCTCGGGAATTGATGAAATTGATTGTTGAAATATCCGCATGAGATTTGCGTAGATCATTTTACCCGAAATGGTTAAATGGTTAAATGGTTCCTTGATCTATGGGATTTCTTACCCGAAGTGATCCTAGATATTTTGGCGGAATATCTGCAAGAGAGATTATTGGAAAGCCTTCTTAAAATAGTTGCTAGATTGATGGAGGCGTGTTTGCAAAGAGAAAGTGAATATAGCGTAGATAGGTTGGTTGAATCTGTTAGAAATATGGTTGACCCGCAATTGTTGGTTGAAAGAATTGTTGAAGACGTATTTGGATGTTGCAATCTCTCGGAGCAATTATAGAATCAGTTAAAGAGATTCTTGCCCGCAATATTTTATTCATCGGATCCTTGGAGATATGCGGAACCACTTGTCCGAAGTAGTTCCGAAAATTGTGGGCTGCCGATCCGCATCAGATATGATTGAACGACCTTCCCTATTGGCCTGCAGATTGAGGAGGAGCAGGTATATCAGGACGTGCGATTTTGCGGCTCGGGCACGGCTTTTGCAAAAGACGATCAAAGAACTCCGGGAGGGAGGCCGACGGCTACCAGAGGTGGGGATCAAGGGAGTTGATTCTAGTCAGTTGTGCAATGGGATCTTGCGGTTTTCTACATCCAGTGACGGATGTCGACGGCTACGCACGTAGAGATCAAGAGAGTTGATCTAGTCGGTTGTGCAAGGGGAGCTTGCATAGATTACTTCACGAGGTTGATTGCGATCACCCCTCGTGGTTTGTATTGAGGGGGAGTATGCTTCTTCTAGTATAGACCTGATATCAATGATTGTATTCATTGATATTTATAGTGAAGTAATCTGATTTTTTGGACGTGGCCCCGCAGATGTAGGTGTGCGCACCGAACTGCGTTACCAAGTTTTGGTTGTCGTGTTTTATCATTGTGTTTATTTGATTACACATACGTACTGAATCTCACTTGGTATCAGAGCAGGTCGTCCGTATTACTTTGTTATCAAAGAGGGTGTAATCTTAGATTTCAGTACTTGAATCATGACTATACGAGAAGGTGCCTCCTTCGTTCGTCCTCCATTGCTCATTGGTACAAACTACACTTACTGGAAGTCTCGGATGAATGCATTCATTAAGCCCCTTGATGAGAGGCATGGATCGCTGTCATTAAAGGATGGACACCGCCGATCGAAATTGACGAAGATGGCAAGAGCACCTCAAGCCGGCAAGAGACTGGAGTCGGATTGAAGAACATGCGGTCCTGTGCAATTCTAAATCAATTAATGCTATTTTTTCCGCTGTTGCCGAAGAGCAATTCAAGTTAACCTCTACGTGTTAGTATGCAAAGGAAGCGTGTGATATACTGCAGAATATTCATGAAGGAACCAGTACGGTAAGAGCATCTAAACTTCAAATGATCGCATCTCAATTTGAAAATCTCAGGATGAATGATGATGAGACTGTAGCTGAGTTTAATGGGAGACTGCATGATATAACTACTGAGGCATTTCAATTGGGGAAGAAGTACTCTCAAAAGAAGTTGGTTGAAAAAACTTTGAGATCCCTACCCGACAAGTTCTCTGTGAAGATTGCGGCTATTGAAGAAGTGAGGAACACATCTGCAATGAGAATGGATGAACTCATGGGATCACTTCAGACCTATGAAATGAATTTGAAGCAAAACAAAAGGGACAAATGGATGGCATCAAATGTAGAAGCTTGTAAAGCACCTAAATCTGATTATGAGTCAGAACTTGATGACGACATCGCATCGCTGACCAAGAATTTCAGTAGAATGATGAGAAAGATCAGCAACAAAGGTCAGAACTTCAGATCTGTCAACAAGATGGCACAGCCAAAACTTCCCACTGCTGAAAAGACCACCAGCCGTCCTACTCAAAGGTATGAGTCAAAGAACAAAGGCAAAGGGATACAGTGCAGAGAATGTGAGGGTGTTGGTCACATACAAGCCGAATGTGCCAATACCCTCAAGAAGCAGAAAGGGAAATCATTAGCTAGTACCTGAAGCGATGAGGTTTCAGAAGGAAGTGCTGGAAATAAGGACATCACCAGCAACTATGTGGCTTTTACGGCTATTCTTGATGATCAATCCGAATGTGACACCCCTAGCTGTGTTAAAATTAATGTTGCGACATCTAGTACAACATTGGAAGACAAAATTGCAAATGTCAAAAAGAATGTTACAACATTTAGTACAACATCTGACAATGACAATGATTCTGAGATTGATAGCGATGAGGAAGTTAGTGACGATGATATCCGAAAAGCATACCAGATGATGTTTGAGAAGTGGATGCAACTCTGCAATATCAACAAAGTCCTGGAGAAGGAGAATGAAAGACTGAAGAAAGAGAAGGATGAGGTCAAAATCAAATGTCTGAAAGTTGAGCAAAACTGTAGAAAATTAGAAAGCAACTTCAGAAATGCTCTTCTCAGGGCAGAGAAAGCTAAATGCACATTGGATAAGTGGAATTCTGGAAAAGCAAAGCTGGATGATATCTTGAACATGGGTAAGACTTCAGGAGATCGCACCAGAGTGGGATACAATAGAGGAGCTTTCTATAATATGGCCGCTGAAAGAAGTCAAGTTACAAAAGAACTTGAAAGATTGGGTCAGCACAAGGGCCATGATCAGAAGAAGCAAATCAGAGGGATAAAAGGTGGTCGTTCTGTGTGCAGTTACTGCAAGTTCATAGGTCATACTGAGATAAACTGCTTCAGTCGCATGCGACGTTAGTCAGAATGAAGAAATGTTACACCCTGATATGAAGATGAAGAAGCAATGGGTCAGGAAGTCCGAATTATACAGTCTGAACACTACAGTTTCAGAGAAATCACCTCATGCTATGACTAATGTTGCAACATTAGATACAACACAAAACGATGTTGTTGCAGATGTTATGACACCAGACTCGACATATCCTCTCAACAATCTATGTGAGCAACATGCGCCAAATTCTTATGAATCTTCCTCCAAAATTATCAGAGTGTTATCTCGCCGCTCTGCTCACTGCTCTTCCTCTGCCGGTGCCATTGGATCTTCGCATATACCCTCTCCAGCACGGCAATCCATCGATGTTCCATCTTTCGCGGCCTCTTCACCTATACCGGCTGACTTCCCCAAAGATCGACCACTTCTTAACTGGTTCCACCGCATCCACGTCTCCAAATTTTAACATGCAGACCACCGAAGCTTCTCTGTCAACACCGCCGATGTTTTCAACTCTCCAACTACTTTTTAGCATCTCAGAGCTTGACTACTATTCTGGATTTCATTCCATCTTTCTTGCATCCCTATCATTGTGAGGTATATTTTTCTTCCTCTTATTCCGTTGTGCCTGAGGATTTATTTGCTACTGAGAGAGACAGTGGAACCTTTTGAAGTGTCTCGGTTGTTGTCTTTGGATTAACTATTGGAGATATGGACGTGTATTATTGGAGGTTAGCTGAAAAGTATTAAAGTCATCGATGAGGTCACACTTTTTCCGTCGACCACTGAAAGTATTGGGAATGTTCGCCTGGTGTTGCTCCCAAGTTGCAACAAATGCTCATGTTGCATCTGGTGTTGCACACGATGTTGCAACATTGGCACATGTTGAACCTGATGTCATGGACCATGTTGTGACACATGACACAACATGCACATCTTCTGCACATGGTGACTATACAGCTTCACATGCTCCTGATTTGACCATGCCAGATCTGTAAGTTCCTCATTCTTGTCGCCGTCATCATAGTTCTGCCAAGTGACATGGTGCTCCGTCTATTTTTCTAACTCCCTCATTTTCAATGTCGACTTCTAAGAAGTTTCTTGGAGACCCGCAATCCAGGTGTCCATTTGAATCCTTCTCATTCATGTCTTGTCTGAGGTGATCTCTGCTCGGATTATTACTAGTAAGGGGAGAGTGTGCTTTGGCTTATGGTGGCTCAAAGAGGGAGAAATGTGCTTGGTTGGTGCTCGTGCTTTGGGTTGTGCCACATAATGCCAAAGGGTAAGATTGTTAGGTTATTTTTCTGTTGATATAAGTTGGTATTAGTGGCACTAAATCTGGAGAGCTCAGTTTGTGGAATCAGGATTGTTTTTGAGCAGTTTGGGCATAATGTTGTATATTATGTTTCAACATTATGTACAACATGCGGGATCTGGAGTATGGTTCGTATGAAGATATGTTGTGTTGATTTGCAGATCTGTCTTACTAATTCAGATCTGATTTGCAGCCTAGAATCTCGGGAATTGATGAAATTGATTGTTGAAATATCTGCATGAGATTTGCGTAAATCATTTTACGCGAAATGGTTAAATGGTTCCTTGATCTATGGGATTTCTTACCCGAAGTGATCCTAGATATTTTGACGGAATATCTGCATGAGAGATTATTGGAAGCCTTCCTAAAATAGTTGCTAGATTGATGGAGGCTGGTTTGCAAAGAGAAAGAGAATATCGCATAGATATGTTGGTTGAATCTGTTAGAGATATGGTTGACCCACAATTGTTGGTTGAAAGAATTGTTGAAGACATATTTGGATGTTGCAATCTCTGGAGCAATTATAGAATCAGTTAGAGAGATTCTTGCCCGCAATATTTTATTCATCGGATCCTTAGAGATACGCGAAACCACTTGCCCGAAGTAGTTCTGAAAATTGTGGGGCTGCCGATCCGCATCTGATATGATTAAACGACCTTCCCTATTGGCCCGCGAATTGAGGGGGAGCGGGGTATATCAGGACGTGCGGTTTTGCGGCTAAGGACGGCTTTTGCAAAAGACGATCAAAGAACTCCGGGAGGGAGGCCGACGGCTACCAGAGGTGGGAATCAAGGGAGTTGATTCTAGTCGATTGTGCAAGGGGGTCTTGCAGTTTTCTACGTCCGAGGACGGATGCCGACGGCCACGCACGTAGGGAGCAAGGGAGTTTATCTAGTCGGTTGTGCAAGGGGAGCTTGCATAGATTACTTCACGGGGTTGATTGCGATCACCCCTCGTGGTTTGTATTGAAGGGGAGTATGCTTCTTCTAGTATAGATCTGATATTAGTGATTGTATTCATCGATATTTATAGTGAAGTAATCTGATTTTCTAGGCATAGCCCCCGCAGATGTAGGTGTGCGCAACGAACTGCGTTACCAAGTTTTGGTTGTCGTGTTTTATCATTGTGTTTATTTGAGTACACATACGTACTGAATCTCAGAGTCAACAACCAGATAAACGGCGGTCGACTACTTTGACTTGACAAAATTAAACACGGTTCCAGATTTTACGGGATTTTGTTTTTCAGCCGTTGCAAGGGTATTTTGGTGAACAGATTTGAACGGTTAGTTGGGTTATAAATAGCTGAAGATGGCTGGAGTTATTGCTAACAGTAATGATCAAATTTTCTCAAGTTTTATAAGCATCCAAGTGATTTACTCCACATCTCTTTAGCCAAAAACTATTTTTCTTCATTCAAGCTTTTAAGAAGTTTTTATTTAATTAATTCTTGAACTCTATCTCTCTCTCAAGATCTCAGCTTGATTACTTCATAGATTGTTTTAAAGGTTTTTCTCTTTGATTCTTTGTGATTTAACTTCCATTCTTTCAAAGATCAAAGAAGAGATTTTCTCCTAACCACACAACACTTTTAAGCTCAAAGACTATTGGCTACAGAAGATTGGTAGTACCACCAACATCAAAAGAGGTTTATAAATCCACTAAATGAGTGGTGATAAGTGCTCAAGTGCTTGCATTTCACTTGTTGTAATAGTGTTGTAAGAAGCTTATTTGAGGTCCTCTTTGGAGAAGATGTATTGTGTTATACTTTAGAAATTCCGAACAAGAGAAGCTAGGTGCTTATAGTTGAAAGCCCTCTAATTTGAGGCATTTGCTCTCTTGATTAAGAGCTTGGTTATTGGAAAATCCCAACATGGAGGTTGGTGACTGGAGAAGCCCAGTGTGGGTGAACCATGACAAAATTTCATGTGTTTGTGGTTGATTTTGTCTCTCCATCTCATTACTTGCAATCTATTGCGTTTTAACTTCCAATGTATTACTCTAATTATTTCTTGTAAATTTTTTTTGGGTTGATTAAGTACTTAAAGAGTAACTTCCTTAAGAGACTTAAGCTATATTTAAAGGGATTAATTTTTAATTGTGCTATAATTTTTAAAACACTAATCACCCCCTCTATAGTGTTTACCTTACTATCTTCAAGATCCCCAACACAAAACACCATATCACCAATTTCAACAAACATAGCCTTTTAACAACCATCCTACTTTAGTAATGTATTATTATTCCAAGTTATTATTGGTATGTGCTTCATCTAGCCACTGGGTTATTGTTTCTTAATTAACTTGCTACTGCCTCCGGCTTGAAATAAAACTGTTTGCTCAATGCATAGTTTGTAAAGTGTATATTTTTAAGGGACTTTTAGATTTCATTTCATTTTTAGATTCCATAATTATCTAAAGTCGTCATTTTTCAAGCTTAGTCCTATTAACCGTAATCTTTTCAACTTCAAAATTCATGCTTTGTAGTATTCATATTGGACTTCTATGTGTGTTTTGCGGGAACTGTGCACATTCATTACTATTAGACCACATCATTAGGCACACTAGAGCATACTTAGAAATGACATATAGCACCTTACTGCATCGTTACTTTAAATAGAAAAACCTCATATGTCGAACATAACTGTGAAAACAAAAATAGCATAATGATTTTGAGGCATGCATTCGTATATGTTACTCTTTGATGTAAATTGAACTTAATGACAATGAAACGATGACTATGAAAAACACTGAAATATTCCATGACATGTGTCATGTCGCCAATAAGCCCGCGGCAACATTTGGTTCATCTCATCGAACAAGATTTTGGCAGAAATAATGTAGGAGAACTATTTGGTGCTAAACAGGAAATTAAGTTGGATGCTTACACTAAGAGATACTTGACGCTACATTTACAGTCTTTAGTTGTCAAATTATTGTTAACTTGTACTACGTACTGTATAGACAGTATATAAGTGTAGTTATTCTAGGGAGGGGAACAACAAACAGACCAGACGATAATGGACTGCAAAAAAGGAGTTCCTCTAAGAACAAATACATCAAATATTGTACTGTAAGGTCACCTTAGCACGCACACATACCCACAGAAAGCTGGCACCCTGATGGTTTTCTGATGTATCATCGAATTCATCGCCTTAATCAGTTCATCAAACCTGTATTGTTGTTTATTGCTTGCATGCAGAACCAAGGGGAATGGAAAAGATTTGGTATATTACCAAAAGAATGTTCATAATCTTGACCCAAATAAAAAATATAGACATTTCACTTTTTCATTTGACAAATAGATGCTCCTAAATTATAGTGTCGATGTTTGTCGAACTTTTACACTGCGGTGTACATTCCTAAGGTGCTACATATAATGCTCCTACTTATGCCTGCTAGCTTGAATCAATCAGTGCTGACTAATAATCCCTTCATGCTATGTTCTACTTTACAAAATTCATTTTGCTATACGCTATGCACTTACCATCCTATCATATCAAATGAAGTAACTTTCCTCTCCAATATAAGGGGGTTTGCTCCAAATGAATAATAATAATAAGGGAGTTGCTACGTGCACATACTGAATTACTCTGTGGACGACCAGGGTTCGACATATTTACAAATTTTCAATTCAAAATTTCTCACCCGCGCATGACAAATATCGATCCCCAAATTGCCCCCGTTGTGCACGGTGAGCAAAACATGGCACCGCTGATGCGACCTCACGCCAACCATCGTCATCATCATCGCAATGGATGGTGATCGAGTCGAAGATCTCATCGACAGTGGCGATGTAGAAGGCGCGATCTCTTCTCGAATCTGTAAACGCTAATCTTGAAACCGTAGGTTTCTCATCGTCATCATCCTCCGACGGTCTCCGCCTCGCCACCGCACTGGGAGAGCTTGCCACCGACAGCTCTGCCCCCTCCGCCGTCATCGTCATCGTCCTCCGACGGTCTCCGCCTCGCCACCGCCCTCGGCAAGCTTGACACCGTCAGCTTCGCCCTCATACACCCCTCCGCCCCTCCAACAAACCTCCAGCCGACCATCGTCACCACCCCCTCCGCCCCTTCCGGCCCCTTCCGGTCGACTATCGTCATCGTCGTCTCCACCAGTCGCCATCCGCCTCCTCCTCCACCAACAACCCCTCCCGCTCCCCCTCTTCCTCCCTCTCCCCCTCTTTCCCACCGCAAGAGAGCCGTTGTGTGCGAGGGTAAACGTGGAGTAATTTTTTAATGACAAACTTAAGAATAAATGGTTGTGCAGGCAAGCAATTCGGTATGTGCGTGTAGCAACTCCCTAATAATAATCTAAAACGCATGGCCCTCGCTATGATCACTGAAGCTAGCATATATGGGTCGTAAATTTCATCATATTGTCCACTCAAGATTCACGAAACCACTGTTGAATCGGATTACAGCAAGTTTATTCAATGATTATAGGCATATTAAAGGTAATTAGCTCATTGCAATCTACACAACCATTTCCAATCAAATATCAAGCTTGAACGCACATGCTCGCTTTCATCAGAGTACACTGGAGCCTTATCATACAAATCCACCAAAATCAAGACTTAAAAGCAAGTAAACGAAGCTAGAAAACTTCAACACATGCGTAGAAATTGAAAAATGAAAAAAAAAAGATCCCTAAATCCCCGGAAAGACCAACGGGTCAAAATCCAAAGTTGAAGCATACCCATTTCTCAAGAATCCAACTTGAAAAGAACAACGAACAAAGAAGAGCACCAATCAATAAAAACTTACACTTTTTTCTACATGACCCATGAACAGCAAGATCTAAAACCACCACATCACACACAGAAACTAATAGGAACAAACATAAGCTATAGATCTAGTAGAAGTAGAAGATATGATAAATACCTTTAGCAGCAAGATTGCTCCTTTATCTTGAGCGAGGAGAGCAGAGATCAGAGATCAGATCACAGGGTTCTAAAATAAAAAAGAGCGGAGCTCACTCATTTTTCCTGGTTTGGGTCATGAAAATTTTGTTGGCTCTTTTTCTGTTTTGGTTATAAGCTCAAATTTTTACTATTTCTTTATATCAGGTTCTGAATTTAGGGTGATTATTTAATTGCCCACCTTTTGCTACAGTGCATCAGCTTATTTTAGTAGAGGTTTTAATGGATTAACCAAGATTTTCTTACTATAAGAGCACTCTTAATGGAGGGTTGAACCATTCAGCCCTACAGGATAGAATCTGTGCCAAGTCAGGTTCAGTACATGAACTCTCTTAATGAATGGCTTAATCAGGACTGAATCAGGGGCTGAATGAAAAGGATCAGACATCTAATTCACAAAGAATCGTACATTTAGAATAAAGTGAAAAAAGGACCAATGTCGAGTCAGCGGCTGAATGCAGTGCTTAACATGAGCATAATATATTAAGCCACTTTTCAGCCATCTCTATCCACTTTTTTTGCAAATACACCCTCCACGCATGATTAAGCTCCTTGTTTAGCCCCCATTCAGCCCTCTATTAGAAGTGCTCTTAGGTACACGGTGTTATCATGTAGCGGATCTTTGTGGTTTATGTGATTAAAAATTTAGAAAAAACGGATAAACTCATCGTCCAAGTTTTTAGATATGAATTTGTGTTCAAAGGACCATCATTTTCCACTGGGCAGAGTTTCAACTTGGTTTGAAGAATAATCATCAGAATAATGATCGAGTTTGATATACGGAGTAAATAAAAATTAGTGTACTTTTTGCAATCAAATTCGTTTCAAAATATGTTGTGATTTTTGAAAGTTCTATATAATAATATATGAAAATAAACTCACATCTTGTTAGCGTAGATGTTAAAGCTAGGTGTTGAATTAAACGACGGTAGGTGGGAAAAAATAATAAAATAAAATCACCTATTAATAAAATCAATTATTGTAAGAACCAAGCGTGATAGCGGCAAGAATCAGATATAAGTAGCTTTAAGGTTTCCGCCATGCGGGCCCCATGATTCGGGATATAAATTGCATTTTTCCCCCCTAACTACCCCCATTTTGTGCTAAGAGTTATACTTAATGTTGCTCTTTTTGGGTATATTTTCACTTTATTGTTATGAATAGGCCCATTGGGCCAATTGGGTATCCAACCCACTATTTAAAGATATAAATACATGGGTAGGGGGCTCTTAACCCCTTACACCTATTTCTCCCTAAATTCCATTCACAACACGTTATCAGCACGATCACGCTCGTTGGAGGAGACGGCGGCTCGCGGGAAAGGAGATCCACAAATCGCTCAGAAAAAGAAGATCGTAATCTTCTCAACGGGGAGCGAAAAGGGCATCCTTCACCAACCGTCGCCTAGATTCCTCGTCGAATCTAGAAGGTAAAAATCCAAACTTTTAGATCTAAACCTGCTTTTCTCATTAGATCTGCATGTTTTAGGATCAAAAAGTTGATAAACTCGGTAAAATTCAACATTTTTAATAAGATCTGCATGTTTAAAACAATAAAAACTTGTTTTTTTAGCGATCAAAATTGTTGAAAAACCCGATTTTTACCTCCCCGCCTTTGATCCAAATTTCCGTACGCCCATAGGGCGAAACGGCGGCGCGCCCTTCGCGCCGCCGGCGGAATCAATCGCCGCGGCCTAAGGCCGCGGCCAGCAGCCGCGGCCTGAGGCCGCGGCCAGCAGCCGCGGCCTAAGGCCGCGGACTGCAGCCGCGGCCCCAGGCCGCGGCCCTGCGCCGCGGCCTCAGGCCGCGGCCCGTCGCCGCGACGGCGGCCGCACCCTACGCGGCCAGCCGTCGCGGCGACACGCCGCGGGCCCCCCCTAGGGTTTCCTGAAACCCTAACCCTAACGGGTTATTTTTCGGGGGAGGCCCAATATTAACCCTAATGGGTTGTTTTCATGGCCCAAAAGGCCAGAAAATTAGCCCATTCACACAAATTATTTTATTTATTTTTTTTGGCCCTAAAAAGCCCAAAATATGTAAAAGAAAATTTGAAAGGGTTTAAAGCGGTAAAATAAAACAATAAAATATGGATCAAAAAGGCAAAAGTTTTCAAAAAAAAAATTTTCTTGCACGTCGCACACAATTTTAAAATTATTTTAAATGCTTGTGTCTCGATTATCTGCGTGGTTGTATGTTGCAAAAATATTATCTGCGTGGATGTGCAAATATTAGGCTATGTTTTTAGGGATCAGCCAGGTTTCCGACACCGTTTTAAATTCCCGCAATTTTTCTTTTCTTTTGAGAGAAACTTTGTATGTGAGGATGAAAATGTAAAAAGAAGACCGAAGGACACCAAAAAGAAGCTGAAGGCGTTTCGCTCAATGAAGATAGGGGCTTCTCTCTGAAGTTCCCGAGTTGTAATTTATTTTCATGCCTTTTATTTTGATGTAACCTCGGACTGGACTTTTTATTTATGTTTCGGTGTCGGCTAGCTGATCCCCATAGCCTAAGGTCATTATTTCTGTTTTTCATTGTTTTTGCATTAAACTGCGTGGTTGATTAATTAGCTTTAATACCATGTTTTAATGTCGCAATGAAAACCATCAAACAGCATGCGTGATTGTTAATTTTTAGTAATTAATTATTCACATTACCTGAAAAAGCATGTATGTTAAAACCACAGTAATTTAAATTCATGAAAATGACTACATTACATGCGTGGATGTCTGTCTTATTTTCAGTCTTAATGATACATGCTATTTTGTTTCTGTACATGCTAGATCATAAAATGGCCAGACTCGCAAATGTAGACTTCTCAGTCCTGAAGGCTGATGGGTCAAACTACCTGAGTTGGCAGTTGGACCTGAAGTTCCATCTGCGCTCTCATGGTTTCAGTCTCACACAGACTGAAAAGGCAACAACTAGTACTGCCCCAGCTAACAAGGAGGCTTCAGTGGAAGCACCTCATACAGAGGAAGTTTCCGATATATTAAAGGCGAAAGCCATTATATATATCAGGAAACACTTAGACTCGACCTTAAAGGACGAGTACCTCACTGTAGAGGACCCTTACGAGCTGTGGGATGCACTCGAGGAGAGGTACCGACATCAGAGGGATGTCATACTCCCCCGTGCACAGTACGAGTGGACTCACCTCCGCATACAGGATTTCAAATCCGTAGCGGAGTACAACTCAGCTCTCTTCCGCATCACCTCACGCCTGAAGTTGTGTGGTGAACCAGTGACGGAGAAAATGTTGCTGGAAAAGACGTTTACGTCTTTCCATGAAAAGGACATGATCCTTATGCAACAATATCGAGAGAGGAAGTTCACAAAGTACTCTGACCTTCTTTCATGCCTACTTATGGCTGAACAGAACAGAGACCTGTTGGTTGCCACCCACAACCTGCGCCCTCCTGGCTCCGCTCCATTGCCACCTCCTGCAGAGGCCCACTTCCAGTCTTCCCAGAAGAAGAAGACGGACAAAAAGGCAAAATTCCAGAAATGGAAAGAACAGAAGCAGCGGAAGAAGGCCACCCACCCAGCTCCTCCCCAGAACCAGAAGTTCGTGGACAAGAAGCAGAAGAGGATTCCCAACAAAGGAGGCACTCCCAAGAAAGACTGGGAGGACAAATGCTCAAAATGCGGGATGACGGGCCACTGGTCCAGAATCTGCCGCACAGCAAAACACCTCCAGGACCTCTACCAGGCAAGCCTCAAGCCTCGAGCTGAGACAAACCTGATGGAGAGCGCAGCGTTGGCAGAGACCTCATGGACTCCCGAAGATTTCATGGGAGATGATACTCTCTAGATCTGGACCACTTTTATGCAATTAGCAATGTATCTTAAATTTTTATGCATCGTATCTAGTTCTTTTTTCCATGTCAAACAATATCTTTTTAGCATTTATTTATGAAAGTGAATCTTTTATCTATATTTATTGCTTGAATGTCTTTCCCCAATTTTTTAGATATGGAACTTATCTGCCTAGTGGACAGTGCATCGACGCACTCGATCCTTCAAAACATAGACTATTTCACGAGCGTATGTAGTTATTCTGGCCCACTGAGAACAATCTCAGGGCCAGCAAATATAATCGAAGGATCAGGGGAAGCAATTATATTGCTCCCCGGCAACACACAAATAACACTTAAAAATGCGTTATACTCCCCAAAATCCATCCGAAACCTCCTAAGTTTTAAAGACATCCGTTTAAACGGATATCACTTAGAGACGGTCGAGGAGGATAAAAGGGAATACTTGCTTGTAACGGCTCTTACAAATGGTTCAAAAACCATTGTGGAACGTTTCAAGGGACTCCCCTCGGGACTCTACCAAACAAGTATACAAACTCCAGAAACATCCATGGTGGAGCACCTGCAGTGCCCCCAAACACCAGAATTCCAACTCTGGCACAGTCGACTGGGACACCCTGATTCGGTTATGATGTACCGCATCATAAAGAACTCCAGGGGCATTGACCTGAAGAACCTGAAGATTCTTCAAAAAGGCAAATTCCCATGTCCACCCTGTTACAAGGGTAAACTGATCACGAGACCCTCTCCACTGAAAGTGGATGTGGAGTCTCCCAGCTTTCTGGAAAGAATCCACGGAGACATTTGTGGGCCGATTCACCCATCAAGTGGTCCGTTCAGGTACTTTATGGTCCTGATAGACGCATCAACTAAGTGGTCACATGTGTGCCTACTGTCCACCCGTAACCTAGCACTATCTAAGCTTTTAGCTCAGATAATAAAGTTACGGGCCCACTTCCCCGACCACCAGATAAAGAAACTTCGTCTGGACAATGCGGGGGAGTTTACGTCACAAGTCTTTCTAGACTATTGCCAAGCTCAGGGAATTGAAGTCGAACATCCTGTAGCGCATGTTCACACCCAAAATGGGTTAGCAGAATCTCTAATTAAGAGACTGCAATGGATCGCTCGTCCATTATTACTTCAATCCCAGATGCCAGTGAATGCGTGGGGTCATGCAATTTTGCATGCTGCATCTTTAATAAAATTAAGACCCTCTGGAGGTCAGTCATCTTCTCCAATGCAACTAGCACTTGGAGCCCCACCAATTGTCTCACATTTGAGAATATTTGGTTGTGCAGTATACGTCCCCATAGCACCACCACAAAGGACAAAGATGGGTCCACAACGTCGCCTAGGCATTTATGTTGGGTTTGACACCCCCTCCATAATTAGATTCCTAGAACCCCTTACGGGGGACGTCTTTAAGGCACGTCTAGAAGACTGTGAATTCGATGAAACATCGTTCCCAAGACTAGGCTCACAGACAAAGAAGCCCGAAGCTTCAGAAAGTATCACTTGGGATACAAAAACTTTATGTCACTTTGATCCGCCAACAAGCCAGTGTGAGGAGGAGGTCCTGAAGATTCTCCACATCCAAAACACTGTCCATCTCTTGCCGGACAAATTTACTGACAACCAGAAGATTGTCAAATCACACGTCCCTGCTGCTAACACTCCAGCTAGGATTGACATACCGCAAGATGGATGCAATCCGCCTGCAGCAGAAATGGTTGGACCTCTCAAAAAGAGAGGACGACCACCGGGATCCAAGGACCAAGTCCCTCGAAAGAGCAGGACCCTTGGCAATGGTAAACAAATACCACCACAGGATGCTAATTTAAGCCCTGCTACCCCATCTCTCCCAAACTCTCATGAAGAGGAAAAACCGGGAGAAAATGAAGTATCGATACACTATGTATGAACTGGGGAGTATTGGGACAGAAAAAGCACAACAATAGATGACACATTTGCGTGTAATATTGCCATCAACGTCGCGTACTGCGACGATGATATTGAACCACGCTCTCTGACAGAATGTCAAAGCAGAGATGATTGGCCAAAGTGGAAAGCGGCAATAGGAGTGGAGTTGGATTCACTCACCAAACGCAAGGTCTTCGGACCAATAGTCCAGACACCAAAAGGTGTAAAACCTGTGGGATATAAATGGGTATTTGTTAGAAAACGAAATGAACAGAATGAGATCGTACGCTACAAAGCAAGGCTTGTAGCGCAGGGTTTTACCCAACGTCCTGGGGTGGATTTTGAAGCCACATACTCCCCAGTCATGGACGCGATCACCTTCCGATTCCTCATTGGCATAACAGCACAAGAGGGTTTAGATATGCAACTCATGGACGTGGTTACTGCATACCTATATGGCAACCTAGACCGAGACATCTATATGAGATTGCCTGACGGTTATTCTTTGCCTGCAGCACTAAAAGAGAGAGACCGTGACATCTACTCAGTGAAACTGCAAAGATCATTATATGGTCTAAAACAATCTGGAAGGATGTGGTATAACAGACTGAGCGATTTCCTTGTACAGCAAGGATTTAAAAACGACCCAGTCTGTCCTTGCATCTTTATAAGAGCAAAGGCAACAGGATTTGTAATAATAGCCGTCTATGTAGACGACTTAAACCTCATCGGATCTCCTGAAGAGATCGCAAAGATTTCTAGAAGCCTGACAGAAACTTTCGAGATGAAAGACCTCGGAAAATCAAAATTCTGTTTAGGCCTTCAGATAGAGCATCTTAAAGATGGGATCCTGTTACACCAGTCAACTTACACATCGAACTTACTGAAAAAGTTTCAGATGGATAAGTGCCACCCCCTCAGCACTCCGATGGTCGTCAGATCATTGGATGTTCACAAAGACCCCTTCCGGCCGCTGGAAGAGGGGGAGGAAGTACTAGGTCCCGAAGTGCCTTATTTAAGTGCTATCGGTGCACTCCTTTACCTGGCTAACTGCACTCGCCCTGACATAGCGTTTGCAGTAAACTTACTAGCCAGATATAGTGCTGCACCTACACAGCGGCACTGGGCCGGAGTTAAGCATCTTCTGCGCTACCTCCAAGGGTCCATAGACTTAGGTCTATTCTACAGGAAAGGGGCATCAACTGGTTTAGTTGGTTATGCTGACGCAGGTTACAGGTCTGATCCTCATACAGAGAAGTCTCAGACCGGATACATGTTCACATATGGCGGTACTGCCATATCCTGGAGATCTGTGAAGCAGACCATGACGACCGTCTCATCCACCCACTCAGAGCTACTCGCGATCTTCGAAGCAAGCAAGGAATGCTTCTGGCTACGCTCAGTGATCCAGCACATACTCACCTCCACCGGCCTTACGACCGGCGTACTTGCACCCACTCCACTACATGAAGACAATGCAGCATGTATAGCCCAGCTACAGGACGGCTACATCAAAGGTGACAAGACGAAGCATATATCCCCCAAGTTCTTCTGGACGCACGACCTTCAGAAGCAAAAACAGATTGAGGTACAGAAGATCCAATCATGTAATAACTTGGCGGATTTGCTTACCAAATCCCTGCCTACTAGTATCTTTGAGAAACTTGTATATGGGATTGGGATGAGGAGAGTGAGTAAATGTAAACTGGGTCAGGATGAGAGAACTATGAACTCATAGATACATAGGAGACTGATGTATAGATTCATAGGAAATCTGCAAGCCTGAAGCTTGGTCAGATAAGGGGGAGTCAACTGCAGAGTTGTACTCTTTTCCCTTGGCTACAGGTTTTTTCCCACTGGGTTTTCCGTAGTCAAGGTTTTGACGAGGCAACCTCGTTGACTCTGGATCCTGAAGTATCCACCCCTTGACACATCCCCAAAACAGGGGAAGTTATGGGTTAACTGTTCTTTCTTTAACAAGACAGTTACCCTAACTCGGATCCTGAAGAATCCACCTCTTATTTCAATGTTGATTGGATAAGGGGAAGTGTTATGAATAGGCCCATTGGGCCAATTGGGTATCCAACCCACTATTGAAAGATATAAATACATGGGTAGGGGGCTCTTAACCCCTTACACCTATTTCTCCCTAAATTCCCTTCACAACATTTATGTCATTTTAAGGGCTTATTCTCATTCTTGGCACAAAATATGAATTTTATCATCTTTATTGGCTTCTTATTATTTTTCATATGCTCCTGCCATTATTTTGATAATATCGCCATTTTTTGGGATCTATTTGAGCATGTGAATAATTTATATGGAATATTGGGAGGTCAATATTGTGTTTATAATAGTCATTATATTAATTTCATAATCAAATGGACTAATTTCTCCGTCTCCTATTTTTCAGGTACTCCTGGGAGTCTTGGGGATTTTTCAGAATTTCCTAGGATTTTTCTGAGATTTCTATGTATTTTTAGCGATTTAATTGGAGGAGAAATGGGGTTGAAATACCCAGAAAATGAATTTAAAAGGGCGCTGCGTGGCGCAATCTCGTTGCGCCACGCAGCGCAAATCTGGCCGCAGCCGTCGAAATTAAAAAAAAGATTTTAAATTTTTTTTTGCGGGCCGGCCCGTTGGCCGGCCCGCTCTCCGCTAGGCCGCTCTCATATTAAAAAAACATTAAAAAATATATAAGAGCTGGGCCCGCTCGAATTTTCGAGCGGGCAAGGCCCGCCCAATTTTTTTTTTGTTGCAGCGGCGCGCGCGTTTTTTTTACGGGGCGGGCTTCTCCATGCGGGTCGGATCCGACCCGATCCGACCCGCAAGCCCATTTTCCCCCTAAATTCGGCCTGTGCGCAAGTTTTCACGGCTGCTTCGTTTTTTTTGGGTTTCTTGCTGTTTTTTGGGGTTTCTTCTTCCCCATTAGAGCTAGGGCTAGGTCTTGGAGGGGGAGGAGGCCATGGAAGCTTGAGAAAGCTTGGTGGAGCTTGGAGATGCTTGGAGGAAGGAAAATAGGAGGAGGGAAGTGCTCATTTGGGAGAACTCTTGGTGAAATCTCTCCTTTTTCCTATTGTATTTTGATACCTCTCTTTTGTATGAAACTTGAGACGAATTGTTAAATGATTCTCATCTTGTTTAATATGATTGGATAGTGTTATTATGCTTGGGTTGTGATTGATTGGGTTGGATGTTAATTCTTGCCCTAATTTCCCTCTTTGCCCAATTTTGAATGTTAATGTTGGATGATTATTAGGGCACAAATTTAATTGGTTAAGTCTCGAGAGGGCACAATTCGAGATGAATCCATGCTCCTAACTTGATTAGTGTCATGATAATAAATCCATCCCTATTGCAAAATTTCATGTTCATGAACGCTAAACTTTCCGATTGGGCTTCCTTAGCCGGATGACCGATTGTGTTATATGCTGTAATTAGAGCTTAATTAACGCCAAACTTAATGAACCCTCAACCCATGCTTTCTCTCCTAGCGATCCTACTCCACCTTTGGCTCTCTAACCCTACCCATTTAGGATAGATTTTTAGATTCTCCACACGTTTTCCTCCACTCATCCACTATTAATTAAGATTGTTGTAAAACACTTTATTTTTCGTTATCGATCAATTTTGTGAACGTAGAATGACTTGTCCCTGTGATCCGACCCGGTACTCACCGGTTATTTTTATATTGCATTGACACTCCTACGCTTGGGAGTGGAAGGCGTGCACTTGCGCGTTTTCCGAGTCAACCACCCCATAGCGTTAAAACAAGCGGGGTCCACCGTATAAGTGCGGATGCACGGAAAGCACAGCGCAGAACGCGTGGCACGTGAGTGACTCCGCTGGGGGTGGGCAAGTGTCACGTGTTGTCGTCAGCCTTAGACGGGAGTTGCTATGCGCACTGATCTAATTGATGTGATGATCACTTTCCACGCTACTAAACAAATTTAAATAATAATGCTTTTACTTTACACACGTCATATAAATTCTTTGCAGGACGAGTGCGAAGTCAGCGTCGGCAACGACGGCAACAGAAGAGGGCAAGGAAGAGGAACGAAGAGTGGAGAGGAAGAGGGTGATAAATATAGGGAATGAAGAAGTGGAGGGGTCATCGACATGTGAGGGAGGAATGCGGTCGAAAGGGCTGTGGGGATGCGACGATGAACGCGTTGACAGATTCAGGAATTAAATTCAGACATACAATTTTTTGGCCAAAAATAATTTTTATTTATTTTATTTATTGTAAAATTATAGCGAAAATGAAAATTTTACATTGACTCCAATGCTTCCTTTAATAAGATAGTTGTAACAACTTACAAATTACAATTGTACTCGACGATGTCTCAAGTTTTGAAAACGTTGTATAACAACTTCATTGTCGATACTATCAAAAATTGTAGGGTTTTATAGGTTCTTATGTCTATAAAATCGACGTCCAGCTTAAGTCGGTCGGACGAAGAAATTAAACATGCAGCGGAAAATCATCTTAAAATATTTTTAAGAAAGTCCTAAAGAAATAACCCTAGCCAGAATCTCTACTATCCCTGGGTTGGGTCCAACCAACCCCTAAAGATAGATCTATCTAACAACAATTATAAACGCATGTAAATAAACTACATACCTTTCACTTCGTTTCCATAGATCAGCAATAATTCTTTATCTCCGCAGCGATGCCACGCGCCGCTTCTCCCGATCCGAACCACGTCCTAAACCGAACCGCATCCCGAACTGAACCGCGTCTCGAGGCGAGCTGACAAAAGCTTTGATCGACCGTAAGGCTGTGGCCACTCACCCAATGGACTGACCAAAAGCTTAGATTAGTCGTAAGGCAGGAGGCCACTCTCCCAGCGGGCCGACCTGTTGGAGCAGCAGTAAGGCTGGGGGCCACTCCCCCAGCGGGCTGACCAAAAGCTTGGATCGGCTGTAAGTCTGTGGGCCACTCCCCCAACAGGCCGACCTGTTGGTAAGGCTGGGGGACTCTCCCCCAGCGGGCTGACCAAAAGCTCGGGTCGGTTGTAAGGCTGGGGGCCACTCCCCCAGCAGGCCAACCTGTTGGATATCCGTAAGGCTGGTGGCCACTCCCTCATCGAGCTAACCAAAAACTTGAATAAACCGTAAGGCTGAGGACCACTCCCCCAGCGGGCCGACCAAAAACTTGGATCAGCCGTAAAACTGGGGGACCACTCCCTAGTAGGCTGACCAAAAGCTTGGATCTGCCCTAAGGCTAAGTCAACACGCTCAGCAGGCTAACCAAAATCATGGATGGGCCATAAGGCTGGGACCACTCCCCTAGCGGGCTGACCAAAATCTTGGATCGGTCGTAAGGCTTGGGCCACTCCCCCAGCGAGCTGGTCAAAAACTCGGATCGACCGTAAGGCTGGGGGACACTCCCTTAGCGAGCTGGCCAAAAAGTTGGATCGACTGTAAGGCTGGGGGTCACTCCCCCAGTAGGCTGGCCAAAAACATGGATCGACCGTAAGGCTTAGGGCCACTCCCCTAGTAGGTCAACCTGTTGGATCAACCGTAAGGCTGGGAGACACTCCCCCAGCTAGCTGACCAAAAATTTGAATCAACCGTAAGGCTGGGGCCACTCCTCGAATGGGCAGACCAAAAACTTGGATCGGTCGTAAGGCTGGGGGCCACTCTCTCTATGGGCCGACCCATCGGATCGGCTGTAAGGCTGGGGGGCCACTCCCCCAGCGGGCTGACCCGATTGATCAGCCGTAAGGCTATGGGCCACTGCCCCAGCGGGCTGGCCAAAAGCTCGGATCGGCCATAAGGCTGGGGGCTGATCCCCCTACGGGTTGACCAAAAACTTGTATCTGTAGTGATCGTCTAACCATTGCAATACTAACAACACACACTAGAGGGGTGGTGAATAGTGTAATGGCAATAAAATTGTCCAATTAAAATTTAACTTGCAAATGCGGAATAATAAATGCAAGAGGAATTAAAAGGCACAATCAATCCAAACGCAAACACAAAGTTTTACCCTGGTTCCTCAAACTTGGGTACATCCAGCCACACCAATATTCACTATATTCCCACACAGAGAAGTGAATACAAATCTCACAAGGAGATACCCCACAAAGAGGATTTATACTCTACACAAGGACCCAACCAATCCTACACAAGGATCAAGACTCCCACACAGAGAATCACTAACTCCCACTCAGAGAATTAGGGTTAGCCCTACACTAGGACACTAGAACTCCCACAAAGAGAGTTAATTCCCACAAAGAGAATTCCCTAGTCTCACAAAGAGACAACCTCTCACAAAGAGAGAAACTCCCACAAAGAGAGTATCCTAATCCCACAAAGAGAAATAGGAAAACAAATTACACCATGTAAAGTAAATACTCTTAACTATGCCTTGATATGCTTACTCATGAATGAATGCAAGGCATGGAAGAGGATCTCCAAGTGTTGGAATATGCTTGATAGCACTTGGATGATTTCCCTTGAGCTGGACTTCAATGCATGAAAGAAGATAAATGCTCAATAGAGGGAAATGAGGGAGCTTGAGAGTGGCTTAAAGATCTCTTGAGATTTTCAATAGATCAAGAGTAATCAAGAATCAATCAAGTCGTTTAAGCAAAGGCAGCACACTCATATATATATATATGAATCCTATATCAAGCCCAAAAACCCAAAGAAACAGCCAAAAGAACAGATCTGCAACGGCTAGAAACTGGGTGAAAACAACAGGAACAGTCGACTGATGATCATAAGACAGTCGACTGATCAACGGCTAGAAAATATCCAACGGCTATAATATGAGCCAGGACAGTCAATTGACGAAGACAATATAGTCGACTGACAAACAGGACAGGCGCCTGTTAATCCTTCAGCAGATGACTGCTGCATGGGATGGATCGAAACAGAGAGTTGCACTCTTTCTCCAATTCTTCACACAGGCGACTGATGTTAATACTACAGTCGACTGTCAAATAGTCAGGCGACTGTATATTCTTCATCAGTCGACTACTGTAAAATATGGAGAGAATACGGAGAGATGCAGTGATTGCACTTACGCTAGACAGGCGACTGTTGGCCAAATCCCAGGCGACTGTAAGTATACAGACGACTGTAAACTGATCGACAGACGACTGTACGTAAAGCTCAAGTTTGAGTCATTTGAAATATTGACGTGAGCTGTACATATCAGGCGACTGTAGAAGGATCTACAGGCGACTGGAAATCACCCAGTCGACTGTGTTTCCCTCATCAGGCGACTGAAGAAAAGCCAGAGACTCCAGATGAGTCTTTGGACAGAGTGAACCTATTGGGTTGGATTCTATGATAATCCTAAGGTTTACTAAGATGGTTAAATGCATATGCATGAATGAGCAAACCATCTAGCAAGGCATTACAATAACCTAGACTCAAAAGAGAAAGAAAGCAATAAAGTAAATTACATGGATTACAATGCTTTCTTAAGAGTCTAAGTCTTCATTCTAGATGCCTTGATTGCTCTCCACCATCTCCAAGCTTTGGCACTCCTTGAGTCCAAACTTTGGCCCTTCTTCACATGATGTCCATCCTTACACCAAGTGATTAGTCTCCAAGAAAGATATCCTTGAAATAAACTGAGAGACTAAAACATAAGATTCATTAGAAACAACATAATGTTGTGATCATCATCAAAATAAGATTGGTATGAAACACCAATACTCAACAGTAGAGGAGGCCCAAAACCATCACAAGTCCCCACGTCGCCCACGCAAGGTCGGCCTTGGGGGCAGAATCCCCCCTAATCTCCTACGGCGGCCCTACCCAAGGCTCAGGACATCCTAGGATTCTACATGAAAGGCATCAAGCGACAAGACAACACACATTTTCTTACAAAGAAAATCTTATTCAAATCAAATTTTGTACAACCAAGGTTGAAGTGGATACAACCTATGGAGGAGGATCTGCTGGGGTCGAGACTTCAGAAGGCGCCTCCTCAGCTTGCTCGACTTCGTCCACACCCCTCATCACCTTGAGCTCGCTAGAATCAACCTCAGAGGTAGGAAACTTCCACATGATTTGCTCTTCACATCAAAGGAAGCCATCCTGAAACAAATTTGCAATCCGCGGGGCGATGACTTCATTGTATCTCTTCATGACTTCAATGATAATCCACTTGGGGTCGACCGCCTTCAACCTAGCGATCTGAGCTCAGAGCTTGACCTTCTCCTTCTTCCATATTTCCTTCCCCAGGGCCAGCTCCTCCTCGGTCGTCTTCTTCAAAGAAGACAAGACTCGAACCCTTTCTTCAGCCAATGACTGGGAGGCATCGATGACTAACCACACGCCCTTTTCCTTAGCCAATGCCCTCTCCAACCTCCCGACTGTTGGGATATTGAGACCCACCCCAGTGATGTTTTGATGATGTTTACAAATGATATAGGTACTAACACTTTACTTCAAAGGTGTATATGAAATAATTGATGACACATAGCCATGAAGAACTAATATAGGAAGTAGCTCAAAAAAGGAGACTTGGAAGCCACAATCGTAGAGTCAGTTTTAGAGTCAAAGCATGAAGGAAGTGAAGATTTGATCAAGGACTCAAAGTCAAGACTTGATGGCCCAAGACAAAAGAATGAGACTTAAAGCTTCAAAGAATATGTATTTTGTAAGTTAGTAGTATAATTTTGTTAAAGTCAATATCATGAAGCTACACACTCACAAAAATCTTTGAAAAATGTTTTTAAATTGTATTAAAATATTTTAAATTAGTATATAATTAATTATAAATATTTTCAAAGTACTTTTATGAAGAAAAACTCATGTATCAGAAAATAGTCGACTATCCATTTCTGATAGCCGACTATCCGAAGGCAGATTTTGCCTAGAACTTTCAGATTTCTGTAGTAGTCGACTATTACATGTGTAATGCCCTGTTTTGAACTATACGTGTATTCTACTGAACACATGTGGTATTTCTACCTACGGTGTAACGGCCGGTATTTTTTAGCCGTACTTTAGTTCGTGTGTATCGGTATTTTTCCTTCAGTCGTCTGGTTAACTTTTCGTCTGTACGTTTCGTGTTACGCGTGTGCGACCCTGTATTTCCGTTTTTACCGTGTCGTTGTTTATTAACCATCACGTTTAATTAAAAACTCTAATTTAATTATTTTGCTAATTATTTTGTCATATTTACTAATTACTATTATTGTTTTTCCTAATCACTTATGTTAAGTTTAATAATACCTTAAACATTTATTAAGCTTAAACATTCAATTTTAAATCTTGTCTTAGGGAGTAAGCCAATTCGTAGGCAGATTCATTTTCGCTTACACAGAGTCAACAAATCTCATTTAATTGCCCTAATCCCAAACCGGCAATCTTTATTTGAATGATAAGGGAAACGTGCTTGGTCAGATGCATTCTTCCCTCGTTTGTCAACAAACACCATTTAAAACTGTCTTAATCCCACACCTAATCGAATTTAATTTGTTCCTTGCGTTTTTCTCCTTAGGCAGTTTAGCTACGTCTCCTTCTCTGATAAAATTCCATCTGCAAAACCATCATGAAACCTGCAAACATTCATCTGCAAATCCTTCTTCAACTTTCAGCAAACAACCAAGAACAAATTCCACAAACCAAATCCTTCCCAACAATCCACCGTCCTCATACAACCAAAACCAACCGGCAATCAAAATCCTGAATCTGAAAACATCAAACACAAAACAAATCTGAAAATAGTTTCAGATTCAAACCCTTTCAATAAACTCCTCAAACCCAAACCAAAATTTCAGATTCAAGCCCAACAAAACAAATTCAGATCTGAAAACAAATTCAGCAGATCCCAAATCAAGAAACCCTCCTTCATCCTCAATCTTCATCTTCCTTTATCTTCTTCCTCTTCCTTCCTCTTCCTCCCTTCCTCCTACACCCACGCGCGCGCACCCAGCTGCTCACGCCGGCCACCTGCGCCGCCCGCCGGAGCCGCCTGGAGCCGGAGCCGCCGCCGGCCGGTGCTCCCTCCTCCCGTCGCTGTAAGTGAAACCCCTCCCTTTATTTGCGCGTAGCCCTCTTCTTGCGGCCTGCAAGATCTGAATCAAAAAAATAAAACAAAAAGAGAAACAGGGAGAACGAGAGAGACAGGGAAAGTAAGAGAGAAAGAGAGGGAGAGAGACTAAAGTATTGTATTTTTTTTCTTTTTAACCATGTTACCCCTTACCCCTTAGTCAAACATAGTAGGTAAACTAATAAATGTCATGTTAACATATGTAATTAGCTTAAGTTAAGTTATTGCTAGTTTTGTTATTAGCTTGGTAATGTTAATAATTATTTCAGAATATATTAACTTTGTAAATAATGTTAATGTAATAAAATTGAATAAAATAAGGCGTACCCAGTTTGTATAACCCAATATAACAGCCACCCTAGTTAGTGAACCCCGTAAAATTAGATGAACCTAACGACACCAAAATCACTAAAATCGGACTAGTGTACGATTTATAATGAATATTTTGATGTTAGGTAATCATTAGGCCATTTTCACGTAAAGTTGTATAACTAAAAATCTACACGTGCGATGACGCGTGAAACTACTTTCATCGTAATCTTGACTAAAAGTGTAATCCAACGACATATAATTCGATATACCTTTTCTTAGAACAATAACAAGAATAATGAACTTTCTGATCAAATTTCGTTAATTCCCAATTCAGTACTTTTACTCATTATAATAAATGTTATTATTTAATGACGCAGATACGTCGTGTCCTTTCCTACCGTTACTCGGACAACCCAAACTATCCCAGTCAGGCAAGCGTGCAGTTATTTTATGTTTTTGTGATATCTGATGTTGTACACTTAACTGCTACACAAACACACTTTTTAGAAATGCTAGACTTAAACTCGTGTGCGTATGTGTGGACCCCTTAATATTCAAAATGAACACACTTTGTGAATGGTAATGTTTCTGGACATATATGGTTAATTTTGGAACTGTTTTAGAACTGTTGATACTCATTGAATGTTAAATGCCGGTGGCTCTCGTTGTTACATGTCGTTGGCTCTCGTTGTTACATGCCGTTGGCTACCAGTTGCCGTTGGCTACCAGATGTTACATGTCGTTGGCTACCAGTTGCCGTTGGCTACCAGATGTTACTTGCCGTTGGCTATTAGTTGACTAATCTCGTCGGTCACATGTGACTATGTCACATGCGACTAGTCTGGACTCGTGTTTCAGTATATGACGGATTAGCATCCTGGCTTGTGTTCCAGGAAGTACACGTGGGTGGGGTTGGTTCCCGGGCACTAGCCGGTAGTAAACGAGTCGTCTTCGGGGGCACTTGAAGGTGTATTTATTTACTATTCGTCTAACGACGGGAATCTTAGTCACGGACTTGCACACACAGTTAAATAATTGAAAAAGAAAGTTAATTACAGACTGATGTTACATTGCTCAACTACCATGTTAAATTTTATAACTGAAATACCATGCTAATGTAACTTGTTGCTTTAACTACCATGCTAGTGTAACTTGTCATAATTATTTTAACTGCTCCAGTTTAATTAAATACATGCTAGTGTAAATTCCTTTAACTGCTGTAAAACTGCCATATATAACTTGTTATATATCTTGCCTTGGGTCATCTGACATCTACTTGCAGACCCTTGCTGACATACATTCATGTTGTTTGAATGTATGTCAGGTTACGAGACAGGTAACCAGGAGGACGAGCTGTTGGATCAGAGTGATCCAATTGACCAGGATTTTGCTGATCCTGAAGTCCACCCTACCGTGGACTAGTTGCTGAATTATCACCGCTGCAGCTATTTACTTTTCACCGCTGTTGTTTGTAGGGTGTGTACCCACTTTATCTGTATCGCTATCGTGTAGGCCATGCTTGGGGCCCTTTTATTATTGTGTACTTTATCTGGATGTTGGTTTTTAATATTTATGTTGTTCTGAGTTGCATGCAAGTTCCTGCGAAAGGTGTTTTCACAGACGCTTATTGGGTTCGAGCTTCACCGCTCCAACCTAAGCGGGCCCGCTCGTGTCCTCGCCCCAAGTATAATGGGAAGCGGGGCGGGACATGTTTTTGTGGTGGCCCATGCAGGTCATGCATTTAGCAAAACTACAGGACAATGGAAATACTAACAATGGCCAAAAACATCTAGATTTATCTCGTACACAATTTAATCGGGTTTCTTTTCTCGACATGGGCTGGTTAGGGACTTCCTATGCTACTATCGACTGTCATAAGAAGAAAGTAGTATTTGAAATTCCCGACCACCCGGTGTTCGAATTCATCAGTGGTAGTCGTTCATTAGAACCTATCAGATTTCGGGCTCAGCCGAACGAAGCGATCCTCGCATCTATACAAGTCGAACCGGAGAAGCCTGCAGTGGTTCGAGACTTCGAAGATGTATTTCCAGAAGATATTTCTGGATTGCCACCTGATCGAGCTTTGGAGTTCAGTATTGATCTGATGCCAAAAACTCAGCCAATCTCGTAGGCACCTTACCTTATGGCTCCGGCAGAACTCGAAGAGCTACGGAAGCAGTTGGACGATCTGTTGCAGAAAGGATTCATCCATCCAAGCGTGTCTCCCTGGGGTGCACCTGTACTGCTAGTCAAGAAGAAGGATGGATCGAGAAGGATGTGCATGGATTATCGGGAGCTGAACAATGTCACTGTGAAGAATAAGTACCCGTTACCTCGCATTGATGACATCTTCGATCAACTCGGTGGATCACGAGTTTTCTCGAAGTTGGACCTCAGGAGTGGATATCATCAGGTGAAGGTCAAGAATGAGGATGTCTACAAGACAGCTTTTCGGACCAAGTATGGACACTACGAGTTCGTTGTCATGCCATTCGGTGTGACCAACGCTCCTGCAGTTTTCATGAATCTCATGAATCTCATATTTTATGATTTTCTGGATAAATTCGTAGTGATATTCATTAATGACATATTGGTCTATTTGAAGAGCGAGGAAGAGCATGCCGAGCATCTGCGGATGGTTTTGGAGACACTTCGTCGTCATCAATTGTATGCTAAGTATAGCAAAAGCGAGTTCTGGTTGGACCGGATTGCATTTCTTGGACATGTGGTATCAGGCGAAGGTATCTCTGTTGACCCAGAGAAGGTTACATCAGTCAGGAATTGGCCTACTCCTCGGTCAGCATCGGACATTCGGAGTTTCCTAGGATTGGCGGGATACTACCGTCGATTCATTCAGGATTTCTCGAGGATAGTAGAGCCCATGACTCGACTGACGAGGAAGGACGTCAAGTATGTTTGGTCAGATACTTACGAGCAGGCATTTGGGACTTTGAAAGCAAAGCTGACATCTGCACCAGTTCTGGCTATTCCAGATAGGACTGGATGATTCGAGATCTTTTGTGATGCCTCGGGCAAAGGTCTTGGATGTGTTCTGCATCAGCACGGTCATGTAGTCGCGTATGCTTCTCGGCAGTTGAAGATTCACGAGAAGAATTACCCGACTCGCGACTTGGAGTTAGCTGCTGTTATCTTCGCTTTGGATATTTGGAGACATTTCTTACTGAGTGAGAAAGTGAAGATTTTCACTGATCACAAAAGTTTGAAATATATTTTCACCCAGAAGGAGTTGAATATGAGACATCGCAGGTGGTTAGAGCTGATGGCTGATTACGACATCGACCTTCAGTATCATCCAGGAAAGGTTAATGTTGTACCTGATGCTTTGAGCAGACTTCCAGCAGTCATGACTCTCACAGTTCAGTGGATGTTACAACAGGATCTGTGTGAGATGAACACAGAGGTTGTGTTACCTGGAGTCACATCGTCGTTGATGAATATGCAGATTCATTCGACGATTGTGGATCGGATCAAAGCTACACAGTCTGGAGATGCTAAACTGCAGAAGATTCGAGAGCAAGTTGAAGCTGGACTTCGGACGGATTTTATCATTCATGAGGATGGTTCCTTGAGATACGGCAGTAGGATCTGCGTACCTTCTGGTGATATCAAAGATGAGCTAATGAATGAAGCTCATAGATCTCCCTATTCCATTCATCCTGGCGGTACTAAGATGTACAATGATCTCCGTCTGAATTTTTGGTGGCACGGTATGAAGAGGAGCGTCGCTCGTAGCATTGTCAAATGTCTTGTGTGTCAGCAGGTGAAGGCTGAACACCATCGCATTGCCGGATTACTTCAACCTCTGCCGATTCCGGAGTGGAAGTGTCAGCACATTACCATGGATTTCGTAACTGGACTACCTCGGAGCACCAAGCAAAATGACGCGATTTGGGTTATCGTTGATCGATTAACCAAGTCTGCACATTTCATACCTTTCCGAGTAGGACAAGCTACGGAGATACTTGCGAAGAAGTATATGGAGGTAAATATCTTTCTTATACCTTTATAGTTTCTTTCTAGTATACGTCGTGATGTGAACGATAATCGTGCAGGAGATTGTGCGATTACATGGAGTTCCTGTGAGTATCGTCTCCGACCGGGACACGAGATTCACATCTCAATTCTGGAAGAGTTTGCAGACTAATCTGGGTACCAGTCTGAAATTCAGTACTGCGTATCACCCGCAGACTGATGGACAGTCAGAGCGCACTATCCAGATATTGGAGGACATGTTGAAAGCTTGCATGTTGGATCTCAAGGGTTCGTAGGAGGATCATCTGCATCTGGTGGAATTCTCCTACAACAACATGTAGGATCCTGTCAAAACAAAGACGTTAGGATCGAATAATAAAGTAGAGACGTACGCTTGCGTACGCGTCACCGTAATCTCGGAACTTCACCCTCGAATTCGCCGCAACGGTCAGTACTTCGTCACGGAGGATCGAAGCAGAGTTTCACCGCCTAAATCTCTATTTAGAAGAGGATTTTAATGGAAGGGAGAAGAAGAACACAAGTTTCCTTATGCAAACTTATGGCATGTTAAGATTGGTGTAAAAGGCATACCCTTGGGTCCTATTTATAGGATTTAGGGGTAGTTATTATAAGAAATAACCAATTATAAGCTTATTAGCCTATATTAGTCCTTTTACTTATCCTCTTCTTCGTTCACTTATCGAGTGCCTTTATGCACTTATAAAGTGACTTTTTCCACTTATCGAGTGGTCCTTTTCACACGGAGAAAAGGTTTCTTTTGTGCACGCTTTCGTGCACGCGACATCTGAGGTCCGTATACCCTCATACATCCCCTCATGGGTGTATTCATGTCGTCCATATCTAACATCTCCCACTCACACTTGAGGGGATTGTAAGGAAACATCTTTCCTTTAACTCTTCTGTTTATCATACTGAGAAATAAGCCGTGTGACCATCATGCGCATAGAGTCCGCTGTTGTGCACTTGTTAGAGATACACAACACCCCTCGAGGTGCAAAGTTGAGTAGATCAACGCATGCTTTACCCTAGATTATTTCTTCACATTTCTTATACTTTATATTCAACAATTGAATCCTATCTGGATTACAATTGGCTGGCCAGCTTTGAATCTCTAAAGTCCAAATGTGAATATGAAATTAATCTTCCTCTTCTTGCGATCCTTTCGATCTTGACTTGATTTGCTTTTCTAACATGTCCCGCCGGACCGAATTAACCATAGTCCATAAGCAACATGCTAAGATAGCAATCACCCAGTCAAATCTAAAGGAACCAATTAGAGTCCATAAGGGTAACGAGTTAAGACCAATGTGGTCTTTGGGTCTCACATAATAGTAAACACAATTACTATTCTAACCCAATGGTCAAATGCATACGTAGTATGAATACGTATTACAACATCACTCCTTTCCCAGGGAGCGTATGTCTTAATGATGTTGTAAGGATGATGATCAGACATCACAATGTCTGATTTTGAGTCCCTTTTACTACTCAAATAATCTTCTGGACCCACATCCCGCATAAGACAGATAGGATTTAAGAATCCTATTAGATCTTTTGTAAGCATCCATATGATGCAGATCTTTCATACGACCATTTTGTTTAAGTCATGACTCTAAATCATCCGTCTGACGATTTTGACTATAAACAGGTCTCATCTTCATTTTATCCGACTGATATAATAAAGGCGGTTGCTTATGTGAGAGAGCCAACCTCAATCTGTCCGACATACTAAACACGGCTGAGATTTAAAATGTACACAAACATTTTCAAGAAAGTCATATGCAATGTCGAAAAGAACTTATTCTTTTATTAATTTTGATCTTTTATAGACATGGGAATATACATTGATACAACTCAGCTCTTACGCAATCCTTGAGATGATAAGTGTTTGTAAAACACATCTCTGGGGATCGCCTTCGTAAGCGGATCCGCTATCATCTCATGCGTAGATATGTATCTAATGTCTACCTTCTTGTTCTTATCATAGTCTTTTGCAAATTTGTAGCGGATATCAATGTGTTTGGTCTTACAATGGAATTTTGGATCTTTGACATAGGCTATAGATGCTTGACTGTCACTGTGTATTGGTACATCACCTGAGTCACTTGCATCAATTAGCCTGTCTTAGAACTTCCTAAGCCAAACAGCTTCTTGGACTGCCATGCTAAATACTACAAACTCGGCTTCCATAGTTGAAAGTGCGATGCAGGATTGTTTCTTGCTACTCTAGGATATTGCACCAGATCCGAGTAGAAAAACATATCCTGAGATCGATCGTCGCTCATCGAGATCACCCGCCCAATCAGCATCAGTGTAGCCTTCGAGCCTCAAGGCATCTCCTTGATAGCATAAAGTATAGTCTGCATTTCCTTTAAGATACCACATTATCCTCTTAACCACTTTCCAGTGTACTTGCCCTGGATTGGATTGGTAACGACTTACCATTCCAACGGTAAAACAGATGTCCGGTCTTGTACACATCATAGCGTACATAAGACTACCAACTGCACTGGAATATGGAACTTTTTCCATAATTTCCTTTTCCTTTTGGTTCTTTGGACATGATTTCAGACATAAATTATCGCATTTGCTTATAGGAGTATCAATGGACTTGCAGTCCTGCATATTAAAACGTTCTAAAATCTTCTTTATATAAGTCTCTTGTGAAAGAGAAAGAAGTTTCTTCGAACGATTCCTTGAAATCTTAACTCCAAGGATATATGCGGCTTCTCCCATGTCTTTCATCTCAAAAACTGATGAAAGTCAAGCCTTGATATCCATCACAAAGCCCTTGTCATTTCCGGCTATTAAAATGTCATCTACATATAGAGACATAATAACGCACTTGCTCTTAATCCTCTTGATATATACACAGTTATCTTCATCAAGCATGGAAAAATCATTTGATAAGACAACTTCCTGAAATCGTACATACCATTGCCTCGAGGATTGTTTAAGACCATATATGGACTTACGAAGTTTACAAACCTTATGTTCGTTTCCTTCTTTTACAAACCATGTTGGTTGTTCCATATAGATCTCCTCGTCCAATTCTCCATTGAGAAAGGCAGTCTTTACATCCATCTGATGTAATTCGAGGTCTAAGCAAGTTACCATAGCCAGAATCAGGCGAATCGAGGTAAAACAGACAACAGGTGAGAAGGTCTCTTCGTAGTCTATCCCTTCATGTTGCGTAAAACCTTTCGCGACAAGGCGAGCTTTATATCTGTCTATAGAGCCATCAGCCTTATGCTTGATCTTGAGAACCCATTTGTTCCCAATAGCTCTACGTCCTCCGGGTAAGTCAACTAAGTCCCAGACTTGGTTAACTTTCATGGATTCCAACTCCTCCTTCATCGCTTCCATCCATTTGTCTTTCGCAAGGCATGATACGGCCTGTTTGAAAGTAGTAGGCTCGTCATCATCTTGTAGTAAAGTCATAAAGGTTTGCGGAAATTCATCCTCAAATCTTAGAGGAGCCAACCTTGTACGACTAATACGTCGTATTTGAGATTCTTCAAGTCCTTGTTGACTCGAATTTGGATCAATTCTAATATCACTCCCACTTGGAATGTCGTTAGAAATGCTCCCACTTGGATCATTATTCCCGTATGGAATAGGATTCGCGTCATTCGTATCATCCATTGGTGAAGTTTGAAACGTATTTTCGTCTTCACCAAGAATTCTCCCACTCGAATGAGGTAATCCTTCTTGATCATTAATCTCAAATAGAGATAAGTCCTGACTTATCTCGCCCGGTCTTGGAAACTCATTTTCCAAGAAAGTGACATCCCTCGACTCAAATTCAATTAGGCCTCCATTGTCTTCCTGACCAATGAAAACATAACCTTTGGAGTTTTCTGCGTATCGTATAAAGATACATTTCCTTCCCCGTGGCCCAAGTTTGCCATACTTATGGGAGGAAATATGTGCGTAGGATGCACACCCCCAAGGTTTCAAAATGTTTAAGTCAGGAGACCTTTGGTTCCACAACTCGTAAGGAGTGGAGCTAACTGATTTCGAGGGTACGCGGTTCAAGATAAAAGCGGCCGTCAATAATGCATCACCCCAAAAGGTGATTGGCAAGTTAGCTTGCGCCATCATTGAACGGACCATTTCCATTAAAGTCCTATTCCTCCTTTCTGCAACACCATTTTGTTGCGGAGTATAAGGCATAGTTACCTGATGAACTATGTCTTTTTCATCACAAAGTTCCTTAAAACTTGCCGATTGATATTCACCGCCTCTATCGGTTCGCAAGACCTTAATCTTGCGATCTAATTGATTTTCCACTAAACTCATATAGTTTTTAAAGCATGTTAATGCTTCACTTTTGTAGGATACCAAATAGATGTGACCGAATCGGGTGAAGTCATCAATAAAAGTGATGAAATAGGACTTCCCGCGTCTTGTCTTGACATTCATCGGACCACATATGTCCGAATGGATAAGCTGTAATGAAACCTCGGCCCTTGTGCCGGTTCCAAACGGCTTGCGACAAGATTTCCCTACAAGGAAATGTTCGCAAGTCGACATTTAGACCTTTGAAACATTGGATAGAAGGCCACGTTTGGCAAGTCTATCCATAAGCGTTGGTCCAATGTGACCAAGCCTTGCGTGCCAACAAATTATATCAGACTCATAAGTCGAAGAATTTGCAACAAGGAAATTTTCATTACAAAATGAATAGTCATACATTGTATTTAATACAATAAATCCTTTGAATACATACCCAGTACCAATTAAAGAATTATTACAAAACAAGTCCACTTTACAGTCATGAAAAAACCAGCTATAACAAAGACCCATTAATACGACCACAGATATAATATTCCTTCGAATATCTGGAGCGAAGAGGACATCATGTAGTAAGATATTGCAGCCTTTGTCCAAGACTAGCTTGCAAGTCCCAACACCTTTCACTTCAACACGTGTGTTGTTTCCTACATAAATCCACTTTGTTCCTTGGGGTATCCGGTGATACTCCACGAAGGACTGTCTGTCCCTTGCTATGTGGTCGGTGGCACCTGAATCAATTATCCAAAATGGATTAGATTCCACAAGAAATATTGAACTAGAAACACATATGTAACTATCATTACAAGTTACCTTGTCACCTTCATCCGTACAAGAACGGGCATAGTGACCTAACTTGTTGCACTTGAAGCACTTGATCTTCTTCAAGTCTTTCTTCTTGTGCCATTTCTTGTGCCCACCCTTATGTTTGGGTTTCTTGGTAGACTCAGGTTGCTTATTACGTTCATTAGTAAACTTCGAACGATCTTTCCGTTTCTTTCCCCCGTGTGAGGAACTAACAACCATGTGCACTTCTGCACTTGGCTTGGCAGCTGCAAGCCGCTCTTCCTCTAACTCGAGGTGCTTAGAAACATCGCTGAAGGTCTTGATGCTCTCATTATGAGTGAGATGCATCTTCATCTGGTCCCACCCATTTGGTAGGGAACGTATGACTGCTTGGATTTGTTGCTCATCAGTGAGCACATGACCTGCATCTTTTAACTCTTAGATTAGATTCGCCATATGTCGCAGATGTTTCCCCATGGAATGATCTGGACGTTTCTTGTATGAATCAAATCTTATAGTTAAAGAACGAAGTTTGGACACCGATGTGCCACCAAACTTCTCCTCAAGCTTGGACCATATGTCCATGGCTAGGTCATGCTCTCGGAAGATGCGCATTATGTCATCGGCCATACTGGACAATAACGTAATGCGAGCTATTTTGTTCTTCCGAGACCAAGCATCAAAAGCTTCCTTGTCTCGTCTGTGTTGGGCCATAGTGCCCAACTCGGGTTCAATCATTACGTTCTTTAGAGTTTCGAGCACTTCTTGCTCCTCTAGAACGTATTGTATCTTGATGGACCATAGTTTGTAATTATCGCCGTTGAGTTTTTCACCTCTGTTTAACTCAGCGACGATATTCTTTGAAGCGGAAGACATTTTACTTTTAAAATGCTGCAAAAGACACAAAACCGAAGGTTTGATCAAAAGCATTGCATTAAAAATTCTTAAAATATAATTCCCACTTGAAATGATAATAGAATTTCCCATTTGGATAGTTGTACTTTCAACTCCCACTTGGAATGATATTTATAATTTGATAAGTTACTTTCGAAAAATATTGAAGATGTTACTCTAGAATCGGAAAGGTCACTACGTTTCCAATCACCATCTAGAGTAACTTTCAATATTTCCCCACCACTTTATCAAATAATAGTACTCTTATAGTACTTTGCAGCGGAAAAGCGTTTTTGAAAACGTATTTTTCAAAACGTGTATTTTAATCTAGTTCCCTTATGATACTAGCGAAATATTCGGCAATCCCTGGCCATTGCCGGGGTTGAGCCGTTGCCGTGCCAAGGCCGGATCCCCCCTGAGGGGATTTTTCTGCAAGCCACCGTTGCCGGCTCCCGTATGGATCCAAGCGCTCCCCTTCTGCAGGGGAATTTGCCGCAGAGTACTGCCGTCGGACCCGTAGGGGTTGTTCATGCAAGACACCGCCATGCAAGTTACCCCCTTTCAGTCACGTAAGCCCCCCCATCAAAAAAAATTGGGTCAACTGGGGCTCGGCACTGGCCGAGGCCAGGACCGGCTCTGGCCTCGGCCAGGGCCGGCTCTGGCCTCGCCAAGGCCGGCCAGGGCCCCCTGGCCCTGGCCTGGCCTCGGCCAGAGGCCTGCCAGGGCCCCCTGGCCCTGGCCTGGCCTCAGCCAGAGGCCTGCTCTGGCCTGGCCGAGGCCGGCCAGGGCTCTGGCCTCGGCCAGAGGCCGGCGCTGGCCTGACCGAGGCCGGCCAGGGCCCCCTGGCCCTGGCCTGGCCTCGGCAAGAGGCCGGCCATGGCCGGCCATGGCCCTTTTTGGCCTTGGCCGGCCATGGCCCCTTGGCCATGGCCGGCCTCCCCTTTTCATGGGGTTGGTCGCACACACTCCCCCCCCCCCCCCGACGGGGTGGTTTTCGTTGTCATTTGGCCGTAGCCAACCCCCTCCGCATGGGGAGAGGGGATGCATAGCCTCCATGGCCCATATGGCCATGGTGATCATGCACCAAAGGTCATCTTCTCCGATGGGAATAACCACCATCTTCTTCTCCGATGAGACACCCGTTCGTCGAGAAAGTAGTTATTCTCTAATGGCCGTGTGCCAAAATGAAAAAATAACATACTCTAAAGTTCGCAAACTACACGCTCCATATGAAGAGAGCACCCATTCTCAATTGAATGGAGACTCAGCATCCATGAAGAGTGCGAGCTTGGCGATATGAACGGTCGGTTCTTCCCGTCACGGAGAGTTCCTGCCATATCCGTAATGACAGAAGACCCTAACGTGAAAAGAACAACCGCTACGTTCTCTCCGTCACGAAGCGTTCCTACCATATCCATAATGGTAGGATACCCATTCGTGAAAAAGACAATGCCTCGTTCATCGGTTCGACGGGGCGACGGTTTGACCGGGGCGAACCCGTATGGCTCTGATACCAATGTAGGATCCTGTCAAAACAAGGACGTTAGTATCGAATAATAAAGTAGAGACTTACGCCTGCGTACGCGGCACCGTAATCTCGGAACTTCGCCCTCGAATTCACCACAACGGTCAGTACTTCGTCACGGAGGATCGAAGCAGAGTTTCACCGCCTAAATCTCTATTTAGAAGAGGATTTTAATGGAAGTGAGAAGAAGAACACAAGTTGCCTTATGCAAACTTATGGCATGTTAAGATTGGTGTAAAAGGCATACCCTTGGGTCCTATTTATAGGCTTTAGGGGTAGTTATTGTAGGAAATAACCAATTATAAGCTTATTTGCCTATATTAGTCCTTTTACTTATCCTCTTCTTCGTTCACTTATCGAGTGCCTTTATGCACTTATAAAGTGACTTTTTCCACTTATCGAGTGGTCCTTTTCACACGAGAAAATGTTCCCTTTGTGCACGCTTTCGTGCACGCGACATCTGAGGTCCGTATACCCTCATACATCCCCTCATGGGTGTATTCATGTCGTCCATATCCAACACAACAGTTACCAGGCGAGCATTGGCATGGCGCCATTTGCTGCTCTTTATGGAAGGAAATGTCGATCCCCTCTGAGTTGGGATGACGTTGGTGATAGAGAACTGTTGGGACCAGAGATGATAGTTGAGGCTGTGGATGTTGTGCGTGATATCAGAGACAAGCTTCGGATCGCTCATGACCGTTATAAGCATTGGGCAGATGCTAAACGGCGTCCTCTGGAGTTTCAACCGGGAGATTATGTATTCCTGAAGATTTCACCAAATCGAGGAGTGATTCGATTTAGGAAGCGAGGCAAGCTTAGTCCGAGATACATTGGACCTTTCAATGTGCTAGAGCGAGTTGGAGAGGTAGCTTATCGCTTAGCACTACCACCATCTTTAGTGGGGGTACATGACGTCTTTCATGTGTCCCAGCTGCGTAGTTATATTAGCGATCCCTCTCACGCTGTGGACTACTCAGAGATCACAGTTCGACCAGATTTGACGTACGAACAGAAACCAGTGGAGATCTTAGATCGACGTCAGAAAGTCTTCAGGACCAAGACTGTTGATCTAGTCAGAGTGATGTGGCGTCGTGACTCGCCCGGAGAATCTACCTGTGAGCGGGAAGGTGAGATACGCAAGAGCTATCCATATTTATTTCCTGCTCCTTAGTTGATAAGAATTCCGAGGACGGAATTTTCTTAAGGTGGGTAGAATGTAACGGCCGGTATTTTTTTAGCCGTACTTTAGTTCGTGTGTATCGGTATTTTTCCTTCAGTCGGCTGGTTAACTTTTCGTCCGTACGTTTCGTGTTACGCGTGTGCGACCTCGTATTTCCGTTTTTACCGTGTCGTTGTTTATTAACCATCACGTTTAATTAAAAACTCTAATTTAATTATTTTGCTAATTATTTTGTCATATTTACTAATTACTATTAATGTTTTTCCTAATCACTTATGTTAAGTTTAATAATTACCTTAAACATTTATTAAGCTTAACATTCACTTTTAAATCTTGTGTTAGGGAGTAAGCCAATTCGTAGGCAGATTCATTTTCGCTTGCACAGAGTCAACAAATCGCATTTAATTGCCCTAATCCCAAACCGGCAATCTTTATTTGAATGATAAGGGAAACGTGCTTGGTCAGATGCATTCTTCCCTCGTTTGTCAACAAACACCATTTAAAACTGTCTTAATCCCACACCTAATCGAATTTAATTTGTTCCTTGCGTTTTTCTCCTTAGGCAGTTTAGCTACGTCTCCTTCTCTGATAAAATTCCATCTGCAAAACCATCATGAAACCTGCAAACATTTCATCTGCAAATCCTTCTTCAACTTTCAGCAAACAACCAAGAACAAATTCCACAAACCAAATCCTTCCCAACAATCCACCATCCTCATACAACCAAAACCAACCAGCAATCAAAATCCTGAATCTGAAAACATCAAACACAAAACAAATCTGAAAATAGTTTCAGATTCAAACCCTTTCAATAAACTCCTCAAACCCAAACCAAAATTTCAGATTCAAGCCCAACAAAACAAATTCAGATCTGAATACAAATTCAGCAGATCCCAAATCAAGAAACCCTCCTTCATCCTCAATCTTCATCTTCCTTTATCTTCTTCCTCTTCCTTCCTCTTCCTCCCTTCCACCTCCACCCACGCGCGCGCACCCAGCTGCTCACGCCGGCCACCTGCGCCGCCCGCCAGAGCCGCCTGGAGCCGGAGCCGCTGCCGGCCGGTGCTCCCTCCTCCCGTCGCTGTAAGTGAAACCCCTCCCTTTATTTGCACGTAGCCCTCTTCTTGCGGCCTGCAAGATCTGAATCAAAAAAAAAATAAAACAAAAAGAGAAACAGGGAGAACGAGAGAGACAGGGAAAGTAAGAGAGAAAGAGAGGGAGAGAGACTAAAGTATTGTATTTTTTTTCTTTTTAACCATGTTACCCCTTACCCCTTAGTCAAACATAGTAGGTAAACTAATAAATGTCATGTTAACATATGTAATTAGCTTAAGTTAAGTTATTGCTAGTTTTGTTATTAGCTTGGTAATGTTAATAATTATTTCAGAATATATTAACTTTGTAAATAATGTTAATGTAATAAAATTGAATAAAATAAGGCGTACCCAGTTTGTATAACCCAATATAACAGCCACCCTAGTCAGTGAACCCCGTAAAATTAGATGAACCTAACGACACCAAAATCACTAAAATCGGACTAGTGTACGATTTATAATGAATATTTTGATGTTAGGTAATCATTAGGCCATTTTCACGTAAAGTTGTATAACTAAAAATCTACACGTGCGATGACGCGTGAAACTACTTTCATCGTAATCTTGACTAAAAGTGTAATCCAACGACATATAATTCGATATACCTTTTCTTAGAACAATAACAAGAATAATGAACTTTCTGATCAAATTTCGTTAATTCCCAATTCAGCACTTTTACTCATTATAATAAATGTTATTATTTAATGACGCAGATACGTCGTGTCCTTTCCTACCGTTACTCGGACAACCCAAACTATCCCAGTCAGGCAAGCGTGCAGTTATTTTATGTTTTTGTGATATCTGATGTTGTACACTTAACTGCTACACAAACACACTTTTTAGAAATGCTAGACTTAAACTCGTTGATACTCATAGAATGTTAAATGCCGTTGGCTTTCGTTGTTACATGCCGTTGGCTCTCGTTGTTACATGCCGTTGGCTACCAGATGTTACATGCCATTGGCTACCAGTTGCCGTTGGCTACCAGATGTTACTTGCCGTTGGCTATTAGTTGACTAATCTCGTCGGTCACATGTGACTATGTCACATGCGACTAGTCTGGACTCGTGTTTCAGTATATGACGGATTAGCATCCTGGCTTGTGTTCCAGGAAGTACACGTGGGTGGGGTTGGTTCCCGGGCACTAGCCGATAGTAAACGAGTCGCCTTCGGGGGCACGTGAAGGTGTATTTATTTACTATTCATCTAACGACGGGAATCTTAGTCACGGACTTGCACACACAGTTAAATAATTGAAAAAGAAAGTTAATTACAGACTGATGTTACATTGCTCAACTGTCATGTTAAATTTTTTAACTGAAATACCATGCTAATGTAACTTGTTGCTTTAACTACCATGCTAGTGTAACTTGTCATAATTATTTGAACTGCTCCAGTTTAATTAAATACATGCTAGTGTAAATTCCTTTAACTGCTGTAAAACTGCCATATATAACTTGTTATATATCTTGCCTTGGGTCATCTGACATCTACTTGCAGACCCTTGCTGACATACATTCATGTTGTTTGAATGTATGTCAGGTTACGAGACAGGTAACCAGGAGGACGAGCTGTTGGATCAGAGTGATCCAATTGACCAGGATTTTGTTGATCCTGAAGTCCACCCTACCGTGGACTAGTTGCTGAATTATCACCGTTGCAGCTATTTACTTTTCACCGCTGTTGTATGTAGGGTGTGTACCCACTTTATCTGTAATGCTATCGTGTAGGCCATGCTTGGGGCCCTTTTATTATTGTGTACTTTATCTGGATGTTGGTTTTTAATATTTCTGTTGTTCTGAGTTGCATGCAAGTTCCTGCGAAAGGTGTTTTCACAGACGCTTATTGGGTTCGAGCTTCACCGCTCCAACCTAAGCGGGCCCGCTCGCGTCCTCGCCCCAAGTATAATGGGAAGCGGGGCGTGACATACGGTGCATACGTAAGCATGAAATAAGTGTAGATATCGATGTATGTGACGTAGTGCAAGGGGGATTGGACCGTAATACGTGGCTAAGGGTAGAGAATGTAAAATGTGAATGCGGGAGAAGTGTGAAAGACGTCGTGGGTGCAAAACAACTGGAATGGGTTGGACATGTGTGCGTGGTGCATGTATGCATATGTAGGCATGCACGGGTGTGTGTGGGGAAGCCATGCTAGTGTGAAAGGGGTTAGGGGTCAATGTCAACCCCCGTAAAATTTTAGAAAGGCGAGGGTGAAAATGGTCATTTGGACCAAAAGTGCTGTGTGTACATACTTAAGTGGTCGGTGCATAAAGTAATGGCAAACTTGTAATTACTTGAAACTTGAGGGGCATTTAGGCAAGGGGACTTTGGTCATTTTATGTTGTCATGATGACTAGGATAAGGATGGAGAGATTTTTAAGAGAATTCTAGGGTTTTCTCCTTCTTTCTTCATTCTTAACTCTTCCCTTCTTTTCTTTTCGTTCTTTTTCCACACACTTCTCATCTTCTCCTCCTCCTTGACCTAGCCATCCCCTCTCCCATGGCATGGCCGAAATTTTCATGGCACAAAAACAAGAAAAAAAAAGAGAAGAAGAAGAGGAGGAGGAGGAGGAGGAGGAGGAGAAAGAGAAGAGGAGAAGAAAGAACACTCTTGAGGTAGGAATCAAATTTGGATTTGGAAATTTAATTAGGGTTTCATTTTATCATGTTTTTATACCGTTTTTTATCAATATGAAGTAGTGGTAATCAAATTAATGTGCCATGATTCAATTTTCATGAATTTTCCCTTGAAATTTTTAGCAAAATTATCCCCTTTGAAAATTCTGAAATCTGGATGTCTGTTTTTGCCTTGATTCTGGTTACTGTAGCTCGAATTAGGGTTTGAAAAAAATATATCCATGTAGATCTTGAAGTTATACCCCAAAATCATATAAATTTTGATATATGTTCAATTCAGAATTTGGGAACCAAAATTCCATCTTTACAACATGTCTGTTTGATTTTCAGTTTTGACACAGTTTAGCAAAATTGACCTAAACACCTGCACACACAATGGAATTTGATTTTCTTGGTCTCGTTGGAAACTTAACAAGTGTATCTATAATTTCATCATAGTTCTTATATTTCGAAATTCTGGCTAGAACATGCTCAAAACAGCAATCTTTATAGACTCTGAAATCTGTCTGGAAAACATACTTGACACACGTCACTAAATAATTCACCATAAATCACCTACTTAATATCTTTACATGAAATTTTATCTGTGACTCCAGGACTAATATATCTATAACTTTTGTTTGGGACAATTTGTCAAATTCTCAATAAAAACTGATGATATATGCCCATGTATTGTCAACTTCTGCAAATTCCAGCAAGCTGAAGTATTAAAGTGGTGTTATGAATTGTGTAGCGTTGCTAATTCACTCTCTATAGTGCATGATTGTTGTTCTTACATGCAAGATATATTCTTGGTAAGTATTCCTAATGGATTTGCTAATGTGCTCATGGCCGTGCATGACACGCCCATCACGTGTTTGTGGAAATGCATCAATGAAACAAAAGTGAAGAAACTTGCAAAATGAGTTGTATATGCATGTATTATTAAGAATGTTATAAATTGGTGATGACGGAGTCATGGAATGCATGGTTTCATGTGTTCCGAATAATGAATTAAAATGGCTATGATGGAGGGCATGACACTTCGGTGCATGACCCACGTTGGTATGAATGTGAAAAGTGACCCCATGCAACATGACTCCTTCATTACTAAAATGATAAAAATGAAACTCTTGAATGTCTCAGTCCTATCTAATGAGGGTGAGTTAGCAAAAACTCGGGTTTTAGGTGGGATTTGAGTAAATTGTGGATATGAGGCCTGGACTGAGAAGTTGGGGGAAATGATTATGTGATATGTGATATTTATACCCACTCGTCTTTACCGGGAGTGGATGGGACATACGGAGGTTGTGTTATTGTGGGAGAGCCTCACTCCTGCCAGGGACGGGGGAGCTAAGAGGCCCGGTGTCGTACAGTGCCCGTGTCCATTGCGTCGTGTGCTATATTCACCGTAAATTTGGGGTGAAGTCCAGGTCCTGGTATCACACAGTTTACCCAAGTTCCAATTAATTCAATTATAAAATAATAACATAAGAATTTATGTGTTACTCCTTCTGCTGGCAGCATTTCCCTTTCCCTTTGCCTGTTTCTTGTGACTTTGTGTCATGTCTCATGCATTTGCACTTATCTTATTAGATAATGGTTGCTTGAACACTTGTGTTATTATTATTATTATTCGTGCTAACCCTTTTCTTGCAGTCACTCGTCATTGGACCGCAGGTATGATCCTCTTGTTAAGATATTTAATTTTCATTATGTTACTTAGTTACATGCCATATTTCTCTTGTCTTGCCTTGTGGTTTGATAACCTTAGAACGGTGTTCCAAACCCAAGTTGGTTCCTATTGGGGCATGCATTGACGTGCTCCTCTATATTTTTCAGGTAGCAGGGTTATCATGGTTGGTGGTGACTTGGAGTTGGGATCAGGGGTAGCACTTGGTGTGAGCTGTATTTGTGGTGTGATATGGTTAGTTTGGGAGGTAGAGAATCACTGTGTATATGTAGTGGTGTACCTGGATTATGTATATAAATGAAAGTTGTTATATAGATGTTATGTTGTTGGTGTTCTTTATTATTCATGAGGTTGTTTTAATATTATTGTGGAGCTTCACTTGTACTATCCCAGCATGTGCGCATGGCCTGCTTATGCAGTTTCTTCTTTCTCTCTCTCTTTTCCTCTCTTATCACCCTCACTATTCAGGATACTTGGAAAGAAAAAAATTTTAAATGTCGGGTATTCTGGGGAACGGGGCGTGACAGTATTTGGTGGCCCATGCAGGTCACCGCACTGCGATGTGCGTAAGGATAGTACATGTAATGCTTCAGCATGTGATTGGGATAGGTTAGCCCTAAGGTGGGTAGTGACCTTAGAGCTTTAAGTGACCCACCCTTGAACCCCTAGCTTTAGGGAGTCCGGGGATGAACTTTCTGCAGTGTATCCTACTATAGATGGGTATTGTGGGTGTACGTATGTAACTATAACTGTGTGAACCAGTGTGTATAAGTGCATTTGTTGTGCTTAGAGATTTGAATTATTATATGTGATGGTATACTTGTATTTAGTATATGTAATTATTCTTGAATAGCATGAAGTTGCTTGTATCTTGGATGATTATAGTGGTATATGGATATGTGTGGGCGTTCATACTAGGTGGGTGAATACTTGAGCATATATATATATATATATATATATGTATATATATATATATATGTATGTATGTATGTATGTATGTATGTATGTATGTATATATATGTATAGAGTGATCTTCGGTTGCGAAAAAAGGGGTTTTCGCACGGTGCGAAAACATTTTTTTTATTTTTTTGAAATTTTTTTTCAAAAATTCCTTTTTTGATGTTTAATCCATACAAATATATACCCCAGGGAAAATAATGGATGAACCCGTTGGGAATTAGAGCACCCATCCACCCGTTACAAATTTAACGGTCTCAAAACGTGCGAATTTGATGAAATGCCTTGATCGAAGGCCAAATGACATTATTTCTCAACGATTATTTTTTGAGGGGGGTATAACAACATATAATGAGGGTGGAAAAAAGAATTTTTGAAAAAAAATTCAAAAAAAAAACTAAAAACATTTTCGCACGGTGCGAAATGTTCTCATTTGAAAATTTTCCTATATGTATATATATATATGTATATGTATATATATGTATATATATATGTATATATATATAGAGTGATCTTCGGTTGCGAAAAAAGGGGTTTTCGCATGGTGCGAAAACATTTTTTTTATTTTTTTGAAATTTTTTTTTTCAAAAATTCTTTTTTTGATGTTTAATTCATACAAATATATACCCCAGGGAAAATAATGGGTGAACCCGTTGGGCATTAGAGCACCCATCCACCCGTTACAAATTTAACGGTCTCAAAACGTGCGAATTTGATGAAATGCCTTGATCGAAGGCCAAATGACATTATTTCTCATTGATTATTTTTTGAGGGGGGTATAACAACATATAATGAGGGTGGAAAAAAGAATTTTTGAAAAAAAAAATTTTAAAAAAAAAACTAAAAACATTTTCGCACGGTGCGAAATGTTCTCATTTGAAAATTTTCCTATATATATATATGTATATGTATATGTATATATATATATATATATATATATATATATATATATATATATATATATATATATTGTCTTGATATAGATACATGATACGGGTATGTGAGTAGGTATGTGTTATACTTGTGTGACTCTGAGACATAGGTGATACGTATATGTATATTCGTGGATGTATATTGGTGGGTGCATATAAGCTTGTGGGGACGTATGAGTTGTAAGGGCGTGAGTGAAGATATGCACGTATGTGATATGAGTGCATGTATGCGGTTTACTATCTATTGTATTATAATTGTGTTTCATATGGGGAATGTACCAACGTGTGTACATCTACCCTTGTATGGATAGAGTAGTGGAATGTCTATATTGTCTTTGGTCGCGGGGGAAGTGTATATGTGTGAATATATGTGAGCTTGTATGGGTAGAGGGTGTAGATATATGTAGGGGAAGTCAGTGCATATATATCGCTAGTGTTGCGTAGTTAGGGCATGAATTCTTAATGTGTTAAAATTTAAATAATTGTGAGTATGTGTATGTGTTGCCTATGTGCATATACGAACCGATATATTGTCTTAATTTGGTATACGGTTGTGGGTTGTATTATTGCGTGAAGATAGGGTTTGTGATATGGCCATACATAGTGTGTATGTAGCGATATAGATAAGTAATGGACGCACGGATAGTATGAGTAATGCTCAATGGTGTTTGAAGTAGATGTATCCTAAAGTGTGTATGGATGCTTTAAACCCGTCCACCCTAAGTTTAGACTCTTGGCCTTATACCATGCCTAATATGGGATATGGATATAAGTGGGACATGTATTATATATAGAATGTGATGAATGTAAGGATTTGAGATTATACAGTGCATGTATGAATGGGATGGTTGTGGGTTTGCATAGTTAAGTGGAGTTATGGTTTATATATATGTGTGTATATGCTTACCACGTACAATGGTGTTTATAGGACCATTTGGATGTATATGTAGTGCATGTATCTTTCCGTATATAGTGGCATGAGGGATGATAGTGTATTGGTATATGAGATACGTGTATGTATGTAGGTGTGTTGTAGCAAGCGTGGTGTGATTATGTATATGTGTTGTTGTTATTTAATGTGTATTGGTGTATGTCTTATGAGTGGTTTAACGTATATATGTATGTGAATGATCCCTATTCTGATATGCATGTATCAGTATATGAATGTATACGCATATGGAGTGTGACTATCTGCTGAATGTGTACGAATGTTGAAATACACGTATTTGTGTGTATACTAGTATGTTAGCAAAAGTGTGGACATACTGAATGTTAGGTATATAGTGGTATGGGTAGCTACCGACTACCTGCTAGTATAGTTTGAGTAGCTTGACTGTATAGGTGTGTAATAGCAGGATATGTATACTAAGTGTGAATGGGTGTGTGCGCTCATACATGGTAATGTGTGTGCATGGTGTTTTGGTCCTAGTATGTATGTGTATGTATATGTATGTATGTATGTGTGTGTGTGTGTGTGTGTGTGTGTGTGTGTGTGTGTATATGCATGTTTGTGTGTATACCTACTATTAGAATAATAATCTGGTGTGTATGAGCAAACGTGTATTTGGCTATGTGTAGGCTTAGATATCTATATATAGAATTGATATGTATACCTCTTCGTGTACATAATGCATATGTACATATAATTGGGTCATATAGAGTATCCGTGTAGTGTATTGGTTGATGTGTATATGTGAATATGTATTATGGTTGTATGGATTTCTATTATACGTGTTACAATGGAGTGTAGGGAGGTGTTCATGCATGTGCAGTAGAGGCAATATATGGTTGTGTGTATATTGGTTGAATAAATATATACATATATATATATGAGAATAATGTGTATCATACGCCATATGAGAGGGTCTCTCATATTCCCTCTCACATAAAGGGGGCAAGTACTAGCCCACATGGGCTTGTACTTGTTGTACTTGCTCCCTTTATGTGAGAGGGAATATGAGAGACCCTCTCATATGGCGTATGATACTCATTATTCTCTATATATATATATATATATGTACATATATATATATATGTACATATATATATATGTACATATTTATATATATATGTACATATATATATATATATATCTCTCTCCTTGTTTGTTTATCTGTGAATTTTTCCGACATGGTTGCCTATCTATGTGTATCTGGGAGAAGCGTATCCCTGTGTGTATGCATGTATATGTAGGCCTGTACTAGAGCATGTGTGTATGTATAGTCATATGCAATGTGGGTATGAATGTGATGAGTATGAAATATATGTGTAAATATATATTTTTGATGAATATAAGTGAATGAAACTGTTTGGTATGTAGGTATTGAGATGTGTGTGATTGTTTGCATATGTATACACGTGTGTGTGGTGTATATGAATATTTATAATTATTTGACTATCATGACAGTATGTGCGTAGGATGTGCAAAGGTAGTTATATATATAGCATATGGCATGGAATGTGTTATGTTTGTGCACTCTTGTGTGTATTGTGTGTGGTATATGTGCCTATCTGTGTGAGGTAGTAGGTGCACTGCTATGGATGTGAGGTTATATGTATATTTATTTATAGTATGATTGTGAACCTTATGTGACCCGATCATGCATGTGTTAATACGTGCACGTGAATGCATGTATTGATGTGACTAAATAATGTGGGTATATAGATATTTATGTGCCTATACGTGGGAGTGAGTCCATATGACTAAGCATTGGGTGTACATGGATCAGGTGTACACAGTGTGACACCGTGATAGTGACCCTGTCTATCAAGAAATGGTGTGTAGATTAATGTGTATTGTTGTGTGTTTGTGCATGGATATAGACGTATATGTATGTATGTATGAAAGGTTAGTGTGTAGCTTTATTAAAGTAGTATACAAAATACAAAGATACAGAAAGCTTATAAAAGGTAGGGATTACAGAGAGGGGATAGCGCACAGGTACTGTAAATCCCATCTTCTAAAAACAAGCTGCGAGTACAAAAGCTGATATACAAGTAGAAAACTAAGAAACACCTCTAAAGTCCCATCTCTCCATAGCAAGAGTGGCCTTTGAAGAGTCAGGGTCATGATTCCGTAGGATAATTCTGATGTCAGATGCCATTTCTTCAAATAGAGTTGTCTTTTGCTTTTTAGTGCTATCAAAGATTCTACTATTTCTTTCTTTCCAAATATGCCACACCATAGCTGCAAGAACAGCCTTCGCTAATATACTTAAAGTATCCTTTCTACCAAAATTCAACAAGAAGTAATCTCCCACCTTAGGAAGCCTAGGCTCTATGGGGTCTGATACACACAGCTTTAGTCTACTCCTCGAAAGAATATAATTAGTATAGTCACATTCGAAGAAGAGGTGGTCTATATTTTCAGTAATGTCCGAATCGCATAGAACACAGTTCGCATCCGTGCTAGCCCCCCAATGTTGTAACTTATCCTTTGTAAGAAGTTTGTCACGAAATGATCTGAGAAGTGTTAAGGACATCTTAGGCACATAATCACTATACCAAACCAGCTTGGTATAAGGAAATAGGGTCCCCGCCGCCTGGTCCCTTCCCAAGCCTCAGAGAATTTGAAAGTGGAGCTGGGCGCCCATCGCCACTCATCCTGGCCACTGGAAGGCTTCATGTGCTGGAGCAGTTGCGAGATGGGTGCAATTGCCGGATCATTAAGCCATACACCCGAAACCCAGTAATCTGAAACCCTATTGTTGTATGCATCACTTGGGACTTCATGAGATTCACTTAAGTGGCCACTAGGAAGCCAAAAATCGTGCCAAAAAAGGGTGGAAGAGCCATCGCCAATGTGTCGCTTTATCAGATGTTTGCAGAAACGTCTACAATACAACAAGAATTTCCAAGTACCCGATTGAAGGGGTCTCGCCTTGGTTGAAAAGAAATTATTGGAGTCCCTGTAATTATTTCTCATATAAGTAGCCCAAAGTCCATCCGTTGCTAGAATGCGTCATGTTAGCCTCACCCCAGCAGCCATATTAAGATCATAGAGCGATCTCAACACCACTCCCCCTTCCTCCTTGGGAGTACATATGTCTTTCCAAGCCCATATATGAGATGAACCCCATATAAATTTCATGCAAGCAGAAGTAATAGAACACAGTACGATTTTTGGTATACGGTAGGCTTGCATCCAAAAATTTAGCATACCAAAAATTACTGTTCTAACTAGCTCAATTCAACCTACAATGGATAAAATGGAAGACGTCCAGCCCATAAGTCTCTTCCTGCATTTGTCAATCAGCCTATTATACATGGAAGGCTTCGGTAGTTTGGGGAAAGAGGCAAACCAAGATAAGTATTGATTGAAGTACCCAGTTTGACCCCTAATAGATTAGCCAAGCTCAACGGGTCCTTAGTTCCTTTGCTGAAAATAGATGTACTTTTATCCCAGTTTACTTCCAGACCTGTGAGGTTAGAGAAGTCCTCCAACAAGGATTTAACGCCACAGAAAGTATGCTTGTTAGCTCTACAAAATAGGAGGAGATCATCTGCAAACAGAATGTGAGAAATGGACCCAGACCGTCTCATAGGATGGATAAGACGGTGTGAAATAGATTTTTCTACCAATAAAGAAAACACTTCCATAGTAATGACAAATAGAAAAGGGGATAGAGGGTCGCCTTGATTAATGCCCCTGTTTCCCTCAAAATACCCCACGGGGAACCATTAACCATCACCAAAAATGTTGGGATAGAAATACATTCCTTAATCCAGCATATAAATCTCCTACCAAATCCCATACGCTGCAGAATGTAATAAATAAATTCACGGTTGATACTATCAAAAGCCTTCCTTAAATCCAATTTCAGACATGCTTTGGAACCCATTGGATTGCTAAAATCACGGATCTGTTCATGGGCTAAAAGAGCACTATCAGACAATAACCTGCCTTTAAGAAATGCGGACTGGTTTGGAGAGATAAGTTCATGTACAACCAATTTCAATCTTGTACAAATAATTTTACTGATCACCTTGTATATAACATTGCAGCAAGCAATGGGTCTATAATCTCCCAAACCAGAGGATGTAGTACTTTTAGGCACTAAGGTAAGATTGGTGTGATTTAAAGGATGCAGTAGTGAACCAGAGCGAAAAAATGATTGAATGTCATCAGTTAAATCCATACCTAAAGTGCCCCAACCTTGCCAGAAAAAGTATCTATTGAAGCCATCAGGGCCAGGGGATTTATCCACCCCTATTTGAAAAACCGCCTCCTTGATTTCATCATTTGAAACTCTCCGTTTTAGCCAGGAAGCCGCATCTGAAGTCAAAATGCGTCTGGTGACCAACTTGGGAAACACATTCCAGTAGCTCGAATGAGTATATAGATCCTTATAGAAGTCAGGCGCCTTATTCCGAAGGTCCTCAAAAGAGTTGTAAAGATTCCCATCCGCAGCAACCAAATGCCCCAGGTTATTCTGGTTTTGCCTTGACTTCATCGTCGTATAGAAGAATTTAAAGTTACTATCCCCCAGATTAAGCCAATCATGTCTACTCTTCTGCCTCAGCATATCCTCTTCTATCTCAATAAGGTTTGCAAGGTTAATGACCAGATCCCGCTCACGGTGTTGCAAAATCACATCAGAATGCAAGTCGGGATGTCTACGCATCTCCTGTAGATTATCTTTGCAAACCGAGATGGCATTGTCAAACTTTAGTTTATGCGCCCAGCTTCTGAGAGTAGATTTAGTGTTTTATAGCTTGGTATAGAATCTGTACATAGCTGACCCTTTCGCATGTATGTTCCACAATGATTCCAGCAATTCATTGTAACCTGGCAGCTTAACCCATGCATTAAAAAATCTGAAGGGCTTAGGATACGAACATACCTTAGAGTGCATTGTGATTAACATGGGGGAATGGTCACTTGTGAGGGGATCCAAGTACTCCACGAATGTTTCAGGCAATAAATCAAGCCACCTCTGATTACATACAGTTCTATCCAGTTTAGCAGTAATACGCTCAACACCAAGCCTACAATTACACCAACTCATCGGAAGCCCCACACATTTAATATCAGTCAACCCACATTTGGATAAGCATTCATTAAACTCATCCAAAATTTTCAGATCACACTTCCGCCCTCCTTCCTTCTCCTTCGAATATCTAATGCAGTTAAAGTCACCTCCAATAAGCCATTCCGCCCCAGCATGATGTCCTACATCAGCTTCAAGGGATTTCCATAGTTGGTGGCGTTCACTCCGCATATTAGACCCGTAAACTCCAGTAATAACCACAGTAAGGCCTCCTCCGTTGCTGCATCTTAAGGTGATATGTTGGCTGGAAATGGATTGGACCCTAGCTTGCCAGACATCGATGTCCAAGCCCATTAATATTCGACCACCAGAATGCATTGTGAAGTTATCAAACCATAGCCAATCCTTCAGGAGGCATAGTCTCCATTTATTACTGCCCATTTTCAGCTTAGTTTCAAGCAAAATAACTACTGAGGGGTGAATCAACTTGAGTCTGTCACGAAGTTCTCTACTTCTTATGGAGTTGTTAAGACCCCACTTGTTCCAAATGAAGATACTCATCAATTAACAGGTTGGTCTGGCTTCCCCGAAGCCCCCTCTCGAATACGCCTGCTTCTCCTGGATCCTCCCACAGGAGCCGGCTGATATTGAGTCTTGCTTGCCAACTTCTGTGTAGCGGCGCCAATACCATCACCATTTGCTAACTCCGCCTCCCAGTCGGGGTTCACTACAGTCAAGGTATCGTGGATTGACATGCTCTCTGGCTCTTGGGTAGGGCATTCCTCAAAATTTCTAGTAGAGAGACATTCTGGACTAATGGACATGTCAGGGAGTGGCGCAAGAGGTGTAGGATCCTCAGGACAGTGCTAGGCAGGGTCTACAGCAGGTTCAAATGAAGCTCCAGTCTCATTAGTCTCAGGACTTCTGTGTGGCTCTTGGGCAGGGTCTACAGCAGGTTCAAATGAAGCTCCAGTCGCTGTAACGGCTGGTTTTTGTATAATGGTATATATATATATATATATATATATATATATATATATATATATATATATATATATATATATATATATATATATATATATATATATATATATGTTTATCTTTTCTCTTCTTCTTTTCCGTAACTCTTTTTCCCCTATCTGGAGCTGAGCGTGCTTCATGACGCTCTTATCTTAGAGCCAGGCTTATCTTAGAAGTCCCTAGGACCCATCCCGAAGCTTCGCACTTCATTTGGAGACTTGGGGTGCATTTTAGTCGGTTCAAGAAGAAGGACCGACCGACTAGATGCCAATCTAGTCGGTCAGAAACTCTTCATGGACCGACTAGTTTCCCTTTGATTTTTCCACTGAGTTACTGTTTACGCTTAGTCGGTCTAAGTTTATCCACCGACCGACTAGTTGTGAAACTAGTCGGTCAATACTTCTTCGCAGACCGACTACGATAGAGATCATTTCTTACAGTCGAGTTACTGCTTTTCATTTGTCGGTCAAAGAACAAATACCGACCGACTAGTTGACGAACTAGTCGGTTAGGCTTCCTTCTCAGACCAACTAATTTTCAAAACTTCTTGTCGACCATCTTCATTCTTTAGTCAGTCAATGAACACTAGCCGACCGACTAGGTTGCAAACTAGTCGGTCGACGAGCCTTCACAGACCGACTAAATCTGTCAACCATGTACTGACACTGTTATCTGTTTGCTTTTAGTCGGTCTCAGTTGGACGACCGACCGACTAGTTCTCAAACTAGTCGGTCGACCACCCTTCACTGACCGGCTAATTGACCCCGAAACCCTAGGTTTTGACCTAGCCGCCGTTTGTTTTTCTTATTTAAACGCGCGGCCTTCTTTCTTTCCTCCTCATTATTTTGAGCCATCTTCTTCTCCAACCTATCTCTTTCTCTTCCCCTACCTCCCCTTTCCTTCTCCCTTGCACTCTCCAACTTCTCCAAGGTCCACTCTCCCCTTTCCATTCTCCTTTTCTCCTTTCTCTTCACAAAACAAGCCGACCACCCTCATCTCCCCAGATCTGAATCTTGCGGCCAAGCTCTGACCGCCATCTCGTTTCCCTTTCTGAGATCCATCTTGTCGATCCAATCCCAGATCTAGCGACGACGACCCCGGGAGACGCCAAGATCTTCACCACCACCTTCGGAGGCTGACGACACCACCAACAATCAACGTTTCTCGCTGCGCTACCCACGGCCTAGAAACTTCCGGACGACGCAAAGCTTCTGCCTTTTCAGATCCGACGCCGGACCTCCGTTCAATCGTCATTTTCAGGTTGGTCTCCTAAACTCATAGAAACCCCCACCGTAAATAATCGAAATCTAATTAAAATCATCAACTTAATCAATTAAATTTATTTTCCGTTGATCCTTAAAACGTTGTACAACCGTAGATAAATCGACGAATGAACTTTATGCATGTGCACATAGGATAGATCGTCGATTAGGTTATATGCATTAAAAATGTGATTTTTGATGAATAGGATAGTCCCGATAACCTAGACATAACCCTAATAGGAATTATTGAATCGCGATCTGACACCGTCGCCGTGTCACGATTTTCAGATGTTCTTTCGTTGACGAGACGTTTGGACGAGACGTTCCAGGGAGACAACGCACTCGCCACCGCAGGCAAGTGTACCACTTGCATTCTTGGCCATGTTTAGGGCTTAGTCTTGTTAGAATTGTTATTTTAGAAACATGAGAAACAGACGTGAAATGATAGCGTCTGGGACGCCCTTGATGGCTCAGACTTGACAACGAAGTCTGAGTCCAATAACAACAATTTTGACATCATAGGATTGACATGCGTGTGTGTGAGTTGTGGACACCCTAGTACAACCCCTCCTATTTTGTCGTGTCATGCCCTTTCCGTCTTGCACAGCCCGCTGGGCAATAGGACACTCGCCAATCCAGAGCGAGTGATCCCTTGTACTGATTCACAGCCCGATGGGTAATATGGCACCTGTCAAGCTAGAGCAGGTGATCCCTTGAACTGATACACAGCTCAGAGAGCAATAGGGCACTTGTCAAGCTAGAGCAAGTGATCCCTTGTCCTGTCACGATTCTTGGGGTTTTGGGGTAGGGTTGAGCGTGCACACGGCAAGACGGTCTGATCCCCCTCAAACCGTAAAGGCGTGAACCCTTTTCGTGTCTTGTCTTGTCCTGTCTGGCTCTCCATGTTCCGTCTTGTCTTGACACCTGTAGGCTAGTCCCATAGTCGATAGCACTCGCTACGACTACTACTTGTCGTGTTTACTTTCCTGCTGCGGGTACTTCCGTTTGTTCGTCTGTTGTAACCTCAGCATGTTAATCAACCAGTAAAATGTTGTTAAATAATTGGTGCACTTGCAGTTTGGTCTAACCTCTTCTTATAGACCTTACCTGACATACAGTTCCTTCTTTTGGTGATGTACGTCAGGGATCGAGCCAGAGTACGTCGAGGAGACTGACTTGCCAGCTGACGTGGAGCCAGAGAGTGTTGATCCTGAGTACGATCCTGAGGAGGACCAGAGCTAGAGACTTCTCGTTGCAGTTTCCAGAGACATCTATTACTTTTAGTTGGGTGCGTAGCACCTTTTGTTTCCGTGTTTAGGTCGGCTGCTTGCACCGTTAGATTTCCTTTTCTGCAGTTGTAGCCCTTCGGGCGTTGAGACTTGGTACTTTCGATATGTTGGAATAAAATGTGATGTTCTTCCTTTCTTGTACTTTTATTGTTCTGTACTAACATGCAGGGACCTGTACCTTCGTCTTGGTACCACACAGATGATTATTGGGTCAGGGCTCCTTAGCTCTGGCCTAAGCGGGCCTAGTCACGCTTCGCCTCCGCTGTTTTGGGAAGCGGGGCGTGACAGGTTTTAGTGGTGGCCCATGCAGGTCTCGTCCCAATCTTTCTGCAAGTACAGAACAGTAAGAGTAAGGACATTCATTTTGATATTCAAACATTGTACGAGTCTAATCTGTGTTTTCGTTCCTGAACACAGGATGGCTGGGCGACGCATTACTCGATCCTCGAATTCGAGTGATGACGGTCCGGAGGACCAGGGTACAGAGTTCCGCCAGTTCCTTGGCGTGATGCGAGAGATGCTTGAGGTACAGCATCAGCTGGTGTAGCAGTCCAACCGTGCTGCCCAGGCCCCACCTGTTGCACCACCTCCACCTCCGCCTGCTCCGCGAGCTGCTCCAGGAGTGAAGCAGTTCAACGAGCTTCAGCCGAAGACCTTCTCTGGGAAGGAGGGACCTCTGGGTGCCGATGAGTGGATCCAGAGCACTGAGGAAAAGTTGGTAGCTACCAAGAATCCAGATGATACTCGGGTGGAGATCGCGAAGATGCAGCTGACTGAGATTGCCTGAAACTGGTGGCGTATTGAGGAGAGGCGCCTGCAGAAGCCGGTGGAGTGGAAGAATTTTCGCCACATGTTCAAGGAGAAGTACTTCACCAAGGCAGCTAGGAGAGAGCTGATGGGCAGATTCGTGGATCTGAAGCAGGGGGACATGACGATTGATGAGTATGAGGCTGAGTTCGAGATGCTGAGCCGTTTTGCCCCGCACATGGTGAAGAAGGAGGAGAACCGAGCTGAGCAGTTCCGTTAGGGACTTCGTCCAAAGGTCCAGGCTTCTATGTCCTCTGCTAGTTTCTCGACTATGAGGGAAGTGTTAGACGCTGCGAAGAATCATGAGACGATTTCGCACCTGCCTGACACTCCAGCGGACAGAGGGAAGCGCCCTATGGAACAGTACCGGCCACCTGCCAGACCGGCGATGAGGCCAGTCCAGACTGTTCCATTCAAGAGACCTAGAACACCAGTGCAGCAGCAGAGCAAGGGTCCGTGCCATTTCTGCAGCAAGCCCGGACATGTTCAGACCAACTGTAGGAGGAAGCTGGGTCTGTGCCTACTTTGTGGAGATGCTTCACATACTGCGAAGGATCGTCCGAGAGCCAGCAGTGCTATTGTTGGAGCGCCAGCCCCGTTGTAGATGAGGGCGCCTACCCCAGTCCAGAGAGGACCTGCTGTTCGTGGACCACCCATGGTGCCACATCGGCAGATGTACCAGCGAGCAGTGCAGCCTCCGAGGCCGGCCTATACCATGACAGCTATTGAGACTGAGGAGCTGGATGGAGTTATTGCGGGTAACTCCTTGACCTAGTCTTTTCAATTCATAGTTAGACCTTATTGCTAGTTATGTTAGTGTTGCTTGTGAAGAAGAAGGATGGGTCCCGCAGGATGTGCGTGGACTATCGAGGACTGAATGCTGTCACCGTGAAGAACAAGCATCCGCTGCCACGCATCGATGACATTTTTGATTAGATGGGAGGTTCGAGGGTTTTCTCGAAGTTGGATTTGAGGAGCGGATATCATCAGTTGAAGGTGAAGAAGGATGACATTCCGAAGACAGCTTTCCGGACGAAGTACGGGCATTATGAGTTGGTGGTTATGCCATTTGGCGTGACCAATGCTCCAGCTGTGTTCATGAACCTTATGAACTTAATTTTCTACGACTTCTTGGATAAGTTTGTTGTGATTTTCATCGACGACATTCTTATTTATTCGAAGTCTGAAGAGGAGCACAGCTGTCATCTGAGGACAGTGCTAGAGACGCTGAGGCGACACAAGCTTTATGCCAAGTATAGCAAGTGCGAGTTCTGGCTGGACAGAGTCGCATTCCTGGGACACGTGGTGTCCGGTGATGGCATATTGGTAGATCCGGAGAAGGTCAGAGCAGTTCGAGATTGGCCGACTCCGCAGTCAGCGTCCGACATCAGGAGCTTCCTTGGTTTAGCAGGCTATTATCGGCGGTTCATCAAGGATTTCTCGAAGATTGCTGAGCTGATGACGAAGCTAACGAGGAAAGATGTGGAGTTCCAGTGGTCTGATGCTTGTAAGGCGGCTTTCAGTATCTTGAAGGCGAGGTTGACCGCGGCACCCGTTTTGGCAGTACCTGATCGGAGCGGAGGCTTTGAAGTGTATTGTGATGCATCAGGGAAGGGCCTAGGATGCGTTCTGCATCAGCATGGCCATGTGGTCGCGTATGCTTCTCGTCAGCTGAGGACGCATGAGAAGAATTACCCGATGCACGATCTGGAGTTGGCAGCGGTGATCTTTGCATTGAAGATTTGGAGGCACTTCTTACTGAGTGAGAGCGTGATGATTTTCACCGATCACAAAAGTTTGAAGTACATATTCACGCAGAAGGAGCTCAACATGCGTCAGAGACGATGGTTGGAGCTCATGGCTGACTATGAGATAGAACTGCAGTATCATCCGGGGAAGGTGAACGTAGTGCCGGATGCCTTGAGTAGACTTCCTACTGCGATGATGCTTACTGCTGACTGCAGGATTCAGCAGGAGCTGAAGGAGATGGATTTGGAGGTTGTCCTACCTGGCGTGGTTCATTCTTTCATGAATTTGCAGATTCAGTCCACGATCGTGGATCGGATCAAGGCAGCACAGGCAGGAGATCCGAAGCTACATAGGATCAGGAGGCAGGTTGAAGCTGGGCTGCGAGCAGAGTTCGTGATTCATGAGGATGGTTCACTGCAGTACGGCAGCAGACTCTGCGTACATGCAGGTGATGTTCAGGAGGAGCTTTTGAGCGAGGCTCATAGCTCGCCATATTCTATACATCCTGGTGGTACCAAAATGTATAAGGACCTTCGACTGAATTACTGGTGGATTGGCATGAAGAGGAGTGTGGCACGGAGCGTTGCCAAGTGTTTGATATGCCAACAGGTGAAGGCAGAGCACCATCATACGGCTGGTTTGCTACAACCGCTTCCTATTCCGGAGTGGAAGTGGCAACATATTACGATGGACTTCGTGACTGGTTTACCTCGGACCCCGAGGCAGAACGAAGCAGTCTGGGTGATCGTTGATCGGTTGACTAAGTCTGCGCATTTCATTCCTTTCCGAGTGGGCCAGTCTACGGAAGCTTTGGCGAGGAAATATCTAGAGGTAAAAATTTTATTTCTACTTCTCTTTACTTTTCCTCTTTGAGTTAGTTGTGACGTAGACCGTGTACGTGCAGGAGATTGTACGCTTACACGGGGTCCCCGTGAGCATCGTGTCTGACAGAGACTCGAGGTTCACATCTCAGTTCTGGAGAAGTTTGCAGGAGCATTTGGGTACGAGTCTGAGTTTCAGCACGGCGTACCACCCACAGACCGATGTCCAGTCCGAGCGGACTATTCAGATCCTAGAAGATATGCTGCGAGCTTGTACGCTCGATTTGAAGGGATCTTGGGAGGACCATCTTCACTTGGTGGAGTTCTCATATAACAACAGCTACCAGGCGAGCATTGGCATGTCGTCGTTTGCTGCATTATATGGGAGGAGATGTCGATCGCCACTGAGCTGGGATGACATTGGAGATCGGGAGCTGTTGGGTCCGGAGATGATAGTAGAAGCTGTGGATGTCGTGAGAGACATCAGGGAGAAGCTCAGAGTTGCACAGGATCGTTTCAAGCATTGGGTGGATGCCAAGAGGAGACCTTTGGAGTTTCAGCCTGGAGGCCACGTCTTCTTGAAGATTTCTCCGAACCGCGGATTTATCCGATTCGGGAAGAAGGGGAAGCTGAGTCCGAGGTACATTGGACCTTTCGATGTGCTGGAGAGTGTGGGAGCAGTGGCCTACCGCCTTGCTCTGCCACCATCTTTGGTGGGAGTTCACGACGTATTCCACGTATCTCAGTTGCGTCGGTACGTCAGTGATCCGTCACACACGGTGGATTTCTCGGAGATCACGGTCCGTCCAGACCTGACTTATGACCAGCAGCCCGTACAGATTTTGGACCGTCGACAGAAGCAGTTGAGGAACAAGGTAGTCGACCTGGTAAGAGTGATGTGGTGTCACGGATCGCACGGAGAGTCCACTTGGGAGAGAGAGGATGAGATGAGAGAGCGTTACCCTCACCTATTCAGATAGAAATTCCAAGGGCGGAATTTTCTTAAGGTGGGTAGGATGTAACGGCTGGTTTTTGTATAATGGTGTATATATGTATATATATATGTATATGTATGTATATATATATATATATATGTATATATATATATATGTATATGTATATATATATATATATGTATATATATATATATATATATGGGATTAATGGGTATCATACGCCATATGAGAGCTTCTCTCATACTCCCTCTCACATAAAGCACCCAAGTACAAGCCCACATGGGCTTGTACTTGGTTGTACTTGGGTGCTTTATGTGAGAGGGCGTATGAGAGAAGCTCTCATATGGCGTATGATAGCCATTATTCTCTATATATATATGTATATATATATATATATAGGAGGGATCAAATGACCCCCAAAAATAACCCTAAAAAATGACCCCCTATCAAAAATCCTATGCCCCCCCATTTTTCGGAAGATCCGAACCGTTCATCTTGATCTCCACCCTCTAAATACATGACCCACCAATTTTCAACCCGATCCCATGTGTTTTGCCCGTTCATCAACCATTCACAAAAGTTCTGTTCATGCGAAACCGTTAAATTTGGGTCGGATGGATGAATGGGCAAAACACATGGGATCGGGTTGAAAATTGGTGGGTCGGGTATTTAGAGGGTGGAGATCAAGATGAACGGTTCGGATCTTCCGAAAAAATAGGGGGCATAGGATTTTTGATAGGGGGTCATTTTTGGGGGTTATTTTTGGGGGTCATTTGATCCCACCTCATATATATATATGTATATATATATATATATGTATATATATATATATATGTATACATATACATATATGTATATATATATATATATATATGTATATATATATATATATGTTTATCTTTTCTCTTCTTCTTTTTCGTAACTCGTTTTCCCCTATCTGGAGCTGAGCGTGCTTCATGACGCTCTTATCTTAGAGCCAGGCTTATCTTAGAAGTCCCTAGGACCCATCCCGAAGCTTCGCACTTCATTTGGAGACTTGGGGTGCATTTTAGTCGGTTCAAGAAGAAGGACCGACCGACTAGATGCCAATCTAGTCGGTCAGAAACTCTTCATGGACCGACTAGTTTCCCTTTGATTTTTCCACTGAGTTACTGTTTACGCTTAGTCGATCTAAGTTCATCCACCGACCGACTAGTTGTGAAACTAGTCGGTCAATACTTCTTCGCAGACTGATTAAGATAGAGATCATTTCTTACAGTCGAGTTACTGTTTATCATTAGTCGGTCAAAGAACGAATACCGACCGACTAGTTGACGAACTAGTCGGTTAGGCTTCCTTCTCAGACCAACTAATTTTCAAAACTTCTTGTCGACCATCTTCATTCTTTAGTCGGTCAATGAACACTGGCCGACCGACTAGGTTGCAAACTAGTCGGTCGACGAGCCTTCACAGACCGACTAAATCTGTCAACCCTGTACTGACATTGTTCTCTGTTTGCTTTTAGTCGGTCTCAGTTGGACGACCGACCGACTAGTTCTCAAACTAGTCGGTCGACCGCCCTTCACTGACCGACTAATTGACCCCGAAACCCTAGGTTTTGACCTAGCCGCTGTTTGTTTTTCTTATTTAAATGCGCGGCCTTCTTTCTTTCCTCCTCATTATTTTGAGCCATCTTCTTCTCCAACCTATCTCTTTCTCTTCCCCTACCTCCCCTTTCCTTCTCCCTTGCACTCTCCAACTTCTCCAAGGTCCACTCTCCCCTTTCCATTCTCCTTTTCTCCTTTCTCTTCACAAAACAAGCCGACCACCCTCATCTCCCCAGATCTGAATCTTGCGGCCAAGCTCCGGCCGCCATCTCGTTTCCCTTTCTCAGATCCATCTTGGCGATCCAATCCTAGATCTAGCGACGACGACCCCGGGAGAAGCCGAGATCTTCACCACCACCTTTGGAGGCCGACGACACCACCAACGATCAACGTTCCTCGCTGCGCTACCCGCGGCCTAGGAACTTCTGGACGACGCAAAGCTTCCGCCTTTTCAGATCCGACGCCGGACCTCCGTTCAATCGTCATTTTCAGGTTGGTCTCCTAAACTCGTAGAAACCCCCACCGTAAATAATCGAAACCTAATTAAAATCATCAACTTAATCAATTAAATTTATTTTTCGTTGATCCTTAAAACGTTGTACAACCGTAGATAAATCGACGAATGAACTTTATGCATGTGCACATAGGATAGATCGTCGATTAGGTTATATGCATTAAAAATGTGATTTTTGATGAATAGGATAGTCCCGATAACCTAGACACAACCCTAATAGGAATTATTGAATCGCGATCTGACACCGTCGCCGTGTCACGATTTTCAGACGTTCTTTCGCCGACGAGACGTTTGGACGAGACGTTCCAGGGAGACGACGCACTCGCCACCGCAGGCAAGTGTACCACTTGCGTTCTTGGCCATGTTTAGGCCTTAGTCTTGTTAGAATTTTTATTTTAGAAACATGAGAAATGGACGTGAAATGATAGCATCCGGGACGCCCTTGATGGCTCAGACTTGACAACAAAGTCTGAGTCCAATAACAACAATTTTGACATCATAGGATTGACATGCGTGTGTGTGAGTTGTGGACACCCTAGTACAACCCCTCCTGTTTTGTCGTGTCATGCCCTTTTCGTCTTGCCATGTCCCTTTCCGTCTTGCACAGCCCGCTGGGCAATAGGGCACTCGCCAAGCCAGAGCGAGTGATCCCTTGCACTGATTCACAGCCCGATGGGCAATAGGGCACCTGTCAAGCTAGAGCAGGTGATCCCTTGTACTGATACACAGCTTAGAGAGCAATAGGATAGTTGTCAAGCTAGAGCAAGTGATCCCTTGTCCTGTCACGATTCTTGGGGTTTTGGGGTAGGGTTGAGCGTGCACGCGGCAAGAGGGTCTGATTCCCCTCGAACCGTAAAGGCGTGAACCCTTTTCGTGTCTTGTCTTGTCCTGTCTGGCTCTCCATGTTCCGTCTTGTCTTGACACCTATAGGCTAGTCACATAGTCGGTAGCACTCGCTACGACTACTACTTGTCGTGTTTACTTTCATGCTGCGGGTACTTTCATTTGTTCGTCTGTTGTAACCTCAGCATGTTAATCAACCAGTAAAATGTTGTTAAATAATTGGTGCACTTGCAGTTTGGTCTAACCTCTTCTTGTAGACCTTACCTGACGTACAGTTCCTTCTTTTGGTGTTGTACGTCAGGGATCGAGCCAGAGTACGTCGAGGAGACTGACTTGCCAGCTGACGTGGAGCCAGAGAATGTTGATACTGAGTACGATCCTGAGGAGGACCAGAGCTAGAGACTTCTCGTTGCAGTTTCCAGAGACATCTATTACTTTTAGTTGGGTGCGTAGCACCTTTTGTTTCCTTGTTTAGGTCGGATGCTTGCACCGTTAGATTTCCTTTTCTGCAGTTGTAGCCCTTCGGGCGTTGAGACTTGGTACTTTCGATATGTTGGAATAAAATGTGATGTTCTTCCTTTCTTGTACTTTTATTGTTCTGTACTAACATGCAGGGACCTGTACCTTCGTCTTGGTACCACACAGACGCTTATTGGATCAGGGATCCTTAGCTCTGGCCTAAGCGGGCCTAGTCACGCTTCGCCTCCGCTGTTTTGGGAAGCGGGGCGTGACAGTCGCATAAGTCTCCAATGCTATTTCGGGTATATTATTTCCAGGCACCTTATCCCGCAATGCCTCCTACACATTTGAATTTCCCCCATGAATAGGCAATCCCTCTTTATTAGTAGCACCCATGCTCTCAACTAACTGAGGCATACTATCGAAGCTAGGAGGCTGACCCTGCTTATTGTGAAGAAGGACTGACGTAGGTTGCACCCTTTTCACAGTTGCTGCAAGGCTACTAGAACTTGGGATTGATGCTACATAATGCCCCTCCTGTTGAACCTCTTCAGCCGCATCTTCGTGAGAGCAGGACCCCTTGTCTAGCACACTAACAACCTCCGGAATCTCATCCACAACTTCTGATGAATCACAAGCAATCCCCTTTCCCTTATCTTGAGTAACAGAGACCTCACCTGTGTTATTTTGGATTGAAGGGGGCTTCATCATATCAGTACATTGTTTATCTGTATGGCCAAAACAAATACAATTACTGCATCTCGGGGGTTCTCCTTCAACATGCACTCCAATGGTAATATGTGCACCTCCTTCAGGCTCAACAACCACTTGGTGCGGGATTGGCTTCTTAGCGCTTACATCAACAAGGCATCGGGCAAATGAGATGCGCTCTTTCTTAGCAGTTAGCCTGTCCAAGCATATTGGGTTTCCTAATAAAGAAGCAATAACATTCAAAATATCAAGCGTCCACATTCCAAGAGGGACTCCATGAAGTTGCACCCAAACGGGGACCAAAGATAGGATATCCCTTTCATGTTTGAGGGTTGGTGTCCATTGCTGAAGAATAACCAGCCGCCCATCAAACATCCACGGTCCCCCGTGAAGGATTCTTTGACATTCTCCCCCATCCCCAAATTTGAAGTAAAAGAACCCATTTTTGCGACTATAAATATGAAGCCCTCGTTTGATGTTCCACAATCTATCTACCCACGCACGAATCTGCCCATAATAAGGGACGTCACCCAATACATACCCCCACAATAGTATTCTTCCATTGCTCGGCCCCTTTCGACATCAATGCTGTAGCCACCCATCATGTTTCTGATCCATCCTCTTTCACAATGGGAGGTACAAACGTCATTGCCATGTTAGAATCATACATATGCCTATTAGCATAGATATCAGGGCACGATTGCTTTACCAACTTGGTATCAATTGTGATATTAGTTTTGGGTCTCACAGGCAATCTAACAGGCACTTGGCGTGCACCATCAAAGTTCTCAAAACGTCGAACAGAGGGCTGGGAATTACCTCTTCCTCGCAGTGGTCGATTCTTCAAGGGAAGGAGATCGCCTTTGCCCCCCACATGAGAATTCCCAACGCCACCCCTTCCAGATCTGCCGTACTTCCTACTCCTGGAGACGACCTGCCATCCTGCCAAGCCGTCCTTCGCCAAATCAACTGAGCCAACTCCTTTCCCTTGAATTTACCTTCTAAGGTCTGATCCCGAGGGACCGAGCCCCCCCTTAGCTGAAGGATGTCCGACGTTCCCCGCAGACGACCCAGGGGGACGCCCAACCCCAATGCCGCCGAGAAGGCAAGGTCCCCCCGTAGATCCACTAACTCCAACAATCCCAGAGCTAACACCGCCGCCAGGAAGGCCTCCATCACTGGAAATGCGAATTCCCCCGGATCGCCAAGATCGCCAGGTCCTGAAAAATCGCCCATCTCAATATATATATATATATATATATATATATATATATATATATATATATATATATATATATGTGAGAATAATGGCTATCATACGCCATATGAGATAGGCTCTCATACGCCCTCTCACAAAAAGCAACCAAGTACATGCCCACATGGGCTTGTACTTGGTTGTACTTGGTTGCTTTATGTGAGAGGGCGTATGAGAGCCTATCTCATATGGCGTATGATAGCCATTATACATACATATATATATATATATATGTATGTATATATATACATACATACATATATATATGTATGTATATATATACATACATATATATATATATATGTATGTATGTATATATTGTTGGGAATTTACGGTCCCTTAGGGCACAAAAACTCTAGTCCCGTCCTAAGTCGGACGGAACATAGACAGAAAAAAAACCATTTGCAGCGGAAGAAAAACTAGTTAATCTAAATTAACATGCAGTTAAAACATTTTTAACTTAGCCCTAAGGTCCAAGACTCTATGCCAAGATCTATGCCGACTTGGGATGGATCTGACCATCCCAAGAAGGATCTAGCCTACTGCGATTAAACTAAACTAATGCTAATAAAATACTTTAACCACATACCCAGAATCTCAGCCCTGGAGCAGGCGAGATGTTCCGCGCCGTCTTCCGAGCTGCTCCCATCCCACGCCGAGCCGCTCCTTGATCCGCTCCCCGAACCGCTCCTCGATCCGCACCGCATCCCGAGGCGATCAATCCCCGTGCCGCCGAGCCAACCACGCGCCGAAGAAAGTTTCACGCGAGTGAAACCTCCGTCAAGATTTCAGATCCAGAATCCGAACTCCTTTGTGGCTTTGCTAGAGCCCGCAGGAGTAAGGCAGAAATTTAGGGAGAAGAGAAATATTAATTTAAGCCTAGATCCGAGCGTGCTCCAACATTTACGAGAGCCGCTCAGATCTAGAGCTTGGGACGAGTTTTGAGAAAGGGCGGAGACCCCTATTTATATAGGCGGCGGACTCTCCTCTTTTCTCAAAATCCGATGTGGGACTAAACATTTGGGTTAGTTAAAATCAAGTTAGTTTGCACTTCACAAAGTGCAAACTTCCGTAAATTTTAACTCACTCACCGTTGAGCTTCAGGATCGATACAACCTATCAATGCGACAAGCGTTCAACGGTGAACGCATAGGAAAAAACGGTTCGTCAATCGGAGTTCGTTTGACCCTCCAATTGAGTGTCCAAAGATCAGCCCAAAGCCACCCAAAACGCAAAACTGCAGCCGTCACACGAAGCACGCAGCACGCAGCCCTAGGGCTACGTGCAGGGCCCACAGCGCCAGGCCCGTGCGCTGCATGCGCCTCGAGGCGCGTGCAGCGCACGCGCCTTAGCGCGCGCAGCGCGCCCTGTAGGGGCGCGTGCAAAGCACGCGCCCGCGTGGGCCCAGCGCCCACGTGGGCGCGCGCGGGCCCATTCAATTGCCCGGCCATTTGGCCGGGCCTTGGGCTTCTGGGCCTTTAATTTTTAATCAGCCCCTTGGGCTGATTACTCTATGGGCTTGGGGTTTTTTTGGACATAACTCTTACGTTTGGTATCCGATTTGGACGCCGTTCGAACCTGGGTCTAGACCAGGACATTCCCGTCTTACCCGTGAACTTTTCCTTGCGTTTATTTTATTAAATATTGTATTAAACAATTTAATACACATTTAATCGCTTTTGCATCAAATGCAAAATAGTCCTTATCTAAGCTTAAATTACCATATTGCATCAAATGCAATTATCTCTTCTTTTGCATCAAATGCAATTATTCTCCCTAACTATTTTCTACCTATTACTAGACGAAGCGTTGCACTCTGTGTGAGACCCTACAGCATGACCCTTACTACAGGTTGGGCTCGAAGCCCTATACGGCAGTGACCACGAGCAGTGGTTGCCGTCCCTGCTTCAGGAATCATCATTATGTGGTTGACTCATTGACATGAGTATTGTCGGGACCACCTGACTGTTTCCGTGATGAATTCCGCAGTTATAGTCTCTTCGTCTTAAATATGTCGTGTAGATCAAGTCTGGGGTACGGTCAAACTGTCAACCCCAATAACTTGACTCCGGTTAGTTTCTATCAATCTTTAGTCAATTAATGTTGGACTTCTTCCAACATACTCTGCGCAGAGTTTTTACTAAAGACCGAACTAACTCTACGACACTAACTCCCATTGACCGGGAGAGACGAATCCTCTCTTGGTCATTACTCGCCTCGTACGTTTCAAGTGATACCCAATCAAAGTACCTTTCGACAGGCCTTGCCTCGAAGCTAGGTCAGTTGATATAAGTGGCACCGTTCACGCACAGGTTTGTCAAAATGACCTCAAGTCAAAAGACCAACTATCCTATCATCACTCAGAGTTATCACTGACAGATTGGTCAATATAACCATATGATAACTCTAGTGGATCGTTCAGTGAACTCATTCTAATGAGCACCTATGTCTCGTCTTCGACTTCGCCAAGTCAAGCGATCATGAGATCATCGCCACCGCTAAACGGTGAAGACTAAGACACAATGGTCTATCCGATGTTTCGATATCCTTGTCTCGAAACATCTACGACCACGAACCATTTTAGACTTATGCTACAGACGGTCAAACGTTTCTCCATGATCGAGATACTCATCTCGATACCCGTTTGACCTTGCATAAAGTCTCAGGACTTTACCTAAGTTGATATCTAATGTTGACTACATTACAATATGACTTAGATAAATTATTACCAAACAGCTTACTGTTATTTCAAACAAGATGTTTGTGCTATTCACACAGGAATAAATGGCCTTGAGGGCATCATATTCCTACATCTCCCACTTGCACTCAGGCCCATTTATCTCGATATCTAATATCGTTTTTACACATAAGTTTTCCCGACTTCATGTGATAGAGCCTTCGTGAGTGGATCTGCTAAAACCGTCTACACTATAGACTTAAGGGGTTTCTATGTTTATGTTAGACCAACCATTTGAATCTCATTCAAATAATTCATTTGGTCTATCAGAATCTATAATATTTTATTTTCCTGGATCTTATCCAGTTCATCGTACCTTACGATAATAATTTTAAATTAGTTATTGGTCATTGCAAATGGTTCATATCTATTTCTGATAAATAATCAAACTCTTTGATTACTTAATATATGTTCCATCTCTTTGATGCCTCGCATGTAATTTATACGCTCCCACTGACCTTGAAAACTATCTGGCTAATTCATATAAGTTGGTTCGTCTAAATCATATTTAGAAAAACGAACTTATAAGTGAATGCGCAAATTTTCATGGTCAACTTAAGCGTTTCACATCGGCTTTGGTCCGAGTAGATCTGTACACATCTGTTGGCGAAACCGGTTTCATCATAATCCGTTTTAAAGAAATTAGGATGAAAAACCGTTCCCGTCCAACATTATTGTACTTCACTATTTTCTTTTCTGCATCAATCTTTCAACTTAAAGATTTACTTACAGAAAGTGAGGAAACATTTTCCTTGGGCACGTAAACTAAATTATCAAATTTATTTACGCATACGGACCTTCATCAAGTTTTAAATCGGAGTTACTACTCCGAATTTCATCCTAGAAGTTGACTAAGTCATCATCAGTTATGATGTCTAACTCGACAATTCGTCTCACGAGATTCGAGTATTTTTACAACTTCCTTACGATTGATTTATTGAATATATTATTGATAATGTCCTCATAGAACATTATCAAAAACTAGGCATTACTATCTGGGACTTAACCCAGAGGGAGGACTTAACTCAGAGTCACTTACAATGGATCACACTAAATCTAATTAAGTGTGGTTCATACCTTTTAACACACCGATGTGTTAACAGACTTGATCTGAGAGAAAATCACATTTTCTTTTAATTACACACGATTTTATTTAGCTAAGTATTTTGACCATTCGATCTAATCGAATCAGTTTAATACTTTCGTCATTTCGTTCTTTATTTTATCAGACTTGTGTTTCATCAAGAACACGTGTCTTAATAAAATATACGAATAACTTATTTTGGTTAATCTAGACTTGGGTACATCAATATGTACGAGACTGAGTTCGATAACTCATTCTCCCACTGTCTTACAGATGGGTTTCGGCCATTGTATCTAAGAGGCTAAGACTCACAAGTGTCCGTAGACTTCATAATACGAGAGGTCAGACCCCTCTTTATGTGACTTGTGAAGCTTAATCTCTTGACACGGCCTAGTCTAATTTTACCATATAAGTTTGCTACTATCTTGTGTATTTATATATTAACATGTAATATATATATAGTTATTACAAATTACTTAACACAAAACATTGCTTCAGAAGCAATGTGACGACATTCGTCAAAATGTGTTAAATGTCTTTTGTATAACAACTTATTCCGAAATGTGACATCAAAATATGTCACGTTTTCATTTCCTCCTACTTATGCCTTTACTAATGATAAATTAAACTAACTTTCTCAATTGACTTTCCGAAGTGCCTTCTTCCTTTTCTAAATCAAATTTAGATATCAACATAAATAAATAGCTATGCAAGCAACTTATGTATCCAAACGCTTGAGCTTTGCAATCTTGAGTGTAGCTCAAGAAATTGCTTGTCTCAAGATCCGGTTGGGATACATAGTCTTGCACCGCTCATGCACTTGTATTCGACTCAAACGGTTTAATCGAATTCTCGAACTTTGCGGATCAAAATTGTTTGTCCATACAACCTTGAGGGTAGCTCGACAAGTTGTAGGGAGAAACATACTTTGAATGTCCTATATGTTCAAGCTGCCTCATATAGAGACGAGTGACATGTAGCTTTAATTTATTTGTTGGACCCAGAACTTAATGAAATCATATTTCTTAAGTCTGTTCTTTAGAAGGTCATTTAATGTCAACGAGAATATAGTTTAATTATATCAATTAGAATTTAACTTGATATTCAATTAATCAACTTTTTGACCAATTAACTTATTAAAATATTATATTTTAATTCCTACGGTAAACATAGTCTTGCCCTAGTTTTAGCATATGTTCAATATTAAATATAGGTAGATTGGCTTTTATCTATCTATACCCTCCCACTATTTTTACGAACGTTTTAAAGCTTAATAACGAACGATTTAATCGAATCAAAAATTAATGTGTAAGAGTTCCAATCACCTTGAGTCTAAACAACCTTGAGTGTAGCTCAACAAGTTGATTGACTCTGCGATCGGAAGATGACTCTTCATCGATCATATCAGATATGACTCTCTTAATCGGTTTTTGCCCCTAGCCATTCGTGATCATGAGTGTGCTCATCCAAATCACAATGTCTAGTCTAGTCGGACCCTTGTTTTCGTGTCTAGCCTGACTTGCCCCGCAGCTCGGTGTATGCACGACACGTTGGTTTGGGTCAGGTCTTAGACTACATCTAGGCAGACTACATCCTTGACTAAACTTGCGCTGCCGCTCGGTGTATTCACGACAACGTCGGTTTGGGTCAAGTCAAGATGTCATCTTATGTATTTAAGAAGTTGGTTTCTACAGGGTTGCCATGTCACAGCTTGAGTGTATCTCAACAACTGTAACCCGGGCCCTATAGTTGCTAACCCCAAAAACAAGGAGGGCTACGGCTAATCTTGAAAAAGATCATTAACGTATTTGACTTAGATATAGTCCAGGGTGTCATACAATCATGATTCGCGACATTGCGGTCCAACGGAACTCAGCCAGGGAATTGACTAAGCCAGGATCACTACCCCTTGGACTAGCAAGGGTTGACCCAGAACTCTTAGCCAAGCACATTGACTGGATCATGGTCCATTGAATGAAGCTTGTCATTTTTGTATGTATGCCATAGACTAAACAGCTTTTATTAACAACTAATTAATCCTATCAACTAGTTGAATCCTTAAATTCAAAATTTTAGGATTTGTTTAATAACTTTTATTAAGTCCTTATCAACTATAAGGTTCACGTGCTACCCTAATCTTTATTAGGATTTTAATAAATTTTATTAACAACGCTAGAAGCGAAGTCCTTTAATGAAAATTAATTATAACAATTAGAATTGAAAATTCATTTAAAGGACTACCCTAATCAGGAATTAGGTCTTAATATTGTTGTTAATGATTTATTAAAACATAGCATGTCATTAAAATTCAAGTAATAAATTTTAATCATTTTTAATGGCTAACCTAAAGGGTTGTCTTGTGTTATCAAATAAGGGACAAGATTAACAAGCCATTAAAATAAAGCTACACTAATTTATCGCATAAAGATAGTGCACAACTATTTAACATTTAAATATACTAAGTTTATCGCATAAACAATTTTAGATTTTTAAAAACAGTTTTAAAAATATCTTATAAATTTAAAACATTACTTTTTAAAAAAATTTCATGTTCAAAAATTTATCATATACAATTTTTAAACATTTTAAACATTTTAAACTTATCGCATAAATTCAAAGCCTTAAAATCAATTTTAAAATTTATCACATAAATTTAAAACCACCATTTTAAAATTTCCATGCTTAAAAAATTTATCATATAAAAAATTTTAGGCATCCAAAATAATTTTAAACTTTTAAACATTTAAAATTAGTTTTAAAAATTATCACATAAATTTTAAAACGTTATTTTAAAAATTTTCATGTTCAAAAATTTAACACATAGAATTTTGAACTTCAAAATATTTTTAAAATTATCTAATAACTTTAAAAAATTTAAAAGTATTTAAAAGGCATTAATAAGTTTAATGAAATCGCAGTACCTAGATCGACTACGCAAACCTAGGCTCTGATACCACTGTTGGGAATTTACGGTCCCTTAGGGCACAAAAACTCTAGTCCCGTCCTAAGTCGGACGGAACATAGACAGAAAAAAAACCATTTGCAGCGGAAGAAAAACTAGTTAATCTAAATTAACATGCAGTTAAAACATTTTTAACTTAGCCCTAAGGTCCAAGACCCTATGCCAAGATCTATGCCGACTTGGGATGGATCTGACCATCCCAAGAAGGATCTAGCCTACTGCGATTAAACTAAACTAATGCTAATAAAATACTTTAACCACATACCCGGAATCTCAGCCCTGGAGCAGGCGAGATGTTCCGCGCCGTCTTCCGAGCTGCTCCCATCCCACGCCGAGCCGCTCCTTGATCCGCTCCCCGAACCGCTCCTCGATCCGCTCCGCATCCCGAGGCGATCAATCCCCGTGCCGCCGAGCCAACCACGCGCCGAAGAAAGTTTCACGCGAGTGAAACCTCCGTCAAGATTTCAGATCCAGAATCCGAACTCCTTTGTGGATTTGCTAGAGCCCGCAGGAGTAAGGCAGAAATTTAGGGAGAAGAGAAATATTAATTTAAGCCTAGATCCGAGCGTGCTCCAACATTTACGAGAGCCGCTCAGATCTAGAGCTTGGGACGAGTTTTGAGAAAGGGGGGAGACCCCTATTTATATAGGCGGCGGACTCTCCCCTTTTCTCAAAATCCGATGTGGGACTAAACATTTGGGTTAGTTAAAATCAAGTTAGTTTGAACTTCACAAAGTGCAAACTTCCGTGAATTTTAACTCACTCACCGTTGAGCTTCAGGATCGATACAACCTATCAATGTGACAAGCGTTCAACGGTGAACGCATAGGAAAAAACGGTTCGTCAATCGGAGTTCGTTTGACCCTCCAATTGAGTGTCCAAAGATCAGCCCAAAGCCACCCAAAACGCAAAACTGCAGCCGTCACACGAAGCACGCAGCACGCAGCCCTAGGGCTGCGTGCGGGGCCCACTGCACCAGGCCCGTGCGCTGCACGCGCCTTAGCGCGCGCAGCGCGCCCTGCACGCGCCCAGCGGGCGCGTGCAGGGCACGCGCCCCGCGTGGGCACTGGCGCCCCACGTGGGCGCGTGCAAAGCACGTGCCCGCGTGGGCCCAGCGCCCACGTGGACGCGCGCGGGCCAATTCAATTGCCCGGCCATTTGGCCGGGCCTTGGGCTTCTGGGCCTTTAATTTTTAATCAGCCCCTTGGGCTGATTACTCTATGGGCTTGGGGTTTTTTTGGACATAACTCTTACGTTTGGTATCCGATTTGGACGCCGTTCGAACCTGGGTCTAGACCGGGACATTCCCGTCTTACCCGTGAACTTTTCCTTGCGTTTATTTTATTAAATATTGTATTAAACAATTTAATACACATTTAATCGCTTTTGCATCAAATGCAAAATAGTCCTTATCTAAGCTTAAATTACCATATTGCATCAAATGCAATTATCTCTTCTTTTGCATCAAATGCAATTATTCTCCCTAACTATTTTCTACCTATTACTAGACGAAGCGTTGCACTCTGTGTGAGACCCTACAGCCTGACCCTTACAACAGGTTGGGCTCGAAGCCCTATACGGCAGTGACCACGAGCAGTGGTTGCCGTCCCTGCTTCAGGAATCATCATTATGTGGTTGACTCATTGACATGAGTATTGTCGGGACCACCTGACTGTTTCCGTGATGAATTCCGCAGTTATAGTCTCTTCGTCTTAAATATGTCGTGTAGATCAAGTCTGGGGTACGGTCAAACTGTCAACCCCAATAACTTGACTCCGGTTAGTTTCTATCAATCTTTAGTCAATTAATGTTGGACTTCTTCCAACATACTCTGCGCAGAGTTTTTACTAAAGACCGAACTAACTCTACGACACTAACTCCCATTGACCGGGAGAGACGAATCCTCTCTTGGTCATTACTCGCCTCGTACGTTTCAAGTGATACCCAATCAAAGTACCTTTCGACAGGCCTTGCCTCGAAGCTAGGTCAGTTGATATAAGTGGCACCGTTCACGCACAGGTTTGTCAAAATGACCTCAAGTCAAAAGACCAACTATCCTATCATCACTCAGAGTTATCACTGACAGATTGGTCAATATAACCATATGATAACTCTAGTGGATCGTTCAGTGAACTCATTCTAATGAGCACCTATGTCTCGTCTTCGACTTCGCCAAGTCAAGCGATCATGAGATCATCGCCACCGCTAAACGGTGAAGACTAAGACACAATGGTCTATCCGATGTTTCGATATCCTTGTCTCGAAACATCTACGACCACGAACCATTTTAGACTTATGCTACAGACGGTCAAACGTTTCTCCATGATCGAGATACTCATCTCGATACCCGTTTGACCTTGCATAAAGTCTCAGGACTTTACCTAAGTTGATATCTAATGTTGACTACATTACAATATGACTTAGATAAATTATTACCAAACAGCTTACTGTTATTTCAAACAAGATGTTTGTGCTATTCACACAGGAATAAATGGCCTTGAGGGCATCATATTCCTACATATATATATATATACATATATATATATGTATGTATGTGTATATATATATATATATATATATAAACAGGTAGAATATAAGTCCTTATACTTGAAGGTATCGTGATATAGTTACGATGGGATGTCATATGCACATGGATATGAGTAGTGATCTAAATACGTGTAAAAATACGTATAAAGACTTATTGTGGTGTGTGATGAATATGTTAGTGTGTGAATATGTGTGTCTAGATGTTTATGTGAAAGACATATATGTATATGTATGCAGTGAGTGCACATGGCGATGTGGATGTGCTATTGGACGAATAGTAGGACGTATCCGTGATATGTATGTGATTCAGATATGTATGGATGACAATGAAGTAAATAGTGTATATACGTGTGGCGTAAGTATGTAATTTTGCTCGTACTTCATGGGTAGTAAGACCATCATACCGAGGTGACCTTGGGCAGAGTTCACACCCTATAAAGTCCTGGGACGGACTTTATTTTAAGGTGGGTAGGATGTAATGCCCTGTTTTGAACTATACGTGTATTCTACTAAACACATTTGGTATTTCCACCTATGGTGCATACGTAGGCATGAAATAAGCGTAGATATCGATGTATGTGACGTAGCGCAAGGGGGATTGGACCGTAATACATGGCTAAGGGTAGAGAATGCAAAATGTGAAGGTGGGAGAAGTGTGAAAGACGTCGTGGGTGCAAAACAACAGGAATGGGTTGGACGTGTGTGCGTGGTGCATGTATGCATGTGTAGGCATGCACGAGTGTGTGGGGGGAAGCCATGCTAGTGTGAAAGCGGTTCGGGGTCAATGGCAAACCCCGTAAAATTTTAGAAAGGCAAGGGGCAAAATGGTCATTTGGACCAAAAGTGCCGTGTGTACATACTTAAGTGGTCGGTGCATAAAGTAATGTCAAACTTGTAATTATTTGAAAGTTGAGGGGCATTTAGGCAAGGGCACTTTGGTCATTTTATGTTGTCATGATGACTAGGATAAGGATGGAGAGATTTTTTAAGAGAATTCTAGGGTTTTCTCCTTCTTTCTTCATTCTTACCTCTTCCATTCCCCTCTTTTCATTCTTTTTCCACACACTTCTCATCTTCTCATCCTCCTTGACCTAGCCATCCCCTCCCCCATGGCATGGCTGAAATTTTCATGGCACAAAAAAAAGAAAAAAAAGAGAAGAAGAGGAGGAGGAGAAAGAGAAAGAGAAGAGGAGAAGAAAGAACACTCTTGAGGTAGGAATCAAATTTGGATTTGGAAATTTAATTAGGGTTTCATTTTATCATGTTTTTATACCATTTTTTATCAATATGAAGTAGCGGTAATCAAATTAATGTGCCATGATTCAATTTTCATGAATTTTCCCTTGAAATTCTTAGCAAAATTATCCCCTTTGAAAATTCTGAAATCTAGATGTCTGTTTTTGCCTTGATTCTGGTTACTGTAGCTCGAATTAGGGTTCGAAAAAAATATATCCATGTAGATCTTGAAGTTCTACCCTAAAATCATATAAATTTTGATATATGTTCAATTCAGAATTTGTGAGCCAAAATTCCATCTTTACAACATGTCTGTTTGATTTTCAGTTTTGACACAGTTTAGAAAAATTGACCTAAACACCTGCACACACAATGTAATTTGACGTTCTTGGTCTCGTTGGAAATTTAACAAGTGTATCTATAATTTCATCCGGGTTCTTATATTTCGAAATTCTGGCTAGAACATGCCCAAAACAGCAATTTTTATAGACTCTAAAATCTATCTGGAAAACATACTTGACACACGTCACTAAATAATTCACCATAAATCACCTACTTAATATCTTTATCTGTGAATTCAGGACTAATATATCTATAACTTTCGTTTGGGATAATTTGTCAAATTCTCAATAAAAACTGATGATATATGCCCATGTATTGTCAACTTCTGCAAATTCCAGCAAGCTGAAGTATTAAAGTGGTGTTATGAATTGTGTAGCGTTGCTAATTCACTCTCTATAGTGCATGATTGTTGTTGTTACATGCAAGGTAGATTCTTGGTAAGTATTCCTAATGGATTTGCTAATGTGCTCACGGACGTGCATGACACACCCAGCACATGTTTGTGGAAATGTCTCAATGAAACAAAAGTTAAGAAACTTAATGAGTTGTATATGCATGCATTATTAAGAATGTTATAAATTGGTGATGACGGAGTCATGGAATGCATGGTTTCATGTGTTCTGAATAATGAATTGAAATGGCTATGATGGAGGGCATGACACTTCGGTGCATGACCCATGTTGGTATGAATGTGAAAAGTGACCCCATGCAACATGACTCCTTCATTACTAAAATGATAAAAATGAAACTCTTGAATGTCTCAGTCCTCTCTAATGAGGGTGAGTTAGCAAAAACCTGGGTTTTAGGTGGGATTTGAGTAAATTGTGGAAATGAGGCCTGGACTGAGAAGTTGGGAGAAATGATTATGTGATATGTGATATTTATACCCACTCGTCTTTACCGGGAATGGAGGGGACATACGGAGGTTGTGTTATCGTGGGAGAGCCTCACTCCTGCCAGGGACGGGGGAGCTAAGAGGCCCGGTGTCATACAGTGCCCGTGTCCATTGCGTCATGTGCTATATTCACCCCAAATTTGGGGTGAAGTCCAGGTCCTGGTATCACACAGTTTACCCAAGTTCCAATTAATTCAATTATAAAATAATAACATAAGAATTTATGTGTTACTCCTTCTGCTGGCAGCATTTCCCTTTCCCTTTGCCTGTTTCTTGTGACTTTGTGTCATGCCTCATGCACTTGCACTTATCTTATTAGATAATGGTTGCTTGAACACTTGTGTTATTATTATTATTATTCGTGCTAACCCTTTTCTTGCAGTCACTCGTCATTGGACCACAGGTATGATCCTCTTGTTAAGCTATTTAATTTTCATTATGTTACTTAGTTACATGCCATATTTCTCTTGTCTTGCCTTGTGGTTTAATAACCTTAGAACGGTGTTCCAAATCCAAGTTGGTTCCTACTGGGGCACGCATTGACGTGCTTCTCTATATTTTTCAGGTAGCATGGTTATCATGGTTGGCGGTGACTTGAGGTTGCGCTCAGGGATAGCACTTGGTGTGAGCTGTATTTGTAACGGCCTGTATTTTTCCAATACATTTAAATTAAGTATTTAAAGAAAATTCAATTTTAATTGTATTTTGTAATGGTTAATCAGGAGTCTTAAACTGATTTCAAAATTTCTTATAAAAATATTTTGGAGTATCGGACTAGTTATGGAGTATTTTAGTAAGATCGGATTTCATCAAATGCCTCTAAAAGATCTGATAAAAATTCATTTTCAGATATTGCAGTTTTGGGTCAATGAATTTATTTTCTAAACAAACGTCTTCAAAACGTTTTCAAACTTCTGCAGTAGCATCCTATGATCATTTAGGGCTCCCCACATTAATTTCGTAATTTTCTGATATCATTTCAATAGAGAACCCGCAAACCCGCTTTCTAAACATTTTTGGCCTAAAACTAGTATCCCTGTAGCCCAAAACCTGAAACGGTCTTCGTATTCATGATCCTCGTGACGATACGATCCCGTGGGTATGTTTTTGTAATTTTTCGGACACATTTACTAGTAGGGACATTTTCGTAATTTCACTTTTGTATTTTCACTAATGATTTTCGTTAATGGGGTTTTACCTTCCTAATTACCTTTCTAATTAACCATCTAACCCCATTATTCTACCTAACCCTCACGTTTTCCCCCTAACTGGTTCATTTCCCTCAGCTACCCCCGATCCCCATCTATCTCCCTCTTCAGCTAAACTACCCCAGCTACCTCTTTTATTTGTTAACCCTATATATAATCATTCCCCCCAGGCTCTCACCCCCACCCCTCTACATTTTAACTCACACACAGATACTCTCTCTCTCTCTCTCTATTTCATTTTGAACCCAGGCTAATTCCCCTCTCAACTAACGCAAGCCACCCATCCCTCTCTTTTTATTGTCGTTCGAACCCACGCACACTCAGCCTATCCCTCTCGCTTTGTTGTGTTCGAAGCCCAGGCAAAAGCCCATCCTTCTCTATCACCATATGCACACATGTACAGCCTCTCATCTTCTTCGTTCGAAACCCAAGAGCCCGTTCCCTTTCTTTTGATCGGAACCCACCAAAGCCGCACACAGCTCCGACCGCCACCCTCCGTTCATCATCATCTCCCCTGCTGCTACCCACGCCCGCCACCGCTGCAAGGCCAGGCCACCGTGAACAACTCCCCGAGCTCCACCGCCGCGTCCATCTCCTTTCGACGAGCCCCACAGCGTCACCCGAGCTCCCTCCACTGTGAAGCTCCTCCCCGACCGCTGCATCACCTCGCCCTCGAACCAACGTCGTCGCCCTCCCGTTCGCTCCGCCACCACGGAGGCCGCTGCTCCGCCGCCTTCGAACAGCAGCACCGCCCTCCGCCTGTCCACGCTCGCACGAAGCTCCCCGCTCCGATCAACCCTGAAGCCCGAGCCCTGCTCCAACGAACACGCCTCCGAGGCCACCTCCGTCACCGTCGCTCCACGTGTCGCCGTCGTCGAAGGGCTGCCGCACCGCTCTGCCACCCGAGCCGCCGCCGCCTTGCCGCCCTCGCCGTCCGACGTCAACAGCAGGCACGCCCCCCATGCAACGAAGAGAACGGAGGGTGCGTAAAACGTGATGGCAAACTCGTAATTACGAGTTAAGTTCGTATTTTCGTAATTTTTATTAATTAATAAATGGGTTTATTGGTCTTAAATTCATAATAAATTATATAAGCCCTAGAAAAATGTGAGGCTAGCTCCAGAAAATCAGAAATAATATTCTGGACCCAATGGTGCTAGTTTCATCTCAATCCGACGCTTAGTTTTCTCAGAATTAATTTTTAAGCCTAAAAGATAAATACGTGATTTTCGTTCAAAAATTCGTATATTGATATTTTTACGTAAACTAATACTTGATAAAAATATATGTTATACTACTCTTCAATACGGTCGTTTTGACACCTCACTTGCAACTGTCCGATGTAGATTGCATCCGGAATAAATTGTGGAATAAATATGTTACTAATTGGAAAACAGATTTTAAATTGTTTTTGAGCTTTTAAAAATTCTAAAAATTACTATAAGCCTCAGAAAAATATTCCCTCTTGCAGTAAAACTATTTTTATCATATATAGTCTATATGAAAATTTAGAACGCTTTTCGACAACGTTTCAACCAGTTTTAAAAATCAGGACGATAAAATTATTTCAATAGAAATGTAGCGTTCATTAACCAAGTATTTTTGTGATTGCAGGTACCAAATCTCGTGCACCAGCTCTTCTAGCTCCAACCTCGTCTTGCCACGACGAGCTCGAAATTAGTAAGTCACGACATATTCTAACTTTAGAAAACTAGACTTCTATGCTTGTATGAACTTGTGACACTTCACCACTTATATCCTCGAACGGCTATTTGACTTGAACCAAACTAGAGAACTAGTATGAAAATAATCAACTAAAGATTACTTTGCCAACTTTCAACTTTGGTGGTTGTAGCACACAACTACCAACTTGGGTAAATTGTGTGCTAGCCACACTACCACGTGCTCAAAGCACGGAAGTAACAGCTTTTGGTGTTGGACTTGTCTTTATGCTACTTGCTGGTTGTCAATGAGGAAGTCAACCAGTTGACCTGGTGTGACTAACATGTGGAACATCCTGTGGAACAATCCTGTATAGAACTTGTAATTGACACGTCACCGGGGTTTCGGGGTAACTCACAGTTGCGAGAGTACGGGAGTGACTAGAGTTCGATCTACATGTCAAGCTGCCTGTGTTTCGGCCTCCTGTCTAGCTGCCTGTGTTTCGGCAAACCATCCTGCTGCCTGGGTACCGGCATTCGTCTGGGTAGCACCCATGCAAGAGACGAACTGAACGGTCACATATTGTACTCTCCGACTTGAGTCACGTAGTTCTAGTGTAACTTGCACAGTTACTTTCTTTACAGTACATGCACTTTACTTTCCTTGCCAGTACAGTCACCGCACTTTACTTGCCGTACTTTTACCTTCTACACTTGTACAGACACTGCACCGTACTTTACTTTCACTTTGGTTTGCTTTGTCATACTTGTACAGTACCTCTCTTTCTTTATTTAGAATTGTTGTGACTTACCTACGGTTCCATCTCCGTGGCACCGCAGACGACATACATATGGAGGCAGATGCTCTTGAGTTAATAGCGCCAGACTTCGACCATGAGACCGCATCTTTTGAGCTATTTTCGGTTGTGTACTGTATTTTCTTTCTTTCAGGTATCGTTGGAATATTTGTACGGTTTGATTGTAATAATTGGACACTATTTGGGTATTTTTGTACATCTCTGCATCGTGGCTATTTTGATTTCACTGGTTAACTGGAGAACCTGCGCAAATATCAAATAAGTAACGGGCCCCCGAGAGCGGGTCGTTACAAGTTTGGTGGCCCAACGCAGGTCCTCGCTAACTACCTTGTGAACATTATAGCAAGATCAGGATGTATAATATAAGATACTCAAATTAACCTCGAGTACGGGATGTCTCGAGTGTTCACCTGTATTGGATATACGGGTGAAGTGTCCTTATTACCATCTTCATTAGGTCTTCCTTACTTCCTTTGAACTCTTAACCCTTGCTTAGGAATTCGTGTTCCATTCTTGATTATACCTCTCTAGTACCCTCTTTTGCTAGCAGTTATAGTGATTTTTTCGTTGGTTGGATTATCTACCCACTTCATCACCTTTCCTTCAGTTGTTGATGGCACGCATTTAAATGATAGGCTTCCTTCAATGGACCATGATCCGGTCAATGTGCTTGGCTAAGTTTGTTGGATCAACCTAGCTAGACTAGGTGTAAGTGATCCTGGCTTAGTCACTTCCCTGGCCGTGTCCATTGGACCGCAAGGATGTGAATCGTGATTATGTAACACCATCGATCTCCATCATTATCACCCTTTCTTTAGCTAATGATGGCCTCCTGATTCTTTTACTTCTTTCTAAATCGCGTTTAGTTAGCTTAAACTTTAGCTACGTTTATTTTAAGGAGGGTGGCATTCAATTTTCGATCACCAGGAGTTCGAGTTCGACAACGGAAGCGGATCGAAGGACGCTCAGAAGTATTTAAGGATGGTAAGTGTAGGCTGTTTGCATCTTTTGAGCTAGTGTTTCTCTTCTAGCCCCTACTTCTATCTTGTACCCGTCTTTTCTCTCCAAGTGTTTGATTTCCCTTCCCATCGACCACCTTTCCCCCTCTTTATTTCGTTTGTCCGCTTCCCCTCCTCGAGACTCGTTCCCGCTGAACCCTACCCTACCTAACACCGACTTTCGGTGACCCTCTCCCCCCCATTTTTTTTAAAAAACCCCTCTCCTTCCTCCCCAAGCCCACTCCCCCTACCGGCCTCTTCCCCAAGCGAGCTCGATCGGACCTCGCATCGCCGCTCCGATCTCCGATCCGTCGGCCTCACACGAAGATCCGCCAGCTTCCGCTTCGCTCCATCCCGGAGGCCCTCCCCACCATGGATCGACAGCCAGTCGCAGCGCTCGCCGCCGTGGATCGCCAGCCGCCGATGGCCCACCAACGACCTTGGGGTCTGTTGGGCTTAGCAGCAACCCTCGCCGCCACCCTTGCTTTGGCCGTGTGGTCGGGATATTGGGAACCCGCCGCTATTGGTATCATTGGGAGCTCCTTTTTCTGGTTCTTCCCCCTTGAGCTGCCCAGCTTCGATTCCCGCTTAGGGCTGCTCCTTCGTGTTTGTGGGTTCATAACTTTTTGGTCGTTGAACTGCTTAGGGCTGATTGGTGATGGCAGTAGATATCGACCATTGGTGTTGGCATCTAGTATTATTGGCGACGATTATTGGCTTGCTTTTGGCGATGGCAGTAGATATCGACCATTGGTGTTGGCATCTAGTATTATTGGCGACGATTATTGGCTTGCTTTTGGCCTTAGGTTTTGATGTTGGATGTCCGTATTGTGCTCGGATTTGGGAGACGGCTAGGATGTTGGCTTCTTGTTGGATGTTATGGAAACTGCTGGAAAAAGTGGTAGCGATGATCTTGACCCTCGAGAATTGGCCTTACATTTGCCTATATGTATCGATCTGGATATTGACTTGTAATTTGGTAGCATGGCAGATGAAGTCATTTGTGTTCGGTTGGTTAAGTTGTAGCAGCGCGAATGCATTAGCTTTAACCCTTACGTTTATGTATGCTATGGCGATGATTTACTTGGTTAGGACCCAGTATGCATTAATGGCATGAGTTGTAGTTTTAAACTTTATGTTGTTAAATAAAGCTTGCTACTGACTTTTCACCTCAGGTTCCAAGTTCGAACAGATGTCATCATCTTAATAGCTCTCCTTTTCGTGTAATGACATTATCTTATATTTTGGCTACTTGATAATATATATTAGTCGCATCCCTTATTTTCTTATCACATTTCATGTTATTTACAACCTGATTTATAAAAATACTATCTTTTCTATCATTTATTTGTTTGAGCTTCTTCATAAAATCAATTATTTTCAAAAGAGATTTTTAAATTCCGAGGACGGAATTATTTTAAGGAGGGTAGAATGTAACGGCCTGTATTTTTCCAATACATTTAAATTAAGTATTTAAAGAAAATTCAATTTTAATTGTATTTTGTAATGGTTAATCAGGAGTCTTAAACTGATTTCAAAATTTCTTATAAAAATATTTTGGAGTATCGGACTAGTTATGGAGTATTTTAGTAAGATCGGATTTCATCAAATGCCTCTAAAAGATCTGATAAAAATTCATTTTCAGATATTGCAGTTTTGGGTCAATGAATTTATTTTCTAAACAAACGTCTTCAAAACGTTTTCAAACTTCTGCAGTAGCATCCTATGATCATTTAGGGCTCCCCACATTAATTTCGTAATTTTCTGATATCATTTCAATAGAGAACCCGCAAACCCGCTTTCTAAACGTTTTTGGCCTAAACTAGTATCCCCGTAGCACAAAACCTGAAACAGTCTTCGTATTCACGATCCTCGTGACGATACGATCCCGTGGGTATGTTTTCGTAATTTTTCGGACACATTTACTAGTAGGGACATTTTCGTAATTTCACTTTTGTATTTTCACTAATGATTTTTGTTAATGGGGTTTTACCTTCCTAATTACTTTTCTAATTAACCATCTAACCCCATTATTCTACCTAACCCTCACGTTTTCCCCCTAACTGGTTCATTTCCCTCAGCTACCCCCGATCCCCATCTATCTCCCTCTTCAGCTAAACTACCCCAGCTACCTCTTTTATTTGTTAACCCTATATATAATCATTCCCCCCAGGCTCTCACCCCCACCCCTCTACATTTTAACTCACACACAGATACTCTCTCTCTCTCCGTTTCATTTTGAACCCAGGCTAATTCCCCTCTCAACTAACGCAAGCCACCCATCCCTCTCTCTTTTTATTGTCGTTCGAACCCACGCACACTAAGCCTATCCCTCTCGCTTTGTTGTGTTCGAAGCCCAGGCAAAATCCCATCCTTCTCTATCACCATATGCACACATGTACAGCCTCTCATCTTCTTCGTTCGAAACCCAAGAGCCAGTTCCCTTTCTTTTGATCGGAACCCACCAAAGCCGCACATAGCTCCGACCGCCACCCTCCGTTCATCATCATCTCCCCTGCTGCTACCCACGCCCGCCACCGCTGCAAGGCCAGGCCGCCGTGAACAACTCCCCGAGCTCCACCGCCGCGTCCATCTCCTTCCGACGAGCCCCACATCATCACCTGAGCTCCCTCCGCTGTGAAGCTCCTCCCCGACCGCTGCAGCACCTCGCCCTCGAACCAACGTCGCCGCCCTCCCGTTCGCTCCGCCACCACGGAGGCCGCTGCTCCGCCGCCTTCGAACAGCAGCACCGCCCTCCGCCTGTCCACGCTCGCACGAAGCTCCCCGCTCCGATCAACCCTGAAGCCCGAGCCCTGCTCCAACGAACATGCCTCCGAGGCCACCTCCGTCGCCGTCGCTCCACGTGTCGCAGTCGTCGAAGGGCTCCCGCACCGCTCTGCCACCCGAGCCGCCGCCGCCTTGCCGCCCTCGCCGTCCGACGTCAACAGCAGGCACGCCCCCCATGCAACGAAGAGAACGGAGGGTGCGTAAAACGTGATGGCAAACTCGTAATTACGAGTTAAGTTCGTATTTTCGTAATTTTTATTAATTAATAAATGGGTTTATTGGTCTTAAATTCATAATAAATTATATAGCCCCCAGAAAAATGTGAGTCTAGCTCCAGAAAATCAGAAATAATATTCTGGACCCAATGGTGCTAGTTTCATCTCAATCCGACGCTTAGTTTTCTCAGAATTAATTTTTAAGCCTAAAAGATAAATACGTGATTTTCGTTCAAAAATTCGTATATTGATATTTTTACGTAAACTAATACTTGATAAAAATATATGTTATACTACTCTTCAATACGGTCGTTTTGACACCTCACTTGTAACTTTCCGATGTAGATTGCATCCGGAATAAATTGTGGAATAAATATGTTACTAATTGGAAAACAGATTTTAAATTGTTTTTGAGCTTTTAAAAATTCTAAAAATTACTATAAGCCTCAGAAAAATATTCTCTCTTGCAGTAAAACTATTTTTATCATATATAGTCTATATGAAAATTTAGAACGCTTTTCGACAACGTTTCAACCAGTTTTAAAAATCAGGACGATCAAATTATTTCAATAGAAATGTAGCGTTCATTAACCAAGTATTTTTGTGATTGCAGGTACCAAATCTCGTGCACCAGCTCTTCTAGCTCCAACCTCGTCTTGCCACGACGAGCTCGAAATTAGTAAGTCACGACATATTCTAACTTTAGAAAACTAGACTTCTATGCTTGTATGAACCTGTGACACTTCACCACTTATATCCTCGAACGGCTATTTGACTTGAACCAAACTAGAGAACTAGTATGAAAGTAATCAACTAAAGATTACTTTGCCAACTTTCAACTTTGGTGGTTGTAGCACACAACTACCAACTTGGGTAAATTGTGTGCTAGCCACACTACCACGTGCTCAAAGCACGGAAGTAACAGCTTTTGGTGTTGGACTTGTCTTTATCCTACTTGCTGGTTGTCAATGAGGAAGTCAACCAGTTGACCTAGTGTGACTAACATGTGGAACATCCTGTGGAACAATCCTGTATAGAACTTGTAATTGACACGTCACCGGGGTTTCGGGGTAACTCACAGTTGCGAGAGTACGGGAGTGACTAGAGTTCGATCTACATGTCAAGCTGCCTATGTTTCGGCCTCCTGTCTAGCTGCCTGTGTTTCGGCAAACCATCCTGCTGCCTGGGTACCGGCATTCGTCTGGGTAGCACCCATGCAAGAGACGAACTGAACGGTCACATATTGTACTCTCCGACTTGAGTCACGTAGTTCTAGTGTAACTTGCACAGTTACTTTCTTTACAGTACATGCACTTTACTTTCCTTGCCAGTACAGTCACCGCACTTTACTTGCCGTACTTTTACCTTCTACACTTGTACAGACACTGCACCGTACTTTACTTTCACTTTGGTCTGCTTTGTCATACTTGTACAGTACCTCTCTTTCTTTATTTAGAATTGTTGTGACTTACCTACGGTTCCATCTCCGTGGCACCGCAGACGACATACATATGGAGGCAGATGCTCTTGAGTTAATAGCGCCAGACTTCGACCATGAGACCGCATCTTTTGAGCTATTTTCGGTTGTGTACTGTATTTTCTTTCTTTCAGGTATCGTTGGAATATTTGTACGGTTTGATTGTAATAATTGGACACTATTTGGGTATTTTTGTACATCTCTGCATCGTGGCTATTTTGATTTCACTGGTTAACTGGAGAACCTGCGCAAATATCAAATAAGTAACGGGCCCCGAGAGCGGGTCGTTACAGTATTTGTGGTGTGATATGGTTAGTTTGGGAGGTAGAGAATGACTGTGTATATGTAGTGGTGTACCTGGATTATGTATATTAATGGAAGTTGTTATATAGATGTTATGTTGTTGGTGTTCTTTATTATTCATGAGGTTGTTTTAATGTTTTAATATTATTATGGAGCTTCACTTGTACTATCCCAGCATGTGCGCAGTGGCCCGCTTATGCAGTTTCTTCTTTCTCTCTCTTTTCCTCTCTTATCACCCTCACTCTTCAGGATACTTGGAAAGAAAAAAATTTTAAATGCCGGGGTATTCTGGGGAACGGGGCGTGACAGTTTTTGGTGGCCCATGTAGGTCACCGCACTGCGATGTGCGTAAGGATAGTACATGTAATGCTTCAGTATGTGATTGGGATAGGTTAGCCCTAAGGTGGGTAGTGACTTTAGAGCTTTAAGTGACCCACCTTGAACCCCTAGCTTTAGAGAGTCCGGGGATGAACTTTCTGCAGTGTATCCTACTATAGATGGGTATTGTGGGTGTACGTATGTAACTATAACTGTGTGAACCAGTGTGTATAAGTGCATTTGTTGTGCTTAGAGATTTGAATTATATATATGTGGTGGTATACTTGTATTTAGTATATGTAATTATTCTTGAATAGCATGAAGTTTCTTCTTATGCAGTTTCTTGAATAGCATGAAGTGGCATGCTTATGCAGTTTCTTCTTTCTCTCTCTCTTTTCCTCTCTTATCACCCTCACTCTTCAGGATACTTGGAAAGAAAAAAAATTTAAACTCCAGGTATTCTGGGGAACGGGGCGTGACAACATGGATAGCCGACTTTCTAAAAAATTATAACCGACTATCTCCTAGAAATAGCCGACTATCTGAGTCGACTAGCAGTTTTTAAGGAAAGCACGATTTTCGTTTTCTAGCCGTTACTAGCCGTTGGAGAAGAGATTTTTTAGCACGTTTTGATAAATACTAGAAACATCAGATCATTTTGATATAAATTATTAAGCAATTATCTGTTATTTTCAAGCTAAATTCTCAAGGCTCTCATTCTTTCAAAAGCTCTTCTTAAACATTTTTTAAATTTCGTTGTGTAAATTTTTTGGTACTTTTACAATCATCGCTGTCCTTATTTAAGCTTGATTTTGATCTCTAAAGCTCAAAGCTTTTATTTTTGGAGATTCAATTTTCAAGTTTTTCTTTTGATCTACTTGTGCTTAACTTCAATATTTTTCTTGATCAAAAGTTTGATTTTTATATAGCCACACTAAAATCACAAGCTTCATATATTGGCTATAGGAATCAAAAGGTGTATCAAATTTATCGTCAAAAGGTTTGTAAAGCCTTTGAAGAAGGCTTGGTAAGTTGTACTCCCTTGTTTAAGGGAAGTGTTGTGTTATACTGTGTTGGAAATTCCTTGTTGGGTTGTACTTTGGTGTTTGAAAATTCCTAGTAAATGAAGCTATGTATACAAGTCCTCTTCATTGAGCTGAGACAAGGTTGCTCTTGCTCGACGTAGGCCAATGTTGGGTCAAACTAAGGTAAAATCTTAGTGTTTGCATTGTGACTCTTTTTGTCTCTCTACCCTTTATTCATATTGCTTGTAATCTTTATTTCCGATGTGCTCATCATATTTATTTTGGTACAAGCTTATATATTTATGTTGATTAAGTACCAAGCGAGGTAACTCTCATTGGAGACTTGGACAATTTACGCGAAAGTTTTGTTTTATATATAGCACTATTCAACCCCCTCTTCTAGTGTTGCATGTCATCCATAGGATCCCACACGTGGTATTAGAGCGAGGCTTGAGGTGATGGTATTAACCATATTCAGCGGCACAAACTTTCTTATTTGGAGGAAAAGGATGGAGATATACTTGGAGGCTAAGAACATCGAATACGAGATCTTCATGCAAGAGACTTACAAAGTGTCTTCCATCCCCAAATCAATGTGGACGCCATCTCAAAAGATGGAGTACTCGGCGAGTGTAGAGTTAATGCACTTAATTTACTCATATTTAACTGATAACATTGTTAATGATATTTCAGGAGCCACGACCCCCCACTAAGTATTTGAGATCCTAGAATAAAAGTATGGAGATCAATCCACCAAAACACGAATCTAGGAGATCTCACTTACCAAGGAAGTTTCAGAAATCACCCAGAAAGAGATATGCTTGATGGCTCATTAGCATTACGACGATTAGGTAAGTGAATCTGACGATGAGTTCAATGTAGAAGATGATTATGTACAACTTCATGATGAGTATGAAAAATTGAAAAGGAAGAATAAGAAATTAGAGAGCAACTACAATATTTTGAAAATGGATAATGATACTCTTATGCATAACCATGATGCGTTGTCCTATGAACACGAATGCTTGAAAAATAAAAGTAGTATCTTGATTCACAATCATGATGGTCACACCAATTTATTGCATGACTTTAAATGCCTAAAAGAAAAATATGATGCTCTAGTATATTACCATAATCTTTTAAAGAATGAGCATACCTTATATGTTTATCGTGTGAATGATAGAGTAAATATTATTGAGAATGATATGTACTATAGTAAGCTCAAGCACGAGGAGCTAATGTTCAAATTTGTTAATGTTAAAAATAGCTCTAGTTCCAAAACTCCTCATATACCAAAGCATGTCACCACACCAAACACTTCTCATGTATCAAACAATGTTTAGCATAAAAATAGTAGAAAGAATCACGCTTTTATGTATGGTGGATATGCTAGAAAAAATAGACCTCGTGCTTTGTCTCACAATGTTCACAATATGACACATAATAATGTTGTACACAATATTTATCACAAACCACACTTTGTACACAAAACACACACCATGCACCATGTTAAGAACAACAATATGCTATGGGTGTCTAAACACTTAACTTTGCATTTTACACTCGAAACTTGATTAAAAGCACGCATTGATTTTACAATGATTAATTTGTGCATAGGAAATCAAATCCAAACAGGAATTGGGTTCCAAATCGATGACCACATATTTTATGTCTATTTAGGTATCCATGTAACGACCCGCTCTCTTGAGGCCATTATTTATTTGATACATTCGCAGATCCTATAGTTTACCAGTAAAAACAACATAGCATACGATGCCGAGATGTACTAAATACTCAAACAAGCGTATAATTATTACAATCCATAACTGAAGTACAACACACAATAGCAAATACATGAAAGGCAAAACGAAATAGAAATACACATGAAAGTACATCACACACACAACTCAAACTTTAGAAATCCGCGGTCTCAGAGTAAAACTCTGGCTCCTCAAACTCAGTGGCCTCTTCTTCAACCTGTTCTTCGTCTGATGGTGCCTCGAAGCAGAACCGTAGGTAAGTCACAACAATTCTAGAAATAGAAATAAAAGCGGTGCACACGCATGAAATATAGCAGGCATCGAAGAGAAACTACAGACAGGCATACAAGTGTGAAGAGTAAAGTGAAGGTGGCAGTACAAGTGCGTACGAGAGCATCAACTATGACATGGTATACATGGCATGATAGTAAGAACCAAATGCATGCAAAGTAGTAACAGAAATAAGACAATAAGCAGTACTATAGTGGAGCCAGCAGTATCTAAACTAGAAACTACGTGACTCAAGCAGGAGAGTATGATATGCAACCATTGAGTTCATTCTTGTCTGGGTGCGCTTACCAAGACAATGTCGAAACACAGGCAGCGAGACATGTATTGTCGAAACACAGGCAGCGAGACGGGATGCCGAAACACAGGCAGCGGGACGGGAAGATGAACTCCAGTCACTCCCACACTCTCTCAACAATGAGTTACACCAAAACCCAATGAAGTGTCAAGTGTTCAAGATCTACCTTTATGTTACATTATAATCTTCAACATGATATTCCAACATGAGATTCATTTTGAGATTCTTGCTTAAGATTCAACATGATATTTCTACTTGAGATTCCACACAAATTCCAAATGAATTCTACACGACATTCCATGCATAGTTTTTCGGTACAGAATCTAAGTTGCAAAAGGTCTAAATTCGAGGTATATATAATCAATGTTTGCATTAGATGATAATTGAAATTCTAGTTTGATCCAGGCAAACACGGCCAGTTAGGTTTGTTCAAGTAGGATCATTATCCCTAGATAGGACGAGCTCTACTAAGGTGATCCAGCCTTGACACCAAACGATCCTATACACCAGTTCAAGGATCAATTCTAAGAACGTCGATTATCAACTTTTGCTCCATTGATATAGTTATTGGTTACAGGTATGGTAACTTTCGTAAATATGATAGGTGCAAACATAATTAACACAATCAAAGCAGACCTCCCAATCTCCTAACTCAAGGACCGGATCAGTCAGGGGGCCACCGAACAGACAAAAGCTGGAATCGGAGCTAGAGCTAGAATCCAGACAAAAGCTGGAGCCGGAGCTGGAGCTGGAGCTGGAGCTGGTATCCAGGAAAAAGATTGAGCTGGAGCCGGAGTTGGAGCTAGAGATATGATCCAGACAAAAGCTAGAGTCTTAGTTTGAGCTGAAACATAGAGGATGCTGACCATACCAGGTCGACCCATACAGGAGGAGGCCGACCAGACGAGGTCAACCGATCTAGGAGGAGGCCTACCATACCAGTCCGATCGCCTTGCCGAGCATCATTGCCGAGCACCCGATCCTCCATGCCGAGCATCCATGCCAAGCATCTGAGCCTCCGTGTCAAGCATCAGAGCCACCTTGTCGAGCTTACAAAGTTGTCCCCACCTCGACGGAGCTGCTGACCAAGCCGAGCTTGCCCCTATCCAAACCAGCCGAGCTAACGGACGTACCCCAGCCCAAGCCCGCGGACAATACCAAAGGTCACCTGACTTGCGCCAACACGATTAAATTTTCGACGACTCGAGTTTCCACTTTTCAGGGCAAACCCGAGCCGCGGAGGGGGCACAGATAGCTCACACTGGAGGACAAATACTACATCTGCCTTCAAAGCTCCTCTAGTGGTAAAGAAACTCAGGCGGTGGCACAGAACCTCTGCTGACTAGGCTGGAGCTTGAGCTAAAACTGGGACCCAGACACTCCTTCGTCAGCGAGGGGCAACTCCCCTCGCAACCGAACGAACGGATCGGTCGTAAGGCTGGAGGCCACTCCCCCAGCTGGCTGATCCACTCCTTCGTCGATCGTAAGTCGAGGGGAAACTCCCCTCGCCACCGAGTGGATAGATCAGTCGTATGGATGGAGGCCACTCCCTCAGCTGGCCGACCCACTCATTCGTCGACCGTAAGTCGAGGGGCAACTCCCCTCGCAACCGAACGAACAGATCGATCGTAAGGCTGTGGGCAACTCCCCCAGCTAGCCGACCTACTCATTCGTCAGCCGTAAGTCGAGGGGCAACTTCCCTCGCAACCGAGCGAACAGATCGGTCGTAAGGCTGAGGGCAACTTCCCCATCTGGCCGACCCACTCATTCGTCGGCCGTAAGCTGAGGGGAAACTCCCCTCGCAACCGAACAAACGGATCGGTCGTAAGGCTGGGGCAACTCCCCCAGCTGGCTGACCCACTCATTCGTCGGCCGTAAGTCGAGGGAAAACTCCCCTTGCAACCGAACGAACGGATCGATCGTAATGCTTGGGGCCACTCCCCCAGCTAGCCGACCCACTCATTCGTCGACCGTAAGTCGAGGGGTAACTCCCCTCGCAACCGAATGAACGGATCAGTCGTAAGGCTGGGGCAACTCCCCCAGCTAGCCGACCTACTCATTCGTCGGCCGTAAGTCGAGGGAAAACTCCCCTCGCAACCGAACGAACGTATTGTTGAGTATTGGTGTTTCATACCAATCTTATTTTGATGATGATCACAACATTATATTGTTGCTAATGACTCTCATGTTTTAGTCACAGTTTCATTTCTAGAATATCTTTCTTGGAGACTAAACACTTGGTGCAAGGATGGACATCAAATGGAGAAGGGCCAAAGCTTGGACTCAAGGGGTGCCAAAGCTTAGTGATGATGGAGAGCATCAAGGCATCAAGATTGAAGACTTAGACTCTAAGGAAAGCAATGTAATCCATGTAATATTTCCTTTATTGCTTTCTCTCTCTTTTGAGTCTAGATTAATGTAATACCTTGATAGATGGTCTACTCATACATGCATATGCATTTAGCCATCTTAGTGAACCTTAGGATTATCATAGAATCCAACCTAATAGGTTCATCTTGACCAAACACTCATTTGGAGTCTCTGGCTTTCCATCAGTCGCCTGCTGAAGGATTTACAGTCGACTGGGTGATTTCCAGTCGCCTGTCGATCCTTCTACAGTCGACTGATATGCACTGCTCATGTCAACATTTCCACTGACTCTACTTGATCTTTACGCAACAGTCGATTGCTGCACAGTTTACAGTCGACTGTATATTTACAGCCGCCTGTAGATTGGTCAACAGTCGTCTGAGTAGCGTAAGAGCAATCTCTGTCTCTTTCTGTTTTTCTCCATCTCCTACTGCAGACGACTGATAAAGGTTTTACAGTCGCCTGACTATTTTACAGTCGACTGTATTATTGACATCAGTCGCATGTATGCTTACCTGGAGAAAGAGTGCAGCTCTCGGTTTTATTCCATCCACTACAGCAGTCGCCTGCTGAAAGTTTTACAGGTGCATGTCCTGTTTACAGTCGACTGTATCAAATTCATCAGTCGGCTGTCCTGGCTCAGATTATAGCCGTTGGATATTTTCTAGCCGTTGCTCAGTCGACTGTCTTTTGATCATCAGTCGACTGTCGCTGTCGTTTTCGCCCAGTTTTAGCCGTTGCTATCTTGTGCCTTTGGCTGTTTTCTTGGGTTTTGAGGGTTGATTTGTGGCTTCTATATATACGGGTATGCTGAGTTCATTAGAACTTCTTGATGCAATTAAAAATCACAAGAGATCTATAAGCCACTCTCAAACTCTCTCATTTCCCTCTTTGAGCTCTCATTCCTCTTCATGCATTGAAGTCCAGCTCAAGGGAAATCATCCAAGTGCTCTCAAGCCAATCTCAACACTTGGAGATCCTCTTTCATGCATTGCATTCATCTATGAGTAAGCATCTCAAGGCATAGGTAAGAGTATTTATTTTACTTGGTGTTTCTTGTAACACTAATTCTCTTTGTGGGAATTAGTCTTTCTCTCTTTGTGGGAGTTTATCTCTTTGTGGGATTAGGATATTCTCTTAGTGAGAATAACTCTCTTTGTGGGAGTAACTCTCTTTATGGGAGTTGGTGTCCTAGTGTATGGCTAACCCTAATTCTCTGAGTGGGAGTTAGTAATTCTCTAGGTGGGAGTTTTGACCCTCGTGTAGGGTTGGTTGGATCCTTGTGTAGGACAAAATCCTCTTGGGGGGGTATCTCCTTGTGAGATTTGTATTCACTTCTCTTTGTGGGATTATAGTGAATATTGGTGTGGCTGGATGTACCCAAGTTTGGGGAACCAGGTTGAAATCTTGTGTCTGCGTTTGGATTGATTGTGTCAATTATTTCCTCTTGCATTTATTATTCCGCATTTGCAAGTTTAACTTTAATTGGATAATTTTATTGCCATTACACTATTCACCCCCCTCTAGTGTGTTGTTGTTAGTATTGCAAGGGTAAGGTGATCCTTACACATATCAGTCGTAAGGCTGGGGGCAACTTCCCCAGCTGGCCGACCCACTCATTCGTCGGCCGTAAGTCGATGGACAACTCCCCTCGCAATCGAACAAACGGATTGGTCATAAGGCTAGAGGCAACTCCCACAGCTGGCCAACCTACTCATTCGTCGGCCGTAAGTCGAGGGGCCGCTCCCCTCGACACCGAACGACAGATCGACCGTAAGGCTGGAGCAATCCCTCCAGCAGGACGATCACCCCTTCGTCGGCACTAAGTCGAGAGGTCGCTCCCCTCGCCACCGAATGAACAGATCGACAGTAAGGCTGGGGCAAGTCCCCCGGCAGGTCGATCACTCCTTCGTCGGCTGTAAGTCAAGGGGCAACTCCACTCGCCTCCAAACGAACAAGATCGGTCGTAAGGCTGGGGCAACTCTCCCAACTGGCCGACCAACTCCTCCGTCGGCCGTAAGTCGAAGGGCAACTCCCCTCGCCACCGAACTAATCCTGGACCGACAAGTTAATCGTCACTATCTGACTCCGCAAGACGGACCAATTTTACAAAAGGAGCCACTTCTCCCCCGTATACTACATCTCCCAACCTCAACCCCAACAATGGTAGAGCTCGGAAGATGGGGGCAATTGATACGACCATTTTGATCGGGCCCAGAAAAGCCAAGTCAACCACGACCAGCCAACCGACATGCTACGGCCTTGGGCTTTGGCCCAAGGAACCCATGGGCGGGCTGCGCTTCTCCATCCAAGACGAATGCCCAAAAGACTGCCCACTTTCCGTAGTGGAGGAAATCACTTCCCAAATGGAGGGAGCACTCGCCAATTATGGCAGCCACCTTCATGGCCATCACTCTATCAATTATGGCGGCCAATTATGGCAGCCACCTTCGTGGCCATCACTTGCTAATTATGGCAACCGCCTTAATGGCCCATCACTCCACCTTCATGCCCATCACTCGCCAATTGTGGACCACCTTGATGGCATTCATCCCCTCATCAAGCGGGTACCATTAGTGGGGGTCAACATTTCCCTATTTGCACGTTGATCACTCCTTATTTTACACTTTTTTCCCGCATGTTTGCATGCCGTTTAAATCGCCCAAATCATGTTTTTCACGATATATCGACGATATTGCGATGCTTTTCACGATTTGTTGTTTTTGTCGCATTTCAGGTGATTTGGAGCGATTTGGAGTGATCTCGAGATGCGCTTACTCCAGATGGTCACCGACGACCTCCCCAAGGGGTATTTTGCTGTCGGAGAGGAGCGGAAGAAGAACGGACGTCGCAGGAGCGACGAGGAGGCCAAAACAAGCTGTTTGGGCATTTTTAGTGTCCCACTCGGTCGAGTGAAGGAGTCACTCGGCCGACCAGCGAGACACCGCTCGGCCGACCAGATCAGACACGATTCATATGTGCACTCGGCCGAGCGACGGAGACCACATCGACCGAGTGACGAGATCCCGTCCGCCCGAGTGGCGCCCAGACGAAGCCATTCAAAAATCGCCAACTTACTGTTTTTCGGCTGCCTGAGCTTCAAAAGACCCACTCGGCCGAGTGGATAATCCCGACCGCCCGAGTACCAAGAAGCCATCGGCCGAGTGACGACAACTCACTCGGCCGAGCGGCCCCCGAAGTGAAGACCCCTGAAGATCGAGACTTACTGGAAATTTACAGGGTTTCTCACTCGGCCGAGCGACTTTTGTCACTCGGCCGAGTGCGACGCGCTGCCTGTAGCAAAAATTGCGGATTTCAGGCTGCGCAGGGGTATTTTGGTCACAGTTTTTGGACGATTTTGGGGGGTATTTAACCCCTGTTTTTACCCTAGTTTAGAGAGCTTTTCTCTTAGATTTTTTGCAGCTTTTTAGATTAGTTTTTTAGCTTTATTCTTGTGATTGGAGAGAAAAACAAAAGTTGATTTTTGTTGGATTATTTGAAGAACTCAATTGGTTTGTCTCTCTCTTCTCTAAAAATTCTATTTTTATTGTTTATCTCGATATTGTGATGAATTCTCTTGTTAATTTCATTGATTATTTTTGTGTTTGTGCTATGAATTGTGAGTAGTCTCCACGTCTTGGGGCGTGGGGATGAACCCTACAAGCCCAATTTCATATTTGTGATGAATTGGTAGAAATTTTGCTAGAATTGCTATTAGGGATTAGTTTGGGAGCGATTTACTACGGATAGCTAGGAGTTCATACCGATTAGGATTTGCAAGAGATTGGATCTCAATTCGATAGGAAACCCTTGAAATCCGAATTGGGTTGGAATCGAATTTCCGTAGTATCGGTTTGCAAGAGATTGGACCGATACTAGGGTTCCCGGTTGCAATTCCGTGCCGATACCCGTTTGCAAGAGATTGGACGGGTAGGAACTATACCAACCTAGGTCGTGGGCCGAGTTTGCAAGATATTGGGCTCGGTGCGCGATTGAACGATGATGTTGATCCTAATGCTAGCTTCCCTAGGCTAGGGTTTGCAAGAGATTGGACCCGAACCTAGGATAGCTATAGACCGGCAACAGCGCGAGAGCGTGAGCTTGGTTCTACATTCAGTTGCAACTAGTTTATCCAAAATCTTATTCTAGCAATTTTGATACCGATGAACCACATTGACGAGATACGGTGAGTAGCGGGAATTCCCCATTCCCTAGACGTTCTTTATTTGATTTGATATTTCCGTACTTTGTCTGACGATTGTGACAGGATCGCCAAAGACAAATTTCTCTCTTCTCAAATAGCCAGGTTGATTAGAACAAGCACGGTCATTCGTCCTCCCTGTGTTCGATAACCCGCTCACCGCTATACCGTGCGCTTGCGGTAAAACTACAACCGTTCTTTGTGTTACATCCCGGAGCGATCAAGTTTTTGGCGCCGTTGCCGGGGAGCACGATTGCGTTTGATCTTACCACCCTAGCTATTTCTTTTTTTATTATTATTTTATTTCTTTATTTTTACCTAACCCTTCCACGGTACTAATCACTTCTTTGAAACTCTGTTTTCCCATTGCATGTACACGAGATCTACGGCAGACCCTGAAGCTATATTATTTGATCCCGAGATCGAACGTACCGCGCGGAGAATTAGAGCGGAGAGGAGACAAAAACCGGAAGGGAGGTATATGACCAACCCGGAAACTGCGGACCAATTAGCGGCAAGAATGGCAAGGATAATTTCCATTCGCGATAGGCTCCGGCCTAAGACCTCTTCTACGACCTCATCCATTGCCATGCCGGAGTTGGCGGCTGACAAGAATTTTGAGCTGAAGACTGGACTAGTGGTTCTGATGCAGCAGGATCCATTTCATGGGAATGCCCATGAAAATCCTCACTACCACATCCAATTATTCTTGTCGAAGTGCGCCACATTTCAGATGCCGGGGGTCTCCATCGATGCCATCAGACTGCGTCTCTTCCCCTTCACGCTAAAAGACAAGGCACTCTATTGGTTGAGGACGCAAGCTGATGGAGTCTTTACCACTTGGGACGAGTTGGCGAGTGCATTCATTGATAAGTTCTATCCGCCCTCCAAGACGGTGAAGATTCGGAGCGCTCTTATGTCCTTCAAGCAAGGACCCCAAGAGACGCTCTATGAGGCTTGGGAGCGTTTTAAAGATCTGCAGCATCAATGCCCGCACCATAGCATTGAAGACTGGGAGCTAGTTCATAGCTTCTACAACGGTCTCCAACCGGGGACCAAACAAATTATTGATGCCGCGGCGAATGGTGCTATCTTATCAAAGACTCCCGAAGAAGCTACGGCCCTAATTGGGGAGATGGCCTCAAATAATCAACAATGGGGCGATGAGCGAGGACACTCTACGTCCTCCTTGAAGCCAACTAGTATCTATGAGGCGAAGGCCGTAGCGGAGCTTACAAGCAAGTTTGATTCTCTCCACAAGGTAGTGGAGAGACTTGAGAAATTTATCACGGAGCCCCAAGGAACCCCTTCCACCTCCGCGCCATCGAACCAAATGTGTGATTGGCAAGACCAATCTCAAGCCATGTACTCGGGAGGAGAGCAAGGAGAAGGATCCTTGGAGCAAGTACAATATGTTGCGGGGAACCAAGGGTATTGGGCCAATCCGGCCACAAGAAATCATCCCAGTTTCTCTTACGCCAACAATGAAGGAGCTTTGAACCCGCCGCAACAACCACCTCAACAAGCTCGACCACCACCCCCACCCCAACAACAACACTATCCACCGAGGGGGCCTCCACAACAAAATTTCCAACCAAAGCAACAAGTTCCACCTTATAGGCCGCCCGGATACAAACAAGGGTGGAGAAATCAAAATCAAAACCCTCCACAAGCTCAACAACAATCCGACTTCGAAGCTAGAGTCGAGGCGTTTATGGTCGAGCAAAAGAAGGTCAATGCTACCTTGAAGGCGGGGCAAGACTCCCTTACAACCGTTGTGGCTCAAATATCGGAACAATTGGCGTTGCTCAATCAGAACATTCAACATTTACCGGCGCAAACCGAGCAAAACCCACGGAGCAACACCGGCCACATCAATGCCGTGGTTGCCGTCACTACTAGAGGCGGGAAGGACACCACCCCCGCCATGATTCCTACCGAGGAGCCCGTGGAGGAAAATTTAGAGCCAATTGAGCCGGTAGTTGAAGTTGAGAAGGAAAAAGAGCCGCAAGAGAAGGAGAAATCTAGAGCGGAGCAATTGATTGAGGAGAGGCGCTTTATGCCACCGGTCCCGTTCCCCCAAAGGCTTGCTAGAGCGAAAATGGAGAAAAGGCTAGCGAAGTTTCTCGAGTATCTGAGAGGAGTTAGCCTCAACATTCCCTTCCTCGACGCCATCGTGGAAATCCCCACATATGCTAAATTTTTAAAGGATTTGATTTCAGGGGGAAAGAGGAAGGAAAAGATCATGCTAGCCGAGGAGGGCTCTTGGTTCACCAAGAGAGAGAAGGAGCCGGCCAAATTCAAAGATCCGGGGAGCTTTCGAATTCCTTGCACCTTGGGCGGCGTCCCTCTTCAAAAGGCGTTGGTAGATTTAGGGGCTAGTGTGAGCCTCATGCCTCTCTCCTGTTCTTAAGGCTAAACACCTGGACGAAGTTGAAACCTACCGACATGCGGATACAATTGGCCGACGGGCGAATAACAAGGCCGGTAGGGATCGCCGAAGACATCCCGCTACAAGTCCTGGGGGGAATATGCTTGCCATGTGACTTCGTGATCATGGACGTTAAGGAGGAGGGAGATACGTCATTGATACTTGGACGCCCGTTCCTCGCCACCGCCGGTGTGATTGTTGACGTGCGAGAAGGTACACTAACTTTGAACGTCGGCAACATCGAGGTGGAGCTTCACATTCCTAAGGCTATGAAACACATGCCTTACCACGAGGAGCTTGACTACATGGACCTCCTTGATGAGGTAATTGAAGAGGCGATCCCTCACTCAATCGGCGCTCTATTCGATGAAGATTTCGAGGAAGGCCCGGATTTAGGCCAAGATGAGAAGAAAATTGATTCCCCGACCTCTCCGTTGAAAGTGATGAAGGCGACGCTGATGTCGCAAGGATTCGAGAGCTCTGCAAGCTCTCGAAATTGAAGTCTCCGAAGAAAGCTCCGCCGATACGGAAATCGGCGTCACCGGTGAAGCCGTTGACCGGAGCAAACGCTAGCTTGGGGGAGCATCCCCCCAACACTATTCGAGACGGGAGACCACCGAGGGAGAACACGCCGCCGCAACTTCCGAATCCAAGCGTTCTCCCCGGAAAGTTTGATGGGTGCATCTCATATGCACCAAACATCCCGCATTAATTGAAAATCATAGGGGGTCGAGCTCACGACCTTAAACGAGCGCTTGTCGGGAGGCAACCCGACGGTTATTGCTTTATTTTTACTTTTTCTTTATTTTTGTTTTAGAAATTTTTAGTGTTTTAAGTCGTTCGCCCAAAAATTTTGTGATAACGGGTCCTATTTTTCTTGACAGGAGAGGAGATAGGTAAATCCATCATGAGGAGGATGAACGAGACGACGAGGAGCGCCCCAAGAAGGCGCTCGATGCTTAGGAGGAAGATGAAATCGACTGGAGGAAGAAAGACGGAGTTTAGAGCCCAAACGAAGACAAACAGCAGAACACAAGGCTCACTCGGCCGAGTATACTAGTCACTCGGCCGAGTACACAAGTTCGTCCGGCCGAGCCGCTCACGAACGAGGGAAGTCTGCTGTACCCAACTCTCTGTTTATTTTCCTGATTTCAGTATAACTGCTACTCGACGAGTATATATATTCACTCGGCCGAGTAAAACGGATACGCTCCTAGGGCGAGTCTTGCCGAGTAGCTTGAGCCACTCGGCCGAATGGACTTACTCCACTCGGCCGAGGCTGGCAATGCCACTCGGCCGAGACGTTAGCGAGTAGGGATTTTCCATTGATCTCGCTCGGCCGAGTGACCCAGTCACTCGGCCGAGTCGTAACTTTTCCTATAAAAGGGGGCGGGGTCGGGCTCGTTTTTCGAAACGACACAACCGCAGCGACCCCCGACCCTTCAGCTCCCTCGCCCGAACTCACCCCCTACTCGCCCGACCGACGTCACCGCGCCGCCGCTCGGCCAGCCACCGCCGGCCGAGCCGCCGCCGCTCCTCGCCCGAGTTGCCGCCGGCGGCCACCACTCCGGCCACCTCCGGTAACCCCAATTTTCGCCTTTTTTCTCCTCTTTTGTGTGTTTTTCGAGGATCCATGTGCTAAACGAACCCCAAACCCAAATCGATTTCTATATCTATCTATTATACCCCTAATGCTCCATACGTTTTGAATATTACTCGCTGATATCTCCATTTCATGCGCAGGTTGTTTCTGGGAGCTTAAGGGAGCCCAGGGGAGCTTCTAGGGACTGATTCGGGCTTCGCGGAGGTGTTGTCTTCGCACGCTTCCATTGCTTGCACTCGCGGCATGTCGTGGTATACTCTTTCCTTTATTTTGCACACGCCGCACTTTTCACGCTTTTCGGCGCGCGCTCGGGGCCCATATGCCGCCCCGGACACGGCCGCGGTCGAAGAGAGCTTCCGCCAAGCGGAAGCGGTCGGATGACGCCGGCCCCTCCCACTGGTTGGAGGGCTCTCCTCCGCCTTCTCCACCACACCCCACACACCCCGCACCGCCTGCAGGCCCCACACACCCCGCGCAGCCTGCAGAGCCCGCACAGCCCGCGCACCCCGCACAGCCGCTCCCTGCCGCCCCACAGCCACCACCTCCGGCTCCACTTATCGGGCCGCTCGGGATCACGTTCCGAGACGACGCACACCGCGTCGCTTTCGAGCATATCTCCCAGCGCTCGATCGTACCCTCCAGGTTTGCACACCTTGCCGACCTAGGACGCCTGGGGGTACTAGATGGGATGCTCACGTTGTACGACAACGTGGGCTGGCGAGATTTCTTTCAGGTGTCGGCGGACACGTTTATCCGCCCGACACTTGAGGTACTTAGTTCGATCGCCCGGACCGACGAGGGATGCTCGTTTCGGTTCATGGACCGGGAGTGCCAGGTCACTCTCGGTATGATGAGAGCCTTTTTCTCGTGGCCCGATGTCCCCGGGGCCGATCGAGGTTACGCCCCCACCCATATCCCCCCACCTTCCTTCGACGCCGGTGCCTTTTGGGCCCGGATTACGGGTCTTCACGCTGCCTTTGACCCTAGTAGGGCCAAGGCCTCGGCCATTGTCCACCCCTGCCTCCGTATAGCTCAGCGCCTTATGGCGACGACCTTTTTGGCCAGATATAAGCCGGGCACGATGTCCACGCCAAAGCTCTACATGCTCTACGCGATGACACGGCCCAGAGCTCTATCTAGGGATGGCGATGATCTGGTCCCCGCCGTCGTTATTGATGTCGCGGCTTGGTTTTTGGACCGCATCATTGTATCGGTGGGCGCTCGCTCACCGATATGCTGCGGCGGCCTGATCACCTTGCTTGCCCTTATGACCGGCGAGGACTTCCCTGACGACCTGCGATGAGCACCGGGCCCCACTTCTCTGTCGATTGATGTTATGGCCCGGATGAAGATGCTTCGTCCGCACGGTGAGCGACACTGGGTCTGGTTGCATGGCCCTTACGGTGCCGATTACATGATTCTTCCGAGCCCAGCTCGGACTCAGATTGCACCGGCCCACGTGGACTGGCTCCCTGCGATGGATGTTCTGATCCCAGCCGCTTACGTGCTCGAGGCCGAGGAGGCCGAGCAGGCCCACGCTGCCCACGCTGCCCCTGCAGACCCTGCTGCCCCTGTTGACCCCGTGGCCCCTCAGCCTATCCCCGATGTTTCCGATGCTCCAGACACCTCTGTCCCCACCTCTGTCGGTGTCGGGAGTACCTTCGCTGAGCCCACTTCCACTGCTTCCACGCCTGTCACCACCAGCACTGGCCCTCTGTCTGCCGAGCCCGTTTCTTCTGCCCCACCCGAGCACGCCTCGCCTACCATAGTTGAGTGCGGAGAGCCCTCTGTCCCCACTGCTGCTGTATTTTCCGAGAGTGTCGTGGCGTCTGTCCACACTTCTGTGCCACCGACCTCTCTGGCCGCCTCGCCGCCACTTTTGTATTCTTCTTTCGCTGCTGCTGCCTCCACTTCTCACCGTGCTGCCCAGCCTCGCACTGAGGCCAGGCCCACATTTGCGAGCGCAGCACCTTTCGTTCCCCTACCCGCTGAGCCCGTCACCTACGCCACCAGAGTACGCCAGCCCCGACCTGCACAGCCCCGACCGGTGCGTCCCTCTGCACCACCTCCCCCTGACACTGTACTTCAGAGCGTTCGTGCTCTCGAGGGGGCGGTGAGTGGCCTCAGAGGTGACCTTCGGACCCTGTCCGCCACCGTCACTGCGATGGCTGGCCGCTTTGACCTGCTCCCGCAGATTCACTACTGCCTTACCCAGGTCCTGGAGCGTCTCCCCCGCGTACCCGTACCCACCCAGCAGGTTCCCACCCACACTTCCACACACACTCAGCCTACTTCCACTCCCACACCCACCCCCGCTCAGCAGCCACTACCACCACCTCCTCCTCCTCCGCCTCAGGACGGAGACGGCGCAGCACCACCTTCTTAGGCACCCTTGATGCCATCGCTTCTTTTTGCCGTTGTGCTGCCCGTCTCTGCTGGGTCCTGATGCACTTTTGCCCACCCCCCTCCCCTCACTATTTCTCTGATACGCATTTTCTATATATATCTTTTTATATCTTTTTTGGGAGAGAGGGAGAGTTTTTGGTGCCATATCTTTATATCTGTATCACTCCTATTTCTGCATGCATCATGTCCGCATCATATTTTCCGTTTCATTATTTTCTTATTTTTCATCATGCATGCATCCTCACTTGCCCTTCCCATTACTTGTCTCTCGGTGTGCCACACTTTGCACATTGAGGACACTGTGCCATTTAGCTTGGGGGAGTGAGTTCTCACGTTCTTTTTCGATTTGCCACCTTTATTTTTAGTTTTTCACACCATTTTCCGCTTTTGCACTTATTTTCATCATTTTTTCTTTTATTTTACCATGCATCACGTTTTTCTTATTTTTCTGTGTGCCGCATTGTAAATAGTTCTATTTTCCCTTTATCTTTATTTCTTTCCTTTTTCATCTCATGCTAGAGATGACTTTTCTATGATGATGATGACGTGGAGTTAGCTTACTCTATTTGCATGCTTTATTTGTCATGTCTTAGACTTTATTTCTGATATCATATGCTATGACTTGCCTTGCATTTAGAGATAGTAACCCCCACTTTTTCCAAATGAAAATGGATGAAATTTTATTATTAGCTGAGTCTGAATATTCATATGTATGCTATCGCAGAAAACTCACCAAGATTCACGCATTGAATGCATATATCAGGAGTACCGATTTCTTTTCCTATATCACTTCTATATGCATGATTTGTACATTTCACTTCAGGATGATTGAATGATGTTAGCTATGATAAATCTGGATTAGTTAGCTTTTTTGTGATCAAAACTGAGTAGATTAGATTACCCTGCTGAAGTTGTCGTGCATGTCTTATCGAGTGAACCGATAGATATGTTTATTTCTTTCTCCACAAATCTTGAACATCATTTCTTTACTTTTAAAATCATTGGTGAATCTCCCCTTAGCGATCCTATTATATGGCATTTCCCCCGCTATTAATTCCTAGCTCCAAATTTCCCGAAAAAAAAGAGAAAATATTCTTGTATATCGTTATCTCTCTTTGAGTTGGGATCGTTGTGTATATATGCTATGTCAAAAAAAGAGAGAGAAAAAGAAAAAGAAAAGAGGAAAAATCCTCAATAAAAGATCACATCTCACTTTCTTTCTTTCTTCTCTCTTTTCGTGTTCATTTTCATTGCTTTTGGAGCTTTATAGAAATGGGGATGTAAATATTTTTTATGCCGCCATGCTCATAGATAAGCTTGGGGTAGGGAATCCATTGATGTGTGAGAGAGTGACTACTTGACGTTGCACGACAACCTAGGCTAAGTAATATTCTATACTCGGTGAGATTATTTCTAGCTTTACGAAATCCAGAAATCTAAGCCTAGCATTCATATCATGAAATCCACACTTTTCTATTCTCTCTATTTCTATTGTGTGATACTCTTATACTCCTCATAGAAAGCATTCAATTGAAAAGTGTGTGATCTGCGATTTGTATACCGCTTTAAATGATTCAGACGATGTTAATTCTAAAATTATTCCGTTTTTCATGATTATATCGTTGTTCGTGGGTTTTCTATTTCTATTTGCACTATTATACTATGATATCAAAATAGAACTCTTTGACATGTATTTTTCATTCAGTGCATGCTATATGAGTAAGCGGAACCCACGTCCTGAGAAAATGATCTAGCAGCTTACCTCTTCGCTTCTTTCTTTCTTCTTTATTTTTATTTTTATTTCGTTTTCCATTCTTCTCCGTTTTTCATTTTTTTCATTTTTCGCCGTTTTCGTTTTCCGAATCCACCGGGTTCGCCTTTTACTTATCTTCCTCGAGGACGAGTAAGAGGTAAGCTTGGGGGATTTTGATCACTCCTTATTTTACACTTTTTTCCCGCATGTTTGCATGCCGTTTAAATCGCCCAAATCATGTTTTTCACGATATATCGACGATATTGCGATGCTTTTCACGATTTGTTGTTTTTGTCGCATTTCAGGTGATTTGGAGCGATTTGGAGTGATCTCGAGATGCGCTTACTCCAGATGGTCACCGACGACCTCCCCAAGGGGTATTTTGCTGTTGGAGAGGAGCGGAAGAAGAACGGACGTCGCAGGAGCGACGAGGAGGCCAAAACAAGCTGTTTGGGCATTTTTAGTGTCCCACTCGGTCGAGTGAAGGAGTCACTCGGCCGACCAGCGAGACACCGCTCGGCCGACCAGATCAGACACGATTCATATGTGCACTCGGCCGAGCGACGGAGACCACATCGACCGAGTGACGAGATCCCGTCCGCCCGAGTGGCGCCCAGACGAAGCCATTCAAAAATCGCCAACTTACTGTTTTTCGGCTGCCTGAGCTTCAGAAGACCCACTCGGCCGAGTGGATAATCCCGACCGCCCGAGTACCAAGAAGCCATCGGCCGAGTGACAACAACTCACTCGGTCGAGCGGCCCCCGAAGTGAAGACCCCTGAAGATCGAGACTTACTGGAAATTTACAGGGTTTCTCACTCGGCCGAGCGACTTTTGTAACTCGGCCGAGTGCGACGCGCTGCTTGTAGCGAAAATTGCGGATTTCAGGCTGCGCAGGGGTATTTTGGTTACAGTTTTTGGACGATTTTGGGGGGTATTTAACCCCTGTTTTTACCCTAGTTTAGAGAGCTTTTCTCTTAGATTTTTTGCAGCTTTTTAGATTAGTTTTTTAGCTTTATTCCTGTGATTGGAGAGAAAAACAAAAGTTGATTTTTGTTGGATTATTTGAAGAACTCAATTGGTTTGTCTCTCTCTTCTCTAAAAATTCTATTTTTATTGTTTATCTCGATATTGTGATGAATTCTCTTGTTAATTTCATTGATTATTTTTGTGTTTGTGCTATGAATTGTGAGTAGTCTCCACGTCTTGGGGCGTGGGGATGAACCCTACAAGCCCAATTTCATATTTGTGATGAATTGGTAGAAATTTTGCTAGAATTGCTATTAGGGATTAGTTTGGGAGCGATTTACTACGGATAGCTAGGAGTTCATACCGATTGGGATTTGCAAGAGATTGGATCTCAATTCGATAGGAAACCCTTGAAATCCGAATTGGGTTGGAATCGAATTTCCGTAGTATCGGTTTGCAAGAGATTGGACCGATACTAGGGTTCCCGGTTGCAATTCCGTGCCGATACCTGTTTGCAAGAGATTGGACGGGTAGGAACTATCCCAACCTAGGTCGTGGGCTGAGTTTGCAAGAGATTGGGCTCGGTGTGCGATTGAACGATGATGTTGATCCTAATGCTAGCTTCCCTAGGCTAGGGTTTGCAAGAGATTGGACCCGAACCTAGGATAGCTATAGACCAGCAACAGCGCAAGAGCGTGAGCTTGGTTCTACATTCAGTTGCAACTAGTTCATCCAAAATCTTATTCTAGCAATTTTGATACCGATGAACCACATTGACGAGATACGGTGAGTAGCGGGAATTCCCCATTCCCTAGACGTTCTTTATTTGATTTGATATTTCCGTACTTTGTCTGACGATTGTGACAGGATCGCCAAAGGCAAATTTCTCTCTTCTCAAATAGCCAGGTTGATTAGAACAAGCACGGTCATTCGTCCTCCCTGTGTTCGATAACCCGCTCGCCGCTATACCGTGCGCTTGCGGTAAAACTACAACCGTTCTTTGGGTTACATCCCGGAGCGATCACACGTCCCTATGAATGACGGCCATAAGGTCTCATCATGGGCCATTACAACGGGGGGATGACTCGCCTATATAGAGAGAGGAGAGGCATCGTCTCTAAGGGCAGATCTCCGAGATCTACAATGGAGGTATCACATACACACTCTTACACCTTCTTCCACCTTTACATACTTCTCCTCCATAGCTCGGCCTGAGGATCGGTGCTTGGTCTCTCTGCGAACCAAGCCCAATCCCACCGAGCACCTAGCAGGCCAGATCTGACTTTGGCATCGGAGGGGAATTGGTCAAAACCAAGGTCCGACCCCCTAACGAGCTCTCTCGTCTATTCAGATCCAGAAGATCCAGCGACGCCGAGGCTACCCCTCAGTGCCTTCCCAGCCGGAGCCGAACGCCCTCGTCCACGAGCCCGCTCGTCTCCACCACCAGGAGGGCGTCGCTTTGCCGAGGCTACACTTCGGCAAGTCGACGCAAGGATTTGCGCGTCCCTCACCGAGCGAACGTGCCTTCAATCGATCCTGGAGGTCACACGTGTCCCTTTTGACCACGTTGACCTCCCACCCTCCGGTCAACAATTCCGTTGTGAGAAAACAACCCGAAACAGCTTGCTTTGAAACCAATCAAACGTAGGACGTTGGAGCCCTAATCGCCAAGCTCGAAGCAACAGATCACAACTTCATCCCTCAAGCAAGGGAGCTTGGAACATGCCTTCACCACTCAAGACTCGGAAACTCGGTATGTCCTTTAATGGTTCCGCCTTAGCCCCGTTCTTTTCGCAGGAACATGGCGTCATCCCTCAAGCTTAGGAGTTTGGCATACCCGCATACCCTCCAGCTGATCTCCCTCCACCCGTGCTCCGACCCTTCCATCAAAGCTACTTTTTGGTTAGCTATCCATATGCCCATGAGTTGGGGGTCGGTCAGGCCACATGGGTTGGATGTAAAGGACCTCATTACAGGGATGAGAACTTGACGATCTCCTGTTCCCCGTCTTTGCTCTCCTCACTCCTCCAACCGAAGTAGACCTCCTGATCTCCTATCTCATGGTCTGAACCGGTCGAAATCTGGCCGGGGGCCAGGAGGGTTCCTGGGTTTCGATTGTCGTCATGGCAAGGGCAACGATCGAGGGGGCCAAATCCTATCTTGAGGTATCATAATACTCTATACTCACCAATTCATATTTCATCTACTATATCTCGGTGTGACAGTGAATGGACGACTCTCCTATAGATTGGACCTATCCACCCCGAGCCTTTATTGAATCATCAACTGACTTGACCATCGGAAGTGATTTGGTCGGGCCCCAGCTCCGACCACCTGACAATTTTCTTACGATGCAGATCAAGGGAGATCACACAGAGCTAAGTCAACCTTCAAGTCCTAGCTCTCTACGACCCAGTGTCTTCTCTTCACGAGTCACACGTCTCAGTCGGCAAAGGATCTTCGCATCGAAGACGTTCTCGTCGGCCCACCTTCCTGGGAGACGGAACCCACCCTTCAACAAAAATGTATTTATTTTTGATAGCTTAACATAAGTTTCATTAAATTCGTTGAAAGTGAAAATTAATTTTTGTAAATTAAGCCTCGCCAATGCCCCGGTCGAGGCTTTCGATGACCCAAAAAAATGACAAACGACAGCTGTCCTTCCATCTCACAGCCAAATTACCCGCCTACGCAATACCAACAAGCGCAAGCAGACAAACAAATCGACATTGGATCACTTTCCTCCAAAAGCAAGCCACTTTCCAGTTCAAGCCCATGTGAACTCACTGGGCTCCCAACAACTCTCCTCGAACGAACCAATCAATAAGCGTTCAATTTTCTCATTTTATTTATGGGTTTTTCTCATATTAGTCCCTTAAATTATGTGTATTTTGATATTAGTCCCTTAAATCTTTTTAATTTGAATTTAGTCCCTTAAAGGGACTATTATGGTTAAAATTTAAACATTTAAGGGACTATTTAGATGATCAAAAGGGACTATTTAGGTTAACGTTAAACATTTAAGGGACTAAATTCAAATTACAAAGATTTAAGGGACTAATATCAAAATACACATAATTTAAGGGACTAATATGAGAAAAACCCTTTATTTATTTACTCTCCACAACCAAAATTTTAAAAAACGAAAGAAGTTGCGGCTCTGTGTACAGTTGGCCGAAAAAACGACCCTAAAATAGCTCTCACCCAACTACAAAGCACCCAAAATCACAGCCACATCAAAAATGGGCCAAAAAATTAACAAAAGGGATAATTATTTCTGGTCACGATGGCTGCGGCTGCAACAGCTCCTTCCTAAGCCTATGAGAGAAGAGCCTGCAAGCATCCATGCTCAAATCAATGGCGGCGGCCAACGCGACGAACGCCGCAGCGTCCTCCGTGCACCCCACGTGCTGAACCCCGATCTCCACCACCGGCTTGCTGCATTTCCCTTCTCCTTCCACCGTCGACGACATCACAAACCCCCGGTAGCTCGAAAACGGCCACAGCCCGTAACCAAAGTCCCCGCTCCCCCTCGGGCTGCACCCGGGGGACGAATGCCTCGTCATTCCCCCGTTGCCCGTCAGATCGATCGTCAGCCTCCCGCCCTTCCTCGTGTTTATGGTCGACTCCGCCAGCGAGACCCCGACGCCGTTGATGTTGTTCGCGTCGGGCATCAGTTCGAAGCGGTAGCCGAGGCCGTCCTGGGACCCACCGCGCTCGCGCCAGGCCTCGAGCCGGCCCCAGGCCTTCAAGAAAGTGCCCTCGCCCAGGCGGAAGATGATCCACGCACCGGGGTTCGAGCTGCTGACGCGGTCGGCGCCATGGGAGGCGACGAAGGGAGTGGCCATCGAAGCCATGGCCACGGTCGACCCCGAGAGGTCGTGGACGGTTATGTACCAGCCCTTCCTCTCTTTCCCAGGGCGCTCGCGATCGGATCCGAACGACGATAGCCAGCTTCGTGCGGTTGTAGGTTCTGATGGCAGAGAGCTGAAAGATTTTTTTTAAAAAAAATTCTAGAATTAGAAACTGTAAATTAATAAACAGATATTGAGACTAATTGGATTTCTTGAATTGAATAAGTGATGACTTCATAACTAACTGGCTATTTCTTGAATTTAAAAAAAAATTAACTGAAAAAGTAAGTTGAATTGAACAAAATTTAACGAGGAACATAGATGAACTAAAAATAGTAATACCTTGTTCTCAAGTGTCGATCGCCGGGCCGGATAGTGCTGAACTTGCAAGTAAACACCGGCTGCCTCATCCTCCCATGGACTTGGAAAACCTGCGGGCTGCACTCGGGCTCGCCGTCGAACTCGAAGACGAACCTCGGATCCGGATCCGATCTCACCGTCATGTGCAGCATCGCCGACGATCGTTTACTCTCCTTGCCAAGCGAAACCCATCCATTGTGAAAGACGCAAGCTTTCCCCTCAACTCCCTTCAGATCCAGCGGCACGGTCACCTTCCCGAGCAGCTTCCCGGAGTTCACCCCGCACGTCGAGCCCCGCCGGCCGGTGTAGATCGCAACCTTCAGCTTCGACTTCCCGGCAAAGATGACGGACTTCGAGACGACCTTGTCGAGATCCGACCGGCTGAGGTGGAAGCTGGCGGCAAGGGTTAGTGTCTGGGGATTCTGCTCGGCGCCGGCGGAGTCGGCGGTGACCAAAGTGACCGCCGCCGTCTGATAAGGGAACTTGTTGAGGCGGATCTTGCAGTAGCAGGGGGACGAGGATGGGTGGACGCCGGAGCGGGCGGGACGGGAGGCGACGGGGATCTTCAAGGCGAGGTTTCCGACGAGAAGCCGAACGAAGGGACACGGGTCCATTGAAGCAAGCAGAGAGAAACTTCAATTTTTTAACTTTTAATTTTTTTCTTGAGAGATAGGGAGACGCTTTATTTGATGGAATCGAGGTGACAGGCTGGAACCGAGGATGCATCGGAAAGCGTGCGCGAGGAGAGGAGGTGAGCTGGCGGTGATTCGCTCACAGATACGCTCAAAGTTTACAAATTTAAAACTTACATAAAAATATAAAAAAATTATAAAACGGAGGAGATAGTTTCCTAATTGTGTTTTAGAGGGGCGGCGCGAAATTTAAAGCGGGGTGAGTAGAGAGAAGGTGTACGGAGGTTTAGAGAGAGAGAGAGAGGGACGGAGCGATTGGAGTAGACTGCGTACAGCTGGGTGCAGGCTGTCACGGGGACCAACTGTTTCTGTAATTCGGAATCCAAAGTTAAGTTGGTATCCACTTTGATGTGTGGAACGCTCTACACGTCCATCAATTTCCAACGCGCACATATACCATTTATTCTTCACGAGTTGAGTGCTGCTAGTTACCGTGCACAGAATCTTGAACATAATAAATTTGAGGGGTTTTTAGCGAGTGTGGGGATTCGGTTATACTGTTTTTTTATCTAAACGCTAATCAGTAAGGGATCGGTAACTAAAATTTATATCCGGAACCTTTTCAGCTGGACCATATACCCGGAACATACCTGTTAGTACACGAGTACGAATCCAATTTGGATATCTGCATACCCGATCCGATTAGCTTCTGCAGCCTAATATCCTCTGCGCTCTTAGCGGGGTACAGCTAAGTCGAACGAATGGGTCATTCGACCGTTGGACTGGCGCCGACATTCAGGGGATAATTAATGGGGCCGAGTAAATGGACAACCGTTAACTCGAATCCCGGAGAAGATCGTGCCCCAATCAATGAGGGACGGTTACACATTATCAAGGAGGAGCTACTTATAAATAGACGGACGAACGAAGGTAAATGATTTCCATCTTCAAGTTACGAGGTCTAAAACATAAAACTCTATCTTCTCACTTTTACCATTCTTATATTCGAGCTTGCGTCGTCAGTCTAGAGACGAACCTTCGTCGGTCGATCTCAGTTACACCAAGCTCTCTCTTTCTTAAGTTCCACAATAACTTAAGTATTGGCGGGGATTTGGGTCGGAACCCAGATCCGACCCTCCTAACAAGTCCATGTGGTGCAGATCGACGGTCGCTCTCCAACATCGAAGGTAGACGTCGAGCTCTCCAATCTCGAACGATCGACGCAACGGCTGCCCGAGGGTCGGTCGAATGTCGCATCACCTCCAACTCATTCGACTCTGATTCCTCCTACCAAATGTCTCACTCCAACTGCTGACGAGGCTCCAACTCAGCGCTTGAATCTACGTTAGCTTGACAACTGTCTCTGTCAATTTTGGTCTTAACAGTTTGGCGCCGTCTGTGGGAAACCACGGGTCGATATCCCGATCAACGAACTACTCGACAATGTCGACTCGCCCAACCACATCCTCCGAGGTTGTCGCCAGACCTCCCAGCGTCGGGATCATCAACATGATAACGGGAGGTCCCCATACCCGGAGTTATCAACCTCTCTCTAAAGCTCCTATGTTGAGAGGTCGATCTCTCCGCCGTCGATCTCCTCTTCGTCGTCTGTCGATTGCTTCATCATTGTCTCTTCGTGTGTTTCGACTAGGTTTGATTTCCTCTCGTTGGCTCTTTCGTTCATTGTCTATTTCGTACGTCCCCTTTCAAATTGTTCGATTGCATGTGCAATGCCTCCTAAGACTAAGGGCAAAAGAAAGATCATTGCTTCTAAGGGCCTAAGGGTTCCCAAGGCCAAGCCTACTGCTGCCAAAAACAAGAAACCCTATAAGGCACGTTCTAAGCAAGCCGAATCTCCCTCTCACTCTACTTCGCATGGGGTATTCTCCTTCTGGGTCTTCTTCTTCTGACACTGAGCCCCTCTTCAAGCGTCAGCGCAAGCCCATTGGTGTTCGCATCAATGAGCCTAACGCTGAGGCTCCTCCTTCCCCCTCAGAGTCGAGTTCTGAAGAAGAAACCCCCTGTCGTGCCACCATCTGATCCCCTCGTTCCCATTTGCCGAGATGATTTATGCTTGGCAAAGTTTCACTCTCTCATAGGGATCAAACTTCTTAGAGAGCGATATATCGTTTTTCCTGCCTTCACCACTGAGAGACCTTCAGAGATTCTTTCTGCTACCCAACTAGTGAACGTTTTACAGTCGCATGTCTCAAAAACAGTCGATTGTGTTCTGTTCTACAGTCGACTGTTATGCACAAACTTTTACAGTCTAGTTTTGGGTTTCTCTGTTTTAATTTCCACAGGCAACTCATGAACGATTCACAGGCGGCTGTCCTAATGACAGTCGACTGTGTTTTGTAAATCAGTCGCATGTCTGTCTTTTGCCCAAAATCTATTGATCTGTCTTTTATGGCCAGTCGACTAATGTTGAATTTACAGTCGACTGTCCAACAGAACAATCGACTGTCAATGCTGCAACAGTTGTCTGTCTATGAGCCAATTTGTTGACTCAACTCTCTGGAAAAAAATCTCAGGGTTTTGACAGTCGTCTGTAGAAGGAATTACAGTCGCATGTTCTGATTAACAATCGACTATCGTCTCCTCATCAGTCGTATGTCCTATTATCCGACATGTTTTCCAGAATTCTTCAACTTACACAGCTTACGGCCAGTCGCCTGTAGTAGGATTTACAGTCGTCTGTTGGTTTAACAGTCGATTGTATATGCCTCATCAGTCGACTGTCCACGTGGTAAGTTACCGTTATGAATTCTCACCTACCCTATCTGACTGTGCAACAGTCAATTGTAGATTTCTCAACAGTCGACTGTCGCGTGCTTAGATTCTATCCGTTGAGAGTTTTCTCACGAATTTCAAAGTGGTTTTGCTGAATTCGGTTGTAGGGTTTTAAGAAACCTATATAAGGAGCATCTATTGTTCCATTGAAAGGCTACTCATTCTTCCAAGTTTCATTTTGCTAAATTTCTCAAGATCAAAGCTCTCAAAAACCCTAAAGCCCTAAGAATTCCAATCTTCAATCTCTTGCTCTCCAACCTAGAATCAAAGAGACATCATCTAGGCATTTGGTGCAGTCAAGCGAAAGGGCTTTCCTCTCTTCCAAGAGAGTCTTTCAACACACAACACACTTCTCCTTCAAGTTCTACTTCAAGGCATAGGTGATTGTAAGTGTTGCTTTCATATTTCATAACTTTCGTTATTTGAATTTACTCTCGGGTTGTGAGAGTGGTTTGTTTGCTCCCAAGTTATGGGAGTCAAGGTCAATCGATTGTATTTCGATTTCACTTGTAGGGTTGCTACAAGTGGGTTTTAAGGAAACCTCAAGTTAGGGTTCTAACTTGAGTATCCGGTTGTTAACCGGGTGGAATGGACGTAGGATTACCGGGAACAAGTCGGGAAGTGACTTGGGTAATCCGAACCCTTAAAACATCATTGTGTTTGCATTTGTTTTATTTTGGGTTTAATTTCTATTCCGCACTATTTTGTTGATTAGCTTTTTAAATTGGTGTAACTATCTTTTTAAATTTCATAAACACTATTCAATCACCCTTCTAGTGTTTTTCCCATAGCCAGGGTCCTTACAATTAGTATCAGAGCACAAGGTTATAGCTATGGCATCCAACAACAACGTTCCACCACCACCTTCGTACAACAATCACGATCATGATGGAGCATCCACTCTTTTTGAAGGTCAATCAACGGTATGTCCTCCGCGTTTCAACGGCACGAACTTTGGCTATTGGAAATGCCGGATGGAGACGTTCCTAAGGAGTGCTTCACTTTGGAGAACCCTCCACAAGGAATACGTCGAGCCCACCGAAGAGGATTTCAAAAAATGGACGACTTTCGAGAAATCTGTCGAAGTCAACAACGCAAAAGCAATGAACACTCTTCATTGTGCGTTGGACCCGAATGAGTTCAACAAGATATGCACATGTAAGAGTGAATATCAAATTTGGAACCATCTCTTCGTTACCCATGAGGGAACGAACAATGTAGAACTTTCTAAACTCTATGTTGTCGTGCAAAACTTCGATATGTTTCATATGCAGGAAAATGAAAGCATAGCATCGATCTACAGACGTTTTACCGACATCACAATGAATTGGAAGCTCTTGGCCAAACATACACCGAACCAGACAAGGTAAGAAAGATCATAATGGGAATGACCTCTAAATGGGAAAAAAGGGCTATCGCCATCGAGGAGGTCAATGATTGGAAGACTTACACAGTTGTGAATCTTATCGGGACTCTCATGTCTTACGAAGTAAGACGAGAGAACCGATTAAAGATTCGAGCTATGATGAACCCTTCGGAGGCCAAGAAGAAAGCTTTGGCATTCAACGCCAATTCCTCATCCTCCGATAGTGTAGATTCAGAAGATGAGATGGATTTGGGTGAAATGGCCCAAATGGCGAAGAAGTTCCAACGCTTCTTCCGCAAAGGTAAATTTCCCTCTAACAAAAGATTTGAGTCTACTAACAATACTTTCTCTCTTTGCTTTAAGTGTAACAAGTCAGGGCACATCAAGAAGGATTACCCAATGCTAAGAAACAAAGAGAAGTGGAAGGCTCCGAAGTACCACAAGTCCGACAAGAATAAGAGAGATAAGAAGAAAGGACTCGTCGGTACATTCGATGACTCAAGTGGAGATTCATCAAGTGATTCCGATGATGAGAAGGGTGAGAGTGCCAACATGTGCTTCATGGCCCGAGAAGATCCACTCTCCGATGAGAGTGATTCCGACATGGATGATACCGAGGCAACTATGGATGAATTACGAATTGCTAATGAAAAATTATTTGCTAGGTATCAATCTTTAATGCTTAGATACACTAGCTTAAAGAAATTGAATATTAGCAATTCATCCATTCCATGCATTATCAACAATGACACCATTGTTGATACTTTAACCCTTGAGAAAGCGAATTTAGCTTCTCAAAATGTCACCTTGAGAGATGAGGTGAATAACCTCAAATCTCAACTAGATCAAACACATCCTAAGGATAATAGTGATCTAGTTTCACGACATACACAATTGGGTTTAGAGAATGATTCTCTTAAAACTCAAGTGCACGAGCTCAAAGCACGGGTGTTCACCTTGGATACCAATATTTCTTCTATTAAGAAGAAATATGAGCTCATGTCCTTCTGTATTGTGAGATTCAATACGGGAAAAGGACAATTGGACGATTTTCTAGCAAACCAATTTCCGGCCACATATCGTGTTGGTCTTGGTTTTGTGAACGCAAATGCATCCAATGCTCGCACCTGGTGGGATCGGAAAGGTGCTTCTCTCAAGCGCAAGAGTCCGTTCAAGTAGTAAAATCTGGGAGTCCAGATGTCGAATCCTCGGGAGAAATCTGTTGAAACCACAAGCTTAAATCAAATAGAGTAACTACGAATAAAATCTAAGCACTTTAATAGTGATGGTGAAGGTGGTATGAAAAGTGTGTGATGATGGGTTTGTTACGTGCGATCAATGCAAACAACGAACTCTAGTTTGTGAAAAATAGATATAAAAGGCATGTACATGGCATGGGTTCATTAGGATCAGCGAATCGTAAGCTTTGGTTGATCAAGTATAACACAACGAAACCTCCTTTTGGGAGCGAATCGTCGGAAGATGTCCTTTTGGGAGTTAACGCATCAATTCTAATAGTATATCGCTAAAGTTGTAAACGTACATATGAAGTATGAAACTCTCTTTTGGAGAGATCAAATCTCACCCTTGTGGGGTGATCATCAACTAGATCAATTCTTTTGGAATATGAAAAAGTAGATTTAAGAGCGACGATTAAACTATAGCAAATATAGCGATTAAGCGCAATAATACAACCAATGAATACGATTCACATCACCTAATTACTCCATACCATGCACATAAAATATTTAGCTACTCATGGTGCAGAAATACATAAATTTCAGATCAGAATTCATAAGTTTATTAGCAAAATACTGAGGTTTAAGGGCAAAATACAAGCTAAAACACCCAAATACGAGCTAGAGTTGAAGAAAATATCACCAATTCTCCTTGAAAAGACTTCAAAACTCTCTGGAAATAAGAAAATAGGCTCTGGAATTTTACAGAATTTTTGCAGAAGAAAATACGGCTCCTAGATGCTCCAATACATCAAGAATACGCCCAAAAACCCTAGAATACGCTTATATAATAGGCATTGCGGGTTTGGGGGCTTAACGGTTATAAATCCGCTTCATAATCGCGTCCGAATTGATCTGGACCGCAGATCTGGATCGGGGCAATTCTTGGCCGTCCATCGCAGCGGGATCGATCATGGGAGCGACGCGTGTTCGCCAAAATTCGCGCTCAGCGCTTCGCGAATCCGCATCCGCCTCGGGGTGATTTCTAACCGTAGGATCTTGGAGCAACGGGTATGATAAGTCCACGTCGCTCGAAGAAATACGCCGATGCGCTTCGTCCGCTCTCGAGCGCGTGGCCGTCCGATTCCAGATCGACGCTCCGATAGATGCCACGCCGCCTTGTATATTTGGAAGCGCCGTCGTTCGTTGGATTAAAATCGGACGGCCAAAACGCAGCCACGTCGCCCGCATCTCGAAGGCATTGGGCTTCGTTGCATGCCGTTGGATCTTAATCCAACGGCTATTGAATTTCCACGCATCAACGCCTGTCCGCCGTGCGATCTGGCGGGAACCACTGGATTGTAGACACGTGGTGCGCTCTGATAGGCTGTCTTCCGTATTTCTCGTATTTTCTTGCGTATTTCCCCAATTAAATTGTATTCTGTATTCAAAAATACACAGTAATTAGCACAGATCTCAGAAAAATACAAATAAATAGTCGTTGGAATCGTGAGATCGAGACCAAGCTATGAAAAATATAAAGAGTGCAGAAATACTTCATTAATTACTGTTTTATGCTCAAATAGTGTGTTTTCTCTAATAAATAAATGTGTAGAAAATACGTATGCACTAGAGACCAATGTAGCATCACATGAGCACAAAATAGGGCTAAATGGGGGTCAAATACGTAATATTGAACCCAAATCACACCCCCCAACTAGCGTTTTGCTAGTCTCTAGCAAAAAGAGCGATTAAAAATACGCCTAGATCACCTTATCAGATCTCAAATTACTCACCATCATACTACTACGACAAAAGAGATAACCGTACACTAATATCAAAATTTCAAGCTCATCAAGTGATGGTACTTGTGGGTTTTCAAAAATGAACGTCAAGCATCTCAAATGGTTATAAAATAGACTCAAATTCACTATCAATTACTTCATAGCTCATAGTACACAAAATCAATGGCCCACACCGTTCAATCAAATATTTTAACTTAGAGCGTAGATGTTTCATGCAAAGCAAGCATAAAAAATAGGATGGTATCAAGACATACACACGTCAATCTCTATTCATAGGGACTCACACGACATCTTGTGTTTTCTTTAAGCTTTGGAAGTTCTCTTGCCTCGCTAATCATGCACACTTATTCTCTATTTTCTTTCGCTTTTTTTCATAGTTCCGCGTAACGCGCATCAAGCAACATTCGCGGAAGAGTATATAACTTGGATCGCTCCATTAAATAATTGAGGTTCCGGTCATTGGCTCCCAAATCAGACAATAATAGGGCATTAGGCCAAGAAGGGCCCCTCGGACTGTACTACTCGAGCCAACCAAGTTATTTCTTTAATAGCACATTTATTCATTCTTTTCTTCCTCATTCATCTCATTTTTTCTTCTTTTGTGTGTGCATAAACAACGTGGCACGATAACTTCCTCTTCTTTAATTTTTCACAAGAATGGGTATCCTATTCATTTCAAATGACGTGGTACGTTTTTCTACCCAAAATCACACCAAGCATGCAAATGGCAAAGAATACGAGATAAAGAACAATGCTCCAGTTAATTTATGAATTATTGGTGCATGAACTTTGGTGTGTTCCAATGAAAGCATACCACTTGCTAATCCATAATTTCTAGATTCATTAAGTCATCGATTAAGCTTGCCATTGAGATGTTTAAAAGAAATTCACCACAAGCACTCAAATTCATGTAAAATGAGACTGAAATGTTGAACAATAGTGGTGGAGAAAAATAGATCATATGTGTACGGTGGTGAATCAATATCGAGAAATTTCATCACATGAGGTCATTTCTAGGTAAAATAGATTTTGGTGATATTCCTAACTCAAAAATTTTTTTTTTCAATGCAAAAAGGGAACTAAAAAAAGGAGAACCATAAAAGAAAAAGAAAAAGGAAATAAAATAAAAATCCTAAAAGTTATTTCCCTCCCCCAAACTTAAAATAGACATTGTCCTCAATGTTAGGGAGAGGGAATCATGAAAAGAACACACCTGATTAGTCCCCACCCGAAGGTGGGTCTGTGAGATCCATGGTGCTCGCTTCCTTGGTCCAAGGCTCGTGAAAATGCTTCAATCTCTGGCCATTCACCTTGAACTCACTTCCGTCTTTTTCATTAAGTAAGAGCACAGCGCCATATGGGAAAACTTCTTTGACGACGAAAGGTCCATACCACCTAGAGCGAAGCTTCCCAGGAAAGATGTGTAGCCTGGAATTGTATAGGAGTACCTTTTGGCCTGGGGTGAACTCCCTCCTCAAGATCATCATGTCGTGGACGGATTTCATCCTCTCTTTTGATATTTTAGCGTTGTCGTACGCATTTCTCCACAACTCTTCCAGCTCCAACAATTGCAACATGCGAGAAGAAAAAGAGACATCAGTATCAAAATTCATTTTCTTTATAGCCCAATAAGATCTATGCTCTATCTCAACAGGTAAGTGACAAGACTTCCCAAATACAAGGCGGTAAGGTGACTTCCCCAAAATTGTTTTGTAGGCCGTCCTGTAAGCCCACAATGCTTCAGGTAAGCGCAAACTCCAATCTTTCCTTGAAGGATTCACCATTTTCTGCAAAATTCCTTTGATCTCTCTATTTGCCAACTCTGCTTGGCCATTGGTTTGGGGGTGATACGGAGTAGAAACTTTATGTGTGACCCCAAACCTCTTCATTAAAGTAGCGAACATGCGGTTGCAAAAATGAGACCCTCCATCACTGATCAAGGCCTTTGGCACTCCAAACCTAGAGAAAATGTTCTCTTTGAGGAACTTAAGCACAACGGAAGTATCGTTCGACCTGCAAGGAATAGCTTCCACCCATTTAGAAACATAATCAATACAAACCAAAATATAAGCATATCCAAATGAAGGTGGAAAAGGTCCCATGAAGTCTATGCCCCAACAATCAAATATTTCAATTTCCAAAATGGGGTTTAAAGGCATCATGTTACGTTTAGTAATACCCCCTAATTGTTGGCATGCAGCACAAGTCTTGCAATAATGAAATGTATCTTTAAACATAGTTGGCCAATAAAAGCCACATTGCGAGATTTTTGCCACAGTTTTATTCGCTGAAAAGTGTCCACCACATACTCCATCATGGCAAAATTGTATCACACTGGTTATTTCATGATCAGGAATGCATCTCCTAACAATTTGGTCACTACAATATTTATATAAGTACGGATCATTAAAGAAGAAATATTTTACCTCGTACTTGAACCTTTTAAAGTCTTGAAGAGACCAAGTGTCAGGAGTCTTACCAGTTATCAGATAATTAACGATATCAGCATACCATGGAGAGGTGGAAACGCTAAAAAGATGCTCGTCGGGAAAGGAGTCCTTCAAAGGCACATCTGCTGAATCAAGGCCTACTGTCAATCGTGATAAGTGGTCAGCTACTAGATTCTCCACGCCTTTCTTGTCCTTGATTGTGACATTGAACTCTTGCAACAATAAAATCCATCGTATCAATCGAGGCTTAGCATCTTTTTTAGACAATAAATATTTTAAAGCATAGTGATCAGTATATATCAAAATAGGTGATCCCAGAATATAGCTCCTGAATTTTTCCAACGCGAATACTACAGCAAGCAACTCCTTCTCTGTGGTCGTATAATTCCTCTGAGCGTCATTTAGTGTCTTGCTAGCGTAGTAAATCACCACTGGAACCTTGTCTTTTCTTTGGCCTAGGACTGCACCAACTGCGTAATTACTTGCGTCACACATTATTTCAAATGGTAGGGACCAGTCTGGTACCTGTAAAATAGGAGCAGAAATCAGCAACTTCTTTAAAGTTTCAAAAGAAAGTTGACACTCAGGTGTCCAAATAAAATCCACATTTAAAGTAAGTAAGTTGCAAAGAGGGCGAGATATGGCGCTAAAATCTTTGATGAATCGCCTATAAAATCCTGCATGTCCCAAAAATGATCTGATGTCCTTCACGCATTTAGGACTTGGTAGCTTCTCAATTACTGCTACCTTGGCTCTGTCTACCTGTATACCATCTTTAGAAACCAGGTGACCTAGGACAAGTCCCTCTGTGGTCATAAAATGACACTTCTCCCAATTCAATAGGAGGTTCTTTTCAATGCACCTGTCAAGAACAAGAGCCAAGTTAGCTAAACAATCATGAAAAGAGCTACCATATACTGAAAAATCATCCATAAATACCTCAACAATTTTCTCAACCATATCATCAAAAATACTGAGCATGCATCGCTGAAAAGTAGCTGGAGCATTGCATAAACCAAACGGCATTCTTTTAAATGCAAAAGTACCAAAGGGACAGGTAAAAGTGGTCTTTTCCTGGTCCTCAGGTGCAATTTCAATCTGATAATAACCTGAATAACCGTCTAGAAAGCAATAGTACTCATGTCCAGCTACCCTCTCTAAAATTTGGTCAAGAAATGGAAGAGGGAAATGATCTTTTCTAGTTCGGGAGTTCAACTTCCTATAGTCTATGCACATCCTCCAACCTGTGGTGGCTCTAACTGGGATAAGCTCATTATTCTCATTTTTAACCACGGTGAGGCCAGACTTTTTAGGAACAACCTGTGTAGGGCTAACCCACTTGCTGTCAGAAATAGGATAAATAATGCATGCATCTAACAATTTTAGTACCTTGCCTTTCACCACTTCTTTTAATGTTGGATTTAACCTATGTTGCATTTCTCTAGTGGGTTTGGCGTCATCCTTAAATAAATATGATGCATGCATACAATAGGGTTTATACCTTTTATGTCAGCAATGGACCAACCAATAGCACCTCTATGTTTCCTCAGCACATCAAGGAAAGAGCTTTCCTGCTCTAAAGAAAGTTTGGAAGATATTACCACAAGGAAGCTGTTTTCATCTCCAAGAAAAGCATACTTAAGATAGTCAGGAAGTGGCTTCAACTCTGGCTTTGGATCCTCCACCTCAGATGAAATTTGACTTGATGCATTAGGTGGCAAAGCCTCGAACCTAGGCTCCCATACCGCATTGAGCTCCTTCACGTTCTCCTGCACAAAAGAGATGTCATCAGTATCGTCAACAATAGATTCAACAATAGAAGCATCACCATAAAACTCAGAACATATATAATCATCCACCAATGAATCAATCATATGCACCCTCTCAACCTCATCATCCACATGTGGCAACTTGCAAGTATTAAAAATATTCAAATCTAAAGTCATGTTGCCAAAAGTAATTTTCAGTTGACCATCCCTACAATTTATCAAAGCATTACATGTCGCTAGGAATGGTCTGCCTAGAATGATGGGAGTAGCATTGGCAGTTTGGGGTCCTTGGATGTCTAGAACTATAAAGTCCGCGGGGTAGTAAAATTTGTCCACCTGAACGAGGACATCCTCAATGCATCCCTTTGGAACTTTAATAGATCTATCAGCTAGTTGCAATATAACAGATGTAGGCTTTAGCTGTCCTAACCCAAGCTGCACAAAAATAGGATATGGCAATATATTGACACTAGATCCTAAATCCAATAAAGCATTTCCAATTTTCTTAGTGCCAATGGTGCAAGTGATGGTGGGTGATCCAGGATCTCTAAATTTAGGTGGTGTATTTTGTTGCACAATAGAGCTAACCTGTTCAGTCAAGAATGCTTTCTTTTTCACATTTAACTTTCTTTTAACAGTGCACAAATCTTTCAGAAATTTAGCATAGGCAGGTATTTGATTAATAGCATCAAGCAATGGAATATTGATCTGGCACTTCTGAAAAATTTCACGAATTTCAGTTTGATACTTATCTTTGCTTTTCTGAAGTAGCCGATGAGGGTAGGGTGCTGCAGGTACATATGCTGCGGGTTCCTTCTCTTTAATGACGCTTTTGCTCACACCCACGTCCGTGCTCTCTTCCTGCACCTCCTCTTGTTCTTTAATTCCCTCTTCTTGGATCTGAATTCTCTCTTCCTGCTCAGCTTGTCTGCTCGGTGGATCAGGCTTCTGAATCTCTTTTCCACTCCTCAAAGTGGACACAGCTTGGCAAGGCTTCATATTGTTACCTGCAGAAGAAGATGAGCCCATATTAGGATTTGGAATTGACTGAGATGGAAGCTTACCTTTTTCTAATGTCGCTGTAAGCCTCGCCAAGCTCTCGCTCATCTGCTGATTCTGAGTCTGCTGAGCCTGAAATTGAGCCTGCTGCTGCTGCATCTGAGCTTGTTGCAATTGGATAAGCTGCTGAAGCACATCGCCAAATGGTTGCATCTGCTGTTGTTGCACTGGCTCATGGTCCCTCCTCTGGTTCCCACCTTGATAGTTGTTGTTGTTGTATTGAGGCGGTCTGAACTGAGGGGGAGCCTGCTGCTGCTGAGTCTGCTGATTGGGGCCCCAGTTCAAGTTTGGATTATTGCGCCACCCCTTGTTGGAATTGAAGTTCGGATTCGAAGACACTTGATTCACCCCAGTAGGATTCCCTAGCATGCTCTTCAAGGCTGAAAGTGTGGGGCATGCACTGGTGTCATGGCCACTGACGTCGCAAAGTGCGCAAGTCTGCTCTATCTCAACCGCCTTGGCCTCTTTCAAATTCATGGCATGAAGCTTGTTTGAGATCATGGCCTCCATCTTTGCCTCCAACGCATCCTCTTGCTTCAAGTTATAAACCACTCCTCGCGTAGGCTGGGATGGTGCAGAATGGCCTCCTCTCTCGTAGTCTGAAGTAGTGTCCCATGTCTGCGCATTTTCTGCTATCTCCTCCAGGTACGTCCAAGCTTCATCTGGCTCTTTATCAAAGAATCCTCCATTGCACATCATCTCTACAAATTGCTTCATTTGCGGCTGCAGTCCATCGTAGAAGAAGCCAATAATCCTGCTTTTGTCGAAGCCATTGTGCGGACATGCGAGCAGCAACTCATTGAACCTTTCAAATGCCTGGTAGAATGTTTCCTCGCTTTTCTGGGCAAAGTTCATAATCTGCCGCTTCAGTCCATGTGTCCTGTGAATAGGAAAAAACTTCTTTAGAAATTCAGCCTGCAAATCAATCCATGTAGTAATAGAGCGTGATGGCAATGCATTCAACCAATTTTTAGCTTTGTCTTTTAATGAAAATGGGAACAGTTTAAGATATATCGTATCCTCGCTAGTTTTCCCATCAAAGCATGTCAAGCAAACCTCCTCAAATCCTTTAATATGAAGATATGGATTTTCCTTGTCTAACCCATGAAAGGTGGGTAAGAGTTGGATCACCCTAGGTTTAAAATTGAAAGAATTTGCATCGGCAGGTAAAACAAAGCATGAAGCAGTGCTAGTCCTAGTGGGTCTGAGTAAATCTTTTAAAGTCCTAGGCACTCCAGGTTGCACATTATTTTCGTTGTTGTTGCTAAAATTTTCATCCATATTATTATTAGTCATATCAAAACGTCGAGTCAACCTATGTGTCCTAGGAGTCCTATGCCACATAAACTAGCACATATATATATATTTTTTATATATAAAAGGAAACAAAAATTATATACAATAAAGTGGAAAGATCTCACCGAAGGTCCTCTGAATGAGATAAACCGTAGTAATAAACCGTTCTCCCCGGTAACGGCGCCAAAAACTTGGTGGGACTGGAAAGGTGCTTCTCTCAAGCGCAAGAATCCGTTCAAGCAGTAAAATCTGGGAGTCCAGATGTCGAATCCTCGGGAGAAATCTGTTGAAACCACAAGCTTAAATCAAATAGAGTAACTATGAATAAAATCTAAGCACTTTAATAGTGATGGTGAAGGTGGTATGAAAAGTGTGTGATGATGGGATTGTTACGTGCGATCAATGCAAACAACGAACTCTAGTTTGTGAAAAATAGATATAAAAGGCATGTACATGGCATGGGTTCATTAGGATCAGCGAATCGTAAGCTTTGGTTGATCAAGTATAACACAACGAAACCTCCTTTTGGGAGCGAATCGTCGGAAGATGTCCTTTTGGGAGTTAACGCATCAATTCTAATAGTATATCGCTAAAGTTGTAAACGTACATATGAAGTATGAAACTCTCTTTTGGAGAGATCAAATCTCACCCTTGTGGGGTGATCATCAACTAGATCAATTCTTTTGGAATATGAAAAAGTAGATTTAAGAGCGACGATTAAACTATAGCAAATATAGCGATTAAGCGCAATAATACAACCAATGAATACGATTCACATCACCTAATTACTCCATACCATGCACATAAAATATTTAGCTACTCATGGTGCAGAAATACACAAATTTCAGATCAGAATTCATAAGTTTATTAGCAAAATACTGAGGTTTAAGGGCAAAATACAAGCTAAAACACCCAAATACGAGCTAGAGTTGAAGAAAATATCACCAATTCTCCTTGAAAAGACTTCAAAACTCTCTGGAAATAAGAAAATAGGCTCTGGAATTTTACAGAATTTTTGCAGAAGAAAATACGGCTCCTAGATGCTCCAATACGTCAAGAATACGCCCAAAAACCCTAGAATACGCTTATATAATAGGCATTGCGGGTTTGGGGGCTTAACGGTTATAAATCCGCTTCATAATCGCGTCCGAATTGATCTGGACCGCAGATCTGGATCAGGGCAATTCCTGGCCGTCCATCGCAGCGGGATCGATCGTAGGAGCGACGCTTGTTCGCCAAAATTCGCGCTCAGCGCTTCGCAAATCCGCATCCGCCTCGGGGTGATTTCCGACCGTAGGATCTTGGAGCAACGGGTATGATAAGGCCACGTCGCTCGAAGAAATACGCCGCTGCACTTCGTCCGCTCTCGAGCGCGTGGCCGTCCGATTCCAGATCGACGCTCTGATAGATGCCACGTCGCCTTGTATATTTGGAAGCGCCGTCGTTCGTTGGATTAAAATCGGATGGCCAAAACGCAGCCACGTTGCCCGCATCTCGAAGGCATTGGGCTTCGTTGCATGCCGTTGGATCTTAATCCAACGGCTATTGAATTTCCACGCATCAACGCCTGTCCGCCGTGCGATCTGGCGGGAACCGCTGGATTGTAGACACGTGGCACGCTCTGATAGGCTGTCTTCCGTATTTCTCGTATTTTCTTGCGTATTTCCCCAATTAAATTGTATTCTGCATTCAAAAATACACAGTAATTAGCACAGATCTCAGAAAAATACAAATAAATAGTCGTTGGAATCGTGAGATCGAGACCAAGCTATGAAAAATATAAGGAGTGCAGAAATACTCCATTAATTACTGTTTTATGCTCAAATAGTGTGTTTTCTCTAATAAATAAATGTGTAGAAAATACGTATGCACTAGAGACCAATGTAGCATCACATGAGCACAAAATAGGGCTAAATGGGGGGTCAAATACGTAATATTGAACCCAAATCAGCACCTCCTATAGTAGTGTCACTATAGACTTCGTGAGGCCATCCTCTGTACATTCACAAGTGGTGTCAAAGACACTATAGGTAGCAAACCTACCAAGAAAGTCACCAATTCACCATCTCTTCTTTTTGGCAAGAAACACACTAAGGGTGGAAACCAAAAGACAAGCCATGCTTACATGTACACCAACATTCATCTACGTAGGAAATCTCCTACTTCACAAGTGGATACTCATGACACTTTTTATGCTCCACACCCACGGACACGTACAAATCAACACATAAGAAATACTCATGTACGTGCTCTTATACACCGATATGCTCATACGCATCATTCTTACATGTATGCACAACCTCTACATGTCATGCATGACCCATATGTTTCATACAACATACATGTTTCCAAGCATACATAAAATCCTCGTATGTCCAATGCATATCCACCACCTCATTTATATGCTAGAAACCATGTTCCTAAGATGCATGCACCACATAGAAATCTAACAAGTATGCATGCAACTAGGAAAAGGACTCCCAAAACATACACTATTTGGGGTCCTAAGAACACTAGCTTAAATGATAGGAATGCATTTGTTGATTCCTATTTTCATGATGTTATTAAGAATAGTAATTATGTTGGGAAGCGGAAGTCCACTTGGACTTGGCTTCCAAAGGGCTAATCCCCTTGGACCCAACAAAAATTGGGTGCCATGAGCTTATGGTATACTATATAGGTACCCAAGAGAAAGAAAAAGAGCAATAAAGATCAAACTAGCTCTAAAAGAAAAGGATGGATTCTCGACATTGGTTGCTCCAAACACATGACGAGAGATTCCTCTTTGCTTTTCGAAGTGATTAGCATCAAGAACGGTGCAACGGTCACTTTTGGAGGTAACCAAAATGGAACTATCATCGGCGTAGGTATTGTCGGAAACCCTTCCAAACCTTTAATTACTAATGTTTATATAGTTAGTGGTATATGTCACAACCTTATCTCCATAAGTTAACTTTGTGACAAAGGTTACAAGGTTGACAAAGGTTACAAGGTTAACTATGGAGAGGGTATGTGTGAAATTGTTGATTCTAATTTACATGTTTTATTTACCGGTATTAGGCATAAAAATATTTATTATTTGAGCTTGCCTAAAACTATAGAACATTGCTTAGTTGCTAACACAAATGAACAACTATTATGGCATCGCCGTTTTGGTCATGTTCATTTCAAGCACTTATATAAGTTAGCTAAGCAAGATCTAGTCAAAGGTTTTCCTAAAATTGCTTTTAGTAAGAAAAACTTTTGTAATTCATGTCAAAGAGGTAAACTTAGTAAATCATCGTTTAAGCTTAAAGAAGGCATTACTTCTAAGAGGCCCCTAGAACTACTTCATCTAGATTTGTTTGGGCCAACTAGAACCGTTTCTTTAGGCAGTGCTCATTATGGATTAGTTGTCGTTGACGACTTCTCTATATTTACTTGGGTTTCATTCTTAACTAATAAGAATGAAGCTTTTGAAGAGTTTACCATATTTGCAAAGAAGATTCAGAATCTCTTAGGATCCACCATCATCATTATCCGTAGTGATCATGAAGGAGAATTTGAGAATGAGTCTTTTACAAAGTTTTGTGATGACACCAGGATAACTCACAAATTTTCCTTTCCTCGGGCACTACCACAAAATGGTGTTGTAGAGAGAAAGAATAGGATGCTTATTGAGTGTGCTCGTACTATGCTCCATGATAGTCATCTTGGACTACAATTTTGGGCAGAGACGGTGCACACAGCATGTTATGTGCTCAATAGGGTCCTAGTGAGACACCGAAGGAACAAAACTTGTTTTGAGTTATTTTATGACAAAAAGCCTAAAGTTAAATATTTTCGAGTTTTTGGTTCAAAATGTTTTATCAAGAACACTTTTGGTAATTTAGATAAATTTGAGCCAAGATCCGATGAAGGAATTTTTGTTGGATATTCCACACGTAGCAAAGCCTACCGGATATACAACAAAACTTCTTCAACGATCGAGTAATCACTACACGTATCATTTATGAAGATTTTGATTTTCATCATGTTGATAGTGATAGTGTAGATGCTATTTTTGATTCTCTTAGTAATGTTAAGATTAATGATTCGATTATTGAGACTAACACTACTAATGAGATTGTTGAAGATGTTCCAAGTGATGCAGAAATACCCAAAACTTATCCAACTGTTCGCAACCATCCACAAAAATAAATTATTGGAGATATTGGTGTGGGTATTCGAACGAGGTCAAGAATTGAAGAATTCTCTCATTGCGCATTTGTCTCTACCATTGAGCCAAAGAACATCCAAGAAGCGTGTGAGGATAGCTCTTGGATAGTGGCAATGGAAGAAGAACTCATGCAATTCGAGAGAAATGAAGTTTGGGAGCTCATTCCTCTTCCAAGTGGTCATCAAGTTATTGGGACCAAATGGATCTTCAAGAACAAGACCGATGAGAACGAGGTAATCACAAGGAACAAAGCAAGGTTAGTAGCTCAAGGCTACCGGCAAGAGGAAGGTATCGATTTCGAAGAATCCTTTGCCCCCGTAGCTAGATTAGAAGCTATTAGATTACTTTTATCTTTTGCATCTCATAAGAATTTCAAACTATTTCAAATGGATGTTAAAAGTGCATTTTTAAATGGGATTGTCAATGAAGAAGTGTATGTCTCTCAACCTCCCGGTTTTATTCATGAAAAATTTCCAAACCATGTTTTCAAACTTAAGAAAGCGTTGTATGGGTTGAGACAAGCTCCTAGAGCTTGGTATGATCGACTCAAGACCTTTCTTTTGGATTTAGGTTTTAAAATGGGAGAAGTTGATTCAACACTTTTCATTAAAGATTATGAAAATGACATCCTATTGATTCAAGTTTATGTAGACGATATAATATTTGGTTCTACTAACTTTAATCTTTGTCAAGAATTTTCTAAGTCTATGAAGGATGAATTCGAGATGAGCCACATGGGAGAGCTCAATTACTTCCTTGGACTACAAATTCGACAAATGAAGGATGAGACTTTCATACATCAAACCAAGTACACAGGGGAGCTTATCAAGCGATTCGGGATGGAATCATCTTCAAGCAAAAGGACTCCCATGAGTACGACAACCCATCTACACAAGGATGAGAACGAAAAGATGTAGACGTTTGGCTATATCGAGGTATGATCGGTAGCTTACTTTATTTAACTGCTAGTAGGCCCGATATCATGTTTTCCGTATGCTTGTGTGCTAGATATCAAGCTAGACCTAAAGAGTCACACTTGATTGCGGTTAAACGAATTTTTGGTTATCTCAATCATTCCCAAGATTATGGGTTACTTTACCCTAAATCTAGCACATATGAGTTAATCTCATATAGTGATGCCGACTTTATCGGATGCAAATCCGATAGGAAAAGTACTAGTGGCACTTGCCATTTTCTAGGAAATTCCTTAGTTTCTTGGTTTTCCAAGAAACAGAATTCGGTATCATTGTCCACGACTGAAGCGGAATATATTGCCGCGGGTCTTGCATGTGCACAAGTCCTTTGGATGAGACACACTCTTAGAGACTATGGTGTCAATTGTGATACTTGCCCTATCATGGTTGATAACCAAAGTGATATATGTCTTTCCAAGAATCCGGTACATCACTCCCGTACCAAACACATAGATGTGAGACACCATTTTATCAATGATCATGTAGCTAAGAAGGACATCATCTTAGAGTACATTGAAACCCAAAAACAAATCGCCGACATCTTCACAAAACCTCTTAAAGAAGATTCATTTGTGAGGTTGCGTGGAGAATTAGGGATTATGGGTGAATCTGAGATTTATGAGTTCATCTTATTTGTTATTTACATCTTTTTGAGCTCATATCATCATGTTGCCTCTCTTCATTTGATATATCATATATTTGTTTTAAGAAAGGCAATTGAGATTTCTTTGATTACATGAGTTTTCAGATTGTTTTAAGAGATTTGTTTAATAAATGATTTATCGTTTTATATTGATTTTATGATGAGTTTATGATTAGAGTATAGGTCCTAGGGTGAGTTGTGCATATCCTCTGGATTTTAACCTCACTGTGCATTTTTGGACCAGGACAGACGACTGTCTTTCCTTCGACAGTCGACTGCCCTACTCTATCTTCTCTGTCTGCAGATTGTATCTTTCGCACAGGCGACTGGTGACAAATTTACAGTCGACTGTTTGATCAACAAGCGACTGCATTTTAGTCATCAGGCGCCTGTCAATTTCGTCAGTAGTCTCTGTCTTTTCATCAATTTTATTGATTTCTCAGTCAGTCGACTGAAGGGTATAATACAGTCGACTGTCCCTCAGACAGGCGACTGTATGTTACTCAACAGTCGACTGTCTGTCATCCTAAGCTTATTTCTTATTACTTCAGCCTGTCGGCTGACTTTTGTTCATCAGTCGACTGTCTCCTGTTGTGGCGGTTCACTGCTTTGATCTGAGCCATCGATTCTTTGATCCAACGGCCCAGATTATTTCGCCCCTTCATTAAATCTTCGAGACTTCTCATTTCAAACCCATGTTTTCTCTCTCCTCCGATTGAAACCGTTCGTCTTCCCCGCTCAAATCCACAGCCGTTGATCTCTCCGTCGTCGATCTCCTCTTCGCCGTCTGTCGATTGCTCCATCGTTGTATCTTCATGTCTTTCGACTAGGTTTGATTTCCTCTCGTTGTCTCTTTCGTGCGATTTTTCTTTTGATCATATCTCTTGTCGATCTTCAAATTGTTCGATTGCCTGTGCAATGCCTCCCAAGACTAAGGGCAAGGGAAAGATCATTGCTTCTAAGGGCCTTAGGGGTCCCAAGGCCAAGCCTACTGCTGCCAAAAACAAGAAACCCTATAAGGCCCGTTCTAAGCAAGACGAATCTCCCTCTCACTCTACTTCACAGGGGTATTCTCCTTCTGGGTCTTCTTCTTCTGACACTGAGCCCCTCTTCAAGCGTCAGCGCAAGCCCATTGGTGTTCGCATCAATGAGCCTAGCGCTGAGGATCCTCCTTCCCCCTCAGAGTCGAGTTCCGAAGAAGAAACCCCTGTCGTGCCACCATCTGATCCCCTCGTTCCCATTTGCCGAGATGATTTATGCTTGGAAAAGTTTCACTCTCCCATATGGATCAAACTTCTTAGAGAGCGATATATCGTTTTTCCCGCCTTCACCGCTGAAAGACTTTCAGAGATTCTTTCTGATACCCATTTGGCTGGCCTTTTTTGCTTCTCTCAGAGCGAATCTCCTCGTGCTTATCTATTTTTGGTTAAGCTCTTCTATGCTAACCGCATTCGCGGTGAGTATTCTACCACTGGAGTTATTGATACTGTTGTCCAGGGGACTTCCATTCGCATTGATCCCACTCTCTTAGGGACCATTCTTAGGATTCCCTCCACTCGATCCCTTCCTTCAGACATTTCCATTTCTGATGTCGATGAGCTAGATCAGTCTGTCCTCCGGGACATGTTCCGTGAGATACCCTCAGCTCTATCTTCTGGTGTTAGGTCGTCCATGTTCTCGGCTAGGAGTTGGGCTGTTCACCTCGTGGTGAAGTCCAACATCCTGCCGAAGTACGGATCTTCTGACCAGCCTTCCCAGGAGATACTGAGGTGTATGTACGCGATCTTTTTCGGGATGTCTGTGAACTAGGCCGGTGTCCTCCTTGACAGGATGGACAAGGTCGAGTTTACTTCCTCCTCCTCTCACATTCTCTACGGTGGACTTCTTACACTCGTCTTTCGTCATTTTGGGATTGACTTGTCTCCCTACGAGCCGGTGCCTTTTGGTCCTCTTCTTGATGCTTCTGCAAAGTCGAAGTCCTCTTCGGCTCTACAGTCTGCATCTAAGAAGAGGAAATCGTCATCTGCTCCGTCTTCCTCCACGGTTTCTCCTGCAGACCAGCCATCCACCTCTGCTCCATCCTCTCTTGACATTCTCTTTGAGATGGTCTCTGGTCTATTTGAGTTGTCTTTCCTGTCTTTCCAGCATCAGGGCATGACTTTTCGTGGGCATCTGAGACGTTTTTGTTCCTCCCCAACCTCGTGAGCCTCTCTCCCATCATCATTGATCTCGTTGTGCATCCTGGCGTAGCTGCTACTCAGGGTGCTCCTGCTGCTCCTCCTCTAGAGGATACCACTGTTGACGCAGAGCCTGATTCTTCATCTGGTGCTCCTGGAGACACTCGCTCATAGATTTTTTTTGTTTTTTGAGTGTTGTTTATACGATGGTTATATTTTGTGTAGTGATGATATTTGGTGATGATGTATGATGATGTATTTTTGAGTATCATGATGTTGTATTTTTTATCATGATGTATTTTGTTGGACATGTTGATGTCCATTTGACTTGTACTCTTGTGATATCTCTTATGTATATATGATATTGCAGTTTCGCCTTATGTTTCACACATTGTATAATTGCTTATCGTATCTTTGTGAATTTTGTGATATTGTCTCCTTGAATGTTTTATTACTATATGTGCTGTGATTTATTTTTGAGACAATATATTCTCTTCCTATATCTCAAATGTTGATATTGGATTTTCATTCTTCTATTCACATAAGTATATGATGTGGTTTTATGAGTTTTGGTTTTATATATCTTTATACTACTTGATTGTTGATAGTTCTTATTTAGCACGATTGTTGTTATTTACTCCCACCTTTTGGATAATGCCATAGGGGGAGAGAAATAAACATATAGATTCATAATGAATGTGCTAAGTATATACTAATAACACTTGAATCTAAGATTGAAGTTGCCTTAGATTCAACGGGAGTAAGATACAATGAATATGGATTTTAAATCCTAGATTTCATGAATTCATTTCATTCGTGCTTATCTTACATCGATTTTGTAACCACTTGATGCATGGTCAAAACGGATTTCATCTAAGGAGGCACTCTAGATCCCCTTTTCCCTATATATATATATATATATATATATATATATATATATATATATATATATATATATATATATATATATATATATGCTACTATTTGTTGACTAACTTGATTGGCATCTATGTAGGGGGAGTAAGTTTTCATTAAGCACAATTATTTATCTTTTTGTTTATGTTTGTTTGTCATCATCAAAAGGGGGAGAATGTTGAGTATTGGACTTCTCCCTACTTGGTGTTAATGATGAGCAAACATAAATACTTGTGACTAATCCCCTATTTTGCAGTTAATCCATTGCCTAAGCTTATTATGAAGATCTACTTGCAATGGATGACACTCAAAGATCATTGAAAGCAAATGAAATGGATTGGATGATCGTAGATGATAATAGAAGCTCCATGAAGACTTCAAGCTCATGCGTTGGATAGAAGAGAGTATTCGTCAATGTATATTTCTTATATCTCTTCTAGTATGTAGCTTAGAAAGAACATTGTTGGAGCACGCACACATCTTCATTTCAGTCTTAGGACATCATTAGATCAATCGTCCTTAGACTCCAATTCATTTCTATACTGATTATGCATGTATTGTTTATAACAGTCGACTGGTGAACGTTTTACAGTCGCATGTCTCAAAAACAGTCGTCTGTGTTCTATTCTACAGTCGCCTGTTATGCACAAACGTTTACAGTCTAGTTTTGGGCTTCTCTGTTTTAATTCCCACAGGCGACTTATGAACGATTCACATGCGCCTGTCCTAGTGACAGTCGACTGTGTTTTGTAAATCAGTCGCATGTCTGTCTTTTGCCTAAAATCTATTGATCTGTCTTTTATGGACAGTCTACTAATGTTGAATTTCCAGTCGATTGTCCAACGGAACAGTCGACTGTCAATGCTGCAACAGTTGTCTGTCTATGAGCCAATTTGTTGACTCAACTCTCAGGAAAATCTCAGGGTGTTGACAGTTATCTGTAGAAGGAATTACAGTCGCCTGTTCTGATTAACAGTCAACTGTCGTCACCTCATCAGTCGTCTGTCCTGTTATCCCAGATGTTTTCCAGAATTCTTCAACTTACCCATCTTACGGCCAGTCGCCTGTAGTAGGATTTACAGTCGTCTGTTGGTTTAACAGTCGACTGTCTATGCCTCATCAGTCGACTGTCCACGTGGTAAGTTATTGTTATGAATTCTCACCTACCATATCTGACTGTGCAAAAGTCGACTGTGGATTTATATACAGTCGCGGGCTCAGATTCTATCCATTGAGAGTTTTCTCACGGATTTCAAAGCGGTTTTGCTGAATTCGGTTGTAGGGTTTTGAGAAACCTATATAATGAGCATCTACTGTTCCATTGAGAGGCTACTCATTCTTCCAAGTTTCATTTTGCTAAATCTCTCAAGATCAAAGCTCTTAAAAACCCTAAAGCCCTAAGAATTCCAATCTTCAATCTCTTGCTCTCCAACCTAGAATTAAAGAGACATCTTCTAGGCATTTGGTGTAGTCAAGCGAAAGGGCTTTCCTCTCTTCCAAGATAGTCTTTCAACACACAACACACTTCTCCTTCAAGTTCTACTTCAAGGCATAGGTGATTGTAAGTGTTGCTTTCATATTTCATAACTTTCGTTATTTGAATTTACTCTCGGGTTGTGAGAGTGGTTTGCTTGCTCCCAAGTTGTGGGAGTCAAGGTCAATCGATTGTATTTCGATTTCACTTGTAGGGTTGCTACAAGTGGGGTTTAAGGAAACCTCAAGTTAGGGTTCTAACTAGAGTATCCGGTTGTTAACCGGGTGGAAGGGATGTAGCATTACCGGGAACAAGTCGGGAAGTGACTTGGGTAATACGAACCCTTGAAACATTATTGCGTTTGCATTTGCTTCATTTTGGGTTTAATTTCTATTCCGCACTATTTTGTTGGTTAGCTTTTTAAATTGGTGTAACTATCTTTTTAAATAGCATAAACACTATTCAACCCCCATTCTAGTGTTTTCCCCATAGCCAGGGTCCTTACAAGGAGGATCGAGCAGGCGGACCCAGTCGACTTACGAATTGAAGATAGATGGCCCGCCGCAGTCGAAGAAACGGAGAACATCCGAGTCTCCAACGAGGAAGGAAAAACCGTCTCTATCAGGTCGCTGCTCCCTTGCGACCTAAGAGAACAGTTAATCGCCCTCTAAAGAGCACGCCGACATCTTCTCCTGGACTCTGAAGGACAAGCATAGCATCGACCCTGAGGTATCATCCCACAAGCTGGAAGTCGACTCGACCTCCAGACCCATGAAGCAAAAGAAGAGAAATATGGGAGGCGAAAATAGGAAAGCTGCTATCGAAGAAGTGGATCGACTTCTGGAGGCCCGCTTCATTCGAAAAGTCAAGTACCCCGAATGGCTCTCGAATTTCGTGATGGTCAAGAAGCCGAACAACAAGTAGCGAATGTGCGTCGACTTCACTGACTTTAACAAGGCGTGCCCGAAGAATAGTTACCCCTACCACGAATCGACCATCTGGTCGACAGTGCTTCGGGCTACGAGCTTCTCATCTTTATAGATGCCTTCTAAGGATATAACCAGATTCAGATGGCACCAGAGGATGAGGAGAAAACTTCTTTCATCACTGATCGAGGTATTTTCTGTTACACTAAAATGCCATTCGGTTTGAAAAATGTAGGGGCCATATACCAACACATGATGAACGACGTCTTCGAGGCTCAAATAGGGCGAAACCCAGACATATATGTCGACGACATGTTGGTCAAGTCGAAGGGGCCAAAGAAGCACATCGCAGACCTCCAGGAGATATTTGCACAGATTCGGCGATACAACCTTCGGCTAAACCCTGCCAAATGTACCTTTGGGGTTCGGTCGGGGAAGTTCCTTGGTTTCATGATGACGAATCGAGGGATTGAGGCCAAACCTGACAAGATCGCTGCCATCATCACGATGAAGGAGCACTCGACTCTCAGAGAGCTCCAGAGGCTGAACGAAAGGATAGCAGCATTGGGACGATTCCTGTCTAAGTTGGTCGAGAGGTCGTTACGTTTCTTCATGGTGTTAAGAAAGGCGTTAGCCTCCGCATCAAGCAGCAAGAGAGTCATCGAATGGGATGCGGACTGCAAAAAAGCCTTCTCATAGTTGGAGTACCTTCACACCCCATCGCTCCTGACCAAGCCAGATAAAGATGAACATCTCGTCATCTACCTGGGCGCCACCGAGGAGGCCATAAGTTTGGCATTCGTAAAGAGGACGCTGGGGTACAACGGCCTATCTACTACATCAGTCAGGTCCTTCGAGGCACGGAGGTCAACTACTCGAGTATCGAAAAGATGGCTCTCGCGCTGGTCCAATCCGCCAGGAGACTACGACCGTATTTCCAAGCACACACTATCTTGGTCATCACTGACACTCCTCTAGAACAGACCCTAAATAGGCTCGATTGTTCAAGGAGAATGAAAAAATGGGGGGTCGAACTAAGCGAGTTCGACATCCAGTATAAGTCGAGGACCGTCATCAAAGGGCAGGCTCTCGCCGACGTTATCGTCGAACTCACCTACAACGATTGCCCCTCTTGAAGAGGTATATGCAACTAGTGTACCGCATGAGGCTACCCCATCGTCCTCAACAAGCATCGATCCAACAAGCAGAGTGAAAGACGCAATCGAGGACAAGGGAACCTGGATCGTACAAGTCGATGGTTCGTCCACACAAGCTGGAAGCGGAGCCGGAATAATCGTCCAAACCTCCATGTGCAATATATTCGAATATGCCCTCTGCTTCGATGTCCAAACCACTAATAATGGTACGGAATATGAAGCGGCCATCAATGGTCTCCGACTGGCTCGAGCCCTAGGGGCGAGAGTGGTCCAACTACTCAGCTAGTCTCGTTGTCCACCAACTGAATGGGACCTTCGACGCCCGCGACGACTCAATGCAGAATTACATGCAATTTGCTAAAGCGAAGCCCGCCAAATTTGCACGCATAGAGATTCACCACGTGTCGAGGTCGAAGAATCATCGAGCTGATGCCTTGTCGAAGCTTGCATCCTCCTCCCCTGTGGGACTTGGTCGGACCGTGTAGTACAACGTCTGCCCCATCCCAGTGAACTGGCACAAGAACTGCTAAACCTCGATCAAGAGGTCACGTGGATGGATTCGATAATCCGTTACCTAAACATGGGGAAAACCTGATCGACCCAGTGGAGGCACAAAAGCTAGAACGGAAGGCCTGCCAATTCGTCCTGCTAGATGGTTCATTGTACAAAAGGCGATGGACCAGGTGTGACATCTTCCCCTATCTTAAATGCTTAGCCCCGCAGGAAGCGTACTACATGATCAAGGAGATCCACGAGGGCGACTGCTTAAACCATTGCGGAGAGAAATCTATAGCCTTGAAGGCCGTGAGACAATGGTATTTTTGGCCAACAATGTTCAAAGATGCTGTCGAATACGTTCGACAGTGCTCGACCTGCCAAAAGTTCTCAAAGATCAGCTCGGCCCCACCAACTGATCTGGTCCCCATCGTCAATCCAGTTCCTTTCGCCAAATGAGGTCTAGGCCTCCTTGGACCATTCACGCCATCGAGTGGGCAATGGAGATACCTAATAGTGTCGATCGACTATTTCACTAGGGGGATCGAAGCGGAGCCTCCATCCTGAATCACCTGGAAGGAAGCTCGAAGCTTTGTCTGGAAGTCCATCGTCTGTCGTTTTGGCATCCCACAATCCATAGTAACGGATAACAGGACACAATTCGATAGTGTCGGCTTCAGTGACTTCTGCACAGAGCTGAAGATCAAGCTGCACTTCGCCTCCGTTGCCCATCCCCAGTTGAACAGCTTGGCAGAGTCAGCCAACAAAAGCATCCTCGGGCCCCTACAGAAGAGAATAACCGGGCTTGAAGGAACTTGGCCGGACGAGATCCCCGACATACTATGGTCATACAGAAAGACCACAAAACCTCGATGGGCAAAACACTGTTCATGTTGGCTTACAGGTGCGAAGCCGTCGTCCCAATGGAGGTCAATAAGCGACTGCTTCATCTTCAATACTATGATGAAGAAAGAAACTCAGAAGGCATCGAGCTCAACCTATAATTGGTGGACGAGATCCACGAGCAAGCTTTAGCGACCCTCATCGAACAAAAAGGGCGCATGGCCCGCCACTTCACCGCGAAAGTCCGCGAAGCAGCTTTCTCATTGGCAACCTGGTGCTGCGTAAGGCCATTTTCACTCCTGAGATTCTCAAGCAGTGGAATCTCGTCGTGAAATAGGAAGGACCCTACACAGTGATCAATGTACTCGGTCCTGCCACTTATCGACTCGCTACTTTGGATGATAGGGAACCTCCTCATCCCTGAAATGCAGAGCATCTACGGAAGTATTATCAATGATTGTACTTACGGGGTAAAATGATCGTTCGTTTCTTTATCCTATGCATGTTTATTATGAATGCAAAGTAGATCATTCTTTGACATCAGTCGAACGATCCTCGTCGGTCGTAAGTCAAATAGGTCTCGCCCCTCGCCACCGAAGACCCTTGTCGGCCGTAAGTCAAAGGGGCCTCGCCCCTCGCCACCAGACGACCATCGTCGTCCATAAGTCGAAGGGGCCTTGTCCCTTATCACCGACCGACCCTCGTCGACCGTAAGTCGAAGGGGTCTTGCCCCTCGCCACCAAACGACTCTCGCCGGCCGTAAGTCGAAGGGGCCTCGCCCCTCGCCGCTGGACGACTCTCGCTGGCCGTAATTCGAAGGGGCGTCATCCCTCGTCGTTGGACGACCAGGGTGCATATGTCGAAAGAGACTCGCCATTCTCTACCTAAGGAAACATGATCCATGGTTTAAAGGCTTGCGTTCATTGATTGAATACGCGTAACTTATGTAGGGTTTTGATGGACCCTTAGTGCACATTTTGTGCCCGTCCTAAGTCGGATGGACCACAGACGCAAAAGAATGCAGCGGAAAAAATAGATACGTTAAACTATTAAACGAAGCCCTAAGGTTCAAGACCCTTAGCCAGGATCTCTGCCAACTTGGGATGAGTTCGACCATCCTAAGAGGGCACTAATCTACTGCGATTAAATTAAAAGAATGCTAATTAAATTTACATACCTGGAACCTTACTTTGGTACAGACAAGGTGTACCGCATCGTCTTCCGAGCCGCTCCCCGTTCCACGCCGAATTGCTCCTCGTCCCGAGGCGAGCAATCCCCTAGTCGTCGAGCCAACCACACACCGAAGAAAGTTTCACCTGAGTGTGAACCTTCACCAAGATTTCGGATCGGATCTGAACCCCTTAGTGGGTTTGCTAAAGCCCTTCAGGAGTAAGGCAGAAATTATAAGGAGAAGAGAATATTTAATTTAAGCCTAGATCCGAGCGTGCTCCAATATTTTTGGGAGCCGCTCAGATCTAGAGCTTGGGACAAGTTTAGAGTAGAGGAGCAGACCCCTATTTATATTGGCGGCTGACCCCTCCCCTTTACTCTACTTCCGATGTAGGACTAATCTTTTTGGAGTTAAGAAATCAAGTTAGTTTGCCTTAACAAAAGGCAAAACTTCCATGAATTTTAACTCCCTCACCGTTGAGCTTCACGATTGATACAATCTATCAAATCGAAGGGCGTTCAACGGTGAACTCGTAGGAAAAATCAGAGAGTCAATCGGAGTCCGTTTGACCCTCCAAATGTACGTCCAAAAATCAGCCCAAAGTCACATTTTGCACAAGAGGCCAGCCGTTAACTTCTGCACACAGCCCTAGGGCTGGGTGGGGCCCACCGCATGCGCAGCGTGCATCGCACATGCCTCAAACGCACGTGCCTTGAGGCACGTGCACTACATACGCTTCAATGAGGCACGCTGGGCACTTTAGGGCGGCCAGGCAGGCCCCGCCCACATGAAGCAGGCGGGCCAGCCTGTTGCTGCAGGCGCCCGCCCACATAAGCGAGGGGGCCAGGCGCCCGTTTCCAGCAGGCACCCGCGCCCGCTGGAGCTGGCGCAGGGTTGCGTCCGCTCCCAGAGGGCACCCGCGTCCGCCTTCAGGTTGGGTTCAGCCCAACCAGTTTGGGCTAACTCCCTTTTGAGCCGTCCTGACCTTTTTGGGCATAACTTTTGCATTTGGCGTCCCATTTGGACGCCGTTCGAATCTGTGTTTACACTGGGACATTCCCGTGTTACATGTAACCTTTTCCTTGCGTTTATCTCTTTAAATATGGTCGTAAATAATTTACGACACATTTAACTCAGTTTGCATCATTTGCAAAATAGTCCTTAATCTAAGCTTAGTCTCATCGACATGAGTATTGACGGGACCACCCTGACTGTGTCCATGATAAATTCCGCAGTTTTAGTCTCTTCGTCAAAACTATGTCGTCTAACTCAAGACTAGGGTACGGTCAAATGTCAACCCCAATAGCTTGAAGCCGGTTAGTTTCCATCGATCTTTAGTTAAATAATGTTGGACAACTTCCAACATACTCTGGCCAGAGTTTTCACTAAAGACTGAACTAACACTATGACACTAACTCCCATTGACCGGGAGAGACGAATCCTATATTGGTCATTTCTCTCCTCGCACGCTTCAAATGTCACCCAACCAAAGACCTTTCGACAGGCCTAGCCTTGAAGCTAGGTCAGAGATCTAAGTGACACCGTTCACGTACAGATTCATACAATGTCCTCAAGTCAAAGACCAACTTGCCTATCATCACTAAGAGTTATCATTGACAGATTTGTCAATCATAACCATATGATAACTCTTGTGGGTCGTTTAGTGAACTCATTCTCCAATGAGCACCTGTGTCTCATCTCCGACTTCGCCAGTCGAACGACCATGAGATCATCGTCACCTCTATACGGTGAAGACTAAGACGTAATGGTCTATCTGATGTTTCGATATCCTTTTCTCGAAACATCTACGACCACGAACGTTTCTAGACTTAAGCTACTGACAGTCAAGCACTTCTCCATGATCGAGATCCTCATCTCGATATATGTTTGACCTCGCATTAAGTCTCAGGACTTTACCTAAGTTAATTTCTAATGATAACTACATTATGATTTAACTTAGATAAATTCTTACCATACATCTTACTGTAATTTTGACCAAAATGTTTGTATAGATACACGGAGATAGATTGCCTCGAGGGCATACATCTCGCAACATCTCCCACTTGCACCCAGGCCCATTTGTCCCGGTATCTCATACCACATTTACACATAAGTCTTTCCAGACTTCACGTGGTAGAGCCTTCGTGAGTGGATCTGCTAAACCGTCTACTGTTTAGACTTAAGGGGTTTTTCTATGTTTATCTTAGACCATTCATTTGAATCTCGTCCAAATAATTTACTTTGGTCATTCGGAATCCATTTAATTTTCCTGTATCTCATCCAGCTCATCATACCTTACGACAATAATTTTTAATAAGTTATTAGTCATTTTAGACGGTTCATATTTAAAAGTGTCAAACTCTTTTAACCACTTTATCAAAATATGTTCCATCTCCTTGATGCCTCGCATGTGTTTTATTCGCTCCCACTGACCTTGAAAACTCTTTGGCTAATTCATATATGTTTGTTCTTTTAAATCACATTTTTGGAAAACGAACTATAAATGAATGCTGCAGTTTTCATGGTTATCATGAGCGTTCACATCGAGTTCGGTCCGAGTAGATCTGTACGCATCTGTTGGCGAGACAGTTTCATCATAATCCGTTTATATGAATTATGATGAAAGCATTCTCAATCAACGTTAGCTGTACTTCACTACTTTTTTTCTGCACTAATCTTCTAAACTCGAAGATTTACTTGCACGCAATAAGAAACAATTTCTTTGGGCATGTAAACTAAAGTCCATACTTTATTTACGTGCACGGACCTATTGCATCGAGTTGTTAATCAGAGTCGCTACTCCGAATTTCATACTGGAAGTTGACTAAGCCATCATCGACTATGATGTCAAACTTGACTCTTCGTCTCACGAGACTCGAGTAATCCTTTAACTTCCTAAAGATTGATTTAATGAATATCTTATTGATAAGGTCCTCACAGAACCTTATCAAGAACCAAGGCATTATAATCTGGGACTTAACCCTGAGGGAGGAACGTAACTCAGAGTCAACTTGCCATGAATCACACTATGTCTAACAAAATGTGATTCATGCTCTCAAACACATCCAATATGTTAAGAGACTTGGCCTGAGAAAAAATCACATTTTCTTTTATTTACGCAAGATTTATACAGCTAAGTATTCTGCTTTTCGATCTAATCGAATCAGTTCAAATACTTCTGTCATTTTGTTCTCTATTTTATCAGATTTGTGTTTCATCAAGAACACGTGTCTCAATAAAATAAGAACAACTTATCATGACTAACTTAGACTTGGGTCCGGGTACATAAGCATGTACAAGACTGCGAGTTCAACAACTCGCTCTCCCACTGTCTCACAAAAGGAGTTTCGGCTAATGTACCTTTGAGAATAAGATTCACAAGTGTCCGTAGACTTCATAATACAAGAGGTCAGACCCTTCTTTATGTGACCTGTGAAGCTTAGTCTCTTTGATACGGCCTAGTCTATGTTGCCATATAAGTTTATTACTATCTTGCGTATTCATATATTAACATTTAATATGTTATATTTATTACAAATTACTAACACAAAAAGCAAGGTGACGACATTCGTCAAACTGTGTTAGACGTCTTTTGTATAACAATTATTTTGAAATCGTGACATCAAATATGTCACATTTTCAGTTCCTCATACTTTTGCCTTTACTAATGATAAATAAAGCTATCTTTCTCAATTTGACTTTTCCTTAGTGCATTCTTCCTTTTCTAAATCTCATTTAGATATTAAACGTCTCAACAAAAAATTTAAATAGCTATGCAAGCATCTCATGTATCCAAATGCTTGAGCTTTGCAACCTTGAGTGTAGCTTAACAAGTTGCTCGTCTCTAGATCCAGTTGGGATACATAGTCTTGCACCGCTCATGTACTCATATTCAATTCAAACAGTTTGATCGAATTTTCGAACCTTCCTGATCGAACCTGCTTTCCATACAACCTTGAGTGTACCTCAACAAATTGTATGGAGAAACTTGTTATTGAACATCGATATGTTCGAGCTGCCCCATATAGAGGCGAGTGACATGTAGCATGCATTTATTTTGTTGGACTCGGAACTTAATGAAATCATATTCCTTAAGTCTGTCTTCAAGAAGGTCATTTTTATGTCAACGAGAATATAGTTTATTCTATCAATTAGAATTTAACTTGATATTACATAAATCAACCTATTTGACCAGTTAGCTTATTCTTTTAGAATATTATATTTGGATTCCATCGGTAAACTTATAACTTACCCTAGTTTAGCATACGTTCAATATTAAACATAGGTAGAATGTCTTTTATCTATCTATATCCTCCCACTATTTTTGCGATCATTCTAAGCCTTAATAATGAACGATTTAATCAGATTAAATTAATGGGTAAGAGATCCAATCACCCTGAGCCTAAAAACCTTGAGTGTAACTCAACAAATTGCTTGACTCTGCAATCGGTAGATGACTCTTCATCAATCATATCAAATATGACTCTCTTATCGGTTTTTTCCCTTAGCCATTTATAATCATGAGTGTGCTCATCCAAATCACAATGACTAGTCTAGTCGGACCCTTGTTTTTTTATCTAGCCTAACTTATGTCGGCACTCGGTGTATTCACGACACGGCGGTTTGGGACAAGTCTAGACTACATCATTATATTAACTTACGCCGGCGCTCGGTGTATTCACGACACGACGGTTTGGGTCAAATCAAGATTACATCATATGTATTTAAGGAGTTGGTTTCTACAAGGTTGCCATGTCACAGCTTGAGTGTAGCTCAACAACTGGAACACGGGTCCTATATTGCCAACCCCTAAAACAAGGAGGGCTACGGCTAATCTTGAAAAAGATTATTAATGTATTTGACTTAGATATAGTCCAGGGTGTCATATACTCATGATTTGTGTCATTGCGGTCCAGCGGAACACGGCCACGGAATTGACTAAGCCAGGATCACTTATCCCTTGGACTAGCTAGGGTGATCCAACAAACTTAGCCAAGCACATTGACCGGATCATGGTCCATTGAATGAAGCTTGTCATTTTTGTATGTGTGCCATAGACTAAAAGACTTTTATTAACAATTAATTAATTCTATCAACTAGTTGAATCCTTAAAATTCAAAATTTTAGGATTTGTTAATAACTTTTATTAAGTCCTTATCAACTATAAGGTTCACGTGCTATCCTAATCGTTATTAGAATTTTAATAAAATCATTTACAACACTTTAAAGCGGAGGTTTTAATGAGAATTATTATGATAACGATTAAAATAATAATCGTCGTTAAAGGGACTACCCTAATCGGGAATTAGGTCTCAAAAGGTTGTTAATGATTTATTAAAACACAACATGTCATTAAAATTCATTTCATAAATTTTAACGAGTTCTTAATGGCTAACCTAAAAGGATTGTCTTGTGTTATCAAATAAGGGACAAGAATAACATAGACATTAAGCATAAACTACACTAATTTTAATGCATAAAATGAGTGTCCAACTATTTAATAATGAAATAGAAAAATGTTTATCTAATAAAAAATAAACATGCATTCTTAATTTAACACTTAAATTTAAAATTATGATTTTGAAACATTTTATTTTTATCTCATAAAAATATAAAAAAAGAAACTTGTTTTAAAATCGTCATAAAATTTGCATGCTACTGAAATTTTTATCGCATAAAATTTTAAAGCATTTAAAATCATTTTAAAATTATAATATAAATTTAAAACATTTTAAAAGGCATTTAAAAAGCATTTCAATTAATTTTCGCAGTCCTTAGATCAAAATACAGACTAAGATCTGATACCACTGTAGGGTTTTGATGAACCCTTAGGGCACATTCTATGCCCGTCCTGAGTCAGATGGACCACAGACGCAAAAGAATGCAGCGAAAAAAATAGATACGTTAAACTATTTCATGAGGCCCTAAGGTTCAAGACCCTTAGCCAGGATCTCTGCCAACTTGGGATGGGTTCAACCATCCCAAGAGGGAGCTAAGCTACTGCGATTAAATTAAAAGAACGCTAATTAAATTTACATACACGGAACCTTGCTTTGGTACATGCAAGGTGTACCACACCATCTTTCGATCCGCTCCCCGTCCCACGCCAAACCGCTTCTCGAACCGCTCCGCGTCCCGAGGCGAGCAATCCCCTTGTCGCCAAGCCAACCACGCGTCGAAGAAAGTTTCACCAGAGTGTGAACCTTCGCCAAGATTTCGGATCGGATACGAACCCCTTCGTGGCTTTGCTAGAGCCCTTCAGGAGTAAGACAGAAAACATAGGGAGAAGAGAATATTTAATTTAAGCCTAGATCCGAGCGTGCTCCAAAATTTTTGGGAGCCGCTCAGATCTAAATCTTGGGACAAGTTTAGAGGAGAGGAGCAGACCCCTATTTATATTGGCGGCTGACCCCTCCCCTTTACTCCACTTCCGATGTGGAACTATTCTTTTTGGAGTTAACAAATCAAGTTAATTTGCCTTAAGAAAAGGCCAAACTTCCATTAATTTTAAATGTCTCACCGTTAAGCTTCATGATTGATACAACTTATCAAATCGAAGGGCGTTCAACGGTGAATGCGTAGGAAAAACCGGAGAGTCAATCGGAGTCTGTTTGACCCTTCAAATGTACGTCCAAAGATCAGCCCAAAGTCATATTTCACACAAGAGGCCAGCCGTCAACTTCTGCACGCAGCCCTAGGGCTGGGTTGGGCCCACTGCGTGTGCAGTGCATGCACCTCGAGGCGCGTGCACTGCATGCGCCTCAATGAGGCACGCTAAGCACCTTGGGGCGGCCAGGCAGGCCCCGCCCGCATGAAGCGGGTGGGCCCGCCTGTTGCTGCAGGCGCCCGCCCGCATATGTGGGCAGGCCGACGCCCGTTTCCAGTAAGCGCGGGCTTGCGCCCGTTTCCAGAGGGCGCCCGCACCTGCCTTTAGGCTGGGTTTAGCCCAACCAGTTTGGGCTGACTCCCTTTGAGCTGTCTTGATCTTTTTGTGCATAACTTTTGCATTTGGCATCCGATTTGGGCGCCGTTCGAACCTGTGTTTATACCGGGACATTCTCGTGTTATAGATAACCTTTTCATTGCGTTTATGTCATTAAATATGGTCGTAAATAAATTATGACACATTTAACTCAGTTTGCATCATATGCAAAATAGTTCTTAATCTAAGCTTAAAAATAATCTTTTGCATCAAATGCAGTTTCTTTATCCCTTGCATCAAATACATATTCTCCTTAATGTTTCTACATATTATTAGACGAAGGTCACACTCTGTGTGAGACCATACAGCCTGACCCTACTAATGTTGGGCTCGAAGCTCCATACGGCAGTGACCACGAGCAGTAGTTGTCGTCCATGTTTCAGTATCATAATTATGTGGTTAACTCATCGACATGAGTATTGTCGGGACCACCCTGACTGTATCCATGATAAATTCCGCAGTTTTAGTATCTTCGTCAAAATTATGTTGTTTAACTCACGACTAGGGTACGGTCAAACTGTCAACCCTAATAGCTTGAAGCCGGTTAGTTTCCATTAATCTTTAGTCAAATAATGTTGGACAACTTCCAACATACTCTGGCCAGAGTTTTCACTAAAGACCGAACTAACACTAAGACAGTAACTCCCATTGACCGGGAGAGACGAATCCTATCTTGGTCATTACTCTCCTCGCACGATTCAAATGTCACCCAACCAAAGACCTTTCGATAGGCCTAGCCTTGAAGCTAGGTCAGAGATCTAAGTGACACCGTTTACGTACATGTTCGCACAATGACCTCAAGTCAAAGACCAACTTGCCTATCATCACTAAGAGTTATCATTGACAGATTTGTTAATCATAACCATATGATAAATCTTGCGGGTCGTTCAGTGACCTCATTCTCCAATGAGCACCTGTGTCTCGTCTCCGACTTCGCCAAGTCGAACGACCATGAGCTCATCGTCACCTCTATACAGTGAAGACTAAGACACAATGGTCTATCCAATGTTTCGATATCCTTTTCTCGAAATATCTACGTCCACGAACTTTTCTAGACTTAAGCTACTAACGGTCAAGCACTTCTCCATGATCGAGATACTCATCTCGATATATGTTTGACCTCGCATTAAGTCTCAGGACTTTACCTAAGTTAATTTCTAATGATAACTACATTATGATTTAACTTAGATAAATTCTTACCATACAGCTTACTGTAATTTTGAACAAGATGTTTGTATAGATACACGAAGATAAATTGCCTTGAGGGCATACATCTCGCAATAACCTATCCATGACCTAACTTGCCTAAAAAGATTTCTATGAAATTTCAAGTTAAATCGTCGAGGGGTCATACACATGCAGTTACTCAAACAAAAAAGAGAAAGGTAGCAAAAAGTTTTTCAAGTTTTTCTTTTCATTTATTCAAATAAAATAAAACTACAGAAGTTAGCAAAACAAAAGGCCCGCCGGTCTAAGAGGGAGGGGGAGCGCTTCCAGACACCAAGACGCTGGTGAAAACCTCCATCGCCTTCGTGAGCTTTGACGTAAGCTATGTCTTCTCCTTCGCAGTAGCCTCCTCGAGCCCTCGACTTTGGCCTGCAGCTCGGCCTTGTTTGCCTTGCAGGCCTTCATCCACCTCTCGACATCACAAGCTTGGTCTGAAGCTTGATCGTCTCCTTCTTGAATGCGTCGAGCTCCTCCTCGAGTTGGTACCTCTCCAACCACCATTGAAGCTCGGTGGATTTGTTGAGGTCTGATAGCGAAGACAGGCTATCCTTAGCCTCAGTCGCCTCCCACTCGACCACCGCCTTGTCTGCAAGAGCTTTCCTCAAGGCCTCCTCTGCCTCCTTCGCACGTGCCTCAAAGCCGAGTGCTTTGCGCTCCGCGTCTGCCACCCGTTGACCTCCGTCGATCAAGTCGGCAACCTGGTGGCACAGCATGGCCCTGAGAACGGACATCTGCAAACAAAGCGAAGATTAGTCAAAAACGTCGACCAAGATGGATGCCAAAAAGCAAAGGCTCGGGTGACATAACTGGTATCTGCTCCCCACAAAGAAGTTGGCCACCCTCTCGAGATCCAACTTCTGCAGGAAGTCTAGATCCTTAGGGAGGATTGAGTTCTCCACCACCCTGGAAGTCGTCCCGAAGTCCCTCAGGGCCGACTCCTCGTTTCCAATGACGAAGGGGGCAGGTGAAACTCACCTTGTATCGGCCCCGAGGATCGAGACAAAAGCCGATTGATTAGTAACGCTCGATCGAACTCCCCAGGGATCGAGCCGACTAATGGAGTGGGCAACATGATGTCACCCCACGACCACTGATCTAGAAGGGGCGTCGTGTGGCCCTGGGGCATTGAAGGGGTCTCCGGCCTCTGGAGTCTTGAGAGGAGCGACCCCCTTGACTTTCCCCATGGGACCCTTCTCATCCACTCGCCTCCTCTTCGTAGACCCCTCCTCCCCGTTGGAGGGCATCTCCCTCTTCTGATCGACCCCTCCAATCGGCTCGATGACGTCGGCAGAGTCGATGTCGACCACCTCTGGCGATATTACAACCACAACAGAAGCCAGGGGGACAGGGGGCCATGTGGGAGCCTTGCTGGAGGCCTCCCTCGAAGAGGCTCGGGAAGAAGGCATGTATGCCTGTCAAGTCTCTCTCCCTTCAGCGGAGCATCTCTGGTGGACATGGAGGGGGGACCGAGAGCCTGATCTCTCGACATGAGCGCTCGATCGGTCAGTTCGAGTACCCGACCTTCGACCGTCCTCTTCCTCTTCCACTGCTCCTTCCAGACTCGGTCCAAACTGGACTCACCACTGCATCGGCTATCGTTGGTCATATCTGCAGACAACGAACATAATTACTGTAAGAGTCGGAGATAAAGATATAGATTCGAGATACCTTACCCGGGCTCCATAGAAGGATCTTTAGCATATTATCATTCAACAAATACTGAATCGACCTATCTTGTCTCGGTTGACTCAAGAGAGCCTTCATCTCCTCGACTTTGCCCGGTGACAACCTGACTCTGACCTGCTCCAAAGACATCCGAGACTCTACCGCAAGCTTATAATTCGAAGAACTCCAAACATTGAGCAACAGCCCCCGGTCGGGAAGAACGACGAACACGAAGGTATCTGTCCACCCAGAGTCGAAAACTGGGAGGTCGTATACGAGCTTCGTACCCAGGCGAGCAACGATATGATACCACACTCGGTGAGGGTCGGCTATTATCCTAAAGAAATACCCAAACAGCTCGAGGGTCGGACAGACTCTGCAAAGCTCGCACAACTCGATGAAGCCAACTAAGGGAGGGAAAGCTTGAGGAGCGAGTCTACAGATGGAAAGCTCCGAGGAGCATAGAACCTCCATAATGAAGGGGTGAAGGGGGAATCAGAGTCCTAAGCGAAAAGATTTGAGATACACCCCAACCTCCTTCTTTCGTGGGAAACACTCTCTCATCCGAATTAGGCACCATAGCCCTAAAGGGATCACAGAAACAACCCCGCCAAACATCTGTAGTCAGATCAAGTGAAAACCTATGGGCCATGTCTAAGATGACTCCAGGGACCTTCGACCTCTGATGCCTTCGAAGAAGGGAAGGCTGGGCTCAACCCAAATTCCTTTCCCCTTCCCAGGAATTTCCATGCATCGAGGGGGTCGGAGGCACTCTGCTAGCTCCTCGGGAGTCGGCACCTTGAACACAACCAAAGCAAACATGCCTGACGAACCTGAAAAAGATCAGAGTTGAAGAAGGAGGAGACCTTGAAATGGATACAAGCGATCTCCGGGGAGGCGACGATGGAAGCGAGCTTGCGAAACAAGGAGAAAGATGAAGCGGGGAGATCTCTGCTATTTTTCTCGCTTCTTTCTTTTACATGAAGAAATCCAACTGACTGACGTTTGATGCGCAACATGTTTCCATGACCAGCCACGAGAGACGGCGGAGATCGCTCCAAAGGTGAAAGGGTTTTGGCAGCAGAAATCAAATCAGATATTTCGAAAACCGTGCACATTTAAAGAGATTACTCATCATTTGGTCCCAGTCAGCATGGTTTCTGAGGCTCGAATGATGGAGGCCATTGTTAATGCACGTGTACGAATCCAATTTGGATATCCGCATAACCGACCCGATTAGCTTCTGTGGCCCAATACCTCCCGTGCTCTTAGCGGGATACAGCTAAGTCAGATGAATGGGTCGTTTGACCATTGGGCTAGCGCTGACATTCAGGGGAGAGTTAATGTGGCCGAGTAAATGGGCAGTCGTTAACTCGAATCCCGGAGAAGATCGTGTCCCAATCAATAAGTGACGATTACACATCATCAAGGAGGAGCTATCTATAAATAGACGGACGAACGAAGGTAAAGGGGTTCCATCTTCAAGGTACGAGGTCTAAGACATAGAACTATATCTTCTCACTTTTACCATTCGAGCTTGCGTCGTCAGTCTAGAGACGAACCTCCGTGGTTCGATCTCAGCTACACCAAGCTCCCTCTTTTCCTTAAGTTCTACGCTAACTTAAGCATCGAAGGGGATTTGGGTCGGAACCCAGATCCAACCCACCTAATGAGTCCCTGTGGTACAGGTCGACGATCTCTCTCGAAGGTCGACGTCGAGCCCTCCAACCTCGAACGATTGACGCAACGGCCTCCCGAGGGTCGATCGAATGTCGCATCACCACCAACCACCATCATTCGACCCTGCTTTCTCCAACCAAGGGTCCCACTCCAGCTGCTGACAAGGCTTCAACTCAGCGCTTTGAGTCTACGTCAGCTTGACAACTATCTCGGTCAATTTTGGCCTTAACACTACCTGGACCTTATGGTTCCGGGTAGGTTCCATGTACCTTATAAAAACACTAAAAAATTTAGGAGTGTTTGAGTCAATACCGAATTAAAAAAAGTAGATACGGCTTACATTGCAATCACCAACAACAAAAGAAACCTGCTCAACTTGCAACAACGATGGAAAGAACCATCTTAACGGGAAAAAATCTCTTATATGCACAGTGATCATAACAAGCCTTTACAAACTGTCTCATATAAGCGATTAACTTGAATCAATATGTATCAAGCTAGTTTTTAAAAGCCCTGAAAGTCATTTGGTCAATGTAATGAAGATACCCAAATCCGTAATCATAGGAAAAGTATGTGTGATGCCCAACTAATATGTAAGCAAATAATGCCTTGTTGATCAGGTTCCAAAGTTGTCAAGATGGTACCAATTTGAATCACCTGGAAGTTGTTATAATAAAAGAAATAAAAGAAATAAAAGAAACAAATTAATGAATACATCATGAATATCGGTTCCGGGTTAGGGTACCCGTTCCTTATAGATGGGAACCGGAACCAGACCCGATTTACACTGGTTCCTAATTTTCCTACCGGAACCTACCTGGAACTAATGTGTTTATATCCGGAACCTACCCGTTCGGATAGGTTCCGATCGGGTACCTGGGTACCATGTACCCGTGCACACCCCTAGTTTTTTTAGAAATAAGTCCTTCAAATGATGGTTTTTTCGAAAAGAGTCATCCAATGTATAACATTTGCTATTAGATCCCACAATCATTTAAATCAATAGAAAATAGTCATTTTGGACCGACACTGTTAAATCCTTTACTCGGGTGTAGTTTAACGGTGGTTATGTTAGTGGTTTTGCCCTAGGCCAAATATTTGGACCTTTATGTTATGTCATTTTCATTAATAAAATATTTCTCTTCTTGTTATTATTATATTGCTTGCATGTTACTTTATAATTATGTTTAAATAGCTTTTTTGTTATTCTAAGCATCCCTAGTCATTCATCGTTAAAGGTTTAATAATGAATTAAGACTAGTATGGGTTTGGTTGATTATTATGAGATAATTATATGTATGGTGATACAAATCAAACTTATAGGTACTTGTTGGAGAACATGTACTGGATAGACTTGCTATGAGATCATTACATGGATTAGTATCATAAATGATCTCATAATAATTATGTCATAGAATCCTTAGACCTGAGATCATCACAGATTCCTACATAAGAAACATCATGTTTTGACATAACCAAACGTTATCTCTAATCAGATAATCATAAAGGTTATGATTGAACATGATGTGAATTATGCAGAGGAAAGTGAATGAACAAGATAGAATTTGTCCCTCTCCTATGAGAGAGATATCTAATGGGCCCCTCGATAAGTAGGACTGAGAAATGCATGGTCGTGCTCAAATGAATGTCATTTGATTTTATCAGTCTACTTAGAAAGCGAGAAATTAAATGTTTGAACAATATAAGTATGACACTGCCCATGACTTATGTTCAAATAAGATATCGTGTGACAAAAGGATTATGACATGTTCTATTGGTTAGGTTAATATCGGACTAACGATATTCATATTAATTGGGTAGTCATAATGTCTTGCTGGAGACCAATTTTGACTTGTGGGCTTCTAATGAAGATTAGGCCCACTGCCAATTTGATATGAGCCTATTGGGTCGCACACAAAGAATGAAATGGATATGATAGGGTTTAAACATGATTTCGAATATGATTTGAAATTCGTAATAAGGTGAAATATCTTAACCGTCAGATATCGTATCGCATTAAGATATTATCCCTAAGATATCGCCGCTTAACTGAAATACGTTAATGAGTTAACGTGGGATTCTTATCCCTAAGATAGCGTCGCGTAATTGAATGTTGTTAAGGGGTTAACGTAGGATTCTATATAAGATATAGAATCACGATTTTCAGTTTTTACGTTTTCAATCTATCTCTTCCATTTTTGAGAATAACAAAGAGCGAAAGAAACCCTAGTTGCGGAGAAGGAGCTAGCACCCTCGCAATTCTTGTTCGTAACGTTCGCGTGTGGATTTCGATTGAGGGTGGTCATTCGTAGAGCAGCACCTGTAGTCCGACAGATTCAGATCGTCGAAAGGTTAGTAATCTATTCGAATCAATTAGAAACGCATGGATCTTGGTAGGTTTCTATTTTCCGCTGCGTATAAATTAGTTGTACTATGATATAAACCCTAACAGGTTATACCCGAGTTTACCAGAACCCGCATTAAAGCGCACAACATCTCCATGTTCTCCGCTCCTCTGACGGTCTCCTCGTCCTCTGCTCCTCCTGCCAACAACATCTCCCTGTTCAACCCCCCAGCAGCTCCTCACTCCGTTCCTTCTCTTCCAGCTCCCCCTCCAATTCCTCATTCCCATCATCAGGCTCTTCAGGTCCTTCCCCCCTCAACTCCTTCCTCCTCCTCTTGGCCCTTTACTTCTTCTTCGTCCGCAACCCCTCCGTTGTCGTCCATAACCCCTCGTCCCCAACAAACTGAACTGAAGTACCCGGCCAGCAAGGAGAAGACCCAAGTGCCCCATGGTCGTCCATCAGTCATTGATCATCAATCCGAGCCTCTGATCAATAGGGAGGGGGCGGATCCCCATCCACATGCCAAATAGAGGGGATTCTTCTAATTTTAAAAGAAAGTTACAAGAGTAATCAGCCATAGTTGGTGTTTACTGGTTGCTCAATTGGTTGTTCATGTTGTGGAACTGAGAAGCTCTTCAAGCCCATGATCGACAATTGGGTATTGTCAGACAGTTAGATTGGGTTGGTCAACAGACATTGGACGCATGATAGAGGCTTAGGCTTGGAGTTCAGAAGCTCGTATTTGTGTACTTTGCCAGAGTTTACGAGCGCTGCTCAGACATCCACATTGGATTATCAGGCCATAAAGCACAGGAGGCGTGGGGCCCACTGGTGGAAGAAGGTGGAGGTGGACGATTTGGTCCCTCGAAATTTAGTCAGGAACCGGAGGCCCCATGATCCTCAGGTGCTTGTGGACGGGGAGCAAGGTTTCTATGGTCATGCACTGGCGGAGGGTGACTTCTCACTCTCACATTAATCCACATACCCAGTTCAACATGTTGTAGGCCATCATTCTCGATGTCTTGTTGATCTTCCCTGACTTGATCGAGAGAGGCGTCGGCCCTAGCGATGGGATCGGCCTGGATCTTGTTGATATTCTCATTTTGTTATCTTTGCTGCTACATTCGAGCTTCATTCGAGATGTTGGGAAGATGGGAGATGAAAAGAGGCAGGGTATAACGGGTATGTCATGTTTTCTGTTAGTATAGACGGAATATTCCTTTCAGATCTAATAATTCTTTACCCATGGATTCTTTTCGATTGATTTAAATGATTGGGGGGCTATTATCAAATGCTATTGTTACGGCCTTCAGGCCGGCCCACTTAGTTGAGCACCACATATATTGGAAGCCTAGGCGAACAGCTCTCCGACCGTCTGGAAGGGGTATTAGCCCGAACGGAAAATTGCCTCTATCCCGGGAAGCTCGCCTCGCCGAGCGACAAGCTGCCCTTAGGGCCAACTACGAAGGCTAATCACCCCACAACATATCGGATCTTCCACCGTATTTGGGGGTGGATGAGGCTAATCACACATTGGAGGACGCTTTGAGGGTAGAGATCTCAAGGTCACCTTTCGTCTTGTGAAGATCGCTCGTCGATTGATGAAGGTCACCTGTCACTTGGTGGAGGTCGCTCGTCCATTGGTAGCTGGGGGCGAACTTCCTGCAAGAAGAGCAACTCGTCAGAAAGGCTCGGTTGACTGTCAACCGAGAGCCTCTCCGATGCTTAAGTCAGTTGATGACTTCTTGGAGAATGTCGGACACGCTGGGCGACCTCAAAGGCAGATCGACCTTTACGTGGCAAACTAGTGTGGAAGGCGCGAATATGTGGAGGATATTCGACCTTGAATATAAGTAGATGTGTTAGAGTTTATTACAATTAGCCAGCCTCTTTCTCGTTGGGGGACATGGGGTATTTATAGGCTGTTGGAGTCGGTTCTTTAGTTGAGCTGGTGGTGTCAGGGTGTCAGGGGTTCGGTCGAGGATGTCAGAGCCGAACGTGTCATGTGCGTTCTTGTCAGGCTGCCAGAGCCGAACTGTGCACTTTTGTCAGGATGTCTGGCGGTGAAACGGCCATGTGTGCTTTTGTCAGGCTGTCAGGCGGAGAAGCAGCCATGTGCGCTTTTGTCAGACTTGTCTGTAGTGAAACTGGCAGTGATATTTGTGGCGGGTCGCCTTCCTCCTTGGGCGGACTACTTTTGGGTGGAGAGGTATGCGAACTACCTCTAGGTCGAGCTACCTTTAGGACGAGCTGGCGTAGATCGTGTGCGATCAGCCGGAGGGATCTTCTCTTTCGTTTGGTTAACAAGTTTTCCGCTCTGCAAGTGCGGTCTGCTCTGAGCCCCAGTGAGCTTCTCTAAGCCTCGATGGACGAGGTCTCATTGTGGAGATTCGGCGGGCCATGGCTTAGACTTCGATCATACGGGCCTAGATCGACTTGGCCGATCTTAAGGTCGTAACAATAGCCCCCGTCATTCGAGTTCAAAACGGAAAGTCTGGCTTGGCTCAGATGACATGCTACACTCTTTTGGCTAACAACTGTGGTATTAAATGCGAGATGACCACTGAATCTCTAAAGTCATTATGATGATTCGGCAGTGGGGGGGAATCGAGGTACCCTGCCACTCGGAGCATGACGCATGTCCCGTACGGTTCTGGGGAGAAGCCGAGGCGACGGGTTTGCTTCGGATCGCGCCATGTGGCCTGCCTTCAACAGCCGAGATCGGCCGACTCCCTCTATAAAACAAAGAGGAGGGCAATGGTTGATGGCTCCTGCTTTCGAATTTCAAAAAATCCTTCTGTTCTTTGTTTTCGAGCTCTCGCCATCGATCGGCGCTTCATCGGAGCTCCAGTGATCTTATTCTTAGGTACTTTCTTCGATCACTATCAGATGACTTTATCTGAATCTTCTTCCTCAAATAAACACGTAGAGAAGCACTTCGACGAGATTAAGGATGTTAGATCCGAGGGGACAGAGGAGCAGACGGTATCGGCAGACGTAGCGGAGTCTTGGCCGGGGAGTGGGAAGCAACCCCTGCCGTCCCCTCGACATCTACGGAAACCAAAAAGAAGGGTTCAGGGCCGACCATCGGCATAGTTACAACAGCGGTTCCGTCAGAGATCTAGGCCATGGTGCCTAAGACAAAGTCTATCAGCCGTGCCAAAATTCGTTCCAAGTATATCTGGCCAGCCTATGAAGTTTGCCTCCCCACCTTTGATGAATGGGTCTGTTTGCCTAGGGACAACAAAGTCGGTGTCTATTTTCCTACCTTCAAGCTCGGACTTCAGTTTCCACTCCACCCCTTCCTATTGCACATGCTGAACTTCCTCGAGCTTTAGCTCTTCCAACTGATCTGAACTCGATCAGCGCCATGGTTGGGTTCCTTGTTCTTTGCTTCGGCAGCGGTATAAGTCCGACCCTACAGTTGTTCCGTTATTTCTTCGAGGCGAAGAGGAGAGGAGTGTATTATTATGTCAGTGCAAGGAGGGATCGGCATCTCGTCAATGACTTGCCGAGTAAAGTGAGGGATTGGAAGGATATGTTTTTTTCATCTCGACGCAAGCCGACTTGGCTCTGCGGTCGAACTGGGGTAGGTTGAATCCTCAAGCAACAAGGAGGTGACTCTGCAGGGGCAGGATCTTGAGAACTCCAAGATCTTGATGGAGATCCCCTACGAGCTCTGAATACATACGAAGCTGGTTAAGGACAACCAGATCGCCCTACATATCTGGCTCGAAGGTATTGCGATCTAAGCAACCTTCTTCATATATGCTCGCCCTGCTCTCTTTTCTCCTTGCAGGTGCGAACATGAGTCTGTCCCGAGACGAGCTGATGAGGATGGCCACGTGCGAATCATCGGCCAAGCAGCCAGCGGCCAAGGTCAAAGGCAAGGGGGTGGGAGCTTGATGAAGAAGGCTGGGCAGAAGCGAAGTCTAGAGGCGGCGTCCACCGTTTGGGTTGAGGAGGAGGAGGAGCGAAGCAAGAGGATGAAGAAGAAAGTGTCAGTGGCTACCCGTACCACTCATAGAGAGAGCAAGCTCGTGTGGGGCGACATTGTAAACCTTGACGATGTCGAGGAGCTGGTGGCCGATCCGACGGCCATCACGACCCAGGTCGGGCCGTGCCAGGTCACCATTGCGATCCCCCTTCGCTTGGCCCAACCTCAACAAGCACCAACCAAAAGCTCAGATCGACAAGTCTAAAGGGGCTGAGCGTTGGCCCTATGGATGCCCCCCTAGGGAGCAGGGGGAGCTGGATCGGAGGAAGCGGAAGCATCCAAGTGTCGTGGCAACGCTCGTAATCTTCAAGGTGAAGAAATCCAAGGTCCACGCTATTCCCAAAGTGGATCTCTTTGCGCCGAGCTTTCGGGTAGGCGCCCAGGAGTCGCTGTTCGAGGACGCCGGGGTTGCGGTCCGTCTGGTAGAGAACTGTATACTGCCGAGGGACTGGTAGTTCCTGTATGACATCGGAGCTAAGAGCCTTTGTGACACGACAATTTGGCATGGCATGCAGGTTCATTGTTCTCTTTGCTCATACTGTCGGTCTTTGTTTCTTCACGCGGGCTCATGTACTTTGTTCTTTTTGTAGGCTGTGGCGACGATGACGTCCCTGCAGCGCCACGCTAACGTGGCCATGCTCAAGGTGACCATTGGGCAAAAAAATACGGAGCTCAAGGTAGCAACCGATAAGCTGCAGAAGAAGTAGGCCGAACTCAAGGAGGTCGTCGAGCGGCTGCGAAACAGGGAGGAGAAGCTGGACGAAGTCCACGGGTTATATGTGACCCAGAAGGGGGAGACGGAGAAGCAGTATAAAATCTCGGATGAGCTGGCACGGCGACTTCAGGAGGCAGAGGCCTGAAGGGTCGCTTTGAAGAACGCCCATGTCGCGGAGGTGGAGGCAAAGGGGCAGGAGATCACCGAGCTCACGTGTCAGGTGGCAGAGTTGAAGAAGATCGATCCTGAGGACATGAAGGTAGAGGTCGTCCGCAAATACCAGATGGACGAGCTCCTTCCTATCATGAAGGATGTGTTGGCCAAGAGCATGGAGGAGGGCCGGCAGGAGGGCCTGTAGGCGGGCCTCCAGGCGGGCCTCGGGATGGCGGAGAAGATGTTGAAGAGGATGCATCCAGAGCTGGAGGTTGACTTCTCCTCATTGTTGACGGCTTCGGATGGCGAGGAAGAGGAGGTCGTCTGGGAAGTAGGGGGTGTTGGATCTGGATCCTAGCCTAGATGGGGGTGAATAGACTAATAAAGAATTCTCGCACAACCCACGAGAAATCACACGCAGTTAAAAGCACAACCAGAGTAAATAAGAGACAATCACAGAGTACACACAGATTTACGCTGGTTCGGTCGCACCAACGACCTACGTCCAGCCCCAAGTAAATACTAGCATTAATAAGTTCCTTGTGTACACCTACAATGGGGTCCTAGCTCTAACTCCCCACCTAGGCTGTACCACACTCAACAAAGTGCAGAATTCTATCAACCTAGTAAATGTGTATCTTGACTGCGCCAACACGTCAAGACTCTCTTGTCTAGCTCCAACCAGACAAGTCTCAAAAGAGACACAAATAGCGGTAAAGTTTCCCCTACGAAGATCTAGCTACTACTACACAAAATGATAAACAACAGAGTTTAGAAGGCTCAGTTTGTGTAGCGGCGTTTGTAATGCCCTACCAGCTACTGCACAAGTACTAGAGGGTGGGTGAATAGTACTTTAAAATAATAAGGAGTATAATTCCAAATTAAATTGCAAACTACTACCAAATCAATTTGCGGAAGCTTAAATTGAATGACAACACAAAATTAACAAAGCAAACAAACGATGTTAATGGGTTCGGATCCACCCAAGTCTCCCCGACTTGTTCCCGGTGATCCTACGTCCCAACCACCTGGATCCCCTCCGGATACTTGAGTTAGAAACCCTAACTCAAGATTTCCACTATGAATATCTTGTGAAAAACCTTCACAAGATCAAATCATACATGCAATGGCAAAGTGAATCCCACAACCCGGGATCACAATCTTCTCTCACAACCGAGAGAACCAATTAGCAATATTAAAGAGTTTAAATGAAATAAACAATCTTACCACAAAATCCTATACCTTGAGTTTTTCTTACCCAAATGGTGAAATGAAGGATTTGAGGAAGATGAAGTCACCAAGACCTAGCACCAAGGAAATGACCAGCAATCGGTGCCTAGGAATGAGTTGGAGACTTGGATCAAGCAATAGCTTGAAGAGCTCACCAAGAACAAGCTTCTCTCTAGATCTAGAAATGAGAGAGAATGGGTTTCTTGTGAGGAAGAGAGCTTTAGATTTGAGGGAGAATGGCTATCTCTTTAGAACTCAATGAATCTCTTAATGACAGCTCTCACCTAGATAGAAATGACCTAGGTTCGTATTTATAGGGTCCCATAAAAACAAGTTAGGTCATTCACCAACGGATAGAAATCTGTGAGAGTTAGTCGGTCAAAGAACAATCACTGACCGACTAGTTCATCAACTAGTCGGTCAGTCAAACAACATGGACCGACTAAGTGTAGATCTGAGAAGAGATAGAATTTCAGACCTAGAAATCTAGTCGGTCCAAGAAGACTGTCTGACCGACTAGTTTCACAACTAGTCAGTCAGCCAATGAACGTAGACCGACTAAGAGCAAAAAGAATTAGTCTGAGTACAAAGTGACTTAGTCGGTCCAAGAACAAAAGTTGACCGACTAAATTGTCAACTAGTCGGTCACCAAACGTTCTTAGACCGACTAACGATAAACAGTAGCTTAGGAGAATTTTAGCATGAACAGTAAGTCACAACTGGTCGGTCAAAGAAGCATCACTGACCGACTAGTTCACAAACTAGTCGGTCGGTGAGTCAACGTAGACCGACTAACTGTAAACAGTAAAGTCCAAGAAATTAAGGAATCAAACTAGTCGGTCCAAGAACAGTTGCCGACCGACTAGATCACCATCTAGTCGGTCAGTACTTGTTCTTGTACCAACTAACATGCACATACAAATCCGAATCGAAGCGCGACGCTTCGAGAAAGTTAGAATGAACTTGTGCAAGGATCCTAGAGCTACGAAATGAGCGTAATGAAGATATAGACGTAAGATATACTCAAGGCTTAACATTCTATATATCGAAGCTAAAAGACTATAAATAAAACCTTAATAAACGGTCTTCGAGAGCTTCGATTGAATCTTCATAACTTCCAAAGCGTCGCAAGAGCTTCAACGAAGCTTTAGGCATGAATATGAGCTTTGGGAAGTGTTGAGATGTCGCTTTGAATGTTCTCGTGAATTTGGCGACGATCTCCAAAACTGCGCTCACAAATTGTTAGTTCATGGATTATTTATGTTTGCTCATCATCAAAACCAAATCCGGGGAGTCCAATATTCAACATTCTCCCCCTTTTTGGTGATGACAAACCAACATAAATAATAATAAAAAATAATGATTCAAATGTAAAATACTTACTCCCCCTGCATTGATGACACGTTAATTCCAAAATGAATATATATGAATTGCATCAAGCAGACGAGTAAGATAAATAAAGAGAATCGATTTTCGAAATATCGGATTTTGAAAATCCTTATATATATCTTAACTCCCCCTGAATCTAACATATCAAACTAGATTCTTGGAAATTGAGTTAAATTTTCATTTGCGCTATTTATTATCATTATCTCTCCCCCTTTGGCATTATTCCAAAAACGGGGGGCATACAACGACAACAATTAGGAAATGTAAAATCCAACATCGGGAGTCGTAGACAAAGACAATGGACCAACTTGACACCAAGGGAAAAGTGTGGAAATCAAAACAAGGTGTGCCAAATTTTCCATTATCAATAAAAATCATAGATAATCTAAATCATCAAAAATACCAAATAATTATTCATTTCTTGAATAAAGAAACATACTCTTCAATATTCAATATTCTTGGTTAATTTTGTGCATGGAAAACAATTCTATACAATTCTAGAATTTAAATCTATTTAACCAAGTTTTCATGCGTCGAGCGACGAGTTCACATTTCAAATGTATTCAACGAATATGAAAAAAAAATGCACGACGAATGAAAGACAAAGTGAATGACGATGAACATATATATATATAGACATCATGAGTATATCAAAAAGGTATCACATCGAATACATGCGGTACAACATATGAAGCGAGACACATCATCTATATAAACATCAAAAAAAATACATCATCATCATCAACATCATCAAAGTGTATCAAAATACATCAAAACAACATCATATCATAATATCCAACTCCGACATCCAGAAATCGCAAAAATACATCAAAACATCTCTCAAACCCCATCCTAACCCAAAATACTCTCACTAAGATATATCATCCAAAGCGTAGTGGAGAGTCCTCGAAACAATCGATCACGAGGAGGTGGCAGGATCTGCAGTCTCCGTGGGTCCAGTCGATGGAGTGGACTCAGGCTCTGCAGGGAGTAGAGGTGTCTCAACAGATGGAATCGTCGGGGCAGGAGTGGAGATCTCAGCAACAGGCTCAACAACGGGAATCTCAACAGCAGCATGGGTCTCGACAGAAGCAGCAGCAGTGGCAGTGTCAACATCAGCAGGAGATACATGAGCAGGCTCGGAAGTCTGAAGAGCTGAAGCAGAAGGCTCTGGAACACCGGAAGTGGTGCCAACTCCAGGAGCAGAAGTAGAAGTACCAGCAGCAGCAGCAGTGGCCTCATCGCCACGGGCAAAAGAAGTGACAAGCTCGTCAAGCTCCTCATCGTCCATCTCCTCGGCCTCAGACACTGAAGGAGGAAGATCAATCCCCATCAAACGAGCCATACGGCAGACTACCTCCTCAGTACGAGCCAAACGGGAGTCGTGCTGACGAAGTAGGCGTACGACATCGTCCAATGTAGCAGGGGAAGAGGAGGCTGCAGCAGCTGACGGAGTAGACTGGGAAGCAGATGCGGTAGACCTCTGCACGTGACGAAGTGCCGCTAGAGATTTCTTCACGGCCGTCGCGTTCAGAGGAGTACCCAAAGGACGCTCATCGTCAGGAGGGAGAGGGACTCGGAAATGTCGAAATACAAGAGTCAACAGGCAAGGGTATGGAATGTGCGCAGACTTATTGGTCTTGCGTATACACTCGAAAGAATCCATCTTATCGAGTATCACGCGAGCCCAATTAATCTCGCACCCCAAGAAAAGAGCGTAGATCAATTTCAAGAACGGCTGGGATGGGAGTGAAGAGGATCCATACTTAGGGAGGAGACATGACTTCAAGATCAGGTTAAGAACACACGCATTCGGCTTGAAAGATTTCGAAGGAACACCAATGAATGCAGAGGGGATAACCTGGAAAATCTCAGAAAGAATAGACTGATCCAAGGAAGAAATGTCATCTACGGAAATGTCCGAAGGGAGGAGACCACACGATGAACAACCAAGAATCTCCCCCAAGATTTCTGCCGTGAGAACTATAGGAGTTCCCAAGACAGTCGTCTCAATGGAGTGGCTGGCATCGTACTGGCCTCGAACGCGATTGGCATAGAACAATTTCACGAGGCGAGGATACGGTTTGGGATTGGCCTTGGGGTCGTATCGGAGATAATCAAGAAGACCACTATAGGACAGAAGATCAGCAAGGCCGAGAAAATCAGAGAACTGAACGTAATGCTCTAACAACAGTGGACAGTGCTCTATACGATTGTACGCTGCGAGACACTGAGGGTCATCGCGGCACAACGATATGTCTACACCGCCGACTGGCATAGGAGCTTTACCCTTAGCCTTACGGGTCTTCGGAGGTGGAGTGGGTTCCCTAGTGATAGGCTCATCCTCAAGCACAAATTCAGAGTCGGAATCGGGAGGAGTAGCCGGAGTGTGAAGTATGGGCTTTTTGGTCTTGGATTTGCAGGGTTTAGCTGTGGCAGTCCTAGGCTTCTTAGGAGGAGGCGAAGATGGAGAGGCTTGGGTTGACGTGGCACGACGCTTAGGCTTCGGGGGATTCCTAGGGTCGGAAGGTTGTTCTACGGTCATAGGAGAAGCCCCGGAAGAGGCGATAGGAATTCTCGTCTTTGCCATAGCACGACGAGCACAAGCAACTGAAAACGAAGATCAAATATCCTAGCACAAACCCTAGAAGCTAGCACAAACCCTAAGAGGAAAAATTTCGAAACCCTAGGAGCTAGATGAGATAAATAACAAACCCTAGAGTAGGAATCGACCTAGGAGAGGGAGGGAGATACCTAGGAGGTGGAGTCGACGGCGGCGGACGACGGGGATCGCCGGAGATCAGGCCGGAGTCGACGGAATTTGAAGGGGCTCGATCGGGGTTGGGGGTTTTCGAGTTTGAGCTGGAGAGAAGACCGACTAAAAGAAATTTTAGTCGAATGAAATAAGAGTATAAGTCGGTCAGGAAACGAAAAGACTCAACTGCCCTAACACACTTAGTCGGTCACAGTTCAAGCACTGACCGACTAGATTACGATCTAGTCGGTCGGTCAATGAGCTTGAACCGACTAAGTCGAAACAGAGGCACAGATGAATTTCTAGGGCAAGAATTAGTCGGTCGCAGTATATTAACTGACCGACTAGTTTTCAATCTAATCGGTCGGTAAGTGTACTGTGACCGACTAACGAAAGAAAATGATAGGAGTTAGATATAGGCTTGATCTAGTCGGTCTGAGTTCATTTGCTGACCGACTAGATGAGCATCTAGTCGGTTGACAAGTGAACTTAGACCGACTAGAGGAGTCCAAAAATTGATAATTGATTTCTCTTCACAAACCACTTGAATGAAACATCATAACTCACTCATTAGTCATCTAAATTACCCCATAAAACGTCGACATCTTAAATACGACTTTCAAATACGAATTCGATCATAAATTCAAATATATCACATAAAATTCCCAAAAATTCAATAAATCTAGCATGAATGAAATATCGCGAAATATAATAGCATGCAAGATAATTGAATGAAATATGAATCCTATATCTCGGATTCACCCATAATCCCCAATTCTCGACGCAACCGCACAAAGGAGTCCTCCTTTAGGGGTTTCGTGAAAATATCGGCGATTTGCTTTTGGGTTTCAACGTACACTAATATGATGTCCTTTTTAGCAACATGATCATCTAAGAAATGGTGTCGGACATCTATGTGTTTTGATCGGGAATGATGCACCGGATTCTTTGAAAGACAAATAGCACTTTGGTTATCCACCATGATAGGGCTAGTATCACAATGAATACCAAAATCCTTCAAAGTGTGTCTCATCCAAAGAACCTGGGCACAAGCGGCACCGGCGGCAATATATTCCGCCTCGGTGGTTGAAAGTGATACCGAATTTTGCTTCTTGGAAAACCAAGAGACAAGAGAATTTTCTAGAAAATGGCAAGTGCCACTAGTACTTTTCCTGTCGGATTTGCATCCCGCATAATCAGCGTCACTATATGAGACTAACTCATATGTGCTAGATTTCGGATAAAGTAATCCAAAATCTAAAGTGTAACTTAGATAGCGAAAAATACGTTTTACCGCTACTAAGTGAGAATCCTTAGGTTGAGACTGATAACGAGCACATACACATACGGCAAACATAATATCGGGCCTACTCGCGGTAAGATAAAGTAAACTACCTATCATACCTCGATATAGACGAATGTCTACTTCTTTTCCGCCCGTATCTTTATCAAGATGCGTTGTAGTGCTCATAGGAGTCTTTTTCCCGGAGGCATTCTCCATTCCAAATCGCTTTAGCAACTCCACCGTGTACTTTGTTTGGTGGAAGAAGATTGCATCGTTCAACTGGCGAATTTGGAGACCTAAGAAATATTTGAGTTCGCCCATGTGGCTCATCTCAAATTGTTCCTTCATAACATTAGAAAACTCTTCGCAAAGAGCAAAGTTAGTAGCACCGAAAATGATATCATCAACATAAATTTGAACTAATAAAATATCATTATTCGTGTGCTTAATAAAAAGTGTTGAATCGGCTTCACCCATTTTAAAATTCAAATCCAAAAGAAAATTCTTTAGGCGATCATACCAAGCTCGAGGAGCTTGTCTCAACCCATAAAGAGCTTTCTTTAGTTTAAAAACATGATTTGGAAATTTTTCATTTATGAAGCCCGGAGGTTGAGAAACGTAAACTTCCTCAACGACATCTCCGTTTAAAAATGCACTTTTAACATCCATTTGAAATAATTTAAAATTCTTATGTCATGCAAAAGACAATAATAATCTAATTGATTCTAATCTAGCTACCGGAGCGAAGGATTCTTCGAAATCAATACCTTCCTCTTGTCGATAGCCTTGAGCAACTAACCGAGCTTTGTTCCGGACGACGACTTGGTTTTCGTCGGTTTTGTTCTTGAAGATCCACTTTGTCCCTATGATGGTGTGGTTCTTCGATGGCAATGGAACAAGCTCCCATACCTCATTCCTCTCGAATTGAATGAGCTCCTCCTCCATGGCTAAGATCCAAGCGCTATCTACGCAAGCTTCATTAATATTCTTTGGCTCTATCGATGAGGCAAAGGCACAATTTGCGAAGTGGTGGACTTGCGATCTCGTCTTGACACTATCTTGAATATTGCCAATGACTTGCTCATGGGGATGGTCACGAACCGAATGAAGCCGTTTGGGAATACCTTGATCACTAGGAACATTCTCAACAACTTCATTAGTTGGGTTAGTCTCAATAGAATCAATAGAATCATTAGACTTAGAATTATCAAACGAATCACATAAAACATCCAAAGAATCATTATCATTTGAAATTCTAGTTGGAACAAATCCTTCATTAAATGAGACATGAAGCGACTCCTCGATCGTTGAGGTTCGTTTGTTGAATATCCGGTAGGCTTTGCTACGCGAAGAATATCCAACAAAAATTCCTGCATCGGATCTTGGATCGAATTTGTCCAAACTACCATATGTGTTCTTAATAAAACATTTCGAACCAAAAACACGAAAATGTTTAACTTGAGGCAACCTACCAAACAACAATTCATAATAAGTTTGTTTAGTGCCGGGCCTCAAAAGTATTCTATTAAACACATAGCAAGCGGTGTGTACCGCTTCCGCCCAAAATTGATGGCCAAGTTGGCTATCATCAAGCATAGTGCGAGCACACTCCACTAGCGTCCTATTCTTTCTCTCAACTACACCATTTTGAGGAGGTGCACGAGGGAAAGAGAAGGTGTGAGTAATACCAACTTCATCACAAAATGTCTCAAAAGACTCATTCTCAAATTCACCTCCATGATCACTACGAATAGTGACAATGGTGGTTCCTAAGAGATTTTGTACTTTCTTAACAAAAATTGTGAAATTTTCAAAAGCTTCATTTTTATTACACAATGAAAATACCCAAGTAAATCTTGAATGGTCATCTACGATGACAAGTCCATACCTTGCATTTCCTAAGGAAGCTACTCTAGTTGGCCCAAATAAGTCTAGATGTAATAGCTCTAGTGGCCGTTTAGTAGAGATGCTTTTCTTAGGTTTAAATGAAGATTTAGGAAGCTTGCCACGTTGACAACAATCACAAAAACTTTTCTTTTCAAAAACAAGCTTCGGAAAACCTTTAATAGAATTTAATTTCGAAAGCTTATAAAGTGTTCCAAAGTTCACATGTCCAAAGCGTCGATGCCATAAGTGTTGTTCACTTGTGTTGGCAACGAGACATTGTTCATATGACTTAGGAAGATCCAAAATATAAATGTCTTTATGACGAGTTCCGGAAAATAATAATTTATCATTATCTTTTCTTAAAATATGACACAATCCTTTCGCAAAACTAACTTTGTAACCTTTGTCACAAAGTTGGCTTATTGAAATAAGATTATGATTTAAACCACTAACAAGATAAACATCACTAATTAAGGGTTTAGAGTGGTTACCGACTTTACCAACACCTATGATGGTTCCGCTCTCGTTGCCTCCAAATACGACGCGGTTTCCATTCGCAATGGGAACCACTCCGGAGAGCAATCGAGCGTCACCCGTCATGTGTTTTGAACACCCGCTATCGAGTATCCAATTCCCTTTGGAGCTAAATTTAAATTTGTTGCTCCTCTTCTTTTTCTTTTCCTTGAGTACCTAAAGATAGAAACTTTCATATCATGGTACCCAAGGTCATTGGGTCCAAGGGATTAGACCTTTGGAAGCCAAGTCCAATTGGACTTAGACTTCCCCACATAATTCCTACTATGCACAACATCCGAAAAATAAGCATTCATATACTCTTGTTTTTCATCCATGCTTGTGTCCTTTGGGCTCCAAATAGTGAAAATTTTGGGAGCCATCATCCTATTGGGTGCATGCATGCGACGTTGATTTCTACGTGATGCATGTTGTGGATAGGCATACGGGACATGATGGAATGGTGCACGACGAGAATTATTCATATGATGAGGTGGGTGTACATATGCTTGTGTGGGAACACGTGCGTGAGGGTGTCTCACATGGTGTGCACGTGCCCGTGAACGTGTAGCATAGAAATCATCATATGTGTGAGATGGTGGAGTAGGACGTGTGTTCCTACGTGGCATGGTATTTGTGTACATATAAGCATGCCCCTTCTTTGGAGGTCCACCCAAAGTGGGTTTCTTTCCAAAAGAGAGTGTGGACGAGGTGGAAGCACCATTGGTAGTTGAACTACCAATAGAGTGTTTGCTCCCACTCGTTGAGGCTTCGGAAGTTGGCCTTACAAAAGTAGTGACCGACTTAGATGAATTTCCCATCATATACCCCAAGCCAATGTGGTGTTTGGCCGGAAGTAAGTCTTTTAGGATATTATCCAAGTGACCCTTACCCTTGTTGAATTTGTTGATTCGGCCCAATGTGTCCTCATATTTCTCTTTGAGAGAACGCAAAGAAGTATCCAAAGTGGATATTTGCGATGTGAGCACATAAACACGAGATTTAAGATTCTCGTTCTCAATACTCAAAGTCGAGTTTTGAGAAGTTAAATCCGCTATCTCATGTTCTTCCGCATCCTCAATGCTAACATGTTCAAGTTTAGATTTGAGATTCACAATCTCATTTCTTAACTCTTCAACAACGGTGTCGTTGTTGGTGATGATATTCTTAGGCGATGTTTGAATGCTAGCTAGGTCATCTTTTACCTTAGTATATCTATTTACTAACTTAGTGTATTTTGACCAAAGTTGAGAGTTAGCATTTCTAAGATCATCCATCGTTACCTCATCGCTTTCGACATCACTATCATCGGAAGAGGAGGATTCTTGATCGTTCTCCTCTCTTGCCATGAAACACATGTGCGCTTGCTCCACGTTCTCATCGTCCGACTCTCCGCTTGAGGAATCCTCGGAGTCGGTGAATGTTGTTCCGACAAGTCCCTTTTTGTACCCCTTTTTGTACTTCTTTGACTTGTCGAACTTCGGCGCCTTCCACTTCTCCTTATGCTTGTTTTGAGGACAATCCGCTTTGATGTGTCATGGCTTATTGCATTTAAAGCACAAAGGTGGAGAGGCGTTAGTAGAAGTAAACTTAGATTTTTGTTTGAAGTTACCCTTTCGGAAGAAGCGATTGAACTTCTTTGCCATGAGTGCAATGGATTCCATGTCCATTTCTTCTTCCGAGTCCTCATCATCGGTAGAGGTGGATGAAGCCGCCTTGAATGCAATCGCCTTTTTCTTAGGCGCATCTAGGTTCAAATAGGACTTCATCTTTTCTTGTAACTTCACCTTGCTATCTTTGCGTACCTCGTATGACATCAAAGTACCCATTAGTTGAACTACGGTATATTTGTTCATGTCATTACCTTCCTCGATGGCGAAGGTACGTTTTTCCCAAGAAGAGGGAAGTCCTTCAATAAGCTTTGAGCACTTCTCCTTTTGAGTGTAGGACTTGCCGAGGGCCTCTAACTCGTTTATTATGTCAACAAAACGAGCGTAATATTCTTTCATCTTCTCGCCCTGTTGCATATGAAACATTTCGTAATCTTTGTTTACGACTACGAGTTTAGAGTCTCTTACCCTACTCGTCCCTTCATGAAGAATGAGGAGGGAGTTCCAAATTTGATATGCACTCTTACATGTGCATATCTTATTGAAATCCTCGGGCTCCAATGCGCATTGCAAGGCGTTCATTGCCTTGGCATTGCTTACCTCCGCGGCGACCTCCGCGGTAGTCCATTTCTCAAAATCTTCTTCTTTGGATTCGATGTATTCCTTCATTGTAGTCCTCCATAAGGATGCACTCCGGAGGAAGGTTTCCATCCGGCATTTCCAATACCCATAGTTGGTACCGTTGAAGAATGGAGGCCTCGTAGAGGAATGTCCTTCCATCACCGAAGATGCTCCTTCACGGTTCCTGAAGGTGTCATAGTTGGAAGGTGGAGGCACGGTCTTGTTGTCGTTGGTAGACATAGCTGAGTATCTGGCTCTGATACCAAATGTAATGCCCTACCAGCTACTGCACAAGTACTAGAGGGGGGGTGAATAGTACTTTAAAATAATAAGGAGTATAATTCCAAATTAAATTGCAAACTACTACCAAATCAATTTGCGGAAGCTTAAATTGAATGACAACACAAAATTAACAAAGCAAACAAACAATGTTAATGGGTTCAGATCCACCCAAGTCTCCCCGACTTGTTCCCGGTGATCCTACGTCCCAACCACCTGGATCCCCTCCAGATACTTGAGTTAGAAACCCTAACTCAAGATTTCCACTATGAATATCTTGTGAAAAACCTTCACAAGATCAAATCATACATGCAATGGCAAAGTGAATCCCACAACCCGGGATCACAATCTTCTCTCACAACCGAGAGAACCAATTAGCAATATTAAAGAGTTTAAATGAAATAAACAATCTTACCACAAAATCCTATACCTTGAGTTTTTCTTACCCAAATGGTGAAATGAAGGATTTGAGGAAGATGAAGTCACCAAGACCTAGCACCAAGGAAATGACCAGCAATCGGTGCCTAGGAATGAGTTGGAGACTTGGATCAAGCAATAGCTTGAAGAGCTCACCAAGAACAAGCTTCTCTCTAGATCTAGAAATGAGAGAGAATGGGTTTCTTGTGAGGAAGAGAGCTTTAGATTTGAGGGAGAATGGCTATCTCTTTAGAACTCAATGAATCTCTTAATGACAGCTCTCACCTAGATAGAAATGACCTAGGTTCGTATTTATAGGGTCCCATAAAAACAAGTTAGGTCATTCACCAACGGATAGAAATCTGTGAGAGTTAGTCGGTCAAAGAACAATCACTGACCGACTAGTTCATCAACTAGTCGGTCAGTCAAACAACATGGACCGACTAAGTGTAGATCTGAGAAGAGATAGAATTTCAGACCTAGAAATCTAGTCGGTCCAAGAAGACTGTCTGACCGACTAGTTTCACAACTAGTCAGTCAGCCAATGAACGTAGACCGACTAAGAGCAAAAAGAATTAGTCTGAGTACAAAGTGACTTAGTCGGTCCAAGAACAAAAGTTGACCGACTAAATTGTCAACTAGTCGGTCACCAAACGTTCTTAGACCGACTAACGATAAACAGTAGCTTAGGAGAATTTTAGCATGAACAGTAAGTCACAACTAGTCGGTCAAAGAAGCATCACTGACCGACTAGTTCACAAACTAGTCGGTCGGTGAGTCAACGTAGACCGACTAACTGTAAACAGTAAAGTCCAAGAAATTAAGGAATCAAACTAGTCGGTCCAAGAACAGTTGCCGACCGACTAGATCACCATCTAGTCGGTCAGTACTTGTTCTTGTACCAACTAACATGCACATACAAATCCGAATCGAAGCGCGACGCTTCGAGAAAGTTAGAATGAACTTGTGCAAGGATCCTAGAGCTACGAAATGAGCGTAATGAAGATATAGATGTAAGATATACTCAAGGCTTAACATTCTATATATCGAAGCTAAAAGACTATAAATAAAACCTTAATAAACGGTCTTCGAGAGCTTCGATTGAATCTTCATAACTTCCAAAGCGTCGCAAGAGCTTCAACGAAGCTTTAGGCATGAATATGAGCTTTGGGAAGTGTTGAGATGTCGCTTTGAATGTTCTCGTGAATTTGGCGACGATCTCCAAAACTGCGCTCACAAATTGTTAGTTCATGGATTATTTATGTTTGCTCATCATCAAAACCAAATCCGGGGAGTCCAATATTCAACAGCGTTGTCTTTGTCAATTAGCACATGCCAGAAGTCGTCTGGCAAGTAGTTGTCTCTCGTCTCCTTGGATCAGAAGATGTGATGCTCCACAGATCGTAGCGTAGATCTTCCTCTCAAATAGTCTGTGCACCAAATAACCTGATGATGTGTGCATGGCGGAATATTGCGGCTCCCTTAGAAATTTCGGCCTGGGACCATGAAACAACATAACAAGTCAATGTTTGTGTCAGAACAATTTCGGCATGAGTTTAAATAACATGCATCAATAGCAAGAGATCAAGTATATTAAAATAAAACATGCAATGAAAAGCCCATGGAATATTTCGGCATGTGCACACTTGAATATTTCGGCAAGAAATCAAGTGGCTGAATATTTCAGCATGTGCTCAGAATTTTGGTTCGGCCCCGGGCTACATGTGTTGCGGTAATTGTGGATGCTTGCGATACATGTATTTCTTCGTTTTGTCATGTAGACAAAATCAGCAACAAAAAAACAAAAGAGGTAAGTCACAGTTAGTGTCACAGGCTCAGTACGGTTTTTGTGATAATCCACGGTCGAGGTGCGCTGTAAGAAGTACAACGTGAATATAACAAAGATCGATGTATACTGACCGATGCTGCCTAGTGGGGTTGACGGTTAACCATACCCTAGGCCATGCAGCGACATAGTCATGACGAAGGGACTAAAACTGCGGTATTCATCGTTGACACGGTCAGAGTGATCCCGACGACACTTTAGTCAATGGGTCAATCACGTAAGTATGACTCTGAAATAGGGATGACACATGCTGCTCGTGATTACTGTCGTCTAGGGACTTCGAGTCATAACATGTAGAGGGTCAGGCTGTAGGGTCTCACACCGAGTAGTATTCACGTCTTAGTAATAGGAAGAACGTTAAGAAGAATGCATTTGATACAATGGAATAATTAAGCTCACAAATGAGTTGTAAGAATAAAGATAAATGAGGTTAGCATTTGGGATTGAAGAGGACTTCCTGAGGAATCCACAGTAAGAAACCGAGCTCAAACGAGCCCAGAAACAAGAAAACAACAGAAAAGTGCTAAAGTGGGTCAGACCCACTTTGGGGAGGCCAAACCCGTAAGGCAAAGCAGGTCCCGCCCGCTAAGCGAGCGGGCACACCCGCAAAGAGCGGGGCACACCCGCTAAGCGGGCGGGCGCGCCGTTGAACCAAGCGGGGCCGTCCTGCTTAGCGGGCCTGGCACCCACTGTGGCCCAGCGGGAGCCTGCCCACTGTGGCCCAGCGGGAGCCTGCCCGCTGAGCGGGCGGGTGCATTGGCCTGGCGCAGCGGGTGCGGCCCGCTGAGCGGGCCGGGTGCCCGCTACGCCCAGTTGTGGGCGCCCGCCCGCAATGGAGACGGGCGCGCCTGCTGGGCCTAGCAGGCGTGCCCGCAGGTTAGGGGGCCCCCATTGGCTATTTTCTAGTGTTTTTTGAAACCCTTGACGACGGCTACAAGCTACGAATTTTTGCTCAACTTTGAGCAATTGTTTGAGGGGTCAATCGAAGTCAGAATTCGTTGTCGTTTGTTCCTACGCGTTCACCATTTGAAGCTCTTCGAAATGACATGTTGTATCGTTTCTAAAGTTCAATGCTGAGGGAGATTTAATTGGTTGAAGTTAGGCCTTTGAGAAAGGCTTACTAACTTAAGTAAATCACTCTTTCACTAATTAGTCACACATTGCTCATGCGACGAGCATGTGGTACAGCTCCCTATATAAATAGGGGTGCATACCCCTTGGAAATTTTACACCAAGTCTCCGATTCGAGAAGCTCCTAATTTTTGAGCACGCTCGATCGACGACTTAATTATTCCTTCGTTTTCTTCCTATCTTCCAATCGAGTCCTAGCAAGATGGTGAGGAGATTTGGATCTGATCCAGAAGTCTCTGACGTGGATCTTCTCACGTGAAATCTTCTTCGACAAGTAGTTGGCTCGGAGGCGGGTGTCGGCTCGCTTTGGGTGGATCGAATCGAGGGCGCAAGGCGGCTCATCTTCGAGGAGCGAAAGAAGGTGGTGCTGTACATTTTGCCTGCTCTAAGGCAAGATTCCGGGTATGTCATTTAGTAGCTTTCTAGCATAGTTTTAATTATGTCACAGTAGTATAGATCCCTCTTGGGGTGGTCAGATCCACCTCAAGTCGGCATAGATCTTGGCTAAGGTTCTGGCTTTCCTTAGGGCTTTGCTAAAATGTTTAGGGTTTGATTTTTCCGCTGTGCTTATTATGCTTCTGTAGTCCGTCCGACTTAGGACGTGCACAGATCTGAGCCCTAAGGGTCCGCCAAAACCCTTCAAGGACATCCTGTAAGACCCTGGTGTAAATTCCAATGAACCCTGGTGGCACTTGAGAGGAGACGAGGGCATGCTGCAAGACTCGGGTGGATGCGGGCCTTGCTCGTGCACATAGCCTAAAATTCCAATGGATTAAAAAAATCCCAGCACTGAACTTAAGAGTTAAGCATACATGCTAAGGGCCTGTTCTTTTCGCAGAAATTTAAGGAGAATCCTCAACTTTCCTACTGTTCACCGTCCCATCCCCCCTCTCCTCAACTTTCTCTATTTCTATTCGTTTGCACCAAAATTTCGGACTCAGAAGAAAGGTGATGTGGTGTTTGAAAATGGCCTGAAGGAAATCCCCGTAAAACGCGGGGATTACATCCCAATTCTGGGAAAGTTTCGACGAGGCCCCCCCGTTTCTCCCTCAGTACCACCAGCCAATGTAAAAAGCTCGGTTTGGGTTTTTTTAAATTCAAATAGAAACACATGTTGATAATAATAATATTAATTAATTATTTTAGCAATATTGGACACCACATCTCACTTTCTATCCCAACTTTCAAACCCAAAAGAACACACATACACAAGTAGGGGCGGGCATCTGAAAAATCTGATTTTTTTTTGGAATTCCGAATCCGAATCCGAATCAATTCCGATGGGTTCAAAAGATCCGAAATCCGATTTCGACACATCGGATCCGGAACTATTAATTCCAATTTCTAAATCGGACCAAGAAACCAATTCCGAAACCCGATTCCGCTTCGCCGAAGACATGACAAAAAGCGATTCCGATTCATCATCAGGCTCCCCACAAGTTGATTTCGAATGTTTGAGATCAAAAAGTTATAATAAACTGCATTGTGCTATTTGTTGTCACCGATGTGGGATTAAATGAAGGCTCTATTTGTGGAGGGATGCAGGAGCGTTGATTGAAAGATTAGCACGTATAGTCCCACATCGGTCATCGTGTGAAGATTACGGCGGTTTAAATAGGTTTGTTAAGGAACGCACAAGAAATTAGCTGTGTGATGACACTTGGAAGCTTCTTTGCCTCGTGGCGTTGAATTCCTTTAGGAATCGGGTCGGACTATTCTATTGACGCGCAATTCTGATTCCGTTTCGATTGATAATCGGATTTGATTTTTAGCCCCGATTCCGAATCCGCTTTGTCCGAATATTCAGAATCGGATGTGGGTTCGGAAGCGGATTCGGGATTTCTGTCCACCCCTATACATAAGAAAGTTGCTGCAGGTCCCACAACCAACTTTCAACTCAACAATCTAACCCGTGGGCCCCACCATGATTCCACAACCCCTCTGCTATTCACCAACGTTCTCCATCATCGCAATCCAGCAAAAGAGCAGGCACTAAGGGCCTGTTTCTTTACTGGGAAAAGGGTTGAGAAAGAGTTGTTGCTTGTTGCTCATTGTTCACCTATCAAATCAACCCATTTTCCTCCATTGTGTTCCAATGGCCAAGAAAAAGCAACGAGATTTTCGCTGCAAATGCAGACGTGGAGCGCAACAAACTCGGCCTGCAAAATCCTTTGCGGGGATTACAAACCAAATATGCAAACAACCGTGAGTCCCGCATCTCTTTGCTCAACCACGAGCTACCACGCGCGCGCAGCAATTCTTTTGTGCTATTTGCACAATTCTTTTTGCTTTTGTGTGTGTTTTTAAATTAAGTTTTATTTTTAAAAATATTAGTTTATTAATATTTCACCCACTTCCACATTTCCTCATCCAACAATCTCAATCTCACTATAACTCAAAAAACACATTACTTTAGGGCCTGTTCCACGCAGTTGCTTTTGGGGGAGGATTTACTGTTTGGAATAGTAAATCCTAGGAGAAATTTTGAATAGAGAGAAGAGAAGTAGTGTGTTTCTTTTGGTTTCTTTGGGTTGGAAAGTGGAGATGAGTTTTGTTTGTGGGGCCCATAGTAAAGTAGTGTGTTTCTTTGGTTATATGGGTATTGGGAAAGTTGGTTGAGGAAAGTGAGAAAGTTGGCTATGGTGATTTGTGGTGAGATTACCCCCCAACCGCATTTGGGCAATTAACTTGTGAAAACACATGAGTTAATTAATTATTAATTAAATAACTATTAAATATGAAATAAATTAATATTAAATAAACATATTTAAATACAATTTACATAATTAAATTTTAAAATACCGAATTTAACAAAGGAATATTTAATTGAATAAAGCCGAATAATTAGAAACGCAAGCACGACAAGCAACACAACCAACAGAAATAAAAATACAATTTAATGACCTGGAAGCAAAAAATGGTGTATCTTTTTAAATGCACATCAGACATATCATATCAGATAGCACAAACCAAAGTCACATTCCAGCGTAGGTCAACATACCCAAAATACATATAATATACATATTACAAGTATCATCTGACGTCCCAACATACAGAAATAAAGTTTTACATTTTTATCGCTATAATAAACAACAGTAACAAAGATAACAGAAAGCCTAAGATCGCATACAAAACCAACTTAATGGTATTGTATTCGGAGAGAATGGTGTCCATTTTCCACGCCAACCTCCCCTCAATCTCCAAAAGCCGCATATCAGATACCGCTGTGGAAGAGGATGTGTGGGTCGGGCTTCTTGCAAGCTCATCAAGCAACTGTAGTATCACATAAGTTGACCACTCTTAGTGAGGTGGATCCTTCCATTTATAGTAGTTGCATTTATTATTTCCTCGAACAGGACATCTCCAACAGCGACGGCCAGGATTATTTCCGGTCCATGATGTCCTCCTGGGAACCCGTATCCGACAATGGCAAAACTTGTTGTCATCATCATCTGGATCCAACTGTGACCCTGTAGGAAGTCTGGGTCTGGATTGAATAAACTGGCTGAAACCGGTGCTCATTTGTACCTTGCAAGAAATAAAGATTGACAACGGAGGCATGCAACATATATACAAATAAATAATAAAAAACAATTTTAACTCTCAAGGCTACATACAGAATTGCATTAAGAAGCAACACCTCAAACTGATACAGACAAATGAAGAACCCAAAAAAGAAACGGATAAATCCATAAAAACTCAGAAATAAACTGAAAAAATTAACATTTGCTAAATCCATAACCAGACCAACTTGGTCCATACCCAAGTCAAATAAAAATTATTTGACTTGTACCCTCAGGTAAACATGTTTTGTAGCGTGAACAGCAGAAGGTATATGGCGGTTGCTCATATAAATGAACCTTCCAGCCAAATACCCATATATCTTATTTTCATAGGGTCAATTTTCTTATTTAGTGTTCATCATCATCGGACAGAAGTTGGTTTTTGGGGCATTGCTACAGGTTGCAGTATGTGTTTATGGGTTGTTAATTTTGGATCATAGTATCAGATTTTTGTGGCATGGCGCCAGATCGCTGGTTGTACATAAGCCCTCAGGAAGAAAATAATTTTATCATGATAAATAGTTGGTAATAGGCAGTTGCTCCATTACATATCACCCCCTCATTTAACATTCGCTCATCTCATATACTGATGCATACAGTCCATATCATTTCATATGATTTTCAATGTATCTCACGAATATACATCATTGGGGAGTAATGGAACCATCAAGCCTAATACCAACTATTTATGCATAACCAAGGGACATTGGGATCAAATAATCATCTTCATCATTGAGCTATAGGTAAACCAGAACAAGGAGACATACCAACCTATCTGATACAATAAGCCACAATTACCAACCCACATAAACACAAACAGCTACATGCAACATGGCCACAAAAATCTGATAACATGAATCAAAATTATCAACCCATACACAAATACTGCAACCTGGAGCAAAGCCACAAAATTCTGATTCCATGATCCAAAATTAACAACATCATAAACACAGACTGCAACCAGGAGCAAAGCCCCACAAATCTGATACCATGATCCAAAATTAACAACCACATAAACCCACACTGTAACCTGGAGCAAAGCCCCAAAAATCTGATACCATGACCCAAAATTAACAACCCATACACAAATACTTCAACCTGGAGCAAAGCCACAAAAAGCTGATTCCATGATCCAAAATTAACAACATCATAAACACACACTGCAACCTGGAGCAAAGCCCCAAAAATCTGATACCATGACCCAAAATTAACAACAACATAAACACACACTGCAAACTGGAGCAAAGCCCCAAAAATCCGATACCATGCTCCAAAATTAACAACCACATAAACACAAACAGCAAACTGGAGCAAAGCCTCAAAAATCTGAAAACATGACCCAAAATTAACAACCACATAAACATACACAGCAACCTGGATGAAAGCCACAAAAATCTGATAACATGAACCAAAATTAACAACCCATACACAAATACTGCAACCTGGAGGAAATCCACAAAAATCTGATTCCATGATCCAAAATTAACAACCCATACACAAATACTGCAACCTGGAGCAAAGCCACAAAAATCTGATTCCATGATCCAAAATTAACAAACCATACACAAATACTGCAACATGGAGCAAAGCCCCAAAAATCTGATACCATGACCCAAAATTAACAAACCCATACAAACAAACTGCAACCTTTAAAAATCTGATAACATGAACCATAAATAACAACCCATACACAAATACTGCAACATGTAGCAAAGCCACAAAATCTGATAATATGAACCAAAATTAACAACTCATACACAAATACTGCAACCTAGAGCAAAGCCACTAAAATCTGATTCCATGATCCAAAATTAACAACATCATAAACACACACTGCAACCTGGAGCAAAGCCCCAAAATTTTGATACCATGACCCAAAATTAACAACATCATAAACACACACTGCAACCTGGAGCAAAGCCCCAAAAATCTGATACCATGCTCCAAAATTAACAACCACATAATCCCACACTGCAACCTGGAGTAAAGCCTCAAAAATCTGAAAACATGACCCAAAATTAACAACATCATAAACACACTCAGCTACCTGGACCAAAGCCACAAAAATCTGATTTCATGATCCAAAATTAACAAACCCATACACACAAACTGCAACCTGGAGAAATGGACCAAATATCTGATACCATGATTCAAAATTAACAACCACATAATCACACACTGCAACCTGGAGCAAAGCCCCAAAAATCTGATACAATGAGACATAACCCAATTGTGCAAACAAGAACAACACTGACCCATAAACCAAACCCCCCATAAACACATACTGACACAAGTAGCAATTCACCAAAAACTGATACAATGATCCGTGCACCAAAATCCCCATAAACACAAACTGATTCCAAATCCAACCCCGCGTCTATATCCCCACCAACATAACATCTTCACGGCATAAACACCATCCCAGCCTGCTAGACTACTAGTCCAAATCAAACCCCGTAACTATCTCTTCAATCATCATTTTCCTAGCCGCTTGAGGCAAAGCCAAAAAGCTTCATGCCTCCATCTCATCCTTGCGAAGGGCCTTAAAGACCTTAAACAATATACCCGGGGTATACTCAGTGAACTCGTAGACAAGCTGGGCAAGTGGTGCAGTCCAATGAGAGTGTGCGGACCTTATAGCATCCGCGACCTCTTTCATATTTTATGATATTTCCCGCATGATGTCGGGATCTTGCTGCATGCCCCGTCTTCATTGTTTCTTTTTACCCATCGCTGGTGGGTTTGATTGGCTTGGCCCTCCCTGATTAACAGGCCCGGTTGAAGCTTTGGTGGGAATTTCTTCCGTGACATTGTGTGGTGGTGAATCTATATGTATCGGCTCTTGACTTACGGGCTCTCCCTCGCCTTCGCCTTCGCCTTCATGAAACTCTCCACCAAACCTTTCAAAAACACCCATTGCTAAATCCACCTTCGCAGTGTCATCACCAATGATGATAACAAGATCGTCATACCATGGAAGTGGATGTAATTTTAGCCTGTAAGGATCAATACACTAGAGGGGGGGTGAATAGTGTATATTAAAAAATTGTCGCAAATAAGATGTTAGTAATATTTGCAAAGATGGCACAGAAATAAAATGACAAGTGCTGAAAATTAAACCAATCGCAAACACAGAGATTTATCCTGGTTCGGATCCTTGTGATCCTACTCCAGTCCTCTACCCCGTAGAGATTTTCAATCCACTATAATCACTTGCCCCGCAAGCATGAACTTACAAAAATGGCGACACTCCACGTGTCCCAAACTTTGTACAATCTCTAAACAGAGATTCCAACCTGTTAAATAAGAAATTGAAAAACACCTATAGCCTTGGTATAAATTTCAGAGAATGAATTCAAGGATGGTGTTTAGAAGATGAACTTCAAGATGTAAAAGATATGTAATGAAGCGCAACACTTGAAGTTCTCTGGTTCATAAAAGAAGAGAGAGATCTATTGATATCTTCTTGCAATTATGAACACAAACAACTTTCCAAAAGTGATGTTGAAAATCCAAGTTCTTCCGTTCTTAAATGAAGAGAGAAATCTAATGATTTCTTCTTACAAATAAGAAAAGAACAACTAATGGCAGAATTACTTAAGAAAATCAAGGACTTGCTTTCAACAAAATCAGAATTAAGAAGAGGAAAGTGTGTGGAAAATGAGAGGGGGTACCCCTCCTTTTATAGGTTTTAGAAACGGTTGTGAACGGCTCTAAAAGAGACGTTGCACAACGTTCAGAAACTGAGAGGAACGTTGGAGAACGGTCAGAAACTGTTCTGGAAAATTTCAGTCCCAAAAGCATTTTGGCATGCTACGAAAATTCGTAGCCTGCCAATTTTGTAACGGTAACAAACGGTCACAAAATTTTGGTGACGTGGAATAGACAACGGATAGATACTTTTTTGAAAGTATCAAGCAAAAATATAACTGTTTTGGTAGGCTAGGAGAATTCTTAGTAGGCTAGTACTGAAAAATACGAATTTTGACTTAGGATTGAAATGAGTTAGGAGATGATGTAGATTTGAGCTTTAGGGATATATGATAAGATATAATCAAGGCCCTGAAGCTATCTAAAAAGTAAAAATTACATCATTCCGTAGATACGTGTTTCACACGTAATTTGAGTAGCAAGGTTGTTTTTGCAGAGGATCCTTGTACTTTGATCAAATGCGTGATGTGAATGAATTTATGTTGAAGCTGCACATCTGCATAGATAAAGTTAGTAACATGAAATATATTGATTTGTCACATCAAAACCTTATGGAAGAGAGGATGGAAATTCCAAGTTCCAACATTCTCCCCCTTTTTGATGATGACAAATAATGAAGTATCAAATGTGAATAATGAAGTATCAAATTTGAGTTAACAAGTGTTAATAAGTATAATATGAACATAAACTCCCCCGGAGTATAATATAATAAGTATAATGTGAATAATGAAGTGAATGAATAATGAAGTATCAAATTTGGTGATGATAATATGTTATAAGGAGCTAAATGAAATATTACTCCCCCTGAGTATATGAATATAAACTCCCCCTGAATATATGCAGATTTCTCCCCCTTTGTCATCCACAAAAAGTGGAACAGAGAAATTAGCAGGCTACGATATTTCGTAGCAGGCCAAATTAGAAAAAAAATGAGGGAAATTAAAAAGTGAACAGAAACAGATTATTGATGGCGTATATAAGGAACAAAAAGTAAGTAATACTTAAAGTACCGAACACCAAATCAGAGAGACATAAGGACATAAAAGAACTATCATATATTAAACATAACAGCGATGATAACCCAACTTAAGGAAGCCCAATACATCATAAGCATCTGAAAGACAAAACACCCACTAAAAACAACATGCTAACTCCATACGAACGCCAAACTATAGAACCAACCACGGACAGACTAACTTCATAGTCTACCAACATACTAACTTCATAGAAAAACCCCATACACGACCAACAAACAGAAGTAGTGATAAAACAACCGATCAGAAAAAAAACAACCAGCAGACGACAGAGGATAAACCACGGACAGGCTAAGGTCATAGCAAGCATTGTGTGTAGTCAACCAACGGAATCAACGGGGATGGTATGACGAGGAACCCGGAGAAGAACGATGGGTACGAGTCCGGCGAGTAGGGAGGACTTCGGCGGATTCCAGTGAGGAACGAAGTGAAGACTGCTCCACCTGAATTTGCTCAAGAACATCAGAGTGGTGACGAAGAACCTCGTCGTACTTGCTCATTTGAATCTGAATTCCCGCAAATCCTTCGGCGACCTGAGTGGAAAGACGAGCGAAGTGAACCGCATTCGTTTCCCTAGAAGGACTAACGCCATCCTTCGACGTATGAATCTTCTTGCCGCAGCGAGAGAAGGAAGATCCGGGAAACGGAGCCTTGCCACGAGAGGATGAAGCCGGAGCAGCAGGATGTGAGGAGTCATCGTCAGAAGCAACGGTGTCGTCATCATCGGCGTCATCGTCAGGAGAAGAAACATCATCCGGTAGGCCCATGCTGTGAAGGATGTTTTCATCAATATGAACGTCATTCTGAAGCATTAGTTCTCCATCAGTGGGAACGCCAAAAGCCCGAAGTATGAGGGTGATGAGACTGAGAAAATAAAAATGAGTGGAAACAGGGCGCATCATATAATGCAGCAGCAAATGCCCCCAATGAATGGGATAGCCGGCCATGATTGCATACAGACAGTGGAGATGGGCATTGCCCAAATAGTTAACAGAGCCAGCCTTTGGCATCAAATTAAAAATGACGATTTTATGGAGGATGCGGGCTTCTGGGCTGAGTTTGGATGCAGACATATGAGGGGTCAACTTTGGGGCGAGACGAGAATTGATAGAAGAGTCGGTCATTGGAAAAGAGAGAAGACCAAGATTGTTCGGCGGCTGATTGATAATGGTGGCGAGTTTGGTGCTGTTGATGGTGAAGCACACACCCCGAACCTGAGTGGAGAAAGATTTTTGACCGCGGTGGACCGCAGTCTCAAGATTCGCGTAGAATTCTCTCACGAGGGTAGGGTAATATGGAGTCTTGTTGGTGAGCGACCAGAGTTGGTGAAGCCCAACAATGGCGAGAAGCTTCTTGAACTGCATCATCATTGGTGTGCCGAAGTCGAGATAACGCTCTGGATGGAATCGAGTGGCCTCCGAGCGAAGATATCGGTCCTGAGCAGCGGCCGAACGGAACCGATCTGAGGGCGACGGGAAAGTGGGATCGGCCATGGTGAACGATAGAAAGAAGATGAAAACAAAGAGTGGAAGAGGAGAGGAACCGAGGATGAGAAAAGAAGGAAATGAGTTCGAATTAAATAGAAAGAAGCAGAAGCCCAAGCGGTTGCCATGATGAGAAGTGGAAGCGTTTGCTAGAACTGAAGGAAGTTGGAATACCAGAAAAATTCAAAATACAAAAATCCGAACAGATGGGAAGAAGAAGAGGCAACGGTTGGAGAAGACGTGTACCCGTTGGTTAAAAAAAATAAGAGGCAGTTGAAGAGACCCGAAAATAATTAAGGAGATAGTAAAGACTGTGAAAACCGAGTGACATGGGGAAGGTAACAAAAATAATGAATGGTAGGTCGACATTAAGAAGGTAGGTAAAAAAATTGGAAGATGAAAAAAAAAGTAAAGACCAATAAAGAGAGATAGGTGCTGGCCGAAGGAAAATGTGAAGGCCAAGGCAAGAGGATTCTCTCGAAATAGGGAATATATTAAATTAAAAGAATAAAATAAATAAAAAACTAATTAAAAAATATGGTGAAAGTTCCAAGGAGATGCCGTATGGGGAGATGAGGCGGGTTGGTGGCACGGGCCAATTAGAGGCATCCAAGTGGAGGATAAGAATTAAGTGGGGTAGGTGGAAATAAATGTGGAGAAGTAAAGTATGAAAAAAAAATAGTCAACAGATGTGAAGGGTCTTGCGTGAATCCAAAGAGAGTAACCCGAATGGAAAATGAAGTGATGATGTGGACCAATAAGAGAGACCCAAGTGGTGGGTTTGAAAAGCCAAATTAAATTGGGTGGCTTGTTTGATTGCGGTTTTGGCCAGAGGACAGGTGGCCGAATTAAATTTGTAAAACAATTTCCAATGAGAGAAAGTGGGTTGCGAGTTTGACATTGAAAGTAGAGTCAGAAGAATTTAAAGCCTTCTCGTGAAGTCCAAACCAATAGAGAAATGAAAAAAAATGGAAAGTTCGAAGAGGAAGAAGGAATGTCAGTGCCTTTTCCAATGTGAAAAGCAGAGAAAAAGATAAAAGAGAAGTATCCATGTGGCAGTAGAGAGAACACAGATAGCAACAGGAATCAAGAAGATAGAGACAAAGTGGAAGAGAACGGGTAAGAATTTCGATATGAAATTTGATTTTGAGAAATAAAATATAGGAGAAGTATTAAAAAATTCAAATTCCAGGGATCAAAGTAGGTACAAAACGGAGAACAGAAAAAAAATTGTTTAAAAATTGGTTAAATTGGTATGCTACGAAATTTGGTAGCATGCCAAAAATAAATAGTAATCAAACAATTATAGAAAAATTCACAAAAATCAGAAATAAATGAATATACTTATATATCAAATTCTGATGCACTAATAATGCCTAGATTTCTTCTAAGCTTGAGAAAAGTTTCTTCCTTCAAAGGCTTAGTCAAAATATCGGCAACTTGATGTTCAGTAGAAATAAATTTTAAAATAATATCACCTTTCTGAACATGATCATCTAAAAAATGATGACGTACATCAATATGTTTAGTGCGTGAATGATGAACTGGATTTTTAGACAAATTAATAGCACTAGTATTATCACACATTATAGGACATGTGGAACAATTAATACCATAGTCTGAAATAGTTTGTTTCATCCATAAAATTTGAGCACATGCTAAACCGGCGGCAATATATTCTGCCTCGGTTGTAGATAATGAAACAGAGTTTTGCTTTTTGCTAAACCAGGAAACTAAGGCATGTCCTAAAAAGTGACATGTACCACTAGTACTTTTACGGTCTGATTTACAACCAGCAAAATCTGCATCACTATATGATAATAAATCAAATGTGTTTGTTTTAGGATAAAATAAACCAAAATCAGAAGTATATTTAATATATCTAATAATCCGTTTTACGGCAGTTAAATGTGAAACTTTAGTATCTGCCTGAAATCGTGCACATAAACAAACTGAAAACATAATGTCTGGTCTACTTGCAGTTATATAAAGTAAGGAGCCAATCATACCTCTATATAGACGTTGATCAACACTCTTACCATTTAAATCTTTGTCGAGGGAAGTAGATGTACTCATCGGAGTATGTTTTTCTGCAGAACTTTCTAAACCAAAGCGTTTGATGAGTTCTTTAGAGTACTTGCTTTGGTGGATAAATATTCCTTCCTTCATTTGTTTGATTTGAAGACCGAGGAAGTAGTTTAGTTCACCCATGTGACTCATCTCAAATTCTTTCTGCATAATTTTAGAAAAATCTTGACAAAGAGATTCGTTAGTAGAACCAAAAATAATATCATCAACATATATTTGAATAATGATAATGTCAGAATTTATGTTTTTAATAAATAAAGTAGAATCTATTTTACCAATAGAATATCCTGAATTTAAAAGATAACTTTTAAGTCTTTCATACCAAGCACGAGGTGCTTGTTTGAGACCATATAAAGCCTTTTTTAATTTAAAAACATGATTTTCAAAATTTTCATGAATAAAACCAGGAGGTTGTTCTACAAAGACTTCTTCTTTAAGAAAACCATTTAGAAAAGCACTTTTCACATCCATTTGAAAAAGTTTAAAATCTTTAAAACAAGCGAATGATAATAACATTCTAATAGATTCAAGACGAGCAACTGGTGCATAGGTTTCATCATAATCAATACCTTCTTCTTGATTATAACCTTGTGCAACTAATCGTGCCTTGTTTCTAATTACCTGACCAGATTCATCCAATTTATTTTTGAATACCCACTTGGTACAAATAATTGAATGATCTGATGGTCTGGGAACTAATTCCCAAACATCATTTCGTTGAAATTGGTTAAGTTCTTCCTGCATAGCCATAATCCATGAACTGTCTTCACATGCGTCTTTGATGTTCTTTGGTTCAATGGTTGAGAGAAATGCACAATGTGCCATTTGCTCTATTTGGCGACGAGTTCTTACTCCATCTGTAATATCTCCAATAATTAACTCTGATGGATGATTTGGAACTTGTACAAATGCCTTAGGAAGATCTGCATTATCTGAAATAGACTCAATAGAATGATTAGTAGCATCAATTTCATCAAGTTTAATATTATCTAAGGAATTAGAAAGAGGTAAAATATTCTCTTCATCATCAATGATGGGAGAATTAGATGAAGGATTTTCATCAAAAGTGACATGTAAAGATTCTTCAACTAGTGAAGTTCTTTTGTTAAATACTCTGTAGGCTTTGCTACGTGTTGAGTATCCAACAAAAATACCTTCATCAGATTTAGAATCAAATTTGTCGAGTGCATCTTTAGTATTAAGAATGAAACATTTACATCCAAACACTTTAAAATAAGATACACGAGGAATGCGATTAAAGAATAATTCAAAACAAGTTTTATCAAGTAATGGCCTTATAAGAACTTTATTCATAATGTAACAAGCAGTTGCAACAGCTTCTGCCCAAAAATACTTAGGAAGATTACTATCACAAAGCATTGTTCTTGCACATTCTTGTAAAGTTCTATTTTTCCTTTCTACTACGCCATTCTGAGGAGGAGCACGAGGAAAAGAAAAGTTGTGAGTAATGCCATTTTCATTACAAAACTTGGTAAAAGACTCATTTTCAAATTCTCCCCCATGATCACTACGAATAGTGATAATGTTAGAGGATTTGATTTTTTGAATCTTTTTACAAAATATTGAAAATTCTTCAAAAGCATCATTCTTATTTTGTAAGAATATAACCCAAGTATATCTAGAATAATCATCAACAATGACAAATGCATATCTACTTTTATTCAAAGAAGCTACTCTTGAAGGACCAAACAAATCTAAATGAAGAAGTTCTAATGGTCTCATTGTTGAGATAACGTCCTTTGATTTAAAAGAAGATTTATGCATTTTTCCTTGTTGACAAGCATCACAAAAATGGTTGTGTTTAAAAGAAATATTTGGCATTCCATTAACTAACTTGTGTTTTGAAATACGTGCTAGGTTTTTGAAATTAGTGTGACCAAAACGTTTATGCCATAAAAGAGTATCATCTGATGTAATCATTAAACAATGATTATGAGTGGTAACAGACATGCATAAGATATATATGTTATTCTTACGCTTACCACGAAATAAGATAGATGACATATCAGAATCATAAATTATGCAATCATTTTGTTCAAAAACTATTTTATAATTTTTATCACATAATTGACTAATAGAAAGTAAGTTGTGTTTCAAACCGTCAACCAGATGAACATTCTAAATGATAGGCTGATTTGTATTACCAACCGTTCCAGTGCCTATGATTTTTCCTTTCTTGTTGTCACCAAAGGTAACTGTGCCTCCATCTTTATATTTAATGGTTGAAAGCAAGTTGACATTTCCTGTCATATGTTTTGAACATCCACTGTCCAAAATCCATCTTTCTTTCTTAGGTACCTGAAAGATAAAATATTAAGCATTGGTACCCTTTGTTTGAGGGTCCTTGGGATTAGATTTTAGGAAGCCAAACCCAAGTGGAATTTGGCTTTCTAATGTAATCATGAGAATGAACAATAGAATGTATAAAATGAGAAATATAACTATTTCTATCATTTAAACATGAATCCTTAGGAACCCATATACTAATTGTAGTAGGTTTCCTAGGAAATGTTTTTGAAATGTTAGTAACATTTCTTTGTGAAGAAGAAGTAGGAATGTTTACTTTCTTCGTGTAAATAAATGCATGATTCTTCTTTTGTGGTTTAACAAATGTTGTTTTACCACAAGAGGAAGAAGTGTTATAAGTATTGGGTGCATCCTTTTTTGAATATCCCAATCCTTGTCTATGATTTGCTGGATATTGAATTTTAAGCAAATCATTGAGATTAGTTTTTCCTTTGTTAAATTTATTAACATTGGATGACATCTCGTCGTATTTCATCTTTAGTGATGAAATACTTTTATCCATTTCGGATATTTGTGTATGTAATTCTAAATTCTTAGTTTTGAGAATAACATTCTCTTTACTAAGATCCAAAACTTGAGAAGAAGTATTCTCAGTGTTTTTAGAAGATGATAATTCTTGATATTTAGAAAGAAGATCATCATTATTCTGTTTCAATGATTTATGTTGACTATTCAATTTTTTGAAACGAGAATAGAGATCTTTTAATGCATCAAGTAATTCTTCGTTATTAAAAGAACTTACCTCATCTTCATCTTCTTGTGCCATAAAGCACATGTTGGCACTTTCATTTAGATCATCATCTTCATCATCTGAAGAATCATCCCATGTTGCTGCAAATGCCTTTTTCATTTTGTCAAACCTCCTTTCTCTTCTAGATTGATCATTGTTGGAAGTTTTGAACTTTGCTTTGAGAAGTGGACAGTCTTTCTTCATATGTCCTGGCTTATTGCAATTAAAGCAGAGAGAGGAATCAGTATTCTTAGATTTAAAATTATTATACTTGCCTTTCTGAAAGAATTTTCTGAAGTTTTTGGCAAAGAATGCCATATCATCATCTGAATCTTCATTATCTGATGTTGCGTTGAAGGCAAGTACTTTCTTCTTCTGTTCTGATTCTTCTTTCTGATCTTGTAATGTAACTTCATGGGCCATTAAGTTACCCATAAGATTTTCAACAGGTAAAGTTGAAAGATCGTTGGCTTCTTCAATTGCAGTGATTTTTGGGCGCCATTCTGGAGTTAAAGCTTTAAGGATCTTGCGAACCTGCTCAAGAGAAGTGTAAGTTTTTCCAAGAGCATTTAAAGAATTTATAATATAAGTAAACCTGGTGTTCATTTCTCCAATTGTCTCTTGGTCCTTCATCTTGAACAACTCGAATTTATGAACCAAAACGGAAATCTTGGTTTCCTTCACTTTACTGGTTCCTTCATGAGTTACCTCAAGTATATGCCAAATTTCCTGAGCACTTTTGGCCTGAGATACTCGATTAAACTCATGTTTATCCATAGCACAAAATAAAGCATTCATGGCCTTTGAGTTGTTGGTTTTTGCAGCTTTGTCGTTGGCGGTCCAATCAGCAACAGGAGTTGTTGGCTTTTCGTATCCTGACTCTACGATGTCCCAAATCTCATAATTCATACTTTGGAGATGAATCTCCATTCGTATTTTCCAATATGAGTAATTTGAACCATCAAATAGAGGAGGACGAGTTTGAGAGTGCCCTTCAGGTTGCTGATTGTAGTTGTGCGGAACTGCGTTCATGTTTGAGGAACTTGCTGCCATCTCAACCTTGCTCTGATACCAAGTGTAATTTTAGCCTGTAAGGATCAATACACTAGAGGGGGGGTGAATAGTGTATATTAAAAAATTGTCGCAAATAAGATGTTAGTAATATTTGCAAAGATGGCACAGAAATAAAATGACAAGTGCTGAAAATTAAACCAATCGCAAACACAGAGATTTATCCTGGTTCGGATCCTTGTGATCCTACTCCAGTCCTCTACCCCGTAGAGATTTTCAATCCACTATAATCACTTGCCCCGCAAGCATGAACTTACAAAAATGGCGACACTCCACGTGTCCCAAACTTTGTACAATCTCTAAACAGAGATGCCAACCTGTTAAATAAGAAATTGAAAAACACCTATAGCCTTGGTATAAATTTCAGAGAATGAATTCAAGGATGGTGTTTAGAAGATGAACTTCAAGATGTAAAAGATATGTAATGAAGCGCAACACTTGAAGTTCTCTGGTTCATAAAAGAAGAGAGAGATCTATTGATATCTTCTTGCAATTATGAACACAAACAACTTTCCAAAAGTGATGTTGAAAATCCAAGTTCTTCCGTTCTTAAATGAAGAGAGAAATCTAATGATTTCTTCTTACAAATAAGAAAAGAACAACTAATGGCAGAATTACTTAAGAAAATCAAGGACTTGCTTTCAACAAAATCAGAATTAAGAAGAGGAAAGTGTGTGGAAAATGAGAGGGGGTACCCCTCCTTTTATAGGTTTTAGAAACGGTTGTGAACGGCTCTAAAAGAGACGTTGCACAACGTTCAGAAACTGAGAGGAACGTTGGAGAACGGTCAGAAACTGTTCTGGAAAATTTCAGTCCCAAAAGCATTTTGGCATGCTACGAAAATTCGTAGCCTGCCAATTTTGTAACGGTAACAAACGGTCACAAAATTTTGGTGACGTGGAATAGACAACGGATAGATACTTTTCTGAAAGTATCAAGCAAAAATATAACTGTTTTGGTAGGCTAGGAGAATTCTTAGTAGGCTAGTACTGAAAAATACGAATTTTGACTTAGGATTGAAATGAGTTAGGAGATGATGTAGATTTGAGCTTTAGGGATATATGATAAGATATAATCAAGGCCCTGAAGCTATCTAAAAAGTAAAAATTACATCATTCCGTAGATACGTGTTTCACACGTAATTTGAGTAGCAAGGTTGTTTTTGCAGAGGATCCTTGTACTTTGATCAAATGCGTGATGTGAATGAATTTATGTTGAAGCTGCACATCTGCATAGATAAAGTTAGTAACATGAAATATATTGATTTGTCACATCAAAACCTTATGGAAGAGAGGATGGAAATTCCAAGTTCCAACAGTGGATGGTTCACATAAGCCCGCAGCCGATGGTTAGCCTGAACAATTAGAATATCAAATATGTTAAAGGGTATGCAAAGCTATATTTAATGTGGTATCACATAGCATATCTATAAGGGTAGAAGTAATTACCACCGCCCATGTAGCATACGTTTCGGGATCCAGCGTAATGACCTTACTCTCATCATCCCATCCTGCTCCGCTAAGATCCATGCACTCCTTTACATCTTTGAGACGTCTCCTCAACGATTTCATGTGATTCTTGACATTAACACTTGAGAATGAAGTCCCATGGATGTTATTTATTTCCACTGCAGCGGTATTGAAGGCTGTATTTTTAAAAGTCTTATCGGCTTTATACCCCTGACGTGCAAGCTCAGCAAGGAATGGAATGAGGGTTTCATCGTAAGTATTCGTCCAAAGTTTGTTCTGTTGTGTTGAAGATGAAGGCTGCTTCGACTTCTTCCTTGGACTTGAAACAAACCCATCTGCATCTTCGCTACGCAGGCTCGACTTCCTAGAAGAGTCACTGCCGGGTGTTCGTTCATTGCCACTAGGTGGCGTAGGCATAGCTAATGAAGGTGGGGAAGCTGGGCTTCTGTACGAGTGTTGCTCTCCCCATTGCAGCATATTCATAAACCCCATTCCAGGTGGCGATGGCATCTGCATTGGCATTTGCATATGAATGTTGAAATTTTGATATTGGGGATATCCCATTCCATGCCCACCTGATGGGTACACAAGCCCACCTACTTGGAAGCCATGCATGTGATAGGGAATCGTTTGCATCCGCTTGGGAATTGGTCGGTTGACAATGAGATCAACCATTCTGTCAGCTTCTACCCATTGTGTCCCATATACATTATCATAGCTGGGGAGCATGGGATCACTCCCAGGCCGATTTGGTTCACCCTCCTGACCACCGTTTGACGAGCCTTCCATCCCTACAACATCAATCAAATTAAATTGAAAATGCAACATTATGGCTATAAACATCCAACCTACATATAACCTGTACCTATACTGCATTCGAGTATAAAATTGCATACGTGTGAAGCAAATAGTGGATAATGAAAAAATTTGGGACAAGAAACAAAGCAACACTAATGCAATATGTCTGATACAAGAATAAAATGTCCAGTCATAGGAGGCAATAATATACGCCGACCCCCTCATAGCCCATGCTCTATAGTGTTCCCGTTATTATTTTTGTTACAGAAGTCCACCCACATATCCCAAGCTATCTGCTCCCTACACATTTTCCATTGATCACGTTGTTTGGTTTGTTCCCGAACGGGCACCTGTTGGGACAGATCCATAACATCATCATCAAGGTCATCGATACCATCTACAGCCTCCTCAACCCCATCTCCATCTTCAGTTAGATGGGGGTCATGCGGATCTTCTATTTGGATGTAATTATGCAAAACATTGCAAGCGAGTACGATTTCGACCTGACGTTTGAATGAGTAGTGAGGCTTGGCTGTCATTATTTTAAACTTGTTCTTTAGGATACCAAATGTCGACTCGATCTTTGATCGTAAGGTAGAATGGCGTAGGTTGAATAGCTCTCTGCGGTTTCTAGGAACCCGATCAGTATGGTCCTTCAAATGGTATCTAATGCCCCGGTATGGAGATATGAACCCTGGCATTGTTATATACCCAGCATCGCAAAGGTAATATTTACCTGCATTCGGAAAAATAACCCAATTAATGACCCTCTGAGAGAAGTATTTCGTATGTAAATGTAAATTTATGCCTATAACCTTCATACACTCGCATCCCCAGCCCCAGGGGGGTGGTTTAGACAATGCATCTTTCAGGACCGTAAAATCATTTGTGGATCCTTCCCACCCGGCCAGTACGTATGTGAATCTTTTATTTGGAGTCACAGCTGCTAGCACATTTTGTGTAACCCCTTTACGACCTCTAAAGCGGGATACGAGACTGACTGGTAGCATGGCATCTATGTGAGTCCCATCAATGAGACCAATGCAGTCCTACAACGTAATCAATGAGCCCAATTTTCAATCATCACGACGATACTTATTAGACGGAGACATATACATGTAAGCACACATACCTTGAAAAATGGGAACCAATTTGGGTTATTGACTATCTCTGGTGGTGTCTCATTAGCAGCTTGCTTCAAGTACATATCCCGAATTGCACACACTGTCCCCATAACTTTGTTAAAATACCGGCTCACTGTCCCCCTCCACTAATAAAATCCACTTGCATGACTCTATTCTTTGACTTGTGACCTACAATATGCAGGAACATGGCCAACTGCTCCTCGATGGATACCTGTATAGTGTCCTTGAGAAGATCACGCTGACGCATTATTGCTGCAAGATTTATGAAAGCATGTCTTCGCATCCTTAAGTAGTCCAAACAGCTACTTTCAGACCCCCACAGAATTCTCCGCATGTGGGATTTTCTATGCAGATCCCGCATAGCTGAGGGCTCTCTTGGTATAGGTTCAGCACTAGCAGTTGCGTGAAGTTGTAATGCTACTACGACAAACGATATTGCAGCCGCTGCAGCAGTATATAACTCACAGGCCGAATGGTCTCATTGTGTATCCATGTCACCCTTAATTGAATACCACATATATTTACTGTTATTTATATACATAACATAATACATATGTATAACACATTTCAGATAAAATTGTGCATATCCAAATCATTAGCCCTCAGACATAATGTGTATTCATAGTCACACACGCGGTTGCTTTGCCGTTGCTCCTACAGTGTCACCCCATAAAAGGCACCATAAAATCTGATACACTGGTCCCAAATAGAAAACCACATAAAACAAAAATGCAACAAGGAGCCATAAAACCCCAAAAATCTGATACAAATCACCAAAAAATATCACCTGAAATAACACAAAATCCAAGGACCCAACATTTTTGTTATTCGGATCAAGATATGATACAATGAGCCAAAAAGGAATCCACATAAACCCCTAAACCAAACAAAGCTGCAACAAGGGGCCATGGCCCCTAAACCAAATTTAATGTATTTCCAAAAAAATATGCTTCAACGTGCCAAAATGAAAACCAGTTAATCCAATACTGCAGTAAGGATCCATGCCCCAAAAACTAAGGGCCTGTTCCATTGTGGTTGCTTTTGTTGATTTGGTCCGAGAAAGTTAAAAATTTGCACTGTAGCCATAAGTAATACCCCTTACATCCAACCTGCAACAAGGAGCCTTGACCCAAAAATTCTGTCATAATTCCCCAACAATGATACCCAAAAAACCACACACTGCAACATGGAGCAATGCCCCAACAATCTGATTCAAGTATCCATTACCTTCCCATCACAAAACATCAACAAAAGCCTTAAGGAGCCATGAACCAAAAAATTTAAAACTTAGACAAATATAACATGAACCAAAACTAACAACCCATACACACAAACTGCAACCTAGAGCAATGCCCCAAAAATCTGATTTCATGATCCAAAATTGACACATACATAAACACAAATTGCAACCTTAAGAAATTACCTAAAAATCTGATACCATGAACCAAAATTAACAACCCATACATACAAAATGCAACATGGAGCAATGACCCAAAACCATGAACCAAATTTAACAACACATACACCCAAAATGCAACCTGGAGCAATGACCCAAACATCTGATTCCATGAACCAAAATTAACAACCCATACACCCAAAATGCAACCTGGAGCAATGCCCCAAAAATCTGATTCCATGAACCAACATTAACAACCCATACACACAAAATGCAACCTGGAGCAATGACCCAAAAAATCTGATAACATGATCCAAATTTAACAACCATATAAACACAAAATGTAACATGGAGCAATGCCCCAAATATCTGATTCCATGATCCAAAATTAACACCCTCATAAACACAAAATTCAACCTAGAGCAATGACCCAAAAAATTTGATAACATGATCCAAAATTAACAACCACATAAACACAAAATGCAACCTGGAGCAATGCCCCAAAAATCTGATTCCATGATACAAAATTAACAACCACATAAACACAAAATGCAACCTGGATCAATGCCCCAAAAATCTGAATACATGATCCAAAATTACCAACCACATAAACACAAAATGCAACCTGGAGCAATGCCCCAAAAATCATAAACTTTCAGATTTCATTGGGATCAGACATTTTATGATTCAAAATGAGGCTTCAAGGGGACAATCTTAACAAGCCATCCACCGTGTGCGAATGTCATTCGATCCTATTTTTTTTATCATCATTGGGCTTTTTTAGAATGCATAATTCTTTACATTCATCATAAAAATAAATCATCATACAAAGAATTCATGCAACCAAATAACCCCAATTTCACAATAATATCTGCATATGCCCTAGGGGGGCCAAATTTGAAACCCTAGCCGCATGCACAACACGACAGCAAGGTAGCAAGGCAATAACACCAATGCAGCAAAGTTCATCGTATATAGGACCACATGGCCGCATCAAAGTTCAGCAAAAATTAATTTTGAGCTGAAGAAAATATACCTCGGCGTTAATATCGCAGTAATAGGGTGGTAAAGCTCATCGATAAGGCCGAGAGCCTCAGATTCCAGTCCCTCTCAGCCAATCGAGGCACACACGAGGTGGATCCGACTCCAGCGAGAACTGGAGGAACAAATCGGAACTAGGGTTCTGCCCGTAGCTTTGCCGGCAGTGAGATCCGACCAAGCTCGGCACACCGCATTCAACTCCGACCAAACCAACCGATGGAGCATCCGTTTTTAGCACAAACCCGCCGAAATTCCTAGGGTTTTGCCGATCCCAACTGAAACCCACGGGAGGAGGGGTGAGCACAGGACGGTGGGGCCCAATAATCGCAGGGAAAAAGGGCGAAATCCGCGTGAAATCTGAAGATTTCGCTCTGGGCAACTGGGGTTGCCAGCAAGGAGAGAGGAGCAGCCGGAGGGGACGAAAGCAACGAAGAAAAGCAGCGGCGAAGGGGAACAGACGCGAGATTATGAGAGAGGAATCCCAAAAAAACCCCGAATGACCCGTCTACAATGCAAAAAGTGCACTTTATCGTCCCAAAGAAACAAAAGCAACCGGCGTGGAACATGCCCTTAGTGTTCACAAACAAATCTCAAACGCACTTTCCAACCCATTTTTTCTCAAAAGAAACAGAAAACTCTACATCTCTCTCCTTAAAATTTACTGTTTACAATAGTAAATCCTAACCCAAAGCACATGCCCAAAGCATCAGAACGGGGTAAGCGAGAAACGTGCCCGCCCTAACGTTGTTCATCTCTGTAAATCATGAAGGTAACATAACAATGGCCCCCGCGCACACACCCCGCGCACACCGGCACACACCCAAAAAAAAAAAAAACGAAAAGAAAAAAAAAAGAAAAAAGAAAAAAAAAACACCCCACCCCCGCCCAAAACTCTAACTCCCTGAGCAATGTCTCGATCTCTCCTAAATTCCGCTCTCCCAATTCATCCCCACGAAAAACGGTCCAAAGCCCTAAACTCCTCTAATTTATATTCGAAACGATTTGGGTTTCTTGGGTACCAAATCCCTATTCGAAACAACAGCCGCCGATGCCGTGCACATAGCATCATCGTCTGTGAGAAAAGGGACGATGTATTCTACATGAGGAGATGCGTCGAATTAGCGAGGAAGGCTATCGGTCGCACGTCTCCTAACCCAATGGTGGGATGCGTCATCGTCGACGGCGGCGGCGAGATTGTCGGTGAGGGATTCCATCCCAAAGCCGGCCAGCCTCACGCAGAGGTATCTTCTCTCCATCATTTTGTCAGTTATCAGGAACTTGATATTCGCATACAATTAGTAAATTATTTAAGTTCGCCGTAATAAAAATTCTATCTTTTCTCTCTTTAGAAATTAAAAAAAGAATTTGGCTAATAATTCGAAACTGTTATACACAGCCTTTGGCGTAGGAGCTTATGCTTCTTAAACTCCTAGTTATTTTAGGTTGAGTGCTTATTTATTAATGTACTATTCATAACCCGTGACTATATGGCATTCAAACTATTCCTTTGAAAAATTTCAACCCATTAAAAATTTCTTTCTCCCACCAAAAAATGTGCAGGCACATTCAAAATATTACCCCAACAAAAAGTTGTAACCTTATTCAAACTAAAATTTAGTTCCACCGAGAGAATTTAGTTCTCCTCAAAGATTTTAGTTCCTCCCAAAATTTAGTTCTCTTTAGATTTAGTTCCCACCAGAATTAGAATTTAAAATTTTAGTTCATTACAGATTTAGTTTCAACCAAAATTTTAAATTAAAATTTAGTTCTGCCAAAAAATTCAGTTTCCCCAAAATTTTTAGTTTTTCCTTAAAATTTAGTTTCAATCAGATTTAGTTCCCTTCAAAATTTAAAATTTTAATTCCCTCAAAATTTAGTTTTACCCAGATTTAGTTCTTTCTAAAATTTTAGAGTTCTATTAAACTTTTCTCCAACTCTCATCTTAATTATTGATTCTTTCAGATTAAATCTTAATTGTTTTGCTATCCACTTCTTTGTTCTAGTCAGCAAACTCATTCAAAAATATCCATCATTTGTATAATAGATGTTTTTAAAGAAAGGCCCAACCACATCATATCTCTTATGATGGGTGAAAGGAACCTCCACTGTAGCAGAGGAAGAAGTTCCCCGAAGAGAGATAGAACTCATCATTCTCATATAGATCACAATCAGCCTCGAGAAACCACTATTAGATTTCATCACTGTGGACTCAAGTAGTGTAACAAGTCTGGCTGATGTGCCCTAGCATTTTTATTTCAAATATCTGCTCATAAACCAGGGATATAGAGAGTCAAATTGATGGCCTCCCATAAAGCAAGGCAACATCATGATTCCTGGCTAAGCTCTATTTGACGAGAGTGTTTAGATATGAATTTTTGACGTTTAAGAAATGATATATAGACCATATTACTGGAAACTACGAAGCACAATGACTTCAATATGAGTGACGTATACGAGTTGGACCCTTGTCAAACATCAACACTTACATAACGTTTGCCCAACACATGTCAGACACTCTTGAGCCATGTCGGTTTTAAACACACAAAAGGTGTGCGTCGAGCTGCATTTGCTTAAATAAAATCAAAAAAATCACGTATCAAACACTTTACATCCACAATATTACTCAATTAAAAATTATAGATTTTTATCATTGAAATGTTATATTTAATGGTACACATCATAATCTCTATCTCTATATGTTTGATGAGTATTTGATATAAATCCTCATGCATATACATTCATAGCTTTATCATTATATATGTGCATAATGCTTTTTAACAATTTGCCCTACATTGTTTTATCATCACATTCCCATATGTTACTTTTTAAGAATTTAACATATTGTTGTGTCTATGTTGTGTCGTATCCGCCTCCAATGTCTATATTTGTGCTTCTGGGGGTAGGAATGAGCCAGACTCATGTCGGACTCATATAAACCTGAGCCCAAGTTTGTTTAATTTTGATAAGTACAATTCCAGCCTATTCAGTATTGTGCTTGAAATTTTAAGTCCAAGCCTATTTTCTAAATGAATGGGTCAGACTTGGGCCCCAATCCACCTTGCATTATTAGCTAATAAATTTTAATATAATTTTTAACTTTCTACGTTAATTAAATAAAGAATGAATTAAAATAAATAAGCGAAAAATTCATTCAAGTATTATAGACAAATTACCAATTGTGCTGAAGAGTAAAATATATATGCCATATAATCAACCCCAGCTTTATTTTATCTTTATGAATGAAGTAAAATGATAACCATTCACCAATTACAAATGCAAGAAATATATTACATTATAAAATTCAATCAATCTTACATGCATATAAGACTCCATATATGTATGACAATAAAAACTATGCAAGTACCTATTCTTTTTAAAGACCATCAACCAACCACTAAGATTAAATAGATATGTGTACAAAATGCATTCGAAAATATTTGGCTAATTACTCTAAGCCAAAACTTGACATGTTTAACAATCATCTAGGCCCAAGCCCGATTAAAAGTTCAAATATTTGCCTAAATTACTCACACTAGTATACATATTTTTAGGTATATCATTTTATACTTCCTAGGTCCGACATACGATCCGACTTGATTATGGTCCGACATTCTTTCTGTTGAGTCTATGCAGTCGATCCCAGATTTTTAGGATGAAGGTTAAGATGATGAAGATGAAGATGAAGATGATTTTATACCTCCTAGCTTAATAATATACCATCAATGGCAGTAATGTTTGGGATTTACAGCCATGTGGAAATAAGAAGAGATAGAAAATTTTGTTATTAGCAATTTTTATTCTCATTTGGACTTGTTGTGTGACCAAAATTTTGGGTATATACAAGGCATAATTTAATACTCAGTAGATTTTAGAGCGTTTGACACATATAGAGAGCGCAAAGGAGGTTATGGTTCCATTGTTCTCCATTCTAAATCGGGCCATTAGTAAGTAAATGTTTCTTTAAATATTGCTTACGGTCAAAACTTTGGGTCATTAGGGTCCTTTTGGAATGCCAAATAAGAAGGGAATAAGGGGGCATACGCATTATTATCCAGCATATACTTGCCAAATAAAGTAAAATTTTCTTGGTTTATTCGCCTTAATATCCAAAAGGGAGTTCCTACCTGCACCCACCATTTACTCGCACGCAGAACCACTATACCATTCATTTACAAGTGTTACTCAAAATTACTTACACAACACAACCATTCAAAAATTCCAAAAATGCTCTGGTTGTGCGTGGTGAGTAAAATGGCCAACTGCTGGCGGGCGGCAACGCCGCCCCCTCCGTCGACTACTCTGCCGACCTTCCCAGATCCTCTATGGCCGCCACCTCTGACAACCCTGCACTGCCCCTTTCTTCGCCCCTTTTTATCTTTCCTAGCCCCATCCTTCGCCCATCCCCCTCATCCGCTCCACCCTTCGATCTCCCAAGCCTCACCGTCGCCCCTCCCCGACTACCTAGCCCCACCCCCTTCTTCGCCCCCTCTGTCGACCCTCTTCATCTTCCACAGTTTCCATCTCCGCCCCCACTCCTCCGTCCCATCCTCTGACTTCTCCAGCCCCTCTGCCGTCGTAGTCTTCGACTACCTAGCTCTGCCCCCACCCCCTCCATCGCCTCCCAGCTTCCCACCCTTCCTCTTTCCACATCATATTCCAAACCCTAAAAACCGGGAGGCAGGAGACGGCGGTGGCAATGAAGACAAGGGTAAAAGATGTGTAAATTTTGAATGTCAAACTTGTAAATAATTGGGTGTGCATGTGAGTAAAACGGTAGGTCCGCGAAGCAACTCCCTATCCAAAATCATACCAAAACTTTGAGTATAAGTAATTCCCAATGATCACATGGATGAGCGTATACCCATTTTTTGTTTCTTCTTATTCATATTACTTCTCCAATACCGAAAAGAAATTGACCAAGCGCTGCTAGTTATAAAATGTCATGAGGTATAAAGTGTCATATTGACAGTTTTTACCCACTTAATATTATGCTTATGAGGTATAAAGTGTTATACCCAAAAAATTGGGATAACCTTACCCAACATTTGAAACGGGGATGCATAATTGAATACTAAATATTGTGTTGATGTTTGGCAAGTTCACTAAGAATAAAATTCCTTATAATGTATTATTCCAATTTCCATATATGTTCTAAGATACCTTTTGATACAAGGTATAAAGGATGTCACGTAGAAGAGTACTTTCCATGTGCCCAATACCAACTATACATATCTGAACAAGAAATGGTTAAGGTTGTAACCAGTGTAACATTGTACATCTTCATTAAAAACACATTTTTTTAGAGTCACGATATAAGATGACTTCTAGTAGCTGTCTAGTAAAATTTCACTTTTGGCCTAATACCCACCCTTTACCCGTATCAAACTATGTCAAAAGGATTCGTGTGTTACACAATATTATTACTGCTTCTTATCACATCTGTCACACCCAAAAGAGGTTCACATTCTTCCATACCCTTCATATCCCCAGCCCACCCCCAAGGGCCCTAACCTGAAAAAGAGGTTGGGGGGATTCTACACACTCACATGAGAGGGAGAGAGGGGTAACATCCATTAGCATAGAGAACATTTTTAAATTGTATGACATCCTCCGCAACTCCAATTTTGTAGATTCTGGACCACGAGAACTAATTATTTCCCAAAAATTTAAAATTGGGCTGTCTTATTCTGGTGTGATGGAAGCATTGCTCGATGCATTACATAGATTATTGTAAATTGTCCACTTTAACAAAAACAAGGATAGTTGGCCACATTCGAGAGGTGGATCGTTCTCCCAAGCCATCGATTTGAGAGGGTGGTCGCACTCTCCACAAAAGAGGGATCGAATCAACCTCTAAGAAGTTTCTCACAAAATTTTAGTATACTTTACTCTCTCAAAGCCCCTACTAATATACTAATCAGATTTTCTCAAAATTATAGAAACATCCGTGGCCTCTAAAATTACAAAATACCACTGAATGCGATCTCATCATTACGCCGTCCTCAAAAAACCACCTTATCCCCAAGGAGGTGTCATAAAATCTATATGCACACTATGGATTCTCATTCCATCTTGGGTCTTTCTTCCGCTTCATCGAAATCCTGATAACATTCCCTTCCACTGTCGATGTCCCCAAAAAGGTAGCCACATCATGTGGGTTTTCGTCGTCCTCCTTTGGGCCCCCTCTACTGTCCTATGTGCCGCCGCCCCATGTGGGCCTCTTGCGGTCCAGCCATAGTCTCGCGGGCCTTCACCGTTGTCGTCGGGCCACTCAAATTCTTCATTACTTTCGTTGAAACTAGAGTGAAATTCACAGTGATCGTCAAGCTCGTCTGAAAGTCTGCTGTGTACAAAACACTGAGGCCGATGCTCTGGTGGGTTTCCATCTTAAAACCTGAGGCCATGTGGCCCTCCCAGGACTCGCGTGCCAAGGATGACCCAGCCAGTGCTTGGCGGCTCGCCCTATGCCTTACAAGGCCCGGGCGGCCCGCCCTGGGGCCTTCCGCCACCGGATGGCCCGTCAAGGGGCCGGGGCCGGGGCCGGGGCCGGGTATCCCCGGTGACAATTGAGGGGGCCAGTCGTCTCCTACTACCTCCTCTCGAGGGCTGTGGTGCCCTATATCGGCATCATAGTATTTCTCGTTGATCAGATCTGACGCTGTTGGTTGTTCTTCCTCGAAGATGACGACATTCCCTTGGGTGTAGGTCAAAAATCCAACCATTCATCTCAGTTCTACGTTGCTCAGAAGTGGATCTTGCGTAAATTCTTCGACTTTCTCCTTTCCATTTGCCAAAGATTACGTCTTTTGCCTTAGATTTGAGTTATTATCGCCGGCGTTACCCGAATTCTTCGCTTCTTTTGGATCAGAAAACTGTTGAGAGAAGTGTTGCGTTAAGGTTTGTATGAAAGACTCCAACTTTGCATCCATCTTCGACTTCGATCCTGTATTCGATGGAGGTCATTGATGTTCTTATCTCACCGATTTCTTCAATTATCCCACTTCAACGATGAGCTTTTCTCTAAAGCTTCAATTTTTTGTCACCGTCGCCGTCATGGATGCCAACATCGGTGCTCTGATACCAAATGTATATGATTTTCTAGGGTTTGGAACTGAAATTGAGGAAAAAAAATCTAATTTTATTAAAAAAGAGACGAAAAGAAGGATAGTTGGGCCACGTTCGAGAGGTTGACCACTCTTCCAAGCCACCAATTTGAGAGGATGACCTCATTCTCCATAAAAGAGGGATCAAATCAACATCTAAGAAGTTTCTCACAAAATTTCAGCATACCATAATCTCTTTAAGCTTCCAATAATATACTACAGATTTCTCCAAATTTACAGAAACGTCCTTGGACCTCAAAATTACAAAAATGGACCCCAAAATTACAAAAAAGCCACTGAATGCGATCTCATCACCACTACTTAATAAACCTATTTTTGCTAGAAATTAGCTAACATCTGAATTGCATGGGTAACACCACACCAGCTGAACGTTACCAATGGTCAAACATGATGTTCTTCCTGTGATTAGCACCATTTTCTACTCACCTACTCCTCAAATTGGCCCCTCTCACATCCTTTCTTATTTATCATTCTAAGCTTTTATTTTTATTTCCCTACAACTTTATCACACTGAGTAAAACATCACGGGTATGAAATAGATATATATGCCCCATTTGGAACTGGAAGTTCCAGGAGTTGTTGGATGCCGAGCCATCAAAGGCCCCAAATGTTGCACCAGTGCCATTTCAAAAGAAGCATGATGGAAGCCTTCAACTTTGCATGCCAGCTCTGATTTTGGGTGGCAGTTTGATCCATCTCTACCCTATTGATCAATCTACATGAGTGCATCAAACTTTCTGATCATCATACAATGGAATGGTAGCTGTAGTAAATTAATTCCAGCTTCATATGTCTATGGTTACTGCTCCATTTCCTGCCCATCATATTCCAAGCACATTTTACCAAATTTGTTAAGTTTGATTTAGTAAAGTTGATCGCCGTTTGCTTTATAGGAAGCATGCAAGTAGTTCTCCTTTAAAACACTTGAAGAGAACATATCTGTTTTCTGATGATATTCCATTTAACATACATATCCACCATACATTTACAAAGATCAATGCATATTAAAGCTGATTAACGTTCTCCACACATGAGATATGAGTAATCATCATTCTGGTCTTGAGTTCGCCACTCTATCATTGGCTTTGCTTAGCATTCAAATGCCCACAAACCCACACATGTACCATGCCTTGCTGGAGTACATATTACTTATTCTTTATGGTCTACTTCATTTTTTGTGGACTCCCCTCTCTTTCTTCTCTTCCGGCTGATCTGGATTTATTGCACTCCATCACTTCTCATCTTCATGGGAAATGCTCTCTTCTATTACAACCTTCCCAAGGCTGAATCTTGTATTACCGTACTCCTTTTGATAGGGTTCTGTTCCGCCTTTTATAGCTTTTATTCCTACTCATCCTTTCTTAACTGCTTTCATATGGTGGCAGATGCCTCTTTACTCTTTTCAAAACTTATCCTGCCCTCTTCATGTGAAGCCTGAGCTGTGGGCGGAATGTGAATTCACATTCTCCATCTAGATTCTCATGGCGTGTACTTTTAAGCCTGTTCCTCTTCAATACTCTTCAGCTTGTGCTACATCCTTCTGTGACCACTTCTCATGGGGTTTTCTTATTTGCTGTTGCTGCTGCTAAAGTATTTTCATGGTCTCTCTCCCTCCTTTGGTCTGTCCATCTCTGTTCCTTTTTTACAATCTGTTTTTAATAAAAAATTTAAGCAATCTTTTCTGGCTACTTTTTGGTTTTTTTGGCAATAGTGATGAGTTTAATCAATATATCTACATCATCCATTTATTGTATGTTTGTTGAAGAAATCATAATGGTTCTTGAACAGAATAGATAGTTCTGTGAAGTCCTCCAAGTGGCTATATCCCGTTAGTTGTGACTACTTTACTTCAGTCGTGTCTGAATATACAAAAATATCTTATTCATAAGCATAGCTAATTTCTCTAAAATGGAAATATAAAAATATCCAAATATGCGATTAGCATATCAGGCAAGGTTGCTTTGATTCATCTGCCGCTTTGATTATATTTGAGACAAAATTTGAAACTTGTAGGTATTTGCTCTCAGAGATGCTGGCAGTTTGGCAGAGAATGCAACAGCCTATGTGAGTCTTGAACCATGTAATCATTATGGGAGGACTCCTCCTTGCACCGAAGCACTAATTCAAGCGAAAGTGAAACGGGTAGTTGTTGGAATGGTGGATCCAAATCCGATTGTAGCTTCAAAGGGTGTTGAAAGATTAAGAGAATCAGGAATAGATGTAACGGTGGGTGTAGAAGAGATGATGTGTCAGAAACTTAACGAGGCATATATCCATCGAATGCTTACAGGAAAGCCTTTTGTGACTCTAAGGTAACTTCTCTGCAGTTATTTTATTCAAATAGACAAATTAAGCATATTAAATTTTCTCAAAAAATGTGAGGTAGAATAACAAAGCAAAACAAGTTATCGTAAGTTAATAGATGGTTGTGTTATGCAAATCACAAATATAATGCTTATGTTCTGACGAAATAGAATTTTCTACTAATATTTACTAGCTCACTACATGTGCTAGTAAATATGCATACCATGCATATCTCTAATTATATATAAATTATAAACTTATATTAAAGCTTGTTTAGAACATACTTATCTCAATACGTCACATTTAACTACAATTAATAAGCAATTGATTCATCATAAGACTTTAACATACATAAGAAATAAGACTCTAACATACATAAGAAATGAACCGAGCCATCAAAAAACATAAATAATACAAAAAATCAACACATTACATCTAAAAATTATGATACAATAGAGTGGAGTGTTACCAAAAAAATTCAAAACAGCAGATCCTAAATTGCAAAATGGAAATAATGCATGAACTCATTTGTAGCAGCTAAGTTTACTAAAAAAATATTATAAGTAATATCTCAAAGTTTGGATTTTTAAAGATGCAATACCAACTATAGATACGTTGCCATACATTTTAATGTTAACCTTACAAAAAGAGTGATGTTGAATTTTCATCGAGAGTAAAACGATGTGGTAGAGCAAAATTAGGGCTTAAATGAATGAAATTAGGAAAAAAAATATTTAAATGATTTAGGGTGTTAACGGGTCAAATCCAATTTGTTAATTGGATTTGATCTGATGCAACCGAGGCACATTAGCTAAAATGACAAATATAGACGATATTTGAAACTATACTACCGATCAAAATATCGACCGATATTCGACAATAAGTTGCAATTGGGTTCAATATCAAAAACCGACATTGAAGGTTTAAATTGGTAGCGGACACCTTAAAAACTATAATTACGGTTGATATTACGGATATCGAATCGATATTTGGAACATGGGGGACCACACATTATGAGTCTGCTCCTGTTTCAATTTTGCTTTGTGTGCCATATGCTGGGATCTACCTGCCCACAAAAGGATCAAATTTTGCTTGCACATAAGATCACTAGAGTACTGCCAATGTTGTGGCCTCCACATTATATATATACAAGTAAATTCCTCCTTGCCTAGCTCACGTTACCCCATCCACTCATATGTTTTTAATGATCAGATCCATTCAAAATGTTCTTTATATTCTAAAACCCCAAACTATTAATTTTGGGATGGACCCTTGTGGTTTTGATCGTTCATGTAACCATTGCAAAAAGCTCTGTTACGATAAAACCTTTAAATTTGCGACTAGTGGATGAATGACCAAAACTCTTTGGATTTACTTAAAAATTGATGGTTTAGGATTTTAAAATATGAAGATCAAAATGAACAGTTTGGATCGAAATGAAAAATAGGGGTGTGGAATTGACGCTAGCCAAGAAGGAAGCTGATAGCCATTTTCACTATATAAATATAGGCATTCCAGCCTTCCTTCTTCTCTCAGGACCGATCTAGAAAATAATCAAGTACATTTTGGTTGTGAATAGCTGAATAGGACGCACTAACTTCATGGGTATATTTGCTTTGGGAATAAAAAATTTAAAATAGGCTTAGTCAATGGAATATGTATCATCCACATGGACGAGATTGCTTGTAAGGTATTGGGATGGGGCACACGCCCCATTATAAGTTTTAAAATATACATACGTATGTCTATATGTATATATATGTTTGCATGCATGTATATATATTCGGCCCCTACTAAATATATACTAGAAATTGCCTGAGGGCACGGAGGTAGTTGTTGCCCGGGCGCAAAAACAGAGAGAAACATGGGCTAAATCGAAAAAAGCGTGGGTGTGCGTGTGAGGAGCGTCAGGGGCAAAAGAAGGAAAATCAGTGATCGAATCGCAAAAAAAAAACTACCCCAAACCAACTCAACAAAAACCCAACCCAAACTAAGCCCAAAACCACACCCACCCTTCATTGCCCCCTTGAGATGAGGTGTAACACCCCTGGCCTATTGTTTGTTTAATAGTTTAATGATTTCGGTTTTCAAATGAGTAATGATAGGACCTTAAATTTCAATAAATAGTTTTCAAAGTTTCAAAATTTCAAATTCAATTCCCCCCCCCAATTTTTTTCCTCTAAACCATTATCTTATACTAGTCAGCATCTTAGTCATCAAGCTAAAATATGACTGGGACAAACATAACCACATAGGACAAAAATTCAAAAAAGGTCATCAAATGTGTATATATATAGAAAGGTAAGTAAGTATATTCATATATAAATATATGTACAAAATTACAAGGTTACATCAAGGCAACCACACATGAAGATACAGACTTGGGAGAGGATGTGTCACCAAATACAAGGACCGCCATATGGCATGCTCCAGGGCATGCTCCAACAACGGGACAAAGGCCTCAATTCAGCCACCAATTACTAAGAATTGTTGACTCTACAAGATCATCCGCATCAAGCACCGAAGGAGGCATGGCCGCAGAAATGTCCAAGGAGATCTTGGCCATTAGGGACAACTGGGGTAGCTCCTGAGAATGAAATATGCGGTTATTGCTTTTTTTCCAAATGTGCCAAACAACCACAGAGAGAACAAGCTTGCTAAGTCGAACCATAGTCTTGTTATTCCCTTTTGGTCCAAATCAGCGCCGAAGGATATGTGCGTCCACATGGAGGGATTTGGAGCATGAGGGAATACTAAGCTTGAGCTTGCAAGCAGTCCACAAGAAGCTGCTGTACTCGCAACGGAAGAAGAGGTGGCGGGCGGTCTCCAGATGAGAACTGCAGAGCACACACGTGAAGGAGGCCAGGACATCCCTCTTAGTCAACTGGTGTCATGTAGGCAACTTGTCGGTGAGGGAACGAAGGAAAGTGATGGAATACTGGTGGTATGCCAAGGGAACTAAACAAGAAGGTGAAGCAGGAAGTGGTGAGAATGAAGACGAGTGGACTCTCAAGCCGATCGAATGTTGCATCTAGAAGTAGAATCCTAGGCACATGAGTCATCTTCACTACCCAAGGAAGCGGTGCTGAGATGTGGGACTAGAGAAGACAGGGCACCAGGGAGTTCCATGGAGTTCCCAGCCAATTTCGTTCCAATAGTCAGCAACCCGCGGATACATCTGAGAGTGGGGGGGTGCAAATACTAGCCAATGGGCCACATGGAAGCCAATGGTCGAACCAAAAGGATGTCACCACGCCATTACTAACTCGACGACGTAAACAAGCAGTGGCCACATCTCGACCTCGGAGAATATGCTTTCAAGATCCGAAATCCATCAGGCCCTGACTACATTGGAACATGGAAATATGTCTCAGGTAGGAAGTCCTCATAAAGCTAGTCCAAGGGGAGGTGGAGTGCAGAAGACGCCATAAGAACTTGATGCTAGCCGCCATCTCCACTTCATGAAGGTTGCGTAGCCCAATCCCTCCTTCCCTTACACATATCCATTCACTTCCATTAGTGTAGCTTAGTACCCCAAATAAAGTCTATACACATACGGTCACCGCAAGCCTAATATGGACGACACAATATGAAATGTTGGATCCAGTAGGAGATAAATCCATGAATGACGGTGCGGATAAGTTCAATATGCCTAACAATGAAAAGAAGCCTGGAAGACCACTCCGAGAGTTTTGCCTTGCACGTATCTAAAAGACTGGAATACATATTGGCCGTAGGGTATATGGAAGAGGGACAACCCAAGATACGTAACGGAGGGAGTCGCAATAGGGATGATCAGTAGACTCGCTAGCTCCACTCCAGACACACACTCCTTATTGAGGATAATCTTACTTTCCCTCTTATTAACCTCAGGGCCCGTGAATTGTTGAAAAACAGATAGGATGTGGTTGAGCCCCCCAAAAGAGTGTGGTTTGACCTTGCAGAAGACGAGCACATCAGCAACAAAGAGAAGATGGGAGGGAATCCCCGTCAAATGGCTTTGGAGTGGGTGGCAAAATCCATAAGAGATGTAAAGAACTACATAGTGATAACAAATATGAAGGGCGAGATGTGACCCCTTTGGATATATGTATATGTATATGTATCCCACTACACCTAAGGTTTCGTTCTGTCACTGATTATCCGCATGGAAGATTTTCCAATTAAGAAGATTCATCTACATGCAACAAAGAGAAATGTCCACATATTTTCTTTAATTGTTCAGTAAAACCAATGATTTATTGTTAGAGCAGATAACAACAACCATTTAATCGGATATGCGAAGATTTGATTTTCGGATGGATTTCTATGGTTTCATTAATGCAATTTGTTTGATGTAGTGAGTAGTATGCTTTGGTTGTTTCATCTTTCAAGAATTCTTATTTAGATAGTTCATATCATCCATAATGTTTTGATCTAAGATTTTGATACATATAAGTGTATATGAGTAGTAAGAAAATTTCCTACATATACCCTCAAAAACATCACATTCTGCATCTTCTTTTGATAATAGGCACTGTTTAGTTTATACTAATGTTTGCATGTTAAAGCCCAATTATACCAACAATCTAGTGAACTCTCAACTCAGCAGCAAGAGCATCATCATCATTTAGCCTTCATCCCAAAAATTGGGGTCTATTTCATGGTCTCAATAGTAAGAACATCGGATCGTGATTATGTTATATCATGATGTTAGATACTCATTTTCACGTATTACGATCTAAAGCTTTCATTTCTGTCAAATGAATCTTTCATATCCCTTCTTATCATTTCTATCCATATCTTCTTTGATCTTCGTTTCCATCTCTTTCTCTTGATCTCAACCTTCATATTTCTATCTTGCTAACAAGCACATCAATAGGTTTTCGATGTATATGACCAAACCATCTTTATACTTTGACATCCAACACAATATTTTGTCACTCCTATGTTCGTGGACTTATATAGTGAACACTCAGCTATTTTCTTGTAAATCTAAGAGTGAGAAGAAGTTCTATTATCGTCAAAATATGCAGTAGTTAAAAATCTAACACATGCAAACAATATATAACCATAAAATTCTAAGTCTGTATATGGTATAAGATAACTTGGTGAGGATAAAAGAGCCATCAGGTTTAGAGTTTAATTATTAGTTTTTAAGTAATCTGTTAGTTTTTTTTTCTAGTTATGTGTCTTTGAATTTTTAGAACGTTCTGTGGTTTTTTGGTTGTTTTGAGCCTTTTTCATGCCAAGGGAAGTTTTGTAACTTTATAAATCTGGTTTTTTTTATATTGATATCAGGGTTTCTAGATGAAATAATGGAATTTTGTTGATTTTGCTTTATGTGTGAATGATATGGAAATTGTCTTTAATTGTTTATACAGCGTCCGATGCGTTATAGAATGACATTAGATCTAGGTGTGATGCCACACCTGGGGTGTGAGGCCCCAATCAAAGATGCGAAGCCTAATTTCAATTTTCTCATAGTTTTTTCCATTGTTTTGTTGGAAAACCCTTGCCAATCAATTCCAATAAACTTAGTTTTTTGAACCCTAATCACAGTCTAAATAAATCTCTTTATTTATGTTCAGGTTTGTCAAATCCTAAACCCAAAACCTAAAACCAAAACAACCCTTTTAATTTAGTTGATTAAAACAACCGAAACTCTAAAATAACCCTAACTCAATTCGCTAAACATCTGTCACATCAAACAATAATTTTAACTCAGTTTCCTTCTAAAACCTCTCCGAAATCCTTATAAATCACGTCAAATCATCTCTGAATTGAAAAAAATAATCAGTGTCCAAAACATCCTGTGTCACCCCTATCAGTGACACACCCAACATTCTAAATTCTGAATGGTTGGTGCAGGTTTTTATGGATAGTGGAAGTTTATAGGGCTTGCATGCAAATGAAAAAAGTTGAGGGGGGTTTCTCAAAATGAGCAAAAGTTTAGGGAGGTTCTTGAAATTTACCCACATTATTTTATACAAGCAAAATACCAGTTCATTGCAAGGCTACATATATGAAAATACAGTAGATTGGTTCATGACGACTTTAGTTTTAAAATGACAAGATAAATCAGAACACATGTTTTATGTTTTTAATAATATAGGATTAGTAAGATATATGGCTTTATTTGATTGTGTGTTGGAATAGAATAGAATCTTTTTCTTCTTATTCTTTATATTATTTTTCTTCTTCTTTTTTAAATTTTTGTTATTGTTTTGGTTTGTTTGTTGTGGTTTGGTTTGTTTGTTTTTGTTTTTGTTTTTATTTTTATTTTTATTTTATTTTATTTTATTTATTTATTTTTTTTTTGGGGGGGGGGGTTCCCCATGTGCCAAGTTCCCTTTTGAGAAACTTCAAGGTAATGAGCTGGTAATGGTCCTAGGGAGGTCTCTCAAAATCTCTAAATTCAACCCCCCTCCCCCCAACAAAAAAAAAAACCAAAAGGCTGTAGCTCGATTTCCTTAGACAGATCTATTATGTAAAGTGTATATTCATGCATGCATTTATGTGCCTTTATGTAGTCTTACACTATTCATGAAGTCTAGAAACTTCATTGTCCTTTAGTCTTACCCATTTAGCCTTCATTCTATGTAACAAGTAATGCTTTATATAGTTATCCATCTAATATTGTGTTCCTAATATTGTGTTCATATGTAGCACTAGATATTGATTGTTGTATTAGGGTGAGCAACAATCATGTAGAATTTTTCATTCTAAGAATTTTGGAGAAATGAGTTGTTTATACTGATGCGTCTAGGGCTTTTTGAGGAGATAAAGGTGAGATTTTTATGAAGTGGAAAGGTAAAAATAGGATTTTTATTATGAAACACAGATATGAAGCAATCAATTATAGCTACTACAATAGATATAAGGGCTAAATTACTCTAGGGAATGAAAGATAATTAGCTAGCAATTAATCTAGGGCTGAGGGAAAATAGACTTACAATCCAAATCTTCGATAAACCTCCGGTCCGGCCGGCCCCATGCTTTAGTGGGGATTAGTGAATTGTTGATGTACGAAGCAACCCCCCTTGTAGTCACGAAACTACGAGTTTACCACCGGGTTCGTGGTGGACCTGAGCCGCCTTCTCCTTTGATAAAACCGCATAGCCGCATCTCCCTCTAGACCCGAGTCGCACCATTACACCCCCAAAAGTGCTACATTGTCCTCAAGGTTGAAGGAAATTGGTCTCGTATCACCTCACGAGACTCCCAAATAACGTCACAATCCGACATCTCTCGCCATCTGATCAGCACTTCTTGTTTTCCTTCTGCGTTTAGTCGAACATCGGTAAGCTCTTGTGGCTCTAGCAACACCTCCATGTCATCAGTCAGAGTGGAAGGAAGAGTAGGCGAGAGAGTGTGGTTCCCCACCGCTCGTCGTAACTGCGATACATGTAATACTGGGTGGATGGTGGATGTAGCAGGTAACCTCAGCTGATACGCCACCTTTTCGATTTGAGTGGTAATCTCAAATGGCCCATAGTATCGGGCCACCAACTTCTCATTGTTCCTATGAGCCAGTGTCTTCTGTCTGTAGGGTCGCAGCTTGAGGTAAACCCGACCTCCTATGGTAAACTGTATATCTCTCATATGTCCATCAACTTTAGTTTTCATAATCTGCTGGGCATGCAGTGTCTTTTCAGCTACTCTAAATGTCTGTCCCGCTCCTCTAGGTACTCCTCAACATGTGAAACTGGAGTCGTACCCCTACTGTAATGGATCAACTGGGGAGGGTCCCGTCCATACAAAATACAAAACGGAGTGCTCTGTGCTGTCGAGTGGTATGAAGTGTTGTACTAATATTCAGCCCATGTTAACCACCTGGCCCACTGCTTCGGTGAATCTGAAGCAAAGCACATCAAGTAAGTCTCCACACTCATATTCACCACCTCAGTCTGTCCATCTGTATGTGGGTGATAGGCTGTGCTCATCTTCAGCTTAGTCCCTTGAACCTTGAACAGCTCTTGCCAAAAACTGCTCATGAATACCTTATCATGACCTGACACTATGGAATCAGGAAACCCATGCAAGCGGACCACCTCTCTCATGAAAGCTGTAGCTACAGTTACAGTGGTGTAGGGATGCCTCAATGGCACGAAGTGTGCATATTTGCTGATGCGGTCTACCACTACTAGTATAGAACTGTAGCCCTTTGATCTTAGTAGCCCCTCGATGAAATCTATGCTGATATTCTCCCAAACACTCTCCGGGAGGGCCAGTGGCTGTAGAAGTCCTGCTGGAGCCATAGCTAGATATCTGTGACGCTGACAGACGTCACATCCTGCTACCATCTTAGCAATGTCTCGTTTCATGCCCGACCAGTATAGCTCCTTAGACATCCTCCTATATGTCTGTTGTATCCCCGATGCCCCCCTACGGAGCTGCCGTGGAACTCCTGAAATATCAAAGGAATATGGGTGGACGTCCTAGGTATCACCAGCCCCCCCTGATAGAGCAGTCGCTGTCTGCTCATGATGTACCCTGGAAAATCTGCTGAGCCTTGCTGTAGTGCCTCCCGTATCTGCGACAACCCCTCAACGGCCTCAATCTCCTTGCCCAATGGCTCCCAGTCTAGTAGGACCGGCACTGAGATGGCCGCCATCTCTGTTGACTCCTCTCTGTGGGATAGAGTATTCCTGCCTTGTTCTCCAAACCTGGCCTGTACTATATCTCAAAGGTGTAATGGACCAGTTTGGAGAGCCATTTTTGATGCTCCTAGGTGACAATGCACTGCTCCAGTAAATATTTCAAACTCATCTGGTCGGTCCTCACAATGAATCTCCTCCCCAGTAAATAAGTACGTCACTTCTGAATGGAGAGCACAATCGACATCAACTTCCTCTCATAAACTGATTTTAGTCTTGCTCGTGCTGACAGAGTCTGACTGAAATACGTCACTGGCCTCTGGTCCTGCATCAGCACAGCACCCAACCCATGTCCTGAAGCATCGGTGGCTATCACAAATGGCCTGCTGAAATCTGGTAACTCTAATACTGGCACAGTCGTCATTGCCTGCTTCAGGGCCTCAAATGCCTTGGTGGCCTCCTCATCCCACTGAAAACTGTCCTTAAGCTGCTCTGTCAGTGGCCATGCTATCGAGCTGTATCCCTGCACGAATTTCCTGTAGTATCCAGTGAGGCCAAAGAAGCCCCGCAGGCCTCGTAATGTCGTAGGTAGCGGCTAGTCTAACATCGCTGCAATCTTTTCTCGGTTTGCCGCCACCCCCTCCGTCGAGTTAATGTGTCCCAAATAATCCACATGCGGCTGTCCAAAAAGGCATTTCTTTCTATTGGAACAAAGCTGATGCTCCTGTAACTCGTGTAAAACTACCTGTAAATGCCCCACATGCTCCTCCACGCTGCGACTGTATATAAGTATGTCATCGAAAAATACCAGGACAAATCTCCGTAAGTAAGGTCGAAACACATTATTCATCAAGGCCTGAAATGTCGCTGGAGCATTAGTCAGGCCGAACGGCATGACGAGGAACTCATAGTGCCCCTCATGAGTCCTGAAAGCGGTCTTGGGCACGTCGGCCGCTCTCATCCGAATATGATGATATCTTGATTTAAGGTCAATTTTGGAAAATACTGCTGCCCCATGGAGCTTTTCAAGAAGCTCATCAATCACTGGAATAAGAAACTTGTCAGACACTGTTTCCTTATTCAGAGCTCGGTAGTTCACGCAGAACCTCTAGCTGTCATCTTTATTCTTCACCAGCAGGACATGGCTAGAAAATGGACTCACACTCGACTGTATTACCCCTGCCAGCAACATGTCCCCCACTAACCTCTCGATCTCATCCTTCTGCACTTGGGGGTATCTATATGGCCGCACATTGATGGGAGACACGTTCTCCCGCAAAACAATGTCGTGTTCATGATCTCTGGATGGTGGCAGTCTCTGTGGGGTCTGAAAGACATCCTCGTACTGGCTCAAAAGCTGCTCTATATCCGATGCCATCAACTGTGCATGATCCTCACTTTGCTCTCCTACTGTCACTGCCTGCAGCTCTACCAGATAACCTCCTCCTGCCGTGTGTATAGCTCGCGTCATGGCCTTGTAGGATACTAAGGAATGACATAAGCTCGGGTCCCCCCAGTAAAACTACTGTCCTCCCTCTGTCCTGGTACTCCAACCTGAGTAACTTCCAATTAGTTTTGGTTTCCCCCAATGTCTGCAACCACTTCAACCCCAGGATGACATCAGTGCTCCCTAACTCCAGAGGAAGAAAATCAGTGACAATCTGCACCCCCTGTACTGTCACGATCACGCCTCGACAGACACCACTGCTATGTGTCATCTATCTTGTGCCCAATACTACTACATATTTTCTCGTGTCGCTCAGCTGCAGACTTTGCTCTCCCACCAATCTATTGGAGATAAAATTGTGGGTGTCCCCACTGTCGACCAACACAATCACATCCTGTCCGCCCACCTATCTCACCAATTTCATGGTGTAGTTTGGTGTGAACCCCACCACAGAATTGATGGATACCTCCGCCAGGTCCAAGTGCTGGTGCTTCTGCTCCTCGTCCTCTCCAGCCTCCAGTACCACTACATCGTCCTTCTCATCGTTCATTATCAATATCTGGAGGGTCCGATCCCCGCAGAGATGCCTTGGAGTAAATCTCTCATTACATTTAAAACACAACCCCTTAGCCCGCTTGTCCTGAATATCTGCCTCAGTCATCTTCCGTACATGTCCTCCTTGCCGTCGCTCCTACCCACTGTCCCTGTTACCTGTTGCAACTGCGTAGCTCCATGGGTAGTGGCCGCTCTCTGTCCTGCTGGAGCCTATCCTCGAAAAGAGGTGCCTCTCCATGCCCCACGGGCTCTCCTCTCAGTCTCCTGATGGTCCTTCACCATCCTCGCTGAGGTCATCAGCTGCATCAGTCCCGATCTAACCGTGGGTTTCAATCCCTTCATAAAGCACCCCTCCAGGGACTCTCCTGACACTCACCGAACTCTGCTGCAGAGCGACTCGAACTTCTTAATGTAATCTCTGACACTTTTCTCCTGCTTTAATGCATGCAGACGCTCATAAGCTCCCCCAACATGTACCTCTCCAAAGCGCTCCAACAGAAGGGTGGTAAACTCCCACGTACTAAAAGGTCGCTACTGCTGTGTCCACCTAAACCATCCCAGAGCCTCTCCATCCAAGCAGACTCCTATGGCCCTGAGCCAGTCATCCTCATGTACCACCGACACATCAAAGTATCTCTCCACTCGGTACAACAAGTCATCAGGGTCACCTCCCTAAAAATGGGCATGTTCAGCTTCCTCAGCTGACTCTCTCCAGCAAATCCTCCTCTCTTGTGGCTGATCATGACGTCTCTGCTAAAAAATATGTGGTCTCTCAGGAATATACCATGCGGCTGGATCCCGAGCGCCTCAATCTGCACCATTCCACTTCCAGTCTCTCTGCTCATCTCTATGTGGATGTCCATAGTTCCCTTAATGTTCTGGGTGCCCTGAAGTCCTCTCCAGTCTCTCGTCACTTCCTCGAAAAGTGGGGGCTGAGCTGGAGGTCCTCCAAAGTGCTGCTGCTGTCTCCACTGCTGCTGAAATTCTCCCCAGGGACCCATCTGGGACTGAAAAGGTGGTGGCTGAACCGATCGGCCCCTAAACTGGGCCCACTATGTCCCTGGAGTAGGTGGCAGTGTATGTCGGCCTCCCTAAGTGACTCAGCGGAGCCCCAGGAGGGTCGGGCGGGGCTTGGCAGCCCCCCGGGCGCTCGGCGAAGCCCCCCAAGGGGGCGACGGGGCCTGTCGGCCCCAGTTTTGGGCTGGCGGGCCTCTGTCGCTGCCCCAGGGGGCTGTCGAAACCCCAGGAGGGGCGGGTGGCACTTGTCGCCCCTCCTGGGGTTTCGGAGGTGCTCCTCCATGGTGTCGGAGGGGCATCCGGCCCCCTCCGAAGGCCGACGCATCTCCCCGCGGTGGGGAGGTGGCCGGGAATGCTTCCTAATCATCCATCGCGGCTGCGTTTCGTTGATCGCTTGTGTGGAAGCCTTCGTCTTTGACGTCTTCGGGAACCCATTCATTAAAAACCACAATTTTCTCCTTCCTTTCTGTCAAATGTGGTTCCTTTTTGTTTGGATCCAGCTTTTTTCCAAGAGCCGTGATATTTTGGTTGATTTGTTGTATGAGATCCATTAATTGTGAAAAACGACGATCCAGGTGTTCTGCCGTTCCTTACCTCTTGGATCCCTTCTCCGACTTTGCTTTCGAACTTCTCCAACTTCTTTTCCAACAGATCGATCTGCTCCTTGGATCTCGTGTTCGCCATGTATAGTGTTCTGATACCAAATTGATGCGTTTAGGGCTTTTTAAGGAGATAAATGTGGGATTTTTATGAAGTGGAAAGGTAAAAATACGATTTTTATTATGAAACGCAGATATGAAGCAATCAATTATAACTACCACAATAGATCTAAGGGCTAAATTACTTTAGGAAATGAAAGATAATTAGCTAGCAATTAATCTAGGGCTTAGGAAAAATAGACTTACAATTCAAATCTTCGATAAACCTCTTGGGCTGACCGGTCCCTTGCTTTAGGGGGGATTAGTGAATTGTTGATTTACGAAGCAACCCTCTATTCGCAGTCACGAAACTACGAGTTTGCCACCGGGTCCATAGTGGATCTGAGCCGCCTTCTTTTTTGATAAACCCGCATAGCTGCATTCCCCCTTGGACCCGCGCCGCATCATATACCTTTATTGATAAAAGATGTAAAACAGATGTTGATAATCGCGATGAAGTCTATTGCCATCAAAATGGAGTCAGCTGCTACATGAAAGATTTGGTTGGCTTGGTCCAATTTGGGATAAGAAGAAACAGCTCGTTTATTAAACCTGTTGTTTATGTGTCAGCCATAAATGGTCGAGTCGGCAATGACCCGAATCGACCCGATTGCCACCCTGCCTTGAAACTCCTAGTTGCTTAAATATGTATAAAAGTGACCTTAAGCATAATAGGGATACACTTTAACAGATTTTTGAATACCTGACAAACATGGGATGTCTATCATAAGCTTGTGGAGGGATTGGATTGGAATTTTTTATTCCTTCATGAATTGATTAGAACTAATGGAGTGAAATCATCAACGTTTATTTTGTTTTTCGTTCTACTGTTTAGTAAAACATTATTTTGTTTTTTGGTTTAATCACTATGTATTTTTAATATTTGTTGTATATGATCTGCAAAAAGACATGTGTAGTCATGTTGCTGTATCCTATAGCCTATTTCGTGGATTAGCCATGTCATGTTGATGTGTTATGTGGTCTCTGTATCTCATGTCTGTAACCATGCTTCCCATGCAAGAGCAAAGGGATAGTGAGATGCTTTTCCTGGGCAGCATATTCCTAGAGTTAAAGGTAGTTGTGTGGTGTCTGTATCTCATGTCTGTAACCATGCTTCCCATGCAAGAGCAAAGGGATAGTGAGATGCTTTTCATGGGCAGCATATTCCTAGAGTTAAAGGTAATTGGATGAGAGCTAGTGTCCATGATGGTACAGTGGCACTTATATCATTAGGCAGATCACCTGTGTTGCATGTGAGTCGAATACTTGTTGGCATCTTTTTGTTGTTGCTGCATTAGAGAAATGAAGGAATGATTGGGTTAAAAAAGAGAAATGAACTTTTTGTTGTTGCTGCATTAGAGTCGAATACATGCATCTTCAATATATTGTGATTCAGACGAACTTCTGTTGATTGGGTTAAAAAAGAGAAATGAAGGAATGATTTTCCAGGGAGGATTATTCTTCCAGAGGTAAAGTGTAGAATGATAATTAGTACTTATGCAAGGTGGCATGGTATGTGCAGAGTTCATGGTGGCTATATGTACTAGGATGCCTGGCATCTGTTTGATTCAGTGACGTCACCTGTAGCAATTCCTAGGGATCTGCAGACATCTGCAAGGACACATCTAAAGAAATAGGAACCATTTTCTTGTGCACAGGATGGAATGACGGAAATAAGATAGTATCACGGCATCTGTTTTATACTAGTGAAGAGACGAAGATCCCCGTAAATCCAGATTCTTATATACACCAACTTTGACACAGTGTTAACAGCTAAACGTAGAAGTAACCCTTACCTTGCATTGCGCTGCCTTGGGCTTGGGTTTTGTTTTGCGTGAGTAACCTAACAGATGTATCAACATTTGTAGCTTAACAGATGTGTCAACTTAGACTTCTTGAGCATCTTAGGTTTTAAACATAATCCAACTCTTTGTGCTTGTTATGCGGCGACAATTGATTTTTGTTTGCAAGTATCACCACGTCCAATATCAAAAATTTCAACCTAGTAGATAACCGATTTATTATTTAACATGTACATCCTTCACTATTCTTCAACTTCCACCATTAACTCTTTGAACTACAGGTACTCGATGTCATTTGGCAGCGGTATTTTAAAACAGCTTGGGGAAGGAGCAGAGGAAGCAGGTGGATACTTCTCACAGCTGTTGCAAGAATACGATGCGATTATTAATTCTAGTAACATATTTGCCCAGACTTCCGCTGTGCCAGCATCTTGTGAAACTGGAGCCAATCAACCACTTCAAATTATTGTAGCGTGTGGCTTAAGCTCGTTATCCCTTCCAGCTTCTTTCGCCACTTCTTCGGCTCGGATAATTGTGTTGGCAGAAAAACCCACAACGGTGGAGCCGGAATCCGAAAGTGTTGAAGTGGTTGTTTTGGAACAGATGAGCCTTAGTTCAATTGTAGATTACTGTGGGCAGCAGGGATTGTGCAGCCTCTTACTAGACTTCAGAGGAGATAATGGAGGCATCGTCGACCTACTCGAGGATGGTCTTGAAAAGAATTTGGTTCAGAAGGTTGTAGTAGAACTGTGCCCATTTCTTGATAGAAATGAACAGCACACCGTTTTGCCCCTGCGAAGGAAAACATTGAGATTAAAGGATTTAGATACGATGGTTTCAAAAGGGAGCGTTATAGTGGAAGGATATATCGCATATGCAATGGGATTCATTGGTCCGAATTGAACCTTTCATAGCAGACGCCATACCAAAGTCTCTACGTTGCTTCTGTCAGCTTAATTTCGTTATTTACCGGATAATTTGGGCGCAGAAATTTGTTGAGGAATAGAAAATTCTTTGGCGTGAGTGTGCAGTTTGGGGTTTTTGATTTACTTAGTGATGTATACCTCTTCATCGATGATCTATTGCTCGTTGATATTGGTCATTGCTGCAATTTCACAAGGGAGCGTGGTATGTTGCAACTATCAAGCCGGAGGCATTCCACATGACGGAAGGATCAATTTGTATTAACGTATCACATGTGATTAATGGGTCAAAGCTTCCCGTTTTAGTCTGGAGGTGTAAAACTGTATCTTTGTCGTAAATAGATAAGATTGTATTTTATCTATAGATAAGATTGTATCTATTGTATCTCATCTACGTATGACTCTCCCTTCAGCTATAAATAAAGCTTTATATAAAGGGTTTGACATCTTTCTCCATGCTACGCATTCATACACGTTATCAGTACGATTTTTTAAAATTTTCCAAAGTTTCGTTCGTTGCGAAATCGAGGAGAAAGCGCTATATCTATCACGCGCGTGCTTTGTCTTCTACGCGCGGGCTTCATTAATCATCGCTATATTTGGAGGACAGATACAGAGGTATTACTTCAAAAATCTTATTTTTATCATGACCATGATACATACAAACGTCGATCTCGCAAGATCGGTCTAGAAAAATCGATTTTTCATCCTTCCTATATTAAAAACGATGGATTTTTTCGTTGATCCTAGGAATTATATATCATATAAACCCTATTTTTAGGGTTCCTCCATACAACGCAAATAGAAGAAGAAGTTTTTCTATATGTGTGTGTGTGTGTGTGTGTGTACCCCCACGGCGCCAACCCGCTGCGCGACCCCCTCATCCCCCAAGGAGGAGGGATGCCGCCGCATGGCGGCGGCGTAAGCCCCCCTAGGGTTCTTCAACAAAAAAAGCAAAAAAAAAAAATGAACCTACACCGCCGACGGCCAGCCCTCCCCCCGGCTAAAGGGGGGCAGCGGCGACCCACCTCGCTGTCGTCCCCAACCCTAGATCTGGGAGTGGGGCGGCACCAAAACCCTAGCCGCCCCGCCCCTAAGTCCTCTGCATGTGCCTTTTGGCCCAAGCACAATTTTTTTTAAAATGCATTTTTACATGTGTGTCGAAGCCCACGGCGACTTGTGGGCTTTGGCTCACAAGAAAACGAACTTAAAAAAGATAGAGAAAAGGCAGCGTCTACGGGCCTGAAGCCCATAGCCCACGCTGCGGGACTTCAGGCCCGCACACCATTTAATTAAAAAAAGAAAGACAGATGGCTACGGGCCTGAAGCACGCAGCCCACGACGCGGGCTTCAGGCCCACAGGCCTAGTCTTAAAACAATAAAACATGGGGTTAAAGGAGAAACCTAAGGGCTTAAAAAAGAAGAAAAAATTGGATAAATAGGGGGATAAAATGTGGACATTTATGTGGGAAATTAGGGATTTATGGGGATCTTTTGGGGTATAAAAAGAAAATCTTACTTTCTTTTACAATTAATAATATAATTGGACACTGTTCAAATTTATTTGAATTAGCCCCTTTTGCACAACCTATTAATTGCATATTCTAATATACGATACTTATTTTTGGATCATATTTAATGCATTGCATCACATTTTTCTGTCACATTTTCTGGGATAAACTTATATTATGTTGTGTGGCATTAACTAAATAACTATAAAGATCATGCGACCGCTCTGTCGTTAGTTACCTAACCTAACGGTGTATGACATCGCCTCGTGGTTTGAATAATTATTAAGTATTAAAATTGATGTGTTTATCCTATTCTGAATCTGTGATGCCTGTAATGTGTGATGAACATGTTTAATGAGCACAAATTTTGTGTGAATGACCAATTGTGTTTTCGAATCGGTTGTTTAGTCCCACAGTTTAGTTTTCCTGCACTTTTCTTTTTTTTGAGAGAACTTGTAGTGAGAAAATATATGTAATGCCCAAGACTGATGACTACTTTTCATGGAGGTGGAGGACACTCTTGAAGCTGAAGATTTTTAAATGGGATCCAAGAGGTTTCCAAAGTTGTGATTTTCGCTTTTATTTGTGTAAAATGAACAGTAATATGGACTTGGGACATTATTATTTTATGTGGGACTGGCCGATCCACGCAATTAGCTTATTTATTAAAAATTTACTCTGCATGAAAACGTTGTTCAGTATTATTAATTCATGCAAAATTGTGCTTTTCTAGATAAAATGGTAAAAATAGCAAGCATTGATTTCGAAGTGCTGGATGCATCATGAAGAAATTATTTGAGTTGGCAGCTTGATGTTAAATTTTACTTGCGAGCTAAATCCCTTGTTGCTGTAATTACAAAAGATGAAAAGGTGACAGACATTGAAAAGGCGCAAGCCATCATTTATATTAATGCAGCAATACCGTGAAAAAGACGTACACGTCTTTCCATGAAAATGATGCAATACTATGCAGCAATACCGTGAACAAAAGTTCACTAAGTATTCTGAGCTGCTGTCTTGTTTACTCATCGCTGAACAAAATAGAGAGCTTCTCCTAGCCACTTATAACATACGCCCCTGGCACTGCCCCTGCCTGAAGCTCACAACACATCTTCTTCTAAAAAGAAGAAAGATAATAAACGAAAAGGAAAATCACAGAGGGGGGGATCAAATAAAAAGGCCAGAGGACAAGTCCACCAGCAAAGAAACGAAGGGAGGCAAAGTTCACTTGGCGTAGAAATGACAACAACGGAAATGATGCACCCCATCCTAAAAGGGAATGGGAAGACCAATGCCATAGCTGTGGCATGAAAGGACACTAGTCTAGAGTGTGCAGAACTTTGCGGCACTTACAAGATTTGTACAAAGAAAGCTTTAAGAAGAAAGCCGAAACAAATCTGGTGACCACCATTGCTTTGGTTCAGTTCGGTGTTGAAGACTTCGAAAAAGACGACTTGTTTGATTAGCCAGTTTTATCTTTATTGAAAAACAATGTTATGAGAGCTATCTGAATGTTTACATGAAGTATGAATAAATTTGAAAATGTTTTTCTGAAATCAAATGTGCTTATATGATTCATCTTTTAATAGATGAACTACTCTCATAACTGCTTAGTCGATAGTAAATAAACACAGATGATCCTTTAATACAAATGCTATTTTCATAGCATATGAAAGCCCAATAAATATCAGAGCCATTAAACATAACTGTTGCTCCCAAATGACACAGAAATAAAAATAAAAGATGCATTATTCTCTCCGAATTCAAAAAGGAACTTATTAAGTTTCAAGGACATCCGTCCTGCAAATGTAAACGAAAAATTATATCTGTATGTAACGTCTCAAGAAAAAGGAGTGAATCCATACTTGAACGTTTTGAGAGCCTTTCATCAGGCCTCTATCATACAAAGATTCGGAGAGAGGAAGCAAATTTGATGGTGCACCTGAAGTGCCCGATACCAGCCAAGTTTCTAATTTGCATGAAAGATTTAGCCACCCTGGATCGGTTATGATGCATCGCATCTTATCCACATCCTATGGGCATGACATGAAGAACCAGAAGATTCTTTAGAAGGGAGAAATTCCTTGCATCCCTTAAGGGAAAACTAATCACAAGGCCATCTCTACTAAAAGTTGACAAAGAATCTCCTTACTTCCTCGAAAGAATACAAGGAGATATATGTGGACAAATCCACCACCCGTAATGGGCCATTTCGGTACTTTATGGTACTGATAGATGCATCCTCAAAATCTTCTTATGTGTGTCTACTATCAACCCGCAACATAGCTTTCCCAAATATATTGGCACAAATAATAATGTTGCGGGCGCATTTTCCAGACAACCAAATAAAGTAAATACGTCTGGTTAATACTGGAAAGTTTACCTCCCGGTCATTTCAAAAATACTGCCTAACAAATGGGATAGAAATTGAATATCGTGTGCCACATGTTCATACCCAAAATGGGTTGAAAGAGTCATTAATAAAATGACTCCAATGGATTACACATCCATTACTTATGAAATCCCAGTTACCGGTGAATGCATGTGGACATGCAATATTGCATGTTGCATCGTTAATAAAAATAAGAATAAGACCTTCTGGAGGTCAGAGTCTCTCTCTCTCTCTCCAATGTAACTTACATATGGAATAACACCGAACATCTCTCACTTGAGAATTTTCGGTTGCACAGTTTATATCCCTATAGCACCACCGCAAAGGACAAATATGGGTCCTCAACGTCGTCTAGATATTTATGCAGGGTTTGACCCACCCTCAATAATAAGATACCTAGAACCCCAAACAGGGGATGCATTCAAGGCATAGCTTGAAGACTGTGAATTTGATGAGACAAATTTCCCCAAATTGGGCCCAGATACTAAAAAATCTGGAGCTAAACAAATAATATCGTGGGATACAAAATCATTGACCCACAATGATCCGGTAAAAAAGAAATATGAAGATGAGATCCTGAAGATCCTACAAACAATAGTTACCGGACTCATTTACTGACAACCAGAAGATTGTCAGATCACACATCCCTACTGCAAATACTCCAGCTGAGATTAACATCCCCGAGAATGGATGTAATCCACTAGCAGTAAAAGTGGTTGTTTCTCAATAGAAAAGATACAGACCACCAGGCTCCAAGGACAAAAATCGAAGAAAAAGAAAAACTCTTGGGACCTTGAGACAATTGTCACGGTCGGTTTTCGATCGTACGCTTTGCAGGGTATCACTCTGATATCATTGCGACGCTGTTAAGGCCCATCATCCATGGCACCCTAGACCCGTCACAAGATACCTCAGAAACTTGTTTTACGGCATGCCTCTCGACAATGCCCAACCCATTATAAGATCACCATCTTATCGGGACTTGGTACGGTAAGAGCGATTACTTCGGGTCGGCTCATAACCCGAGAACCCGTACTCAAGCTCAACAAGATCTGATGCCAATGCAGGGTTTTCTGGGACCCTTAGGGCACAAAAACTCTAGTCCCGTCCAAAGTCGGACGGAACATAGACAGAAATGCAGCGGAAAAATTTTATGTTAATCTAATTAACATGCAACCCTAAGGAACCAAACCCTATTAGCCAGGATCTCTGCCAACTTGGGGTGGATCTGACCACCCCAAGAGGGATCTAACTACTGCGAATAGTTAAATGAAAAACTTAAACACATACCCGGAATCTCAGCCCTGGGGCAGGTGAGATGTTCCGCACCGTCTTCCGAGCTGCTCCCGTCCCACGCCGAGCCGCGCCTTGAACCGCTCCCCGAACCGCTCCTCGAACTGCTCCGCATCCTGAGGCGATCAATCTCATGTCGCCGAGCCAACCACGCGTCGAAGAAAATTTCACGCGAGTGAAACCTCCGCCTAGATTTCGGATCTGAATCCGAACTCCTTTACGGCTTTGCTAGAGCCCTCAGGAGCAAGGCAGAAATTTATAGGGAGAGGAGAAATATTAATTTAGCTTAGATCCGAGCGTGCTCCAACATTTACGAGAGCTTCTCAGATCTAGAGCTTGGGACGAGTTTGGAGGAAGGGGGAGGCCCCTATTTATATAGTCGGCGGACTCTCCCCTTTTCTCAAAATCCGATGTGGGACTAATAATTGAGAGTTAATTAAATCAAGTTAGTTTGCCTTTCACAAAGGGCAAAATTCCTTGAATTTTAACTCCCTCAATGTTGAGCTCCAATGTTGGTACAACCTACCAAATCGAAGAGGGTTCAACGGTGAACGCGTAGGAAAACACGGCTCGTCAATCCGAGTCCGTTTGACCCTTTAAACAATTGTCCAAAGTTAGCCAAAAGTCATGCTTCTCTTAGAAACGTAGCCGTCAAGAAAATCCCAGGTTTCAAAAAACCCTAACCAGAAAATTCAGGCTTGGTGGGCCTCCATTTTCGCTGGTTTCAGCCCAACAGTTTGGGCTGACTTGTTTTGGCTATAACTTGTGCATTTGGACTCCGTTTTTGACGCGGTTTGAACCTGCGTTTAGAGCGGGACGATCCCGTCATCTAGGTAACCTTTTCAACTCGTTTATTTAATTAAATATAGTCTTAAATAATTTAAGACACATTTAATCTCTTTTGCATCATATGCAAATTAGTCCCTATCTAGGCTTAAATTTTCATTTGCATCAAATACAAATGATCCGAGGGCATATTCCTCTACATCTCCCACTTGCACTCAGGATCATTTATCCCGAATGCAGGAGATGATTGCAAACATCTTTTGCAATATTTTATCCCTTGCATCAAATGCAAATTATTCTCCCTAACTAATTTCTACCTTTTACTAGACGAAGATCGCACTCTGTGTGAGACCCTACAGCCTGACCCTTACAACAGGTTGGGCTCGAAGTCCTATACGGCAGTGACCACGAGCAGTGGTTACCGTCCCTGCTTCAGGAATCATCATTATGTGGTTGACTCATTGACATGAGTATTGTCGAGACCACCCTGACTGTTTCCGTGATGATTTCCTCAGTTATAGTCTTTTCGTCTTACCTATGTCGTGTAGATCAAGTCTAGGGTACGGTTAAACTGTCAACCCCAATAACTTGACTCCGGTTAGTTTCTATCGATCTTTTAGTCAAAAAAATGTTGGACTTCTTCCAACATACTCTGGCCAGAGTTTTTACTAAAGACCGAACTAACCCTACGACACTAACTCCCATTGACCGGGAGAGACGAATCCTCTCTTGGTCATTACTCTCCTCATACGCTTCAAGTGTCACCCAATCAAAGACCTTTCGACAGGGCTTGCCTCGAAGCTAGGTCATTTGATCTAAGTGGCACCGTTCACGCACAGGTTCGTCAAAATGACCTCAAGTCAAAAGACCAACTAGCCTATCATCACTCAGAGTCATCATTGACAGATTGGTCAATATAACCATATGATAACTCTTTTGGATCGTTCAGTGAACTCATTCTCTAATGAGCACCTGTGTCTTGTCAACGACTTCGCCAAGTCAAGCGATCATGAGATCATCGCCACCGCTATACGGTGAAGACTAAGACACAATAGTCTATCCGATGTTTCGATATCCTTGTCTCGAAACATCTACGACTACGAACCCTTTTAGACTTATGCTACAGACGGTCAAACATTTCTCTATGATCGAGATACTCATCTCGATACCTGTTTGACCTTGCATAAAGTCTTAGGACTTTACCTAAGTTAATGTTTAATGTTAACAACATTATAAAATAACTTAGATAAATTATTACCAAACAGCTTACTGTTATTTCGAACAAGATGTTTGTGCTATTCACACATGAAGATAGATAGCCTCGAGGGTATCATCTCTCAACATCTCCCACTTGCACTCAGGCCCATTTATCTCGGTATCTCATACCGTTTTTACACATAAGTTTTCCCGACTTCATGTGGTAGAGCCTTCGTGAGTGGATCTGCTAAAACCGTCTACACTATAGACTTAAGGAGTGTCTATGTTCATGTTAGACCAACCATTTGAATCTCATTCAAATAATTCACTTGGTCTTTCGGAATCCATAATATTTTATTTATTTGGATCTTATCCAGTTCATCGTACCTTACGATAATAATTAGTTAACGGTCATAAATGGCTCATATCTATTTCTGATAAAGTATCAAACTCTTTTGATCACTTCATCAAAATATATATGTTCCATCCCTTTGATGCCTTACATGTAATTTACATGCTCCCACTGACCTTGAAAACTATCTCGCTAATTCATATAAGTTGGTCCGTCTAAATCATATTTAGAAAAACGAACTTGTAAGTGAATGCTCCAATTTTCATGGTCAACTAAAGCGTTTATATCGAGTTTGGTCCGAGTAGTTCTATACACATCTGCTGGTGGAAAAACGGTTTCATTATAATCTGTTTTATAGGAATTAGTATGGAAAAACCGTTCTCGACCAACATGATTGCACTTCACTATATTCCTTTTTGCACCAATCTTTCAACTTAAATATTTACTTGCAGAAAGTGAGGAAACATTTTCCTTGTGCATGTAAACTAAATTCCAAAATTTATTTACGCACACGGACCTATTCTGATTGCATCAAGTTTTTAAATCGGAGTTACTACTCCAAATTTCATCCCGGAAGTTGACTAAATCATCATCAGTTATGATGTTTAACTCGACTCTTCGTCTCACGAAATTCGAGTAATTATACAACTTCCTAATGATTGATTTAATGAATATCTTATTGATAATGTCCTCACAGAACATTATCAAAACCTAGGCATTACTATCTGGGACTTAAACCAGAAGGAGGACTTAACTCAGAGTCACTTGCTATGGATCGCACCAAGTTTAACTCAGTGTGATTCATACTTTTAACACACGGATGTGTTAACACACTTGACTTGAGAGAATCACATTTTCTTTTATTTACGCAAGATTTTATGTAGCTAAGTATTTGTCCATTCGATCTAATCGAATCAGTTTAAATACTTCAGTCATTTCGTTCTTTATTTTATCAGACTTGTGTTTCATCAAGAACATGTGTCTTAATAAAATATACGAATAACTTATTTTGGTTAATCTAGACTCGGGTACATCAGTATGTACCAGACCGAGTTCAACAACTCATTCTCCCACTGTCTTACAGATGGGTTTCGGCCATTATATTTAAGAGGATAAGACTCACAAGTGTCCGCAGACTTCATAATACGAGAGGTCAGACCCCTCTTTATGTGACTTGTGAAGCTTAGTCTCTCGATACGGCCTAGTCTATTTTTCCATACAAGTTTGCTACTATCTTGTGTATTTATATATATTAGCATTTAATATATAAATATTATTGTTATACATAAATTACTAAAGCAAAACATTGCTTCAGAAGCGAGGTGACGACATTCGTCAAATTGTGTTAGACGTCTTTTGTATAACAATAATAAAATCGTGACATCAAAATATGTCACATTTTCATTTCCTCCTGCTTATGCCTTTACTAATGACAAATTAAACTATTAAACTTGATTGACTTTCCGGAGTGCCTTCTTCCTTTTCTAAATCACATTTAGATATTAAATATCCCAACATAAATAAATAGCTATGCAAGCATCTCATGTATCCAAACGCCTGAGAGTTGCAATCTCGAGTGTAGCTCAAGAAGTTGCTTGTCTCAAGATCCGGTTCGGATACATAGCCTTGCACCGCTCATGCACTCGTATTCGACTCAAACAGTTTGATCGAATTCTCGAACTTTGCGGATCAAAATTGTTTGTCCATACAACCTTGAGGGTAGCTCGACAAGTTGTAGGGAGAAACATACTTCGAATTTCCTATATGTTCAAGCTGCCTCATATAGAGACGAGTGACATGTAGCGTGAATTTATTTGTTGGACCCAGAACTTAATGAAATCATATTTCTTAAGTCTGTTCTTTAGAAGGTCATTTTAATGTCAACAAGAATATAGTTTTAATTCTATCAATTAGAATTTAACTTGATATTCAATTAATCAACCTATTTGACCAATTAACTAATTCCATTAAAAAATTATATTTTGATTCCTTCGGTAAACATAGTCTTGCCCTAGTTTAGCATATGTTCAATATTAAATATAGGTAGATTGGCATTCATCTATCTATATCCTCCCACTATTTTTACGATCGTTTCAAAGCTTAATAACGAACTATTTAATCGAATTAAAATATTTAAAATTTAGTGAAAGAGGGATCCAATCATCCTGAACCTCACAACCTTGAGGAGACTCAACAAGTTGATTGGTTCCATGATTGGTAGACTAACTCTTAGTCAATAACATCACATGTGACTCCCTATCGTTTTTTACCCACAGTCACTTATGATCTTGAGGAGACTCAACAAATCATAGTGACTGGTCTAGTCAGACCCTGATTTCGTGTCCAGATTTGACTTAGATCGATGCTCGAGGAGACCCGACGTATCGATTTGGGTCAAGTCTAGACTACATCACATGTATGTTGGAGTTTGTTCCTTAAAGATAAACATGTCATAGCTTGAGGAGACTCAACAACTATAATTGTCTTCTTTGAGTTACCAAGCTCCAAAATCAAGGAGGGATACTGATTAATCTTTAATAAGATTTATAACACATTGACTAGATATAGTCCAGGGTGTCATACAATCATGATTCACGACATTGCGGTCCAGCGGAACACAGCCAGGGAATTGACTAAGCCAGGATCACTATCCCTTAAAGGGTGATCCAGAACTCTTAGCCAAGCACATTGACTGGATCATGGTCCATTGAATGAAGCTTGTCATTTTTGTATGTGTGCCATAGACTAAACAGCTTTTATTAACAACTAATTAATCCTATCAACTAGTTGCATCCTTAAATTCAAAATTTTAGGATTTGTTTAATAACTTTTATTAAGACCTTATCAACTATAAGGTTCACGTGCTATCCTAATCGTTATTAGGATTTTAATAAATTTATTAACCAACGCTAAAAGCGAAGTCCTTTAATGAGAATTAATAATAACAATTAGAATTAAGATTTTCATTAAAAGGACTACCATAATCGGGTATTAGGTCTGAAAGCATTGTTAATGTTTTATTAAAACATAGCATGTCATTAAAATTCAATTAATAAATTTTAATAATTACTTAATGGCTAACCTAAAGGGCTGTCTTGTGTTATTAAATAAGGGACAAGAAGACATATCCATTAAAAATTTACACTAATTTTATCGCATAAAAAGTGTACAACTATTTAACAATTAAATAGACTAAAGTTTATCGCATAAACAATTTTAGCATGCATACTTAAATTTAACATTTAAATTTAAAAATACGATTTTTAAAACATTTTATTTTATCTCATAAAGTAAAAGCTTGTTTAAAAAATCATAACATTTGCATGCTTCTTTAAAATATTTATCGCATAAAAATTTTAAACTTTTAAAATCAGTTTTTAAAAATATCTTATAAATTTAAAACGTCATTTAAAAAAAAATTCCATGTTTAAAATTTATCACATAAAATTTTAAACAACATTTTAAACTTATCGCATAAAGTTTTAAAGCTTTAAAACAATTTTAAAATTTATCACATAAAGTTAAAAATTCCATTTTAAAACTTTCATGTTTAAAATTTATCATATAAAATTTTTAAACAAAAAAATTTAAATTTATCGCATAAATTTAAAGAAAACATTTTTCTGTAAAAGCATTCAAATAATAAATTCGCAGTCCTAGATCAGCATACCGAGATGGCTCTGATACCAATGCATGGTATCACTCTGATATCATTGCGACGCTGTTAAGGCCCATCATCCATGGCACCCTAGACCCGTCACAAGATACCTCAGAAACTTGTTTTACGGCATGCCTCTCGACAATGCCCAACCCATTATAAGATCACCATCTTATCGGGACTTGGTACGGTAAGAGCGATTACTTCGGGTCGGCTCATAACCCGAGAACCCGTACTCAAGCTCAACAAGCTCTGATGCCAATGCATGGTTTTCTGGGACCCTTAGGGCACAAAAACTCTAGTCCCGTCCAAAGTCGGACGGAACATAGACAGAAATGCAGCGGAAAAATTTTATGTTAATCTAATTAACATGCAACCATAAGGAACCAAACCTTATTAGCCAGGATCTCTGCCAACTTGGGGTGGATCTGACCACCCCAAGAGGGATCTAATTACTGCGAATAGTTAAATGAAAAACTTAAACACATACCCGGAATCTCAGCCCTGGGGCAGGCGAGATGTTCCGCACCGTCTTCCGAGCTGCTCCCGTCCCACGCCGAGCCGTGCCTTGAACCGCTCCCCGAACTGCTCCTCGAACTGCTCCGCATTCCGAGGCGATCAATCCCATGTCGCCGAGCCAACCACGCGTCGAAGAAAATTTCACGCGAGTGAAACCTCCGCCTAGATTTCGGATCTGAATCCGAACTCCTTTACGGCTTTGCTAGAGCCCTCAGGAGCAAGGCAGAAATTTATAGGGAGTGGAGAAATATTAATTTAGCTTAGATCCGAGCGTGCTCCAACATTTACGAGAGCTGCTCAGATCTAGAGCTTGGGACGAGTTTGGAGGAAGGGGGGAGGCCCCTATTTATATAGGCGGCGGACTCTCCCCTTTTCTCAAAATCCGATGTGGGACTAATAATTGAGAGTTAATTAAATCAAGTTAGTTTGCCTTTCACAAAGGGCAAAATTCCTTAAATTTTAACTCCCTCAATGTTGAGCTCCAATGTTGGTACAACCTACCAAATCGAAGAGGGTTCAACGGTGAACACGTAGGAAAAAACGGGTCGTCAATCCGAGTCCGTTTGACCCTTCAAACAATTGTCCAAAGTTAGCCAAAAGTCATGCTTCTTTTAGAAACGTAGCCGTCAAGAAAATCCCAGGTTTCAAAAAACCCTAACCAGAAAATTCGGGCTTGGTGGGCCTCCATTTTCGTTGGTTTCAGCCCAACAGTTTGGGCTGACTTGTTTTGGCTATAACTTGTGCATTTGGACTCCGTTTTTGACGCGGTTTGAACCTGCGTTTAGAGCGGGACGATCCCGTCATCTAGGTAACCTTTTCAACTCGTTTATTTAATTAAATATAGTCTTAAATAATTTAAGACACATTTAATCTCTTTTGCATCATATGCAAATTAGTCCCTATCTAGGCTTAAATTTTCATTTGCATCAAATACAAATGATCCGAGGGCATATTCCTCTACACGCTTTTCGTGCACGTAGTCTAGTCTGTGAACGTATTTATTTTAGACCTTGTTTGTATCCGAACCCTATAGTGTGATATGCCGTTGAGACACTCTCGAAGAGTATTAAATCGTGGAATTAATTTGGAACGTCTTTTCACGGGTCGTTCTCCTACGATTTGACTTTGTTTGATGAGACGTCGCGATTTTCACTTTTATCGTGAGGCCTTTCTATTTTTAGTTTCGTTTCTCGTCGTCAAAATTGTGATCCGTCTTCTTTGTTTTGTTTCTCTCGTCGATACGATCATCCCAGTATTTATCTTACAATTTTAGGGCTTCGTTTGACCCACTTTCACTTTTTCCCCAGTTTAAATATTGTTTAACCCTAAGTTTCACTCGGCTTCTATCTCCTAATAATTTTGTAATACTATACATCTTAAAATCATTTTGACCTAGCCCTAATTACCTTTGGCCGACCCTACTCACACACCCCACTTCTCACCCGCACACACAGCTTTCAATTGGGTTTTTAAGCTTATTAAAAAAGAGAGAGAACAACTCTAATACCCTAAGCCCTAGCCCCTCACGTGAGCCTACCCTTATAAAATTAGCCCTAGGTTAACATCTCTCCCAGCATCACAAAAGCACAGCCGCCTCTAAAAATTCCCGCACGCAACAAAACGCCCGCGCCCCAACCCTCGTTCACCGACCCTAACCCATCGCCGGCGGCCCTCTTCCCGCCCGTCGACCTTCCTCCTCCCTCTGCGCCGTCGTGGGCCCCTGCAACCACCGCTGTGCCATCGAAAAAAGCCCCCAGGTGCCGTTTTTCTGCAGCAGCAGCAGCGGCCGCCGCCGCCGCCCGCACCTCCAACCGTCCCTGTCGACCCCACTTGGACCCCTGCACTGTCACGACAGCCCCTCAGGCCGCCATTGCTTCGAAACAGCGAGTGAACTCATTGTTACGCGTTCTAACGATGTCTCGACGCGTCGTTTCTCCTCCCCGTCGTTCTCTATCGCTGTTGGGTTCTTCCGACAGCCCCCTACCTCGCCTAGAGGTGTTCCTTGATGCACAATCAGCCCCTACGACGCTCAACGTCGTAGTCTTTGTGTTCGTCGTCCCCGTCATCCTCGTTCGTTGTTACGGCTTTCTTGGAGCCATAGAACGTCAACCGTCCATTTTGCTCGCTGATTTGGATGCTCCTCACTGATCTTGTCAATGTTCTAGGATTGGCAATCGTGGAATCTTATTTTGGAATCTGGATTAGGAGCGCTTTCTTTATTCCAACTCCTGGCGAAGTTAGTGGTTAGGCAACGGCCCCGCTGTTCGTGGTCTTGCAATGAATTAGCGGATCATCCTCATGTAGGAGGTGAGGGGCGCACGAAAGGGGGTAGACGACGGAAGCCGCCAAAGCAGGATTAAGGCATTAGTGGGGGTTGGGAAATTTTGAATTTTGTTCATGCCACGACGATCTATTTGGAAGGGGACTTTTATTGATGCTTTCCTATCGAGAATGAAGAAGAACAGAGAAAGTCTTTTTGGCAGGAAAATTTGGTCACGTAGATCTTTGATTTTACCGGAATTCGTTGATTGCTCCGTACTTATTTATAATGGAAAAACTCCTGTTCATTGTAAGATCACTGAAGGAAAGGTTGGTCATAAATTTGGAGAGTTTGCTTCTACACGGAGACGAAGACCCTCGAGAACAAATAAAGGTTCGCTACCCGACACCAGTGTAGCTCTCGCGGCGTGTAAGGGTATTTTCTGAACTCTTAGGACCCCCAACCAATGCATGCTAATCAAGATTAAAATCGGTAATTTAATTGCTTGGTATCTCACTAATGAAGATAATCTAATCTGGGACTGTAGGTTGGTGAATCCGAGCACATAGGTAGATTGGACTGATTGAACGGTGCTTGCAGAACAGCTGATTGCATGCAAATGAAACTTGCCAACTTGTGTTTTAGGCTATCCCTTGTTTTTAGCGTAAAAGAGACTAGGCGATGAAATGATAGTCGCCTAGACGCAACTTTAAGATCTAGCTTGACAATGAAGCTAGATCTGACACCCTGCCATGTCATTCATACATTTTGCCTGTCACGTTTAAATTTCCATATCTGTATGCATTTTATTTGTACTCTGCCATGCCTGTCACGTTTAAGTTCCATATCTGTACGCATTTAAATTGTACTCTTGCCATGCCATGCATCATAACATGTCATTCCATGCTTGAATGTTTGCATTCGTAGCACACGCTACTATACTTCCTTGTTGAGGCTAGGCACCTGCGTTGCAGGCACAACCCTAAGCCAAATACACTTCCTGGCTCGTGAACCAGAAGTGGGCTACATGTGTTGGTCAAAAGCCAATGCCCGATTACACGTGGAGGGGCAGGGTTAAGCGATCACTTGAGCTTAGGAGTTGGCCCGTACAGCCGCTCCAGCCAAAAGGCGCAAACTCTGTGCACGATGTGTTTACTTGACTTGTAAATCCATGTGAATGTTTTAGTAGCTTTGCTACCCTTGCCATGTCATACTTGTTGCACTTTCTTACTTGTTGCATTCATATCTTAAACTGCCATGTCATCACATATTTTAGAACTGCTAGGTTGTTTCCTTTCTTTTTAGTTTCATTGCACAAGTCTTTTGTAGACTTGCTGACATGCGCCCTCGTCTCTTTTGGGTGTCGCATGTTAGTTGCTGAGCCAGAGCCCGTTGCTGAGGACGAGGTGTTTGTTGATGTTGAGCCTGAGTCCACTGTTGACGTGGAGTACGAGGACACCGGCGACCAGTCGTAGAGACTTCATTTGTGTTGCTTTCTGCTTAGTTCTTGTTAGGTTGTCGGTGCGTAGCGCCTTTCCTTTTCTGTACATTCGTTTATTTCTGTTGGCCATGCTTGGGGCCCTTTTTAGACTCTTTTTAGCCTGGTGGCTTTTCTGTGATGTTGAACTTTATTTGTGGACATTCTGAGATTGGAATAATTTTTAGTATCTCTCTTTCTTTTATTATTATTTTTGTTCTGTTTCGCATTTGCAAGGACCTTTACTTGGTTATACCAGACGCTTTACAGACTGTAGCTTCACAGCGTCTAGTCTGAGCGGACCTTTTCACGCCTCACCTCCCATTTTTGGGAAGCGGGTCGTGACAGGTTTTATTGGTGGCCCATGCAGGTCCCTCTTGCAACTGCGAATTATCGAAACAACGATAATGAAAATAGAATGTCCATTAAATAAATTAAAACATCCAAGTCATAAGCCTTGAGTCTAATTTTATCGTTTCATATGTCTTAGGTGGCTGGTAGACGTGTTGCCCGAGCATCTTTCACAGCTTAGTAGGGAAATCCATAGATCAGGACTATAGTAAGACTTAGTTAGACATCTATGCTGGCTAGTTGAAAGGTCCCTGATTCTTAGCTAGACTCCATGCTAGAAATTGATATAATCGTTTTAGGAGTTACCTTAGTGGTTCCTGCCTAGCTCTGACCATGATAGACTTCTAGAATTTCTTTAGTCGTTCGCTTGGGTTCATCGATTTTGGGCCCAACAGAACATGATCTTGATTCTCTTAGGAACTTTCCCTGAGGTCTCTAATATATTATAGCTCATTATAAAGCCTTAGTGTTAAGTTTCTCTTGACCTTTAGTCAATCCGATAATTAGAACCCCCTGATTCTATCATTTTCCTGATCACTACACTTCTATGTTACTGACTGTAGAATTCTATCGTAGTTTTCTTGAATCGTAATTTAGGCGCATTCATCATACAACCACATTCTTTGCTCTCGATTCACATGATCACCACATTACGATAATCGTTGATTTTTCGAAGGTCCTCCGTTACAAAGCTTGATTCTTTCAAAGTTGTTTTCGGTTTCCCTTGATTAAAAGTTTTGCTCAGTATAAATTTTGTTTTAAACACTCTTCTTATATATTTAATTCCTCACTTAACGATTGAGTAAAAAAAAATTTCCTTCGTAGATTTTGAAGTCTATTGGTTGTACGTTTAATTAATATCCCATAACTATTTTTTGACATATACTTTCGCATTTCGGTTTAAAAACTCTATTACTATTTTGAAAATTCGATATACCATCTTTTCTAAACTATGAGATTCATTTTAACCGCTTAACATACATACTTTAAAATAGTTTTTCCAAGCTAAATAGAACTTCAATTATTTTTATATATAAGTTCTAGGTACGTCGTATTCGTACTTTAAAATCTTCGTATAAAACCGTTTCTTTTGACAAATCCTGGTTCCTCTAAAAGTAGTTTCAATATTATTTATTTTAAATTTCTCCCCAGTTTAAAGACTTTGAAAGCATTTAACATGAGCTTAAGTTTTCTACATTTCAGTTAATCTAATTTCATTCTTTGAATTTCGAAATTTTTGTCGAAATTATATTAAATTACTGCCGTATAATATTTTTTTAACCTACGTTCTTAATGTTCGTGTGAATGTTTTATTCTTCCTTATAATGATTTTCAATAAGCTAATAAACCATTTTTTTATTATGTATATACGACTCAAACTTATTTCGAACAACTCATTTTATCGACCACCAATATTTTTCTAGGCATAAGAGGACTCCAACTTTTGAGGTACGACCGGTTTTGTACTTTTCGTATTTTAACTTATATCTTTTACACACTATTTTCCTGTATCCTATAAGAGTATCATTACATCTTTCTTTTCCCACCTAAACATTCACAATTATACCCCTGATTCACCTAACCAAGCTATCTCCTTATCCTCACCTTAATCGGAAGTCGCTCTTTTCGATCTTGTTCGTTACGCTTTTGGTTTCGGTTTCCTTTCTATTGTAGTGCTCGTCGTTGCCTGTGTCAACCTTAGCATAGTAGCGAGCCCATTGATTTTATTATGATGTCGTTGTGGTGCATGTATAAGTAGAGTGTGTGGACCCGTGTGTGTGAACCCGACGTATCACTCATGTATGAGTGTACTCCCCTGTAATATATTAATGTTTGCCTATTGTGTGATATATACATACTCAGTGTTATTCATGATGTATATGAAGTTGTATGGATGATATTAGTTATATATGTGTGGGTAGCTATAACACTTTAGGAATGTCTGTATATATATATATATATATATATATATATATATATATATATATATATATATATATATATATATATATATATATATATATATATATATTGGAAATTGTATTGGAGTATAGACTAGTAGTGTATGTAGTTTGAAGATACTTGGAATGCTTGATATGTGTATATATATATATTAGTAAGTCAAGTGAATGTAGGTGTAATGATAATAGGTGTACTTATAGTTCAGTGAGTAGGCCTATTATATAACCTATATGTTAGTACGTGTGAGTATGTGCTCGTACGTAGATATGTATTGTGCTTAGACGTAAGTAGTTATGTATTTGATGTAAAGAGATAACACCATCTCCTCTTCCCAAGGGACGCATTGGTTCCCCAACAGACACAACGGTTGGCATCCCAAGGAATGCAACCGTTCATTACCCAAGAGACACCCATTGATATCCCAAGAGTCATACCTGTTGGTATTCCAACAGTCACTATGTAATCTATATAAACCCATTGAGGCTAATGAAAATATTGTCGGTTTCTCTTATCTCTCTCTCCAATCGTATATCTCCTTCTTCTATATTTCTTCATGGTATCAGAGCATCCTCCTTAACCGGTCGTCCCCTTCGTCGGTATCCAATGGAACCGATCTCTCCCAACCTTAAGTTTCTCATCTCCAAATTTCCAAATCTCATTACCAACCGCCTTGACTCCACCAACTACATTCTCTGGAAGTCTCAAGTCACCGGCGTTCTCAACGCTCATGGCTTCCTTGGGTATGTCGACGGAACTCTATCCTCCCCTTCTCCCACTATACCAGATCCTCGCTCCACCACCACTGAACCTCTTCCTCCTATCCCAAATCCAAAGTTTCAAGAGTGGTTGATCACTGATCAGCACCTCTGTATTTGTCTTCAAGCAACCCTTACCACCTCCGCCCTTGGTATTATTCTCGGTGTAACGTCCTCTTGTATTCTCTGGACGAAATTGGAGCAACGTTACGCCATTCTTTCCGAAGGTCACATTGAACTTCTCCAAGACAAACTCAACAACCTCACCATGGAAAACGAATCCATGACAGCCTATTTGGACCATGCAAAGAACATTTACGATCAACTACAAACGGCTGGTCCCGATACTGTCACCACCCGACAAGTTCTCTGACAGATGCTTCACGGTCTTCCCTCTACTTATAATTCCTTCCGTGTTATGGCTCGCAATCGCGGGATACCATACATGGTGGAAAAACTTTGGAGTAGCCTTATTGCTAAAGAAGCTAATATGCTGTTGCAACGTCACACACCATCTTCCGAGACGTCACCAACCTCTGGGACAACTCTCGTTCCGGATAACACTTCTGCTCTCTTCAACAACTACAGCCATCGGGACAACCGCTCAAGACAGTATTGCTCCTACTCGGGACATGTCCCGAGTAATCGTGGCGGTCGTGGACGTGTGGCATCTCATTTGAGTCAATCTTGCCCTCCATTACTCCCTACTCCAGGCAGATCCCCAGCACAAACCGGGAGATCTAGGCGTCGTATCCCTACCGATCCGACTGGTTGCCCTATTCCATGCCAAGTATGTGGGAAACCAAATCATCACACACTTGATTGCTTCTGGATTCATGAGCATGTCCACAAACCAGAAGCGCATGTCTCTCAAAGCACTCCCTCTGCGGAGACAAACTGGTTTCTTGACACTCGGGCCACTGAGCACATCACTTCTACTGCGAGACATCTTGAGTCCTCGACTCCTTACACTGGTAATAAAAGGATCACTGTTGGTACTGGGGTTTCTGCTCCTATTGCCAACATTGGCTCCTCTTCTATCCACTCTCTTCGGTCTCCTTTACTTCTTCCTGACATTCTCCATGCTCCTGAGTTTTCCAAAAACCTACTCTCAGTTTACAAATTCACCAAAAGATAACAACTGTTTCATTAAATTCTTCTCTACTGGTTTTATTGTTCAAGACATAGACACCGGTCAAATTCTTCTCCACAGACCGAGTAGAAATGGGCTCTATCCACTTCATTCGGAACCAGTCTCCTTCTTTGCATCTTCTTCCTCGGGTGATCTTTGGCACACCAGACTTGGTCATCCAGCTTCTCCTGTTGTCTCAAAGATCGCCTCCGGTCTATCTGTCAAGCTATCTCCCCTGAAGTCTTGTTCTCATTGCTCTATGAGCAAGAGTCATAAACTCCCATTCCCTCTGTCTGAATCAAGATCCAAAACTCCCCTTGCTTTAATTCATTCTGATGTATGGGGCCCTGCTCCTATTCAATCGATAAAGGGATATAGATTCTATGTTATTTTCATTGATGATTTCTCTCGATATACTTGGCTCTATCCTCTTTATCACAAATCCGATGTGTTTGTTGCTTTTCAGTCTTTTCAAATCATGGCTGAACGACAGTTCAACACCAAAATCAAAATTTTTCGTTCTGACGACGGGGGCGAGTTTGTCAACAACCAGTTTTCTTCCCTATTTCATCGCCTTGGTATCATACACCAAACATCTGCACCATACACTCCGGAACAAAATGGTGTCGCAGAACGAAAACACCGACATATAATCGAAACAACACTTGCTTTACTTCTAACTGCTTCCATGCCCAAACAACATTGGCAAGATGCAGCAAAGACGGCCGTATATCTGATCAACCGTCTACCATCCTCTACTCAGCAGAACAAGTCTCCTCTTGAGATTCTACATCATCGGCTCCCAGATTATAAGTGGATGCGCACATTTGGTTGTCTTTGTTTTCCCTGTCTTCGACCTTATGCGGGTGACAAACTTGAGCCACGATCTCAACCATGCGTCTTCCTTGGTTATCCGGACAATATGAAGGCCTACAAATGCATGGAGCTAAAAACCAGACGCATCTACCTCACCCGGCATGTTCAATTTGAAGAACAGACTTTTCCCTACTTCCAACCAGGCACGAGTCCTCCCGGGACCTCTTCTCCTGAGACGAGTCCTCCCGGAACCTCCTCTCCCGAGACGAGTCCTCCCGGAACCTCCTCTCCCCAGACGAGTCCTCCTGAGCCCTCTCCTCCCGGACCATCATGTACCGAGACTTCTCTGAGACATCCCTGTCCCGATGCCTTCCCCGACACTCCTTTCTCTCCCGCATCCGCTTCCCAAATAGCTACCCCTACTCCCAATACACCCCATCTCACTCCTCTTGTTCCCAGGAAACCTCTCCCACATCTCATAGCCCATCAAACACCGACAACCCATACTACAGCCTACCTCCCCGATACACCTCCTCCCACTCCACCTCCAACGAGTTCTCATCCGCATGCCCCTCTTCCCACTCATCCCATGACTACCTGCTCTATGGTTGGCACTTTCCGCCCTCGCCAACCTCTTAATCTCCATGCTGCTATCACATCTGAGGAACCTCTCTCCTTCAAAGAAGCTTCCAAACATCCCCACTGGATCGCTGCCATGCAATCTGAATTCGATGCCCTCACCCGTCAACAGACTTGGGATCTGGTTGTCCCCCCCTCTAAATCCAACATCATCGGCTGCAAGTGGGTATACAAAATCAAGCGGGATGCCATGGGGTCTATTGCTCGCTACAAGGCCCGGTTGGTTGCCAAGGGCTTCCACCAAAAGGAAGGCCTTGACTATGCTCAAACATTCAGTCCTGTGGCCAAACATGGCTCCATCCGCCTTCTGATTGCACTTGCTCTTCACTTCGATTGGCCCGTCAAACAGCTCGATGTCTCCAATGCCTTTCTATATGGCAATATTGAAGAGGACCTCTACATGGAGCAGCCGGCGGGCTTTATTGATCCTTCCTTCCCTCACCACGTCTGCAAACTCCGAAAGGCCTTGTATGGCCTCAAACAGGCACCGAGACAATGGTACGCCCGTGTTTCAACCTTCATTCGTCTCCATGGCTTCATTCCCAGCATTGCCGACTCCTCCCTCTTCATTCGGCACTACAATGGTCAGACTACAGTGATCTTGCTCTATGTGGATGATATTCTCATCACTGGATCCTCTTCCTCGTATATCCCTCAATTCATCACCTTATTATCTCAAGAATTCTCCCTTAAAGACCTTGGCGACCTCTCCTACTTCTTGGGTCTGGAAATACAACGACACCGTCATGGTAGCTTCGTCCACCAAACTAAGTATACTGAAGACCTCCTTCAATGAGCGGGACTTGCCAATTGCAAACCTGCCCGAACTCCTGTCTCGGCTAAGCTGTCCCATGTTCACCCGGATCCTCCTCTCTCAGATGGTTCTTACTACCGCAGCATTGTTGGCGCCCTTCAGTATCTCACACTGACCCGTCCAGATATTGCGTTTGCCGTCAATCGGGTCTGTCAGTTTCTTCACAGTCCATGCGAATCTCATCTCACTGCTGCCAAATGTATTCTGCGGTATCTCCAATCTACTTCGACTCATGGCATCCTCCTTCGCCCTAGTCCGCTGTCACTTGTTGCTTTTTCTGATGCTGACTGGGCTGGTGATCCCACTGATCGACGTTCTATCAGTGGTTTCTGCGTTTTCCTTGGCCGAAACCCACTCACTTGGAGCGCTAAGAAACAGTCCTCCATCTCTCATAGCTCCACAGAGTCTGAATATCGCTCGTTGTCCTTGACTGCTAAGGACATCATTTGGCTCCAACTTCTCCTGACAGATCTGAAGATTCCTCTCCAGGATACCCCTCTTCTCTGGTGTGACAACAAGTCGGCTCTTTTGTTATCATCCAATCCGGTCTTTCACTCTCGAACGAAGCACTTCTCTATCGACTACCACTTCATTCGTGAGCAAGTCACCTCCAACAATATTCGTGTTCGACACATATCCACCGAGGATAATCCTGCTGACATCTTCACAAAGAGCCTCCCGACTCCGCGGTTCGAACTTCTCTGGGACAAACTGTTCGTCATCTCTGCCGCTTAGTTTGCGGGGGCGTGTAAAGAGATAACACCATCTCCTCTTCCCAAGGGACGCATTGGTTCCCCAACAGACACAATGGTTGGCATCCCAAGGAATGCAACCGTTCATTACCCAAGAGACACCCATTGATATCCCAAGAGTCATACCTGTTGGCATTCCAACAGTCACTATGTAATCTATATAAACCCATTGAGGCTAATGAAAATATTGTCGGTTTCTCTTATCTCTCTCTCCGATCGTATATCTCCTTCTTCTATATTTCTTCATTTGCTGCATGAGTATATATGTGATATACGTATGGTAGTAGGATTATAATTTTGATTGGTATTGCTTGCTTTTACGGGATGTTGTGTGCGTGTATACAATGAGGTATACACGATTATTGCATATCTTAATTATGTATGGATAAGTAGATGTATTGGTATACTAATTATAGGTAAATGGATATGGTGTGATTATATATGTTACATGTGTGTGACTATACGATGAATGCATGTATTAGGGAGGGTATTATAATTATACATGTGCTAATGTCTGTAATATTATTATGGTATATAAAGTGATTGAACTATGTGGGTGTTACCTGACTAAATATTAAGTGTGATTGACATTATGGTATGTATATGGCTATGTTGGTAGGTGGGTATACATTGGAGTGATATTGGTATATGTATATATACCGTGTTACGTATATAGAGTATTTTGATATGTGTTTTGAGTCTCACTCAAGCTTGGGTGGGTATACTCTAAGTATATTGTTACATATGTCTGTGGTTTGCGTGTAGTACCATAAATATAGCGATGGATGATGTATGTATAGTGATAGCATTGTGTATGCCTGGTCGTGTTACGCACATGATTGTGGGTCGCTATACCAGTATATAGTTATAGGTGTTGGTCTTGTGGTATAGTTATTTGCTAAGGACTTGCATGTGTGAACGTATGTGTGCTAGCTAAACTAGGTGTGTAGATGTGCTGAGTATATAGTGGTATGATTGGTATATATATATGAATGAAATATTAGCGTGTGTGGGTGTGCACCATGCATGGGTAAGTATGTGCTTAGTTATAAGTATTGGTGACTATGGTATGTGTGGCGTGTCATGAATATAGTTATAGGATCGTATGTGATGTGAATATATGGTGAAATATTTGCATGCATTTGAATGACTATATAATTGTGAAATTATAGTAGCGGTAAATGTATCTTAGATATAATAACATGATTTAATATTGAGTGGTGTGGTTACTTGTGTTGATATGTTGGCATTGGATGTACACTAGGAGATATCGGGAGTAGTGTATCCTTATTGTTTTGTTCATAGGTAGTTATCTAAACAAGGAGTATTACGATTGTATTTGCTGGTGTGAACTATTTAATTGTTTGCGAGTATGTGCACCATGGTATGTAATAAGTGTTTAATAGTTATATAAGGATGTACATGATTATATGAATGATTAAAGTACGTATATAAATTTGACAGACTATGATAGGTCTAAGTTTAGGATGGGCGTAAATATATACATGTTGGTAGTGTTACTGCTTGACTACCTAGTGCATATATAAGCACTTATAGTGACTATATCTGGTTTGAATTATAATGTGATATGATTGGGGTAGCTACTAGAGTGACTAGATATATTTATAGTTAGAAAGTCCGAGGACAGACTTTATTCTAAGGTGGATAGGATGTCACGGTCGATTTTCGATCGTACGCTTTTCGTGCACGTAGTCTTGTCCGTGCACGTATTTATTTTAGACCTTGTTTGTATCCGAACCCTATAGTGTGATATGCCGTTGAGACACTCTCGAAGATTATTAAATTGTGGAATTAATTTGGAACGTCATTTCACGGGTCGTTCTCCCACGATTTGACTTTGTTTGATGAGACGTCGCGATTTTCACTTTTGTCGTGAGGCCTTTCTTTTTTTAGTTTCGTTTCTCGTCGTCGAAATTGCGATCCGTCTTCTTTGTTTTGTTTCTCTCGTCGATACGGTCACCCCAGTATTTATCTTACAATTTTAGGGCTTCGTTTGACCCACTTTCACTTTTCCCCAGTTTAAATATTGTTTAACCCTAAGTTTCACTCGGCTTCTATCCCCTAATAATTTTGTAATACTATACATCTTAAAATCATTTTGACCTAGCCCTAATTACCTTTGGCCGACCCTACTCACACACCCCACTTCTCACTCGCACACACACAGCTTTCAATTGGGGTTTTAAGCTTATTAAAAAAAAGAGAGAACAACTCTAATACCCTAAGCACTAGCCCCTCACGTGAGCCTACCCTTATAAAATTAGCCCTAGGTTAACATCTCTCCCAGCATCACAAAAGCACAGCCGCCTCTAAAAATTCCAGCACGTAACAAAATGCCCGCGCCCCAACCCTCGTTCACCGACCCTAACCCATCGCCAGCGGCCCTCTCCCTGCCCGTCGACCTTCTTCCTCCCTCTGTGCCATCATGGACCCCCACAACCGCTGCTGCGCCACCAGAAAAAGCCCCCAGGCGTCGTTTTTCCACAGCAGCAGCGGCGCCGCCGCCGCCGCCGCCGCCGCCGCCGCCCGCGCCTCCAACCGTCTCCGTCGACCCCCCTTGGACCCCTGCACCGTCACAACAGCCCCTTAGGCCGCCGTTGCTTCAAAACAGCGAGTGAACTCGCTATTACGCGTTCTAACGACGTCTCGACGCGTCGTTTCGCCTCCCCGTCATTCTCTCTCGCTGTTGGGTTCTTCCGACAGCCCCCCTACCTCGCCTAGAGGTGTTCCTCGGCGTCACGATCTGCCCCTACGACGTTCAACGTCGTAGTCTTCGTATTCGTCGACCTCGTCGTTCCCGTTCGTTGTTACGGCTTTCCGTGAGCCATAGAACGTCAACCGTCCACTTTGCTCGCTGATTTGGACACTCCTCGCTGATCTCATCGTTGTTCTAGGATTGTCAATCGTGGAATCTTATTTTGGAATCTGGATTAGGAGCGCTTTCTTTATTCCAACCCCTGGCGTCGCTACCCGACGCCAGTGTAGCTCTTGCGGCGTGTACGAGTATTTTCTGAACTCTTAGGACCCCCAACCAATGCATGCTAATCAAGATTAAAATCGGTAATTTAATTGCTTGGTTCACTAATGAAGATAATTTAATCTGGGACTGTAGGTTGGTGAATCCGAGCACATAGGTAGATTGGACTGATTGAACGGTGTTTGCAGAACAGCTGATTGCAGGCAAATGAAACTTGCCAACTTGTTTTTTAGGCCATGTTTTAGGCTATCACTTGTTTTTAGCATAAAAGAGACTAGGCGATGAAATGATAGTTGCCTAGACGCAACTTTAAGATCTAGTTTGACAACGAAGCTAGATCTGACACCCTGCCATGTCATTCATACATTTCGCCTGTCATGTTTAAATTTCCATATCTGTATGCATTTTATTTGTACTCTGCCATGCCTGTCACGTTTAAATTCCATATCTGTATGCACTTGAATTGTACTCTTGCCATGCCATGCATCATAACATGTCATTCCATGCTTGGATGTTTGCATTCGTAGCACACGCTACTATACTTCCTTGTTGAGGCTAGGCACCTGCATTGCAGGCACAACCCTAAGCCAAATACACTTCCTGGCTCGTGAACCAGAAGTGGGCTACATGTGTTGGTCAAAAGCCAATGCCCGATTACACGTGGAGGGGTAGGGTTAAGCGATCACTTGAGCTTAGGAGTTGGCCCGTACAGCCGCTCTAGCCAAATGGCGTAAACTCTGTGCACGACGCGTTTACTTGACTTGTAAATCCATGTGAATGTTTTAGTAGCTTTGCTACCCTTGCCATGTCATACTTGTTGCACTTTCTTACTTGTTGCATTCATATCTTAAACTGCCATGTTATCGCATATTTTAGAACTGCTAGGTTGTTTCCTTTCTTTTTAGTTTCCTTGCACAAGTCTCTTGTAGACTTGCTGACATGCGCCCTTGTCTCTTTTGGGTGTCGCATGTTAGTTGCTGAGCCAGAGCCCGTTGCTGAGGACGAGGTGTTTGTTGACGTTGAGCTTGAGTCTACTGTTGACGTGGAGTACGAGGACACCGGCGACCAGTCGTAGAGACTTCGTTTGTGTTGCTTTCTGCTTAGTTCTTGTTAGGTTGTCGGTGCGTAGCGCCTTTCCTTTTCTGTACGTTCGTTTATTTCTGTTGGCCATGCTTGGGGCCCTTTTTAGACTCTTTTTAGCCTGGTGGCTTTTCTGTGATGTTGAACTTTATTTGTGGACATTCTGAGATTGGAATAATTTTTAATATCTCTCTTTCTTTTTTTATTATTTTTGTTCTGTTTCGCTTTGCAAGGACCTTTACTTGGTTATACCAGACGCTTTACAGACTGTACCTTCACAGCTTCTAGTCTGAGCGGACCTTTTCACGACTCGCCTTCCGTTTTTAGAAAGCGGGTCGTGACAACAATACTACCATATGACAATGAGCTCGTGTCCATACCCTCACCCTTTCCAGAATCCACTGCAGAGAAAATGCCGGGAAAAACTGAAATGAAATTTAATATTGTATGTGTTGGGGAGGTGTTGGACAGAAAGAACACAATTGTCGACAATATATTCACGTATCATATTGCCACATACATCGCAAACGCGATGATAATTATATAATATCGTTCCATACTCTGTTGCTACAATGTAAATGTAAAGATTGGCGAAATATGGAACGAGGCAATAAAAGATGAGCTGGACTCACTTATGAAACGTGAAGTGTTCGGACCTGAAGTTCAGACACCAAAAGGTTTCAAACCTGTGGGAAAAATAAGTATTGCACAAATAAGAATAAATAAGTATAAAATCGTATACTTTAAGGTACAATATATTGCTCAAGGATATTTTCACTGAAACTGGAAAATAAACAAATTAAAATGAGCATGCCTCATATATAAATGATGCATCAGATTCCCTATGTTATACACTGCGAATACCTTACGATTTGGCCTAGGAAATTTTGGATATGTTGCTATTGGATGTTGTGACGGCATACCTATATGGATATACTGATAAAAACAAATTCCACATTTTCTTAAATGCCTGAATATACTTCGAGACTCTATTGTAGAAAAAGAATAATAATAATAATAATAAATATTGTACAACTAAGAGAATCACTTGACAAAGCAAGGATTCCTACCAAGGGTTGTCTTTGCATCTGTATGAAGAGCAAATGACAAGATTTGAGATCATAGTTGTAAACAACTTAAATCTCATCGGATCTCCTGATGAGAAAACCAAAAAATCTGTTCAAGCCTGACTATCAAACATGAAGTGAAAGACCTATGCAAAATAAATTAAGTCATGGCTCACAGATTTATTGTCTGAAAAGATAAAATCATGTTACATTAAAATTCATTTGCTTAGAGTGCGTTGAAGAAATTACATGGATCATTGTCATCCAATAAGTACGCCTATGGTATTACGCTCAATGGATGTACAAAAAGACCCCTTCCGTTCGCTGGAAGAGTGGATGATATACTAGGTCCTGAAGTCCCTTATCTAAGTGCAATCAGTACACTCCTCGCTAACTGCACGCGTCTTGATATAGCAATTGCAATAAATTCACTAGCTGGAGACAGCTAGGCACCTAAATAGTGCCATTAGTTAAGCATCTTCTGTGCTTCCTCCAAGGGTCAATAGATTTATTCTTACATAATAAAGAATTATTCTCCATGCTTATGCAAATGCAGGTTACTGGTCCGACACCTATAATAAGAAACCACAGACTGGGTACCCAGAGTGGGACGACCATCTATCGTAGATCTGCAAATCAAACTATGGAGGCAACATCATACTATCATTATGAGATTCTCACCATTCCAACATCATCCTACGCATTCATAACTATCTTGATTTTTTTAAAAGCCGATGTTAGGCTTTCTTGCTGCCTTATCAGAGACGAATCATGTTGAGAAATTAGAGACTCTGTACAATTTTAGATTGCATATGACTGAAAATTTTATTTAAATTTAAGAAAATAGTATATATGTTCTCTGTCCTTTTGGACAAATTTTTGGAAAAAAGTCAATAATTATAAATAATTATAAAAATAGTGTTGTGAAGTGCTTCCTGGGGAGACCACCAGCCTTTATTTATAAGGTATATGAACAATTCATACAATGGTAGGATATAATGTTTGAGTAGAATACAAACTCCTCATCTATACAAGATAATGTATTCATAATACTCTCCATTATCCTGCCATAAGTGTGAACTCTGCCCATGAATACTTCGGGATTCTGAGCATCATATGCATATCACAAGGGATGGATATTTCGGGATCATGAGTTAATTGGATTTGCCTCGTTAAAACTTGTGGCTATGGAAAACCCAGTGAGATAAAATTATAGCTAAGGAAAAAGAGTACAATTCTCTTTTAACTCCACATGATCTGTATAAGCCCTTAGGCTTTCAGATCTCTTAGACACCTCATCTTAATCTTGTGTACAAACTTCCTGAAAGTGGTCGTATGAAGTGACTTAGTGAACATGTCCACCAAGTTTTCACTAGATTATACTTGTTTGATGTCGATCTCACCATTATTTGCCAAGTCATGTGTCCAGAATTTTTTTGGAGAAATGTGCTTTGTCATGTCACCTTTGATGTAGCCTCCTCGTAGCTGGGCAATACATGTGGTATTGTATTCGAACATGGTGATAAGCTCAAGGTCACCAGTCTTCAATCTGATCATCACCAGGAGGTGATGCACAACTGAGCGTAGCCAAACACACTCTCTGCTTACTTCATGGATAGCGAGAATTTCTGAATGATTGGATAAGGTCGTCGTCATAGTTTGCTTGATTGATTTTCAGGAGATGGCCGTTCCACAGTAGGTAAACACGTACCATGTTTGTGACTTCTCATTATGGGGATCGGACCTGTAACCTGCATCTGCATAGTCAACAAGTGTAGATGATGATTCTTTCTTATAAAACAAGCCTAAATCTGTTGACCCTTGGAGGTACCGTAGAAGATGCTTAACCCCCAGTCCAGTGGCGCTTTGTGGGTGCTGCATTGTATCTGGCTAGTAAATTTGCTGCAAATGCTATATCAGGACAAGTTCAGTTAGCAAGATAAAGAAGTGCTCCAATTGCACTAATATAAGGGACTTCTGGGCCAAGAATATCCTCCCCCTCTTCCAGCGGACAGAAGGGGTCTTTATGTACATCCAAAGACCATAATACCATAGGTGTACTTAATGGATGACATTGGTCCATATGCAATCTTTGTAATAATTTCTTTGTATATGTGGTTTGATGTAACATGATTCCATCTTTTATTTGTTTAATCTTTAAACCAAGACAGAATTTAGTTTTGCCTAGATCTTTCATTTCAAATTCCTTTGTCAGTCTTGCAGATGTCTCAGTGATCTCTTCAGGAGATCCTATGAGATTCAAATCGTATACGTAGACTGTAATTATTACGAATTCTATTTCCTTTGATCTTATAAAGATACAAGGGCAAACTTCATTATTATGGAATCCTTGTTGTACAAGAAATTTATTGAGTCTGTTATACCACATTCTTCCCGATTGTTTAAGACCATATAATGATCTTTGTAGCTTAACAGAATAAACGTCCCGAGGTCTACATTTTAAGATTGTAGGCAGTTGAAATGGCATCAGGAAGTTTCATATAAATCTCTTTATCAAGATTTCTATATAGATATACAGTCACAACATCCATCAGCTGCATATCTAATCCTTCCTTTGCTGTTAAGCTTATTAAAAATTGGAAAGTGATCGCATACATTACCGGTGTGTATGTTTCTTTTTTAATCAATAATCGGTCTTTGGTAAAATTCCCGAGCTACAAGCCGTGATTTGTAGCGTACGATCTCATTATTTTCATTTCTTTTTCTGACAAATACCTATTTATATCCCACAGATTTGATATCATTTGATGTTCGAACTACTAGTCCAAATACTTTATGTTTCTTAAGCGAGTCTAGCTCTGCTTCTATTGCCTCATTCTATTTTGGCCAATCTTTTCTCCATTTGCATTTAACAATATAATGTGGATCATTATCATCGTCACTTTCACTGACGTGACTGCAATATAGAACGCAAAATTATCGTTGATAATTGTGTTTTTTCTATCCAACACTTCTCATGTACGTAAATAAATTAATGATATCTCATTTTCTCCGGGTTTTTCCTCTTCAGGGGATTCTGGAAGGGGTGAGAGTATGGACATTTTCATGTGGTGGTATTGTCCCTAGACCTCCAGTAGTTCTTAGTTTTCTTGGATTTTTTTCCTTGGAGCCTGGTGGTTTGCCTTTTTTCAATTGAGGAACATCAACTTCTGATGCTGGTAGATTGCATCCATTCTGGTGGATATCAATTCTAGCTGGAGTATTAGCAACATGAATGTGTGATTTGACAACTTCTGGTTGTTAGTAAATGAATCCGGTAACTGATGAAAATTGTTCTGAATGTGGACGATCTTCAGAATCTCATCTTCACATTGCTTAGTTCTCAGATCATAGTGGATCAATGTTTTTGTATCCCAAGATATAATTTGTGAAGCTCCAGATTTTGCAGAATCTGGGCCTAATTTGGGAAATGTTGTCTCATCAAATTCACAATATTCAAGACGTGCCTTGAAAGCATCCCCCGTTTGGCGCTACCAAAAATTCTCAAGTGAGATATTTGGTGGTGATCCGAATGCAAGTTGCATCAGAGAATAACTCTGATCCCATAGGGTCTGAATCTTATTAAAGAAGTAGCATGCAATATTGCATGTCCCCATGCAGTCATCGGCAACTGGGATTTCATTAATAATGGACGTGCAATCCATTGGAATCTTTTTATCAGTTACTCTAACAATCCATTTTGGGTATGAACATGCGGTACATGATGTTCAATTTATATCCCAGTTGCTAGGCAGTATTCTTGAAATAACCGGGAAGTAAATTTCCCAGCATTATCCAGTCGAATTTTCTTTATTTGATTGGCTAGAACATGTGAAAGTATTTTTATTTGTGCCAATAGTTTTGAAAAAGCTAAATTGCGGGTCGATAGTATACACACATACGACCATTTTGAGGATGCATCAATCACTACCATGAAGTATCGAGAAGGCCCACAAGGGGTGGATTGTCCATATATATCTCCTTGTATTCTTTTGAGGAAGCTTGGAGATTGATTGTCCACTTTTAATAGAGATGGCCTTGTAATTAATTTTCCTTGTAACAAGGAAGGCAATAAAATTCACCCTTCTGAAGAATCTTCGTGTTCTTCAAATCATGTCCATGGGATTGGGATATGATGCGATGCATCATTACTGATCCAGGTGGCCAAGTCTATTATGCCAAAGTAGAAACTTGGATGATATCGGGCAGTTCAGGTGCTCCGTCAAATTTGCTTCCTCTCTCCAAATTTTTGTATAATAAAGGCCTAGTGAGAGACTCTCAAATCGCTCAAGTATGGATTTGATTCCTTTTCTTGAGACGTCACATACAAATATTCTTTTTTATTTATACTTGTAGTTTCTAAGTGACATTCGTTTTGACGGATGTCCCTGAAACTCAATAAGTTTATTTTTGAATTTCGAGAGAATAATGCATCCTTTATTTTTATTTGGATATCATTTGGGTGCAACAAAGTTGTATTCACTGATCCTTCAATTAAATTTGATTGCTTTGATATTGTCTTTACCAGGCTATCATATGGTATTATGCTATGAAAGTAGCATTTATATTGAACAATGGTATGTGTCGAGGCACTGTCTACCAGATAGTCATGAGAGCAGTCCATGTATTAAAAGATGAAGCATATAATCACATTTCAGAAACATAACTACTTTATTCAATGGGAATAGCACCATATATAGTTATGAAAAAAAATATAACAACCTCGTATGACAATGTTTATTTTAACTAAGATAAATGCATCTAATCAAACAAGTCATCTTTCTCGAAATCAGTAGCAGAAACTGCACTGGATCTTGGGAATAGTTGGCCACCAGATTTGACTCGTCTTTCTTCTTCAAGCTCTCTTGGTACAAATCCGATAAGTGCCACGAAGTTCTACACACTCTGGACCAGTGGCCTATCAGGCGACAACAATGGCATTGGTCTTCCCACTCTTTCTTTCATGGGGGTATTTGATTTCTATTATTATTATCATTTCTCTGCCATGTGAACTTCATCTTCCCAGCATTTTTGTTCTGGTGGGCTTGTTCTCTGGTCTGCCTTTTCATTTGGGACCCCTTCTGAAATTTTACCTTTCTTTTATTCTTCTGTTTGGAAGAAGATGCATTGTCAGCTTCTAGGAGGGGGTCTGTGCCAGGAGGGCGCATGTTATGAGTGGCAAGAAGAAGCTCTCTATTCTATTCAGCCATTAATAAGTATGCCACCTGCTCAGAATACTTAGTGAACTTTCATTCACGGTATTGCTGCATTAATATTGCATCATTTTTTCATGAAAAGACATGTAAGTCTTTTATACCATGCATTTTGTTGAGACTTTTTCACAACACAACTTCAGGCATGAGGTAATGCTGAACATGTTTGAGTTGTACTTAGATATGGACTTAAAGTCCTATAGTCTCATGTTTCCCACTCATAACGGGCCATTGTGAGTATAACATTTTTCTGATGTTTATATCTGTCCTCAAGGGTAGTCCACAACTATAGTGGATCTTCGACCGTAAGGTATTTAGCCTTTAAGCTCTTGTCCACGTGGTGACGAATATATATTATAGCTTTTACTTTTTATATGTTTGTCGCAGATCTATCTTTTGTAATAGTGGCACCTAGGGACTATGCTCGCAAATGGAATTTGACATCCAATTGCCAACTGAGGTAGTTTTTCCCAAAGGCTGCGGGATTTGGCCCCAAAAATAAGGGTTTTTCTTTTTTTCTTGGGTGAAAGCCTGATGGGGGTGGGTGGCCACTCGAGTCGGCGGGCAGGCAAGCAGGTGTCGTTGGGGGAGGCCACACCATCATCCGTAGCGACGATGGACCGCTGCTTCAGTGGTGGGGTGCAGGCGGATTCGGGCCACTGGTATGGGTATTAATTTTTTTTGGAACCCTAGTTAGGGTTTGTCGTCGCCGTTGGCGACGACGTGCCACGGCTGCTACGGCGACAGTGATGGCCAGGACGGTTTGGGGGATGGGGGTTTGCCGGTGGATTCGGGCCACCGGTCGACCAACCGATTTATAGTTTTTTGTTTTATCGACTCTGGCAGTTTGGGCTAGTAGCCGCTTCGTCGCCCTGGGGTCGTCAACTGCATGCTGCCACCCTCTCCCCCTGAGGGTGGGCTGGCGACCGGTGTCCGCTGCCCTTCTCCAACGTATTATTATTATTATTATTATTATTATTATTATTATTATTATTATTATTATCATCGATCTATTTCAATCTAGGTTTTCATAATTTGAGAAGTATCATGATCATGAATAAAAAATTGATGTGATTTTAGGTATACCTCTAGATCAAAGAAGATGTACGTGTGGGCTTTGATTTCTCGTACGCACGCAGGCAATCCTTCGTCGTCCTTCAAAGCTTTTGCAATGTCTGGGCCCTCTCTTTTGTTAGATCCTATGGATGGCAAACACCACTAGAAGAGGGGTTGAATAGTGTTGTACAAATAGTAAATTTTTTCGATTCGTTAATAAGCACAAATAAAACCCTTCTAATGTTACCTAAGAACCAAGTAGAGTGATCTACGCTTGGTTCTTAATCAACAATGTAATCATAACAAATGATAAGAAAATGGATTACAATCAAATAAGATTACAATAGATCTTTGCAAAGATAGATCTTTACACAGAGATCGTTTATACAACGGATTTTAAATAAGTAAACTTTGCAATTATAAAGAATAAATTACACAGACACAAATGTTAGCAAATGAAATAAAATTCTTGTACAACTAAGATAAACAATCACAGAAAAGACAAACGCAGAGACAAACGATTTTTATCCTGGTTCCCCACAACTTGGGTACGTCTAGTCACCGACTAGTCCGGTACGAGATTTAATCCACTATTGCCTTAGAAATACAATTACCTAACTTCACTGGTTAGGATTTTCCAACGACCTAGCCTTGATCATGATTTCCGACCACCTAGACTTGTCTAGGATTTCCAACGTCCCTTACAACCAAGGGAATCCACAAATAAAACAAAGTTTCCAACTCACCACAATAATTAGTGGAGATTGGATTACACCCAAAAATAGCCAAAGTAAATATAACAATTGTGTGTTACATGGCTAAAAGAATTTGAATGGATCTTTTAGATCACACAAAGAATATGAGTTTATTCGTTGTGATCTTAGATCTATAGCTTTTTAAAATACTTTTAAGAAAAGAAAATTGAAGAATAAGGATTTTAAAAAAACTTTAAAATTAGCCAAAACAAAAATGCAGTCTCAAAATAATATCAGAAAAATAAGAGTTGAGATCAGAGAATATAAAAGCAAAGATTGGCTATTAGCGTTGAGAGCACAAGAGACCAATGAGATCAAAATTTTGCACAAAGAATAGAGAGATTATATTTTTTATGTATAAATGATCTCAATGAAGGCTCTATTTATAGAGTTTCAACGGAATTTTGAGTTTAAAAAAGAATTGACTTTCAGTCCGAACAGATAAGGAAATAGAGTGAAATCAGGAAGCAGATTCGTAGCAAAACGACAGCTGGTAGTCGACTCCCTAATGGTGGTAGTCGACTCCCAGAGAATTTCAGTAGAAATTCTGCTTCCAGCTGGTAGTCGACTTCCTCCTTTGGTAGTCGACTCCCAGAGCAGTTTTCACTGAAACTCAACTAGCAAAGATGTAATCAACTCCTGGGTATTTGGAGGTTGATTACTAAGATATAAGATAGCTAGCAAATGCTCTCATGAGTTTAAATAGATTTAAAAACATTTAGAAAACATTTTGTTTTGAAATCATTTGTGTGTGTGTGTGTGTGTGTGTGCAATATTTTACTTTGGCTTTAACATAGTTCCTAAAAACTCACATACTTAGACGAAGACGAGTCTTCAGGAAGCTGATCAGATAATTGAAGTGAATGCGTGCTTCTCTTGAATTTGAGCTTCTTCTTCATTAAGCTTGAGCACTTGCATGAGCTTCATCATTGAGCTATATTTGTGCTTGACGTGGAGCTAGCAAATTTGTCTTCGTCTTTTGAGTGTAGTTGAGCTTCTTTGGAGTATGCATAAAAGCTTATTGTTCGCACAACCACACTTGAGTAATAGTGTAATTAGTACACTAATATCATTTGGTGTGCTCATCATCAAAACCACTTAGGGTTGGGATTCGATTTCCCATCACTCTCACCTTTTTTATGATGACACCCAAATGAAAAATAAAATAGAATGAATATTAACGTAATGAAATATTGTGTAAGATAGATTACTCCCCCTGCTTAGATGCGGTACTCCCCCTGCACCTAATATGGTTAGCATAACAATACTCATTCTTATTTTTGCATCATTTTCTCCCCCTTGTCATCAATAAAAAAGATGCAAAAAATCAACCAAGCTATATTTAACAAATGTAAAAGTTGGAGAGAAAATAATTCAAGGTTTCAAGATAATTCCTGCAAAAAAAAACGTTAGTAGACAATGTTATGATATAAAACTCAAAGCATAGCATATCAAACCATAAGTATGTCCAAGCAACCACATAGTAATAAAGTTATTACAGACCAAAAGAAAACATTGTTTTTAAAAGAGTCATTGTTTTTTGAAATCAATTAAGACTTGTTCATCACGATCCTCCATTCTTCTCCTTCTTCAGCTCCTTGATCTCATCAAGGATTAGGCTAAGTGTTTCCTTCGACATCTTGTTGCTTTTCACCACAATTCCTTGAGATCGTCCACCTTCTTGTTGAGGTCTTCAAAGCCTTTCTCTTGAGAAATTTTCAGCTTCCCTATTTTCTTCAAGAGCATGTCTTGAAGTTCAACAATATAGGCAAGTGGTTCTTCATCTTCTTCTTCTTCGCCATCATTCTCTTCCTCTTCTTCATCTGTATCAATAATAAGAGGTTCCTTACCTTTCTTCTTTAAGGATGATGATCCTCCTTCAGCAGCGAGCTTCTCCTCTGGAATATTCTGGTCCAGATCTTTGTGAAGACCCATTCGGCCAAGAGCATATACATCAAAGATACGGGCCGGTTCCAGAACCTCGGTTTCATTCTCCAAAGGAATGTTATACCCAATAAACAAGATGGTAAGATAGTGACCATGAGCTAACGAAGATGAGGATCTATCTGAGGAAGCAGGTGCAAGGATGGAATCCATAATGACTTTGGACCAGTTTACACGAATGTTTCCTAACATGGCATAGATGCATTTGGCTTGCTTTTCAGATAGTACGGAATGACTGCCGGATTTTTGTGTGATATTGTAGGATAAAATATTTGCTAGAATTCTTCCAGGGTAATGAAGATCATTACACGACAATTTTGTTTGGAAGAATTTACCAGGCAAATACATTCTTTCTAAAATATCATTATCCACCATTTCAATGTCATCAAGCAGTATTCCTGAATAGGGTATCCTAGAGCTTGACCAAGAGACTTAACAGTTATAGCAAGCTTAGTATCAAGAACTTTAGTAATGAATCGACATTTAGCATGATTAAAATCCATGTTGGCATACAATAGATATACTAATCTAGGATAACACAGGTAGGAATTTTCAGATGAAAAAAGATTAGCAAGATTTTGAAATTCTAATATGCTATCGATACTATAATTCCCAACATGATCAATTTTGACAAACCTTTCATGAAGGATTTGTCTTTTGGATATTTTGAGAAATTTTTCAAAAGAAGAAGTCTTGAAAAGATATGGATTTCTTTTTCAGTTAGAGAGAATTCATTAACAACATTCATCTTCTTAGTAGCAATTTTCTTAAAAGGCATTCTAGATAAAAACAATTTGATTTACAAGACTAGGTATGCAAGATTAACAAGAAGTAAATTGAAGTAATGAGAAGTTGATGGGAAAGAATTATACCTTAGGGATTTTCTTGAGAAGTGGAAAGAGGTTCAATAAATTTTACCAAGAGAAGTAGGAGAAATACAAAAAATTTCAAGAGGATGAAAGTAAAATTGGTAGTCGGCTACCTAGGGTTTTTACCATGGGGGTTTTATCTATTGAGATGAAAGAAGATGAAATTTAGAAGCCCTTGGATCATAAGATTGAAGGGTTGAGATCTTATTATCTTATTGGGTTTAAGTTACACTTTGGATATGAACCCAATAGACTCAATGGAAACCCAATAAAAGTAAGAAAAGAAAATCAAAAAACAAAACCCAGATTTTCACACAGCACTCTGGTAGTCGACTCGGGTCTTAAATAGCAGCACCCTGGGAGCTCGATTCGGGCACCCGACCCGGGTGCCTCCGCCCGACCCCCAGGGGGCGGGTGCTCGTGCCTGACCCGCGGGTGGGACCCATTTTGATTAGGGTTTTGAACCCAAATCTGGCGGCTGGGTTTATTTCGAAATACAAGTTTTTGGCCAACTTTGTGCATACATTTGAGGGGTCAAACAGACTCGGAATTGTGCATCGTTTGTTTCTATGGGTTCACCGTTCAGTGCTCTTCGATTTGATATAAGATATCGTTTGTAGAGTTCAACGGTGATGGAGGAAAAATTTGTTGAAGTTTGGAATTCATAGAGGGAAAACTTGTAATTAATTATTTTCCTAACTGTTTAGTCCCTATCGGTTATTTTGAGAAGAGGATGGTCAGCTCCTGTAACGACCCGCTCTCGGGGGCCCGTTACTTTTTGATATTTGCGCAGGTCCTGCAGGTTACCAGTGAAAACAAAATAGCCACGATGCAGAGATGTACAAAAATACTCAAATAGTGTCCAATTATTACAATCCATACTATACAAGATGTCCCAATAGATATACATGAAGGAAGAAAAGTACATAAGTGAAATAACTCTGGAAGCTGCGGTTGAATTCTGGCGCTATTAGCTCAGGAGCATCTACCTCCATATGTACGTCGTCTGCGGTGCCACGGAGATGGAACCGTAGGTAAGTCACAACAATTCTAAACATAGAAAATAAGCAATGCACAAGTATGACAAAAAGTAACTACGTATGAGCAAACCAGAGTGAAAAGTAAAGTACTGAGCAACAACTGTACATAACTGAAAAGTAAAAGTAAACCGAACCGAAAAGGAGAACAATTGTACTGTGGTAGAGCAAGTGTAAAGCAGGCTAAGTAAGTGAAACATGCTACAGCTGTAGCTACAAGTGCGACAAGTAAAATACTGGTGACTGCACTGGTGTGGTAAGTAAAGTACATGTAATGCATAAAGTAAAGGTGGTCGTGCAAGTACAATGAGCAAAGTGTAAGAGCAACCATAGTAATAGCAATGGTGAGACTAGCAGGCATGAGCTGTAGCAATATTAAGCATACAAAGTACTGAATCTGATGTACAATCAATGGTTATTTCAGTGCTAGCAGAAATCAACTAACTATGTGATGTGACTCATGTAGGAAAGTATGATATGCAACCATGGGTCACCTCCGTTGCCACGGGGGGCCAATCCCGGGCGTCAACCATAACATACTTTTAAGACGAGACGAGACGAGACAAGAGAGAGTGACTCCGGTCATAGCTCCCACACTTTTCTCTACAATGAGTTACCCCAAACCCCAGTGTCGTGTGTATCGATTATATGTTTTATACGAGATATTCCTTTAAACACTTCACGAGATATTCCACGATATATTCCACAAGTCATTCCATAAGACACTTCACGAGACATTCCACGAGATATTCCACAAGTTGTTCCACAAGTCATTCTACGAGATATTCCACAAGATATTCCATAAGTTGTTTGACAAGTCATTCCACATGTTTCACAAGATGTTATCAATTCCTTGTTTACGATGATAGTTAAACCAGGACCACTGGTTGACTTTCTTACCAGAAAGTAAAACAAAGTGGATGCTAAGAAATTTGAGGATAAAGACAAGTCCAACAAACATGGAATACAAAAAATTGTTGGTTTAATGGTGGTAGTTTCGTTAGCACACAATTTACCCAAGTCAAGAATCCTAAGTTCATACTTATACACTTACTTAGTTTCTAAGTCTATAATTAAAGTGACTTACTGATCTCGAGGTGGTGGTAGTGAGCCGGGACTGGATCTAGTGCTGGTACACGAGAATTGATACCTTTGAACACGAGAAAAGATTGGTTAAAGAATACATCTTTTCTATTTATTAACCTGATCGTTTTGATTTTCGAAACTGATTGAAACGTTACCGAAAAGCGTTCTAAATTTTTCTATAGGCTAGATATGATGAAAATAATTTTTCTGCAAGAGGAAATATTTTTCTGAAGCTTATTGTAATTTTTATAATTTTCAAAAGCTCAAAAATAATTTAAAACTATTTTTAATTAAGTAACGTATTTATTCAACAATTTATTCCGGATGCAATCTGCATCGAAAAGTTGCGAATGAGCTGTCAAAATGGCCGTCTCGAAGAGTAGTATAACATATATTTTTATCAAGTATAAGTTGTACGTGAAAATAATAAGATACGGATTTTTAAGTGAAAATAACATATTTATCTTTTAGGCTTAAAAATTAATTTTGGAAAAATTAAGTATCGGATCGAGATGAAACTAGTGCCATTGGGTCCAAAATGTCGTTTCTGATTTTTTGAAGGTGGTCTCACATTTTTCTGATCTATATATTATTTATTATTAATTTAAAACCAATAAAACCATTTTAAAATATATTTATCTTTATATATATACTTAATATATACGTATTTTTCGTATACGTATACTATACCCATTATTCCCCTTCCCCCTCACTTACGCATGCAGCGTCGGACGTCGCTCGTCGACGGCGGGGGCTCGGGGGCAACTGCAGCGGCGTTCGTCGGACACGTCAGCAAGCGGAGGCGGATGCGAGGACGTCGGGGGCAAGCTTCACTGCAGCGAGCGGCAGACAGCAAGATCACCGTCGGGCGCTGGCGGGAGGCGAGAGTAGCGTGCAAGAAGGAGGGCACGACGGCCTCTTTGTCGGAGGAGGCGGGCTCAGGGCTCGGGTGAGCTGAGCGGTGGTCGGGGACGGAGTGCGGAGCTCCAGCGGGGTCCCTGAGGGCGGGGGAAGCCAGAGGGGGGGACGTCGAGGGCTGCTGCTGCTGCTGCTTCGTCGGAGCAGCGGGGCTCTCGGGGTAGGAGGCCGGAGCTCAGGCGGAGGTACGGCGGTTAGCAGCGTGGCGAGGGCGGAGCAAGGGGCCAAGGCGGAGGGAACAGCGCCGTGGTCGATGGCCTATCGATGATGGGTCGAGGTCGAGGAGCTCCGTGAGTTGGTGTCAGAAGCATGGTGTGGGTTGCTTCGGCATGTGCACGGATGAGGAGGGTGTCGGAGCTCCCGAAGCGGCACCGTTCGCCGTGGGGGTGGTGAAGCATGGGTTCGAATGGGCTTAGAGCGAAGGTGTAAGAGGCCTGGGTTCGGGCCTTGGGGCTTCGAGCTTGGGTGAAGTGGAAGAGACATGCCTGGGTCTTTAGAGGGGATTAACTACGGGGTTTAAATAGGGTTAATAATATTAATTTAGTATTAAACAAAACTTCACTTAGTCAAATGCTATTAATAGGTTAGGTAGAAACTTTAGACTAAGTTTTGACAATGTCTAAACGTGTTCCCTTCACGTTTTAGACATGGTTAGGGTAGGTAGTTAGGGTAATTTAATAATTAATTAGGTTACGGTAATTAGTAATTTAGCTAGGGTAATTAGTGACAGTAAAAATTGTAACGAAATTACGATTTTGCCCCTACTAGTAAACGTGTCCGAAAAATTACGAAAACATACCCATGGGTTCGTATCATCGCGAGGATCACGAATACAAGATCCATTTCAGGGTTTGAGCTACGTGGATACTAGTTTTAGCCCAAAACTTTTAGGAAGCGGGTCTGCGGGTTCTCTATTGATTTAGCTTCAGAAAATTACGAAATTAATGTGGGAAGCCCTAAACGATCATAGAATGATACTGTAAAAGTTTGAAAAAGTTTTGAAGATGTTTGAATAGAAAATAAATTCATTAAGCCAAAACGATAATAATTGAAAATGAATTTTTATCAGAATTGTTTTGAGTATATGATGAAACTCGAACTTACTAAAATAATTCATAAATAGTCTGATATCTCAAAATATTTTTATAAGAAATTTTTGAAATCGTAAAGCTCCTGACAAATCATTATAAAATAGTTTAAAAATGGAAAATACATGAATAGTTGTATTGAAAAAATACGGACCGTTACAGCTCCCCATATAAATAGGGACTTACTCCCCTCCTTGAAACTCGCACCAAGCCTTGGATCAAGGAAGCTCTTAAAATTTAAGAGCACATCTAGATCGAATAGGCTAAAATAATTATTCCCTCTTTTTGTCTTTTCTTCCATGCTCATGTTCAGGTCCTAGCAAGACAACGAAGGAGTTCGGATATGATCTGAAGTCTTGACGGAGGATCCAATCAAGGTGAAATGTTCTGGAACACGTTGGCTCGGTGACAAGGGGATTGTTCACCTTGGGACGCGGTGTGGCTTAAGTGAAGCGGTTCAGCCCCAACGTATGGCATTGGTTCGTGAGGATCGACGTTCTGCTAACGTGTGGAACAAATGTATGTCCTTTAATTTTCATGCGTTTATAATTCCGTAATTTTATAGATCTATCTTTTGGGTTGAGTAGACCCACCGAGGATAGTAAAGATTCTGGCTAGGGTTTGATTTCTTTAGGGCTTTTCTTAAAATGGTTTAAAGATTTTTTTCCGCTGCTTATTTCTTTTTGTTGTCTGCGAGACTTAGGCCAGATATCGATTTTGAGCCCTGAGGGTCGTAGAAAAACCTAACAGAAATTTCAAGTAACAATAAAAGAATGGGAATGGGAAGATAAAATATACCTCGACAAAAATAGCAATGGCTAACCAAGTCCAGTAAGGACTGGCAAGACCTTTATGTCATTAATGCCAAACAATTGCAAGATTTATATAAAGCCAGTCTAAAAATTATGGCTAATATAAATCTAGGTCAGCTATTCTTCGAGCACATAAAAATTTTGAAAACAATAATTTGCTTGACTGATTGCCAAAATATAATTGTCAGGAGTATTTTTTGCAATTAAATACATATACTTCTATGCACTAAAATAAATGCAAAGTTTTCCATACATGCCATATTTTGATACAAATGGTTATGTTTTGCATTGAAATATCTTTTTGCAATGATTATACTTGCTACAAGTTTGACTTTTTGTACTTGTCAAACAAATTGTGGATAAAGCATCCACATGATCACTCATGACGCATGCTATTAAAAGCATCCCAATCTAACAATAGACCTGAAGTATTATCTTGGGACGTCAGAATTGAGGATCAAATATTGCAAGTATGTAAACTCCTAAACAAAATGTGAGGATGCCCAGTACTCATGGAAAATATGGAAAAAGAAAAGTTTCAATGATATTCGTCGATACGAAATCCATAGTGAAACTAATGACATAAATAAATACCGAATATTCGCATATAACAACTCAAGATAATTAATGGCCCAAAAACCATACTTGAGCGTTTGAATGTACCTTTAAAAGGTCCATACCATAGAAATTCGAAGAATGTAGCAAAATTAATGGAGCACACAAATGTACCCGATCTTGTAAAAGTTTATACTTTGATACGAGTGGTTTAGACACCCTGGGTCGGTTATGATGCACTCCATCATACCCAAAAAAAAATCAGCAGAGCACGAAGATTCTTTAGAAGGGTGAATCTCCATCTTATAGAGTGAAAACCAATCTCCATTAAAAAATAAAATAAGGCTTTTTCCTTAAGAGTCCTTGAGGATTATTTATCCACTCCCCGTGACGGGCCAATAAAGTACCTTACCATACTTATCATCCTCCAAATGGTCATTAGTAACCGATTATCCAACCGAGGTCCAGCTTTTCTAAAACTACTAGGACAAAGTATCATAATTGCATGCACAATGGATAAAACTGGGATATAAAAACAATTTGCAACTGGAATAAAAGTTGAACACCTTGAAGTATGTGTTCACACCTAAAAAGGGTTTGAAAATTCGATTGTTAAAACGACTCAAATGGATTACACATCCATTAATTCCAGTTGCTGGTGACTGTATAGGGACATGCAATCTTGCATGATGCTTCGTAAATAAAGAATAAGACCCTCTGGAAATTAGCGTCATTCTCCGATGCAATTCGCATACGGAACACCATCAAAAAACTCTCATTTGAGGATTTTGTGTGTGCAGTTTACATCCCCACAACACCACAGAGAATAAAATGAGGACATTAACGCCGTCTTGGAATCCATATAGGGTTTGATACACCCTAGATACCTTGCACCCCAAACAATGGAGGCGTAAAAAGCACGTATCGATGACTGTGCATATGTGTGTCTACATTTCTAGTGCTAGGCTCAACTCGTTTGATGCATGAAGCCCTCCTGACCATTCAATATAAATAAATAAAATTCTATGATCCAAAATATATATAATGTGATAATGGGATCCTGAAGATCTACCACATTCAAGAAAACTGTTCAACAGTTATCGGACATAATTACGTATGACAAGAGAATTTGTCAGATCACACATCCTTACTACTAATACTCCAGGTAGGATTGACATCTCCGAGAGTGGATGTAATCCACTAGCAGAAGAAGTGGTTGTTCTTCAAAGAGGTAGACCACCAGGCTCCAAGAAAAAAAATTCCTAGAAAAAGAAAAACACCTAGAGATCTTAAGTCAATACTACTACGAGACAATGAGTTCATGTCCATCCCTCACCCCTCCCGAAATCCCCTGAAGTGGAAAATCCAAGAGAAATTAAAATGAAATTAAATGTTGTATGTATTAGAAAGATGTTGGACAGAAAGAACACAATTGTCGAAAATATATTCAGTATCATATTGCAACTTACATCGCAAAAGCGATGATAACTATATAATATCGTTTCACACTCGTTTCTAAAATGGAAATGTATAGATTGGCCAAATGTGGAACGAGGCAATAAAAGATGATCTAGACTCGCTTATGAATCGTGAAGTGTTCAGACCTGAAGTCCAGACACCAAAAGGTAACAAACAAATGGGCGTAATAAGTATTTCATAAATAAAAATATGAGTATAAAATCGTGTGCTATAAGATACAACCTATAGCCCAAGGTTTTTTCGCTGAAACTGTGGAATAAACAAATTAAGATGAGCTTGACTCACTTATATAAATGATGCATTAGACTCCCCAGTTATAAGTTACGAATACCTTACGATTTAGCAAAGGAAATTTGGATAGGCATCTAATGGATGTTGTGACAGCATACCCCTATGGATATCTTGATAAAGATATTTTTCACATTTCCTTAAATGCCATGAATAGACTTCAGAATGTGTATTCTATTAAAGATATAATAATGTTGTTCAACTAAGTAAATGTTGGGAGATGTATGCCCTCGAGGCAATTTATCTCTGTGTAATTGTACAAATATCTTGTTCAAAATTACAGTAAGCTGTATGGTAAGAATTTATCTAAGTCAAAACATAATGTAGTAATAATTAGAAACTTAGGTAAAGTCCTGAGACCTAATGCAAGGTCAAACATATATCCAGATAAGGATCTCGATCATGGAGAAGTGCTTGACTGTCAGTAGCATAAGTCTAGAAATGTTCATGGTCGTAGATTTTTCGAGAAAAGGATATCAAAACATCGGACAGACTATCGTGTCTTAGTCTTCACCGTATAGCGGTGACGATAATTTCATGGTCGTTCGACTTGGCGAAATCGAAGACGAGACACAGGTGCTCAATGGAGAATAAGTTCACTGAACGACCCAGCACGAGTTATCATATGGTTATGATTGACCAATCTGTCAGTGATAACTCTTACTGATGATAGGCAAGTTGGTCTTTTAACTTGAGGTCATTGTACGAACCTGTACGTGAACGGTACCACTTAGATCTCTGACCTAGCTTTGAGGCAAGGCCTGTCGAAAGGTCTTTGGTTGGGTGACATTTGAAACGTGCGAGGAGAGTAATGACCAAGATAGGATTCGTCTCTCCTGGTCAATGGACGTTCGTGTCGTAGTGTTAGTTCGATCTGTAGTGAAAAATCTGGCCAGAGTATGTTGGAAGATGTCCAACATTATTTTGACTAAAGATCGATGGAGACTAACCGGCTTCGAGCTATTGGGGTTGACAGTTTGACCGTACCTTAGGCTTGAGATTAAACGACATAGTTTTGACGAAGAGACTATAACTACGGTATTCATCACAGACATAGTCAGGGTGGTTCTGATAATACTCATGTCAATGAGTTAACCACATAAGTATGATACTGAAACAAGGACGGCACCTACTGCTCGTGGTCATTGCCGTCTGGGGCTTCGAGCCCCACATGTAGTAGGGTCAGCCTATAGGGTCTCACACAGAGTGCGACATTCGTCAAGTAATAGGTAGAAATTAGGTAGAATTTGCAAGGGATAGAAAACTGCAAGGAGTTTGCAGTTTGCTTAAGCATTTGTATTTGATGCAAATGAATTATATATATTATATATGGAAATTTTGCATTTGATGCAAAGGAATATTTAATTCATCGTAAATTGTTTAAGATTATATAAACACGTAGAAATGGTTACCTGAATGACGGGATCGTCCCAGTTTAAACACAGGTTCAAACCGCCTCAAAAACGGAGTCCAAACGAGCCCTATAAGTCTATTTAAAAGCGTTTTAATAGAAAACCCAAAACGCCAGCCCAAAATTTTTTTTGGATTCTTTTATTAAAGAAAAAAGGGCGGAGGGCAAGCCCTAGCGCCCAGCCTGGGCCCACACCCAGGCGCTGGGGTCCTGGGCCCACGCCCAGGCGCTGGGTCCTGGTCTCGGGCCCAGGCGCCCAGCCTGGGTGCACCCAAGCCTGGGTCAAGCCCCCAACCAGGCTGGGGTTTGCCCAGTTGGAGCAGTATGGCCCACACGGTGGGCCCCACCCCTGGGTTCTGAACCCTAGGCTGTATGCAGTTTTTGGCGGCTGGATTTTGCATAAAAATAAGTTTGGGCTGATCTTTGAACCCTTGTTTGAAGGGTCAAACAGACTCGAAATGACTCGTCGTTTTTTCCTATGCATTCACCGTTCAGTGCTCTTCGATTTGATAGGTTCTATCAAGATTGAAGCTCAACGGTGAGGGAGTTAAAATTCATCGAAGTTTAGCCTTTATGAAAGGCAAACTAACTTGAATTATTAAATCCAAAATTTTAGTCCCACACCGGAAGTGGAGTAAAGGGGAGGGGTCAGCCGCCTATATAAATAGGGGCCTGCCCCTTCCTCTAAACGCGTCACAAGCTCTAGATCTGAGCGGCTCCCAAAAGTTTGGAGTACGCTCAGATCTAAGCTTAAAATTAATATTCTCTTCTCCGTATATTTCTACCTTGCTCCTGAAGGGCTCTAGTAAAGCCACAAAGGGGCTCGGATCGGATCTGAAGTCTTGACAGAGGATCCACTCAAGTGAAACTTTCTTCAGCGCATGGTTGGCTCAGCGACAAGGTGTTACTCGCCTCGGGACGCGGTGCGGTTCGGCTGGGGACCAGGAGCGGCTCACGAAGAGGTTTAGCTCGAGACGAGGAGCGGCTCGGGACGCGGTTCGGTAAACCTTGCCTGTGCAAGCAAGGTTCCAGGTATGTAGTTTAATTAAGCATAGTATTTATAATATTGCAGTAGCTTAGATCTATCTTGGGGTTGTCAGGACCACCTCAAGATAGTAGAGATCCTGGCTAAGATCTTGATATCCTTAGGGCTTGCATGTTAAATAGTTTAACATTTTTCCGCTGCTTGCTTTTATTTTGCCTCTATCGTCCGTCTAACATAGGACGTGCGTAGAAATGTGCCCTAAGGGTCCCTTAAAACCCAACATTGGTATCAGAGCTTAGGTCTGCATCTGATCTAAGAACTGAAATTATTATAAATGCATGTATGCTTTTTAAATACATATAAGATCTGTTTTAACTTTATGTGATAAATGTTAAATTTTATGTGATAAAAATTTTCTGACATGCTTATTTTAATTTGATAATTCTTAACATATGTTCATGCAATAAAGTTATATGATAACTTTTGAACATGAAATCTGTAAAATTTTATTAGATAAAATTTTGTATGTTTGAATTATGCTTAAAATTCTAATTTGATAATTTTTAAAACATAAAGGTCATGTAATCATATTATGCGATAATTTTTGAACATGAAGCAATTAATTTTATTAGATAAAATTTTATGTTTTAAAATTATGTTTTAAAATTAAGTTTTAAATTTATGTGATAAATTTTAAAGTTGCATGTTATGTTTGTTTGAAACATAAAATAATTATGTGATAGTTATTGAGTATTGCCGACACTTAATTTCATTTGATTTAATTAAGTTGTTAGTTTTAATGTCTATGTTTATTCTTGCTTATTTGATAACACAAGAAAACCTTGTTAGGTTAGCCATTAAAAGTCGTCTAATAATTGTAAGATAATTTTAGACTGTTTTTGCTATGATTTAAAATTGTTTTTAATGCCTAATGCACGATTAGGATAGCACCTCAATTAATCATTCCTTATAGTTGATAAGGACTTAATAAAAGTTATTAACAAATCCTGATTAATTTTGAATTTTAGGATTCACTAGTTGATATGATTAACTAGTTCTAATAAAAGCCTTTTAGGCTATGGCACATGTATAAAAATGATAGGTTTCATTCAATGGACAATAATCCGGTCAATGTGCTTGGCTAAGTTTGTTGGATCATCCTAGCTAGACTGGGGATAAGCGATCGTGGCTTAGTCAATTCCCTGGTCGTGTCTGCTGGACCGCAATGACGCGAATCATGATTATATGACATCCTGGACTATACCCAAGTCTAATACGTTAATAATATTTTTCAAAATAAAACGTAGCCCTCCTTATTTTTGATTTTGGCAACTATATGATCCATGTTACAGTTGTTGAGCAAACTCAAGCTGTGATATGGCAACCTTATAGAAACTAACTTCTTAATACATATGATGTAGTCGAGCCTTGACCCAAACCTTCGTGTCGTGAATACACCGAGCACCGACGTAAGTTAAGCTAGACACGAAAATAAGGGTCCGACTAGGCTAGTCATTATGATTTGGATGAGCACACTCATGATCATAAGTGTCTAGGGGTAAAAACCAATAAGAGAATTGATCTGCTCCTATTTTACATGTTTTGTCGCATATCTTCATGACACATTTCACCCTCCAAACCCCCATTTTATACGCTTTTGTGCTATTAATTCGAACAATATGACTTTCGGAGCGTTTATTCTATTTCAGTGATTTGGAGCGATATTGGAGCAATTTGGAGTCGATAAGACAATCGGTGTAACGACCACTTTTCGTTGGGCGTTGTTCGTGCACGTGCTTTTGGCCGTGCACGTGTTTGTTTTAGACTTTGTTTGTTTGTGAACACTTTCGTGTGATATGCCGTTGTGAACATCTCTGAGAGTATTAAATAGTGGCACTAAATTGGAACGACGTTTCTCGAGTCGTTTTCCCACAATTTAATCTTATTCGGATAGACGTTGCGATTCTTACTTTTGACGGGAGACGTTTCTATTTTTAGTTTCGTCGTCCGATGTCGAAATTGAGATCCGTCTTCTTAGTTAGCTCACTTTCGTCACCACGATCACCCCGATATTTATTTTATAATTTTTGGAGTTTATTTGACCACTTTTATATTTTTAACAAGTATGGCATAGGGGTGCACCTAGCCGGACCAGGAAACCGGGCATTGGCTTTTGACCAACACATGAGGCACGTTCCCCGGAAGTAGTTTTCAAGGAGTACAAGTATTGTAGCGTGTGCTATGAATGCAACAATCAACTGGGATGACATGTAAGATGCAATGCATGGCAGTTAAAAGTGCGTACAGATAAGGAAAGTAAACGTGACAGTTTAGTATGCATGATCAACAAGTTTAAAGAGTTGGATCTAGCTTCGTCGTCAAGCTAGATCAATTTAGGTGACAGATCTAGTTTCGTTGTCAAACTAGATCAAACAGGCGTCTAGCCAGCTATCATTTCACTGACTAGTCTCTTTTACGCTGAAAACAAGGAAGTGGCCTAAAAACATGGCCCTACACAAGAGTTGGCAAGTTTCACTTGCCTGCAAGTACAACGTCTGAGAAACACCGTCCAAGAGAGTCCAAAATCACAATTATCCTACGTGCACAAGTCCACCGGTCTAAAGTCCATATTATTTGTCACGCCCCGCTTCCCTAAAATGGTGGCGAGACGTGAAAAGGTCCGCACGAGAGTGGAGCTGTGAAGCCCCAAACCCGATAAGCGTCAATAAAACGTAAGCAGGTCCCTATAACCACAAACGGAACAACAATAATAACACAAGGAGAGACAGAAATAAAATCTCATATCTCATAAATTTTCCAACATGAAAATTAAGTTCAACATCCAGAAAAGCCACCAGGCTAAAAGAAAGAGTCTAAGGCCCAGAACAAGGCCACACAGAGACAAACGTAAACAGAGTATAGGTGCTACGCACCGACAACAAAACATCAGTCTAAAACAAAAGAGGAAAGCACAACTAAAACACTAGGACTGATCCCCAGTGTCCACGTACTCCTCGCCAAACGCAGACTCGGGCACGACGTCCGCAAACACCTCGTCCTCAACAACGGACTCAGGCTCGGGATCTAACATGTGTCACCCAAAAGAGTAAAGGGGCACATGTCAGCAAGTCTAAAAGACTTGGGCAAGGAAACTGAAGGTAAGGTAAACTAGCAACCTAGCAGTTATAGTATGATGCATGGCATGTCAAGTATAACATGGAAGTGACAAGTAAAGGGAACACAAGTAGCAAGTATGTCACGGATAACAAGTAAAACACGGACAAGTACAAGTCAAGTAATTCACGTCAAGTGAACAATCAAGTAAACAAGTTGTGCACAAAGATTCCGCCTGTTGGCTAGAGTGGCTGATCGGGCCAGCTCCTAAGCTCAAGTGACCGTTTATCTCTACCCCTCCACGTGTATCGAGCCAGGGCATTACCCCCGAACACGGAATGCTCGCTTCTGGGACACGAGCCAGGAAGTGTGATTAACACGTATGGCGTAGGGTTATGCCCACGTATAGTGGGTGCCTAGCCAGAAACTAGTAGGTCGGGCATTGGCTATCAACCAACACATGGCCCGCTTCTGGAACATGAGCCAGGAAACACAAGTATTGTAGCGTGTGCTACGAATGCGACATACAACATGGTTAGCATGGATGACAATGTATTCGCGTACCGATAATCAAAATTAAACATGACATGGTAGTTGTGCAACATGGTAAAAGATGGTCCTAGCTTCGTTGTCAAGCTAGTTCCGGAATTTACGCCTAGGCGAGTATCATTTCGTCGCCTAGTCTCTTTTACGCCTACAACAAGCAAATGGACTAAAACATGGCCTAAACCCTAAGTGGCAAGTTTCACTTGCCTAGCACCGGGGATGACGATCACGAAGGTTCGTCTCACGGATGCTAATCTATGGGGTAGTCGCTGTTATGGAGAAACAATCATCAAAACAACAAGTAATTTCATTAGGGTTCCACAAAACACAACGGGTTATGAAAACATCAAGAGATCGATTTATTACCGTGAGGAAGCGGAAGAAACACTCCGGAGAACCTAGGGTTTAGATCTGGAGGTGGATGGAGAAGTTTGGAGAAATAGGGTTTTTGGGGGATTTTGGGGGTTTGATGAGATTTTGAGGTAGATGAGAGGTAGAATGTGTTGAGGGAGGGTTTGGATGATGGATTTTGGGCTTGGGATGAAGGAATAAGGGTTTGAGGTAGAAGGGGGCTCAATGGGGGAGAAACTAGGGTTTTTGGTCGAGAGGAGGAAGGAGAAAATGTTTGGGAGGGGTTTAAATAGGATGGGCTGGCGGCTGCCCAGAAATTAGGGTTTTAACACAGATTAGTCGGTCAAAGAGCAACCACTGACAGACTAGTTTGGAAACTAGTCGGTCGGTTGACCAACGCAGACCGACTAAGCGTAAACAGTAACTCCTGTACAGAATTAGGATTTAGATTTAGTCGGTCAATGAACAACTGCTGACCGACTAGTTTGACAACTAGTCGGTCGAGAGATGAACTTAGACCGACTAAGAAGGAATAGTAACTGATACCAAAAATAGTTGAAGAGTTAGTCGGTTAAAGAAGCATTGCTGACCGACTAGTTTGCAACCTAGTCGGTCAACCAACGTTCTTAGACCGACTAAAGAGAAACAGTAACTCCTGAACATTTAACAAAGCTCACTAGTCGGTTCAAGAAGGTTTTTCGACCGACTGGATCGTCATCTAGTCGGTCGGTGCCCCTTCTTACACCGGCTAATGAGCACCAAAAGTTTCGATATGGAGCGCGGAGCTCCGGGATCGATTCCTAAGACTCCTAGGCTTGATCTAACAATAAGATATGACCGATACGAAGCCCGTCATGAATGACTTGCTCCAAAATCGATGATCTAAGAAAGAAGCTAGAAAACACGACGAAACGATCGAAAATGAAAATTACGGAGACGATAACCACATATAAGGAGAAAATCCATCAAAACATATAATATAATATAATAAATCCAGATACAAGAAAACCAGTCGTTACATCCTCCCCAACTTAAGAAAAATTCCGTCCTCGGAATTTCCCAACACTCATGTGTCCGGGAACAAAAGTGGGAAACGCTCTCGCATCTCATCCTCATTCTCCCAAGTAGACTCTCCAGGTGAGCCGTGTCGCCACATCACCCTCACAAGATTGACAAACCTTGTTCCGAAGTGACTTCTGACGCCTGTCCAGAATCTGCACTGGATGCTGGTCATACGTCATATCGGGGCGAACGGTAATCTCCGAGAAATCCACCGCATGAGATGGATCGCTAATGTATCGACGAAGTTGCGACACATGGAAAACATTGTGAACTCCTTCCAAAGATGGCGGCAAGGCTAAGCGGTAAGCTACCTCGCCAACTTTCTCCAGAATGTCAAACGGTCCAATGTATCGCGGGCTCAACTTCCCTCGCTTCCCAAAACGAATCACACCACGATTCGGAGAAATCCTCAGAAACACATGGTCGCCCGGCTGAAACTCCAGAGGACGACGTTTAGCATCTGCCCAATGCTTAAAACGGTCCTGAGAAATCCTCAGCCTCTCCCGAATGTTCCTGACAATATCCACGGCCTCCACGATCATCTCAGGTCCCAACAACTCCCGATCACCAACGTCATCCCAACTCAATGGCGATCGACATTTCCTCCCATAAAGAGCGGCGAAAGGCGACATGCCAATAGATGCCTGGAAGCTGTTGTTGTAAGAAAACTCCACCAGATGTAGATGGTCCTCCCACGAACCCTTGAAATCCAACATGCACGCCCTCAACATGTCTTCCAAAATCTGAATCGTCCTCTCGGACTGGCCATCCGTCTGCGGATGGTACGCCGTGCTGAAACTCAGACGCGTACCCAAACTCTTCCGCAAGCTCTGCCAGAACTGAGATGTGAACCTCGTGTCTCTGTCCGACACGATACTCACAGGGACTCCGTAAAGTCGCACGACCTCTTGCACGATTCATGTTACATCACTATCTAAACTAGGAAAGGAAATAAAAACTGAGGGTAAAAGAATTTACCTCCATATATCTCCTCGCTAGCGCATCAGTGGACTGTCCCACTCGGAACGAAATAAAGTGCGCGGATTTGGTCAATCGATCTACGATCACCCAAATCGCGTCATTCTGCTTCGGACTCCGAGGCAGTACAATCACGAAATCCATAGTGATGTGTTGCCACTTCCACTCCGGAATCGGAAGCGGTTGTAGCAACCCGGCCGCACGCTGATGCTCCGCCTTCACTTGCTGACAAACAAAACACTTGGCCACACTCCGAGCCACACTCCTCTTCATGCCATGCCACCAATAATTCAGACGAAGATCCTGGTACATCTTGGTGCCACCAGGATGCACAGAATATGGCGAACTGTGTGCCTCCACCATCAACTCCTCTCTAAAATCCCCAGCGGGTACACACAACCTGGCTCCAAACCTTAGCGAGCCATCCTCATGAATCAAAAAGTCAGTCCGCAGACCGACTTCCACCAGCTCCCGAATCTTCACCAGCTTCGGATCCTCAGCCTGGCCAGCCTTAATTCGATCCACGATCGTTGACTGTACCTGCATGTACATCAACGATGAAGCCTCCCCGGGAAGAACAATCTCCACACCAGACTTGCAAAAATCCTGCTGCAATCTCCACTGCGAGGTCAAAATCATTACCGCTGGAAGCCTACTCAGCGCATCAGGGACCACATTCACCTTGCCAGGGTGATACTACAAATCAATCTCATAATCCGCCATGAGCTCCAACCATCGACGCTGTCGCATGTTGAGCTCCTTCTGAGTAAAAATATACTTCAAGCTTTTGTGATCGGTGAAGACCTTCACTTTCTCACTCAGCAGGAAGTGCCTCCAAATCTTGAGCGCAAACACAACAGCAGCCAATTCCAAATCATGCGTCGGGTAATTCTTCTCATGAACCTTGATCTGACGAGACGCATAAGCCACAACATGCCCGTGCTGATGCAACACACAACCGAGACCCTTGCCAGAAGCATCGCAAAAGATCTCAAATCCACCACTGCGATCAGGCACAGCAAGAACATGGGCAGTCGTCAGTCTTTCCCTCAGAACACCAAAAGCATTCTCACAATCACCCGACCAAACAAAAGGTACATCCTTCCGCGTCAACCTGGTCATCGGCTCGGTAATACGAGAAAAGTCCTTAATGAAACGCCGATAATAACCAGCAAGTCCAAGGAAACTCCAAATCTCAGACGCTGACGACGGAACAGGCCACTCTCTGATGGCCCTAATCTTCTCGGGATCCACTGAAATACCATCTCCAGTCACCACATGCCCCAGAAAAGCAACCCTGTCCAGCCAAAACTCGCACTTCAAAAACTTAGCATACAAACGATGCTTCCTCAACATCTCCAACACCGTCCTCAAGTGCGAAGCATGCTCTTCCTCCGACCTCGAATATATCAGAATGTCATCAATAAAGATAACGACAAACTTATCCAAAAAGTCGTAGAAAATCAGGTTCATCAGATTCATGAAAACTGTGGGTGCGTTAGTTACGCCGAAGGGCATAACCACAAACTCATAGTGTCCATACTTCGTCCTGAACGCTATCTTCGGAACATCATCCTTCTTCACCTTCAACTGATGGTAACCACTCCTCAAATCCAATTTAGAAAACACCCTCGAACCTCCAAGCTGATCAAAGATATCATCGATGCGAGGCAACGGGTATTTATTCTTAATGGTCACCCCATTCAACTCCTGATAGTCCACGCACATGCGATGCGAACCATCCTTCTTCTTCACTAGCAGCACCGGTGCTCCCCACGGAGACACACTAGGATTGATATAACCCTTCCGCAAAAGCTCATCCAACTGTTTCCGCAACTCTTCCAATTCTACAGGTGCCATACGATACGACGCCTTCGAAATCGGCTGCGCTCCCGGAACAAGATCAATAGAAAATTCCAAAGCTCGATCCGGTGGCAAACCAGACATCTCCTCGGGGAAGACGTCATCAAAATCACGCACCACAACTGGCCTCTCCAGCTCCATCTGCATAGCCACGACCTCCACCGGCCTGGCCCGAAATCTGACAGGACCAAGCGAACTGCTACCATGGTTGAACTCAAATACTGGATGTCCGGGAATCTCGAACACCACCTTCTTCCTTCGACAGTCGAACGTAGCATAGAAGCTCGCAAGCCAGTCCATCCCAAGAACTGCATCATAGTTGATGATGTCGTGGACAATGAGATCAGCGTAAAGCTCATGTCCACAGACCACCAACGAGCAAAAATTGCAACCAAGATCCACCGAGACCACGCCATTCCATGTATCGATATTCCAACTCTTGGGAAGAGGGGACGTCGACAAGGAATGCTTCTCTACGAAGCTCCGAGAAATAATGCACATCGATGCACCAGAGTCAAAGAGGACTCGTGCCGGAAATGTGCAAACCAAAACCACACCTAGCAAGCAGTCTAACAATCAAATCCTATTCTAGCAACAAACATGATCATGCAACCAACACGATCAACAATCAACTAACTAAGGAAGAAAATAGCTAGAACGAGCGTTACCTGTAATAACCTCGTCCACGGCCATGCTCTCCTCCTCAGTCATCAGAAAAGCCTGCCTTCTTGGCGGAACAGCCTGCCGAAAGGCCAGACTCTGTGGAACAAGAGCTGCTCCACGTCCAACAGGAACAGACGCTTGCTGCTGCAACGGCTGTGCTGCAACAGGTGCCCTCCAAGGCTGCTTCGACCTCGGACAATCCTTCATGGCATGAGTAGGATCCCCACAGACGACACACTGGCCCAGGTATCTCCTACACTGGTCCTTGACGTGCCCGGTCCTACCGCAGAAATGGCAAGTCTTCAGAATAGGCCCTCCTGGCCTCTTGAACTGAGCTGGCTGATTAGGCTTGAAACCAGGCCTAACCACCGCTCTGGTCTGCTCCATAGGCCTCTTCCCAGCACCAGAAACATGTCCTCTCCTCTGACTCAGGTTCAGCTCCTGCCGCCTTGCAGCGACCAGAACTTTCTGATAAGAGTCCAGATCGGAGGAAGACACAAAACTCTGGAGCTCCAAAGCAAGTCCCTGCAGGAACCTCTGAGCCCTCTCATCAGCATCCTGCACCATCTTCGGTGCGAACCGACTCAGCCTAGTGAACTCTTGGTGGTACTGGTCCACCGTCAAGCTCCCTTGCTTCAGATCAATGAAACGCTGCAGCATCTCCTTCTTAGCAGCCTTTGGAAAGAACTCCTCATCAAACCTGGACTTAAAGGTAGTCCAAGCTATCGGCTCCACCAACATCTTCTCTTCCACATCCCACCAGTTCCGAGCATTATCCTTAAGTTGCCTCTTTGCCAAATCAACCCATCCAGCCGGGGTGATCTTGGCCATCTTCAAGTTATCCTCAATGTTCCGAATCCACTCATCGACAGCCAAAGGACCCTCAGACCCATCGAAATATGCGGGACCCAGCTCCCGAAATTGCTTCGCTCCCGGCTCGGAGCGAGGGGACTCCGGAGTCGCCTGAGGGGCACGACCAGCCGGAGCATTCTGGACTTGCAGGAGCACGCCTTGCTGCACCTGCATCATCTGAAGCATCATCCGCATCATCTCCCCGTTGGTGGGTTCCCGCTCAGGTTCCTCATCATGAGGGAGCGCACCACTACCTCCACCACGGGTGATTCGTCTTCCTGCCATCTAGTGACACAGAAAACGAAACAATTAGACTCATAGCTTATGACTCGGACGTCGAACTTAGTTTATTGGACATTCTAATATTATTATCGCTATTTCGAAAATCACAATTACAGAAGGACCTGCATGGGCCACCAACAAAACCTGTCACGCCACGCTTCCCTAAAATGGAGGCGAGACGTGAAAAGGTCCGCACGAGAGTGGAGCTGTGAAGCCCCAAACCCGATAAGCGTCAATAAAACGTAAGCAGGTCCCTGTAACCACAAACGGAACAACAATAATAACACAAGGAGAGACAGAAATAAAATCTCATATCTCATAATTTGTCCAACATGAAAATTAAGTTCAACATCCAGAAAAGCCACCAGGCTAAAAGAAAGAGTCTAAGGCCCAGAACAAGGCCACACAGAGACAAACGTAAACAGAGTATAGGTGCTACGCACCGACAACAAAACAGCAGTCTAAAACAAAAGAGGAAAGCACAACGAAAACACTAGGACTGATCACCAGTGTCCACGTACTCCTCGCCAAACACAGACTCGGGCACGACGTCCGCAAACACCTCGTCCTCAACAATGGACTCAGGCTCGGGATCTAACATGTGTCACCCAAAAGAGTAAAGGGGCACATGTCAGCAAGTCTAAAAGACTTGGGCAAGGAAACTGAAGGTAAGGTAAACTAGCAACCTAGCAGTTATAGTATGATGCATGACATGTCAAGTATAACATGGAAGTGACAAGTAAAGGGAACACAAGTAGCAAGTATGTCACGGATAACAAGTAAAACACGGACAAGTACAAGTCAAGTAGTTCACGTCAAGTGAACAGTCAAGTAAACAAGTTGTGCATAGAGATTCCGCCTGTTGGCTAGAGTGGCTGATCGGGCCAGCTCCTAAGCTCAAGTGACCGTTTATCTCTACCCCTCCACATGTATCGAGCCAGGGCATTACCCCCGAACATGGAATGCTCGCTTCTGGGACACGAGCCAGGAAGTGTGATTAACACGTATGGCGTAGGGTTATGCCCACATATAGTGGGTGCCTAGCCGGAAACTAGTAGGTCGGGCATTGGCTATCAACTAACACATGGCCCGCTTCTGGAACACGAGCCAGGAAACACAAGTATTGTAGTGTGTGCTACGAATGCGACATACAACATGGTTAGCATGGATGACAATGTATCCGTGTACCGATAATCAAAATTAAACATGACATGGTAGTTGTGCAACATGGTAAAAGATGGTCCTAGCTTCGTTGTTAAGCTAGTTCCGGAATTTGCGCCTAGGCGAGTATCATTTCGTCGCCTAGTCTCTTTTACGCCTACAACAAGCAAATGGCCTAAAACATGGCCTAAACCCTAAGTGGCAAGTTTCACTTGCCTAGCACCGGGGATGACGATCACGAAGGTTCGTCTCACGGATGCTAATCTACGGGGTAGTCGCTGTTATGGAGAAACAATCATCAAAACAACAAGTAATTTCATTAGGGTTCCACAAAACACAACGGGTTATGAAAACATCAAGAGATTGATTTATTACCATGAGGAAGCGGAAGAAACACTCCGGAGAACCTAGGGTTCAGATCTGGAGGTGGATGGAGAAGTTTGGAGAAATAGGGTTTTTGGGGGATTTTGGGGGTTTGATGAGATTTTGAGGTAGATGAGAGGTAGAATGTGTTGAGGGAGGGTTTGGATGATGGATTTTGGGCTTGGGATGAAGGAATAAGGGTTTGAGGTAGAAGGGGGCTCAATGGGGGAGAAACTAGGGTTTTTGGTCGAGAGGAGGAAGGAGAAAACGTTTGGGAGGGGTTTAAATAGGATGGGCTGGCGGCTGCCCAGAAATTAGGGTTTTAACACAGATTAGTCGGTCAAAGAGCAACCACTGACCGACTAGTTTGGAAACTAGTCGGTCGGTTGACCAACGCAGACCGACTAAGCGTAAACAGTAACTCCTGTACAGAATTAGGATTTAGATTTAGTCGGTCAATGAACAACTGCTGACCGACTAGTTTGACAACTAGTCGGTCGAGAAATGAACTTAGACCGACTAAGAAGGAATAGTAACTGATACCAAAAATAGTTGAAGAGTTAGTCGGTTAAAGAAGCATTGCTGACCGACTAGTTTGCAACCTAGTCGGTCAACCAACGTTCTTAGACCGACTAAAGAGAAACAGTAACTCCTGAACATTTAACAAAGCTCACTAGTCGGTTCAAGAAGGTTTTCCGACCGACTGGATCGTCATCTAGTCGGTCGGTGCCCCTTCTTACACCGGCTAATGAGCACCAAAAGTTCCGATATGGAGCGCGGAGCTCCGGGATCGATTCCTAAGACTCCTAGGCTTGATCTAACAATAAGATATGACCGATACGAAGCCCGTCACGAATGACTTGCTCCAAAATCGATGATCTAAGAAAGAAGCTAGAAAACACGACGAAACGATCGAAAATGAAAATTACGGAGACGATAACCACATATAAGGAGAAAATCCATCAAAACATATAATATAATATAATAAATCCAGATACAAGAAAACCAGTCGTTACATTATTAATCTTGATTAGTGGATTTAAAACATTTAAAATTCTTTAAAAATACTGATTTTAGTCTTGATTAGCATGCAATTGGGTTGGGGGTCCTAGGGGTGCAAAGCGTTACCTCAACATGACGCGAAAGCTACACTGGCGTCGGGTAGCGACGCCAGGGGTTGGAATAAAAGAACGCGCTCCAAGTCCTAATTCCAATATAGATTTCTCGCTGGAAAGTTCAGAGCATCAACCGGAGCAACGGTTCCAGATTCCAAAGCTAGCACGTGCGACGACGGGCTACGACGTGTCGCAACGTCGTGCACAGCGAATCGTCGGAGAGAAAGCACCTAGGTGGGGCCCACAGTAGTCCTAGGGACCTATGGGGGGACCCACAATACCTCTGGAGAACTTGGGGGGCCCACGGTGGCAAGTGGTGCGACGGGTGCGGGGTTGCGACGAATGGCTCTCGGTCGTACAGCCTCGGTGCGGGGGATTCCATCGGTCGGGCACATGCGGCGGGGCTATGCATCGCTTGGGGTCGATCGCAGTGGCGGGTGCGGAGAATTCCATCGGTCGGAGCGGGAGACAGCACCGGTCGGGCGCTTGGCGGGCACGTTGCAACGTTGCAACGGGGGGCGATGCGGGCGTGAGCGGGCGGGGGCTTCGGTCAGGCACAGGGGAACGCGGGGTGCAGAGCGGGCTTGCGAGCGGGTGCGGGGCGATGCGGATGTGCGGAGCGGGCGACCGGTCTGACCAAGAGCTTCTCTCGGTCGGGCACGGGGGAAAGCAGAGCGACGGCTATGCAAGCGGGCGGAGCGGATGAGCGGGCGTGAGCAGCGGTCGATGCGGGGATTTTGGGGCTGTTCTCTCGGTCTGAGCGGGGAAAGTTCGTCGCAACGTTGCGACGATTCGTCGCAACGTCAAATTTGAGTTTTGGAAGCGGCTAGGGTTATTTTCTTGCGAAAATAGGTCTTCCTAGGGGTTGTTTATATAGTGTAGATGGGTTGACTAGGTCTAGGGCTAATCCTAATGAGATTAGAAGTTTAAAATAATTTAAAATTCAAATCCGCTCTTCCTAATCACATAGGGATTGGGTGCGGCCAAGATAGGGGCTGAGATTTGGCTCAAAAATTATTTAAAACGTTTGAAACTCAAATAAATTTTATTTGGCCGAAAATAATTTAAAAATTAATTATTAAAAATGTTATAAACCTTGTTAAAAATATAAAAGTGGTCAAATAAACTCCAAAAATTATAAAATAAATATCAGGGTGATCGTGGTGACGAAAGTGAGCTAACTAAGAAGATGGATCTCAATTTCGACATCGGACGAATAAACTAAAAATAGAAACGTCTCCCGTCAAAAGTGAGAATCGCAACGTCTCATCGAATAAGATTAAATTGTGGGAAAACGACTCGAGATACGTTGTTCCAATTTAGTGCCACTATTTAATACTCTCAGAGACGTTCACAACGGCATATCACACGAAAGTGTTCACAAACAAACAAAGTCTAAAACAAACACGTGCACGGCCAAAAGCACGTGCACGAACAACGCACAACGAAAAGTGGTCGTTACATCCTCCCCACCTTAGAATAAAGTCCGAGGAAGATGAGTGCATGGTAAAAACATGATGCATGGTAAAAAGAAGAAAAAAGTGATGAAGATGAGTGCAAATGGGGAAAATGGCGCGAAAAACTAAAATAAAGGTGGTAAATCGAAAGGAACGTGAGGACTCACTCCCCCAAGCTAAATGGCACAGTGTCCTCAATGTGCGAAGTGTGGCACACCGAGAGACAAGTAATGTGAGGGGTAAGTGAGGATGCATGCATGGGGAAAAAGAAAATAAAATAACAAAAGAAAAATAAGAAATAAAAATATGATGCGGACATGATGCATGCAGATATAGGAGTGATACAGATATAAAGGTGTGACACCAAAAACTCTCCCGCTCTCCCAAAAATGATATATAAATATATGATCAAAATGTGCATCCAAAAACAGTGAGGAGAGGGTGGGGTGGGCAAAAATCAACAGGACCCAGCAGAGACAGGCAGCACAACGGCAAAAGGAATCGATGGCATCAAGGGTGCCTAAGAAGGTGGTGTTGCACCGTCCCCGTCCTGAGGCGGAGGAGGAGGTGGTGGTGGAACAGACTGCTGAGAGGGTGTGGGTGTGGAAGTGGCAGCAGGCTGGGTGTGTGCAGGAGTGGGGGTGGGGACCTGCTGGGTGGACGTGGGTACGCGGGGGAGCCGCTCGAGGACCTGGGTAAGGCAGTAGTGAATCTGCGGAAGCAGGTCGAAGCGGCCAGCCATCGCGGAGACGGTGGAGGACAGGGTCCTAAGGTCGCCTCTGAGGCCACTCACTGCCCCCTCGAGAGCACGAATGCTCTGAAGTACAGTGTCGGGGGGAGGTGGTGCAGAGGGACGCACCGGTCTGTGCTGTGCAGGTCTGGGCTGGCGTACTCTGGTGGCGTAGGTGATGGGCTCAGCAAGGAAGGGAACGAAAGGTGATGCGCTCGTAAATGTGGGCCTGGCCTCAGTGTGAGGCCGGGCAGGATGGTAAGAAGTGGAGGCAGCAGCAATGAAAGAGGAGTGCAAAAGTGGTGACGAGGCGGCCAGAGAGGTAGGTGACACAGAAGTGGAGACAGACGTCACTACACTCTCAGAAAGTACGGCTGTGGTGGGGACAGAAGTGACTACCGCTGGGGAGGAAGTGTGTGGTCCGAAAGGCGCAACCCCAGCAGAGATCATGCTAGCCATGGTCTCCACGACCGCAGCAAAAGAGGGCTCTCCACTCTCAATAAAGGTCGGTGGGCGCTCGGGAAGGACAGAGCAAAGAGGCTCGACAGACAGAGGGCCAGCAGTGGAGGTGGGTGTGGAGGTAGTGGAAGTGGTCGTAGGCGTGGAAGCAGTGGAGGTGGGCTCAGCTAGGGTACTCCCGACACCGACAGAAGTGTGGACAGAGGTGTCGGGGGCAGCAGAAATATCAGGGATAGGCTGAGGGGCCACGGGGTCAACAGGTGCAGCGGGCTCGGCAGGTGCAACGGGGTCTGCGGGTGCAGCGTGGGCAGCGTGGGCCTGCTCGGCCTCCTCGGCCTCGAGCACGTATGCGGCTGGGATCAGAACATCCATCGCAGGGAGCCAGTCCACCTGGGCCGGTGCAATCTGAGTCCGAGCTGGGCTCAGAAGAATCATGTAATCGGCACCGAAGGGGCCGTGCAGCCAGACCCAGTGTCGCTCACCGTGCAGACGAAGCATCTTCATCCGGGCCATAACATCTATGGACAGTGAAGTGGGGCCCGGTGCTCGTCGCAGGTCATCTGGAAAGTCCTCGCCGGTCATAAGGGCGAGCAGGGTGATCAGGCCGCCGCAGCATATCGGTGAGCGAGCGCCCACCGATACGATGATGCGGTCCAAAAACCAAGCCGCGACATCAATCACGGCGGCGGGGACCAACTCATCGCCCTCCCTAGATAGAGCTCTGGGCCGTGTCATCGCGTAGAGCATATAGAGCTCCGACGTGGACATCGTGCCCGGCTCATATCTGGCCAAAAAGGTAGTCGCCATGAGGCGCTGAGCTATACGGAGGCAAGGGTGGACGATGGCCGAGGCCTTGGCCCTACTAGGGTCAAAGGCGGCGTGAAGACCCGTAATCCGGGCCCAGAAGGCACCGGCGTCGAAGGAAGGTGGGGGGATATGTGTGGGGGCGTAACCACGGTCGGCCCCAGGGACGTCGGGCCACGAGAAGAAAGCTCTCATCATATCGAGAGTGACCTGGCACTCTCGGTCCATGAACCGAAACGAGCATCCCTCGTCGGTCCGGGCAATCAAACTAAGAACCTCAAGTGTCGGACGGATAAACGTGTCCGCCGACACCTGGAAGAAATCTCGCCAGCCCACGTTGTCGTACAACGTGAGCATCCCCTCGAGTATCCCCAGGCGTCCTAGGTCTGCAAGGTGTGCGAACCTGGAGGGTACGATCGAGCGCTGGGAGATACGCTTGAAAGCGACGCGGTGTGCGTCGTTCCGGAACGTGATCCACAGCGGCCCGACAAGTGGAGCCGGAGGCGGTGGTACGGGCTGTGGCATGGCAGGGAGTGGCTGTGCGGGCTGTGCGGGCTCTGCAGGCTGTGCGGGGTGTGCGGGGCCTGCAGGCTGTGCTGGGTGTGTGGGGTGTGGTGGAGAAGGCGGAGGAGAGTCCTCCACCTCGTGGGAGGGGCCAGCATCATCCGACCGCTTCTCTTGGCGGAAGCTCTCCTCGATCGTGGCCGTGTCCAGGGCGGCATATAGGCCCTGAGTGCTCACCAAAACCAATAAAAATGCGGTGTGCATAAAATAAAGGAAAGAATATACCACGACATGCCGCGAGAGCAGAGCGATGGAAGCGTGCGAAGATGACGCCTCCACGTAGCCCAAATCAGCCCCTGGAAGCTCCCCCGGGCTCCACTAAGCTCCCAAATATAACCAGCGCATGAAATGGAGATATCAGCGAGTAACATTCAAAGCGTATGGGGCATTAGGGATATAATAGATAGAAATAGAAATTAATTCGGGTTTGGGGTTTGTTAAGCACATGGATCGTCAAAAAATACACAAAAGAGGAGAAAATAGGCTAAAATGGGGTTACCGGAGTCGGCCGGAGCAGTGGCCGCCGGCGGCGACTCGGGCGAGGTGCGGCGGCGGCTCGGCCGGCGAAGGGCGGCCGAGCGGCGGCGGCGGACGGGCGATTGGGCGAGCGAGGTGGAGGAATCGGGCGCTGGGAGTCGAAGGGTCGGGCTGTCGCGATTTGTTTCGTTTCGAAAAACGAGCCCGACTCCCGCCCCTATTTATAGTAAAAGTTACAACTTGGCCGAGTGACTGTGTCGCTCGGCCGAGTAAACTCATCAGAAAATTCCTCCCCGCTTACGCTTCGGCCGAGTGGCCTTGCCATCCTCGGCCGAGTGGAGTAAGTCCATTCGGCCGAGTGGCTCAAGCAACTCGGCATGACTCGCCATAGGAGCGTATCAGTTTTACTCGGTCGAGTGAATATATATACTCGGCCGAGTAGCAGTTATACTGAAATCAGGAAAATAAACAGAGAGTTGGGTACAGCAGACTTCCCTCGTTCGTGAGCGGCTCGGCCGGACGAACTTGTGTGCTCGACCGAGTGACTAGTATGCTCGGCCGAGTGAGCCTTGTTTTCTGCTGTTTGTCTTCGTTTGGGCTCTAAACTCTGTTTTTCTTCCTCCAGTTGATTTCATCTTCCTCCTAAGCATCGAGCGCCTTCCTGGAGTGCTCCTCGTCGCCTCGTGCATCCTCCTCATGATGGATTTCCCTATCTCCTCTCCTGTAAGGAAAAATAGGACCCGTTATCACAAAATTTTTGGGCGAACGACTCAAAACACTAAAAATGTCTAAAACAAAAATAAAGGAAAAGTAAAAATAAAGTTATAACCGTCGGGTTGCCTCCCGACAAGCGCTCGTTTAAGGTCGTGAGCTCGACCCCCTATGATTTTCAATTAATGCGGGATGTTTGGTGCATAGGAGATGCACCCGTCAAACTTTCCTGGGAGAACGCTTGGATTCGGAAGTTGCGGCGGCGTGTTCTCCCTCGGTGGTCTCTCGTCTCGAATAGTGTTGGGGGTGGCTCCCCCAAGCTAGCGTTTGCTCCGGTCCTCGGCTTCACCGTTGACGCTGATTTCCGTGCCGGCGGAGCTTTCTTCGGAGACTTTAATTTCGAGAGCTTGCAGAGCTCTCGAATCCTTGCGACATCAGTGTCTCCTTCATCAATTTCAGCGGAGAAGTCGGGGGATTCATTCATCTTTCCTTCGTGGTCCAAATCTGGGCTTTCTTCGAAATCTTCTTTGAATAGAGCGCCGATTGAGTGGGGGATCGCTTCCTCAATTAACTCGTCAAGGAGGTCCATATAGTCCAGCTCCTCGTGGTAAGGCATGTGTTTCATTGCCTTAGGAATATGAAGCTCCACCTCGATGTTACCGACATTCAATGTTAGGGTTCCTTCTCGTACGTCGACGATGACACTGGCGGTGGCGAGGAACGGTCTTCCAAGTATCAATGACGTGTCTCCCTCCTCCTTAACATCCATAATCACGAAGTCGCATGGCAAGCATATGCCCCCCGGGACTTGTAGCGGGATGTCCTCTGCAATCCCTACTGGCCTTGTGATCCGCCCATCGGCTAGTTGTATCCGCATGTCGGTAGGCTTCAATTTTGTCCCGGTGTTTAGCCTTTGAAACATGGAGAGAGGCATGAGGCTAACACTAGCCCCTAAATCCACCAATGCCTTTTGAAGAGGGACGCCGCCCAAGGTGCAAGGAATCCGAAAACTCCCCGGGTCTTTGAATTTAGCCGGCTCCTTCTCTCTCTTGGTGAACCAAGAGCCCTCCTCGGCGAGCATAATCTTTTCCTTCCTCTTTCTCCCCGAAATCAAATCCTTTAAAAATTTAGCGTATGTCGGGATTTCCACGATGGCGTCGAGGAAAGGAATGTTGAGGCTAACCCCTCTCAGATACTCGAGAAACTTTGCTAGCCTTTTCTCCATTTTTGCTCTAGCAAGCCTCTGGGGGAATGGGACCGGTGGCATAAAGCGCCTCTCTTCAATCAATTGCTCCGCTCTAGATTTCTCCTTTTCTTGCGGCTCTTTCTCCCTATCAACTTCAACTACCGGTTCAATTGGCTCTACATTCTCCTCCACTGGCTCCTCGGTAGGAATCATGGCGGGGGTGGTATCCTTCCCGCCTCTAGTAGTAACGGCAACCACAGCATTGATGTGGCCGGTGTTGCCCCGTGGGTTTTGCTCGGGTTGAGCCGGTAATTGTTGAGTATTTCGATTGAGCAACGCCAATTGCTCCGAGATTTGTGCCACAACGGTTGTAAGGGAGTCTTGGCCTACCTTCAAGGAAGCATTGACCTTCTTTTGCTCGACCATAAACTCCTCCACTCTAGCTTCATAGTCGGATCGTTGTTGAGCTTGTGAGGGGTTTTGATTTCTACACCCTTGATTGTATCCGGGCGGCCTATAGGGTCCAACTTGTTGCCTCGGTTGGAAATTTTGTTGTGGAGGCCCCCTCGGTGGATAGTATTGTGGTGGTGGTGGTGGTCAAGCTTGTTGAGGTGGTTGTTGCAGCGGGTTCAAAGCTCCTTCATTGTTTTCATATGAGAAACCGGGATGGTTTCTAGTGGCCGGATTGGCCCAATATCCTTGATTCCCTGCGACATATTGAACTTGCTCCAAGGATCCCTCTCCTTGTTCTCCCCCCAAATATGTAGCTTGAGATTGGTCTTGCCAATCACTCATTTGATTCGTTGGTGCGGATGTGGAAGGGGTTCCTTGGGGCTCCGTGATAAACTTCTCCAGTCTCTCCACTACCTTGTGGAGAGAATCAAACTTGCTTGTGAGTTCCGCTACGGCCTTCGCCTCATAGATGCTAGTTGGCTTCAAGGAGGACGTAGAGTGTCCTCGCTCGTCGCCCCATTGTTGATTATTTGAGGCCATCTCCTCAATTAGGGCCGTAGCTTCGTCGGGAGTCTTGGATAGGATAGCACCATTTGCCGCGGCATCAATAATTTGCTTGGTCCCCGGTTGGAGACCATTGTAGAAGCTATGAACTAGCTCCCAATCTTCAATGCTATGGTGCGGGCACTGGTGCTGCAGATCTTTGAAATGCTCCCAAGCCTCATAGAGCGTCTCTTGAGGTCCTTGCTTGAAGGACATAAGAGCGCTCCGAATCTTTACCGTCTTGGAGGGCGGATAGAACTTTTCAATGAATGCACTTGCCAACTCGTCCCATGTGGTAAAGACTCCCTCAGCTTGCGTCCTCAACCAATAAAGTGCTTTGTCCTTTAATGTGAAGGGGAAGAGGCACAGTCTGATGGCATCGATGGAGACCCCCGTCATCTGAAATGTGGCGCACTTCGACAAAAATAGCTGGATGTGGTAGTGGGGATTTTCATGGGCGTTCCCATGAAATGGATCCTGCTGCATCAGAACCACTAGTCCAGGATCTAGCTCAAAGTTCTTGTCAGCCGCCAACTCCGGCATGGCAATGGATGAGGTAGTAGAAGAGGTCTTAGGTCGAAGCCTATCGCGAATAGAAATGATCCTCGCCATCCTTGCCGCCAATTGTTCCGCAGTTTCCGGGTTGGTCATAAACCTCCCTTCCGGATCTTGTCTTCTCTCCGCTCTGATTGTCCGTGCAGCACGCTCAATCTCGGGATCAAATAATATAGCTTCAGGGTCCGCCGTTGATCTCGTGTTCATGCACGGGAAAATAAAGTTTCAAAGAAGTGATTAGCGCAATGGAAGGGTTAGATAAATAATAATGAAATAAAAACAAAAAGAAAGAAATAGCTAGGGTGGTAAGATCAAACGCAATCGCCTCCCCGGCAACGGCGCCAAAAACTTGATCGTGTTGAATATTGGACTCCCCGGATTTGGTTTTGGATGATGAGCAAACATAAATAATTCATGAACTAACAATTTGTGAGCGCAGTATTGGAGATCGTCGTCAAATTCACGAGAACATTCAAAGTGACATCTCAACACTTCTCATAGCTCGTGTTCATGCTTAAAGCTTCGTTGAAGCTCTTGCGCCGTTTTGGAAGTCATGAAGATTTAATCGAAGCTTTCGAAGACCGTTCTTTAAGGTTTATTTATAGTCTTTTAAGCTTCGATCTATAGAATGTTAAGCCTTGAGTATATCTTACGTTTCTATCTTCATAACGCTCATATCGTAGCTCTAGGATCTTAGTACAAGTTCATTCTAACTTTCTCGAAGCGTCGCGCTTCGATTCGGACTTGTTTGTGCATGTTAGTTGGTACAAGAAGATGTACTAACCGACTAGATGGTGATCTAGTCGGTCAGCAAAGCTTCTTGGACCGACTAGTGTGCTTCCTTAATTTCTTGATCAGTACTGTTTACAGTTAGTCGGTCTACGTTGACTCACCGACCGACTAGTTTGTGAACTAGTCGGTCAGTGATGCTTCTTTGACCGACTAGTTGTGATTTACTGTACATGCTAAATTTCTCCTAAGCTACTGTTTATCGTTAGTCGGTCTAAGAACGTTTTGTGACCGACTAGTTGACAATCTAGTCGGTCAACTTTTGTTCTTGGACCGACTAAGTCAATTTGTATTCAGACTATTTCATTATGCCTCTTAGTCGGTCTACGTTCACTGACTGACCGACTAGTTGTGAAACTAGTCGGTCAGAATGTCTTCTTGGACCGACTAGATTTCTAGGTCTGAATTTCTATCTCTTCTCAGTTCCTCTCTTAGTCGGTCCATGTTGTTTGACTGACCGACTAGTTGATGAACTAGTCGGTCAGTGGTTGTTCTTTGACCGACTAGTTGCCTCAGATTTCTATCCGTTGGAAATTGACCTAACTTGTTTTTATGGGACCCTATAAATACGAACGTAGGTCATTTCTCTCTAGGTTAGAGCTGCCATTAAGAGATTCATTGAGATAGAAAGAGATAGCCATTCTCACTCATTTCCAAAGCTCTCTTCCTCACAAGAAACCCATTCTCTCACTTTCTAGATCTAGAATCCATATTGAGAGAAGCTTGTTCTTGGTGAGCCCTTCAAGCTCTAGCTTGAATCAAGTCTCCAAATCTCTCCTAGGCACCTATTGCTGGTCATTTCCTTGGTGCTAGGTCTTGGTGACTTCATCTTCCTCAAATCCTTCCTTTCACCTATTGGGTAAGAAAAACTTAAGGTATAGGATTTTGTGGTAAGATTGTTTATTTCATTATAAACTTGTTTATATTGCTTGTTGATTCTCTCGGTTGTGAGAGAAGGTTGTGATCCCGGGTTGTGGGATTCACTATTGCTTTTGCATGTATGATTTGATCTTGTGAAGGTTTTTCACAAGATATTCATAGTGGAAATCTTGGGTTAGGGTTTCTAACCTAAGTATCCGGAGGGGATCCGGGTGGTTGGGACGTAGGATCACCGGGAACAAGTCAGGGAGACTTGGGTGGATCCAAACCCATTAACATCATTTGTTTGTATTGTTAATTTTATTGTTGTCATTCAATTTAAGCTTCCGCAAATTGTTTTGGTAGTTGTTTGCACTATAATTTGGAATTATACTCCTTGTTATTTTTAAAGTACTATTCACCCCCCTTTAGTACTTGTGCAGTAGCTTGTAGGGCATTACAGATCGCTCCGGAATGTAACCCAAAAGTGTGACCGTGTAGTTTTACCGCAAGCGCACGGTGTAGCGGCGAGCGGGTTATCGAACACAGGGAGGACGAATGAAAGTGCTTGCTCCGAACAACCTGGCTATTAAGAACGGAAAAGAGAGAATTTGCCTTTGGCGATCATGTCACAATCGTCAGACAAAGTACGAAGATATCAAATCAAATAAAGACGCCTGGGGAATGGGGAATTCCCGCCACTCACCGTATTTCGTTAATGTGGTTCATTGGTATCAAAATTGTTAGAATAAAATTTTGGATGAACTAGTTGCAACAGAATGTAATACCTAGCTCACGCTCTCGCGCTGTTGCCGGTCTGTAGCTATCCTAGGTTCGAGTCCAATCTCTTGCAAACCCTAGCCTAGGCAAGCTAGCATTAGGATCAACATCATCATTCAATCACGCCCCGAGCCCACTCTCGTGCAAACTCGGGCCGCGACCTAGGTTGGGATAGTTCCTACCCATCCAATCTCTTGCAAACGGGTATCGGCACGGAATTGCAACCGGAAACCCTAGTATCGGTCCAATCTCTTGCAAACCGATACTACGGAAATTCGATTTCAACCCAATTCGGATTTCTAGGGTTTCCTATCGAATTGGGATCCAATCTCTTGCAAATCCCAATTGATATGAATACCTAGCTATCCGTAGTAAATCGATCCCAAACTAACCCTAATAGGCAATTCTAGCAAAATTCCTACCAATTCATCACAAATCTGAAATTGGGCTCGTAGGGTTCATCCTCACGCCCCAAGACGTGAAGACTACTCACAATTCATAGCACAAATACAAGAATAATCAATGAAATTACCAAGAGAATTCATCACAATATTGAGATAAGCAATAAAAATAGTATTTTTAGAGGGGAGAGACACAAACCAATGGAGTTCTTCCAATAATCCAACAAAAATCCACTTTTGTCTCCTCTCCAATCACAAGAATAAAAGCTAAAAAGTTAATCTAAAAAGCTGCAAAAATTAAAGAGAAAAAGCTCCCCAACCTAGGGTAAAAACAGGGGTTAAATACCCCCCAAAATCGTCCAAAAAACTGTGACCAAAATGCCCCTGCGCAGCCTGAAATCCGCAATTTTCGCTACAGGCAGCGCGTCGCACTCGGCCGAGTGACAAAAGTCGCTCGGCCGAGTGACAAACCCTGTAAATTTCCAGTAAGTCTGGGTCTTCGGGGGTCTTCACTTCAGGAGTCGCTCGGCCGAGTGAGTTGTCGTCACTCGGCCGATGGCTTCTTAGTACTCGGGCGGTCGGCATTTGCCACTCGGCCGAGTGGGTCTTCTAAAGCTCAGGCAGACGAAAAACAGTAAGTTGGCGATTTTTGATGGGCTTCGTCTGAGTGCCACTCGGGCGGACGGGGTCTCGTCACTCGGCCGATGTGTCTTCCGATGCTCGGCCGAGTGCACATATAAAACGTGTCCGATCCGGTCGGCCGAGCGGTGTCTCGCTGGTCGGCCGAGTGACTCCTTCACTCGGCCGAGTGAGACACCAAAAATGCCCAAACAGCTTGTTTTGGCCTCCTCGTCGCTCCTGCGACGTTCTTTCTTCTTCCGCTCCTCTCTAATGGCGAAATACCCCTCGGGAATGTCGTCGGTGACACTCTGGAGTAAGCGTATCTCGAGATCACTCCAAATCGCTCCAAATCACCTGAAATACGACAAAAACAACAAATCGTGAAAAGCATCGCAATTTCGTCGAAATATCGTGAAAAACATGATTTGGGCGATCTAAATGGCATGCAAACATGCGGGGAAAAAGTGTAAAATATGGAGTGATCAGTCCTATATATACCTCGCTACATTCTATCAGGCTGATGGATAGTTCTTCAGAGATGCATTGCGTGTTGAGTATTGGACTCTCCACCTTGATTTTGATGATGATCAAACACAAATCGTTGTGACTAACTCTTGTGTTTGCAGTTAGCTGAAAAGTCACCAATTAGATTCAAGAAGATCAAAAGTGACTACACGTGTTGATTCAAGTGGAGGACTTGGTAGATCAACATAGGTGAAGTATTGGCTTGAAGAACTCAAAGGCTACCTCAAACCTCAAGCCAATGGCATCAACAAATGAATGGAGATTCAATCCAAAGAGAAGAAAGGAATGGATGAGTCAAAAGCTTTGAAGACCTTGACGTTGAAGATATTCAAGTCATTCAACTAAAAGACTCAAGTCCATGAAGAATTATGGAGATCGTCGCCAAAGTAATTTGTTCATCTCAAGCGACGTCCCAAGACTTCCTCAGAACGCGTGATCGTTGTGCATGGATCTTTGTTGAAGCTCAAGGAGTATTCATGAAGTCAAGGGATTCGGATTCTCCATGTTGAAGCTTCGAAGAAGGTTCGTCATGTTATTTATATTGTCCTCTAGCTTCGGTTTAGTAGAATGTTAAGCCTTGAGTAGTACTTGTCTAGAAATCTTCATAACTTTCATATCATATCTCTAGGATTGCCTTAGAAGCCATTAGAAACTTTCCCGTAGCCTGTCGTTTCATTTCACGGCTTCATATGCATCTTAGTTGGTTCAAGAAGAAGAACCAACCGACTAGATGACGATCTAATCGGTTGGAAATCCTTCTTGAACCGACTAGATATCCTTGCTTAATTCAGCTCATTCACTGTTGGTCAATTAGTCGGTCCAAGAAGGTTCACCGACCGACTAGATGACGATTTAGTCGGTTGGAAATCCTTCTCAGACTGACTAGTTATCCTAATCAATTCAAGACCATTTGTTGACCAATTAGTCGGTCCAAGAAGGTTCATCGACCGACTAAATGATGATCTAGTCGGTTGGTGTCTCTTCTCAGACCGACTAGTTTTTCTTGTTAATTCAGCCTTTGCACTGTTGAACAGTTAGTTGGTTCAAGAAGGATGGTTAATGCATTAAATGACAATCTAGTCGGTTGATGATCCTTCTTAGACCGACTAGTTTCAAATCTAGTCGGTCTAAGAAGGTTCACTGACCGACTAGTTGTCAATCTAGTCGGTTGATGATCCTTCTTAGACCGACTAGTTCTTACCCAGATTTCACCATCTTCTCTGTTAACCATCTAGTCGGTCCAAGAAGGTTCACTGACCGACTAGTTGTCAATCTAGTCGGTTGATGATCCTTCTTAGACCGATTAAGCAGCTTCAGAAATAGATCCGTTGGGCATTTAATGCCACAAATTTTGTGACCGTTTTCTCTCTTCCCTATATTAGTTTGTGTGCTTCTAACCAGGGATCCAAGGCTGAAATTAGAGACATTTTCACATCTTTGAAGAGATCCATTCAACTCCTATTCCAAGCTCTCTCATCTCACAAGCATCTCTCCCTTACTCTTTGAGCCCAATTCATCAAGAGAGATTCTCCTTCCTTGTGAGCTTCTCAAGCTAATAGCCTGAATCCAAGTCATCATCTACTCCCTAGCCATCTATTGCTGCTCATCTTGGTGGAGCTAGGGTTTGGTGATCTCATCTTCCTCAAAATCCATTCTTGCCCTACTTTGGTAAGTATTTCGCAAGGCATATGATTTTGTGGTAAGAAGTTTTATATTTCATTCTTTATACTTTTTAATTGTTGTATACTCACGGTGGTGAGAGGATTGGCTTGATCCCAAGTTGTGGGCGTCAAGATTTCTGTTTTGCTCTCGGTTTGTGAGAGTGTGCTTAGTCTCAGGTTGTGGGATTAAGGACTTTGCGTGTTTCTGGGTTGTGGGATACACGGACATCGATTGTAGGTCGATTGCACATGTTGGAGGTTTTCCACGAGTGGGCTAAAGGAAATCTCTAGCGGTTTGCTAGAGTATCCGGAGGTGATCCGGGTGTTGTTGGAGTAGGGCACCAGTAACAAGTTGGGGAGACTTGGGTGGCACCAAACCAGGGTAGATTGCTTGTTAGCATTGCTTTCTTGCTTGGGTTGTTGTTCAATTCTTACATTCCGCATTTGTTGGTTAATTAGGGTTTTATTTGGCGTAAATTCCTTATAATTCTATAAAACACTATTCACCCCCCTCTAGTGTTTGTTCCTCATAGCACAGGGTCACTACAATTGGTATCAGAGCGAGGTTATAGCTATGGCAACCAATAACAACATCACACGAAGTCTTATTCCACCATATCTCATTGGACCCAACTATCAAAGTTGGTGTGTGAAGATGAAGGCCTATATTCAATCCATCGATGAGGATTATTGGAAGCTTGTGGAAATGCCCCTTCGTGCACCTACCACTTCCGAACATGAATGGACAAATAAGAAAAAAGAATTGGTGAAAAAACATCAAGAGGTAATGGATATCTTGCTTGAGTATTTATCTCATAACATTCTTATGTGTGTGTCCAAGGCAACAATGGCATATCAAATATGGCACATGCTAGCGGAGCAAGAAGAGTCCATCTCGGAGTGTTCTTCCTCCAATGATGAAAGGGATTCATTCATGGGCTTGATGGCACGAGAGGACGACTCTAGTGATGAATTAAGCGATTCAAGTGAAAGCGATAGCGACGATGAAGAGGTAACAACGGATGATCTTAAAATTGAACTTAAGCAATTATTTGATAAATATCAAAAGCTTATGCATAAATATTGTGATGCTAAGAATAAGATTGCTAGTCTCTCTAACACATCTTCATGTAGCACCTCTAACAATGACACCATTGTTGAGACACTCGCTATTGAGAAAGCAAGTTTGCTTACTCAAAATGGCATGTTGAGAAATGAGGTGGAGTCCCTCAAATCTCAACTTGATCGTGTTTCCATTGTGGATAGTAACGATCTTGAGATTGAAAATCTTCAATCTCAAAACACTTGTTTGGGCATTGAGAATGATAATCTCAAATCCTAAGTGCACGAGCTCACCACACATGCATCCATCTTGAATGCACGCACCTCCTATAGTGAAGAAACTATAGATTTAGTGAGGCCATCCTCCGGTGCATCCACAAGTGGTGTCTATAACAACTTGGGTAGTTCTACTACTAAGGAAACCACCACTCCTATTCCTCCCTCCTTTAGAAAGAAACCCACTTTGGGTGGACATCAAAGGAAGGGACATGCTTTCATGTACACCAATACACGTAGGAATACATCCACTCCTCACATTTCTACTAATGATGGTTTTTATGTTCCACACCCACGAGCACGTGCAAACACTCATTTGAGACACTCTCATGCACGTACTCATGCTCATGCACCTTCACATGCTTATGATCACACATCACATCCACATGTGCATGCTTATTCTCATGATCATCCTTATGCATACACACCTCATATTCATCCACGTATGTATGCGACACCACACCATGGATCATATGCCCATCATCATGCTTTTGCACAACACAATATTCCTCATGCTCTTGCTAGATCTCATGCTCCTAGGCCACATGCACCACGTAGAAATCAACCTTTTGTGCATGCAACCACTAGGAAGAGGATTCCCAAATCATACACTATTTGGGGTCCTAAGATCACTAGCACTCATGCTAAGGATATGTATGTGCAATCTTATATTCATAATATTATTTTGAATGATGATTGTGTTGGGAAATCACGGTCCTCTTGGACTTGGTTTCCGAAGTGTTAGTTTTCGTTGACCCTTCATTACTTGGTACCATAAGTTTATATTCATTTTATGGGTACCAAAGCATTTGTGTTAAGAATTGATTTATTCTTTTGTTTGCATTTTGGCCTTACATGCTCATTTGTGATTAGAAACGTAAATTCTTATTGAATTTAATTTCCATTGCATGATTATTTGCAAATCATTGTGTTTATGATTTTCATATTTAGAATATTTAATATTTCTTCTTGCAACATATGCGTTGGCTCATATTCATGTTTTGTTGCATGCGATACATGTCATGCGTTTGGATTATAATATATATATATATACACTTATTTTTGGTATAATTGGTATATGCATGTATTTGGTTAAATATTTATCTTGTAACATGATTACATGTTTCATTAATATTGTGAATGATTACACTAAGATATGTGTTATATTAATTTGAATTTAGTTTGTTAAACTTGTTGACTAACCCATAGGATCCAAAAAGGTTTTTGGATACCAAAATTATGTTTTCTAGGTTCAATCCACGTTGGGATACCAACCCTACCAACTCCTTGATTTGCAAAGATTTTCATTCAAATGGAGTTGTTGGTGCTTAAGTGATGCACCAAAGTAGGGGGAGCTTAATGTTGTAAGTATATTCTTACATTTGGTTTCCATGTGTGTTTGATGCATGTAGATGTCACTTTGTGTTTGAGACTATCTCATGCATATTCTATGTTTGCATATTATGTGCATCGTATGTCATTCATGTCTATGTGTTTCACGTGTGTCAAATTCTTGACCAATGTGCATTGTGTATTCATAATCCTTACTCATATGTTTATTCGAGGATTATTTATAACATGTGGCTTAAATATTTTCATGTTAGAACTAATGCTCATTTGCATGTTTCACACACGGGACACGCTTATAGTTATGTTCCACTTCACAAGCGTGCATCCCAACTTCTTACTCATGCCTCTACCTCTTCTTAAGAATCCCAAATCACTATCTTTTGGATTCCTAAGATTGTTTCTAGGCATGGTATGAACACACATATAGAATCGTTTATTAGGAATGACATATTCTCATGCGACTCATATTGCGTTTCATTGCTTGGGTACCATGCTTGTATGATTACTTTTTGTACCCATATTTATATGTGAGTTCGTCCTCTACTCCCAAGTTTGCTTAGTTTGTATGATTTTGAGGGAGTATGACATGTTTGATTCCTATCGGGACATTACATTTAGTATCAGATTAGTTGAGTTCGTCCACTACCCCCAACATCATTATATGCCATTACATTTCTCTCATATTATGTTGTGCATATAGATTAGTTGATTTCTCTAACCCTTGGTGATTTTCTATCTTGTTGATATGCCAAAGAAAAGAGAAATTTGGTTTTGAAAATTAATACTTTATGCTTTTTATGCACACTCTTTGTGGTATTACTTTTCATGCCTTCCTTCAATATGTGTTGTGCCGTGAATGCTTATTTTGTGCACATATGCATATTGAACGAGGAATCTTTCTTGCACACACTATTGTATTAGATGTGTGTATTCATAATGATGTTGCTTGACTAAATCATATGCATGTCATGCATTTCTATTGATAAGTGTTATTTACAATTGGTAAATGTTTGGTTATTGGACTACTTGATTTTGTTCATTAACCTATTGGATCCAAAAAGTTTTTGGATACCACCAATTGTTGAATTATCAGATTGTTTTGCAAGATCCCTACTCTACACACTCCTTGATTTACAAATGATGGATAAATTCAAAGGAAAGGATGGTGCATTGGAGATTCACACAAATAGGGAAAGCTAAATGGTTGTAAGTATGTGTTTTGCACAATTGGTATTTTTAATATATTGGTTTTGACTACCATGTTTACAATTGGTATTTTAAAATATTCGATTTGTGTAATATAGCATACTTCTTCATTAGCTCATTCTTGTCACAGCCTCATGAAAATTGTTTGTTTATGTGACTGCCATGTTCATGTATGTCATGTATGTCTTATTACGACTCATGTATCATGGTAGCTATAACATTCATATAATGATTTGGTTAGTTGTTTATTGATGTTCATATCTTTGGAACACGTTGTCATCACACATCGTATTCCTCACATGCATGCTTCTGTGTGAAGATTGTTATATGTTCTGGATATGATAACTGATATGTATGACATGCTTGCTTGTTTATTAGACTGTATTAAGTATATTGATCTTAATCTTCATTGAAATTTTTTCAATTCCTTCATTTAAGATTCATTTCTTGCTGGCATGCTATACTTCATCATGTTATACATAATTCATGCCATGTATAAGATTAATGATTTAGGATCTTTATGCGTATTTGTTCATTGTATCACCACACATCTCATACTTTTCTTATGGTTTGTATGATCATCTTTATGAGATGTATTGATATGATTTGCGGTGATCAATGTATGTTACTTGTCTTTTTATTTACTTCATGACTGTTGTTTAGCTATAATTTTATTCAAAAGATCTTTCATGCCTATAACTAAATATTTCATGTAGGATATTTTCGCAAGTGACATAACATTCATTCATATTAGTTAGTGATCTTCAAGCTGTATTTCTCACTATGTCATCTCTCATCTCATGCTCATATTTTATGCTATTTTTATGAGATGTTAGAGATAACTTGTGCTTTACACGATCACATAAGCTTTATATTGTGTTTGATGATATGTATATTCTGTCATAGATATTCTTCCATGAATATATCTTGATGCACTATGACTTCTTTGATGCTACCTCCGATTATATTGTGCTTACTTAAGTTTTTATTCTATTCACACAATTGGTATGCATGCATGCAATGTTCATGATAAACTTTATTCGTTTATATCCTACCTTGTGACTTTGAACGTAGACTATCTTCATGCCTTTGCTCAAAAGTTATTTTATCACATTATGCCTCATGTTGAATCCTTTGTGATAATTGAGCTAGGATGAAATCATGTCTCTATTTGTTCACTTGGTTTCCTTCTCAAGTAATATCATGATTTTGACAGTATTTGCCTGCTTGCCATACTCTGTTATATTACAATTGGTATCATCTCTACATATCATATTTACATTTGGTATCATATTTACAATTGTTAGACTATTTATATTGGATATCATCTTTACATGATCTTGTTTGATGCTAGTTTTGAGCGTATGATATAGTGCGTATCTTCCTTATGCTCATGGCATTCCATGCTTATCTTTGACTCATTGTGTGAGTATCTATTTTGGAATGCATGCTAGTACTATGGTTCTTTTGAACATTTTTTCAATTAGTTTCCTAGGGTGCTAGAATTGTGTATGTCATACGTTTTATGATGTTACTATCTCTATTTTGGCATAACACTTTTGCGTGATATAGATATTTGATATTCATTTTCATTGTATCACCTTGTCACCCCACATCGCACACTTCACTTATATTAGGTATGCTTAATTTAGGAGATGCTTTGTGGAGTTTAGCTGAAGATACTTTTGGAGATGACTTGGTATGTCTACTATTGATATCACATGCTATTATACTTAATGTGTGTTATTATAACATAACTTTGTACACATGGTTAAGAATTTCTATAGTCATGTTTGTTTACTTCGTCGCTCGACGATTATATTGATTAAATAGATTTACCTGTATGAAAACATAGAATTGTTTTCCATGCACTAAATTGGCTAAAAATATTGATCTATGTCAATGTGATGATTTTGATTCCACGATAATGTGGTTCATCATGTTCATGTCATTTATCTTGCTATGTATACTATTGGTATCACAAGACTGTCTATCACTTTATGCTTCATGTTATAAATCTTGTGATAATTGAGTTTGTTTGGGTATTTGACACTATTTGTTCACTTGTTTTTCTTTCACAAGTGATGTCATGATTTTTTTGCTTTGTCACTTTTCTAACACTGCTCACACTACTCTTTACAATTAGTATTTATTGTAATCTTTTATCTCATATGCTTATTGCTTATTTTTTTTGATAATTGAGGGTGGTTGAGTTGTTGTTGGATATGTGATCTTGCAATTAACATCTTTATTTTGATATCCTGTTTTCAATTGGTAACTTTACATTAGAGAACTTTACAAATGGTAACTTTACAATTGTTATACATTTATGTTTTCAACTCTATTGTTGCATGTGTTGTTTCTATACCCCCATATCTTTTTGTTAATGACAAAGGAGGAGAGAAATAAACAAGATGTGCTTATTAAATGTTGAGTGTTAAACAATAACTTGAATTATATAGACTTTATATTTGATCGTTCATGTATATGATTCAGGGGGAGCATTGGTGATTACCTTGGTTTATATAGATTACATTATATATATGTTGGTAATCATGCTCATGTTTATGATGTGTATCACCTACATGATTTGTATTGTGTATGCATATTATTTCTGGTCATTCATGCGATATATACACAACCTCATGTGATACACACACTATTAACTGCTGAATGATGCAATTGATTATTGATATTAACTTGATTGGCATCATTGCAGGGGGAGTAAGTATATTTAATGCACAATTATTTGTTTTGTTTATATTTGGTTTGTCATCATCAAAAAGGGGGAGAATGTTGAGTATTGGACTCTCCACCTTGATTTTGATGATGATCAAACACAAATCATTATGACTAACTCTTGTGTTTGCAGTTAGCTAAAAAGTCACCAATTAGATTCAAGAAGATCAAAAGTGACTACACGTATTGATTCAAGTGGAGGACTTGGTAGATCAACATAGGTGAAGCATTGGCTTGAAAAACTCAAAGGCTACCTCAAACCTCAAGCCAATGGCATCAACAAATGAATGGAGATTCAATCCAAAGAGAAGAAAGGAATGGATGAGTCAAAAGCTTCAAAGACCTTGACGTTGAAGATATTCAAGTCATTCAACTAAAAGACTCAAGTCCATGAAGAATTATGGAGATCGTCGCCAAAGTAATTTGTTCATCTCAAGCGACGTCCCAAGACTTCCTCAGAACGCGTGATCGTTGTGCCTGGAGCTTTGTTGAAGCACAAGGAGTATTCATGAAGTCAAGGGATTCGGATTCTCCATGTTGAAGCTTCGAAGACGGTTCGTCATGTTATTTATATTGTCCTCTAGCTTCGGTTTAGTAGAATGTTAAGCCTTGAGTAGTACTTGTCTAAAAATCTTCATAACTTTCATATCGTATCTCTAGGATTGCCTTAGAAGCCATTAGAAACTTTCCCGTAGCCTGTCGTTTCATTTCACGGCTTCATATGCATCTTAGTTGGTTCAAGAAGAAGAACCAACCGACTAGATGACGATCTAATCGGTTGGAAATCCTTCTTGAACCGACTAGATATCCTTGCTTAATTCAGCCCATTCACTGTTGGTCAATTAGTCGGTCCAAGAAGGTTCACCGACCGACTAGATGACGATTTAGTCGGTTGGAAATCCTTCTCAGACCGACTAGTTATCCTAATCAATTCAAGACCATTTGTTGACCAATTAGTCGGTCCAAGAAGGTTCACCGACCGACTAAATGATGATCTAGTCGGTTGGTGTCTCTTCTCAGACCGACTAGTTTTCCTTGTTAATTCAGCCTTTGCACTGTTGAACAGTCAGTTGGTTCAAGAAGGATGGTTAATGCATTAAATGACAATCTAGTCGGTTGATGATCCTTCTTAGACCGACTAGTTTCAAATCTAGTCGGTCCAAGAAGGTTCATTGACCGACTAGTTGTCAATCTAGTCGGTTGATGATCCTTCTTAGACCGACTAGTTCTTACCCAGATTTCACCATCTTCTCTGTTAACCATCTAGTCGGTCCAAGAAGGTTCACTGACCGACTAGTTGTCAATCTAGTCGGTTGATGATCCTTCTTAGACCGATTAAGCAGCGTCAGAAATAGATCCGTTGGGCATTTAATGCCACGAATTTTGTGACCGTTTTCTCTCTTCCCTATATTAGTTTGTGTGCTTCTAACCAGGGATCCAAGGCTGAAATTAGAGACATTTTCACATCTTTGAAGAGAGCCATTCAACTCCTATTCCAAGCTCTCTCATCTCACAAGAATCTCTCCCTTACTCTTTGAGCCCAATTCATCAAGAGAGATTCTCCTTCCTTGTGAGTTTCTCAAGCTAATAGCTTGAATCCAAGTCACCATCTACTCCCTAGCCATCTATTTCTGCTCATCTTGGTGGAGCTAGGGTTTGGTGATCTCATCTTCCTCAAAATCCATTCTTGCCCTACTTTGGTAAGTATTTCTCAAGGCATATGATTTTGTGGTAAGAAGTTTTATATTTCATTCTTTACTTTTTAATTGTTGTATACTCACGGTGGTGAGAGGATTGGCTTGATCCCAAGTTGTGGGAGTCAAGATTTCTGTTTTGCTCTCGGTTTGTGAGAGTGTGCTTAGTCCCAGGTTGTGGGACTAAGGACTTTGCATGTTCCCGGGTTGTGGGATACACGGACATCGATTGTAGGTCGATTGCACATGTTGGAGGTTTTCCACGAGTGGGCTAAAGGAAATCTCTAGCGGTTTTGCTAGAGTATCCGGAGGTGATCCGGGTGTTGCTGGAGTAGGGCACCGGTAACAAGTCGGGGAGACGTGGGTGGCACCGAACCAGGGTAGATTGATTGTTAGCATTGCTTTCTTGCTTGGGTTGTTGTTCAATTCTTACATTCCGCATTTGTTGGTTAATTAGGGTTTTATTTGGCGTAAATTCCTTATAATTCTATAAAACACTATGCCCCCCCTCTAGTGATTGTTCCTCATAGCACAGGGTCACTACATTGCGCAAGTTCGAAAGAATGTTAGGGATGTTCCATACGGAGTCAGACCATGAGTGGGATGGTTCCATGCTATTTAATATCTTTGCTGGAAGACTAAAGGGACTCTCACGTGAGTTTATGAAGATGATGCAAGTGGGAAAGTTCAGTGATCTAGCTGGCATCAACCTTGGAGCAAATGATAGATGATGCTCGATCTACCGGTTCGCTAACCGTTACGGTAGGTAAACCATCCGACCAAGCACTCATCGATTTTATTAAGGCTAATGTCTCTGATGCATGTACTATCATAGATGGAGTGTATGCTTCACTTGACGGTGATCACATCCACCTTTACACGATTAACACTCCACAGATAGAGACATCTGAGCTGCCAGAGGAGGACACATATATGGACCTATTGAGAGGCATCATGGACGTAGTTCGATGCATCGGTCCATTAACGATAATGGCAGGTGACCCTTTTGAGCCCGGATTTCAAAATTTTATTACTCATCGTATCTCTTCCACAGGCACAATTGATGATGGAGTCTGCGCTCTAGTTGAGGGACACAAGACCCACTTTTATACCGTGGTCAAGATACAGGAACCCATAGAGCCACCTGCACCTACTATTGAGAGGGCCAGGACATGCAATCAGGTGCCTCGAGTTCCAAGATCGAAACGAACACATATGCATAGAAAGGAGAAGATGAAATTCACTTTGCCTACCATACCAGAGGAACCCAAGGAGGAAGCCAAAGCAGTGCATCGCGAGGAGGCCGAGCTATATCTATTTTACATATTGCATGCAGAGCCAGAGACTTTTGCTGAGGAGGTCGTGCGTCGGGACGAGGACACAGCCATTCATGAGGATCCTGAGCATCACCCTCCTCCTTCAGAGCTTCTGCAGCCACCTCGTCCTTCTACTGACTCTGAGGACCACCCACCAGAGCTTACTGCTCCCCTCCAGGGAGATCTCTTCACCTCCTCGCCTTTTACATTTGATTCCCCTCCCGTGTATGATGATTATTATGATTCGGATTTCAATGACTCATTGCACCTTTTGCAGGATACACATACATATGATCAAGAGGTACAATGGGACGTATACGAGGAGGAGGGCGAGGAGTTAGCACACATGGACGCTGTTGAATATGATCAGGAGGTGCGATGGGATGAGTCTGACGATGATGAGGAGCACCCTGACGAGACCCACTCCATTATGCCAGAGTTACCTGAGGAACCAGAGGAAAACAACGAGGAGTTGATCGAAGTGGTGCATCAGAGTAGAGATTTATTTCCAGGGAAGTGTTGTCAACCATTTTTTATTTTAAATACTATTGTTGATGACCCTATCTGGAATACATTTATTTTGGGGAAGAATTTTCCACATCAGATTGATGCGGCTCATTTCTTGCAAGGTACAGGTGGAGTCCTTGGAGAGATGCTAGGAGCCGCATTGCTGGACTCAGATGGAGCCCGTGGAGATACGCACCTGGTGGAGCCACAGAAAGTGCAGATAGAGCAACTATCTGCACCGGTAAATATTCTGGATCCGCCTTTTGCTACAGGTGATATTAATCCAGTAGTGTAGAATTTTATGCTTTCAATAAACACGAATCCTCTCGGCAGCGAGAGGACCGTATATGATTTTATATGTTTTTTAGTTTAATAAATTCACCCCATTTGACGGCCACAAAAATCTTTTACACCCCGAACCCATTATTTTTAATAATTGCCCTCTTCATATTTGGATATGTCCCGCCATTTTGCCAACCACCATCGAGCATTTCTTTCAAGTGAATACTCACTTTCTTATTCTTTTGACTTGATCACGCTTAGCGAAGCCGTGACCTTTTTGATCAAGTCATCTAAATAGGATTGTTTGGTATAAGCTTGGGGGAAATAACTCTCATGCATCATTGCATGTGCATGTAGTTGCATTAGGATGTCATATCATTCATGTCATCATTTTGCATTCACCCCCTTTTTATCGTTGTTTCTCACTTTCTTCTTTTTATGATCACATTGAGGACAATGTGAAGTTTAAGCTTGGGGGAGTGCATTTCCATGCCATTTAGTTGCATTTTTTCTTTATTTTAGGATTTTTAGGATGTTTTCAAATTTTTGCATCATCTTTTTGTCTTTTCCATCTTATTTTCCTTTTATGTGTGTTCATGCATCACATTGCGTGCTTGTTTTTCTTTTATTTCTTTCTTCTATTTTTATTTCTCTATTTTCTTCTCTTTCTTTTGCTAGATATGTTCCATGTGATGTTTTATCTTATACTTTCACCTCTCTCACAACGCTTATTTTTCACGACATGCTATTTAGAGAGTTTCATAATCCCTATAAATACTTGAAAATACTCTTTTGATGATCTCTCTAGTGCGAATGCATGAAGCTTATTGAAACTGAATATGTAGAGTAGTATTTAGTATGCTTTCTTTGGAAACACACCAAGATTCACGCATCACTAGAACATCTGAAGCCTTGCTTTCATCTCTTATTCGCATTCTTATTGCATGCTTGATACATTGATATGATTAAGGATACGCTATTATACGAGTTTAGTTGATGTATTATTTTACAGAACCGTTTGTGCACACTTTTGAGTGAACCGAGCGTTATATCTATTCCTTCTCCACTTATATCTTATATTCTCTACATGTCACTTGATTTCACTCCCCAAAGCTATTTCTACCGCATCCATTCCCAAAAATTCCATACAAAAGAAAAGCTTGCTCCAAAAGTCCAAAAAGCCAAAAAGGAGCCAAAAACCAAAAAAAAACAAATACTATTGCTCCTACAAAAATCCAAAAAGAAAAAAGGAAACAAAGCTCAAAATCCAAAGAAGAGCTCAATTTTCATTACTTGGAGCAATACATATACTATTGGGAAAACCAAAAAAATTCCAAAAATTCCAAACCCACAAATACTTCTTTGGATGCGGCGCCTCAATTCAAGCTTGGGGGGAAAATCTTTTGACCTCATCAGTGAGCATGACATTAGAGTGGAGTCCGAACGGGAAAGTTTGATAATGCTAAAACTTAACGAAACAATTTAGTTACGAGGATTTCTTATGATTTGATACGAGGATGTGTATGTCTTGATTTTTATTCTATTCTTTATTGCATGCTTTGTGTGAATTTCTATGCTTCAGTTATATCTTCTGATTGAAAAGTGTGTCGCCAATGTTATGCATATTCGATGCAATGAAACATAGGATGTTGATATAAACTAAATGTATGAATACTAGAAAGACCCCTTTCGTTCATTCTTAACTCTCGAGTACTTCGTTTATATAAGATATGAAATCTCTGTGGTAGTGTGTGATTTACTTTCTGAGTCATTGTGATATATGGTGAATGTTGATGAGAGAATAATCTAACGATCATATTTTCTTCGTATTCCTTTTTGTTTTCTTATTTTTACCTCCCGGTGAGCTTCGTATTCGTCTTCCTCGAGGACGAGTAAGAGGTAAGCTTGGGGGATTTTGATATGCTCCTATTTTACATGTTTTGGCATATCTTCATGACACATTTCACCCTCCAAACCCCCGTTTTATACGCTTTTGTGCTATTATTTGGAACAATATGACTTTCGGAGCATTTATTCCATTTCAGGGATTTGGAGCGATATTGGAGCAATTTGGTGTCGATAAGACGATCGGCGATGTGAGAGCACCAATGAGACTCATGATGACATGCTCAAGGTGCCAAAGAAGAATACTGGAGCAAGTAAGGGGGCAAGAGAGAAGGTCGCGCGATCGAGCTATGATACGGCGAAGGAATCGAGTGACCCGAAGTGCTGAAAACAGGACATCAGTCCACTATTTCAAAATCTGCTATCACCTGGGATTTTTCACTATTTTTTTGATATTTTTCCCAGGTAGTAGACATCAAGAAGGTTCCAAAGCCACCAAGAACACACAAATCAGAGGTCGAATGAGCCCTGGGGAATTTCTGTAAGTTGATGATGCAGTGCTGAAATTGTTCTTAGCAGCCTACTCGGTCGAGTAGCACTCTACCCGGTCCGAGTCGTGCATTACTCGGTCAAAATGCTGTTTTTGGTGTCCGACTCGACCGAGCAACCTCCTACTCAGTCCGAGCAACCTTCTACTCGGTCTGAGTAGTATGCAAATGAGGCTGAAGTGCGTTTTTAGTCCCTAATTAGCCGAGCAACCTTTGGCTCGACCGAGCAACCTTTGGCTCGACCGAGCAACCTCCTGCTCAGTCCGAGCAACGTCTTACTTGACCAAGCAGCGCCGAATCAACTCGGGTTGGCAGAGCGACATATTTTGGAGGCTTGGATTCTCTATATAACTCGGACCGAGCAACCTCCTACTCGGTCCGAGCTGCCGAACGACTCGACCGAGGAGATTTGTGCTCGGACCGAGTCACTGTTGGCCCATTCTTTAAGCTGCACCCGGATTTTTTGGGAGATTTTGAGGGTGTTTGGATATTGCGCAGCCGCCCGGGGGGGGGGGAATTCATTCTGAGCTTTTACGGAGACTTTTAGATTAGATTTTGGGGAGATTTTTATATACTCTTTGGAGAGGAGTTTTTGAGATCTTTCTTAGACTTTTGTGGAGACGGTCTTTTGGGGAGTTTGGCTATGCCCTAGGCCCCTCCTTTGTATCAAGATAAGTATTTTTGCCCTTTTTAATTCTTTTATTATTTCTTTGTGATTTATTATTGTTTATCCATTCTTGATGCATGCAATGAAATCTTTGTGCGTTATTTTATCTATTGATATTGATATGCTTGGGTAATCTTTTTTAGGGCTAAGGGATTAGCCCATGGATCTTAGAACTTAGTTGCAAAGTTGGGATTTTTATGATGCATTGGTATAATTGGGGTTGTATTTTGGTTGATTTAGCAAAATCCCTAGGAGAATTCGTACTGAGATCGTGCCCACAGTCGGTGGAATCGATTAGATTAAGGAATATCCTACGGATTTAATTAGGGAGTTAGTGGATTCAACCGGGGCACGTGATCATGCCCGGCTCGTGCCTTGAGGGGATCCACCGACGAACTATATAACTAACTGACGGCTACCGCCATTATGTCAATAAGAGCCACCAAAATACCTTGAAGCTCTAACCCACAAGAGTGGTACGAGTTGAGAGCATTCGATCCACGAGAGTGGTGAGATTATTGTAGACCCTTAATGCACGCATCGTATACGCCTATTGCGAGAGCGGGGTTAATGCGATACGTTAGATTCATGATGCCCAGACACATGAATTCACTTCCTAGATGCTACGATCCCCAATAAAACAAACGCAACGTAAGAGTGTTAGCCTAGCGTCGATATCCGACGGTCTTAGTGGCGAGCCCTAAGCCCTAATATTTTGTATTTTATTTCTTTCTTTCTTTGTGTGGAACCACTTGCTTGCGACATTGAGTGACACAACCTTCGCATCCATCACCATTACGACCATCCATATTCCACATCCACCAATAAGCCCGCAAGTCTAACTCAACCTAGGAGTAGATAGGTAGTATAGCACCGCTTCCCCGTGTTCGATACCCGCTTGCCACTATACAGTGTGCTTGTGGTAACGACATCGTTTCAGAGTTGAATCCGGGCCGATCAAGAATCATATATGATATGATTGATGAGAGTCATCTACTAATCGCAAAGTCAAGCAATTTGTTGAGCACACTCAAGGTTGTGAGACTCAGGGTGGTTGGATCTCTTACCCATTAATTTAATTTAACTAAATCACTCATTATTATGGCTTAATATGATCGCAAAAATAGTGGGAGGATATAGTTAGATAAAATCCATTCTATCTATATTTAATATTGAACATATGCTAAACTAGGGTAGTTATATGTTTACCGATGGAATCAGAAACATAATATTCTAAGAGAATAAGTTAATTGGTCCAAATAGTTGGTTAATGAAATATCAACTCAAATTGATATACTTAACTATGTTCTCATTTACATTAAATGACCTTCCTAAAGCACATGCTTAAGGACAATGATTTCCTTAAGTTCTTCGTCCAACAAATAAATGCATGCTACCTATCACTCGCATCTATAAGACGCAGCTCGAACATACTGATGTTCAAAGCATGTTTCTCCATACAATTTGTTGAGTCAACTCAAGGTTGTATGGAAAACAGTTTCGATCCACAAGGTTCGAAACTTCGATCAAACTGTTTGATTTGAAGATGAGTGCACGAGCGGTACAAGACCATGTATCCAAATCAGATCTTGAGTCAAATAACATGTTGAGTCAACTCAAGGTTGTGAAGCTCAAGTGTTTGGATACGTTAGGTGCTTGCAAAGCTAATTATTTTGTTGAGACGCGTAATATCTAAATGAGATTTAGAAAAGGAAGAATCCACTAAGGAAAGTCAATTGAGAAAGATAGTTTTATTTATCATTAGTAAAGGCACAAGTAGGAGGTACTAAAAATGTGATATATTTGATGTCATGGTTTTAGGATAACCGTAATACAAAAGAAATAGATTGTCTACGTGTTGGAAAAAGGAATAATTGTTGTTTCTTGGACCATGTAGGACGTCAAACACATTTTTTGACGAATATCGTCACTTTGCTTTTGAAGCAATATTTTATGTGTGTAATTTGTATAACGAAAATGTATAATGTTAATACATGAATACGCAAGATAATATCAAAAATTATATGGCAAAATAGAATAGGGCGTACCATAGAGACTAAGCTTCACAAGTCACATAAAGAGGGGTCTGACCTCTCGTATTATGAAGTCTGCAGACATTTGTGAATCTTATTCTCAAAGGTATGATGGCCGAAACTCCTGCTGTAAAATAGTGGGAGAATGAGTTATTGAAATCACAGTCTCGAACATACTGATATACCCGGACCCAAGTCTAAATTAACCAGGATAAGTTATTTTTATTTTATTATGACTCGTATTCTTGATTAAACACAAGTCTGATAAATAGAAGTACACATTGACCGAAGTATTTGAACTGCTTCGATCAGATCGAAGAGTCAAATGCTTAGCTGTATAAATCTTGCACAAATTAAACAGTGTTGAGTATTGGACTTCTCCTTCTTGGTGTTAATGATGAGCAAACATAAATACTTGTGACTAATCCCCTATTTGCAGTTAATCCATTACCTAAGCATATCATGAAGATCAATTTACAATGGATGACACTCAAAGATCATTGAAAGCAAAGGAAGTGGGTTGGATGATCATAGATGGTGATTGAAGCTCTTAAAAGACTTCAAGCTCATGCGTTGGATAGAAGAGAGAGTTTTTCAAATGTAATTCTCTTATTTCTCTTCTAGTATGTAGCTTAGAAGTAGAACTTTATTGGAGCACACACACATCTTCATTTCAGTCTTAGGATATCATTAGATCAACCTTCCTTAGACTCCAATTTATTTCTATCTAGATTGTGCCTATCATGTTTTTAACAGTCGACTGTTGAACGATTTACAGTCGCCTGTCTCAAAACAGTCGAATGTGCTTTGTTCTACGGTCGCCTGTTATGCACAAACTTTTTCAGTCTAGTTTTGGGCTTTGTAGCTTTAACTCCTTCAGGTGACTGCTGTACATTGCACAGGCACCTGTCCAAGTGACAGTCGACTGTGTTTTGTTAATCAGTCTCATGTCTATCCTCAGCCCAATTCTATTCCTCTGTTTGATCTGGCCAGTCGACTATTGTTGGATTTACAGTCGATTGTCAATGCTTCAACTGTCGCCTGTCTTTGAGCCTCATTGATGACTCAACTCTCTGGAAAATGTCAGGGATTTGACAATCGTCTGTAGAAGAAATTACAGTCACCTTTTTGGCTTTACAGTCGACTGTCTTCTCATCATCAGTCGCATGTCCTGTATTCTCAGACTTTTCTCAGATTTCCTCTACTTTTCCAACTTATGGCCAGTCGCCTGTAGTAGGATTTACAGTCGCCTGTTGGTTTAACAGTCGACTGTCTACGCCTCTTTAGTCGACTGCCCACGTGGTAAGTTACCGTTATGAATTCTCACCTACCCTCTGTCACTGTGTAGCAGTCGACAGTGAGTTCTTCAATAGTCGGCTGTCGCGGGCGCATATTCTATCCATTGAGTTTTTCCTCACGGATTTCAAAGGGGTTTTTGGTGACTCAGTTTGAAGGGTTTGAGAAACCTATAAAAGAAGCCTCTACTATTCCATTGAGAGACTAGACTCTTTGATCAACTCTTGCTCAAACATTCAAGCTTTCATTGGTAAAGATCAAAACTCTCAAAATCCAAAAGCCCTAGAATCTCTATATTTCATCTCTTGCTCTCCAACCTAGAACCAAAGAGAAATCTTCTAGGCATTTGGTGTAATCAAGAGAAAGGGCTTTCCTCTCTTCCAAGAGAGTCTTTCAACACACAACACACTTCTCCTTCAAGTTCTACTTCAAGGCATAGGTGATTGTAAGTGTTGCTTAATTTCATATTTCATAACTTTCGTTATTTGATTTACTCTCGGGTTGTTAGAGTGGTTTGCTTGCTCCCAAGTTGTGGGAGTCAAGGTCAATCGAGTATATTTCGATTTCACTTGTATGGTCGCTACAAGTGGGTTTTTAAGGAAATATCAAGTTAGTGTTCTAACTTGAGTATCCGGTTGTTTACCGGTTGGAAGGGACGTAGGATTACCGGGAACAAGTTGGGAAGTGACTTGGGTGATCTGAACTCTTGAAACATCCTTGCGTTTGCATTTGTTTCATTTTGGGTTTACATTTACTCTGCATTATTTGTTGGTTAGGATTTTAATTTGGTGTAACTATCTTTTTAAATTACATAAACACTATTCAACCCCCCTTCTATAGGGATGAGAATGAGCATGCCCAAAGCCCGATTGGGCTTTCAAATGGGCATGCCACATCATCATCCCTACAATTCCTTCACAAATTCTAGAAAAATTTGTGAAGGAATTGTAGGGATGATGATGTGGCATGCCCATTTGGAAGCCCAATCGGGCTTTGGGCATGCACATTCTCATCCCTACCCTTCTAGTATTTTTCTCATATCCAGGGACCTTACAAAAAGAAAATGTGATTTTCTCTCAAGTCAAGTCTCTTAACACATTGGTGTGTTAGAGAGCGTGAATCGCACTTTGTCAGACATGGTGTGATGCATGGCAAGTGACTATGAGTTATAACCCTCCCTCTGGGTTAAGTCCCAACTAGTATTGCCTAGGTTTTGATAAGGTTCTATGAGGACCTTATCAATAACATATTTATTAAAATCAATCATTAGGAAGTTAAAGGATTACTCGAGTCTCGTGAGACGAAGAGTCGAGTTAGACATCATAATTAATGATGCTTAATCAACTTCCAGGATGAAATTCGGAGTATGGACTCTGACTAATAACTTGATGCAATTTGACAAGGTCTGTGCACGTAATATAAGGTATGGACTTTAGTTTATATGCCCAAAAGGAAGTGTTTCTTATCGATTGCATGAAAATCTTCAAGTTAGAAGATATGTGCAGAAAGAAAGTAGTGAAGTACAACTTGTGTTGGCTGAGAACGATTTTCATCCTAACTCCTATAAACGGCTTATGATGAAACTGTCTCGCCAAAAGATTTGTACAGATCTAATTGGACTGAACTCGATGTAAATGCTCATAATAACCATGAAAACTGGAGCATTCATTTATAGTCCGTCTTTTCTAAATATAATTTAGAAGAACAAACTTATATGAATTGGCCAGAGAGTTTTCAAGGCCAGTGGGAGCGAATAAAATTACATGTGAGGCATCAAGGGGCTGGAACATATGTTTTGACAAAGTGGTCAAAGAGTTTGACACTTTATCAGAAATGATTATGAACCATCTAAATGACCAGCAACTATTTTAAAACTATTATCGTAAGATCCGATGAGCTGGATGAGATCCAAGAAAATTAAATATTATGGATTCCAAGGGACTAAGAGAATTATTTGGAAGAGATTCAAATATATGGTCTAATATGAACATAGAAACCCCTTAAGTCTATACAGTAGACGATTTAGCAGATCCACTCATAAAGACTCTACCACATGAAGTCTAGAAAGACTTATGTGTAAAGTACGGTATGAGATACTAGAATAAATGGGCCTGAGTGCAAGTGAAATATGTTGGGATATGTTTGCCCTCGAGGCAATTTATCTCTGCATCTTGTTCAAAATTAAAGTAAGTTGTATGGTAAGAATTTATCTAAGTTAAAACATAATATAGTTATCATTAGAAACTCAGGTAAAGTCCTGAGACTTAATGCAAGGTCAAACATATATCCAGATGAGGATCTCGATCATGGAGAAGTGCTTGATCGTCAGTAGCATATGTCTAGAAACGTTCGTGGTCGTATATGTTTCGAGAAAAGGATATCAAAACATCGGATGACCATTGTGTCTTAGTCTTCACCATATAGCGGTGACGATGATCTCATGGTCGTTGGACTTGGCGAAATCGGAGATGAGACACATGTGCTCATTGGAGAATGAGTTCACTGAACGACCCAATAAGAGTTATCATATGGTTATGATTGACCAATCTGTCAGTGATAACTCTTAGTGATGATAACCAAGTTGGTCTTTTAACTTGAGGTCATTGTACGAACCTGTACGTGAACGATGTCACTTAGATCTCTGACCTTGCTTCGAGGCAAGGCCTGTCGAAAGGTCTTTGGTTGGGTCATTTGAAACGTGCGAGGAGAGTAATGAACAAGATAGGATTCGTCTCTCCTGATCAATAGGCGTTAGTGTCATAGTGTTAGTTCGATCTTTAGTGAAAACTCTAGCCAGAGTATGTTAGAAGATGTCCAACGTTATTTTGACTAAAGATCGATAGAGACTAACCGGCTTCGAGCTATTGGGGTTGACAATTTGACCGTACCCAAGGCTTGAGGTTAATCGACATAGTTTTGACGAAGAGACTATAACTGCGGTATTCGTCATGGACACAGTCAGGGTGGTCCCGACAATATCCATGTCAGTGAGTTAACCACATAAGTATGATACTGAAACAGGAACGACACCTGCTGCTCGTAGTCACTGCCGTCTGGGGCTTCGAGCCCCACATGTAGTAGGGTCAGGCTGTAGGGTCTCATACAGAATGCGACCTTCGTCAAGTAATAGGTAGAAATTGGGAAGAATTTGTAAGGGATAGAAAACTGCAAAGAGTTTGCAGTTAGCTTAAGCATTTGTACTTGATGCAAATGAATTATATATTAGATGTGGAAATTTTGCATTTGATGCAAAGGGAAATTTAATGCGTCGTAAATTGTTTATGTGCGTTTTTAATTATTTAAACGCGTAAAAATGGTTACATGAATGACGGGATCGTCCCAGTCTAAACACAGGTTCAAACCGCATCAAAAACGGAGTCCAAACGAGCCTTATAAGTCTATTTAAAAGCGTATAAATAGAAAGCCCAAAATGCCAGATCAAAAGGTTTTTTGGATTCTTTTCTTAAAGAAAAAAGGGGAGGGCAAGCCCAGGCCCTGGGCTTGCCCAAGCATAGGCCTGGGTAAGCCCCGGCGCCCAGCCTGGGCCCAAGCCCAGGCGCTGGGCGCCTGGCCCAGGCGCCCAGTCTGGGTGCGCCCAGGCCTGGGCCGTGCGCCCAGGCCTGGGCCGTGCGCCCAGGCCTGGGCCGTGCGCCCAGGCCTGGGCCATGCACCCAGCCAGGCTAAGGTTTGCCCAGCTGGAGCAGTGGGGCCCACACAGTGGGCCATACCCCTGGGTTCTGAACCCTAGGCTGGGTGTAGTTTTTGGTAGCTGGATTTTGCACGAAAATCAAGTTTGGGCTAATCTTTGGACCCTTGTTTGAAGGTCAAATGGACTCGGAATGACTCGTTGTTTTTCCTACGCGTTCACCGTTCAGCGCTCTTCGATTTGATAAGTTCTATCAAGATTGAAGCTCAATGGTGAGGGAGTTAAAATTCATGGAAGTTTGGCCTTTATGAAAGACAAACTAACTTGAATTATTAACTCCAAAATTTTAGTTCCACATTGGAAGTGGAGCAAAGGGGAGGGTCAGCCGCCTATATAAATAGGGGCCTGCCCCCTTCCTCTAAACTCGTCCCAAGCTCTAAATCTGAGCGGCTCCCAAAAGTTTGGAGCACGCTCAGATCTAAGCTTAAAATTAATATTCTCTTATTCCTGTATTTCTGCCTTGCTCTTTAAGGGCTCTAGTAAAGCCACAAAGGAGCTCGGATCGGATCCGAAGTCTTGACGGAGGATCCACTCAAGTGAAACTTTCTTCGACGTGTAGTTGGCTCAATGACAAGGGGTTGCTCGCCTCAGGACGCGGTGCAGTTTGGGAAGCGGTTTGGCTGGGGACAGAGCGGCTCGCGAAGTGGTTTAGCTTGGGACGAGGAGCGGCTCGGGACGCGGTTCGGTACACCTTGACTGTGCAAGCAAGGTTCCGAGTATGTTGTTTAATTAAGCATAGTATTTATAATATTATAGTAGCTTAGATCTATCTTGGGGTGGTCAGACCCACCTCAAGATAGTAGAGATCCTGGCTAAGGTCTTGATATCCTTAGGGCTTGCATGTTAAATAGTTTGACATTTTTCCGCTGCTTGCTTTTATTTTGCCTCTATCATCCGTCCGACGTAGGACATGCGTAGAAATATGCTCTAAGGGTCCCTCAAAACCCAACAGTAAATCTCTTAACAAATCAAGGATTCCTACTAATGGTTGTCTTGGCATCTTTATAAAGAGCAAAGAACATGATATGCGATCATAGTTGTAAACACTTAAATCTCATCGGATCTTCTGAAAAGAAAATAGAAACATCTGTTCAAACATGACTATCAAATATGATATGAAAGACCTAGGCAAAATAAGATACGTTATGGCTCACGGATTTATTATCTAAAAAGATAAAATTATGTTACATTAAACTTCATACACCCAGAGTGTGTTGAAGAAATTACAAAAATGACCATTGTCCTCCAATGAGTACACATATGGTAGTACGTTCACTGGATATACAAAAAGACCCCTTCCATCAGCTGGAAGATGGTAAGGATATTCTAGGTCATGAAGCCCCTTATCTAAGTACAATCAGAGCACTCCTGGCTAACTGCACGCATCCCTATATAGCAGTTGCAGTAAATTCACTAGCCAGATACAGTGAGGCGCCTAAAAAGCGCCACTGGACCGGAGTTAAGCATCTTCTGTGCTACCTCCAATGGTCAATGGATTTGGGCTTACATTATAAAAAATTATCTTCCATGATTATGCAAATGCAGGTTACAGGTCCGACCCTCATAAAAAGAAGTCACAAACTGGGTACCTACAGTAGGACATTATTTACTACAAATCTACAAAGTAAACTATGAAGGCAATACCATCATATCATTCTGAGATACTCACCATTACAGAAACAAACCATGGGTGTGTTTGGGTGCACCTAGTGGTACATCAAATCACAATGACGACTGGATAAAATGCTGATGATTTAGTGTTGACCATATAGTCTGAAGACCAAGCCACATGCTTACCTCAACCTTGAGGTGCCCACCTCAAAGGCGACAAAACAAAGGACACCTCTCCAGAGTTTTGGATTCAGCAGCTGCTTAATATTGGTGATATTTGTAATCTCAATGTATTTTCGGAACGTTGTAAATAGGAGTGATAAAAAAACGCCTAAGAGATCTGAAAGCCTAAAGCCTTGTACAGATCAGGGGGGAGTTAAAGGGAATTTGTACTCTTTTTTCTTAGCTATAGGCTTTTTCCACAGGTTTTCCATAGTCAAATGTTTTAGCGAGGCAAATCATATTAACTTGGGATCCTAAAGTATACACCCCTTGCGATACTCATATGATGCTCAGAATCCTGAAATATTCATGAGCAGAGTTCACTCTTATGGCAAGATAAGGGGAGTGTTATGAATGTTTTATCTAGTGGACTCCCACGTCCCCCTATAAATAAAGGCCTGAGGTCTCCCTCAGAGACATTCATAACAAAACTAATGTTTTTGTTTAAGCAAAGTTTTTAAAACACAAACTAATGTTTTGTAAGTATATCGATGGAATTATTATCGAATTTTTTTGTCTGCACTACTTATTATCATAACTCTAACTAGTTTTTTTAAAAAATTATCAAGTTTTTGCTAAGCTATAGAGAGGTGCATCTATAGTTTCTCATATTTTCAAACAAATATGCATGAAGCTATTGAAAATTTTGTTTATTGAAATTTTCAAAAAAAAACCCAAATAAGTACGGAGTTTGTGCCAAAAAAAATTTAAAACCTTGATTAAAGTAAACTAATTAGAAATATATTAACTATTGGCCTTAACAAAGAAATTTTTGACTCTTGAAGAAACATCATATAATACTTTTTTGTTTTTTAAATACATCGGAGAGTAAGAAACGTAGGTCATGGAACTTGGGTACACCCGTCCTGATCGCTTAACCCCAAACACGGAGAAGCCAGTTATCCATCGGAGCCCTAAAGGCTGGAAAATAAAGAAAATAAAAGGGGATATGGGATAGTGGGATTCGAATCTGGGCATCCACCGAGGCAACCGAATGATTCAACTACTAGAGTGAGCACCTGAGCTCACTTTTTGTTTTAGGCTTTTTAGAATATGGTCCTCTAATTATGTCTAATTTTAAAAGAGTCCCCTAAATCATAGCATTTGCGATTAGGTCCCCCTATTCATATAAAATACTCGAAAAGAGTCCTTTTATAGAATTAGGTTCATATAAAATACTCGAAAAGAGTACTTTTATAGAATTAGGTTCATATAAAATACTCGAACATAGTACATCTTTTAGAAATAGGTCTCCTAAAATACTTGAAAATAGTCCCTTTTTAGAAACAGGTCCCTTGTGGTGGGGGTGGGGGCAATGGACTCTTTTCTTTTCGAGTATTTTATATAAATATTTTTATATGAATAGAAGATCTATTCACAAATACTATGATTTATGAGACTCTTTTGAAATAGCCATCACTAAAAAGACACATTTCTTCACAACCTTACTTTTTTTAAAGGAATAATCACTAGAATACTCTAATCACAAGAATTTTTCTTTACCCTTTGGGCTTGTAGATGATTGAATTCTAAATACCTTACCCCCGGGGGCAATGGACTCTTTCTTTTCGAGTATTTTATATAAATAGTTTTATATGAATAGAAGATCTCTTCACAAATACTATGATTTATGAGACTCTTTTCGAAATAGCATCATTAAGAAGACGCATTTATTCAAAACCTTACTTTTTTAAAGAAATAATCACTAGAACGTTCTAATTACAAGAATTTTTCCTTACCCTTTTGAGTTGTATCTGTTTGAATTCTAAATTCCAGTTTCTTTGATAATAAAAAAGGTAGAAAACAGAAAACCCGAAAGTAATTGCCAAGAAAAAGCCGCAGTCGTTGCACTCGTCATTCTGATTTTATTAATTTTGACTTCAGCTTTATTCTCAAATTCTTTCGGTGTCATCCTGGGATCCACCGGTCAAAGCACCAACAATATTTAAAATCACATGCCGCCAACGGTCAATTTTTCATAAAAGAAATAGAAGAAACCAAGAACTCAAATGAAAAGAAAACTAGCCGTTATCGCTATGGAGAGCGATATATCGTTCCCTTCTCAAACCAAAATATAACTTTCTTTACTCTCTCTCAAGCCCCAATCAAATCTCAGACCCTCGCTACAAAGGAAAGGAGGAAAAAATAAAGAAAGAAATATTTAAAAAGATCAAAGAAAGGAAAGAAGATCAAACCTTCAATGGCTGCAAGATCTCATTCCCCAACTCCCAGCAGATCCTCAGCTCACAACCCACGAACTCCAAATAGCTCTCGCAGCATCAGGAAGAGAAAAGGCAAGTGAATCTCTATCGGCACATCTTCATGTTTTTGCGAATTTCCCTCTGGTTCTTGATCTAGTCTTTCGCCTGCTTCCTGTTTGTAGAAATTGCCCAAAGGAACTCTCTTTCAAAGCCCAGCTCACCGTCTCATCGCGCTTCATTTGAGCAGAAAGAGAACGTGAAGTCCAGATCCCCTGCATTCTCTAAGTGTTCCAAGAATTTCATGTTGCCCACCGTCTCCGCGGCTTCGAAGGCTGTCCCTCCCTCCCCAAGAAAGAGGATTCTTCAAGAGAGGAACGAGGTAATTAACTCGGTATCCAATTCTTTTGAGTTTCTGATGACGGAAGTAGGCCATGCTGTTGAGACGGAGAATATTCGGTCGAGATCGGAGATGGGTTTTGGGTCTCAAGAAGTCTTGATTAGTTGTGATGTGAAGAAGGGGGAGCCCACAATCAAGAACCATCGAAATGGCGTTGTTCCCCCACTTTCTCCTTTGTCGGCCATTTCGCCATTAGATGCTGATCCATCACTTCCTCCTTATGATCCCATGACCAATTATCTATCTCCAAGGCCTCAGTTTACTCACTTCAGACCCAACCCTCGTATCGAGCCATATCTCAATATGGAAGGGGAGTTTGTTGATGTGGGAGATGGAAGCGGCTTGAGGACAGCTTTCCTTCGGATAGTGGTGAGGATGATGTGAATGTACTCTCTGTGGAGAAAGATTCAGAGGAAGAAGCATACCCAATTAAAGTGGAAGAGGTGGAGGAGGGGGGATCTCCTCCCAAAACTCTAGGCTGTGACCCTGAATTCAAACCTGAACACGAAGAATTATGCTCAATGAAGGCCGAGGAGGTGGAAGAGTTGGAAGAGTTGGAATCTCCTAGCAAAACCCATGTCTCTGGAGCTGAATTTAAATCTGAACCCTTAAAGCGCTGACCTTTTACGAGACCCAATACGGTGGCTTTCCTTTTTGTTCTGATCATGGCTTTCCTTTGTCTCCCATTGTCTGATTCGCCCATCATTTCTTCTTCTATTTTGAAAGATCAGTCTCCCACAAAGCCTTTCCTTTGTGTCTCACCTTTGAGAATATTTGAGGATTTGCATTTTAGAGATTATTTTGATGTTGCTAGAATTTCCATGGTATAGCTAGTAGGTTCAGGAACTGGTCACCTGATCCCATTGCTGATTTTACTCATGTGGCATCCCCTTTAGAAGATGATCTTTGGTCGCAGCATCTAATTAATGTGACGTCTTTAACTCTGGATGAGGCTGTAGGTCTAGATCTTAGATATACACCAGAAACCAAGCAAGCTATGCAGGCTGCAGCTGAGGCTGAAGCCAAACAGCAAGTTGTCAAAAACAATGGAGTACAAGAACCGTCTTTTGCAGTAAATGAATCAGATGCTGAAACCAAGCAAGTCATGGAGGTCAATGGAGTTGGATTTGAAGAACTGTCAGTTGCAATACATCAATCGGGTGTGTCTGAAGCTGTGAAAGAGGTTGATGCAGAGTATAGTGAATGGGAGAAGGACATGGAGATCTTGGATGAGAATACTGAAATGATGGAGGATAGCAAAGTCGAGTCTGAGAAGACTGACATGGTGGTGATTGAACATGTGAAAGAAGATGACAATGGTGCTCAGCGAATTGAAATGGATATCTCTGAAAATATGATTGATGCAGATCATGTGGCTTGTGTGTTGGAGAAACAGGTTATCCAAGATGAGAGTAGCAAAGAATTGGACCAAGAGGCAGGTCGTCCAAGTTCCGAAGCAGTCTATGTCGTGGAAGAGGTCGAGATCGCTGAGATGGAGTATACACAAACTCCTTATGATCTTGTGGTTGAACCTGAAATCGATGGAAGTGAAGAGGACTTCAGTACATTAATTCCTTTGATCGTATGCATTCAGAACTCGGGGCAGAACAGCAAATCTCACATGGCCATGAAGAAATAAAATGGATGAATTTTGGAGCCATGCTTGGACTATCTTTAGCACCACTAGCTCTTTATGTGGTATTTATTTATAAGAAGCAGAAGCGCGGTCTGATGATCGAAAAGGAAAGACAAACAGGCAAGAAGGTTGGATCTGTTTCTAATAGCAATCATCCATGCGCCCCTACCAAGGGAACTTCTCACCATAATCTTCAAGGGGATGAGAGAACAATTGGAGATTCGGATTCTTCAGAGGTGAGTTGTATCTGGAATAACACTTCATCTTCTGGCCAGCAAAGGACGATGAGATACGAGGAGGAGGAGAATTTGAGCGATGAAAGAAGGCTGCGAAGGGACTCGGTAGTGTCTTCTTCTATTTCGTATGGAAGTTTTACCACATATGAAAGACTTTCTGCTAAGAAGGTAAATTTGGTTTTATCTTCATAATTTGCATTGTGTCTTTAATGAAAGATAGAGCTTTGTAGCACTTTTTCCTGCATTTCTATTTCTATTTTTTTTGCAGGGAGGAGACGAGGAAGTGGTGACTCCAGTCAGGCGCTCGAGCAGGATTAGGAGCCTATTAACTTCTCCATGAAAGATGCCAAAGCCGTGATTTTTTTAACTTCACACGTTATCTGATTATAAGGTCCTTGGCTAGTGTTCTAGTATGTTTAGCTCCGTTATCTGACATAGATGCTGTCAACTTCAATTGGTTCTCTAATTTCAGATTCACAAATTAATTACCTTCGTCTTGTTTGTTGGTGTGGAAGTATTGTAGTAGGCACTGAATGAATGAATGAAGAAGCAGCTTTTTGATGTTTCTTGGTTTCTTTCGGTTCCTTCAAATATTTTATCCATATGTTACTGATAAGGTCTAGTTTGGCGACGTCAGTATCTGAAACTAAGGTTTCGTTTAAACTGAGGCATGAAGTATTGTACTAAGCACTGAATGAATTGTGAAATTGTACTGAAACTGTACTAAGCACTGAATAAACGGAGGCATGAAGTATCTGAAACTGAGGTTTTGTTTAAACAGACATCCTTTTGCTGTTTCTTGGTTTGATGAATCTTGTTTACGGGTGTTTTCTCACCGCTGAATTGTTGACCAGAGAACGGGAGGTCAACGTGGTCAAGGGGACACGTGGGACTCCCGAGATCGGTTGGGTGCGTGATTGCCTAATGAGAGACGCACGGATCCTCGCGTCGGCTTGCCGAAGGGTAGCATCGGCGAAGCGGAGGCCTCCTGTTGATGGGGGCGAGCGGGTTCGTTACTGAGGACGCTCGGCTTTGGTTGGAGGGGCGCTGAAGAGTAGCCTCGACGCTGCTGTACCTGCTTGACCTGAACAGACGAGGAAGTTCGTCAGGTGGGCCGGACCTTGGTTCCAGCCAAATCCCCTCCAATGCCTTAGTCAGAACGGATCTGAATGGTACTCGATGGGATCGGTATGGCTCACATGGTAACCGATACGCAAGTCCTCGGACCGATTTATGGGAGGTAATGAAAAGTGGAAGGCAAGGTCGTATGAGTAGAACACCTCCGTGTATCCAGGAAGAGATCATTTTCTCTGTCGCCCCTCGAGTCCTTTTATAGGAATCATCCCACATTCGCTCCCCCTCTACGTCCCCTTCCTCTGCCCCCATGATCTGCCTCTTTGAAGGCGTCTTCATGGGTCATGAAGGTGAGTGTAATGGGGTCCCTTAATGGTGATTAAGAGGGCGCGCTTTGAGGGAGCAGTTAGCTCCACTGACATGGGCTGATGGGGCGCATGCTTTGGTCGTGGCCGACCTGATTCCAAGTCTTTGTGGGGGCCTCGACGTTCGGCCCGGTCTCCTTCTAGGCCGCCTGCTTACAATGTGGGCTTGGGCCGTTCGATCTTGGGTCATCTCAAGATGGTCGTATCAATTGCCCCCATCACTCAGGCTGTTCGGATTCTGCCGGTTCAGTTCGGGCGATGTGACTTGTGCGGATTTTGACCGGTGTGTCAGTCGAGACCGGGGCATTGAATGAGAGTCATCATAGCACCGCCATTTTTGAAGTCCGCCTGCCCCTGGGAGTGGAGCTCGAAGCGTCGTGCCTTGCGGGATGTCGACGCGTGTGCACAGGTGGACGGCTTGCGATGGGGTGAAGGGATTCAGGGGAGCGGTATAAAGGGAGGTTGCTGCCTGACGGACGAGGGTTCCACTCTTCCAACGTCACCCTCTTCTCCCCATCCCATGCAGCTGTCCCGGATCTCCCTCAGGTTCTGCATCATGCCGTCCTCCTCCTTAGCCGCTGGTTCAGGGCGCCCGGCCGTCGCTATCATACCAGGCCAGGCTCGTGGATCCATCTCATCGGTTCGTCACCACGAGGGCGAGCTCTCCGGGGTTCCCCCGAGGTAATGGGGTGGCTGTCGTCTGTTTGCGCCACTTCGATCGTAGTGTTGCATTCCAACTATCTTCTCCCCCCGTGTTCCGCCCGGGCCCCTGAGAAGGACGAGCAGATCTGCTTCCCCGGCCCCCGTGAAGTCGGGGTGTATGAACAGAACTTCCGGTTCGGGCTCCGATTCCCTCTACATCCCTTTGTCGTTGTGTTTCTGAGGGCTTATGGGCTTGCCCTATGCCAATTCTTCCCCAATGCCGTCGGGTCTGTAGTGGGGTTCATCGTTCTCTGTGTGCTGAAGGGGATAGAGCCGTCCATCTGCCTCTTTGCCCAATTCTTCCGCCTGAGCCATCATCAGTTGGACGCCTGGCTTTACATCAGTACCCGTCCGAAGAAGAGTTTGGTGCTGAGGCTGTCAAGTTCCGTAAAGCATTGGAAGGGAAAGTACGTCTTCATTGGCTTCCCGTCGGAGGTGGATTTCCTGGTTCGATGGGGGGTGACGAGCATGCTGACCCTCGAGCTAGGGAGTCCCACCGATGCCGAGGTCAAGGCGGTCGACACTTTGTTGGCGGTCCCCGCTGCTGATCGAAGGATCGAAGTCCTCTTTTCTGACCTAAACATGTGGAAGATCATGTGGCCCATCGATGAGTCTTGTCGGGGTCCTGAGTTTGGAGAGGCTGTCGTCCGAAACCTTCCCAAGTGATATTGTTTCCTTATCTTGTCCTCTTGTGCGGGTGGGTTCGGCCAGGGTTCTTCTCAGCCCCTATTCCGGCCACCGTCCCGGATCCCAACCCGCGGCAGAGGGACCATGTATTGGAGGTTCGAAAGAAACCGCAGGTTGGGTTCTCTGGAATGGGCTCTAAGAGGGAGAGGGGGCAAGCTCTGCCAACTCCGGGAGAGGATGCGCAGAAGAAGGCCCGAGCCCCTGCCGCTACCGGGGGTGTCCCTCCCCCTGAGGGTCCCGCTCGGCCCGCCCAGACGAAGGACATGTGGCCTTGGGTCGGCCCCTCGCCTTCCCCATTGGGATCGCTCCCAAAGGTTTACGAGCAGTCTTTGGATGTGTTCAGGTCAGTCGAGGCTGATCTACCATGATCTGGGATAGGGTTTGCTTAGCCCACGCTTCCCAGTGGGGGTGAAGGAGTCCGTCTTCTCCGATTGTGAGGTGGCGTCTGGGCTGGCTGAAAACTGTTGCCTTCCTTTGGACCAATCCATGTTGGATGGGTGAAAGGTGACCGACTTGCGTCCTTCGTTATACAGGCCTGTCAACATGTAAGGGCTTTCGTGACCGTATGCTCCGTTTTTGCAAGGGCCTTCAACTCGTCTCTTTCTTTTGGTGCAGTTGTCCTTAGTCGGCCTTTCGATGAGACGCCAATTCATGGCGCTCTCGGGGGTCAGGGCAGGTCAGGCCCAGAAGCCGAAAGCCGAGGAGGGCGAAGGCGAGGCAACCCAGGTAGCTGAGGTGCGCGCCAGGTCATTGGAGACTCGGATGGCTGAGCTCTCAGCCGACCCGAAGAAGTCAGATCTGGAGAGGGCGTTGGTGCTAGCCGAGAAGGCGAAGGCCGAGGATCGGATAGCTGAGTTGATGAAGGCTGTCGAGGCAAGTGGGGTGGGTGGTCCGGTAGTGGAGGCTGATGCCACGGAGCTCGTAAGCCTCCTGGAGGCGGTGGAGGAGAGGGAGTGAGTTCTCCAGGCGAGACTCAATGCGAGCTACCGGGAGATCGAAAAAAAGCGGGCGGAGCACTAGCGCCAAGTTGCCATCCTCGAGGCCCGGATCCAGGAGCTAGGAGTGGTGGATCCCGCGCGGATCGTCAATGAGGCCATGGATGAGTATGCCACGTCCTTTGTTACCGGAGCGATGTACGAGGCGTTTGAGAGGGGATTTGCCCGTTGCTAGTCTGAGATCCAGCGAAGGTTCCTGCATTCCGGGATTCGATTCGAGGAGCTCCGGATGGATTTCGATAGTGAAGAGGAGGCATGCGACGTACATCATGAAGGTGCCAATCAGCCAACTGATGCTTCCAAATATGCTCCAGAAGCTCGTGCGGGAAGTGGGGTTTAACCCGTTAGCCTCCCCTTTTCCATTTTTCGTAGCTCCGCACATGGTTTTTTGTAATACACTCTCTTCTTGCTATAACGAGGCTCCATTTTGCATTGTGGTTGTGTGTGTTTGTTTGCCCCCTCTTCCAATCCTAGTTGGGACATTCGAGCAGACAGGGTTGGGAGAATCTTCTCAGCTCGCTCGATGATCTAGCCGCCAGGTTGGTTCCAAGGCACAACCACCGGATTCTCAGTTGTTTGGGCTACCGAAGGACTGCCCTCGGTCTTTGGGCCGATTGTCTTACGGGGGACTTGCCCCTGGTCTCACAGGCGATCGGGTAATCGGCCTTGTGGGGGAGTTGCCCCTAGCCTTATGGCGGATCGGGTCGATCGGCCCGCTAGGGGGATACCCCCAGGCTTACAGTCGATCGATGGTCCGACCTGCTGGGTGAGTTGTCCCCAGCCTTACGGCCGGTCGGGTCGGTCAGTCTGTTGGGGGAGCTATCCCCAGTCTTACAACTGATCGATGTGCCGGCCTACTGGGGGAGTCGCCCACAGCCTCACGATCGGACCGGTGATCGGCCAGCTGGGGGAGTTGCCCCCAACCTTACGATTGGTCGGGTGATCGGCCTGCTGGGGGAGCTGCCCCAGCCTTATGGTCGGTCGGGTGACCGGCCTGCTGGGGGGGTGCCCCAAGCCTTATGGTCGGTCAAGTCGGTCAGCCTACTGGGGGAGCTACCCCCAGTCTTACGACCTATCGATGGACCGGCCTGCTGGGGTGTTGCCCCCGGCCTCATGGTCGGTCTGGTGACTAATCAGCTGGGGGAGATGCCCCCAACCTCCCAGTCGGTCGTGTAGCCGGCCTGCTGGGGGAGTTTCCCCTCAGCCTTACGATCGGTCATCAAGATGATCAGCTAGTGGGGTTTGCCCCACCCCAGCTGGATTCACGAAGAGATTTAGAGGTAGAAAGAGCTCTTCAGTCGTGATCGCTTTCTCTCTTTAATACATTAGCTTAGATAGGAGGAGGGAAAAATACTGTACACACTTCACTGATAGTATTTGCGCAGATGCTCGGTGTTCCAGGTGTGAGTCGGGGCCTTCCCTCCCAGAGTGGTAAGCTGGTAAGTCACGGGGCCAAGGACCTCGGTGATCTTGTAGGGCTCTTCCTAATTGGCAGCGAGCTTCCCTTTGCGGGTGACCTCCGAATTGAAGATCGCCTTCCTGAGGACCAGATCCACTTGGTAGAAGCTTCTTCCTCTAACCCAGGAGTTATAGTAACGGGCCACTTTTGTTTTTGTCGGACGATTGAGACCAAGGCCCGATCTTGTCATTCATCCACGAGCTCCAGACAGAGCTCCAAAGCCTTCCGAGTTTTTCTCCTCGTCGAAATGTTTGAAGCGAAGGGACTCCTCGCCCACTTCAATGGGCACCACCGCTTCGGTGCTGTAAGCAAGCATGAAGGGGGTGTCGCTCGTGGCCTGCTTGTGGGTTGTCCGGTATAACCAGAGTATCCTGGGAAGTTCCTCCGGCCACCTCTCCTCGGCTTCTGTTACTTTCTTGCGAAGTGGCTCGATGATGCATTTGTTGGCAGCTTCGGCCATCCCATTAGTCTGAGGATGCACCACGGAGGCAAACAAGAGTTTGATCTTTCAATCCGCGCAGAAATCCTTGAACCCTGCGGAATCGAACTGCTTCCCGCTGTCCGCGATGATGGACCGAGGGATTCCGAACTTGGAGATGATGAAGTTCCACTCGAAGCTCTTCGCCTTTTTTCAGGTCATGGAGGCCAATGATTCAGCCTCGATCCACTTGGTGAAGTAATCCACCGCCACAATCAGGTATCTCCTCTTCCCCTTCCCAGAAGTGAAGGGACCGAGAATGTCCAGTCCCCACTTAGCGAAAGGGACGAGGCTGATTATCGGAATGAGCTCCGTCGGGGGGAGACGAGCCGAGCTTGGTGAACCTCTAGCATTCCTGGCACCTTTGGATGTACTCGGTTGCGTCGTTGGCCAAGGTCGGCCAGTAGTACCCTTGCCTCAGGATTTTCTGGGTTCCGCATATCCCTCGTGTACCTCCCGGACGACGTAGTCAGCCTCCTGCGGCCTGAGGCACTTGAGGTAGGGAATGATATTCATTTTTGTCCAACACCTTCTATACAGCACTCCCTCATGAGCACGTATCAGAGTGCCTTTTGTTCCAGCGCTCGACGCTCATCCAGGTCCGTCGGAACGTCCGTCGGAACTTCTCCATGGAGAGATACAGAACGACCGGATCCATCAAGGTTGGCTCCACATCAATGGCCATTACTTCATTTACCTCCGTTCTGGGGGTCTGGAGGTTTCTACGTAGATGGCGCGACCCAACTCCCCGGGGGAGGAGGAGGCCAGCCTTGACAGGGCATCTGCGCGAATTCTCTGATCGTGGCAAGTGGAAGGTCTCGGTGTGTTTGAACTTGGACAGCTCGGTCTTGGATGAGGCCAGGTAATGCTGCATTGCCTCTTCACGAGCATCATAATCTCCCTGTAACTGGTTGATGATGAGCTTGGAATCGCTAAGGAGACGTACAGATTCTGCTCCGAGCGCCCGGGCTAACCTCAGACCATTTATGGAAGCCTCGTATTCGGCCACGTTGTTGGTGGCTGGAAACTCAAATTGGAGTGTGTACTCGACGATGTTTCCGTCGGGTGATCGGATAACGATGTCGGCCCCGTTCCTCGCCCAGGTGGTTGATCCGTCTACATGAACTACCCATATGTCCTGGTCCCCTAGACGATCGGTAAGAATGATGTCAGTCGAAAGGAAATACAACGGTTGAGGGGTTACCATGCCCAGGGCTATCTCCTCGGTGCGTTTCATGCCGGCCAGCTGTAGCAGATCTTCGGTTTTGCCGGGTCGCCTCTGACCTACCCGATCCCTCCCGGGGTCCGGAACCTGACTACCCTATGGAGGGTCGAGACCACATCTCCAACTGCGTTGAGGAGCGGGAGACCGATGATCCCATTATATGCCGACCTAATCCTCAGCGCCACGAACTCTATCGTTAAAGTAGCCGAGTTGGACGGCTCCCCGAGCGTAAGAGGGAGGTGGATCACCCCCACGATGGGCGTGGAGTGGCCCATGAACCATATCACGGGCCCAGAACACGGCTCTAGGTCTTCGACCCGTAGCCCCATCCTTTCAAGAGTTGACATGAAGAGGATGTCGCACGAGCTGCCGGTGTTGACGAGTAGCCGTCTGACCACAACGGTATCGATAACAGCAGAGACAACTAGTGCTTCATTGTCCGACGGGTTCGCCTTCTCCCAGTCCTCCCCAGAGAAGTAGAGGGGCGGGGGAGAGTTTTTGGCTTCCCCGTCATTTGCCCCCACAGGTCTTGCCCAGGGCTAGCGCAGCCCCTCGGCTCGGGACGTGTGTCGGGTAGTTAAGGTTTTACCCAGGTGATCGCGGAACGGCCTCGATACTGATATCACCACCGTAGCTCTTCTGCATTGAGGGGGGCGTGGTCGCGTCATCTCTAGTGTGGTTGCTTAACATGGGTGTTTGCTCGTTTCCCACAGACGACGCCAGATGTTTATGGGTGTTTTCTCACCGTTGAATTGTTGACCAGAGGACGGGAGGTTAATATGGTTAAGGGGACACGTGGGACCCCCGAGATCAGTTGGGTGCGTGATTGCCTGATGAGGGACGCACGGATCCTCGCGTCGGCTTACCGAAGGGTAGCCTCGACGAAGCGGAGGCCTCCTAGTGATGGGGGCAAGCAAGCTCGTTGCTGAGGACGCTTGGCTTTGGTTGGAGGGGCACTGAGGAGTAGCCTCGGTGCTACTGGACATGCTTGACCTGAACAGACGAGGTAGCTCGTCAGGGGGCCGGACCTTGGTTCTGGCCAAGTCCCCTCTGATGCCTAAGTCAGAATGGACCTGAATGGTACTTGATGGGATCGGTATGGCTCACAGGGTGGTTGATACGCAAGTCCTCGGACCGAGTTATGGGAGGGAATGTAAAGTGGAAGGCAAGGTCGTATGAGTAGAATACATCCGTGTATCCAGGAAGAGATCATTTCCTCTGTCGTCCCTCGAGTCCTTTTATAGGAATCATCCCACGTTCGCTCCCCCTTTACGTCCTCTTCCTCCGCCCCCATGATCCGCCTCTTTGAAGGCATCTTCATGGGTCATAAAGGTGGGTGTAATGGGGTCCCTTAATGGTGATTAAGGGGGCACGCTTTGAGGGGAGCGGTTAGCTCCCGCCGACGTGGGCTGATGGGGCGCATGCTTTGGTCGTGGCCGACTCGATTCCAAGTCTTCGCAGGGGCCTCGACGTTCGGCCCGGTCTCCTTCTGGGCGCCTGCTTACAATGAGGGCTTGGGCCGTTCAATCTTGGGCCATCTCAAGATGGTCGTATCAAATCTCTTTCTGTTCTTTCATATTTTTATTAATATGTTACTGGTTTCAAAAATGTCATTTTGGACTCCCAAATTCCACCAAACCCTGGTTTCTAAAACTAAACCGTGTTGCCAAACGAGGCCTAAATGTTATGTTCTTCCAAAATTTCCAAATATATGGGTTAGGTTCTTGTATTATATAGTATTGATTGCCTAACTTGTTAACCATAAGCATAATAAGCAGAAGAATGGTTAGTTTGAAATTCCATTTGTACATTGTTTCAACCAAATGGATGGCAATTTTGCATAACAAATATAACATATCTGACTCATGAAAAATCACAGTATCGTGTAACCTCCTGTTTTTGTTGTGTTTGTACATTATGATTGAAATACTTAACATGTATTTGACTTTTATGATGAGCAGCTTCTTGCATTCTGGATGTTTGCTCTTGCCTAGTTATGCGCAACAATATGTTCAGAAGTTATCTCAGTGCAGTGACTAGTTGTGTTATCCTGTTCAGGTAGTCATGCAAAAACAGCCAGGCTTAATTTTTCAAAACAAAGGATGTTACAATAGAGAAATTGCTTTAATTATTTTTTATTTGAAAAAAAACATGTATATCTTGTTTGTTAAAGGCTAAATTAGTGAAGTATCTATTAGAAGAATTTTGATATGATTTGTAGAATTTAACGAGAAGAAAAAATTTAAAAGTAGAAATTGATATTAAGATAGACAATCCCTTCGGGAGTGGATCTATCCCTAACTTGAATTGATGGATCAAGCCTAATCCCCCAAATCCCTAACAAGATAATACTCTCAGATGATCGTTCTTCGATAAAAATAAACTAGGGCCGGCTCGTAGGCTTTTAACCCCTCCTAATCATGAAAATAAGTAAAAGACTAATTAGCCCTCTAATGGCTAAACACACAACTCGACTAATGAGCGAAAACCCTCTAATTGCTAAACACACAACTCGCTAATGAGCAAAAGGATAAGTCACCTGTAAGGATCGCCTTACCCTTGCAATAGTAACAACACACACTAGAGGTGGATGAATAGTGTAATGGCAATAAAATTGTTCAATTAAAATTAAACTTGCAAATAAGGAATTATAAATGCAAGAGAAATTAAATGACACAATTAATCCAAACGCAAACACAAGATTATACCCTGGTTCCCCAAACTTGGGTACGTCCAGCCACACCAATATTCACTATACTCTCACACAGAGAAGCGAATACAAATCTCACAAGGAGATACCCCACAAAGAGGATTTATGCCCTACACAAGGACCCAACCAACCCTACACGAGGATCAAGACTCCCACACAGAGAATCACTAACTCCCACTCAGAGAATTAGGGTTGGTCCTACACTAGGACACTAAACTCCCACAAAGAGAGTTACTCCCACAAAGAGAGTTATTCCCATTAAAAGAATATACTAGTCCCACAAAGAGACAAACTCCCACAAAGAGAGAAAGACTAATTCCCACAAAGAGAATTAGTGTTACAAATACACCAAGTAAAATAAATACTCTTACCTATGCCTTGATATGCTTACTCATGAATGGATGCAAAGCATGGAAGAGGATCTTCAAGTGTTGAGATATGCTTGAGAGCACTTGGATGATTTCCCTTGAGCTGGACTTCAATGCATGAAGAGGAATGAATGCTCAATAGAGGGAAATGAGGGAGCTTGAGAGTTGCTTATAGATCTCTTGAGATTTTCAATAGCATCAAGAAGTATAAGTGATGGCAGTAAACCCATGTATATAGGAACCCTATATCAAACCCCAAAACCCAAGAAAACAGCCAAAGAATCAATTCTGCAACGGCTAGAAACTGTGCGAAAATGACAGGAACAGTCGACTGATCAAAGGCTAAAAATATCCAACGGCTATAATCTGAGCCAGGACAATCGACTGATGAAGTCGTTACAGTCGAATGTAAACATGACAGGCGCCTGTTAATCCTTCAGCAGGCGACTACTGTAGGGTATGGAATGAAACAGAGAGCTGCACTCTTTCTCCAGATAAGCACACAGGAGATTGATGTCAATAATACAGTCGAATGGCTATTAGTCAGGCGACTGTAAAACCTTAATCAGTCATCTGCTGCACAAGATGGAGAAAAGACAGAGAGATACAGAGATTGCACTTACGCTACTCAGGCAACTGTTGGCCAATTCCCAGGCGACTGTAAATCTACATGCGACTGTAAACTGAGCATCAGTCGACTATGCGTAAAGCTCAAGTTTGAGTCAATTGAAATGTTGACTTGAGCTGTGCATATCAGGCGACTGTAGAAGGATCTACAGGCGACAGGAAATCATCCAGTCGACTGTGTTTCCCTCAGCAGGCGACTAATGGAAAGCCAGAGACTCCAAATGAGTCTTTGGACAAAGTGAACCTATTAGGTTAGATTCTATGATAATCCTAAGGCTCACTAAGATGGTTAGATGCATATGCATATATGAGTAAACCATCTAACAAGGCATTATATTAACCTAGACTCAAAAGAGAGAGAAAGCAATAAAGTAAATATTACATGGATTACATTGCTTTCCTTAGAGTCTAAGTCTTCAATCTTGATGCCTTGGTTGCTTTTCATCATCTCCAAGCTTTGGCACTCCTTGATGTCCAAGCTTTGGCCCTTCTCCACTTAATGTACATCCTTACACCAAGTGATTAGTCTCCCAGAAAGATATTCTAGGAATGAAACTGTGAGACTAAAACATGAGAGTTATTAGCAACAACATAATGTTGTGATCATCATCAAAATAAGATTGGTATGAAACACCAATATGCAACAATCTCCCCCTTTTTGATGATGACACACATTATGTAAAAATACAAAGTATTAAAGCACAATGCTAATGAGCTCCCCCTACTTATATGCACCAAATAAACAATGAGCTACACAATGGTAAATACACATAGTACCAACAAAAAAACATGGTGACATATAATAGGCATGGATTCTATAAACCAATTGTAATAGACAATATCATGCAAACATGAATGGTTTATACAATCACATAAATCTCTCCCTATATGCACATGTATATAAGTCTCCCTTATATGGTTACATAATGCATATAACTCTCCCCCTTGACATCGTCAAAAAGGTGGACATCAAATATATCCCCCTTTGTCATCTTAACCAAGATGTGACAATATGCAAGAAATAAGGAGATGTATGATACCAAATTGAAAAATTTAGTGGGTATCAATTCACTATCCCATGCTCCCCTAGATCATAGAAATGGTCAACTTTTGACTTCTAGGATCTAATACCAATTATAAAGAATGAAATTAATACTCTTTGAAATTAATCCTCTTTACAAATTGATATACAAATAATGTAGCCATGGGCCTAAAGTGTATCAAAGCAATAGATATGGAAAAATCAAGCTTCAATGATACACAAAGATATTGCCAAAATAAATATAACATGAAACATGTTAGCAATAAATAAGAGGTTTGGTTTGAGACCAAAAATAACCAATTGTAAATAGTGATCTCAAACAACCCCGAAAATGAGAGTTAAAATATGTCTTAAAATACTTTAAACATATAACATATTAACTCCCACATTGACATACACATGGATCAAAAATGTATGCATATCAATAAACCCCAAGTTCCCATTTTCATGAAACAATAAGTTTGAAAATATTTTCAAAATCATGAAACACACACAATCAATGGGTATGCTAAAATAAACATTGAAGCACAATACCCATGCAATATGCATATGTGTGAGGAACCTAAACATTAGGTAACCAAAACCAAGAGGATTTTGATTTCCTAACGTAATCACACGAGGTGATCACATCCCTAACTAGAGAGTTGATGTAATTATCCCCCTCTTGCACACTAACCTTAGTGGAAATCCATAATCTCAAGGATTTCCTAGGCAAGGGTTTTGCCTTTGCAAGAGGGATGGATGTGGCATGCTTAGGTGTAGAAATGAATTTCTTGGCATGCAAAGGATGAGGAGTTTGCTTCTTAGCAAAAAATGAAGATTCTTCATTCTTCCTCATTACCTCGTGATCTACATGCTTCTTGTTGGTGTTATTGTTGTACAAGAAAGCATGGTGATTCTTCTTAAATGCTTTAGCGATATTTCTTGTAATTGCACCTAAGAGGAATTAGAGGTGGGTTTGGGTACCACATTTTGAATATAACCCAAACCTCCTCTATAATTTGTCGGATGTTGTTTTTCCAACAAATCGTGAAGTGAATCCCTAGAATACACAAATCTTATGAGCTTACGGGATTCCTCTTCACATTTCAACGTAAGTTGTTGAATGTGAGTTCCTAAGCTAAGGTTTTGAGCACCAAGATTTTCATTTGTAAGGCTCAATTTCTTAACTTGAGAAAGGAGTGTGTCTCTCTCACTAGTGTCACAAACATGCAAAGCCCCATGAATATTTCCACTAGACGATTCTAAATCATGCACCTACTCATAGCATTATCAAGTTTAGCTTTCATTTTATCATATGAGTCGATGCACTTACTTGCCAAATTGGAGGCCACATTTAGGCGATATTCGAGCTCCTCATAGGATGGTTTTTCCTCCTCAGCTTCCGCATCACTTTCTTCCCTGACTTCCTCATCGCTTTCCTCCTCGCTTGAGCTTGACGAAGACTCTTCCCCATTAGCCATGAAGCTACTTTCTTCATCGCTTGAGTTAGAGGAAGTTGATGAAGAATCATCAAAAGCAACGAAACACTTGTGATCGTGCTCCTTGTCATCCTCTTCTTCATCATTAGATGTGTCCCCATCGGAATCATCAAATGTGCCAATAAGTCCCTTCTTTTGGTTCTTGACCTCGGACTTGGCTTTCCAATGTTTATTCCCTTTACCCTTATAGGTATCTATGGTGGGTTTGGAAGGGCATTCGGTAGCCACATGACCCTTTCCACTGCAGTTGAAACAAACCAACTTGTTAGACTGAGAGGTAAACTTTGACGAAGATATACATTGTTTGTCCTTGAGGAATGCCTTGAAATTCTTGAATTGCTTGGCAAGCTCGATGTAGTCATCGTCGCTAAAATCTTCTTCTTCATCTTCACTCGGAGCTTCTTGTTGGAACTTCTTTTTCCACTTGAAAAGACTCCTTCTCAACATAAAGAGCAACCCCCTTCTTCTTCTCAGGCTTGGTTGACTGAATCTCTTCCTTATGTTGAAGTAACACTTCATGAGAAATCTCCAATGTATGACAAATACTGTTGGCTGATTTGCACCTGGAGATGCGATCGAACTCATCCGAAGTGAGGGCGTAATGAAGTACACACATAGCCCTAGCATTGACTCTGATCGAGTCCTTCTCCGCTTTAGTTCTAGAGGCCGTGGGTGAAGTATGCTCCTCAAATGGCGACTCAATAATGTTCCAAAGGTCGTGACCCTTCAAGTAGACCATTATCCTGATCTTCCAACTTGGGTAGTTGGTACCGTTGAAGAGCGGGGGTCGAACGGTTGAGTGACCTTCTTCATGACACACGGATGTAGCGTTGAATGCCATTGTTGCAGTATGCTATAACCTCGCTCTGATACCAATTGTAAGGATCGCCTTACCCTTGAAATACTAACAACACACACTAGAGCGGGGGTGAATAGTGTAATGGCAATAAAATTGTTCAATTAAAATTAAACTTGCAAATGCGGAATTATAAATGCAAGAGGAATTAAATGGCACAATTAATCCAAACGCAAACACAAGATTATACCTTGGTTCCCCAAACTTGGGTACGTCCAGCCACACCAATATTCACTATATTACCACACAGAGAAGTGAATACAAATCTCACAAGGAGATACCCCACAAAGAGGATTTATGCCCTACACAAGGACCCAATACACGAGGATCAAGACTCCCACACAAAGAATCACTAACTCCCACTCAGAGAATTAGGGTTAGTCCTACACTAGGACACTAAACTCCCACAAAGAGAGTTACTCCCACAAAGAGAGTTATTCCCACTAAGAGAATATCCTAGTCCGACAAAGAGACAAACTCCCACAAGAGAGAAAGACTAATTCCCACAAAGAGAATTAGTGTTACAAATACACCAAGTAAAATAAATACTCTTACATATGCCTTGAGATGCTTACTCATGAATGGATGCAAGGCATGGAAAGGATCTCCAAGTGTTGAGATATGCCTGAGAACACTTGGATGATTTCCCTTGAGCTGGACTTCAATGCATGAAGAGGAATGAATGCTCAATAGAGGGAAATGAGGGAGCTTGAGAGTTGCTTATAGATCTCTTGAGATTTTCAATAGCATCAAGAAGTATAAGAGATGGCAGCAAACCCATATATATATGAACCCTATATCAAACCTCAAAACCCAAGAAAACAGCCAAAGAATCAATTCTGCAACGGCTAGAAACTAGGCGAAAATGACAGGAACAGTCGACTGATGATTAAAAAGACAGTCGACTGATCAACGGCTAGAAAATATCCAACGGCTATAATCTGAGCCAGGACAGTCGACTGATGAAGTCGATACAGTCAACTATAAATAGGACAGGCGCCTGTTAATCCGTCAGCAGGCGACTACTGCAGGGGATGGAATGAAATAGAGAGCTGCACTCTTTCTCCAGATAAGCACACAGGCGACTGATGTCAATAATACAGTCGAATGGCTATTAGTCAGGCGACTGTAAAACCTTAATCAGTCATCTGCTGTATAAGATAGAGAAAAGACAGAGAGATGCAGAGATTGCACTTACGCTACTCAGGCGACTGTTAGCCAATTCCCAGTCGACTGTAAATCTACAGGCGACTGTAAACTGAGCATCAGTCGACTATGCGTAAAGCTCAAGTTTGAGTCAATTGAAATGTTGACTTGAGCTGTGCATATCAGGCGACTGTAGAAGGATCTACAGGCGACTGGAAAAAACCCAGTCGACTGTGTTTCCCTCAGCAGGCGACTGATGGAAAGCCAGAGACTCCAAATGAGTCTTTGGAAAAAGTGAACCTATTAGGTTGGATTCTATGATAATCCTAAGGCTCACTAAGATGGTTAGATGCATATGCATGTATGAGTAAACCATCTAACAAGGCATTACATTAACCTAGACTCAAAAGAGAGAGAGAGCAATAAAGTAAATATTACATGGATTACATTGCTTTCCTTAGAGTCTAAGTCTTCAATCTTGATGCCTTGGTTGCTCTTCATCATCTCCAAGCTTTGGCGCTCTTTGAGTCCAAGCTTTGGCCCTTCTCCACTTGATGTCCATCCTTACACCAAGTGATTAGTCTCCCAGAAAGATATTCTAGGAATGAAACTGTGAGACTAAAATATGAGAGTCATTAGCAACAATATAATGTTGTTATCATCATCAAAATAAGATTGGTATGAAACACCAATACTCAACATCACCCCCACTGGGTGCGTGCCACTCTGCATGGTGTAGACCCGAATCACATGATTACTCCCCCTAAAAATGAACCTTGTCCTCAAGGTTGTAGTCTGATGATGGCGTCCATCTTCTCTAATCTAAGTGTGGGCGCGGCTCTACCTCGTCCCCACCTCCGTCAAGCATCACCACAAGATCCTCCTCTGCTGCCAACTCCAGCTGCATGGCCCTCCCTGCGCAACGGTGCCCTGGTGTGAACCTCTCATCAAACTTGAAGCAAAGGCCCTTGGCCCTCCGCTCCCTCATCTCGGCCTCAGTAATGCGGCGAGTTTGTCCTCCCGGTCGTGTCTCCATCGCATCCCTCCATGCCGTCGCTGGTGCCCCACAGTGGTCTGGGTTGTCTCAGTAGGTACTGGACTGTGGTATGTCGATCTGCCCCCGGCCCCCCTAGACTTTCTCTCTTCAGCCAACCTGTCCTCCACTCTCCTGGCCACCCGCGTCATGGCAGTCAAACCCCGAGGGTCCTGTACTCCCAGCTCAACTCTCACTGCTGGTTTCAGCCCCTTCAGGAAGTTTCCCCCATTGATTCCTTAGATACACCCTCCACTCGGCTCGAGAGTGTCTCAAACTTCACAATATAGTCCCGTACGGACCCATCCTACCTCAAGTTGTATAACTGCTCAAACAGCCCTCCCCCATGGGTCTCCTGAAAACTCTCCATGAGACACTCTGTCAGCTCTCTCCACGTCCGTATAGGTCTCTGCCTCTGGGTTCACCTGTACCACCCAAGAGCCTCACCCTCGAAGCTCAGTGCTAGTGCCCTCAGTCTCTCCGCCTCAGTGAAGCTCGTGACCTCAAAATACCTCTCTATCTGGTAAATCCACCCACCAGGGTCCTTCCCCTTGAACAATGGTGCCTTCAACTTCCTCATCCTCGTCTCTGGGTTGGCGTCACCTAATAGTGGCCCTTCCCTGTTGGCTGCATGATGCCTCTGGTAAGGATGCTCTTCCGCTCTCCACTGCCCTTCATCTCTCCTGGCCCTCTCATTGGTGAGTACGTCCACATCATCCCACTCATCAACATGCTACCGCTGGGGTCCCCCAAATAGCCATCCTCATTCATCGCCACCAAACAGAGGCGGATCTCCTCCCGTGGGCCCCCGATATGGCCTCCACCCATCGACGCCCCCAAAAGGAGGGGGAAATCCTCCCGCGGGCCCCAGGTGGGCCCTCCTATCCTCGCCGCCCCTTGTCAGGGGTGGAAAACCCCCTCACACCCCTAGGAGGGGGGTGCCAGCCCTCGCCGCCCCCGGTTGGGGGCGGCTGTCCTCCCGTGCCCCCATGAGGGGGCGCCAGCCTTCGTCGCCCCAGTTTTGGGGTGGAACACTCCTGGCGAAGCCCACAGGGGGGGGTCGCCAGCCTTCGCTGACCCCCGGGGGTCGATTCCACTCCGACAAACCCCTGGAGGGTTCGTCGGCCTTCCTGCCCCCTGCGGGTGGCGAATCTCCCTCGACGGCCCCAAAAGCGGGCCGCCAGCCCTCACCGCCCCCAGTCGGGGGTGGCTGACCACTGGCAACCCCCTGGTGGGGCCGCACGCCTTTTCCCTGCCCCACGCCACCCCCCAGGTAGGGAAAGCCCTCCTTCAAACCCTAGGGCTAGGGTTTACCTTCTGTCGTCGCCGTTTCCTGGGTTTGTTTATGAGATCAGATCTAAAGATCCCGACGATTTTGGATTTGGATCTTGCTGAAAAAACTGCTGCTGCTAAAGCATCTTCACTACCTCGGTAAATCCCTCATTCATCTCGTGCGAATGTCGCCCCGAGATCCGATCATTTCCTCATCCATGATTGCGCTCAGATCCACCTTGATCTCATCCTTCATATCTGTCATCTCCTTTCGCAACCCCGAGATCTCCGCATCAAGACGTTCCTCCAGAGTTTTCGTCGCATCTGCTCGTGTGTTCGTCATAGAATTGATTGCCTTGATACCAAATTGATACGATTTGTAGAATTTAACGAGAAGAAAAGAAATTTAAAAGTGGAAATTGATATTAAGATAGAAGATCCCTACTGGAGTGGATCTCTCCCTAGCTTGAATTGATGGATCAAGCCTAATCCACAAGTCCCTAACAAGATAATACTCTCAGATGATCGTTCTTCGATAAAAATAAACTAGGGCCGGCTCGTAGGCTTTTAACCCCTCCTAATCATGAAAATAAGTAAAAGACTAATTAGCCCTCTAATGGCTAAACACACAACTCGACTAATGAGGAAACCCATCTAATTGCTAAACACACAACTTGCTAATGAGCAAAAGGATAAGTCACCCCCTTGGATGCACGCCGCTCCGCCTGTTGTAGACCCGGATCACATCAAATTTCTATGGTGAAAACTATCACCGAAAATACAATGAAAATTCATATACTGATAAAAATATGGAAGCATATGTAAATCAAAAGAATTTCTAATTGCTTTTGATTCATACGATTGGCCTTCACGATTCACATGTTTTCATAGAGAATCTCTTTAACGTTCTCCGTGCTCTATATCTGACGTCAGAATAGAATTGAAATGTTCGCTCATGTGATCTGGGGAGCATAACCCACATAGATAATCACACTTTATCTTTTAGTATTTCTATTTTAGCTAACCCATCATAAAAATAGAAATTATCATTTAAGTCTGTACACATTAAAACCCCGCACCCTATCAGAGACATTAAAGCCCAAATATCCAAAATTTAACCGATCATTTTTCATTGGGCTTAACTTTATTTGATAGTCTGCAATTCATAATTATTCACGTATAAGCCCAATGTTATATTAATGATCAATCTCTTCCACTTGGGATATATGTGTAACATTATAATTATGCTTTGCAAAAACAACCGAATAAGCTCAACTTTGCTCTCATTAACGAAATGTATTTATTAACCAATCCGTTTTGTCAATCATACAAATATAAGATCAAAGCGGAACCCCCTGTTTTTGAACTACGATGTATTATATTATGTACACGTATCTTTTTGGATTTTTGGGATTATTTACATGATTTTTATGTATTTTATTTCTTTAACAGTTTTTGTGCACTCATTTTTGTTTTTGTTTATTGGCTAGCATTTTTATTTTTTGTGTGTTTATGTATTTTTGTGTATTTCTATTTTGGGATTAATTATTTTTTATATAAACCCCAATTTTTTTCTAGCATGACACCTATCCCATGACTATAAGGATGAGTCGTCATACACCTGGCACACTCTCCTTTAACCTCATCCTTAAGCATTTATAACATGACATCTAGAACATGACTAATTCCTCTTAAGAATGCGGCATCATACACTTGGCACTCTCTCCTTAATCCTCATCTTAAGAGAGAACATAAACGAGAAGGAATGAGAAGGAAGAAAGGAGGAGAAAAAAGATTAGAATGAGCCTCACCCTCTTTTTACACACAACAAGCTAGGTAGGAGATTCACAACTTTGAGTGCTTGAATACTATCTTTAAATTGGTTTTATCACCATGTTAATCACCATGTGTAGGATGTTATTTTGGCTATCAATTCTCATGCTATTAGTCTTGGATGTTCTCTTTATGTCATGTTTTATGCTACATGTATGTTCCTTATGTCATGACACTATGCTTATGCCATGACACTAGGATTACGTTCTTTTATGCCATGACACTAGGTTCTACATATGTCATGACACTATGTTTATGCATAACACTATGCTTGTGATCTTTTATGCCATGACACTAGGATTATGTTTTTATGCCATGACACTAGGATTATGTTTTTTATGCCACGACACTAGGTTCTACATATGACATGATACTATGTTTATGCAGATTATGTTCTTTTATGCCATGACACTATGTTTATGTTCTTTTATGTCATGACACTATGCTTACGCTATGAGACTATGCTTATGTTTTACACATGCCATGACACTATGCTTATGTTTTACCTCAGATCAAGATGTTTCCTTTATGCATAAGAAATTTTTTTATGTGATGATGGTCGCCTAAGTTATGCTATTAATGTGATGATGGTTGCAATGAAATAATGTTAGCATGGATATCATACTTTTATACATCCTTCATAAACATGGAGAAATTATGAAATGAAATGATGTTTAGCGGTGGACATAACTGCACATATGTTGAGGCAGAGGACATGACTGCATATGATTTAAGTGAGTACCTGATTGTATTATAATAACCTGAATATTAGTGCAGGTTATTATAATAGCCTAAAATGTCTGCATATGATTTAAGTGAGTACCTGATTGTATTATAATAGCCTGAAATGTCTCTGTCTACCCCAAGGTGGGTGAGTATTCCAGATACTGAGGTTGGGGAACCCTGACTAAAATGAAATCATAAGGAACTGGACTAGACTGGACTAGAGTTGGACAGAATTGGAGAGACCCATGGGTGTACTTATGATGCACCATGAGGTATATCTGTATATTATATTATATTCTCACTCTCAAAATGGAGGAGTTACGAGAGGCCTCGTTGACCCTGAGTTCGTGTCCACTTTGCGGGGTACCTTATTTCCACCCACCCTGAGTGAGAGTCCAGATCCTTATGTATTACATTTTATCCCGGATTTCAAAGTGTTAGTTTAACAACAACAATAACAATAGAAGTGTTGTTTGATAAATCTTCTTTTCAATGCAGTAGTATATTTACTTTTTTGCCTGAGATGATCGTATGTTTTTATTTCTGATTAAAGATGTATTTCATTTAAGTTCTCCTTTATTACCCACATGATGCTTGATGCCATAGTTGTATAAAACAACCTTAAATGTAGTATTCTGCACCTCGAATTGTGTTCTCTACTGGACACGTGTTAATGTATTTTTCCATGGACTAAAACCAGACACTACAGAGCAGGCTTTTCCCCTAGGAGACTATACAGGACCTTGAGCTAAGGGTCGAGCCATCAGAGAGCGACTTCTTTGAGACCATCCAGGGCAAAATTATTCATCTCTTTGTTCTTTTGTAATGTGTGAGTTTAACAGTTTTAGATGTAGATTCATCATAGAGTTTGGACTTCTTATGTATTTTTTTCTCGGTTTTCTCTTGTATTTTTTGTGTACCTATCAAATGTTTGAGACATACATACATACATACATACATACATACATACATACATATAACACACTCAGATATATATATATATATATATATATATATATATATATATATGGGATTAATGGGTATCATACGCCATATGAGAGCTTCTCTCATACGCCCTCTCACATAAAGCAACCAAGTACAAGCCCACATGGGCTTGTACTTGGTTGTACTTGGGTGCTTTATGTGAGAGGGCGTATGAGAGAAGCTCTCATATGGCGTATGATAGCCATTATTCCCTATATATATATATATATATATATATATATATATATATATATATATATATATATATATATATATATATGTATATGTATATGTAGTGACTCTGTGATCTCTTTGTATTGGAGCATGTACATCTATTGTTTTATTATTTGTCGTCTGTTTTGTCTTAGCATTCATAATGGCCTGCAAGATTTCCATTATTGTATCATGCTGGGTGTATTTAGAGCCAAGGGGCCGTTTCCTTGGATTTGAATGCTACCACAACCGTATTACTCTTCATCCTCCACATGTGCAGCGGAAAGTTTCGTATTTCCCAGGTATTTTAGAGAATGGGGCATGATAGTGGTATTCGTTACAAATGTCGTAACTCACCTACAAATGGTCATGTATGTCGATGCAACTGAATGATATGGTTGTTGATGTGGATGTGTAGCATGAAAATTTCAAGTAATGTAATCTTAATATGACTATTTTCAACTAGTCCACCATTAAACCTCAGTGAGATCAAACCATACCAAAAATCAGAGTGTAGATTAATCAAAACATTATTTCTATAGAAAGCAGCCTCAAAATATTAATAAACTGAAATAATTAAAAGAAAAAATATATATATCATTGGAGCATCCAAAAATACAAACTCCAATTAAAACAGAATATTCTCAATAGACATGACATGCATATGAGTAGTGTGCTCATAAAACATTTTGGGTGACAATCCCTTAGTAAGCGGATATGCCATCGTGTAGTTTTTCTGATGTGTTTTATAGACAATTGTCCACTCCGAACTCTTTCTTTAGCAACAAGTAACGTGACATCTATGTGCATCAACTTCGTCGAGCTCCTATTGTTGGAATATAAAACAGATGACTTATTATCACAAATAACTTGAGTGGTCTTTCAACACCATCCATTATTTGTAGCCCCATGACAAAATTTCACAGCCGTACTCCATGATCAGACACTTCATAACTTGCTATGAACTTTGCAGCATTGGTAGAAGAGTATATAAGAAACTATTTAGCACTCTTTCAAGAGATAGCACCTCCAGCTAGCAAATAAATATAGACCGACCTAGATTTTGTACTATTTTAGCATCCAGGAAAATCGGAGTCAATATACCCAACGATCTCAAGTTTTTTCGACCTCTGATGATGCATGAGTATGTAGTCTTTTGTTCTCTCTAAGTACCATAAGACTCGTTTAACTGATTGCTGGCAAGCAAGATGTCGTCGACATATAAAACTAAAGAAATATGTTTACTCTCACAGAACAGATAGTATATACAATCATCGATCAAATTCATTTTAAATCAAACGAGATCATTACTTGATGAAACTTGAAATATCATTGTTTAGATGCTTGTTGAAGTCCATAGATGGATTTCTTAAGTTTACAAACCATATTCTTTGGGTCTCCCAACATAACGGTTTCCAGCTACACCATATAGACTGTCACATCTATGTTTCCATAGAAGAACTTTGTTTTCACATCTATCTAATGTAATTGAAGATTGAAATAGGAAACAATGCCATTATAGTCCTGAAAGAATCTTTTAAAGAAACTGAAGAAAAAGTCACTTTATAGTGGTCTCTTTATAGTCGACCAAGTTTCATCCACGTCAACATCAAAGGGGTGGCTAAGCACTGACAGGTAATTTTTATCTTTTGGCAGTGGTTGCTAACCGCAGCCAAACTGTTATGGCCCATAACATGTAATGTTTATTAACATGTTCATATTGCTATTAGTCTCATGTTGCTAATAGTTTCATGCTATTGGTTTCATGATATTAGATTCATGTTGCTAGAAGAGGATGTCATCTTGCTTTTTGTTTAATTAATTTCCTGTTGGATTAAGGGATGTTGGCATATGTTTTGTTGGCTCATGCTTAATTGATTTCATGTTGCAATCAATGGTGAAGTTGTGAGATTACATGTGTTGGAATCATATGTGTTGGAAATGAGAACTATTTGGCGAATGTTGTGGTTGGAAAACTTCTATGTGTTGGAATGAGAGGAGGTGAATATGGTGGTTGCTTTGTGATTGCTTTTGTTACACGTTAATTTTTAATTGAATGCTAAGAAATGATTAAGTCCTCTTAAAGGAGGGTGACACGTGGATTGGGGGACACTAAGTTGTGGGAAAAACATGACGGGCTGGACAGTTGTGGTGGATGGTGGTCCTCCTGTTCTTGCCTGAGTGGCGGGGAGTGGCGGAAATGAGGAGAATTGGAGAAAATGTGAAGGGAAAATAAGGGGAAACCAGGGCTCCTTTAGTAAGAGCGTGTCTCGGGGAGTTTGCATGTTCCACCCCAACTGGGGTGAGGTCCAGTCCCAAGAGGGTCTACCCAATATTTAGGGTCCAGATCACTAATTGATACTTTCATACTGTTGTAGCATTGGTAAATGTTGTCTACTAGTGTGTTCTTTACTTGTAGCTCTTTTATGCCGCATGCCCTTGTTATACACATTGTCTGTTGTACCCGTTGTTCTTTTCTTTTATGGGATCGTTAAATTGTGTAAATGTATTCCTTTTCTTACCTTTATGTTTAAAGTATGTTACCTTCGCATTGTGCTATAACATGTCACCTAATGTAGCTTTCATGTATACTTTTATGTTCATTCCGTTATGTTATCATATCATGTCTTATGGCATATATACCATTGTTGAATAATGAATGCATGTAAAATAGTTGCATTTTCATAATAGCATACTATAGTGAGTTGGCATTCCTACTGGGTCACGCGTTGATGTGCCCCCATTGACTTTTCAGGTATGGTTCTTGGGGATGGCAGGTGGAGCTGGAGGTTGAGTTTGGAGTTCTGTTGTTGGGAGTTGGAGCTTAGATTGGATGGTGAGGGTTGAGGAGAGAGCTATGTGTACTTTGGGGTTTCTTTCAGGGTGAGAGATGTTTGTACTATATGAATTGATGCAATGGGATGTTTGAGATGTATATGAAATTGTTCGGTGTTTGGCTTTCAGTATTTCTTTATGACTTTGTGACGTTCTGTGTTTGTTGTTGGCTGTTTGTTAAATACTACATGTACTATTCCCAGCAATGCGCAGTGGACCTGGAGATACGTTTTTAGTTTTCGTCATGTACCCTGCATCCCTGCGTATCCCAGGGAGCGGGTCGTGACACAAACTGGCACCATAGCTACACCCATGACTCGATGGGAGTCACGGGGGTGTGGATTGGCTGTGGTTACCAATCGCGACCAAAATTCACACTTAACACTTTCCAAACAGCAGTAGCTATTATTCGAACTTCACAAAAAAACTCATCTTCCTTTAACCCCCCCCCCCCCCCCCCCCCCCCCCGAGCGAATGACCTATATTTTCCGAGTAAAAAAGTTTGGATCAAAGCATACCTTCAAAGATTGCTCGATTCAACACTAATGGGCACCGGAGAACAAAGAAACAACTAGATCTAGCTTTATTACCCATACTTGTAAGTTTTTTCCATCTCTCTATAAAAAATTTTTGAGGTTTAGGTGAAATTTTTTATATAAATGTGTACTTTGAAGTACTTAATGAAAATGTAGGAAAGAAAAAATGACTTAAAATTATATATATACATATATATTATTATAATTATGAATGTGTTTGTGCATAGTTTTAATAATGGCAAGTGAACGGATTTTTGTCACATGCTATTTTGATGGATATTTATTGATTGGTGACAATAAAAAACCGAGGTATATCGGGGGACCATGAAACCAATTATTGTGAGAAGACTGTCAACGTATACCGAGCTAGTAGATAAGATATACCAGGGCACACGGATAAGCCGTCATGAGTGTGTATTGAATCTGGAGTGCAAATGACCGATAACTGATCACATGTTTACAGCTGTGAAGATATCAGATGATGGTGATATGGAGATTCTATTCAGCTAGGAGAAAGTTCAACGGTCAGTTGAAATATACATGGAAAAGAAAGCAATAATCAACACCCAAGTGACTGAACCACGCGGCACATTTGATCGAATGCTGGATATGGATACCAACTCGACATAATTTTTGTCATCTTCTCCAAATCAAGAGTACCATCATATGGAGAATATGACAAGAGAAGGGTGTTTGTACTACCCATAAGAGAATGCATAAGTATTGATAGTGTGGAAGTATTACATAAGTTTATGTAATATCTATATTAAGTAAATTCGATATTCTAAAATTGTCACTTTTTATATGACATTAGCATGTGGAATGTTGCAGGACATGGAATTGAAATTCCTGGATATGGAGGTCAGGCAACCTACTCAACTTACATGCAAGGCCCATATGTAGCGGAGTCGATGCCCAATCAAGAGAATGTGCTTACTGATGATATTGGAAGACTTACAAATATTGGAGCACTGATGTCTAAGGCAAGACAAGTGGACGAAAAAAGTGATGGCACTGATAATGATGAACATGTTGGTGCAAGGGAAGATAGCATGCAGTATGTTGTCGATCTGAATGCAGATGATACAGAATGGATACATTAATTGGTTGTTGACAATATATATATGCCATTTGAAGAGCAGTTGCCAGATGAAGAAGAGGAGGAGCAATGCATCAATTATGAGAAATACTCAAGAAAGACATATGAAGAGCCAAGAATTCCCAGTAATAGTGGAGTGTTCAAAGTCAGTTATCTATACGATACAAAGACTGACTTGATTAAAGCAATTACGAAATGAAGCATCTTACCCAATGTATCATTCAGACCAAATAAGTCAAACATGACATGCTATTCCATGATATGTGGCCTACATTCTGAGGTTAATCCGAAACCCAAGATGAGGCTAGTTAGAATTGTCATTGGAGTATTCATTCAATAGTTGGGAAAAGAACAACTGTGAAGTTCAAGATAATGAAAGTATTGAGGAACATACCTGCTATAATCCCATGCTGAATACTGATCATAATCAAGTCACATTAGCTTTCATTAGTAACAATATTATGCCAATGGTGAAGACAAAACTTGATATGACACTGGTAAAAATCCAAGATAACACACACCATGTTACATATAAGAATATCATATTACAAATCATGGATGGCCATATCAAAGGCATTAGCGAGGATATTTGGTGATTGGGAGAAGCCATACCATGGGCTCCCACAGTACTTAGAGGCCTTCAAGGAAAGCAACCCTGGAACAGTGTATAAGATTACATCCGACACTATCGGAGCAGGATTGGTACAGTTTACAGGAGTGTTTTGGTCATTTGGACCATCAATTGAAGGTTTCAAGCATTGTCGGTCGGTCCTAAATATAAATGTCACGCATTTGTATAAGAAAAATGATAGGGCTTGTTGGTGGCCACATGATGCAAATGGTAGGCTTTTTTCTGTTAGCATTTGATGTTGTATCGGCTGAAAATGTAGAAAATTGGAAATGGTTTTTCAGTTGTATTTATACATTGATACCCGGTGCTCATAGAAACCAAACGATTACCAGCATGTCTGAAGGTATTTCAAGAGCATTACAGGAGGGATGGATGGCTTCTAGACGCCATAGGTATTGTCTTCGACATAGCATTACAAATTTAAAGTCTAATGGATTTTGAATAGTTACCTTGGAAAATCACTTATGGTGAGTTGGTAATGCATCGAACTTGCTTACATATAATGCATGTTGTGCAAAAATTTGAGCAGAGTCCATTATAGCAGATGCATGGACTATTGCAGACTTGGATGTGGAGACGAGGATGCGTGCTATGCATAAAGATGGTGGAAAATGCTATTATATCATGATAACCAATTGTTCAGAGAGCTTCAATGGTGCTCTTAAAGGAGCTAGAGCGCTACCGACTCAAGCATTGATTGCAAGAACCTTTTACATTTTAAACAAGTATTTCAACCATCATCGGCTTGATGGATAGCAATGAACGATAAATTTCATCCCAAAACGGAGGACATTATTGGTAAGGGGTGCAAGAAGCCCAGCTTTTCTATATCACATGGTTTACTGATTATGTATGGCAGGTGGTGGATAAGGAAGGCTTCACATATACCTGGATGATAGAAGGTGACCGGTGCATATGTACGTGTAATATTCCTATGTTTCAGCACATGCCATGCATCCATGTGAACACCGCAATGTCCACACAGTAGTATGTTGCCAACATATCATATTGACCATTTTGTTCACTATGGTATTGTAGGAAGACGTATGCCCTTGAGGCATTTATCCTAAGATAATCATCTCGTTCTCATTATTATATGGTATTAATTATCCTATGTATGAATTCGTAGAATGATATACTTAGATAATTTCCTTAGACTTATAGTCAGGTCATTACGTAACCAGATGTAGATCTCGATTATGAGAAGTTAGTAACCGATTAGAAACTTTAGTCTTAAACGGTTCATGGTCATAGATGTGTCGAAAATAGGATATCGACACATCGGTTAAACCATTATGTCTTTGTCTTACCTTAGGGTAATGATGATCTCATAGTCATTCGACTTGGCAAAGTCGGAGACGAGACACAGGTGCTCATTCTTTAATGAGTTCACTTAACGACCAACTTAGAGTTATTAAATGGTAAAGCTTTAACTAGAATGTCAATAATAACTCCAGTGTGATGATAGGCAAGCTGGTCCGTAAGGCCTGAAGTCATCAGTACAAACCTGTGAATGGATAGTGTTACTTAGATCTATGATCTAGCTTCGAGGATCGGCCTGCTAAAAGATCTTAGATTGGGTAACACCTGAAGCTCACGAGGGAAGTAGATGACTAAGATGTAATTTGTCTCTTCCGTTAAAGGGAAGTTAGTATCACTGGATCAGTACGGTCTTTGTATTAATCCTCGGTCGGGGTATGTTGTAGGATGTACAACATAAATACAACAAAGACCGATGTATACTGACCGATGCTGGCTAGTGGGGTTGATGGTAATCCATACACTAGGCCATGCAGAGACACAGTCTTGACGAAGGGACTAAAACTTCAGAATTCATAACTGACACAGTCAGAGTGATCCCAACGATACATCCATCATTGGGTCGATCACGTAAGTTTGATTCTGAAACAGGGACGACGCCTGCTGCTCGTCGTTACCGTCGTCTAGGGGTTTTGAGCCCCAACCTGTAGTAGGGTCAGTCTGTAGCGTCTCACACCGAGTAGTATCCACGTCTTAGTAATAGGAAGAACGTTAAGAGGAAGTCATTCGATGAAATAGATTAATTAAGTTCACAAGTTAGTTATGAGTTCAAGTTTAATAGGGGACAAACTTTGCATGTGATGCAAACTAGATTAAATGTTTCGTAAATTATTTACGATTATATTTAATGGAATAAACACGTTGGAAAGGTTACATGTATGACGGGGTCGTTCCGATCTAATCGCAGGTTCAAACCGCATCGAAAACAGAGCTCAAACGAGCCCAGAAAGTCGAAAACAGGAGAAATGGACCAAGTGGGTCAAAACCCATTTATGCAAGGAAGCTGCCCGCAAAGGGGTGGGGCGTGCCCACTTCAGAAGCAGGCACCCCCACCTCCGCAAGCGGGGCTAGCCTGCAGGCTAGCAGCCTGCTCAGCTCTAGCGGGCGCCAGCCCGCTTCAGAAGCAGGCGCACCAGCCCGCTTTACAGGCTGGCAGCCTGCCTGGCCCAGGCGGGCGTTGGCCCGCTCGGTGGGCCGGGCGCCCGCTGCGGGCGAAGCGGGCTGGCACGCCCGCCTGGCCCAAGCAGGCGCCAGCCTGCTGCGCCCTTGTGCAGGCGCCCGCCCGCAATATAGGTGGGCGTGCCTGCTAAGCTTAGTGTGCAGGCGCCTGCCCGTGACTTAAACCTGTTCTTTAATTGGGTTTTTTGAAAACCGTGTGACGGTTATGAAGTGTGACTTTTTGCCCAACTTTGGGCAATTGTATGAGGGGTCAAACAAAGTCGAAATTCATCGTCGTTTGTTCCGACATGTTTATCATTCAAAGCACTTTGAAATGATAACTTGTATCGTCTCTAAAGCTCAATGGTGATGGAGAATTAATTGGTTGAAGTTGGCCTTTGTGAAAGGCTTACTAACTTCATTAACTCAAATTAAATCCCACTTATTTTAAGATTTGTCCCACATTGTTCGTGACGTAAAGGGAGGAGCCGACTCCCTATATAAATAGGGGTGCCCTCTCTTCGTTGAAAAATGCACCACGTGAACGATTCGAGAAGCTCCTGACTTTTGAGCACGCTCGATCGTATGCTTAAATATTCCTTTCCTCTTTTTCTTACTATCCTCCCGTCAGGTCCTAGCAAGACTATGAGGAGGTTTGGATTGGATCCAGACGTTTTTGACGCGGTTCTGCTCAAGTGAAACTTTCTTCAGCAAGTGATCAGCTCAGAGGCAGCTCGAGTAGATCGGCTCGGAGGCGGCTCGGCTAGTTCGGTTCGAGGGCGCAAGGCGGCTCGGCTACGAGGAGCAAAAGAAGGTGGTGCGGTACATCTTGCATGTCTCAAGGCTAAGATTCCGAGTATGTTAATTAGTAGCTTTTTAGAATAATTTTAATAATATCGCCGTAGGCTGGATCCTTCTTGGAGTGGTCAGATCCACCCCAAGTTGGCATAGAACTTGGCGAGGTTCTGGCTCACCTTAGGGCCTTAGCTAAAATGTTTGGCATGTTTATGTTTTTTTCGCTGCTATTTTTATCCCTCTGTTGTCCGTTCGACGTAAGACGGGCACAGATCTGAGCCCTAAGGGTCTGCCATGAATTATTTTGATGTGTTTGTTAAGTGTTTTCAGGTTCAAAAGAGTTCGGCTAACCAAAGGGACAAACTGGTAATTTCTCCATGGTCAAAGTATTCTAGAAAGCCAAAGCATGGAAGAGAAGAATTTTTATGCAAGTATGAGTTCAATTTTAAGAAGAAATGTCCAAGTTCAATGCATATAAGGAGGAAGAGATCAAGTGGTATTCAAGAGTTCATGTGCATTGTATTATGAGTTCATGTGCAATTTGAATTTTACCAAGAGTCCAAGTTGGAGTTGGCTACAAATAGAGGAAGAAATCAATAAGGATTCAACTTCAAGTGGAATTGCAATCCAAGCCAAATAGGAGAGTCCATGTTCAAGTTGGATCGGGTTCAAAACTCTATATAAGATCGACCCCTCTCCAAGTTCATCATGCTAGGCAGAAATCCATCTTCTCATCAAGAACCCTAACATCAACTTGGCCGGCCACATCAATTATCAGTTCCAAAAAAGGAAGGGCAATCAAAGCTTTCGGCTACAATAAACAGCCACATCAATTATTGTGGGCACAGAGAAAAAATAGAGGAATATACTGCAACAAAATTCGCCATCAAATTGGTGCACAGACATAGAGCTAAAAGGAGGCCTCAAATACAATTAATTGAAGGGTGAAGGCCAATTCATTAATAGGGGGGAGAGAGAGAGGGAGGGAGGGAGGGAGGGAGGGAGGGAGGGTTTAAAGACAAAAAGTGGAGGCAAAATCAAAGAGGCCGGCCAACAAGCAAAGAGGAGAGAGGAGAAAAATGAAGGTGTTTTCCCGTGCACGTACATCGAGATAATTCATATCCAAACAACACAAATTGAGAGTGTAGCATAAATAATTGAAAGAGAGAGCCGTCATTGTGAGATCAATGGAAAAAGGCAAGCAAAATAATAATAAATGAAGGCAACCATCTCACAATGCGCATTTCGAGATTGCATTTTGTGTGTGCATGCAAACCAAATAGCCACAGAACCTACGGGTTAGCGCCTTCTCTCCCAACGCACAAGGCCGAAGCACATGCATTAACAAGACCGACCGATTACTACGTACAAAAGACCCAATAGCACGAAAATGACGCCATTTAAATAACATACAGTGTCCACGGCACCACACGAGAAACGACGAAAGACCGACAGAGCACTTCCGATGCACACTAAGGCACAGAGAATGAGAGAACAAGCATTGTGTAGTTTTGCAACAAAAGTCATGATAAATCGGAAATTACAAAAAGAACACTACAATGTCAAGAAGCCATACTTTACAATATAGACCTCTGATTGACGAATGGTCAGAACCATTAGAGGTTTACGAGGACATATCGAAGTCACAAATTGAGCACTCTAAACTTTATCAATTAATATTTTGTGGAGTATCATGATTTGATTATTGTATTTTTTTTTATAATATTTTTGTTTGTTAGAGTGCTACAGATCATAGTTCTAGGATTCTCGATTCATAGGGTGTGGATTGAGGCAAAGTCCAGCTAGGTAGATTAATTCAGTCGAGCATGGGATTTGCAAGTCTATAGAGCTCTGAGCGTGAAGCATGTGATTTATGAGTTCCATGTATCTGTGGGCATGGAGAGCCTAATTGATCTAATAGTAAATGTTGGGGATTGTTGGAGTAAGTCAACGTTCGATTTAACCATGGTAAATCTAGTGTCATCTATGATTGGTTGTGATTTTTGTCTTTTTATCTGCTTGTATGTTGCACATTTTTTATTTGTCGATCATCCTATTCACGCCACTCTAGGGTGTATTTTTCAATCCTACAATAACTGCCTCTGAGAAAAAGAAGACCTCCTGGTTGACCAAGATCGACTCGGATTCATGGAGTAATGGATCTTCTTCGTAAGAGAATCCATCAGAATAGATGTAGTAATTGTCATCAGCTCGGGCATAAGAAATCACATTGTCAAAATACTCCACACATCGCAACGTACGTTCTTTTAACATTTTTTGGAATTTTTAGTACTTGTGAACTTACTTCTGTTCTAACTTAATCCAATATTGTAGGACTTCATCTCATGGAGGTGGTGTTTCACATGCATGATGCAATGATGTATTTTCACCTACTTAAAATGAAGATATATGTTTACACATCAAGAGACCCGTCAAAGCCACCTTCACTCCATGCAATGTTGGATTTTTTTTCCTACTTGGAATGTATCAAAATTTTGAGAATTTTTGTATTTTATATGAGCTTTTTATGGGAATGTACATTTTGAGATTATATGGGGTGTTATATAGTGTACTCATAATTTATGTAATTGTGATGAAATCAATTTCTCGGCCCGCTGTTGAAATAAATTACGTTCAACTTATTTAGTGTGGTATATATGATATATGTGATATATGTGATATATGTGATATGTGTGATATGTGTAATACATGGTGTGTGATTGAGATGTGATATGTGTGATATACGCGAAAGCGAGTTGGTTGTTTGGCTAAGCAGCAACAGCAATGCATGAGGGCAGCAACATAAGCAGCAAATGACAACTACAGAGAGCTACTCTCTGCTGTTGTCTATAATTGGGAAAGCCAGTTCATTCTAGTTGTGGTTGGTAACTGAGGCCAAACCCAAAATTATCCTCGTCAGCGCCAATTCACCCCCTGGACGCTGACGTGGATGAAACTTGGTTGATTTCTAAAATTAATTTTGAATTTGGTCGAAATGCTACTAATTGATAATTTTTGTCTTTTTCCAAAAAAAATCGTCCGAAAAAATAAGCCCTGTTGTGAGTGGGGGAGGCCTTTGGCCTCCCCACCACTTATCCCCCCATTACTCCACCACTCTTAATGTGGTGAAGACCTTTGGTATCCAAGTCTGTTGGGATATCCTATGGAATTTATAAATAAAGAACCATGTCTATTGGCCATGGTTACTCTTCTTCCAATCTTCTCTAACATGTTATCAGCACCTACACTCTTATCTTTTTTGAGCTTTTCATCTCGTCTCCCCTCAAAAATCAAACCCCTAAACGCGCGAAGGAATCTATTGTTGCGGCGTACCGTTGCGACGATCTGTTGCGGTGATCCTTTTTGGCGTATTAGGAGCATGGATTTTTCTTTCTACGGATCTTCTCTTTTTACAATCATCCCTAGATCTTTGATCTAGAGGTAAACTCTTGTGAACCTGTAGAAAATTACAATATATTGATAACTATGATTTTACAATGCTTATACTATAGGCATGTTTAAATATATAGCAATTGGATTATCATTTAAAAAAATATATTAAACCCATGACCCTTCAGGCCCCCCCCCCCCCCCCTGTCGGATACACCCTCTGTCGGGGGGGCTCTATCGCCACCAGCCCCCGGAAGGGGGGGCTCTATCGCCGCCCGCCCCACCCAGACGGGGGGCTCTGTCGAATCAACCCCCCCCCCCTCTCGGGGGGGCTCCGGCGTCCCGCCCCCCTAGACGGGGGGTGCCGACGATCCCCCCCCCCCCCCTGACGGGGGGGCTCAGGCAATCTCCCCCCATAGCGGGGGGCCTCTGATGCGTCCCCCCCAACGGTGGAGGGGCCTTTGCCGCCCCCCCCCCCCCCCCAACAGCGGGGGGGGACTTTGTAATCATGGCCTCTGTAATCGACGGGAGAGGGGGAGGCTATTGCTGCAGCCTAGAAAGGGGCTCTGTTTGGATTTTGGGATTTGGGGACTCTTCAGATCCCCTAACAAATATACTAAAAATTTGATTTAGGACTTATGTTAATATTCCCTTAAATTAAATTTTTGATCATTACAGTATATGGGCCAGCAGCCCAAATCTTAATAATATATTAGATGGGTTGTTTATCGGGCCTGAAGCCCAGTTTATAAATGAAAATAAATTTTAGGGGCCAGCAGCCCCATTTAGATTAACAATTAATTTTGACTACCAAAATTGGGCCAGAAACCCAGTTAATCCAATTGCAAACTTAATTTGTTAATTAAAATTTTAACAATGGGCCTGAAGCCGAAATATTAATAATAATTTAATTTGGCTTATTGGGCTAGAAGCCAAGTTAATAAAATTGCTTATTAAAATGACTAATATTTTACTTATGGGACTGCAGCCCCAATCAAAATATTAATTTATTTTAATTTCTTGTTATTGGGCCTGACGCCTAGTTTGTCATATTGCTAAAATTATGTTAATATCACTCTTGCATTATTAATTATTTATGGACTTTTAGGATTTTTTTCAAAATATAATTATCTTAAGGATCCTGTGACCGCTCTGCCGTTAGTCAACTAACCTAACGGTGTATGACGTCTCCCCGTGGTCCGAGAGATTATTATATTTTATAGTCTCTTTTTCCATATTATATATGCCTGAGTTATATGCGTGGTTGTTTCTTTTGTGCATGTAGCATATTATAAACTGCGTGGATGTTTATATAAGTTAAAATGTGTTTTTGGGATCGACCAGTTTGATACCTTTTATATTCCTTGCACTTTTATTTTCTTTTGAGAGAATTTGTAAGTGAGGATTAAATGTATTAATGCCAAAGACCGGTGTACCAACAAATGAAGACGGAGGTGAAATTTGCAAAATATAGGGACCCATTCTGGGTTTCCAACTTGTATTTTTCTTTTCTTTATGAACTGTATATCGGACTTTGGACTTTGTACATTTTTGGGTATCTGGCCGATCCCCACATTTTACTTATTTTATTCTTTATGCATGAATTTACATCTTAATTAATTCATGCTTGTTTTAAATTGCATAGATAAATGGCAAAATTGGCAAGCGTCGATTTCGAGGTCCTTGATGCTGCAGGGAAAAATTACCTGAGTTGGCGAGTGGACCTGAAGTTCTACTTGCATTCGATGGCCCTCCTTGGCTCAATTTTGGATCCTTCATCAGCCCCAGCAGCGGTCGATGCTTCTACTACATCTAGCAGCACTCCTACCACTATCTCCGATGTGGATAAGGCGAAAGTCATTATCTATATTAGGAGACATATAGATCGGACCTTAAAGGCCGAATACCTAATGGTAGAGGACTCAATGGAGCTGTGGACAGCGCCGGAGACACGGTATAAACATCAAGTTGATGTAATATTACCGTGTGCCAGTTATGAGTGGGAAAACCTCAGACTTCAGGACTATAAGTCCGTCGCTGAGTATAACTCTGCACTTTATAATATCACCTCACGCCTGAAGTTGTGCGGTGAAGAAGTGACAGAGCAACGCATGTTGGAAAAGACATTTACCTCGTTTCACGAGAAAGATGCAATCCTCATGCAGCAGTATTGTGAACGCAACTTCACAAAACTCTCTGATTTGATCTCTTACATACTTAGGGTAGAGCAGAATAGAGATTTACTGCTTGCTACTCATAATTTACGTCCAGCTGGTACTGCCCCTATCCCTGAAGCCCACCACGTTTCTCCCCAGAAGTGGAAAAACAAGAAGAAGGCTAAAAATAACAAAGGGAAAGCTGTAATGAAGAAGCACGAGGAGCAGCACCCCCGTCCAACAACAACAATAAAGGAAAGAGAAACTTCTCATGGAAGCGTAAGAACACTGGTCAAGTGTCAATTCCAAAGAAGAACTAGGTGGATAAATGCCATAGATGTGGCATGACTGGACATTGGTCCAGAAACTGCCGCACTTCTCGTCACCTTCAAGAACTATATCAGGCGAGCCAGACGTCTCTGCCTGCAACAAACTTGGTGGTTGTACAGCCGCCAACGATTTTCACTGCAAAAGACTTCGAGAATAACAACCTGCTCAATTGAGCTCCATCTTTATCTATGCATTTAAAATTACATGTAGCTTCATATTTAATTTGCTTTTGTACGAACTTTTATTTTGAATGTCATTTTACATTTACTTAAATATAATTTCGTTTTGCTTATATAGATGAAGTATGAGTGCCTAGTGGACAGTGCCTCGACGCACACAATTCTTCGCGAACATTGCTATTTTAATAGCATAAATAAATATGACGGTCTTGTTATCACAATTTCAGGACTGTCCAAAATAATCGAAGGATTTGGTGAAGCAATAATATTGCACCCAAATAACACAAGACTTCAGATAAAGAATGCATTATTCTCTCCTAAATCAAATAGGAATCTCGTAAGTTTCAAGGACATTCGTTTAAACGGATATCACTTAGAAACCAGAGATGAAAATAAAGTTGAATATCTGTATGTAACTCGTCAAAAAGATGACCAGAAGATCATCTGTGAACGATTCAAGGGACTCCCGTCGGGTCTCTACCATACATACATTCAACCAATAGAAGCCAATATGACGGAGCACCAGACGTGCCCATCATTGCCAGAGTTCCAACTCTGACACAACAGACTTGGTCACCCTGGATCAGCAATGGCATGGTATGAAGCGGAGTGTGGCTCGGAGTGTAGCCAAGTGTTTGGTATGCCAGCAGGTAAAGGCGGAGCATCAGCGTACAGCAGGGTTGCTACAACCGCTTCCGATTCCGGAGTGGAAGTGGCAACACATTACTATGGATTTCGTGACTGGACTACCTCGGAGTCCGAAGCAGAATGACGCGATTTGGGTGATCGTGGACCGATTGACCAAATCCGCGCACTTTATTCCTTTCCGAGTAGGACAGTCTACTGAGACGCTAGCGAGGAGATATATGGAGGTAAATTCTTTTATTCTCCATTTTTATTTCCTTTTCCTAGTTTAGATAGTGATGTAACGTGAATCGTGCAGGAGATCGTGCGACTTCACGGAGTCCCCGTGAGTATCGTGTCGGACAGAGACACGAGATTCACATCTCAGTTTTGGCAGAGTCTGCAGAAGAGCTTGGGTACGAGTCTGAGTTTCAGTACCGCGTACCACCCGCAGACGGATGGTCAATCTGAGAGGACGATTCAGATTTTGGAGGACATGCTGAGAGCGTGTATGTTGGACTTCAAAGGATCTTGGGAAGATCATCTTCATCATGTGGAGTTCGCCTACAATAACAGCTACCAGGCGAGTATTGGCATGGCGCCATTCGCCGCGCTATATGGGAAGAAATGTCGATCGCCACTGAGCTGGGATGACATTGGAGACATGGAGCTGTTAGGACCAGAGATGATCGTGGAGGCAGTGGATATTGTGAGGAACATCCGAGAGAAGCTGAGGGTTGCTCAGGACCGTTTCAAGCATTGGGCAGATGCTAGACGGCGACCATTGGAGTTTCAGCCTGGAGATCACGTCTTTCTGAAGATCTCTCCGAATCGCGGAGTTATCCGATTTGGGAAGAGAGGCAAGCTGAGTCCGAGGTACATTGGGCCTTTTGATGTTCTGGAGAGAGTTGGAGCGGTGGCTTATCGCTTGGCGTTGCCACCATCACTGGAGAGAGTTCACGACGTATTTCACGTATCTCAGTTACGTCGATACGTCAGTGATCCATCGCATGCTGTGGATTTCTCGGAGATCACGGTTCGCCCGGATCTCACTTATGATCAGCAGCCAGTTGAGATTCTGGATCGACGGCAGAAGCATCTGAGGAGTAAGACCGTCGACTTGGTTAGAGTGCAGTGGCGTCATGGGTCCCCTGGGGAGTCCACCTGGGAGCGCGAGGATGATATGAGAGAGCGATTCCCGCAATTGTTTCCGGGTAGTGATTGATGTTGATTCCGAGGGCGGAATCATTCATAAGGTGGGTAGGATGTAACGACCACTTTCCGGTCGTGAATTTTTTAGCGCGTAGCCGAATTTGTATGCGTTTTATGTATTTGATTTTTATTACGGATTTCCGTAGTTCAGACTCGCGATCGAGCCCCGTATTCACGATCCTCTCGGAGGCGTGGGCGCCCCGATATTTTCCGTGTAATTTTAGGATGTCGTTTGCCCGACCTGCTAATAACCCATTATTAGTCTCTAAGTATTTTTGTTAATCAACAATTAATAAGGTTTATAACAGGGTAGGGTACAATAAGTTTTCATTTTTATATATATATATAAAATTATTTTATTGTTGATTAAGCCTACCCACTTATTTTTCCTCATGCCGTACACATCCAGAGAGTGGGAGAGAGAGATTTTTTAAGTTTTATAAATAAAAAAAAAACAAACTTAGACCTAATCCTATTAATCTTAACAAACCCACTTCAAGCCTACTAATTTTTCCCACTAAAAACTCTTAACAATCCCCAAGGCACACGTTCTTTGACAATTTCAACACACCACGATTTCTCTTTCGCCCACGTCGCCCCACATGCCCGTGATCGCTGCCCACATGAAAGTCCTCCAACTTCTTATTTTTTTTAAATTAACCCTAGACCCTGAGCCCTAGACTACCCTCACTCACGTGAGCCTTAGCCCCCTCTTATTTAATAGATCTAGGTCACTTTCTCCCAGAAATCAAAAACGCAGCCGCCCTCAATTTTTATCCACGCAAATTTCCCCAGGCCGCCATTTTTCTCCTCCACGCGAAAACCCCAGGCGCTGACCGTCGCCCGGCGCCGCCACGCACACCTGGCCCCCTCCGACGTTGCGTCGCCACCCCAGTCGCTTCCTGCGACATCTCCGCCCCCCCCCCCCCCCCCCCCACGACGTCTCTCCGTCGTTGAAGCCATCAGAATCCCATCACGCGGCCCTACGCACGCAGCAACACGCAGCGGTGGCGCCACCACGCTCGCTCCCCCACCTGCACTAAACGAAGAAGAAGATCCGAGGTTAGCTTGTTATTTTTAGTTGTTGGGGTGAGTTTTTACTGTTGGGAGTTAGCTGGGTATATAAATATATGATTAGTAATGATTTTTAGTTGACTGTGTATATTTTTATATGTTAACATGATCTTACCTTTGGTTGCTTCCGTTAGAGTTTTTTTATAAATCAAGCTGTTCTTTTAGGTTGCAATATCTCTATTATGTTAAGTGATTAACAGTGGCATGGAGACCTTATTATAGGATGTTTCAAGTGACAATATTGATACTTCACATGTTAGTTCGGTTTATAGGGTAGAGTAATGAACCAGGGGACATTACAGAACTGAACTCTAACCTATTTTATAGGCTAAACCTATATACTGCAGATTTTCTAAATAATTTGGTTAGAGGAATATTGTATGGGGCTTTTTCCACAGGTATTAAGTGTTTTCCCATATCCTTTTATGCTTTGAGTACATGACGGTTATCAGTAACATTACTTTTAGAAACTCAGATTCGTGTTTGGATATTACTGTGGTAATCCTCGTGTCGGCCTATGAAATTCACTTATACCCTGCTGACTTATGTATTTACATACTTGGTCATTTAAGTGCTTATGTTAGTTATTTAATGGTAGGTTAAAAAAAAGGGACTACTAGAGAAATTAGTACATGCAGCAAGTGTTGACATTGGTAAAGATAATGGTTACATGGTAGTTATAATCTTTTGGTAAACTATACTTCTCTTAATACCCTGTTTGTTATACATGCATGTTAGCTTAGTTAGGGTTATAGCTATTAGTTGTTAATTGTAAGTTAGTAACAGTGTTAGTCATATTCATAAATCAGTAAACTCATGCCTAACAGTACCCCCCTTTGATAATTGGAGATAAGATAGTAGATTAATAAGCTTTTTCATTTAATCTGATATCGAAACCGTATGACGCAGAAAACGTCTGCGCCTTCTGTACGGACTCATCGACACCAAGAACTTCGGAATCAGGCAAGTGATACTTGCCAGCTTTCTCTTTAGGCCACGTCCAAGGCCATTTTGTACAGTAGTGTAAAAGAGACTAGGCAGTGAAATGATAGCTGCCTAGACGACACTTTTAGATCTAGCTTGACAACGAAGCTAGATCCGCCACTTTTTACCATGCTTGCATTCATACTATCATGTCATGTTTAATTTCAATTAACGGTACGCAAATTATCTGCTCAATGTCATGTTATTGCGTGCATCTAATGATTGTCGTGATTGAGTAGCACACGCTACACTTATTGTAATGATTGAGGCTAGGCACCTGCTTTTGCGGGCACAACCCTATGCCAAAAACACTTCCTGGCTCGTGATCCAGAAGCGAGCTCATGTACTTGGGAAACCCTGGCTCGATACACGTGGAGGGGTAGGGTTAAGCTGCCACGCAGCGTAGAAGGATGCCTGATCCGCTCCTTCAGCTGTAAGGGGAAAACTCTGTGCACAATGTGATAGGATAGTGATCGTGATTGTGAATTAATGTTCTCATAATGCATGTCATCATGTCATCTTTAAATGTTGCATCCTTAAATTGTCATTTCAATTATTGCACCATTTTAGAACTGCTAGTCGTCTTTTGTTATTTATATCCTTGCACAAAAGCTCTCCGCTCCTTTTGGGAGACTTTTGCTGACATGTGCCCTTTTCTCTTTGGGTGTCACATGTCAGGTTCTGAGTTAGAGTTACCAGCTGGGGACGAGCAGTTCGTGGACGTTGAGTTCGAGGCACCTGCTGAGACCGAGTACGAGGACACTGGTGACCAGTCCTAGGCTCACCTGGAGTCTCTTAGTTGTCTTACTTATTAGTTGTTGCAGTTAGTTTTTGGTGCGTAGCACCAGACTTTCCTTTCTTTTGTTCGGCCATGTTTTAGGCCTATTGTTCAGACTTATTCTTTTGTGACTGTCTAGGATGTTGGATAAATTGTTGGATGTTATTGAGCTAGTGGATGTTTCTTTATCTGCTGCGTTATTATTGTTGTTGTTTCTCGCGATGCAAAGAACCTGCAAAACATTTGAAATTTTTATAGACGCTTATCAGACTGCAGCTTCACAGCTCCACGTCTGAGCGGACCTCCTCATGTCTCGTCTTCCATTTTAGGGAAGCGGGGCGTGACAGGTTTTGTTGGTGGCAACATCACTGAATCCTGTGGACATAACTTGAAGAACCTGAAGATTCTTCATAAGGGTGAATTTCCTTGTCCCTCTTGTTTCAAGGGAAAACTGATAACGAGACCCTCCCTCCTGAAAGTGGGATTAGAGTCTCCTGGCTTCCTTGAGAGAATTCATGGTGACATTTACGGGCCTATTCACCCCGCAAGTGGCCCATTTCGGTACTTCATGGTACTGATTGATGCATCAACTAAATGGTCTTATGTGTGCCTCTTGTCCACCCGCAACCTAGCTTTTCCAAAGCTATTGGCATAAATAATATGGTTGCGGGCTCATTTCCCCGATAACCATATTAAGAAACTACGTCTTGATAATACGGGTGAATTCACTTCACAAGTCTTCGACGACTATTGTCGGGCAACAGGTATTGAAGTTGAACATCCAATAGCACACGTTCACACCCAGAACAGATTAGCTGAGTCCCTTATAAAGAGACTCCAATGGATTGCACGTCCATTCCTTATGCAATCCCAGTTGCTGGTGGATGCTTGGGGGCATGCTATTTTACATGCCGTATCACTTATTAGGATATGACCCTCTGGAGGTCATACACTATCCCCGATGCAACTTGCATATGGCACACCTCCGGCTATCTCTCATTTGAGAGTGTTTGGTTGTGCGATATATGTCCCAATAGCACCAGCTCAGAGGACCAAAATGGGTCCTCAGCGTCGTCTAGGTATTTATATTGGGTTTGATTCGCCCTCTATTATCAGATACCTTGAACCCCTAACGTGGGACACATTCAAGGCATATTTTGCTGACTGTAAATTTGATGAGAAAATTTTTCCTAAACTAGGCACATAGTCTAAGAAGCCTGAAGCTACTGAGACCATTAGTTGGGACCAGAAGTCTTTGTCCCTATATGAGCCACGTACTAATCTGTATGACGATGAGATCCTGAAGATCCTTCACATTCAGAATACAGTACATCTTTTACCGGATATGCATCCACCAGCAGCAGAATTGGATGTAGCTCAATTGAAAAGAGGACGCCCACTAGGTTCAAAAGATAAAGTTCCTCGAAAGAGGAAGGTTCCTGGAGATAATAAGATTATCCCTCCACAGGATGCTGAGCTCAGACCAGCCCCTGCAGAGGAAACAGTAGGAGAAGCATCTTTAAATTTTGTACGTACTGGAGAGGTACTGGACAGACATAGCACAGTCGTCGACGACAATTTTGTGTTCGATATTGCCGTTCACGTCACTGAATACGATAATGACGTCGAACCACGTTCTCTAGCGGAATGTAAACATAGAGATGATTGGCCAAAGTGGGACGATGCAATAAGAGTAGAGCTGGACTCACTCTTGAAACGTAAAGTCTTTGGACCCGTAGTCCAAACACCAGTAGGTGTAAAACCTGTGGGATATAAGTGGGTTTTCATAAGAAAAAGAAATGAATATAATGTGATCGTTCACTACAAGGCACGCCTTGTAGCCCAGGGTTTTTCCCAAAGACCGGGAATTGATTACGAAGATACATATTCCCCGATCATGGATGCGAACACATTCCGATTTTTAATAAGCCTGACTTCTCTGAAAAGCCTAGAAATGAAGCTCATGGACGTTGTGACTGCATATCTATATGGCGATATAGATAAAAAGATCTATATGAGACTTCCTGATGGGTTTAATCTACCCCCAAAGATGAAAGAGATACCTCGGGACGTATTCTCTGTAAGGCTGCATAGATCATTATCTGGTCTAAAGCAATCGGGCAAATTGTGGTATAACAGACTTAGTGATTTCCTTGCACAGCAAGGATTCACAAATAATGAAATCTGCCCATGTATCTTTATCAAAAGAACGGGAACAGGATTCGTCATCATAGCAGTATATGTTGATGACTTAAATCTCATAGGATCTCCTGCAGAGATCAATGAGATATCTGAAAGCCTAAAACATACTTTTGAAATAAAATGCCTAGGCAAAACAAAGTATTGTCTTGGCTTACATATTGAACACCAACGAGGTGTGTAACGGTCGCTTTCTGATCATACCTTCTTCGTACACGTGCTGTTGACCATGCACGTATTTGTTTTAGACTTTGTTTGTTTTTGAACACTATGGTGTGATATGTCGTTATGAACGCCTCTGAGAGTATAAAATTGTGGCATTAATTTGGAACAACATTTCTCGAGTCGTTCTCCCACGATTTGATCTTATTCGAAGAGACGTTGCGATTTTCACTTTTGACGTGAGACGTTTCTATTTTTAGTTTCGTCACTCGACGTCGAAATTGAGATCCGTCTTCTTAGTTTCCTTTCTCTCGTCGTCCCGATCACACCAATAATTATTTCACAATTTTTGGATTTCATTTGACCTATTTTATATTTTTGGCCAAGCTTAAAATATTTTTAAATACCAATTTTTAAAGTATTTTCGACCCAATATAATTTCTACTACATTATAACACATCAAATGATTTTTGACCCAAGCCCCTAGCCTTGGCCGCACCCACACATGCTTGGGAGTTGGAGAGGGTGAATATTTGGGTTTAAAATCAATTTTAATTCAAAAATAACCCTAGACCAAGTCAACCCACCTACACTATATAAACAACCCCTAGGATACCCTGTTTTCCCAAGAAAACAAACCCTAGCCGCCCCCACAACTCAAAATCCCACTTGCGACGTTCGTCGCAACCAACCCCCGCAGCCGCCGCCGCACGATCGACGTTTCCCCTATTTTCCCTCGGTCTGACCGAGGCTCACCCCCGCACCACCGCTCCGCTCCGCACGTTGCAACTGTAACGTTGCAACGCGCCCCGCTCCCCGTTGCGACCGAGAGATTCTCTCGGTCTGACCGAGAGCCCTGCCTGCATTGCCCCGCATCCCGCTCCGCAGCAGCCCCAAGCGCCCGACCAATGCCTTCCATCGGTCTGACCGACCCGCTCCCCTGCACCGCTGCTCTGTTGCAACCCGCGACGATTGCAACCCCTGCCCCAAGCGCCCGACCGACGAATCCCCTCGCAGCGGCCCGCTGTGACCGACCGACCTGCATCTCCGCAAGCGCAACGACCGCCGTGTGCTATGTTCTCTCGGTCTGACCGAGAGAATCCCTCGCAGCGGCTCGGTCTGACCGAGCGACGTTCGTCGCAACATCGCAACTTTCGCATCGCTTGCCACCGTGGGCCCCCCAAGTTCTCCTGAGGTGTTGTGGGTCCCCCATTGGCCCCTAGCACTACTGTGGGTCCCACCTAGGTGTCTCCTCTTCGTGGATTTGCCGATTACGACGTTGCGATACGTCGTAGCCCTTCGTCGCACGTCCTAGCATTGGAATCTTGGTTCGTTGATCTGGTTGCTGCCCAGACTATTCGAGCAAGGAATCTGATCTGGAATTTGGACTAGGAGCGCGTTCTTATATTCCAACCCTTGGCGTCGCTACCCGACGCCAGTGTAGCTCTCGCGTCGTGTTGAGGTAACGTTTTGCACCCTTATGACCCCCAACCCATTGCCTGTTAATCAAGACTAAAATTGATGTTTTTAAATTGTTTTAAATTCACTAATCAAGATTAATAATATGGGACTGTAGGCCGGTGGACTTGTGCATATAGGTTGTTTGTGACTTGTGGACTTTTGGAAGGTGTTTTTTTTTCAGACGTCAGATTTGCAGGCAAGTGAAACTTGCCCGTTGCTTGTTTAGGCCATGTCTTAGGCCACTTTTGTATCGTAGCGTAAAAGAGACTAGACAGTGAAATGATAGCTGCCTAGACGCCTATTTGATTTAGTTTGACAACAAAACTAGATCCGTCACCTCATTTGATCTAGCTTGATAACGAAGCTAGATCCAACCCCTTTAACTTGTTTGTTCATGCATTTGTAAACTGCCATGTTTAAATTCCTTAGCTGTACGCATTTAAATTACAGCTTGCCATGTCATGCCATCCATGTATGGTTGTTGCATTCGTAGCACACGCTACTATACTTGTACTTGCTTGTTGAGGCTAGGTGCACCCCTATGCCATATTGAAAAACACTTCCTGGCTCGTGATCCAGATGTGAGCATTCATGTTCGGGGGTAATGCCCTGGCTCGATACACGTGGAGGGGTAGGGTTGAGCGACCACTCAGCGTAGAAGTGTGCCCGTACAGCCACTTCAGATGTAAGGCGTGAACTCTGTGCACGACATGAAAACGTGACTTGTGAATGTTAGTAGTTTGCTACTATTGCCATGCCATACTAGATGCTTGATGTACTTTACTTTACATGTTGCACTCATACTTTAATTGACATGTCATTGCATCATGCTAGAATTGCTAGGTTGATTTGCTTTACTTTCAGTTTCCTTGCGCAAATCTCTTGTATACTTGCTGACATGTGCCCCTTGCTCTTTTGGGTGTCACATGTTAGACCCTGAGCCAGAGACCATTGCTGAGGACGTGGTATTTGCTGACGCTGAGCCTGAGCCCATGTTTGTCAAGGAGGAGTTGTGGACACCGGTGACCATTCTTAGTAACCTTGCTGAGCTCTCTTTTTGTTTTAGGATTGCTGTTAGTTGTTGGTGCGTGACACCTTTACTTTGTATGTTGTACTCTTGTTGGCAATGTTTGGGCCTTTAGATCCTTTTTCTTTTCAGCCTGGTGGCTTTTTCTGCGACGTTGGAACTTATTTTATGGATATTCTGAGATTGCTTTTTGTCTCATTTCCTTTATTATTATCTTTGTTTCGTATCGCATTTGCAAGGACCTGCCATTTGAAGTTTATTGACGCTTATCAGACTTGCAGCTTCACAGCTTCAAGTCTGAGCGGACTTACTCACGCCTCGCCTCCATATTTTTGGGAAGCGGGGCGTGACAGGTTTTGTTGGTGGCCCATGCAGGTCCGTCTTGCAACTGCGAATTATCGGAACAACGATAATAACTATGGAATGTCCATTAATAAATTGCAACATCCGAGTCATAAGCCTTGAGCCTAATTCTAATCGTTTTTCTATGTCACTAGGTGGTTAGAAGACTTAGTTAGACGTCTGTGCTTGCTAGTTAGAGGTCCTTGATTGTTAGTTAGACTCCCTGCTAAGAATTGATTTAATCGTCTTAGGAGTTACCTTAGTGGTTCTTGTCTAACTCTGACCACATTAGACTTCTAGAATTTCTTTAGTCGTTCGCTTGGGTCCATCGATTTCGGGCCAAGCTGAATGTAATTCATTACAGTCTTGTTCCTTAGGAAGTCGTAGCGCCAAGCTTCTTAATCTTTAGTTGGTCGACCGTAGGAGTTTCCCCCGTAGATTTTCCTAGGTCGTATCCTAGGCGTATGAATGTTTTGATCATCCGACCATTTTCCTTGCCTCGATTCACGAGATCGCCTCATGACGATCGTCGTCAATTTTCGAATATCTCAGTTACAAATCTTGAATCTTCTGAAAGTATTTTTCGATTTCCTTTTTCCCTAAGTTTAAATTTGTTCAAAAAAAATTTTTAATATATATACTTAGACTTCATACTCTTTCGTTGGCTTAAATTTTTAAAACTTTTGTCGAGATTTTTGAATACTCGCTTACGATATTTTTCCAGCATATACTTTTCGTACCTATGTAAATACCTTGTCCCTTCATATACTAATTTTATTCGGAACCGTACTTTTATTTTGCCCAATTCGATTTATAATTTTCTTTTCTTATTTTATGCCATTCGAATGACACATCGTGCTTACTTTTAATATACTTTTCAAGTCACATGGGACTTCAGCTTTCAGCAAGTCGAAGTTATGCACATCGTTTTCCCTATTTCAGATTTTCGTAAAATTACTATTTCATAACCATTTCCTGATCTAGACCCTCCATAATTTGGTTTTAAAGCTTTATTACCAATTTTGATAATTCTACTACTAAGTTATTATTATCTTTACGTTCACCATACATACCTTTAGAATAATTTCTAAACTAAATAGAATTTCAATTATTTTTATATATCTGTACCAGGCTCGTTGTGCTCGTATGTTAAGAACTTTGTGTAAATCAGTTTTTTTTGGCAAACTTGGTTCCTCTAAAAGTAGTTTCAATATTGATTATTTTAAAATTTTCCCTAGCTTAAAAGACTTTGAAAGCATTTAACATGAGCTTAAATTCTTCAGTTAACTTAATTTCATTCTTTGAATTTCAAAACTTTTGCCAACATTATTAAATTACTGCCGCATAGCATTTTCTAACCTATGTCCTTAATGTTCGTGTAAATGATTCACTTTCCTCCTGATAATTTTATATAAGCCAATAAACCATTTTCTATTATTATATCTATTCGACTCAAACTTGTTTCGAACAACTTGTTTTATCGACCTCCAAATATTTTTATAACAGACGAGGACTCCAACTTTTGAAGTACAACAGTTTTCAAATTTCATGTATTTTAGCTTATGTTATTTACACTATTTTCTTTCTGTATCCTATAAGAGTATCACTACATCTCCCTTTCCTCTACCTAAACATTCACAATTGAGTCAATGTTTAATCTAACCAAGCTGTCTCCTTGTATTCGTCCTATCTAAACTCGTGCTTATCGATCCTTCCCTCGTCACGCTTTCGACCTCGATCTCCCTCTATTGCTTAGGCTTTAGTGCTCGTCAATGACTGTGTCAACTCTAATTTGTTAGTAGGCTCTTGGACCCTTGTGATGTTGTCACGATGCATGTACCTAAGTTGAGTATGTGGGCTTGAATGAGTGTACTCCCCTGTAGTATATTAATGTTTGCCTAATGTGTGATATATACATACTCAGAGTTAATCATAATGTTATGAAGTTGTATGTGTGTTAGTTATAGATATGTGTGTGGATAGCTATACCACTCTAGGGATGTCTGTGTATAAGGATCAGTGTTGGAATATCTAATGGGGTGTATGTAGTTGGCGATACTTATAATGGTTGAAATAATATGTTGGTAAATTTATGTGTATGTTAGGTGTGATAATAATATGTGTACGTATAGTTAAGTGAGTAGGCCTATTATATGACCTATATGTTAGTACGTGTGAGTATGTGCTCTTACGTAGATACGTATTGTGTCTAGACGTAAGTAGTTATGTATTTGCTGAATAAGCATACAGTGATATACATATGGTAGCAGGATTAAAATTTTGATTGGTATTGCTTGCTTTTACGGGATGTTGTATGCATGTATACCATGAGGTATACACGACTATTGCATATCTTAACTATGTATGAAGTAGATGTGTTGGTATACTAATTATAGGAAGTAGGATATGGTGTGAATATATGTTCTACGTGTGTGTGACTATACTGTGAATGCATGTATTAGGAAGGGTATTATAATTATACGTGTGCTGATGTCTGTAATATTATTATGGTATATAAAGTAATTGAACTACGTGGGTGTTACCTGACTAAATATAGTGAATGATATTATAGTATGTATGTGGTTATGTTGGTAGATATATATTAGAGTATGGTATTGGTATAGGTATAGATACCGTGTTACGTATATAGAGTATTCTGATATGTGTTTCGAGTCTCACTCAAGCTTGAGTGGGTATACTCTAAGTATATTGTTATGTATGTCTGTAGGTTGCGTGTAGTATCATGCATATAGCGATGTTTGATGTACGTATAGTGATAGGAGTGTTTGTGTCTGGTTGTGTTACTCACATGATTGTGGGTCGCTATACCAGTATATAGTTATAGGTGTTGGTCTTGTGCTATAGTTATTTACTAAAGACTTGCCTGTGTGAACGTATGTGTGCTAGCTAAACTAGGTGTGTAGATGTGCTAAGTATATAGTGGTATGATTGGTATATATGAATGAAATGTTAGCGTGTGTGGGTGTGCACCATGCACGGGTAAGTATGTGCCTAGTTATAAGTATTGGTGACTATGATATGTGTGGCGTGTCGTGAGTATAGTTGTAGGGTCGTATGTGATGTGAAGTTATGGTGAAATATTTGCATGCATTTGAATGACTATATATTGTGAAATTATAGTAGTGGTGAATGTATATTAGATATAGTAAAACTTGATTTAATAATGGTATGGTATGACTACATGTGTTGATGTGTTTGGTATTGGATGTATACTAGGAAATATTAGGGAGTTGTATACACATGTTTGTTTTGTGCACAGGTAGCTATCTAAACGTAGAGCAATGAATGTATTTGCTAGTGTGAGACTAATCTTATGATAGTATCTGAACTATTGTTTGTGCTAGGTAAGTAGTAGTTATATAAGGGATGTATGCATATATATGTGCATGAATATATACATGTTAGCAGAGTTATTGTTTGACTACCTAGTGTATGTATAAGCATCGGTAATGACTATACCTGATTGAATTATAGTGTGATGTGATCGGGATAGCTGCTAGTCTGGCTAGAGTTATATTTATAGTTAGAAAGTCCGAGGACGGACTTTATTCTAAGGTGGGGAGGATGTAACAGTCGCTTTCCGATCGTACCTTCTTCGTGCACGTGCTGTTGACCGTGCACGTATTTGTTTTAGACTTTGTTTGTTTTTGAACACTATGGTGTGATATGTCATTATGAACGTCTCTGAGAGTATAAAATTGTGGCACTAATTTGGAACGAAATTTCTCGGGTCGTTCTCCCACGATTTGATCTTATTTGAAGAGACGTTGCGATTTTCACTTTTGACGTGAGACGTTTCTATTTTTAGTTTCGTCACTCGATGTCGAAATTGAGATCCGTCTTCTTAGGTTCCTTTCTCTCGTCGTCCCGATCACCCCAATAATTATTTCACAATTTTTGGATTTCATTTGACCTATTTTATATTTTTGGCCAAGCTTAAAATATTTTTAAATACCAAGTTTTAAAGTATTTTCGACCCAGTATAATTTCTACTACATTATAACACATCAAATGATTTTTGACCCAAGCCCCTAACCTTGGCCGCACCCACACATGCTTGGGAGTTGGAGAGGGTGAATATTTTGGTTTAAAATCAATTTTAATTCAAAAATAACCCTAGACCAAGTCAACCCACCTACACTATATAAACAACCCCTAGGATACCCTATTTTCCTAAGAAAACAAACCCTAGCCGCCCCCACAACTCAAAATCCCACTTGCGACGTTCGTCGCAACCAACCCCCGCAGCCGCCCCCGCACGACCGACGTTTCCCCCTGTTTTCCCTCGGTCTGACCGAGGCTCACCCCCGCACCGCCGCTCCGCTCCGCACGTTGCAACTGCAACGTTGCAACTCGTCCCGCTCCCCGCTGCGACCGAGAGATTCTCTCGGTCTGACCGAGAGCCCCGCCCGCATCGCCCCGCATCCCGCTCCGCTGCAGCCCCAAGCGCCCGACCGACGCCTTCCATCGGTCTGATCGACCCGCTCCCCCGCACCGCTGCTCCGTTGCAACCCGCAACGATTACAACCCCCGCCCAAAGCGCCCGACGAATCCCCTCGCAGCGGCCCGATGTGACCGACCGACCCGCATCTCCGCAAGCGCAGCGACCGCCGTGTGCTGTGTTCTCTCGGTCTGACCGAGATAATCCCTCGCAGCGGCTCGGTCTGACCGAGCGACGTTCGTCGCAACGTCGCAACTTTCGCATCGCTTGCCACAGTGGTCCCCCCAAGTTCTCCTGAGGTGTTGTGGGTCCCACATTGGCCTCTAGCATTACTGTGGGTCACACCTAGGTGTCTCCTCTTCGTGGATTTGCCGATTACGACATTGCGATACGTCGTAGCCCTTCGTCGCACGTCTAGCGTATGAATCTTGGTTCGTTGATCTGGTTGCTGCCCAGACTATTTAAGCAAGGAATCTGATCTGGAATTTGGACTAGGAGCGCGTTCTTATATTCCAACCCCTGGCGTCGTTACCCGACGCCAGTGTAGCTCTCGCGTCAGGTTGAGGTAACGTTTTACACCCTTAGGACCCCCAACCCATTGCCAGTTAATCAAGACTAAAATTGATGTTTTTAAATTGTTTTAAATTCACTAATCAAGATTAATAATATGGTACTGTAGGTCGGTGGACTTGTGCACATAGGTTGTTTGTGACTTGTGGACTTTTGGACGGTGTTTTTTTTTCAGACGTCAGATTTGCAGGCAAGTGAAACTTGCCCGTTGCTTTTTTAGGCCATGTCTTAGGCCACTTTTGTACCGTAGCGTAAAAGAGACTAGGCAGTGAAATGATAGCTGCCTAGACGCCTATTTGATCTAGTTTGACAACGAAACTAGATCCGTCACCTCATTTGATCTAGCTTGACAACGAAGCTAGATCCAACCCCTTTAACTTGTTTGTTCATGCATTTGTAAACTGCCATGTTTAAATTCCTTAACTGTACGTATTTAAATTACAGCTTGCCATGTCATGCCATCCATGTCTGATTGTTGCATTCGTAGCACACGCTACTATACTTGTACTTGCTTGTTGAGGCTAGGTGCACCCCTATGTCATATTGAAAAACACTTCCTGGCTCGTGATCCAGAAGCGAGCATTCATGTTCGGGGGTAATGCACTGGCTCGATACATGTGGAGGGGTGGGGTTGAGCGACCACTCAGCGTAGAAGTATGCCCGTACAGCCACTTCAGTTGTAAGGCGTGAACTCTGTGCATGACATGAAAACGTGACTTGTGAATGTTAGTAGTTTGCTACTCTTGCCATGCCATGCTAGATGCTTGATGTACTTTACTTTACCTGTTGCACTCATACTTTAATTGCCATGTCATTGCATCATGCTAGAACTGCTAGGTTGCTTTGCTTTACTTTCAGTTTCCTTGCACAAGTCTCTTGTAGACTTGCTGACATGTGCACATTGCTCTTTTGGGTGTCACATGTTAAACCCTGAGCCAAAGACCGTTGCTTAGGACGTGGTATTTGCTGACACTGAGCCTGAGCCCATGTTTGTCAAGGAGGAGTTGTGGACACCGGTGACCATTCTTAGTGATCTTGCTGAGCTCTCTTTTTGTTTTAGGATTGCTGTTAGTTGTCGGTGCGTGACACCTTTACTTTGTACGTTGTACTCTTGTTGGCCATGTTTGGGCCTTTAGACCCTTTTTCTTTTCAGCCTGGTGGCTTTTTCTGCGACGTTGGAACTTATTTTATGGATATTCTGAGATTGCTTTTTGTCTCATTTCCTTTATTATTATCTTTGTTTCGTATCGCATTTGCAAGGACCTGACATTTGAAGTTTATTGACGCTTATCAGACTTGCAGCTTCACAGCTTCAAGTCTGAGCGGACCTACTCACGCCTCGCCTCCATATTTTTGGGAAGCGGGGCGTGACAAGGTGGAATCATATTACACCAATCAAAGTGTACAAAGAAACTTCTACATAAGTTTCATATGGATAAATGTCATCCTTTAGGTACTCCTATGGTCGTAAGATCACTAGATGTACATAAGGACCCCTTCCGGCCTCTGGAAGAGGGGGAGGAGATACTGGGTCTTGAAGTACCCTACCTCAGTGCCATTGGAGCACTTCCATATCTGGCTAATTGTACGCGTCCCGATATAGCGTTTACAGTTAATCTCCTAGCCAGACACAGTGCAGCACCTACAAAGTGCCACTGGAACGGAGTAAAGCATATCCTGCGATACCTCCAGGGTTCAACAGATCTGGGACTTTACTACCAGAAAGGTGCCTCCTCCAATTACTTGGTTATGCCGATGCAGGTTATCTTTCAGATCCTCACACGGAAACATCATAGACAGGTTTTGTGTTTACCTACGGAGGTACTGCTATCTCCTGGAGATCGGTAAAGCAAACCACAACAGCTACGTCATCTAATCATTCAGAGCTCATTGCGATCAATGAAGCAAGCAGAGAGTGTTATTGGCTACGATCCGTCGTCCACCACATTCTTCACTCCACTGGCCTGAAGACTGGTGATTTGGAGCCTACTGTCCTGTTTGAAGACAACGCTGTGTGCATTGCTCAACTTCAAAAGGGCTACATTAAGGGCGACAGGACGAAGCACATATCTCCCAAGTTTTTCTAGACACACGAGCTAAAAGAGGACAAGCAGATTGAAGTTCAGCAGATCCAGTCCTGCAATAACTTAGCTGATCTTTTTACCAAATCTTTACCAAAATGTATTTTTGTAAAACTTGTAAAAGGAATCGGTATGAGACAGCTGAAAGACCTACAAGCCTGAAGCTTGTACGGATGAGGGGGAGTAACTTGTGTGTTGTACTCTTTTCCCTTAAGCTGTTGGTTTTTTCCACTGGGTTTTCTACAGCTAAGGTTTTAACGAGGCAAACACGATTGCTCAGGATCCAGAAGTATCCACCCCTTTTAGCCTTATACGCAAAGACCAAAGTAATGGATGGATAAGAGGAAGTGTTGTGAGTGGGGGAGGCCTTTGGCCTCCCCAACACTTATCCCCCCATTACTCCATCACTCTTAATGTGGTGGAGACCTTTGGTATCTAAATATATTGGGATATCCTATGGAATTTATAAATAACGAACCATGGCTATTGGCCATGGTTACTCTTCTTCCAATCTTCTCTAACAAGCCCAATATATGGTACCTTTTTGAAGGACCTCATCGGGTTAAACAAAGGGAGTTGCTACGCGTACTAACCATTATGCTCTGTGCATGACCACTTTAATTTTTACTCCGTGCACATACAAATAAAATATTATAATGTAAGTTCTTGCTCACCGCACGACCGGGAATACTGAAAATACCCTTAAGCCAAAGCATCCTAATATCATTGAAAAAGTTCAATTTTAATCCCCGAAAAAACTTATAACATATACGTATCGACTGAAGGATGATCTGAATCGTGTTAACATGAAATCGATGGATCGATCGGAAAAATCATGGAATTTGATGATCAATCAAGAAAAATTTATGGAAAGAAATATAATTATTCTTAGAAATTAATTTAGGGAAAGAACTATAATTTTTCAAAAAAATACATTGAACAATGATAATAAAGGGGACCGACAATAATTCTTTAGAATGATAATTTTTCAAAAAATGTTGGGCATACGAAATTCTTCAGAAAATAAAGGGGACGAATGAAGTTGCGGTGAGTGTAGCAATTTCTACTCAATGCGCACAACAGGTAAAATTTTTGCCTCTTATGCATGATGAGTAACATTAAAAAATAACAAAATTATGTTATGCGCACAACAGGTTAAAATTTTACCTGTTGTGTGCCGTTCGTAAAAATTTAAGAATGGAACATAATTACTAGCATGCACAATTGGCAAAAAAAATTGCATGTTGTGCGTTGTGAATAATTTTGTTCTATTTTTCATTTTCGCTCACCGTGCATTGAGTACGGTTAATCTATTATTAGCGTTGAGTAAATTTTTTCTATTCATAATTTTTACTCACTGTGCACAACTGTAAGTTGAGCTTGTTGTGCGCATTGAGTAAAAATTGAAGCAAAGAAAAAATTACTCACAGCGCACAACTAGCAAAAATTTTGCTTCTTATGCACGGTTAGTAATTTTATTCGGTACATTAATTTTTATTCACTGCACACAACAATCTAAAATTTTGCACGTTCTGCACCTTCAGCATGTTTGGTCAATTCATTAATTTTTTTCATTAATTTTTTCTCATTACACACATCTGGAAAAAAATGTTGCATGCGCACAACATGCAAATATTTAGCCTATTGTGAGATGTGTGTAAATTTTTTCACTTCATCATTTTTTACTTACCGTACACAACAGTCAAAAAATTTGCATGTTTTGTGCAGTGAGAAATTTTGGACTATGTGCATCACAGTTATATGTCAATGCATCATATATGTCAATGTGCATAAATGTATCAGATATTCAATTTTGGACCATGTATCAATATATATCATCAATGTATCAGACATGTCAATTGAGGACTGTGCATCAATGTATCATCAATGTGTCATCAATGTATCATCAATGCATTAGATATGTCAATAATAGAATGTACATCAATGTATCATCAATGTATCAGATGTCAATTGTGAACTGTGCATCAATGTATCAAATATGTCAATTTTGGACTGTGCATCAATGTTCAGATATGTCAGATATGTTAATGTATCATCAATGTATCATCACTATATCAGATATGTCAATTGTGAACTGTGCATAAATATATCATCAATGTATCGGATAAATCAATTGTGGAATGTACATCAATGTATCATCAATGTATCAGATATGTCAATTTTGGACTGTGCATCAATGTTTCAGATATGTCATATATATTAATGTATCAATCAGATATGTCAATTTTGGACTGTGCATCAATGTTTCAGATATGTCATATATATTAATGTATCAAATTTTTCAGTGTATAAGATATGTTAATATTTCAGATATGTCAGTGTATCAGATATGTCAGTGTATCAGATAGTTTTGTCTGTTTTGTACAATGAGAAATTTTGGACTGTGCACCATAGTTATATGTCATTGTATCATATATGTCAATGCATCAGATATGTCAATGAGCATCATTGTATTAGATATGTCAATTGTGGATTGTGCATCTGACATGTCAATGTATCAGATATGTCAATGTAACAGTATATCAATGTAGAAGTATGTTAATGTATCACATATGTCAATATAACATTATGTCAATGTATCAAATATGTCATGTATGTCAGTGTAGTGGTATGTCAATGTATCAGTCTGTCAATCTATCAGATATATCCTCTATATTATCATATTGGGGTTCATTTTATATTTATGTCAATATACTGAGAATAGTTACTACAACATCAATGCATACAATAGTACATTAAACCACAAAGAGGATATACAACCAAAACATTGTATGGATTGACTTCCCTGATATCCAAAATTTCGTTACCATCGGAGCTATTAACCCAAACAAACCAACTGGTTAAAACTGTCACGAGAACGAATACAACAAATTCTCAGTTGGGTTAATCACTGAATCTGATTCGATTTGCAATACAAACAAATAGGATTCAACGAGAAACCCAACGAAGAATATTGCATACATATTGTGTTAGTAGAAGAAGATTAAGTGATGAACCAACGGAGACGGTGTAAAAATATTATGTTAGTAGAATCAGATTCAGTGATGAACCGAACGAAGAATGTGTTATTAGAAGAATAAGAGTAGATAAAGTTGTGAGTATAGGATGAATCATGGGCAGCCCTTTATAGACGAATTGGACATGGATGATTGGCAAGTGCACCAATGAATCTACAGGAATGCAAGGATGCCTGTGAATATACAGAAGAGGGGCCCGTGAATCAACAAAAGGTAGTTGTGCTCGTTGAGTAAATTTGGTATTTTTACTCATCGCGAACAACATGCAAAATTTTGCATGTTGTGCATGAAGAATAAAAATATATGCACAGAATAAATTTACTCACCGCACACAAATGATAAAATTTTGGATGTTGTACACGATGAGTAAAAATATATTCATCCCAGATTTTTACTCACTATGCACAACATGCAAAATTTTGCACGTTGTGCGTAGTAAGTAAAAAATTATGCATGGTGCAAATTTACTCACTGCGTACAACATGCAATATTTTGACTGTTATGCGCAGTGAGTAAAAATATAGGCAAATGAAAATTTACTCACTGCACACAACATGCAAAATTTTGTCTGTTGTGTGCATTGAGTAAAAATATAGGCATATAACAAATTTACTTACTACCACAACCAGGAAAATTTTGCGTGTTGTGCGCATTGAGTAAATTTGTTCAATGCCTATTTTTTACTCACTATTCACAAATTTTGCACATTTGTGCGTAATGAGTAAATTTGTTATATGCCTATATTTTTACTCATTGTGCATAACATGCAAAATTTTACCTGTTGTGCACATTGAGTAAAAATAGAGGCATGAAAAATTTACTCAATGCGCACAACAAGCAAAATTACATGTTGTGCGCAGTGAGTAAATTTTTCCTATGCGTATATTTTTACTCACTCCGCACAACAGGTAAATTTTGCATGTTGTGTGCAGTGAGTAATAATAAATGGAAGCAGACTTATACATGCAAACTTATACCACATAGAATATGGAAGCAGACTTATACATGCAACCTGATGCGACACGGATATGAGACTGATACTATATTTCATCAGAACCCACTGAAACTAAACATCAAAAATAATACTAGATATCATTCATGAAACATGCAAACTGTTACAAACTAATACACACAAAATGATACAAAATATCATGACCCATCATACCAAGTCCATGAAACCAAAAACTGATAATAAATATCTTTTATGCAAACTGATACATGAAAACTGATACAAACTGATAGATGCAAAACGATAGAAAATTTCATGAACCATCACACTAAATCATTGACTCCAAATTCCTGAAACCAAAAACTGATACTAAATATCATTCATGCACACTTGTATGAAACATTCAAACCGATACAAACTCATACAAATTGATACATGCATAATGATACAAATTTAATGAACCATCACACCAAATCAATGACTCCAAATTCATGAAACCAAAAATTGATACTAAATATCATTCATGTACATTCCGCATGAAACATGCAAATTGATACAAACTGATACAAACTGATATAAACTGATACATGCAAAATAATACAAATTTTTATGAACCTTCCAACCAAATCCATGACACCAAATTCATGAAATCAAAAACCATTTTGTGTTGATACCAAATTCAGGATTACAAAAATAGGAACTCATATACATAATCCAAAATATTGTATATCCTGAAATCTCCATTATATGAACAAATATACATAATCCTCCTTCAGTATTACAAAAATATGAACAAATATACATAACATGCAAATATTTCACTTAACATATCGCTTAAACAATAGAGTTTACACACAAACAATACATTATCACAATAATGTACATGGAATAGATCATTTCAATCAAGTTCTGTAGTATCCACTGTAATCAATATGTCTTGGACTATATTCTTAAATTTCTTCATCCTCTTCACATAACCTTCCATCCATCCATTTGCCGCATCATAATGGTATTACTACAATTTCTTGCAACTTGCGGGACATGGCATCTGTGGATAAGGTGAATCTGAACAAAGTGATTATTATTCACAAACAAAATTGTAATGTGTCCACGGGTATGCAATGGAGCTGTTCTTAAAGACAAAGAAGTAAGACATTGTAACTTGGATAGAAAATTTATAACACGGTTATAGAAACTTGATATGAGATGTTCAGCTTCTGGCATGGCACCAACATTGTCTCGATGGGTTGTCCTCCATATATGCAATTGCATCTTTATTTGGTTTTGCATCTTCTTCATCCATAACTCCAATGTACAAAACATAGTGTGTAGTCAATTCTCCAAGCAAATTTATTTGACATGCCTCTAATTTTCTTCGCCCATGCCAATTAGAGCAGCAATTTCCATATACCCACAGTTATCATCCACCTTTACATTGATGACTTGCCTTATATATTGGGTGATATTATCTGGAAAGTCCTCAATAAATTGTATTTCTTCTAAAGCTGTAGTGGAGTGCTCAATTAATGGTATATCTTTTGAAGTTGCAGTGGACATTTTGACCATTTCTTTCAGTCTCAAATTGTTTCTTACCACCCTTCCTTTTGCATATTCCTTCAATTGGAGTTGGAGCGGAGCAAATAATTTCAGTTGATAAGACATGATCAAAATGTGATGCGTCCCGAGTGGTGGATGTATCATATTTCAACTTCTTTCACATTTTTTCATATCCCTCACATTGACCTTAACCTTTGGCTCATTAATCAAATTTGTCTCCGGGTTGATAACTCCTTCAACTTTATTAAAAGTTGCATCTTCCTTGTCCCAACAAGCTATTCGTAGTGCTTGTATACGCGATCTAACTCGGCCTTTATATGCTTCTCTTCTTCTGAGATCACTTCCTTTTTGGGCTCCAGTTCTAGCTTCTTCCAACGAGGATACATGGAATCTAAGGGAAGTGGGTGATTAACCCCTTTGTATTCTTTAATCTCATGGGCACATAGTAAGCCATAAATGCACCTAGCTAGACAATCACATAAGTTTTGGTCTGTCCCAAATGCCTCAGACTATGCTGCTTGCTGAAAAAAATATCTTCATTGCATTATTGGACATAAACCCAATCAGCTCCCTATATAAGGGTCCCATCATTCTATGTTGCATCGTGATATTTGATCTCTCGAACGAGACTTTGATCTCCATATGCTACAACTTTAATAAAGCATGAAGGGTTGTCCATGATGAGACAAAACTGCATGCCGATGAACCCAAGTGTCGTTTAAAATTATCAAGTGAACTCTCTGCTCGGTTGGTTGTGACATTGCCAAAATGAAGAATGCTATCAGTCCATAGCGAAATGAACTTCACCTTAAACTTTTCCAACCAATATATCTTCAAATAGCGTAAGGCATGTGGGTAAGCGTTGAAATTTTGCTCCATTGTATTGTGTTGTTTACCATGCTCCTCCTAAGTATGTGCTAGCACTAACAAATCCCAGCTAGATATGAAAGCTACCCATTTTTCTTTAACTTCAAAACATTTCTTACAATTGACCATGCCATTTCTAGAAATGTGCCATCTATGTAATTGGTTTTAGGCAGAGGAAAATACCTTGCTAATGGCATTCATAAGTGCAAGCTCTCTATTTGTCAAAATAACTCGTGGCATCGTGTATCTGTCTAGCAAAGAGCTCAACGTCTCTAATGCCCATATGTAGCAATCGTCCCGTTTGGTCTCCATGTAAAAAAATGCAGCTGCAAATGTCATCTCTGTGGAGGTAACACCTACAATCTCCAACAATGGTTGCATGTATCTGTTTGTCTTATACGTGGAGTCAATGATCAGAATTTCTAGAAATGCACGTAATAAGTCAACCGACTTTGGATGTGCCCAAAACAAATTCCTCATAGCTTCTTCCACAGAATGATACTCTATGTAATTCTTCTCATTCAAGCTCTTCAATAATTGATGCATTGAGTTCTCCCAGCCGTTTCCACAGCTTTCATTCTCTGTCTGTCATTATATATTGTTTTAATTGTAGTGGCATTGCACATATCCTTTTCCTTCAGAAATTTCAAAATTTCTCTTGGCCTCACCAAACTATTAGACAAGTCTCTCAACGTGTCCATCTCCAACCATCTCAACCTCCCAGCATAGGAATGTCCCTGGAGGTACGTCACGGTTCAATGGTTGTGTATGCCAAATATGACTATCAACGTCCACTCATCTTTGTTGCCCACCCCCATTAGCCCTCAAGGAGGAGTGACATTCACACTTCTTACTTTCAGTTTCTTTTTTGGTCTTTTTCTCACTCCTATGTGCCCGATACTTCCCGCTTCTTTCATAATAAAGGTAAAGAGTTGGGATTCTATTATCCTTTGTACTCATATTAGATGACTTTGTAACAACCACACTCTAATTTACACTTCCGATTACTTTATCCAATTAATAAGTTCTTCTTTACATTAATTTCTTCTTGGTTGTAAACTCCTTTGTAAAATCTTTATCCACAATTTGAGCTTTCTACTACATTAACCTGAAGTTTACAGCAAACATACCACTATTTGAACATTAAGGAAATTATGGTATTTTACAGTAAACATAAATTAAACCTACCCATATCCTGAAATTTTTCAGTAAACATTTAGCAAAAAAAATTTGTATCTTTGATTATTGTTTCTATTCTTTAACAATCATCTCAACATTATATAAGTCCATCTCTATTCGATTAATTTATCTGTATTCATGTACACCAACAATATATTTCAACAATCAAATTCTAGCAATTATTGCCAAATTTATTTATTGCAATTAACTTCTTACTGATACGACTATTTTGGAGAAGCCCAAGAGCGAGAGGCCCAAGCCCAAGCTGAAGGCGAGAAGCCCACGAATGGGATTTGGCCATCCGACGAGGCCCACGAAAGGACTCGGAGTCGGACCAGCCGCGACCCGGAGTATGCACGACTAGCTCGCGCCCGCAGGAGATAACTGTTCCCCTAAAAGCACGGCACCTTAATGACCATTAAGGAGCACATTAATCGACTCCCCCACGACGCACGCAGGCGCTTCTATGGAGGCGGATCGCGGGGCATGAGTGGGGAGCAGTCAGGGGACGTGGATTGGGGGCAATCGTGGGCCAAACCCTATAAAGGGACTACATAGGCAACCGAGAAGAGGATCGAATCCCCGAGATCAACAACGGAGGTATTCCATTAACAGGCCTTGCTTTTCCCATTATCTCTCCTCCCACAGCTCGGTCCGAGGATACGTGTGCTGGCTGGCGTGAACAAAAGATTGCACGTGCTAACTCCCAAGTGTAGGACGTCGCCAAGTAGTAAATATCCTAGTGAGCCTAGGGTCGAACACGGGGACAACTTGCTTACAATCAACAATGGCCACAATTAGCTTAAGCGGTGTGAGAAATACCACCCTTTGTGGGTGAGGATTGGTTGGGCTAATTTTTAGAGCAAACTACTGTTAAGCATGCAAGCAACGAAAAATGTGAGAAATCAAGAAAAGATGAGAAGTGTGAGTGTTCATGGTTTCATGGTGTAGTCGTGCTTATAAATTCATTTCAAATCACTACGATCCCTCATCCGACTAAGGAGAGAGCGATCGGATAATTTGGCATTTCATCGAACACATTGGGTGCGAAAAGTAATGAATGAACCATATGAGAAAAATCAACAATTAGCACAATAGAGAGGGTCCACTAGGATGAGCCTCTCTTTGGATTTCCCATTAGGGTTCCAATAGACAACCCTAACTCAATGTTTCATCCACATAGAAGAGGTTAAAATCAAGCTAGAAATGAAATATATAAGCCCAACATACATCCATCCACCATAAACACACATAATATGATTAGCCACCCATGATAAACAAAGACACCATTTTAGATTTCAAAATCAACATCCAATAGTTCTTACAAGTAACAAAATTCAACAAGAGAAAGGGAAATATAAGCTTGCAAACAAAGAAACCCCCTTGTGAGAAGATCCCAAGCTTCCTCCTTGATCTTCTCCCTTGAGCTTCACCCTTTCTCCTTTGATCTCCCAAGCCCTAGATGTTGTGTTCTTCTTTTAGGAGGCAATAACCAAGAGCTACTCTAAAAAAAACTGCTCCCAAAAAACTGCCCAGTAAAAAAAAACTTCAGCCCCATCGCTTCGGTAGCCAAAACCCCCACTTCTCTCCAAAAAACAAAGAACAATTTAAATCAGGCCCCTACTCTGTTTTTGCGTTTTTCCATTCACTCAAGAAAAATGGGCCCAGCAGCAATCTTCCGCAAACGAGGGGGTGGGCTGCACTTTTCCAGGGGTGGGCCCTGGTCCCTTTTTCCGCAAAATAAGCGCCCAGCGCTTAAGAAATGGGGGGCACGCGGCGAGCGCGTGCCCCCCGCTCCGCTAAAATTCCCCCTCTTTTGTGAGCGGGGGTCTCAGCCAGGCGGCCCGGCCAGGCGGCCCGGACCGCTGGGCTGAGACCCCCGCTCACAAGAGCAGTGGAATTTTAGCGGAGCGGGGGCCCGCTGGGCTGTTAAAGTTTTTTTCTTTAATATTTTTTTTAAATCAGCGCAAGCAGCAGCATTTGAGTAAGCGGGCCGGCCCGCATGGGCTTTTGGGTTTTTTTCTTATTTATTTTTTTCTTTTTCCTGAAATTCCAGAAAGTCCCCCTTGGCTTGTAAAATCCCCAAAAAATACCTCCAAGCTTCAAAAAATCCTGGAAAAAAACCAGAAAATCTCGAAAATTTCCAGGGGTACCTGAAAAATAAGATGAGCTAATATTAGTCTATAGAAATCGTATTTTATGTATAAAAATAGATTAGGCGTTAATAATCTACGATATCACAAAAACGCACGTATCAACGCCAAAATTAATACGATATACACATAAAATACCCAGAAATGTGGGGGAAATAAGCAATTTATACCCCGAATCACACCCCCCAACTAGCTATTTGCTAGTCCCTAGCAAATCATGCGATACATTCGGAGTAAAATGAAAACATGCACCAATCTCACAATATTCTCATGGCATACTCCAAAAGTTATTTCCAATTGATTTCAAACCCAATATACACAATGTATGAAAGTAAATAACGAGTGACACTCTCCTCAATCCAATTCAAAAAAAAAGTAGGGCAATAAGCACCATATCACATATGTCGGAAAATATCACGATGTCATGAATACCAATCTTCAAGGAAATGGCCAATACAAAAGAAATTTCATCTAAGTTGTGGAGGAATGAGATTGCAATACTCATGTTGGTTATTCACTCAATTATTCATATTCATTTTCTTTTTCTTTTCTTTTCCTCTTTTTTTATGTTTTTATGCACTCCCCTAAATCTTCTCTTTCGTGTCCTCCCCAATGTTTCGTGGGGCACTGACTACTTGAGAAGACTAGAGGAACGATATGCACCTTTTCTTTTCTATTTTTTTGGTTTTTTTGCATACACGCGATAACGCAATATAGGCAAAAATATGGAATGATTTCTAAATCTCGTCTTTGGCGTCCTTCCCAATGTTTCGTGGTGCACCGGCTACTCAAGTTGATTAGAAAGACAATTCACTTATTATAGCTCTCTTTCTCTCATTCCAACACAAACAAGCGATTCATCCATCCATTCCTTAGAAGAAAAACAAACCATAACAAATTGGCCATCTCATATCCAATCAAAAACTATATCGTTCATCCCAACATGAAATTTCTTACACCACACTTTTCCCAAATTGTTTCAAATAGAGTATCACGACATATGAAATAGTCTCATTCATGGAATATTAGCATTTGAAATCAAATTGGAAAAGAAATTAAAACACGCCAATCAAATATCCATGAGTTAATACCAAAATAGGATTTAAATCCAAATGTATGCATGAAGATGTAGCATGTAAGGGATCAAGCACAAAGCTAGCAAATGAGCAAGGATAGTCGATGTTAAAATCGCAAGATATTGGAGATGACAAAAGGGATGTCTCCACACACAAAAATTTTTTTGTACAAAACAACTAACTATACATCCTAAATATCCTAAAACAACCAAACAACAACCTGCAACCCTCCCCCCAACTAAATATATGCATTGTCCTCAATGGATGAAAGGGTAGTAGAAGCAAAAGTTGGAACAAACACACCTATTTAGTCGCCGCCCGAAGGCGGGTGCGCAAGTTCCTCGGTGTTCCGCTCCTTAGCCCACGAATCAAAGTAAGGCTTCAAACATTGTCCATTGACCTTGAACTCGCTTCCATCTTTTTTGTTCACTAAAGTCACCGCTCCATGATTGTAGACATGTTTCACCACGAACGGACCGGACCATCTAGATCTCAACTTTCCTGGAAAGAGATGAAGTCAGGAGTTGTATAATAGCACGCTTTGGCCCTGAAAAAATTCCCTCCTCAAAATCGTCTTGTCATGCTCAAATTTCATGCACTCCTTGGCTAATTTGGCATTGTCGTATGCATCCCGCCGCAACTCCTCCAATTCACAAATCTGCAATTTACGAAAATTGTTGGATGAGTCACAAATGGAATTAAATTGTTTAATTGCACACAATGATTTGTGCTCTAATTCCACGGGCAAATGGCAATGTTTTCCATAAACAATCCTATACGGCGACATTCCTAAAATTGTTTTGTAAGCGGTCCGATATGCCCAAAGTGTTTCCGGTAATCGGACACTCCAATCTTTGCGTGTAGGATTCACCGTTTTTTGTAGGATGTTTTTGATTTCTTTATTAGCCAATTCCGCTTGACCATTGGTTTGGGGGTGGTAAGGTGTGGAAATTTTGTGTGTGACCCCAAACCTCTTCATCAAGTTAGAGAATGGTTTGTTACAAAAATGAGATCCACCATCACTAATAATAGCTTTAGGAACTCCAAAACGTGCAAAAATATTTTCTTTGAGAAATTTTAGCACGGTAGCACCCTCATTGTTCCTACATGCAATGGCCTCCACCCATTTGGATACGTAATCAACGGCCACCAAGATATATGTGTACCCAAATGAAATGGGGAATGGCCCCATAAAATCTATGCACCAACAATCAAAAATTTCAATTTCTAAGATCGGGTTTAAGGGCATCATGTTTCTTTTTGTTATTCCCCCTAACTTTTGACATGGCACACAAAATCTACGATATGTGTATGTGTCCTTAAACATGGTGGGCCAATAAAATCCACATTGTAAAATTTTGGCCGCCGTTTTATGTGCGGAAAAGTGTCCCCCACATGCACCACAATGAAAAAAATGTAATACACTAGCAATCTCGTCATTTGGCACACACTTTCTAACAATTTGGTCGGAACAATATTTATACAAGTATGGATCATCGAAAAAGAATGATTTTACCTCACGTTTAAATCTCCTTATGTCCCGAATCAACGAAAGTGAGGAACCTTACCGGAAACCAAGTAGTTTGCAATATCGGCGTACCACGGCAAGGAAGACACGGCAAAAAGTTGCTCATCCGGAAATGCATCATGAATTGGGACGTTGGCGGGCTCGTTCCCGAAAGTAAGCCGTGACAAATGATCCACCACCAATTTTTCCGCGCCCTTCTTATCCTTGATCACGGTGTGGAATTCCTGTAAAAGCAATATCCATCTAATAAGCCTTGGTTTAGCGTCTTTCTTTGAAAGCAAACACTTTAGGGCCGCATGATCCGTAAAAATAAGAATGGGTGACCCTAAGATATAGCTTCTAAACTTCTCCAAAGCAAACACTACGGCGAGCAACTCTTTCTCCGTTGTAGTGTAGTTCTTTTGGGCTTCATTGAGGGTTTTGCTTGCGTAGTAAATTACACATGGTACTTTCTCCCTCTTTTGACCAAGCACCGCTCCCACGGAAAAATCGCTTGCATCACACATAATCTCGAATGGGATGCTCCAATCCGGCACCTGCAAAATGGGAAAAGTAGTCAATGAACATTTCAATAATTCAAATGAAGATTGACACTACGTGTCCAAATAAATTCGGCATCAAGAGTTAGTAAATGGCAAAGGGGTCGGGATATGGCACTAAAGTCCTTGATGAAACGACGATAGAACACCGCATGCCCAAGAAATGATCGCACATCCTTCACGGTTTTTGGAGCCGGTAGCTTTTCAATTATCTCCACTTTAGCTCGGTCTACCTCCATTCCTTGCTTTGAGACTTTATGTCCAAGAACCATCCCCTCCGTATCCATGAAGTGGCATTTCTCCCAATTTAGGAGGAGGTTCTTCTCAATGCATCTACTCAAAACCAAAGAAAGGTTAGACAAACAACTTTCAAATGAGATGCCAAAAACCGAAAAGTCATCCATGAAAATCTCCACAATTTCAACCATATCACTAAAAATACTTAGAACGCATCGTTGAAATGTGGCGGGTGCATTGCACAAACCGAAGGGCATCCTACGAAAGGCAAATGTGCCGAAGGGACAAGTGAAAGTGGTTTTCTCTTGGTCCTCTGGGGCAATTTCTACTTGGTAGTAGCTCGAATACCCGTCCAAAAAGCAATAAAATTCATGGCCGCAACTCTTTCTACAATTTGGTCAAGGAATGGCAAAGGAAAATGGTCCTTGCATGTCATGGCATTAAACTTCCGATAATCTACACACATATGCCAACCGGTGGTGGTTCGCGTAGGAATCAACTCATCATTCTTGTCCCTAATGACGGTGATTCCAGACTTTTTTGGCACAATTTGGATGGGACTCACCCATCTACTGTCCGAAATCGGGTAAATGATACCCGCATCCAACAATTTTACAAGTTCATTTTTTACAACATCCTTCAACATCGGGTTAAGCCGACGTTGCAACTCTCTCGAGGGTTTTGAATCCTCTTCCAAATAAATGTGATGTGAGCATACTAAAGGGCTAATTCCCGTGATATCCGCTAGTGTCCATCCTATAGCCTTTTTGTGTGTTCTCAACACATCCAACAAATCGTGTTCTTGCTTAGGTGTGAGGTTAGAATTTATTACCACCGGGAATGTCTCACCCTCTCCAAGGTAGGCATACTTCAAATATTCCGGAATTGGCTTTAGATCCAATTTGGGGTGCTCCGAAGATGATGGCATTTGAGGTGGGGAGTCCGTAGGCAATGTCTCAAATCTCGGAACCCACTTGGTGCTTGGTCACGTATGTGTCTCCTGCACAAGAAAAGATTCATCAATGTGCTCACAAAAAGAGTCAATAAAATCTAAAGCATTATCAAATTCGGAACCGAAATGATCTTCAATACATGAGTTTATAGGTTCCGAAGCCAAAAAGTCAACTATGTTAACTTCATCGTATTCCCTCTCTCGTGATGGCAATTTGCATGCATTGAAAATATTATGTTCAAGAGTCATGTTGCCAAAAGAAATTTTTAATTGGCCACTCCTACAATTAATCAATGCATTGCAAGTGGCCAAAAATGGTCTTCCTAGGATTATCGGGGTGGGATTCCCCGATGTGGGTCCTTAAATGTCAAGGACAATGAAGTCAACGGGGTAATAAAATTTGTCCACTTGGACAAGCATATCCTCAACACAACCCTGTGAAATCGTCACACTCCTATCTGCTAGTTGTAACACCACCGGCGTGCTTTTTAGTTCACCCAATCCTAGTTGAAGAAAGACCGGGTAAGGCAATATGTTAACACTCGACCCCAAATCCAAAAGTGCTTGACCTATCCTCTTTGTGCCTATGGTGCATTCAATTGTAGGGGATCCCAGGTCTCTACATTTTTAGGGAGTGTTGTGTTGCACAGTGGAGCTCACTTGCTCCGTTAAGGAAGCTTTTTTCTTCTCATTCAAATTCCTCTTCACCGTGCACAAATCTTTTAGAAACTTAGCATACGTGGGAATTTGATTAATTGCATCAAGTAAAGGAATATTAATTTGACATCGTTGAAAAATCTCCCTGATTTCCGCTTGATACTTGTCCTTGGATGGCGGAAGAGCCTTTGAGGGAAAGGTACCGGAGTGGAATAAGGCTCGGGCTCCTTGGATGGATTTTCATTGTTGTGCCTTCACCTTGCTCCTCTTCTAGCACCAAGTCCGGTATTTGTTCCTTCTCTCCCACTTCCTCCACTTGTGGATCTTTAGGTGGCTCCACATTTTCAAAACTTTTTCCACTTCTCAATGTCGTCACTGCTTGACATTGCTTCATTGAACCCCCCGCCGATGAAGAAGAGTTCATATTGGGGTTGGGCAATGGTTGAGATGGAAGCTTCCCCTTCTCTAGACTCGTGGTCAACTTCGCCAAATGCTCCGTCATTTGTTGATTTTGAGTTTGTTGGAGTTGTTGAAATTGTTGGAATTGTTGGCTTTGGGCTTGTTGCACTTGGATGAGTTGTTGCAACGTCTCATTCATGGAGTTCATTTGGGTCTCACTTCCTTCCTCTCTCTTTCTTTGGAAACCACCTCCTTGGTAATTGTTATTGAAAGGAGGAGCCTTGTACAGTTGATGAGTTTGTTGTGGTGGCCCTTGATGTTGTGGTTGTTGAGGCCTCCAACTCAAGTTGGGATGATTCTTCCAACTTTGGTTATACGTGTTGGAGTTGAAGTTTTGTCCAAACACTTGATTCGCCTCCGCATTAGGTTCTCTCAAAACCTCCTTCAATGTGGGAATGGTGGGGCAATTTGAAGTATCATGCCCCGTAGTCTCGCAAATAGCACAACTTTTTCTCCATGGCTACACTCTTCACCGCCCTCAACTCCATAGCTTGGATATTCTTTTGCATAGCTTCTAACCGGGCTTCCATAGCATCATCGGTCCTCAATGTAAGCCACCACGAGTTGTTTGTGACGAAGAGAAGTCGCCTCTATCAAACTCCGAAGTTGTGTCCCACGTTTGTGGATTCTCCGCCTCCATCTCCAAATACTCCCACGCATCATCCGGCTCCTTATCAAAAAATTCCCCATTGCACATTGTCTCCAAAAATTGTTTTGATGTCGGTAAGAGTCCTTCATAGAAGAATCCAATGACACGGCATTTCTCGAATCCGTGGTGTGGACATGAAAGTAGAAGTTCCTTTAGCCTCTCCCAAGTTTGGTAGAATGTCTCATTGTTGCGTTGGGCAAAGCTCATGATTTGCTTCTTCAATCCCTGTGTCCTGTGCAAGGAAAAAAATTTCTTTAGAAACTCGGCTTGAAATTGCAACCATGAAGTAATTGAGCGTGGTGGTAAAGCATTAAGCAATTCTTGGCTTTATCTTTGAGAGAAAACGGAAATAATTTCAAGTATATCGTGTCGGCGCTTGTTTTCCCATCAAAACATGTGGAACATACGTCTTCAAATTCCTTTATGTGAAGATACGGGGTTTTCCTCTCCAACCCATGGAAGGTGGGTAGGAGTTGAATTACCCCAGGTTTAAAATTAAAGGAGTTCACATCCGTAGGTAACACAAAGCATGAAGCCGAACTAGACCTCGTGGGTCTCAAAAGATCCCTCAAAGACCTAGGGACTTCGGCTTGAGAATTAGTGTCATGGTTACTAGTATTATCATTGCTCATGTTGTCTTCCTCCATGACGTGTGTGCATGTTAGTCTATGTGTTCGAGGTGTTCGAAGCCACATAAACTAACCAAGCAATCGATGGTATGCAAAGAAAACGAAAACAAACAAAGTGAAAATTATATATGAATATGTACGAAAAGATGATATAGTCACAAAGCAAAGCTAAAAGTAATGTAATTGTCGATGGTAAAACCGTTGTCCCCGGCAACGGTGCCAAAAACTTGGCGTGAACAAAAGATTGCACGTGCTAACTCCCAAGTGTAGGAGGTCGTCAAGTAGTAAATATCCTAGTGAGCCTAGGGTCGAACACGGGGACAACTTGCTTACAATCAACAATGGCCACAATTTGTAGGATCCTGTCAAAACAGAGTTAGGATCGATAAATGAAATTGAGACTTACGCTTGCGTATGCGGCACAGTAGTCACGGAACTTCGCCTTCGGATTCGCCACGACGGATCGAGTCTTCTCACGAACGGAGTAAGGCTACTAAATCCACAATCTAAATCTCTACTTTTAGATTAAGAACTTGGATAAAGAGAGAGGAAGGATTTCGGCAGAGCTTCGCTAGAATGAAATGCAAGGCAAGAATACCATGCAAAAGTGTAAGGAAATGGCTAAGCCTTGGGTCTTATTTATAGCCCCCAAGGTAGTTATTTTAGGAGTAATTGTTTCTTTGGAACAATTTAACTAAAGTGTACCATCATGCATGGTACAACATAAGCTTAAGTTGTACCATATGCATGGTACAACATAAGCTTAAGATATTCCTCCTTTATTAGCCATATGTCGCATGCACTTATGCACATATAATGCGACTTTCCCACTAATCTAGAGATCCTCTCCACAAGGGAACAAATTCCCTTTGCACACGACTTCGTGTACGCGACGTTCGAGGTCCGTATTCTCTCGTACATCCCCTATAAGGGTGTACAAACGTCATCCATATCCAACATCTCCCACTCACACTTGAGGGGATTGTAAGAGAACGTCTTTCTCTTAGTTCTTTCATCTATCATACCGAGAAATAGACCGTGCGACCGTCATGCACGTAGAGTCTGTTGTTGTGCACTTGTTAGAGATACACAACGACCTCGAAGGTGCAAAGTTGAGTAGTTCAATGCATGCTTTACCCTAGATTATTTCTTCACATTTCTGATACTTTATATTCAACAATTGAATCCCATCTGGATTACAATTGGCTGGCCAGCTTTGAATCATTAAAGTCCAAATGCGAATATGAAATCAATCTTCCTCTTCTTGCGAACCTTCTGATCTTGACTTGATTCGCTTTTCTAACGTGCCCCGCCGAGCCGAATTATCATAGCCCATTAGCAACACGCTAAGATAGCGATCATCTCGTCAAATCTAAAGGAACCAATTGGAGTCCTTGAGGGTAAGATTTAAGACCCATATGGCCTTTGAGTCTCACATAATAGCAAACACTATTGCTACTAACTCAGTGGTCGAAATGCATACGTGGTATGAACACGTATTACAACATCACTCCTTTCCCAGGGAGAGTATGTCTTAATGATGTTGTACGGATGAAAGATCAGACACCACAGTGCCTATCTTTTTGAGTCCCCTTACTACCCATGAAATATTCCCGGACTCTCATCCTGCATAAGACAGATAGGATTAAAAAATCCTATGAGATCTCTTTTAAATATCCTTGTGATACAGATCTCAGATCTTTTGTAAGCATCCATATGATGCAGATCTTTCATTCGACTATCTTGCTTAAGTCACGACTCTAAATCATTCGTCTAATGATTTTGACTTTAAACTAGTCTCATCTCTATCTTATCCATCTGATAAGATAAGGTGGTTGCTCATGTGAGAGAGCCAACCTTAATCTGTCCGACATACACACAATAAAATAGCTGAGACTTAAACACAAATGTATAAAATCATTTGTAAGAAACTTGTATGCAATATATAAAAGAACTTCTTTCTTTTATTAAACTTTGATCTTCTATAGACATGGGAAATATTACATGATACAGCTCAGCACCTACGCATTCCCATAGATGATAAGTGTTTGAAGAACACATCTCTGGGGATCGCCTTAGTAAGGGGATCCGCTATCATCTTATGCATGGATATGTATCCTATGTCTACTTCCTTCCGTTTGTCATAGTCCTTCGCAAACTTGAATCGAATATCAATGTGTTTGGTCTTACAATGAAATTTAGGATCTTTGACATAGGCAATCGAAGCTTGACTATCACTGTATATAGGAACAGTGCTCGAGTCAGTGGCATCCGTTAGCCTGTCTAAGAATTTCCTAAGCCAAACAGCTTCTTGGACCGCCATGCTGAATGCTACAAATTCGGCTTCCATGGTTGATAGGTCGATGCAGGTTTGCTTCTTGCTGCTCCAGGATATTACACCATTCCCGAGCAAGAAAACAAAGCCTGAGGTAGATCTTCGCTCGTCGAGATCACCTGCCCAATCAGCATCGGTATAGCCTTCGAGTCTCAAGGTATTGCCTTGATAGCACAACGCATAGTCCGTAGTCCCTTTGAGGTACCTTAATATCCTCTTCACCGCTTTCCAGTGCGCCTGTCCTGGGTTGGATTGGTAACGGCTTACCATACCAACAGCATAGCAAATGTCCGGTCTGGTACACATCATGGCATACATCAGACTCCCGACAACACTGGAGTATGGAACCTTTTCCATAGCTTTCTTTTCTTTTGGATCTTTGGGACACATTTCCAAACATAGACCCTCGCCTTTGCTTATTAGAGTATCAATTGGCTTGCAGTCCTGCATATTAAATCGTTCTAAAACTTTCTTTATATATGTCTCTTGAGAGAGAGAAAGAAGTTTCTTGGAACGATTCCTTGAGATCTTAACCCCAAGGATATATGCAGCTTCACCCATGTCTTTCATCTCAAAGACGGATGAAAGCCAAGCTTTGATATCCATGATAAGACGCTTATCATTTCCGGCTATAAGTATGTCATCTACATAAAGAGACATAATTACATACTTGTTCTTAATCCTCTTAATGTATACGCAGTTGTCTTCGTCGAGCATAGAGAAACCATACGACAAAACGACTTCTTGAAAGCGCATATACCACTGCCTTGAGGATTGTTTAAGACCATATATGGATTTACGAAGTGTACAAACCTTATGTTTGTTTTCTTCTTGTACGAACCCATTTGGTTGTTCCATGTAGATCTCCTCATCTAGTTCTCCGTTAAGAAAAGCAGTCTTTACATCCATATGATGTAACTCGAGGTCCAAACAAGCCACCATTGCCAGAATTAAGCGAATGGAGGTAAAACGCACGACAGGAGAGAAAGTCTCTTCGTAGTCTATTCCTTCCTGTTGCGTGAAACCTTTCGCAACAAGGCGATCTTTATATTTCTCGATGGAGCCATCAGCCTTATGCTTGATTTTGAGAACCCACTTGTTCCCCATGGCTCTACGTCCCTTAGGTAAATCAACCAAGTCCCAGACTTGGTTTGTTTTCATGGATTGAAGTTCTTCTTCCATTGCCGCTATCCATTTATCTTTAACAGGGCATGTGACGGCCTGTTTGAAATTTGCAGGTTCGTCATCATCTTGTAGTAATGTCATGAATGTTTGAGGAAATTCATCCTCAAATCTCAGAGGTGTTAGCCTCATTCGATTACTACGTCTTGCTTGAGTTTGATCACTCCCACTTAGAATGACATCACTCCCACTTAGAATAACATCACTCCCACTCGGAATAGGATTGGTATCGTTTGTATCATCCATTGGTGAAGTTTGAAACGTATTTTCTTCTTCACCAAGAATTCTCCCACTCGAACGTTCCGATCCTTCTTGATCCCAAGTCTCAAACAAGGATAAGTCTTGACTTATCTCACCCTGTCTTGGAAACTCGTTTTCCAAGAAGACAACATTCCTCGATTCGAATTCTATTAGACCCCCATTGTCCTCTTGACCGACAGAAACATATCCTTTGGAGTTTTCAGCGTATCGGATGAAGATACACTTCCTCCCACGTGGCCCAAGTTTGCCATATTTGTGAGAGGATAAATGTGAGTAAGAGGCACAACCCCAAGGTTTTAGAATGCTTAAGTCTGGAGTTCTATTGTTCCACAACTCATAAGGAGTAGAACTTACCGACTTCGAGGGTACACGGTTTAAGATAAATGTTGCCGTCAATAATGCATCACCCCAAAAGGTGATGGACAAATTTGCCTGAGACATCATTGATCGGACCATTTCCATCAATGTCCTATTTCTTCTTTCCGTAACACCGTTTTGTTGCGGAGTATAAGGCATAGTTATTTGATGAACTATGCCTTTTTCATCACAGAGTTCCTTAAAACTCGTTGATTGATATTCTCCACCCCGATCGGTTCGCAAGACCTTTATCTTACGATCTAGTTGATTTTCCACTAAACTCATATAGTTTTTGAAGCAAGTTAAAGCTTCATGTTTGTGGGAAATCAAATAAATGTGACCGAAACGAGTGAAGTCATCAATGAAGGTGATGAAATAGGACTTCACGTGTCTTGTCTTAACATTCATTGGACCGCAAATGTCCGAATGGATAAGCTGTAATGAAACTTCGGCCCTTGTGCCAGTTCCAAACGGCTTGCGACAAGTTTTCCCTACAAGACAATGTTCGCAAGTTGACATTTCAACTTTTGAAACATTAGATAGCAAGCCACTTTTGGCAAGTCTATCCATTCTAGTTGGTCCAATGTGACCAAGTCTTGCATGCCAACAAATGATCTCAGATTCAGAATTAGAAGCATTTGTCAAATGGAAACTTTCATTAATAGAAGAAGAATCATCAAACATAGTGTTTAAAACAATCAATCCATTAAAAACATTACCCGACCCAACTAAAGAACCATTACAAACAAGGTCAACATTTTGTTCATAGAACTTCCATTCATAACCTAAAGACATTAACATGACCACGGATACGATATTCCTTCTAATATCTGGAGTAAAGAGGACGTCGTGCAATAATAGAGTCCGGCCGTTGTCGAGAACTAGCTTGCATGTTCCGACGTCCTTGACTTCAACATGAGTGTTGTTGCCGACGTATATCCACTTTGTTCCTTGAGTTATCTTTCGATACTCTACGAAGAATCTTCTGTCCTTCGCAATGTGGTCTGTGGCCCCTGAATCAATTAACCAAAAATAGTTAGATTCAGCAAGAAACATGGAACTAAAAACACATATGTAACTAGCACTACAAGTTACCTTATCACTTCCATCCGTACACGTACGGGCGAAGTGACCGTACTTGTTGCACTTAAAGCACTTGATCTTCTTCAAGTTTTTCTTCTTTGAGTGCACATTCTTTTGCCACTTTTTGTTCTTAGTCTTCTTTGAGGTTTCTGGTTCTTGCTTTCGTTCGTTCACAAACCTTAAGCGTTTATCCTTCCGTTTCTTTCCTCCATGTGAGGAACTAGCGGCCATGTGCACCTCGGCACTAGGTTTTACGGCTTGAATCCGCTCTTCCTCGATTTCGAGGTGTTTGGATACATCGCTTAAAGTTTTAATGCATTCATTATGAGTGAGGTGCATTTTCATGTTATCCCAGCTATCTGGGAGTGAACGAATGACTGCTTGGATCTGCTGTTCGTCAGACATCGTAAGACCCGCATCCTTCAATTCAGCTATAAGATTCGCCATGTGGCGGAGATGCTTTTTCATAGAGTGATCTCGCCGCATTTTGTACGAATCAAATTGAATATTTAAGGAGCGGAGTTTAGTGACCGAAGTTCCACCAAACTTTATTTCTAGCCCAGACCATATGTCTTTGGCTAGGTTGAATTCCCGAAATAGACGCATTATGTCATTGTCCATTGCGGACAATAACGTAATACGTGCTATTTTGTTCTTTCGTGTCCAAGTCTCATAAGCTTCTCGGTCCCTCTTGTGTTGGGCCGTATTGCCCAACTCAGGTTCTTCCATTATGTTTTGGAGTGTTTCAAGCACATCTTGCTCCTCCAAAACATATTGGATTTTTATTGACCATAGTTTATAATTGTCGCCGTTGAGCTTCTCACCTTTGTTAAGCTCGACGACAATGTTCTTAGAAGCGGTAGACATATTCGAATCAAAAAACTGCAAAGAAAATGAAAAAACACGATCAAAATTCTATGCATAAAGTTTCGATTCTTAAACACTTGATAAGTTCCTTGGATAAGCTGAAATGTTACTCTAGAATCGAGAAGTTCACTACGTTCCCAACTACCATCTAGAAGTAACTTTCAAAGTATCCCTCTTACTTATCTCATGTAAAAAGAAATCAGAAATGATACCCGTATGGTACCAGCAGCGGAAAAAATACTTTTGAAAAACATATCTTTCAAAATGGAATAGGTGAGAGTTTGCGCAAAGAATTTTAGCGCAACAATTGCCAAGCCACGAGACCTGTTCTACACACCCATGGGTTAGATAACCATGGCCGGATCGTGGTAGGACTTGGAATTCTAAATTGCGCTATCCCGATTAAGGACGGGACATAACCAATTTGAAAACATCTTTTTCAAAAAAGTTGAAATACATTGGCTAATCTCCGTAGAGTAGAGCACAACGTCATAAGTACATTGGCTAATCTCCGTAGAGTAGAGCACAATGACATGGCTAATCTCGCATGAAGTAGAGCACTATGGCTAATCTTCAAGGAGTAGAGCCCAAGAAAAAACTTTATAAAATGTTAGCCCCGTATGGGCTAGTCAGCACATTCGTGTTTGACCAAGGCCTTTTGACACCCCGTATGGGCTAGTTGGCAAGTTCGTGATCGACCAAGACCTTATGCCGGATTGGTCGACCAAAACACCCAAATTGGTCGACCAAAAAATTGGTCTACATCACTCCCGGCCAGGGCCCCTGCCCTGGCCGAGGATGGCCAAGGGCCGGCCAAGGGCCTCTGCCCTGGCCGGCCAGGGGCGGCCTGCGGCAGCCTTGGCCACTGCCAGGGCCGGCCAGAGGCAGGCCTGGCCTCGGCCAGAGGCCGGCTAGGCCTCTGCCTGGCCTGGCCTAGGCCAGAGGCCTGCCAGGCCTCTCTGGCCTGGCCTGGCCTCGGCCAGAGGCCCCTGGCCTGAGGCCAGGGCAGGGCGGCCAGGCCCTGGCCGGGGGCCAGGGCCCCTGCCCTGGCCGTTGCCAGCCAGGGCCGGCCGGCCATGTCCATGGCCGGCCAAGGCCGGCCGGCCATGGCCCGGCCATGGATTATTGGCCTTGACCGGCCATAGCCCTTTGGCCATGGCCGGTCTCCCCCCTTTCATGGGGTGGCCGCATACCCCTGCCGGAGGGGATTGCCGTGGTGGTTATTGGCCGTAGCCAACCCCCTCCGCATGGGGAGGGGGGTGCATGGCCTTCATAGCCCATTTGGCCATGGTGCACATGCACCAAATTTCATCTTCCCTGATGGAAATAACTACCACCTTCTTCTCCGGTGAAGCACCCGTTCGTCGAGGAAGTAGTTGTCCTCCAATGGCCGTGTGCCAAAAAAAACCCTCTTCAAAAAATTCGTAAACTACGCGCTCCACATGAAGAGAGCACCCATTCCCTATGAATGGAGACTCAGCATCCATGAAGAGAGCGAGTTTGACGATATGAACGGTCAGTTCTTCCCGTCACGGAGAGTTCCTGCCATATCCGTAATGACAGAAGACCCTAACGAGAAAAGAACAACCGCTGCGTTCTCTCCGTCACGAAGCGTTCCTACCATATCCGTAATGGTAGGAGACCCATTCGTGAAAAAGACAACGACTCGTTCATAGTTTTGACGGGGCGGCGGTTTGACCGGGGCGAACCCGTATGGCTCTGATACCAATGTAGGATCCTGTCAAAATAGAGTAAGGATCGATAAATGAAGTTGAGACTTACGCTTGCGTATGCGGCACGGTAGTCACGGAACTTCGCCTTCGGATTCGCCACGACGGATCGAGTCTTCTCACGAACGGAGTAAGGCTACTAAATCCACAATCTAAATCTCTACTTTTAGATTAAGAACTTGGATAAAGAGAGGGGAAGGATTTCGGTAGAGCTTCGCTAGAATGAAATGCAAGGCAAGAATACCATGCAAAAGTGTAAGGAAATGGCTAAGCCTTGGGTCTTATTTATAGCCCCCAAGGTAGTTATTTTAGGAGTAATTGTTCCTTTGGAACAATTTAACTAAAGTGTACCATCATGCATGGTACAACATAAGCTTAAGTTCTACCATATGCATGGTACAACATAAGCTTAAGATATTCCTCCTTTATTAGCCATATGTCGCATGCACTTATGCACATATAATGCGACTTTCCCACTAATCTAGAGATCCTCTCTGCAAGGGAACAAATTCCCTTTGCATACGACTTCGTGTACGCGACGTTCGAGGTCCGTATTCCCTCGTACATCCCCTACAAGGGTGTACAAACGTCATCCATATCCAACACAATTAGCTTAAGCGGTGTGAGAAATACCACCCTTTGTGGGTGAGGATTGGTTGGGCTAATTTTTAGAGCAAACTACCGTTAAGCATGCAAGCAACGAAAAATGTGAGAAATCAAGCAAAGATGAGAAGTGTGAGTGTTCATGGTTTCATGGTGTAGTCGGGCTTATAAATTCATTTCAAATCACTACGATCCCTCATCCGACTAAGGAGAGAGCGATCCGATAATTTGGCATTTCATCGAACACATTGGATGCGAAAAGTAATGAATGAAACATATGAGAAAAATCAACAATTAGCACAATAGAGAGGGTCCACTAGGATGAGCCTCTCTTTGGATTTCCCACTAGGGTTCCAATAGACAACCCTAACTCAATGTTTCATCCACATAGAAGAGGTTAAAATCAAGCTAGAAATGAAATATATAAGCCCAACATACATCCATCCACCATAAACACACATAATATGATTAGCCACCCATGATAAACAAAGACAACATTTTAGATTTCAAAATCAACATCCAATAGTTCTTACAAGTAACAAAATTCAACAAGAGAAATGGAAATATAAGCTTGCAAACAAAGAAACCCCCTTGTGAGAAGATCCCAAGCTTCCTCCTTGATCTTCTCCCTTGAGCTTCACCCTTTCTCCTTTGATCTCCCAAGCCCTAGATGTTGTGTTCTTCTTTTAAGAGGCAATAACCAAGAGCTCCTCTAAAAAAACTGCTCCAAAAAAAACTGCCCAGCAGAAAAACTTCAGCCCTATAGCTTCGGTAGCCAAACCCCCCCCCCCCCCCCCCTCTCTCTCCAAAAAAAACAGAGAACAATTTAAATCAGGCCCCTGCTCCATTTTTGCGTTTTTCCATTCACTCAAGAAAAACGGGCCCAGCAGCAATTCTTCCGCAAACGAGGGGGTGGGCTGCACTTTTCCGGGGGTGGGCCCCGATCCATTTTTCCGTAAAATAAGTGCCCAGCGCTTAAGAATGGGGGGCACGCGGGGAGCGTGTGCTCCCCGCTCCGCTAAAATTCCCCCGCTCTTGCGAGCCGGGGTCTCAGCCTGGCGCGCCGGCCAGGCGGGCCAGCCCGCTGGGCTGTTAAAGTTTTTTTCTTTAATATTTTTTAAATCAGCGCAAGCAGCGGCCTGTGAGTAAGCGTGCCGGCCAGCGGGCCGGCCCGCATGGGCTTTTGGGTTTTTTTCCTTATTTATTTTTTCCTTTTTTCTGAAATTCCAGAAACCCCCCCTTGGCTTTAAAATCCCCAAAAATACTTCCAAGCTTCAAAAAAACCTGGAAAAATTCCAAAAAATCTGGAAAATTTCCAGGGGTACCTGAAAAATAAGATGAGCTAATATTAGTCCATAGAAATCGTATTTTATGTATAAAAATAGATTAGGCGTTAATAATCTACGATATCACAAAAACACACGTATCAACGCCAAAATTAATACGATATACACATAAAATACCCAAAAATGGGGGAAAATAAGCAATTTATACCCCGAATCACTGGTCTCCTTTCGAGCCGTACCGATCCCACCGAGCATTACTCAGATCAGTTCTGACTTAGGCATCAGAGGGGACTTAGCCGGAACCAAGGTCTGGCCCCCCTGACGAGTTTCTTCATCTGTCCAGGAAGAAGCTGAACCGAGGCGCCGAGGCTACCCCTCGGCTCTTGATCAACCAAGGCTGAGCACTCATCTCAGTGCCGAGGCTTCCCCTCTGCTCCCCGCTGGCCGAGGACCGACGCTCCACCCAAAGTGTCTGCTCGACCTCGACTCCTCATGCGACCCATGCTGAGAGCACGTGTGCTTGGAGTGACCGAGGGATCCAATCGACCCCTTGACCATGTTGACCGTCTAGTCATCGGTCAACGATTTTGTGGTGAGAAAACACTCGTAAACATCTGGCACCATCTGTGGGAACCCGAACAAGCCCACATCAAACCACCGAAATGAAACCAGTCTGCAACGACTCAGGGCGCATGCCCCCCATCCATGAGGATGGTGATTGCATCCCTCCCGAGAACCAGTACAGCCACACCACTGAGGGGAGATCGGTAACCCAAGAGTAGCTCCGTCTCTTTGCCTAGGAAACCAATGCCAACCTCCAGATGTTGGTCGCCACGATTCAACAGCTCGTCGGCAACCCGTCCATCCAGTGAGATGGGACGGTAGGGGCCCACCAGCGGGGAGGGGACTGCCAGCCTATACGGTCTGCCATGGTCATCAACCACGGGGATGGAGCAACCAACTTGGAACGGTGATTTACTATGCCGGGCTTCATCCCGGTGCGACCCCCCACTCCCACCTTGCCTCACGAGGGAGACGGGATGGGCCACGAGCAAGCTGAAGGCGAATCGGTTACCGCCTCGTCTCGATGACCAGGATCGACAAATCGACGATCGATCGACCACCGAGCCTCGGGGGACCGACCCCGTCGGAGCGAAAGCCCCCGTCGAGTAAGGCTGGATAAACGAGAATACTGGAGAGAAAAGAGGAACGCCCGCCGATCAACTCCCGCCCCAAGCTCGACAGGGATTCGGGCGAGCCCCCGGCGCGACCCCGCTCGCTCACCACGACCGAGCAACCACTGTGTGAGCACAGTAGGATGTCCCGGGGGCGCCAGAGGCGACCGTTGCCTGCTATCCCGAAGGATAACTGAGGCACGGGTACCCTCTAGATTCAAGGTGTCGATGTTGGAGAAGTATGACGGCACAGGCGATCCAGAAGACCACGTGATGGACTACGAGGGGGTCATGGCATTCCAAGGGGCTGATGACACCCTACTCTGCAGAGACTTTTATTCCACCCTCCAGAGAGCGGCCCGGAGTTGGTACCATAGCCTCCCCAACCGTTCCATTGACACTTTGAGGACCTCTCCCAGCAATTTTGCAAACAATTCATGGCGGGGCGTCAGGTAAAACCAGACTCAGAACTCATGTTCAATATGGTACAGGGTCCCGGAGAACCACTGAGGCACTACATGTGCTGCTTCAACACGGAGCGACTAAATGTGGAGAGCTGTCCCGAGCTGGTCGTCAAGATGGCCCCGAAGAAGGGGCTCCGACATATGGGCCTGAAAAAATCACTGCACAATGATCCTCCGAAAGACCTCGCCGGCGTCATAGCCAGGCAGAACGTTACATGCTGACGGAAGAGGCGCTGGCCGTGGACGACGAAAGTCACCCAACAGGGGCCAGACGGGGATCCAAGCGCGACGAGAGCGAGCGTCGTGGCCCAGAAGAGCATCATCAAGAGAAGAGGACCAGAGCAAAGCAGCACAGAAAGGAGCCACGACCCTCCAAGCTGAACACCGCCCCAGACGCCGTCCTCGTGTATGCCCAAAAGGAGGGGCACATTAGCAGGCCTCCTCCAAGGATGAAGAGTGGTGGAAGGGATGAGGAGAAATATTGCAAGTATCACAAGGACAATGGCTATGACACTGACAACTGCTGGCCTCTAAAGAAGGATATAGAGAAGCTGATCAACCGAGGGCACTTGAAGAACTTCGCCGACGACTCAGCCCCCGCCCCGGGGGAAGGGACATCCAAGAAATTGGACAATGGGAGGAAGGTGAATGTGGTCCAGGTGGCCATGCGTATTATCGAGTGAGCGGATCGGACGATCAGCCGCTGCCTCACCTGGGCAAGGCTAGCTTGTCATCGCATCCTCCATTTTTTATTTTCCTCTAAATGTACACACGGGTTCAAGGAATGGAAAGAGAACCGTGTTAGTACAGCTCTGTTTCTCTCACTTTATTTTGGTTGGGCGATCGATTGCAGAGAAGGCAGGAAATCACCCCCAGGAGAGAATAACGACGCGATCGACTGTAAGGCAGGGGCAACTTCCCCAGTGGATCGCTCACCGAGCCCGTCCGTAAGACCGGGGCAACTCCCCTAGTAGGTGGGACCATCGGTTGGTCGTAAGCTGATGGGTAACTCACCTCACGGACCAGCCGACCCGATCGACCATGAGGCTGGGGGCAACTCCCCCAGTAGGCCGATCACCGAGCCCGTCTGTAAGACTGGGGCAACTCCCCCAGAGGCGGGACCATCGGTTGGTCGTAAGCCGAGGGGTAACTCACCTCGCGGACCAGCCTATTGATTCGGAATATAAATTGCTTATTCCCCCCCCCCCCCATTTCCGGGCATTTTATGTGCATTTTGTGTCTATTTTGGCTTTGATACGTGCGTATTTGAGATATTGTTATTATTAAAGCCTATTCCTATTTTATACATAAAATATGGTTTTTATGTACTAATTTTTGCTCCTCTTATTTTTCAGGTACTCCTGGGATTTTTCTAGATTTTCTGGAATTTTTCCAGAATTTTCTGGAGCTAGGAGCTATTTTTGGGGAATTTTTGAAGCATAATAGGAGTTTCTGGAATTTTTGAAAACAAAAAAATAAAAAAGAGAGAAATGGGCTTTACAGCCGCGGCCCGCTCAACGAGCGAGCCGCTTTATTTTAATATATATATATATATATATATATATATATATATATATGTATGTATGTATGTATGTATGTATGTATGTATATATATATATAAAGCAGCAGCAGTTCGCGGGCCGGCCCAGCGGCCGGCCCGCTACACGCGCTGGGGCGGGCACGCGGCCCGCGCGTCCCCGCGCCCGCAAGTCAGGCGCCCTAGCGCCCGCCCCGCCCCGCTTACAGCCAAAGAGCGCAGTAAGCCCGACCCGCAAGCCCTGATGCTGATTTGGGGGTTTTAAGAGGGTTGAAGGCAATTTTGAAGGGATTTTCGTTTTTAGCTTCTGTTTTTGAGTTTTTAGGGGGTTTTGGGGGGTTTTGAGCCCTCTTCTTCCCCAACAAGCTAGGGGTGGAGCTTGGAGGCCATTGGATGGTAGAGAAGCTTGGAGGAGGTGCCCAAGTGAGAGGGAACCCTCATTTCTTGAGAGATTGGTGATCTCTTCCTTCTCTTCTTTTGTATTTTTGCATTTCTCTTGTTGCATTGAACTCTAGATGAATTTGTCTATAAATCTCATCTTATTTAGTATGATGGAGTAGTGTGATTGCTTGTGTAGTTGTGTTGTTTGATTGTTGTTGTTGGGTTGAGAATTGTATCTCTAGCACAGTTTCATTTTCTAAATTGGTGGATGAAACTTGAGTTAGTTTGTTTATTGGAACCCTAAGGGGAAATCCAAGAAGAAGATCATCCTAGCGGACCCTCTCTAATGCGCTCATTGTCTATTACTCGTTTGGGTTTCATTCATTACTTATTGCACCCCACTTGTTCGATGAAATGCCGCATTTTCCGATTGAGCTCCCTTAGCCGGGAGATCAATTGAGTTATATTTGGGATGAATTCCCACGCCCACGGCCACATTCACTCACACCACATGAGTCCTCCTCGTTGCTTACCGATTCGGCTCTCCACCTTTAGTGCGTAGGCTAGGATTGTAGATTCATCACACTTTTTCCCACACTTTTTCACCGTTAGTTGAGGTGGTTGTTTCACGCTATTTCCTTTCTTTATCGATCAAATTTTATGAATATTGAACGACTTGTCCATGTGATCCGACCCGGTACTCACCAATTATTTTTATTGCATTGACACTCCTACGCTTGGGAGTGGAAGGCGTGTACCGTGCGCGTTTTCCAGTTCAATTAATTGGCTGTGACGTGGGGAATTATGACTGGAGCTAGGAGCTATTTTTGGGGAATTATTAGAGCATTGGAGCATTTCTGGAATTTAAAAAAAAGAAAATAAAAAAAAATTGTAATTGGGCCCGCAGGCCGGCGGCCCGCTCATTGAGCGGGCCACATGTTTATTAAAAAAATAATTTTAAAAAAAAACCGCTGCGCGCGCAAGCAGCTGCGGGGGCACGCGTCGAGCGCGTGCCCCGCCCCCAACCCGCTTCTTTAATGTTGGAGCGGACTGATGGCCCGCTTCTTTGTGTTGGAGCGGGCTGATGGCCCGCTTAAATTAAAGGGGGCTTTTGGGCGGTTAAGTGCGGTTTTGGGGGGATTCTTTCCGACCCGCAACGCCGTTTTCAACCCGATAGGCTGTGTTTGGGGTATTTTTGCGGCCTGTAGGCAATTTCAAAGGGAGAGCTTCATTTTTTCGGCAGCTGCTGTATTTTTTTTGGGTTTTTAGGGTTTTTATTGGGGTTTCTTCTTCCCCAAAGATCTTGGAGGGGAGGAGGCCACTGGAGCTTAGTGGAGCTTGGAGGAGGTGCCCAAGTGAGAGGGAAGCCTCATTTCTTTAGAGATTAGTGATCTCTTCCCTCTTTTCTTGTGTAATTTTTGATATCTCACTTTTTTATTGAACTTGGATGAATCTTTTGAATGAAATTTCCATCTTGTTTGCTATGATTGTGTAGTGTTGATTTGGTGGTGGGTTGTGATTCATGATGATGTGTGGTTAATTTTAGCCATAATTTCCTCTTGCCTATTATCTTGCTGATCTTGGATGAATTGTTAGGGCACAATTTCATTGGTAAAGTCCCGAGAGGGCACAATTCTAGATGAATCCATGTTCTTAATTTGATTAGTGCTACAATGATATATCCATGCTTATTGCTAATTATTGTGTTCTTGAATGCTAAATTTTTCGATTGAGTGTCCTTAGCCAGATAATCAATTGAGTTATATGCTGTAATTAGAGCTTGATTAATACCAATCTTAGTGAACCCACAACCCATGCTTTCTCTCCTAGCTATCCTATCTCCACTTTTGGTTCTCTAACCCTACCCGCTTAGGATAAAATTTTAGTTTCACCACACGATTTTCCCACTTTTCCACCGTTAATTGAGGTGGTTATTTCACGCTATTATCTATCTTTATCGATCAAACTTGTGAATGTAGAACGACTTGTCCCTGTGATCCGACCCGGTACTTACCGGCTATAAATTTATTGCATTGACACTCCTACGCTTGGGACTGGAAGGCGTGCTCCGTGCGTGTCCTTCTGCGTCACAGTCAATTTGGTTCCACTGCGCCCCATCATCATGTTCTGCTTGTTCCTCCGTAGGGCTGTAATCGAATGACTGTGACGCGGGAAACGCGGGAAAACGCGCACGGGGCACGCCTTCCACTCCCAAGCGTAGGAGTGTCAATGCAATAAAAATAACCAGTGAGTACCTGGTCGGATCACAGGGACAAGTCGTTCTATATTCACAAAATTTGATTGATAAATAAAGGAAATAGCGTTAAACAACCACCTCAACTAACGGTGGAAAAGTGTGGGAAAAAGTGTGGTGAATCTACAATCCTAGTCTACGCACTAAGAGTGGAGAGACGAATCGGCAAGCAACGAGGAGGACTCATGTGGTGTGTGTGAATGTGGCCGTGGGCATGGGAATTCATCCCAAATATAACTCAATTGATCTCCCGGCTAAGGGAGCTCAATCGAAAAATGCGGCATTTCATCGAACAAGTGGGGTGCAATAAGTAATGAATGAAACCCAAACGAGTAATAGACAATGAGCGCATTAGAGAGGGTCCGCTAGGATGATCTTCTTCTTGGATTTCCCCTTAGGGTTCCAATAAACAAACTAACTCAAGTTTCATCCACCAATTTAGAAAATGAAACTGTGCTAGAGATACAATTCTCAACCCAACAACAACAATCAAACAACACAACTACACAAGCAATCACACTACTCCATCATACTAAATAAGATGAGATTTATAGACAAATTCATCTAGAGTTCAATACAACAAGAGAAATACAAAAATACAAAAGAAGAGAAGGAAGAGATCACCAATCTCTCAAGAAATGAGGGTTCCCTCTCACTTGGGCACCTCCTCCAAGCTTCTCCACCATCCAATGGCCTCCAAGCTCCACCCCTAGCCTCTTGGGGAAGAAGAGGGCTCAAAACCCCAAAAAAAACCCAAAAAACTCAAAAACAGAAGCTAAAAACGAAAATCCCTTCAAAATCGCACTCAGCCCTCTTAAAAACCCCAAATCAGCATCAGGGCTTATGGGTCGGGCTTACTACGCTCTCCGACCCGCCAAAAGCCCCCCCCCCCCCCCCCCCCCCGCACCCGCTTTGGCTGTAAGCGGGGCGGGGCGGGCGTTGGGGCGTCCGACCCGCGGGCGCGGGCACGCGCGGGCCGCGTGCCCGCCCCAGCGCGCGCAGCGGGCCGGCCGTTGGGCCGGCCCGCGAACTGCTGCTGCTTTATTTTTTAAAAAAAATCAATCAGCCCGCGGGCTGTAAAGCCCATTTCTCTTTTTCATTATTTTTTGTTTTCAAAAATTCCAGAAACTCATATTATGCTCCAAAAATTCCCCAAAATAGCTCTTAGCTCCAGAAAATTCTGGAAAAATTTCAGAAAATTTAGAAAAATCTCAGGAGTACCTGAAAATAAGGGGAGCAAAAATTAGTCCATAAAAACCACATTTTATGTATAAAATTGGAATAGGCTTTAATAATACACAATATCTCAAATACGCACGTATCAAAGCCAAAATAGACACAAAATACACATAAAATGCCCGGAAATGGGGGGAAAAATAAACAGTTTATATCCCGAATCACACCCCCAACTAGCTTTTTGCTAGTCCCTAGCAAAATATGCGATAAATTTGGGTTAAATGGGAAAACATGCAACAACTCAAGATATCCTCATGGCATACCCCAAATGATGTTTCCAAATGATTTCAAAGCTAATATACCCAATGTATGAAAGTAAATAACAAATGATACTCCCCTCAATCCAATTCAAAGAAAAGTAAGGTAATAAGCCCGTATCACATTCATCAGGATATATCACAAATGACAAAATTTTCAATTTTCATGGAAATGGTCAAAACAAAAGAAATTCCTCTAAGTGGTGGGAGATGAGATTGCATCACTCATGTTGCTTATGCTTTCATTTATTCATTCATTTTTCTTTTCTTTTCTTTTTCTTTCTTTCTTTGTTTTCTTGTTTTGGATGTTTATGTTTTGCATTCACGCGATAACGCCATGAAATGCAAACACGCCACCTTTGCATACACACGATAACGTCATATAGGCAAAGGGATGGAATGATTGGCGTCCTCCCCAATGTTTCATGGGGCACTGGCTACTCAATTTGATTAGAAAAAAACATTCACTTATATTAACTCTCTCTTTTTCCTTCTCAACATAAGTTAGAAACTCATCCACCCATTCCTTAGAAGAAAACAAAGCATAACAATTGGTCAAACACATTCCAACCAAAAACTACACCATTCATCCCAACATGAAATCGCTTACACCAAACTTTTTTCAAATTGTTTCAAAGAGAGCATCATGACATATGAAATAGTCTCATACATGGCATATTAGCATTTGAATCCAAATTGAAAAAGAAATTAAAACACACCAATCAAATATCCATATGTTTGATGCCACACTAATAATCCGAAAAAATTGCATAGCATTAAGCATGTAAGGACTAAACAAAGAGCTAGTGGCATATGAACAAGGAGGCCAAATAAGATATGCAATGAAGTTCATTGGATGAGAGCAAGATGGAGGTATCTCAAAAAAAATTTAAGCTAACATCAAAATCCTAACAAACCTAAAGATTTTAACACCTACCCGATCGACCATGAGACTGGGGCAACTCCCCTAGTAAGCCGATCATCGAGCCCATCCGTAAGACTGGGGCCAACTCCCCCAGCAGGCGGGACCATCGGTTGGTCGTAAGCCGAGGGGTAGTTCACCTCGCAGACCCGCAGACCCGATCGACCGTAAGACTGGGGGCAACTCTCCTAGCAGGCTGATCATCAAGCCTGTCCGTGAGGCTGGGGGCAACTCCGCCAACAGGCGGGACCATCGGTTGGTCATAAACCGAGGGGTAGCTTCCCTCGCTGACCAGTCGACCCGATCGACCGTAAGGCTGGGGCAACTCCTCCAGCAGTCCGATCCCCAAGCCTGTCCGTAAGGCTGGGGGCAACTCCCCCAGTAGGCGGGATCATTGGTTGGCCATAAGCCGATGGATAGCTCCCCCCCACTGACCAGCCGACTCAATCAACCGTAAGGTTGGGGGCAACTCCCCCAGCGGGCAGATCAACATGGTCCGCCATAAGGCTGTGGACAACTCCCCCAGCAGGTCGAAACATCGGTTGGGTGTAAGCCTGGGGATAACACCCCCTGTAGCTTGAACGATTCGATCAGCCGAGGGGCTGGGGACGATTCCCCTAGCAGGCTGAGCCCCCGTCAGACCATAAGACTGATGGCAAGTGCACAATTCGCGAGGCGGTCACTCGACTGGCCTGATGATTGCGAACTGATCGCTCCGGGATGTGACCCAAAGAACGGTTGTAGTTTTACCGCAAGTGCACGGTATAGCAGCGAGCGGGTTATCGAACACAGGGAGGACGAATGACCGTGCTTGTTCCAATCAACCTGGCTATTTAAGAAGAGAGAAATTTGCCTTTGGCGATCCTGTCACAATCGTCAGACAAAGTACGGAAATATCAAATCAAATAAAGAACGTCTAGGGAATGGGGAATTCCCGCTACTCACCGTATTTCGTAAATGTGGTTTCGTCGGTATCAAAATTGCTAGAATTAGATTTCGGATGAACTAGTTGCAACTGAATGTAGAACCAAGCTCACGCTCTCGCGCTGTTGCCGGTCTATAGCTATCATAGGTTTGGGTCCAATCTCTTGCAAACCCTAGCCTAGGGAAGCTATCATTAGGATCAACATCATCGTTCAATCGCGCACCGAGCCCAATCTCTTGCAAACTCGGCCCGCGACCTAGGTTGGGATAGTTCCTACCCGTCCAATCTCTTGCAAACGGATATCGGCACGGAATTGCAACCGGAAACCCTATCGGTCCAATCTCTTGCAAACCGATACTTCGGAAATTCGATTCCAACCCAATTCGGATCTCTAGGGTTTCCTATCGAATTGGAATCCAATCTCTTGCAAATCCCAATCGGTATGAACTCCTAGCTATCCGTAGTAAATCGCTCCCAAACTAATCCCTAATAGTGATTCTAGCAAAATTTCTACCAATTCATCACAAATATGAAATTGGGCTTGTAGGGTTCATCCCCACGCCCCAAGACGTGGCGACTACTCGTAATTCATAGCACAAACACAAGAATAATCAATGAAATAAGCAATAGAATTCATCACAATATTGAGATAAGCAATAAAAATAGAATTTTTGGAGAAGAGAGATGCAAACCAATGGAGTTCTTCAATTAATCCAACAAAAATCAACTTTTGTCCTCTCTCCAATCACAAGAATAAAGCTAAAAAAGTAAACCTAAAAAGCTGCAAAAATCTAAGAGAAAAGCTCTCCAAAACTAGGGTAAAAACAGGGGTTAAATACCCCCCAAAATCGTCCAAAAACTGTGACCAAAATACCCCTGCGCAGCCTGAAATCCGCAATTTTCGCTACAGGCAGCGCGTCGCACTCGGCCGAGTGACAAAAGTCGCTCGGCCGAGTGAGAAACCCTGTAATTTTCCAGTAAGTCTTGATCTTCAGGGGTCTCAACTTCGGGGGCGGCTCGGCCGAGTGAGCTGTCGTCACTCGGCCGATGGCTTCTTGGTACTCGGGCGGTCGAGATTATCCACTCGGCCGAGTGGGTCTTCTGAAGCTCAGGCAGCCAAAAAACAGTAAGTTGGCGATTTTTGAATGGCTTCGTCTGGGCGCCACTCGGGCGGACGGGATCTCGTCACTCGGTCGATGTGGTCTCCGTCGCTCGACCGAGTGCACATATAAATCGTGTCTGATCTGGTCGGCCGAGCGGTGTCTCGCTGGTCGGCTGAGTGACTCCTTCACTCGGTCGAGTGGGACACTAAAAATGCCCAAACAGCTTGTTTTGGCCTCCTCGTTGCTCCTGCGACGTCCGTTCTTCTTCCGCTCCTCTCCAATCAGCAAAATACCCCTTGGGGAGGTCGTCGGTGACCCTCCGGAGTAGGCGTATCTCGAGATCACTCCGAATCGCGCCAAATCACCTGAAATGCGACAAAAACGACAAATCGTGAAAAGCATCGCAATATCGTCGATATATCGTGAAAAACATGATTTGGGCGATCTAAATGGCATGCAAACATGCGGGAAAAAAGTGTAAAATAAGGAGTGATCAAAATCCCCCAAGCTTACCTCTTACTCGTCCTCGAGGAAGATAAGTAAAAGGCGAACCCGGTGGATTCGGAAAACGAAAACGGCGAAAAGATGAAAAATGAAAAACGGAGAAGAATGAAAAACGAAATAAAAATAAAGAAGAAAGAAAGAAGCGAAGAGGTAAGTTGCTAGATCATTTTCTCAGGACGTGGGTTTCGCTTACTCACATAGCATGCACTGAATGAAAAATACATGTCAAAGAGTTTTATTTTGATATCATAGTATAATAGTACAAATAGAAATAGAAAACCCACGAACAACGATATAATCATGAAAAATGGAATAATTTTAGAATTAACATCGTATGAATCATTTAAAGAGGTATACAAATCGCAGATCACACACTTTTCAATTGAATGCTTTCTATGAGGAGTATAAGAGTATCACACAATAGAATAGAGAGAATAGAAAAGTATGGATTTCATGATATGAATGCTAGGCTTAGATTTCCGGATTTCGTAAAGCTAGAAACAATCTCACCGAGTATAGAATATTACTTAGCCTAGGTTGTCGTGCAACGTCAAGTAGTCACTCTCTCACACATCAATGGATTCTCTCCCCCAAGCTTATCTATAATCATGGTGGCATAAAAAATATTCACATCCCCATTTTTGTAAAGCTCCAAAAGCAATGAAAATGAAAACGAAAAGAGAGAAGAAAGAAAGAAAATGAGATGGGATCTTTTATTGAGGATTTTTCCTCTTTTTTTTGTTTTTTTTTGTTGTTTTTTTTGATATAGCATATACACAACGATCCCAACTCAAAGAGAGATAATGATATACAAGAATATTTTCTCTCTCTTTTTTTTCTTTGAATAAGAAATTTGGAGCTAGGAATTAATAGCGGGGGAAATGCCATATAATAGAATCGCTAAGGGGAGATTCACCAATGATTTTAAAAGTAGAGAAATGATGTTCAAGATTTGTGGAGAAAGAAATAGATATATCTCTCGGTTCACTCTATAAGACATGCACGACAACTTCAGCAGGGTAATCTAATCTACTCAGTTTCGATCACAAAAAGCTAACTAATCCAGATTTATCATAGCTAACATCATTCAATCATCCTGAAGTGAAATGTACAATTCATGCATATAGAAGTGATATAGGAAAAGAAATCAGTACTCCAGATATAAGCATTCAATGCGTGAATCTTGGTGTGTTTTCTGTGATAGCATACATATGAATATTCAGACTCAGCTAGTAATAAAATTTCATCCATTTTCATGTGGAAAAAGTGTGGGTTACTATCTCTAGGTGCAAGGCAAGTCATAGCATATGATATCAGAAATAAAGTCTAAGACATGACAAATATAGCATGCATATAGAGTAAGCTAACTCCACGTCGTCGTCGTCATAGAAAAGTCATCTCTAGCATGAGATGAAAAAGAAAGAAATAAAGATAAAGGGAAAATAGAACTAATTACAATGCGGCACACAGAAAAATAAGGAAAACGTGATGCATGGTGAAATAAAAGAAAAAAATGATGAAAATAAGTGCAAAAGCGGAAAATGGTGTGAAAAACTAAAAATAAAGGTGGCAAATCGAAAAAGAACGTGAGGACTCACTCCCCCAAGCTAAATGGCACAGTGTCCTCAATGTGCAAAGTGGGGCACACCGATAGACAATTAATGTGAGGGGAAAGTGAGGGTGCATGCATGATGGAGAAAAGAAAATAAAAATAAAGAAATGAAAAATATGATGCGGACATGATGCATGCAAATATAGGAGTGATACAGATATATAGATGTGGCACCAAAAACTCTCCCTCTCTCCCAAAAAAGATATATAAAGATACGGTCAAAATGAGAATCCCATAATAAGTGAGGGGAGGGGGTGGACAAAAATGCAACAGGACCCAGCAGAAACGGGCTGCACAACGGAAAAAATAATCGACGGCATCAAGGGTGCCTAAGGGGGTGGTGCTGCGCCGTCTCCGTCCTGAGGCGGAAGTAATGGTGGTGGCTGGACAGGCTGCTGAGCGGGTGTGGGTGTGGAAGTGGTAGCAGGTTGAGTGCGTGTGGAAGTGTGGGTGGGAACCTGCTGGGTGGGCGGGGGTACGCGTGGGAGACGCTCCAGGACCTGGGTAAGGCAGTAGTGAATCTGTGGGAGCAGTTCGAAGCGGTGAGACATATCGGTGACGGTGGCGGACAGGGTCCGAAGGTCGCCTCTGAGGCCACTCACCGCCCCCTCTAGAGCACGAATGCTCTGAAGTACAGTGTCAGGGGGAGGTGGTGCAGAGGGACGCACCGGTCTGGGCTGTGCAGGGCGGGGCTGGCGTACTCTGGTGGCGTAGGTGACGGGCTCAGCGGGTAGGTGAACAAAAGGTGCTGCGCTCGCGAAAGCGGGCCTGGCCTCAGTGCGAGGCTGGGCGGGACGGTGGGAAGTGGAGGCAGCAGCAACGAAAGAAGAATACAAAAGAGGCAGCGAGGCGGCCGGAGAGGTCGGTGGCGCAGAAGTGTGGACAGACGCCACGACACTCTCGAAAAATACAGCAGCAGTGGAAACAGAGGGCTCTACGTACTCAACTACGGTCGGCAGGCGCTCGGGTGGGGCAGAAGAAACGGGCTCGACAGACAGAGGGCCAGTGGTGGTGGTGACAGGCGTGGAAGCAGCGGAAGTGGGCTCAGCTAAGGTACTCCCGACACCGACAGAGGTGTGGACAGAGGTGTCAGGAGCATCGGAAACATCGGGGATAGGCTGAGGGGCCACGGGGTCAACAGGGGCAGCAGGCTCGGCAGGGGCAACAGGGTCTGCGGGGGCAGTGTGGGCAGCGTGGGCCTGCTCGGCCTCCCCGGCCTCGAGCACGTAAGCAGCTGGGATGAGAACATCCATCACAGGGAGCCAGTCCACATGGGCAGGTGCAATCTGAGTCCGAGCTGGGCTCGGAAGAATCATGTAATCGGCACCGTAAGGGCCGTGCAACCAGACCCAGTGTCGCTCACCGTGTGGACGAAGCATCTTCATCCGGGCCATAACATCAATCGATAGAGAAGTGGGGCCCGATACTCGTCGCAGGTCGTCAGGGAAGTCCTCGCCGGTCATAAGGGCAAGCAAGGTGATCAGGCCGCCGCAGCATATCGGTGAGCGAGCGCCCACCGATACAATGATGCGGTCCAAAAACCATGCCGTGACATCAATCACGACGGCGGGGGCAAGCTCATCGCCATCCCTAGATAGAGCTCTGGGCCGTGTCATCGCGTAGAGCATGTAGAGCTCCGGCGTAGACATCGTGCCCGGCTCATATCTGGCCAAAAAGGTCGTCGCCATAAGGCGCTGAGCTATACGAAGGCAGGGATGGACAATGTTCGAGGCCTTGGCCCTACTAGGGTCAAAGGCAGCGTGGAGACCCGTAATCCGGGCCCAGAAGGCACCGGCGTCGAAGGAAGGTGGGGGGATATGGGTGGGGGCGTAACCTCGATCGGCACCGGGGACATCGGGCCACGAGAAAAATGCTCTCATCATACCGAGAGTGACCTGGCACTCCCGGTCCATGAACCGAAACGAGCATCCCTTGTCGGTCCGGGCGATCGAACTAAGTACCTCAAGTGTCGGGCGGGTAAACGTATTCGCCGACACCTGAAAGAAATCTCGCCAGCCCACGTTGTTGTACAACGTGAGCATCCCCTCTAGTACCCCCAGGCGTCCTAGGTCGGCAAGGTGTGCAAACCTGGAGGGTATGATCGAGCGCTGGGAGATACGCTCGAAAGCGACGCGGTGTGCATCGTTCCGGAACGTGATCCCCAGCGGCCTGATAAGTGGGGCCGGAGGTGGTGGCTGTGGAGCGGCAGTGAGTGGCTGTGCGGGGTGTGCGGGCTGTGTGGGCTCTGCAGGCTGTGCGGGGTGTGCGGGGCCTGCAGGCTGTGCTGGGTGGACGGCGTGTGTGGGAGAAGGCGGAGGAGAGTCCTCCAACTCGTGGGAGGGGCCGGCATCATCCGACCGCTTCCGCTTGGCGGAAGCTCTCTTCGACCGCGGCCGTGTCCGGGGCGGCATATCGGCCCCGAGCGCGCGCCGAAAAACGTGAAAAGTGCGGCGTGTGCAAAATAAAGGAAAGAGTATAACCCGACACGCCGCGAGTGCTAAGCAATGGAAGCGTGCGAAGTCAGCGCCTCCGCGAAGCCCAAATCAGTCCCGAGAAGCTCCCCTGGGCTCCGTTAAGCTCCCAAAAACAACCTGCGCATGAAATGGAGATATCAGTGGGTAATATTCAAAACGTATGGAGCATTAGGGGTATAATAGATAGATATAGAAATTAATTTGGGTTTGGGGTTCGTTTAGCACATGGATCCTCGAAAAATACACAAAAAAGAGGAGAAAAAGGCGAAATAGGCGATACCGGAGGTGGTCGGAGCGGTGGCCGTCGGCGGCGACTCGGGCGAGGCGCAGCGGGTGCTCGGCCGGCGGTGGCTGGCCGAGCGGCGGCGTGAGGTGGGCGGTCGGGCGAGTGGGGGTGCTGGGCGAGGCAAGCGGGCGAGGGGAATACGAAGGGTCGGGCGAATAAACTGTTTGTGTCGTTTCGAAAAATGCGCCCCCCGACCCTTTATATAACAAAAGTTACGGCTCGGCCGAGTGACAATGTAGCTCGGCCGAGTGAACTCACCAAAAGTTGTTGGGAAATTTTCCCCCGCTAATGACTCGGCCGAGTGGCCGTGCCAACCTCGGCCGAGTGGAGTAAGTCCATTCGGCCGAGTGGCTCAAGCTACTCGGCAAGACTCGCCTTAGGAGCGTATCCGTTTTACTCGGCCGAGTGAATATATATACTCGGCCGAGTAGCAGTTATACTGAAATCAGGAAAATAAACAGAGAGTTGGGTACATCAGACTTCCCTCGTTCGTGAGCGGCTCGGCCGGACGAACTTGTGTACTTGGCCGAGTGACTAGTATACTCGGCCGAGTGAGCCTTGTGTTCTGCTGTTTGTCTTCGTTTGGGCTCTAAACTCCGTCTTTCTTCCTCCAGTCGATTCCATCTTCCTCCTAAGCATCGAGCACCTTCCTGGGGCGCTCCTCGTCGTCTCGTGCGTCCTCCTCATGATGGATTTACCTATCTCCTCTCCTGTCAGGAAAAATAGGACCCGTTATCACAAAAATTTTGGGCGAACGACTCAAAACACTAAAAATTTCTACAACAAAAATAAAGAAAAAGTAAAAATAAAGCAATAACCGTCGGGTTGCCTCCCGACAAGCGCTCGTTTAAGGTCGTCAGCTCGACCCCCTATGATTTTCAATTAATGCGGGATGTTTGGTGCATACGAGATGCACCCATCAAACTTTGCGGGGAGAACGCTTGGGTTCGGAAGTTGCGGCGACGTGTTCTCCCTCGGTGGTCTCTCGTCTCGAATAGTGTTGGGGGGAGGCTCCCCAAAGCTAGCGTTTGCTCCGGTCAACGGCTTCACCGGTGACGCCGATTTCCGTATCGGCGGAGCTTTCTTCGGAGACTTCAATTTCGAGAGCTTGCAGAGCTCTCGAATCCTTGCGACATCAGCGTCGCCTTCATCATTTTCAGCGGAGAGGTCGGGGGAATCATCTATCTTCTCATCTCGGCCTAAATCCGGGCCTTCATCGAAATCCTCATCGAAAAGAGCTCCAATCGAGTGGGGGATCGCTTCTTCAAGTACCTCATCAAGGAGGTCCATGTAGTCAAGCTCCTCGTGGTAAGGCATGTGTTTCATAGCCTTAGGAATGTGAAGCTCCACCTCGATGTTACCGACGTTTAAAGTTAGGGTACCTTCTCGCACGTCGATAATCACACCGGCGGTGGCGAGGAACGGGCGTCCAAGTATCAATGACGTATCTCCATCCTCCTTAACGTCCATGATCACGAAGTCACATGGCAAGCATATTCCCCCCGGGACTTGTAGCGGGATGTCTTCGGCGATCACTACCGGCCTTGTTATTCGCCCATCGGCCAATTGTATCCGCATGTCGGTAGGTTTCAACTTCATCCCGGTGTTTAGCCTTAAGAACATGGAGAGAGGCATGAGGCTCACACTAGCCCCTAAATCTACCAACGCCTTTTGAAGAGGGACGCCGCCCAAGGTGCAAGGAATCCGAAAACTCCCCAGGTCTTTAAATTTGGCCGTCTCCTTCTCTCTCTTGGTGAACCAAGAGCCCTCCTCGGCTAGCATAATCTTCTCCTTCCTCTTTCTCCCCGAAATCAAATCCTTTAAGAATTTAGTATACGTGGGGATCTCCACGATGGCGTCAAGGAAGGGAATGTTGAGGCTAACCCCTCTCAGATACTCGAGAAACTTTGCTAGCCTTTTCTCCATTTTCGCTCTAGCAAGCCTTTGGGGGAATGGGACCGGTGGCATGAAGCGCCTTTCCTCAATCAATTGCTCCGCTCTTGATTTCTCCTTTTCTTGTGGCTCCTTCTCCTTCTCGACTTCAACTACCGGTTCAATTGGCTCCAAACTTTCCTCCACGGGCTCCTCGGTAGGAATCATGGCGGGGGTGGTATCCTTACCGCCTCTAGTAGTAACGGCAACTACGGCATTGATGTGGCCGGTGTTGCCCCGTGGGTTTGGCTCGGGTTGCGCCGGTAATTGTTGAGTATTCCGATTGAGCAACGCCAATTGCTCCGAGACTTGAGCCACAACGGTTGCAAGGGAGTCTTGCCCCGCCTTCAAGGTAGCATTGACCTTCTTTTGCTCGACCATAAACGCCTCCACTCTAGCCTCGAAGTTGGATTGTTGTTGAGCTTGTGGAGGGTTTTGATTTTGATTTCTCCACCCTTGATTGTATCCGGGAGGCCTATAAGGTGGAACTTGTTGCTTCGGTTGAAAATTTTGTTGTGGAGGCACCCTCGGCGGATAGTGTTGTTGTTGGGGTGGTGGTGGTGGTCGAGCTTGTTGAGGTGGTGGTTGTGGCGGGTTCAAAGCTCCTTCATTGTTGGCGTAAGAGAATCCGGGATGATTTCTTGTGGCCGGATTGGCCCAATACCCTTGGTTCCCCGCGACATATTGTACTTGCTCCAAGGATCCTTCTCCGGGCTCTCCTCCCACATACATGGCTTGAGATTGGTCTTGCCAATCACTCATTTGGTTCGTTGGAGCGGAGGTGGAAGGGGTTCCTTGGGGATCCGTGATAAACTTCTCCAGTCTCTCCACCACCTTGTGGAGAGAATCAAACTTGCTTGTGAGCTCCGCTACGGCCTTCGCTTCGTAGATACTAGTTGGCTTCAAGGAGGACGTAGAGTGTCCTCGCTCATCACCCCATTGTTGATTGTTTGAGGCCATCTCCTCAATTAGGGCCGTAGCTTCTTCGGGAGTCTTAGATAAGATAGCACCATTCGCCGCGGCATCAATAATTTGTTTGGTCCCCGGTTGGAGACCGTTGTAGAAGCTATGAACTAGCTCCCAATCTTCAATGCTATGGTGCGGGCATTGATGCTGCAGATCCTTAAAACGCTCCCAAGCCTCATAGAGCGTCTCTTGGGGTCCTTGCTTGAAGGACATGAGAGCGCTCCGGATCTTCACCGTCTTGGAGGGCGGATAGAACTTGTCAATGAATGCACTCGCCAACTCGTCCCAAGTGGTGAAGACCCCCTCAGCCTGCGTCCTCAGCCAATAAAGTACCTTGTCTTTTAGCGTGAAGGGGAAGAGACGCAGTCTGATGGCATCGATGGAGACCCCCGACATCTGAAATGTGGCGCACTTCGACAAGAATAATTGGATGTTGTAGTGAGGATTTTCATGGGCATTCCCATGAAATGGATCCTGCTGCATCAGAACCACTAGTCCAGTCTTTAGCTCGAAGTTCTTATCAGCCGCCAACTCCGGCATGGCAATGGATGAGGTCGTAGAAGAGGTCTTAGGCCGAAGCCTATCTCGAATAGAAATTATCCTCGCCATCCTTGCCGCTAATTGGTCCGCAGTTTCCAGGTTGGTCATAAACCTCCCTTCCCGATCTTGTCTCCTTTCCGCTCTAAGTCTCCGCGCGGTACGTTCGATCTCGGGATCAAATAATATAGCTTCAGGGTCCGCCGTAGATCGCGTGTACATGCACATGGAAAACAGAGTTTCAAAGAAATGATTAGTAACGTGGAAGGGTTAGGTAAAAATAAAGAAATAAAAAAATAATAATAATAATAAAGAAATAGCTAGGGTGGTAAGATCAAACGCAATCGCCTCCCCGGCAACGGCGCCAAAAACTTGATCGCTCCGGGATGTGACCCAAAGAACGGTTGTAGTTTTACCGCAAGTGCACGGTATAGCAGCGAGCGGGTTATCGAACACAGGGAGGACGAATGACCGTGCTTGTTCCAATCAACCTGGCTATTTAAGAAGAGAGAAATTTGCCTTTGGCGATCCTGTCACAATCGTCAGACAAAGTACGGAAATATCAAATCAAATAAAGAACGTCCAGGGAATGGGGAATTCCCGCTACTCACCGTATTTCGTAAATGTGGTTCGTCGGTATCAAAATTGCTAGAATTAGATTTCGGATGAACTAGTTGCAACTGAATGTAGAACCAAGCTCACGCTCTCGCGCTGTTGCCGGTCTATAGCTATCCTAGGTTTGGGTCCAATCTCTTGCAAACCCTAGCCTAGGGAAGCTAGCATTAGGATCAACATCATCGTTCAATCGCGCACCGAGCCCAATCTCTTGCAAACTCGGCCCGCGACCTAGGTTGGGATAGTTCCTACCCGTCCAATCTCTTGCAAACGGATATCGGCACGGAATTGCAACCGGAAACCCTAGTATCGGTCCAATCTCTTGCAAACCGATACTTCGGAAATTCGATTCCAACCCAATTCGGATTTCTAGGGTTTCCTATCGAATTGGGATCCAATCTCTTGCAAATCCCAATCGGTATGAACTCCTAGCTATCCGTAGTAAATCGCTCCCAAACTAATCCCTAATAGCGATTCTAGCAAAATTTCTACCAATTCATCACAAATATGAAATTGGGCTTGTAGGGTTCATCCCCACGCCCCAAGACGTGGCGACTACTCGCAATTCATAGCACAAACACAAGAATAATCAATGAAATAAGCAATAGAATTCATCACAATATTGAGATAAGCAATAAAAATAGAATTTTTGGAGAAGAGAGATGTAAACCAATGGAGTTCTTCAATTAATCCAACAAAAATCAACTTTTGTCCTCTCTCCAATCACAAGAATAAAGCTAAAAAGTAAACCTAAAAAGCTGCAAAAATCTAAGAGAAAAGCTCTCCAAAACTAGGGTAAAAACAGGGGTTAAATACCCCCCCAAAATCGTCCAAAAACTGTGACCAAAATACCCCTGCGCAGCCTGAAATCCGCAATTTTCACTACAGGCAGCGCATCGCACTCGGCCGAGTGACAAAAGTCGCTCGGCCGAGTGAGAAACCCTGTAATTTTCCAGTAAGTCTTGATCTTCAGGGGTCTCAACTTCGGGGGCGGCTCGGCCGAGTGAGCTGTCGTCACTCGGCCGATGGCTTCTTGGTACTCGGGCGGTCGAGATTATCCACTCGGCCGAGTGGGTCTTCTGAAGCTCAGGCAGCCAAAAAACAGTAAGTTGGCGATTTTTGAATGGCTTCGTCTGGGCGCCACTCGGGCGGACGGGATCTCGTCACTCGGCCGATGTGGTCTCTGTCGCTCGGCCGAGTGCACATATAAATCGTGTCTGATCTGGTCGGCCGAGCGGTGTCTCGCTGGTCGGCCGAGTGACTCCTTCACTCGGCCGAGTGGGACACTAAAAATGCCCAAACATCTTGTTTTGGCCTCCTCGTCGCTCCTGCGACGTCCGTTCTTCTTCCGCTCCTCTCCAATCAGCAAAATACCCCTTGGGGAGGTCGTCGGTGACCCTCCGGAGTAGGTGTATCTCGAGATCACTCCGAATCGCGCTAAATCACCTGAAATGCGACAAAAACGACAAATCGTGAAAAGCATCGCAATATCGTCGATATATCGTGAAAAACATGATTTGGGCGATCTAAATGGCATGCAAACATGCGGGAAAAAAATGTAAAATAAGAAGTGATCACGAACGAGGGGGAAAGCCACAATAGGTCGGCCGAGAACACCTCCAAGGCCCTAGTCTATCGGGCCGATCGACACAAAATCTCGAGGATCATTCACACTCACAACAAATAATGAAGGGATATCAGCGGATCGCTTCCCCAACTGGGTTGAACGCAACATCGGCTCAAAATTGCCAAGGGCCTCCCTCCTCTACGAAACAGCTCTGCCAGTAGAATGCCCAGACAACAAGAAAAAATGGCGAAGGGCAGAGAAATACATGGACCAACAAAAAAGCTTTATACATTACACCCAAAAATTGTTCGGTATTACAAACCGAGGGGGGAGGGGAACAAAAATAAAGAAATGCCGCCTAAGGGCCCGAGGCCCGGGAGGAAGCGTCCTCTGGAACCTCGCCTTGCTCAGAGCGAGGAGGATCTTCAGGGCCTGGCGGAGATGGGGGGAGCGACTGTCGGACACGCTCCGTGAACCACTGGAAGGAGTCTTGGAAGACCCCCACAATCCGGGGGGCAGGAGGTCCTCGTAGGAACCGAAGGCCTCCCTGAGGGCCTCCGCGATCTGCAGCCTCAGGACCCCATCAAAGCACCTCTCCACCTCCTCGACGAACCGGTTCACCTGACGCAGGGCCCCCATCTCGTTCCAGAGCTCACCCCTCTCCCGACGGTACGCATATTCCGCCTCTCAGGCTGACCGCTGAGCGTCGGCCAGAGCCCCTGGAGGTCCCGCACCTCAGAGGCAAGCTCGTCCACCCGACGTCGAAGTTGCCAGGCCTCCAGGCGGGCTTCTTCAGCTGCCACCTCGGCTGCCCCAGCCCTCAAGCTTTCCCACGCCAGAGACTCCTCAAGGTCGGACGCCTGGGTCACCCGGCGCTGTGCCTCAACCGCCATAGCAGTGGCCTGTAACACAAAAGAGGTGAGCCAGTAGAATCACAAGGCAGACTTGAAAGCAACAAAGGGACCAACCTACTGAAGCTGCCAGACTAAGGAGTCTGTCAACCGGTCGGAGGGAGCCCTCTCCATGAGGGAGCGGTCCCTCGGAAGGACTGAGCTCTGTGCCAGCTGAGTGGCCACAGCTAGGTCAATAAAAACCGAGTCCCCAAGCGTAACCTCGGGGCCCGCCTGGAGGTTCAACAGGCCCCCTAGCCCCGGCCAAGGCCGGCTCGGATGAGTCAACAGGGGTGGCCACCAGGGCCAGAGGAAGGGTTTCACCCAAGGCAAGCGACGCCCCGAGAGCCATGGAAGGAGGGACCTCCCTGGTCTTCTTCTTCTTCATCTTCTCGCTGGGCCCTACGGACTCCAGAGGAGAACGCTTCTGCCCCATGCCACGATCGCCCGAAGGCACGCGGGGTGCCGAGCCGGCCCTCCCATCATCTCCTTCAGTACGGAGGGAGCAGGAAGGTTCGACAGCCATGGTCCCCGCCACGGGGGGAATCCGCTACGATCGGGGCAGGTGGCGCAGCCACGACCATGGGCTCCAGCCTCCCCACTGCCAGGTTGGCCTGGCGCACCTCCTCCTCCACTGTTTGGCGAGGCGCCTAGCCCGAGGGGTTCCCTCGGCTTCTGTCGGCTCCCCGGCGGATGAGCTTATCGACATTGCGAGTGAATTCTCGGCCCGCCATCTCTGTAGAAGAAAAGAAGATCAGGGTAAGCAAGAGGGAAATCGAAAAGAAAAAGGAGCGCCTACCGAGGGACCACATGACGGACTTAAGAAGCAGGTCGTCCAGCAGAGGCCAAACCGACCTCTCCTCTAGGGGCAGAGAAGACAAAAGTTGGACGGCGGCCTGATCGGCCTCGGAGAGGGTCAACGTCAAGTCATATTGACATAGCCCTCTCCAACTAGTTAGGATCTCGGCGTCCCTAGGGAAGACAACGAAAATAAAGCTCGAGCTCCAGTCTCCCACCCAGCGGGGTAGACCAAGAAAGCACTCCTTCCCCGCACGGGCCCGGAGGTGCTGCCATGACCCTCAGCCGACCGTCTGAACCCGGAAATAATGGAAGAGAAGGGGAAGGGATGGCTCCAAGCCATGGACACGGCAGATCATGATGAACCCAACCAACACTGCGATGGAGTATGGGGTCAGCTGGCACATGGCCACCATCAAGAACTCCATGACCTGGATGATGAAAGGATAAAGGGGGAAGCAGAGTCCCAGGCGAAACATCTCGACATAGACACTGGCCTCCCTGCTCTACGGAAATCAAACCTGTTCGTCGCTAAAAGGTATTCGGACGTCGTACGGGTGGCACAGGTACTTCTCCTGGATCTCCTCAACCTTCGAGAAGGGGACCATGGATGCTGACCCGAGGATCACCGGGGGAACGTCGAACCTCTCAGCAGGACGAGCCACATCATCGCCGATAGGATCCACAAAGAGCAAACCCTTCCCCTTGTCCTGAAAGGTGCATGTCACCGAGAGGACGCCGGGCCTCGAAGGCGGGGGGTCACCGGACCTAGACGCCGGAGGGTCCCTTGACCCCGACGCGGAACCACCTATTCTAAGGGCAGCCATGTGACAAATTGAGTGGGGCAAATGAAGGAGGAAGAGAGTTACCTTGGAGGGAATCCGAAGGAAGGAAGACGTAAGAGGATTCGAAGAAGCTTGCAAGATCAGAATCAGGAAGAGAGGCACGAAAGAATCTAAACTCGGAAGGCCGACGTTCTTATATGGAGGGCAACCTCAGAATCCAGACCGTCCGAAGAGGATCACGTGGCAACATCTGAAGGCCGATGACGCTTCGAATCCCGTACCAAGAAGTTCAAACGAGCCGCATCATGATGGTCACCATTTAATGGATTGTCCTCGACTGACGCGCCTATCAAAATCCACAAGGGTCACATCGCCCCAACCGAGCCGGCAGAATCCACACGGCTCGGAAGATGGGGGCAATTGATACGACTATTTTGGAGAAGCCCAAGAGCGAGAGGCCCAAGCCCAAGCTGAAGGCGGGAAGCCCACGAATGTGATTTGTCCTATCCGACGAGGCCCACAAAAGGACTCGGAGTCGGACCGGCCGCGACCCGGAGTATGCACGACTAGCTCGCGCTCGCAGGAGATAACTGTTCCCCTAAAAGTGCGGCACCTTAATGACCATTAAGGAGCCATTAATCGACTCCCTCACGACGTACACATGCACTTATATGGAGGCGGATCACGGGGCATGAGTGGGGAGCAGTCAGGGGACGTGGATGCGGGGCAATCGTGTGCCAAACCCTATAAAGGGATTACAGAGGCAACCGAGAAGAGGATTGAATCCCCGAGATCAACAACGGAGGTATTCCATTAACATACCTTGCTTTTCCCATTGTCTCCCCTCCCACTGCTCGGTCCGAGGATACGTGTGTTGGCCTCCTTTCGAGCTGTACTGATCCCACCGAGTATTACTCAGATCAGTTCTGACTTAGGCATATGAGGGGACTTGGCCGGAACCAAGGTCCGGCTCCCTTGAAGAGTTTCTTCATCTGTCCAGGAAGAAGCTGAACCGAGGCACCGAGGCTAATCCTTAGCACGGGAGGAATCCGCTCGCCACCAGCGAGCATCGCCATCGACCGAGACCGAGTGATATTCAATGTGCCGAGGCTACCCCTCGGCTCTTGATCAACCGAGGCCGAGCGCTCATCTTGGTGCCGAGGCTTCCCCTCTGCTCCCCACTGACCGAGGACCGACGCTCTGCCAGAAGTGTCTGCTCGACCTCGACTCCTTGTGCGACCCACGCTGAGAGCACTTGCGCTTAGCGTGACCGAGGGATCCAATCGACCCATTGACCACATTGGCCGTCTAGTCATCGGTCAACGATTCTGTGGTGAGAAAACACCCGTAAACACTTACCAACTGTAGTTTGAACCGACTTGTCTTTCAACCATTTTAGGGCAAAAAACCTTAAATAGTTTGCTCTCTTCGTATACTTCTTTTGATCTGTACAGAAATCTTCTGATGTTTAGTGTGATCAATGAAATCTTTGAAATACTTTGGACAAAATCAAACCCTAAGCTTATTTGCTTTTTGATCCTTACAACTAGGTATGTTCCGTTGATCACGTCTGTTCGCATTTGGGTCTTTTCGTTCAAAAATAGTTTTTTTATGACTGTTGTGCGCATTTAGTAATTTTGCTTTGTGGATCAAGTTTTACGCAGCGTGCATAACCTGTAAAACTTGATTGACAGAACAGAATTACTCAACGCACACAACATTTTTGCCTGCTGTGCACAAGCAAATTTTTTGCCTGTTGTGCGCTGTGATTAAAAATTGAAGTAGAGCTCAAAATTACTCATAGCGCATAACATGCAAATTTTTTTGCATGCTGTGCGCATGCAAAATTTTGCATGTTGTGTGCGATTAGTAATTTTGCCTTCCACTTTAAATTTTACTCACCGCACACAACGGTTCATTTTGGGTGGATGCATTTCTGTGTTTTTGAAATGGACAGTTTCGTTATTTTTCGCAACAGTTAAGCAAATTGTCAGTGTGCGTAGCTTCTCCCTTAAAAAAACCTTTCTTCTTTTTTTCTGATACGTCAGAAGAAAACCAAAGGGAATTGCTATTCAGACAGACCTTTACGCTAATTTTACAGACCACTTAATTTTTTCTACCGTTTTTAATACCGTGCACACACTTTTACGTCAGCGACTACCAATTATACCCTCTTAACTACCATGCATAGACAGTGCAGATGGGGAGGCGGAGGGCCGAGGAGGAGGGGGCGGAGCGGTAGAGAGTCAAAACCTAGGCACTGTCCTGCATTGTCTAAAAGAGGAAGGGAAGGCGAACAACAGAGGAAGGAAGGGAAGAAGGGGAAGGCGAACAACAGAGGGAGGAAGGTAAGAAATTGCAACGCCAGAACAGTATCCCTTACTGGTAACCACACTAACCCAGTGGCTAAGCTAGCCGTAGCAAGTAAGAGTCCGTGCATACCGTGCCTAGGCATCTCGTGCCTAGTTCTTCCCTTCCTCCTGCACTGTCCAAAAGAGTCCATGCATTTTTCTCCAAAAAATACTCAAAACCCCATACCAACTTCTTGCATCTTTTGGAGAAAAGATTGGAATAAGGTTTTGGTTTGGGTTTTGATTCAAGTCTGGGCTCAGATTTTGATGAAATGAACTGAGACGAGGGGGATTTGGACGTTCATCTCTTTTTAAATCGGTCGACGACAATGATGCTTTCAGGAGCCCCCCGATCAAACCATCTATGTTAAAACCCTCTATAAGAAGATGAAGAAAGAAGGTAACAATTTCAATGATTCATGTTTAATTTTTCTGCTTAGTTCACAAGCTATGGTTTTTGGTGAGTTTCGGTTGTTCAATTTGCATATGATCCATTTTCTTGTGATATTGCTGGGGGATTTGGACGTTCATTCTCAGCGGAGGAGACGACAAAAGGGTTTAGTATTTTTTGGTATGTGCGTGAAGAGGGAGCAGGTCTGTAAGAGCATCGTCAAACATTTTAATGGCAAATTTGTTATTTTTCGAAAAAAATAAGAGATATGTAAACTCAGCAAATAAGCATGTCCAATAGCAAGGGAGTTGCTATTAGCACAGACATGATTGCTGAGTTCACAGACCACTTATTTACAAGTTAGCCATTAAAACCCTTTACTGAGTTTACATACCACTTATTTACAAATTTTCCAGAGAGAAAGGACATTGACCGTCGACCTCTTGCTCCTCCGTCGCCGGAGCGACGATCTGTGGAGATCCTGACTCCTGGTGGCGGTTGTTCTTTGCCATTGAAACAAGATGCAAGCTTCAATGTTCAATTTAGTAATTATTTTAAGTTTTTCTGTCACCCTTCGAAAAATGAAGCAGCCTCGCTTGTCCCAGGTCGATGATGATCACCATCTCGAAGCCAGCTCAAGGAATTCTCACCTGCATCTCCTTGATGCAAAATCAATGCGTATGATTTTAAATTGAGTGAATGGAAATTTGGGTAAGTTGGGGAAATTGGAAAGAAGAAGACGAGTTGCTTCAACTCATCTCTGGATGAAGATTTTAGGGGAAATTTAAAATTAAGGGAGTTTTGGATGAGAAGCGAGAATCAGAGGAAATGGAGAAGAAAACTCAATTTAAGCTATTTCACTAAATTGAGTGGAGGCGTTAGGGCTTGTAAATAAGTGGTTTGGTTGGATTAGGGAATCCTCCACCTCCGGTCAACGAGCATAACTCAGAGGATGGTTGTCGTCAACGTCGCCGTCGCCATTCACAGACAGCGACGTTGTGGGCGTTGTAATGGTAAACTTGTAAATAAGTAGCCAGTGAACTCAGTAAAGTGAACTCAGTAAAACATTTTTAATGACAAACTAAGAGCATCTCCAACCCTCTCCTTCAAAAAATCCCCTTCAAAATGGAATATGCTTTAAAGATTCCATTATGAAGGATGTGCAACTCCAACCCACCCTCTTCAAAACCTTTTTTTTTTCATTTTTAGTTATCTTTTGTGTAATACTTAATGAAAATTTTGTATTTTAGACATGAATTAATCTAATAATCAATATTTCTTTATTAGATAAATTTATAAATAATATAAAATTATTATTATTCTATAAATATAATAATTTTGGTTAAAATATTAAATATTATAACTTTTTTAACTTTGCTCGAAAAATATTCAATATTGGTCTCATAGTATAGATATTATCGTAATCTTTTCAATGGTACTAAAATTATTAAATTTAGTGATATAGTTTGTAACTTATTATAGTTTTAAGTAATCGTGATTAATTTAATAGAGTGACAAATTTGTCATTTAGCAAGAGATTCTAATATGAAGGGGTGAATAGTGCCCCTTCAAATATGAAGGGGCACTATTCATCCCCTTCAAATCTGGCTTCAAAATGAAGCTGGGTTGAAGCTCCACCGTGCTTCAAAATAAAGAAATGAAGCACGGTTGGAGATGCTCTAATAGCAACTCCCCAATAACAATTCCCACGACAAAACCTTTCTTCTCCCCCAACTAACCAAAGCTGATTGGGAGCAATTGTAAATCATCGATTAAAACAAAGTCACGTCTTCGATCTCTCCGCCTTTTCTCCCCATGCACTCAATTAAACCCTCACTCTCTCAAACCCCAAATCCTCACCTCACCTCTCAAGAACCCAGTTATCGATGGCCGCCGTGATGGGGTCTCTCTTCTCCCCTTTAACATCCAACAGACTCCATCCATCTCCCTCAATTAACCCTCGCTATGCCAACTATAGGGGGAGGGTTAGATTCCCGATCCGATCATCACTGCAATCGAATCTGGCGGATGCAGAAATCGGATTCGATGCGGTCTCGGAGTTGGAATTAAAGAGAAAGGGCTTCATGGGGCTGAGGAAGACGAAGCTGGTCTGCACTGTGGGCCCCGCTTGCTGCTCTGACGAGGAATTGGAGAGGTTGGCGATGGGAGGAATGAACGTGGCGAGATTGAACATGTGCCATAATACGAGGGAGTGGCATCGGCATGTGATTAGGGCTATCCAGAGGTTGAATCGAGAGAAGAGGTTCTGTGTCTCGGTGATGATCGATACGGAGGGGAGCCAGATTCATGTGATCGATCATGGGAGCAATTCTTCGATCAAAGCTGAGGTTTTGTGATCCTCTTGCCAGTTTTTAAATGATTGATTTGATACATGTGGGTCATTTGGTAATCAAGCAAGCAATTTAGGTAGCTTGGGAAATGCTAGTTCTTTTTTAGCAGTGTATTCTTTGCTGATGGTTATTTCGTATAATTGGATTGCTTTATTCGATATATTTGAAACAAATTTATGCATTTTGCTCAAATATGAAATGTATGTACACAAGGGCCTGTTTGGGTTTGGAGTTTAGCTTTTTCACTGCAGTTTTCTGTTGTTAAACTCTCTCCAAAAAACCAATCAGAAGTTTGTTTGGCCAATATTCTCAATTTACTAAAGTGTAATTAACTACCTTGGTAGGTTAGGCACTACTGGAGTTTAGTAATGTTCGTATACCCAACTAATGCCTACTAAGCTCAACAAGTCCTATTAAGCCGAGCAAGGCCCAATCCGGCCATGACCCATTAATGCCCGCAAGTTAATTAGGCCAGGGGTAAAATTACTAAAATACCCTCTATTCTAATCCTATATATACTTGACAAAAAATGAATTGGGGTCATTTTCTATACTCCATTTCTTTTCTCACTGCTATTGCATGGGCTTCTACGAGACTAATTTGAGTGTCGAAAGGGCGGAATCAGCATGCCCTATCCCTACTTTGACTCGGCTAATGCTTGTGTGTTCCTTGGTGCACATGTTAAGCAGCTCTCATCTATAAGCAATAGTTTAGGATCATTTAACCAATCTACTAGGTGCCACAGACGTGTCAACATTTAAATCGTCTACGAGAAAGAACAAAAATCATAACATCACGCGAGCAAAGATGCTACACTATCCCATCATTACAGAATTGGGTCATCCTTAATCATGGGAAGAGTGACAACAACAATGTTAGGCCGTCACGACTCGCTAGTCAATCTCTTTATTAACCTTTCCAGCAACATGATGCAGTCTGCGAGACGTCTGGGTCACTATATCTTATATAGGCACAATTCTAACAACTAACACTCAGATGCTTCACATGCAGGAGCTCCTAGCCTAGCTTGTTCATATACACAACGACTCTAAAATCAGCAAAACTCTCATCTCATCCAATTATCACTCTAGCAATGACATGATCAACAACATCAAAGTAATATCAGGACTAACGATAGAGGCTGGGTGGAAGGAGAGGGCGACAACTTGCACCTTAACACATGCGAAGCTGATTGGAAGATGATCACATTTTACGAGATAATGAAGGTCATTATAAAAATTGATATCGATGGAGATCAAAGTTGTCTAGTATCATATACTATTTTGGTTCAATATCGTATCATATATCATATCATATGATACTTGATAAATTGAAAAGATTAATCAAAGCACTCGAATAACTGAATATATCAAAAAACCAATAAAGAGATTTAATATAGAACACGTTATGAACAACAAGATATGCTAAAACTACATAAAACATAGTTTTAAGCAAAAATTAAACATAGATATAATTACACAAATATTGTAAAATAGAATCTAATTATGTCACAATATTACACAAAAATAAGCTATCTATTATACAATTGAGGGATGTTTTGAATGAGTTGCTGAATAGGACAAAAGGGTGGATAGAAAGACAACTGTGATTGAATCTTGAGGAATCAATGTGTTGGATGAGAGTTTGTGAAAATTTGAGGGAATTCTATAATTTTGGGGGAACTAAATCTGGAGGGAACTAAAATTTGGGGAACTAAAATTTTAACTTTTATGAGAAACTAATTCTGAAGAGAACTAAATTTTATGAACTAAAATTTTAAATTTTGGGACGAATAAATTTGAAGGTAACTAAATTTTGGTAGAACTAAAATTTTTGGGGAATTAAATTCTTTTGGGTGAAATAAATTTTATTTTGAATGTGGTTAAGATTTTTTCGGGATGAAATATTTTAAATGAGGATGCAAAATTTGGGGGAGAGATTTTGAATGGGTTGAAATTCTTTGGAAGAATATTTTGAATGACCCGTGACATGTGGTCACGTGCTATGACTAGTAATTTTACATAATACAATATCACTTTTATAGTCTCATAGATCATAGATCATTTGTCCTGAATCGATCCATCACTTGAAGACTGATCATTATCTTCTACTTTCTTGTCATTCTTTTGATGCCACGACATGGCATATCCACATTATCACCTTTTCTAAAATAAGACATAAATTGCAACTCTTTTGATGCAAACTTAGTCTTTAATACAACAGTTCGTTTGGAGATGCTCTTTAAAATAAGGTAGTCAGTAGTAACTCTTGTCACTGTTGGCATTACCAACTCCTTTCCATGTGTGATCTTCTAGCTTGTCACTGTTGGTCTTGTAAAGCTTGTTACAGTCGTTGAAATCGTACGTTATCTTGTCAGTCACGAGCTTTAGTCGGGGTCCTGGTGATCATCATCTTTGATGTTGTTTTTCTTCTTTGTTGTCGAGATATTTAGTTGAAGCTAGCATTGCAGTGGTCCGTTAAGGTTGGCATTGATGTCGTCGATGGTAGTAGGCTCTGTTGAGGTTGTCGATTTCATCTTTGATGTTGTTTTTCTCCTTTGTTGTCGAGATATTTAGTTGAAGCTAACATTGAAGTGGTCCGTTAAGGTTGGCACATCGATGGTAGTAGGCTCTGTTGAGGTTGTCGATGTCATCACTATGGTCCATCAAGGTCATCATCGAGTTTGCTGAAGACCTTCGACTTCGTTAAGTGAGATCGAGCTTGAAATAGATCAAAAATGGCATAGTTTAGCCATAAAAAAGGCTTTGGTCAGGTCTAAATCCAACTAACATTATAACTTAAAACCCGAATATAAAAAAGAAATTTCATATCAACTGGTATGTATATTGTCAAATACGATATCATATCGTCTGATAACATCATATCAAACTATATTTTCTGCTAATGCAATATAAGCACCTGATTCATCGAAATCGGCCTATATCGTATCATAGCGTATGATATGAATTGCATATCTTACGAGATTGACAATTATGATGGCGATTGTAATAATGCTTGCCTTAAGTATCGTCAGGCGGCATTCGTGTATGAAATACCACCCTTAGCAAAGAATATTAAAGAGAGTTACTAATGAAAAAGGAAAGACTTAAGGAGCTCGAGAAGGAAATTAAAGAGAGTTGCCCATGAGAAAGGAAAGGCTTAAGGAACTCGAGAAGGAAATTATAGAGAGTTGCCCATGAAAAAGGAAGGCAGCAGACCTAGAGAATGAGCCGAGAGACTCTACATTCACTCAGAGTTACTTTAAGTGCTATTGTCTGTAACTTTCAGTTGTCTCAATAAGAGATCTTTTATATGACACAGGAGCCATACAATTATATTACTTGTTGACATGAATTCATGCAATTGAAAGGCCTGAGTGATGCCATCCAGTGCATAGATTTCTCTATTATTCTTCGTCGAGCTATCTAGAACCAGAGCCGGTCCTGAAGATATTGGGGCCCAGGGCGAGTTAAAAATTTGGGCCCTTTAAGTATAATATTTTTATTTAAAATTGAAATATTAAATTTTTTTGGATTTGGAACCTAGCCAAGTGCAATGCTAGGAATTTTTTATTGATATGCTAAAAGAACGAAACTGTCGCGGTGTCGCATCGGTTTGCGTTTTGCAGTTGCCGAGAAGAAAGGGAACATCTCTTGGAGAATATGAACCGTCACAAGAATCCAAAATAAGCTGCCCGTAACTGGAGGTAAAATCCTCAAGAGCTCTGCCATCTTGCATGCAAAATTCACCCTTGACATCTATCTCACTAATCATTCCCCTTTAACACTTACTAAATTTCTGAAAGTGTATTGCATGACTTACACTAATATAATTCACTTCTTCCTTAGCTATCCATAATAACCAGGTGATGAAAAGTTCCATCATTCTATCTTCCTCATTCTCCAGATTACATATAAACTTCACATTTTCTTTGAAACACACATCTATCCAAGAGTCGTGTCCTTAAGATTGCCACTGAATAAGACACAAGAGTATTTCCGTTTTTTGGGTATATCAATCTAACAAGTTAGGATTAACAAATATCAAACTTGCCAAACCATCATCATTTGATTGAAGTAGACAAACATTTCAATCCAAAATTTGGCATTTATTAGATGGCGCTGATTTTATAAATTAACCTAAACAAATTAAAACCAAATCGAACACCCAAATAAAAGATTGCATAAATAAGAATTACCAATCTAACAGTTTCCAGAAGGATAATCCACCACCGATACAAGTGCTTCGCAACCTGAGGATTTTCCCTTAGTGCGATCGAAGACACTTCCTAAAGCTGTAGAAGATCCAGATCAAGAGATGCGCCGTCTCCAATATCTCGACTATCCATCCTCGAAAACAAAACCAAAAAAGGAAATCAAACCCTAAGATCGACAGCTCATTGATCTAAGAAAATTGTAGATCATGAATGGTGCTAATGGGTCCCCCTGTCCTTGGGCCCTGGGTAGCTGCCCTGGGTGCCCTAGGTCAGGGCCGGGCATGTCTAGAACTAGTTCAACACCATAAAGTCAAGAATGATTTCTAGCTTCAAGTAGTCGGTGAATTTTCTCACCCAATAATTTGTTGCCACTAGAAGGAATAAGTCCACTTGAGACATCCGCTTCCTCAAATAAGTCAAAACCTTAAAACCAAGACATGCACAAATTATACGACTATTACAAGGCTTGTAATAGTCTCACGGTCATAATATCAACGAATGTCACACGCTTCAAGAAGACATCGAAGACTTGATTCAGATGTTCCATCTAACTAAATCCTAAAATGATAAAGAAGAATGGAAATTTGATAAATGAAACAACAATCGAAACCCGAATGAAACACAGGTGATTTACTAAGCATGTAAACAAATTTTATCAGGTGACTATCATCATCAACTTGGGCACACATAATCTGGAGATCACTAGCACGAAGAGATTTCAAGGATTTGGAACGCGATGCACCTCATTATTGTTAACTATATACTTATTTGTCTTGCAAATATAACATATAACTTCTTTTTTCTTTTTAAGAAATGGGGCATAAACTAGACATGAATACAAATGGGTTTGCACATTCCAAAAACAATATGGCGACATTTTCATAACACTTGCGATAGCCAACGAAAAGAACTCAACTCTAACAACTCTAAGGCTAGAGATAAATTTCTTTATGAAGTTGAAGGCCTAACCATTGCACTAGATTCATAGCTGGTGATATCCTATTTTCTTAAGTTGAAGGACTAATCGCTATATCCACTCTAATGCTAGCAACACTCTTTTCTTTTAAATTAAAGGACTAACCGTAACGCCAGCTACGAAGCTAACGTCTTATTTTTCTTAGTCAAAAGATTAATTGTTACACTCCACTCCAAGGCTGGCAAATCTTTTTCATTCTAAATCGAAGGTCTAATCGTTACGTCAGTTCTAAATCTAGCGACATCATGTCCTTTCAAGTTGAAAGACTTAACCTCTTGGCTTAACTTCAAGGTTAGCGATGTTCTATTTTTCTAAGTCGAAGGACCTACCTTTGTGATAGATACAAAGCTAGCGATGTCATGTTTCCTAAATCGAAAAAATAATCGCTACGCTTAACTTCAAGGGTATCATTCTAAGTCAAATATCTAACAGTTAACCTTAACTTTACGTTAGCGATACCTCATCTTTACAAGTTGAAGTACTAATTATTACGCTAGCTTCAAATGTAGCAACACTTTGTCCTTCCATATCAAAGGAGTAATCGCGACACTTAACTCTTAGACTAACGATGTTTTATTCGTTTAAGTCGAAGGACTAACTGTTACATCACCTCCAAAGCTAGCAACACCTTGCCTTTATGCTCCTCTCCAATTGTTATACTTATTTTTAAGGTTAGCAACACATCATCGTTTTAAGTCAAAGGATTAATGGTTATGCTCAACTCCAGGCCGAATGATGCATTGCATTGCTTTTCTAAATCAAAGGACTTACTGTAATGCCTACTATGGAGCCATCAATGTCATGTCATATGAAGTCAAAGGGCTAACTGCTACTCCTAGCTACGTAACTAGATATGTACTGCCCTTCTAAGTCGAAGAACTAATTGTTATGCTCAACTCCAAGTATAGTGACATCCTCTCTGTTCAAGTCAAAAGATTAACCGTTATGTTTAACTCCAATACTAGTGACGCCCTATCCTTTCAAGTTGAAGGATTAAGTGTTACACAACTAAGAAGCTAGCAACATTTTGTCATTCTAAGTTGAAGGATTAACCATTGCACTTAACTTCAACATGAGCGATGCTATGCCTTATTGGTAGATTTACTTAAGTCTTAAAACATACTAATGAACAAAAATCAAGCAACACCCATATATCTCTAAGTGAATGGTTCTAGCTGCTCCAGGAAGTGACAGACTCCCATAAACCAACACCTAAGGTAATAGTCGATGCCGAGTCAGCCTAGAAATCGATATAGAGGCAAAATCGACATAGAGGCATATGATACATCATTAGAAAGATCTATTTCTTAACACTCTAATGAGTCCAAGAATGTCTGACACGTAGGTCGAACGTGGTAGTTATGAACTGAACGTGGTAGTTATGAACTGACAAAGTTAACTAGCGCATTGGATCAGGCATGTCATACCTGGCCTAGGGTTCCTTAGAGCAGTACCATATGGCATACTTTCAGAGTAGTTTTTCGTGTATTTACCCAGGGTATCTGATGGGCCTTTGGCCCAGCCGCAGCCCCTGCGGGTTTACACCCGCAGGCCCAGGCCGCCACCCCTCTTGGCTCCGAGTCCCCCTAGTCTTAGGATTGCCCAATCCCCCTAGTCCTAGGATTGCCTAATCCCCCTAGTCCTAGGATTGCCCTAGTTTCTATTATAAATAGGGGGGAGTCTCTTGTATGCCTATGCTAATTTGATGATTGTTATTTGGTGATTCCATAGGTAGACGAGTGCGGACGTCCTCTAGGCGTCTTGGGAGGAGAGCACACCTCTTTTGTGCTCAATTATCTTTCTATTTTGCTATTTGTTTTCTAATAAAAATTCCATCTTTGTTAGTTCCTAACAATTTGGTATCAGAGCACGTGACGATCCATGGCGGCTTCAACAAGATCGCAAGACAAATTTGAGGCGTTGGAGGCGAAATTCACAGGCGAAATTGGTGCAATCAAAAAGTCCTTGGTGGGAAACGACGAATCCATGGCGAAATTAACTACATCCATCTCCCAATTGGCGTCAAATCAAGTAAAGCACGACGATCAATTCGCACAATTGATGGGAGCCCTAAATCAATTGGCGACAAACTCCAAAGGCGATGGGAGCCCTAATCCGATGCAAAAGACGGCACCTTTGAAGAAGGAGAAGGAGGAGGAGGAGACTTTCCCCCAAAAGCAACCCTATTACGTGGAGGAGATGGACGAGGAAGATGACGGGGAGCCATGGAGGGAGGACTACCGCGAGGATATACGGCGGAAGGCGCAAGAGAGCCAAAGGAGGGGCGGGGGGCCTACCCGCCCCCTCGGAGATAGCCACGGCCACGATGAAGGCCGGCCGAACCCCCCTATGCATCCAGGGGGTCGGCCGGTAAGAGAAACAGGCGGGGGACCCTCCCCCGCCTCCGCCAGGCCACGGCAGGGGCGGCCAAGCCCTGTCGTGGCCTCCGGCAGGGCCTGCCGGCCCTCCAGGGGCCCCGAAGGGGCCCGCCTGTGTGCAGCGAAGGACCAGAGGCCCCCTGGCAGCCGCCAGGGGGCGACGGCACCTCCAGCTGGGGCCGCCAGGGGCGGGAACCCCCCTGGCAGCCTCCCGAAGGGCGGTGAACGCGTGGACAGCCCCCAAATGACTTTTTTGAGCCTCCCGGATAGCGGACAGCAAACGAGGAGGGTTACGGGCAATTTTCGGGAGACTATTTTGACCCTCCGGAGCGTCGACCAGCAGCGGAGGACCCTTACTACGGCAACTGACACGGGAGAGATTATTATTCTGACGGTAGGGGTGGCTACGAGGCAGAATTCGGCGACGACGCAGGTTAGGACGATTTTGAGGGGCGGTGTGGAGATCGCCGTGGAGAATACGGGGGCCACAGAGGGGTACCACCTAGGCGCTACGAGACACTAGACGAGAGACGTCGGCATTACCGTCCGCAGCACAGAGAGGAGGGGAGGCCCGAGCAGGGGCGTTTTGGAGGAGATTGCCGCGTCCGGAAGCTGAAGATGCCGCTATTTTCTGGGGAGGACCCACACGCCTGGTTATTTACCGCAGAGAGATACTTCACGGCGCATCACATGACCGAGGCCCAGAAGCTGGAGGCGGCCGCGATCTGCATGGAGGGGCGTGCCTTGGGATGGTACCCGTGGACGGAGAGGCGGCAGCAGATCAGGAGCTGGGAGGAGCTGAAGGACATGGTGCTGGAGAAGTTTAGAGACCCTCGTCTGGGGAACCTACACGAGCAGCTGTACGCCCTCAGGCAGGAGGGACCGGTGCGGGATTACATTGAGAGATTTGAGACATTGGCCGGACGAGTCCATGGGGTGTTTGACGAGTCACTGGAGGGTACTTTTCTGAAGGGACTGCGCCCCAGTCTGAGAGCAGCAGTGAGACCCTACAAGCCTAGGGGGCTTTCAGAGGATATAGAGATGGCCCAGATGGTGGAGGACGCACAGACTGAGGATAGGCGGGTCCGAGGCAGCTACAGCAGTCAGACTTCGAGAGGCACCCCATCTGGGGCTGGAGGATCTGGTACTACTGCAGGGGTGGCCCAGACGAGCCGAGAGAGGGCTGGGGAGAAGAGCAGCACGCCAGTGACTGGGGGGCAGTTCAGACGCATGACGGATGCAGAGATGAGGGAAAAGCGGCAGAAGGGTTTATGTTTCCGGTGCGATGAGCGGTTTTCGCCGGGCCACCGGTGCGCGGGGTGCAAGCTCCAGGTGATCCTGTTGGAGGACGACGACGGCGGGTCTGATGTCGAGGAGGAGGCCGCTGAGGGAGAGGAGGAGCTGGAGGGCCAGCAGTTGGACGTGGCGGAGGTGTCCCTCAACTCCGTGGTAGGGTTCACACCAAACCATACCATGAAGCTGAGGGGAGAGGTCGGCGACCAGGAGTTGACTGTGCTGATTGATAGTGGAGCTACCCACAATTTTATTTCCAGGAGGGTGGTGACACAGCTTGGACTTCAGCTGACAGACTGCGGCAGCTTTAGTGTGATGATGGGGACGGGGAAGAAGGAGAGCAGTCGCGGAGTTTGCAGGGGATTGGTGCTGACCATGCAGGGGATACAGATCATTGCAGACTTTTTACCCCTAGACCTGGGGAGCACAGACGTCATCCTCGGCATGACATGGCTACAGACGTTAGGTGAGATGACCATAAATTGGAAGCTGCTACGGATGGAGTTTCGGGAGGCGGGACGAGCAGTGATACTCCAGGGAGACCCTAGCCTCTGCAGAGTTTTGGTCTCTTTGAAGACCATGTTCAGGACCATCCAGACAGAGGGAGGCGGATACCTAGTAGAGCTGAACTCTTTGACAGGTGAGGGAGGCGCAGAGGCCAGTACAGAGCAGCCCATCCCAGGAGAGGTTCAGCAACTGATGGACCAGTTTGAGGAGATCTTCCAGGAGCCTCGGGGCCTTCCACCACCACGGGACCACGAGCACGCCATAGTTCTACGAGAGGGTGTCTCCCCGATTAGCGTGCGGCCCTACCGATACCCTCAGCATCAGGAGGACGAGATAGAGAGGATGGTTTCCGAGATGGTGCAGGCAGGGGTGATCCAGCCGAGCGTAAGCCCGTTCTCCAGCCCAGTGTTGCTAGTGAAGAAGAAGGATGGTAGTTGGCGGTTTTGCGTGGACTACAGGGCGCTGAACAAGGAGACGGTCCCTGATAAATTCCCGGTACCTGTGATTGATGAGCTCCTGAACGAGCTATACGGAGCAGCCTGGTTCAGCAAGCTAGATCTTAAGTCAGGCTATCACCAGATACGGATGCGACGGGAGGATGTGCCCAAGACGGCGTTCAGGACGCATGAGGGCCACTACGAGTTCCTGGTCATGCCCTTTGGGTTGACCAACGCCCCGGCCACCTTTCAGGCTCTCATGAATAAGGTATTCCGTCCCTTTCTCAGACGATTCGTACTAGTCTTTTTCGACGATATTTTGGTGTACAGTCGTACTCTGGAGGAGCATTTGGACCACCTGTAGGTGGTTTTTCAGGAGCTGCAGTACCACCAGCTATATTTGAACAGAAAGAAGTGTCTATTCGGGCAGCCGCAGGTGGAGTATCTGGGACACGTGGTCTCAGCAGGAGGGGTAACCGCCGATAGAGCGAAGATAGCGGCCATGCTGGACTGGCCGCGCCCTACTACTCTCAGAGGGCTACGGGGCTTCTTGGGCCTTACAGGTTACTACCGCAGATTCATAGAGGGTTATGGGACGATCGCCTGACCATTGACGGAGTTATTGAAGAAGGATCAGTTCCACTGGGGGAGGAGGAGGCGACGACAGCTTTTGAGGCCCTGAAAAGGGCAATGACCACTGTGCCAGTATTGGCGTTGCATGACTTCACCAGACCATTCGTAGTAGAGGCGGACGCATCAGGACATGGGCTAGGAGCAGTACTGATGCAGGAGCAGCGTCCCATAGCTTACTACAGCCAGTTGCTGACCACGAGGGTCCGATTGCGATCGGTCTATGAGAGGGAGCTGATGGCGATAGCGTTGTCCATACAGAAGTGGAGACCATATTTATTGGGACGGAGCTTCATAGTGCGCACGGATCAGCGGAGCTTAAAATACCTGTTAGAGCAGCGGATGGTAGCAGAGGAACATCAGAAGTGGCTGCGAAAGCTGATGGGCTACAGGTTCGAGATCGAGTACCGCCCGGGATTGGAGAACAAGGCAGCAGATGCGTTATCTCGGCGGGAGGAAGAGACGGAGTTAGCAGCCCTTACGGTGTCGATCCTAGAGGATTGGGGCCCACTGCAGCAGGAGGTGGAGCAGGACCCGGAGTTGGAGGTTATACGAGAGGCCCTTTTACAGGGGTCGACTGAGTACCCGGGATATTCTTTGCAGGATGGACGGTTACTTTACTGGGGGCGGCTGGTGATACCGAGGAATTCTACTTTTATATCGACCATCTTCCGGGAGTTCCACGGCAGTGCTATAGGAGGACATTCTGGAGTCCTCAAGACCTACCAGCGGCTATCACAGGATGTCTATTGGAAGGGACAGAAGAAGGATGTGGCAAGGATGGTGGCAGAGTGTGACGTGTGCCAGCGTCACAAATATCAGGCCATGTCCCCAGGAGGACTACTACAGCCGCTATCTTTACCAGACAGAGTTTGGGAGGACCTCTCTATGGACTTCATCGATGGATTGCCTAAGTCGGGCGGTTACAGCGTCATTTTTGTTGTGGTAGACCGCCTCAGCAGATATGCACATTTTATCTCGCTTAAGCATCCTTACAGCGCCGTTTCAGTGGCAGAGATTTTTGTGAGAGAGGTTATTCGTTTGCATGGCCCGTCGAAGTCCATAGTCTCGGATAGAGACAAGGTATTTCAGAGCAAGTTTTGGCAGGAGCTTTTTAGACTACAGGGGACGGCCTTGAAGCGGAGCACAGCTTATCATCCCCAGACTGACGGTCAAACAGAGGTAGTCAATAGGAGTGTGGAGACTTACCTACGATGCTTCATCTCGGAGAATTCTAAGGAGTGGGCACGTTGGCTGCCGTGGGCGGAATACTGGTACAATACTTCATATCACACAGCGGCGCAGACTACACCTTTCAGGATTTTGTATGGTAGGGATCCTCCGCACTTACTTCATTACGGTCATGAGACTACTCCGGTATCAGATGTCGAGCAGTACCTGGCAGAGAGGGACTTGATTCTAGAGGAGCTGAAGCTCCACTTGGCGAGGGCTCAGCAGGTGATGAAGGCTCGGGCAGACTTACACCGTCGAGACGTGCACTTTGAGGTCGGTGATATGGTCTATCTAAAGCTAAGGCCCTACAGGCAGAGGTCGATGGCTCATAGGAGGAATGAAAAGTTGGCGCCAAGGTATTTTGGACCTTTCGAGGTCGCGGCGAGGATAGGACCGGTGGCCTACAGATTGCGCCTACCCCCGGATCTACCATTCACACAGTTTTCCATGTCTCACAGTTGCACCAGGCTATTGGGAACCACACCTCTTCCCCTACATTACCAGAGACCCTTACTGCGGATATGGAGGTGAGGATGGAGCCCGAGTTGCTAAAAGGGGTTCGGCAGAGTGACACAGGCGAGAGGCAGGTATTACTGCAGTAGAGGGGCTTACCAGAGCACGACAGCACGTGGGAAGACATGGATGATATGGTGGCGCGCTTTCCAGACTTCCACCTTGAGGACAAGGTGCCTCTTTGGGGGAGTATTGATGGGCCTCTGGCCCAGCCGCAGCCCCTGCGGGTTTACACCCGCAGGCCCAGGCCGCCACCCCTCTTGGCTCCGAGTCCCCCTAGTCCTAGGATTGCCCAATCCCCCTAGTCCTAGGATTGCCTAATCCCCCTAGTCCTAGGATTGTCCTAGTTTCTATTATAAATAGGGGGGAGTCTCTCTTGTATGCCTATGCTAATTTGATGATTGTTATTTGGTGATTCCATAGGTAGACGAGTGCGGACGTCCTCTAGGCGTCTTGGGAGGAGAGCACACCTCTTTTGTGCTCAATTATCTTTCTATTTTGCTATTTGTTTTCTAATAAAAATTTCATCTTTGTTAGTTCCTAATAGTATCCCAGGATGGATCCATCATGTGATAGCAAATGGTTTATTGTTGGAAAGAAAATCTTTTTCTAAACTTTATAACGAGTCTAAAATTGTTCAAAACGGAGCTCAAACTAGGAAGTTATTGCTCGAAGGCAAGCGTTACGACATCCTGCAAATTATAACTGTGGCGTAACCTTTGATGGCTAAGGTTGTAATGACCAATATGTCTTGATCCTGAATGAATATTATATATCTTTGAAAAATATATTCCTAAGCTTTTCAACGAGTCCAAGAATGTCTAAAATGGAGCTTGGATGAAAAATTATATTTGTCTAAATCAAGGGTCGTTACAGCCTATGAGTTGTGATTGACATAGCCTTGTGCTTCTAAGGTCATGACAGCCAACACATTTTGATCCTGAATGAATATACCGTACTGTTGGAAAGATATCTTTCTTAGTTTTCCAACAAGTCTAAAAACATATGAAACTGAGTTTGGACGAAGAAGTATTGCTTGACGATGACAAGAGTTATAATAGCATGCAAGTCGTGATCGACACGCATCCCTTGCCTTCTACGACCGTGATGACCAGCATTTCTTAATCCCTAATGGGTATGATACATATAAAGATATCTTTCTAACAAGTTCAAGAACATCTAAAACGGAGGTTGGACGTGGACGTTATGAACTTACAAAGTCAACCATCACCTTGGAGCATATGGGACAGACCTAACTTGGGGTCCTCTGAAGCATACCCCTAGGGTGCACCCTCGGAGCTGTACCCAATGTTCTAAATATCGGATATTGATCGTGTATCGGCTTGAATAATATGATATCGGATAGTGGATATCTGAGATATTAATTAAATAGCAGAGTATCATATAGAGTATCATATCGAATGCTAAAAATAGATGTTATATGCATGCCATACATGTTTAAGGTATACTTAGCTTAATATGTCGTATTAAACTTGAATTTACCACCAACCCGTTGGAAAACCTTTTAGATATCTTAAAATAGTCACAAACCAATTGAGTAAATTACCTACTTGATCTTTTATTTTTCTTTCTATTTTATCTTTTTTGTTCTTGTAAATAAACCTCACAAAATTTCTAAACGAGGGAGTAGTCATAGCAGCACTAGCAGACGTTTAAAGGGCATATTGTTTTAATTCTTTTATATTCAATTCTCTATAAGCAAAAAGATTCATTGAACTGAAAGTACTAATTGTATTAGTATTATTACTATTATTATTAGACTAATTCAGAGAAAATATTGATAAAAATCAAAGATTTATTTTTAGGAATAAATAAAATACTTTTACGTCAACCACACCATAATTGGAACGATAGATCAAATTAAAATGAATAAAATCAAATAAAAAGTAAACCAAATTATATTAAAAATGAAAAAGAATTGAAAACATTGATCTGTTTCGAGGAGTTCTTGGATGTAGTTCTCGTAATGGACTCGGTGTTAGAATTGTATACCCGACGGATAAGGGAGATATGCTTCGTTTTGTTGACCGCCACCACCCTTATTTAATCAGAGATTGAGAGGAGGAAGAAGGATATGCTGAGAGTGTGACGATCTGCGACCAAGAGGAGAAATGGATGAAGATCGAATCGATGTGATTGGGATCATAGAAGACAATGGGAGGAGGAAAACAGAGAAATCAATTATCGACAAAGTTGAATTTTTTAACGAAATTAAGGTTGCCTATCGGGTCAAGCTCCACTCTCTCTTTTAGAAGTAATATGAGTTATTGGGTTGGGTCAGACCCAACTAATTGGGTTAAGTCGGATCTAATGTTAATTGGATTTGGATATGACAAAAAAAAACCAAAAACTCTGAAATTGGTCGATATTTCAAACCAAAATATCGGTTGGATTAGTGGTCCGATTTCAAAATTACGATCGATACCAAGTGAAAATCAGAAACCAGAATAAAAACATCGTATCGGCCTCTTGTTTTTATATTGCGACTGATATTGTGGATATCAGACTGACATTTGGAACATTGGTTGTATCCCAGGGTGCAGACACATCATTATGACAAGATCTCGGGCTTCAGACCTGGGCAGAACCACTCTAGGTTACGCCCTGACTTTTGACCTGAGGTGCAACTGCAAAGCCATACCCCAATCTCTAGACCCATACATGCAATCTGACATGAACATGCCCGATGCTTAGTGGAGCTTTAATTGCCCACAGTTTGGTGAAATACATAGTGAATTCTGACACTTAAGGCATGCGACAGAAAACATCAAGGTGTCAGGTCTCTTTCAGGACATTAGCTGCAAGGCTACCCGCTGTCTTTAGGTCTACAATAGCAATGACCTGCGAATGGCCTTTCGCTCGACAAAAAACGAGACTCAATTTGCTTCCGAAGCACTTTACGTGTAAGGTGGTCGACGAAATGCCGCACGAACTATTCAATTCAATATGTAACTAAGCTGTTACATTAAGATTGAAGGAATTTCAAACACTTGAGATTCTACTGTTCCCCTTGACTATACGATCTTGAAGAAATTACCTGATGGCAAGACAAACCGTTCCGATACACTTTTCAACTTTTCAATTCAATTGAAGCTGAAGCAGACTCCATCCTCATTCGATGAGGAAATTCATTCAACTTAAAGTTATGATGAAACATCCCATTTCGGTGAGAAAATCGATTTGACTTTCAATCTTCTGGCATCAAATCCTACAATGACAGAGTTTGATTCATCTAAAGTTGATTTAGATTGTTTGGAGGGACACCAGCTAAGGTTTTCTAAATTTGATATAAGGCCTAGCAAGTTGAGCAAGGCCTAATATAGTCACGGCCGATCAGGATCCACAAGGTAACTAGTAGGCCATGTGTAAGAGTGCTAAAATACTCATAGCCTAATCATGTATATATACTTCACCAAAAGGAAATGTGCCATTTTCTTCACTTTAATTTTCACGCTTAATTTAATTGCCGTTGCTTATCTACGCCTAATTTGAGTGTCGGAGGATCCGAATCGGCATGCTCCACCCTCACTTCGGCTCGGCTAACGTTTTTATCTTCTTTGATGGTAGGCCAAGCAGCTTTGTGCATCTCTCTACAACAACAGTACATGGCCATATATCCAACCTACCATGAACCCCACCAACTTTCGTCAACAAGTAATATTCAGTTAGAAAGGATTATTCTTAGCTTCAAGAATAAAAGAGGAAAAAATTTAAGCTATCGCTGAGTAAAACTCGAAAACTTTCAAGTTGTCATGGGGGTGTGAAGACTTGATGTTTATATTTTTATATTGTAACGAGCTTTTCGTGGTTGAACACCTTTTTATGTGATGAAAGCTAGGTTTTTGTGCAGCAATATTTTTAAATCCTTCTTTAAATGCGAGCTTGGTATGATTTAAATTTAGATTGCTGAAATCAGCTATGCCGTATTGGAGTCCTTGCCACTATATCCAAACTCTGACGTTGTGATGTTGGTTGAGAGAGCTATCTATTATACAAATGAGGGATGTTTTTGAATTTTGTCCTACTAAGACAAAGGGTTGTCCCATGTGGCATCCCTTTGTCCTATTAGGACAAAGTGTTTGGGAGAGTGGGGGGCCCAATAGGGTGAGGGTGAGGGGTTGGGAGTGAAGTTGGGTGTTTTGGTGTAACCCCAAACAAAAGACCACCACATTCTACTTATTTGCAAGCTTGCCATTGTTTTTCATAAAACCCAAAGATTTGCGGATTTGCCAAACCTCATTTCCCCAATATTTACGAACTTTCCATCACCCTTTTTTCACTTTGCACCATGTGTGTTTTGCTTTAGTTCCTGCATTTCCTCCTTTTATACTCTCAACGCTCCACACACCTGTTTTTTTTCACTTTGGCCCCCACTTCTCGGGTTTTTTTGTCGGTCCGGGTTTTTTTGGTCCCCGCATTTGCGTCCGGACGACTGCCTCCGTGCTCTTCGGGTTTAGCACATGCTTTTCCTACTTTTACCGCCCGACCCTCCACATACACACACACTTTTTTCACTTTGGCCACTGCTTCTCTCCGCATTTGCGCCTGGGCGACGACTGTATCCGTGCCCTCCGGGCATGGGCAATTTCTAGTACTTTTATTTTAAGGCTGCAATTGTGAAATGGACTACGAGTTAGAGTTAGTTTGATTTTTGAGAGAAAAGTCGAAGGACAGTTGGAACCTTTTTAGGAGATGAGTCAACCCAATCCAACCCTAGCTTTGAGCTAGGGTTGGAGCTGGGAACCGTGCCCCCAAAGAAGGGGGCAACTAGCTTTTCCCCCAAAATGCCAACATTTCTCTCAACTCATTTCTCCCAAAACACCAACTCATTTCTCTCAACCCCATTTGGATTGTTTGGCTGTGGTTGGGGGCTAACCCCAACACATGCCGATTTGCCAAACTTAGCCTAAGGGTTATAATTTTAGTGAGATACAGTTTAGCAAACTGCACCTATAGGTTTGCATACTACAATTTGCAAACCTTTCCTAACAACTTAAAATAAACTACAGTTTTGGAAGCTTCAAAGCCAAACAAGCTCTAAATGTGCTGGCAAAAACTTTAGATATGAGGAGAAGAACAAATGTACCCTTGATACCATGCAGAGAGGGATGTGGGGAGGCCAATGTTCAAATATTGGAAGGCTCCTTTTCTCGAGAGAGAAAAGATGGGGCCGCAAACCCATGTTCCCAGCCCGGTTCCATTCCACAGAATAGTTACAAAAAACCCAACAACTACATCCCCAACTAAAATAATGCATGCAATTGTTTAGTGGATGAACAATGTCAACCACCTAAGGCCCATCAATGAGAAATTACAAAACAAATACACATGCCCGGCTCTGACCCAGGGCACCCAGGGCAGCCGCCCAGGGCCCAAGGCCAGGGGGCCCATTGGCACCATTCATGATCTACAATTTTCTTAGATCGATGAGCTGACGATCTTAGGAATTGATTTCCTTTTTTGGGTTTTGTTTTCGAGGATGGATAGGTGAGATATTGGGGACGACACGTCTCTTGATCTGGAGCTTCTGCACCTTCAGGAAGTGTCTTCGATCGCACTGAGGGACAATCCTCAGGTTGCGGAGCACTTGTATCGGTGGTGGATTATCCTTCCGGAAACTGTTAGATTGGTAATTCTTATTTATGCAATCTTTTATTTGGGCGTTCGTTTTGGTTTTAATTTGTTTAGGTTAATTTATAAAATCAGCGCCATCTAATAAATGCCAAAATTTGGATTGAAATGTTTGTCTACTTCAATCAAATGATGATGGTTTGGCAAGTTTGATATTTGTTAATCCTAACTTGTTAGATTGCTATACCAAAAAACGGAAATAGACTCTTTTGTCTTATTCAGTGGCAATCTTAAGGACACGACTCTTGGATAGATGTTTGTTTCAAAGAAAATGTGAAGTTTATATGTAATCTAGAGAATGAGGAAGATAGAATGAGGGAACTTTTCATCACCTAGTTATTATGGATAGCTAAGGAAGAAGTGAATTATATCACCTGGTTATTATGGATAGCTAAGGAAGAAGTGAATTATATTACTGTAAGTCATGCAATACACTTTCAGAAATTTAGTGAGTGTCAAAGGGGATGATTAGTGAGATAGATGTCAAGGGTGAATTTTGCATGCAAGATGGAGGAGCTCTTGAGGATTTTAACTCCAGTTATGGGCAGCTTATTTTGGATTCTTCGAGACGGTTCCTATTCTCCGAGAGACGTTCCCTTTCTTCTCCGCAACCGCAAAACGCAAACCGATGCGACACCGCGACAGTTTTGTTCTTTTAGCATATCAATAAAAATTTTAGACGTAGGGATAAGCCTCTTAGCTTTGCACTTGGCTAGGTTCCAAACCCAAAAAAATTTAATATTTCAATTTTAAATAAAAAAATTATACTTAAAGGGCCCAAATTTTTAACTCGCCTTGGGCCCCAATATCTTCAGGACTGGCCCTGCAAATACATTCCATGTCTACAAAATTATTTCAACCAAAAGACTAACAAACGACCCAAACAAGAAAAGTCCAATTGTATTGACACCAAAATAGCAACAAAGATAGCCAAAGAAGCACTTGAAGACTGAGAAGTTTGACACAAACGATACAAGTCTAAGATGATTACTTTGATCCCATTGGCTGTTCTTGCGCACAGAGGAACAATAGTGATATGTGGTGGTGCTGTCTCCGACTCAGAAACTCCAGCAGTAGCAGAGCTCTTCCCAAATACAGAGTCAATTTCTGCCCCGTGACCGCCACCTCCATCTTAGCCTAATCCTAACAAATAAATAAATAAATAAAAGCAATTGGGGGAACAACTGGTTTATTCATTTTCATTGACAAGAAAGTGCTATAATGAATTCATCACCACATCGAGGAAAACAAACATAATGCCGTTATGCCACATTTTGTAAATATGCCTTTACAGGGCATTTGTAACTATATAGAATTCTCATAATTCAAATAGCGAAAGAGAATCATTCAATTGATCCAGAATGCCTACAACAGCTCAGGTCTAGTTTGTAACCAAGTTTACCAAATCGTGGTTTCATTAATTGAATTGAAATTTGGGTTTGCATAAATGTAAACCCTAGTTAATTCATTTAGCAGTTGCTAAACATTGAGTGAGATCAGTAGTCTGGCTAACCTAAAAATGTATAAATATGTAAATATGTACTTGAATCAAATGTCTGGCTAACCTAAAAATGGTTGCCAAGAAAGGTACAATTACAAATTTGAATTTTGCCAAAGGTATGGACAGCTCCAATCATTTGCAAACAGGGCACAGTTTCATTGTTTAGCGCTCAAGTCCAAAGCCCCACAGAGATTCAGGTTGCAGAATTAATGTCAATTGCCAAACTTGGCCATGGAGAACCTGTCAACCTTACTTATCATATCTAAAGCACACGCTGATTCTATCACTTTGAACCATAGTGATTATAGGTTATTATCATTTTAATGTTCAAGTGGGGATCCTTTCAGTTGACAGCACGGAACACACCATATTGTGTGATAATGCCATTCAATTTGATTTATATGTGCTGTGGGTGGATTATGATTCTCTCCCACCTTTATCTTCGGCTATACAGGAAGGAAACATATGGTTGTTTACTGCCGAAAAATTCGAGGGTTCTCGTCCATTCACAGTTCAAGTGAATTTTGAAGGATTTTCTGAAGGTAGCCTAAAAATTTAGATGTATTTGGCAGATTACTATAGTGTAGAACACTAATTTCCATTCTTTTCCAGTAATTTGTTCTTCACACCTTTATTCTTGTTTGTAGGTGTTATGGTGGGTGAAAAACTTGTAATAGATGGTGGGATGGCAACATTTGAAGTTGTAGAGAAGGTTGGGACTGATTTACACTGCAGGTGTACGGACCCAGGTCTACTTCTGCCTAGAGCTAAATTGTCATTTTGGAGGAATGGCGAACTTGTTGGGAAGAAATCTGGGCTTCCAACCTTGTCAACAAAGGTCAGTATTTCTCTGCACAAGACATCATGCCATAGTTCTAGCATTGCATAGAGTCTTCCCTTAATATTTCGAGCCAAATATACCCTATCTTGCGGAAACAATCAATTCAAAATTTTGAAATTGGTTGAGCATGCGGGAAAAGTAAAATTTTCAATGTGGTTTTGTAGGACTTATTTTTTTCTGGAGCTTCACAATGTAGGATTTAGTCCGTGTTTACCATGAGTATGGATGATAAAGTAAAGGAATATTCTCTTTTTCTTCCCGTGTCCATGTTCATTACATGGACAACGAAGCATTAGAAACTTAAAGGATTTACTGGGGCCCAATCATCACTTAGGATAAATTTCAAAAAGAAAAAAAAACTTATAACATCTAGTGGTGGAAAACATTGGGAAAAAGGCTTTTGGATATTATTTTATTATTTCTTGGGTTTCTTTCTAGTTTTTTGACTTCTTTCTAACTCAAGAAGAGAAAAGTAACAAGCATGTATCCTGGTTAATTATGGAAGGAGAAAATGATATCCATCAGCTATACTATACTATAAATTGATTGTTAATTATGGAAGGAGAAAATGACATCCATCATCTATACTATAAATTGTTTGTTAATTTACTTGTCAATATATCTTCAGTTTAAAACATGAAGACTTCTTGTAATGGAAGGAAAAACATGTTGGGTTGTCATAGGGTGATTCCACGATATTTTACCATTCATAATTAATGGATTGCAAGTATGTCATCGTTCTTTGCTTTTAATAACTATAATTTGAACCGTTGAAGAGTGTTGGTCTTATTGTAGGGTGTCCTTTAGAAATTATGAGGACCAATTTGTTGTTGATACCATCTTTGATCTCGCTCTGATAACAAGTGTAAGACTTATAAAATGACATTACAAACATTAGAGGATGTGACTCGAATTTTTCAACCACAAAATAGAAATTTAGATAAAAAATATGAACTACAGTATCACAGGATCACAAGATATCAGCAAATTTCAAACAAAATAATTTGCAGTCAATCACAAACACTAAGATATATCATGATACAATCATCCAAACTTGCTCCAGTTCGTATGCCAGCACTACGCCAGTCCCACTTAATATTTTCCACAAAAACACTCTTTCAAATAACAAGAAATCAACATTTACAATTTGATACTTAGTATTACCAATTGTACCACAGTCTCTCAATTCTCGAGGGATCCTTTGGAAAAAATGACAGATTTCAATCTTATATTAGCATTGAGTGATCATTACAAGTGATTCTTCTCTAGATTAGGAGGAAGTTTTTGTTTAGGGAAGTTTGAAAAAAATAGAAATCGAGAACTTTTCTAGAGTTTTTCTTAAAAAACTCAAAGAATATGAATCAATTTCATGTTGAACAAAGAAAAGGTTGGATGTGTATATATAGGTATAAATCAAGCGTCCAAATGATTCGAAAAGTAGCTATTGTAACTATTTTAATAGATAAAAGTTAAAGATCAATTGTCATAAATTACTTGATTAGTAGACTAATACATTGAGCAGTAAATAAACACTATATAAATCGATTGGGAAAAAATTAATCGACTAATATTATTTAATTCAAAATAAACTAGTTCTGTATTAGTCGACTAATCATGATGAACATGAACTAGAGAAATATCTGTTTTGTATCAATCTATTAGACAGACTTATTAGTGGAATAGAAAGACTTGTTAGTCGACTAATAACTAAGGATACATGTAAAAACTTAAGAACTAACTAATGTTAGTTTGAAAATGGTTTGAGGGATAATTTTAAGTTAAAATACATATGATTTGTGATAGTATGTGAGATCAAAGCTAAATACAAAGAACTAAAAATAAAGAAATATTACATCACGAGTTTCAATTATCCACAAATTTAGTAGTTCATTGATGAGCTTGTAAGCATATTCTTTATCCATTTTCAGTAGCATTGTCATCATGATCATATGCCTCATGTAGAGCTGCAAAATGTGGTAGCATATAATATGGTTTGGTAATCATCCAAACTTTTATTGTAAGATTTCACTATTCAACATTCTATCTCTTTTTGATGATGATAAACAATTTAGATAAAAACAAAGTGTGGCAATTGAGATCAATAGTTAATATGCTTTAATTTGCTTTCCATGCATATAACACATAGCACAACATATTATAACATAAAATATTATAATCATATATCATAATCTTTTATGCCCTTTATTATTAAAAAAGGAATAATTTCATAAAACCAATTATTGCATTGAGGAATAAAAAGCTTTAAACTTTACATAGTGTTAAACATATGCATGAAAAGCATAAAACTACATGGAAATGATGTGCTTAAAACTTCATGAAGATTCCAATATTATAATCTTTTCTCATTTAACCAAGGTCCTAATGCATTGATTTAACGAGCATGTGCAATAATATGAATGATATGATGATCTTATAATAATAATATATTGTAGATAATTAAATCAATGCTTTAAAGTTTAGATTCACATCAAATACCTAATTCTCTTTGAAGTTTTAAAAAGTATCTTCTTAAGTGGTTTTGTTAAAATATCAATAATTTGATTTTCTGTAAAAATAAGTATATATTTAATATATACTTTTCTTTTTCATGTTACATGAAATGATCTCATTTAAACATATTGGTATCCACACTAAGTTGGGTATATATGATTAGCCTTTAGGAATTCAAATCCAATTTGAATTTGGTTTTTCTTATAAACATAATTTTGAGAATGACAAATATATTTCATAAGATGAAATATTTGTATTTCTATCATATAAAATAAATATTTAGGAATCCAATAAATAATGAACGAGGTTTATGATACATTTTAGATCTGTATTTGGGATAAAAATGTGATTTTTATGGGTTTTTGGGGGTGAAAGATGGGATTTTATGAGAAAGGATGGATTTTTATGGGTAGGGAAGAGATTTGGGGAAGAAACGAGGGATTTTTATTGATGTAGAAACTGAAAATATAAAGATAACTAGCCTCGATTCGAGAAGAGGCATTTCTCTTAGCTTTCGATTCGAGATCAAAGACTAAGATATCTAACTAATTGTCTGTGGACAAATTGACTAAGGGGGTTTCTTCAACAATTCAAACATGCCCTCCGCATAGCCGGCCCTATGCTATACATAAAGGAAAATTACAAATTTGATAAATTTACGAAAACCCCCCAATAATTTCTGAACTTACAAAAAATGCCCATATTGGGCCGAAACTCCCAGAGACGCATCATTACTCCGCCTCTGAAGAACCACATTGTCCTCAAGGTGGTGCGTGAAGTGCACATACATGTTATTCCAAGTGCAGGTGCTCCTGATTCTCCTCCTCGCCAGCCTCCAGTATTACCATGCCCTCTCCATATCCCTCTTCATTCACTATCAATATTTACAAGGTACGGTCGTTACACTGGTGTCTCGAAGAGAACTTTCCGTCACACTTGAAGCATAATACTTTGGCACGCCTTTCTCATATCTTTGCCTTTGTCATCCGTCGTATCTGTCCTCCTGGTCGTGCCTCAACATCCTTCTCCTTGCTGGTCGCTGCCCCGCCTGTGGATGCCGCCCCCTGTGACCGCCTTCTGTCCACTACAAGTTCCTGCCCCGCAAAGAAGGACCTCCCCACGCCCCTCGAGCCTTCCTCTCCTGGTCTAGTCTGTCCTCTACCATCCTTGCCAGCTTCATGCACTCTCGCAGATTTGTTGCCTTCTGGATCCTCAGCTCTGATTTGATGGTAGGTTTTAACCTGGTCATGAAGCATCCCTCCAGTGACTCTTTTGACACCACACGGATCCGACTAGCCAGTATCTCGAACTTCTTGATATACCCCCTCAATGCCACAATCTGTTTTAGGGCATATAACCTCTCGAATGTATTTCCCGCATATACCTCGCCGAACCGCTCCAGCAGTAGTGTCGTGAACTCCTCCTAAGTGCTGAAAGGTCGGTCCTGTTGTGCCCATCGATACTACGACAACGCCTCCTCTTCCAGACAGACCATTGTTGCCCTAAGACAATCATCTTCATGAACCACCGATACCTCGCAGTATCTCTCAACTCTGTATATCTACGAATCTGGGTCATCTCACTCGAAGACGTGCATCTTCGGCTTCCTGACCTGGTTTTTCGCAGAAAACCCTCCTTGATCTCCTCCCCCTACTGGTAATCATGTCGTTGATATGGGGGTGGTGGAGGTACATCAAATCCATAATCTCCAACATGGCCTCTTCTTCCGTTCCATGCGCCTCCTTCCCATTCAGCTCCTTCTCTATCCCCGAAGTCTACTCACCGGTCATAGACCTCAAACTCCGCCTCACGTCCTGTGGGTCCTCCATAGAAATCAGTACCAAACCGGTCCCGGGGGCCCTCAAACCCCTTGACGAATCCTCCTTGCAGCTCGAACCTGTGTCGTGGGACTGCCAGAGGCTCCAGAGGAGCTCGGCGGCCCGGCGGTTGCTGTCTGGGGGCCTGGCGGTCTGCCAGGGGCCCCAGATGGCCCTCTCGGGCCGCAGGGGCACCCAGGTAGCCTCTGGCAGGCTGCCAGAGGCTCAGCGGGGCCCTGATAGGACGTCATGAGCCCCTACGGGCCCTGGCGGGCTCGCCAGGGCTCAGCGAAACGCTGGCGGGTCGCTAGGAACTCGTGCAACTCTTGGCGAGCCGCTAGGGGCCTGCGGGTGCCCTGGCGGCCGCCAGGGCTTGGCGGTTGCCCTAGGGTGCCGACGTCCTTCCATCTTATGTTCGTCTTCTTGGCTGTCGTAGAACCCTCGTCGCGCCTCCATGCCTTCATTGCGAGCATGTTCCTCGTCGTCTGTGACCAAATCTGTATCCGAAAGAAGTCCCTCACGAAAGGGATCAAATTTCTCCTTCCCATTCGCCAAAGGTCTCGCCTTTTGTTCTGGATCTAGGGGTTCGACCTGATTTGAATCCAACTTCTTGGAGAACGCATCAAGTTTCTGATTTGTTTGATTTATTGCTTCCATAAGTTGCGAGAATTTCCGATCAAACTCGTTCTTCTGTTCGTCGACGCTTTCGTAATCAAGTCGTGGATCTCGCCTTCAAACTTCTCCATCTTCTCTTCCAATGCATCTATTCTATTTTTGGATCTCGTAGTCGCCATGGATCGACGTGCTCTGATACACCAATTTGATATGTTTCATATCTGAATTTGGGATAAAAATGTGATTTTATGGGTTTTTGGGGGTGAAAGATGGGATTTTTACGAGAAAGGAGGGATTTTTATGGATATGGATGAGATTTTGGAAAGAAAAGAGGGATTTTTATTGATGTAGAAACTGAAAATATAAAGATAACTAGTCTCGATTCGAGAAGATGCATTTCTCCTAGTTTTCGATTTGAGATCAAAGCCTAAGATCTCCTACTAATTGTCTGTGGACAAATTGACCAAGGGATTTTTTCTTCAACAATTCAAGCATGCTCTCCCCATAGCCGGTCCTAGGCTATAAATAAAGGAAAATTACAGATTTGATAAATTTACGAAAACCCCCCAATAATTTTTGAAATTACAAAAATGCCCCTATTGGGCCGAAACTCCCAGAGACGCATTAGTTTATATGCATATGATTAGGTCTATGATAGATATGAAAACTAGCAGTAGCATATGATTTAGAAGTGGCATGGTTCTAAAATATTTCTTATAAGCAGATGATTTACCATACATAAATTTACCATACATAAATGCATAATTCCTTTTAGATTGATGTACATATACTTTGTAATGGACAGAGAAACATGATGAGATTTAATATTATTTTTATTAGAATAACCTAAATCAAATCTATTGTTAGAAGCATGTTGTTATGATAACAAGTTAAAGATTTTTCTTGCCATTGAATTTTGTAACATTTTTAGAATTTCATTATACTTCAACTTGATAGATGCAATATTCTTATCTAAATCATATATACAAGTATTTAAAGCATTGCATTCTGCTTTGAGCAATTTATCTTCATTGGTTATGGTTTTATTTTTTTACTAATAATTTATTATTTACATTAATTTAGTTTTCTATAGTAGAATATTTGAAAATGAGTATATCGTGATCATTAATCAATTTATCATTATCATGCTTTAAAATTTTATAGTTAGCACTTAATTTCTTAAATATATTATATAAATAATTGAAAGTTTCAATTATTTTATCATTATCCAAGTTTATACTTACCTTGTTCTCTTGTGCCATAAACAATATTAACATGTTCTTTTTCATGTCATGAAGCTCACGTTCACACTAAATTCTTCTTTTGTCATGTTGGTAGATTTAGACTTCAACAATGGATAATTTTTCTTCATGTCTTGATTTGTTATAATTATAGCACAAAAATTAATAGTTAGTATTTTTAAATTTATTACATCTAAATTAACATTTCTTTAGAAACTTTCTGAATTTCCTTATAATGACATCCATGTCATCTTCATCAGTATCAGAGTCTTCAGTATCAGAAGATGTATTGAACATAAGAACTTTCTTCTTTGATACATCATCTTGTTTTTTTATCTTCAAATTGTACTTTAACATGATATTTTAGAGTAGGTTTTCATGATAAGAGTTAATAGATTATTGGTTTCTTTAATTAATGTGATCTTCTTTTCTTTAATTAATGTGATCTTCTTTTCCTATTTGGAAGTTAGGGCACACATGATTTGCTCTCCAGGTAAAGTATATATGTTTCCAAGTGATATTAATGAATATGTAATGTCAGTGAACTATGTAAACATTTTCATGATTGTTTTTATCTTTCATTTTGAATAGTTCAAACCAGTGTATAAGAATAACAATTTCAGTTTACTTAACTTTATTTATACCCTTGTGCGTTATCGTAAGAGTATGCTATATTTGATAGGCAAAAATGGCGGTTAACACGTGATTGAATTCATTTTTTCCATTGCACACATGATCATGTTCATAGCTTTTGAGTTCAATGTTGCTTATTCTTTTTGTTCAACGATCCATTGAGAATATTGGGTTTTTGGTTTGTTGTATGATGATTTCACGATACTCCATAAATCATAGTTGATGGATTGTACGATATCATCGTTCTTCTTTTTCAATATTTATAATTTGAATCGTTGAAGAGCGACAATCTTAGAGTGTCATTTAGTGAATTATGATAACCAATTTGTTGTTGAGATTATTTTGGCATTTCTCTGATACCAAATATAGGATCCGTAAAGTGGCACTACAAATACTACTAGGGGAGGTGAATGATAGTTTTCTACAACAATATAGAAATTTAAAATATTACCAATAAATCTCAAAGAGAGATCGATTAATGTGAACTATAATATGAACTATAATATCATAAGATATCGAACATTTCAAACCTGACAATTTGTAGTCAATAGGAAACAACAAGATATATCCTGATTCGGTTTTCTGATGGGCTCATCACGTACTCTAGGCGGCGCACTAAGGGGACATCCGGCTCAACCAAGTGACTTAGGGACGTGCTCGCACCTTTTGTTTTATTTCCTTTGTTTTTATTATTAAAATGGGCAAACTTGTAATTTGCTATTTTGAGGAAAAGGGGATCAATAGGGGGTGCGGCCGGCCGCCCCTAGGGCTGCTGGGATTATTATTTTGTGTGACTTCTAGATAGACGAGTGCGGACGTCCTCTTAACGGCATCTTGGGAGGGTGGTTGCCCCTATCAATTGTAGCCAACTTATTAATTTTCTTGCCTTTTATCCATAAAGTTCAGATTTTTTTTTCGGATATATCAATTTGGTATTAGAGTACTACGATCCATGACGGCGTCAACAAGGAGTAAAGATCGAAGCGAAGCAGAGGAGAAGAATCATGGGAAGATCGAGGAGGTGAAGAAAACTGTGGCGGGAAATAGCAAGTCGATCGTTAAATTGATGATGGCGGTGGATCGACTCGTCGCTAAACAAGATATGACGGAGGAAGCCCTCGCTCAGATCGTCTTCCAACTTACGACTCTCAACGGAAAATTAGGGATCGACGGCGCAAACCCTAGTTCTTCAAAAAAGGTCCCACCTTTGGAGAAGGGGAAGGAAAAGATGGAAACTTTTGACGAGGAGCTGCTTTCGGATGCCGACGAGTACTTCAAGGAAGAGGAGGAGAAACCCTAGAGGATCGAGGAGAGCGTGGATCCACGACGGGGAGTCGAAGAAAGTCGACCGCCGCCCCATCTGAACCCTAGGGGGCGGCCAATCTTCAAGGAGGGCGGGGGTCACCGCCCTGCCCCCGAACCATGCCGGCCTTCGGCAGGGTCGGTCGACCCTGCCAGTCCCACCAGAAGGGCTGCCTGGCCACCGGCAGCCCCGGCAGGGTCTGCCGGAGGCCGGGAAGACTCGGGCACACTCATGGCAGCCGCCAGGGGTGGTTCCCGAGCACGTCGAGCGCGCCAATCACAGATCCGGGTTTTCTGGGGCTCTGCCGCGTCGCCAAGGGCATGAGGATCAGTTTCGGCCCCCCCCGAGTTTCCGGGACACGGGCAGGCCGGAGTCTACTACACGACGACGAAAGAGGGGGCATAAATCATTATAATGAAGGTGGGGGAGGGTACGGAGGTGATTTTGGTGCTGGTGATGGGTGGAAAGATTACGGGGGACATACAGGAGGGCAGCGAGGGGACTTTGGAGACCACGACGGAGGGCCACAAGGAGAATATGAGACACATAATGAGAGATGGCAACATTATCACCAGCACATGCGCACAGGAGGTAGACCAGACCATGGATATTTTGGGGGTGATGGTAGGGTGAGGAAGCCGAAGATGCCCGTGTTCGATGGGGAGGATCCGCATGCATGGCTGTTTCGGGCTGAGAGGTATTTCACTGCTTATCACATGACGGAGGCCCAGAAGTTGGAGGCAGCAGCCATTTGTATGGAGGGAAGAGCTTTGTGGTGGTATCAATGGAAGGAGAGGATGCATCATTTTCGCAGTTGGGAGGAGCTGAAGGATTTTATTTTGGAGAAGTTTCGGGATCTCCACTTGAAAAACCTTCACGAGTAGTTATTCGCCCTCAGGCAGGAAGGGCCGGTGAGGGATTACATTGAGAAGTTTGAGACCTTGTCGGGACGAGTGCACGGAGTCACTGATGAGTCACTAGAGGGCACATTCATAAAGGGGCTGAAGCACAGTCTTCGTGCTGGGGTGCGGCCATACAAGCCCATGGGGCTGTCAGAGGTCATGGAGATGGCATAAATGGTCGAGGATGCTCATGCTAAGGAGATGAGAGTTAGGAGTGGGTATGCTGGTCAGGTGCAGCACGGGTCATCAGCTGTGTCAGGAGGGATGAAGGCTACACTGGAACAGACCAGGCAGGCAAGGAGAAGGTCGGAGAGAGGAGCAGCGCACCACCAGCAGGATGGCAGTTCAGGAGGATGTCTGATGCGGTGATGAGGGAGAAGCGTCAGAAGAGACTCTGCTTTAGGTGTGACGAGCGGTTTACCCCAGGCCACCGATGCGCAGGGCGCAAGTTACAGGTACTGCTGCGGGAGGACGAAGATGAGGATGTGGAGGTTGAGGACACAGAGGACAGTCAGTTGGAGGTGGCAGAGATCTCGCTTAACTTTGTGGTAGGGTTTACCCCGAACCATACCATGAACTTGAGGGGGCCGAGTGGTGTTCAGGAGGTGACAGTTCTTATCGACAGTGGGACGACCCACAATTTCATCTACAGGAGGGTAGTAGAGCAGCTGGGACTGCAACTGGTAGACAATGGCAGCTTTAGTGTGATGATGGGCACTGGGAAGGAGAGCAGCAATGGCTTATGTCGGGGACTGGTGCTGGCGGTGCAGGGGATACAGATAGTGGCATATTTCTTGCCATTGGAGTTGGGCAGCACTGATATCATTTTGGGCATGACATGGTTGCAGACACTGGGAGAGATGAATGTGAACTTGAAACTTCTCAAGATGGAGTTTCAGGAGGACGGGAGAGTAGTGATGCTCCGGGGGACCCCAGTTTGTGTAGAGTATTGGTTTCCATGAAACCCATAGTACGGACCATCTAGGCAGAAGGGGGTGGATTTTTGGTAGAGTTACATCAGATGGCGCGAGAAGGGGGTGCTGATGCAGAGAAGGAGCAGCCGGTCCTACGAGAGGTGCAGTTGATGCTGGAGCAGTTTGGAGATATTTTTCAGGAGCCACGAGGATTACCTCCCCCTAGGGACCACGAGCACGCCATAATGTTACGAGAGGGCGTGGCCCCTATCAGTGTCAGGCCCTATCGCTACCTCCAGATACAGAAGGATGAGATAAAAAGGATGGTAGCCGAGATGGTTCAGGCTGGAGTTATCCAGCCTAGCATGAGCCCCTTCTCTAGTCCGGTACTGTTGGTGAAAAAGAAGGATCGGAGCTGGCGCTTTTGTGTAGATTACAGAGCACTTAACAAGGAAACTGTGCCAGACAAGTTTCCCATACTGGTGATCGACGAGCTCCTGGATGAATTACATGGTTCAGCCATATTTTCGAAGATAGATCTTAAATCAGGCTACCATCAGATCCGAATGAGGAGAGAGGATGTGCCGAAGACGGCCTTCAGGATACACGAAGGCCACTATGAGTTCTTAGTCATGCCCTTCGGCTTGACTAACGCCCCAACCACATTCCAAGCATTAATGAATAAGGTATTCCGCCCCTACCTGAGGAGATTTGTGCTTGTGTTCTTTGACGATATTTTGGTGTACAGCCGCACGATGGAGGAGCATTTGGATCACTTGCAGGTGGTGTTTCAGGAGTTGCAGTATCACCATATGGAAATCAGAATAAATGTTTGTTCGGGCAGCCACAGGTGGAGTACTTGGGCCACATGGTTTCTTCAGAGGGGGTGGGCCGCAGATCGGGCGAAGATTGGGGCAATGCTTGACTGGCGGCGCCCTTCCACTCTTAGGGGGTTGAGAGGCTTCCTAGGCCTCACAGGTTACTATAGGCGGTTTGTAGAGGGGTACTGGACGATCGCCTGACCACTCACGGAGTTGTTAAAGAAGGATTAGTTTGTGTGGGGCGATGATGCGACATGTACTTTTGAGGCCTTGAAGAAGGCTATGACGACCGTGCCGGTGTTGGCACTACATGACTTTTCGAGGCCGTTTGTTGTGGAGGCTGATGCCTCGGGACATGGACCAGGGGCGGTACTGATGCAGGATCAGCGCTCTATTGCTTACTACAGACAGGTGTTGATGGCGAGGGCTAGGTTGAAGTCAGTATATGAGCTGGAACTGATGGCGATAGTCCTGGCCATAACGAACTGGAGGCCATACTTGCTAGGAAGGAGTTTTCTGGTGCGCACCGATCAGAGGAGCCTCAAATTCTTGTTGGAGCAGCGCATGATGGCAGCGGAGCACCAGAAATGGCAACAGAAATTGATGGGATATAGGTTCGAGATAGAGTACCGTCCAAGATTAGAGAATAAGGCAGTTGACGCTCTGTCATGGAGAGATGAGGATGTTCAGCTGGCAGCGATATCAGTATCAGTACTCCACGACTGAGAGCCACTACAGAGGGAGGTTGAGGGGGATCAGGAACTGGTAGATATTAGACTGGCACTCTTACGGGGTTCCGCAGACCACCCAGGCTATTTCTTGCAGGAGGGGATATTAGTGTATTGGGGGCACCTAGTGATATCGAGAACTTCCGCCCACATTCCAGCCATATTACAGGAGTTTCATTGTAGTGATATGGGCGGGCATTCTGGGGGTTTGAAGACAACCCAGAGATTGGCTAGAGAGGTGTATTGGCGGGGGATGAAGAAGGATGTAGCCAAGATGGTGGCAGAGTGTGACGTGTGCCATCATCACAAGTATATGTCGATGTCCCCAGGGGGTTTACTGCAGCCACTATCCTTGCCAGAGCGAGTCTGGGAGGACTTATCCATGGATTTTATTGATGAGCTGCCTAAGTCGGTGGGATTCACGGTGATATTTGTTGTTGTAGACTGCCTCAGCAAATATGCGCATTTCATACCGCTCAGACACCCATACATCGCAGTTTCAGTGGCGGAGGTATTTTGGAGAGAGGTGATCCGTTTACATGGACCCCCAAAGTCCATCATTGTCTCGGATAGGGATAAGGTCTTTCTGAGCAGGTTCTGGCAATAGCTCTTCAGGTTGCAGGGTACAGTCCTGAGAAGCTGTCTCCCACATATTTCGGCCCTTTTGAGGCGGAGGCCAAGGTGGGGCCCGTAATTTATCATTTGAAGTTGCCCCCCAGGATCGGTCATCCATCACGTGTTTCACGTATCCCAGCTGCGGCAGGCGATTGGTGACCATACTCTCTCTCCTTCACTTCCGGAGACACTGACAGAGGACATGGAGGTCTTACTAGAGCCTGAGGAGTTGAAGGGGGTGCGTAAGGGGGGAACGGGGGCGCATGAAGTGTTGGTGCGTTTGAAGGGCTTGCCAGAGCATGAAAGCACATGGGAGTTGGTGAGCGCCATGAAGCAGCAGTTTTCCAGATTTCCACCTTGAGGCAAGATGACTCTTGGGGGGAGTAGTGATGGGCTCATCACGTACTCTAGGCGGCACACCAAGGGGACATCCGGCTCAACCAAGTGACTCAGGGATGTGCTCGCACCTTTTGTTTTATTTTCTTTGTTTTTATTATTAAAAGGGGTAAACTTGTAATTTGCTATTTTGGGGAAAAGGGGATTAATAGGGGGTGCGGCCGGCCGGCCCTATGGATGCTGGGATTATTATTTTGTGATAGACGAGTGCGGGCGTCCTCTTAACGGCGTCTTGGAAAGGTGGTTGCCCATATCAAGTGTAGCCAACTTATCAATTTTCTTGCTTTTTATCCATAAAGTTCAGATTTTTTCCTTCGGATCTATCATTTTTCAGATCTCCTTTAGTCTCAAGCTAGTCTCTTTTGAGATTTTTCATTAAAACACTCTTGCAAATAGTACGAAATCACAACCTATGGTTGCCAATTGTGCATCAATCTCTCAATTTCCAAGAGAACCTTTGCAAAAAATAAAAGATTATAATCTTCTGTTAGCCTTGAGTGATCAAAGCAAGTGACTCTTATATAGGCTAGGAGAAAATTTCTGTTCAAGAATGGAAAGTTTGAAAGAAGGAGACTTGAGAACTTTTTCTAAAGTTTTTCTCAAAGAAACTGTTAAATAGAGCAGGGGTTGGATGTGTATATGATGCGGCTGATTTTTGGGTAGAGGGGTATTTGAGTAAAATAACAAATAGTGGAGTTTTCTATTTAAAGGGGGTAGAGCCGGCCCTAAATGTTATGCGAAAATTGTGAGATAAATTCCTTTTTTTAAGATTATTCCTTAGATAATTTGTATTAGGGCTTTTCATATTCTCTTAGATTAATCTCTTGATAATTGTTTTGTCGATTCGTAGTCGTTAATTAGTGAGTAGCTTATTTTGTAGTATTAATCTTTTAATTTCAAATCTGAACTTTCCAGATCTAGATCCGAAACGCATCAATTGGTATCAGAGCGGTCGATCTATGGCAAGCACACGATCCAAGGAGCGGGTCGAAGTTTTGGAAGAGAAGGTTGAACGAATGGAGGCCCAAATTAGCAAGGGTTTCATCGACGTGAGAAGGGAAAACGCCGAGATAGCCGCGGAGATCCGGGGATAGATGAAAGAGATGAAAGAGAGCCAAGAGAAAACGGAGGCGAAATTGTCAGAATTAACGGAAGCTATAGCGGCGTTGGTTGCGCATCTAGCACCGAAGGTGGATCCAAGAAAAAAGGAGACACCTTTGTCGATGAGGAAAGATCTTCAAGTTTCAGATCCACATTTGAAATTTCCAGATCTGAAATCTCCAGATCCAGATCTGAAATCTCCAGATCCAGATCTGAAATCTTCTCCAGATCCAGATCTGGAATTATCAGATCCAGATCTGAAATTTTCAGATCCAGATCTGGAATTTTCAGAACCAAATCTAAAGGCGGCGGCTGTCGGCGATGCAGATCTGGAATTATCAGATCCAGATCTGGAATTTTCAGATTCAAATCTGAAGGCGGCAGCTGTCGGTGATGCAGATCTGGAATCTTCAGATCCAGATCCAGAGTATTTGTGGGGGCCCGACGACGCCTTGTGGATCCCACCTTGGCCCGACGATAGTTTTCCAAACGTCGTTGAAAGCGGTGGGGACCAATCCCATCCGTTTGACCCGGGAGGAGGCTTGCAATCAACCTGGCGGAATGGTGGACCCACGGACTTCAAGCACCACCTTGAGGACAAGGTGGGTTTTCAGGGGCGGAGTAGTGATGCGGCTGATTTTTGGGTAGATGGGTATTTGAGTAAAATAACAAATAGTGGAGTTTTCTATTTAAAGGGGGTAGAGCCGGCCCTAAATGTTATGCGAAAATTGTGAGAGAAATTCCTTTTTAGATTATTCCTTAGATAATTTGTATTAGGGCTTTTCATATTCTCTTAGATTAATCTCTTGATAATTGTTTTGTCGATTCATAGTCGTTAATTAGTGAGTAGCTTATTTTGTAGTATTAATCTTTTAATGTCAGATCTGAACTTTCCAGATCTAGATCCGAAATGCATCAGTATATATGTGCATGAAATCCAACGTTGAAATGATTCAAAAAAGTAGCTATACTGTAAATATTTTCAACCGACAAAAGTTTGAAGGTCAGCCCTAAACTCCATGATTCGTATACTAATGCATTGTATTAGTTGCCTAATGTACTGTAGCAGTACACAGACACTCTACATTATTTGACTAGCAAATGAATTAGTTGATTAATAAAAATAGTTCAGAATAATGTATTAATTGTCTAATAAGCTGAATAATCGACTAATCATGATGAGCATGAACTAGAGAAGTATCTATTTTGTATTAGTAGACTAGAAAAACTTGTTAGTCGACTAATAACAAAAGATATATGTAAAAACTTAAGAACTAAGTAATGTTATTCCGAAGATGGTTTGAGGGATAATTCTATGGTAAAATACATATGATTTATAATAGTGTGTGTGTGTTCAAAGCTAAATACAAAGAATTGAAAATAATGAAAATTTATATTATGAATTTCAGTTATTTATAAATTGAGTAGTTCATTGATGAGCTTGTAAGCATATTCTTTATTCATGTTATGTATCTTTCTCACCCAATCATATGCATCATATAGAGCTATAAAATGTCGTATCATATATAATATTGTTTGTGAATCATCAAAACATTTACGGGAAGATTCCAATATTAAATGGTGTCCTTTCCAAGCTGATTCATATTGGGTTTTTATTTATTCTGTGAATCACATCTGATAACTTGAAGCTCATTTTTTGGGTAACACATAAAGGTCAAACAATGATTGGATAAGAAACAACTTACTCCGGTCCTCTCAATGATCGATGAAATCATGAAATAGTGTGAAAATTTGGTTTTGTCAGAGTGCAAAATCCTTCTCTCAACGTTATTTTCTTCCTTTTGATGATTACAATGAATGGAAGACGTACCATTTTACTATTCTCTTGCTATCATTTCACTGCAAAAGTACAAAAACCAACACATGCTCTTTCTAGGATTTTGTTTCTCTTCTTGGGTTCCATAGTGTCTTGCTTACACTGGGTGGTTTCCCTTCTCCACATGTTGGCAGGGTTTCTTTTAGAGGCTACATTGTGCCTCCTTTTTGTTATCATTTTCAACTCAATGCTTGTCCATGTTAATGGAGATTCAACCTTAAGTTACACCAATGGTATAACTCCTGACTTTAGTGGTACATAAAAGGGCCTTAAATATTTCTTAAAAATATCATATCAATTTCTCCCCAAAATTTGGATTGCTAAATCTGGACAGACTTGCACCCTTTAACCTGCTGAACCATCATTCTCATGTGGTAGTCATTGTGCACCCACTTGGGCTCATTCCAAATGGTTATAGTCTCACTGCCAGATTCTCTTCTGTACCAATACCAGTGATTCTCGGAAGTCAAGATTGTGTGTTCTCTTTGATGCATGCAGAACCTTCTGGATCACATAGGGTTCATTTTTTTAAATGGGTAGGGGCTTGCAAGTTGCAAGTTTGCTGTGCCGTGCAGGGTTAGGTAAAATCTAGGGTAAATGACTGGAAAATACCCTAACGTTTTAGCGTTTTTCACAAATATACCCTATCGTTCATTTTGGGACACATTGGTCCAAATGTTTGGCAAAAATTGACAACATTGTACCCTTTTTGAGTTTGCCGTCAGAAAAGGTCTTCAAAATACCCTAACGTTTCAGCTTTTCTCACAAAAATACCCGAACGTTTCAGCGTTTCTCACAAAAATACCCTAACGTTTCAGCGTTTCTCATAACAATACCCTAATGTTAGGGTATTTTTGTGAGAAACGCTGAAACGTTCGGGTATTTTTGTGAGAAGCTGAAACGTTAGGATATTTTGAAGACCTTTTCTGACGGCAAACTCAAAAAGGGTACAACGTTGTCAATTTTTGCCAAACGTTTGGACCAATGTGTCCCAAAATGAACGATAGGGTATATTTGTGAGAAACGCTGAAATGTTAGGGTATTTTCCAGTCATTTACCATACGTTAGGATATTTTGAAGACCTTTTCTGACGGCAAACTCAAAAAGGGTACAACGTTGTCAATTTTTGCCAAACGTTTGGACCAATGTGTCCCAAAAAGAACGATAGGGTATATTTGTGAGAAACGCTGAAACGTTAGGGTATTTTCCAGTCATTTACCCTAAAATTTATTGCCTAATTCATGAAAATGCCTTTGAGAATCAGATCTTGAAGTTGGCTAGAATGTTTTTTCTCGTTGAATTATGATTCTTATGAAGTCTAAGGTAACCCACTTTGGACTCCCTTACCTATAAAAAGGCAGCCATCATTGAGATCGGTCTGGGTAGGTGGGGGGTTCTTGGATCAAGCATGGCTGCTTAGACAAGGTACACGATGAGATTAACAGCTTCAAGCAATTTAACCTCATTCCATAATGTTTTTTCCCCCCCTTGGGGTCATAATGGTTAAATGGAGCAGCTTTTGAACCGACATAAATCCCATTCAACCTTCATTTTTCAAATGAACACTTGGAAACTCTTGTGTTTGTTGGAGCCTATGGATGACAAACAACACTAGGAGGGTTGAATAGTGTTGTATGAAGCCTATGGATGGCAAACAACACTAGGTTGAATAGTGTTGTATGAATAAAAACTTTCACAAATGAACAACACAAAGAATAACTTCCCTTCCAATATTGCCTAAGAAACCAAGTAAAGTGATCTATGCTTGGTTCTTAATCAACACGATGATCTCCAAATAAAGATAAGATGGTATACCAACAATGAAGATTAAAAGAGCAACAATCGAATGGATCTCACAGCGGAATGAAATAAAGACTTGCTATAATAAAGATAATAAGCAAGAAGATATGCAAGAATAGATTAACAAGAGATTGCAAATGATATATATTTAAACAATAAACAAGTTAGCATAAAGTAAATGATAAGAGACAATCACAGAAAATTCACACAGAGAGACGAGAGATTTTATCCTGGTTCCCCACTTGGATACAGCTAGACCCCGACCATCACGGATCGAGTTTAAATCTACTATTGCATTAGCAATACAATTACCTAGTTCCTCCACTAGGATTTCCAACGATTTAGTTCCTCCACTAGGATTTCCAACCCTCTAGTCTCAACTAGGATTTTCAACACTACCACATAGCCTTAGCTAGGATGTCCAACACCCTTATCTCCAAGGGACTCAAAATAAGATCAGATGCAGTACACCACAATAAATTTGTGGAAATTGGTTTTTACATCCAATAATTCTATAGCCAAGAAGAATGTGTAATTGTGCTCTATGTGGCTAAAGAAAAAATCTTCTTTGATCACACACAGGATATTAGTTGATTCAATGTGATCAAGAAACTTTGTTGCTTTAAAATCCTTTTAAGAATATTCAAAAATAGAGTAAGAAGGATTTTTGAAAAACTTGTAATAGCCAAATAAAATGATTTTAAAATAAGATAGAAATATAAGCGCGAGAATAAGATCAGAATTTAAAAAGCAGTTGGCTATAAAAACTTGAGAGAAATGAAGAATGGAAATTAAAGAGTTTGAATGCTTGAGAGAATTTTGAATTTGCTCAAAGAATAATCGATGAGAGAAAGGCTGCATTAGCTCTCTATTTATAAGGCTAAAAAGGGATTCAAATCATTTTGAAAATGTTTGAATTTTGCCCCAAAAACGGCTACAACAATAAATCCGGCCGCCGACAGCTGGTAGTCGACTCCCAAGTCTGGTAGTCCACTCCCAGAGTAGTTTCTGAGAAATTTCCACTGATAGGTAGTCGACTCCCTGGGTGTTTGGTAGTCGACTACTTGATATGTGGTTTTCTCTAGAAGTTTTGCTCTCATATCTTTGAAAACAAGTTTATATAATAATACCATGAATTAAAACTATTTTCAAAAATCTTTTTGTGTGTGTAGCTTATTCTAACTTGGCTTTGACAATATTCTAAGAAAATGAAAAACAACTCACACACTAGACTCTATGAAGACTTGAAGCCATGGTTGAGCTTGAGCTAGTTGCATATGCTTCACTTGAATCTGAGCTCCTTTTTAGCTTGATCTTGAGCACAGCCTTTGAGCTTCATCTTCGAGCTCCAGGCTTCAGCTTTAGGCTCCTCTTGAGCTAGAGCTTCAGCTTCTCTTGTGCTTAAACTAAAGCTTCAGAATGTAGACGTGGAATGTGAGCTCAATTCATCTTCATTTTCTATTGTGTGTAGTTACAATTCTTCTTCTCGGAATATGCTTTGAGCTTCGATTAGCTTGTTGAACAACCTACACACTTAAGCAATATGATTAGAGTACACAACAATTGGTGTGATCATCATCAAAACCACTTGGGGTGGGACTAGATGTCCCAACATTCTCCCCCTTTTGACGATGACACCCAAATAAAAAACATATGAATAATATGACTAAAAAACAATGAGTAAGTGTACTTACTCCCCATGCTTAGATGCGGTATGAAATCATATCATACTCTCACTGTGTGAAGGCCCGGCCCATTGGGCCTTTAAATAAACCCCCCCGTTTCTTTTCTCTCTCTCCCTCTTTTTTTCCCTTCGCCTCTCGTTCGCTCAGCTGCCCCTCTCGACAAGCCCTTAGGCTTCGACGCTGTCGTCGCAACGAAGAGGCCTCGAGGCCTTCGTTCTCTCCCCTTCTTCGCACGCTCGCAGCAAGCCACGTGGGCTTCTTCGTCTTATCTCCCTCCTTGTCATCTTGCGACAGCCTGGGCCCCTAAGGCTTCGATGTCACCCGCACGTCGCCGTGGGGCCCCCGATTGGATCTCGCCGCCCTTGTCACCTCGTACTGAGCTCGACTGAGGCGGTTGGCTCTCTATTTCACCCCCTCTTCCCCCTCCTCCTCTCGGTTGCTTGCTGGTAAGTGCGTTCTGATTTTTCCTTCAAAATTGCTGCTGATTTGGGGATTTTCGCAATAAGAACTGTGGCGGATTTTCGGTGGCTTCCTTCTTCCACCCCCACGCTGATTCTTCTTGGTTACGGTAGACTTCAACTCTTTTCTCCGTTTTCGCTTCCTTCAGTCGGTTTACGAGTTGCTCTGTGGTGATGTTTTGGGATTTTTCCGGGATAAAGTTGGACTTTTGACACGGGAAAGGATGATTCAGGGGGGAGTGACGTAGGGTTCGAGTCCCTACGATAGTTTTAGTGGGTAGGTTCCCTCGCCCGCTCGTTGTGGAGTCCCGGGGTGCCCTAGGGGTTGTGTTGGTTTGTGGTCTACCCCTTTTACTTGCTGACCCTAGCATCGGTGGCTCTTTGGTTGCTATTGTTCACTTTTCTCGCTGATTTCTTTCTGCTGCTTCTTTTTCCCTTGCGACCTGTGTTGACTGAACCTGCGGGTTACTGTTTTCCTGCTGCCATTAGACCCGACTGAGTTTCCTCGTTGATTTTGGATCATTGCTGAGATTCGCTTGAACAGGAGCCCCGATGTTTTTGACCCATAACCCCAGCCCCTGGTTAGGAATCCCGTGGACTTTGCCGCGGACATGGGTGCCCCCGCTATCTGATGAGAAACCCCCGTTCTGATCCCAAATGGCCTAGAACCTCTAAGGCCATGACGAGTTAGACTTTCGGGCTTTTATTGTTATTTCAGACGTTGCTTTCTTTGTTTGGTTGGGTTGGCTCGTAAATACTTGCTGATTTATTTACAATTCAATTTTGACATGTCATGCCATGAGAAACATCCATGCTATTTATTACTTGTCAGTATCCTTATTGTATTGTCTCTTGAGCTACTAGTACTCTGAGGTTCGTTATTGCGATTCATTTATGTTGATCTCTGGGTGGTACCCGACATTGTGGAATATCTTGAGCAGGATTCTTGACAGAACAGGTTGTCTCATGACTGGACGACACCGTCGTTCCATATTGCACCTTATTGCACCTCACGACACTAATAAAACTAATAACATGGTTAATTTCTGCTTGACTCACCGGGTTTGGGAAACTCATGATAGGGGAGTACGGGAGCGACTGGGACCTGATCTATAGCCCCTAGTTAAGGGGGGGACGTCCATCCTTCCGATGGGTCCTGAGTCCTGGGGGCAGACAGGGACGTCCATTCTGATGGGTCCTGGAGCCCCACCACAGGCCACAGCGCCACAGTTCCTACAGGTTTTTACAGCTTACAGTACAGTACTTTACACTTTTGGACTCTGCCCGGGGTCGCTCCCTCGCGGTCAAGGTAGCTCCCAGATGCTTACTGTACTCCCCCTCACGAGTGATGACCTAGGATTGGTTTACTATAGCTGACACCGTCTCGCAGTAGTCGAGTCATTAAAATGCTTATCACATGCTTTCTTTTAGTACCATCTTATTTCAATTGCTGTGGTCTTTCCTTTTCGTAGTACTATCAACATGTTGTTGTTTTTTACCTTTCGTAGAACTATCTGCACGCTTTAGATGTCGTCTACTCCTCTGAGTGTGGTACAACTTTTGTTGTCCACTTAGGTGATACACAGGGCTATCCGGAGACGTCAGGCCAGCAGTTTCCGACCCAGGACGTCAGGCGCTGAGCGCGGTCTGCTCGTGAGTACCTCGGAGGCTCACCTTTTGTACTTTTGGTTGTAGGTTGGAGCGGGCCTGAGAGTTGTACTTTTGTTTCCCGTTCCTTTCCTGCTTTACATGCATCTATGTGAGTATCCCTTTACTTTCTTGTCTGCTCTCTTTGTTTCACTGGCACATGCGGGACCTGCACATGCATCTCTAACACTAGTAGCCCCCGGGAGTTGGGGCGTTACAAGTGGTGGCCCATGCAGGTCCTTGCAATCGCCTCGTGAACAATGCTGAACAGACGGAGAGTGCATACCTGAAATACTCACTGACTCGATCTGGATGTATGATACAGGTGCATGAAAGTTTTCGTGCGCACGAGACGTAGACCATCTAGGAGAGCGCTGATGGCTTCAGGATCAGGGTCGAACACGGTGCACCAGATCTCGGACGCTGCCTTGCGGGAGATGGTCGAGGCGATTCAGGGGGCGTCTAGAGCGGGCGGGGTCCAGCAGTTTCGATCGCTGCGACCGCCGGTGTTTACAGGACTGGGAGATGCTCTTGCTGCAGAAGGGTGGATACGCTCGATCACCAACATGCTAAAGGCTTCGGAGGCTTCCCCCGCCTTGTGGGTCGACATGGCGACGCTCCAGCTATCAGGAGAGGCCAGGAACTGGTGGGATGCTGTAGAGGATCGGTCGGTGAAGCCTATCTCATGGGCTACTTTCAAGAAGGAGTTTGATGACCAGTATTTCTCTCCAGAGGCACAGTCGGAGCTAGATGCCCAGTTCAGGAACCTCCAGCAGGGCTCTATGTCAGTAGTAGAGTATGATGCCGAGTTTTCCAAACTCAGCAGGTACGTACGTCATTGCATAGTAGTTAACCATACTTTGTGTATGATCCTAACTATTGGCATTTAGGTTTGCCAAGGATGCGGTGTCTACCCCTGCGGCTCGTGCAAAGAGGTTTCGGCAAGGGCTGGACATTGACATTCAGGACAAGCTGGTGGGACTGAGACTGACGACCTACGCAGAGATGCTCTCTACCGCTCGGGAGTACGAGCATGTGCAGCGAGAGCGGGCACGTCTACAGCAGGCAGGGGTCCATCAGAGTCAGCCGCTACCTTCTTCCACTACTTATATGGGACCTGTACGTCGATCCTCCCAGCCACCTGCCCCTGTTAGACAGCTGCATCGGCCTATCCAACAGCCTCAGTTCAAGAGGCCGGCGCAGCAGCAGCCTCAGTACCAGCAGCAGCAGTACCAGCAGCACCAGACACGCCGCCCTACCCTGAGTTGCCACCACTGCGGCAAGCCCGGGCACGTTAAGGCAGATTGCAGGACGTTCCTAAACCTATGCCTTGTCTGCGGGGCCCGAGAGCACACCACCAGGGATTGTCCACGGAGAGAGCGGAGACCTTTGGCTCCAGCTTCGACTTCAGCACACGCTCCGACTGGAGATGCGCAGCGGAGGCCTCCACTTTCACCTCAGCGGGGGGCGTTTCAGCAGGGCAGGCCGCGAGCTCCACCCTACCGACGTCAGACGTTTACCATGACCACGGCAGAGGCTGACGCTACCGGTCAGGTCATCACAGGTACATTTCTTTATTATGACGCAGTCGTTATTTCTTGCACTAGTTGCAACGTAGTTAGACTTGGTGTCTGTCCCCTTAGGTGTAGTGTTGGTGGCTTGCAAGCCCGCCCTGGCATTGTTCGACTCAGGAGCTTCCCATTGCTTCATATCAAGACGTTTTGTCGACCATCATGGAGTTCTTGAGTCGCCACTCGCATCTGGTTGGAATGTCAACACCGGAGGAGGAGTGCTGAACACGTCTAGTGGATGCTCCTCTTGTTCCGTAGTAATATGCGGACGAGAGCTGTATGCAGATTTCTTAATTATCGAGATGCCGAGCTTTGAAGCTGTCTTTGGGATGGACTGGCTGGGATCATTCTACGCCACCATTGACTGCCGCCGTGGTGTGGTGATGTTCGAGATGCCTGACCATCCGAAGTTCGAGTTTGTCAGAGGCACCAGGTCTACCGGACCGATCAAATTCAGGGCCAGACCAGCGGAGGGCAGTAGCGGCTGACCTGGATGCTGAACCAGAGAAACCGGAAGTTGTGCGGGAGTTTTTAGACGTATTTCCAGAGGAACTTGCAGGTTTGCCCCCAGACCGTGGCATTGAGTTTCCGATTGAATTGTTGCCAGGTGTTCAGCCCATATCTAAGAAACCGTATCGCATGGCGCCGTCAGAGTTGGAGGAGGTACGAGCCCAACTGGAAGATCTTTTGCAGAAGGGATGGATACAGGCTAGTGTATCATCTTGGGGCGCGCCGGTATTGTTGGTGAAGAAAAAGGACGGGACCAGACGCATGTGCATCGATTACAGGGAACTTAATAAGGTTACGTTAAAGAACAAGTACCCTCTTCCCCGCATCGATGATTTGTTTGACCAGCTTGGTGGGTCTAGTGTTTATTCCAAGTTGGATCTTAGAACTGGTTACCACCAAGTGAGGGTTAAAAGGGAGGATGTACCCAAGACCGCATTTCGGACCAGGTATGGGCACTATGAGTTCTTGGTAATGCCGTTCGGCGTTACGAATGCACCGGCAGTGTTCATGAGTTTGATGAACCTGGTATTGTACGAGTATCTGGACAAGTTTGTGGTTGTGTACATCGATGACATCCTGGTATATTCGAGGAACCAGCAGGAGCACGCAGAGCACTTGAGGAAGGTGCTTGGGACCTTGAGGCGCCACCGGTTGTACGCGAAGCTCAGCAAGTGTGAGTTTTGGTTGAGCAGGGTGACCTTCCTGGGTCACGTAGTGTCGGGAGAAGGAATTTCAGTGGATCCAGAGAAAGTGTCAGCAGTTCAGAAGTGGCCAGTCCCTACGTCAGTGACAGAGATTCGGAGCTTCTTGGGACTTGCTGGATATTATCGGAGATTCATTCAGGATTTTTCGAAGGTCGCAGAGCCGATGACGCGATTGACGAGGAAGGACGTGATGTTCGTATGGACCAAGGCGTGCCATGATGTCTTTGAAGAGCTGAAGAGGAGATTGACTTCTGCACCCATTTTGATCATCCCTGATCAGATGTGGGGATTTGAAGTGTTCTGCGATGCATCTGGCAAGGGCCTCGGCTGTGTACTGCATCAACATGGTCGAGTTGTGGCATACGCATCCAGACAGCTGAAGGTCCATGAGAGAAACTACCCCACTCATGATCTTGAGTTAGCGGCAGTTATTTTTGCTCTGAAGATCTGGAGGCATTTCCTGTTGGGAGAGCAAGTGAAGGTATTCACCGACCACAAGAGCCTGAAGTACCTGTTTACTCAGAAGGAGCTGAACATGCGACAGCGTCGGTGGGTTGAGCTCATGGCAGATTATCACATTGACCTTCAGTACCATCCTGGGAAGGTCAATGTTGTACCTGATGCACTTAGTCGTCTTCCTGTAGTAATGACCCTTACGACTAAGTGGAAGCTTCAGCAAGAGGTCAGAGCGATGGGGATAGAAGTGGTACCGTCTGGGGTGACTGCCGTCTTGATGAACCTTCAGATTCAGTCGACCTTGGTGGATCGGATCCAGGCCGCCCAGGATGGGGATGCCAGGTTGCAGAGGATCAGAGAGTCAGTTCTAGCAGGGCAACGGCTAGAATTCCGCATCCATGAAGACAAGTCCTTGAGGTACGGCAGCCGGATATGCGTGCCGTCTGGAGATATCAGGGAGGAACTGTTGAGGGAGGCTCACAGTTCTCCATATTCCATTCATCCGGGTGGGACGAAGATGTACAAGGACTTGAGGCAGCACTATTGGTGGCACGGGATGAAGAGGGGCGTTGCTCAGAGTGTCACTAAATGTATTATATGCCAGCAGGTGAAGGCTGAGCATCATCGTACTGCTGGGTTGTTGCAGCCTCTGCCCATTCCAGAGTGGAAATGGCAGCACATCACGATGGATTTTGTGACCGGGTTGCCCCGGAGTGCGAAGCACAATGATGCCGTCTGGGTAGTTGTTGACAGATTGACCAAGTCGGCTCATTTCATACCATTCCGGGTGGGCCAGTCTACGGAAACACTTGCCAGGAAGTACATGGAGGAGATTGTGAGACTGCATGGGGTTCCTGTCAGCATTGTTTCAGACAGGGACACCCGGTTTACATCACACTTCTGGAAGAGCTTGCAAGGACGTCTGGGCACACAGTTGAGTTTCAGTACGGCATATCATCCTCAGACGGACGGGCAGTCAGAGCGCACAATCCAGATCTTGGAAGACATGCTGCGTGCTTGTATGTTAGACTTCAAGGGGTCGTGAGAAGATCACCTACACCTCGTTGAGTTTGCATACAACAACAGTTATCAGACCAGCATTGGAATGGCCCCTTTTGCAGCACTATACGGAAGGAAGTGTCGATCACCATTGAGCTGGGATGATGTGGGTGATAGAGAGCTGGTTGGACCGGAGTTAGTTGTGGAGGCTATTGGCGTGGTGCGGATTATCAGGGAGAAGCTACAACTGGCTCAAGACCGATACAAGCATTGGGCTGATTCGAAGCGACGTCATCTGGAGTTCCAGCCAGGCGACCACGTCTTTCTGAAGATCTCTCCCAACCGAGGCATGATTCGATTTGGTCGTAGAGGGAAGCTTAGCCCACGGTACATCGGGCCTTTTGATGTGCTGGAACGAATTGGCGAAGTGGCTTACCGACTTGCATTGCCTCCATCCTTGGAAGGGGTGCATAATGTATTCCATATATCCCAGCTGCGGAGGTACGTGGGCGACCCTATGCACGTGATAGATCACTCCGAGATAACAGTGCGGCCAGACTTGTCTTATGAGCAGCGGCCTGAGAGAATCATCGATTGGCAGCAGAAGGCTCTCCGGAACAAGATTGTCCACCTAGTGAAGGTGATGTGGCACAGAGATTCTCCTGGGGAGTCCACCTGGGAGAGGGAGGATGAGATGAGAGAGTGTTATCCTTACCTTTTTGTTGTATCCTAGTGGTAATTCCGAGGACGGAATTTTTGTAAGGTGGGTAGAATGTGAAGGCCCGGCCCATTGGGCCTTTAAATAAACCCCCCCGTTTCTTTTCTCTCTCTCCCTCTTTTTTTCCCTTCGCCTCTCGTTCGCTCAGCTGCCCCTCTCGACAAGCCCTTAGGCTTCGACGCTGTCGTCGCAACGAAGAGGCCTCGAGGCCTTCGTTCTCTCCCCTTCTTCGCACGCTCGCAGCAAGCCACGTGGGCTTCTTCGTCTTATCTCCCTCCTTGTCATCTTGCGACAGCCTGGGCCCCTAGGGCTTCGATGTCACCCGCACGTCGCCGTGGGGCCCCCGATTGGATCTCGCCGCCCTTGTCACCTCGTACTGAGCTCGACTGAGGCGGTTGGCTCTCTATTTCACCCCCTCTTCCCCCTCCTCCTCTCGGTTGCTTGCTGGTAAGTGCGTTCTGATTTTTCCTTCAAAATTGCTGCTGATTTGGGGATTTTCGCAATAAGAACTGTGGCGGATTTTCGGTGGCTTCCTTCTTCCACCCCCACGCTGATTCTTCTTGGTTACGGTAGACTTCAACTCTTTTCTCCGTTTTCGCTTCCTTCAGTCGGTTTACGAGTTGCTCTGTGGTGATGTTTTGGGATTTTTCCGGGATAAAGTTGGACTTTTGACACGGGAAAGGATGATTCAGGGGGGAGTGACGTAGGGTTCGAGTCCCTACGATAGTTTTAGTGGGTAGGTTCCCTCGCCCGCTCGTTGTGGAGTCCCGGGGTGCCCTAGGGGTTGTGTTGGTTTGTGGTCTACCCCTTTTACTTGCTGACCCTAGCATCGGTGGCTCTTTGGTTGCTATTGTTCACTTTTCTCGCTGATTTCTTTCTGCTGCTTCTTTTTCCCTTGCGACCTGTGTTGACTGAACCTGCGGGTTACTGTTTTCCTGCTGCCATTAGACCCGACTGAGTTTCCTCGTTGATTTTGGATCATTGCTGAGATTCGCTTGAACAGGAGCCCCGATGTTTTTGACCCATAACCCCAGCCCCTGGTTAGGAATCCCGTGGACTTTGCCGCGGACATGGGTGCCCCCGCTATCTGATGAGAAACCCCCGTTCTGATCCCAAATGGCCTAGAACCTCTAAGGCCATGACGAGTTAGACTTTCGGGCTTTTATTGTTATTTCAGACGTTGCTTTCTTTGTTTGGTTGGGTTGGCTCGTAAATACTTGCTGATTTATTTACAATTCAATTTTGACATGTCATGCCATGAGAAACATCCATGCTATTTATTACTTGTCAGTATCCTTATTGTATTGTCTCTTGAGCTACTAGTACTCTGAGGTTCGTTATTGCGATTCATTTATGTTGATCTCTGGGTGGTACCCGACATTGTGGAATATCTTGAGCAGGATTCTTGACAGAACAGGTTGTCTCATGACTGGACGACACCGTCGTTCCATATTGCACCTTATTGCACCTCACGACACTAATAAAACTAATAACATGGTTAATTTCTGCTTGACTCACCGGGTTTGGGAAACTCATGATAGGGGAGTACGGGAGCGACTGGGACCTGATCTATAGCCCCTAGTTAAGGGGGGGACGTCCATCCTTCCGATGGGTCCTGAGTCCTGGGGGCAGACAGGGACGTCCATTCTGATGGGTCCTGGAGCCCCACCACAGGCCACAGCGCCACAGTTCCTACAGGTTTTTACAGCTTACAGTACAGTACTTTACACTTTTGGACTCTGCCCGGGGTCGCTCCCTCGCGGTCAAGGTAGCTCCCAGATGCTTACTGTACTCCCCCTCACGAGTGATGACCTAGGATTGGTTTACTATAGCTGACACCGTCTCGCAGTAGTCGAGTCATTAAAATGCTTATCACATGCTTTCTTTTAGTACCATCTTATTTCAATTGCTGTGGTCTTTCCTTTTCGTAGTACTATCAACATGTTGTTTTTTTACCTTTCGTAGAACTATCTGCACGCTTTAGATGTCGTCTACTCCTCTGAGTGTGGTACAACTTTTGTTGTCCACTTAGGTGATACACAGGGCTATCCGGAGACGTCAGGCCAGCAGTTTCCGACCCAGGACGTCAGGCGCTGAGCGCGGTCTGCTCGTGAGTACCTCGGAGGCTCACCTTTTGTACTTTTGGTTGTAGGTTGGAGCGGGCCTGAGAGTTGTACTTTTGTTTCCCGTTCCTTTCCTGCTTTACATGCATCTATGTGAGTATCCCTTTACTTTCTTGTCTGCTCTCTTTGTTTCACTGGCACATGCGGGACCTGCACATGCATCTCTAACACTAGTAGCCCCCGGGAGTTGGGGCGTTACACACTGCATCAAAGCTGGTTAATAAAACTAGTAACATATTATCACATATTATTCATTCATGTTTTTGCATTTTCACTTCTTCTCCACATTGTCATCATAAAAAATATTTGCATAAAAGAGTTAGTATATAATCCATTGAAAAATAGATGCAGTCAAGGTACATTTCCAACCAAGTGATAATGGAGATATCAAGGCAATGTTACATAAGGAAAAATAATAATAAGCTTGTCACAATAATTAAAGCAATTAAAAGCATTCTATCAAGCATATTATATGTCCATCACCAAATCATCAAAACACCACACAAGCAAAGTATAAATAGTTATTACAGGCCTTATAAAGCAAAGTACTAAGCATGGAAGCAAATAAACATAACTAAGAAGAACCACCATTCTTCTTCTTCGTCTTTAGCTCCTTTATCTCATCAAGAATTTCCTTAAGAACTTCATCTGCGATCTGATTAGTGTTCACCACTAAATTTTTCAGATTTTCCACCATGTTGTTGAGATCTTTGAAGCCTTTATCATGAGAGATCTTCAACTTGTTAATCCTTTTCAGGAGCATATCATGAAGCTCAATAATGTAAGCAGGAATATCGTTAAAAGGGGCATGCTCATCATCTTCTTCAGTCTCTTCTTCTACTTCAGTGTCTTCTTCTTCTTCTACGACTTTCTTTCCTCTCTCTCTCTCTCTGCAGCAGAACTTGATCCACACACTTGTCTCTCCTCTGGAACATTCTGGCTTAACTCTCGGTGGAGACCCATACGTGCAAGAGTACGAACATAAAAAACAACGATATGTTCCAAGACCTCAAATTCATTGTCCGTGTTAATATCATAGGCCCTAAAGAGGATAGTAAGGTAGTGGCCGTGGGCTAATGGAGTGTTAACTCTACTGGATAAGGCATAATGAATGATAAAGTCCATTATGATCTTAGCCCAGTTCACTTTGATGTTGCCAAGCATAGCGTAAATATACTTAGCCTGACGCTTAGAAAGTACTTCATGACTACCAGACTTTTGGGTTATATTATAGGACATGATGTTCGTTAAGATCCTAACTGGATATCTAAGATCGCTAGTATGCATCTTAGTGAGGAAATATATGCCCGGCAAGAACATCTTCTCTAAAATATTTTCATCAACCATATCAATATCATCAAGGAGTTTCCCGGTGTAGGGAATTCCTAGGGCTTGTCTAAAAGCTCGAACAGTAATATGGAGTTGTGAGTCAAGAACTTTAGTGTGAAAACGAGATTTATCAAAGTCAGCATCGATATTGGCATAGAACATATGAATCAATCTCGGATAGCAGAGACATGAATTATCTTTAGAGAATAAATTCAAAAGATTTTGATACTCAAGGATACTACCAATTCCATAGTTATCAACATCTTCCAAGTTGACAAATCTCTCATGGAGCATTGTCTTTTGGAAATACTTTGAAATTTAGCATAAGAGCTAGAATTGACAAGGTAAGGTTGAATTACTTCCTTTTCAGTTAATCCATGCGATGATTCATCTACCCGCCTCTTCTTAGAAAGAAGAACGTTCTTAGGCATGGTTTGTTAAGATTGAAATGAGCAAAATAATGAAGAGAGAAGGAAGAGATTACCTTGATCAGAGAAGTGCCCTTGAAAGAATGAAGAACCATAGAGAGATTCAAGCTTTAAGGAAGAGAGAACCCAAGAGAACCCAAAAAAAATCCCAAATGAAACTCCCAAGATGATAGTCGGCTACCTATGGTTTGAGGAGATGAGGAGTTTTATAAAACTTTGATGAAGAGAGGAGATCTAGTCCATTGAATCAAAGAAAGAGTGGTTTAGATTAAACGCCCTTATTGGGCATAAGTCATCTAGTGGATGTGATACCAATAGGCCTGGGAAAACCCACTTAAAGCTAGCCAGAATTCACAAAAATTTCGGTAGAAAAATGCTCTGGTAGTCGACTCCATCTTTGGTAGTCGACTCCTATATGAGTATGAGAAGAGTTCCCTTCTCAAGGTGCTCCAATTTTGCCAATTGAATGATTTGCCAAAATTTTGAAAAGTGAGTTATATAATCTTCAAAAGTATACACATATGAAGCCATTAAAGATTATTACCATAATTTTAAATACTTATATAATTTTTACACACTTGCAAAGCGACGATATTTAGACGTTTTTTGCAATGTGCTGATTTTTCTTCCAAGTGTGTAGACGGTGTCTTTTGCCTTCCTCCTTTGTCTAGAGTACCTGAAAAGATGTAAACGTTTTGGTACTATCATATTCTTGAGTCCGGAGGGTTAGTTTACAGAAGCCAAACCCAATATGGTTTAGCACTTTCACGAGAAACATATTTATTGGTCTTATTCAAATAAATACTTTGAATAAAATCAATTACGTACCTTTGTTTCTTTTAATAGACTTCGTGCTTGGGAACCCATATGCTTAAGAATTTAGTGTTAGCATGATGCACCCTAGTATTCTTATTTTCTTTCTTAGCATGAGTGGAGTTATACACAAGTCCGGTCTTACTAGATGATGATTTCTGACTATCAATCAAGCTATCTAGTTTCCCTTTTCTTTATTAAAATTTTCAACTATCCTCATAGTGGAGTCATATTTATCTTTAACAGACACTAGAAGATTATCTAAGCCTTCTATTTTTTGCTCATAGAACCAATATCCTTTTCAAGCAATTCATTTTTCTCCTTTAAAACTACATTTTCTTTGATTAATTTTTCTTTATCTTTTGTACTTCTCTTAAACAATTTAAGAGTTTTTCTGTGCTCTCTAATGAGTTTTTCATGAAGATCACAAAGTTCCTTATATGCACCCATATGATCCATATCTTCATCATCACTAGATAAAATGTCTTCTTTGCTATATGATGAGTGCTTGGTTGAGTTACCTTAGAGGATGTGGAAGCCATGAAACACATATGTGATGCCTCTCTTCTCTCTCTGTCGTCGGATGAGGATGAGGATGAAGATTTGTCGGAGCTCGAGTCATCACTTTGGTCAAAGGCTGCATACGCTTCCTTTCTCGGTCGTCGGAACTTGTTTCTTCTATTGCTCTTTTTCTCATTGCTATCTCTGCTTTTGCCTCGATCTTTGTTGTCTCTATTGTTCTTTTCTAACGGACATTCTCTTTTCACGTGTCCTGGTTTGTTACAGCCAAAACAAATAATATTAGTAGAACGAAAAGACCGTTTACCATATTTAACATGAAGTCCTTGAAATTTTTCGATATAAATGCAATATGTTCTTCTCTGTCAGTGTAATCAGAGTCTTCTTCGTTGACAGAATATCCTAGGTTCTTTTTCTTTGGCTTTTCTTCTGCCTTCTTATCTTCTTCGAGTTCAATCTCATATACCATAAGGTTTTCCATCAACTCTTCAAGAGTGAGGTCACTTATGTTATGTGCCTCTCGAATGGGCCTCTCGAATGGCTGTCGTCTTTCCTTTCCATTCGGGTCTGAGTGATCTTAAGATCTTCATTACCTGATCATACCCACGTACCTTTTTCCCTAACCCTGCAAGCTCATTGGTTATATTAGTGAAGTGAGTATTCAGATCACTGATAGATTCACTTTCTTCCATTTTAAAACTTTCAAATTTTGAATGAAGCAGATTAATATGAGACTCTTTTATCTTGGCCGTTCTCTTATGACTTACCTCAAGTGTGTGCTAGATCTGATGAGAAGTCACACACTGAGAGATTCGGTTGAATTCGGCTCTGGTTACAACACATAACAAAGAGTTCATTGCTTTGGCATTTAGGTTGCATGCTTGCTTCTCATATGCAGACCATTTCTCCATCTCGGTGATCGGCGTTGTATATTTGTTTTTCGTGATTGTCCAAACGTCTATGTCAACTAACTGGAGATGGATCATCATACGGATCTTCCAATTGGTATACTTCATGCCGTCGAAGAGAGGTGGTCGAAGAGTGTTAAGTTCTTCATTGTGGAAAGAAGTTGATGCCATCGTTTAAACTCGCTTTGATACCAAGTGTTGAAGCCTGTGGATATCAAACAACACTAGAAGTGAGATTGAATAGTGTTGTATGAATAAAAACTTTTTCACAAATGAACAACTCAAAGAATAAATTCCCTTCCTATGTTGCCTAAGAAACCAAATATAGTGATCTACGCTTAGTCCTTAATCAACACGATGATCTCCAAATAAAGATGATGGTATACCAATAATGAAGATCAAAAGAGCAACAACAATAGAATGGATCTCACAACGGAATGAAATAAAGACTTGATATAACAAAGATAATAATCAAGAAGATATGCAAGAATAGATTAACAAGAGATTGCAAATGACATATACTTAAACAATAAACAAGCTAGCATAACGTAAATGACAAGTGACAATCATAGAAAATTCACACATAGAGACAATAGATTTTATCCTGGTTTCCCACTTGGGTACATACAGACCCCGACCGTCACAGATCGAGTTTAAATCCACTATTGCCTTAACAATACAATTACCTAGCTTCACATGTTAGGATTTCCAACGACCTAGCTCCTCTACTAGGATTTTCAATCACCTAGTCTCAACTAGGATTTTCAACACCACCACATAGCCTTAGCTAGGATTTACAACACCATTATCTCCAAGCGACTCAAAATAAGATCAGATCCAATACACCACAATAAATTTGTGGAGATTGGTTTTTACATCCAATAATTCTATAGCCAAAGAAGAATTTGCAATTGTGCTCTATGTGGCTAAAGAAAAAAATATTCTTTGATCACACAAAGAATATTGGTTGATTCAATGTGATCAAGAAGCTTTGTTGCTTTAAAATCCTTTTAAGAATATTCAAAAATAGAGTAAGAAGGATTTTTGAAAAACATGTAATAGCTAAATAAAATGATCTTAAAATAAGATAGAAATATAAGCACAGGAATAAGATCAGAATTTAAAAAGCAGTTGGTTATAAAAACTTGAGAGCAATGAAGAATGGAAATTAGAGAGCTTGCATGATTGAGAGAATTTTGAATTTGCTCAAAGAATAATCGATGAGAGAAAAGGCTGCATTAGCTCTTTATTTATATGGCCAAAAGGAATTCAAATCATTTTGAGAACGTTTGACTTTTGCCCCAAAACGGCTACAAAATAAATTCAATGAATCTGGCCGCCGACAGCTGGTAGTCGACTCCCAAGTCTGGTAGTCGGCTCCCAGAGCAGTTTCTGAGAAATTGCCACTGATAAGTAGTCGACTCCTAGATGTTTGGTAGTCGACTCCTTCTTGATATGTGGTTTATTCAAGAAGTTTTGCCGTCATATCTTTGAAAATAAGTTTATATAATAATACCATGAATTAAAACTAATTTCAAAAATCTTTTTGTGTGTGTAGCTTATTCTAACTTGGCTTTGACAATATTCTAAGAAAATGAAAAACAACTCACACACTAGACTTTATGAAAAACTTGAAGCCATGGTTGAGCTTGAGCTAGTTGCATAGGCTTCACTTGAATTTGAGCTCCTTTTTAGCTTGAGCTTGAGCACAGTCTTTGAGCTTCATCTTCGAGCTCCAGGCTTCAACTTCAAGCTCCTCTTGAGCTAGAGCTTCAGCTCCTCTTGTGCTTAAAAACTAAAGCTTCAGAATGTAGACGTGGAATGTGAGCTCAATCCATCTTCATCTTCTATTGTGTGTAGTTACAATTCTTCTTCTCGGAATATGCTCCGAGCTTCGATTAGCTTGTTGCACAACCTACACATTTAAGCAATATGACTAGTGTACACAACATTTGGTGTGATCATCATCAAAACCACTTGGGGTGGGACTAGATTTTCCAACAGTGTTATCTTGAATGCTGGAAACAAATTTGACTGACAAATAGATCAGAAGTTTGTGGGAGGCCGATGTCAAATTCTCAACATGCTCACTGATATTTGAGCCTTGGCTTAAAAGGTAACATAGGAGGAGACCAATGAAATTGATATAGATCTTAGGCAGAGATGGGTGGAAACTCACGGAGAGATAAATGCAGTGGAAAAGGTGGAAAAGGAGGAAACACACTGTGTTGAGAGATTTGATGTAACATGCTCTGTTCTTTATCTGTTGTGGAGGAAGTTGGATGTAAGAAACTTTATGTAGCGGTTCCCTAGCACATTTATCTGTCCTGATGAGGCCCCCTTAATCCCTCCATCGCAAAAAGAAGAAGCAGCAATTGTCTCCCTTGATCACTACTCTTTGTTTCTCACTCCGGCTCTGGACTTTATCTTAGAGGTTCCATTCACTATTGCACATTATGAAACTTCATGGCCACCACCCCCCCCCCCCCCTGTGTGTGTGTGTGTGTTGCTTCTTCTTCTTCCCCGCCTTTTTTCTATGCGAGTAGGTGCATCTCATGCTGATGTGTTGCTTCTTCTTCTTCCCCGCCTTTTTTCTATGCGAGTAGGTGCATCTCATGCTGAATTGATTATACTTGCTGTTTTAACTTAGGCAGGAGAATTTAGATGCAGGATTTGCTACTCTAAGGGTTATAAAAAAATCTATTAAATTCCATGGTAGTTGCCATAAGTTGTGCAATGCCTTTTATTTTATGCCTACACTTCAAGCCATATATCATAATGTTTCTTTTGAAAAGAAGCACACATTAGACAATTCACTTTGCCAAATCATCCTAACTTTTTTCCCCATCAGAGACCTTCATATATCCCCTTTCATTTGTAGATTTTGAAATCTTTTCTGTACATTTAAGAAACGTATCAACATGTAGGACTGGGCAGATATTGAATTTGGAATATCGGAGGGAGTTGATTTTATCGCTATTTCATTTATAAAGGATGCTAATGATATCAAGCATTTGAAGAGTTACCTTTCCAGAAGATCAGCAGAGTAAGCAAGTTCCCTACTATTGTTTTTTCATCTATTTACCCTTCCATATATTTTCTTTTGCTGCTGAATGCTACGTATATGATTTGAAATGTGTGAGATCTATTTATTTAGGATGCACTAATTATTTCGCAATCTTTTTAGTTCAATTTATCAAGTTGGCCTCATATGCATTCATTTTAGAACCTAGTTATGTTTTCGTCAGTGTTACATTCCAAACGAACATAAGGCAAGAAAATGCTGTTTACTCAGCATTCACATATTCCTAGATTCATATCTCTATTAGGATACTCCACTTACTACGTTTCTGATTAGAATTATCTAGGTTCCTCCTTTTTGTGTCAGAATCCTACAAGATTTGACTCAGATGACCATAGAGCAGCATACATCTAATGGATGTCTCAAAAAGTAATGTAACTATGCATGCCTGACACTATTGTGAGTAATTTGTTAGCTTGATTAGTTCTTGAGGTACCTGATTTATCCTAAAAATCTGTGTTGCTTGCAAGTGGAGGCAATTCCATTTAAATATCATACTTAGGCCTCAACTATACACTCTATTTTAGATAAAGCTTGTAATGATAGACGCTCCTTGATCTATGTTCTTATTAGGTTAATAAAGTCGTTCTGTAAATTACACAAGACAACCAGTTTACCTGCTGATTGGAGCAACTTTTTAGTACCTTTGGTATTTGAGGACAAGTGAATCCCAAGGCTAGGATTTCCTATCCATTCCAGTAACACCATTTGTGTTGGAGCCATGAACATGTGTGAACACTCATGTACTTCTACACTAATACATGAAGGATATGTGTTTTTGAACAAAAATAGTTTTGGGTTCAAAGACTTTGCACTAGTATCTTGTACAAATGTAGAGAAAAAGAAGCAAAAACTGAAATTGTTATGAATAGGACCCATTGGGCCTATTGGGTATCCATCCACATGAGTAACCAATATGAATACTATATAAAGGAGGCTATGAGTTTCCTAGCCTCAACCTTCTCCAAATCTGTTTCTACTTCACAACACGTTATCAGCACGATCACGCTCGATGGAAGAAGCGACGGCTCGTGAGAGGGAGGCGCCCGGCAGACGCTCCGTCAATTTTTTTCGCGACGCAAAGCTTCGCGAGACGATGCAAAGTTCCTTTTCGGGCATCCCTCATCAAACTTCGCTAGATCTGGCGGACAGATTTAGTGGATAAGCCTAAATGTTTTTTCTAGATATGATAACATATTAAAAATTCAATTTTTTATGTGATCTAGAATAAAATAGATGATTGTTTACGCATGAATCTAACTTATTAGATCAAAAACTTAATTGTTTGTATGCAAAACTGATTAAAATTTAATTTTTATGCAATCTATCTGTTATTTGGTAGGTTTTATTAGATCATTTTGTGCAAAATCTTGTTCATGATGTCCCATAATTTAAAAATCAAAATCTGATAAACCCATGAACGGCCAGAAGCCGATAGCCCCTCCCCGCCAAAGATCCGACAGATCCGGTGCAAAATCCGGCAGGAGAAAAAAAGCATGCCGCGCCTCCCGGCGCGGTGGTGAATACTGCCGCGTCCAGAAGGCACGGCGGCCGCGCCACCTAGCGCGGCGGCCGCCGGCGGCGGCTGCCCCCCTCCCCAAAACCCTAACCCAATATTAGGGTTAGGGTTAGGGGAAGCCCATTTTGGGCTGTTGGGCTAAAAGCCCAACTAAAAAATGAAATAAAATAAAAATAAACAAAAATAAAATAAATCTGAAATTAAATTGTTTTGGGCCTGAAGCTCAAACAAAAATAATTCTCAGATTCTTACACTCATGGGCCTTTTCTTGGGCCAGCGCCCAATAAGAAAAAAATTCAGATTAGTTGATTGATATTATGTTAGATCCCCCTAATGGGCCTGAAGCCCACCAAAAAAATACAAATATATTAAAATTAAAGTTGTTTTCCCCCTTTACTTGATGGGCCTGAAGTCCACACTGAAATATAATTAAAATTTAAATTAATTTTAACTTGTTAAGTGGGTTTAGCCCATAGATTTTCTTGAAAATCAATAGACAAGTATCCTAACGGGCCTGAAGCCCGTGGACACAAATTAATTTATTTTTTAATAAATAATATTAGTATTCCTCTTATTTTGTTGGGCCTGCAGCCCACAAAAAGTGTAAAAATATACATAAATAAAGAGGAAACATGCTTAACGGGCCCGAAGCCCGCTGGCCTAATATTATTTTAATTAATTTCTGAAATCTTTATAAAATATATATTTTAATATATATTAAATTCAGAAATTACCGAATAAATCCCAGAAAATTCCAGAAAAATCCTAAAAATTTGGGAAAAATTCTGGAAAATTCCTGAAACATCAGGAAAGTAATTGGGAGGGGGTTACAATAAATATTAATATTTTGGGGGATAAACTGTTATTTGTCGTTAACGATGAATGACATGCTGTTCAGTTTAAATTTTTCTGAACATAATCTAACTGACACGACGCATACCGCGGATGGCCAGAAGCCTCCGCTGCCACCACGTACCCATAAAATTTTCCTTTTTGGGGTTTAATTCCCATGAAATTTTTGGGTATGTGTCATAAAAATCCAAGACATCTTATGAACAAATAGATTATTGCACAATTGTTTTAATATTTTGTTTGCATGTTAAAACTTAGTCTATTTTCATATCTATCTGTTTTTCATGTTAATACTCATACTAAGATTAAATATTATGGCACAAACAGATTAAATAATATTTCAACAAGTTTAAATATCATATCTTTGTTGAGAATTGAATCTGAAGTTCAAATCATGTTAAATTTTAAAACAAAACAAATACGATGGTTTATGCGAAAATTATAATTGCTATCTTCATAAAAGATGTACACTTCGCGGTAAATAGATATATAAGATCTATGATCTATATAATCCAATATGGACACCAGAAGTTTCCATAATACCGCTAAACTCTTTAAAAGAGTACTCCTTTATTTTTACAAGGAAAGATTTTTTTAATCTAGCCTTGAATATAAGCATACGCCTGAAGTCGTGGCTTAATAAATAAGTGAGAAATATATTACGCACCCACGTATTTGTTCCCTTTGAACATGATTAACTATCCACGAAAATTTGAACGACTCAAGAAAATGGCCTGAAGCCATACTCGAGCATTCAAATAGACTTTTAAAAGTATCTAATTAATTAGAAAAGTGAAAGTATAAAATAATTTGCTCAAACCCCTGCTTATGTCTCCTTAGCAAGACTAATTTTCATTGTCCTTTATAAATAAGGAAAATTGAAATCAGGGGAAGTTCAGGATCAAACTGACCTGAAATAAAAAATAAGGGAAAATATTACTCGATATGGAGTAGGAAATGGCAAACTAAGATCAGAACCAGAAGCTCTGATAAATACTCATAATGCTTTTGCAATATGAAAAGTAATTAGTTTATGTCATTGAAATATATATACATCGCTAGTCTAAACCGACGAAAGTCGACCTACTTATTGTATAATTAGCCATTCCTAGAGGACAAATAAATTTTATAAACACAATTTTTAATCTGTTGCCATAACATATTTCTTAGTGAGTTTTAAGTGTATATATACGTTTAAAAAGTATTTTACAGTATAAGTCATTTAGAAAATCTTTTCTGTGATTTCTGTTTTTTTTTAAATTCAGGACTTTTTAAGCCTGAATACTCTAAAAAGAGGATGTCTATTACTCTCAAAATAAATAAAGCCTGAAGCTTTGTCCCAAAATAAATTTAAAAAGAGGAAAATTGGAACACCTGAAGTGTCCAAAATCGTCCAAGCCTTAACTTAGGAACGGTAAATATGCTGCCCAGGATTGATGTTTGTTTAAACAAATCCTATATATCTGAAGAAAACAATGTTTATTCAGATGGGTGCATTTTCTTTATCCCCTATAAATGGGCTAAAAGATTATGAAATCATTTCCACTTCATGTGGACATTGACCCTCATAACATCCTCAAAAAATAAATTAGATGATATACTTACTATCATCATTAAAGATAATAAAGACCTTTAGGTCTCTTGAGAGTATTTAAGGGATATAATTAGGTTTTGTCCACTCCCTTAATAGGACTGATGATGTACCTTTGGTGTACTCATCAATATATCCTCTAAAAATGGTCATTATCCAACCACATTTTTTAAAAAATGGTGGTAACTTTGGATAAAAATAGGAAATCATAAATAATTAGCAACAGTGGTTGCGTACACTCAGCTAAACACACAATTAGAACCTTTTTATATGAGTCTGATCAACTCCATATAAATATTTTCTAAGAAATGGTTTAAAGCACATCTTAAAGATGGTACGTCCGCAACGCTGTGTATGTGTTCCTGAAGCAACATTACATAAACCGTCATGATGCCATAAAGAGAACACATTCATCAGGACTAACCAACTTTGATGAATAGATTCCAAAATCTCGTATGAGTTAGGCATTAGTACACATCTTATAGATTGTGTGTTGATGGTAATAATGATCCTGAAGATCCTTCAATTCCCAATTTGGTTCAAATCATCTATGAGCCTGAAGCTCAAATTGACCATTTAAAAAGTAAATACATATGATTTGATTATAATCAGACTGACAATTTAAATATTGTCAAAACTTTCACATCCCTGCTGCTAAAAATCCAGCTAGGATTGATATACCAAATATAATGGATGCAATCCACCAGTAGCAGAAGTGGATGTCCTTAAGAGATGCGAGGACATACCACTAGGCTCCAAAGAGAGAAATCTACTACTGGAGACCGAAAAAGCAATACCACCACGGGAAAGTGAGCTCAAATCCAGAACCTTATTGCAACTTGGTTGCTAAGGACCCATTCTGGATCTGTCCATATTCTTTACCCGTCCCAGAACCTTCACTTTTTTAACGCGTCGTGAAGGAGACACCTCTGGGAGAAATCAAATGATTATAGTACGTACGGGGTGAGTTTTGGGCAAGAAAGAACACATTTTGTCGACAAATTCTCCCATATTTTATTTTGCCAGTTAAATATAAAATATCGTTTCCACAGCTCTGCTTTGTCTGAAGCAAACATAGAGATTTGGCCAAATTATAATAATGTGGAATGAGGCAATAATAAGGTGAGCTGGACTCACTTATGAAATATGGGGTGTATGGACCTGAAGTCCTGATATCAAAAATGATATCAAATCCTGTGAGATAACTGAGTATTGTAAGAGAATTATAATAAAATCGTTAGCTATAAGCATTATAATTTGCTATAGCTTTAGAGGTATAAATCGCTCAAACCAGGAAGTAATCAAGTAAGATGAGCTGAACTCACTTACAAGATGAATCTGATGCATCGACTGGTTTATGTCAAGGCGTAACCCAACGAATGCCAAAAAGAGGGAATTTTTGGTTGATGTTGCTATTGGATGTGACAACATTACCTATATAAAATTTCTTCAACTGCATGTATAAATTATTTCTTTACTTTTCTTTTTTGGGACATATATTAATAATATGATTAAAGGAAAGACAACCTAGACATAGATCCTTAAAGGACTCATACTAAAAGGTTGTTGTTTGCACCTCTTAAAAACAATATTATTTTTAAGAGAGCAAATTAAAAGAATTGAGATTATTTTAATAACTCAAAATATTAAAAAATACCGAAATATCAGTTAAAGCCTATCTATCAAATATGATATGATATGAAAGTCCTAGCTAGGCATAATTTCTTGGCTAACAGAATACAACATCCTGAAGATGTACTATCATCATAAAGATGAACTATCATCTTGAAGATGACATTAATCATCCTTAAGATGAACTATCATCCTGAAGATGAGATTTATCATCCCGAAGATGAACTATTATTAATCATCCCGAAGATGAAAACTTCATACAACAGTCGTTGATGAAGAAACATGAAAATCATTCTCCACTAAATACACCTATTTGGTTGTATGGATACACATTAAAAGACCCCTTTCCGCTAGCTGGAAGAGGGGAAGTATATACAAGGTCCAGAAGTACCTTAAGTGTCTTTGGAACACTCTTTTACCTGGTCAATTGCATGCGTCTCTTTTGAGCGTTAGCAGTATAGCTATTAGCCAGGTACAATGCAGCGCCTGCAACGCACCACTGGACCAGAGATATGTAGCTTCTACGCTATCTCCAAGGGTCGAGGAAAAATCCTCCATGTTAAATGTATTTGCATATGCAGGTTACAGATCATCGCGATGAATAGCATAACCGGGACGTCCACCTCCTGAAAATCTACACAGAATCCTCCCAAGTCTACATCCTCCTACCATCCCGAGAAACTCATCATCTAAGAAGCAGTTCAAGAACATACAAAGCCAGGTCCTGAAGTACCTCGCAGACAATGACGATTGAGACATGGAGCTGTCTACCAAGTTTGCAGCGCTCCTTTAGTTTCAGCTACTGCCCCATTATGAGTGAAACTTGTATAGATGAGTGATGTTTGTACTTTACATTTGCTTTCGAAATGTTACAGATGAGATGGATGTATAGACGCATATGAGATTAATGTATAGATATATAGGATATCTGCAAGCCTGAAGCTTGATCAGATAAGGGGGAGTCAACTGTAGAGTTGTACCCCTTTTCCTTGGCTAGTGGTTTTTCCCACATGGTTTTCTATAGTCAAGGTTTTAACGAGGTAACCACATTGACTCTGGTTCTAGAAGTATCTACCCCTCGACACATCACCAAATCAGGGGAAGTTATGGAGTGATGTACTCTTTTCCCTTCACTATTGGTTTTTCCCACAGGGTTTTCCATAGCTAAGGGTTTTAACGAGACAGTTATCCCTAGCTTGGATCTAGAAGTATCCACCCTTTAAGATACTCATTAATACTAATGAATCATTCAGTATTCATAAGTCGAGTATACCACGTTGGTTGGATAAGGGGAAGTGTTATGAATATGACTCATTGGGCCTATTGGGTATCCACACACATGAGTAACCAATATGAATACTATATAAAGGAGGCTAGGGGTTTCCTAGCATCAACCTTCTCTAAACCTGTTTATACTTTACAACAGAAACAATGTTTTTAAAAAATCACAAGGTTATGACCTAACACCTAGGCAGAAACAATCCCATTTTCTTTCTTTTTTTGGTAACATGTTAAATTCTTGGGAAAATCATAAATATACAGATTTTTTAAGGTTGGGGAGGGGGTTATTGAGAAAACTATAATCAGCTGAGTTGAAAAGAAAAATGAAAGCCAGAGAAAATGGACAATGTCACCAGTACCCCCCCAATCTTATGATATTGGCACTGAGACCTTAACGGAAGCCGTTAAGTCTCTATTTTTATGATTTTGCCCTTCTTTTTCCTACTCTTGCTGCTATCATTAATGTCTCACCTTATGGTTCTGGGAGAGTTATTAGGGAGAGTGATTGAGGGAGAGAGAAGAGGAGAGAGAGAATCTAAGGAGTGATTAGGGAGAGTGATTAGGGATAGTGATTGAGGGAGAAAGAAGAGGAGAGAGAGAATCTAAGGTGGAGTATGTCGGAGCAACACATCGCTGTGGGCATTGGGACAACATAGTAGAAGATTATGTGTGTGGCTTAAAGGAGGGAAGAAAGGAGGGAAGAAAGAGTATGATAGGGAGAGATGAGAGAGAATTTAGGGAGAATGAGATAGGAGAGAAAAAAGAGACGAGGGTGGGGAGGAAGGATGAGAGAGGAAAGAGATCAATAATATTATCTAAATGAGAAAGAATGGTAAACCAAAAAATGAGCTTTTAACAGTCTTCCTTAAATGAGGGGTTCTCAATGCTAATATCATATATTAAGGAGTATTGGTTGCATATTGTTCTTAGTTCAATATGAAATGGCTGATCCACAATGTCAGATATCAAGCATGCTAATAAAGATCCATCTAAAACTGGTCACCACCATTCATATTAATTAATAATGACTAATACACAAGAAAATAAGGGAGTTGAAGTAATAAATGTTGGAAATCTGACTTATACCATATTGTTGTCAAAAGGATTTCATTTAATAATCAAAATTAAGGGTGGAATAATTGGCTGATACCAAACATCATAACCTACCTTTTTATCAGACTTATGTAGGTGGTACAAATTGGACATTTTCTTTATTGAGCTATCAAACTCTTCAAGCTTCGCCTTGACACGTATATTATCAAGACATTCAAGTTATAATAGCTAGAAGATGAAACCATGGAATCAAATTAAATTGAAGCTAAGGTGATTGGTTTAGAAATTATCGGATGAGAATGTTGAAGAAATGCCAATGTTTTATTTGATAGAGATAACTCATGGATTGATAGTTGCTGAACTTAAAGTTAGTTCTAAGTGCAACAAATACCCAGAATGAAACATATACAATCGATACCTTCAATACTTCTGGTATATTTCGCATAATACTTCTGACTCTTTATCCCAATTAGCAATGTTTTTCTATGAAAAAGTGTGTGTGTGTGTGGGTTGGGGGGGGGGGTCACCATTTCAGTTAGCTATTACTTAAATGAATATTTAATCTCGCAGATTCATCAAAGTTCTAGCAAAGATTGAGAGCATGGAGTCTCTTGAGAATCTAGAAGACATTATAGAGGCATCGGATGGGGTCATGGTGGCACGTGGTGACCTGGGAGTTCATATTCCTCTTGCTCAGATTCCGATAATCCAAGAAGAAATTACTCGTTCCTGCAGGCAATTAAACAAGCCTGTTATAGTAGCTTCTCAGCTTCTTGAATCAATGATAGAATTTCCCACCCCAACACGCGCTGAGGTAATGTTTTGGCTGTGTTCCCTTATACAACCTTGTGTTGCATCTAGCATAAGATGTGCTCTTACCATGACAAACTGTCTGCAAGTCTTATATTTTCTTAATTAGAAAGTTGTTCATTTCATTTGTGAAATTTGATGCAATGTGTTTGGTTCAGTCTTAGATTTCCTTTCCTTTGCAACTTGTGTACTGGCTATCGAAAATAATTTTCCTTCTCTTTTTTGTTGCATGATATTCTTGATTTTTCATGCCTTCTGTGTGTGTGCCGCACATTTACTCTAAAAGTTCCTAATTATTATGTTTTTGGATTATTTATTGCTTCATGTATGTCGAGAAAATGTCTACCCTTGACATTTGAGATTGCTTTATGTGTTTCGTGTTTTCATCAAACAAGGGGTCACTAAAGTAAGATAATATTGTTTATTGATGCAGTTTGGCTGCACTAATTTTATGTATTGCACTTACCTTAATATGGCTATCAGTTAATGTTGAATCAAGCTGTGGTGACTATGCTGAGACCATGACAAATTTATTGCTAGAAGAAAGAAGGAATGAATATGCCAGTGAAGGTCTTGAGGCTTGGGGTAAACACAAAGCCCTGAGTTTCTCAATATACATGCACAATCAGTCTTTGCATAACAGGTTACATTACCGAACAAAATATATATCCAGCTAATGAGTCTAAAACATGTATGAGAGTCTTGTACATGGCTACAGTGCAGTTGACCACCTTAACTGTACCACATTACAGTTTTATTTTATATATTTGAAAGGAAAAGAGGAATAAACCGATGACCTTAGCCTAATTAATGATTGTTGATGCTAACTCTATATATGCATCCAAATGTTAAAAGCAGGTTTTAGGTCGAGGTTTCGGTCTTCCGAAATTTAGGTTTCGGTATCGGTATCGCCCGTTTCGGTGGGTTCGGAAGTAAGTTTTGTTTCGTCAGTATCGGTAGTTTTGTTTCGGGTATCGGTTTTGGTTTCGGAGATGCTTTAAATATTTATATACACACAATGACGTATTATATATACAGTTATATGGTATTTTTTACATATAAATGCACCTGTAATTTATACTAGGTATATATGTGTACAAATTTTTTAGTTGGAACTCATCTAGTAATCCAGCCAGCCCTTCATTATTTTATTAATATAAAAGAATAATAATAAAAAATGACGAGGCATACATATGACCTCATATTACAAAAAATGAATAAAATAAAGATCAAGACAAAATAAAACTGTGCTAAGTCAAATTAAGTCCGAATCTAATAAAAAGATGGCACATTTAAATACCGAGTCTTGAAATATTTCTTATATGTGATAATCTTCTATTCATTCAATTCGAAAAAAGAATTTCTATTCCAGGCATCCAGAATAACAGTGGTACAGTAAAAATGGCCAATATGAGACGTATAAACAAGAAAATTCTGAAGAATGTAATCTAATTTGAATCAAGCGTACACGTAGACTGCATCACGTGGACTGATGCAGTGCTTACGATATTGGTCTTTAACCTGATTAATGTAGAAATCAATCGAGTTGCTTTCTACATTAATCAGGTTAAAGACCAATATCATAAGCATGCATTAGTCCACGTGCACGCTGTAAGAAAATATGCTAGGTATGCTAAACTATTTAGCATGCAGCAGAAGAGTGAAAAATCAAATTTTTTCTATGACTAGCGTGTTTTACTAAGATCTGTTGCGATGTTTGAAATTAATGCTAATTAAAATTTCATACATTTGCACAGATATTCTTATGTGATATTTGTAGATCCAAAACTTTTTCAGTAAAGTCCAAAACGCCGCTGCTCCTCTCATCAGGGTACAATAGAAGTCGCATAGCGGTGATAACCCAGTCACGATCCACGAGCTCCTCCTGAGGCCGAATTCGACTCCCAATCATCACGGCTAGAGATTGAGAGGAAATGAAGGAAGATCTTCGAGAAGACACAACACTTGCGTCGATGTACAAGTACATGGAACCATAGAATTATACGACTCCATGAGTAATTATTCATGCAAAGTGTTTCCATGAATAATTCTCATTGGTGGAAACTTTTTTCGAAAGCCATGTGATCATGCATGGCCTTGTGCACTCATGCATGAAAGCCTTCTCATTGGTGCAACTCTTGATGGCCTTTGCGTGGGATCTTTCCAATTGGTGAGATGTATCAAATCTTGGGGAGGAAGAAGCAAGTCATGCACATGGAGAGATTCTATGCGGTTTGTTCTCCCTTTCGCTGAATTGATCAAGTTCTCTAATCCCCATAGGCCGCACCAATAGAGAGAGAGAGGAGGAATTCAACTTGAATTTTAATACGCGATAGAAGAAGGCGCATAGGTTTTCTAATCCAATTAGGACTCTAGATTTGCAGCCAAATCAAATCCTAAAATAATGTGGATTAATCAAACCAAAACTCCCATGAATATCCTAACACTTAAGGATTCATATTAGAGTCACTCTATAAGTTCGGGTCGGTTTTGGATCCAACAATTGAATCAATCCCGCGACCAAACGCTGAACCAAAGTCACTTATGCATCTGGGCCAACTAGTCTTTTAGTGCTTATGTACTAATCGACTAGTGCTAAAGTACTAGTGGATTAGCTAGCTCTCTGTTTTTCCTACAGGCTGGTCAGTCGACTACTGAAGCATCATTAGTCGACTAACCACCTTTTAAAGGTTTGGTTTGGAGTTTATGCTTTCTTCTTTTGCTTGGATCATTCGTAATACTTTACGAATATTTCCAACGCGCACTTGCAACTCTTTGCAATGCGCTATGCTCTTTCTAATAAGCTTGATTTCAACTCTTGTGATCGGTTCCATACATCACATGTATATGAAGCTCATTTCTTCGTTTCTCGTGAGAGGTCGTTACATGTGTGTGACTTTAATAACCTGATTCCAACATGCACGATCATATCGTATTATAGGTACGACAGAGACGCTAGCTAAGCATATCGTCACCATAGTTAAAGAATCATTGTTGTTTGGTTAACATAGAACTGGAATCTCTTCGAACCAAGTCCTGAGCATTACAGTGACAGATTTCATGCTGCCCAGCCCCTTTCCTCATTACTATGTCGCTAAGGTGTTTAGAGTAAGAGTATCTGGCAAACCTTATTACATATTAAACCTTGAGTGGAATGCGACCTTATAGTTTGACGTTAGATACACAACTTGTTACATTAACAAGTTTATCTATCTGCCTTGGCTAAGGACTTAACTATGGATCGCATTGGGCTCTCTGCGACACTAACCTCTCATACAGGAGGAGACGAATCTCATCTTGATGGACACTCCCTTCGCACGCTTCCGACTATACACAATGAGTATCTACATATCAGGTGTAATACCGATCTTCAGTAAAGGCATAAGAATAGCCTTCCACGTGCAAGGTCGCTAAACACATCTCAGGTAATAAGAATTATGCAGCATCTACTGTCTGAGAGCTTCCGTTGACATTCAGAGTATGATACCATGCAAAAGCTTCTCGGGGAGTTGTTCTGTAAATTTGTTTCCCAACAAGCACATGTGCATTATCTAAAGATGTTTATACACCGAGTGACTATGAGGCCAGTCACTACCATCCGATAGTACAGATTAATGCACACTGGTCTAACCAGAATATCGATGTCCCGTCTCAATATTCCTCCGACCAAGAACAGTTTTGGACATAAACATGGACATATTGGCCTCATTATTATGATATCATTATGATCCCAACATTCCTCTCATAAGTCCTAGGACTTTGTCCATGTAATCATGTTGTAACCCCTTTCTATTAAAAATTACATAAACAAAGATTACCGAATATCTCACTAGCATTTTGAACGAAATGTGTCAATTCCACTAATTGACGTTAGAGCATATATTCTCCAACACACTTTAAAAGTTGTAAGGATTTATGAAATACATCTAACATGTATGAACCGCTTCTAACGTTTATGAAATACTTCTAAATATCTGCCGACTTTTTTTACTCTATTTCGGTAATTTTTCTGTATTTTCATGTATTTTGATGTATTTTTCCTGTATTTTCATTTTTTCTGTATTTTCTCTATTTCTTGTTCACATTACACATTTGTAACAAAAATTGACTAATTAACTAATATAAAAGAATAACAATAAAAAACTATGATGCATAAATCTGACATCATAATACAAAAACTGAATAAAATATATCAAAAGATACAAAAAATAAAATTAAATCAAAAGATTCAAAAATCTCATTCTAAGTTAGCATCATCCGGGTGTGGTGTAGAGTAGTACGGTAGATAGAAATATTACATCTGTTCCGGCCCTATGATATCATTATGTTATTATATGCTGAGGGCCGGTTTGGCTCGATGAAAGGGGTATTGTGACTGCCTTGACTGTTGGACTGTCCGTCACATTCGAACTGTACATATATTGACTTTCATAATCCGCATAGACATCAGAGTGTCCGTACGATGCGAAATAATCGGCATGACTGCCTGAGTATCCACCAGAATATGATTCATGAATGGCAAGAATTTCATAACCTCCATGATATTCAGACTGTGCACTGTAGGTATCGTCCCCCGTTCTTTACTTTGATGTTGCCTATCATGATTTCTATACCCATGCGAATATGTTGTTTCATAAATAGGGTCCCACTTCTCTCAGTAGAGCGACCATATTCCGAAGCACCATAATCTCCGTTAGTAAGACTTTGATGATCGGGAGACGGATCATCATCGCTTTCTTGCCGAGTGACTGGCTTCTTTCGCTTGTACGTGAGATTCACTGATTTGTGACTTGGTCGTGGCTGATTGCTTCTTGTACATTTTGCTTCCGCAAGCGACTCATCCAACCAAGGATTATCTCTGTCATCGAGCTCTCTGGCTTCTGCCTCCCTGGTCCATTCATGCAATGGATAATCCTCATGGAAAATCTGATCCATTCCTGCAATGGATCATCCTCGTGGAAAATTGCCTGTGCGTTTTCCAAAACCCCCCAAATTGCAATTCTCCCATCCCCTCAACCTCTCATCCTGTTGCACCGTTACCGCCACTCGGCCTTCCCATGCTGCCCTTTCTGCTCCCCCGCCTCCTCCCCACTATTGATCGCCATCGTTACCTCTCGCCTGGCGAATTCCTCATCCAATCTTTTCCCACCCCATCCTCATTCTACTCCACCGCCACTCTCCGTCTACCTCTTCCTCCCACACTGACACACCTCTCTTCCCCTCCAAACTCCTCCGTCTCATGCAGCTCCCCTGTCTCCAATCTCCTTATCCATACTGCCTCCACCCCCATATACCTCCTCCCTCTTTGAGGAGGTACATGGAGGAGGTCTGCGGGGGAAGAGGATGTCGTGGGGAGGATGAGATTAGAGGTGGGAGCGGGATGATCTGAGGGGGGCAATTTGAAATTTTAAGGGTTATGAAAAAAGGCATGCAGAACAACCCCCGCCCAATCATGAGCTACCATGTGGCTGTCAGCACATAAAATTCATGTGCTAATATCACATATCCATTAATCTCATTTATATATGAGGAATATGTATATGTGCTTGTCAGCACATATAATTTTCCTATGCCTGCATTCATGATTTATTAAAAAAAATGTTTTTTCAATTTTTTTCTGGGTTGTATACGTTCTAAAAACCCAAAACTCCAAATATGGGTGAACCCTAGGGTTATTTAACCATCGATCCACCCGTTGTAAACAGTTCTATTCTTCCGAAACCATTGAATTTGCAATGGGTAGATCAAGGGTCACATAGTGTTGGATTTACTTGATTTTTGGTGTGGTGATAATCCATTATGTAGAACAAAAAACAAAAAATGTTTTTTTAAAATATTTTTTTGTAACAAAACCAAGTGCAAGTATGGGTAAGTTAAATGTACTGACAACACACACAGTGTCAGTTAGTCAAGGATGACATTTCCTTCTTGGCTAGCATCAAAAGCACACCCTTTATCTTCAATCTGATTCGTTCATGTTGATATTCATGTTCTAAATCATCAATTTTCAAGTAAATTTAAGGGGTTTTTTCCATTCATCCCTTCGTCACAAATTTAACGGTTTCGTGATAAAGTCCTTTTTGTAGCGACTAGATGGACTTAAAAATCCTATTGGGCTAATTTGAAAATTGATGGTTTGGGATTTTAAAATAGGAAGATTAAAATGAATGAAATCAATTGTCGAAAAACGTGGGAGAGACGGGGGTTGTGTGAGCTAGTCGAGGAGGAAATTCTCCTTGGCTAGTTGACTTCTATATTGCTCACACACACATTATATAATGAATTTCAAATTTATGAAAATGCGATTTTTACAAAAGGAATGGATTATTTACCGTATATAGATATAATGAACGTAATTTTTTGTACTTTTTTCAGAATAGTGGTTACAAATTATATTGGTTATTCTTGACGGTGAGAATGTGGAAGCTATTGACTTAGAAATTTTGCCATTAATTAATATACTAAACTCTTTATAAATACAAAGTTGAAATAGTTTAACCATATATGGTCATTGCATGATTGCTTCCACTCTATTGACCTAGCCTTTCTTAAGGCTTACTAGTTATAGTGAAATTAACTGAAAGCAAGGATTAGGTCGTGGTTTCGGTTTCGGTTTCGTTTTTCCGAAAATTTAGTTTTTGGTATCGATTTTGCCTGTTTTGGTGGTTTCAGATGTTAGTTTCGTTACATCCGTATCGATAGTTTCGGTTGTTTCGTTTCGAGTATCGGTTTCAGTTTCGGAGATACTTTAAATATGTGTATATACACAATGACGTATTATATATACATTTATGCAGTATTTTATACATATAGATGCACCAATAATGTATACTAGTTATATAGGTGTACAAATTTTTAAAATTGAACTCATGTTATCCCAGCCAGCTCTTCGTTACTTTATTAATATTAAAGAATAACAATAAAAAATGATGAGGCATAAATATGACATCATATTACAAAAAATGAATAAAATAAAGAACAAGACAAATAAAACTATGCTAAGTCAAAGCATGTCCAAATCTAATAAAAAGATGGCACATTTAAATACCGAGATTACAATATTTCTTATATGTGATAATCTCCCATCTTTTCAAATCAAAAGAAGAATTTCCATTGCATGCATCCAAAGTACCAGTAATACAGTAAAAAATAGCCAATATGAGACGTATAGACAACAGAAGCATGCAATCTGTAGTTTGAATCAAGCGTACACGTGGACTGATGCGGTGCTTATGATACTGGTCGTTAACCTGATTGCATGCCATGCAATCTGTAGTTTGAATCAAGCGTACACGTGGACTTATGCAGTGCTTATGATACTGGTCGTTAACCTGATTTCACTCTTGATTCAAACTACAGATTGCATGCTTTAGAATTCTATTGTCTATACACCTCATAATGGCCATTTTAACTGTATTACCGATATTCTGGATGCATGCAATGTAAATTCTTTTTTTGAATTGAAAGATGTGGAGATTTACACATAAGAGATATTTCAAGACTCGGTATTTAAATGTGTCATCTTTTCTTACCAAGCATAGCTTCGACTTGAAAAGGACACACACATCCTTTATTGTTGGAAGACAATTTTTCATTGTGAAAAATTTCTACACGCACTTCTTTTGATGCTTCGGAACATGTCATCACATCTATGGTTAACTTGTAAACTTGTAAGCATGTAACAAGTTAACATGTAAAAAACTTGTAAGCATTTATGAAATACCTATAACATGTATGGAATACCTCTGCATTTATGAAATACATCTAAATATCTGTCCACATTTTTCTGTGTTTTTCTGTATTATTTATGTATGTTTCTATTCACATTACACATTTTTCTGTATTTTTCTAACATTTTTATAAGTTAAATTTTTCCATAAATTTTCATACAAATTTCTATTAACAATACACATTGTTTCTGTAATTTTCTATAATTTTCTGTATTTTCTGTATTTTTCTGTTCACATTACACATTTGTAACAAAAATTAACTAATTAGTGTAAGGACACTGGCTATGAGGAAAACACTAGAAGGGAGGTTGAATAGTGTTTTTAAAATTTAAACGATAGTAATACCAATTTAAATTCCTAACCAATAATAAATGCGGAATTATAAATAAACCCAAAATGAAACAATGCTAACACAAAGTATGTTTCAAGGGTTCGAATTACCCAAGTTAACTCCCGACTTGTTCCCGGTAATCCTACATTTCTTCCACCCGGATACATCCGGACACTCAAGTTAGAAACCTAACTTAAGGATTCCTTTAAACCCACTTGTAGTTACCCTACAATTGAAATTGAAACAAAATCGATATCCTTGACTCCCACAACTTGGGATCAAGCAAAACACTCTCACAAACGAAGAGTAAAACTAATATCGAAAGATATGAAATAATTAAATAACAACACTAACAATCATCTATGCCTTGAAGTAGAACTTGAAGGAGCAAATGTGTTGTGTGTTGAAGTCTCTTCCAAGAAGAGAGAAAGCCCTTTCTCTTGTCACCACCAATTGCCTAGAAGATATCACTTTGATTCTAGGTTGGAGAGCAAGAGAGAATGTGATTGAAAATCTAGGGGTTTTGGATTTGAGAGCTTTGAAAGCTTGAAGATGAAAGCTTAGAATTTTCAAGAGATGATCAAGAAGAAATGGAACCTCTCAATGGAACAGTAGAAGCCCTCTTTATAGGTTCTCTAAAACCCTCAAACAAATTTCCCAAAAACCCTTTTGAAATCAGTGGAGAAACAACCAACAGATATAATTTACACAATCGACAGTCGACTGATGAAGAAACCACAGTCGACTGCCGCAATGTGTCAGAGGGTAGGTGAGAATTCAAACGGTAACGTACCACGTAGGACAGTCGACTGATGAAGGTCTGACAGGCGACTGAGAAGCCTTCTACAGGCGACTGAGCGAAACATGAGTAAGTTGAGAAAACTCAAGAAGTTTTGGAAAGACTGGGCAGACGACTGATGTGGTATTCACATGCGCTTGTGTCATGGACAGGCGACTGTGAAACCAACATCAGTCGTCTGGCCGAAACTTGCAAAGCTTGTCAAACACCAAGTGTTAAGACAAGGATCGACAGGCGATGAAGCATTCACAGGTGCCTATGCCATGGGCAGGCGACTGTGAAACCAGCATCAGTCATCTGGCCGAAACTTGCATAACTTGCCAAAACACAAAGTATCAAGACAAGTATAGACATGCGACTGAAGAAGCATTCACAAGCGCTTGTGCCATGGGCATGCGACTATGAAACCTACATCAGCCGTTTGGCCGAAAGAAGACAAGTTAAAGATCTTTTGGTAAGAGAGAGAGAGACATGCGACTGACTAACAAGTCACATGCGCCTGTAACTGGACAGGCACCTGTACTTTGTACAATAGTCGCCTGATGAAAGTTATAGTTGAAAGCCCAAAAACCAAATGATAAAGTATGTGCAAAACAGACTACTGTAGAACAAATCACATGCTACTGTTTGGAGACAGTCACCTGTAAAACGTTCAACAGTCGCCTGTTGAAAGTCCAAACTGCACATGCTTGAGAAATATGAATTGGAGGCCAAGGAAATGTGATCTAATGATTTCATAGGACAGAAATAAAGATGTGTGTGTGCTCTAACATAGTTCTACTTCTAAGCTACATACTAGAAGAATAAAAAGATTATCTTATTTTAGCCTCTCTTCTTTCCATAGAATGAGCTTGAAGTTTTCTAGGAGTTTCAATCATCACCTTTGATCATCCAATCCACTTTTCATGCTTTGATTGATCCTTGAGTGACATCCATTGCTAATTGATCTTCATGATATGCTTAGGCAATGGATTAACTGCAAGTAGGGGATTAGTCACAAGTATTTATGTTAGCTCATCATCAACACCAAGTAGGGAGAAGTCCAATACTGAACATTCTCCCCCTTTTGGTGATGACAAACAAATATAAACAAAAGGATAAATGATTGTGCTTAAAGAAAACTTACTCCCCATACATAGATGCCAATCATGTTAGTCAAATTAAATAAAGGGCATCTATTGATCAATTGAAGCAAACATGTAAGATATGCATGAATGAAATGATTTCAATACTAGAAATTTAGGATTTTAGAATCCAAAGTTCATTATATCTTACTCCCTCTGAATCTAAGTCAACTTCAATCTTAGATTCAAGTTTAGAATTTACTTAGCACAAAATTATGATTTGTTTATTTCTCTCCCACATGGCATTATCTAAAAAGTGGGAGTAGAAAACAAAACCAATAGTGCTAAATAAGTACTAAAACAATTATGAGAGTCTAAAGAATGAGATATATATATTCAATGTGACACCACAATAAAATCGAGAAAACACGAAGGTGCATCACAATGATATATATCAAATACACATCAATAAAAGAAATTTTAGTTGACTAAAGGAACGAGAATCCAATATCAACATTTCATAGGCAAGAAAATGCCTCACATCACATCATGTATATAATAGAGCACACAGAGAGACAATTGCACAACGTACACACAATGATCACAATGGAAAAAAATTGAGACACAATGTAAACCATCATATGATAAAGTAAAACATTATATATATATATATATATATATATATATATATATATATATATAATCCAAAGTTACATGGAGTACAAAAGACAAAATCAACTCCATATACATCATCATCCAACTAAAGTTACTCTTCCATACAACCAAAAGTATACCAGGAGTACAAAAAGAGACTAACTCCTAATACTATATAAGATAACATCCATATATATATATATATATATATATATATATAGGGCAATCTTCCATTGCGAAAAAATGGTGCGAAAGGCCGTGCGAAAACATTTTTTTTATTTTTTTGAAATTTTTTTTTTCAAAATTTCTTTTTTTGATGTTTAATCCATACAAATATATACCCCAGGGAAAATAATGGGTGAACCCGTTGGGCATTAGAGCACCCATCCACCCGTTACAAATTTAACGGTCTCAAAACGTGCGAATTTGATGAAATGCCTTGATCGAAGGCCAAATGACATTATTTCTCAACCATTATTTTTTGAGGGGGGTATAACAACATATGATGAGGGTGGAAAAAAGAATTTTTGAAAAAAAAAATTTCAAAAAAAAGATAAAAACATTTTCGCACCGTGCGAAATGTTCTCATTTGAAAATTTTCCTATATATATATATATATATATATATATATATATATATATATATATATGAGACCAACATCTATAACAGGTGCTACAAGCACCAAATACAACATCCAGAGCTATATACAAACAACCATGGACTCAAACCCTAACAAAAACTAGTCCTAGGGTGAGTCCGTCTCCAAAACACCATCAATCGATATGGATCACTGTGGGATCCGAAGGACGACCTGAGCAACGAAACATCACACGAGCAGATCGTCGAAAAGGGCGCACAAGAGCCTTTCTCTTGGATGACGATGCAACGCCACGAGCAGCAGCTACAGAGGGCTGACTGGACTCAACAGAGACATGCACATGAGGCTGAATGATAGTGACAGAAGGAGACAAAATGACCTCAGCAGGAGGGGCCTGAGTATCACCAGTAGGATGAGGAACATCAGTGGGTGTAGGAGGAACAACAGAATGGGGGACGTCCTCAAATGGTGCAAACATAGCCTGAAGGGAGGCTGGAACAGGAAATCCTTGATATACAAACGACTTGTAGTACAGCTCAAGGAGAAGTGAAAGCTTCTGATCCATGTCAGATACTTGCATAAAAACATATGACATTAAAACATGAGATGTGAAATGATGACATGAGTTTAAAACATGATTACATAAAAATGTGAACTCCTATAATTCAGATTCACTCATAATCCCTAATTCTCCACACAACCTCACAAATGAATCTTCTTTAAGAGGTTTAGTGAAGATGTCGGCGATTTGTTTTTGGGGTTCAAACTCTAAGATGATGTTATTCTTAGCTACATGGTCATTAAAGAAATGGTGTCTCATATCTATGTGTTTGGTACGGGAGTGATGTACCGAATTCTTGGAAAGACAAATTGCACTTTGGTTATCAACCATGATATGTCAAGTATCACAATTGACACCATAGTCTTTGAGCGTGTGTCTCATCCAAAGAACTTGTGCACATGCAAGACCCGCAATAATATATTCTGATTCAGTCGTGGACAATGATACCAAGTTCTGTTTCTTGGAAAACCAAGAAACAAGAGAATTTCCTAGAAAATGGCAAGTGCCACTAGTACTCTTCCTATCGGATTTTCATCCGGCAAAATCGGCATCACTATATGAGATTAACTCATATGTGCTAGACTTAGGGTAAAGTAACCCATAATCTAGTAAATGATTGAGATAACAAAAAATTCGTTTAACCGCAATGAAGTGTGACTATTTAGGTCTAGCTTGATATCTAGCACAAAGACATACGCAGAACATAATATCGGGCCTACTAGCGGTTAAGTAAAGTGAGCTACCAATCATACATCGATATAGACGAACGTCTACATCTTTTCTGTCTCATCCTTGTGTAGATAGCTTGTCGTACTCATGGGAGTCCGTTTGCTTGAAGACGATTCTATCCCGAATGGCTTGATAAGCTCCCCGGTGTACTTTGTTTGATGTATGAAAGTTACATCCTTCATTTGCCGAATTTGTAGTCCAAGAAAGTAATTGAGCTCACATATATGACTCATTTCGAATTCATCCTTCATAGACTTAGAAAATTCTTGGCAAAGATTAAAGTTAGTCGGACCAAATAGTATATCGTCTACATAAACTTGAATTAAGAGGATGTCATTTTCATAATCTTTAATGAAATGAGTTGAATCAACTTCACCCATTTTAAAACCTAAATCCAAAAAAGGGTTTGAGTCGATCATACTGTTAGATCCACGGCCTGAGGGGGGGTCCCGAGCCGACGCCCAAGCCACACGCGCAAGAGGGGAAGGCCGACTTAAGGGCCTTTTGGTCTTTTTCTTATTTTTAGTGTTAGGAGAGGATTTTTCTTATTTAAACTAGGGCTAGCAGTCTTTTATGGGGATGCTTGATTATTGATATTTTTCTTGAGCGTCTTTAGTAGATCTAGATTAAAGAGTGCGGACGTCCTCTTATCGACGTCTTGGAAGGAGGATACACCTTTCTTGTATCCAATTATCTTCATTTATTCCAATTAATATCATTTTAATTTCAGATTTGCGTGGATCCTATCAATTTGGTATCAGAGTATATGACGATCCATGTCGGCTTCGACAAGATCGCAAGACAAAATTGAGGCTTTTGAGGCAAAATTTACAAGCGAGATCGACGTGATCAAGAAATCGTTGGTGACAAACGATGAATCCATGGTAAAGTTGACGGCTTCCATCAACCAATTGACGGCGAATCGAGCGAAGCACGATAAACAATTCGCACAATTGATGGGAGCCCTAAATCAATTGGCGACGAACAACAAAGGAGATGTAAACCCTAAATCGGTTGGAAAGGCGCCATCTTTGGTCAAATGGAAGGAAAAAGTTGAGATTTTTGATGCGGAAAACGTCCTTGTGGAGGAGGAATTTGTCAAGGATGAGGAAGGGGAGCCGTGGAAGGACGATTATCTAGACGAAGTGCGGCGGAAGGCGGTGGAAGCACAAAGGGGGCCGGCGGCTTCAACCAGCCACATTCGGGGGCGCGCGAGTATGCGGGAAGGCCGCGGGGGCCCCTACGGGGTCCCGCCGCCCCCATGGACTGCCGCAGAGGAGGAGGCGGCCTCCCCTGGGTTTGCCCAGGGGCGGCGAAGCCCCAGGGGGTCGGCGACCCCCCGACCCACGGGGGGCCGCTGGGGCCCCCAGGATTTCCGGGCGGGGCCGGCGGCCCTGCCCCAGGCAGGCCGCGGCCCCGCAGGCCCAAGGGCATCAGCGCGCGGGCTTTCCGAGGCCTGAGGCGGCCAATTTTAGCAATCTCACGACGATCAGCCCCGTCGGGAGTTGCCGGCGCGTGATTTCGAAGAGGAATTGGGGTCCGGGGGATTTCAGGAGCACGGAGACTACGACGAAGGGTATCGGGACCCTCCCGACCCTCGATGGGACAACGGAAGGTGGCAACAACCACCCCACCACCAGGAGGGTCGCACCGCAGGCGCGGGAGGGGGTTACAGAGACTTCCAGGAGAGGGCAGGTTCGATGGCGACGAGGGAGGTGGTTACGGAGACCGAGGAGGATATCATGTGGGTTACGAGCGACACCAAGAGAGGTATCAGCACTACCACCAACCTAGACACGACGGAGGTCGCGGGGACCGGGGGGATTCAATATGGACCGACTGAGAAAGTTGAAGATGCCTATATTTGATGGAGTGGACCCGGTCTCATGGATCTACAGGGCGAAGAGATTATTTAGAGTCTCTCGCATGACTGAGGAGCAGAAGTTGGAGGCCACTGGCATATGTATGGATGGGAAGGCCCTTGCGTGGTTTTAGTGGAAGGACGCGAGGCGCCTTTTCGTTCATGAGAGGAGATCAGGGACCAGATGGTAGAGAGGTTCAGAGACCCCTATCTGGAAAACGTACGGGAGCAGCTGCTATCACTCAGGCAGGAGGGCACCGTGAGGGATTATCTAGAGAGGTTTGAGGCACTATCTGGACATGTGCACGGGGTATCAGACGAGACGATGGAGAGCACCTTTATGAAGGGGCTGAATGCTACTGTTCGAGCAGCGGTTTGCATGCAGAAGCCTCAGAGCCTGATGGAGGCCATGGAGTACGCTCAGATGGCGGAGGACTGGCAGATGGAGGAGAGAAAGGCCAGAGGTGGTTGGAGTGGACCGGTTTTACGGAGTGTCCCGACCACGACAGGAGAATAGAAGACAGCTACATTGGCAGATCAAGCAAGTATTGAGAAGACTGGAGAGCAGAGCAGCGCATCGCCAGCGGGGGTCAGTTTAGGAGGATGACTGACGCCGAGATGAGGGAGAAGAGGCAAAAGAGACTCTATTTTAGATGCGATGAGAGGTTCACTCCAGGACACCACTGTGGGGGTCGCAAGCTGCAAGTGTTGATCGCTGAGGCAGACGAGGATGATGATGTGGAGGACGAAAGGATCGGAGGTGATGACGACTCCCCCTCGGAGTAGCACCGCCAGGGATGTCAAGCACCACCTTGAGGACAAGGTGGATTTTCAGGGCCGGAGTAGTGTTAGACCCACGGCCTGGGGGGGTCCCGAGCCGGCGCCCAAGCCACACGCTCAAGAAGGGGAGGCCGACTTAAGGGCCTTTTGGTCTTTTTCTTATTTTTAGTGTTAGGAGAGGATTTTTCTTATTTAACCTAGGGCTAGCTGTCTTTTATGGGGATGCTTGATTATTGATATTTTTCTTGAGCGTCTTTAGGAAATCTAGATTAAAGAGTGCGGACGTCCACTTATCGGCGTCTTGGACGGAGGATACACCTTTCTTGTATCCAATTATCTTCCTTTGTTCCAATTGATATCATTTTAATTTCAGATTTGCGTGGATCCTATATCACATATCAAGCTCTAGGTGCTTGTCTCAACCCATATAATGCTTTTTTTAGTTTGAAAACATGGTTTGAAAATTTTTTATGTATGAAACCTGGTGGTTGAGAAACATAAACTTCTTCATTAACAATACCATTTAAAAATGCACTTTTAACATCCATTTGAAATAATTTAAAATTTTTATGGGATGCAAAAGATAAAAGCAATCTAATAGCGTCTAATCTAGCTACGGGAGCAAAGGATTCTTCGAAATCAATACTTTCCTCTTGCTGATAGCCTTGAGCTACTAATTTTGCTTTATTCCTTGTGATGATCTCGTTCTTATCGATCTTGTTCTTGAACATCCATTTGGTTCCAATCACTTGGTGACCATTTGGAAGATGAACAAGCTCCCAAACTTCATTTCTTTCAAATTGCATGAGCTCCTCTTCCATTGCAACTATTCAAGAGCTATCTTCACACGCTTCTTGGATTTTCTTTGGTTCAATGGTAGAGACAAATGCACAATGAGAGAACTCATCAATCATTGACCTTATTCGGACACCCACACCAATATCTCCAATAATTTGGTCATGGGGGGTGATTACGAATGGTCGGATAAGCTTTGGGAATACCTGGATCATTAGGAACATCATCAACAATTTCATTAGTATTGTTAGTCTCAATAATATAATCATTAATTTTAACATTACTAATGGAATCACATAAAACATCTACACTATCATATCGACAACATGAGGATTATCAAAATCTTCATAAAATGAAATGTGTAGTGATTCCTCGATCGTTGAAGAGGTTTTGTTGTATATCCGGTAGGCTTTGCTACGTGTGGAATATCCAACAAAAATTCCTTCATCGGATCTTGGCTTAAATTTATCTAAGTTACAATAGGTGTTCTTTATAAAACAGTTTGAACCAAAAACACGAAAATATTTAATTTGCGGCTTTTTATCATAAAACAATTCAAAAGTTTTGTTCGTTCGGGGACTCACTAGGATCTTATTTAGCACATAGCATGACGTGTGCATCGCATCCGTCCAAAATTGTAATCCAAGATGACTATCATGGAGCATGGTGGGAACACACTCAATTAGGGTCCTATTCTTTCTCTCAACAAACACGATTTTGTGGTGGTGCGCGAGGAAAAGAAAAGTTGTGAGTAATCCCGTTGTCATCTCAAAAACTTAATGAAAAATTCATTCTCAAATTCTCCTCCATTATCACTATGAATAGTGATAATATTGGTTCCTAAGAAATTTTGAATTTTCTTTGCAAATATAGTAAATTCTTCAAAAGCTTCATTTTTATTGGTTAAAAATGAAACTCAAGTAAATCTAGAGAAGTCATCTATGACGACTAATTCATAATGAGCATTACCTAAAGATGCAGTTCTAGTTGACCCAAATAAATCTAAATGAAGTAATTCTAGGGGCCTCTTAGAAGTTGTCATCTTTAAGTTTAAAAGACGATTTACTTAGTTTACCTCTTTGGCTTGAATCACAAAAGTTTTTCTTACTAAAAACAATTTTCGGAAAACCTTTAATAAGATCATGCTTAGCTAACTTATATAAGTGCTTAAAATCAACATGACCAAAACGGCGACGCCATAATAGTTGTTCATTTATATTAGCAACTAAGCAATGTTCTATGGTTTTAGGCAAGCTTAAATAATAAATATTTTTACGCCTAGTACCGGTAAACAAAACATGCGAAGTAAAATCAACATTACAAATACCCTCTCTAAAGTTAACCTTGTAACCATTGTCACAAAGTTGACTAATGGAGATAAGGTTATGATATAAATCACTGACTAAATAAACATTGGTAATAAGTGTGTTGGAAGGATTACCGACTTTGCCTACTCCAATGATGGTTTCCTTTTGATTACTTCCAAAAGTGACCGTTGCACCATCCTTGATGCTAACCACTTCGGAGAGCAATGTGGGATCTCCCATCATGTGTTTAGAGTATCCGCTATCGAGTATCCATCCTTTCCTTTTTGAGCCAATATGTCTATTTTTCTCTCTTTCTTGTTCTTGGATACCTACGTAGTATATCATAAGCTCATGGTATCCAAGCTTTGTTGGGTCCAAGGGGATTAGCCCTTTGGAAGCTAAGTCCAAGTGGACTTTCGCTTCCCAACGTAATTACCACTATTTATCACATTGCTAAAATATGAATTAACATAAGCATTCCTATCATTCATGCTAGTGTTCTTAGGGCCCCAAATTGTGTATATTTTGGGTGTCCTTTTCCTAGTTGCATGTACATTTGGTTGAGTTCTATGTGGTGCATGCTTCTTAGGAGCATGAGATCTAGCATATTAAGATGGAGGTGGATAAGCATGAGACATACAAGGGTTATATGCAAATTTAGGGGCATGCATATTATATGCTACATATGGAACATGCATGTGATGTGGTAGATGTGCATACACGGGAGGATGATGTGCATGAACATATGAATGTGTAGGAGCACGTGTATGAGTATTTCTCATGTGCGGGTTTGCACGTGTCCATAGGTGTGGAGCATAAAATGTGTCATACGTGTCCACATGTGAAGTAGGAAATTTCCTACGTGTATGAGTGTTGGTGTACATATATGCATGACCTTTCTTTTGGTTTCCATCCTTAGTGAGTTTCTTGCCAAAAGAAGGAGAGTGTGAAGTGGTGGCCTTCTTGGTAGGTTTGCTACCAATAGTGTTTTTGACACCACTAGTGGCTGCACCGGAGGATGGCCTCACAAAATCTATAGTTACACCACTATAGGAGGTGCGAGATTTGGATGCATTTGCTTTCACATAACTAAGTCCAACATGTTGTGTGGTCAGAAATTGGTTTGCAAGTAATTCATCCAATTGCCATTTCCCTTTGTTAAATCTCTTAACTTTGGAGGACATGAGCTCATATTTCTCCCTAAGAGAAGAAATATTGTTATCCAAAGTGGACACACGTGTTTTGAGCTCGTGCAATTGGGATTTAAGAGAATCATTCTCAATACCCAATTGTGTGTTTTGTGCAGCTAGATCGATACTATCTTTAGAATAATTTTGATCTAGTTGAGATTTGAGTGAATTCACCTCATTTCTCAAGATGTCATTTTGAGAAACCAAATTGGCTTTTTCAAGTGTAAGTGTATCAACAATGTTGTCATTGTTGATGATGCATGTCATGGATGATTTGCTAACTTAAGATTTCTTTAAAATAGTATATCTAAGCATAAGAGATTGATACTTAGAAAATAATTCTTCGTTAGCAATACGAAGTTCATCCATGGTTACCTCGGGTTCATCGTTGTCACTTCATTCTCATCTGAGAATGAGTCTTCTCGGGCCATGAAGCACATATGTGCAATCTCACCCTTTTCATCCTCGGATTCACTTGAGGAATATCGCTTGAATCATCGAACGTCCCAACAAGTCCTTTCTTTTTGTCATTCTTGAATTTGTCGGACGTGTGGTATTTTGGAGCTTTCCATTTTTCTTTGTTTCTAAGTATTGGGCAATCCTTTTTGATGTGCCCCGGCTTGTTACACTTAAAACAAAGAGACGAAGTATTGTTAGTGGAATCAAATTTAGATTTGGAAGGAAATTTACCTTTGCGAAAGAAGCGTTGGAACTTCTTCGCCATTTGTGCCATTTCTTCCAAATCCATTTTGTTCTCGGATTCTTCATTATCGGAGGATGAAGAAGTAGCATTGAAAGCTAACACTTTCTTCTTGGACTCCGTTGAGTTCATCATCGCTCTAATCTTCATTCGGTTCTCCTTTCTTACTTCATAAGACATGAGAGTACCGATGAGATTCACCACGGTGTAGTTCTTCATGTCATTGACCTCCTCAATGGGGATTGCTCTTCTTTCCCATTTTGAGGTCATTCCCATGATTATCTTTCTCACCTTTTCTTGTTTGGTGTAGACTTGACCAAGAGCTTCAAGCTCATTGGTGATGTCGGTGAAGCGTATATACATCGTTGCAATGTGCTTATTATCCTTCATATGAAACATATCGAAATTTTGTATTGCAACATATAATTTAGACAACTTTACCTTGTTCGTTCCCTCGTAGGTAACGACGAGATGGTTCCAAATTTGATATGTACTCTTACATGTGCGTATCTTATTGAACTCTTCCGGATCCAATGCACAATGAAGAGCGCTCATTACCTTGGCATTGTTCACCTCGGCGGACTTCTCGGCGGGAGTCCATTTGTCAAAATCCTCTTCGGTGGGTTCAACGTATTCCTTATGGAGAGTTCTCCAAAGAGAAGCACTCCTAAGAAATGTCTCCATCCGGCGCTTCCAATAGCCGAAATTCGTGCCATTGAAACGCGGAGGACGAACCGTTGATTGTCTTTCAAAGATGGTAGCGCACCACCACGATCGTGATTGTTGTACGAAGAATGTAGAGGAACGTTGTTGTTGGATGCCATAGCAAAATACATTGTGCTCTGATACCAATTGTAAGGACCCTGGCTATGAGGAAAAAACACTAGAAGGGGTTTGAATAGTATTTTTAAAATTTAAACGATAGTAATACCAATTTAAATTCCTAACCAACAATAAATACGGAATTATAAATAAACCCAAAATGAAATAATGCTAACACAAAGTATGTTTCAAGGGTTCCGATTACCCAAGTCAACTCTCGACTTGTTCCCGATAATCCTACGTCCCTTCCACTCGGATACCTCCGGATACTCAAGTTAGAAACCTAACATGAGATTTTCTTTAAACCCACTTGTAGCAACCATACAAGTGAAATCGAAACACAATCGATGTCCTTGACTCTCACAACTTGGGATCAAGCAAAACACTCTCACAAACCGAGAGTAAAACTAATATCGAAAGATATGAAATAATGAAATAGCAACACTTACAATCACATATGCCTTGAAGTAGAACTTGAAAGAGCCAGTGTGTTGTGTGTTGAAGTCTCTTTCAAGAAGAGAGAAAGCCCTTTCTCTTGTCACCACCAATTGCCTAGAAGATATCATTTTGATTCTAGGTTGGAGAGCAAGAGAGAATGAGATTGAAAATCTAGGGATTTTGGATTTGAGAGCTTTGAAAACTTGAAGGTGAAAGCTTAGGATTTTCAAGAGATGATCAAGAAGAGGTGGAATCTCTCAATGGAACAGTAGACGCCATCTTTATAGGTTCTCTAAAACCCTCAAACATATTTCCCAAAAATCTCTTTGAAATCCGTGGAGAAACAACCGACGTATAGAATTTACACAATCGACAGTCGACTGCTGCACTGTGTCAGAGGGTAGGTGAGAATTCAAACGGCAACTTACCACGTAGGACAGTCGACTGATGAAGGTCTGACAGGCGCCTGTAAACTTAACAGGTGACTGAGCGAAACATGAGTAAGTTGAGAAAACTCAGGAAGTTTTGGGAAGACAGGACATGCGACTGATGTGGTATCCACAGGCGCCTGTGCCATGGACAGGAGACTGAAACCAACATCAGTCGTCTGGCCGAAACTTGCAAGGCTTATCAAACACCAAGTGTTAAGACAAGGATCGACATGCGACTGATGAAGCATTCACAAGCGCATGTGCCATGGGCAGGCGACTGAAACTAACATCAATCGTCTGGCCGAAACTTGCATAACTTGCCAAAATATAAAGTGTCAAGACAAGTATAGACAGGCGACTGAAGAAGCATTCACAGGCGCATGTGCCATGGGCTGGCGACTGTGAAACCTACATTAGTCATCTGGCCGAAAGAAGACAAGTTAAAGATCTTTGGGCAAGGGAGAGACTGACGACTGACAAACAAGTCACAGGCGCCTGTAACTGGACATGCGCCTGTACTTTGTACAGCAGTCGCCTGATGAAAGTTATAGTTGAAAGCCCAAAAACCAAATGATAAAGTATGTGCAAAATAGACGACTGTAGAACAAATCACAGGCGACTGTTTGGAGACAGTCGCCTGTTGAAAGTCCAAACTGCACATGCTTGAGAAATATGAATTGGAGGCCAAGAAAATGTGATCTAATAATTTCATATGACAGAAATAAAGATGTGTGTGTGCTCCAACATAGTTCTACTTCTAAGCTACATACTGGAAGAGAATAAAAAGATTACATCTTGTTTTAGCCTCTCTTCTTTCCATAGAATGAGCTTGAAGTCTTCTAGGAGCTTTAATCATCATCTTTGATCATCCAATCCACTTTTAATGCTTTGATTGATCCTTGAGTGGCATCCTTTACTAATTGATCTTCATGATATACTTAGTCAATGTATTAACTGCAAGTAGGTGATTAGTCACAAGTATTTATGTTTGCTCATCATCAACACCAAGTAGGGAGAAGTCCAATACTCAACAATTAGTTAATATAAAAGAATAACAATAAAAAATGATGATACATAAATCTGACATCAAAATACATAAAATTAATAAAATGCATCAAACGATACAAAAAAATGAAAAACATAAGTCGACAGATACAAAAATCTCATTCTAAGTTAGCATCGTTCTAGTGCAGAGTAGTATGGTGGATAAAAATATTGTATCTGCTTTGGCCCTAACAATGATATCATGTTATTATATGCCGAGGGCCTGCTCGCCTGATGAAAGACGTGTTTGACTGCCTTGACTGCTGGAGTGCTCAGTCACATTTGAACAGTACCTGTATTGACTATCATAATTCATATAAACATCAAAATATTGGTACAATACGAAATAGTCGTCATGACTGACTGAATATCCATCGGAAACGATTCATGAGTGGCATAATTATCATAACATCCATAATAATTAGAAGAACGTTGATACTCATGATATTTAAACAGTGCACCGTAGGTATCGTCCCCCGTTCTTCACTTTGATGCTGTCTATCATGATTTCTATACCCATGCGAATGTGTTGTATCATAAGCATGGTACACACTTCTCTCGGTAGGGCGACCGTATTCCGAAGCACCACAACCTCCATCTGTAGGACCTTGGTCATCGGGAGACGAATCATCATCACTTTTTTTGCCGAATGACTGCCTTCTTTCGCTTGTAGGTGAGATTCACCAGGTTGTGACTTGGTCACGGTTAATTGCTTCTTGTACGTTCTGCTTCCACAATCGCTTCGTCCAACCAATAAATGTCTATGTGCTCGAGCCCTATGGCTTCTATCTCCATCGTCCATTCATGCAATAGATTATCCTCATGGAAAATCTGATCCAAATCAATTAGTTGGTGGTTAAATTTCGCGCTTCTCCCCGCATGTCTTGGTCACAGCATCATATTATAATGCACATAGACCGGCTTTTAAAGATATTCCATTGTTAGCATGTTTCTGGTCTTTGTGTGAATGAGTGAGGGTGGTACAATTTCGTTCATAGTTGGAAGAAGAGACCGTTTGGCTTAAAACACGCATAACTAAGCGTGTAAGAGTTGGAGCATGATTTATCCCAATGCTTAATCACCATTGCGCTACAAAAGTTCTCTTAGTCAGAAAATATAGGGCAGTTTATAAGGAACATATATGTATTTAAGATTCTTATAAATACCTGGAGTGACATTTTTATCGTCATTTTGGAGCTGAAATAACCAACTCATCCTATATGACTCCAACTACAATTATCGTGCATAATTTTAGAATGTGAACGACTTCATCAAATAATATATCAAAATAACAATATATGAAATCTATTTTCCTTTCTGTGTATATCAATTTGCTTCGAGATGTCTGGTTCCAACCTCTCGATCACACGTCTGAGTCCAACCAGCATCACGTTGTCATTTGTTGTAGTGGAGAAGTAATGGATACGAGGATTCAGAAGATAACTTGCAGCATGAATATCTTGATGCAGTTGCTTATCCCATCTTTTGTCGATCATGTCCCACCATTTTCTGTACCACTACCAATATTCTTTCGAATTTCTTCTTTCACCCGATCCATGGCCTCGTACAGATAACACATCTCGGCATTATCATCGTTGTCGACCATTCCTAGAACTTTCACTAGCAGCTCAAATACGGCGATAACATTAGAGATTTCTTGCCAGAAGTCATCACTGTGAATCAGATTGTACATGTTTCCAACGGTCCTATCTTTTGGTTTGAGCTTAGGAAAGTTATCAGACCATTCCATTGAGGTGATCATTCTCCGTATATCTTTCCGATGCACGTACAGATAGTCCAAAGTAATAAAATGGGTTGCAAATCTTGTGATCACAAGTCTGATCAACTCTTTTCCACCTATCTCTCTTCTCATCAAGCCAAGCACCCATCTTTTGTTGTATATAAAGCCCGTTACCATCGGACTTTGTGCGACAATATTTTTGACTTCATCTTCTTGTCATATCGAACAATATCAAGTCAATATAATGCGCTACACACGGAGTCCAATACAGATGATGTCTCTTTCGCATCAGTAGCTACCCAGCTGATTTGTAGTTTACTCCGTTGTCGGTAACTACTTGGACTATTATATGCTCTCCAATTATTTCTACATATTTGTCCATAAGATGAAATATGTACAGACCGTTCAGAAAGTGGTTGGTTGCATCCACCGAGTCCATGAACACAGTTTCGTGGGTCGAATACACAAGGAAATTAATAATCTTCCTTCTGTTTTGTGTTATCCCACCATCCCACATCAGTGTGCAACCATACTCATCTCCCAATGACTACCAAAAGTTTCAACATATTTTTTGGTCTCTTCAAGCTCTATGTCTAAATATGTATGTGACAGCTCCAAGAAGTGGGTGGAGCAACGCCACGGCCCGCTTCTGCAATAGCATCTATCATGAGTTTGTAATATGGAAGATGGTTGAGGTAAAAAAATTTGACCATATTTCGACCGACAAAGGACTTGACATTTTTCATGAATGAATTCTTTATGTTTGGCTGGGTTTTACCCTTCTTCATTGAAGAAAATGGGTCGACATCCGGTTTGGGAACACCAGTTGGTCTATCGCTTGGTTCAACATCACGAGAAGAACCATAATCGAACATACCAACAATTCTGCCGGCACAACTGTCCGATCTGACTAGCCCATCGGTCCCAGACGATCCTGCTTCCATCCTTCTGCTCTTACGTCTAATCTCTTTTTCGGCATATTCTTGCATACTTGCTCTAAGAGATTTTCTCAAGTATCTTGCCTACTTGGTATCATCCTCATCTGAGTCAGCTGAGATTGCCTCTGTAGTCCTTGCCCTTAACTACTCTGTAATGCTCTTCTCAAATCTGGCATATTTCTTTCCTCTTCTCAAGTACGCGTGCCTTAATCTCTTCACACACTTATTTTGGTGCTTCAGAGCATGTCATCACGTCCTTCAAAATTTCCGCCAAGTATTCCTTAAGGCGAGTCATGCCTCCATGCATTTCTTTAAGGCCGTAATTGCACCTTATATGTCTATGATGGTTTCCGACCATTTTACATTAAGACCACACAATATCCAACACCTTCTTCTTTAAAGTTCTTTGAAACATTTTAATTTCTTTTTATAACTAAATGCAACATATAACGAGATAAAATTGTAGTTAAAAATACAAACCGTTATCGTACAAATTATTAAAAATTATAGGAAAAAACTTGTACTTTATTTTAGTGTATTTTAAATTATTAAAAATTAAAATTATAGTGCAAAATATTAAAACTTGTACTGTAATTTACGGTATTTTAAAATTTACTTGTAATTAGTAATTTACTTTATTTTTAATTTACATATATTAAATCATATTTATGAAAATATCTCTAAATATCTTTCTTGAAATTTTAGTATTAGTTTTTAAATTTCTTCATTACTTTTCTAACATCTTTTGTTACAATTTATATTTTTAGATAAATGATTTCATACTTCATATTTAATAATTAACATAATAGATAATTTTTTACTTCAAATATTTACTAGTAATTAATTATATAAATTGTAATGATGCGTTATTTTCAAAACTTTTTCTGCAATTTTCTAACAATTTTTATAATTAGAAAGTTTTACATAAAATTTCCTAAAATTTTCTAACTTATATAGTTTTACATAATTTTTGTCAAAAATTTTCTACCATATTCTATTCACATTACACATTTTCATATTCATACGCACCGAGTTCATATAATGTGGCAAACTTTAAATAAAATTCATTAGGTTTATCAAAATGTAGTGTGTGTATAGGAGCAACCGAGTGCCGGTTTTATTTCCCATTTAGTTCAAAAAAGTTCAAATATTTACTTGGCTGCCATTAAGTTTGTTAACACGGTGTTACTTTTAATGACGAACTTGTAAATAATTGAAACTTTATAAGGTGAAATATACAAGGAGACCGGTAGCTGGCGGTGACCGATGTTGTTCGCACTTAAATTTGCTTAAGATTCTTGGTCTATTTACAAGTTTGCCATTTAGAATGTTTTAATGTGAGGGCATACTTGTAAATAATTGAAAGAATATGGTTTATAATTAAAATACGTGGGCACGAGCCTCTCGGCGAGTCTCTCTCCCGAGTCTCACATCGAATTTTCTTTCCCCCATAGAGAAAACCCAACCCACTTAAAACCCAACCCACTTAAAACCCCCTACACTTAAAACCCCTTGCAGGCAAACTTATTGAGCGTCTCTTCGACAAAAATGGACAGCTTCTTTGGCGAAATTTTGCGCTTCTAGGGATGGCGCTTGCCGGGGATGGCTGGATGGAGCACGCTTCCATTGGGGTTAGCTGGATGGAGCTCGAAGGGGATCGATTGGGTTATGCTTTTGAGGGATTCTTCACTTGTGAGTGATGAGGAGGTATGAGGATGTAGGCATTCTCCCCTCTCCTTTTATAGGCATTTTCTTTTTGTTTCTACTCTCACTCACATCATTCACGGTGTGGCCATGGGTATTTATCTGTTTTTCACGGGAAATAGGAATTTGAAATTTTTCTGGGAGGAATCTACGGTTCACTGTGCATTCACAAGGTAATCAAGTTACGGGGTATGGAATCAACTCAGGGGAGAATACCTTACGTGGTCTTTCTGTGGACTCACGTGTGGGGTGGGGGGAATCTTTCTTCTTCGTTCTTACTCCATCCTCGGTTTCGGCTGGAACCTTAGGGTTTCGGCGGGTTTCGGCCACTACCGGCCACTACCCTAGGGTTCCAGCCGAAACCGAGTTCTGGTGCACGTTTCGGTCTTGGTAGGCACCAGAACCGAAACGATACGGCCGATACCTAATAGTATTGAACGATACCTCAAACCTTGACGAAAAGTTTACGTTTTGGCAGTAAAAACAAGGCATGAATCACCGTGTCATTTGGATCCTGGAAATTGTTCAATACTTGTATTTTGTATTTGTTCCTTTCAACATTTCGCTAAAGTGGTGCATTCAGTAGTTGAGCCTTTTTGCCATCAGATTGGGATCAGCTGTGAACGCAGCTACACAAGTAAAGCCTTTAATGGAAATTTTGGCAGCACTTCTCAACTTAGCATCGATGATTTTAAGTTGGCGCCATGTTCTTAAACAAAGGAAACAACAGACAGATGTATATCTTTCTGTCAAACTTAGGTGGCCAGTTGGTGAATAGTAGAACTTGCATCATGCATTTTAAACGTTTAAACTCATGGTTGAAGGAAAACGCTCCAATGATCTCATGTGCAAGAAAAAGTAGTATAGTGCATTTGTTAATTCAAATGTCGGCAATTCATAAATTGAGGTTATTAGAACAAATTTGAACGGGCCCATGGGGACCACGGGGCCCACGGGGCCCAGATGAGTTTAACCGATGAAGACATCATCTTGGTTGGAAACACTAACCCAAAAATTTAAGGTATTAAGTACATGGCAAACTTTCAATTATATATTTCACCTTTTAATGTAATTTTCAATTTGTAGGACTATTTCTCTCAACCCTAACATTGAATTTGGAAACCAATTCACATGTGGTAGAGAAGGAACCGAGCGGAATCAGGTGAATTTTAATGGCTCTGGCACCATATTAGAACAAATTTAAACATGATCAGAGGGCCCATTATGAGTTAATTTAGAGAAGATATAATCTTGGCTGAGACGCTTTACACCAAAAGTTTATGCTTAGGTAGGCCCAACTTTCAAATCTGTTTTTCACCTTTTTCTATTCTTTTCAGTGTGGAACTACTTGTCTTACCAGTGAGGAAACTGCAGTTTTTATAATTATAGTCAATATGCAATGAATAACATCTGATGAAGTTTTCAGCGCACAAATAATTACATCAGCTTTTTATATCGTTGTTTAATGTTCTGGTTTGAATATTGATTTTACAGGGCATTGGCTTCTCTGTTTTCTTTCTTCAGCATTTTATCAACCTTTCTTCAGCATTTTATCGTTGTTTAATGTTCTGTTGGGACACTGAAAGGTCGCAGATGTATCTGAGGCTGTTCGGCAGTATGCTGATGCCTTAATGCTGTCGGGTGAGTCAGCGATTGGATCATTTGCTGAGAAGGCTCTCTCCGTCTTGCTCATGGCCAGTGGACGGATGGAGCTATCAAGTCGTGAGGAAAACCGTCAAAGCCTTCTCGTTCAACGGCAGCTTGCAGTCTCATTGCCTGATCGCATATCTGAGCAAATTTGTGACCGCGCTGTGGAAATGGGTAGGTCTTTCTTTCTTCCTAGCTTCTTTTATGTGCGCTTTAGGTTGAACCTAAAATTGCCGCGGAGCTGCTGCTGCTGTTGATTACTTGCTGCTGGGCCCCGCTATATGCTTTTATGCCATGTTCTAACAGAGCGTCTCATATCAAGGATCAGTATGAAGTGACCATCGTGTTGCTTCAGACCAATCAGAGTTGGATTTTAGCTTTATTAAACTGAAAGAAGGAAATCTTCCATCAATCACTTTGTTTCCACACCTTCGTTTGTGTGTCCCAAATAGTCTCCATTAGTTGTTTCCTGAAGCAGGGGCACGGGATTCTTATGTGCGCAAATATATTTTACAAATAAACAAACAAAGGGGTCAGCAAAGAAAGCCATCATGTTGTGTACAAAAACGTATTGGAAGCTGTCAAGTATGAGTACAAGAGTTCAGAATATGTCAAGAGCAGGGAGCCTGTGTGTGGTCGGTTTCTTTCAAAGACCCTTCATTTCATTAAAGTTTTATTAATTAAACAAAGCGGAATCAATTTATCAATTAATCCACATTTTGCTGGGTGAAAAATAATGATAATCAGATGAAATGACTTTGATTACTCTAATGAAACTAGAGAAAAATGTTGCGTTGGATCTTTTTTCTTGATGAACTTTATATGAATTGTATGTACACTTCCATAGTCTGTAAAATGCTCCTCCAATTGTTTTGCCATCCCATAACAGAAATCGATTGAGTTTTAGCTCTATTTATAATCGACTTGATTCTTTATCTTTGATGTGTTCCTTTTTCCTTGCTGAATTGTTGTGTTATCCGTTTGCAGCTAACAGCCTCGGCGTAGATGCCATCTTTGTTTTCACCGGGCATGGTTACATGGCGTCACTTCTATCTCGCAACCGCCCAAACCCTCCCATATTTGCATTCACAGACCAGCCTGGTGCCAGGATGAGTATGAACCTGCTATGGGGAGTCATTCCAATCGAACTTCCATTATCTGAAGACGTGGAAGCTAACATCAAGAAAACAATCAGCCTAATGAAGAGTGGGGATTATGTGAAGCATGGAGACTTGGTTCTTGTGGTTTCCGAATTGAGCCGCCCATCTGCCGCGCCTTCTGTTTATCAGTCAATTCAGGTCAAGAACATCGGTTAAAACCTTGTATATGAGACATCTCAGGTCTCATACCTTTATTCTGAACGTGTTTGTAGAATATGGTACATGTGGAGAAATGTTCAAGTCATCGTTCATTTGCATTGGAAGAAGTAGAGTTTATTCCATCAGCTAAAAGTAATGTCAGTTAGCATGACTCAACAAGATAGAAACTGAAAAGATGATCTCCGGTTGGTACAAGACATTCCTCCATTTCATACACCTCTGAAGGGCCTGTAACCCTTGAGTGAATGTGTTAGTCTACCGATCTGCATGGCGATGGACACTACAAGGCAAGCCATGCCCGCATTGTTGAGAACTTGCCAATCCGTTAAGATCTTGAACCAGGTCATATGTGTTTTGTTGTTCGATTTTAGCATCGTACTTTTCAATTTTATGTGTCTTTCCAATTTTATGTGTCTTGTCACATGATCTATTAGATCGGGTGGCACCTTTTCTACATTATTCTTAAAAATAAATAGGGAAATAAATAGGGGTCACGAATGAGTAGACAGTACGATATTACAATAATATTACTATACCTTTTATATGGAAACATAAAACATATGCATGTAATGTGTTTATAATATCTAGGCAGATGGATCTTGACGGCTTTGTTGTCATGTAATCTGCGCATCATCAGCAACCAGAATGTTGGTGAGCCGAAACCGGGTTGGATGCTCCGGTTTTGACTCCTCTCTGACGATCAAATTAGAATGAGAGATAAAACATATGATCTCAAGACTAAAGAGAGAGAATGAAAATAATAGATTGAGCTCTCGCCTCCTCTCCAATGGGAGGGTTGTATATTATGTTGTGAATGAGTAATTTAATAATTTCACTTGTAAGATGTGTCTTCTCTTAAGTGGGTCTGGCCTTTTGTGACCACTTGCTGGTTGGGTCATTGGGTCTTTTCATATTGGGTTTGTGAACCCCTTTTATGGTGGTATAATACCAATTTCTATATTTGTTTACGTTTTGTGATGATATGACACCCAATAACGTGACCTTAAAATCATTATCCGCAAAGACCCATGAGCCCAGGGGCTAAAGCGAGCCCGGTAAAGGGCGAACATAGATGGAAGGCCAATCAAAAACTGTTTAGGAGGATGTTATGATTCTCCTACTCTCTTATATTTTACATAATATCTTATTTAGGTTTAAACTTCAGCGTCGGAGGAGCCGAAGCCGAGCCCTTGCTCCCTATTCAATTTGCTAACGCTTTTAGCTGTTGTGGTGTATGCAGTTCATTGCGACGAACCAAGGCAGGTGGAAGGAAAACATTCATAACTATTGGCACATGTGACAGATGGAAGGAAGATTCATAAACACGTGACGATGGAAAGGAGTTGTTCGGGTCCACTAGTGCATCGCAACATCATTGGCACAGTTTGTAAGAACGCAAATATAACCATATACAACAATCGAAATACTCGAAGAAGGCCCTATGCAAATGAAGAGGAGCATGTCGATCACCACCATGTGAGGCAAGGAAACTCTTTACTAAACTCTTTACCATCAGTTCATCAATGTAAGGAAAAGGAAGCGTTCTTCCATTAACCTAATCATCATACAAGGGGACACAAAGCCATTGAAAAAGTACATCAATCATTTAACTGATGCCATGCTCCATATGAAAAAGCTAAGTCTAGGCAATGCCACCTCGGTGTTGGTGAACAAGAAACCCGACCCCGATACAATTCGGGTTGGGTTCGGGTTTACCCCCTGTCCGGACCCGAAGCCGACCTGACCCGTTTGCCACACCTTACCACCATCGGCATTACAATATCACTCATTCACTCAGGTCTAAGCACACTTAAAATTTTACTATGGCTCCTCTGTTATATAGTCGCTAGCCATCTACAATTAACTCGACTACAAATGAATTCTGATAAACCAGGAATCTTCTTATAATATATCTAATACGAAGTTATTCTACAGGATGTGTGTTTAGTAAATACATCTCGGAAAAAAAAGCAAAAAGCTTTCGTAGCTCAGTTGGTTAGAGCACCCGTTTAGTAAGCGGGAGGTCTTGAGTTCAACTCTCAACGAAAGCACATGTGTTCTTCAGAAAAAATAATTTATTTTCTGTTTTTCATTTTTTGACGGCTGGTATGTCTTGTTCTTCCCTAATTTTCGTCCACATATGGTGGATTGAATTATCATTCTACCTTTGATACCGTTTTATTCCCAGTCAGAATTCCACTTATTTATCAATTTGTCATTCAAATTTTTCCACAGTGCGCAATAAATTTTAATCCCCAAACTGTCTTGTTGTGCACAGTGAGTAAAATAACAGCAACAGGTGGACACCCCGGCCCCGCTGCCGACCCTCTTCATCGGATCGTTCAAGGTGTAGAGGACGGGATGAACTTAACTGTGCATTTTGAATTGGGCCAATTCATACAAGTCTCCTCCGTTACTGCGACAATGATGAACTGAACTCTCCTGTTCGAAGATGACGATGCAGCCGTCTGCTTCTCGAATGACGTTCTCGTCGACGATGGCAGCCAAGGCCGCCAACGATCTGGGCAACGAAGACGATGATCTTGATGAGGAGCCTGGCGAGGTCATTGAATCGGCTCCGCCACTTCGAGTCGGAGAATAGAGGGGCATGAACACGAGCATCTCAGGGCTAACAATCAGGAAGAATCTTCTTTAAAAGGCCGCTGATGGGAAACCCCTCTTTCTCCTCCTCAGTCCCCACAAGCCATAGTAACTAGTCGGCGGGGCATCAACGGGGGCAAGGGGTGACGAGAGTAGAAGAGGATCAAATTTTGAAAGGCAAGCTTGTAAATAAGTGATTGTGCACGCCAGAAGAACGATATGTGCATGTAGCAACTCCCTATCAGGCCTCATAGGCTAGTAGAAAAAAGGGCAAAATGGTGAAAGGGCACACCTGCCAATACAACTCTGAATAAAGATTAAAATGAATGTTGCATGTCATTAAATAATAATAGTGTTATGAATCAACTACTGGGGGAGGAGCCCCCAGCTCTTTATTTATAGACAATTGAGGGAAAACAAATATGGGCTTACAATGATATGGGCCTATCTCTAGGATAGCCCAGAATCTCACCCAACTACGGTTAAATAACCGTTCACAACACTCCCCCTTATCCAGCCATAGGTGTGGACTCTGCTCATGAATGCTTCATGATTCTGAGCGTAGAAGAGTCTCACATGGTGTGGATACTTCAGGATCCTGAGTTGGTGAGATTTGTCTCATTAAAACCTTTAGCTATGGAAAACCCTGTGGGAAAAACCATAGTTAAAGAAAAAGAGTACAGATGCTCTTTAACTCCCACTGATTTGTACAAGTGACTCTGCTCATGAATACTTCTGGATTCTGAGCGTCACAGAGGGGTGGATACTTCAGGATCCAGAGTTGATGTGATTTGCCTCGTTAAAACCTTTGGCTATGGAAAACCCAGTGGGAAAACCCATAGCTAAGGAAAAAGAGTACAAATTCTGTCAACTCCCCCTGATCTGTAAAAGCTCTTAGGCTTTCAGATCTCGTAGGCTTATCTCATCACTTTTATTTACAGTATTCCGAAAATGTACACAGATTACAAATTTTATCACCATCAAGCAGCTGCTGAATCCAGAAACTCTGGAGAGGTGTGCTAAGTTTCGTCGCCTCTGATGTGGTCTTCAGACTATATGGTCAGCTCCACAGAACCAGCCTCTATCCCAGTCGTCACCGGGATGTGATGTACCACCAGGCGCCCTCAAATACACCATTGGTGTGATTCTGGAATGGTGAGGATCTCGGAATTGATAGGATGATGTTGCCTACATAATTTGATTTGCATATTTGCAGTAGATGGTCATCCCACTGTGGGTACCCGTTCTGTGATTTATCAGTATAGGGACCGGACCTGTAACCTGCATTTGCATAAACATTGGAGGATGCTACTATGATTTGTAAGTCCAAATCTTTCGACCCTTGGAGGAAGCGCAGAAGGCTTGACTCCGGTCTAATAGCCCTAGTTAGGTGCCAACTATCTCTGGCTAATGAGTTTACTGCAATTGCTATACCAGGACACATGCAATTAGCCAGGAGTGCATGATTGCACTTAGATAAGGGACTTTAGGACCAGTTATATCATCCCCCTCTTCCAGCGATCGGGAGGATTCTTTTTGTTCATCCATTAAGTATACTCCAATAGGTGTACTTTTGATGACAATGGTCCTTGTAATTTCTTCAACGCACTTCTTGGCGTTTGTAACAGGATTCTATGAGCCATGACTTTATTTTTGCCTAGGTCTTTTTATTTCATGTTTAAAAGTCAGGCTTGTACATGTAGTTCGGTTTTCTCTTCAGGAGATCCGATGAGATTTTAGTTGTCTCCAACTATGATCTCTAATCCTGTTCTTTGCATAGATGCAAAGACAACTTTCAGTAGGAATCATTGACTTGTCAAGTGATTCTCTTGGTTGTACATTTATTTGTTATACTTATTGTTTTTCTTCATTTTGAATAGACGTCCCAAAGTCTATTCAGGCATTTAAGGAAATGTGGAAATTATCTTTACAAGATATCCACGAAGGTATGCCGTCACAACATCCAATAACAGCATATCCATAATTTTCCTTCGCCAAATCGTAAGGTATTCGCTTTTGATAACTTAGGGAGACTGATGCATCATTTATGAGACATGCTCATTTGAATTTGTTCGATCCCTAGTTTCAGCGAAATTTTCCTTGGGCTATAGGTTGTACCTTATAGCATACGATTTTGTATTTATTTTTCTTATGTGTGCAATACTTTATTTTATCCACAGGTTTGACACCTTTTTGGTGTCAGGACTTCAGGTCCGAACATTTCACGTTTCATAAGTGAGTCCAGCTCATCTTTTATTGCCACGTTCCACATTTTGGCCAATCTCTACGTTTGCCTTCTAGCAACAGAGTGTGGAACGATAATTTACAAACATCATCGCTTTTACGATGTATATGGCAATATGATACGTGAATACATTTGTCGACAATCTATGTTCTATCTGTCCAACACCTCCCCAGTACGTACAACATTTACTTAATTTCACTTTTTCCCGGCAATTCCTCTGCAGTGGATTCCGGGAAGGGTGAGGGTGTGGACAGGAGCTCATTGTCCTGTGGTTGTATTGTCTTAAGGTCTCCAGGAGTTTCTGTCCTTGGAGCCTGGTGGTCTGCCTCTTTTCTATTAAGGATCAGCCACTTCTGCTGCTGGTGGATTGCATCCATTATCGGGGATGTCAATCCTAGCTGGAGTTTTTGCAGCAGGGATGTGTGATCTGACAATCTTCTGGTTGTCAATAAATGATTCCGGTAATTGGTGAACAGTGTTCTGTATGTGGAGGATCTTCGGGATCTCTTCTACACATTGTATTGTTACCGGATCATAGTGGGTCAAACTTTTTGTATCCCACGTTATAATTTGCTTCACGCCAGATTTTCCAGTATTTGGGCCTATTTTTGGGAAAAGAGATCACAATCTTCAAGATGTGCCTTAAATTTGTCCCCCGTTTGGGGTTCTAGGTGTCGTTTTATTGAGGGTGAGTCAAACCCTTCATAGATACCTAGGCAACGTTGAGGACCCATATTTGTCCTCTGTATTGGTGCGATGGGGATTTAAACTGCGGACCGAGGATTCTCCGAAGAGAAATGTTCGGTGGCATTCCATATGCAAGTTGCATTGGAGACTCTGACCTCCAGAGGGTCTTATTTTCATTTACGATGCAGCATGCAGAATTTGCATGTCCCCATGCATCCATATGCAATCGGGATTTAATGGACGTTCAATCCATTGGAGTCTACTTTTCAGTAACTCTGCTGACCCATTTGGGTATGAACATGTGGCACTTGTATGTTCATTTTCTATTCCCGTTGCTTGGCAGTACTCTTGAAATGACTGGGAGGTATATTTCCCAACATTAACCAGACTTATTTTCTGTATTTTATTGTCTGGGAAATGTGCCCGCAACATTTTTATTTTTGTGCCAATAGCTTTGAAAAAGCTAAGTTGCGGGTCTGTAGTAGGCACACGTACGAATATACTGAGGATGCATTTATCAGTACAATAAAGTACCGAAATAGCCCACTAGGGGTGGTGGATTTTATCCACATCTATCTCCTTGTATTCTTTTTGAGGAAGCGTGGAGATTCTTTTTCAACTTTTTGTGGAGATGGCCTTGTAATTAATTTTTCCCTTATAGCAAGGGATGCGAGGGAATTCTCCCTTCTGAAGAATCTTCTGTTTCTTCAAGTCATACCCATGGGATGAGATGTAGTGCATCATCACAAATCCTGGGTGGCCAAGTCCATCATGCCAGAGTAAAAACTAGGCTGATGTCGGGCACTTCAGGTGCTCCGTTTAATTCTGTTTCCTTTCTCCGAATCTTCGTATGGTAGAGGCCTCTAAGGCTCTCAAAACGTTCAAGTATGGATTTTACTCCTTTATCTTGAGACATTGCATACGGTAATTTAATTTTTTTTCATTTTTTTTATTTACATTTGCTGTTTCCAAATGGAATCCGTTGAGACGGATGTCCTTAAAACTTAGAAAGTTTCTTTTGGAATTCGGAGGGGTTAGTGCATCCTCTATTTTTGTGACGTTTGGGGGCAACAGTGTTGCATTCCCTGGATCTTCAATATGGCCCTGATATTGGGCTTTGTATTGAAAAAATCGTACGTGTTTATTGTCTACTAATCATTTATGAGAGCAGTTTCAAAAGAAGAAACGTATATGCACATGTATATTCAGATAGACATATTCATTTATTGTCTAAAAAATTTTCATTCAAAACAGATTGCGTAATATAAAAGCTCTCATAACATGAAATGTTCTAAACAATTTGCTAAGATAAAAGTAATGGCTAATCAAGCATGTCATCATTTTCGAAGTTGTCAGCTGAAAACTTGACTGGAGCATCAGAGGTTATCAGGTTTGTTTCAGCTTTAGTTTTCTTGTTCTCTTTATACAAATCCTGGAGATGCTGCGGAGTTCGGCACACTCTGGACCAGTGGCCTTTTTGCCATAATTATGGCACTGGTCTTCCCATTTCCTCTTGGGTGGGGGCGCATAATTTTTGTCATTTCTGTGCCACGTGAACTTCCGCTTACTTTCATTATTTCGTTGTTGCTGTACATGGCCCTTGGCATTTTTCTGTTGACCCCCCTTTTGTGGTCTTTCTTTTCTTTTATTATCTCTCTTCTTTTTGAAGGAAGAGGAATAGTGAGCTTCTGGTGGGGGGCAGTGCCGGGAGGGCGCATATTGTGAGTGGTGAGAAGAAGCTCTCTGTTTTGCTCGGCCATGAGTAAACATGACAGCAGCTCAGAATACTTGGTGAACTTGCGTTCACGGTATTGCTGCATGAGTGTCGCATCTTTTTCATGGAAGGACGTATACGTCTTTTCCAGCATGCGATTTTCTGAGACTTTCTCACCACACAACTTCAGGCGTGAGGTGATGCAAAAAAGTGCTGAGTTGTACTCAGCAATGGACTTAAAGTCCTGCAGTCTCAGGTTCTCCCACTCGTATCGTGCCCTTGGGAGTATAACATCTTTCTGATGTTTATACCTGTCCTCAAGGGCAGTCCATAGCTCAAGTGGATCTTCGGCCGTAAGGTATTCAGCCTTTAAGGTCTTGTCCACATGGCGGCGAATATAGATGGCTTCCGCCATCTCTATATCGCTAACATTTTCTTTTTCAGTCACAGCAGCGATGAGGGACTTTGCCCGCAGGTGAAACTTTACATCTAGCTGCCAGCTTAGATAGTTTCTACCTGATGCTTCCAGTACTTCGAAATCAACGCTTGTAATTTTAGCCATTTATCTAGCAGAGCACAAACATGCATGAATTAATAATTAATCAGAGAAAACATTTTCATGCGGAGGCAATATTTAACGAAAAGCTAAATGTGTGGATCGACCAGTCCCACAAGAAAGAGTCCAAAAGTCCACAGTACAAATTATACAAATTTGCAGCTTTAAAAATGAAAATACAACTTTGGAAACCCCGTGGGTCCCATATGATATCTCCATCTTCAAGCGTGGCCTCCGTCTTCATGGAAGTTGGTCTTCTTTCTTTGACATTTACATAAATTTCTCACTACAATTTCTCTCAAAAATAAAAAAAAGTGCGGGAAATAAACTGTGGGACTAAACGGCCGATCCAAAAACCACATTTAGCAATTCATGCAGAAATATTGTGCTCATCAACATTTTCATCAGATATTTTCATCACAGGCATTACAGGCATTTAATATTCGCAGAGATGGATAAATAATTTAATCACTTAATAATTATTGGACCGTTGGGCAACGTCATGCACCGTTAGGTTAGGTTACTAACGGCAGAGCGGTCGCAGGATCTTCCTAATTATTAAGTTTTAAATACAATGCACAACCACGCATATAATATCCACAGAATATGCCTAGTGATGTAAAGCATCTAAAGATGATTTTTACAGAAAAATCATTACGATGCAAGGGTTGAAATGCATGGGTTTAATCAATAAAATTGAATAAGAGCCCAAAAATTTTCTTTTGTATGAGGAAAGCCGGTTCCCTCATCATCCCAAAAGCCCCCCAATTATCCCAAAAAGTCCTCGCCTGCCCGATAATTGTCCCGTAACTTATCGTGATTTTTCACGAATATTTTGCCCTTAAATGCCCCTTTTAAATTAATTTTTAGGCTAGCAAGTAGCCTTTTGAGGCTTGTTAATAGCCTTTGCCTCCCCCATTTTTTTCAGATAAAACAGCCTGCGGGCCTAAAGCCCGCAGTCGGCCTATGGGCTTCAGGCCCATAGGCTCTTTTTTTTGAAGAAATCTGACTGTGGGCCTGAAGCCCGCAGCAGGTCTGTGGGCTTCAGGCCCACAGACTTTTCTGTTTTTTTTTGGATAAATCGGCCTGTGGGCCTGAAGCCCGCAGCCGGCCTGTGGGCTTCAGGCCCATAGGCTTTTCTGGATTTTTTTTTATTTTATTTTGATTTTTTTTCTCTCTGCAAACCTAGTTTGCAGGGGGGGCGCCACCGTCGCCCCCCTGAAGGGGGGATCGACGGCGAGGGCCGCCGCTCCCCTGCAGGGGGGCACGACGGCTGGGGGCCGCCGCCCCCCTGCAGGGGGGCGCGACGGCGGGGCGATCCCGCCTCCCCCATGCAGGGGGAAGCGGCGGCAGGGGCCGCCGCCCCCCTGCAGGGGGGACCGCGGCGGGGGTCGCCGCCCCCTTTGGGCGACGCGGCGGGCACGCCCCCCGCTACGGTCGGGGGTGGCGGAGATGTGGGGAGGCCGCCGGCGGGCTAAAAGTTAGGGTTTATCCCTAAAATTGTATTTTTGGGATGAAAAGTCCGTCGTTTTCAAGGTGACAAATAATCCCCATATCGATCTTGCGAGATCTAGGGGAGGGGCAATCATACGTATGATTAAAGACATTGTTTTTAGTGTTTTTACCTCTATATCCGTCCTCCGGATATAGCGACGGTTGCTCGAAGCCCTACGCGGATGATGCCGCTTGATTGAGGAAGCCTTGCACCGCGCTCGTAGATCTCCCGCCTCGCCTTCGCCTTTGCCTTTGCCTTCGCAACGAACGAAAAAGTTTTTGTCGAAAAATTAGAGGCTCGTGCTGATAACGTGATATGAATCAACTACTGGGGGAGGAGCCCCCAGCTCTTTATTTGTAGACAATTGGAGGAATACAAATATGGGCTTACAATGATATGGGCATATCTCTAGGATAGCCCAGAATCTCACCCAACTACGGTTAAATAACCATTCACCACAAATAGTAGATTGTGTACTTTTTAACGAGTGCATAGTAATAGATTTCTTCTTGGGAGTTGCTATTAGCACAGACCTGATTGCTGAGTTTACATACCATTTATTTACAAGTTTGCCATTGAAAACCCATTGCTGAGTTAACAGACCACTTATTTACAAGCTTGCCCTCCTCCTCCCCCTCCCCGTCGCGTCGCCGTCCTCCTCGTCATCGTCGACGTCCATCTCTCTTTCCATCACTCTTGGCCTTCAATCTTGGGATTTCTCGCGACGACGTAGTAACCATTCTCTCTTTCCATCACTCAATTTGTTTTCGGGATGTCAATTCCGTATTTGATTTCTTGATCAATTGAATTGTAGATGCTATCAGAATCCAATTTTATAAGCTGCTGTCTTTTGCATGAGATCAGTTGAATTGAACCCTAGAATTTTCTTGTGTTTTCGTTTCAAATGAATTAAGTGGGTTCATGTCTTTCACTTAAGTGGTGTTATACTTGGGCATAACGACATAGCATGCCAGATCGCCGTAATCGCTGCAAATGTCCCAACGATGTACGAGCTCCATTTCGACGTCCCAATGGCCGATGCATTCCTCTGCACACTCAACCTCGGCATGATTCAGTCATGGTCTCGGTGCTGCTAAAACACTTCGATGCCAAAATCATCTTCGTCGACCACCACCTCCTTAAAATCGGCCAAGGCGCCATTGACCTCCTCTCACAATCCGGATCCAAATCCCCTCTCCTGATTCCAATCCCCGAACCCTCCGAATCCGCTGATCCCTGCAATCTAGACTACGAATCCCGTCTTCGGACCGCGAATCCTTGCTTCGACATAAAATCGGAAGGAGGACGGCGACGAAGGGGGACGGTGACGCAAAGGGGGAGGGGGAAGGAGCAGGGCAAGCTTGTAAATAAGTGGTCTGTGAACTCAGCAAAGGGTTTTCAGTGGCAAACTTGTAAATAAGTGGTCTGTAAACTCAGCAATCAGGTTTGTGCTAATAGCAAGTCACTTCTTCTTGGGCAAATGACGTCCATATTTCTCATTTTAAAAAATTGCATTCTAAATGGAGGTTGCATCCATGTGTAGGTGGATACCATCACAATGTGGTCGACTGGAAACTCATCAAACGCGATGAAATTGAACGAGGCATCATCAAAGGAGTCCACTCTAAGCTTCGTAGCAAGCATTTTTGGTTGCCTTGTGCATACCTTTCAAAGACCGTACATTGCTCTTTTCGTCTTGGCACTAGATTCTGTATGTGGTATCGTACATTGCACTTCGTCTTGGCGACGGCAGACCCGGTGGCGGTGGCAGGCGATGCCCGCGATAGCGGAACGCGGCAGCCACGTGAAGCGAGCTCGGAGGAGTTGTCAGAGGCTTTGCAGCGTCGCTGTAGACTGCGGCGGGTAGGAGCGTCAGCGGTCAGCGATGCACGAGGGACGGCGACGCGGCACTTGTTCGTCAGTGACGATGAGGACTTCGTCGGAGGCAGACGCGGGGAGAGGGAGAGGTTCACGGGCTGCAGCATGTGAGGGGGATTAATGGGTTTTATAGTAATTAGTAATAATAATATAATAATGTTATGAGTGGGGGGGACTTATGGTCTTTCCCTCATTTATCCACCGTAAACACCCCACTACATGGTAGTGGGGTGGACCTTTGGTATACTAGTGACCAATTGTCTCCCCTCCTTAACATGATGATATAATAAAAATGGACCATAAGCTATTGCTATGGTTAACCTTCTTCAAACATGTTTCTCCTTCACAATACATTATCAGCACGATCACGCTCGATGGAAGAAGCGACGGCTCGTGAAAGGAATGCACCCAGCGGAAGCTCCGTCAATTTTTTTTCGCGATGCAAAGCTTCGCGAGATGATGCAGAGTTTTTTTCGGACAATCCTCATCAAACTTCGCTAGATCTGGTGGACAGATTTAATGGGTAAGCCTAAACGTTTTTCTAGATCTGATAACATATTAAAGGTTCAATTTTTTTATGTGATCTAGAATAAAATAGATGATTGTTTATGCATGGATCTAACTTATTAGATCAAAAACTTAATTGTTTATATGCAAAACTAATTAAAATTTTAATTTTTATGTAATCTATCTGTTATTTGGTAGATTTTATTAGATCATTTTGTGCAAAATCTTATTCATGATGTCCCATAATTTAAAAATCAAAATCTGATAAACACATGAACGGCCTGAAGCCGATAACCCCTCCCTGCCAAAGATCCGACAGATCCGACGTAAAATCCGGCCAATATTCCTGCAGAAAAGATCAAATCCGACAGAAAAATGCCCAGCCGCGCCTCCGGGAGCGGCAGGGGTCGTGCCCAGCAGGCGCGGCGGGATGCGGCCCAGGCCGCGCCAGCGGTTGGAGGCCTAGGCCGCCTCGTCGGCAGCTGGGGATGGCCAGCCGCCAGTGGCGGCTGGCCCCCCTCCCCAAACCCTAACCCAAAATTAGGGTTAGGGATAGGAGAAGCCAATTTTGGGCTGTTGGGCTAAAAGCCCAACTAAAAAATAAAATAAATCCGAAATTAAATTGTTTGGGCTAGAAGCCCAAACAAAAATAGTTCTCAGATTTTTACACCCATGGGTCTTTTCTTGGGCCAGCAGCCTAATAAAAAAAAGAAAAAAAATCAGATTAGTTGATTAATATTATGTTAGAACCCCCTAATGTGCCTGAAGCCCACCATTGTTTTCCCTTTTTCTTAATGGGCCTGAAGCCCACATTAAAATATAATTAAAATTTAAATTAATTTTAACTTGTTGAGTGGGCCTAGCCCATAGATTTTCTTGAAAATCAATAAACAAGTATCCTAACAGGCCTGAAGCATTTTTTAATAAATAATATTAGTATTCCTCTTATTTTTTGGGCCTGCAGCCCACAAAAAGTGTAGACATATACATAAATAAAGAGGAAACATGTTTAACGGGCCCGAAGCCCGCTGACCTAAAATTATTTTAATTAATTTCTGAAATCTTTATAAAATATATATTTTAATATATATTAAATTCATAAATTACCGAATAAATCCCAGAAAAATCCTAAAAATTTGGAAAAAATTCTGGAAAATTCCTAAAACATCAGAATAGTAATTCGGAGGGGGTTACAATAAATATTAATATTTTGGGGGATAAAATGTTATTTGTCGTTAACGATGAATGACATGTTGTTCAGTTTAAAATTTTTCTGAACATAATCTAATTGACACGGCGCATACCGCGGACGGCCAGAAGCCTCCGCCGCCACCATATACCAATAAAAATTTCTTTTTTGGGGTTAAATTCCCATGAAATTTTTGGGTATGCGTCATAAAAATTCAAGACATCTTATGAACAACTAGATTAATGCACAATTGATTTAATATTTTGTTTGCAAGGTAAAACTTAGTCTATTTTTATATATAACGGTTTTTCATGTTAATACCCATACTAAGATTAAATATTATAGCACAAACAGATTAAATAATATTTCAACAAGTTTAAATATCATATCTTTATTGAAAATTGAACCTGAAGTTCACATCATATTAAACGTCAAAACAAAACAAATACGATGGATTAAGGGAAAATTATAACTGTTATCTTTATAAAAGATGCACACTCCGCGGTAAATAGATCTATAAGATCTATGCTCTATATAAACCAATGTGGACACCAGAAGTTTTCAATAATATCGCTAAACTCTTTAAAAGAGTACTCTCCTTTATTTTTACAAGAAAAGATTTTTTTATTCAAGCCTTGAATAAGCATACGCCTGAAGTCGTAGCTTAATAAATAAGTGAGAAATATATTACGCACCCACGTATTTGTTCCTATTGAGCATGATAAACTATCCACATAAAATTTGAACGACTCAAGAAAATGGCTTGAAGCCATACTCGAGCATTCAAATAGACTTTTAAAAGTCTCTAATTAATTAGAAAAATGGAAGTATAAAATAATTTGCTCTTCATTGTCCTTTATAAATAAGGAAAATTGAAATCAGGGGAAGTTCAGGATCAAATATGACCTGAAATAAAAAATAAGGGAAAATATTACATACCTCAATATGGAGTTAGAAAAGGCAAACTAAGATCAGAACCAGAAGCTCTGATAAGTACTCATAATGCTTTTGCAATATGAAAAGTAATTAGTTTATTCTATTGAAATATATATACATTGCTAGTCTAAACCGACGAAAGTCGACCTACTTATTATATATTAGCCACTCCTAGAGAACAAATAAATTTTATAAACACAATTTTTAATTTGTTGCCATAACATATTTCTTAGTGAGTTTAAGTGTTTATATATACTTTTAAAAAGTATTTTACAGTATAAGTCATTTAGAAAACCTTTTCTGTGACTTCTGTTTTAAGATTCAGGATTTTTTAAAGCCTGAATACTCTAAAAACGGATGCCTATTACTTTCAAATAAATAAAACGTGAAGCTTTGTCCCAAAATAAATTCAAAAGGAGGAAAAAAAATTGGAACAATTGAAGTGTCCAAAATCGTCCAAGTCTTAACTTAGGAACGATAAATATGCTGTCCAGAATTGATGTTTGCTTAAACAAATCTTATATATCTGAAGAAAACAATGTTTATTCAGATGGGTACATTTTCTTTATCACATATAAATGGTCAAAAAGAATATAAAATCATTTCCACTTCATGTGGACATTAACCCTCATAACATCCTTAAACATAAATTAGATGATATATTTAATATCATCATTAAAGATAATGAAGACCTTTAGGTCTCTTGAGAGTATTTAAGGGATATAAATAGGCTTTGTCCACTCCCTTAATAGGACTGATGATGTACCCTTAGTGCACTCATTAATATATCCTCTAAAATGGTCATTATCCAACCACATTTTTTAAAAATGGTGGTAACATTGGATAAAAATGGGAAATCATAAATAATTAGCAACATTGGTTGCGTACACTCAGCTAAACACACAATTAGAACCTTTTTATATGAGCCTAATCAACTCCATATAAACATTTCCTAAGAATGGGTTTAGAGCACATCTTAAAGATGGTACGTCTGCAATGTTGTGTCCGTGTCCCTGAAGCAACACTTGCCATAAAGTGAACACATTCATCAGGACTAACCACCTTTGATGAATAGATTCCGAGATCTCGTATGAGTAAGGCATTAGTACACATCTTATAGATTGTGTGTTGATGGTAATGAGGATCCTGAAGATCCTTCAGTTCCCTATTTGGTTCAAATCATCTATAAGCCTGAAGCACAAATTGACCATTTAAAAAGTAAATACATATGATCTGATTATAATCAGACTGAAAATTTAAATATTGTCAAACTTTCACATCCCTGCTGGAAATAATCCAGCTAAGATTGACATAGATGCAATCCACTAGCAGCAGAAGTGGATGTCCTTAAGAGATGAGAGAACATACCACTAGGCTCCAAAGAGAGAAATCTACTCCTGGAGACCGAAAAAGCAATACCACCACAGGAAAGTGAGCTCAAATCCAGAACCTTATTACAACTTGGTTGCTAAGGACCCATTCTGGATCTGTCCATATCCTTTACCCGTCCCAGAACCTTCACTTCTTCAACACGTCGTGAAGGAGACATTTCTGGGAGAAATCAAATGATTACAGTACGTACGGGGTGAGTTTTGGGCAAGAAAGAACACATTTTTGTTGAGTATTGGTGTTTCATAACAATGTTATTTTGATGATGATCACAACATTATGTTGTTGCTAATGTCTCTCTTGTTTTAGTCTCTTAGTTTCATCTCAAGAATATCATTTCTGGAGACTAAACATTTGGTGTAAGGATGGACATCTAGTGGAGAAGGACCAAAGCTTGGACTCAATAGATGCTTGGAGATGATGGAGAGCATCAAGGCATCAAGATTGAAGCCATAGACTCTAAGGAAAGCATTGTAATCCATGTAATATTTCATTTATTGCTTTCTCTCTCTTTGAGTCTACGTTTAATGTAATGCCTTGATAGATGGTCTACTCATTCATGCAATGCATTTAACCATCTTAGTGAGCCTTAAGATAATCATAGAATCCAACCCAATAGGCTCATCTTGCCCAAAGACTCGTTTGGAGTCTCTAGCTTTCCAGCAGTCGCCTGCTGAAGGTTTTACAGTCGACTGGGTGATTCCAGTCGCCTGTCGAGCCTTCTACAGTCGACTGTGATGCACTGCTCAAGTCAACTTTTTATTGACTCTACTTGAGCTTTTTGCATCAGAAAGATTTCAGATTATAATCGTTGGGATTTTTCTAGCCGTTGAACAGTCGACTGTCATTTGTTCTTCAGTCGACGGTCTGTGACGTTTTAGCCCAGAAACTAACCGTTGCAGCTTTTTGTTTTTGGCTGTTTTCTTGGCTTTTGAGAGTTCCTATAGGGTTCCTATATATATGAGAGGGCTGAGTTCATTAGAACTTCTTAATGCTATTGAAAATCATTAGAGTTTAATTATGCCACTCTCAAACTCTCTCATTTCCCTCTTAGAGCTAGTATTCCTCTTCGTGCATTGAAGTCAAGCTCAAGAGAAATCATCCAAGTGCATTTCTAGCAATTCTCATCACTTGGAGATCCTCTTCCATGCCTTGGATTCATTAATGAGTAAGTTCATCTCAAAGTATAGGTAAGAGTATTTGTTTTACTTTGTTATTTCATCGAGACACTAGCTTTCTGTGTGAGAACTAGGTACTCACTGTGTGAGAGTATAACTTTTTGTGTGAGGGTTGGTTGAGATCTCTCTGTGTGAGAGTTTGAGTCTCCCTGTGTGTGAGCAAAATTCTTTCTGTGTGAAAGCAATGATATCTCTTTGTGGGAATCCTAAATCCTCTGTGTGAGGTCTCTCTGTGTGAGAGTAAGGATTTCTCTGTGTGAGAATCCAAATTCTCTGTATGAGGTATCTCTGTGTGAGATTGTATTCACTTTCTCTGTGTGAGAATTATAGTGGATATTGGTGTGGCTGGACGTACCCAAGTTTGGGAAACCATGGTAATATTTTGTGTTTGCGTTTGGATTTTTGTGGTGTTTAAATTCCTTTTGCATTTATATTTCCGCATTTGCAAGTTTAATTTTTAAATACGCAATTTGTGCCATTATACTATTCACCCCCTCTAGTGTGTTGTTAGTATTGCAAGGGTAAGGCGATCCTTACAATTTTGTCGACAAATTCTCTCATATTTCATTTTGCCAGTTAAATATAAAATATTATTTCCACAACTCTGCTTTGCCCAAAGCAAACATATAGATTTGGTCAAATTATAATAATGTGGAATGAGGCAATAATAAGGTGAGCTGGACTCACTTATGAAATATGGGGTGCATGGACCTGAAGTCCTGATATCAAAAATGATATCAAACCTGTGGGATAACTGAGTATTGTAGGAGAATTATAATAAAATCGTTAGCTATAAGCATTTTTATTTGCTCTAGCTTTAGAGGTATAAATCGATCAAACCAGGAAGTAATCAAGATAAGCTGAACTCACTTTCAAGATGAATCTGATGCATCGACTGGTTTATGTAAAGGCGTAACCCAACGAATGGCAAAAAGAGTGAATTTTTGGTTGATGTTGCTATTGGATGTGACAACATTACCTATATAAAATTTCTTCAGTTGCATGTATAAAATTTTTCTTTACTTTCCTTTTTTTCTGGGACATATATTAAAAATATGATTAAAGGAAAGACAACCTAGACAGAGATCCTTAAAAGACTCATACTAAAAGGTTGTTGTTTGCACCTCTTAAAAACAATATTATTTTTAAGAGAGCAAATTAAAAGAATTGAGATTATTTTAATAACTCAAAATACTATCGGATCTCCTGACGAGAAAATACCGAAATATCTGTTAAAGCCTATCTATCAAATATGATATGAAAGTCCTAACTAGGCATAAATTCTTGGCTTACAGAATACAACATCCTGAAGATGAATTATCATCATAAAGATGAACTATCATCCTGAAGATGACATTAATCATCCTAGAGATGAACTATTCTGAAGATGACATTAATCATCCTGAAGATGAACTATTATTAATCATCCCGAAGATGAAAACTTCATAGAATGACGATTGATGAAGAAACATGAAAATCATTCTCCACTAAATACACATATTTGGTTGTATGGATACACATTAAAATACCCCTTTCTGTTAGCTGGAAGAGGGGAAGAATATATAAGATCCAGAAATACCTTAAGTGTCTTTGAAACACTCTTTTACCTGGCCAACTGAACGCGTCTCTTTTGAGCGTTAGCAGTATAACTATTAGCCAGGTACAGTGCAGCGCCTGCAGCACACCACTGGACCAGATATATGTAGCTTCTACGCTATCTCCAAGGGTCGAAGAAAAATCCTCCATGTTAAATGTATTTGCATATGCAGGTTACAGATCATCGCGATGAATAGCATAAAAGGGACGTCCACCTCCTGAATATCTACACAGAATCCTCCCAAGTCTACATCCTCCTACCATCCCGAGAAGCTCATCATTCAAGAAGCAGTTCAAGAATATACAAAGCCAGGTCCTGAAGTACCTCGCAGACAATGACGATTGAGACGTGGAGTTGTCTACTAAGTTCGCAACGCTCCTTTTTAGTTTCAGCTACTGCCTTATACAAGTGAAACCTGTATAGATGAGTGATGTTTGTACTTTACATTTGCTTTCAGAATGTTGTAGATGAGATGGATGTATAGGCATAGGAGATTAATGTATAGATATATAGGATATCTGCCAGCCTGAAGCTTGATCAGATAAGGGGGAGTCAACTGTAGAATTGTACTCTTTTTCCTTGGCTAGTGGTTTTTCCCATAGGGTTTTCCATAGTCAAGGTTTTAACGAGGTAACCACATTGACTCTGGATCCAGAAGTATCCATTGGGGTGAGACAGCTGAGAGACCTACAAACCTTAAGCTTGTACGGATCAGGGGGAATAACCTGCGGGTTGTACTCTTTTTTCTTAAGACTGTTGGTTTTTCTCACTGGGTTTTCCACAGCTAAGGTTTTAACGTGGCAAACACGTTTACTTTGGATCCAGAAGTATCCACCACATTAGCATCATGAATCCTGAAGTATTCATATGTTAAGTCCAATGTAATGGATGGATAATGGGAAGTGTTATGAGTGGGGGAGACTTATGATCCCCCCCCTCATTTATCACCATAAACACCCCCATTACATCGTAGTGGGGTGGACCTTTGGTATACTAGAGACCAATTGTCTCCCCTCCTTAACATGATGATATAATAAAATTGAAACATGAGCTATCGCTATGGATAACCTTCTCCAAACATGTTTCTCCTTCACAATAAATAATATATTATTAATAAGGGATAATTAATTGGTAGTTGGGGTTTAATGGCCGAATTAGGGGGATGAACATGATTTCCACGTTTAAGTTGGGGGCTGCGGTTTAGGGGGTAGGTTAAAATAATTAAGTTAAAATAAAACGTACTTTGTAAATGTAATTTAAAAATTATTATTATTTTAATATTAAAATATCAATTTTCACATGTGATTTTGAAAAATTACAGAAAACATGACACATGTTCATATCGTCGCGAGAATCATGAAAATGAAGTTCATTTCAGAGTTTGAGGTACAAAAATACAAGTTTCGGGTCAAAACATTTGGCGTGTGGGTTTGCGGGTTGTAGGTCAATTTGACTTCAGAAAAATACGTAAAAATTATTCGAATACTAAATGACTATAGAATTATGTTGTAAAAGTTTGAAATCGTTTTGATAACATTTTTTTAGAAAAATAATTAATAAGGCTATTTCAGTGTATTTAAATAGAAAATATCATTAAAACTATTAAACAATATTGGATGATACTCAAAATTACTAAAACATGCTATAACTATTTTGATGATACAAAATATTTTTGTATAGTTAAATTGAAACTATTTTAAATATTATACTGCTAACAAACCATTTTAAAAAATAAACTTATTTAAAAATATTCTAAAAATTATTTATAAATATTTTATAATTCTTAAAAATTATGAAATTAAGTTATAACTATTTTGATTACACTTTAAATTACTAAAATGTATTATATAATTTTTGTGAAACCATTTTTAAATAATATACGACTAAAAATCAACGTAATTGAATTCTTAGAAATTATTATAATAATAAAATACGAATACACACGTACTGGTGGATACGGGCCGTTACATCCTATATACCTTATAAAAATTCCGTCCTCGAAATTTCACATACAGAGAACTAACATACAAAGAAACTAAGATACAGAAAATAAGTAAGGGTATTGTTCGCGCATTTCATCTTTTCGTTCCCAGGTGGATTCACCGGGTGAGTCATGTCACCACATCACCCTCACGAGGTCTACAACTCTATTCCTGAGAGTCTTTTGACATCGATCCAGAATCTGCACTGGCTGTTGCTCATAGGTAAGATCTGGTCGCAGTGTGATATCTGAATAATCAACCACATGCGTATGATCACTTATGTAACGACGCAGCTGAGAGACATGAAACACATCATGCACTCCCTCCAATAAAAGTGGTAATGCCAAGTAGTTGGCCACTTCTCCAACTCGTTTCAATACATCGAAAGGTCCAATGAATCTTAGACTGAGTTTACCTCTCCTTCCAAATCTTAACAATTTCCTGTTATAAGATATCTTCAAAAACACATGATCTCCAGGTTGAAACTCCAGATGACGGCGTTCTTCTTCTTCTTCTTCTTCAAAATCCAAACCCAACTTGTCACGACCCGCTTCCCTAAAATGGAGGCGAGACGTGAAAAGGTCCGCACGAGAGTGGAGCTGTGAAGCCCCAAACCCGATAAGCGTAAAATAAAACAATAGCAGGTCCCTGTAACCACAACCGAACAACAATAATAATACAAGGAGAGACTGAATTAAAAACTCACATCTCATAATTGTCCAACATGAAAATAAGTCCAACATCCAGAAAAGCCACCAGGCTAAAAGAAAAGAGTCCAAGGCCCAGAACAAGGCCAACAAAAGCATCAACAACAAAGTATAGGTGCTACGCACCGATAACAAACAACTGTTTAACAAAAGTAAAACACACGAAGACACTAGGACTGGTCCCCAGTGTCCACGTACTCCCCGTCAAACACGGGCTCGGGCTCGGCGTCGGCAAATACCTCGTCCTCGACAAGGTACTCAGGCTCAGGATCTAACATGTGTCACCCAAAAGAGTAAATGGGCACATGTCAGCAAGTCTAAAAGACTTGGGCAAGGAAACTGAAAGTAAGGCAACTAGCAACCTAGCAGTTTAGTATGCATGACATGGCAGTTATAACATGAGTGCACTATTTAGAACATGGCAAGACAATTTGTACAAGAGAACCAATTTTCGGGACAAGACAAGTTCAAGGCGAGACAAGACAAGAGTAGCCAAGCTACTATCAATTTCCAATCAATTCACATTGCTTTGCAAGTGTTTACGCCCTTCGCTGAATGGTAAAACATTTCAGACCGATCGGCACTAAACACAATTCACATTTCACGGTTGTTTTGTAGATGTTTGCGCCATTCGCTGAATGGCTAGCATGTCAGTCCGATCGGCCCCAAACACTACCCCACCCCAAAGAGTTTACGCCTTACAACTGCAGTTGTTGATCAAACAGACTCCCAGTTGAATGGCCACTTAACCCTCACCCCATCCCGCACTAAACAAGCCAGGGTCCCTGAACATGAGCTCAGCAAGTGAGCCAGGGTTGCCCCGCACGGGAGCTTGTTTCTTAGTTCACAATTCATTATATCGAGCGTTGGGGTTAGCAACTCATTATGCTCGCTTCTGGTCACGAGCCAGGAAACACGCAATCCGGGCATTGGCTATCAACCAACACATGGCCCGCTTCTGGAACACGAGCCAGGAACACAAGCAATGTAGCAAAGCTACGCAATCACTGAAATGCATAAAGGATGCAATGACATGACAATTAATTCGCGTACCGTTAATGGAAAGTAAACATGACATGGTAGTTGTGCAACATGCTAAAAGTCGGAACTAGCTTCGTTGTCAAGCTAGTTCCCCAATTTGCGCCTAGGCAAGTATCATTTCGTCGCCTAGCCTCTTTTACGCCTACAACAAGCAAATGGCCTAAAACATGGCCTAAACCCTAAGTGGCAAGTTTCACTTGCCTAGCACCGGGGATGACGACCACTTCGTCACACGGATGCCAATCTACGGGGAAATCGCTGTTATGGGGGACCAATCATCAAACAACATGAAATATTATTAGGGTTTCATAGAATTATAAATAAGTTATAAAAACAACGGTAGATCGATTTCTTACCAAGAGGAGACGGAAGAAACACTCCGGAGAACCCTAGGTTCAGATCTGGAAAAGATTGGAGAAGTTTGGGGAAACTAGGGTTTTGGGTGATTTGGGGATTTTGATGGGTTTCGATGGAGATTTGGGGAAGATGAGAGGTGGAATGAGTGAATGGATGGATTGGATGATGGATTTAGGGCTTGGAATGAAGGATTGAAGCTTGGAGGAAGATGGGGGCTCAAGGGGGAAGATTTTAGGGTTTTGGATCGTGTTGGAGGAAGAAGAAACGTTTGGGAGGGGTATTTATAGGTTGGGCTGGCGGCTGCCCAGAAATTAGGGTTTTAACACTGGTTAGTCGGTCAAAGATCAACCACTGACCGATTAGTTTGGCAACTAGTCGGTCGGTCGACCAACGCAGACCGACTAAGTGTAAACAGTAACTCCTGAACGAAAATAGGATTTAGAGTTAGTCGGTCCATGAACAAATACTGACCGACTAGTTTATCATCTAGTCGGTCGATGAACGTTCTTAGACCGACTAAGAGCAAACAGTAACTCGACTGTACAGTAGAACCAAGAATTAGTCGGTCTGAGTACAAAACTTGACCGACTAATTTAACAACTAGTCGGTCGAAAGATGAACTTAGACCGACTAAGAAATGAACAGTATTGATACTAAAATTTAGATGATGTGTTAGTCGGTTAAAGAAGCATTGCCGACCGACTAGTTTGCAACCTAGTCGGTCAACCAACGTTCTTAGACCGACTAACGATAAACAGTAACTCCTGAGAAATTTAGAAAGCTAACTAGTCGGTCCAAGAAGGATTGCCGAACGACTGGATCGTCATCTAGTCGGTCGGTGCCCCTTCTTATACCGGCTAATGAGCACCAAAAGTTCCGATACGGAGCGCGAGGCCCCGTGATCGAATCCTAAGACTCCTAGGCTTGATCTAATAGTTAGATACGACCGTTATGAAGTCCGTCACGAATGACATACTTCGGAATCGACGATCCTAAGGAAGAAACGCGAAAGTACGACGAATCGATCGAAAATGAAAGCTACGGAGATGAAAACCACACAAGAGGAGAAAATCCACCAAAACATATATCATATTATAATAAATCCAGATACACGAAAAGCAGTCGTTACATCCTCCCCAACTTAAGAAAAATTCCGTCCTCGGAATTTCCAAATACTCACGAGTCCGGAAACAAAAGTGGGAAACGCTCTCGCATCTCATCCTCATTCTCCCAAGTAGACTCTCCAGGTGAACCATGTCGCCACATCACCCTCACAAGATTGACAACCTTGTTCCGAAGCGATTTCTGACGCCTGTCCAGAATCTGCACTGGATGTTGGTCATACGTCATATCGGGGCGAACGGTAATCTCCGAAAAATCCACCGCATGAGACGGATCACTAATGTATCGACGGAGCTGCGACACATGAAAAACATTGTGAACTCCTTCCAAAGATGGCGGCAAGGCCAAGCAATAAGCTACCTCGCCAACCCTCTCCAAAACATCAAATGGTCCAATGTATCGCGGGCTCAACTTCCCACGCTTCCCGAAACGAATCACACCACGATTCGGGGAAATTTCAAGAACACATGGTCACCCGGCTGAAACTCCAAAGGACGACGTTTAGCATCCGCCCAATGCTTAAAACGGTCCTGAGCAATCCTCAACCTCTCCCGAATATTCCTGATGATCTCCACGGCCTCCACGATCATCTCAGGTCCCAACAACTCCCGATCACCAACGTCATCCCAACTCAATGGCGATCGACATTTCCTCCCATAAAGAGCGGCGAAAGGCGCCATGCCAATACTCGCCTGGAAGCTGTTGTTGTAAGAGAACTCCACCAAATGTAGATGGTCCTCCCACGAACCCTTGAAATCCAACATGCACGCCCTCAGCATGTCTTCCAAAATCTGAATCGTCCTCTCGGACTGGCCATCCGTCTGCGGATGGTACGCCGTGCTGAAACTCAGACGCGTACCCAAGCTCTTCTGCAAACTCTGCCAGAACTGAGATGTGAACCTCGTGTCTCTGTCCGACACGATACTCACGGGGACTCCATGAAGTCGCACAACCTCCTGCACGATTCACGTTACATCACTATCCAAACTAGGAAAAGGAAATAAAACGGAGAGTAAAAGAACTTTACCTCCATATATCTCCTTGCTAGCGCCTCAGTGGACTGTCCCACTCGGAACGGAATAAAGTGCGCAGATTTGGTCAATCGATCCACGATCACCCAAATCGCGTCATTCTGCTTCGGACTCCGAGGTAGTCCAGTCACGAAATCCATAGTGATGTGCTGCCACTTCCACTCCGGAATCGGAAGCGGTTGTAGCAACCCGGCCGAACGCTGATGCTCCGCCTTCACCTGCTGGCAAACCAAGCACTTGGCTACACTCCGAGCCACGCTCCTCTTCATACCATGCCACCAATAATTCAGACGAAGATCCTGGTACATCTTGGTGCCACCAGGATGCACAGAATACGGCGAACTGTGTGCCTCCACCATCAGCTCCTCTCTGATATCCCCAGCGGGCACACACAACCTGGCTCCAAACCTCAGCGAGCCATCCTCATGAATCAAAAAGTCAGTCCGCAGACCGGCTTCCACCTGCTCCCGAATCCTCACCAGCTTCGGATCCTCAGCCTGGCCAGCCTTAATCCGATCCACGATTGTCGACTGTACCTGCATGTACATCAACGACGAAGCCTCCCCAGGAAGAACAATCTCCACGCCAGACTCGCAGAAATCCTGCTGCAATCTCCACCGCGAGGTCAAAATCATCACCGCTGGAAGCCTACTCAAAGCATCTGGAACCACATTCACCTTGCCAGGGTGAAACTGCAAATCAATCTCATAATCCGCCATAAGCTCCAACCATCGACGCTGTCGCATGTTGAGCTCCTTCTGAGTGAAAATATACTTCAAGCTTTTGTGATCGGTGAAAATCTTCACTTTCTCACTCAGCAAGAAGTGCCTCCAAATCTTAAGAGCAAACACGACGGCAGCCAACTCCAGATCATGCGTCGGATAATTCTTCTCATGAACCTTAAGCTGACGTGACGCATACGCCACAACATGCCCGTGCTGATGCAACACACAACCGAGACCCTTGCCAGAAGCATCGCAAAAGATCTCAAATCCACCGCTGCGATCAGGCACAACAAGAATAGGGGCAGTCATCAACCTCTCCTTCAAAACACCAAATGCACTCTCACAATCACCCGACCAAACATAAGCAACATCCTTCCGCGTCAACCTGGTCATCGGCTCAGCAATACGAGAAAAGTCCTTAATAAATCGCCGATAATAACCAGCAAGCCCAAGGAAACTCCGAATCTCAGATGCAGACGACGGAACAGGCCACTCCCTGATGGCCCGAATCTTCTCGGGATCCACAGAAATACCATCTCCAGACACCACATGCCCGAGAAAAGCAACTCGATCCAGCCAAAACTCGCACTTCGAAAACTTAGCATACAAACGATGCTTCCTCAAGATTTCCAATACCGTCCTCAAGTGCGAGGCATGCTCCTCCTCCGACTTCGAATAGATCAGAATGTCGTCAATAAAGATAACGACAAACTTATTCAAAAAGTCGTAGAAAATCAGGTTCATCAGATTCATGAAAACCGCGGGCGCGTTAGTTACGTCGAAAGGCATAACCACGAACTCATAGTGTCCATACTTCGTCCTGAACGCTGTCTTCGGAACATCATCCCTCTTCACCTTCAACTGATGGTAACCACTTCTCAAATCCAATTTAGAGAACACCCTCGAACCTCCAAGCTGATCAAAAATATCATCGATGCGAGGCAACGGGTATTTATTCTTAATGGTCACCGCATTCAACTCCCGATAGTCCACGCACATGCGACGCGAACCATCCTTCTTCTTAACCAGCAACACCGGTGCTCCCCACGGAGACACGCTAGGATTAATATAACCCTTCAGCAACAGCTCATCCGATTGCTTCCGCAACTCTTCCAACTCTGCAGGTGTCATACGATACGGCGCCTTCGAAATCGGCTGCGCACCCGGAATGAGGTCAATAGAAAATTCCAGAGCTCGATCAGGTGGCAAACCAGACATCTCCTTGGGGAAGACATCGCCAAAATCACGCACCACAGCAGGCCACTCCAGCTCCATCTGCATAGCCACAGCCTCCACCGGCCTGGCCCGAAATCTGACAGGACCAAGCAAACTGCTACCACGACTGAACTCAAACACGGGATGTCCGGGAACCTCGAACACCACCTTCTTCCGACGACAGTCGATCGTAGCATAGAAGCTCGCAAGCCAGTCCATCCCAAGAACTGCATCGTAGTTGATGATGTCGTGGACAATGAAATCAGCAAAAAGCTCATGTCCACAGACCACCAACGAGCAAGAATTGCAACCACGATGCACCGAGACCACGCCATTCCCTGTAACGATATTTCAACTCTTGGGAAGAGGGGACGTCGACAAGGAATGCCTCTCCACGAAGCTCCGAGAAATAATGCACATCGATGCACCAGAGTCAAAGAGGACTCGTGCAGGAAATGTGCACACCAAAATCACACCTAATCAATCAATTAACAATTAAACCCTAGTCTAGCAAACAAGCAAGTTCAAGCAAACAACATAATCTAGCAATCAAGACAAAATAGGAAAGTAATAGCTAGAATGAGGTTTACCTGCGATAACCTCATCCACAGCCTCGCTCTCCGCAGCGGTCATCAGAAAAGCCTGCCTCCTCGGCGGAACAGCCTGCTGAAAAGCCTGCCTCTGCGGAACAAGAGCTGCTCCACGACCGGCAGGAACAGACGCCCGCTGCTGCAACGGCTGAGCTGCAACAGGAGCCCTCCGCAGCTGATTCGCATGCCGACAATCTCTCGCGACATGGGAGACATCACCGCAAACCAGACACTGGCCCAGAAACTTCCGACACTGATCCTTGACGTGGCCAGGCTTGCCGCAGAAATGGTAAGTCTTCAGAATAGGCCCTCCTGGCCTCTTAAACTGAGCAGACTGATTAGGCCTGAATCCAGGTCTAACCACAGCTCTCGCCTGTTCCACAGGCCTCTTCCCAGCACCAACCAAAGATCCTCTCCTCTGGTTCATGAGCAGCTCCTGCCTCTTGGCAGTGACCAGAACCTTCTGATAAGACTCCCAGTCAGAAGAGGTCACAAAACTCTGGAGCTCTGAAGCAAGCCCCTGCAGGAACCTCTGAGCTCTCTCCTCAGCGTCCTGCACCATCTTTGGTGCAAACCGACTCAGCCTCATGAACTCCTGGTGGTACATGTCCACCGACGAGTTCCCCTGCTTCAAGTCGATAAAACGCTGCAGCATCTCTTCCCTAGCAGCCTTCGGGAAGAACTCACCATCAAATCTGGCCTTGAAGGTAGCCCAAGCTATCGGCACCACCAACAACTTCTCCTCCGCATCCCACCAATTCCTGGCGTTATCCTTCAGCTGCCTCTTCGCCAAATCAACCCATCCAGCCGGGGTGATCTTGGCCATCTTCAGATTGTCCTCAATGTTCCGAATCCACTCATCGGCAGCCAGAGGACCCTCAGAACCATCAAAATACGCGGGACCCAGCTCCCGAAATTGCTTCGCTCCTGGCTCAGAGCAAGGGGCATCCGGAAGAGCCCGGGCAGCATGAGCAAGTGGGGCATTCTGGACTTGCAGAAGCACGCCCTGCTGCACTTGCATCATCTGCAGCATCATCCGCATCATCTCACCGCTGGTGGGTTCTCGCTCAGGCTCCTCATCATGAGGGAGCGCACCGCTGCCCCGACCACGGGTGAAACGCCTTCCTGCCATCTAATGACACGGAGAACAAATCCAATTAGACTCATAGCTTGTGACATCGGACGTCGAACTTAGTTTATTGGACATCTAATATTATTATCGCTATTCCAAAGATCGCAGTTACAGAAGGACCTGCATGGGCCACCACTAAAACCTGTCACGACCCGCTTCCCTAAAATGGAGGCGAGACGTGAAAAGGTCCACACGAGAGTGGAGCTGTGAAGCCCCAAACCCGATAAGCGTAAAATAAAACAATAGCAGGTCCCTGTAACCACAACCGAACAACAATAATAATACAAGGAGAGACTGAATTAAAAACTCACATCTCATAATTGTCCAACATGAAAATAAGTCCAACATCCAGAAAAGCCACCAGGCTAAAAGAAAAGAGTCCAAGGCCCAGAACAAGGCCAACAAAAGCATCAACAACAAAGTATAGGTGCTACGCACCGATAACAAACAACTGTTTAACAAAAGTAAAACACACGAAGACACTAGGACTGGTCCCCAGTGTCCACGTACTCCCCGTCAAACACGGGCTCGGGCTCGGCGTCGGCAAATACCTCGTCCTCGACAAGGTACTCAGGCTCAGGATCTAACATGTGTCACCCAAAAGAGTAAATGGGCACATGTCAGCAAGTCTAAAAGACTTGGGCAAGGAAACTGAAAGTAAGGCAACTAGCAACCTAGCAGTTTAGTATGCATGACATGGCAGTTATAACATGAGTGCACTATTTAGAACATGGCAAGACAATTTGTACAAGAGAACCAATTTTCGGGACAAGACAAGTTCAAGGCGAGACAAGACAAGAGTAGCCAAGCTACTATCAATTTCCAATCAATTCACATTGCTTTGCAAGTGTTTACGCCCTTCGCTGAATGGTAAAACATTTCAGACCGATCGGCACTAAACACAATTCACATTTCACGGTTGTTTTGTAGATGTTTGCGCCCTTCGCTGAATGGCTAGCATGTCAGTCTGATCGGCCCCAAACACTACCCCACCCCAAAGAGTTTACGCCTTACAACTGCAGTTGTTGATCAAACAGACTCCCAGTTGAATGGCCGCTTAACCCTCACCCCATCCCGCACTAAACAAGCCAGGGTCCCTGAACATGAGCTCAGCAAGTGAGCCAGGGTTGCCCCGCACGGGAGCTTGTTTCTTAGTTCACAATTCATTATATCGAGCGTTGGGGTTAGCAACTCATTATGCTCGCTTCTGGTCACGAGCCAGGAAACACGCAATCCGGGCATTGGCTATCAACCAACACATGGCCCGCTTCTGGAACACGAGCCAGGAACACAAGCAATGTAGCAAAGCTACGCAATCACTGAAATGCATAAAGGATGCAATGACATGACAATTAATTCGCGTACCGTTAATGGAAAGTAAACATGACATGGTAGTTGTGCAACATGCTAAAAGTCGGAACTAGCTTCGTTGTCAAGCTAGTTCCCCAATTTGCGCCTAGGCAAGTATCATTTCGTCGCCTAGCCTCTTTTACGCCTACAACAAGCAAATGGCCTAAAACATGGCCTAAACCCTAAGTGGCAAGTTTCACTTGCCTAGCACCGGGGATGACGACCACTTCGTCACACGGATGCCAATCTACGGGGAAATCGCTGTTATGGGGGACCAATCATCAAACAACATGAAATATTATTAGGGTTTCATAGAATTATAAATAAGTTATAAAAACAACGGTAGATCGATTTCTTACCAAGAGGAGACGGAAGAAACACTCCGGAGAACCCTAGGTTCAGATCTGGAAAAGATTGGAGAAGTTTGGGGAAACTAGGGTTTTGGGTGATTTGGGGATTTTGATGGGTTTCGATGGAGATTTGGGGAAGATGAGAGGTGGAATGAGTGAATGGATGGATTGGATGATGGATTTAGGGCTTGGAATGAAGGATTGAAGCTTGGAGGAAGATGGGGGCTCAAGGGGGAAGATTTTAGGGTTTTGGATCGTGTTGGAGGAAGAAGAAACGTTTGGGAGGGGTATTTATAGGTTGGGCTGGCGGCTGCCCAGAAATTAGGGTTTTAACACTGGTTAGTCGGTCAAAGATCAACCACTGACCGACTAGTTTGGCAACTAGTCGGTCGGTCGACCAACGCAGACCGACTAAGTGTAAACAGTAACTCCTGAACGAAAATAGGATTTAGAGTTAGTCGGTCCATGAACAAATACTGACCGACTAGTTTATCATCTAGTCGGTCGATGAACGTTCTTAGACCGACTAAGAGCAAACAGTAACTCGACTGTACAGTAGAACCAAGAATTAGTCGGTCTGAGTACAAAACTTGACCGACTAATTTAACAACTAGTCGGTCGAAAGATGAACTTAGACCGACTAAGAAATGAACAGTATTGATACTAAAATTTAGATGATGTGTTAGTCGGTTAAAGAAGCATTGCCGACCGACTAGTTTGCAACCTAGTCGGTCAACCAACGTTCTTAGACCGACTAACGATAAACAGTAACTCCTGAGAAATTTAGAAAGCTAACTAGTCGGTCCAAGAAGGAATGCCGACCGAATGGATCGTCATCTAGTCGGTCGGTGCCCCTTCTTATACCGGCTAATGAGCACCAAAAGTTTCGATACGGAGCGCGAGGCCCCGTGATCGAATCCAAAGACTCCTAGGCTTGATCTAATAGTTAGATACGACCGTTATGAAGTCCGTCACGAATGACATACTTCGGAATCGACGATCCTAAGGAAGAAACGCGAAAGTACGACGAATCGATCGAAAATGAAAGCTACGGAGACGAAAACCACACAAGAGGAGAAAATCCACCAAAACATATATCATATTATAATAAATCCAGATACACGAAAAGCAGTCGTTACACAACTCCTCATTCTCCTTCAACTTCTCCTTCTTCTTCTCCCCTCTCCAACACAAAACCCATCAAACCCTTTCTCCTCCATTAGGAAAACACAACCACAACAACACAACAACATCATCACCATCATCAACCCCATCCCCTTCTTCTCCACCAATCCATCTCCTTTCTTTTCTCCATAGAAAACCCAACAACTTCTTCCCCTTCCTTTCTCCCCCTCCCCTTTGTTAGAGATAAAATAGGGCATCACATCTATCTCTCAATCTCCCTCTCTTCTCTTTTCATTTCCCTGCCTTCATTCACACAAAAAATCCCACAATGACATAGCCAGCCGCCTTCTCCATTGGCCTCGGGCGCAAGTCGATAACCCAACCGACTGGCCACCCTATTTTTCCGACGACTCCACCACCTTCCTCTCTCATTCACGGTCCCTAGCCTCTCCCCCTTTCCCCCAAGCACTTACGGCAACCCACGACCATCGTCGCTGCTGCCGTTGGTGATCCCCCTCGTCGACGGTGACCCCCCAGCCCGCCGCCCCCTTGCAGGCCGCCCCCAGCACCAACAACCCTTGCTGATCTCCTCTTGAGTACAGCACACACAGCCAACTGTTCGATGAAATGCCCCAATGCCGAAGCGCTCTCCCTGAGCTCCGCCGTCATGCCCGAGCGTCCTCCGTGTGCCGCCCTCCGCAAGTATATCTCATGCAGTAATTTTTCAAAGTTAAACCCTAATTATACTATTTTCACTTAAAAATTAATATCATTAATTTTCACATGCACTGATATACACAAAAATATATGTTGTAGTGCTAGATGAGAAAACCCATTTTGACACTTGGTTTAAAGAACTCCGACGTGTAATTTGCTCTGAACAAATCATTGAACATATCGAGAAAATCATTTTCTTAATTTAAAATTTTGTTTTGGCTATTTAAACTAAGAAAAATACCTAATGATTATTTTTAATTTCTGAAAAATACATGTTAGCCTTAGAAAAATATTTTATGCTTAATTTACTCATCTTCTTAGTTTCAATTATTTCTGTGTGCATTTCTATGCTTAACTGCATGTTTTAATGTAGTGAAAATTGTAAAAGGATATTGTAAAATGGTAAAATTATGTGAAACTCTTGTATAAGACACCAAGAACAGGTTGTACGCATCTACGATGCAATTGAACAAAAACGATTGAATGACTAATGGAACTTATAGGATTATACATGTAATATCAATAGACAGTCCATGTCCAAGAGTATAAAATATGACTAAAATGCGTCCCGTCACGGGAGTTACCCGTGACGCTACTTACCGACCCCATAGGACGACGGTCAAGTTACTAAACTAGAACAGTTGGTTATCAAATATTGCTTTAAAATAGTGTACAACATTTTCCTCAGAGTTTGCAAATTGCTATCAAATGTCTGATGCCGCTCTTACAAATTAAACTTGGTATATGCTTTTCTATGCTCGTCTATAAAGTTATCGATAGAGTTGGCGTTCTTAATATTGGACCCCTAGCCGGCTGGGATCATTTGTGACCAAGTCTGGATCACCCTACGGTGATAGTGACCTGCTTACCCAAACCTGACTAGCCCGTTCGTGTGGATCAAATGTTAGAATCTCAATAATCATCAATGAACATTTATGATTATGGTTATATTTTTAAAATCAGCTTGGCTTAATTAAATTACTTAAACCTTTCCATTAAGGAGATTAATTACCGAGTAAAACTCGCTCAGTCATTTCTTTTTGTTGTTATATGAAATGACCGTCAGGTCTTGATAGTAAGTTCACTAAAGATACTGCTACAGAAGTCGAGCCAGTAAATTTGGAATAATGTAATTTGTTTACGAGCTATCAATTATCAACATCTAAATCAACATAAACAGGATAGAATCCGGATCAATCAATGTTGACTGGTCAAATCCACACACCCTATAGTATAGCTTACCCGAATTTTTTTATGCCAAACGGCCAGGTCAACTAAAAAGTCACAGGCAAAAAGTAGACTCGCAAGCTAAAAGTAGACTTGCAAGCTAATGGTCTGTTCTTTTGTAGAAAAGTATAAATGGGAAAGTTGAGGAAGTGTGGAATCTGATGAGAGAGAAATTGATGTGTAGTGTATTCTTTTGTTGGAAAGTGGGGTTGGATTGTGGAGTTGAAAAGTTGGGGTGGGTCCCACTCCGTGTAGTGTGTTCTTTTGGTTGAAGAAAGTAGGAGTTGGAAAGTTGGAATGTAGGGTGTGGTGACCTAGGTAAGGTTACCCTCCTAAATAAAATGAGATCATTTTGGGGTATTTTTTGACATTTGATGTTCCAATGCAAAAACTCAATACAGCAATACTCCGAGGCAATGCCGGCGTGAATTCTCTTTGCAAAAAATTTGAAATTTTATATGATGTACAAAAGCAAGACTACGTACAATATATTGAAATTTCAATTGATATACAAAAATAGATATTATATTTGCAAAAAATTTAAACTGATATAACGGCATGCCACTGATATATAGAAATTGAAAGCAAGACATGCATGCAACATAGAGCAGATAGAGATAACTGTAACCAAACTGAAATAAATACATTATAGATATCCAAACTACAATGTCTTCAAAAAAACCGTAGTAATGATACAAAAAGTTCAAAACCCACATCAATCGAACTTGGTGTACAACATGAGTAACATAATAACAAGTACCACACAGAAAGACCCCAAAACAAACTTAATTGATACAAGAACGGATAAGATGGTATCCAGTTTATCCTTGTTTCTCTCAAAATGGCCTATCCCCGTCTCCAACCGCCCAACTAGCTCCACCAACCTACTCTCAGAAAGCAAGCTCGAAGATCGTTCTGCTCTATGCCCTCTTTCAGCTGCATCCATTAAATGATGGATAACATAAGTGGACCACTCACTGTGAGGTGGATCCTTCCAGTCGAAGAACTTGCATCTGTTCACTGAAGAAGTACAACTCCAGAATCGTCTGCCTGGGTTGCTCCTTGTCCATGAAGTCCACCGGGGCACAAGCCGACCAAAGTGGCATCGCCTGCAGTCATTATCATCTAAATCCAACTCATCATGTGGCGCATCCCCTGGTCAGGAATGACTAGAACCGCTCGAACCGTAACTCATATGTACCTAGACAAGCAAACAAATAAACACAATTAACGTATAGTAATTTTCGACGACAATATATGTATATGGAGAAAATTGGTTTAAAAGGCATACCTACGTATGTTCATAGCATAACCCGTATGGTGACATCAGCTAGCAAAAATCAGGAGTCACAAAAAAAGCAAATACAGGAGCATTGAAAACGTAAAAAACCTTACATAAAATAAACACAGCATATTGATCAATAAATAGCCCTCAGAAAAAGATGAGTTATCATTTTCCAAATGTGGTTGCTGCCAGTTTCTCCCTCATTTCCTACCTAAGTTAACATGATATAAAATAGAGTCGCGAAGGAACACAAGTCATGCAATTCAGATAAAAATTAAGCAATTCCAGATTTACAGAGCTATGACAGACAGAGCATAGAATGAATGACATGAAAAAATGGAAGAAGGCACAATGTGTTTGCAGAGTGCAAGAATTCCCAGTAGTAAAAAGGTAGTATGAATCACATAATGCACGTAGTAACAAAGAAGAGAATCAACTGCAATAGGTATGACATAATCACATGGCCTAGACTGGAATGGAATTCCAAATTCAATAGGTTTCAAAGTAAGAGCTGCAGTAAACAGTGGGAATGTCATATATTAGGAAATCATGCAACTTGGGGAATATGAACCCTCAAGCCACCCTTCCACGTAATTGGGAATAAAAATTAACCATGTACTCTATTTCTTTTTTTCATCATTGGGCTATATGAAGAAAACCATATACAGTAAAAATCCATGGAAAAAAACAATTTGCAGACTTCATCAGATATTTTAAAAAAAGGTAAATTCTGGGAACAATTATTCATCATAGTCCATAAGTCTTCATCATAGGGCTATAGCCAACATGTAACAAAGTCCAGAAAGGCCAGAAAATTTTTTCGGTAGGGACCTGACAGCACAAATTCATCATGTTTCTAGCCAAAAGAATCCAACTGTATGCCAAGACATATGCAGTAAACATATAAAGTAAAAAATCCAATAAATGGCCAGGCAATCAAACCTTGCTTTGTGCAGTAATATTGAGAACTGATGGACTATGAACTGCTAATACTGGGAACTGATGGCCTATGTAATACTGGGAACTGATAGTACTCAAAGAGCAACAAAGAGCAAGAGCAACATGTATTACTGTGAACTGCTAATAATGTGACCATGTCATACTGGGAACATGTAGGACTCAAAGAGCAACATGTATTACTCAAACTGCCAGGAGACAACATTTAGACCCCAACTTAACACATCCAGCAAATGCATGGGTCTGTGAAATCAATCAGAGTGCAGGCAGTTCTTCCAACTCAAACTCAAATATTGCATACTAAAATGTTGCGCAAAGACTGAAATATATGTAGATCTATATAGCCCTCAGGAAATTCAATTATTTTCATTTACCCAAGTACGTTGCAGGCAGTTCTACCATCAATAGCTTTGAAATCAATCAGTTGGGGTTGATAGGAAGCATCAAGCTTACCTTCCACATCAATGAGTATATTCAAAAAATTTAATCACCACCATGTATTCATCGTAGGGCTATAGCAAACAAACCCATTAGAAGCAGAAAATTTCATGACAGCTCCATCTCATATCCAAATTCCCAATATTCAGTCTACATGTATGGGTCTGTTATCTCAGATTCATTTTTGTATGGGAAAGTATTTAGAACCCAACACAACAAATAAAGCAAATGCATGGGTCTGTTATCTCATATGCAACAATTAAACCAACTGAATGAACCAAAACTCCAACTAAAATGGCAAGCAGGCAGCAAGCAGGCAGCAAGCAGGCAGCAACAACTAAACATGTAGATGCTCCAGAAAAAGAGGGGTTGTGATGTCCAAAAAATTCTGCATTTACTGGGAACTGATAGTACTCAAAAAGCAACAAAGACGTCGAGAAACTGCACCAAACTATTACAAAAACTGCACCAAACTGCAAGTGTGATGCCACTAACAAAGTGCCAACTTCCAGGACAAGGAGACTACAAGCATGAGAAGGAATACAAAGATACATGAGACTGCATGGTGCATACCCAACACAACAAATAAAGCATGTGTATAGAGCAACATGTATTACTCAAACTGCAAGGAGACTGCATGGTGCATACCCAACACAACAAATAAAGCATGTGTATAGAGCAACATGTATTACTCAAACTGCAAGGAGACTGCATGGTGCATACCAACACAACAAATAAAGCATGTGTATAGACTGCCGAAAGAAAATCAGTATACCCAACACATCTCATGTCTTTACATTCTAAAAGCAGCAAATCTCATTGTCCCTACACATCTCATACTGTTGCAAGAACATATATGCCAGATCATATACATTGCCCTAAGGAAACATGGTATTATTCAAAATCCCAAATAGGTTGCTGGCAGATGTAAATATGTAAGCACCTCATTAAAAATTGAGTAACAAATTTATTATACAAGGATCAAAAATACCCCAATTCATATCAAAAGCAGTTCATTCATTATAGGGGTATTTAATTCTGTGTAATTCACTCCCATTGGTGAAGACATGAACCATCAAGCCAACCTTACAATTAATTGGGATTATACATATAAAATGTACTCTTATTCAAGGCTTCATCATTGGGCTTGTGGATTAAAAAAGACAACAGAAGCAAAGAAATAACATGTATCAAAACCAGTAATACTGGGTAAGAACAGACCTAAATTAGCATGTATCAAAAATCCCAACCCATATCCAAATATTCAGTAAGAACAGACCCAAATCAGCATGTATCAAAAATCCCAACCCATATCCAAATATTCAGTAAGAACAGACATAAATCAGCATGTATCAAAAATCCCAACCCATATCCAAATATTCAGTAAGAACAGACCCAAATCAGCATGAATCAAAAATCCCAACCCATATCCAAATATTCAGTAAGAACAGACCCAAATCAGCATGTATCAAAAATCCCAACCCATATCCTAATATTCAGTAAGAACAGACCCAAATCAGCATGTATCAAAAATCCAAAATCCAGACTGAGGTGAAGCTGGAGCAACATGTAATACTGGGTAATGATATTACTCAAAGACCAACAATAACAACACTCCTTCTCATGTTCAGTACACATACTTATACAATACTAATGATACATATCACTAATGATACAGTACACAACAACACTCCTTCTCACTTCCCTCCACATCTTCCTACCACAACTACAACACTCCATCTCCTACACCCCTTTACAGGGAACATCAATCCAAGTCCAATGGTTCATCATCGCCATCATCACTTACACCTTCTTCCTCCATTGCCCTTTGAATCATCTCAATTTTATGCTTCAATATTCTCCTTCGTGACTCATCGGGCTTAGCCACAAACTTGCGTCCTTCACGCTCATTTTCTTCAAGATAATCATACACTACATCCAACAATGTTGATGGATACTCGTTGTATGCATACACCGTAGCAGCTAGCTCTTTTGTCCAATGAGCATGGGAGGTAGAAATTACCGTGGCAACCTTCTCTACTGTCTCAACCAGCCTATCCATCCTATCATGGACTTCGTTTGTACCCCGTCAACGAGTTTTCTTCCTCCCAACAGAGGGAGGGGTAGCAATGCTAGGCCCGGCCTGAAAATTCCTCATCGATCCTGTCGGTGGGATGTCATGGGGATATCAGCTTGCGGGGTACGTGCCTGACTTGAATCTTCCCCATCGACATCATCTGCTAGGGGGTCAAATGGATGGAATGTGGACTTACGAAAAATCCCCTTGGCCTCATCATCTCCTATGACGATATACAAATCATCAAGCCAAGGCAACTGTTGATTAACATATGGTTTCAGCCTAGGGTTAGCCTGCACGAAAATTGCCATATATATTAGGCCGTTTATACTCACAAATGTGATCAATATTATCATATGCCATTAAAAGTAAAAGTGAATACCTTGGCCCATGGTGCATACACCACTGCATCCAACACTATCATCTGCTTAATTGGACACCATCCAGCCCCACTTATCTGAGGCACGTTGACACATCAGTCATGCGCCGGTGCAACCCTTTCATATGATTTCTGACATTGGTGCTTGTATAGGAAGTGCCAAAAATAGAATTTATATGGCCAGCTGCTTGGTTAAATGTCGTAGGTTTGAATGTCTTATCCGCCTTAGTTCCTGGCCTGGCCTGGTCAAACGGAAAGGAATGAGGGACAAGTCATGGTCCCACTGCCAAATTTGGTTTTTAGGCCCCTTGGCAGTTTGCAGCTTAGTCCTTTTGCTAGGACTAGACACAGAATCTTCACCATCATCATTCCATCACCCTGACTTCCTCGACGACCCACTTCCCCCCGTATGGTCATTCCCGTGACGATGGCTTATTGAATGCACTTTGTGGGGACGGGCTAATACATAGATTGAAACCCCCCTTGGAGCAGTTGCATATAGCCTGGGGTTGGTTGCAACTGCATTGGCATGCCTTACGGGTGGAATTGTTGAAAAGGCATGCCAGGCCCTCCACCGTGGAAGGACGTCGAAGGATAAGGCAACTCAATGTTCCTACGAGGCATCGGCCTCCCAAGCAATGGATCATTACCATGGCCTTCAGCCAGCCACGGGTTCCCATAAGTCTGGTCATATAAGGGGGGCATAGGCTCACTCTCCTGTCCGGGCTGCGAAGAAGACCCTGACATGCCTACAACATGAAAGAGTTAAAAGTGCAAATTCAAATCTGTGTCATCCTATATTGACTAACAATTATTGCATGTATATCAAATACCATTACATCATAAGTTGTGTAAATCAAACATGATACATATGACATAATCCAAGTACAATCACCCAAGTTGGACTAAATATTAAAATTCATAAGGAATCCGCATGCATCCACACACAACAAAATTAAAAGCATCCCTCACATGCCATGTTCAACTGGGCTACCATTGTTATGTATGTTACAGTAGTCGACCCACATGTCCCATGCGATTTAATCCCTTCGCATTTTCCATTGGTCCCTTTATTGGGTTTGTTCCCGTATGGGCAACTGTTGCGAAAGATCCATAATCTCGTCGTCATGATCATCGATAACATCGCTATCCTCCTCAACCACACCCACATCCTCATTTAGCTGGGGGGGTCATGTGGATCAGCTACTTGGATATAATTATGCAATATAGTGCATACTAGGACGGTATCGACCTGACTTGGGAATGGATAGTGAGGCTTTGACGTCAATATCTTAAACTTGTTCTTAAGTATTCCAAAGGTCGACTCTATCTTTGTTCGTAATGAAGAATTGTAACGCCCCGCTTCCCAAAACACGACGGAAGCGAGAGCGTTACTGGGCCCGCTTGAACTAGAGCGGTGAAACTCAAGTTCAATAAGCGTCTGTGGTAAAAACGCAGGAGAGGTCCTTACATGCTTTTCAGAAACAATAAAAATATTCATACATTACAAGCCAAATCCAGAATTATAAATGTTCGTACACGCAATACATCAACAAGCCACAGCTGGGCCAAAGTAAAGACGTACACTCAATAATAATAGAAAACAACTACGGCAAGCAGCAACGGAATCGACCACTAGTTCTCCGCAGGGAGAGACTCGGCGTCTACAGCGAACTCCTGACTCTCCAAGTCAGGTGTCTCGTAAGGAACCTCCTGATACTCAATCTCGGGATCTGACATACATCCAAAAACATGAATGTATGTCAGCAAGGGTCTGCAAAAAGGTGTTAGAACCCAAGGCAAGAAGTATACAAATTTATACTGCATTTAAGGGGCGTTAATAATTTAAATGAGATTGTGACAACAAGATTTAAACAAGTAATTTATAAAATGGAATAAAGTAAAAGACATCCTATCATGCAATTCTAAGCAGTTTAACAATTAGAGGAATCCTTTCTTTGGTTCATTAGCATGGCAATTTAACAGAGATAACAATTCCAAGTTAGTAAGTTGTTTCATGTTAGCATTTCACGTATATTAGCATTTCATGTCTGTTAGCATTTCATGTCTAAAAAGGATTCACGCCTTTAGGTCGTGATGAGCGAGTCGTCCTTCTCACGGGGGTTTACCGTGATTGGCGCTAACCCACCGCCTTCGGGTGGTGCCCTTGAAGAGAGTACTCTTTCATACGCCTAGTGGCCGCCCAATCCAACCCCACCCAAGATTTGTGCTGGAACACGAGCCAGCCTAATTCACGAATTACAAGCACGAATTTGTCAATTCTATGACATCACGAAAGTCACGATTTCGCCTTCGAGGCGCACGATCTCACGATGTCACATGCTAGTTAATTATTTCAAGGCATGCAGCAATTAAATAATATGACCAGTTATCTTTAAACAACAATTTTCATGGTTACGAGAGTAACGAGCAACATTTACATACAAGAGACTAATTTAACATCCAATTCGTAAATTCATTATAAATCGTATACTTGCCTGATTTTGGTGATTCTGGTGCCGTTGGGTTCGTCTCGACGGGTACTACGTAACGGTACTTCCGGTTCTCTGTTTTGGTTAAAGAATTCACAGAATTAGATGTTTTGTGAGAAAATCAAAATATCGGGTTAATCCCCAAATTGGATTCATCTAATTTTATTAGGTTCTCTGGCTAGGGTGATGTTTATATTGTGTTATACTAACATGATACGCCTCATTTTACTCAAATATTACTAACCTAACATTATTTAACAATACTAACTTGCTGTTTTTAAATGATACTAACAATTAATATATAAACCGATTATAATCGTCCTATTAAAATTAATCTAGTATTATATGGCTAACATAAGGTTAATGTACACCTACTACAGACAATAATAATACCTTCTTATATATTAATATCCTACCCACACTCTCTTTCTTATTCTTATGGTTAATATAGGCTGTCACTTTTCTTACACAAATCAATTAATAGCAAATATAAAAATCCCCTATACTAAGGCTGTCACCTCTTAAATTCTCTTTCTAACCTTTACTCAACCTGCCATATATCTATTCTTATATATTTCTTTTTATAACTTACAAGGCTGTCACCTCTTAATAACATTTGTTTTTTTTTATTTCCATTCAACATCCCCCCTCTCTTTGTCTCTCACTGTCTCCCTCCCTTCTCAGTCCGTTCTTTCCCCTTTGTTGTTTTTTTTTTGTTTGCTTCAAGCTTGCAGCAACCAAGCATGAAGGGGGCTTTTGCGAAAAATAAAAAGGGAGGAGGGGGCTTTCACCTCGCGACGGCGGAGAGGGGAGTGGCCACGCACGGCGGCTGAACGGGGCGCGGCGACTCGGGGACTGGCGGCGGCGCGGCTTCCGGCAGAGGGCGGCGTCCGGCGTCCGGCGGCGCGCGCTGCTGGAGATCGGCGGCGGCGGCCGGCGCGGGAGTGGTCGGGGCTGAGGTGGCCGGCCTAGGGTGAGGGTGGAGGAAGGAGAAGAGGAAAGAAGTTGAAGGGTTTGAATCTGTAGCTATTTTTCAGATTTTGTTTTGATTTCTACTCCTTGATTTGAATCTGAAATGGAGTTTTCAGATTTGTGTTTCAGATTTGGATTTGTGTCTGATGTCTTTGATTTTGAAATTTAGGTATTGGATCTGAAGTTGATTTGGATTTGTTTGGGGAAGATTTGTTCTTGGGATGAATCTGTTTGAGGGTTTGGGGAAGAAGAAGAATAGGTTTGGGTTTGGAATTTGTTGTTGGTTTTCCTTTGTTTCTGTGCCTTAAGAATTTGCAGGGATGGTTTACGGGCTTAAGAAGATGATCGGGGAAACATCCTTTTGCATTTGTCAAAGGAGTCTTAATAAGATTATGATGGGTGTTTAATGAAATCTGTAGACTATGGGGAAGGAGAGACGTATAGCTTTGTTGAAACGAAAAAAAAAATAAAGAAGGAAACCTAATTTGACCAACCGAAGAGTTATTCATCAACGTGTGTTTTGTCGTTTTAGGTAGGGTTAAGGTAATTACGTAATTAACGTAATTTAGTAAGTCTTAATAGTAATAATAAAAAATGTAATTTGTGAAAGTAATTAAAGCGATTTAGGAATTTGTAATTAGTAAATTTTAGATGTAATTAACAAGGTAATTAGTGAAAGTGATTAGCAGGATAATTTAGTTAAACTTGACGGTAAATATTGACGACACGGTAAAATGAAAATAGTGACGCGCTCGCGTCAACTCGTACGGACGAAAAGTTAACCCGATGTCTGAAGAAAAATACAGATACGGAAATTGAAAACACGCCTAAAAATACTGGCCGTTACATTCTACCCACCTTAGGAAAAATTCCGTCCTCGGAATTCTCATCAACTAAGGAGTAGAAAACAAATACGGATATCGTTCTCGTATCTCATCTTCCCGCTCCCAGGTAGACTCTCCTGGCGAGTCGCGACGCCACATAACTCTGACTAGATCAACAGTCCTGTTCCTGAACACTTTCTGACGTCGATCTAGGATCTCCACGGGTTGTTGTTCGTACGTCAGATCTGGTCGAATTGTAATCTCCGAGTAATCCACAGCATGAGAAGGGTCGCTGATATAACGACGGAGCTGGGACACATGGAAGACATCATGAACTCCCTCCAAAGACGGTGGCAAAGCTAAGCGATAAGCTACTTCTCCAACTCGCTCTAGTACATCGAAGGGTCCAATATATCTCGGACTAAGCTTGCCTTTCTTCCCAAATCGAATCACTCCTCGATTTGGTGAAATCTTCAGAAACACATGATCTCCTGGCTGAAACTCCAGAGGACGTCGTTTAGCATCAGCCCAATGCTTATAACGGTCCTGGGCAATCCGAATCTTATCTCTGATATCTCGTACCACATCAACGGCTTCCACTATCATCTCTGGCCCCAAGAGCTCTCTATCACCTACGTCATCCCAACTTAGTGGTGATCGACATTTTCTCCCGTAGAGAGCAGCAAAAGGCGCCATGCCAATGCTCGCCTGATAACTGTTGTTGTAGGAAAACTCCACCAGGTGCAAATGATCTTCCCACGAACCCTTGAGATCCAACATACAGGCTCTCAACATATCCTCCAAGATCTGAATGGTACGCTCTGACTGTCCATCCGTCTGTGGGTGATACGCAGTACTGAACTTCAGACTGGTACCCAAATTCGTCTGCAAACTCTTCCAGAATTGAGACGTGAATCTCGTATCACGATCTGATACGATGCTCACAGGGACTCCATGCAGACGCACGATCTCCTATACGACATAATCCATATCACGATTTGAGCTAGAAGGAAATTATAAAGGCATGAGTTAGGTCATTACCTCCATATACTTCCTTGCTAATATCTCTGTGGATTGGCCAACTCGGAAAGGTATAAAGTGCGCGGACTTGGTCAATCGATCAACGATGACCCAGATCGCGTCATTCTGCTTGGTGCTCCGAGGTAAGCCAGTCACGAAGTCCATCGTGATGTGCTGCCACTTCCATTCGGGAATCGGCAGAGGTTGAAGTAGTCCAGCAGTGCGATGATGTTCAGCCTTTACTTGCTGACACACGAGACACTTGGCAACGCTACGCGCCACACTTCTCTTCATCCCATGCCACCAGAAATTCTGACGAAGATCCTTGTACATCTTAGTACCCCCAGGATGAATAGAATAAGGTGAACTGTGAGCCTCATTCATTAACTCCTCTCTGATATCTCCTGCAGGCACGCAGATCCTACTACCATATCTCAAAGATCCATCCGCATGAATCAGAAAATCTGTCCGAAGTCCTGCTTCGATTTGTTCTCTGATCTTCTTCAATTTAGCATCTCCAGCCTGAGCAATCTTGATTCGATCCACAATCGTCGATTGAATCTGCATGTTCATTAATGACGATGTGACTCTAGGTAGGACAGCTTCAACATCTATTTCTCGCAGATCCTGCTGCAATCTCCACTGAGCTGTGAGAATCATCACTTCGGGCAGTCGACTCAAAGCATCTGGTACGACATTCACTTTCCCTGGATGGTACTGTAGATCGATGTCGTAGTCTGCCATTAATTCCAACCATCTGCGTTGTCTCATATTCAGCTCCTTCTGAGTGAATATATATTTCAAACTTTTGTGATCAGTGAAAATTTTCACTTTCTCACTTAGTAAGAAATGTCGCCAAATTTTTAGTGCAAAGATGACAGCGGCTAGCTCCAAATCGTGGGTCGGATAATTCTTCTCATGGACCTTCAACTGTCGTGAAGCATATGCGACCACATGATTGTGTTGGTGCAGAACACATCCAAGCCCCTTGCCTGATGCGTCGCAGAAGATTTCGAAGCCTCCGCTTCTATCCGGAATAGCTAAGACTGGTGCAGTAGTCAGTCTCTCCTTCAAGGTAGAAAAAGCTTGCTCACAAGAGTCTGACCAACTGAACTTAACATCCTTCCTTGTCAATCTCGTCATCGGCTCCGCTATCCTCGAGAAATCCTTGATAAATCTGCGATAGTATCCAGCCAATCCAAGGAAACTCCTGATGTCCGATGCCGATCGAGGTGTAGGCCATTCACTGACTGCTTTGACCTTCTCCGGATCCACCGAGATACCAGCTCCTGATACTACATGACCAAGAAATGCAATTCTATCCAGCCAGAATTCGCATTTGCTGTACTTGGCATATAGTCTATGGTGACGGAGCGTCTCCAATACTATCTTCAAATGTTCTGCATGCTCTTCCTCGCTCTTCGAGTACACCAGGATGTCGTCAATGAAGATCACTACGAACTTGTCAAGGAATTCGTAAAAGATAAGGTTCATGAGATTCATGAACACAGCAGGGGCGTTGGTCACACCGAATGGCATGACAACGAACTCATAATGCCCGTACTTAGTCCGAAAAGCGGTCTTGAGTACATCTTCCTTCTTGACTCTGACTTGATGGTATCCGCTCCGGAGATCCAACTTCGAAAATACCCTCGATCCACCAAGCTGATCGAAGATATCATCAATACGGGGCAGCGGGTACTTATTCTTCACTGTGACATTGTTCAGCTCCCGATAATCCACACACATCCTCCTCGAGCCATCCTTCTTCTTGACTAGCAGTACAGGTGCACCCCAGGGAGATACGCTGGGATGAATGAAACCCTTCTGTAGTAGCTCGTCCAACTGCTTCCTCAGCTCTTCCAATTCCGCAGGAGCCATACGGTACGGTGCCTTTGAAATTGGTTGAGCCCCTGGCATGAGGTCGATGCCGAACTCCAACGCTCGATCGGGCAGCAGTCCAGAAATGTCTTCAGGGAAGACGTCTTCGAAGTCTCTCACTACTGCAGGCTTCTCTGGCTCGGCTATCAAGGATGCAACGGTCAATTGGTACGGCTGGGCTCGGAACTTGACAGGTCCAAGCGAATGTCCTCCGCTGACAAACTCGAACACTGGGTGGTCGGGAATTTCGAATACCACTTTCTTCCGATGACAGTCGATCGTGGCGTAAAAAGTTCCTAACCAGTCAATGCCGAGAATAGCATCGAAATTGGATAGGTCGTGGACAATGAAATTAGCATATAGCTCGTGTCCACTAATCACCAATGGGCATGGTCTACATCCCAGTGCAACCTTCACCACACCATTCCCAGTTGTAATATTCCAACACTTGGGAAGTGTATAGGTGGGTATCGAGTGTTCGACTACGAACTTCCGAGATAGAATGCACATGGAAGCTCCAGAATCGAACAGGGTCAAGGCCGGTTGAGATGAAACTAAAATGACACCTAAGGGTAATATACAACTAAATTAACATGGATCTAACTAATCAAATATAATGCATAAATAAGAAAGACTAGTCTAGAGGTTACCTGCAATCACGTCGTCCTCGGTTTCAGCCTCAACGGCTGTCATATTGAATGCACGACGCTTAGGTGGATTGGCCTGTTGGAAGGCTCGATCCTGTGGAGCCAGAGGTGGTCCACGCTGTCCAGGTGCAGGTGCGGTTCGCTATGCAGGTCCAGGTGGTCGAGAACCGTGGGTACAATCCTTTGCAGCATGAGTAGGAGATCCACAGATCAAACACTGATTCAGCATCCTCCTACAGTCTTTCTTCATATGACCAAGCTTGCCGCAGAAGTGGCAAGTCAGCTCTGCTCGGTTAGGGACAGGTGCAGCTGGCCTTTTGAACTGTGTGGTCTGAACGGGACGAAAACCAGGCCTAGGTGCACTCCTCTGTAGCTCCATCGGGCGCTTGCCCGTCTGACGTGCCCTCTTCTGATAAGCTACCTGCTCGTGCTTCTTCACAGCTACTAGGACTTGCTCATGAGTGGTAAAGGTGTGCCCGGACAACACACCCTGTATGTCCAGATCTAAGCCCTGTAGAAAGCGGTGTGCACAGTCCTCCTCATCTGCTACCAGTGTAGGGGCGAATCGACTCAGCATGGTAAATTCCGCCTCATACTCATCGACTGTCCTGGTGCCCTGTTCCAGGTTGATGAAGCGCTGCTGCATCTCCCTCTTTGCAGCCTTCGGGAAGTACTGGGCGTCAAACCTCTTATGAAAGGTAGCCCAATGAATCGGCTTGGTCAGCCTAGCCTCTTCAGCATCCCACCAGTGACGGGCATTATCGGTCAGCTGTTTCTTGGCGAGTTCCACCCACTCGTTTGGATTGACTCGGGCAAGACCCAAGTTATCCGCAGTGTTGCGAAGCCATTCCTCGGCCGCTAGTGGGCCCTCTCGTCCAGAGAAGTTCGTCGGATGCATCTCTCGGAACTGTTTGGCTCCAGGCTCATAGCGAGGTGGTGGAGCAGCTGGTGCAGCCTGACGTCCTTCTTGGACCAAATGGTGCTGAACCTCCAGCATTTCTCTCATAACACTAAGCATCTGGCGGATGTCGTCCTCTCCGCCTCCAGCAGCTCTGGGTCCATTTCGGGCGTTTCGTCTCCCAGTCATTCTGAGATAAGAAAATCCCAAGTCAAACTCGCGCATGTGATCTTTCTAGATGTTTGGCCGATGAAAATATCCTCATTGTTCTGAATTCGCAAATGTATGGACCTGCATGGGCCACCACTAAAACCTGTAACGCCCCGCTTCCCAAAACACGACGGAAGCGAGAGCGTTACTGGGCCCGCTTGAACTAGAGCGGTGAAACTCAAGTTCAATAAGCGTCTGTGGTAAAAACGCAGGAGAGGTCCTTACATGCTTTTCAGAAACAATAAAAATATTCATACATTACAAGCCAAATCCAGAATTATAAATGTTCGTACACGCAATACATCAACAAGCCACAGCTGGGCCAAAGTAAAGACGTACACTCAATAATAATAGAAAACAACTACGGCAAGCAGCAACGGAATCGACCACTAGTTCTCCGCAGGGAGAGACTCGGCGTCTACAGCGAACTCCTGACTCTCCAAGTCAGGTGTCTCGTAAGGAACCTCCTGATACTCAATCTCGGGATCTGACATACATCCAAAAACATGAATGTATGTCAGCAAGGGTCTGCAAAAAGGTGTTAGAACCCAAGGCAAGAAGTATACAAATTTATACTGCATTTAAGGGGCGTTAATAATTTAAATGAGATTGTGACAACAAGATTTAAACAAGTAATTTATAAAATGGAATAAAGTAAAAGACATCCTATCATGCAATTCTAAGCAGTTTAACAATTAGAGGAATCCTTTCTTTGGTTCATTAGCATGGCAATTTAACAGAGATAACAATTCCAAGTTAGTAAGTTGTTTCATGTTAGCATTTCACGTATATTAGCATTTCATGTCTGTTAGCATTTCATGTCTAAAAAGGATTCACGCCTTTAGGTCGTGATGAGCGAGTCGTCCTTCTCACGGGGGTTTACCGTGATTGGCGCTAACCCACCGCCTTCGGGTGGTGCCCTTGAAGAGAGTACTCTTTCATACGCCTAGTGGCCGCCCAATCCAACCCCACCCAAGATTTGTGCTGGAACACGAGCCAGCCTAATTCACGAATTACAAGCACGAATTTGTCAATTCTATGACATCACGAAAGTCACGATTTCGCCTTCGAGGCGCACGATCTCACGATGTCACATGCTAGTTAATTATTTCAAGGCATGCAGCAATTAAATAATATGACCAGTTATCTTTAAACAACAATTTTCATGGTTACGAGAGTAACGAGCAACATTTACATACAAGAGACTAATTTAACATCCAATTCGTAAATTCATTATAAATCGTATACTTGCCTGATTTTGGTGATTCTGGTGCCGTTGGGTTCGTCTCGACGGGTACTACGTAACGGTACTTCCGGTTCTCTGTTTTGGTTAAAGAATTCACAGAATTAGATGTTTTGTGAGAAAATCAAAATATCGGGTTAATCCCCAAATTGGGTTCATCTAATTTTATTAGGTTCTCTGGCTAGGGTGATGTTTATATTGTGTTATACTAACATGATACGCCTCATTTTACTCAAATATTACTAACCTAACATTATTTAACAATACTAACTTGCTGTTTTTAAATGATACTAACAATTAATATATAAACCGATTATAATCGTCCTATTAAAATTAATCTAGTATTATATGGCTAACATAAGGTTAATGTACACCTACTACAGACAATAATAATACCTTCTTATATATTAATATCCTACCCACACTCTCTTTCTTATTCTTATGGTTAATATAGGCTGTCACTTTTCTTACACAAATCAATTAATAGCAAATATAAAAATCCCCTATACTAAGGCTGTCACCTCTTAAATTCTCTTTCTAACCTTTACTCAACCTGCCATATATCTATTCTTATATATTTCTTTTTATAACTTACAAGGCTGTCACCTCTTAATAACATTTGTTTTTTTTTATTTCCATTCAACATCCCCCCTCTCTTTGTCTCTCACTGTCTCCCTCCCTTCTCAGTCCGTTCTTTCCCCTTTGTTGTTTTTTTTTTGTTTGCTTCAAGCTTGCAGCAACCAAGCATGAAGGGGGCTTTTGCGAAAAATAAAAAGGGAGGAGGGGGCTTTCACCTCGCGACGGCGGAGAGGGGAGTGGCCACGCACGGCGGCTGAACGGGGCGCGGCGACTCGGGGACTGGCGGCGGCGCGGCTTCCGGCAGAGGGCGGCGTCCGGCGTCAGGCGGCGCGCGCTGCTGGAGATCGGCGGCGGCGGCCGGCGCGGGAGTGGTCGGGGCTGAGGTGGCCGGCCTAGGGTGAGGGTGGAGGAAGGAGAAGAGGAAAGAAGTTGAAGGGTTTGAATCTGTAGCTATTTTTCAGATTTTGTTTTGATTTCTACTCCTTGATTTGAATCTGAAATGGAGTTTTCAGATTTGTGTTTCAGATTTGGATTTGTGTCTGATGTCTTTGATTTTGAAATTTAGGTATTGGATCTGAAGTTGATTTGGATTTGTTTGGGGAAGATTTGTTCTTGGGATGAATCTGTTTGAGGGTTTGGGGAAGAAGAAGAATAGGTTTGGGTTTGGAATTTGTTGTTGGTTTTCCTTTGTTTCTGTGCCTTAAGAATTTGCAGGGATGGTTTACGGGCTTAAGAAGATGATCGGGAAAACATCCTTTTGCATTTGTCAAAGGAGTCTTAATAAGATTATGATGGGTGTTTAATGAAATCTGTAGACTATGGGGAAGGAGAGACGTATAGCTTTGTTGAAACGAAAAAAAAATAAAGAAGGAAACCTAATTTGACCAACCGAAGAGTTATTCATCAACGTGTGTTTTGTCGTTTTAGGTAGGGTTAAGGTAATTACGTAATTAACGTAATTTAGTAAGTCTTAATAGTAATAATAAAAAATGTAATTTGTGAAAGTAATTAAAGCGATTTAGGAATTTGTAATTAGTAAATTTTAGATGTAATTAACAAGGTAATTAGTGAAAGTGATTAGCAGGATAATTTAGTTAAACTTGACGGTAAATATTGACGACACGGTAAAATGAAAATAGTGACGCGCTCGCGTCAACTCGTACGGACGAAAAGTTAACCCGATGTCTGAAGAAAAATACAGATACGGAAATTGAAAACACGCCTAAAAATACTGGCCGTTACAAGAATGACTGCGGTTGAATCGCTTTTTGCGATTTCTAGGAACACGGTCAGTAGGGTCCTTAAGGTGGTATCGAACGCCCCTGTAGGGCGATATGAACTCTGGCATGGTAGTATAACCAGCATCGCATATGTAATATTTTCCTACATACAGAAACGTATTGTCGGTATATAATCCTTAGAATCCATAAATATTAATTTGTATTACTTAGTTAACATTGTGCATATTACCTTCATACACTCGAAGACCATATGGGGAGGTAAAGACAGCGCATCTTTAAGGACAATAAAATCATTTGCCGATCCTTCCCACCCTGTCATTACGTATGTGAATCTTTTATTTGGCAAAACAGCTGCAAGGACATTTTGTGTCACCCCTTTACGGCCTCTAAAGCGAGGAACAAGATTGGTTTGTAACATGGCATCGATATGTGTCCCATCAATGAGACCAATGCAATCCTGCATGACCCAACAACGATGAAAATAATAAATACACCTTCAATCAATACATCTAATATGTTGTTACTACTCAAGAATACACCCTTACCTTGAAATATGGGTACCAAATAGGATTATTGATAATCTCAGGAGGCGTCTCATTAGGAGCTTGCATCATGAACGTATCACGCAAGTTGCCAATTGCCTGCATTACTAGGTTAAAGTACCGGCTCATTGTAGAACCTGACCGGATAAAGTCAACTTGCATTACTCTGTTCTTTGACTTGTGCCCAACGATATGAAGAAACATTGCCCAACGATATGAAGAAACATTGCAGCTGCTCCTCTACTGACACAAGAATAGTGTCGTTGAGAAAACCCCTTTGTCTCATTATATTTGCCAGATTTATGAATGCATGGCTCATCATTCTTAAGTAATGTAAACAACTACTTTCACTCCCATCAAGAATTCTCTTCATGTGGGAGTTTCTATGATGCTCACGCAATTCGGATGGCTCTCTAGGTAATCGGTTTGTCCTGCCCTCGTTGTATAGTACGAGGTTTACGAAGACTAAAACGATCGTCAACGCGGCTGCTTCACATGTTGCACAACCCAAATGTTCTCCATTGTGATCCATCTAAACCATATTTGTAACAAACATAATACCATGTATAAGGTGATACATACTTATGAAATTATAAAAATAATAGAGCAATTAAAATAGATAACAAGCTATCATAATTTGTATATGGCACGCAGTAATCAAACATCTCCCAATCCAAGTATATAATATAATGAACCCTACAAAAAATTTTAAAACGTATACCATACGAAAATGTTGCATATTCACACTCAACACCAAGTGAAAGGAGGGGAAAAAATTTATTGAGCCCTCAGGTAATAATTTTTTCATTTTCCATCTTTGTGTCCACGCGGTTGCTCCTTTATCTAAACATATCACGAAAACTTTTTAATTTTATTCCTTCTCGTTCCTATAAACCCATTTAATGAAGATGCCATGTGCTGATTGTAACCAATTTACAAATCACACACCATCTTTGTTTTTTTCCTCAAGTCACATAATCTCACTACGCAATATGTTGAATGAAGGAACCATCCTGCCTGCATGTACTCTAGAAATACGTAAATCAGACGTATGAAATTATTACGTGTCATCATTGGGCACTTTGAAAACGGAATAACTTATCAAGCATGAATTTTGTAACCAACATTCCTCATATTATACTAATACATTTCATATCCTCCTACATAGTTTCGCAACACTCAACGCCATTACATGCCATGCATGAATCCTCAACATATTGCCCTCAGAATAAACCGACATAAATTAAGCATTGCTGATTTCTTGAAAATAATAAAGTGTACCATAGCAATTCACCAACAAGTCATCATTATTTACAATACTCATTTTCATTCTGTATTTTCATCATAGGACAATTTATATAATGTAACCGACTTCAGTTAAGGGTTCAGCTTGCATGCAATGTGTTGTATTGCACAAATCATGCTGTGTATGGTGGGTCTCGCAGATTTGGGAAGCAAAAATTTCATCATTTCTCCCACATTTTTTCTTCCTATTCGTAAACACACAAAATTTCACAAACACAAACCCACATATCTGCAGAAAAATTGCAATCTCGGCAGCATTCTCTTTGCATCTGCGCAATCTAGCATACCAACACACAAAGTTAAACCGAAATTAGACCTTCCTCGAAGATCACAATCCAACCTATTCACGATGAAACTCCCCTCAACGAGATGCTGCTGACGTGGGCACTCACGACGATCCGCGTCGCAGTGGATCAATTTCGACAACCCACAACAGCTCCAGCCACCGTACGAAGCTTGGAGGAGAAACACAGTTAGGGTTTTCGTCCGTCGGCCCCAAGAAATGCTAAAAACGTAAATGAATAACAATTAAAATCCCCATTTTTACCTCAAAACCTGCTCCGAATCTCCAATCCAAGCTCCAAACTGCACATGCACGCTGCCTTGGGCACACCCGACGATCCCGCAGCCGTGGATCTCTTCGGCAATCCAAAAAGGAGCGAGCTTGGAGCAGAATGGGGTGGGTAGAAAAAAATTTAGGGTTTTCTCGCAAGGACACCTCAACAAGCAAAGGCAGCAGGCAGATGGGGCGAAGGAGGAAAAGGACGCCTCGGGCGTAGCATTGAGGTGATCACACACACGATGGACCCACAAGCGGCAAGAATCGCTTATAATCGGGAGCAAAACACGCCAAAAACACAGCCAAGGAGATTCCTCACTGACACTACCACATCGGACTTTCCAACCATCCAAATTTTGTGCAAAACGAACAGCCCAAGAGAATGTGAGCGAGGATTCCAAGCGTCAGAGGATAAACAGTGCCAAAGAAGCGAAGAATCCCCAAAAAAGTTGCAAAAGAACAGGCCCTAGGACTCGCAAGCTAACTGAATTGTCAAGATCTTCGTGAACAACAACAAACCAGAAAAATCGTAGAGTAACTAATATTCATTTAAAGTAGACTCGCAAGCTAAAAAACATGTCTTAGAAAACATGAAACCACAATCGAACGAACAACATGATAGGACAGAATCGACAGATACTAGAAAACCAGCAGACAAACAGAGACAAGCCACAGAAGCATCCTTTAGTACTCATCACCCTCCTCGCCTTCCTCGCCTTCAGCAGACTCGGCACCTACCTCCTCATAGTCCTTCTCAAGGGCAGCAAGATCCTCGCGAGCCTCAGAAAACTCACCCTCCTCCATACCCTCACCAACATACCAGTGCACAAAGGCACGCTTGGCGTACATCAGATCAAACTTGTGATCTATGCGCGAGAACACCTCAGCCACGCTGGTCGAGTTGGAGATCATGCACACAGCCCTCTGCACCTTGGCCAGGTCACCTCCAGGCACCACGGTAGGCGGCTGGTAGTTGATGCCGCACTTGAACCCAGTCGGGCACCAGTCCACAAACTGAATGGTGCGCTTGGTCTTGATAGTGGCCACCGCGGCATTCACGTCCTTGGGGACAACATCCCCACGGTACATGAGGCAGCAGGCCATGTACTTGCCATGGCGAGGGTCGCACTTGGCCATCATGGAAGACGGCTCAAAAGCACTGTTGGTGATCTCGGCAACGGACAGTTGCTCATGGTATGCCTTCTCTGCAGAGATGACAGGCGCATAGGAGGAAAGCATGAAATGGATTCTCGGGTATGGGACCAAGTTGGTCTGGAACTCGGTAACATCCACGTTCAGTGCTCCATCGAACCTGAGAGAGGCGGTCAACGATGAGATGACTTGAGACACGAGGCGGTTGAGATTAGTGTATGTCGGGCGCTCAATGTCAAGTGAACGCCTGCAAATGTCGTAGATGGCCTCATTGTCAAGGAGAACGGCCACATCAGTGTGCTCCAGAAGGGAGTGGGTGGAAAGGACACTGTTGTAGGGCTCGACAACAGATGTGGAGACCTGGGGAGAAGGGTAAACAGTGAATCCGAGCTTCGACTTCTTTCCATAATCGACAGAGAGACGCTCAAGAAGGAGAGAGCCCAGCCCTGAGCCCGTGCCTCCGCCGACAGCGTTGAACACAAGGAATCCCTGAAGGCCAGTGCAGTTGTCGGCCAGCTTCCTGATGCGGTCAAGGCAGAGGTCAACAATCTCCTTACCGACTGCACACAACATAGCGCAAGTAAACATGTGATCATATCAAAATGATAAAAGGAATGAAACAAACAATTTGGGACTGATGATTGAAGGGCAGGGCGAAGGTTACTGGTATAATGTCCACGGGCAAAGTTGTTGGCAGCATCCTCCTTGCCGCTGATCAGCTGCTCGGGATGGAACAGCTGGCGATAGGTCCCAGTCCTCACCTCGTCAATGACAGTGGGCTCGAGATCAACAAAGACAGCACGGGGCACGTGCTTCCCAGCACCAGTCTCGCTGAAGAAGGTGTTGAAGGCATCGTCACCTCCGCCGACGGTCTTGTCACCTGGCATCTGGCCATCTGGCTGAAACAGGGAGTGGTTTTAAAGACTCAATTAGCAATAGACGGCCGTCATCATCCAAAATTTAATTAGCTTTAGTTAGACAATGGATTTTTTTAAGCATGCCATTAATAAATAAATCAAACATGATGATTAAAAAACTGCTTACAAACCAAGATTTGTACCAAAATGGCTCCTATTTGCCTTTCGATTAGGATAAGCGTAGTATTAGGATCTGTTGCGGATAGCAAAATATGGCAAATTAGCAGATCCGACATTATTATGATTAATTAATCATGTATTCATAGATCTAAGATAGAGAAAAATGCTATGAATACATAGGGTTAGGATTATCAAACACAATTTCCCCCAAATCAAAAGGTAACTAAATAATTTACCATTACGAAATTTCCAAAATAAATCTTCATTTATTATAAAATAAAAATTCAGCTCTAAACTGTGAACGGTGAAACTTTTGCATATTCCAGTTATCTCATTAACAGATGAATATGTATCTTAGGAAGAACAGTTCTCTTAGAGCATCTCCAACGCATCGGCAAATCTGCAATTTGGAGAGAAATAGCTCTCCAACCCGGCTTCAAAATGCAGCAAAAAATGCCGAATTGCTACGGTGCCCCTTCAAATTTGAAGGGGCACTATTCACATCTTCAAAAATTAAACCTCCATGCTTTTACCTTTTAACCCTTTATTAAATTAAGTATGATTGTTTATAACTATAGTATTTTACAAACAACATTATCAAATTTAATAATTTTAGTACCGTTAGAAATATCTCAATTATACCTACAAAATGAGACCAATATTGGATATTTTTCGAGCAAATTTAAAATATTTACAATATAACAAGAAATACTTAATACTTAATAATTATTTTATATTATTTATAACTTTCTTTCATGAAGAAATAATGTATTAGATTATCTCATTTTAATGATAAATATTTTTCATTAGTAAAGCTTAAAAGAGAAAATAGGATTTGAAGATGATGGGTTGGAGTTGCTCATCCTCCAAAATGACATCTTTTAGAGATATTCCATTTTGAAGGGGGATTTTTAGAGTTTTGGGTTGGAATTGCTCTTATGACGAATAAAAAAAATCCAGATCTGAATAAATACACCAAAAAAATCGCAGATCTGACAAGGAAATTCGCAGATGTACAGCTTCAAAATACAACGTTCTCTAATCAAACAAAAGGAGTAGCAACTTTAGCATTTTCTCCATGGATCCACATATCAAACAAAGAGAATATCCAAAGATCTAACGTTCAGCTACACAGATCTGACGATCCCGCTCAAACGAAGAGCATACAGGTATTTAAAAAATCAAAATAAATCGAGGAAAATCGAGAGAACATGATGATACCTGAATGCCGTGTTCAAGGCAGTAAAGCTCCCAACAGGCATTTCCCACCTGGATACCAGCCTGGCCGATGTGAATCGAGATGCACTCTCTCATTTTTGATGAAAAAGAGATGAAATCGATATCAAAATTAGAGAAGAAAGAGAGATCAAGCCGAGGGAGAAATTAAAAGTAGGGCGTTTATAAAGACGCCTTCCGATGACCTCGCCTGCTTGCCTCGCTGGGCCTTTTATAGGGCAGCGAGATGGGGAAGAAGGTTGATGAAAACCCTAGCTTTTTTTTACCGCAGTTAGTTTAACCGTGGTTAAATTGGACGGCGGCGAGCGGCAAAAACTCATTTGACGGCCTGATCTTTAACCGAAGCGCCCCCACTTCAATATTTTGATTTTCAAATTCAAACGGGATTCCTGAAGAGTAAATTACATAAATGACATCCGTTCTTACCGTAGCCGTTGCCGTCGAATCCGCTTCTCGTGACGCTCAATGCTGACCCCACAACGGCCCGCGTTTCTAATCAATGAACTGGCTCTTGGTCTTGGTGCTGCACGTGTGGGTCCACCGTGAAAGCGAGTGGAAGTTTAAGAGAATTGCTACATACACCCCTAGAGATAGGGGTGCATGTAATGATGGGTTATCTAAATAGGAAATTATATCAATTCATTTATCATTTCACATTATCTCACACATGCTTCTTTCCTATTTTGGCAGGTAATCATTATGTGCACCCCTAGTGTAGGGGTGTATATAGTTGGAACCAAGTTTAATTACGATATAATTTGTGGTGATATTTGAAAAAGAAAATATATAATGTTATTGCCCTCAATAATTCCTTTTTGGTATGGACTGTTTTGGGAGTAATTTTGATTAAATGAACAAGTAAGTTTTATTTTATTATGTATATGGCGTGATCAATTATTATTAGGTGAAGGTCGATGCCTGATAGCGATCGGTCACCTCGCACATTATTTACCATCTGTCGACTGGTGGCCGTTGCACATGTTACGGTCGTCACATCATCACCTCGACGTTGTCATGTTGGTGCTTGGCCTGTGAATTGACATTTTCAAGAGAGTCCCAATGATTTTTGTTGTCGGGTAAGATCCGTGTACAATGAATTTGTATTAATATGAACCAAGAGCACGGTGGTTATAAGTGAGGATGTGATTTAGGAAGGCTGTTTACAAGTAGAGAGTGGGTGTAAAGGCTAGGCGCCCTTCGGATGATAATCTCGGAATTACTCCAGCAAGGTCGCCCCTTGTTCGCCGCTCTCTACGAGTAGGTCGTCGGTTGCTCCCTGCTCGGATGAGCTCACCTGTGCAAAAAGCAGCTAGTCAAAAAGGCCGGGTTGGGTTCCATCCCTTAGCCTCTCCGATGCCTAAGTCAGAATTAGGGCTTAGAAATGTGGGTCGGACACGTAAGTCGAGCTAGGAGTAGGTCGACCTTACGTGGCGAGCTTAAGTGGAAGAACAAATATGTGGAGGATATTTGCTCTTGTTTGTGAGTGAGTTTGAGAATCAATTGACCAACCTCTTTCTCGATGGAAGTGGAGTGGTATTTATAGCTGAGGGATGCGATTAAATATGGCTGAGTTGGCGTGCTAAGCTGGCGTGTCAGACAGTGGAAGGTTCGGTCGAGGATGTCAGAGTTGTGCGTGTCAGCCATGCTTTTGTCAGACGGCGCAACGACCAGTGGGTGCTTTGTCAAAGTGTCAGAGCCGAAAGCGTCAGGCGGTCAGGTGACGCAGCGGCCAGGGGCTCCTTTGTCAGGCTGTCGAGTGGCGAAAGTGTCAGTGGTATTCTCGTACAAGGATGTTTGTCATGTTTGATGGGCTGAAGGGCCATCAAGGTGCGTCCGAGGAGCAGGGCCGCACATGGGTCGCTTGGTCGCTCCCGGATGATGATGGGTGAGCTGATTACTCGACAGGTGAGCTTGGAGGGGAGCAGGCGTCCAATCGACGAGGTTGGGAACATAGCGCGACCTTCCTGTTCATCGTGGTGGACCTCATGGATGTTGAGCGGGCTTAAAGGGGAACGGGCGTCCAACCAGTGAGGCTAGGGATAAAGTGTGCCCTTCCTGTTCGTCAAGGTGGACTTGACGGAGGACGGGCGAGTGTGCCGTGCGTCTGGCGAACTTGGAGGAGAAGTCGAGGCGATCCGATCTTTGGTCGTAACAATTTCCCCCGTCATTCGAGCTTGAGGCGGAAGCCCGACCTAGTTTGGATGACGTACCATCTCTCTATTTGTTCGAAAGGGGAGAGGACGGCCTTCGCTCTGAGTATTTGGAAATGGCAGTAGTTACTTTGAAAAGCTTGTCCATCGTTTCGCAGCCATCATTTCGATTTGAAAGGCAGAAAAAGATCGAGGCATCCCAGCCATCCAGGAGGCGACGCGTGGCGGACGTGACGGTAGGTGGCAGTCGAGGCGTCAGAGAGGCTCGGATCCGCGCCACGTGGCAAGGCTTCAACGACAGAGATGAACCGACGCTTGCTATAAGTAGGGGATGGGGAGATCCGGTGAGAGCTTCTTCTTCTTCTTAGTTCCTTCGAATTCTCTTCTTCAGGTTTCCACTGTCGTTGCTGCCGTCACCGGAGTTCTTGTGCACTGTTTGGACTACTTCATCCGACTGCCTTCTTTCTTCTAGGTATCTTTCTTGCTCTTTAACATAGTTTCCCCCACTTCTTCTCGTTCAACCTCTTCGAAAGAGATTAAGGAATGGTTTAAGGGTGGTGGAGCACCGAAGAGCTCTGCCATGAGCACGGAGGAGCGGGTGGAGGAGACATCGTCGGCCAGGAAGGACCATCTCGAGGGTAGACTGGTGGCTGAGCTTGCTATGGGTTCGTCGTCAGCAGACCCTAGGGACCCAAGGAAGGGGAAATGGCCGGCCGTAGTGAAGCCCAGAATGTCCGATCGGGCCGTTGTGACCACGGTCGAGGCCGGGGATGTCCCTACTGAGATCTACGGCGTCGAGTCTGTGGCGCTGACCTCCTTCATTCCTTTGGCCCGCGCAAAGTACCTTAGGCGCCCTACATAGTCCGCCTTCAAACCTCCACCAAGCAGGTGTGCTTTCTCAGGGACTATGAGGTTGGGTCCACGTCGCATGTTTCAACCAAGGACTCCGCTTCCCCCTCATCCTTTGCTTCTCCACATTCTAAATTTCCTTGAACTTCCCCTTTTTCAACTGATGCCGAACTCCATCAGTTGCATCATGGGCTTCTTTGTCATTTGTGCGGAGAGTGGGATCAGTCCGACCCTCCCCCTATTCCTATACTTCTTTGGAACCAAGAAGCTGGGGGCGCACTACTATCTCTCAGCGAGGAGACGTCGGCCTCTAGTCTTGGGCTTGCCGGGGAAGATTAAAGGTTGGAAGGAGATGTACGTGTTCGTCTCGATGCCCAAGGATCTAGCACTGAGGTCGAACTGGGCGAGCTAAATCTGGAGGCGAACAGGGAGATTCACCTTGATGTAGATGATGCATGATGCAGAGCAGGCTAGGATCTTGCAAGAATTCCCTGTGGCGGACAGGAGATATGAGAATCTTACCAAGGAATAAATGATAGTCCGACACATCTGGCCCGAAGGTAATCCGAGCTTTATGGTTGTCGCTCCTAATTTGCTCACCCTGATCTATTTCCTTCTTGTAGGTGAGACGATGAGCTTACCAATGGACGAGCTTGTGAGGCTGGCCACAGAGCATGCAGCCAAACAAGCGGCGAAGGGCGGCCCAATGAGTGCTCGGGAGGGATCGTCTACGGCGAAGGCTGAGAAGCTCGTACAGACAAAGAAACTGAAGGTGGCGGAAGCCACTGTTGCCTTGGGCCCTCTTACGATTGTGGCAGACACCGGTCGTCCCACTGAGAGCACCGCCGCCAGGGTTGTCCCCATTCCAATCGACGTAGATGCCGAGGAGGATGTGCGGACCGAGCCGGAGGCCTAGGGGTATCAGGGTGATCGAAGGCATGCGATCCCTGCAATCCCGCTTCGGACGGTCCCGCCCCAGGGGTCTCCAGCCGGGTCGGGCTCCAGCGGGCGAATGACGGCTGCAGTTCGCTGGCCCTATGGATGCCCGCTGTCCGGGCTCGAAAAGCCTGCTCACCCGAGCTGCGAGTCGGCGCTTGCGATGTTCAAGTCTAAGAGAGATAAGCTCTTGGCTTTGTCAGCTGAGGACTCTTTGGCAGCGTCGTATCTGGTCGGCTCTGCTGAATCAGTCTTCGACGAGGTCGGAGTGGCGGGAGGCTAGCCAAGAACAGTCTGATGCCAAGAGACAGGGAGTCTCTGACGAACGTGGATGCGAAGAGATTGTGCGCCTCGGCCATCTGGCACATTGTCTTAAGATACAGCTCCCTTTATTCATGTGTGTGCTTGACCCTTCTCACTATCTTTTGTGCAGGTGAGTGCAATGATGGTCGCCCTTAGGCACCACACGACCGGGATAAATATGACCGAGGCCGTACTGGGGAGGAAGCAAGCTGAGCTTGAAGCCGTGAAGAAAGCGGCCGAGGAGCGGACGGCGAGGCATAGGGCCCGGTATACAAAGCTACAGGAGTCGTACGCCGAACAGAGGGCAACGATCCAGAAACAAGAGGTGTATCTGTGTAACGGCCTGTTTTACTAGTCGTGTTTGACTGCTGTGTACGTCTATTTTTACAGCGTTCTTTCAGTTATTTTCGTCCGAGTGATTCTTCGTTCGTGCGTCGATGCGAGCGCGTCATGGTTTTCAGTTTTACCGTGGCGTAATTTTAAATCTGTTAAATCGTAATTATTTTTTTAAATTACTAATTACTTTTAATTAAAACGTTAATTACTATTTGCTACTAAATGATTTTAATTACTTTTAACTAAAAGATTAATTTTTAATTAACTTATTACTTTTAACGAAATTATTTTTACTAATTATCTTTCCTAAACTTATCTTACCATTTTACCTTACCCAACCCCCAACCGTCCCCTAATCAATCCTACCCAATTCAAACCCTATTCAATCTCGACCGTATTACAGTTGAGATCCAACATCATATTCAAGTTTTCCCCTGCCATCAACCAACTCCCATTCAATCTGTTCCCTTTCCTTCCCCTCGTTCTTAAATAAACATATAGGAGCAACCATAAAGAAACCACAGCACCAACATCACCAGCATCACCCTCTTCTCCACCATCACCAACACCCACAACCAACACGAAGCTTGTTCTCATTCATTTGGGAGAACACATCAGGTCTCCTACTTCATTTTGTTAAGGCAACAACACAACAACTCTTCATCAACTCTTCTACAAGCTTCCTCCACATCGCAGTCTTCTTCCTCCACAACCCATCTCAACTCCAACAAAGCCCAGCCACCATACCCGACATCTCCACCATCTCCTCCACACAACAAATCAGCCATCTTCCTCCATACAACCCAAAACAAACCAGATTACAATACCAAAATCAACCAAAACAGAAATCCCAAAATAACCCCAAATCCAACAAATCATTCGCCCGCTGCTGTGATCCTCGCATCCCCGACGTTGCATGTGCGCCGTGCATCGCCCCGCTGCCGTATTCCTCCCTCGAAGCTCGATCGCCGCCGTGCGCCACTCCGGGAAGTCATCAACTCCGATCTCGCACGGAGCCGCCTTGACCGCCACCCCCGAAGAGCTTCGGATCAGGAAATCGTCGCGCCGCCGCAAGTCGCCCGGACCATCTGCTCCGATTCGCACCCCGTCGCCCGGATCTCGTCGTCCGCCGTGGAGCCGTCGTCCCCACCTCCAGATCTCGCCACCGCCCGCCGCTCGAAGTCGCCCCCCCCCCCCCCCCCCCCCGATCCGCCGCCGCTGCCGCCCTCAAGCACCGTCCGCCGCCGTGGTCCCCGCCTCCGACCGCCGGATCCCGCCGCCCTTCGATTGCCCGTGCCGCCGTGAGTGCCTACGAAGAGAACGAAAAAAAAGGAAAAAAAAGAGGGGAAAACGAGAGATAGCAGAGGGAGAGAAAGAGAGGGGGGAGAGATATTATGTAAGTATTATTAAAGTTTTTATTAGTTATTATTAGTTATTATTATTATTATTATTATTATTATTACAGTTATAATATGTTATTATAAAAAGATATTAAGTTATTATTATAAGTATTATTAAGTTATCATTATGAGGTGTTATAAGGTAAGTTAAGATTATTAGTTGGTAAATGATCTTAATTAAATAAGGTTAGCTGTTACTGAATGATTTTATTAATTAAGTTATTATAACTCATGTTAGGTGAATGGTAAAGTTCAGTTATAAAGTTTAAGTTGTTAACAAATTCCGTTAAATAGGTTAGTTAGTTAATGATGTTTTAATAGGTTGATTTGATGTCTTATAGCTGGTTGATAACCATGGAACTGATATCACCAATATATTGATGCAGAAAAACGTGCCTCACATCACCACTGGACACCCGCACCCGCGTCAAGGCAAGTATTTATTGTAATTGAATATGGGACAACTGTTAAAACTAGTGCAATCATCATTTTTACGTTCCGAATTCATCTGTTGTAACTAATTAAAAACGGACATTTCATGTTAATGACTCTTTGATAAAGAACGACTTTTTAACCCAAACGGAACAGAGGGTGTGTCACGACCCTCGGAAACATGTGTAGAATAAATTGCAAACTTGGTCTTTAAAATTTAGCATCAAACCTGGTTTCAAGATGTTTGACAAATTCTAGTAGCCGGACATTATGTTTCACTTTACTTATTGCTCTTTTTACTTAACGGGACTACTATTGCTTTTCGCATGTTAACAAGATAAACAACTTTGGAAAAGACGAGTATGTTACTACACATATGTGAAAACCGTCGAATACAGACGGGGTGAAACCATCGACTACAGATGGGGTGAAACTCAATCAGTAAATAAACATACACAAAAAGCCGAGATGGCTACTCCCGTCAGGTCATGTGTGACTAGTCTGGCTCGTGTTCTAGTAGGGTCACATATGACTAGTCTGGCTCGTGTTCCAGTATACGGCGGTACACTTTGGGTGGGGTTGGTCCATTGCAGTAGGGTTTGTGAGTGTGTCTCGAACGCGATTACGGCCCCTCCGGTGGAGGCAGCCAATGTTTGGAGCGTCACGGTAAAACCACCGGTGATAAGGTGTATCGAGAACATTTCACCTACCCAGGTATTGACTTATCACGAGCACAAACAATCAAATACTCAGCATACAACTGTTTTACTTTACTTTTAACTGCAAAAATATCCATGCATGCTCGTACTTTACTTTTCTGCACTTATTATTTATAACTGTGTACTAACGCTCTTATGTCATCTTATACTTGTTCCTCATTTCATTACTTTAAATATCTTGCCGAGCTCATCGCTGACATATATTTCAACGTGTTATGAAATATATGTTAGGTTCAGAGACGGAATACCGTGAGGACCATACCTTTGAGGATCCCACCTTAGAGGTGGACCCCGCTGACCAGAACTACGAAGACTTTGAGATCCTCCCCGCGGAAGGCTAAAGCGGGACATTTATATTTCAGTTTATTATTTGTATTTTTATTTTCAGGTGTGTTTGTTTTCAGCAGATTGTACGGCCATGCTAGGCCTTAATTGTTTGTGCGTTTACTTTAGACGCTGGTATTGTAATGTAATAATTATTTGTGCTGTTTCTGAGAAATTCGCGTGCAGGGACTTGCCTTCGCTAAAATCACGCTTAGTGTGCTTAAGTCAAAGAAGGGAGAAAAAATAAGTACCTCTTCTTTGCTTTAAGCACATGCGGACCCGCTCGCGTCCTCGCCCCCAAGTATACTGGGAAGCGGGGCGTGACAGGTTTTAGTGGTGGCCCACGCAGGTCCTCTTGCACTCTACGAGACGCTTCAGAAATGGTATAAATATTATTACTAACCAGATCGTTTGGGTAAACTAGTACACAAATATTTACTTTGTTTGATTGCAGCATGGCAGACCAACCCAACACTCGTAATGGAAATGGCGACGCCTACAACGAGATCGTGGGACTCGTAAGAGAAATGATGAAACTCCAAACTCGATTACTCTCTGCGCTCAGTCGTTTCACTCCTCATCTGGTCAGGGATCCTGAACACCAAGCGTTCCGGTCGAGTCAAGGTTTAATCGACAACGCCCAAGCGCCAAGGACATCTGTCGATCTAACACCCGATGAGGAAATACTGGAAGCATTACATTACTATGAGGGTGTATATAAACTTCGAGAGACAGGCCAAGTTGGAGGGAGTAAGCATCCTGAGGAACCAACAAGAGACGCTCTTGGACCAAAACAAACTGCACTGTTTAAAAGGTCCGCACCTCCAATCAACAACCGATATCAAATGAAGTGCCACAATTGTAACCGACAAGGGCATATCAAGAAGGACTGCCGTGTGTTGCTGAGGCAATGCCTGATATGCGGAGCATCTGAACACGCTACCAGGGACTGCACTCGTCGCACCAAAAAGCCAACAACTACTCAGTATGGACCACCTCTGGCCCCACCACAGAAGGCTTCTTGCACAGGCAAGGCAGAACCAACCGAGACGTCAGATTGTCACCATGACAGCCGCGGAGGCTAAGTCGGATGGACAAGTGATTTCAGGTATTACTTGAACCCTTCTTTTATAGTGCTTATATTATATGAATGTGTTACTTGCTTATCTTTTGCTAGATATTTCTTATGAACTATGTGTTGTATCATCCAGCCCTATCCCTTTTCGATTCGGGAGCCACCCACTGCTTCATATCCCGAAGATTTGTAGAGAAACATTCCATTCATGCTAACTCTCTACCAAATCGCTTGAGCATCACTACTGCAAGTGGAGTAGTGAAGACTTCCTCTGTCTGTCGATCTTGCCCTTTTGTGATTTATGGACACGAGTTGTTCGCAGACTTTATGATAGTCGACATGTCCAACTTCGATGCGATATTCGGCATGGATTGATTAGGAAATTTCTACGCTACTATCGATTGTCACAACAAGAAAGTAGTGTTTGAAATCCCTGATCATCCTGTGTTTGAATTCATGAGCGGAGACCGTTCACTTGATCCTATCAAGTTTTGGGTCAAGCCGAACGAGCTAATTATTGCATCGATGCAAGTTAAGCCTGCGAGACCTAGAGTGGTTCGAGACCTTGCAGACGTATCCTGAAGATATTCGGGATTACCGCCTGATCGAGCTTTGGAATTTACTATCGACCTTATGCCGAACACACGACCTATTTCGAAGGCTCGTTATCGCATGGCTCCTGCGGAACTGGAGGAACTTTGGAAACAGCTCGACGACCTGTTGCAGAAGGGATTAATTCATCCCAGAGTATCTCCTTGGAGTGCGCCAGTTCTTTTGGTCAAGAAGAAGGATGGTGCCGGAGATCCTTAGACGAGTCAAACGCGACGTGCAAGTGTAGGCTGTGGCGTCTTTTCATCTTCTTGAGCTCGTATTTCTGTTCTAACCCTACTTTCATCTTATACCCGATTTTTCCATGGGTTTGAATTCTTTTCCCACCTACCACCTCCCCCTCATTATTGCCTTTTTGTCTTCATTCTCCTCCTCGAGCCCCGTTTCCGCCTAACATAGCCTACCCTACCCTACCTTATCATGACTTTCGGCACCCCCTTTAAACCCTCACCCCTTTTTCCTCTTTTTAAACCCCATCTCGTTCCTCACCAAGCCATCCCACGGTTTTCCCCTTCGCCCCAACATCACCTCCACCTCGCCCCTCTCTCCCGAGCTCCTCCGGCCTCACCCGAAACCCCGCCACATCGCGCAGCCGCAGCCGTCGCATCTCGCCGCCTTGTATCAACAGCACCGATGGCCCATCAACGACTCTGGGGATGTTGGGCTTAGCGACAGCCATCACTGCCGCCCTCGCTATTGCCGTGTGGTCGAGATATTGGGAACTCGTCGCTCTTGGCATTATTTGGAGCTCCTTTTTCTGGTTCTTCCCCTTGAGCTGCCCCGCTTCGATTCCATCTTAGGGCCGCTCCTTCGTGTTTGTTCGTTCGTGAGTTTTTGGTCGTTAAATTGCTTAGGACTGATGATGATAACCGTATATGTCGACCAATGGTATTGGCAAGCAGTATCATTGGGGATAAGTATTGGCTTGCTTTTGGCCTTAGGTGTTGAAGTTGGATGTCGGTCCTGTGCTCGGATTTGGGAGACGGCTAGGATGTTGACTTCTTGTTCGATGTTATTGAGATTGTTGGAAGAAGTTGTAGCAATAATCTTGACCCTTGAGAATTGGCTGTATATCTTCCTTTTGTGTCGATCTGGATATTGGTTTGTAATTTGGTAGCGTGGCTGATGAAGTCCTTTGTGTTCGGCTGGTTAAGTTGTAACAGCAGGGATGCATTTGGATTAGTCATCACGTTTATGTATGCTATGGTGATGATTTACATGATTAAGACCATGTAGTCATCATTTATATGAGTTGAAAATTTTAGACGTTATGTTCATCTTTTTGGTGTGTTTATAATAGCTTGCTACTGGCTTATCACCTCAGGTTCCAAGTTCGAACAGATGCCATCATCATCATAACTATCATTTTCAAGTAATGCCATTACTTTATATTTTGGCTACTTGATAAATCGGAAGTAACCATGGTGATGATACTAGGTTTCGAAACTAGTTACGGAAGCTATAGTGATGTCAATAGTATGTATTCATCTCTTGTTTTCTTGATGCTGTGATATCACATTATATTTCATGCTATTAACAACTTATTTTCCTATGTTGTGGTCGTCCGTTGAGCCTTCCTCTCGATCGTTTAAATTGCTTAGGCAATTATCGATCCTCTTAAATTCCGAGGACGGAATTATTCTAAGGAGGATAGGGTGTAACGGCCTGTTTTACTAGTCGTGTTTGACTGCTGTGTACGTCTATTTTTACAGCGTTCTTTCAGTTATTTTCGTCCGAGTGATTCTTCGTTCGTGCGTCGACGCGAGCGCGTCATGGTTTTCAGTTTTACCGTGGCGTAATTTTAAATCTGTTAAATCGTAATTATTTTTTTAAATTACTAATTACTTTTAATTAAAACGTTAATTACTATTTGCTACTAAATGATTTTAATTACTTTTAACTAAAAGATTAATTTTTAATTAACTTATTACTTTTAACGAAATTATTTTTACTAATTATCTTTCCTAAACTTATCTTACCATTTTACCTTACCCAACCCCCAACCGTCCCCTAATCAATCCTACCCAATTCAAACCCTATTCAATCCCGACCGTATTACAGTTGAGATCCAACATCATATTCAAGTTTTCCCCTACCATCAACCAACTCCCATTCAATCTGTTCCCTTTCCTTCCCCTCGTTCTTAAATAAACATATAGGAGCAACCAACAAGAAACCACAGCACCAACATCACCAGCATCACCCTCTTCTCCACCATCACCAACACCCACAACCAACACGAAGCTTGTTCTCATTCATTTGGGAGAACACATCAGGTCTCCTACTTCATTTTGTTAAGGCAACAACACAACAACTCTTCATCAACTCTTCTACAAGCTTCCTCCACATCTCAGTCTTCTTCCTCCACAACCCCTCTCAACTCCAACAAAGCCCAGCCACCATACCCGACATCTCCACCATCTCCTCCACACAACAAATCAGCCATCTTCCTCCATACAACCCAAAACAAACCAGATTACAATACCAAAATCAACCAAAACAGAAATCCCAAAATAACCCCAAATCCAACAAATCATTCGCCCGCTGCTGTGATCCTCGCATCCCCGACGTTGCATGTGCGCCGTGCATCGCCCCGCTGCCGTATTCCTCCCTCGAAGCTCGATCGCCGCCGTGCGCCACTCCGGGAAGTCATCAACTCCGATCTCGCACGGAGCCGCCTTGACCGCCACCCCCGAAGAGCTTCGGATCAGGAAATCGTCGCGCCACCGCAAGTCGCCCGGACCATCTGCTCCGATTCGCACCCCGTCGCCCGGATCTCGCCGTCCGACGTGGAGCCGCCGTCCCCACCTCCAGATCTCTCCACCGCCCGCCGCTCGAAGTCGCCCCCTCCCCCCCCCCCCGCCCCCGATCCGCCGCCGCTGCCGCCCTCAAGCACCCGCCGCCGCCGTGGTCCCCGCCTCCGACCGCCGGATGCCACCGCCCTTCGATTGCCCGTGCCGCCGTGAGTGCCTGCGAAGAGAACGAAAAAAAAGGGAAAAAAAAGAGGGGAAAACGAGAGATAGCATATGGAGAGAAAGAGAGGGGGGAGAGATATTATGTAAGTATTATTAAAGTTTTTATTAGTTATTATTAGTTATTATTATTATTATTATTATAACAGTTATAATATGTTATTATAAAAAGATATTAAGTTATTATTATAAGTTTTATTAAGTTATCATTATGAGGTGTTATAAGGTAAGTTAAGATTATTAGTTGGTAAATGATCTTAATTAAATAAGGTTAGCTGTTACTGAATGATTTTATTAATTAAGTTATTATAACTCATGTTAGGTGAATGGTAAAGTTCAGTTATAAAGTTTAAGTTGTTAACAAATTCCGTTAAATAGGTTAGTTAGTTAATGATGTTTTAATAGGTTGATTTGATGTCTTATAACTGGTTGATAACCATGGAACTGATATCACCAATCTATTGACGCAGAAAAACGTGCCTCACATCACCACTACCTGGACACCCGCACACGCGTCAAGGCAAGTATTTATTGTAATTGAATATGGGACAACTGTTAAAACTAGTGCAATCATCATTTTTACGTTCCGAATTCATCTGTTGTAACTAATTAAAAACGGACATTTCATGTTAATGACTCTTTGATAAAGAACGACTTTTTAACCCAAACGGAACAGAGGGTGTGTCACGACCCTCGGAAACATGTGTAGAATAAATTGCAAACTTGGTCTTTAAAATTTAGCATCAAACCTGGTTTCAAGATGTTTGACAAATTCTAGTAGCCGGACATTATGTTTCACTTTACTTATTGCTCTTTTTACTTAACGGGACTACTATTGCTTTTCGCATGTTAACAAGATAAACAACTTTGGAAAAGACGAGTATGTTACTACACATATGTGAAAACCGTCGAATACAGACGGGGTGAAACCATCGACTACAGATGGGGTGAAACTCAATCAGTAAATAAACATACACAAAAAGCCGAGATGGCTACTCCCGTCAGGTCATGTGTGACTAGTCTGGCTCGTGTTCTAGTAGGGTCACATATGACTAGTCTGGCTCGTGTTCCAGTATACGGCGGTACACTTTGGGTGGGGTTGGTCCATTGCAGTAGGGTTTGTGAGTGTGTCTCGAACGCGATTACGGCCCCTCCGGTGGAGGCAGCCAATGTTTGGAGCGTCACGGTAAAACCACCGGTGATAAGGTGTATCGAGAACATTTCACCTACCCAGGTATTGACTTATCACGAGCACAAACAATCAAATACTCAGCATACAACTGTTTTACTTTACTTTTAACTGCAAAAATATCCATGCATGCTCGTACTTTACTTTTCTGCACTTATTATTTATAACTGTGTACTAACGCTCTTATGTCATCTTATACTTGTTCCTCATTTCATTACTTTAAATATCTTGCCGAGCTCATCGCTGACATATATTTCAACGTGTTATGAAATATATGTTAGGTTCAGAGACGGAATACCGTGAGGACCATACCTTTGAGGATCCCACCTTAGAGGTGGACCCCGCTGACCAGAACTACGAAGACTTTGAGATCCTCCCCGCGGAAGGCTAAAGCGGGACATTTATATTTCAGTTTATTATTTGTATTTTTATTTTCAGGTGTGTTTGTTTTCAGCAGATTGTACGGCCATGCTAGGCCTTAATTGTTTGTGCGTTTACTTTAGACGCTGGTATTGTAATGTAATAATTATTTGTGCTGTTTCTGAGAAATTCGCGTGCAGGGACTTGCCTTCGCTAAAATCACGCTTAGTGTGCTTAAGTCAAAGAAGGGAGAAAAAAATAAGTACCTCTTCTTTGCTTTAAGCACATGCGGACCCGCTCGCGTCCTCGCCCCCAAGTATACTGGGAAGCGGGGCGTGACAATCTGGAGGAGTTCAAAAAGAAGGTTAAGGTTGAAGAAGCCCGCCGGGTAGAAGCAGAGGCTGCCTTCGAGCAGGAAAGGAAGAGGGTGGCAAAACTAGAGCAGCTGGTAGCGTCGGGGAAGGCCGAGCTGGAGGCGAAGCAGGTCGAAGCGGTCATACACCACCAGACGATGGAGTTCATCCCGGCCATGGCGGTGATGAAGAGGGATGGCTTTTCAGAGGGTTGGGAGGCATGCCTCCAGATGATTAAGGGGAGCCTCTATCCCTCGGTTGAGGTGGACTTCTCGAGGCTGCAGGCCTCGGATGATGAGGAAGAGGAGGAAGTGGCTATGCCGGTTGATGAAGAGGCGACGGTCGCCAAGAAACAAGCGGGGAGCAATGATCAGGGGGGGTGAAGGTTCGGTGGGAGGTAACCAAGAGGAGGACGACCATGGAGAGGGTGGCCAGGGCGCTGTGTGATCGTTGGAGTAGGGGTTTAGGGGCCAGTCTATGGGCCTTGATTTAGGGCTTTGGTGTTTTTTTGTTTTCTTTAGTTTTGGAAGTTTTGGGTTTTTTGTAGTGTAGGACAATGTGTGGCCGGCCGAGGCGACCATTTTTGTAAGGTCGACCTTCGGAAATACTTGTACATGTTTCCGAACATTTTGATCAATGAATATACTTGTCTGGACTCCATTTTGCATACATTTATGTTGTGACTTGGCGTTGCACCTTAGCTTTGCCTTCATGTGTTGCCCCCGACATTCGGGGCAGACGACAGCTGGTGGGAGGCCATGCCGGATGTCGAGAGTATAGACCGACGCCTACCCTTCGGAGCCTATTGATTGAACCGAAAAACACGCAAGGAAAGAATGCCTTCCACTCCTAAGTGTAGGAGCGTCAATGTAATATAAAATTTATAACCGATGAGTACCGGATCGGATCACGGGGAAGAGTCGTTTGAAAATGCATGTTTGGTCAAAAATGGATGCAGGATGGCGAGAAATCGCCCGCTATATTTATGGGTGTTCGAGCGTGGGAGAGAGTATGTGTGAATGATGCGTGGGGGCCATCTACCGACCCTACACATTATGGACAAGGGTTCGGGAGCTCAATCAAGCAAAGAGGCGAGTTTGGCATTCAACCAAACACTTGGCGTGCGGAATGATGAAGGGTGTAGGAGGAGATCTTTCGATTTATTCCTCACTACGGAGTGAGGTCAATGCGGTGAGTAGTTGACGACTAAGCTATTTTCCCACCACTGGTGGCTTGTTAGGCCTACCAACGAGTGACGATCCGGGTTTGGGTTCGAATCACCCGCATGAACTCACAACCCAAGCACAAAAGATAAAAGCCTAAGCACGAAATGAGAATTAAAACATACCCAAGCATCGAATCAAACACACAAACACCATAGGTTAAGAGGAAAGCATATAAATGAAATCATTCATCTCTAAAATCATCTAATTACATACAATAACCCTAAATCTAAAATACAAGAGAGAAAGAATGAATTCATCCGAGGTGTCACTCCCGAGGCGGCGCGTTCAGCTCCTCCTTGCGTTCCTCTAAGCTTTCTTGCTCCTCTCCAATAGCCTCTAACTCTAAGAATAAAGAAGAAGTAGTGTGGAATGAGGGAAAGAATCCCTAGAAATAGGCTCAGCCGAAATGGGTCTGGAATTAAGTCAAACGGGTCGGATTCTGGCCCAAAACTCGCAAGCAATGCCCAAATGAGCAGAAATTTTGTAATTGCCATATAAAATTGTTGTTCATTAGTTACATAATTTGTATTGTAAAGCGCGCTTTGTATTTCGTCTCCTAATAGTGCTTATTTTTTTCTTTTTTAATTTCGATCTTGATTCATATAATAATGCAACATGCTCGGGCGAAACTGTGTACAACTTGCCCGGGGCATCTCGGGGAAAAAACTAAAAAAATTTATTATGTATAATCAACATCTCCCACTTTCTCTATCTCTATTTATCCCACATTACCTCTCATTTCTCTAACTCTCACTTCCCTCTATCTCTAATTTAATGCAAAAAAAAGTCTATATTAATGTTATTTCCATATGCTTGTGTATGTATTAATATAAAAAATGCTATTTAATTATTACTTTTTATCAAATATTATTTTTATATACATGCATGTCTATGATATTGTTTTGAATATCTCTATAATACTATATTGTAGCTATTATTAGTAAATAAGTAATGCATGTTAATGTTTAATTTTTTTTGTTTAAATATTTTTAAATTCTTTACATCATCTTTGTTTTTTCCAAGGGCAAAAAAAATTCATGGTTACGCCACTGCCCTCAGTCCGTCCAGAGGCCGCCGGCAAACCAGGCTCTCGAGCACCAAGTTCCACCCACAATGGCTGAGAAACGGGCCGGTCGATAGATGCGATCGTATCTCCACCTGTGGTGCCCATTGATGCACCATGAACCCTTGACGTGTCATCATCATCCGATCCTCAAATCCTTTTGGTAGCCATTCGGACTTAAACTCACCCCTTATATCGAAACCAACCGACGGCCTGACGACCCAGATGATTAGCATGCTGCTTGCGTCCAAGGCCATGGCAAGCTCCATCATTTGCGAAGCTCTGATTGTGTTCTGTGAATCGAAAGACATGTACAAGACCGGCGCAATTAGGTGTGAGTTCACCCAGCGCATTAGATTCAGGTCAACAGAATGAGAAGTTTGACGGGCGAAGCAATGGACCAATGGGTCAAATTGGAACAATGAATTGCTTGCACATCATGCTCAGCCCTTGCGTCTCAGACTCCTCCACGGTGTTGACAAGCATGGCATCTGACTTCATGCACGATTCATTCTGGCATCGTATAAAGACAGACCATGCGTCGGCGCCGTCTGTATCAACGGTAGAACCAAAAGCTGCGTGCAGTGCTGCCGAATCTGGGGAAAGTCCAGAAGCGAGAATTCATCGGATGCCGTGAGTTTGTGCGGCAAATGCTTCCAGAGGGAGATGAAGATCATGATGTCGTATGCTCCACTTGTATGGAAGATGTAGTGGAACACTTGGAATCTTCGTGTGATATCGATCGTCCACGCGAAGAAATTGTCGGTGATGATGCATAGAGGAGGGGTGCCATCTGTTGCAGGATGGAACCCGCGTACAATGAATTTGTATTAATGAAAACCAAGGGCACGGTGGTTATGCTGATGATGGGATCAGGGAAGGCTATTTGACAGGTGATTAACGGGGTGTAGAGGCTAAACTTGCTGTTGAAGCTGACCACGGTGTCGAATCCGACAGGATACAGTTGTGGGGGACCAAACAGCTGGAGCTGAGGGCGAACGCGAGCCGGTGGACGAGCTATCCTGCGCAAGGAGCAACTCATCAGAAAGGCCGGGTTGGGGTCCAACCCTTAGCCTCTCCGATGCCTAAGTCAGTAATAGGACTTAAAGCGGGGGCTAGGCACGCAGGTCGGACTGAGGGTGAGTCGACCGTACATGACGAGCTATGAGTGGGAGAACAAAGATATGGACGGCCTTTGCTCTCGTGTGTGAATAATAAGATCCAGAGTAAATTTTCCAACCCCTTCACCATGGGAAGCGAAGGGGTATTTATACCTGACGGGAGACGGTTAGGTAGGGCTGACCTGGCATGCTGACTCGACGTGCTGAGCTGGCCCCGTTGTCAGTGGAAGCTTCGGACGAGGGTGTCGGGGACGGGAGTGTCAGCCACGCTTTTGTCAGACGGCGCAACGGCCCGTGGCTCTTTTGTCAGAGTGTCAAGGCCGAAAGCATTAAGTGTCAGGGGGGCGCAGTGGCCAGGGGGTGCTTTGTCAGATGATCGGGCGGCGTAAGTGTCAGTCGCGTCCTTGTACTAGGTTGTTTGTCGTGTCCGATGAGCCAAGGGTCCAGCGGAGCATTTCCCCATGGCTGGGCCCAAGATGAGTCGTCGGGCCGGCCTGATCAGGGGATGTTCGGCCCCTGCCGGTGATCGAGGTGGGGTGCGCCCATCCCCCTGTCGTGTCAGATCCTGGGTTCGACTGGCACCCGACGGGCCTCTGAAGTTCGGGCGAGGGGTGCCCTGAAGCCGGGTTGGCTGCCCGTTCGGGAAGGGCGAGCCAACGAGGTGCATCGATGCTTCTGGGAGAAAGGTCGGACTCCCACGATCTTTAGGTCGTAATAGTTGTCACCGGCATTCGAGTTCGAGGCGGTAGCCCGATTCAGCTCAGATGACGTAACGCTTCCCCGCTTTGAGGTGACGGTTCAGACTTTGGTCCGTGCTCGGGGGTGGCGGTGCGTCTTCGCGGATTATTGCCCGCTACATCGAGACCGTGGGTCCTTGATCCGCGTGGGGGCAAAGCGATTGTGCGGCTCCGCTGTGTGGCATGTCATGCAAGTAGGTCGATTTCCTCGACTCACCCCCAGGTTTTCTTTATTCGTGCCCGACTGACCGGGGTCTTTTTGTAGAGGGTCATGGCTATGGTAGCCCTGTAGCGCCGCACTCCGGTGGCCATCGCGAAGGCGACTCTCGATAAAGCGAGGGTCGGCCTCAGCAAGGTCAGGGTGAAGTTGGAGGAGATGGGAGCGAAGCTGGAGAGGTCTGCGACGGTCTGCGATGTTGCGAAAGGACGGACCGCGTACTTTGACCCGTCGAAGGATACAGTCGAGTGCCAACTCCAGGGGTAAGGCAGGAGAGGGACGATGTCCTGTCGAGGCATGCTGGGGAGGTGGCAAACAAGGTGAGGGTGATCGAGTTGCCGGAGGGGCGGATAGCCGACCTAAAGGGGATCGTTGGTGCAGAGTAAAGGGGAGAAGGGAATCCTGAGGCAGCAGCTAGAGGGGATGCAGGAGGCTGAGCGTGACTTGACTGAAGCCGCCATTTGCCGTTATTGTGACGAGCGTGTCGGTCCGCTGCTGCGGTAGGTGAGGGAGCTCGCCTGTTGGAGAGGAGGCGGCACTAGGGACTTCAAAGAGGGGATTTTTGGTTTTTTCTGTATTGGAAAATGGGGGTTGAACCGGATGTCTTGTCGTATTATTTGGCGAGCTTCACGGATGACCTCGCCCTTTAAATCCCTGGTTTCTTCTGACACTTGTCGGATGTGTGTAGACTGTTCGCTGGGAGGATAATTGCCCCCAACATTCGTCTGCCCACGAGCGCTAGGCAAAGGGGAGAGGGATGTTGAATCGCTGTATGTTGATGGTATACACATGAGGTTGGAGCGACCTGGGGTTCCATGGCTTCGGGGCGAGGCGAGGCGTACTGACCCGACAGTTTGCGGAGGAGCGATAGGGTCAGCCCATAGGGAGCCTCCTTTTACAGGGTCGGCCCCGGTTCTCATTATAAAGAGTTTACTAAACGTTTGTGAGAATTCCTGTTATTTCCACCTTATTTTTGCCATCCTTTGTGCAGTGAAGTGCCTAGTTAGGGTGCACTTGGGTAATGACTAGGAGTCTACATGGAGTAATCTTTTTCATTAGCTATTACAAGGGATCTCGATGGTGTTTACAATAATAGGGTAGGTGTGACCCAACCCGTGGTCGGGTTGGGAAGTTGTTTTATCCTGTTGTACGTTACATCAGGATGAGTGGGCTCCTGTTTGCAGGGCAGCCGTCCTTCTTTTCCGCTGATCGTTGCATTCCTTCTGTCTTTCTGTCCGTGAAGGGTTGGGGCAAGATAGCGGTCTTGATCGCCCGTGGGACGAGCTGACACACCATGACTCGTCGTTTGGATTCATCAGGAATGCAGCCTTGCTGCGACCTGTGTCGGGGTGATCGATCCCCTGTCCGCAGGGCGGCCCTCCTTCCCCTCCATTGCTTTGTTATATCCCGCCTTGCCTTTGTCATGCTGAGTGATCGCAAGGCCTCTCTGGGGAACCCGTGCATCGAAGGGAAACCCTGGAGGAGGAGGCGGAAGAGGTGGAGGTGGGGGCGTCGCCTTCCCGGGGGAATATCTGGCGATCCAGCCTCGAGGGGAAGGTCGAGGGCGAGCAGGTGGGTCGTTAGGAGGCCCAGCGGGGGATTCCACCCACGCATCCGGTGGGGATCGGGGTGGGGCGGCTGCTGGTTGGGGGTGGCGGTCTGTCGCAAGTCTTTCGAATCGACCGTTTCATCCAGTTTAGAGCAGGTGGAAGACTCGCAGGCGGGGCTCCCCGTGTGTAAGGGGAATACCCTATCGGCGATCGCCGTGTGGAAGCGATTGCCGGTTGGGGAAGTGGGATCCATCGGTGGCCACCGGCCTCCCTCCTGGTTGGGCCGGGGCGTCCCGGGCCTTTCATACTCGGTGGAGGGGATTGAGATTCATTCTCATATCTTTTTCCTTCCTCCTAACTCTGACGGGGCGTGGAGGGTATTTATAGTGGGTTTCTGCTGACGGTTTCCCCCTAGTTAATGCGATGAGCTGGCACCATTAATAGGCTCCTCAGAATCACGTCCTTTGGAAACCGCTTTTGTCAGGTGGCGCCTGACGCGATTCGTCAGCCCTAGCCTCTCGGGGGGCGTGTCGTCATTAATGGCGCATTTCCCAAGCGTCCTTTCGTTTCGACGAGTCGCATCAGGGGGCTGCTTTATCGGGACCCAACGTGTATCCAGTGGGCGTTGTTCAGCGGCCCTTGGGTTGCGCCAGGTCTGCCCCGGTTTGCGTGCCCTTGTCCTTTTCCCGAGGTTTGAGTTTTCAAGGATCATGGGTCTGCCAGGGGGGAGCAGGCACGTGGTCCGGCCTTACCCCAGAATTCTTGAGGGGGGGAGCAGGCGCGTAGCCCGGCGCGTGCCCTTCTCTGGTTTTGGTGTCGAGGGTTGGCCATGCCCCAGAGTTCTTGAGGGGGGAGCGGGCGCGTAGCCCGGCCCATGCCCTTCTCTGGTTTGGGTGGCGAGGGTTGGCCCTGCCCCAGAGTTCTTGAGGGGGGAGCGAGCCCGTAGCCCGGCCTGTGCCCTTGTCTGGTTTGGGTGGCGAGGGTTGGCCCTGCCCCAGAGTTCTTGAGGGGGGAGAGGGCGCGTAGCCCGGACCGTGCCCTTCTCTGGTTTGGGTGGCCAGGGTTGGCCCTGTCCCAGAGTTCTTGAGGGGGGAGAGGACGCGTAGCCCGGCCCGTGCCCTTCTCTGGTTTGGGTGGCGAGGGTTGGCCCTGCCCCAGAGTTCTTGAGGGGAGGAGCGGGCCCGTAGCCCGGCCCGTACCCTTCTCTGGTTTGAGTGTGAGGTTGGCCCTGCCCCTGAGTTCTTGAGGGGGGAGCGGGCGCGTATCCCGGCCCGTGCCCTTCTCTGGTTTGGGTGACGAGGGTTGGCACTGCCCCAGAGTTCTTGAGGGGGGAGTAGGCGTGTAGCCCGGCCCGTGTCCTTCTTTGGTTTGGGTGGCGAGGGTTGGCCCTGCCCCAGAGTTCTTGAGGGGGGAGCGTGCGCGTAGCTCGGCCCTTGACCTTCTCTGGTTTGGGTGGCGAGGGTTGGCCCTGCCCCAGAGTTCTTGAAGGGGGAGCGTGCGCGTAGCCCGGCCCTTGACCTTCTCTGGTTTGGGTGGCGAGGGTTGGCCCTGCCCCAGAGTTCTTAAGGGGGGAGCGGCCACGTAGCCCGGCCCGTGCCCTTCTCTGATTTGGGTGGCGAGGGTTGGCCCTGCCCCAGAGTTCTTGAGGGGGGAGCGGGCGCGTAGCCCGGCCCGTGCCCTTCTCTGGTTTGGGTGGCGAGGGTTGGCCCTGCCCCAGAGTTCTTGAGGGGGGGAGCGGGTGCGTAGCCCGGCCCGTGCCCTTCTCTGGTTTGGGTGGCGAGGTTTGGCCCTGCCCCAGAGTTCTTGAGGGGGGGGAGCGGGCGCGTAGCCCGGCCCGTGCCCTTCTCTGGTTTGGGTGGCGAGGGTTGGCCCTGCCCAAGAGTTCTTGAGGGGGGAGCGGGCGCGTAGCCCGGCTCGTGCCCTTCTCTGGTTTGGGTGGCGAGAGTTGGCCCTGCCCCAAAGTTCTTAAGGGGGAAGAGGACGTGTAGCCCGGCCCGTGCCCTTCTATGGTTTGGGTGGCGAGGGTTGGCCCTGTCCCAGAGTTCTTGAGGGAGGAGCAGGCACGTAGCCCGGCCCGTGCCCTTCTCTGGTTTGGGTGGCGAGGGTTGGCCCCGCCCCAGAGTTCTTGAGGGGGGAGCGGGCGCGTAGCCCGGCCCGTGCCCTTCTCTGGTTTGGGTGGCGAGGTTTGGCCCGCCCCAGAGTTCTTGAGGGGGGAAGAGGGCGCGTAGCCCGGCCCGTGCCCTTCTCTGGTTTGGGTGGCGAGGGTTGGCCCTGCCCCAGAGTTCTTGAGGGGGGAGCGGGCGTGTAGCCCGGCCCGTGCCCTTCTCTGGTTTGGGTGGCGAGGGTTGGCCATGTCCCAGAGTTCTTGAGGGGGGGAGCGGGCGCGTAGCCCGGTCCGTGCCCTTCTATGATTTGGGTGGCGAGGGTTGGCCCTGTCCCAGAGTTCTTAAGGGGAGGAGCGGGCGTGTAGCCCGGCCCGTGCCCTTCTTTGGTTTGGGTGGCGAGGGTTGGCCATGCCCCAGAGTTCTTGAGGGAGGAGCGGGCGCGTAGCCCGGCCCGTGCCCTTCTCTGGTTTGGGTGGCGAGGGTTGGCCCTGCCCCAGAGTTCTTGAGGGGGAGAGCGGGCGCGTAGCCTGGCCCATGCCCTTCTCTGGTTTGGGTGGCGAGGGTTGGCCCTGCCCCAGAGCTCTTGAGGGAGGGAGCGGGCGCGTAGCCCGGCACGTGCCCTCTCTAGTTTGGGTGGCAAGGGTTGGCCCTATCCCAGAGCTCTTGAGGGGGACGCAGACGCGTAGCCCGGCATGTGCCTTTCTCTGGTTTGGGTGGCTGATTCGGGTTCAATATTACATATTTAACCCCCCATTTAGCCCTATTTTGTGCTCATGTGATGCTACATTGTTCTCTAATTCATACGTATTTTCTACACATTTATTTATTAGAGAAAACACACTATTTGAGCACAAAACAGCAATTAACGATGAAATTCTGCACATTTTATATTTTTCCTAGCACCGTCTCGATCTCACGATTCCAACAACTATTTATTTGTATTTTTCTGAGATCTGTGCTAATTACTATGAATTTTTGAATGCAGAATACCATTTAAATGGAGAAATACGCAAGGAAATACGAAAATACGGTCGGCAGCGAATCAGAACCCGCCACGTGGCAGCATCCTAGCCGCTCCCGCCTAATCCAACGGTCCGATCGCGCGGGCGATGAGACATTTTCGTGACCGTTGGATCATCATCCAACGGTCACAAATCAGCTCCGAGTCGAAGTAAATGCGGGCGACGTGGCATTCATCGGACCGTCCATTTGAAATCCAACGGCCCGAAACAGCGCTGAGCGGATCGTCGATGCGGCACGTCCGGGACCGTCCGATCAAGATCCTACGGTCGGCATTCACCCCGCAACTTCGTTTTCGCGGGCGATTATAAAAGGCGACGTGGCTGCTTCTCGTCCACACGATGATGATCGAACGGCGTACAAAATTCTCCGAAGAAGTGAAGCGGGCGCCGAGCGAAGATCCGTTACGAGAGGACACGTGGCGAGGCGTGGTTAAATCCCGCACGGATGTGCGGCTCGTGTGTGATCCGCTTTAGATCTGCGGATGAGATCAATTCGGGTGCGAATTTATTGCGGGTGTGAACCCGTTAAGCAACCCAAACCCGCAATCTTATTATATAAGCGTATTTAGGGTTTTTTGGGGGTATTCAAGCAGTTTGGGGGCGTATTTTGGGCGTATTGGAGGCTCTAGAAGCCGTATTTCCCCTCTGAAAAATTCTGTAAAATTCCAGAGGCTATTTTCTTATTTCCAGAGAGTTTTGATGTATTTTCAAGGATATTTGGTGATGAATTCTTAACTTAAACTCCTTAATTAGTGCTTTTTCTACCGTATTTTGCTATATTCTTGATGTATTTGGCTATGGAACTTGTTTATTCTGATATTATGAGTAGCTAAAACTTGATTGTGCTTGGTATGGAGTAGTTAGGGGATATTATTTGTGTTAGTTTGGTTGAAATTCCTTGTGCTAAATCGTTTAACGTCGCTAAAATTGTAATCGTTGTTCGTAAATCGACTTTTTTAGATTCCAAAAGAATTAATTTAGTTGGTGATCACCCCAAAAGGGCGAGCTTTGATCTCCCCAAAAGGGAGTTTCATACCGTAGTTTTGATCTCTCCAAAAGAGAGTTTCATATCGTATTATAGCTTTAGCGACGATCTTTTTGAATATTTTGTTTGAACCCCCAAAAGGGCATCTTCCGATGAATTGCTCCCAAAAGGAGAATTCATTGAGTTATATTGGATATTTTTCCCGGTGAATTGCTCCCAAAAGGAGAATTCATTGTGATATATTCATCAACCAAATTAATACGAATCATTGATCCTAACGAACCCATACCATGTGCAAACTTTTTATAGGCATTTTCATACACGATTTTCTATTTTTATATTGTTCACGTGTTCACATCACCATCACCGTCACCATTTGTGAAGTGGTTAGTCTCTTTCCGATAGATTTCTATTTGATTTGAATTGTGGTTGCAACAGATTTCTTCCCGTGGATTCGACACCTGGACTCCCAGGTTTTACTACTTGTACGGACTCTTGCACTTGAGAGAGAGCACCTTTTCTGTCCCACCAAGTTTTTGGTGCCGTTGCCGGGGAAGAATGGTTTGTGACTACGGTTTATTTCATCTAGAGGACCTTCGGTGAGATCTTTCCACTTTACTGTACATAAACCTTTTTTTATTATTTTATTTTATTTTATTTCAAAATGGAATATATGAACTTCTATTGCACGAACAATCTTTATGATGCACGATATGCTAATGCACACAAACATAGAATGGAGAAGCTCAAAATTGTTAATTTTAATCAAACTGACTGTGAAACTTTCTTTCAGGCCTGGAGGAGGTTCACAGACATTACATCGAGCTATCCGCGGCATGGTTTCACAAATGAAGAGCTTATGGAGTTCTTCCTAGAAGGACTACAACCTCAGCTGCAGGAATTATTGGGAAGCATGACGCCGACAGTGGCGTGGGAATACATGGAGTCTCTGCAAGAAAACGAAGAAACCGTGGAAGAGACTTCAGAGAGCGATTCAACGGAGCCTTCGTGCCTTGATCAAGAAGAGCAAAGCGTAGACGTACCTTTGCAATCCTTGAAAGAGGAAGCTTACCAGACTATTCAGACACAGGAGGCCACATCCCATCAATTCCAGGAGAATTTCCTTGCTCGGAGTCGGCAGATTCAAAATTCCATTGAAAATCTTAATTTGATCGCCGCTTGCTTAGAAGAAGGTAATGCTTTTGAAACTCGATTTCAAGAAGCTAATACGAGTTCATCTTCTATTGCAGGAGCACCGAGCGAGGACACGAATATAAATATCCACATGGCAGGAAGTGTGTGCAAAAGAGAGGATGAGCTAGCAATTTTGGATGAACGAGAGGAGGAGACAGCTAGGGACAAGGGTTTTGAGATTATCTCCATGGAGCCAGAACCATTCTCTCTTCCAGTTTTGTCCCAAAATCATTTATCCCTCTCCACAATGAACGGGCATCGTACAGAGAGTAGTGCAAATATTTCAGGGAGTAGTCGTCAACTTAGTTTAATTTCTTTCACTTATTTTGATGACTACATTTGGAATACTTTCATTGAGAATAATTTTAAACTAATTTGGACTGACATAACTCATCTCTCGTAGGACATTGACAAACAGCTTATAGAGATGCTTGGAGTTGTGTTGCTGGGGTCCAAATTAGTTTTTGGAGGAAGAATAATCGCCGAGGAGCGCAAGGAGCAAATTGAACAACTTCCTCCACCATCAAAGATTCGGGATCCGCCATTTGATCACGGTGTGTTCTTTCCAGTAGTGTAGTTTTTATATGCTTTCTAGGTTGCTTGCTTGAAATAAACTCGTGCACCTTTCGACATTGAGGACAATGTCCATCTTTAGTTGGGGGGTGTGTACGAGACTTAGGATTTTTTTTGAGAAGAATAAATCACCAAATCTCATCATTTTAAAACTCCTTCATATGCCTCAAATGCGGATGCTTATACGTTAATTGAGTTCTAAAAATTGTTTATGGCTTGATTAATTATTTTTCCTTCATGGAATTACTTTTAATATACTATTCAAGAAAATTTTCAATTTCCATGATTAGTATCTTGAAATAGTTTGAATTTATTTCATGCATGCTAATGTGATGGAAAAAGCTTAAGTATACACGATTTTTAAGAATAGTCTTCAAGTTGAAGAGGAATTTGGCCTTTGTTATTAATGTTTATATTCATGTTGATGGGTTTTGAGTTGCTTACAAAGAAAGAAAAGAAAGAAAGAAAATGAAAAGAAAAATGAATGATGAAAAATGAATGAATATGTATGTCACTAATAAATAACTTGGTTGGCTCGAGTAGTACAGTCCGAGGGGTCCTTCTTGGCCTAATGCCCTATGATCGTCTGATTTGGGAGCCATTGACCGGAAACTCACTCATTTGATGGAGCGATCCAAGTTATACTTTTTTCTGCGAATGTTGCTTGATGCGCGTTACGCAGAACGAATAAAAGAAAAGAAATGGTGAATATACTAAGCAACTTCAATACTCATGTCTTGAAAGATTATTTTGATAGGCCAAGTCATTGGAAACACGAATACTAGTTCATAACGACGTGTTATACTTTCGCTTGCGCAAACCGATGCTTGTATGATTTTTATTCAAATTAAATTAGAGAAAATATCGTGTGATTGATCTTAGTCATGGATGTGTATATTGATGGTCAAAATCATGTTGGAATGCGTATTATTGAGCCATGCCATGAGCGATTTGAAAGAACTTATTGTTTATTACTCATCCGTATTTATCGCTCTTTTTGCTAGAGACTATCAAATCGCTAGTTGGGGGGTGTGATTCGGGTTCAATATTACATATTTAACCCCCCCATTTAGCCCTATTTTGTGCTCATGTGATGCTACATTGTTCTCTAATTCATACGTATTTTCTACACATTTATTTATTAGAGAAAACACACTATTTGAGCACAAAACAGCAATTAACGATGCAATTCTGCACATTTTATATTTTTCCTAGCACCGTCTCGATCTCACGATTCCAACAACTATTTATTTGTATTTTTCTGAGATCTGTGCTAATTACTATGAATTTTTGAATGCAGAATACCATTTAAATGGAGAAATACGCAAGGAAATACGAAAATACGGTCGGCAGCGAATCAGAACTCGCCACGTGGCAGCATCCTAGCCGCTCCCGCCTAATCCAACGGTCCGATCGCGCGGGCGATGAGACATTTTCGTGACCGTTGGATCATCATCCAACGGTCACAAATCAGCTCCGAGTCGAAGTAAATGCGGGCGACGTGGCATTCATCGGACCGTCCATTTGAAATCCAACGGCCCGAAACAGCGCTGAGCGGATCGTCGATGCGGCACGTCCGGGACCGTCCGATCAAGATCCTACGGTCGGCATTCACCCCGCAACTTCGTTTTCGCGGGCGATTATAAAAGGCGACGTGGCTGCTTCTCGTCCACACGATGATGATCGAACGGCGTACAAAATTCTCCGAAGAAGTGAAGCGGGCGCCGAGCGAAGATCCGTTACGAGAGGACACGTGGCGAGGCGTGGTTAAATCCCGCACGGATGTGCGGCTCGTGTGTGATCCGCTTTAGATCTGCGGATGAGATCAATTCGGGTGCAAATTTATTGCGGGTGTGAACCCGTTAAGCAACCCAAACCCGCAATCTTATTATATAAGCGTATTTAGGGTTTTTTGGGGGTATTCAAGCAGTTTGGGGGCGTATTTTGGGCGTATTGGAGGCTCTAGAAGCCGTATTTCCCCTCTGAAAAATTCTGTAAAATTCCAGAGGCTATTTTCTTATTTCCAGAGAGTTTTGATGTATTTTCAAGGATATTTGGTGATGAATTCTTAACTTAAACTCCTTAATTAGTGCTTTTTCTACCGTATTTTGCTATATTCTTGATGTATTTGGCTATGGAACTTGTTTATTCTGATATTATGAGTAGCTAAAACTTGATTGTGCTTGGTATGGAGTAGTTAGGGGATATTATTTGTGTTAGTTTGGTTGAAATTCCTTGTGCTAAATCGTTTAACGTCGCTAAAATTGTAATCGTTGTTCGTAAATCGACTTTTTTAGATTCCAAAAGAATTAATTTAGTTGGTGATCACCCCAAAAGGGCGAGCTTTGATCTCCCCAAAAGGGAGTTTCATACCGTAGTTTTGATCTCTCCAAAAGAGAGTTTCATATCGTATTATAGCTTTAGCGACGATCTTTTTGAATATTTTGTTTGAACCCCCAAAAGGGCATCTTCCGATGAATTGCTCCCAAAAGGAGAATTCATTGAGTTATATTGGATATTTTTCCCGGTGAATTGCTCCCAAAAGGAGAATTCATTGTGATATATTCATCAACCAAATTAATACGAATCATTGATCCTAACGAACCCATACCATGTGCAAACTTTTTATAGGCATTTTCATACACGATTTTCTATTTTTATATTGTTCACGTGTTCACATCACCATCACCGTCACCATTTGTGAAGTGGTTAGTCTCTTTCCGATAGATTTCTATTTGATTTGAATTGTGGTTGCAACAGATTTCTTCCCGTGGATTCGACACCTGGACTCCCAGGTTTTACTACTTGTACGGACTCTTGCACTTGAGAGAGAGCACCTTTTCGGTCCCACCAGTGGCGAGGGTTGGCCCTGCCCCAGAGCTCTTGAGGGGGGAGCGGACGCGTAGCTCGGCCCATGCCCTTCTCTGGTTTGGGTGGCGAGGGTTGGCCCTGCCCCAGAGTTCTTGAGGGGGGAGCGGGCACGCAGCCCGGCCCGTGCCCTTCTCTAGTTTGGGTGGCAAGGGTTGGTCCTGCCCCAAAGTTCTTGTGCGTTTAGACTGAAACACTCACATGGAGACAACAAAGTTTGAGAAAAGTGCGAAAATGAAGATCTTTCATTAAAAAGACTTACAATTATTGGTAAAACTTTAGCAGGTGCTCCGCATTCCAAGGGTGGGCTAGCTCGCTCCCGTCCGGGGTCGCCGGGATGTATGTGGCCGGACCGATGATGTCGACGATCTTGTAGGGCCCTTCCTATTTGGCGGCCAATTTCCCTCGGCGGGCGGTCTCAGGTCTGAAGGTGGCGTCTCTGAGGACCAAGTCGCCGATTCTGAAGGTCCGCTTCTTCACCCTGGAGTCGTAGTGTCGGGCCATCCTCTAGCTGTGCCGGACGAGGTTCGTCAGGGCTCAGTCCCTTACTTCGTCCACTAGTTCCAAACTGAGGCCGAGCCCCTCCCCGTTGATATCCTCATCGAAGAGTTTCAGCCGGAGTGTTTCTTCTCCGATTTCCACAGGAACGACCGCTTCTGATCCGTATGCCAGCATGAATAGGCTCTCTCCGATCGAGGTCTTGTGGGTGGTACGGTAGGACCAGAGGATTCCCGGTAGTTCGTCGACCCATGCCCCGAGAGCAGCGTCTATCTTCTTCTTCATGGGACCCAAGATGCATTTGTTCGCGGCCTCCGCCATTTCGTTGCACTGCGGGTGGGCGACCGACGCAAAATGGAGCTTGATCCCCCAGCCCGAACAGAAGTGGCGGAAGCCTTCACAATCGAACTGTCTCCCATTGTCCGTTACTATAGAGCGGGGTATCCCGAAGCGACATATAACGGACTGCCAGATAAAGCCCTTCATGTCCGTCCACGTGATGCGTGCCAACGGCTTAGCCTCCACCCATTTTGTGAAATAGTCCACGGCGACGAGCAGATATTTCCTTCCATCGGAAGCCTTTGGGAAAGGCCTGAGGATGTCAAGCCCCCATTTGACGAACAGAATCGGGCTCATGATGGTCACCAAGTTGGTCGAAGGCGCCGCCGTATGTCGGCCGAACTTTTGGCATGCCTCGCATTTCTTGACATACTGAGCCATTGTCGGCCAATAATACCCATGGCGCATAATTTTGTGGGCGATAGTACGACCGCCGTGGTGGTTCCCGCAGAAGCCTTCTTGCACTTCGCGGATGACTTGTTCAGCCTGCTCTCGCCCCAGGCCCTTCAGGTACGGCATGACGTCAAAGTTGGCACGGCGTCGGCGGTATAATACTCCGTCGAGGAGTACGAATGATTGGGCTCGCCTCTCTACCTTCTTAGCCAGCATCCGCTCCTCGGGCAGGGCCACTGTCTCTTGGTACTTCACAATGGGGGTCATCCACGTCGTCGCCGAGCCGACACACATTAGTTCTTCATCAATAGTGGGTGTCAGCAGGCTTTCGACGTAGATGGCCTTTCTGATCTCAGCCGCGGAGGAAGAGGCCAGCTTGGATAGGGTGTCCGCCCGGAGGTTGTTGGAACGGGGCAAGTGCCGGACCTCCGCTCTCTTGAACTTCTGGAGCTCGGCTTGGATGCCCTTGAGGTAGCGCTTCATCGTCTCTTTCCGGGCCTCGAAGCTCCCTTGGATCTATTGGATGACGAGCCGTGAGTCTCTGAGGAGCAACACGTTCACCGCCCCCACCACCCTACTGAGCTTCAGCCCATTGATCGCGGCCTCATATTCCGCGACATTGTTGGTTGCCGGGAAGTTGAAGCGCAAGGCGTATTCCAACAAGCATCCGTCGGGGGTTTGAATGATGATACATGCCCCCGTCCCGGATCCCTTCACCGAACCGTCGATGTGAATGGTCCATAGTTCGTCCATGTCTCCCTGGGAGGGCTCTGAAGGTCCCGCCACCCCCACCACTTGTGGGGATGCGGTCGCCGACGGTGCATCCGGTTGGTTCCCCGGCGCGTCCTCGACAGTGCATTCTACCACGAAGTCCGCCAATGCATGGCCCTTGATCGCCATCCGGGCCTTGTATGTTATGTCGAACTCACTGAGATCGACGCTCCAGTTGAGCATCCTTCCCGATCGCTCTAACCTCTTCAGGTTCTTCTCGAGGGGCAGGTCGGTGTGGACGGCGATGAGATGGGCCTGGAAGTATGGTCGGAGCTTCCTTGCCGTTGCGACCAGGCAGTAGGCGGCCCTCTCGATGGGATTGTAGCGAGTCTCCGCCTCTTGGAGGATCTGGCTGGCATAGTATACAGGGCGTTGTACGCCCCCTTCCTCTTTGATTAGGACGGAGCTGACGGCCTCTTCATTGGTCGCCAAGTACAACCCTAGCGGCTCTCCTTCTTCTGGCCCGGCGAGGAGCGGCAGGCTTTGCAGGTAGGCCCTCAGCTCCGCGAATGCTCGAACGCAGTCGTCGTCCCATGGGATCACCTTCCTTTTGTCCTTTGCTTCGCCGAAGGCAGTGCGCAGGACCCTGAAGAAGGGGAGCAATTTCTCCGCAGATTTTGACATGAACCGCCCTAGAGCGACGATCCGGCCATTCAGGCGTTGCAAGTCCCGGATCGTCCATGGTTCCGCCATGTTGATGAGGGTCGTCACCTTGTCAGGGTTTGCCTCAATCCCTCATTTCGTTATCATGAAGTCTAGGAATTTCCCCGACTGCACGCCGAAGATGCACTTCGCCGGGTTCATCCTTAAGCCGTATTGGCGAACCCTTTGGAACGTCACTGCAAGTTCGCAAGGTGGTCTGGAGCTCTCTTACTCTTCACCAGCATGTCGTCGATGTAGACCTCTAAGTTTTGCCCGACCTGTTGGCTGAATATACGATCTACCATCCGCTGATAGGTCGCCCCAGCGTTCTTCAATCCGAAGGGCATCTTCGTGTAATAGAAGGTGCCTCTATCGATGATGAAGGATGTTTTTTCTTCGTCCTCCTCTGCCATCGGGATCTGGTTGTAGCCCGAGAAGGCGTCCATGAAGCTTAACAGCTCGTAGCCGGACGCCTGGTCTACTAAGTGGTCGATCCGTGGGAGGGGGAAGCTGTCCTTCGGACACACCTTGTTGAGGTCGGTGAAGTCGATGCACATACACCATTTTCCGCTGGCCTTCTTCACCAAGACGACGTTGGCGAGCCAGACCGGATGCTCCACCGGCCTGATAAACTTGGCCTTGAGAAGCCGCTCCACTTCTTCCTCGGTGGCCTTCTTCTTTTCACCCCCGGCACTTCACTTCTTCTGCCGGACCGGTCGAGCTCCTGGGTCCACGTTCAACCTGTGGGAGATCACCGTTGGGTCGACCCCTGGCATGTCCATGGGTGACCAGGCGAATATGTCCACGTTTTCTCGGAGCAAGCTGACAAGGGCCGTCCTTAGAGAGTCCGGGAGCTTCGTCCCGATGGAGACAGTTTTGCCCTCCTCCGCGGCCACGGGCGCCTCCTCGACCTCCTCAGCAGGGGTCGATCGTTGGTCGCAGAATTCCTCCCTTTCGTCGGGAAGGTCGACTGTCAAAGCCTACTCCGGGCTCTGGTGCCTGGTCGACCCTTTGTAGCAACTTCTGGATGGCTCCTGGTTTCCCCGCACTAGTCCCACCCCTCGCGGAGTCTGGAATTTCACCATCTGGTGCAGCAGGCTGGGGAGCACCTCTATGGCCGTCATGTATGGCCGCCCAATGATCCCGTTTATGCCGACGCAATGTCGATGACAACGAATTGTGTCCTGCGGGTGACGACCCTTGGTTCCTCCCCCAGTGTCATCGGCAGGGTGATCACCCCCACAATGGGGACCGCGTGGCCAGTGAAGCCAACGATGGGGCTTGTGCAAGGCCTTAGATCTGCCCGCTTCCACCCCATCTTCTCGATCGTCGACATAAACAGGATGTCGTAGGAGCTCCCAATGTCGATCAGGAGCCGGATGATGATGGCCGTTCCGACCTGAGCCTCGATGACGATGGCGTCATCATGCAGAAACTCGACACCCTCCAGATCTTCATCAGTAAAAATAATGGGGGGTCGACCCACTCTTCTCCGCTTCGACTTGCTGCTGACGCCCGCCACCATCACTTGCCGGGCACATTCCTTCGTGATCACGGATGACGCCCCATCTGAGGACGGCCCCCCGCTTATCACATCTATACGCATGATCGCCCTGGGGGCGTGGCTCCTCCCGACCATTGTCTGCCGGTGGCTCTGGCCTCCGTGCTTCCCGCGGGGCCCTTGTTGTGCCCTGTGAAGCTACTGCACATGTACTAAGGGGTGTGAATAGTACTTTAAAATAATCAAGAGAGTTATTCCTAATTATTTTGCAAACACACAAACAACAATGCGGAATAGACTACAAACAACAAGAATAGACAAACGCAAACAAAGCATGTAACGGGTTCGGATCCACCCAAGTCTCCCCGACTTGTTCCCGGTGATCCTATGTCCCAACCACCCGGATCCCCTCCGGATACTTGAGTTAGAAACCACTAACCCAAGATTTTCCACTATGAAATTCTTGTAGAAAAACCTCTACAAGACCAAATCATACACAATGAAAGTGTGACTCCCACAACCCGGGATCACACACTTCTCTCACAACCGAGAGAACAATTCAAATATCAAATGCGATGAAATAATGAAACACTTACCACAAAATCCTATGCCTTGAGTATACTTACCAAATTAGGGCAAAGAGGGATTTTGAGGGAGAAGATGTCACCAAACCCTAGCTCCAAGAAGTTGACCAGCAATGGAAGCCTAGGGTGGAGTTGATGACCTTGATTCAAGCTCCTTGGCTTGGAAGGCTCACAATGGAGAGAATCTCTCTTGAGGAATTTGGCTCAAAGAGTGAAGGAGAGATTCTTGGTAAGAAGAGAGAGCTTAGAAATAGCTTGAGAAAACTCCTCTCTTAGGTCTGAAATAACTTTGATAATGGACCTCTAACCTTGCCTCAAACGAATCAGGTTTGTATTTATAGAGGCAAGAAAAATCGTGCTCAAAAGATTCCCAACGGTCATATTTCTGAAGCAGTTAGTCGGTCTAAGAAGGATCACTGACCGACTAGTTCCTTAACTAGTCGGTCGATGATTCAACGTGAACCGACTAACAGCTCGACAGCCAAAAGAGAAAGTTCAGAAAATAAGGAACTAGTCGGTCTAAGAAGACTTGCCAACCGACTAGTTTCACAACTAGTCGGTCGGTGAGTGTTCTTTGACTGAATAAGAGTCGAAATCGAATAGGCTGAATACAAGTACAGCTAGTCGGTTTAAGAACAACTTCCAACCGACTAGTTTCTCAACTAGTCGATCGGTCGATGTGCTATGACCGACTAACTGTAAACAGTAAGATAAGCTGTACAGAGGCAATGATAACTAGTCGGTCTGAGAAGGATTCCTAACCGACTAGATCGTCATCTAGTCGGTCGGTAAACCTTCTTGGACCGACTAATTGATCAACAGGGAAAGAGCTGAAATGAGCAAGGACATCTAGTCGGTTCATGAAGAGTTGCCGACCGACTAGATCATCATCTAGTCGGTTGGTACTTCTACTTGAACCAACTAAGATGCACTAGAAGCCGAGGGAAGAAGCGATAAGCTTCGAAAAAGATTCTAAAGGCTTCTATGATAGTCCTAGCTCTAAGATATGAGCGAAATGAAGATAATAATATAAGTCCTACTCAAGTCTTAACATTCTATTCTATGAAGCTAGAAGACATTAAATTAAACATGACGAACCGTCTTCAAAGCTTCAATCTTCATTCTTCTTGACTTCAATATTGCTCCTAGAGCTTCAACGAAGCTTCAGGCACACGATCACGCGTATTGAGAAGTCTTGAGACGTCGCTTTTGATGTACGTATTCTTTTGGCGACGATCTCCATAACTGCGCTCACAAACAGTTAGTACATGATATTTATGTTTGCTCATCATCCAAAACCAAATTCGGGGAATCAGTACTCAACATTCTCCCCCTTTTTGGTGATGACAAACCAACATAAATAATAATCAATAATAATGATTCAAATGAAATTTACTTACTCCTCCTACATTGATGACACGTTAGTTTCGTATTCAATAATAATCATACACATCAAGCAGGCGAGGGAAATATAAAATATGAATCCTATTATTGCAATTTAGGATCTAAATCCATTTTATATCTTAACTCCCCCTGAATCTAACATATCAAATTAGATTCATGGTAAATTGCTTTGAATTATCAATTAGAACATTGTCATTATTAATTCTCTCCCCCTTTGGCATTAGCAAAAGGAGCGGGAGGAGATCAACGACAAGATTACAATGGCTAAAAAAATAAAAGCATGAGAGTTTAAGAATACGACCACGGTCCAAATGACACCAATGTAAAATACCTAATGTAAAATACCGAAGAAATTCAAAGCGTGCCAACGTGACCATAGTCGAAAATCGAAAATCGAAAGCATCAAACCATAGGCGAAAATCGAAAAACGAAACCACCAAACCATAGGCGAAAATCGAAAAACAAAATCACCAAACCATATGCGAAAATCGAAAAACGAAATCATCAAAACTCAAATCAATTTCACGTATTGAGTTTTGGAACATACTCTCCAATATCAACATTCTTAGTTAAATAGTGCATGGAAAACAATTCTATGTTTTCATAAAACCAATTCTATTTAACCAAGTTAATCGTCGAGCGACGAAATCAACATCAGAGACAAAAATCCAATGTGAATACCAAAAGTAGCATGCAAAAGTGTTATGCCAAAAATAGATAGTAACTTCATAAAAACTCATGGCATACACAATTCTAGTACAAAATGACATCAATTGTAATATAGTCTACCAATGGATGCATTCAACACATATGGATACCAATGTAAATCAAATGTATGAATATACTTACAACATTAAGCTCCCCCTACTTTGGTGCATCTCTTAAGCACCATCAACTCCATTTGAATGAAAATCCTTCGCAAATCAAAGAGTTGGTAGGGGTGGTATCCCATGGTGGATTTAACCTAGAGAACATAATTCTTGGTATCCAAAAATCCTTTTGGATCCTATGGGTTAGGCAACAATTTTAACAAACTAAATTCAAATTAACGTAACCCATAGCCCAACTAAATTCAAATTCAATATGAATTTAAGTTTCAAACAAACATGCACATCCAAGACCAATATGCAAATAAAAAATAAACCAATTCTTACCACAATTGCTTTGGTACCCATAAAATGAAATTAAACTTATGGTACCAAGCAATGAAGGGTCAAAGGAAACTAACCCTTCGGAAACTACGTCCACGAGGACCGTGATTTCCCAACATAGTCATCATTCAAAATAATATCATTAATATACGATCGCACATACATATCCTTAGCATGCATGCTTGTGTTCTTCGGACCCCAAATAGTGTATGTCTTGGGAGTCCTAATCCTATTGGGAGCATGCATACGTTGTTGATGTCTATGTGATGCATGTCGTGGATAAGCATATGGCATATGATGAAATGGTGCATGATGATAATTGTTCATATGAGAATGTGGATGAACATATGCATGTGGTGGAACACGTGCATGAGTGTGTCTCACATGGTGTGTACGTGCTCGTGGATGTGGAGCATAAAAATCATCATACGTGCTAACATGTGGAGTAGGATGTGTGTTCCTACGTGGCATGGTATACATGAAAGCATGACCCTTCTTTGGAGGTCCACCCAAAGTGGGTTTCTTTCCAAATGGGGGTGTGTACCTAGCGGAAGCACCATTGGTAGAAGACCTACCCATGAAGTGTTTACTCCCACTAGTCGAGGCATCGGAAGTTGGCCTAACAAAGATGGCGGATGATTTGGATGAATCTCCCATCTTATATCCCAAGCCAATGTGATGATTGGCCGGAAGTAAGTCATTTAGGATATTATCCAAATGGCCCTTACCTTTATAGAATTCATTGATTCGGCCTAATGTGCACTCATATTTCTCGGTGAGAGAATGCATCGAAGCATCCAAGGTGGACACTTGCGATGTGAGTGCACAAACACGTGACTTGAGATTTTTATTCTCAATACTCAAAGTTGAGTTTTGAGACGTCAAATCCGCTATCACATGTTCATTCGAATCCTCTATATGAATATGCTCAAGTTGAGATTTGAGATTTGCAATCTCATTTCTCAACCCTTCAACAACGGTGTCGTTGTTGACGATGATAGGTTTAGGCGAGGTTTGAAGACTAGTTAGTTCATTTTTAGTCTTAATAAATCTATTAGCCAATTTAGAAAACTTACCCCAAAGTTGTTCGTTGGCTAATCTAAGTTCATCCATGGTTACCTCACCGCCTTCATCCTCGCTTTCCTCGCTTTCATCGCTTTCATCGGAGGAAAGTTTCTTGAACATGTTCTTCTCTTCCCATGAAGCACATGTGTGCTTTCTCCGCCTTTTCATCATCCGACTCTCCACTTGAGGAGTCCTCGTCGTAGTCGGTGAATGTGCCGACAAGTCCTTTCTTGTACTTTCTCGACTTGTCGTATTTGGATGCCTTCCACTTCTCCTTGTGTTTGTTGAGAGGACAATCCGGCTTGATGTGTCCTGGCTTGTTGCATTTATAACACACGGGAGTAGAAGCATTAGTCGAACTAACTTTAGATTTATTTCTAAAGTTACCTTTTCAGAAGAATCGGTCGAACTCCTTTGCCATACGGGCAATGGATTCTATGTCTAACTCTTCTTCCGATTCTTCATCGTCGGTAGATGGAGCGGCCTTGTACACAATCGCCTTTTTCTTTGGCTCGTCTTGCTTCAAGTACGCCTTCATCTTCTCCTTCATATTGATCTTACTTTCCTTGAGTACCTCGTAAGACAACTAGGTACCCATTAGTTGTACAACAGTGTACTTATTCATATCGTTACCTTCCTCGATGGCGAAGGTACGCTTTTCCCTACAAGAAGGAAGTCCGTCAATAATCTTCGCGACTTTCTCCTTTTTGGTGTAGATCTTCCCAAGAGCTTCCAATTCGTTGGATATGTCCACGAAGCGAGCATAGTAGTCCTTCATAGTTTCACCCTGTTCCATGTGAAACAACTCGAATTCTTTGTTAGCGACAACGAGATTAGAATCTTTTGCCGTACTCGTTCCTTCGTGCAAGATGAGGGGTTGGTTCCATACCTGATATGCACTCTTACATGTGCATATCTTGTTGAAGTCTTCGGGCTCCAACGCACATTGCAAGGCATTCATTGCCTTGGCATTGTTTACCTCCACGGAAACCTCCGCGGTAGTCCACTTCTCGAAATCTTCTTCGACGGGCTCAACATACTCTGTCATCGTGGCTCTCCAAAGTGAAGCGCTCCGGAGGAAGGTTTCCATCCGGCATTTCCAGTACCCATAGTTGATACCGTTTAAGTGAGGAGGCCTGACTGAGAATTGTCCTTCCATAACTAAAGAAGATCCTTGACGATCTTTGAAGACGTTGTAGTCGTTGTTTGTCATAGCTTTGAACTCTGGCTCTGATACCAATTGTTGTGCCCTGTGAAGCTACTGCACATGCACTAGAGGGGGGTGAATAGTACTTTAAAATAATCAAGAGAGTTATTCCTAATTATTGTGCAAACACACAAACAACAATGCGGAATAGACTACAAACAACAAGAATAGACAAACGCAAACAAAGCATGTAACGGGTTCGGATCCACCCAAGTCTCCCCGACTTGTTCCCGGTGATCCTACGTCCCAACCACCCGGATCCCCTCCGGATACTTGAGTTAGAAACCACTAACCCAAGATTTTCCACTATGAAATTCTTGTAGAAAAACCTCTACAAGACCAAATCATACACAATGAAAGTGTGACTCCCACAACCCGGGATCACACACTTCTCTCACAACCGAGAGAACAATTCAAATATCAAATGCGATGAAATAATGAAACACTTACCACAAAATCCTATGCCTTGAGTATACTTACTAAATTAGGGCAAAGAGGGATTTTGAGGGAGAAGATGTCACCAAACCCTAGCTCCAAGAAGTTGACCGGCAATGGAAGCCTAGGGTGGAGTTGATGACCTTGATTCAAGCTCCTTGACTTGGAAGGCTCACAATGGAGAGAATCTCTCTTGAGGAATTTGGCTCAAAGAGTGAAGGAGAGATTCTTGGTGAGAAGAGAGAGCTTAGAAATAGCTTGAGAAAACTCCTCTCTTAGGTCTGAAATAACTTTGATAATGGACCTCTAACCTTGCCTCAAACGAATCAGGTTTGTATTTATAGAGGCAAGAAAAATCGTGCTCAAACGATTCCCAACGGTCATATTTCTGAAGCAGTTAGTCGGTCTAAGAAGGATCACTGATCGACTAGTTCCTCAACTAGTCGGTCGGTGATTCAACGTGAACCGACTAACAGCTCGACAGCCAAAAGAGAAAGTTCAGAAAATAAGGAACTAGTCGGTCTAAGAAGACTTGCCAACCGACTAGTTTCACAACTAGTCGGTCGGTGAGTGTTCTTTGACCGACTAAGAGTCGAAATCGAATAGGCTGAATACAAGTACAGCTAGTCGGTTTAAGAACAACTTCCAACCGACTAGTTTCTCAACTAGTCAGTCGGTCGATGTGCTTTGACCGACTAACTGTAAACAGTAAGATAGGCTGTACAGAGGCAATGATAACTAGTCGGTCTGAGAAGGATTCCTAACCGACTAGATCGTCATCTAGTCGGTCGGTGAACCTTCTTGGACTGACTAATTGATCAACAGGGAAAGAGCTGAAATGAGCAAGGACATCTAGTCGGTTCATGAAGAGTTGTCGACCGACTAGATCGTCATCTAGTCGGTTGGTACTTCTACTTGAACCAACTAAGATGCACTAGAAGCCGAGAAAAGAAGCGATAAGCTTCGGAAAAGATTCTAATGGCTTCTATGATAGTCCTAGCTCTAAGATATGAGCGAAATGAAGATAATAATGTAAGTCCTACTCAAGGCTTAATATTCTATTCTATGAAGCTAGAAGACATTAAATTAAACATGACGAACCGTCTTCAAAGCTTCAATCTTCATTCTTCTTGACTTCAATATTGCTCCTAGAGCTTCAACGAAGCTTCAGGCACACGATCACGCGTATTGAGAAGTCTTGAGACGTCACTTTTGATGTACGTATTCTTTTGGCGACGATCTCCATAACTACGCTCACAAACAGTTAGTACATGATATTTATGTTTGCTCATCATCCAAAACCAAATTCGGGGAATCAATACTCAACAGCCCATTCTTCTTGGATCGCCCGCCTGTTTTCCACTAAGCCTCCCAGGTGGCCCGCCTGAATCAATCGCTCGATCTCCCTCTTGAGGGTGTAGCAATTGTTGGTGTCATGACCATGGTCCCGGTGATACCGGCAGTATTTCCGGAGATCCCGCTTCGCTGGGTCCGACCTCATCTCCCGGGGCGGCTCCGGCAGCAGTCCGGCCCTTGTCGCCGCGGCCAACACCTCTAACATGGAGGTGTTGAGCTGCGTGTAATGGGCCCGCGGGGGTCCCTCCGGCCTCGGGACGGCTCGGGCGGGCTCCCTTGCCACGGAGAACTCTCGAGCCGGGCCTGGGCAATCTAGCGGGCGACGCCCCGCCCGGTCGTGTTTTGGCTGGGCCAGCTGGTCGCGCCCCTGAGTGATGTCTTCTTGCCCGGTCGGGGATGCGATCGAGGCTCGCCTTGAGGGGGGGCCCGGCAGGGGAAACAGTTTCTTCGTGCCGAGAGTCTCTTCGGGCAATGCATGCCTTTCTGCCATAGCGACTAGTGCCTCGTAGTCGGCCGGTGGATCTCAGAGCAGGGATTTATAGAGGCTCCGAGTCCGTAGCCCCAACTTGAAGGCTAGCATAAGCACTTCGTCGCCATAGGCCACCACCGTCCGCCTCTCATCCTGTAAGCGATGGAGGTATTTCTCGGTCGACTCTCCTTCCCCCTGGACTATCGTACTGAGGTAGTCCAAGGGCTTCTTCTTGGTACGCCCTACGCGGAACTCCTGGCAGAACTTGTGGAACAGTTCATCGAAGCTTCCGACGGATCTGGCGGGTAGGCCATAGTACCACTCCAACGCCGTGTCGCTCATGCTCTGCGAGAAAATCCGGCATAGGAACGTGTGACCCACCTCTTGCGCCTCCATCGCCCTCCGATATTCTTGCACGTGCGAGAGGGGGTCGCCTCGTCCGCTATAGGTGGCCAGGGGGGAGCCTTGAACCGTGCGGGCCTCGGGGAGGACGTGATCCATCGTGCCAACGGCGTGGCCACCTCCAGGTAGGCTGGGCGCTCGGGTGCGTGCCCTCTCCACCACTCTGGGGTTTGGCTTCGGTCCCTCCTCGGCTGTCGTCGGTCGTCAGGCCCCGGAGAATAGCAAAGCGGTCGCCTAGGGGGACTCCTTTCGCGGATAGGGGATTCGACGGGCGACGGGCTTCGGTCATCCCAATACCGCCGGCCCCCAACCGTCGCCTCCGAGATATCTCTCCGCTCCTGATTCCCCCTCAGGAGCCTCTCGTGCTCTGCGGCGAGGAAGCGGAGTTGTTGACGGACGGCCTCTTTGTTCAGATGATCTGGATAGAGACACCGATGGGGCGGATTTTGCCTCCGAGATGGGGACCTGGCGAGTGACGGGCCATGCTCATTCATGTGTCGCCGGTCCTTCACCGACACCTTCGGGATCTCTAGGTTCTCTTTGTTCTCCCTCCGGAGCCTTTCGCGTTCCGCGATAATGAAGCAGAGCTGACGTCGAGCGGTCTCGTCATCCAGGAGGGCTCACCGGGTGGTCTCGGTCGCCTCCTCTAGGTGCCTCTAAGCGGCGGCCGCCTCTTCCTGGCGCCTCCACTGCCGTGCGATCTCCATTTCCTCCTCCAAGAGCTTCCGTTGGGTCGCAATATCCTCGGCGAGCCCCAGGTCTCCTCCTTCCTCCACGAACTGAGGGTGGAGATTCTGTCTCACATTCAGAGGCTCAGAGGGGCCGGGTGGTGCTTCCGGCCCGGTTGTTGCGAAGCCCACCATCATCCTTATGAAGGCCTCAAAGCTCTGCTGTACCGCGTAGGCTGAGGCCTGAATCGTCTCGACCTCTACCGCGGGGGGGCAGGTCAGTCGCGGGAGTCATTGGTGGAGAGGGTGGTTCTTGATCCATGGGATCCTTGCAATGGTCAGTATTTCGGTTGACTGGTATGGGGTCTAACATGGGTGTGACCCTTCGTTCCCACAGACGGCGCCAATTGTTGCAGTGTGGAACCCGCGTACAATGAATTTTTATTAATGGGAACCAAGGGCACGGTGGTTATGATGATGATGGGATCAGGGAAGGCTATTTGACAGGTGATTAACGGGGTATAGAGGCTAAACTTGCTGTTGAAGCCGACCACGGTGTCGAATCCGGCACGATACGGTTGTGGGGGACCGAACTGCTGGAGCTGAGGGCGAACGCGAGCCGGGGGACGAGCTATCCTGCGCAAGGAGCAACTCTTCAGAAAGGCCGGGTTGGGGTCCAACCCTTAGCCTCTTCAATGCCTAAGTCAGTAATAGGATTTAAAGCGGGGGCTAGGCACGTAGGTCGGACTGAGGGTGAGTCGACCGTACGTGACGAGCTATGAGTGGGAGAACAAAGATATGGACAACCTTTGCTCTCGTGTGTGAATAATAAGATCCAGAGTAAATTTACCAACCCCTTCACCGTGGGAAGCGAAGGGTTATTTATACCTGACGGGAGGCGGTTAGGTAGGGCTGACCTGGCATGCTGACTCGACGCGCTGAGCTGGCCCCGCTGTCAGCGAAAACTTCGGACGAATGTGTCAGGGACGGGAGTGTCAGCCATGCTTTTGTCAGACGGTGCAACGGCCCGGGGCGCTTTTGTCAGAGTGTCAGGGCCGAAAGCATTAAGTTTCAGGGGGGCGCAGTGGCCAGGGGGTGCTTTGTCAGATGGTCGGGTGGCGTAAGTGTCAGTCGCGTCCTTGTACTAGGTTGTTTGTCATGTCCGATGATCCAAGGGTCCAGCGGAGCGTTTCCCCATGGCTGGGCCCGAGATGAACCGTCAGGCCGGCCTGATCAGGGGATGTTTGGCCCCTGCCGGTGATCGAGGCGGGGTGCGCCCATCCCCCTGTCGTGTCAGACCCTGGGTTCGACTGGCGCCCGGCGGGCCTCTGAAGTTCGGGCGAGGGGCGTCCTGAAGCTGGGTCGACTGCCCGTTCGGGAAGGGCGAGCCAACGAGGTGCATCGATGGTTCTGGGAGAAAGGTCGGACTCCCACGATCGTTAGGTCGTAACACCTTCTTCTTCTGCTATGTTGGCGATTAGCTGTTCGAAGGCAGGCTGCATGGTCTCCGATGCTCGGATATTTTCGGCGTCCAGTGGGAGGTCGTGGGAGGCAGCGTCGAACTGAATGGATTTGAGGTTGATTTTGGAGGTGGGAGGGAGGGATGACAGCAAGTTTCGGATGTTAAGGGGGTGTGTGTGTGTGTGTGTGTTCACGAGAGTGATGGTGCACTGATGGTGCACTTGGGATTGAGCTTGCGGATGAGCTCTGCTAACATTAGGAATGGGGTGATGTGGCCTTGGCCCATGAAGGGGTAGAGAACCACACATTGCTTCTTGCCCTCCATTGTGAAGATTGCATTCATATAGTTCCTTGTGCACTGAAATAAAAGGGAATGAGATCGGTGGAGCTAAAAGACATAGCGAGACAGTCAGACCTCAGTTTGTAAGTGGTGCCAGCTTGTCCAATGCTTGAGCACAATGCCTAGATAATTATCAAGGCTGAAGCTCCAATCACCTTGGGACATTTGCTCGTTGCGTAGTGCAAAATGACGTCAAAGCATAGAAACTCTAACCAGAAAACAAATGTGACACTCATCGAGATCGTGTGAGTGTTCATCAAGGCCTGGGTAGCAAGAAGCCAGCTTGGATTCCAGAATAAGCTTCCTCAGCTTCTCATCAATGTCTCGAAGTAGGCAGTGGCCTTGAGGCCTTTTGTATTGTGCATCCACAACTTCTCTCCTCCTCCTAATCTTATTCCCCATTGAGAGGAACTCAGAGAGAAGGAGAGAGAATCAGCAATGGTAACTGCTGATCCCCCTCCTCCGACCGTGCACCCAGCCGCTCCCCACCGGCTGTCCCACCACCGCTCCCTCTGCTTCACCGCCTCCTCCGTGGCCACAGCCTCCTCTGATGAACGCTCTTCCCACACGACAACCCGAGCTCTCTCCTTTCTTTTCTTCTTTTTTTCTCGCTCCTCCTCTGTTTTCACTGTTCCAGCAATGCGTGCACACGAGGGGCTTAGGGGAGGAGGGGACCCACCGCCAAGCGTTGTGCTTCGCATCCCCATCTCCGACAAGAGCTCCCGCACCCCTGTGCGAGTCTCCCATGTTCCTCAACAGTCGGTGTTCCTCTGTCGAGCACCAAACAGGAGATCCACTCTCTGGTGAAGTGTCGGCGACGCCTCCCACCGTCGACAAGCCATGTGCCATCGCCTCTCCCATCGGCGACGCCTCCCACTGGCGATCCCCTCTCTTACAGAGTTCTCTCACAAGTTTGAGGGTTCGCATCGTGTCCACCAGAAGGAATTAATACTTGGACCAAAGCAATCAATTTTCACGTAAGCCATATAAGCAGCTGCCCCGTGCTTTCCCATCTTGGGCCCACAACCGTCCCATTTCGCATCATTTGTCCGCGTTATTGGAAAAAATACAGAGGAGCTATCAATTCGCAAAAAAATCTGTGTCTGCACCGCAAACATTGCGGTGCAGATAGCTCTTCTCAATATAAACGGCTTCAAAAACGCACGAATCTACATTGACATGCCTTCACAGTGTAAAATATGTTGCCAAGTGCAGCATAGAAATTTGGGACACCATTCATATACTCTTAATCCTTTTTGTTTATTAATCGGAAAGCAATAAAGAACCCTTCAAACGCTTAACTTCAAAGTTCCCGTGAAACCGTAAGAAGCCGAAAAATCCTCCCGGACTACTTTCAATCCTTTAAACTTTATCAAGGAACAGATAGCATCAGACAAGAAAATGACGAGGAAATACTATTCGGGAAAAAACATGGATAAGACCCACACAGTGCAAGTAAAAGCAAACAAGAACAGGATCAACTGAACATGGAAAAAAAGACTCAAACGCAAGCAAGCAAAGGCTGGAGCAGAATTGAACAGCAACAGAATAGCACAGAAGCAAGGAGGGGATACGAAATGCAATATAGGTTTAATAAGGATATATGCACCAGGGAGGGTTGAAACAAATAGCAAAGTTAGCACATAGCGGAAAAGATTATATCTTTGTATGCAGTTTTCACGACAAAATAGAATCGATGCGGAAAGTTAATATACACACTCATAATTGACGCGTATAGAATTACCCCAAGAAGCGGTGTCGGCATCGCAGAAAGAGTGTGTCCTTAGAAGCCCCAAAACAGCACAAGAAAAGAACAAGCCCATCGAAGAAGATCAAAACATCCATTACTAGTCAGTAAATGAACTAGCAATCAAAGATCATATACAATGCTATATAGACACCAACTTGATTGCATTTAAATATCACAGAAAAACTTCACAACAGATATACCCAACATGCATACCAGGGCATGCAAGTTACATCAGAGAGTAAGAGGCTTCAGATCATCACAAGCATGGCAAATTCATGTTACAAATTTCCAGCAAGAACCTAAACTTGGAAACACTTCAGATCAACACGGGGAAAGCATCATATGAACTCTTTTTTTGGCTAGAAATAGATTAACCAGGTCTAAAATTGGCAACACAAGAAAGGGTCTCAACACAAATGCTGTCAAAATATTACAACCATGATCAAGACAAGCCAAAACGACAAAGCAACTGTATTATCAAACAAACTCAAAACAACCCATACATTTATTTCATCGCAAGCCTCCAACCAACACGAGAGGAATTAGCCAGCATCATAAGCTCAAAACACTCCACAGTTTTTTTTTTTTAAATACATTGGAAAGCATGAATCGGAATGAATCGGAAAGCATGAATCAAACTATCAACCCCTCACAAAGGAGGGAGCAGAAATACAGGGAAAATACCACACGGTTTTCATCACAAGCCTTCAACCAACATAAGAGAGATGTGAGCCATCAACATGTTTTTAATTTAACTCAGATAAGTAGTCCTCACAATTCACAAACTCAAAACAACACAAGGAATTACATCGAAGAAGCTCAAATAAGCAAAGAAGCTCAAAAGATTATTTACTATAAGGCAGATTGATCTAAAATACTCACGAAATGAACTAAGTAATCAAGGGTCATAAACAATGCCAGAAACAAGCTCGATGACCTCAAAAATATCATACATGGTAGAAAAACAAGTAACCAACATCAGAGAGGAGACGAGGGAAGCAGGTTCAGACCAAACTCACAGTTGTCTATAAATGAACAAACGGTAAAATTGTCTATTAATTATCAGATTTTTTAAAAAGGTAGCAAAATATAACATTTGATAACATCGGTGTATTAAATTGTAACATTTAGTAACGTTAACAGAATCAACTTGAATGTATAACTATTTGAGTGCATTTTCCCCATAAAACTTCACACACAGTGAAACAATTACCAAAACCATGCTGCAACTCATGTGCATATAAAAAGCAAATCGTACATCTCAATTATCAGCAAAACACACTGTGATACGGAATGTTATCATAAAAAGAGATAAGCCCTCTACCAGGTCAAACTAAAAAATAATTTGACATCATTGATGTTTTGGAATACTCCACAGAAGATAACTAGCAACAAAATGCTACCAAAATTATGGACTTGGGGAGCTTAATCAAACAGACTGAAGCCCATATCATCATCACTCTCCTCCTTGGGTTCCTCCTGCAAACACACGAAAAAAGGTCAAGATAAATAATGATAACAAAAAACTATAATACCAAAAGAAGATGAACGCTCTTTTGGCAAACCAACAAAAAAACAAAACAATAAAATTAAATCTATTGCACATTTAAAAAGTGATTAGATGCTCAGGGGTTAATCCACTAAAACCAAAAGCAATTCTGAGGCCAATGTTTCCCGTAAGAGTATACCATCAGAGCAAACCAATTAATTATCATTAGTAAATCAAGTAGAGTAACAAAACAATTTGTTGTTATTGCGAAGAAAAATTAAAAAACATATGGTCCTATAGTACAAATTTTGATCAATTTGTGTCACTTCTTTAAATTTAGTATACAAAACTTGAAGCTCACAGTTGTTTCAGATATACAAGATTAGAACTCTGATCAAAAAAACATGGGGGTTTTTGTATATACGTCTCCCAAAAACGTCTAATTTGAAAAGAGTCTCACAAATAATAGTTTTGTCAAGAGGTCCCCCCAATTCATTTAACTAACGCGAAAAGAGTCCCTTTTAACGAAATCTGTTTAAAAACGCAACTAGGACTAACTCGGGTCTAGTTAAGGTGCAGTTTAGGTGAGGTTTAAACCCGATAACTCATTCTGGTAACCCATTTTTAACCCGATAAATGCTACCACTGTCTCTCCCCAAAACTAGGGCTAACTCAGTTGTTGGAAATGGACGGGACGGCTAGAGGGACGGCGGGGTTGCAGAAAGGACATGGGAGGAGAGGGAGAGGTGGTCGAGGTAGTTCAGGACGGCGTTCTTGCAGGCGGGGTTGGATTGGGAGAAGAGAATGGATTGGGATGAAGAGGGATATTAGCGGAATCCGCTGCCATCTCTCCCTAGATCTCTCGAGAAAGGCATGGAAGCTGAAACACGGTGTGAGATGGGAGGAGGAGATGCATGGTGGTGGGCCGAAAGAAGCACGACACAGCTTGCGACGGGGATCACGTCATACAGGAGAGGTTGCGGAGGGAGCGAATACGGGATGCCGTTCAAGGCCTTCGCTATCGCCACCCTCTTCGTGGGTGCCGGCGCAACCACCTGCAAGATCAGATTGGAGGAGATGGAAGATGGAGATGGCCTTTGGAGTAGATGGAGGGCTGATGGGACGATGCCGGCGGGGGATGATGGGGGCGGGGAGAGGGATGAGATGGAGGGCCGAGAACAGATTGCTCTTGCTCAAAACATCCACCATTTTCCACCCCAAAACAGATCAATGGGTAATGGGTTGGAGGAGGAAGAAAGGGAATATGGGTATAACAGTCACTTTGTATTTTTTGTTAAAAGAGACAGAATACTCTCTTCAAATTAACCATGGGGCCTCTTTTCAAGTAAGTTAGGTGAATTGAGGAATCTCCTGGTAATAGCTATTATTTGGAAGACTTTTTTCAAATTAGACGTTTGGGGGGTTGGGGGGGGGGGGGGGGGGGGGGGGGGGGACTGATATACAAAAAAACCCAAAACCATACCAAAGGAAGGCTGTGTATGCTTCAAACAATTTGTTGCTAAAAGATTAGCTATAGCCTTGTTTGTTGTATTAATGATGTATATAGTTAAGTGAACTCTGTTTGAAGTAGCCTTGTTGGCATTCATAAATATATTATTACTTAAGGAATCTATTGATAAGAAGATGGAACAGTTAAAATACTCATTATTATTGTTAGTCCGAGCATTATCTGTTTATGTTATAATCACAATAAATTTTCAATATATTATACATCAATAAGTGAAGTTTTAGCCGTTACACATAAGAACCCAGAAATGGCTTCCAAGCATGCACATAAAGATGAACACCGTTTAGTTTTTATTTTTTTAAGAAAGGCCATAGCTTCCCCTTGAATCTAGGACGTCCCATTTCCCAACCATTTAGCAGTGTAGCAAAATGCAGAGATAATTAAAATAAACTACAGACTTAATCTTGCAGAATCTAGAACTGTATATGAGAAAGAAAACTTGAAGAAACATACATTGTGTGTCCACAATCCACCACATGCAAATTCCATAAGCCACAAGAAGCCACAAGTGTCTCAAAAAGTTACCTTCTTTTCCTCGGCAGCAGGAGCAGCAGCCGCACTGGCAGGAGCACCACCTGCAGCTGGAGCAGCAACCGCTACTGGTGCAGCACCACCTACAAAACACAAAATTATAATAAAAAATTTGGCATACGGCAAATTGCAACAAGGCAAAATCTTTAAAACATGTCCATACCAGATCCAACATTGAGGATAAGATCCTCAATGTTCTTCTTCTCAAGAAGCTTTGCAAACAATCCAGGCCAGTACGAATCGATCTTCACATTTGCAGCTTTGATAAGCGTAGACATCTTCTCAGCCTGCAACAATATAGAATTAAACGACTAATGAAATGACAATATCAATGAAAAATTTATGCATCAACAAAAATTTACAATGCCAATGCCTTCATATAATGCCAATGGAGAAAAAGAGCAGTAACTGAATATGTAAAATTAGTAATAGATTTGATCGTCTCCAGAGAACTATAAAAGTGTCAAGCAAGGAAACTTTCATCCAGCACACACTCGGAAAGCAATAAAATTACCAAACGGACCAAACAACTATAACCAGTTACATTTGCCAAGCGGCTTTGATCTTTGATCTTTAAGTTCCAAAACCAATTATTCAATATAGTTTTTGTTCTGGTCAAAGTGTTAAACGAATGTTTTCACAACCTCCATAACAAATCCCAGGCATTTTATTTTCCAAACCTCATCCACTACAAATGTAGTTTCCAACATGAAGCACATTACTACATGAAACCATATGGAGATATAACGTATGGATCGCTAGCCCTGATTCCAGACACTCACAATCAACCCACCCTATCAAATTATTAAGTTCTTAGAATACACTAACATATATTAAGTTTAAAGTAAATAACTTTCCACTAGATAATAAATGATGAACTCTAATTAAAATACCAAAAAACTAAATGTTCATTTTAGACATAATGTACACAACACAATGAGAAAATAACAGCTGAGATTACTCCACACAAAGACCAAAGCTTGATTTTAAAAAATGGTCAAGCGCAACATCAAAGTCATGAAAAATGCTGCAGATAGCAACAATTTTGCCTTCTTGAGGTAAATTTGGCCAAAACTAAAAAACATAGATACCAAATTACAAGTCGACAATAAACTTAAATTAAATCTGGAGATTATACGGTTTCATACACAAGGATGTAAGGGCATAGTAAATTGTGGCAGGATAAGAAGTACAAAATCTGCATATTGTTTGTCACAATATAAAAGGTTAACAACATGGTTGACAACAAAGCTTGTGCATATACAACAAATATGAAGTTTGAATAGAGGCGATAAATGGAAAAAGATACTACTCTTCATATGATTGCATACTTCTGTACCGTGCTTCTATCCTTCCTCCAAAAACAAGACCAAAAAAGGATAAAGTGATCGCTGTAGAATGCGTACCAGTCTAAGGAAAACAATTAATCATAAATATGATGAGCATCTGAACGCTCCAAACTTACATCACATCCACTACTCAAAGCAAAATTTATCACAAAATAAAAGTGAATTAATTAGGTCTAAAGAGTAAAGAACGAGTGATTTTTAAACAAATATGAGATTAATCAGATAAAAGACTTATCTTTATCACTACTGCAAGTTACTTATTTCAGTAAGCGTCTAAAAGTATGTCTTGGATAAAATTTATAAAAACGGCATAAAAATTAAAACAAAAGAAGGCAACAACCCGTAAGATTTGACCATAACTACAGACGTCAACGCAGAACGAAAAAAAACCTAGATTCAAAGATCCTAGACTTTAAATCGTACAATGGCGAGTATAGATAGAATAGTACCGTGATCGGGATGCCATCGTCGTAGAGGATGAGGGCGGCGTAGGCGGAGGCTAATTCCCCGGCAGACATCTTCTCCTCCGATTCGTTGTCTCCTCCTTTTAATCTACAAAGAAAGCAATGTAAATCGATCGATTCGTAAACGAACCCATGGATTTTAAACGAAACCCAAAATTTCAGCACTTACTCAGGTATAGGAAGCAATAGCCTGCGCCGCTTAGCAAATGGGGAACGATCAGGAACCCTAGTTTTCGGCTTTATAGGGGAAGGAGCATTTGGGGCACGTGACGTGCGCGTGAGTTTTGCGAGTTCTGGAAAAGGAGCATCTGGGGCACGTGCCGTGCACGTGCCGTGGCCTGCCTTCCCACTTTCCACAGTGTTGGGCCTTGAATTATACTCTGGGCCGAAATTAACTTTTAAAAACTTTGGAGCTAATGTATTAAACATCTATATTATATTTGAAGGCTGTTTTTGAATTTATCCTTTGTGGCAGCGTCATGTCAAGTTTTGGGAGAAAATTTTTGGATTGAATAGAAATTTATTGGAAGAATACAAAAGCTTTTCTTTTTTGAAATTGACAGCATCAGCACTTAATACACTTCATTCAAAAATGACCCAAAAAAATGAAACCCAAAAAAAAAAACACACACACACACACAAAATGAAACCCAAAAAATGCCACTTAAATTACAAGTACGCAAAAGAGAACTTTATTTCGGCTGATCCAAAAAAAATTGAAACCCAAAAAAAAACACAGGAATGTGCATTCAATGAGGCGAGCTGAGCTTTTTGGGCGTCAAGCAGAGGTCTGACCAACCCATTTGCGCCGAAGGCGCCCGCTAATTTTTTATACGCTAATTTGTTGTTCTGCGCCAAAGGCACCCGCACCGAATTTATTGTTCCTCGCCGAAGGCAGCCGTGCCTCTAAATTTTTTACGCTAATTTGATGTTATTTTAAATTTTGGCTATAGAAATATTTTTTGGGGGACAAAGATTTCGCGGGAAAAAATCTTAAATGCACCGTGCCCGCGGGCATGTGTTATGACTAGTCTATTATAAATTTGACAGCCTTTTTTGAATTCTAGGACTAACTAGACCAAGAAAAAGATTAGCTGAGATTTAATCTTGGTAAATCAATGATTGAGATTGGATTTTGTGAAAATTTTAGTGGGAAAACTTAAATTTTGGCGAAAAAGTGTCTGGGAACCTTGAAATTAAAAGTGCCTTGGAATAAATTGTGGAGATTAAATTTTGGGGGGGAAAGTGTTTAGGAACTTAAACTTTGAAATTAAAAATGTTTTGAAAAAGATTGTGGAGAAGCATAATCCATAAAATTAAACAAAGTAAAAAATTTAGCGTAAAATAATTTAGATGAACAACAAATTAGCGTAAAAAATTTAGTTGAACGACAAATTAGCGTAAAAAAATTTAAATTAATATCATCACCGAAAAATACCCTGAGGTATGTTGTTCCGGGTCGAAGGCGCCCCGCTAAATTTTTTACGCTAATTTGTTGTTCTTTTACATTTTAATAATTTTTTGGAGAATAAAGATTTCTCTGGAGAAAATCTTAAATGAACCGTGCCCGCGGGCACGGCTTATAACTAGTCTATTCTATAAAATAGAGCATGCCACCTAGGATTATCCTAGGTGGCAGGGTTTGTCCCAGTCATAAGTTGACTTGGACAAACCCTAAAATTTAAACCCCCCCCCCTTTCCTCTTATTTATGTGATTGCCATTCAGCCCAAAAACCCCAAAAACCCCCAAATCCACTTATTTACGTGTTTGCCCTCTTTTGGGCATTGGGCTTTCTTTTGGGCTTTAGGTTTTGTTTTGGGTCTTTTTACCCCCGACGCTACCGACACACGCACACACGCTTCTCTCGCCTTTACAGTTGCGCGTGCACCGCATCCTTTTCATATGATTTTCTTTCGCGCCTTGCACGTTGTGCACATGTTATTTCTAGAATACTACACAAATGAGGATTTTTTTTTGAATCTTTGTCCTACATGGCATCAAAATACGACTAGGTCAAAATGTTTGGGAGAGTGGGGGCCCAATGGAGTGTGGGTGAGTAGTTCGGTGTGGAGTTGCGTGTTTTAGTGGAACACCCAAACAAAAGCCCACCACATTCCCCTTATTTGCAAGTTTACCATTGTTTTTTCATAAAACCCAAAGGCCCATCATCTTCCATTTATTTATGGATTTGCAATCGCTCTTTTTCCGCTTTGCACCCCTATTTTTTGGTGCTTTATTCCCTGCTTTTGTGCCCTTGCGACGATTGACCCATGATTTCTTTTGCCGTCAGTATTGCGTCCGGGAGACGATTGTCCCCGTCGTTCTTGTAATGGGGAGACAACTACCCCATCGCTATTTCGCACGTGAACCAGCTGTTCCATCGGTTTCACACCTGGGTGATGACCTTCGCCGTTCCCCGGACACGGGCAGTCGCTATTCTATTACACAATTGACGATGTTTTTTTAATTTTGTCCAACATATCAGCTTTGTCCCAGTCATATTTTAGATTGTTGACTGTGACGCTGACTAGGACATGGCCTTTTGCATTTTTTAAAAACCAAAAAAATAAAATGATATCAAAACCGTGCGTGGAACTATGACTGTGCCAACGTGGGATGATTGTTTGCACATTGGGATTTAGTTTAATGGAACAGATATAAAAACCTCATCCCACCTAGGATAAAAAACTCATCCCATGTTTTGTCTGTTTTAATCCATTGCATAGTAAATAACCGACTAGCTTTGCCATTATCCATCAGCTATTAAAGTCATTTAACCCACGTTGGCAATGCGTTTGGGGGGAACTTAAAAAAATTGGTGGAAAATAAAAAAATTCACATAATCAAAAACAGTGGGAAACTCCAAAAATTCACGTTTAAAACCATGTGCACATTGGCTAGGACATGGCTGGGTGCCTTTAGCGCTCGCCGAAGGCGCCCGCTAAATTTTTGTTCTTTTAAATTGTGATGGCCCCAAAATTTTGGAGGGGAAATAATTTTTGGAATGAACCGTGCCCGAGGACATGGGTTATGACTAGTAAATCTATTATACAACTGACGATGTTTTTTTAATTTTTTCCTACGTGACAGTTTTGTCCCAGACATACTTTGGGTTGCTGATTCGGACGTCGGTAGGGGGCCCGTGGAGGTTGGGGGTTCTGGGCTTGGGTTTGGGGTGGATTTTTGATGATTTTTTTGCATTTTAGTCCATGTTTTCCCTCCTTTTACCCCGACCCTCTCACACACACCATGCTTTTTTCACTTTGGCGACCGCTTCTCTCCGCATTTGCGCCCGGACGACGACTGCCTCCGTACCCTCTGGTCACGAGTAATTTCTAGTAAATAAATATGCAATCAAATAACTAAAAATGAAAATTCATACCAGATTAAAATTTCTATTTGTTTGAAAATAAAAAAAATGGGAGTTTTCAAATTGAAATTGTTCAAGTACTAGGGTTTTTTAATAATAAAAATAAACTTGATGTTTTTCTTCCTTCTAAACTTCATTCTTTTGTTAATGTTTCAATAATTGGATCTTTGTTAAAGTTGGAAGAAGAAGTAGGCTAATAGTATCCACCATAGCCATATATATATATATATATATAGAGTAATGCTAGTATGAGATGGTGAGCTCACTTTCTTATTGTGAGCTGGGCACTATTGACCGTTGGATTAAATCCAACGGCTGATCAGATCGGAGATCCACTCCCCCGTCCTTGTCTCACGTCCAGCCCTGCGATCTGAGGAAAAAAAACCTTCCGCTCAAACAAAAAACACGCATCACCGGTTCTCCCCCCCAAGCCCTCGCAACGCTCGGAGATCTCCTCCCCCGCTCTACACCTCCTCTCGCGAACACCGCTCGGAGACTCCTCACACGATCTCCGCTCTCCTCAACCTCCCGATCCCCTCTCCAACCTCAACCTCCCGATCCCCTCTCCACCCATCGCGGCCGCGAGCTCCCCAAGAGTGCCCTAGATCGCATTTTCTCCATCCTCGCGTCATCTCCACCCAGAAAGATCGCCTCTTCTCCCTTCCCCCAATCGCGTCATCTCCCTCCCCATGCCCTAGATCGCCAGCATCCACCCATAGCGGCCGCGAGCTCCCCAAGCCCTCCAGCGACGGTGATCTCGCGATCGCCCACGATAGCAAACCATCAAACCCGGTTGCATCAAGCTGCTTCAAGTGGGAGATTCAATTTGTCCAAACCCTAGATCAACTTCTCCATCATCAAGGTATATTTTTTGTTTGAGTTTTTAAATTACTTTGTGGATTTAAATTCTTTCTGTTGATCTAGATACTGGATGTGAATTCTTTATGTTGATTGGCAACTGATATTTCTCTTAAGGTTTATTAGGATTAAAATGACCTGTCAGTAAATTCTTAATGTTACCTAAGCAACTTACAATTGCATGAATTCATTTATCTTTTGGTGTGAGAAATTCTACATCAAGTTCAAAGAAATGTGTATACTTGTCACTCTCATGCTCTATGTAACACGGACACTCCAATCGTGAATTCTTGTACTGTTGGATATGCATTGGGCACATGCGTTATACGTAACACTGAGATGCTTGGTACAAAGAGAAGGTGAACGCTGTAATCTCCAGCTTTAAAATTACAAACACCTAGTTTTTCTTAAATATTTGGGTTAGTCTCTTTTCATTTTTCATTTATTTAGATAAAAGTCTGGATGCTTGAAGCATGTGCATTTTAGTGAAAAACTTGAAGCATGTGCATTTTAGTGAAAAACTTGAAGCATGTGCATTTTAGTGGAAGTTGCATGTACATTGAACATTCTTCTTTGAGTTTGTAGAATTTATATATTCAATGGCTGAATCGAGTTCAACTCCGAATTACGCATCCGGTTGGGAACATGTTGATGATATATACAAGCCCAGGAAAGGACAGATTTTTAACTCGTTGGAAGAAGGAGAGGAATTTTACAAACATTATGCCAAATTAGCAGGATTTTCGGTTAGAAAATCAGCGACAATGGTTGACAAGACTACATCTGAAAGATATTCTCAGCAGTTTGTTTGCTCAAAGCAAGTTCTATCAATATTGAAAAAACCGGTTATGGATGGGAAAGCAAAGAGGAAAAGAGCCATCACCCGAGAAAATTGTCTGGCCGGTATAAGGCTTCAAAAAGATCCTGATGGAAAGTGGTCTATTCGACGGTTTACGGAATCTCACAGTCATATGTGCGTCACTCCAAGAAAACAACAATTTTTGAGAAGCAATAGAAATGTGACTGAAGCACAAAAAAGTCTCATAAACACGCTAAAAGAGGCAAACATAAAGACATCTGAATGTATTTCGTACTTGGCAATTGAAAGCGGTGGTTATGAGGATATAGGATGCACGGAAAAAGACATTCGAAATGCCTTGCAAAGGGAAAGGGATGCAAAGAAAGCTTATGATGCTCAATTATTGTTGGAGCATTTGGAAGAGGAGAAAGAGATGAATCAGTCTTTTTATTATGCTTATAAAGTAGATGATGAAAATAAATTGACACATGTATTTTGGGCAGACGGTCTTGCTATAAAGGCATTCCAACATTTTGGAGATGTGTTAATATTTGACACTACTTATGACACAAATCGATACCGTCTTATCTTTGCACCGTTTACCGGGGTAAATCACCATGGACAAACTGTAAATTTCGGTGCAGGATTCATGCACAATGAAAAGATCGAATCTTTTATTTGGTTGTTTGAGAAATTTAAAGCTGTCATGGGTGGTCATTTTCCGGGTGTGATAATTACTGATCAAGATGCTGCCATGGGAGCTGCAATTAAAGAGGTATTTCCTGTTTCCGTTCATAAATATTGCATGTGGCATATTCTAAAGAAACTACCCGATAAACTTGGTGCTACAGCATTTAAGAGTGAGTTTGGTATTCCATTTCAAGAATGTGTCTGGAATTCTGAGACTCCTGATGAGTTTGAAAGCAAATGGGATGATGTTATATGCAGTAATGCTTTGAATAATCATGAATGGCTCGCAGATCTCTTCTCTATTCGTGAAAAATGGATACCGGCATATTCTAAAGATATATTCACGGCTGGAATTCGAACAACACAGAGATCGGAGAGCATGAATGCTTTTATCGATAAGTATGTGAGCAACATGAATACTCTAACTGAGTTTGCTACTAGATTTGAAAGGGCAATACGGAAACAACGGCAAAATGAGTTGGCGGCGGATTATGCGACTCTTCATACAAGACCTCAATTGCTTACAGATTTAGAAATGGAGGGGCAAATGGCAGAGATCTATAGCAAAGAAAAATTTTATGTTTTCCAGGAAGAAGCTGTTCAAAGCTTGAGCTATGCATCTCAGATGAGAGGCAACGAAGGAAATGTCCGCCAATATTGTGTGAAAAGAATGGGTAAAATGAAGAATCAAGATAGAGTCAGAGAAGTTGTATATAAAGGTCCAGAAGAAGCCGCAATTTGCAGTTGCAAGAAGTTTGAAACTGATGGTATACCATGTAGGCATATTCTTGTTGTATTGCGCAATGAATTTGTTGATATTTTGCCTCAATGTTATATCTTAAAAAGATGGACATCATTGGTCACAAAAGACATAGTTCTTGATAGTAATGATGTTGAGATTCAAGGAAGCTACGGCAAAGAGCAAGATTTAAAGTTCACCCGGTTGTCAAATAAAGTTCACCATTTTCTGAAAATGGTTCGCCCTTCAAATGAACGGCTTGATTTGGGAGACAGTTTGATTGATAAGGCCATAGAAGCAGTTCAACAACTTACTCTAGAAAATCCGGAACCTTTACAAACAGAGAAAAGGAAAGTATTGCCTGAAGCAATTGATATTCATCCTCCATCCATTGCAAAGCCTAAAGGTAGCGGAAAACGGATCAAAGGAGGAGGTGAAAAGGCAAGAGAAATAGCATCGAAACCTCCGCGGTTATGTCGATGTTGTAACAAGCTAGTGCATCACGATAGTCGTAATTGTCCAATGAAAGAAAGGTAAAAAAGATACTGTTTTCATAGTAAACTGATGATTGATTTTATTCATTATGTTTCTTAATTTTATTTTCTATATTTTTAGTGTTTCAACCGACGAACTTGTGAGTGATTTCACTGCAACACAATCGTCCATCAACATGCCTCCGGTATGACACAATCTTCGTTCAATTTTGTAAATAATTGATTTAGTTGCCCAAACAATAAACTGCCTGGATGATGGTTAAATCCTGGGAATTCTGGGAATGATGGTAAACTGGAGGGTCAATCTTCTTAACTTTTTTGTACCCAAACTGCAGGTATGAGGGTAAAATCCTGAGAATTCTTCTGGTTAATGGTAAAACTGAACTTGATTTTTGTATACCCAAACTGGATGCCCAAACTGCAGTCAGGTATGCAGGTATGTTGAAGTGCAGAAACTTGATTTTAGTGTTCATGCAGTAAACTAGGTTCATGCATTAATTTGCTAATGATTTCATGTTCAGTTCATGCAGAAAGGTGCATTTAGAGTTCATGCAGAACTTCTCTGAATCTATGTTGCATTTAGAGTTCATGCAGAACTTCAGTTCATGGAAGGACTGTTCTGGAGAATTTTGAGAATTTGGTGGGGATGTAATAGCTGAGCTGATACACTAATTTGAGAATTTTGAAAATTTTGAGGATGTAATAACTGGGGATGTAATACACTAGTTAAATTCACAACATTGAATTTTAAGAATAGCTGAGCTGATACACCAGCTGATACACTAGGTAAAACCAAAGAAACTGAACTTTGTAAATACTCCCTTCACAATCTTTGTTGCTTGCATTTAAAATATTGAAACTGAACTCTTTTTAAACAAACTGCAGGTTATGAAGGTAAGTTCATGGGAATTGGTCTGGAGAAGTTTGAGAATGTGCTGCTGTTTGCAAGGTAAATACATTTAAACATCTTATAATGACCTGTTAGAAGTAGATCTGATTGCAAAACAATCTTTTCTTCATCTATTTACTGACCTGGAGAAGTTCATGGGGATAGTGTGTGCTGCTGTAGAAGTGACTCTTTTTAATGACTCTTTTCTTATAATCTTTTCTTATAATGACTCTTTTTAACCAAAAATGCTGGAGAAGTTCATGCTGGAGAAGTTCATGGGGATAATCTTTTCTTATAATGCCTCTTTTTAACCAAAAATGCTTATCATGATTAAATCTTTTCTTGAAGGGAGGCATCCTCAAATTAAATGTCTGGGGTCCATGTAGAAGTGAATATTAATATACTAATAATTGCCTTTTGCAGGTCCATTTACAGCAGTTGTTGACGACTGCCAAAGCTCAACCTGGACGATGCATTCCAGCAGAAGAATGAAATAGGAAAAGCTGTTGAAGAGGACTGGAAACAACTGGAAACGTGGAAACATATTTGTTATGAAGTGTGTATTTTTGGTTAAAGTTTGAATTGTGAAATCTGGAACATATTTGTTATGTCCGCAACATGTACTTTTTTCTGGAAACATATACTTAAGCTTGAAACTGCATATTTGAGTCTTGCAGTCTGATACATTGTGAAACATTCTTGCTTTGTTTGTTTTTTGCTGGCTTGCTTATTTGAAACATTCTTGCAGTCTGATACATTGTGAAACATTTTTGCTGGCGGGCTTTGTTTGTTTTTTGCTGGCTACATTGTGAAACTGCATATTTGCTGGCTTGCTTTGTTTTTTTCTGACTGATCTTCCTCCTGGCAACATTCTTGCCTCTTACTATATATATAACTAACATGTATTATCCTTGTGGGTGTTGATTCCTGGCAATATATTATACATGGTAGGGCATGCATGAGTACATGTATTTGTCCAATATCGGTTGCATCATACCTTGTGAGTTTGTTCCAGCATGAGATCAGTTGCAGTTTGTTCCAATTCATGCCTAGTAACTTCTGAATAGGCCACATAAGAGGTTCATGCTATAACACTCAACTAGTCTTCAATTAAAAATGGTAGAAAAAAAGCATGAATTGGCATGCACATATATGTACCTGGCTAGTTGCAGCATTATAAATTTTCGAGATGGAGCCTAGGCAGACTGGCTAGTTGCAGCTATAAATTTTCGACATGCACATAAATGCTATAACAAAATGTACCTGGCTAGTTGCAGCATTATAAATGTCTGGTAAAAATATTGGAAACAGGTTCAAGGTGGGATGAGCCTAGGCAGACTGTTCGACATGGAGCATACACTAGTTTTCCACTACCTTCAACCTGGATGCATAAAATGAAGCTGCATATGTTCAATAGTATCAACTGTTCATTAGTTTTCCCCTACCTTCAACCTGGATCACCTTGAACCTGTCTTTAGTTCAATAGTATCAAATGTTTCAAACCCTGGCAGCTTCATATCTTATTCATTCCAGAATTATCACATGAGATATAACAATAGCATGGGTAGGGGATTCAGATTTCAACCAACATCATCCTCAATTGTATACTCATAGACAAAATTGAAGATGAACTAACATCCACAATGAAATTCAGATTTCATTGACAAAATTTATACCAGTACAAACATAACATTGTTAAGATTTGACTATTAAATAGCCTATAATAAACATAACAACATTGATAACAACAAGACATGAAAAACAACCACATATGAAAGAGTCGTTGAACAATGGTGCATGTCCTACACTTTTCGGTTCGACTTTGCCCTCAATGACATCAGTTCCGATCCCAGCACGACGTGAATTCTCTGCCACCTGGACCATATCGCTCACGGGTCTTTGACGGTGCACCAATGGACGAACTGGAGTGCGTTGACCATGCCAATACTCCATAGCAGCTTCATATGTTGTGAAACCCTTAAACCGTGCATTGGGAAATCCATGAACTTGAGCTTGACATTCTTCCCAGGTTTCATACAACCCGCATTGCCGTCCAACTATCACAACATAATATTTTTTTGCCATGATCACCTACAAATTCGAATACATAATTAATGTTGATCTCCATAACATGCACCGTATCAAAGAATCAAGATCTTACAATAATGAATCAAGAGTTTTCAATTATAACTTGGTCACCTCTAGCATCGCTAACAAGGCTGTTTATTGAATAACATGAGAAGAACTTGCATATGCAGGAGACATGCGTCGTTCAAGCTTGCCAATGAATAAATACTCCGGAATGATATGCTAACCCACAGCCTGGTAGAAAGAACATGAACCATTGGCCATGTAGAACATGAACTCATTACCAAGAGGACATGTGGGTCATTCAATTTATAAAGAAACTAACTTGATTAAGACATAACTTAATTAACACTAATCATTGATCAAATCTTAAAGCTAATCATTTGCCCACAACCCAACCTCATCTAACAATTTTTATACTGAAATGGAGCTTCATCATATAAATCAGGAGTCCACTATAAACCAAAATTCAAAAAAAAGAACCCATTTTCAAAAGCAAAAGCAAAAATGGAATCATGCCCTCTCACCAAAAGAAAAGAATGGATGAAAAATAAAGGTGATAAGGCTTTAGTAGAGTGGTGGGTGAGCTAACATGCACCATATTAGCGCATATTAGGCCTTCGTAAACAAAATGTTCTATAAAGAGCTGAAATATTATAAGGAGAAGCTCAAGATTTTTAAACCCTAAGCTCAGCCAGATCAAACAAGAAAGACATGTCACTTTCATAAACCTAATCATCCTTAGCAAAGCAATCCGTGTGCAAATTATGTAGAGAAAAATTTCATGACGTTGTGACTAATAATCGAAGTCTAAAATTCACTTCCACAATCTAAATTCAAAACAACTACAACAATTCCTCACTAAAAAAAACACAAAGTGGAGCTCAAATAAGTGAACGATTGAGAACCAAAACAAACCCATGCCAATGTCATCAAGAAGAAACCTTAACAAAACCATCCCACTTAAAGACTCCCCAATACGCAGCATTTATCAAGAGTTTTCAAAAGTCAATCAACCCACAGCCTGGTAATGTTGTCAACAATCCCATAATCTAATATAAGAAAATTGAAATAATCTAGATTATTATTAAACAAAGATATTATTACCTTCCCTACAAAAAGTGCATTTACTAACTTGGAATTAACCTGGAAGAAAACAATTGACCTTTGCTGATCAAAACAAGCACAAAAAGATATCGATCTGGAATTAACTTGGCATTTAGGGAAATATAAAGATGTAAAACATCAATTGATGATAACAAATTTTTCCATAAATACGGAACATGAATCTATCAAAATATCTAGTACTTCCATCTAGCAAAATGACATTTTTTTTTCCATTTTACAGCATCATATCAAAAAATCGGACCCATTTTTCAGTATCTAACCAAAAATCATCTTTGAATCGCCCCTCTAGGGTTTGAATCTCACCGCAAATTAATCTCTTATGATCTCGATGAGGCTGACCGCGAGAGGGAGAGGGCTGGGGGCGCTCGTGAGGCTGGAGAGGGAGAGGGCTGGAGGAGATGGGGGATCGCGAGAGAGGTGACCGCGAGAGGGAGAGGGCTGGGGCGCTCGTGAGGCTGGAGAGGGAGAGGGCTGGAGGAGATGGGGGATCGCGAGAGAGGTGACCGCGAGAGGGAGAGGGCTGGGGGCGCTCGTGAGGCTGGAGAGGGAGAGGGCTGGGGGCTCTCGTGAGGCTGGAGAGGGAGAGGGCTGGCGGAGATGGGGGATCGCGAGAGAGGTGACCGCGAGAGGGAGAGGGCTGGGGGCGCTCGTGAGGCTGGAGAGGGAGAGGGCTGGATGAGATGGGGGATCTCGAGAGGAGGAGGCTGTGGATGCTCGTGACTTGATGCTGGGTGATCCTCACGTGACATGCCAGTAGACGGGGATAGATCTGAGCCATCAGATTATAATGGAGGGCTGGGATGGCCCAGCTCACAATAAGAAAGTGAGCTCACCATCTCATACTAGCATTACTATATATATATATATATATATATATATATATATATATATATATATATATATATATATATATATATATATATATATATATATATATATATATATATATAAGAGGGATCAAATGACCCCCAAAAATAACCCCCAAAAATGACCCCCTATCAAAAATCCTATGTCCCCCATTTTTTCGGAAGATCCAAACCGTTCATCTTGATCTCCACCCTCTAAATACATGACTCACCAATTTTCAACTCGATCCCATGTGTTTTGCCCATTCATCAACCATTCGCAAAAGTTCTGTTCATGCGAAACCGTTAAATTTGGGTCGGATGGATGAACTGGCAAAACACATGGGATCGGGTTGAAAATTGGTGGGTCATGTATTTAGAGGGTGGAGATCAAGATGAACGGTTCGGATCTTCCGAAAAAATGGGGGGCATAGGATTTTTGATAGGGGGTCATTTTTGGGGGTTATTTTTGGGGGTCATTTGATATTAATATTAGAGTTACAGTCTAATATAACCTAAGGGACCCACTTAGTAGTGGATGTAATGGTGGATGTTTAGTAGGTGGAGACCAAAGGTCTCCCCCATTCATAACACTCCCCCCATTCATCCATTCTTAGCATATGAAGTCTTCAGGATCCAATACGCTAATATGGAGTGGATACTGCTGGATCCAGAGTTACCGTGTTTTGCCTCGTTAAAACCTTTTGTGGAAAACCCAGTGGGAAAAAACCAACAGCTTAAGGAAAAAGAGTGCAATACACAATTGACTCCCCCTGAACCGTACAAGCTTCAGGCTTGTAAGTCTTTCAGCTGTCGCATCCCCATATCTTTTACAAGCTTTCTAAAAGTACATCTAGGCAATGCCTTAGTAAACATATCAGCTAAATTATTGCAAGACTGAATCTGCCGTACTTCAATCTGTTTCTGCTCTTGTGGCTCGTGCGTCTAGAAGAACTTGGGAGAGATGTGCTTCGTCCTGTCGCCCTTGATGTAACCAACTTGTAGTTGAGATATACAAGATGCATTATCTTCAAATAAAATGGTTGGATCAATGTCGTCCGTCTTCAGGTCGGTTTTCACTAGAATGTGATGAATGACTGAACGAAGCCAGACACATTCTCTCCAAGCTTCATGGATTGCCAGGAGCTCTGAGTGGTTGGATGAGACTGCTGTGATGGTCTGCTTCACAGTTTTCCAGGAGATGGACGTACCACCGTACGTGAACACAAAACCAGTCTGTGATTTCTCGGTGTGTGGATCAGACCTATAACCTGCATCTACATAACCAATCAAAGTGGAAAATCCACATTTTGGGAAGAATAATCCAGGTCAATCGACCCTTGGAGATAGCGCAGAAGCTGCTTAACTCCATTCTAGTGGCGCTTTGTTGGCGCTGAACTGTATCTGGCTAGTAGTTTGACTGCGAATGCTATGTCGGGATGCGTGCAATTTACCAGATATAGAAGTGCTCCAATAGCAATAAGGTAAGGTACTTCAGGACCTAATGTTTCCTCCCCCTCTTCAAGCGGCCGGAAAGGGTCTTTATGTACATCCAACGATCTAACGACCATAGGTGTACTTAGAGGATGGCTCTTATCCATATGGAAATTTTTGAGTAATTTCCTTGTGTATGTGGATTGGTGTAACAGGATTCCTCCGCTGAGGTGTTCTATCTGTAAGCCAAGACAATATTTAGTCTTGCCTAGGTCTTTCATTTCAAATGTTAGTTTGAGGCTTGCAGATATATTATCAATCTCTGCAGGAGATACGATGATGTTTAAGTCGTCTACATAAACGGCTATTAATACGAATCATGTTCCTGTGGTTTTAATGAAAATACACGGGCAGACTTCATTATTGGTGAAACCTTGTTGAACAAGTAATTCACTCAGTCTGTTATACCACATTTTTCCCGATTGCTTAAGACCATATAATTATCTTTGAAGTTTAATAGAATAGACGTCCCGATGTCTATCTTTTATTTCTATCGGTATTTTAAAACCATCTGGAAGTTTCATATAGATATCTTTATCTATATTGCCATATAGATATGCAGTCATAACGTCCATGAGCTGCATTTCTAGGCCTTCCATTGATATTAAGCTTATTATGAATCGGAATGTGATGACATCCATAACCGGGGAATATGTTTCTTCATAATCTATCATCGGTCGTTGGGAAAATCACTGAGCTACAAGTCTTGCTTTGTAGCATACGATAAGATTATTATCATTTCTTTTCCTTACGAATACCCACTTGTATCCCACAGGTTTTACACCTCTTGGTGTCTGAACTACTGGTCTAAAGACTTTGCATTTCAAGAGTGAGTCCAGCTCTACTCCTATTGCCTCGTTCCACTTTGACCAATCATCTCTGCGTTTGCATTCAGCTAGAGATCGTGGATCGATATCATCGTCGCTTTGAGCGACGTGAACAGCAATATCGAACACGAAGTCGTCGTCAATGACAGTGCTTTTTTGTCCAGTACCTCCCCAGTACATACGAAATTTAATGATATTTCTCTTGTATTGTCCTATTCATGGGACTGGAGGAGGGGACAGGTTACTGATCTGAGCTCAGCATCCTGTAGTGGGATATTCGTTATTTCTCCAGGTATTTTCCTCTTGCGAGGGAATTTATCATTGGAGCTAGCGGTCGTCCTCTTTTTATTTGAGGTATGGCCGCATCTGCTACTGGTGGATTGCACCCATCTTTGGGGATGTCAATCCTAGCTGGCGTATTGGCAACATGGATGTGTGATCTGATAATCTTCTGGTTATCAGTGAATTTGTCCGGGAGTAAATATACTGTATTCTGAATGTAAAGGATTTTCAGGATCTCATCTTCACACAGATTAGTACGCGGATCATAATGAGATAAAGACTTAGTGTCCCAAGAAATGATCTCTGAAGCTTTAGGCTTCTTGGTTTGTAAGCCAAGTTTGTGAAATGAATTTTCGTCAAACTCACAATCTTCAAGACGAGCCTTCAACGCGTCGCCTATTAGGGGCTCAAGGTATCTAATAATGGAGAGTGAATCATACCCTACGTGGATACCAAGATGGCGTTAAGGACCTATTTTAGTCCTTTGTGGAGGTGATATGGGAACATAGACTGCACAACCGAATACTCTCAAGTGAGAAATATTGGGAAGTACACCATATGCAAGCTGCATCGGCGATAAAATATGACCACCAGAGGGTCGTATTTTGATAAGCGAAGCGGCACGTAAAATGGCATGTCCACATGCATCCACAGGCAACTGTGATTGCATTAGCAATGGACGAGCAATCCATTACAGTCTCTTTATAAGTGACTCAGCCAACCAATTCTGGGTGTGAACATGAGCTACCGGATGTTCAATTTCAATGCCAGCTGCTTGGAAATAGTCTTGAAAAACTTGTGAAGTGAATTCCCTAGCATTTGTCCAGACGTATTTATTTTAATTTGATTATCTGGAAAATGTGCCAGCAACTTTATTATTTGTACCAATAGCTTTGGAAAAGCTAGGTTACGGGTAGACAAAAGGCACACAAACGACCACTTTGAAGATGCATCTATTAGTACCATAAAGTACCAAAATGTATCGAAATAATACCATAAAGTACAGAAATAGTCGACTGTATATGCTTCTACAATCGCTTGTTCTGTCCTCCCAATATTTCCTGAGTTTTCACCACTTACACACTTAGGATGTCAGTCGCCTATAGAAGGTTTCTCAGTCGCATGTTTGTTTACAGGCACTTGTCAGACATTCATCAGTCGACTGTCCTACGTGGTAAGTTATCGTTTGAATTCTCACCTACCCTCTGACATAGTACAACAGGCGACTGTGAGTTCTTCATCAGTCGACTGTCTGGTGCGTATTTTCTATCAGTTGGCTTTTTCCAGACGGATTTCAAAGGGGGTTTTGGGTATTTTGCTTGAGGGGTTTAGAGAACTTATAAAAGGGTCTCCTCCTGTTCCATTGGAGATCTCTTGAACACCTTGCATTCATTTATAAGCTCAATCTATCAAGTTCTCTCTTCCTCAAGTCTCAAGCCCTAGAAATCTCAACTACAATCTGGTTTTTCCACTTAAACCAAATCTGAGCTTAAACCTTTGGTGAAGACAAGTACAAGGTCTTTCTCTCATCTTGGAAGAGACATCAAAACACACACACACACACACACACACACACACACACACACATGCTGGCATGCCCTATTTTGCACTATACGTGTATTCTACTGAACACACGTGGTATTTCTACTTACGGAGTATGGGTAGGCATGAAATAAGTGTAGATATCGATGTATGTGACGTAGTGCAAGGGGGATTGGGCCTTAATACATGGCTAAGGGTAGGAAATGCGAAATGTGAATGCGGGAGAAGCACAAATAACGTCGTGGGTGTAAACAGCAGGAATGTACTAGACATGTGTGTGTGATGCATGTACGCATGCATGGATGTGCATGGATGTGTGTAGGGAGAGCCATGCTAGTGTGAAAGGGGTTAGGGGTCAATGGCAAGCCCCGTAAATTTTTGGAAAGGCTAGGGGCAAAACGGTCATTTGGACTAAAGCTGCTGTGCGTACATCCTAAAGTGGTCGGTACCTAAAGTAATGACAAACTTGTAAATACTTGGAAGGTGAAGGGGTATTTTAGGCATTGCCTCATGGAATATTCCCTTAGAATATTCCATTCTTGCATGAGAAGGAACTACCCTTATAATTACCCTCTTTTCCACACTCTTCTTTCTAATTCTAGATCTTTCTTCTCTTTTCTCTTTTCTCCCCTCCAACCTCTAGCCATGGCCGGCCACCATGCCCCCCCCTTTCCCCTCATTCTTCAACTCAAAACCCCTAATTTTAAATTCCAATTAGAAGGAATTCAAGCTTATTTCAAGAGAGAAGAAGTTGGAGAAGAAAGGAAGAGAAAGAAAGGAGAAAAATCAAGAATTTGAGGTAGGAACTCTTTTGGATTTGGAATCCCACTAATTTGTTTTTGCTCTCATATTTTATAGCATGATTTACTTAATATGTATTAGGGATAATCAAAAATCTATGTATCATGTTCAATTTCACAATTCTCCCCTTAAAATCCTTAGCAAACACATCTCCTTTAAAATTCAGAAATCTTGATGTCTGATTTTGTCTTGATTGTGGTTACTGTAGCTCAAATTAGGATTCGAAAAAAATACGAGCTTATAGATATTGAAGTTCTACCCCAAAATCATATGAATTTTGATATATGTTCAATTTAGAAATCATGAGAAATAAATCCATTTTTACAACATGTCTGTTTGATTTTCAGTGTTGACACAGTTTAGCAAAATTGGTCTAGAAACCTGCACACTTTATGGAATTGGCTGATCTTGGTCTTGTTGGAAATTTAACAAGATTATCTAAGATTTCATCAGAGTGCTCATATGGCGAAATTCTGGCTGTAACATGTCCAAAATTGGCTTTCAATACAGACCCTGAAATCTGTCTGAAAACAGATCTGACACACTTCACCAAATAATTCACCATATATCACCTACTTAATATGTGTACATGAAATTTTATCTGTGAATCCAGGACTAACATATCTACAATTTTCATTTGCAAAGTTTTGTTAAGTTCTGATTATAATTGGGTGACATCAGTCAATTGTTTAGACTGTTTGCCATTTTCATGCAAGCTGAAGTAATTGAGTGGTGATATGAATTGGGTATTGTTGTTAAACATCCCTATATGATACATGATTATTGTTGTTACTTGAAAGTTAGTTTAATTTTGCAAATGGCACATGTATATGATATTGTGTTTCTTGATATGAACTACGCCCGTCAAGTGTTCGCTGAAATGCCTCAATGAAACAAAAGTTGATAAACATGAGAAATGGGCATGTATATATTTGTAATATGAGAAACGATGTGAATGGGCAATGTTTTAGGACACGGATGGCACTACGTGGAGCGAGAGCCACAGTAGGAGGCGGAGGAATTCGCTGTGGGCCGTGACCGTGTAGGCACCTCTTGACTCCATTGGTAGTTGCCACAGTTGAGAACGGAGTAGATCACGATACACTTGCACGCCGGCACATTCATAGGATCCCATTGCATTGCATTACATTGCATCTCATGCTGCATCATATGCATCACTATCATTATATCCATTGTGTGTGATGTGTTACATATATGCAATGTATGTGTGTTGTGTGTTGTGCATTGTATGTATGTTTATATGTTTGTGCCTTGTATGTGTATTTGTGTATGTTGTTTGTGTACTGTTGTGACTCTGTGGCATGCCTCTGGCACTTGTACTTATTTTATTGGATAATGGTTGCTTGAACACTTGTGTTATTATTATTATTATTATTATTGTTGTTGTTGTTGTTGTTGTTGTTGTTGTTAACCCCTTTTCTTGCAGCAGCTCGACATTGGACCGTAGGTATGATCCCCTTAATTAGCTATTTACTTTCCATTACGGTACTTAGTTTGCATGCATTCGTGCCATTGCCTTGTTGTGTGAATTAATAACTTTAGAACAATGTTCCAAATCCAAGTTAGTTCCTACTGGGGCACGCATTGATGTGCTCCTCCCTATTTTTCAGGTAGCAAGGATAACCTGATTGGTGATGGCTTGGAGTTGGATTTTCAGGGGGTAGCACTCGGTGTGAGCTGTAGCTTGTAGAGTGACTTGGTTGTCTTGGGAGGTGGAGAGTGTTGGTGTATATGAAATGATGTATCTTGGATGGGTATGTAAATGAAAGTTGTTATATAAATTTGTTGTTGTTCTTCATTGTTACTTATGGGTTGTTTGATATTTTAATGATGCTGCACTTGTACTATCCCAGCATGTGCGCAGTGGACTGCTTATTCAATTTCTTCTTTCTCTCTCTCTCTTTCCCTCTCTCGTAACCCTCACTCTTCAGGGTACTTAGAAAAAAATTAAAAAAAATTAAATGCCGGGTATTCTGGGGAACGGGGCGTGACAGTTTTTGGTGGCCCATGCAGGTCACCGCACTGCGATGTGCGTAAGGATAGTACATGTAGTACTTCAGTAAGTGATTGGGATATGTTAGCCCTAAGGTGGGTAGTGACCTTAGCGACCTTAGCGACCTTAGAGCTTTAAGTGACCCACCCTTGGACCCCTAACTTTAGGAAGTCCGGGGATAAACTTTCTGCAGTGTATTATACTATATATGTATATTGTGGGTGTACGTGTGTATCTATAACTGTGTGAACCCGTGTGTATAAGTGCATTTGTTGTGCTTAGAGATTTGAATTATATATGCGGTGGTATACTTGTATTTAGTATGTGTATTTATACTTGAATAGCATGAAGCTGCATGTAACTTGGATGGTTATAGTGGTATATTGATATGTGTGGGCGTTCACACTAGGTGGGTAAATACTTGAGCGTATATATATCGTCTCTATATAGATACATGATACGGGTATGTGAGTAGGTATGTGTTATACTTGGGTGACTCTGAGGGATATGTGATAAGTATATGTTTATTAGTGAATGTGCACTGGTGGATACGTATCAGCTAGCAGGAATATTATACGTTTGTGGAGACATAGGCGAGGGTGTGTACGTATGTGATGTGAGTGCATGTATGCGGTTCACTATCTCCTAAATTATAGTTGTGTATCATGTGGGGAGTACACCAATGTGCGTACATCTACCCTTGTAAGGATAAAGTAGTGGGATGTCCACATTGTCTTTGGACATATGTGGGAAAGTGTATATGTGTGAACACACACACACACACACACACACACACACACACACACACACACACACACACTAGTCATAACCCGTGCCCGCGGGCACGGTTCATTTAAGATTTTCCCACGCGAAATCTTTGTTTCCCAAAAAATTATTTCCACAGACAAAATTTAAAAGAACAACAGATTGGCGTAAAAATATTTAGCGACACAGGCGCCTTCGATGTGGGCGTCTTTGGCGCAGAACAACAAATTCGCCGCGGGTGCCTTTGACACGGAACAACAAATTTGGCGCGAGCGCCTTAGACATGGAACAACAAAATCGACGCGGGCACCTTCGGTGCCGAACAAAAAATTAGCGTAGAACAACAAAATCGACGCGGGTGCCTTCGACGCAGAAAAAAAATTAGTGTAAAGAACAACATCGAGTATTCTTCCAGCATGGTTAAGAGTTTATAGGTCATGGATCCATCAGGATTTGGTCCTTAACTGCATAAATGTGATCCCACATTAAAAGGAGTTCAAAAATGTGTCCCCCCAATCACTTCTATGGCCTCGCTAGAAAACTAAGAGGGTGTCATCCCTTCTTATTTTATTTTGTATTTGTTCTGATGAGTTCAAATAATCAATTAGTTGTTCTTGAAAACATGATGGTAATTGCAGGAATTCATAGGATCACTTTTCCCTAATTGATTGGGCATCGCGAGAGAGCGAGAGAGAGGCGTTTCGTTGCCATTACCATGGTATATTTGGAGGTAACTCTTGGCGAGTGTTGTGATGTACTAAGATTTTGGCTGCTCATTGGTGATATCAGGATTTCTTTTTTCTTTTCTTTTCTTCTTGAACATCTGTTATAGCAAGGAGACTTACTATAGAGGTTGAGTTTCATTGTTAACATTATGTACTCCTATATTTTGATAATAAAATTCATTTCACCCATTCCAAAAGATGGCGTAGTTGCTATATTTATATGCAAATCGAGCTTATATATATGCTTCAATCGATGGCTTAAAAACAAATGACTAAAAAGGATTGGATCTCTTCTAAATTGACTGTAGCCACCTAGCATCGTGCTACATCTGAGAGATCTTAAAAAAATATGAAGCCCTCACATGATCCCCCAAAACACCCACCCACACCCACCAACCCAAATACTTATAACAAACTTTCATATTATACTGTCTAAATAACTTATGCAGTTAGAGTTGGAGGAGTTGTAGCCATGAAATATTTTCACAACCCAAGTACAAAAATGAACACATGAACAAAAAAATTTCACTGTCGGGGTAAAATCCAACATATGTGGAAGAATTTCCCATCTCAAAATTTTTCAGTCTTGTCATGTTTCATCCTCTTCTTCGCGAACAAAAAAATGAGCCTGAGATGTGCTTGCTCCTATTCTGCGTGAGAAAAAAAGAACCGTGAGATAGCCGTGAACAAAAAAATCATGAGCCATTGGATGATAGTAAAAGAGGATTCAACAAATTTATGAGCCAAGAAATTTAAATAAAGTTTAAAGAGCAAAAAAATTAGTTCTACGTTATATTCAAAGTGCTCAAATGAAGATCAAAGGTAAACATAGACCAATATGGAAAATATGTCATAATCAGGAACCCCGAGCGAAATATACCATTGTCAACCATGGAGAAATTGCGCAGATGAAAGAACAACCCTCATAATAGATATTTACATGATTTCATATTTTGTGAGAATTCTTAAGTTCAAATCACAACAATAACAATGTTTGTTAAAAGAAGATAGCTATGGATTAAATGTGGAAAAAGTGCATTTTTTGTAATAATGCATTGATGTGGTGAGCTTTTATTTATTTACCAAACTTTATGTCCACCATCTAAAACTTAAGCAAAGTAAAGAAGTTATCAATTTCCTCCATTTTATTGATCCCAATGATCATCTATTTCTGGTTATTTTCGTTTCGTTTCAAAGTTAGATTCTGCGAGCTTCTAGTCAAATTTGCTACATACACCACAACCTGCACTCAGAGAACTCATGTTTACGTTAACTAGAGTAAAGAAAATGCAAAGAACCAAAATCGATTAGTATCACAAACCTGACATTCTGTTTGTACCTCACTGGATTAAGACTAAGATTTAGCTTCTCAGGCCTACGAAAATGAGATGAACATGACATTTTAGAAGAAATAGATAAATTATGATCTACTAAATCCACTCTAAATTCTGATCTACTATACAAAAAAACTCTAAAGAAATATAGAAGAAATAGATAAAAGATCTCTACAAAGAGATATGGTCTACTATACAAAACAACTCTAAATCTAGAAATATATAAAAGATCTATACTGTAAAACCACTTTAAATCTAGCTCCTGAGCCTTCACGGATAAAAAAACTGGGATCTTTTCCGTTATACTGCAAGATGTTAAATATTTATTCAATGTAAGATGTTAAAGATATCTAAAAACAACTGTATGGTTTTTGAGAGAGAATATCTATATTTTTAATGAAAAACTCGAATTCCCCCTTCTTATTTCGATGATCACTCGCTCGCTTAATTCTGATCTGCAGATCTTAAAATATGTATAAAATAACAACTTCATGATTTTTATATTGTTTACATGTGAATTGGTTTATGAGAAATTTACCGATTTTATGGTATTATGACTTTGTTTCTCCACCAAACGATGAAAGCACACTGGTGTTTGACTTTTTTTCCTTTTGTTTTTGCTCCTTTGGAAAAAAACCTGCAGCTTTCCAGTCGATGCGAAAAGATCAGGGGGAGAGAGATTCACATCATGTCTTTTGCTGCCACTGTCATCTCATGCCCAAGCACAGCTCCCCATTGATAAAGTCAAGGAAAGGAGCGAACTTTCATCACTGCAAGACCAATTTCGTCAGCAGAGGATCCCTCAAGGGAGCGCCTTCAATCCATCTTCTTTTGATCGAAAAGCCATCAAATGGGTTCAGAAAGAATCCAAACTGCAATCACAGCAGACCCTTTTCCCCAATCATGGAATGGCAAGACTGCAGGTGTTTAGATCCTCTGATTGATTCCGATTTCTTTTTGTTGAAGTGTGCATTGATCTTCAGTAAATTCTAGCTTGCCCATTAACACATGCTTGAATGCTTGAATCTTAAGAAGCTATACAAATCCAATTCGAACGCAGATGCTTAGATCTGAATAGCTCTCGAAAAATATGAAAATCGAAACAAAATCACTAAGCAATCATCTAATTGATTTCTTAGATCCGATCTCGAACAAAAATGCTAATTGAGAAAAATACCATTGTCAACCATGGCAGTATAATTAAAAGAAGAAGATGCCCTTGCGGATTGTGCCTGCCTACTCATCCTCTGCCTGGTTGAGGTGATGCCCTTGCGGATGCTCGTTGATGGTGGTCCCGCTAGCAAGAAGAAGATGAGGCGGCAAAAGAAGGAGCGAAGCTTCCAGGAAGAGAAAGAAGAGATTTGGAGATTTTTGGGGGAGTTAAGAGGTCACACTCGAGCTGATGTTTCTGGGGAAGAGATATATGAGATTTCTGTTTCCAATGTTTTGGTTTCCCCCCAGCTCTTTTCACCCGAAATTCAAACCAATTCAAAAGTAATCCTCAAAATTTTCTCAATACATCATCTCAATCGTTCATTTTTCAATAACAGATCACAGCCACTCTTTATCTCAATCCACTTGTCCTAGTCAGCCATAGAATTCAAAAAACACCGTCAAATGTATTATATATATATATATATATATATAAGTTTGTATAGGTAGAGGGTGTAGATATATATATATGAGGAAGGTTAGTGTGTGTATATATATATATATATCACGAGTGTTGCATTGAGTATATGTTTCTGCTGCCTATATGCCTATAGGAGTTGTTATATTGATTTACTTTGGTATGCGGTCGTGGGTTGTATTATTGCGTGGAGATAGGTGTTGTGTATGGCCATATATGGTGTGTATGTAGCGGTATAGATAAGTAAGGGACATATGGATAGTATGAGTAATGCTCCAGGGTATTTGGAGTAGATGTACCATAAGGAGGGTAGGGATGCTTTAGACCCGCCCACCTAAGTTCAGGCATTTAGCTCTATACCGTGCCTAGTTTGGGATAAGGATATAAGTGTGACATGTAACGCACGTAAAATGTTATGGATATAAGGATTTGAGATCATGCAGGACGTGTATAAGTGGGATGGCTAAGGGTTTGCACGGTTAAGTGGAGTTACGGTATAATTATATATGTGTGTATACGCTTACCCCGTAGAATGGTGTTTATAGGATCATTTGGATGCATATGTAGTGCATGCACCCTTCCGTGTATAGTGGCCTGAGTGAGACTATGTATTGGTAAATGAGATACTTGAATGTATGTAGGTGTGTTGTAGCAAGCGTGGTGTGATTGTTTATATGTGTTGTTATTATTAAATATGTATTGGTATATGTCTTATGAGTGGTTATATGTATATGAATGATCCTTATTCTGATATACAAGTATCAGTATATGAATGTATACGTATATGGGATGTGACTACCTACTGGATGTGTAAGAATATTGGAATGCACCTATTTGCATATGTATACTAGTTAGAGTATGTGAATAGTGGATGCTATGTATATGATGGTATTGGTAGCTACCGAATACCTGCTAGTGTAATTTGAGTAGCTTGACTGTATGAGTGTATAATAGCAGGATATGTATAGAATGTGCGAATTGGTGTGTGTGTGCCTATACATGGGAATGTATGTGCATGGTTGCATGGATCCTAATAGACATATATGCATGCATGTATGCATACCTGCTATTAGAATAATAATCTGGTGTGTATGAGCCAACGTGTATTTGGCTATATGTAGGCTTAGGTATCTATATAAGGAATTAACGAGTATATTTTTGCGTGAACATAATGAGTATGTGCATATAATTGGGTTATATAGTGTATCTGTGTGGTGTATTAGTTGATGTGTATATGTGAATATTTATATGGTTGTATGGATTTCTATTATATGTGTCATAACGGAGTATCGGGATGTGAAGATGTATGTGTAGTGTGCAGTAGAAACATATGTGGTTGTGTGTATATTGGTTGAATAGGTACATACTTATAAATATCCTTGTTTATTTATCTGTGAATTTTTCCGCCATGGTTGCCTATCTGGGTGTATCATAAATAAGCGTATTCCTGTGTGTATGCATGTATGTGTAAGTCTGTAACAGAGCGTGTGTGTATGTATGTATGTATGTATGTATGTATGTGTATGTGTGTGTGTGTGTGTGTATATATATATATATATATATATAACAACTACCCGTACTTAAATCCCTCTCTCTCTCTCGTTTTTAGAGAGAGAAGCTCCGGGGGCTGAGGCGATCGCGGGGAGCTTTTTTCGTCGGCCGCTTTGCGGCGGGCGCCGGCGACGAGCTGATAGCTGGAGTTGATGCGAAGGTTAGGAAGCTAGGAGTTGCTGTGATTCGGCGGTCATCTCGGATCTAGCCTTCAGATCCACGGCGGAGATGAACAGATCTCGTCTCGACCGTCATTGTTGAATCAAGATCTCCCCTTGAGATCTTGATTCGGGTGAGATTCTCTATCTTCTTCTGGTTGCAAGTTTCGTTTTCGGCTTGAGTTCTTTGAAATCGTCTTGGCTGTGGTTATTCTTGGCGAGGTGACGACGGTTCGGATCGGCTGCCTGTGCATCATTTGAAGCTCCGATCTGTGGATCTTGATCCCTGGAGGCGATCTCTTCGGATCTCTGCTTGCTCAGTATCGACGAATCAAGATCTCCTCCTGAGATCTTGATTCGGGGGGTGAGATTCTTAATCTGCTAGTATCAATTTCATATCGTGATTCTAGCTCGTTGAATTGTTCTTGGCTGTTGCTGTTCGTGACGAGGTTTTGAAAGATCGATTCATCATTCTGCTACCGCGAAGCGGGGGGTGACTGGATCTAGGGAAGAAGGTCCTGCTCTTGGATCGGTTCCTGCTTACAATTCTTTTACGGACCTTGATCTCCCACTGAGATCTAGGTTCGGTGGTGAGATTCATACCTCTTGGTTGTACTGCTTTTTCAATTTTACATCCGGTGTTTGACTGCTACTTGGTTGTTGCTGGGACTGGTGTGGTGTTGACGCTGAGCATCATGGATAATGCAAATAGGAAGGATGAGGAGGACACAGGGTGGAAGGTGGTTGGGAAAAAAGCCATCAACAACAACCGAGGTTAAAATGCCAATCAAGTTAGAAGACCTTACAGCAGAAATTATGTAAGCAAGGTGCTCGAGCGTAGGGCTCAGCGTCCAAAAATTCCCTTGAAGATCAATGTCAGCGCTGAGAAACGCTCTTGGTCGGATATCTGCACGAATACGCGAAAGCTATCAGATTCGCTGGAAATGATGTTCATCCCGCCAATCACGGGGGAAGATGGGGTGGCTGCGGCTATACTATCGGAGGAGATGATGGCGGAGGGCACTGAGGGTTGGGAGAACACACTGGTAGGCTACGTTCTCGGTGACATTCCATTCTACGGCCAAATCAAAGCATGGACGTCCAGAGTTTGGAAAACCAGAGGAGAGGTTAGTATTTTCTCGAGAGAGAACGGATTCTTTTTCTTCAGGTTCGGATCAAATGAAGATAGGGATGCCGTGCTCTTTGGAGGGCCGTGGCTCTTTGATGGTAGATTAGTAGTGCTGCAGCGCTGGTGTGCGGATGCGGGCTTCAATCGGGACTTGCTTACTGCCGTTCCCGTGTGGATCCAGCTGCCCAATCTTCCGCTCAACCTATGGACGAAGCACATTCTCAGTGCTATAGCCAGTGTTGTAGGCGTTCCTCTCTGCTTGGACAGGGCGACTGCGAAGCTGGAGAGGCTGGCGTACACACGTTGCTTGGTGGAGATAAGAGCGGAGGAGCCATTGCCGAAGACGGTGACTGTTCACTTGGGGGATGTCTCTACTATAGAAGTAGCTGTGAGATACGAAGGTGAGCCCCCTAGATGTGCAAATTGTATATGTTTTGGTCATTTGACAAAACAGTGCCCCTTGGGTATTGTTGATGAGGGGGAAATCACGGGAAATGTGGGATGTATTGTTGAGGATGGGGGGATGTTGGTTCTGCAATTGATCGGGAGGGGGCTATGCTGAATGCCTGTAAGAAGAAGCTGGGGTTGTCCAGCGATGGGAGTGTTAGTGTTGGTGTAGATGTTGCCGCTAATGAGCGGGAGGGTGGTACGCCGAATGTTGTTGTTGCCGCCATTGAGCGGGAGGGCACTATGCCGAAACCTTGTAAGGAGAGGCTGGGGTTGTCCAGCAAGGGGAGTGATGTTGTCATCACCGCAAATGTGCGGGAAGAAGTCACACAGGAAGCTTGTAAGATGGGGCTGGGGGTGTCCAGCGGGGTGGAGAGGGTTGTAGCAATATGTAATGCTCGGGGGGAGGCTATAACAGATACTTGTAAAGCGGGGCTAGGGGAGCTCAGCGATGGGAAAGATGTTACCGCTGCCTGGGATGAGCCAGAGAATGATGTAAGGGCGGCTGTGCCTATGGATGTGCTACAGGAAGTAGATGTAAACATAAAAGAATGTATTAAAGGGAGGGGAGGGACAGGTAGCACGGCGGGGGGACTGATACCTGAGTCTCCTTGCAAAAGGAAATTAATGTCCACACACGACCGACCGATAAAAGATAGATTAAAACCCCCATCAGACATTCGGCTTACACCCAACGCGGGGAAGGGTAATCAAAAGTCTACCAAGAAATTGGGTAATTCGTTTGGCCCTTTGAATCTTGGTAGCAATAATGCGAGGATATCTCTCCTCAATGAGGATAGTGAGGATCATGACACTGACGATGATGGCCCGAGTAGTCTTACTATTGATAATAAGGAATGGGTGCTTGAGCAGGAAGCTATGAGTAGGGAGAATAAGAGCAAAAATAAGAATAATAACCTTTCGCATAAAGGGATTATAGTTAAGGGTGTTCGCAAAAGTGAGCGAATAAACCGGGGGGTGACGGCTCCCTCCTCCTCCGATTCTTAGATATGGCTTTGTTCATATGGAATGCGCGCGGGCTCAATAACACTACAAGACGTTGTGAGCTCAAGTCCCGCTTGCGCAAATTTGCCCCCTCCTTGGTTGGCTTACTAGAAACGAAAGTTTTGGAGGAAAATGCTCATCGAATTCTTAAGTGTTTTCCGAATAATTGGTCATCCATCAATAATCGGAATAAACACCCGAAAGGTCGTATTGTGGTAATGTTTAACCCCGACGTCTGGGATTGTGTTGTTGATGACGTTTCGGATCAACATCTCACTATTCTTTGTACCAATACTGCTGGGTTTAGTATGGTGGGAACTATGGTTTATGCATCTAATAGCCCCATTGATAGAAGGGAGCTATGGGATTCCATCCTGGCTAGTTCTATCAAGTTTAAAAACTTGCCTTGGCTGATTGGGGGTGATTTTAATTGCGTCAGATACGCGAAAGATAAGGTTGGTGGGAGACCGATTATGGGGCACATGGTTGAAGAATTCAACGCCTGTATCAATTCTAGTGGTTTGATGGAACTCAAGACTATAGGAAATCCCCTAAGCTGGACTAATAGAAGCATTGGCTCCAATCGTATTAATGCCACGCTTGATAGATCGTTCTGCAATTGCAAATGGGTGGATATTCTCCCTAATTCTTATTGTGAATATGCGACGGGTGGGACTAGTGATCATGCTGCTCTTATTATTCACCTCCATCCCAAGATTGAGTCGGACCCCAAGCCGTTCAAGTTCTTTAATTCTTGGGTTCAATGCTCTGAGTACACAAATACTTTAGCTGGCAACTGGCGTACTGAGGTTGAGGGATGTCCGATGATTCGCCTTGTTGCCAAGCTTAAGAATCTTAAGCAGGGGTTGAAGGGCTTAAGAGATAGTATTAGAGATACATACAACGTATCTAAATGCCGCGAAGAGCTCGAATCTATCCAGAAAGATCCGGATTTGAATTCATGTGTTGAGAAGCAGGAGAGAGAGCTCTTCCTTATCAATCAATTGGCTGATGCCATTGACATTGAGGAAGCTAACATGAGACAGAAGAGTAGGCAAAACTGGTTACTTCTGGGGGACCGTAATACGCGCTTCTTTTACACTGCCATGAAGGCTCGTCAATGCCACAATAGTATGGGGCATCTTATTGCTGCCGATGGGTCTTATAATGATAATAACAATATTAAAATTGATGGCCCTGAATTCTATAGCAAGCTTTATAATCAGGAAGACTATTGGAGAGTGTTTCCCTGTCTCACAACCAAAAGAATCCTAACTAAGGAGGCCGCTTGTTGGGTTGAACGGCCGGTCTGTGAGGAAGAAGTGAAGAACGCTGTTTTTCAAATTGATGGGGAAAAGGCCCCGGGTCCGGATGGGTTTAATAGTTTCTTTTACCAGAAATCGTGGAATGTGGTTGGCCGTGATGTTACCAATGCGGTCCTCTCTTTTTTTCGTTCTGGCAGAATCTTGAAACAAATTAATCACACTTTCCTGACTCTGATCCCCAAAAATTCAAATGCTACTGTGTTGGGGGACTATAGGCCCATTTCTTGTTGCAACGTGATATATAAGATCATAAGCAAAATATTATGTAACAGATTGAAGAGAGCTGTTATTGAGCTCATATCCCCTAACCAGGCCGCTTTCCTAAAAGGGCGTCTTCTCGCTGATTGTGCTCTGTTGGCTCATGAACACATTAGGGATTTCAATAATCCCATGGGTGGTCGTGCGTGCCTTAAACTCGATCTTCGTAAGGCTTTTGACAGCGTGAACAGGGAATTCATATACTTTATGCTCCACCGGATGGGATTCAAGCACAAATTCATTGGTTGGATTGGAGAGTGTATATCCACACCCTCATTCTCTGTTATGGTTAATGGCTCCCCGTACGGTATGTTTCAGTCCAATAGAGGGTTGCGGCAGGGTGACCCTTTATCTCCCTACCTATTTGTGATAGTTATGGAGGCTTTTTCTATTCTTATGGCTCGGGCCGTTACTTCGGGTCATGTCTCTCCCATGAAGAGGATGGGGGTGGTTACTCATCTCCTATTTGCTGACGACTTACTTGTTTTCTGCCGAGCCAATGCTAAGTCTTTTGAGGGCTTAAAAGAGCTTCTTACTACTTTCAAGAACTTTACGGGGCTGGAGGTTAATTGGGGAAAATGTGCGGGTATTTTCAGCAAGGGGGCTAAAGATGTTCAGTATCTTGCGGATATTTTGGGTATACGGAGAGTACAATCTCTCGCCACATACTTAGGGCTTCCGTTATCAGCTAAATATCCCAAAACTTCCATGTATTCTAGATTGCTTGACAGATGCAGAAACAGGTTGCAAGGATGGTCTTCGTCCTTGCTTTCCATTGCAGGGCGTATTGAACTTGTCAGAACGGTTATTCATGGCATGGTTTCCTTCTGGTTGCAGGCTTTCCACATTCCCAAAACAGTTATAAATATTCTTAATGCTATCTGCAGAAAATTCATATGGGGGAAGTCTCATGTTTGGGCTTGGGATGATTTGTGCACCCCTAAGCAGGAGGGGGGAGTGGGGCTCAGAAGATTCTCTGAATTAAATACTGCTTACGGTGTAAAAATGACTTGGCGCATGCTTACTCATGATGGGGTCTGGGCTTCTTTTATGAGGAGGCATTATATGAATAGAGGGAGTTTTTGCTTGGCCAAGGCTAATCCCTTACAATCTGGGACTTGGAAATTTATATTGCAATGCCGTGCATTCAGTAAGAGGCTTATTAAACGGGAGGTCAGAAATGGTGCCACCACTCTATTCTGGTATGACAATTGGCTCCCTTGTGGTCCTCTCTGTGACATATACAATGTTCCTAGGGGGGAGGAAAGGAGAATGGTTTGTGAATATTGGACTACGGAAGGTTGGGTTGATAATCCCGTGCTCATACATGTTAAAAATATCATTAATCCGGTCATTCTTCTCCCGGGAGAGGACTCTTGGAATTGGTGCTTAAAATCTACTTCACTCCATGACATTTGGGCTGGATCTCGTACTATTAGGCCATTATTTCCTTTCTACAAAGTGGTCTGGTACCAGGGGCATATTCCGAAGATGGCTATCACTCTGTTACGTGCGTTTCACGGGAAACTCCTTACCCGTGACAAGCTTGTCCGCTGGGGAGTGCCCTCTTCACCCTATTGTGCTTTATGCTCTGATCTTAAACATGAAAGTGTTGATCACCTTTTTTTTGAGTGTAGTTATGCTAATTATCTCCTATGCAGGAGCTTCCTAAAGTTGGGGATCACTACGGCTCCACCACGCTCACTCTCAGGGGTTGGTGATCTTTTCTTAGGTCATTATCACAGGAGGGATGTTGGGGGGATTCTGGCCAAGACAGTTCTTGCTGTGATGGTTTGGCACACCTGGAGAGAAAGGAACAGGAGGGTCTTCGAGGGGGTGAGCAGGATTCAGACTCTTCTCTTTGAGGATATTGCTGCTGATACCAGATTGGCATTGAGGCACTTGGAGTGTGAGAAGGATGATGCTGCATATGGGTCCCTATCCAATTGGGGGCTTCTTGGATGATATATTCCTTCTCTTGGCTTGATTGTATTTTTGTTTTCTAATTAGGCTCCAAGGGTCATGGATGGAGTTAAGTATGGTGGGAGGAGGCGCATGTGCCTTGTCCCTCTTACTGTAACTTCCATCCCCATCCCCTTGCGCCTTGTATTTTTTCTGGTGAGATCAATAAAGACCGCATATTCTCCAAAATATATATATATATATATATATATATATATATATATATATATATATATATATATATCTATATTATAAAAGAGGGATGTTATCAAGAGAAATTGGATAAGAGATATTGGACAAGAGATATTGGATAGGAGATATATATATTATAAAAGAGGGATGTTATCAAGAGAAATTGGATAAGAGATATTGGACAAGAGAAATTGGATAGGAGATATCTATATTATAAAAGAGGGATGTTATCAAGAGAAATTGGATAAGAGATATTGGACACGAGATATTGGATAGGAGATATATATATTATAAAAGAGGGATGTTATCAAGAGAAATTGGATAAGAGATATTGGACAAGAGAAATTGGATAGGAGATATCTATTCTATAAAATAGGGATGGTATCAAGAGAAATTGGATAAGAGAAATTGGACAAGAGAATTTGGATAAGAGAATTTGGACAAGAGTATACATATACATATATGCATATACATACATACATATACATACACACATACATATCTATTCTATAAAATAGGAAGGTTATCAAGAGAAATTGAAAAATAGAATTTGGAAAAGATAAATTGGATAAGAGATGAAATTTTGACGGATAAGAGAGGAGGTGTGGAATTTTGTACATACAACCCCAGTTTTTACAATTTTTTTCCCCTGGACCCTCCACACACACACCCACACTTTTTATTCTTCCCTCATTTTCGACCGTTTTTCCCAGTCCACGTGATATAAAAGAGAGATGTTATCAAGAGAAATTGGATAAGAGAATTTGGACATGAGAAATTGAATAAGAGAATTTGGATATCTATTATATAAAATATGGAAACTGGATAAGAGACAATATAAGAGATGAGATTTTAAGGGATAGAGATGAGATGGGGAATTTTAAACATACAACCCCGGTTTTTGCATTTTTGTCCCTGGTCCCTCCCCACACACCCAACCACACTTTTTATTCTCCCCCCTTCCGACCATTTTTTCCAGTCCTTTGAAGATTTTGAATCTTATCCTACTAGGACAAAGCTTTGTCCTACGTGGCAAGTTTGGGGGGTGACTTAAATTTTTGGGAAAAACTGAAATTTGGGGGGAAACTTGAAATTTTGTGGGAAAACTTAAAATTTGGGGGAACTTGGAATTTGTGGGGAGAAAAAACTCAGCCATTAAATAAACCGTGCCCTATGGGCACGGGTAATGACTAGTATATATATATATATATATATATATATATATATATATATGAAGTGGGGATATGAATGTGATGAGTATGAAACCTAGATGTGTGTATATATATAATGAATGTAAGTGAATGAAACTGTTTGATAAACGGGTGTTGGACTGTGTGTATTTGTTTGTATATTTATGTGTATACGTGTATGTGGAGTGCAGATGGATGTATATGTGCCTATCTGTGTGAGGCATTAGGTGCACTGTTATGGATGTGAGGTTAAGTATATATTTATTTATAGTATAATTGCGATCCTTATGTGACTTGATCATGCATGTGTTAGTACGTGCACGTGAATGTATGTATGGATTTGACTAAATATTGTGTGTGTTTAGATATGTATGTGCCTATGGATGTAAGTGAACTCATATGACTAAATATAATATAATTGCGATCCTTATGTGATTATAAACATTAGGTGCCTATCTGTGTGAGGCATTAGGTGCACTGTTATGGATGTGAAGTTAAGTATATATTTATTTATAGTATAATTGCGATCCTTATGTGACTTGATCATGCATGTGTTATTACGTGCACGTGAATGTATGTATGGATTTGACTAAATATTGTGTGTGTTTAGATATGTATGTGCCTATGGATGTAAGTGAACTCATATGACTAAGTATTAAGTATATAGAGATCCGGTGTACATACGTGTGACACCGTGATAGTGACCCTGTTTATCAAGTAATGGCATGTAGATTAATGTGTATTTGTTGTGTGGTTGTGCATGGATATAGACGTGTATATAAATATATAAGCAGGTAGAATATAAGTCGTTATACTTGGAAGTATCGTGATATGGATACGATGTGACGTCATATGCACATCGACATGAGTAGTGATTTAAATACGCGTAATAATACATATAGAGGCTTAATTGTGGCATGTGATGTACATGTTAACGTGTGAATATGTGTGCCAAGACGTTTCTGTGGAGAACATATATGTATGTGTATGTAATAATGCATATAGTGCGATTGATGTACTACTAGATGAATAATAGGATGTTTCTGTGACATATGTGCGATACGGATGTGTATGGATGATAGTGAAGCATATAGAGCATATAAGTGTGGTGTAGATACGTATTCTTGTTTGTACTTCATGGGTAGTAAGACCCTCATACCTAGCTGACCTTGGGCAGGGTTCACACCCTAGGAAGTCCGAGGACGGACTTTATTTTAAGGCGGGTAGGATGTCATACCCTATTTTGCACTATACGTGTATTCTACTGAAACGTGGTATTTCTACTTACGGAGCATGGGTAGGCATGAAATGTAGATATCGATGTATGTGACGTAGTGCAAGGGGGATTGGGCCGTAATACGTGGCTAAGGGTAGGAAATGCGAAATGTGAATGCGGAAGAAGCGTGAATGACGTCGTGGGTGTAAACAACATGAATGTACTAGACGTGTGTGTGTGTGTGTGATGCATGTACGCATGCATGGATGTGCATGGATGTGTGTAGGGAGAGCCATGCTAGTGTGAAAGGGGTTAGGGGTCAATGGCAAGCCCCGTAAATTTTTGGAAAGGCTAGGGGCAAAACGGTCATTTGGACTAAAGCTGCTATGCGTACATCCTAAAGTGAACGGTACCTAAAGTAATGGCAAACTTGTAAATACTTGGAAGGTGAAGGGGTATTTTAGTCATTGCCTCATGGAATATTCCCTTGGAATATTCCATTCTTGCATGAGAAGGAATTACCCTTATAATTACCCTCTTTTCCACTCTTCTTTCTAATTCTAGATCTTTCTTCTCTTTTCTCTTTTCTCCCCTCCACCCCCTAGCCATGGCCGGCCACCATGCCCCCCCTTCCCCTCATTCTTCAACCCAAAAACCCTAATTTTAAATTCCAATTAGAAGGAATTCAAGCTTATTTCAAGAGAGAAGAAGTTGGAGAAGAAAGGAAGAGAAAGAAAGGGGAAAAATCAAGAATTTGAGGTAGGAACTCTTTTGGATTTGGAATCCCACTAATTTGTTTTTGCTCTCATGTTTCATAACATGATTTACTTAATATGTATTAGGGATAATCAAAAATCTATGTATCATGTTCAATTTCACAATTCTCCCCTTAAAATCCTTAGCAAACACATCTCCTTTAAAATTCAGAAATCTTGATGTCTGATTTTGTCTTGATTGTGGTTACTGTAGCTTGAATTAGGATTCGAAAAAAATACGAGCTTATAGATCTTGAAGTTCTACCCCAAAATCATATAAATTTTGATATATGTTCAATTTAGAAATCAGGAGAAATAAATCCATTTTTACAACATGTCTGTTTGATTTTCAGTGTTGACATAGTTTAACAAAATTGGTCTAGAAACCTGTACACTTCATGGAATTGGCTGATCTTGGTCTTGTTGGAAATTTAACAAGATTATCTAAGATTTCATCAGAGTGCTCATATGGCGAAGTTCTGGCTGTAACATGCCCAAAATTGGCTTTCAATACAGACCCTGAAATCTGTCTGAAAAACAGATTTGACACACTTCACCAAATAATTCACCATATATCACCTACTTAATATGTTTATATGAAATTTTATCTGTGAATCCAGGACTAACATATATACAATTTTCATTTGCAAAGTTTTGTTAAATTCTGATTATAATTGGGTGACATCAGTCAATTGTTTAGACTGTTTGCAATTTTCATGCAAGCTGAAGTAATTGAGTGGTGATATGAATTGGGTATTGTTGTTAAACTTCCATATATGATACGTGATTATTGTTGTTACTTGAAATTTAGTTTAATTTTGCAAATGGCACATGTATAAGATATTGTGTTTCTTGATATGAACTACGCCCGTCAAGTGTTCACTGAAATGCCTGAATGAAACAAAAGTTGATAAACATGCGAAATGGGCATGTATGTATTTGTAATATGAGAAATGATGTGAATTGGCAATGTTTTAGGACACGGATGGCACTACGTGGAGCGAGAGCCACAGTAGGAGGCGGGGGAATTCGCTGTGGGCCGTGACCGTGTAGGCACCTCTTGACTCCATCGGTAGTTGCCACAGTTGAGAACGGAGTAGATCACGATACACTTGCACGCCGGCACATTCATAGGATCCCATTGCATTGCATTGGATTGCATCTCATGCTGCATCATATGCATCACTATCATTATATCCATTGAGTGTGATGTGTTACATATATGCAATGTATGCATGTTGTGTGTTGTGCATTGTATGTATGTTTATATGTTTGGGCCTTGTATGTGTATTTGTGTATGTTGTTTGTGTACTATTGTGACTATGTGGCATACCTCTGGCACTTGTACTTATTTTATTGGATAATGGTTGCTTGAACACTTGTGTTATTATGATTATTATTATTATTGTTAACCCCTTTTCTTGCAGCAGCTCGACATTGGACCGTAGGTATGATCCCCTTAATTAGCTATTTACTTTCCATTACAATACTTAGTTTGCATGCATTCGTACCCTTGCCTTGTTGTGTGAATTAATAACTTTAGAACGGTGTTCCAAATCCAAGTTGGTTCCTACTGGGGCACATATTGACGTGCTCCTCCCTATTTTTCAGGTAGCAAGAATAGCCTGGTTGGTGATGGCTTGGAGTTGGGTTTTCAGGGGGTAGCACTCGGTGTGAGCTGTAGCTTGTAGAGTGACTTGGTTGTCTTGGGAGGTGGAGAGTGTTGGTGTATGTGAAATGATGTATCTTGGCTCTGTATGTAAATGAAAGTTGTTATATAAATTTGTTGTTGCTGTTGTTCATTGTTACTTATGGGTTGTTTGATATTTTAATGAAGCTGCACTTGTACTATCCCAGCAAGTGCGCAGTGGCCTGCTTATTCAATTTCTTCTTTCTCTCTCTCTCTTTCCCTCTCTCGTCACCCTCACTCTTCAGGATACTTGGAAAAAAAATTAAATGCCGAGTATTCTGGGCAACGGAGCATGACACTTACTCCTTCAAGTTCTACTTCAAGGCATATGTGTTTGTAAGTATTTTTCATTTCTAATTTCATTATCTTATATTTCGATTTCACTCTCGGTTTGTGAGAGTGGGTTTGCTTGATCCCAAGTTGTGGGAGTCAAGGACGTCGATTGTTGTTCAATTACAGTTGTAAGATTGCTACAACTGGGTTTAAAGGAAACATCAAGTTAGGATTCTAACTTGAGTATCCGGAGATATCCGGGTGGAAGGGACGTAGAATTACCAGGAACGAATCGGGATTGGACTTGGGTAATCCGAACCCTTGAAACATCCTTTGTGTTAGCATGTTTCATTTTGGGTTAATTTTTATTTCCGCATTTATTGTTGGTTAGGGATTTAATTGGTTTAACTATCGTTTAAATTTTATAAACACTATTCAACCCCCCTTCAAGTGTTTTCTCATAGTCAGGTCCTTACAATGGTCGACTGCATCAAGGATACACGACAACAAGCATATGGGCTTCTCCACGGGGCATCGAATAGAACTCAGCAGCACAACACCTTCTCGCGACAGCAGCGATATCCAACAGAACCAATGCTCTTCATAGGCACCAAGAAGGAGAGTGCTTGGAGATGTCAACGGTAGTAACAAGACACCACTGCAGCAAGAGGGTCTTCACGCCAAGGAAGTCAATGGTAGAAAGGCTTAATCTTGGCAGCAAGGATGTTCAGGTTCTTAAAGGTAGTAAGTGTTACACTTCACATAAGCGAGGTGATTTACGGCTGCAAGACGTCGTCACGGTAATGGGAAGATCATGTCAGCAAGCAAGAGGCTAGTCAGCATGGTTGACGGCGTCGAGGTTGCAGATGATAGCAGCACGATGTCTTTGGATTTTGAGGAGTTTGCATGTAGCCTGGGTGTTATTTTTTGCTTGGGAGTCAAAAAATTGCGGCTAAGAATTAATTTTGATTGGGAGTCTATAATTGCAGCTGGCTATATGATGGCTTGAAGTTAAAGTCGCCAGCTTTTGTTTTGGAGAAGATGAAGGCTGCGGCTTTGTTGTTTTAAGGGCTAGGGTTTCAATGTTTTGGATGCATCATTTTTTCTCTCTTCGTGGATGGGTTTATATAGGTAAGGGTAGAGAAGTTTGACTCAAAGCAAGCCACTTGATTATATGGATTTGACTTGGATTTGAATTGTTCAAATTGGATTTGGTTTTGATTTGATCTTCAATTTAAAATACCTTCCTTGTCTCTCCATCATTTGACCAAGTCCAGTTTGAATATTCACAAGTTTGCCACCTTCTCGATTCTTCCCCGTATTTACATCACTGTCACTCCTGAAACACATACCAAACAAATCATAAAGTCACACGAGTTTGTTATCATCAAAAACATAGTAATCGATCGTTGTATCCGACATATTTCCACCGGTGTCTCTGGCCGAGGATATCCCTGAGGACTTTAGATCGCTTTTGCTAGAAAATCAATCGTCTCAGGCCCTGCTTGATTGTCCTGAGGAGGATCTCCTTCAGCTGGACTTTCCAATTAGGAAGGATGAGTTGGCTCCTTTGGACTGTGGGACTACCTCACGAATTGCTGAGAATTCGACCCTTCCCAGGGACATGATCATTCTGGAGAGGGTCGATAATGAGAGGATATCTTCAATCACCGTTCAAGCGGACGTTGAGGTGAGTATAATATTTTTTTTCATTATGAATGAAATAAGTGTTGCGATTGGCGATTTTCGCTTGTCTGCAGGTTCTCGTGGCTAACGCTGCGTTGCGCCGATGCTTAGTGGTGGTGGCTAATCATGAAGCCACATTGGTTGAGGCCAGAATGGCCGTTAAGAAAGCCGAGGCAAAGCTGGACAGATAGCAGCTTCTGAATAAATTAATACAGTACTAGGTGCTCCGACTCGAACACGAGTTAGGTGAGTCTCGTAAGAGGGAGGCTGGTTAAATTTCTTTGAGGGAACAAGCAGAAAAGACGCTGTCGAAGGAAAGGGCCAAGTGGGAGGCAAGAGAGAATGAACTCCAAGCTCGACTCCTTGACAGCTCTCAGGAAGTCAACGCAAGAGCAATCGTAGAGAAAGCAGCCAAAGAATGTATGGACAATTTGCCCGACTTCGATGAGCTGTATACACAAGGGTACGAGCGGTGTCGATTAGAAGTAAAAGATCGATTCTCCGATTTTGCAGCTAATATCAACCAAATCCATGTGATTTTCCCGATCAATGATGGTGATGATCAGAGCAAGGCCATGGATGAGGATATTCCCGTTGACGACGATGTCACCGAGACGGGTGAGGCTGCAAATGTTGGAGCTCCAAGGGATCAATAGCATACCGTTTCGATTGAAGGAGACCAAGGGCATGTCGATCTGGCTGAGGGAACTTAAGAGTTTCCTACCGCCACCAAGTTTTTGGATGTATGAGGGGTGCATATTGTAGGAATATAACAATTTTGTAATACAAGATATTGCCAAACGTTGACATATACCTCATTTTTTGTCACAAATTGACAATTGTTTTAATGAGCGTGTATGTGCATCTGTGTCTCCATTTGGCCTCCTTTCAACGAGTTAAGCAACTACCCAAGATGGTCGGGGTTGAATCGTTGAATCATAACATCATTAACCATCGTAGTAAGGCGCAGTTATTGAAGTTGCGTAACAGGTGACTTTTGAGCTTATGACCGACTACCAATTTGCTTCATTACATAGTGAGGGGCATGGCCCCTTTGTATTACAGCGACGTAGTAGGATCATTCAGTTGCGAGGGAGTGGTCCCTTCTGCTTACGGCTAACGACCGAGTACGGTCGTTTGGTAGCGAGGGACGTGTCCCCTTCGTTTTACGGTCGATGACGTAGTAGGGTCATTTGGTAGCGAGGGACGTGTCCCCTTCATCTTACGACCGATGACCAAGTATGGTCGTTCGGTAGCGAGGGGGTGGCCCCTTCGTCTTATTGCCGACGACATAGTAGGATCGTTCAGTGCGAGGGGGTGGCCCCTACGGCTTACGGTTGCCGACCGAGTATGGTCATTTGGTAGAGATGGGAGTGTCCCTTCTGTCTTACGGCCGACGACATAGTACAGTTACGAGTACGGCTGTTGACGAACAAAACATTTGACGCACTACTCGTGAACAAGCTCGGTATATGTTCATTTACGTTTGTTCGGGAAGCTTAATCAACAAGCTTGAACAGATTTTTAGAGCTTGGTTAGTAAACAAATAGAGCTTGAACATATCTGTGTTCGTTCATTTATGTTCATGAACACGCTTGTTAAATGTTCGTGAACAAGGTCGTTAAGTGATGTTCATGAACAAGCTCGTTAAGCGTTCGTGAACGAACATGTATCGAAAATAGTAAATTTAGCCAAATATTATATTTTTACTATACTTTGAATGTATGCTTGTAATGGGATTTATGGAGCTATTATGTTGGATTTGTTTGTTTTTGTCCTGCAAATATTTAATCCTATTATTTCATTGATTTAGTCATTGGAAATTATGGTTAAATGTTATTATTACTAACTAAAAAATTGAAGTTCATTTGTTTATTTGAAAATTTGTTCATGAACAAGATTGATTGTGTGTTCACGAACATGTTCTTGAACATGTTCATAAACAAGCTCGATAAGTCTTGTTAATGAACAGAACGTTCGATGAACTACTCGTGAACAAGCTTGGTAAATGTTCGTTTACGTTGGTTCGGTAAGCTTAACGAACAAGTTTGAACATGTTTTTAGAGCTCGGTTAGTAAACGAACAGAGCTTGAACTTGGATATTGTTCATGAACAAAACCAAGCTCCCTGTTCAAGCTTGTTAAGCTCGTTCGTGAACAACCCTAGTTGTAAGGGAGTGGCCCCTTTGGCTTACGGCTGACGACCGAGTATGATCGTTCAGTAGCGAGGGTCATGGCCCCTTCATCTTACGACCGACAACATAGTATGGTCGTTTAGTTGCGAGGGGGTGGCCCCTTCAGCTTATGGCTGACGACCGAGAATGGCGTTTGATAGCGAGGGGGTGGTCCTTTCGTCTTACGACTGACAACATAGTAGGGTCATTCAGTTGTGAGGGGGTGGCCCCTTCTGTTGAGTATTGATTCCCCTGATTTGGTTTTGATGATGAACAAACATAAATATTGGGTATTAATTCTCTTTGAGCGCAGTTATGAAGATCATCACCAAATTACTTTGTAGATCTCAAGCTACGTCCTAAGACTTCTTTATATTGCGTGATCAGTGTTCAATGAGTATTAATGAAGTCAAGGGATTCAGAATCTTCATGTAGAAGCTTTTGAAGACGGTTTGTAATGTTTATTTTGATTGTATTCTAGAATGTTAAGCCTTGAGTAGTACTTGCCTAAGTTATCCTCTTATCTATCCTATCTTATCTCTAGGATTACCTTAGAAGCCATTAGAAAGTTTTCCGTGGCTTATCGCTTCTTCTCGTAGCTTTGTGTGGATCTTAGTTGGTTCAAGTAGAAGGACCAACCGACTAGATGACGATCTAATCGGTCGAAAAGTCTTCTTGAACCGACTAGTCATCCTTGAGTATTTCAGCCTAGTTACTGTTGACCAATTAGTCGGTCCAAGAAGGTTTACCGATAGACTAGTTGTCAAACTAGTCGGTTGATGTTTCTTCTTAGACCGACTAGTTTACCCTACTTATTTCACTCATTTCTCTGTCGACCATCTAGTCGGTCCAAGAAGGTTCACCGGCCGACTAGTTCTCAAACTAATCGGTCAGTGATCCTTCTTAGACCGATTAAGCTGCTTTAATTTTCCAGCCGTTGGAGATTTATTTCCACGATTTTTCTTGATCTGTTTTGATTCTTTCCATATCTGTTTAACTCGTTTTAAACATGGAAATTTCTCTAATATGAGAGGGATTTCAGATCTATTTTTCATCGATTCGATTATTATTTTGAAAGGCTCTCTCTCTCTCTTACGAAAATCGCTCTCTCTCCTTTGTGACCTAATTTCTCAAGGAGACATTCAGATCTTGAGCGTTCATACTCTTGAAAGACTGAATCAAGATCAAGATCTTCGACCTAGCCATCTCCAACTGCTCATCGTGTTGTTGCTAGGGTTTTCGAGATTATTCTTTCTCACAATCTTTCCTTGCCCTAAATCCGTAAGTATTTCTCAAGGCATAGGATTTTGTGGTAAGCACTTTCTATTTCATTACATTTATCAATTGAGTTTATCTCTCGGTTTGTGAGAGAAGTTTGTGATCCCGGTTTGTAGGAGTCATGATTCGTTTGTTGTAACGATTTGATCTTGTAGTAGTTTCTACAAGAAGCTGTTTAGTGGAACCTTGAGCTAGTGGATTCTAACTCAAGTAGTCGGAAGGGATCCGGGTGTCTGCGACGTAGGATCACCGGGAACAAGTCGGGGAGACTTGGGTGGATACGAACCGATTACATCGTTTGTTTGCATTGGGATTCTTTTGTTGTTCTTATTTATTCCGCATAGTTGTTTGTGATTGCACAATAATTAGGAATTAGACTCTTGATTATTTTAAAGTATTATTCACCCCCTCTCTAGTACTTATGCAGTAGCTTCTAGGGCATTACATTTGGTATCAGAGCCAAGTTCATAGCTATGACAAACAACGACAACAAGGCCGTTCGACCACCTTCCAACTACAGCCCCTACAAGAATCGTGAAGAAGCCTCTTCAGTGATCGAAGGACACTACTCAACTAGGCCTCCTCACTTCAACGGTACCAACTATGGGTACTGGAAATGCCAGATGGAAACTTTCCTCCAGAGCGCATTACTTTGGAGAGCCACGTTAACGGAGTATGTTGAGCCCACTGAAGAATACTTCACAAAGTGGACTGCCGCGGAGGTCACCGCGGAGGTCGCCGCGGAGGTGAACAATGCCAAGACAATGAATGCCTTACAATGTGCACTGGAGCCTGAAGATTTCAAGAAGATATACACCTGTAAGAGTGCATATCAGATTTGGAACCAATTCCTAATCTTACACGAAGGAACGAGCAGGGCAAAACACTCTAAACTCAATGTTGCTAACAAAGAATTCGAGTTATTTCACATGGAACATGGTGAAAGAATTAAGGAGTACTATGCTCGCTTCGTGGATATAACCAACGAGTTGGAAGCCCTTGGGAAGACGTATACCCAAGAAGAGAAGGTCGCTAAGATCATTGACGGACTTCCTTCGAGTTGGGAAAAATGAACTTATGCTATCGAGGAAGGTAATGATATGTCCAAATATACTGTTGTTCAACTAATGGGTACCTTGATGTCTTATGAGGTACGAAATGACAGCAAGATCAAGATGCAGGACAAGATGAAGGCGTTCTTGAAGCAAGAAGAGCCGAAGAAAAAGGCGATTGCTTTCAAGGCCGCCCCAACCACACCTACCAATAGTGAAGAATCGGAATATGAGTTGGACATGGAATCTTTGGCCCTCATGGCAAAGAAGTTCAACCTGTTCTTCCAAAAAGGTAATTTCAAGAACAAATCTAAAGTTAGCTCTATTAATGCCTCTGCTCCTTTGTGTTTCAAATGCAATAAGCCAGGACACATCAAGGTCGATTGTCCTCTCAACAAAGAAAAGGAGAAGTGGAAGGCACCCAAGTTCGACAAGTTAAGAAAGTACAAGAAGGAGTACAAGAAAGGGCTTGTCGGCACATTCACTGACTTGGAAGAGGATTCTTCAAGTGGAGAGTCAGATGAAGAACAAGTGGAGAAAGCACACATGTGCTTCATAGCAAGAGAGCAACATGATCAAGAGACCGCTTCAGATGAAAGCGAGGATGAAAGTGAAGAGGTAACTATGGATGACCTAAGATTAGCTAATGAATAAATTTGGTCTAAGTATTCTAAGTTGGTAAATAGATATACTAAAATCAAAGATGAGCTAGCTAGTCTTCAAAACACACCTAAGCCTGTCATCACCAACAACGACACCGTTGTTGAAACCTTGAGAACTGAGATTGTAAATCTCAAGTCTCAACTTGAGCATGTTAACATTGAGGATTCGGATGAACACAAGATAGCCGATTTGATTTCTCGAAACTCAACTTTGAGTATTGAGAATAAGAATCTCAAGTCACGTGTTTGTGAACTCACAACGCAAGTGTCCACTTTGGATACTAAAATACTTTCTCTCACTGAGAAATATGAGTCCACAATAGGACGAATTAAAAAATTCAACAAAGGCAAAGACCATTGGGATAATATTTTGAATGACTTACTTCCGGCCAATCATCGCATTGGTTTGGGGTATAAGAAGGAAAATTCATCCAAATCTTTCACCACCTTTGTAAGGGCATCCTCCGATGCCTCAACTAGTGGGAGTAAACACCCCGTGGGTAATTCATCTACCAATGGTACTTCCACTAAGTACACATCCCCTTTTGGAAAGAAACCCACTTTGGGTGGACCTCTAAAGAAGGGTCATGGATTCTTGTACACAAATACTATGCCACGTAGGAATACACCTCATACTCCACAAGCTTACACTTATGATGATTTCTATGCTCCACATCCACGAGCACGTGCACACCAAGTGAGACACACTCATGCACGTGTTCCCCCCACATGCATATGTTCACCCACGTAATTATTACATGAATGATTACCATCATGCACCATATCATATGTTGCCACCACCATTTCATCATGTGCCGCATGCTTATCCACAACATGCATACACTAGGCCACTTCCTCGTAGAACACATGCACCACATAGAAATCAACCACATGTGCATGCTCCCAATAGGAATAGGGCTCCCAAGACATTCACTATTTGGGGCCCGAAGGACACTAGCATGCATGAGAAACAAGCCTACATAAACTCATATTTTATGAATGTTGTGCACAATGATGATTACATTGGGAAGTGTAAGTCCAATTGGACTTGGCTTCCAAAGGTCTAATCTTTAGGACCCAATGACCTTGGGTACCATGATACGATATTTTTATCTTCAGGTACTCAAGAAAAAGAAAAGGAGCAACAAATCTAAATCTAGCTCCAAGAACGTGTGGATACTTGATAGCGGGTGCTCAAAACACATGACTGGTAAAGCTCAGTTGTTATCCGAAGGGGTACCCATTGAAAATGGAAATCGAGTGGTCTTCGGAGGCAACGAGAGTGGAACCATTATAGGTGTTGGAAAAGTTGGTAACACCTCTAAACCCCTTATAAATGATGTTTACCTTGTTAAAGGTTTAAATCACAATCTAATCTCTATAAGTTGTGACAAGGGTTATAAAGTTAGCTTTGAGAACGGAATGTGCTATATTTTAAGAAATGATAATAATAATGTGTTGTTCTCTGGCACACACCATAAGGACTTATATATATTAGATATTCCAAATTCCCATGAACAATGTCTTATTGCCAACACAAGTGAGCAACACTTATGGCATCGACGTTTTGGTCATGCGAATTTTAGAACACTTTTCAAATTATCCAAGCTAGATTCTATAAAAGGATTCCCTAAGCTGTCCTTCAATAAGAAAAGCTTTTGCGACTCATGTCAACGAGGCAAACTTCCAACATCATCATTCAAACCTAAGAAAAGCATATCCTCTAAACGGCCTTTAGAGCTTTTACATCTAGATCTTTTTGGGCCAACTAGAGTTGCTTCATTAGGGAATGCCCGATATGGACTTGTCATCGTTGATGAATTTTCTAGATTTACTTGGGTATTTACTTTAATTAATAAAAATGATGCTTTTGAAAACTTCACAGTTTTTGTTAAGAAAGTACAAAATCTCATTGGAATCACCATTGTCACTATTCGTAGTGATCATGGAGGGGAATTTGAGAACGAGTCTTTCTCAAATTTCTGTGATGAAGTTGGTATTACTCACACATTTTCTTTCCCTCGCGCACCCTCTCAAAATGGTGTTGTTGAGAGAAAGAATATGACGCTAGTGGAATGTGCTCGCACTATGCTTGATGATAGCCACCTTGGCCATCAATTTTGGGTAGAAGCGGTACATACCACTTGCTATGTGTTTAATAGGATACTCTTGAGGCTCGGCACTAAACAAACTTGTTATGAATTGTTGTTTGGTAGGTTACCTCAAGTTAAACATTTTAAAGTTTTTGGTGCAAAATGTTTTATCAAGAACACGTATGGTAGTTTGGACAAATTTGATCCAAGATCCGATGAGGGGATATTTGTTGGATATTCCTCCCGTAGCAAAGCCTACCGGATATACAACAAAAGAACCTCAACGATCGAGGAATCTCTACATGTTTCATTTAATGAAGATTTTGTCCCTCCTAGAATTATCGATGACGATGATCTAATGGAAGCAGTTAGTGACTCTGTTGATATATCTAATGCTATTGATTCTGTTGAAACTAACCCTACTAATGATTCTCTTGAGAATGTTCCTAGTGACCAGGGTGTTCCCAGAAAGCTTCCAACAGTTCGTGACCATCCCCATGAGCAAGTTATTGGCAATATGGAAGACGGTGTCAGAACAAGGTCACAAGTTAACTTCTTCGCTCAGTGTGCCTTTGTCTCTTCCGTGGAGCCAAAGAATATCAATGAGGCAAGCGAAGATAGCTCTTGGATCCTAGCCATGGAAGAGGAACTCATTCAGTTTGAGAGGAATGAGGTCTGGGAGCTAGTTCTGTTGCCTTCGAAGAACCACAACGTTATAGGAATGAAGTGGATCTTCAAGAACAAGACAGACGAGAACCAAAATGTCATCCGGAACAAAGCTCGGTTAGTTGCTCAAGGCTACAGACAAGAGGAAGGTATTTATTTCGAGGAATCTTTTGCACTTGTAGTTAGATTAGAATCTATTAGGTTATTACTGTCATTTGCATGCCATAAAGATTTCAAACTTTTTCAAATGGACGTAAAAAGTGCGTTTTTAAACGGAGATGTCGTTGAGGAAGTTTATGTTTCTCAACCTCCGGGTTTTGTAAATGAAAATTTTCCAAATCACGTTTTCAAACTTAAGAAAGCATTTTATGGTTTGAGACAAGCTCCTAGAGCTTGGTATGACGGCCTAAAGAACTTTCTTTTTGATTTGGGTTTCAAAATGGGTGAGGTTGATTCAACGCTTTTTGTTAAGTATACCAATCATGATATTATTTTAGTTCAAATTTACGTAGATGATATAATTTTCGGTGCTACTAACTTCACTCTTTGCGAAGAGTTTTCTAATGTCATGAAGGATCAGTTTGAGATGAGCCATATGGGTGAGCTCAAATATTTCTTAAGACTCCAAATTCGCCAAATAAACGATGGAATCTTCATCCACCAAACCAAGTACACGGTGGAGCTGCTAAAGCGATTTGGAATGGCGAATGCTTCTAGCAAGAAGACTCCGATGAACACCACAACACATCTCGATAAAGACACGTGCGACAAAGATGTAGACATTCGTCTATATCGAGGTATGATAAGTAGTTTATTATATCTTACTCCTAGTAGGCCAGATATAATGTTTGCTGTATGTGTTTGTGCTAGGTATCAATCACAACCTAAGGAATCACACTTAATAGCGGTTAAACGTATTTTCCGTTATTTAAGTCACACACTTGACTACGGATTATTCCATCCAAAGTCAAGCACAAATGAGTTAATCTCATATAGTGATGCAGATTATGCTGGATGCAAATCCGACAGGAAGAGTACTAGTGGCACTTGCCATTTTATAAGAAATTCCCTTGTCTCTTGGTTTTCCAAGAAGCAGAATTCCGTATCACTTTCAACCACCGAGGCAGAATATATCGCTGCCAGTGCTGCATGTGCATAGGTTCTTTGGATGAGACACACACTTAAAGACTTTGGTATAAACTATTATACTTGTCCTATCATGGTGGACAACCTAAGTGCAGTATTTCTCTCTAAGAATCCGGTACACCACTCTCGTACCAAACACATAGATGTCCATCACCATTTTCTAGATGATCATGTAGCTAAAAAAGACATCATTTTAGTGTACGTTGAAACCCAGAAGCAAATCGCCGATATTTTCACGAAGCCACTCAAGGAAGATACCTTTGTGCGGTTACGTCGAGAATTGGGGATTATGGGTGAATCCGAGATCTAGGAATCACATTTTTTATATAACTTTGCATGATAATGATTTCCGTAGCTCATGCCAGACTTGTTGTGATATTCTCTATGTATGCTGGATTTATGACTGGTTTTTCGATCTACGCATCGTATTTATGGTTTTGGGGTTGTTTTGTATGTTTTATGATACATTTTGATGTATGTTGAATTGTTATATGTTGTGCACTTTATACTGCTATCTGCTGATGTTCGATATATTTTTTGTTGTTGTCTGGATGTATTATTTTTTGTTGTATCTATATATGTATATACATCCTGTTGCAGTTCGTATTTTTGTGCACATTGTACTTTGTCTCTGTTGTTTACTTCGTCGCTCGTCGACTATGTTGGTTATGTAGCTTTGATTGTATGGAAACATGAATTGTTTTCCATGCACTCAATTCGTTAAAATGTTGATAATGGAGAGATATGTTCCTCTAATCAATAATATACTTTGATGGTCTTTTGATGATTTCTCTTTTCGCTTTTCGACTATGGTCTAGTTGACACACCTTGTTTTCTTCGATTTTTTTTCTTGGTGTCATTTGGACCGTTGTCATATTCTTCGACTATCTTGTTTAGCTTTTTGTTTAGCCGTGATTGTTGTCGTTGCCTTCCTCCCGCTCTTTTTGGATAATGCTAAAGGGGGAGAGAATTAATAATGACCTTGTGATAAATGATAATTTAATCAATTACCGTGAATCTAATTTCATATGTTAGATTCAGGGGGAGTGAAGATATAAAAATCTATGGATTCCGATCCTATATTTCAATAGTTGGATCATGTTTTATACTTTTCTCTTCTGCTTGATGCTTATGGTTATTATTTAATATGGAACTAACGAGTCATCAATGCAGGGGGAGTAAGTAAATTTCATTTATCTCATTATTATTGATTTATATTTATGTTGGTTTGTCATCACCAAAAAGGGGGAGAATGTTGAGTATTAATTCCTCTGATTTGGTTTTGATGATGAACAAACATAAATATTGGGTATTAATTCTCTTTGAGCGTAGTTATGAAGATCGTCGCCAAATTACTTTGTAGATCTCAAGCGACGTCCCAAGACTTCTTTAGAGCACGTGATCGGTGTTCAAGGAGTATTAATGAAGTCAAGGGATTCAGAATCTTCATATAGAAGCTTTTGAAGACGGTTTATAATGTTTATTTTGATTGTATTCTAGAATGTTAAGCCTTGAGTAGTACTTGCCTAAGTTATCCTCTTATCTATCCTATCTTATCTCTAGGATTGCCTTAGAAGCCATTAGAAAGTTTTCCGTAGATTATCGCTTCTTCTCGTGGCTTTGTGTGGATCTTAGTTGGTTCAAGTAGAAGGACCAACCGACTAGATGACGATCTAATCGGTCGGAAAGTCTTCTTGAACCGACTAGTCATCCTTGAGTATTTCAGCCTAGTTACTGTTGACCAATTAGTCGGTCCAAGAAGGTTCACCGACCGACTAGTTGTTAGTCGGTTGATGTTTCTTCTTAGACTGACTAGTTTATCCTACTTATTTCACTCATTTCTCTGTCGACCATCTAGTCGGTCCAAGAAGGTTCACCGACCGACTAGTTCTCAAACTAATCGGCCAATGATCCTTCTTAGACTGATTAAGCTGCTTTAATTTTTCAGCCGTTGGAGATTTTATTTCCACGATTTTTCTTGATCTATTTTGATTCTTTCCCTATCTGTTTGACTCGTTTCAAACATGGAAATTTCTCTAATATGAGAGGGATTTCAGATCTATTTTTCATCGATTTGATTATTATTTTGAAAGGCTCTCTCTCTCTCACGAAAATCTCTCTCTCTCTCTCTCTCTCTCTCTCTCTCTCTCTCTCCTTTGTGACCTAATTTCTCAAGGAGACTTTCAGATCTTGAGCGTTCATACTCCTGAAAGACTGAATCACGATCAAGATCTTCGACCTAGCCATCTCCAACTGCTCATCGTGTTGTTGCTAGGGTTTTCGAGATTATTCTTTCTCACAATCTTTCCTTGCCCTAAATCCGTAAGTGTTTCTTAAGGCATAGGATTTTGTGGTAAGCACTTTCTATTTCATTAAATTTATCAATTGAGTTTATCTCTCGGTTTGTGAGAGAAGCTTGTGATCCCGGTTTGTGGGAGTCACGATTCGTTTGTTGTAACGATTTGATCTTGTAGTAGTTTCTACAAGAAGTTGTTTAGTGGAACCTTGAGTTAGTGGATTCTAACTCAAGTAGCCGGAAGGGATCCAGGTGTCTGGGACGTAGGATCATCGGGAACAAGTCGGGGAGACTTGGCTGGATCCGAACCCATTACATCATTTGTTTGCGTTGTGATTCTTCTGTTGTTCTTATTTATTCCGCATAGTTGTTTGTGATTGCACAATAATTAGGAATTAGACTCTTGATTATTTTAAAGTACTATTCACCCCCTCTAGTACTTGTGCAGTAGCTTCCAGGGCATTACACCTTCTTCTTATGGCTGACGACTGAGTATGGTCATTTGGTTGCGAGGGTGGTGGCCCCTTCGTCTACGACCGACGACATAATAGGTTCGTTCAGTTGCGAGCGGGTGGCCCCTTCGTCTTACGGCTTACAACTGAGTATGGTCGTTCGGTAGCGAGGGGGTGGCCCCCTTCATCTTACGATGAACGATATAGTAGTGTCATTTAGTTTTGAGGGGGTGGTCCCTTTGGCTTACGACTGACGACCGAGTATGGTGGTTCGGTAGCGGGGGGCTTGACCCCTTCGTCTTACGACTGACGATGTAGTAGGTTCGTTCAGTTGCAAAAGGGTGGCCCCATCGAATTACGGCTGATGACCGAGTTTGGTCGTTCAGTAGCGAGGTGGTGGCACATTCGTCTTACGGCCGACGACATAGTAGAGTCGTTCTGTTATGAGGGGATGGCCCATTCGTCTCATAGTTGACGACTGAGTATGGTCGTTCGGTAGCGAGAGGCATGGCCCCTTCGTCTTACGGCTGAAGACGTATTAGGGTTGTTCAGTTGCGAGGGGGTGGCCCCTTCGACTTACGGCTGATGACAGAGTATGATCGTTCAGTAGTGAGAGGCGTGGCCCCTTCATCTTATGACCGATGACATAGTAGGGTCGTTCAGTTACGAGGAGGAGGCCCCTCCGGCTTATGGCTGAAGACATATTAGGGTCGTTCAGTTGCGAGGGGGTGGCCCCTTCGGCTGACGACTGAGTATGGTCGTTCGGTAGCGAGGGGTATGGCCCCTTCGTCTTACGGCTGAAGACATATTATGGTCTTTCAGGTGTAAGGGGAAGCCTCTTCAGCTTACGACCGACGACCGAGTATGATCGTTCAGTAGCAAGGGACGTGGCCCCTTCGTCTTACGGCCGGCGACATAGTAGGATTGTTCAGTTGCGAGGGGGTGGCCCCTTCATCTTATGGCTGAAGACATATTAGGGTCGTTCAGTTGCGAGGGGGTGGCCCCTTCGGCTGATGACTGAGTATGGTCGTTCGGTAGCGAGGGGCATGGCCCCTTCGTCTTACGGTTGAAGTAATATTAGGGTCATTCATTTTCGAGGGGGTGGCCCCTTCGGCTTACGGTTGACGACTGAGTATAGTCGTTCGGTAGTGAGGGGATACAACTAAAGACATATTAGGGTCGTTCAGTTGCGAGAGGGTGCCCCTTCGGCTTACGGCTGACGACCGAGTATGATCATTCAGTAGCGAGGGGTGTGGCCCATTCGTCTTACGACCGACGACATAATAAGGTCGTTCAGTTGCGAGGGGGTGGCCCCTTCGGCTTAGGGCTGACAACCGAGTATGGTCATTCTGTAGCCAGGGGATGGCCACTTCGTCTAACGATCGATGACATAGTATGATCATTTAGCTGGAGGGGTGGCCCCTTCGGCTTATACTGACGACCGAGTATGGTTGTTCGGTAGCGAGGGGGTGACCCCTTCGTCTTACAGCCGGCAACATAGTAGGGTCTTTCGATTGCAAGGAGGTGGCCCCTTCGGCTTACGGCTTACGACCGAGTATGGTCGTTCGATAGCAAGGGGGTAGCCCCTTCGTCTTATGGCTGACGACATAGTAGGGTCGTTCAGTTACCAGGGGTGGCCCCTTCGGCTTATGGCTGACGAACGAGTATAATCATTTGGTAGCAAGGGGTGTGGCCCCTCCGTCTTATGGCCGACGATATAGTAGGTTTGTTCAGTTGCAAGGGGGTGGCCCATTTGGCTTATGGCTGACGACCGAGTATGGTTGTTCAGTAGCAAGGGGGTCGCCCCTTCGTCTTACGGCTGACGACATATTAAGGTCGTTCATTTGTGAAGGGATGTCCCTTCAGCTTGCAGTTGATGACCGAGTATGGTCGTTCAGTGGCGAGGGGAGTGGCCCCTTCGCCTTACGACCGACGACATAATAGGGTCGTTCGGTAGCGAGGGGGTGGCCCCTTCAGCATACGGCTGACGACCGAGTATGGTCGTTCGGTAGCGAGGGGCGTTGCCCCTTTGTCTTACGGCCGATGACATAGTAGGGTTGTTCAGTTGTGAGGGGGTGGCCCCTTTGGCTTATGACCGACGATCGAGTATGATCATTCGGTAGCGTGGGGAATGGCCCCGTTGTCTTACGGCCAACGACATAGTAGGGTTGTTCAGTTGCGCGGGGGTGGCCCCTTCGGCTTATAGATGACGTCCAAATATGGTCGTTTGGTAGCGAGGGGCATGGTCCCTTCATCTTAGGACCGAAAATATAGTAGGGTTGTTCAGTTACAAGGGGGTGGCCCCTCCGGCTTATGACTGACGACCGAGTATGGTCGTTCAATTGCGAGGGGTGGCCCCTTCAGCTTATGGCTAACGATCGAGTATGGTCATTCATTAGCGAGGGGGTGGCCCATTCGTCTTATGGCCGATGACATAATAGGATTGTTCAGTTGCAAGGGGGTGGCCCCTTTGGCTTACGACTGACGACCGAGTTTGGTCGTTTGGTAGCGAGGGGTGTAGCCTCTTCAGCTTACGGCCGACGACATAGTAGGGTCGTTCAGTTGCAAGGGGGTGGCCCCTTCGACTTACGACTGACGATCGAGTATGGTCGTTCGGTAGCGATAGGCGTGGCCCCTTCTTCTTATGACCGACGACATAATAGGGTCGTTCAGTTGCAAGGGATGGCCCCTTCGGTTTACGGCTGACAACCTAGTAGGGTTGTTCAGTTGCGATGGAGTGGCCCATTCTGCTTACGGCTGACGACCGAGTAGTCTCCAAGTCTGTTTTCATCAAGACAATATGAATTGAAATGAGCATGGTCCATCTAAATTTCTCCTAAGGATTGGATCTTTGCGAGTAGTACGTTTGTCGAAGATTAACTAAGCATTAGATGGAGTGTTTCCGACAAAATTCATGAGTGCTATGTTGAGGAAATATGTTTTGGAGGAAAAACGGACTTTATTAATGCAAAAAGGCTTTGACATAGAATAAAAAGCGTACATGCGTTTTGATCTTGCTCGGGGATATTTTCGCCTGGCCTTTATTTGATTCTTGCCTAGAAGCTTGCAAATCGACCATCTTGGTGACAGGTGACCCGGTCATTGACCCTTTGACTTTTTGCTTCGATGTCACATCTTTGTTTTATTGGTCGTCACCTGGCTTCTTGGGATGGCCACGTTTGACTAGCACTTCGATCTGTTTCTTAAGTGTCCAACAATCGTCGGTGTCATGCCCGTAGTCGTTGTGGTACTTACCGGATTTCAGACCATTTCTTTTTTCGTGCTTGCCCTTCTTGACAGGCTCGTTGATAAGTCCCTCTCATTGGGCATACGCTAGGACTTCTGCTTTTGGGGCATTCGGCCTGACGTATGTATCTTTGGCAGGATGCTCTTGCTCCGGAGAGTCTTATCTCTTTTCTGTCGATCTCTCGGTTCTGGTCGAGAGTCTCGTTTTGTTTCCTCCCGACGCTTGGGAGTGTTGCCCTTCGCAGCGGAAACTTCTTCCTCCGAGGTCATGAATCGATCTGTCGTACTGAACAGCTCTATGAGAGTGCTCAGTGGGAATTCATGCAAGGATCTTAGCAGATGTTTTCTCCTGACTGCTTGGGTAAGGGCTCGGATGATAGTAGAGTCCAGAACGTCCTCGACCACCCGTCTCTCTTCGTTGAAGCGTTTGACGAAATCCCGAATTGATTCTCTCTCACCTTGTTTAAGAGTGAAGAGGTTGGATGATTTTCGCTTCGGGTGTCTCCTAGCAACAAACTACCTGTAAAAAATGTCAAACAATTTGTCAAATGACCCGATGCTATTATTGGGCAGCCCGTGTCACCAGCCGGCCGTCGCTTGTGTAAGCATGGTTTGACAGGCTCGGCAGAGGTTTGGCTCATCAGCCCCGTGGAGCTCCATCCGTTCTGGTATCTTCGAACGTGTCCCAACGGGTCTCCGGTACCGTCATACGTCTGCAAGGTTGGGATCTTAAACTTGGGGAGTAGTGGGGTGGACATGAAGCTTTCCTTTAGGGGAGTCTGCCGATTGGCAGGAAGAGTGATTGGTGTACGTTCCTCCTGTCGCTGGTGAGTGGCACTCGAAGAGTGGTTGGGGCTCGCTTCCCTCTCCTTTCTCTTCACGCCAGCCGCATGGTTGTGTTGACTACGACCTTGTATGAGATTATCTCACACCTGGTCTAAGTTGCTGCTAGTGGGTCGTCCATTGTTGGAGGGTCCAGGTCCTCCATTCTGCCCAGGGATAATGTGGTTATTCCACATCTCTCCGTTCTGTTGAGATGGAGGAATGGTATTTGGCTACAAGTTCCCTTGTTGCTCGAGTCCTTGCTCGTTAGGCCCTTGGTTTCTTTGAGTTGCTCGCCCTCCTCCTAGCTGTGGCCGCTCCATATCTCGTTGAACAGCGGCGGATAGCACACCTAGGCAACTTTCAACCTTCTCAGCGAACTTGTTGAATTGTTCCTGAGTGACCAATTGAGCATTGGATGTGGCTCCCCAGTCTTCAGGATTCGTGTTCGGAACACACTCGTCCAATGTTTCTTGGACTAGAGCGTAGAGTGATCCGTTGTATTTGGGCTCAGTCGACATTAGGCTTTGATTTCTTTGGGATGTTGACTGGTGTAACCCACAGACGGTGCCAACTTTTAATGCCAAAATTAGCGATAATAGTGTTTGGGCTGACGTAGATTGCCCTGTCAAGGTGGAGCTTCGTCAGATTAGTGGAATGAGACCCTCGGTTAATAGAACTAGAGTCGTTGATAATAGAAATAGTGAGGTGACGTGAAAGCTCGCTTGTCCCGATGACTGAATATGCAGGTCGTTCGACCTTTCGGTGGGATCGATCCTTGATCGACCGTCGTTGGGAGCTGTTGATCGACCCTCCTGTTGGGTCTCACCACAATCTTCTTGCACCACAAGAGAACGTCAGGGGGTCGGATCTGGGTTCCGACCCAAATCCCCTCCGATGCTTAAGTTAGAGCGAGAACTTAAGGATAAGCTTGGAGCTGTCGAGATCAACCCACGGAGGTTCATCTCGAGTCAGTTGTCGCAACTATTTGGAGGAAGAATTATCAAGTGGAATGCTCTAGGTCTTGTACCTTGGGATTCCCTTATTCTGTTCATCGTCCATGTATTTATAGACCTCGAGGGTCTATTCAGTGACGTTAGAAGGATAACAGTCACCAATTATGGCGGCGATCCCCCTTAATAGGGGTAACCGTCGCCCATGCCTCAGCTATTTATGAGCCCATTATCGATCACACATTCGGGGCGATGGAAGTCCAACGGGCAAATGACACGTGTGCTTTGACTGGGTCAGCTTCAGGCTTCTTTCATGGGCTTTGTGGGCTTTTATCGCCATTCGAGTGAATCCATCCAGCGACAGCTCAAGGGTGCAACATGCGGCCAAGGAGGATTTTCCTCCTTGGTCCACCACCGGCCAGGCGCTCACATATTTTTTTGATTTTTTTTTCAATGTGCCATACACATCCTGGATGATCACTACACCAAAAATCAGGCGATTCCAACACCTTTTGCCCATCAATTCACCCGTTGCAAAATCAACGATCACATAACATAGAACTTTTTGCTACAGATGAATCGATGGGCAAAAGGTGTTGGAATCACTTGATTTTGGTATGGTGACCATCCATGAGATGTAGAGCATTTTGGAAAAAAATTTCAAAAAAATATGAAGAGATGTGCTTGATCGTGGGTGGACCAATGAGAAAAATCCTCCTTGGCCACCTAAAGATAAAGACAACAGACGAAATTGTAGCTTGATCGAAAACTACTCAGTACATTTCTACCATTTTGCTTCGATCGTAAAGAATAGAAGACTTGTCGAAGTATGTGTGTTTTTTGGGTGTAAATATCTATATTACAATAGAGGGCGGTTTTTGAATCTATCCCATGTGGCAATGTCACATCGCCACATGAGACAACTCCCTCTATCTCACCCTCCACCTCATCCACACACACCCAAAAAACACCAAAAAAAGCATCCAAAAGCACACTCATTCACCCAAAAAGAACCCAAAACACACCCATGTTCAAACTCGGTGGGTCACATTGGGGGTGGGGTTTTGGGCTTTGTTTTGGGGTCATTTTACCCCCGACGATACCAACACACACACCCAAAGTTCTCACTCTTTTTCGGTTGCGCGCGTGCACCACATCCTTTTCGTAGTGTTTTTTTGGCGTCGTGCTGTGCTGTGCACGGGTTATTTCTAGTCTCTTTTATAAAAGAGGGAATTACGAAATTGCCATTGTCTCATGGGGCAATGTCACACATCGCCACATGAGACAATGGCAAAAGGATAATTCACTCACCCCACTAACCCATTAAAAAAAACAAAAAAACACCCTCCATTATACTTATTTACATGGTTGCCACTCCCCCAAAACCCCCCAAAAAAACCAACTCACTTATTTTTGTGGTTGCCACCCTCTAAGTTTATGGCATTGACCCCGATTTTTTGCACCTTTTAACATTGACGATACCGACACACAAAACCCACAATTCTCGTTCCTTCTCGATTGTGCACGTGCACCACATCCTGTTCGTCAAGATTTTTTTCCTTAGCACGGATTTTTTCTGGTTGATTTATATTTGAAGATCACCCACACCTATGATACGAATTTTAAGTCCATTCGAAAGTTACAGAGGCAATATAAGGAACCCTGTCAACGTTTTATTAAACAACAAAAAGTTATGGAGAATTAAAATAGAGTATCAAATATATTAGGAAGTCAAACAATCTTCCCTGCACAATAATAACAAATATAATCACTGCACTTGTACCATTAGTGTTCTTCTCGTGGGATTGAATGTAGTCAAAATTGCTGAAATTACAATTTCCTCAGGACCCAAAAAAACCATCAAAATCATCTCCAGCTGCAGAGGCCGTGGCAACGGCTTTCTTTATTATCTCCTTTATTCTGCTACAAGACATAGTTGTAGACAAGATGGAAGCGCATTTGAACGAACCTTTTCATCTGGAATTCAAAATAACCTGGAAACAAGAGTTTACTAATGGGAGCTCGGAACAGAGAGCAATGCCGATCCAACTCCACAAACATCAGGCCAGTGCTCGATAACCACATTGTCTGAGAATTTCCCCTGAAGCATCTCCTTAACGCTGCTATGCAAATAAGTCCGGAAAAGCCTGTAGTGCTCATACAGCCCGCCCTCCACGACTACAACGGCCTTTTTATCTGTTCCGTCCCTGCCAAGCTTTTTGAGGATTCCGACGATAGCCGCGGCCGCCAGGCGTGCTGCACGCTGTGTCACTGTGTCGCATATCTGTACCACAGTCTTTCTCATCCTCCAAGTGGTGTCATGGATCTGAGATTGCATAGGCAGAGAAAACATTATAGCGATCTGTCAGACTTCATTCTCTCTAGAAAACTACTGAGCCAACCAAAGGAAAAAATGGAACTAGCAGTGCTTGTAGTAAAAGATGCAATGAAGAAAAACGAACTGAAAGCGATCGCTTGAAGTTGGCTTTGAGGGTTCAAGTCAGGGAAGTAAAGCCCCACACGAAGATGTACGAAACATCATATATTTCTAGTTGATCAAACTTGTAAATGCGTATAAAAACATAGTAAATTATTCAAAATACAGTCAACTTTTACTTTTTGTTGTTGTCAAAACTACCTTTATGCATCCACAATAATCGAAACTACCAGAATATTCGGCCGATTCATCCAAACTTTAGCCAAAACTATCAGTGAAGTTTCAAATAATTTTGAAACATGAAGGCAGAGTTTTCACAAAAGTAGTGAAAGTTAAAGAAAGTTTTAAATGAATTACCCTAAAAACATCATACATCAATTTGGTAAGAAAGAAGCAGATAAGTAATAGGATTGATGTAAAATTTTGTCTGATATGCCACGCCACAGCTTTCTTCTGCTGATCACTTTTTATTGCGCGATAAAAAGATGTTAACATTTGAGTGAGTTGCACTTCCCAAAATAAGAGGGTTTAATCAGTAGTCACTGCAAATGTCATAATAACTTATCAAAATGTGTGATGCTTGTCTAGGTGGTGGCGAAATGGATTGAAACCTTCTTTCACCACTTGGTAAGGCTACTCCGTTCATGCTAATAACTTAATGCAGTTGGAACTTGGATATGAATAGCTATGGTAAATCATGAGAGGGATGAACTACCTGCTGTTGCCAATTCAAACACTAAGTATCGTGAAAACATTCATATTGTCACCTATGGGCTAGGACTGTACAACAGTAGTTGTGTTGCACATGGAAACATACCCCTAAAGCCTTATCCAATTTCTCTGCAACCACACGTAAACTTGAAGATGTATCTTGATGCATGGAGGCTACATCAGGAGTCCTGAAAAATTGATTGTTAGTTTAGCATCTACATTAAATCATGGGAAATATTGACGAGGCAAATTAGCAAAAAAAAAAAAAAATTACACACAATGATTGAAAGCCATGTTAGAATCCAGCAGGGATCAACAATAACAGGAAGGTTATAATATATTTAAAAATTAAAAAAAATTAGTACAGAGACATCTGCTGTTAGACTTTCAGAAGCTGTCTAGTAATGAAACTAGCATTTAAACAAGCAGTAATGAATACTTGCTGGAACATGCACTTGTCCCATTTGATATTAAAAAACGAGGTGCTGGAACCAACCGCTAGAGTTCTAGATGATATATGCCAATTTTCCTAGATGAGAGGGTATTGACAACATACCCTACGTCTTAGATCCACCATTTAATTAGTTATTTCTTGATAAATTATTTCATTTGTGAAAATCACATTTTTCAGCTAACAAAATAAGAAAATATGGTCCTACCCCAAACAGGATGATATGGGGTCAAAAGGGCGATACCAACCAAGTTTATTGTGGACTTAATACACACATGCACGCACAAGCTCCCACGTGCGCACGCACAAAAAAAACCAGAAACCCCCATCCAAGACAAGAAAAGAAAAGAATAAAAATGAGCAAATACTCATAATAAATACCACAAATCCAATTGATCAATCATATGTTTAACTTTTAGCAAACAAATCAAAATCCCTAAATAATCATTGAGATGGCAATCATATGAATAAAATATCAAACTTATGAGCATAAGAGATGACAAACTGAGTTTTACAAAATTAAAAACAATAAGAAGATGAAGAAGTGGTTGATACCTCACTCGGATATGCGGTAGTGCAGAACGGAAGATAGAAGTGGAGCATTGAAACAAGCTTCTTCGTCGCGAAATGATCAGAGTCAATCCGGAGGATCCATTTAAGTTCCTCCGGAGTGTGATGACTTTCTTGATTGAACATGAAGATAAGTTTGGTTGTTTTTTAGGCTTCTACTTCTGAATTAATTAGGAATTTTATTATTCTTACACTTGCCCAGCTACTTCATTAAATATACAGCCTAGAAAATTGAAACACGAAATAAATTTAATCCAAATCAGCATCCAAATCAGCTGTCCCATGAGGGATCCCATTTTCCAAATGAATTTTTTAAATGCTTGGGGTGGTCAATTTATGCACCATTTTGAAGAAAACCATGGTATCAATTTTGACAGTATGTGTTACTCTCTTTCCTAGTTTAGATGGTATTATTGGGTGATGCTATGCATTAGATTCACCAATTAATTAGTATTTCTTGAAAAATTAGTTTATTTGTCAAACTCACATTATGCAGATAAAAAATAGGAAGTTATTTTCAAGATATATGGACAAAGCAATCACCCCAATATGCCAATTTGTGTCTCTCTTATTTCTCTCTTCTCTTCTGATTTCTATATAATGAAGATAGAAAAGAGGTGAGAAAAAAAGAGAAACGAGAACAGATGGGACGGAAAGAGTAGAAAACAGGGATAGAAAAAGAAGAGAAGAGGTGAGGAAGAGTCAATAAAGACAAGAAAGAGGAGTGAGTGTACGATAAGAAGGGTGCATTAGCGGTTAATACGTTGTAATTGGATAAGTTATTAGGAATATGACGGAACGAAAGACCAAGGAAAGAAAGAAGAATGCACCAAAATGCAAGTGCTGCACCAACTACCGAAGCGAAGAAAAGGCTGGATCAAGAAAAGAAGGGGGGGGGGGGGGGGGGGGGGTACTACGAGCCCTCTGCCCCACGCATCTAACCAGCTCGCGTGGTTCACCGGTTCCACCGACGTCACCCTTAGATAGAGTGATTCAGTCGATACAGAGGTGCGCTTAAAGTGGGGGGTGTGCTGTCCCTATTGGGCTGGGCCTTTCCCCATAAGGCCCCACCGTCGGGGCATAAGCGCCCTCTTGCTACCCATATGCAAGGCGCCGTCTTAGCCTTCCCTGACCAGGATCGCTCCCACACCTGTAGCGAGTGGACAAGTTAGAGAGAGAAAAGGGGAAAGAAAGAGAGGAAGAGCAAAGAGAGGCTAAAGAGAGGAGAGTGGAGCACATGTAAGAAAGATGAATAAAGATAGGAGGAAAGAAACGAAAGGAGACAGTGTAGAGAGGAAAGAACTAGAGAAGAGAGGGCAAACATGCAGATAAACCAAACCACCAAAACAATTAAAATGCAATTTTGGACGTTGACGATAAAATATTAATGGTGTTAAGTCTCCAAGGGTATTGGGTTCCAGTTTAACTTTAAGAAGTTTGCATTCAACTAGGGGAAGTCCAGAAGGTTATTGGTGCACTTTACCTAAATTTGTTTTATCATTGATGATCTCTACTCCAACCCTTATTCACCTTTCAATGTTTAGTTTTGAAAAGTGGATTTACCATATTGGACTTAGGAGATTAGAACAAAAACAATTGAAGAAAGAAGTAAAATAATGCGATCTTGACGTACGAGTGGAGGAGGCACAAACATGATGTCCATGAGCCGCAGGAACCAAAGGGGTGAAATTTCTTTGCACACAACAAGCTGAAAGGAAAGTGCTATGCACACTACAAGTTGGAAGAGAATTGCTGTGCACACTACAATAGGGGGTTATAAGAGGCCAGCCAGTCCTATTTTTCTTTTATGTTGGAAATTGAGATTTATTTGATAATTAGAAATAGAGTTCTTCGAGAATTCTCAGGTAGATATAGAAGAGTGCGAACGTCCTCGCTTATTGGCGTCTTGGGAGGGAGGTTACACCTATCAATTGTAGTCAAAGTTATCATTTTATTCGCTATTTTATTAATATAATTTCATATTTTCTTTCGGATCCTATCATTTTAGTATCAGAGCAACGATCTTGGCATCAATGGAGGCGACTACCACCAAATAGATTGAAGCTTTGGAGGAAAGATTCGATGTCGAAATTAAATATCTGAAGAAAGCTATGGAGGATCTCAGATCTGAGGTCAAGGTGTCGATAAAAGGGCTTGATGCACGAATGGATGAAAAATTTGAAACCTTCATGCAAATCATGATGCAACAATTCGCGAATTTAAAGACGACGATGATCCTGATGCGGACCCGAGCCCGCATCCCCTACAGGCCGGCGGCTACCAAGGGGGACCCACCCCCCTTAAATCACTTACGTGCGACATAGGAGGCGCGGTAGCACGTAGGAGGGTTAGTTAGGGGTATTCTAGTCATTTTAGACTAGATTAGTAATTCCCCACTTTTCTATAAATTAGGGCTAGCCGTCTTTATTTTGTTTTATGCTTGATTTGTGAAAACACTTTGAGTTATCAATTGTGAGGGTTTTTAGGCTTTGATCCGTTCATTCAAAGCTAGGAGACAGGATCTCGTCTCGAAGGAGATCCATTTATCTGTGTTCTTCGCATTTCATATCTATAAAAATCCTCTTTTTACATTTTTCCACTTTAAAATATATCGATTTGATTGATTCGATCCCCGGATCGTATCAGATCCCCAATCCAGATCTGAAATTTCTAGATTCAGATCTGAAATTTCCAGATCCAGTTCTGGGTGAAAATTCAGATCTAAGGCAAACGGCGACAACTTTGACGAAAAAGAAAGAGACGGAAGAAGAGTTCAAAGGAGGCCATCTATCAAACGTGGAGGAGGGATCCGACAGAGCGGAAGAACATCCGACGGATCAGAAAAACCCAAGACGTCATGGGGGTTTCAACGACCAATTACAAGACCAGCAGGGTTCTGAATGGGCCTACAAGCCACTGCAGGCCTGCTGCAGCCCACTGCAGGACCTGCAGTGGGCCTGCAGCCCACTGCAGGACCCCTTGCAGGGCCTGCAGGCCTCTGCAGACCACCGCAGGGACTCTGCAATACCAGTGCGAGGCCGCCGGAGATGCCTTGAGCCTTGGAAGGATGACCCGAGACCCCGGAACATGCAGGGAGCACGCCGAGACTTCGATGACAAATTTGGGCTTCTTCCGAGGCCCGAGGATGACGTGGAGGAGGTTTCGGGCCTTCATGGGCCTCAATATGCAGCAGAGAGGCTGCCACAAAGTATTTCCAGCTTACAAGGTATTCAGACCGACTATGACAATGATCCAGACTTTGAAGAGAATGTTGATGACTATGCTCGGAGTGAGCATGATTGGGACGACAATGTTGACAGAGGCGACGATCCTAGCAGGGGCTATGGGAGACGCAGGGAGGAACGACACTCCCCCTGACTACCGACAAGCAGGAGGTCCCCGTGGGCCTTCGCAGCCTCCACCACAGGGGCAGGGGCACAACAGCAGTTTACGGGAGGATATTTGCCATATTCGGAGACGACTCGTGGTTTTGGCGGCGAATTTGATCTTGGAGAGGGTGTACTACGACTAAAAAATATCACTAGGCCGGAATATGTTGGAATTTCATAATTCCATATTTCTATTCTCATATGGTTTTGATATGACAAACACATTCAGTGCTACTAACTCTATGTATGCAGATACAAATCAATGCTGAGTTCCATACAAATGAGATATCTTCATGCATACTCAATTAGATATATCATTCATGAAGCTGGAAAGACAAAGGCACCTAATCCACGACTTGGATATATAATCACTTGATAAGGATCTCCTGCAAAGGCGTTTCTCAGATTCAGTTGCAGATGCAGTCCTATCTACGGCTTTATGTAATCAATGTCAAATTTACTTTATTAGAGTCACAAAGCCTTGTGATAATATATCTTAGTCATCTAGGTTCCATTACTCAGAGATCTACACTTACCAATTTCGAAAATTCGCTACTTTGAAAATTGGCAGCCAATAACCCCATTTTGGTCGACCAATTTTAAACCTTCGAATTTGGTTATGGGATTGCATGTGCAAACTCCCCTAACCGTGTAGATTCTAGAACTATCTTCCAACGGTCGAAATTCTCTCTTTAAATTTTGGTCGACCAATGTGGTCATTTTGGTCGACCAATTTCAAAACTAGCCGTTTTGATCCTAAATTTTCAGGGACGGTTCTTGCCCGTTTTCCAACGTTAACTACAGTCCCCAACCGTCCCTAAACACTATAAATAGAGGGGTAGACCCTCTCTTTCTCTTCACTTACTTTCCTCTTCTTTACTCTCTTAATTGTTGAAATCAAGTCTTTCATTTTCTAAAGCTTTAGGCCATTAGTTGTTCTTTTCTTATTTGTAAGAAGAAATCATTAGATTTCTTTCTTCGTATAAGAACGGAAGAACTTGGATTTTCAACATCATTTTGGAAAGTTGTTTGTGTTCATAATTGTAAGAAGAAATCAATTGATCTCTCTCTTCTTTTATGAACCAGAGAACTTCAAGTGTTGCTCTTCATTACATATCTTTTACATCTTGAAGTTCATCTTCTAAACACCATCCTTGAATTCATTCTCTGAACTTTATACCAAGGCTATATGTGTTTTTTTCATTATTTAACAGGTTTGAATCTCTGTTTAGAGATTGTACAAAGTTTGGGACACGGGGATTGTCGCCATTTTTGTAAGTTCGTGCTTGCGGGGCAAGTGATTATAGTGGATTGAGAATCTCTACGGGGTAGAGGACTGGAGTAGGATCACAAGGATCCGAACCAGGATACATCTCTGTGTTTGCGATTGATTTAATTTCAGTACTTGTCATTTTATTTCTGTGCCATCTTTGCAAATATTACTAACATTTTATTTGCAACATTTTTATATATACACTATTTACCCCCCTCTAGTGTATTAATCCATACAGGCTAAAATGCAAGGTTAAGACGGCAGCAAGTTCCTCAAATATGAACGCAGTTCCACACAACTACAATCAGCATCCTGAAGGGTACTCTCAAGTTCGTCCTCCTCTATTTGATGGTGCTAATTACTCATATTGGAAAATACGAATGGAGATTCATCTCCAAAGTATGCATTATGAGATTTGGGACATCGTAGAGACAGGATACACAAAGCCAGAAACACATGTTGCTGATTGGACTACCAACGACAAATCTGTAAAAACCAACAACTCAAAGGCCATGAATGCTTTATTCTGTGCCATGGATAAACATGAGTTTAATCGAGTATCCCAGGCCAAAAGTGCAAAGGAGATTTGACACATACTCGAGGTAACTCATGAAGGAACCAATAAAGTGAAGGAAACCAAGATTGCCTCTTTGGTTCATAAATATGAGTTGTTCAAGATGCAAGACAAAGAGACGATTGGAGAAATGAACACCAGGTTCACTAACATTATTAATTCTCTTAATGCTCTTGGAAAAGTTTACTCTTCTCTTGATCAAGTACGCAAGATTCTTAAGGTACTCTCCCCAGAATGGCGTCCAAAGATCACTGCTATTGAGGAAGCCAATGATCTTTCCACATTATCCATGGAAAATCTAATTGGTAACTTAATGGCACATGAAGTCACATTACAAGATGCAAAAGAGGAATCAGATCAAAAGAAGAAAGTACTCGCCTTCAACACAAAATCAGATAATGAAGATTCAGATGATGACATGTCATTCTTTGCCAAGAACTTCAGAAAGTTCTTTCAAAAAGGTAAGTATAATAATAAATCTAAAAATACTGATTCTTCTCTTTGCTTCAATTGTAATAGGCCAGGACATATGAAGAAAGATTGTCCATTTCTCAAGGCCAAATTCAAAACTTCCAACAACAACGATCAATCCCGAAGAGAAATGAAGTTTGACAAGATGAAGAAAGCATTTGCAGCAACTTGGGATGAATCTTCAGATGATGAAGATGACCATAATGAAAGTGCTAATATGTGCTTTATGGCACAAGATAATGAAGATGAGGTAAGTGCTTTTAATAATGAAGAATTATTAGATGCATTGAAAGATCTTTATTCTCGTTTCAAAAAGTTGAATGGTCAACATAAATCTTTGAAACAGAATAATGACAATCTTCTTATTAAATATCAGGAATTATCTTCTTCTAAGAACACTACATCAAATTCCATACATATTGAGAATACATCTTCTCAAAATTTGGATCTTAGTAAAGAGAATGATATTCTCAAGACTAAGAATCTAGAACTTCATACACAAAAATCCGAAATGGATAAAAATATTTCATCACTAAAGATGAAATACGACGAGATGTCTTCCAATATTAATAAATTCAATAAAGGAAAGACTACTGTCGATAATTTGGTAAAAATTCAATATCCAGCAAATCATAGACAAGGACTGGGTTATTCTCATAAGGATGCACCCAAGTCTTATAACACTTCTTCCTCTAGTGGCAAAACAATTTTTGTTAAACCACAAAAGAAGAATCACGCATTCATTTACACAAAGAAAGTAAATATTCCTACTTCTTCCTCACAAAGAAATGTTACTAACATTTCAAAACCATCTCCTAGGAAACATATTACAATTAGTATATGGGTTCCTAAGGATTCATGTTTAAAAGAAAGAAATGATTACATCTCTCATTATATGCATTCTATTGTTTATTCTAGTGATTATCTTAAAAAGCCAAATTTTACTTGGGTTTGGCTTCCAAAAATCTAATCCCAAGGACCCTCAAGCAAAGGGTACCAATGCTTAATGTTTTATCTTTCAGGTACCTAAAAAGGAAAGATGGATTTTGGACAGTGGATGTTCAAAACATATGACGGGAAATGTCAATTTACTTTCAACCGTTATATATAAAGATGGAGGCACAGTTACCTTTGGTGACAACAAGAAAGGCAAAATCATAGTCACTGGAACAGTTTGCAATACAAATCAGCCTATCATTGAGAATGTTCACCTAGTTGACGGTTTGAAACATAATTTACTTTCGATTAGTCAGTTATGCGATAAAAATTACAAAATAGTTTTTGAACAAAATGATTGCATTATTTATGATTCTGATATGTCATCTGTTTTGTTTCGTGGTAAGCGTAAGAATGACATTTATATTTTATGCATGTCTGTTACCACAAATAATCATTGTTTAATGATTACATCTGATGATACACTTTTATGGCATAAACGTTTTGGACACACTAATTTCAAAAATTTAGCATACATTTCAAAACACAAATTAGTAAATGGAATGCGAAATATTTCTTTCAAACACAAACATTTTTGTGATGCTTGTCAATAAGAAAAAATGCACAAATCTTCTTTTAAATCAAAGGATGTTATCTCAACAAAGAGACCATTAGAACTCTTACATTTAGATTTGTTTGGTCCTTCGAGAGTAGCTTCTTTGAATAGAAGTAGATATGCATTTGTCATTGTTGATGATTATTCAAGATATACTTGGGTTATATTCTTACAAAACAAAAATGATGCATTTGAAGAATTTTCAATATTTTGTAAAAAGATACAAAAGATCAAATCCTCTAACATTGTCACTATTTATAGTGATCATGGAGGAGAATTTGAAAATGAATTTTTACTAATTTTTGTAATGAAAATGGCATTACTCATAATTTCTCTTTTCCTCGTGCTACTCCTCAGAATGGAGTAGTAGAAAGGAAAAATAGAACTTTACAAGAATGTGCAAGAACAATGCTTTGTGATAGTAAGTTACCGAAATATTTTTGGGCTGAAGCTGTCGCAACTGCTTGTTACGTTATGAATAAAGTTCTTATAAGGCCATTGCTCAATAAAACTTGTTTCGAATTATTCTTTAATCGCATTCCACGTGTATCATATTTTAAAGTGTTTGGATGTAAATGTTTCATTCTTAATACTAAAGATGCACTTGATAAATTTGATTCGAAATCTGATGAAGGTATTTTTGTTGGATACTCAACACGTAGCAAAGCCTACAGAGTATATAACAAAAGAACTTCAACAGTTGAAGAATCACTACATGTCACATTTGATGAGAATCCCTCATCTAATTCTCCCATTATCGATGATGAAGAGAATATATTACCTTTATCTAATTCTTTAGATAATATTAAATTTGATGAAATTGATGCTACTAAACATTCTGCTGAGTCTATTTCAGATAATACAGATCTTCACAAGGCATTTGCACAAGTTCCAAACCATCCATTAGAGTTAATCATTGGAGATATTACAGATGGAGTTAGAACTCGTCGTCAAATTGAACAAATGGCGCATTGTGCTTTCCTTTCATCCATTGAACCAAAGAACATCAAAGATGCATGTGAAGATAGTTCATGGATTATTGCTATGCAGGAAGAACTCAATCAATTTCAACGAAATGATGTTTGGGAATTAGTTTCCAGACCTACAGATCATTCAATTATTGGTACCAAGTGTGTATTCAAAAATAAATTGGATGAATCTGGTCAGGTAATTAGAAACAAGGCACGATTGGTTGCACAAGGTTATAATCAAGAAGAAGGTATTGATTATGATGAAACCTATGCACCAGTTGCTCGTCTTGAGTCTATTCGCATGTTGTTATCATTTGCATGTTTTAAAGATTTTAAATTATTTCAAATGGATGTCAAAAGTGCTTTTTAAATGGTTTTCTCAAGGAGGAAGTTTATGTTGAACAACCTCCTGGTTTTCATCATGAAAATTTTGAAAATCATGTTTTCAAATTGAAGAAAGCTTTATATGGTCTCAAACAAGCACCTCGTGCTTGGTATGAAAGACTTAAAAGCTATCTTTTAAATTCTGGTTATAATATTGGTAAAATAGATTCCACTCTTTTTATTAAAAATATTAAATCTGACATAATCATTATTCAAATATATGTTGATGATATTATTTTTGGTTCTACTAATGAATCTCTTTGTCAAGATTTCTCTAAGATTATGCAGAAAGAATTTGAGATGAGTCACATGGGTGAACTCAATTACTTCCTCGGTCTTCAAATCAAACAATTAAAGGAAGGAATCTTCATTCACCAAAGCAAGTATTCTAAAGAACTCATCAAGCGTTTTGGTTTAGAAAGTTCTGCAGAAAAACGTACTCCAATGAGTACATCTACTTCTCTCGACAAAGATTTAAATGGTAAGAGTGTTGATCAACGTCTTTACAGAGGTATGATTGGCTCTCTACTCTATTTAACTGCTAGTAGACCAGATATTATGTTTTCAGTATGTTTATGTGCACGTTTTCAGGCAGATCTTAAAGTTTCACACTTAACTGCCGTAAAAAGGATTATTAGATATGTTAAGCACACTTCTGATTTTGGTTTATTTTATCCCAAGTCAAGCACATTTGATTTATTATCATATAGTGATGCAGAGTTTGCTGGTTGTAAATCAGATCGTAAGTACCAATGGTACTTGCCACTTTTTAGGTCATGCTTTAGTATCTTGGTTTAGCAAAAAGCAAAACTCTGTTTCATTATCTACAACCGAGGCAGAATATATTGCCGCCGGTTTAGCATGTGCTCAAATCTTATGGATGAAACAAACTATATCTGACTATGGTATTGATTGCTCTACTTGCCCTATTATGTGTGATAATACTAGTGCTATTAATCTTTCTAAAAATCCTGTGCATCATTCTCGTACAAAACATATTGATGTACGTCATCATTTTCTAGATGATCATGTTCAGAAAAGAGATATCGTTCTTAAATTTATAGATACTGAACATCAGACAGCTGATATTTTGACCAAACCATTGAAAGAAGATACTTTTATTAAGCTTCGTAGGAATTTAGGGATTATTAGTGAATCAGACTTATGACACATTCTTATTTTTATTTTTAGATTTTTTCTCAAATTTTTTCAAATTTTTCTGGTTGTTTTTAAAATTGGTCGACCAATTCACCAATATTGGTCGCCAATTGTCGAATTTTTTTATTTAATTTTTTAGGTAACTACTTCGTCTTCCCACTTATTCTCGTTATCTGTTCCCTCCATTTTTGTTTCAGAAACTGAACCCATCCTTTCGTTTTCAAATTTTGGTGGGATTCGTTTCTTAAACTTCTCTACCGATTGGAATTCTGTCCGTTCCAACAACTTCCCTTAACTGATTCTCTTTCCTATTTAATTCTTGCCTAGGGATGCTAAGTCTCAAAAATATCTTCTGCCCATTTGTTTTTCTCTTTCCCGAAGCACCCATTCCCCCTCCCAAAAAAATCCCGACGGCCTCTCCTCTTCCCAAATCTCCACCGCCCTAAATCATCGGCGATCTCCCTCTTTCTCGTCGGCGCCTCCCTCAAAAGTCCACCCCGTCGACCGATCTTCCTTCTCGTCTCCTCGCTCGCCCATCCGCAATCTTCCTCCACCGATTTCGCGAGACCCGGCCGTCGATTTCGCCGGATTCACCCCAGTTTCGCCGGCGACCACCCCTAAATCGACCCCCGTCGCCGATTGTCCCTCGCACGGCTCCGATATCCCTCGTTCAGCCGTCTTTCGCCGTCACCACAAATAGATCCCCGCTCCCAGGAATTCATTGCAACGGCTTCCTCGGCCTACTTCCATTCTACGGCGGCTACCCAGCACTTCCGCCTCCTGGAGAACCTCACATTCCATCCTGAACGTCATGTTGACTTCAGCGACCTCGGATTCTCCCGGATCTTGGCCCCCCTCCATTTCGCTGGCTTGGTTGGTCTCTGGTCCACTGCGAACCGCACACCGTACTTCCCTACCATAGTTCGTGAGTTTTACGCAAACCTGGATTCCTCCAAACAGGCCGGTATGCTTTCAATCTCCACTATCGTCAATGGTTTCTTTTTTCGGCTGACTGGTCCTATGCTATCTTCACTTCTGCATTTACCCTCGCACAATGTTCAGCCTCTCCCTGACACTCTCAACGACCCATCAATTAAGCAGCTTTTGTCTCCTGATTTTCGTCCCAAGAGATCCGCTGCGACTCTTCATCCGCCTTCTCGAATGATGGTCAAAATTATCCTGACCAATCTAGCACCAAAAATCGGTTCTCTTAATTATGTTAGTAACAAGACCGCCCGCTGTCTCTATGCTTTGATGGGAGAACTTCCCATATGTTGGGGTTCTGTTTTGCTCAAAACCTTGGCCAAACCCGTTAAGACTCACATTTTCTTGCCTTCCCTGATAACTCGGATCTTAGAGGCTTTTCAGGTTCCTTTTGCCAACTCTGCCCCTATCTTCAACCCAGTTGATTTCAATTCTGAGACATTAACCCACATGCAGTTAGTCGTGTCTGACACTTCCGAGCCTGATGATGATTCCGATGCCGCTGCTTCTGACCATGACACATCTCCCATTCCCTCCCGTCCTATTACTAGATCCATGTCTCGCTCTCCTCGCACCCGTACTCGCTCTCCCCGACCCCGTCCCACTCCTACCCCCATCCCACTCCCGCTACCCATACCCACGGCTCCTCTTCTCGCACTCGTGGTCGTGTTCCGGTTCGGAAACGGTATTCCACTTCTGCGGCTTCCCCTAGTACTCACATTATCCCACCGACTGGCCATGATGCTGTACTTGGTGAGATTCGTGCTCTTCGCCATTCCATGACTCGTGGTTTCCAGGATATTCAGACTGAAATACACGAAGGATTCCGCAGCCTTCAGACCCACATGAGTTCCAGTGATGCTACACTGCAGGGTCATAACACAATGATGGACAATCTTACGGTTGCCGTGGCCTCGTTGGCGAATCACTTTGAGTCTCTTCACTTCCGCGCCACTCGTCATTCCACCGATGTGTCTCCTTCCCGGCCTGGGCCCTCCGCTCGGCCGTAGTCTTCCCAGGGTCCTGTTTTCTGCTGTTTGTCGCTGTTTTTCCGTCGGTTGCATGCTGGTCTTTCACGGTTGGTTTGGGTACTTTGGATACTCCTTACATAGGTGTTTGGTGCTATTTCTGGTGATGGTTTCTTGCGTTGTTGATGTTGTTCTATAGGAACTTTGGGGATTCTGTGGTTATGTTGGTTATGTTGTTCTGTTTCGTATGTTGCCTCTGGGATGTATGTTGTTCAGACTATGTGATGTTTTGGGTACTTGGATATATGTGATGTATGTACTTTGGCCTTAGCTCTTGTATTATGTTGTTCTTCACTTAGTTGGATATTATGTAAGTGGTTGTTTTGTTGGTTCTGTCCTTAGCCTGTTATTCATTTGCCTAGTTTACTGTTCATTTGCATATTCTGTTAATGACCTGGACTCATTTTGTTGTATGTTGCTATCTCCATGTTCTCCTATACTTGGACTCATTTTAGCATTTTTTTCTCCATGTCCTGTCAAGTTAATTTGGTTATATCTCCTGGTAACTTGTATACTTGTTATGTGATGTTCTGTTCTCTGTTTCTTCTTATTACTACTCTCTTCATTCTATGTTTGGATTATATTATACCCTTTTTCATGTGTTTCACATTTGTTTCTATCTATGGCTCAGTTGCCTAATTTATGAAAATTTTGGTTCTCATCCCTCCAAATTTTTTCTCTCTTCATACTTAAATTTCATTCATTATATATATATATATACCTGGTTGTCTCACATTTTTTTCCCTACCAGGACACCTCACATATTTTTTTAATGGCCACACATTCGCATATTTTTAACATGGCTTGTCCATTCCATTTTTAATGGCCGACTCACACTTGTTTTTTGCCTCTTTCCTTTATTTGACCTACTACTTAAAATTCCACTACTGACCAACTTTTTGTTCATTCTTTTTAAGACAATATACTCATTTTTTATCACCCATTATATTTCCCTCAAAATTTTCTCGCTTATTTTTAGACTACATCTAATTTGCCTCTTTTTGAGGATTCCAAAGGGGGAGAATATATTTCATCTACTCAGGGGGAGTATTTACTAACTCCACAGATTAAGGGGGAGTATATCTGATATGTTCAATTTTAACAATATATATTTTTTATGTTTGTCATCATCAAAAAGGGGGAGAATGTTGGAATTTCATAATTCCATATTTCTATTCCCATATGGTTTTGATATGACAAACACATTCATCGCTACTAACCCTATGTATGCAGATACAAATCAATGCTGAGTTCCACACAAATGAGATATCTTCATGCATACTCAATCAGATATATCATTCATGAAGCTGGAAAGACAAAGGCACCTAATCCACGACTTGGATATATAATCACTTGATAAGGATATCCTGCAAAGACGTTTCTCAGATTCAGTTGCAGATGCAGTCCTATCTACGGCTTTATGTAATCAATGTCAAATTTACTTTATTAGAGTCACAAAGCCTTGTGATAATATATCTTAGTCATCTAGGTTCCATTACTCAGAGATCTACACTTCCCAATTTCGAAAATTCGCTACTTTGAAAATTGGCAGCCAATAACCCCATTTTGGTCGACCAATTTTAAACCTTCGAATTTGGTTATGGGATTGCATGTGCAAACTCCCCTAACCGTGTAGATTCTAGAACTATCTTCCAACGGTCGAAATTCTCTCTCTAAATTTTGGTCGACCAATGTGGTCATTTTGGTCGACCAAGTTCCAGAATGGTTAGATGGCAGCAAGTTCCACATTGGTCGACCAAAATTCGAAGGTTTAAAATTGGTATATCTGATTGGTCGACCATTCAGCATGCTGACATCTAACCATTCTGGAACTTGGTCGACCAAAATGACCACATTGGTCGACCAAAATTTAGAGAGAGAATTTCGACCGTTGGAAGATAGTTCTAGAATCTACACGGTTAGGGGAGTTTGCACATGCAATCCCATGACCAAATTCGAAGGTTTAAAATTGGTCGACCAAAATGGGGTTATTGGCTGCCAATTTTCAAAGTAGCGAATTTTCGAAATTGGGAAGTGTAGATCTCTGAGTAATGGAACCTAGATGACTAAGATATATTATCACAAGGCTTTGTGACTCTAATAAAGTAAATTTGACATTGATTACATAAAGCCATAGATAGGACTGCATCTGCAACTGAATCTGAGAAACGTCTTTGCAGGAGATCCTTATCAAGTGATTATATATCCAAGTCGTGGATTAGGTGCCTTTGTCTTTCCAGCTTCATGAATGATATATCTGATTGAGTATGCATGAAGATATCTCATTTGTGTGGAACTCAGCATTGATTTGTATCTGCATACATAGGGTTAGTAGCGCTGAATGTGTTTGTCATATCAAAACCATATGGGAATAGAAATATGGAATTATGAAATTCCAACATTCTCCCCCTTTTTGATGATGACAAACATAAAAAATATATATTGTTAAAATTGAACATATCAGATATACTCCCCCTGAATCTGTGGAGTTAGTAAATACTCCCCCTGAGTAGATGAAATATATTCTCCCCCTTTGGAATCCTCAAAAAGAGGCAAATTAGATGTAGTCTAAAAATAAGCGAGAAAATTTTGAGGGAAATATAATGGGTGATAAAAAAATGAGTATATTGCCTTAAAAAGAATGAACAAAAAGTTGGTCAGTAGTGGAATTTTAAGTAGTAGGTCAAATAAAGGAAAGAGGCAAAAAACAAGTGTGAGTCGGCCATTAAAAATGGAATGGACAAGCCATGTTAAAAATATGCGAATGTGTGGCCATTAAAAAAATATGTGAGGTGTCCTGGTAGGGAAAAAAAATGTGAGACAACCAGGTATATATATATATATATATATATATATATATATATATATATATATATATATATATATAATGAATGAAATTTAAGTATGAAGAGAGAAAAAATTTGGAGGGATGAGAACCAAAATTTTCATAAATTAGGCAACTGAGCCATAGATAGAAACAAATGTGAAACACATGAAAAAGGGTATAATATAATCCAAACATAGAATGAAGAGAGTAGTAATAAGAAGAAACAGAGAACAGAACATCACATAACAAGTATACAAGTTACCAGGAGATATAACCAAATTAACTTGACAGGACATGGAGAAAAAAAATGCTAAAATGAGTCCAAGTATAGGAGAACATGGAGATAGCAACATACAACAAAATGAGTCCAGGTCATTAACAGAATATGCAAATGAACAGTAAACTAGGCAAATGAATAACAGGCTAAGGACAGAACCAACAAAACAACCACTTACATAATATCCAACTAAGTGAAGAACAACATAATACAAGAGCTAAGGCCAAAGTACATACATCACATATATCCAAGTACCCAAAACATCACATAGTCTGAACAACATACATCCCAGAGGCAACATACGAAACAGAACAACATAACCAACATAACCACAGAATCCCCAAAGTTCCTATAGAACAACATCAACAACGCAAGAAACCATCACCAGAAATAGCACCAAACACCTATGTAAGGAGTATCCAAAGTACCCAAACCAACCGTGAAAGACCAGCATGCAACCGACGGAAAAACAGCGACAAACAGCAGAAAACGGGACCCTGGGAAGACTACGGCCGAGCGGAGGGCCCAGGCCGGGAAGGAGACACATCAGTGGAATGACGAGTGGCGCGGAAGTGAAGAGACTCAAAGTGATTCGCCAACGAGGCCACGGCAACCGTAAGATTGTCCATCATGGTGTTATGACCCTGCAGTGTAGCATCACTGGAACTCATGTGGGTCTGAAGGCTGCGGAATCCTTCGTGTATTTCAGTCTGAATATCCTGGAAACCACGAGTCATGGAATGGCGAAGAGCACGAATCTCACCAAGTACAGCATCATGGCCAGTCGGTGGGATAATGTGAGTACTAGGGGAAGCCGCAGAAGTGGAATACCGTTTCCGAACCGGAACACGACCACGAGTGCGAGAAGAGGAGCCGTGGGTATGGGTAGCGGGAGTGGGATGGGGGTAGGAGTGGGACGGGGTCGGGGAGAGCGAGTACGGGTGCGAGGAGAGCGAGACATGGATCTAGTAATAGGACGGGAGGGAATGGGAGATGTGTCATGGTCAAAAGCAGCGGCATCGGAATCATCATCAGGCTCGGAAGTGTCAGACACGACTAACTGCATGTGGGTTAATGTCTCAGAATTGAAATCAACGGGGTTGAAGATAGGGGCAGAGTTGGCAAAAGGAACCTGAAAAGCCTCTAAGATCCGAGTTATCAAGGAAGGCAAGAAAATGTGAGTCTTAACGGGTTTGGCCAAGGTTTCGAGCAAAACAGAACCCCAACATATGGGAAGTTCTCCCATCAAAGCATAGAGACAGCGGGCGGTCTTGTTACTAACATAATTAAGAGAACCGATTTTTGGTGCTAGATTGGTCAGGATAATTTTGACCATCATTCGAGAAGTCGGATGAAGAGTCGCAGCGGATCTCTTGGGACGAAAATCAGGAGACAAAAGCTGCTTAATTGATGGGTCGTTGAGAGTGTCAGGGAGAGGCTGAACATTGTGCGAGGGTAAATGCAGAAGTGAAGATAGCATAGGACCAGTCAGCCGAAAAAAGAAACCATTGACGATAGTGGAGATTGAAAGCATACCGGCCTGTTTGGAGGAATCCAGGTTTGCGTAAAACTCACGAACTATGGTAGGGAAGTACGGTGTGCGGTTCGCAGTGGACCAGAGACGAACCAAGCCGGCGAAATGGAGGGGGGCCAAGATCCGGGAGAATCCGTGGTCGCTGAAGTCAACATGACGTTCAGGATGGAATGTGAGGTTCTCCAGGAGGCGGAAGTGTTGTGTAGCCGCCGTAGAACGGAAGTAGGCCGGGGAAGCCGTTGCAATGAATTCCTGGGAGCGGGGATCCATCTGTGGTGACGGCAAAAGAAGGCTGAACGAGGGAAATCGGAGCCGTGCGAGGGACAATCGACGACGGGGGTTCGATTTAGGGGTGGTCGCCAGCGAAACTGGGGTGGATCCGGCGAAATCGACGGCCGAGTCTCGCGAAATCGGTGGAGGAAGACGGCGGATGGGCGAGCAAGGAGAGGAGAAGGAAGATCGGTCGACGGGGTGGACTTTTGAGGGAGGCGCCGACGAGAAAGAGGGAGATCGCCGACGATTTAGAGCGGTGGAGATTTGGGAAGAGGAGAGGCCGGCGGGATTTTTTTGGGGGGGAATGGGTGCTTCGGGAAAGAGAAAAACAAATGGGCAGAAGATATTTTTGAGACTTAGCATCACTAGGCAAGAATTAAATAGGAAAGAGAATCAGTTAAGGGAAGTTGTTGGAACGGACAGAATTCCAATCGGTAGAGAAGTTTAAGAAACGAATCCCACCAAAATTTGAAAACGAAAGGATGTGTTCAGTTTCTGAAACAAAAATGGAGGGAACGGCTAACGAGAATAAGCGGGAAGACGAAGTAGTTACCTAAAAAATTAAATAAAAAAAATTTGACAATTGGCGACCAATATTGGTGAATTGGTCGACCAATTTTAAAAACAACCAGAAAAATTTGAAAAAATTTGAGAAAAATTCCAAAAATAAAAATAAGAATGTGTCATAAGTCCGATTCACTAATAATTCCTAAATTCCTACGAAGCTTAATAAAAGTATCTTCTTTCAATGGTTTGGTCAAAATATCAGCTGTCTGATGTTCAGTAGCTATAAATTTAAGAACGATATCTCTTTTCTGAACATGATCATCTAGAAAATGACGACGTACATCAATATGTTTTGTACGAGAATGATGCACAGGATTTTTAGAAAGATTAATAGCACTAGTATTATCACACATAATAGGGCAAGTAGAGCAATCAATACCATAGTCAGATATAGTTTGTTTCATCCATAAGATTTGAGCACATGCTAAACCGGCGGCAATATATTCTGCCTCGGTTGTAGATAATGAAACAGAGTTTTGCTTTTTGCTAAACCAAGATACTAAAGCATGACCTAAAAAGTGGCAAGTACCACTGGTACTTTTACGATCTGATTTACAACCAGCAAACTCTGCATCACTATATGATAATAAATCAAATGTGCTTGACTTGGGATAAAATAAACCAAAATCAGAAGTGTGCTTAACATATCTAATAATCCTTTTTACGGCAGTTAAGTGTGAAACTTTAGGATCTGCCTGAAAACGTGCACATAAACATACTGAAAACATAATATCTGGTCTACTAGCAGTTAAATAGAGTAGAGAGCCAATCATACCTCTGTAAAGACGTTGATCAACACTCTTACCATTTAAATCTTTGTCGAGAGAAGTAGATGTACTCATTGGAGTACGTTTTTCTGCAGAACTTTCTAAACCAAAACGCTTGATAAGTTCTTTAGAATACTTGCTTTGGTGAATGAAGATTCCTTCCTTTAATTGTTTGATTTGAAGACCGAGGAAGTAATTGAGTTCACCCATGTGACTCATCTCAAATTCTTTCTGCATAATCTTAGAGAAATCTTGACAAAGAGATTCATTAGTAGAACCAAAAATAATATCATCAACATATATTTGAATAATGATTATGTCAGATTTAATATTTTTAATAAAAAGAGTGGAATCTATTTTACCAATATTATAACCAGAATTTAAAAGATAGCTTTTAAGTCTTTCATACCAAGCACGAGGTGCTTGTTTGAGACCATATAAAGCTTTCTTCAATTTGAAAACATGATTTTCAAAATTTTCATGATGAAAACCAGGAGGTTGTTCAACATAAACTTCCTCCTTGAGAAAACCATTTAAAAAGCACTTTTGACATCCATTTGAAATAATTTAAAATCTTTAAAACATGCAAATGATAACAACATGCGAATAGACTCAAGACGAGCAACTGGTGCATAGGTTTCATCATAATCAATACCTTCTTCTTGATTATAACCTTGTGCAACCAATCGTGCCTTGTTTCTAATTACCTGACCAGATTCATCCAATTTATTTTTGAATACCCACTTGGTACCAATAATTGAATGATCTGTAGGTCTGGAAACTAATTCCCAAACATCATTTCGTTGAAATTGATTGAGTTCTTCCTGCATAGCAATAATCCATGAACTATCTTCACATGCATCTTTGATGTTCTTTGGTTCAATGGATGAAAGGAAAGCACAATGCGCCATTTGTTCAATTTGACGACGAGTTCTAACTCCATCTGTAATATCTCCAATGATTAACTCTGATGGATGGTTTGGAACTTGTGCAAATGCCTTGTGAAGATCTGTATTATCTGAAATAGACTCAGCAGAATGTTTAGTAGCATCAATTTCATCAAATTTAATATTATCTAAAGAATTAGATAAAGGTAATATATTCTCTTCATCATCGATAATGGGAGAATTAGATGAGGGATTCTCATCAAATGTGACATGTAGTGATTCTTCAACTGTTGAAGTTCTTTTGTTATATACTCTGTAGGCTTTGCTACGTGTTGAGTATCCAACAAAAATACCTTCATCAGATTTCGAATCAAATTTATCAAGTGCATCTTTAGTATTAAGAATGAAACATTTACATCCAAACACTTTAAAATATGATACACGTGGAATGCGATTAAAGAATAATTCGAAACAAGTTTTATTGAGCAATGGCCTTATAAGAACTTTATTCATAACGTAACAAGCAGTTGCGACAGCTTCAGCCCAAAAATATTTCGGTAACTTACTATCACAAAGCATTGTTCTTGCACATTCTTGTAAAGTTCTATTTTTCCTTTCTACTACTCCATTCTGAGGAGGAGCACGAGGAAAAGAGAAATTATGAGTAATGCCATTTTCATTACAAAAATTAGTAAAAAATTCATTTTCAAATTCTCCTCCATGATCACTATAAATAGTGACAATGTTAGAGGATTTGATCTTTTGTATCTTTTTACAAAATATTGAAAATTCTTCAAATGCATCATTTTTGTTTTGTAAGAATATAACCCAAGTATCTCTTGAATAATCATCAACAATGACAAATGCATATCTACTTCTATTCAAAGAAGCTACTCTCGAAGGACCAAACAAATCTAAATGTAAAAGTTCTAATGGTCTCTTTGTTGAGATAACATCATTTGATTTAAAAGAAGATTTGTGTATTTTTCCTTGTAGACAAGCATCACAAAAATGTTTGTGTTTGAAAGAAATATTTGGCATTCCATTTACTAATTTGTGTTTTGAAATGTGTGCTAGATTTTTGAAATTAGTGTGTCCAAAACGTTTATGCCATAAAAGTGAATCATCAGATGTAATCATTAAACAATGATTATTTGTGGTAACAGACATGCATAAAATATAAATGTCATTCTTACGCTCACCACGAAACAAAACAGATGACATATCAGAATCATAAATAATGCAATCATTTTGTTCAAAAACTATTTTGTAATTTTTATCGCATAACTGACTAATCGAAAGTAAATTATGTTTCAAACCGTCAACTAGGTGAACATTCTCAATGATAGGCTGATTTGTATTGCAAACTGTTCCAGTGCCTATGATTTTGCCTTTCTTGTTGTCACCAAAGGTAACTGTGCCTCCATCTTTATATATAACGGTTGAAAGTAAATTGACATTTCCCGTCATATGTTTTGAACATCCACTGTCCAAAATCCATCTTTCCTTTTTAGGTACCTGAAAGATAAAACATTAAGCATTGGTACCCTTTGTTTGAGGGTCCTTGGGATCAAGGTTTTAGGTCTCGGTTTCGGTCTCGGTATCGCTCTTCCCAAAATTTAGGTTTCGGTATCGGTATCGTCCGTTTCGGTGGTTTCGGACGGTGGTTTCGTTTCATCGGTATCGGTAATTTCAGATACTTAAAACTCTATTAAATACTATCAAATATTATCAAATATTAGCACAAATACTTTTTTACTAGTTACACATTTTGTTAAAAGTATTATGCTAAATATATTACATTTTTTTGATCAACAGGATTGAAAATAAATGAGAATGGCAAGCTTTTGAATAAATGGAAGGGTTTGGTGGCTGAAAATGATAACTTTGTAAATAAATGGAAAACCTTTAGTGGCTGAATGTCATGCTTGTAATTAAATGGAAAGCCTTTAGTGGCCATGAGGTACGTCCATCTCTTCGTTTCTTCTTCTTTTTTGGATTTTGGTGATGTTTCCTCCTCCTCTTTTTTCTTGTTTTCATTTTTTTAAGTTTCAGTCGGTATCGGACAAGTTTCGGCCGGTATTGGCCAATACGGCCGAAACCCCGGCCGATACGGCCGAAACCCCGACCGATACGGCCGAAACCCCGGCCGATACCGACGAAACCCCGGCCGATACGGCCGAAACGGCCGAAACCGAGAACTGACGTGTGGTTTCGGACCGGTCCCCTCCGAAACCGATCCGAAACGGCCGAAACCGGTCGGTTTCGGCCGAAACCTAAAACTATGCTTGGGATAGATTTTTGGAAGCCAAACCCAAGTGAAATTTGGCTTTTTAAGATAATCACTAGAATAAACAATAGAATGCATATAATGAGAGATGTAATCATTTCTTTCTTTTAAACATGAATCCTTAGGAACCCATATACTAATTGTAGTATGTTTCCTAGGAGATGGTTTTGAAATGTTAGTAACATTTCTTTGTGAGGAAGAAGTAGGAATATTTACTTTCTTTGTGTAAATGAATGCGTGATTCTTCTTTTGTGGTTTAACAAAAATTGTTTTGCCACTAGAGGAAGAAGTGTTATAAGACTTGGGTGCATCCTTATGAGAATAACCCAGTCCTTGTCTATAATTTGCTGGATATTGAATTTTTAGCAAATCATCGACAATAGTCTTTCCTTTATTGAATTTATTAATATTGGAAGACATCTCGTCGTATTTCATCTTTAGTGATGAAATATTTTTATCCATTTCGGATTTTTGTGTATGAAGTTCTAGATTCTTAGTCTTGAGAATATCATTCTCTTTACTAAGATCCAAATTTTGAGAAGATGTATTCTCAATATGTATGGAATTTGATGTAGTGTTCTTAGAAGAAGATAATTCCTGATATTTAATAAGAAGATTGTCATTATTCTGTTTCAAAGATTTATGTTGACCATTCAACTTTTTGAAACGAGAATAAAGATCTTTCAATGCATCTAATAATTCTTCATTATTAAAAGCACTTACCTCATCTTCATTATCTTGTGCCATAAAGCACATATTAGCACTTTCATCATGGTCATCTTCATCATCTGAAGATTCGTCCCAAGTTGCTGCAAATGCTTTCTTCATCTTGTCAAACTTCCTTTCTCTTCGGGATTGATCGTTGTTGTTGGAAGTTTTGAATTTGGCCTTGAGAAATGGGCAATCTTTCTTCATATGTCCTGGCCTATTACAATTGAAGCAAAGAGAAGAATCAGTATTTTTAGATTTATTATTATACTTACCTTTTTGAAAGAACTTTCTGAAGTTCTTGGCAAAGAATGACATGTCATCATCTGAATCTTCATTATCTGATTTTGTGTTGAAGGCGAGTACTTTCTTCTTTTGATCTGATTCCTCTTTTGCATCTTGTAATGTGACTTCATGTGCCATTAAGTTACCAATTAGATTTTCCATGGATAATGTGGAAAGATCATTGGCTTCCTCAATAGCAGTGATCTTTGGACGCCATTCTGGGGAGAGTACCTTAAGAATCTTGCGTACCTGATCAAGAGAAGAGTAAACTTTTCCAAGAGCATTAAGAGAATTAATAATGTTAGTGAACCTGATGTTCATTTCTCCAATCGTCTCTTTGTCTTGCATCTTGAACAACTCATATTTATGAACCAAAAAGGCAATCTTGGTTTCCTTCACTTTATTGGTTCCTTCATGAGTTACCTCGAGTATGTGCCAAATCTCCTTTGCACTTTTGGCCTGGGATACTCGATTAAACTCATGTTTATCCATGGCACAGAATAAAGCATTCATGGCCTTTGAGTTGTTGGTTTTTACAGATTTGTCGTTGGTGGTCCAATCAGCAACAGGTGTTTCTGGCTTTGTGTATCCTGTCTCTACGATGTCCCAAATCTCATAATGCATACTTTGGAGATGAATCTCCATTCGTATTTTCCAATATGAGTAATTAGAACCATCAAATAGAGGAGGACGAACTTGAGAGTGCCCTTCAGGATGCTGATTGTAGTTGTGTGGAACTGTGTTCATATTTGAGGAACTTGCTGCCGTCTTAACCTTGCATTTTAGCCTGTATGGATCAATACACTAGAGGGGGGTAAATAGTGTATATATAAAAATGTTGCAAATAAAATGTTAGTAATATTTGCAAAGATGGCACAGAAATAAAATGACAAGTACTGAAATTAAATCAATCGCAAACACAGAGATGTATCCTGGTTCGGATCCTTGTGATCCTACTCCAGTCCTCTACCCCGTAGAGATTCTCAATCCACTATAATCACTTGCCCCGCAAGCACGAACTTACAAAAATGGCGACAATCCCCGTGTCCCAAACTTTGTACAATCTCTAAACAGAGATTCAAACCTGTTAAATAATGAAAAAAACACATATAGCCTTGGTATAAAGTTCAGAGAATGAATTCAAGGATGGTGTTTAGAAGATGAACTTCAAGATGTAAAAGATATGTAATGAAGAGCAACACTTGAAGTTCTCTGGTTCATAAAAGAAGAGAGAGATCAATTGATTTCTTCTTACAATTATGAACACAAACAACTTTCCAAAATGATGTTGAAAATCCAAGTTCTTCCGTTCTTATACGAAGAAAGAAATCTAATGATTTCTTCTTACAAATAAGAAAAGAACAACTAATGGCCTAAAGCTTTAGAAAATGAAAGACTTGATTTCAACAATTAAGAGAGTAAAGAAGAGGAAAGTAAGTGAAGAGAAAGAGAGAGTCTACCCCTCTATTTATAGTGTTTAGGGACGGTTGGGGACTGTAGTTAACGTTGGAAAACGGGCAAGAACCGTCCCTGAAAATTTGGGATCAAAACGGCTAGTTTTGAAATTGGTCGACCAAAATGACCACATTGGTCGACCAAAATTTAAAGAGAGAATTTCGACCGTTGGAAGATAGTTCTAGAATCTACACGGTTAGGGGAGTTTGCACATGCAATCCCATAACCAAATTCGAAGGTTTAAAATTGGTCGACCAAAATGGGGTTATTGGCTGCCAATTTTCAAAGTAGCGAATTTTCGAAATTGGTAAGTGTAGATCTCTGAGTAATGGAACCTAGATGACTAAGATATATTATCACAAGGCTTTGTGACTCTAATAAAGTAAATTTGACATTGATTACATAAAGCCGTAGATAGGACTGCATCTGCAACTGAATCTGAGAAACGCCTTTGCAGGAGATCCTTATCAAGTGATTATATATCCAAGTCGTGGATTAGGTGCCTTTGTCTTTCCAGCTTCATGAATGATATATCTAATTGAGTATGCATGAAGATATCTCATTTGTATGGAACTCGGCATTGATTTGTATCTGCATACATAGAGTTAGTAGCACTGAATGTGTTTGTCATATCAAAACCATATGGGAATAGAAATATGGAATTATGAAATTCCAACAAGGGGCAGTGGCACTATTGATGATAGAGGGGATTTTCCGGAGCCTCCCGACCCTCAGTACGGCGACGGTAGGAGGTGTCCACCACCTCACTCTTATGAGGGGCGTTCCTGGAACCACGGAGGAGGATACAGAGGCTATGAGTATGTGGGTCACACTGGAGGCTGCGATGGGCGAAGAGAGGGGCCCCTATAGGGTCATGGTGACCAGTGGCGGCGAACCGCTTAGAGCAGCACCGTCCATGGATTTCATGCACCACCTTGAGGACAAGGTGGATCTTTGGGGTGGAGTAATGATGTGATCTTGACGTACGAATGGAGGAGGCACAAACTTGATGTCCATGAGCCGCGGGAGCCAAAGCGGTGAAATTTCTTTGCATACAACAAGCTAGAAGGAAAGTGCTATGCACATTACAAGTTGGAAGAGAATTGATGTGCACACTACAGAAGAGGTTATAAGAGGCCAACCGGCCCTAGTTTTCTATTATGTTGAAATTGAGAGTTATTTGATAATTAGAAAGAGAGTTCTTCGAGAATTCTCAGGTAGATCTAGGAGAGTGCGGACGTCCTCGCTTATTGGCGTCTTGGGAATGAGGTTACACCTATCAATTGTAGCCAAAGTTATCATTTTATTCGCTGTTTTATTAATATAATTTCAGATTTACTTTTGGATCCTATCATAAAATTGCAGTTAAAATGGTAGACGTGAAATTATCTTTTTAGGATTAAACATGTACACAACAAGATCAAAGGACAAACACGAGAATGTTGTAGAGGATATACTAAATTTAGAATTTACATTTCTTCCTCTAGTAACACAAGTGTTTCACACATCACCTGGGATTTCCAGAAAGAGCATCCCATAATCATAAAATGTGATCACTCGATTGTCAATGCATCAATTTTGAATCCAAATCCGATACAAAACCCAATACGATACAAAACCCAATACAAACAGAATCAAAAAATCTTCACCTTGGCTTGATTGTTGCAAATCACCATTGCTTCTCATTATCCACCATGCTCCAAATGGCATAATAGCACACAAACCCGCACTTGAGGCGCCTCACACAACTTATTGGCGTGTACATTATATCTCCAACACGACAACGTTGATTGCCACCCTGCAATTCGGAATCCTATTTTAAGCAATAAGAGAGGCCAAAGTACCAAATAATAATACTTGTCTGTCATTTATCTCCATGATTGCTTGCTTAGGATCATAGAAAGAATCGTCACTTGTCACATCACTTTCTACAAGCATATACAAACCACCTACCAGATAAGATCATAACTTCTCAGAGACAGAGGCAAAGGCTAAGGCATGGCGCTGCGCACGGGAGAGGCTGAAATAATCGTGATTTTGTAATTTTGGGTCTCAGTTGTAATTCTGTAATTATGGACAAATCAATCCACTAAATATACGTGGGGGCTATGACTATTGTTCTTTATGCTGAATTTGTGAGAGAACTCTACAGTAGATAGATTATAACCATAGTTGGGAGAGAGTGCGGCCATCCTCTCGAATTGGTGGCTTGGGAGAGCTGTTCTCTCGAAAGAGGCTAATTATCTTTGTATTCCTCTTCATTTCAATAAAAATCATATCTTAACAAATTGATCTCCGAGCGGTTCGATCTTGATAACGGTAAGAAAAGTTGATGCTTTTGAAAGAAAAATTGGAAAGCAATGTGGAAACCATCAAGGATCAAAATAAAAAATTCGAGGTGAAGACCCTAAAGAAAAGATCTTTTACGATGAAATCTATGTTGAATGAACTCTTATAGATCAATCGCCGTCCACGACATAAGGAGGAGACGACAAAAGTTGATGATTTTGAGGATAGCTCAAATCTAGGGCGAAAGAAACACGTTTTGGATAAAGACAAAGGAAAAGCCGTCAATTTTGAAGACGATCTACCACCAAACGACGAAGATCCGCACGAATGGGACCAAAACCTCCACATACTCATGGGGGTGCGGCCGACACCGACGGAAGGGGAGCGCCACCCCCACATGCCTCATCCTAGGGGCGACTGCCACTGGAAACCCACCGAGGGACCTCGCGGGCCATGGGCGTAGCCGCCAAAGGCTTACTGCCCCTGGGCGGTGCGGCCAGGGGCTCGAGAGCCCCTGGGCGCAACTACAGGGGCCTCACGGCCCTGCTTAGGGCACCAGCAGGGTCGTGGTCCCTCGAGTGATCACAGGGGGTTAGTGGCCCCTTATTTGAAGTGCAAGGAGGCCACATGCCTTGGAACAGAGACTAGGGGCCCACGACCCCTGGGATTTTTTTGGGAGGACCTCTGGGTCCCATCGATGGATTCCGAACTGCAATGACTACTCTAAGAGTTGCGGCGATCAGAAAGGCGATTACCATTGCTTTATTAATGACGGAGGAGACCTAGATTGGGGTGACGGCGGCTGGGGATGATTGTGAAGCAGATAGAGCCCCGTGGGAAGATTTCAGAAGGAGAACAATGACACAGTAGAGCGCCTATCATCAGTTTCACTTCGGACAGACCAAAAGAACAGGATAGGGGATTTAAGGGCTGATAATAGGGTCTGGAAGCTGAAGATGTTCATTTTCAGGGGATGATCCTTATGCCTTGGTTACCATACGAAGATATATTTTATGATGAACCGCTTGACAACTAAGAAATTGATGGAAGATGGTATATGTTTGGAAGTGAATGCGTTGTTCTGGATCCAATGGAAGGAGCAAAGGTAACGTGTGTGTTCATGGAATGAGTTCAAGGACTGCTTGCTGGATCGATTTCGAGACACTCAGTTAGATCTCCACGATCAGCTTCTAGAACTCATGCATGAAAGCATCGTCAGAGACTACAAAAAAAGATTCAGGACGCTCTCAGACTGAGTGAGGAAAATACCTGAAGCAATATTAGATGAGAGTTTCATGAATAGGCTCAGGGGCAGACATCCGAGCCGAGCTCCGCATACAAAGACCGAGGGTTGATGGAGACGATGGAGCTGGCCCAAATGATTGAGAATAGGCACATAGCATAGCGGTGGGTCAAGAGGGCCTGGGACGGCTCCACTTTTCGTAGTCAGGTACAGCCGGGGGTAGAAGGCACCATCAAAGGGATCCAGTCTAGCAAAGAGAAGAGCGAGACACAGTTGAAAGTACAGTTCAAGCGCTGACGGAAACTGAGATGCAGAACAAACAGGCGAAGGGATCGTGCTTTCGATGTGATGAGAAATTCATCCCAGGGTATTCGGTGTCGAGACCACACACTCTACGTGTTGATAGCAAATGACAAAGATGAGGAGAATGTGGAGGTAGATGCAGATGAGCCAGAAGAGCAGGATCATCCCCATTTGGATGTCACAGAGCTCTCGTTAAACTTCGTGGTAGGATTCTCTTCAAATCACACCAAGAAGTTGATGGGGAGGATTTCAGATCAGGATGTCACAGTACTTATTGACAGTGGGGCCACCCACAATTTCATCTCTAATAAGGTTATGGATGAGCAGAGTCTGCAGCTGTGGACACTAGGAGTTTTGAGGTGATGATGGGAACTAGAAAGGTATATCGCCACATATAAGTGTCACAAGCTTGCTTTGACTCTATGATATTCAGATCGTAGATGACTTCTTATCACTTGACTTGGGCAACACAGATGTGATCTTGGGGATGAGATGGCTGCAGTCATTGGGTGACGTGAGGATAATTGGAAGCTGATGAATATGGAGTTTTAGGAAGAAGGAAAACAGTCACTCCAGGGAGATCCCAGCTTAAGCCGAACCATGATTTCTTTGAAAACCATAGCAAAGACATACAGACAAAGGTGGTAGATTTTTTGGTGAAACTACATAGCTTTGCTCAGAGGGCGTTGGGGAGCGGGACATTCCTGTCGTGATGTAGCGGCTACTGATTCAGTTCGAATGAGTGTTTCAGATGCCACGTGGTCTCCCTCCACCATGGGACCACAAGCATGCCATAGTCATTGAGAAGGAGTCTTACCCATAAGCGCAAGGCCATACCGCTATCTCCATGTGTGGAAAGACAAGATTGAGTGTATCATTGGTGAGATGATTCAAGCCGGAGTTATTCAACACGATGTGAGTTCCTTTTCAAGCACGATCTTGTTAGTGAAGAAGGATGGTAGTTGGAAGTTCTGCGTCGATTACTGATTGAACAAGGAGGTGGTTCCAGACAAGTTTCATATCCATGTGATAGACAACCTTCTAGTTGAGCTTTATGGGGCGGCAGTTTTCACCAAGATTAATTTGAAGTCCGGTTATCATTAGATCATGATGCAAGTAGGGGATGTGGTCAAAACTGTTTTCAGGACTCATGAGAGGTATTATAAGTTTTTGGTATGCCCTTTGGGCTGACTAACGTCCCTGGCTATTTTTCAGGCCCTCATGAATAAAGTATTTCATCCATAGTTGAGGAGATTTGTACTGGTCTTTTCTGACGACATCTTGGTATACAATCGATCTCTGAAGGAGTATGTGAATAGCTTTGAGATGGTGTTGCAGGAGCTGCAGAACCACCAGCTATATGCCAATAAGAAGTACATGTTTGTGCAACTGAGGGTAACGTATCTGGGGCATGTGGTTTTGACGGCGGGGTTGGCTGCTGACAAGTCGAAGGTCAAAGATTGTGGTGATGATTGATTGGCCATACCCGACCATTTTGCGAGAGTTGCGAGGATTTTTGAGGTTGATGGGATACTACAGAAAGTTCGTAAAAAGGTATAGCACTATTGCCTGGCCACTGACAGCGCAGTTCAAGGACAACTTCTAGTGTGGCGAGGAGGCGACATGAGCTTTTGAGGCCTTGAAGAGGGACATGACCATTGTATCAATGCTAGCTCTTCCAGACTTTAGTCGACCTTTTGTGGTAGAGACAAATGTTTCCGGGCATGGGTTGGTGTCATGTTGATGCAGGATCAACGGCCAATGGCTTACTCCATCTAGGTGTTAACGGTAAGGACTTGGATCAAGTCTGTTTATGAGCGCGAGTTGATGGATATTGTGCTGACAATACATAAATGGAGATCTTACTTGCTTGGTCGATGATTTACTATGCGAACAAATCAGAGGAGTCTCAAGTACCTCAAATATCGGTTAGAGTAGTGGATGGTGACTGAGGAGCATCAGAGGTGGCTAACTAAGCTATTGTGATATGATTTCGGCCATGACTGGAAAATAAGGCGACAAATGCTTTGTCTCAACAAGGGAAGGATTCGTAATTGGCAATATTTTTTGTACATGTGGTTCTTGATTGGAAGCACTTGTTACAAGAAATGAAGGCGGACAATGAGTTGGCAAAGACTCGGTCCGCTTTGCTACAAGGATCGACGGAATTTTCAGGATATTCGTTGGAGGGACAACGATTGCTATATCAGGGGTGGCTTATCTTACCTAGGATATTTACTCATATCCCGAGTATATTACAAGAGTTCCATGGAAGTGCAATTGGAGGACATTCTGGAGTCCTCAAGACTTATCGACGCCTGTTTAAAGAGTTGTTTTTGGAAGAAGATGAAGAAGAACGTCGCAGAAAGTGGCTAAGTGTAACGTTTGCCAGTGTAACAAGTATATGGTGATGGCTCCTGGGGGCTGTTATAGCCTTTATCCTTGCCAAATCATATTTGGGAGAAAGTCGCGATGGACTTCATCGAAGGGTTGCCTAAAACAGATGGGGTATTCAGTCATCATTGTTGTGGTGAACTACCTTGGCAAGTATACGTATTTTGTGGCTTTTCAACATCTCTACACCATGGTGACAGTTGCAGTAGCATTTATATGGAAGGTGGTGCAATTGCACAAGATACCAGAATACATCATGTCAAATCTGGATCGAGTTTTTCTGAGCCATTTTTAGATGGAATTATTCAGGATGCATGGAATTATATTGAAGAAGAGCACAGCTTACCATCTCCAGACATACGACCAGGCTGAGATCATCAACAAGAGCATAAAGACCTATTTACGTTGTTTTGTTTCAAAGAATCCGGAGAAGTAGGCGAAGTGGATAGCTTAGGCAAAATACTACATCGTATCATTATACAGCTCAGACTACACCTGTTAAAGTTTTATATGGTTGTGATCATCCACATCTACTATATTACGGCCACCGTTCCACACCAGTATCTCAGGTAAAGCAGTACTTGGAGGAGAGAGACATGGTGCTAGTAGAGAAGAAGCGAAATGTGGCTAAAGATCGGCAGATTAGGAAAAACAGCCAGATGGTCATAGGAGGGAAGTCCAGTTTGCCGTTGGTGACCGAGTTTATTTGAAATTGTGACCGTACCGTCATAGATCCTTGGCTCATTGATAAAATGAGCAGCTGTCACTGCAGTATTTTAAGCCTTTTGAGATTGAGACGAGAGTTGGAAACGTTGCATATCGATTGAAGCTACCGTCGACTATTAACATACACATAGCTTTCCACATTTCATAGTTACGCCAGGCCATTAGGGACCATACATCGTCACCCACTCTACCACCGACCTTAACTAAGGACATGAAGGTGATTCTGGAGCCATCAAGCTGAGGGGGGTTCGTCAAGGAAGTTTCGGTGCTAAAGAGTTATTGATCCAACGGAAGGGTCTTCCTGGTCCGAAGTGACATGCGAGCCAATGTGAGTCATCCAGTAGCAATTTTTAGACTTACACATTGTCCAGGCTTTCACCTTGAGGATAAGGAGGTTCTTTTGAGAAGAGAAATGATAAGATCATAATTTATCAGAGGCGACAACAAAGGCTAGGGCAGGACGTGACACATAGGAGGGGCTGAAATAATGGCAATTCTGTAATTTTGGATCTCAGAGGCAATTCTGTAATTCTGGACAAATCAATCCACGATATATATGTGTGGGCTATGGCTATGGTTCTTTATGAGTTTGTGAGAGAACTCTATAGGAGACAGATTATAACCTTAGTTATGGGTGAGTGCATCCATCCTCTCGATTGGTGCTTGGAAGAGCAGTCCTCCTTTCGAAAGAGCCAATTATCTTTGAATTCCTCTTTATTTAAATATAAATCAGATCTTTTCCTCAAAGCCCCATAAAATCCTAACACAACCAGTAGCAATGACCATTTGGCTAATTTTGATAGGGTTTATCCACTTTTTGAAAAATCAAAAGCAAAGACAATGAGAAGTAGAGCCAAGAAATGACCACTAATTCAGCTCAGCCGGTCATTTCTTCCATAATTTTTGTAAAGTCATAGCCAAAATTCTCCAATATCTCAATCTGTCTCTCCATTCTCATCTTTTCCATTCGTTCTTTCAACCAATTTTAGCATGAAAATCAATAACACATAGATGAAGAGAATTAGCAGGAATTGCTGTAATCCAAAAGATAAATTTTCCATTATATCTTTAAATGATAATTTTGTGATCATAACTTTTTGGATGTCTGTTAGATGTAATAAAATTAAAATTATGTAGAAACATAATTTAATTTGCATAAAATACTGAAGGATGAACATGGTAAAAACCAAAAAGAAAAACTCGCATTCATCCATTCATCCTGCGAATATTTTCGCTGGTTGTTACAATATGCTCAAACTAAACCGAGCCAAATTGAGCAAATAAATTTCATTTGATCAGTATTTGTTTTGAGTCAATCCAAATTGTGTTTACACCTACATGTTATCTCTTCTATTGGCACAACCCTTGCTCCTTTGTATACATAATAGCTCCAAGTTGGAATGAGAATCAAACACATCTAGCCCCTACAATCTAATGTCCCTAAGATACTATTTCCTATCGCAAACATGAAACGAACACCCAAAAACTAAAATCCAGCCTAACTTTCCGTCATCAAAAATCTCAATTACTGCATTGCCGTCTACATAATTGTTGCTTCCAATGATGTGTATGCCTTTTACTTCCTGTTCTTATTGCCAATAATTAAAAATCAACTGCTTCCTTCAATTTCATGAAATCAAATTCAAATGGGATCCACTAATCGCTAAAGCACCATCAACTGTGATTGCCATCGATCTCACATATTGCAACCTAAACCATCGCATCTATTATGCTCACAACGTTCCTCTTAAGACTAAACTAGATTGTTACCACGCCACCTAACAATCGTCAATACAAGGTTTCTTGCTGCAACTAAACTTCTTGTTATCACATCCTCTCTAATATCCAATACTCAAAACTGGTTGGACATGATCTCGGATTAAACTCTTTCGCTTCTGCTTCTGCTTCTGCTTCCGCTTCCTTGATTGCTATATTACTCTGTGTATCTGCTCTCTTAAACGAGGAATTTCTTCTCAGCACCACTGGGAACGAGTATTGATTTGTGAGATCATTTACATCCTAGGAAATGTAAGACACTTCTCCCAACCAAAATTTGTCATGTCAGCCACTTAAAACATGGCACGTGTATATTATTGTCAGACATTTCTAAAATTGTAAAGCCCGTATTCTCAAAAAAAATAGTAAAACATGTATTCATTTTAACAATATATTAAAATGGCAATGTTATGCTCCATTATGTCAAAAGCAAACAGTTCATAGATCATTTTACTATTAGGTGATTCCATGAAGTATAAACAACCTAATGTATTGCTTACATGAGTTAAATACATGTCTAGTAATGGTGTCCTTGTGTTTAGGATTTGGAGGATAGTCATCTCCGACCCCCCTTGCATGTGTCGGGGTACAATTACAACACCCATGTTTGTGTTTAGAAATTAGAGCCTACGTCATGTGGTTTACACACACAAAGAAACAACGATTACTTTCTTTACACTACACTACACACTTAAATAGCCGATATTCCCAATGGGGGACCCGGTGTAGGCCGAAGTAGTGCATAACAATAAGACCAACAGACAAACACAAGAGATCTTTGTTTTGGTCAATTAGAATCAACATAGAACTAGCCACAGCTGCCACACACGCTAATACTTTCTCTCATCAACCAAGGATTTCAAAGATTGAAAAAAATTGTGCACCCCATAGCTCTAGCCAACATACTAACAACAACAGCAAACCCTTTATCAAAAAAATTTAAGGTAGGCTATGAAACTAGAAGGATATCTAAAATATCCGAATCTGCTCTGTATCCGTATTCATTTAAGCAGATTTGGATATTGATTTACATCATATGTAAATGAATTTGGCTATTTAAACAGATATCCGCTAAAAACAGAGCGGATTTTCGATGGCATGGTATCTACTATATTTATTAATTAACTACTCCGCATATGAATGTGTAAAGAGAAAATAGTATGTGCATTATTAGTTTCTAAAGTACAACAGCCATTAATTATAAAGATAATATTTCTTTATGTTTATTTAATTTTCTTCTACCAATTATGACTCTTCATATTCCAAGAAGATGTTATAAGAAACGGATTCAGATATTATCCGGACCTGAAAGTCTCAATCAAATTTGGATATGATAGCATTAGTAATATCCGATCGAATATCGGATAGTATATTCAAAAAATGGATACTGAAATGGATATGAATATTGCAGTACTCACCTGGTATCCACGTCGCTCCATTTACACCCCTACATGAAACCTATCCGTCAATTTCAATCTTTTAACAGACATTTCCTCAATTAAATAAAGCACAATTACAGCCATAATTTCCTCCATTCATAATTTCCTCCATTCATAATTTCCTCCATTCATGTTAGTTTAGGGCGTGTTCCAATCAGTGTTTCATTAACAATTGTCCTATTACTAATCCTAATCGGTGTAGTTTTTTTACCTCTTCGTACACAAATTATTCATCTGGTTCTCCCGCAGTATATCCTTGATAGAAGCAACCTAGAACTTCTTATGGATGAACCCATTTCTCATTCTATATTTCAGGGTACTGCCGATTACATAAAAGTTAAGACCTCAAAAGCACTTCTCCACTTTAACCATCATGCTTTGATTTCGTGAACATCATCTTCCCCCGTCTCACCATCTTGGTGAATGATTAATCCTAGATAGCAAAACGGTATAGCCATGGAATACCTACAACTACCAAATTGACATGAATAAACTATAGATCCAAAACTGAGTAAGGACCAGGTAATTGTAAGTAAATAAAGATTTAGGATGTAACCCTAATCCTTCAAATATTCATGTGGTTGTAGGAACTCTTATGAGAAGCCGAATACAATGTAGGATTGAATATGTTGACGATAAAAGTAGAAGAATATGAAGAAATCCATGGATAAATGGACAGGTCTAAATGGCTTTAAATCTTAGAGGAAGCTAGAGAAGTATATTGCATGGTACCTAGAGTAAAAGAGGGTTACAAGTAGTTATACAAAAATGCAGATACTACTGAAAATAATAGGCTCCTGATGTGTGAACTTTCAAGACATTCCTACAACTTCACGAACAAAATCTATAGATGGTGTCGTCAGTCATATGCTTCTTAGAAGCGAATAATAAGCAGGTGTAATTAAGAGGAGTTATTAAGCATTCCAGTAGATGGTGAGGGTGATTAGTTAAAAAGTGAAAGTTTGGAGGGGGTTGTCTATAATTTAGGCAATGGGTTAAATTCTAAAGCTTTACTATACATTTCTATTTTAGAAATTATGCCTTCACTTGTCTTATTAATGAGCAAAATACTAAAATATAACCAAACAATAAGCTCAAATGATTTCATCGATATATCGGTAAGTTCATGAGTGACTACAGAAATATAATACTTAACACAAAACCCTGGCATGGGCCTACTGTAATAAAAAGTGGATTCGTGTATCAAATTGTCCTTACACAAAACCCATGATATCTCCAGATTCATTGTAATGTTCTAAGCGACTGCTATAACGCTAATTGGACATTATGACTCAGGAAATCTTTCGAAAACAATCAGTCATTGTTAAGTCTAATGATATATGATGTATTCGATTATAACAAATTTGTATGAATATTTCTAACATGTTTTTTGAAATCCAACTTTAAAAATTCACATTTTTAACTTTAATGAGAGTGAAAGACTTTAAATAGAATATTTATTTTAAATTTTTTTTGAAATTTCTAAAATTTTCATTCAAAACACGAATTGTGCTCTAATGAATACTTGCAAAAATGAGAATTTATTTTGAAGAAAAATTTAAGAAAATTTACTTATTTTTTAACAAAAATTTTAAAAAATAGTTCTAATTATTACATATTTTTTCATTCCTATTTGGGTTTTATTATTATTATTTAAACTAAAACAACCTTAAAAAGAAAACAAAAACAAAAACAATAATAATTATTTAAAAATAAAAAATGGCACTGTAGCTATAGTATGCTACAGCGCAACAATTCAACTGTTTTGCTGACAAGAAAAAAAACATGTGTGTTGCCGACAAGAAAAAAAGAGAGAATTAATGTGTACAAATGCCATTTTTGTGTCGGCCAAGCAAAACAAAATGGTGAGAAAGAAAGAGACATTTGTCAACAAAGGTCTGTTTAAGTAAATGATATTTTTTGTCGGTTGGCTTAAACAAATGTGATCAAAGGTTAATGATATTGTTAACGACAAAATTTTTTAGTTTAGTTTCAAACTTTGCATACGAATGTCTTTTTGAGCTGAAATTTTTCACAGCAGTCAGACTAGGACAATTTTTGCAAATAGGCCAAAAAAAATTAATTTGAAAAACCGACCTCTTTTTTTTATTTAGCAAAACCGATCTCTTTTGGTTTTGAGACCAAAAGAGGTCGAATCAGGGAGCTGGTGCACGTGTGGGGCCTCGGCCGCATCTTCAGAGTGCGGCCGAGAGCCGCACTTTCAGAGTGCGGCTCTCGGCCGCACTTGAAGAGTGCGGCCAAGTCCACACAAAGACAGACAGCCCGCGATCTTGCGGGCTGCTGTTCATCTTCTCCCATTCCTCACTTGCGGCCGCCCCTTCAAAGTCCGGTGTTTCAATTTTTTTGGTGATTAATCGGGTTTGTTTCAGGTTCCTTCTACCCTCTATTTTATATTATTGAATGTTTTTATGTTTTTTGTGATTTTTGTACAATCTAAATTGAAATTTAGGGTTTATGAGATGAATCTATAATTGGTGAAATTTGTAGTGATATATGACAATTAATTGTATGTTATAGGCTTTATAAAATGGAGGAGGCTGGACCCATTACTAATGTGGTCTTGTATGACCAAGCACGTCATCGTTCTGCCGATGTAGTGCAAGGGCAGGTAATTAGAACGAATTAATAGTCAAAGTAAGTAATTATGATTGGAAGGAAATTAATTAATGTGTGAATTATATGTTTGCAGGCATCGATAGCAATTGTCGATCATGGACAAAAACATACACAGTGGAGATTAGATGAGCGCGCGACCTTATATTGAAGCCTCCAAATTACACCTATGTGCGAGCTTGTGTTGGATACGGTTGGACCACGCATTGCTGACGGCTTTGGTTGAAAGATGGAGGCCAGAGACAAATACATTTCACATGCGACATGGAGAGATGACAATCACGTTGCAGGACGTGGCAGTCATCACAGGCCTACCGATTGATGGAGAACCAATATTTCAATGTGAAATACGAGATAGCAGCTGGGATGCATTGATGGAGAGACTACTTGGACAGGATACCCCACTAAGGAAAGCAGCCAAGGTAAAACTTAGTTGGTTGCGTGATACATTTACTGATTTACCTGAAGATGCAGATGATGACGACATTCAGCGGTATGCACGGGCATATCTGCTTCATATGATTGGAACCTTACTGGTTCCGGATCCAAGCAAATGATCTATAAATCTCCGTTGGTTGACAAAGTTAGTTAAGTTTGAGGAGGCCGGTGAATATTCATGAGGAAGTGCGGTGCTTGTGCACTTGTACACTGAGCTCAGCAAGGTGGCATTAAAGCAGACAAAGGCTTTATATGTATGCGGGTTATTGTTGCAGGTATAATTTTTTTCGTTAGCTACAATAGTGATATATATATATATATATCTATCTATATATTTCACATTCTGAGGAAAAATTCATATTTACAGGTTTGGAGCTGGGAGAGAATGTATGTAGGAAGACCAAGGCTCCTGCAGGCTATATTTGCTGACACCGTTCCCTATAGGTTCAGGTAGAATACAGAAAAATCATTCATGGAAACTGCTCATGGGAACCTTGATACATACAGAGACCAGTTTGACACGTTAGAGAGTACGCAGTTTTGTATATGTAAATTTTATAACGTCGGTGATCAATTGATATATAATATAGTACTCTGATATATTTGTGTACTTCATGCCTAATAGGTTACCTGGTAGCCTTATGGAGAGCGATTCGAGCAGCTGCCGGCGTTATGTCGCGAACATCCCGAGTAATGGCGTGCGAGGATACCCATATTCTGTTGGGAAGCACGGGTGATGCATGCACCCGACCGCGTCATGCGGCAATTTGGTTTACGACAACACATATCATCTGCACTCCCAGTCTTGGCGGGGAAGACAAGACCAGCGCAGCCAGCAGATGTGACTGTAATCAGGGATCCTCTTGCGCATTGGATGAATAGAGCAGATCACATTGTACATAAGGGGGATGTGATATCGGTCGCTGCCTATATGGAGTGGTATTGGGGATTACCAGGAGGTGGATTTTTCTGAGGCAGCAACCCCCGTTCGCACAAATACCCCGAGGACCCATCGAGCGCCAACATGTAAGAAGATGTTCAAGTTTATTTTTTAAGTATTTTTTATAACCAATATGCTTAGTACTTAATTTGTTTTACAAGTTGAAGGATATGTTTCATTGTACGATATGACAGGCCAAGTATTGCAAACACAGGATCAGTGGTTGCTGCATACGATGAGGACCCATATCGATGATCTGCTACATCATACATGCCATCTTCCAGAAGGTGTAGATACAAGCGAGCTGAGTCGTTTATATAGGATGGGTGAGGCCGTCACTTCTCAGCAGGAGCATACCAGAGCAGATGACGCCGGCACTTCTCAGCAGGAGTATACCAGAGCAGATGACGTCGGCACCTCTCAGCAGCAGCATACAGGAGTACATGATGCATGCACTTGGCAGCTGGACCATCCTAGATCATATGACGCCGGCACGAGGCAGCAGCCCCCTCACGGAGGTTATGACACCGACACTTGGCCGCAGCACCCTCACGGAGGTTATGACCCCGGTACTTGGCAGCATCCCCTCCCATATCATTTGACGCCGGAGCTTGGCACCAGAGCATATGGGATGTTCCAGCTGATTGGCAGCAGCAGCCTACCCAGGATATATGGGATGACGACAGCACTTGGCCACAGCATTTGATGCAGGCATATTGGCAACCTACCCAGGGTGACACGTCACAGCCGCAGCAGACAGAATGGGATGACCCATGCATTTCACATCAGCATGTGGAAGTGGATGTTGGCCCGTCTCAGCCACCTCAGACACAAGGTGATGATGAAGGCGTGTCACAGGTTGGCGTGTCACAGATTGGCGAGGTGTCTCAGCCGGTTAATCCTAAAAAGGGAACTCATACGGGTAGGGATGGTATTCACATGTATGTAGTCGACGCAAAGGGAGTCGTCGATGATATGTATCTTTGAAATGTGTTATGTATATTTGCTGGATTTGAGACATTTGTTATGTACGGTTTCTCAAATGAATTTGATATATAATATATGTGTTATGTATGGTTTCAAAACAAATCTTTCATACACCCCATATTTATTCAACGAATTCATTCATACACCCAATATTCATACATCACATATACATACGAGAAAGGTGTTCGGGCTTGATGGAGGCATTCAGTCAACGGATTGGGCTGCGCTCCAGAGGAGAATTTTCTCCTCCTGAACTCACATACGTGCCCTTTTGCTGCTTCCGTGGCAGTTTGAGCGACGAGATTTCTCCACAGTTTACAAGATGAAGACAGCGGGTCAAGCGGCCAACGAAGCAGCAAAAGGACATGTAGATGAGATCAGAAGGAGAAAATTCTCCACTGGAGCAGTGCCCAACCCAGTGACATAATACCTCCATCATTCTGTCAACAATCTTTCTCCAAATAGCTTGACCACGTTATCCCCGTCAAGCAAGCGCCATCACAGCAACAGCTTCCAGCCAGCTACGTTTTGAAGTCGGCGGGTGTGTGATACGTATCGTATCACACTCCGTATCACATTCTGAAATCACATGCTGCTGGAAATGTGGGCTTTATAGCCCCCGGCACCGCACCTTACAGGTGTGGCTCTCGGCTGCACTTTGAAGGTGCGCCAAGCGCCGCACCTGTGGGGTGCGACCGATAAAACGACAGACTCGTTTTTTCGGCTTGCGGCTTGTTTTGTTGCTGTGTTTGTTTTTTTGCGACGGATGGATTTGTTCCGATTCAACTCAGCTGCCATCCGAAACCCTTTACCATACGAGAGCCGATCCGTGATGATTCAACTCCCCTAATAGGTATTATGAGTTTTTTGTTCATCATTTTATTATGATTTAGGGAGTTAGGAATTTATAATGGTGTGTGTGCATGTTGTTGGAAATGGCAAGTGATTCAATTTTTGTCATATGGTATTTTGCCGGTAAATTATATATTAATGAAAATCACAAACCACGGTATGTCGGAGGGAAAGTTAAATCGATGAAGCTAATTTGTGGTTCGACGTATAACGACCTAGTAGATCGGATATACAATATCACGAAGATCCGTCGGGAAGATTATATGTTGAATCTGGTGTGCAACTGGCCAGTACTGGGAGGAAAGACTACCGCCGTGAAAATATCAGACGACGATGATATGGAGAATCTGTTTGATTTATCGCAAGATCACCGTGGAGTTGAAATATATGTGGGTATGGATGCAATAAACACCGCCCAAGAAAATACGACGAGAGTAGGGTGTTCGCAATATCCGCAAGATAATGATAACATGAACACGTAAGTCTAGATTTCAATCAAGTTTTGCGAATTGTAATTTGAATTTTTTTATATTCGTCGTAGTAACTAAATTTTGAAACCGTTCATATGTCAGTAACAGGTTGAATGATGAAGCAGTGGGAATTGAAAATTAACACTCAACTTACATGGAAGGCCCTTTTGTACCGGAGTCGATGCCTGAAGATCCATACATACCTGAAGATGTTGATGAATAAATAGAAGAGAGCGATGACGAGGAGCATGTCGGGGCCAGAGAGGATAGCATGCTTTATGTGGAAGATCCAAACGAAGATGATATATCATGGATACAACAATCGGTCGCCGTTAACACAATTGTGGAAGATGAGGAGGCTTTGCCAGATGAAGTTGAAGAGGAGGAATGGCTAAATGCAACAGTTATGAGAAATACACTTGAAAGGAGAGTGGAATAGCCTATACCTCAAAACGTTAGGGGGTGTTCAATGTCGGCGATATTTATGATACAAAGGCCGCCTTGATTAAAGCAATAACGGAGTGGAGCATTAAGCGTAATGTTTCATTTAGGCCAATCAAAACAAACAAGACAAGTTATAACGTGATATGCGGCCTAAATGCTGCGGTCAATCCGGCAACGCAAGATGAGGCTAGTAGTTGTCTGTGGCATATCCATGCAGCAGTGCGGAAGAGTAGCATTGGGAAGTTTAAGCTCTCAAGGGTTGTTGAGGAACATACTTGCAATAATCCAACCCTAAATACAGATCATCAAAAAGCCATAGCATCTTTCATTTGTAACATGATTATGCCAATGGTGAAGACAAAGTTAGATTTGACACCGGCAGAAATCCAAGAGGCCATAACCACCATGTTACGGATCCGAATTTCATATTATAAAGCATGGATGGCAAGATCGAAGGCGTTAGAAAGAATTTTTGGAAATTGGGAGGAGTCATATAATCGGCTACCTCGATGTTTAGAGGCCATTTCAGATATTAATCCAGGTACAGTATACAAGATCACTTATGACACTATCAGTGAAGGAGTGGCACAATTTTCAGGGGTCTTCTGGGCATTTGGTCCTTCAATCAAGGGTTTCAAGCATTGTCGGCCGATCCTAAGTATTGATGGTATCCATTTGTATGGAAATATGGTGGGTGTTTACTTGTGGCCACCGGAGTGGATGGAAATGGTAGGCTGTTTTACTTGGCATTTGTTGTTATGTCAGCTGAGAACCAAGAAAATTAGAAGTGGTTTTTCGCATGTATATATGAATACATACCAAGTGCACATGGACGAATGATTACCTTCATTTCAGATAGAATGAAAGAAATTCTACGAGCACTAGAATAGGGATGGCCAGCACATTATCACCATAGGTATTGTCTGCGGCATATTATTGCAAATTACAAGGCGAAAGGATTCCGAACACGTACATTGGAGGGAAACTTCTAGATGTCTGGCATTGCATCAGACTTGCTGACATATAATGCCAATCGTGCCAAAATTAAAGACGAGTCCATTGAAGCAGAAGCGTGGATATCTGCAAATTTACATGGAGAAGAAAGCATGTGGACGATGCATGCCAATCGTGAGAAACGCTACTGTATCATGACAACAAATTGTTCTGAGAGCTTTAATGGGGTGCTCAAAGGTGCTAGAGCTTTAACTATACAAGCGTTGATTGCAAGAACATTTTACAGGTTAAATAGATATTTCTGCAGTCGAAGACTAAGTGGACAAGGGTGGACGACAGATTTTGTTCCCACAACAATGGACATTATTGGGGCACGGAGGGAAGATGCCCAAACATTTATGCTCACAAGGTTTAGTGATTGTGAGTGGCAGGTGACTGACAACGATGGTCTCTGTTATACTGTTAAGTTGCATGACGAGAAATGCAGATGAAGTTGCAATATTCCTTTGCTTCAACACATCCCATGTGCCCATGTTATCGACGCAACGTCCAGACAAGAATATGGTGCCAACATAGCATATATGTCATTCTGTTCGCCATGGTATAAGGTTAGCAGATATCGCCTTGCATATGAACCTTTATTTCACCACATACCCGATGCACGGTATTGGAAGGCTTGGGATGGTCCCAAATTACTTCCACCCGACAAAAGAAGACCTCCAGGTTGGCCTACATCTACACGTATTCGGGGGGCAATAGATATTCCGCGCGAAGGAAGCCGACAGAATAGATGTGGCAATTGTCATCAACTCGGTCACTACAAATCACGCTGCCTAAATCCTCCTCTAACACACGCGTATGTTGATTTTATAATTTATATATTTCTTATGGATATATATATGATGTTCTAATTTATGCTTATCTTGTAGGTCTTCATCTCAAGGCCGCGGCGCGTCTTCATCACAAGACCGTGGCGCTTCATCTCAAGGTTGCGGCGCGTCTTCATCTCAAGGCCGTAGCAGATCCTGCACATGATGCAATGGTGGATGTTACTCTACTGATAATGTTGTGTTAGGGCCATGATTGATGTGTTAAGGCCATGTTTTTTGTAAGTTTGTTGAATTCGACGTGATATGTATTTTGAAATTGAAACTACTATGGTTAATGAATTCAATGTTGTTTGATTTATGTGTTACGTGAGCTTGATGAATTCGATGTGATGTGTGTTTTGATTTATATGAACTTTCGGATATCCAAGTGATGTGTTGTGATATACTATTTGTGATATTTGTGAAATGTTATGGCTGTGAGAATAATTTGTGACACGTTTTGATTTTTATATGCATATGCTGTGATGAATCAGGGGTGAATTATCGGGAGAGTTGGATAAGCAGCTGCTGAAATTCAGAAGAACAGCAGCAATAGCAGCTATTTGCAAACAGAGAGGAGGGAGCAGCAGCAGCCAAATTCGGCTCTGTTTTTGTGTGGACTTGGCCGCACTCTTCAGGTGCGGTCGAGAGCCGCACTCTGAAAGTGCGGCTCTCGGCCGCACTCTGAAGGTGCGGTCGAGGCCCCACACGTGCCCCAGCTCCCTAATCCGACCTCTTTTGGTCCCAAAACCAAAAGAGGTCAGTTTTGCTAAATAAAAAAAGAGGTCGATTTTTCAAATTAATTTTTTGGCTTATTTATAAAAATTGTCCTTCAGACTAACCATTGAATTTTTTTGTCAAATTTTTCAGACGTGTCAATGGGTTGAAAGCGACATCTTCTTAATTTTCAGCTTTAAATAGAGCTTTACATACGTTTTCAAAACACAAAAGATTTGATAAAACATTGAGCATAATTTCAAAGAGAGATACTTCTGTGATAGACCCGCCTGGGTCTATACATGGGCTGGGCCCATTAGTGGCCGCAGGCCCTCCTTTTGGGTTGCTTGTGCCCGCGCCCTTGAGCACAAAACCCTAGTTTATTTTATAAATAGGGGCTAGCCGTCATTTGTAGTTTTTATGCTTGATATTGATATTATTCTATTGAGCGTCATTAGGAGTAGTTCTTAGATTAAACGAGTGCGGACGTCCTCTTCGGCGTCTTGGGAGAAGAACACACCTCTTTTGTGCTCAAATATCTTGCAATTTCTACTATTTTCTCAATAAAATTCATATCTTTTATTGGTTCCTAACATTTTGGTATCAGAGCACGTGCTGATCCATGGCGGCTACGACAAGATCCCACGACAAAATTGAAGCTTTGGAGGTCAAATTCACGAGCGAAATCGACGGGATCAAGAAATCATTGGCGGCCAACGACGAATCCATGGAAAAATTGACAACTTCCAACAACCAATTGACGGCAAATCAGGCGAAGCACGACGAGCAATTCGTGCAAATGATGGCAACCTTAAATCAATTGGTGGCGAACAACAAAGGGGATGGAAACCCTAATCCGACACAAAAGGCGGCACCTTTGAAGAAAGAGAAGGAAAAAGAGGAGATTTTGACCCAAAATCAACCCTTTTTGGTGGAAGGAGTGGACGAGGACGAAGACGAGGAGCCATGGAGGGTGGACTACCACGAGAAGGTACAGCGGAAGGCGTTGGAGAGCCAAAAGGGAGGCGGAGGCCCTAGCCGTTTCAATTGGGGACGCCACGCGCAAGAGGGGAGCCGACCGGACCCCCACAGCAGCCGTGGGGGTCGGCCAGCACAGGAAAGGGGCGGGATTCTCTCCCCCGCCTGCGTCGGGCACCCAGGCCCTGCCGGGGCTCGGCAGGGTCCGGCGACCCTGCCGGACCTCCGGCAGGGCCTGCCGCCCCTCCGGGGGCCCCGGAGGGGCCCGTTCACTAGCCGCGAAAGACCGGAGGCCCCCTGGCAACCGCCAGGGGGCGGCGAAGCCCACATCCGGGGCCGCCAGGGGCGGGAACCCCCCTGGCAGCCTCCCGAAGGGCAGGGAGCGCGCGGACAGCCCCCAGATGATTTTTTTGAGCCACCCGGACAGCGGACAACGAACTAAGAGGGCTACGGGCAGTTTTCGGGAGATTTTTGTGACCCTCCGGAGCGTCGACCAGCAGCTGCTGATCCCTTCTACGACGACGGACACGGGAGAGATTATTATTCCGATGGCAGGGGTGGCTACGAGACAGAGTTTGGAGATGACGCCGGATGTGACGATTTTGAGGGCCGGCGGGGAGATTACCGTGTAGACTACGGGGGGGCGCGGGGAGGGCCACCCAGGCGATACGAGACCATGGACGGGAGGCGTCAGCATTATCGGCCGCATCACAGAGAGGAGGGGAGGCCCGAGCAGGGGCACTTTGGAGGAGATTGCAGAGTCCGGAAGCTAAAGATGCCGATCTTTTCTGGGGAGGATCCACACGCTTGGTTGTTCACAGCGGAGAGGTATTTCACGGCGCATCACATGACCGAGGCGCAGAAGCTGGAGTCGGCAGCCATCTGCATGGAGGGGAGAGCTTTGGGGGTTCCAATGGAAGGAGAGGAGGCAGCCGATCCGGAGCTGGGCGGAGCTGAAAGACTTGATTCTGGAGAAGTTTCGAGACCCCCGCTTGGGGAACCTACACGAGCAGCTATTTGCCCTCAGGCAGGAGGGGCCGGTGCGGGAGTACATCGAGAGATTTGAGACACTGGCAGGACGAGTTCATGGGGTGTCGGACGAGTCGCTGGAGGGCACTTTTTTGAAGAGGCTGTGACCTAGTCTTCGAGCTGCGGTGAGGCCATACAAGCCTCAAGGGCTTTTAGAGGTCATCGAGATGGCGCAGATGGTGGAGGACTCCCGCATTGAGGATATGAGAGGCGGGAGCAGCTACAGTGGGCAGTTACAGCGGGGCACCACGATTGGAGCAGGGGGAGCAGGGGGCACTACTGAGGCAATTCCGACAGGTCTTGAGATGACTGGTGAGCAGACCAATCCACCACCGGCCAGTGGCCCATTCCGAAGGATGAACGACGCAGAAATGAGGGAGAAAAGGCAAACGTGGCTCTGTTTCAGATGCGACGAGCGCTTCACTCCCGGATACCGCTGTGTGGATCGAAAGCTGCAAGTGTTGATAGTGGAAACCGACGAGGAAGATGACGTGGAGGACGAACGAATCGACGGGGAGGACGACTCCCACTCGGAGTAGTACCACTGGGGCTTACACCACCTTGAGGACAAGGTGGTTCTTTGGGGGGAGTATTGATAGACCAGCCTGGGTCTATACATGGGCTGGGCCCATTAGTGGCCGCCGGCCCTCCTTTTGAATTGCTTGTGCGTGCGCACCCTTGAGCACAAAACCCTAGTTTATTTTATAAATAGGGGCTAGCCGTCATGTGTAGTTTTTATGCTTGATATTGAGATTATTCTATTGAGCGTCATTAGGAGTAGTTCTTAGATTAAACGAGTGCGGACGTCCTCTTCGGCGTCTTGGGAGGAGAGCACACCTCTTTTGTGCTCAAATATCTTGGTATTTCTACTATTTTCTCAATAAAAATCATATCTTTTATTGGTTCCTAACATTCTGCAAGAAAAGTAGTTTCAACTTTTAAGAAAGAAAAATAAAAGATCAAGGCTGGACACAGAATTTCAATTCTAATCACAAAAGTTGTACGGTATCATCTATATGGATACTACAGTCAATAACAACACAACATGTGTCAACCTTGAGAATTATAAACTTTGATACTATTTTACTTTTTGTGTTGATAATATTTTAAATTTATTTTTACATTTTGATGGTTGTGGGGTTACTGAAAATAGCAATTCGTGGTTGGAATTATTTATAAAATCAGGTTAGCATAGGAATGGTAAACTATCATATTGTTCAGGGTTTGAGCAATGGTGGTGTGTAACCAATCTTATTGGGTTGTAAGGGGTTTGCTTTTTGATTCTAGTAAGTAATGCTGGTTGCATGAGTAAGCTAGGTGGCCGAACCTAGGTAAATCTTGTGTTATTTACCTTCTGTATTTTCATATGTGATTTACTATCGATGTGGTATATTAGAATTAATTACCATAGTGAAATTTAATTACTATTGTGTACGATAAATTAGAAATAATTATCGTGGCAAAATTTTTTTATTGGTATATGGTAAATTAAGAATAAATTATTGCAGTAAAATTGATTTACTAACTGTAATTTTTTTAAACAAATCATATTCACCCTGGGCTTATTGTTCAGGTTTTGAGCAATGGTGGTGTGTAACCAATCTTATTGGGTTGTAAGGGGTTTGCTTTTTGATTCTAGTAAGTAATGCTGGTTGCATGAGTAAGCTAGGTGGCCGAACCTAGGTAAATCTTGTGTTATTTACCTTCTGTATTTTCATATGTGATTTACTATCGCTGTGGTATATTAGAATTAATTACCATAGTGAAATTTAATTACTATTGTGTACGATAAATTAGAAATAATTATCGTGGCAAAATTTTTTTATCGGTATATGGTAAATTAAGAATAAATTATTGCAGTAAAATGGATTTACTAACTGTAATTTTTTTAAACAAATCATATTCACCCTGGGCTTATTTCAATCCTACAAAGTACAGACCACCATGCAGGCAAAAAGTTTGAGAAAATAATCTAAAAAGAGACCAGGAATTTGCATATCATGCCATTTATCATGATTCAAGAGGAGTCGAACTAAAACCAAGTTCTAAACATAACCATTATGTCAATATACATAACAAATGGCTAATTTGTATCCAGCATATTGATTATCTGCAAAATTAGACTACCCTATCAAGGCATACCTTAAAGCAAATGGAATTCTAAGTTTCAGAGGGACGCTGTCTCCAAACAGAGCAGTTTCTTCAGCTAATTTCAGCAAAACTCTTCTAACAATGTCTCCCAAATACATTCCAGAGATAAGCTTCTCAAATATCTGAACATGAAAGAAATAGGATTCCAGGGTAAAGCAATCAAACAGTAAATATTTTAAAGAAAAATGAGAAGACATCTTCAAACCTGCTCCCCAGGTCTTGGACTTTCATTATCTAATTGAATATCAAATTCTGTGACTGGAAGATGAGATGATAGGAAATCTCCCCATTCAATGTTAATGACCTGGGAGGAAGCAGCACATACTCCCAGCATCAGGTCATTACAAATTAGTTACTAGAAACCAACATGCCATAGCTTCTATTAAGTAATGAATATGTGTGAATTCTCCTCAGATTTATATCACACTGACCATATGCCCATCCTTAGGACGAGGTCCATGCCACTTGGGAACAGAATCTACAGGCTCTACATACGCAGCATTTGTCCCATTTCCTAAAATAATAGCAGCCACAGTGTCACTGCTGCAGTACCTACCTCCAACTAGAGTTCCAATTGTATCATTAACCTATTAAGAATGGCACATACAGAATATTAATAGTCAATACACAGCCAATCGAAGATGCCCACTCAAATATATATCACCTAAAAGGGTAGTTTTTTTACCAGGCAAGAAATATGTACGTCAACACCATGTTTCGCCATGGCCTCGTTAATCATTGCCAAAGAATCCCTCCCCACCTGCTTCCATTAGTAAGTTTTAAAACTGAAAAATAAAGGAAGCCAATAGGCAATAAAAGAAAACCAATTTTTGCATATTCTCCCAAATAAAGATCTCGACATTCAATTGTTGAAATATAAACAAAAGTCAGATGATCTACAGCAATCTTGTATACCATCAACTTGACATTCATTTTACTCGTCCTTCTGTACTTCCTAAACTAGTTTCCAAGTCTAAAATAGTATAAAATATTTGAATCAAGATAAAACTATCATCTAAATGTAATCGTACACCATGCAAATCCATATAAAATCTCTGGTTCTTCTTCAATCGTCATTTAAGATTCGTAGCACGCTTCCATTGAATCTAGCTATCATTGTTTCTACCATAAAATGTAATGTCCATTAGAGCTAAATTTAACATAGATAAGACTGATATCTGTAGCATAATGCCACCAAAAGAATGATAATATTGCCAAAATCATATACCATATAGCATGGATTATTATAGGGTATAATGTCTAACCCTCATAACACAATACCGCAGTGGGTAGAAAGTCACAGTAGAAGAAAAAATGTAATAAAGATAGTGTGCCAGAACCATTAAAAACTTCTAATGTGGAATCCACATCCCACATACTTTATGGCTCAATTTGCGCTTGGTTGGCCATCCGTCGATACACAATCCTTGGGGAATTCACAAGGGAAATTAGAGGTTATATTATACGTGTCCCCCTCTTTTTTTGCTTTATATTTGGTGGCACTTGAGCTGTTATTGCCAGATCATATGCTCTAAATGTACCAACCAGTTTTTATCATAGCCTTGTTTGAAAGACTAAAATTTTACTTCAAACTCTTGTGCACTCCATAGCCATATGTCTAAACAATGACAATTTATATTTGGAGAATAAGGGATATCACACGTGATATGTGGAAATTTCCTCTTATTGCAGTCAAAAAGTCTACTTTCGGTTCTCCATAGTTTGACATTTGGCACCATTATATCCTTCATATGCTGATAAGATACATGTCATGAAATTTTCCATTTGACCTTGCGTTGGATGTTTGAAAAGTAAATGGGTTCACACGAATAGAATTCTTCCGCAAACATTTACACCACATGATATTTGCAATATCCAATGTTATAAAAGGTTCTAGGCATTGCTAGGTGCCAACCTAGGCGTCACACAGGCTTTTTCTAATTTTCACATGTGTGTTTGTGTGTGTGAAAATAATTGGAAATACATGATATATGCGACTAAGCCACATATACGATTTGAAACTTCAAGTCTCCACTATTTTTTAGATGAAATGTACTGTTCATTATAATCTTCATATTCTAAAACTCCAAAACATTAAAGTTCAAATGAACCTAAGGCTTTCTGCTTGTCAATCTAGAGTTGACAAAAGTTTTATTGTTGAAAAACCACTAATTTTTTTAACAAAGAGATTGATGAGTAAACAACAATGGTTTCATACGTTCTTTGGTATTTTGGGATTTTAGAATATGAGAATCAAGATGAACGGTGTTGATCCTAAAAAAAGTACAGTGGACTTTTAGAGATCATATACGTGGCTTAGTCACATGTGTCATGTTTCACATTATTCTCCATATATATATACATCATATAATACCGAATAATCAAAAAATAGAATTTTTTTAAGAAAAATGCTATTTATTGGTAATAAATTTATACAATCAATATTATAAAACATTGCAAGTTTTCAACTTCATACATGCAAAATAAAAGTGAAATTGTGACGCATGCCTAAATATCATAGTAATATTAGACAGAATAGATGAGGAAGAAGAACGATGATCATAATGATGAATAAAAAGAAAATGATGAAGACCCACATTAACCGGTGTTAAGCAATATGTAAAAGTAGTGTGACTTTTGCATAAATTGTGCAATATTAGATTATAATAGATAACTAGCGTTTAAGTATAAAAAGGAATCTAAATAAGAGTTGTACTCATATTATTTTCAATACACAAACAACACCAATAGGGTGTTCCCTTTCATTTTAAAATTTACATTGTATCAAAGACAATCCAAGCCCTAATCTTTTAATTTCTCTTTCTTAAAAAACTTTCATAGCAACCCCTAACATTCATCTACTATCTTCCTTTCATCGCATCACCTAACCCAAAAATATACCTTGTAGTTATAGTAACTATAGTAACGTAACACTACATTATGCTATAATACCACATCAAAAAAGAAAAGACAAAAAATGTGTTTGTTGTTGATTTTGTTGAAATAAATTTGAGGGAGTTGTTTAGTGGTTATCTTCAATGAATTTGGATTTGCTTATTACAATGTGGGGATCAATTTTGTTTTAATTTTTAAGGATGGTTGGGATTGTGTAATGATTTTGTAAGGGATTTTTCATTGGTAAGAGATTTGAGAGTTTGATTTGATTTTTAATTGTTTGATAGAGATTGACTCTGACTAATTCCAAGCCCGAGTCAAAGTTTATACTTTTAAAGTTCATTTCTAACGAGATTACTAATAGGAAGCTAGATAGAGATAGTTATTTGTAATTGAAAAAACTTTATCAATATTTACTTGATCAAAAGAAGAAAGAAGACTAATCTTACCAAGAATTATCTGAGCTTTATACCCGTATGGGAGTAAGATAATGGCATGATCTTCTATTAGTTTTTAAATACAGTGGAACATAAATTTCAGGATATAATAACTCACACTTCCATTGTGAAGGAGTTACAGAAGTATCTAGAGGAGCTAAATTTAGGAAAATGATAATTATAATCAAACGGTTTATCATTCAGTAGATGTTTCATGTAAGAAAAAGGTAAGACTTTATCTCAACCCTATGTGTACTTCAACAAGATCTACCAAGAGCTAAAGGTGTTATTTTCTATCACATCTGATGTGAAAATAATGCAAAATGGATCAACTAGTGGTATCAACGTTTTGGAAAAGTTGCCACTAGATTACACTCTAGCAAGACAATGGTGATTAGCAATTTTATTGCCGACTCTTTGTTAATAACATATCTCTCTACAAAGTGTGTTTCCAAAAGAGTCTCAGAATCTTACTGAGACCGGATCACACGAATAGTTAGATATAGCCATTCAAAAGGACATTCGGTAACCATCGTTGCACAAGACAGCTGTGAAGGCCGTTGTGGTCAAGGGGGAGATTTCGATGATGTCAAATTGGATATGGATGACATGTGAATCCAAAATATCCAAGGATTTATTTACATTGTAAGGAGGAAGGTCATACAATATATACATGTCCAAAATTATGTGGTAAATCTACATATTTGTGCTTTAAAGGAGCATATTCTCTTTAGATCCATAAGCTTAACTATGGCAAATAATGAAAGTGATATCATAGTTTCTAAAAGTTTCAGTTGGTGCATGTTAAATACTTCTATCCTTATGCTACTTTAGCACAAACAATAACTCCACTGTGTGTCTCTTTTAAAACTCCCAACACTAGGATAATTGACTTGGATGCATCTAACCATATGATGGGAAATAGTATCCTTCTTGACTTGAAACCATTGCTATCACTTCTAGTAGTGACTTTAACGGATGATTCTACATCTCATGTGCATGATGTATGCACTACGACTATTACTCTATCCTTACCTTTGTCTTTTGGTTACTTATTTCAGATTTTTCATTTAATTAGATATCCATTAGTAAACTCACACATTCTTTTAATTGCTCGGTAACATTCTTCCCTGAATATTGTGCACTTCTAGATATTAGGATGCAAACGATGATTGGCATAGAACATGAATATGGAAGATTGAAGCATTTAAAAACTGTAAGTAATCCAGCTACTTGTACCACATCCACCTCGTTTGATCACCATTGTCCATCTAGCCATCTACCTTTGCAGACTGTATAGACATTAGTTCCTAAGTTAGGTCAAGTATCATTTTTAATTATGAGTACAGTTAGAAAAGTAAGCACCATCATATGACTTATCTATCTGGTATCAACGGGCTTAATAGTCCTTTTGAGTCAATTCATATAGATGTTAAGGATCCATGTTCAATAACTTTTAAACTTGATTTTAGTTGTTTTATTATTGTTGTGGATTTTTTCACGTAACTTAGCTATTTGTATTGAAGAATTACGCATAAGTTCTTTCTACTTTTTGAGATTTTTATACAAAATTGAAAATCACTTTGATTCATCCTTTGAGAACTGATAATGCAAAAGAGTAACTGAGGTCTTCTTTATTGAATTTTTCGTCTAATACGGGAATAACACAACAAACTTCTTGTCCTTATCCACATAACAAAATATATCAGCCAAACCATGTTGAATATAACATAATGCCCAGCATAATGTTGAACCTTAGAAAAGTGCATAATGTACATAACGTAACGCATAAGGTAATTTACATGATTTTTTTATTTTTGTAATTTAAAAATATGAAAATAATTCTAATATTTATAATACAATTGATGGATGTTAATAAATGTGGTTGCTGACTAGCACAACAGAGTGGGTAAAAAGACAGCTGAGTGTCTTCTTTCTTGAATTTTCCGTCTGCTACGAGAATAACACATCAAACTTCTTATCCTTATCCACATAACAAAATAAATCAGGTAAACCAGTGTTGAAAATAACATAATGCCCAGCATAATGTTGAACCTTAGAAAAGTGCATAACGTATATAACGTAACGCATAACGTAATTTACATGTTTTTTATTTTTGTAATTTAAAAAATATGAAAATAATTCTAATATCTATAATGCACTTGATGGATGTTAATAAATGCAGTTGCTGACTAGCACAAAAGAGTGGGTAGAAAGACTGCTGAGATTGAATCTTAAAGAATCAATGGGTAAGATGAGAGTTTGTGAAAATTTAGGAGGAAACCACTAAAATTTGGGGGCGGAGAGGCGATTTTCGGGGGAGAACCCTAAAATTGTGGGTAAAACTAAATCTAGATTAAAATAAATTCATGGAAAATTAAAATTTTAAATATTGATGGAACTAAATCTGGAGGAAACTAAATTTTAGAAACCTAAAATTTTTGAGAGAAACTAAATACCTTGGGGGACCTAAATTTTAATTTTAAACTTTGATGGAACTAAATTTAGAGGAAACTGAAATTTCAAATTTCAGGGAGAGACTAACTCTAGAAGGAACTAAAATTTTAGGGTGACTAAATTCTTCGATTGAAACTAAATTTTAGTTTGAATGTGGTTTAAAAAATTTTGCTGGGGTATAATATTTTGAAGGTGTATGTAAATATTTTTGGTAAGATTTTGAATGAGTTGAAATTTTTCAAAAAATATTTTGAATATCACGTGACATAATGCCCCACAATCATATGTCACGAGTAATGACTACTGTTTTAATAAATAGGAGAAATATTATAAAATTTTAGTATTTGAAAAATATTAAAAGTTATGAAAATTGTAAATAAAATGCATATATATATATATATATATTCAATATCAAATAGCAACACACATTCATGATTATAACCCAATATATAAAGTAATAACATAAAAAGTCATAAAAGCATAATAAACAATATGAAGTAAACAATGCACTAACTTAAAGTTGTATATAAATTACAAACTAAGAAAATTTAACAACTAGAGTATTATGACTAATATATTAGTTAAATTAAAGAAACCTGCATCAAAATTGACATCTGAACTAGTACACATTACAAAGGGGATCAACGTCTTTAAATGATTTGTTTTCTTGACGCTATGCTACGCTACAATTTAGTGTAGCGTTATGCACTTTAAATTTTAAAAAACGTAAATCTACGTTGATTTTAGGTTACACGATGTTATGTAACAAAAGAAGTGCATTTCATTACATAAAGAGTTATTTTGATTAATGTAACAGGTCTTTTCAAGTAGTGAGCTGAGCGTAAGAGTCGACACTTAAGATTACACGCACTTTGTTAATCCACACGATCGTTCCAAAACACGGCTAGGGATGCAATGCTCATAACATGTTACATTATCATACTCTCAGCTATTCTCGTATGTCATATTCCATATTCTTTGCTCAATCCTAAGTATGATTATTTTCCCTTGCCCACTATGATCTTTGGTTATGTTTGCTTTGTTCGTGATAATGGTATTAATACATTATACTAGACTTCAGGGTATTAAGAGTGTATTCGCTAACATTGTCCCGATTCTACTAAATTCATCAACTTAACTTAGATGTTACATTCTTTGAGTTTACACTGTATCTTGAGAAAAAGCTTCATCATCTAGTTTGAAAAAATGATCTCACCTATTTTCTTATAAACTATTCTTCTTCTGTGGAACCTAATTCATTGACCCAATACATGGAGAGCCAATGCAAGTGTCCACAAGATGCACCAAGTCCACGATCATTGTACAATATGCCTTCAATGTTCATACGAGAATATTATCATTACTCCAATTAATATTGGTTCACAATCACAATTTGATATTCATATTGCTCACTGTAAGGGTAAACGAAACTGTATTTTACATCTATTAATAAGTTTCTTATTTTATTCACATCCTAACTGCACGACGACATGCTTTTATCTATTCCATTAATTCTCATCATATTCACAAGTTTGTATGAAATGTATTGTCAATTTTAAGTTGACAAAAAGCAATGGAAGATAAGACGAAAGCGTTGATACAAATGAGATATAAGAGCTAATTTACCGAATTGAAAGAAATCAATTAGGTGTCATTAGGGATAAACAATATGATTTTAGCATGCTTGAAAGCTTGTTTGGTGGCAAAGAAAAACTTTGAGACTTATGATACAAACTATCACGATACTTTTATCATAAAGCAAAAATGACATTTGTATATTTGTGCACCACACTTGCTGATTAAAATCATTGGCATTTATATCAACTCGATATTAAAAATGCTTTTCTTCATTAAGTTCTCGATGAGGAGGTTTATATAGAGCAACCATCATAATTTAATGCTAAATAGAAGTTGTGGAGGTTTGTCAACTCAAAATGTTACTATATAGTTTAAACAATCTCTTAGAGAGTGGTCTAACAGATTTAGCTCAGTTGTCCAAGAGTTTGGTTTCGATCACAAAATAATCATTTAAGTCTTTTGTCAATTGGATCAGGGATGACTAACCCTTTTAGTTATTTATGTGGATAATATTATGATTACATGTGATGATGCAAAGGGATAAGTAACTTGAAGATACATGTGCAGCAAACAATTCAAACAAAAGATCACACAACTATGTAATTTCTTGAATATTAAGATAGGAAGATCTAAAAAGGGATTTGTCTTTCTGAATAAAAGTATATGGTATGCTTTCAAAAGCTGACATGCATGAATGTCGAGTTCCAGATACATCATTGGATCTAACTTCTAGGTTGCTACTAGATCGTGAATAGATTTTAGAATACTTAGTAAGTTACAAAAGGCTTGTCAAAAAAATGTATTTATGATGAGATGGTATGTAGTTAGTCAATTTATGTCTACTTTATGATCAAGTCATTGTGATGCTGTGGTTCAAATATTATGATAGTTAAAAAGTGCTCCAAGCAAAAGACTTTAATATTCTAATTGTGGGCACAATCATGTAGCCAAGTTTTATGATGCAGATTGGACATGATGTCCAATTGTTTAGAGATTAATCACTGTTTATTATGTTTTCATTGGAAAAAAATCTTATATCATGAAAAGAAAAATGGTGTCTAGGTAGAGTGTACAGCCCGATATCGAGCCATGGCTTATATGTGAAAGCTTACGTGGATACAAGATATTCTCGTAAAGATGGTTTTTGTGTTCACGCCTCGTATTTTGCTATATTATGAAAATTGATTTACGAGTTCTTTGCATAACATATTGTGCTTGGGTGTACAAAGCATATCAAGGTAGATTGTCACTTAATTCAATAAAAGTATGAAGCATGTATTATTGAGCCAAGACATGTTTTCTACCAAATGGTTGGTAGATTTATTGACCAAACCACTTCAAATATCAAAAGTTCGCTTTATTTGTGACTACCAGACATGTATGATCATGATGTATATGCTTAGCCTTAGGAGAGTGTTACATAATATATGACAGTAGGACTTGTGCAAAGTGTTAAATATTATATTATAATTAGTAGATAAAGTTTGAGTACAATGATCATAATACGAGTTGTACTTATATCATTTCAATTATATAAACAACATCGAGACTCCATGCATGTGTATATGGTATGGTCTTAATTTATATTATTTATAACCATGTGCCTAGCCCAATCGCTCCTACTTTAAGTGGCTGTTAGCTTACATAGGCTTTATGGGCTCCTGACTTACCCAGGCCGACCACCCAAGTCTTCAGTCGGTGACCAAAACAACCTGCTCATATCTATACAACTATGCATTAAACAGTAGCTATATTACAGTTGATGACATGAAAGTCAACGTAAAGTCAACGTAAAATCAACGTAGATGGTGCCTATCGTCCAAGCAAAAGGTGAAAAGTGAGCTTTTGGCCTCTATTAAGGAAACTTGTATATCATATGATATCCAATATGATACCATTATTCCCTGATATAATTTTCCATAGATATCTTTCTAAATATGCAATTTTAGGTATATTAGTATACATCTCATTCTAAAGTTGATAGCTAGTGTCGCCATATGAAATTATTTTTAAAATATAAATTAAGATTTTAGGTGATTTTTTGAAATTTTAGGCATTTATTTAAGTTGTTTAAACATAAACACGTTAACATGCAACCTGTTTAACTCATCCACCCGACAAGACCTATTATTTCTTAAACCCCTCACCCGCTCCTCTCTTCCCCTCACATTTTTTTTCTTTTCTTTTTCTTTTTCTCCTTTGCTTCATTCCCGCGAGCGACAATTGCTTTCCTTTCGCCCGTTACACGATTCTCAATGACGTGGGAGTGTCGGACATAACCGACGGCAATCCCTCTTCCCCCATAACCCTCTCAACGATCATAACCCACATCTCCTTATTTTCCCCACTATTTTTCTATTTATTCTACAATCCCTAATCCTAATCAAGAATTTTCATCAGATCTCTCCTGAGCTCATCCACCTCCTTTACCTTCATCCCGTCATTACCTCGGTTCGATCCAAATATTGATTGTAATAGCTGGAGACGTGCGCGTTGGCGAGGCGACGAGGCTATTTCTGATTGTGATCGACGATCAAAAGTACAAAAAGTGTCCACACCGGTACAACACACCCTCTAGTCTAACCCGGGGAAGTCCAACTGGACAAAATCACCCGAAGGCTCTACCTCTGACGTACTAGTACTGGTCTCTGTCTTCATAACCAGCACAGTCTGGTCGGGTCCCACACCTGAAACCACAATGGGACACGTCAACGCGTGACCCAGTAGGAACTCCTAACATTCTAGTAGGATCTAGATTTAGAATTGGTCCTTCTAACTAATCATCTTTCTACATGTGTCACAACAACCACAGAACTAATGTTGTAATTAATAGGGCAATACATAAGTGCTGGAAATAAATAAAAAATATCTGAAGTACAATTACTGATTTAAGTTAATAAAATTATACAGTAGTTCTGATTTGGAAACCCGAGTAAACCGTAAGACGCTAAGGAGTCGGACTTCACCTAGGGTGGGTGAAAAAGTGGTACCTCCACCAGCGACACGAGCACTGGAGGGTCCTCTCGTAACTCCCCTTACGGGAGAGACAAATCTCGATTTTTCTGTGGAAAACGGAGAAAATCATCATTTACCTAATGGTGTAACACGAGTACACCACCGGCCTCTCTAACTCTCTCAACTCCCCCTTTCGGGAGTGACAAATCGAGTGAGAACTCACATCATATGTCCGCTCCTTAACTCCTATAGTTTACACGTGTTTCCCACAAAGCCACATCTGGAGTCTCACCCATTTTAGAATGGATCGAGCGCTCAAGATTTTATCTCTCTGCCTCACTCTCAGTTTCATTCTTTATTCTTGGTACGTTGTTCTAGTGGTCTCATTTACCACTTCATGTCATATGATATGTACCATTATACATATAGCATAACATGGCATATTAAAACTAAAACATTCTATACAATAATTGAGCATGATGATGAGTGCACCTTAACATCAATTACATCATCACAATTTCATGGAACATATCATAATAAGGGCTTGACAAAAGATTGAACATAGCTTAAGACAATAACACACCATGATAATTTTTGTAGCAATAATACATGAATCTGCCAAAAACTATTACATCAGAAAGATTAGGATTTTTAAGCTAATTACAGTCAGAATTGGTCTTCGGTCCCTTCATGAAAGTTGTAGAAAATTTTCTGCAGTTTTCCGCAGTATCCTATGTTGTTGCATTTGGATTTTTCTACTATTTATTATGATTTTTCAAAGTTATTGCACTGTGTTGGAAAAATTTCAGCATATAAAAGAATGCGACAATCGTAGAGCTTCTTCCATTATAAGTTAACTTAAACTAAGATTTTTCTTAACAAGTAGCATCAAATACACCATATAAACATACATGATGGTTATCATAATTCCAATATGAACATGAAATACTAATTTGACAATAACAACAGGTTAAGTGAACATGGTGTTTATTAATCTCACACTCTTCTTTCAATGATCAACGTGCTTCAAAGTTTACATAACTATAATTACATGGTCCATAAGCATACTAAAATCACCGATTTTAGAACATGCATATAAATAAATTCTAACCATCGTGTCATTTCCAAATTTTTAACTTACATATCAAAATTTTCATGCTAGAAGGATTATATCCAAAACTTTAATACAAGCATTATTACAGCATAATTTTTTATGACAACAAAAAGATTAACATAATCATGGCATGAAACATATCAAAATTGCATAGCATGATCTTGACATGTTATTCGTATACTACACTAACCTAGTCTAAACCAAAACCAAATCCCACTAAAAATGCTAAAAGATTATACCTCAACCAAGTTCTTAAAAATTTCTTGGCCATTCTTCTCCATGAAGGACTTGAAGCTCTCTCCTAATCTTCCTCCTTCAAGCTCCAAAACTTTGCTTCAAATTGTTGAATTTTGGAGAGGATTTGGGATGGATTTTGTGTTAGAAGGGTGAGGGAAGAGGGTGGGGTTCTTGGTAGTGGAAGGAGAGATGCTTAGGGAGGTAATTGGTGGCGGGAAGGACGGTGCAAAAGGGAAGAAAGGGGAGAGAAGGATTCGGCCTGGTTGAAGGGGAGAGAGGGAGAGGGTGAGAGAATGAAAAAAATTTGTTGTTTGGTTCTCTTTTTGGTTTTTTGTTTTTCCCTCAAATTAATCTCCTCCACACACTTGGTCAAGGCTAAAGACACTTGTTTCTCCCTTATCATGCAAGATGACACCAAGGTTAATGAGGTGTCATGGTTACAGATTTTGGAATTTAATTTTTTTTGAAAAATAAAAACACAAAGAATACACCATGCATCTTAAATACAAGGTATTTCCTCCAAATACTTTTATTTTGTAAATCCAAATGATGCTTAAAACTTAATTAGAAATAACTTAACATCCCAAAAAATTTGGAAAAATTTATAAACATACTCAAAAATTTGTACGTATCCATACATCCAAAAATACGTACACATACTCGTATATTAGTACTAGGGTCATTACATCCTACCCCCTTAAAATAAATTCCGTTCTCGGAATTTCAAAATAAGGGAGAAAACATCCTTACATCACATCATCTTACAACAACAAAATTACATCAAACAAATAGGTGAAGGTACTTCTCTCTAATCTCAACCTCGAGTTTCCAGGTGGGACTCTCCTGGTGACTCTCGATGCCACATAACCATCACTAGATTGACTGACTTCTTCCTCAGCATCTTCTGTCTTCGGTCCAGAATAACCACAGGTTGCTGATCTAACGTCAAGTCTAGTCGCACTTCAATCTCTGAGAAGTCGACAACATGATTAGGATCTCTAATACATCTCCTGAGTTGCGAGATGTGAAACACGTTATACACTTCTTCAAGAGATGCGGATAATACAATCCTATAAGCCACCTCTCCAACACGAGCTAGAACTTCAAAAGGTCCAATATATCTCGGGCTCAGCTTTCCTCGACTGCCAAAACGAATCAGCCCTCGTGTTGGCGAGATCTTCAAAAACACGTGCTTGTCTGGCTGAAACTCTAAGTGTCGCCTCTTCGCATCCGCCCAACGCTTATAACGGTTTTGGGCTATACGAAGATTATCTCTGACGAATCTCACTACATCCACGGTTTCAGCGATCATATCTGGGACCAACAATTCGCGGTCTCCAACCCCATCCCAACTAAGAGGAGATCGACACTTCCTCACATATAAAGCTGCAAATGAAGCCATGCCTATACTGGCTTGATAACTATTATTATAGGCGAACTCTACCAGATGTAGATGTTCATCCCAAGAGCCCTTGAAATCCAGCATGCACGCCCTCAACATATCTTCCAGAATCCGAATTGTCCTCGCCGACTGACCGTCTGTCTGTGGATGGTATGCAGTGCTGAAACTCAGTTGAGTTTCCAAGTTAGCATGCAGACTTCTCCAAAAGTGAGATGTAAACCTAGTGTCACGGTAGGAGACTATGCATACAGGTACTTCGTGAAGCCTCACGATTTCCTGCATACATGACTTAATCAGAATCTAGACTAACAATAAATCAGACTGTGATATAAAACAAAGAATCTCACCTCCATATATCTCTTGGCGAGATGGTCGGACGACTGGCCAACTCGAAAAGGTATGAAGTGAGCTAATTTGGTCAATCGATCCACGGTTACCCAAATAGCATCATATCCTCGAGGAGTGAGATAAGCCAGTCACGAAATCCATTGTCACATGCTGCCACGTCATACCTTTTCTGATTTGGTCAATCCATCGTCACTCGCCGGCTTCTGTTCTGATATGTGTTGCGAAGGTGTCAAATATTGAAACTGTAGACTTATATTTATGGTAGGAAGGTTACAATTGGGTGGATAGTCTAGTCATACATGGGCTCTACATAGGCCTACAAACGGGTGGATACTCTAGTCCAACATGGGCACTACATATCGCAACACAGGAGATGTATTGGATATACTAATCATGTCGTCGACTTTTCAGAGATTGAAGTGCGACCAGACTTGACGTATAATCAACAACATGTGGCTATTCTGGTCCGAAGACAGAAGATGCTGAGGAAGATATCAATCAATCTAGTGAGGGTTATATGACATCGAGAGTCACTAGGAGAGTCCACCTGGGAACTCGAGGATGAGATGAGAAAGAAGTATCCTCACCTGTTTGTAAGATGTAATTTTGTTGTTGTAAGATGATGTGATGTATATGATGTTTCCTCCCTTATTTTGAAATTCCGAGGACGAAATTTATTTTAAGGGGGTAAGATGTAATGACCCTACTACTAATATAGGAGTATGTGTACGTATTTTTGGACGTATGGATACGTACAAATTTTTGAGTATGTTTATAAAATTTTTCAAATTTTTTGGGATGTTAAGTTATTTTTAATTAAGTTTTAAGCATCATTTGGATTTACAAAATAGAAGTATTTGGAGGAAATACCTTGTATTTAAGATGTATGGTGTATTCTTTATGTATTTGTATTTTTCAAAAAAAATAAATCACAAAACCTCTAACCATGACACCTCATTAACCTTGGTGTCATCTTGCATGATAATGGAGAAACAAGTGTCTTTAGCCTTGACCAGGTGTGTGGAGGTGATTAATTTGAGGGAAAAACAAAAAACCAAAAAGAAAACCAAAAAACAAAAATTTCTTTCATTCTCTCACCCTCTCCCCCTCTCCCCTTCAACCAGGCCGAATCCTCCCCCCCCCCCCCTTTCTTCCCTTTTGCACCACTCTTCCCTCCACCAATAACCCCTCCAAGCACCTCCCCTTCCACTACCAAGAACCCCACCCTCTTCCCTCATCCTTCCAACACCAAATCCAACCCAAATCCTCTCCAAAATCCAACAATTTGAAGCAAAGTTTTGGAGCTTGAAGGAGAAAGATTAGGAGAGAGCTTCAAGTCCTTCAAGGAGAAGAAGGGCCAAGGAAATTTTAAAGACTTGGTTGAGGTAGAATCTCTTAGCATTTTTAGTGGGATTTGGTTTAGAATTTGGTTTAGACCAGGTTAGTGTAGTATACGAATAACATGTCAAGATCATGCTATGCAATTTTGATATGTTTCATGCCATGATTATGTTAATCTTTTTGTTGTCATTAAAAAAAGTATGTTGTAATAATGCTTGTATTAAAGTTTTGGATATAATCCGTCTAGCATGAAAATTTTGATATGTAAGTTAACATTTTGGAAATGACATGATGGTTAGAATTTATTTATATGCATGTTCTAAAATCGGTGATTTTAATATGCTTATGGACTATGTAATTATAGTTATGTAAAATTTGATGCAAGTTGATCATTGAAAGAAGAGTGTGAGATTAATAAACACCATGTTCACTTAACTTGTTATTATTGTCAAATTAGTATTTCATGTTCATATTGGAATTATGATAACCATCATGTATGTTATATGGGGTATTTGATGCTACTTGTTAAGAAAAATCTCAGTTTAAGTTAACTTATAATGGAAGAAGCTCTAAAATTGTCGCATTCTTTTATATGCTGAAATTTTTCCAACACAGTGCAGTAACTTTGAAAAATCATAATAAATAGTAGAAAAATCCAAATGCAACAATCTAGGATACTACGGAAAACTGCAGAAAATTTTCTACAACTTTCATGAAGGGACCGAAGACCAATTCTGACTGTAATTAGTTTTAAAATGCTAATCTTTCTGCTGTAACAGTTTTTGGCAGATTCATGTATTATTGCTACAAAAATTATCATGGTGTGTTATTGTCTTAAGCTATATTCAATCTTTTGTCAAGCCTTTATTATGATATGTTCCATGAAATTATGATGATGTAATTGATGTTAAGGTGCCCTCATCATCATGCTCAATTCTTGTGTAAAATGTTGTAGTTTTAATATACAATGTTATGCTATATGTATAATGGTACATATCATATGACATGAAGTGGTAAATGAGACCACTAGAACAACGTACCAAGAATAAAGAATGAAAATGAGAGTGAGGCAGAGAGATAAAATCTGGAGCGATCGATCCATTCTAAAATGGGCAAGACTCCAGATATGGCTTTGTGGGAAACACGGGTAAACTATAAGAGTTAAGGAACGGACATATGATGTGAGTTCTCACTCGATTTGTCACTCCCGAAAAGGGGAGTTGAGAGAGTTAGAGAGGCTGGTGGTGTACTCGTGTTACACCATTAGGTAAATGATGGTTTTCTCTGTTTTCCACAGAAAAACCGAGATTTGTCTCACTCCCGTAAGGGGAGTTACGAGAGGACCCTCCAGTGCCCGTGTCGCTGGTGGAGATACCACTTTTTCACCCACCCTAGGTGAAGTCCGACTCCTTAGCGTCCTTCGGTTTACTCGGGTTTCCAAATCAGAACTATTGTATAATTTTATTAACTTAAATCAGTAATTGTACTTCAGATATTTCTTTTATTTATTTCCAGCACTTATGTATTGTCCTTTTAATTACAGCATTAGTTCTGTGGTTGTTGTGACACATGTAGAAAGATGATTAGTTAGAAGGACCAATTCTAAATCTAGATCCTACTAGAATGTTAGGAGTTCCTACTGGGTCACGCGTTGACGTGTCTCATTGTGGTTTCAGGTGTGGGGTCCGACCAGCCTGTGCGGGTTCTGAAGACGGAGACCCGTACTAGTACTTCAGAGGTAGAGCCTACGTGTGATTTTGTCCAGTTGGACTTTCCCGGTTAGACTAAAGGGTGTGTTGTATCGGGTGTGGACACTTTTTGTACTTTTGCGTTGTGTGTTTCTCTTTTTGTTGTACCCCACTTTTGTACCTCCCTTTTACAGCTGATGTATGTATATGAACTTTAATATAGTGTAATGTGCAGTGTTGTTACGTTTTCTTTTCAGTATTGCGAGTTTTATTTTCTGTTGGAGCACTTTACTTTTCTCTGTGTATTATTCCAGTGTTGTTGCAGTGGCCTGCTTATTTAATTAACTTATCCACACACAAAATGCCTTGTAGTATTTAGATAAGATGTCTCTAAGCCTGAGTCTGAATACTACGGCGGACTCGTCAGCTACGTCTCTCCGTATTCGGGAGAACGGGGCGTGACAGGTTTTTGTGGAAGCCACAGGTTGTTGATCATACGTCAAGCCTGGTCGCACTTCAATCTCTGAGAAGTCGACGATATGATTAGGATCTCCAATACATCTCCTGAGTTGCAATATGTGAAACACGTTATGCACTCCTTCAAGAGATACTGGTAATGCAATCCTATAAGCCACCTCTCCAACACGAGCTAGAACTTCAAAAGGTCCAATATATCTCGGGCTCAGCTTTCCTCGTCTGCCAAAACGAATCAGCCATCATGTTGGCGAGATCTTCAAAAACACTTGCTCGCCTGGCGGAAACTCCAAGTGTCGCCTCTTCGCATCCGTCGCCCAATGCTTATAACGGTCTTGGGCTATACGAATATTATCTCTGACGACTCTCACTACATCCACGGTTTCAGCGATCATATCTGGGCCCAACAATTCGCGGTCTCCAACCTCATCCCAACTAGGAGATCGGCACTTCCTCCCATACAAAGCTGCAAATGGCGTCATGCCTATACTGGCTTGATAACTATTATTATAGGTGAACACTACCAGATGTAGATGTTCATCCCAAGAGCCCTTGAAATCCAGCATGCACGTCCTCAACATATCTTCCAGAATCTGAATCGTCCTCTCCGACTGACCGTCTGTCTGTGGATGGTATGCGGTGCTGAAACTCAGTTGAGTTCCCAAGCTAGCCTGCAGACTTCTTCATAAGTGAGATGTAAACCTAGTGTCACGGTCGGAGACTATGCATACAGGTACTCAGTGAAGCCTCACGATTTTCTGCATACATGACTTAATCAAAATCTAGACCAACAATAAATCAAACTGTGATATAAAACAAAGAATTTCACCTCCATATATCTCTTGGCGAGATGGTCGGTCGACTGGCCCACTTGAAAAGGTATGAAGTGAGCTGATTTGGTCAATCGATCCACGATTACTCAAATAGCATCATATCTTCGAGGAGTGCGAGGTAAGCCAGTCACGAAATCCATCGTCACATGCTGCCACTTCCACTCTGGAATCGGAAGCGGCTGTAGTAGTCATGTCGTTCTCTGGTGCTCGACTTTGACTTGTTGACATTCAGACATGAAGCTACACTCTTAGCCACACTACGCTTCATGACGTGCCACCAAAAATGCTGTCGCAGATCACAATACATTTTGGTGCCTCCAGGATGGATAGAATAAGGTAATCTATGAGCTTCTCTCAACAGTTCATCCCGAATGTCACCCGATGGCACACAAATTCTGCTCCCAAAACGCAGAGACACATCTTCATGAATACAGAAATCACTACGAAGTCCGGCCTCTATCTGCTCTCGAATCTTCTTCAACTTCCTATCTCCAGACTGAGCTGTCTTAATCCTTTCAACCAAATCAGATTGAACTTGCAAATTCATCATCACTACTGATGTACCAGGTAAGACGACTTCAATCTCCATCTGCCAAATATCACCCCAAAGTTCTCTCTGCGTCGTCAACATCATCACGGTTGGCATGCGACTAAGAGCATCAGGTACTACGTTGACTTTTCCAGGGTGATACTGGAGGTCAATACTGGAGGGCCTTTCCATCCAGACATATAGCAGCCGCCTCCAGCTTCTGCTCATCCGTCATGCGAGAGACCCTAAAAATCTCTCTGCTCTGTAAATCCACGACACCAGATCCTCTCCTTCGAATACATGCATCTTCAGCTTCTGCAGCCTGTTCATAGAGAATGTCCTCTGGTCTCCTCGTCCCCCGTCGTGCCTGGGCTGGTGGCACTGCTGCCACCTCTCCTGGTGCCGCTTATAGCCCCACGGGGGCCTCCATCATGGAAACTGTGCCCCCCTTGTGGGCCTCCTCCTCGGCCCCTGACGTGTGTTTATATTTTATATATCCATGCATGTCTTCTTTGTGTTTTTCCATTGTTTTCTGTTGTCCCGTGCCCATTTTCTTGGGATTTTTAGTTTTGTTTCACTTTTTGGTGTTTTTGTGTATTTGCAGGAGATCGCCAGTGTAGGGGACATATAATGAAGATATCATGAGTCCTCGGAGCAACGGGAGGAGTCACGCGTGATCCAGGGGGTCAAACGACGAAGATCGCCATTTTTAGCCCTCAACCGATCGGTTGGACACAGCCAACCGATCGGGTGGTGCACGTGTGTCCGACCCGGACGGAAGCTGAAGCGAAGTGCAGCCCAACCGACCGGTTCGCCGACCAGTTGAACACAGCAGAGTTCTCGGCCATTTGGAGCTGAATTCCAACCGATCGGATGACATCTCACCCGATCGGATCATTTGTAGCTGATTTCCCAAGCGAAGACCCGGAGAGCTCAACCGACACGTCGCTGACCGTGCCAAATCGACAGACTTCTCTGTATTTTTTGTCGACAATTCCAACCGATCGGTTGACCTGATGCTGAATCTCTTCAAATCGACGACTCGCTCGCTCCACCCGTTCTCCTCAGCGCCCGGTTGAAGTTCTCGAAGCCGACGACCGAAGCATCAAGCAGCTCACCCGATCGGTTGATGTCGATTTGTATATATAGTTGACATAGGTTTCTGAAAATGGGTGTGGTTATTTTTTCTGTCTTTTTCTTGTACGGTGACTGCTGGAATTTTATTGCTTTCTGTAAGTCTTCTGATTGCTTTCAAACTTTGATATTATCTTTATAGTATTGCTACTACATTTCAATCGCCTGATCATGATTTCTACGGTTGATTTTTGTTTAGATTGCTTTTTAGCTATGATTTGTGAGTAGTTCCCAAATCTGGAATTTTGGTGAAAACCCCTTTGTGTGTTCTCCCTAATGCGTCCATAGGACTAGGATTTCGATAGGGATTAGGCATTTAGATGGTTACGCGGGGTGTTTCATTGTCATCGGCGGGAAAAGACCGCATTTGACCGTAGGGCCAATGGGGGAATAAACTTGGCAGTTGACTCCCTAGCCACAGCTCACGCCTTAGCGTAGACATTGAATCCTAGCGCGTGGAAACGGCAGGATGAGATATTGGGAGTTATCGTTGCGAGCTTAGTGCTCCTGGAGTCGGTCGGTGTTAATGGACATGGAAATGCCCACCGACCGAACCCGGGTAGTCCGGCGTATCATCCTTGGCATCGACCGAAATATCGGGCCCATAAGATGCTGGTATCACTCTTAGAGGCAACGTCTCACCACTAAACCCTAAATCCGATCGTATTCCTGTCCGCAGGTCGTAATAGTGAGAACACATGATAGGGTGGAAACCGAAGTCCTATGTTTCCTTTTATATTGTTTATCCTCCGTATTTACGTCCGTGACAACCCATCGATCGTTCGGACTAGCTCACCCATAGGGTGAACCGGTTCCTATTAGACACAAGCACAACCACGCCTCCATGTGTTCGACCCCCAAGCCACACTACAACATCGTGCACTTGCGGTATAAATATTTAAATCTGGTATCCCCAATTACATTGCACACTCTTATGTTTCAAAACTAGGGGACGTCAAGCTTTTTGGCGCCGCTGCCAGGGAGGCAACATGCTTGTTTATTTTAGGACCCATTTGAACCCTTGAGTCTAGTTCATATCCTCGCCCCGTGAAAATTTTCGCATTCTACTTTTTCACCTTTTATTTTTTCTATTCCTTGTTTTTTGTTTTTATCTGTTTCTATCCCATACTTGCTTCACGTGTATTTATTGTTTTACATGCGCAAGAATACAAGGAGTCTAGAGGATTTGCTTCCACTTGACCCAGAGATTAACGCCACCATGAGGCGTCTAAACGCAGAAAGAAGAAGGGAAGAAGCTGAAGCCATGGGAGAGAACACCCCTCCCCAGAAATCTTTGCTGGAGTACTCGATGCCCCCATCGGGTCCACCTCCTCCATTCAACCTCCGGCTATTGTAGCCCAAGGTTTCGAGCTTAAGCCGTCACTAGTGACGTGGATCCAGCAGGATCAATTCTCTGGGGCACCCATGGAGAGCCCTATTGAACATCTGGACTCCTTCCTTGAGAAGTGCGACACATTCAGGATTAATGGTGTCACAACTGAAGCAATCCGTCTGAAGCTATTCCCTTTCTCTCTGCGGGATAAAGCCAAGCAATGGCTCAGGGGAAAGGACCCGAACAACTTCAATTCTTGGGAGAAGCTCTCGAACGCTTTCTTGACTAAGTTCTTTCCCACTGGAAAGATGATGAAGCTGAGGAGTGAGATCTCCTCCTTTTCCCAGGGCAGCCATGAGTCTCTACACGAAGCTTGGACGAGATACAAAGAGATACAGCGGAGATGCCCTCATCATGAACTTCCAAAGTAGCAGATTGTAATTCTGTTCTACAATGGGTTGAGGGATGACCTAAAATCTTCGATGGACGCCGTGGCTAGGGGTCCTTTATGTCAAGAAGTGAAGAAGATGCCGACAACATTTTAGAAAACATGGCATCAAACAATGAGCGGTGGTGCGATGAGCGTGCAACACCCAGGTCTGGAGGCATTCATAGAGTCGAGGAGTCAACAAGTTATCCAGCAAATTCGATTTGCTATCGACCCAGATCTCAGCGCTTATGGTAGGAGCTGGTTGTGCCGGCACCCAAGAAATAGCAGTGGTGGAAGCGGAAGTCCTGGGAGACTTCGAGGATGGTGATATTTCACCACCAGTGGATCAAGCTATCGCATTTTTCTTCAACCCGACGGGTAATGCGTCGTATCCACCCAGGACTAGCTCGAATCCGGTTTATTCTTCCAATAACCGGAACCACCCTAATTTGAGCTATATGGCGACGTATCAGCAGCCCCAACAGCCGCAGCAATAAGTATATCAGCCGCCTCGGCAGCAGCAGCAACAGTATCAGCAACAGCAGCAGCCACATCAAATATATCAACAGTATCCCCCAGGAACCAGCAGCCCATGCTGCAGCAGCTGCAGCCATATGGCCAGCAGCGAGTTATCTCCCCGGTCGAGACCCTTTTGACCCAGTATATCACGAATCAGGAGAAGATCAACTTGAAGCTGGAGATGGGGCAGAGGGCCCTCACCGACCAAGTAACCCAGCTGGGGTTACAGATGGCGAACCTTCAGAGGGCTCAAAACCAATTGACGGGTCAACCGGAGGTAAATCCAAGGAGGGCAAATCAGACATTGGCACTAATGCATGATCATGCGAACGTGTCTGCTATCGTTTTGAGAAGCGGGACACAAATTCCTACAAGAGTGCCCGTCAAGGAACCTGAAACTCCGTTGGTCGTTGGGCGACCAATTGAAAAATCAAATGACGACGGAGCTTCGTCACCAAAGACTACGACTCCGGTGGGAGTCTCTGAAGAAGAGAAGTAGAAGGACGAGGAGGGAAACATGAAAATATTTAAGCCAGTTGTGCATTTTCCACAACGACTTGTCAAGACAAAGATTGATGAAAAATACGGCAACTTCTTCGCTATGGTCAAGGATTTGAGCTTGCAGATTCCTTTTCTTGAAGCCATAGAGACAATTCCCTCCTACGCGAAATTTCTAAAGGATTTGGTGACGAGGGGTTCCAAAAAAGAAAAGGTCGTTCTCACGGCGGAATGTTGCGCTCTCATTCAGCGAGCGAATCCGCCCAAGCTAAAAGACCCGGGAAGCTTCTCTATTCCTTATTCGATCGGTGAAGTGAAAATCCATCGGGCGCTCGTGGATTTAGGAGCGAGCGTCATTCTGATGCCCCTGTCACTATACAGGAGGATGGGGATGGAAGACCTGGAGCCCACGGGTATGACCCTTCAACTAGCTGATAGATCGCTCAAATATCCCGTAGGAATTGTAGACGACCTGCCTGTTAACGTCAGCGGAGTGCATGTGCCGGTAGACTTCGTGGTGATGGACATGCCCGAAGACACTCATACACCCATCATCCTTGGACGGCCCTTCATGGCCACCGCTGGAGTGCTGATAGATGTGAAGAAAGTGAAGCTATCCCTTAATGTTGGCGACCAGAAGGTCGAGTTTGACTTGGGGTTGTCTATGAAGCACCCTCCGGATGAACCTGGTTGCAATATGCTGGACATTGAAGAAGAAAGAGCTGTGGAGGCTGGGGCCTAGGAAATTCTCTCAAGGAACCCCCGACAGCTTGGGGGACCTTGAAGAGTATGTTAGTCTGAAGAAGGAAGAAGTTGCTCGGGAAGCGGGTGTCTCACATATGATCCCTCCAGGATTCCAAAAAGTTGCTCCGACAAGGAGAGAAGGGAAAGAGCCCATGGGGCTCACCGCTGATGAGATCTGGATCTTAAGAAAAGTGGCGGTCGACGCCAATATGAGGGAGAACCCCCGGGACATCAACGGAGGAAGGATCGTCAAGCAAGTCTACTTATCACCGCCGACAACACCAAAGGCCACCGGTCCAACATCTAAAAGAATGCCAAACATAGGGCATCACCCCCGTCCTCCTTGAAAATCATCTACCGGGCGTCGAGCAAACAACGTTAAACAACAGCGCTTCATGGGAGGCAACACATGTTCTAAACCCTCGTCTTTGTTTTTAGGATTATTTCTAGGTTTATTTTTTTATTTTGTTGAATAAATTTAGCAACGTGTGCTTTCGTCAAGAGACTTAGGCTATTTTTGAAATTGTGCAGGAAACAAGCCCCCAACCGATCGGTTGATTATTCAGCCGATCTGGTGGGACGTATCAGAAATTGGCATATATCCGTTTTTCAGCGAACCGCTCGGGTGAAGCAAACTGAGACCGGGTGGCAGATCATGTGAGAAAAGCAAAGCTCTCGGGAAATTTGGGGATTAAATCAACAGATCGGTTGATATGAAGCAGTGGTCGTATCGCTGACCGGGTGAGGTGCACTGAACTCTTGGGAAAATCGTGAAGCGGCCAACCGATCGGTTGAATTCTCAACCGATCGGGTCGCCTGTAGCCACTTTTCAACAAATTTTTCGAAAATTAGCCCAACCGATCGGGTCGCCTGTAGCCACTTTTCAACAAATTTTTCGAAAATTAGCCCAACCGATCGGGTGAGATCTCACCAGATCGGTTAGACTGAACCCTATAAATACCCCCCGCTTCACCCGATTCATTTTTCTTCACCCGATTTCGAAATCCCTCCGTCATTTCGACTTCTCCAACCCTCAACCGGCCATCATCTTCCCCCAAACGACCTCCAATCTCTTTCAACCGATCTCCCCACTTCCTTCTCCCTTTTCTCCATCAATTCCACTCTCATTCTCTCCCATTCGCCCTAGCTCTTTGCCCTAACCCTAGCCGCTCCTCCCCGTTTCGAAAATTTGTTGAAAAGGTGTGCCGCGGCTTCACACTCCAATAATTGCACTGCGTTGGGTGATTTGCGAGCAAGGATTGTCTTCTCTTCTGGGTAACTTCGCTCCTTAGCTCAATTTTTAGTGTTGCCCTATTACTATATTTTTGCTCATTTGCCATTGATTGTGTGCATTCGTCATATCTTGCATTCACTTGCATCACACACTATCATGGCTAGGGAAAAAGATAAGGGTAAAGCTATCATGCATGAGAAGGAACCGTCTCGCAAGAGACGGAAGTCCACACGTCCACCTATTTCACGTCCTCCTACTGCACTGCCTACACACCCCCCACCTCTCCCCTCCACACCCCTCCATCTTCTGCCGAAGAGGACGAGGACAGTCCCTCTCCTGCTTTTTGATTTCTTTTTCTTCTTCGATTTTCCCCCTAGCATATTCCTGCATTATCATGATCATATCCTATTGCTAGCATTGCCATGTCCAGCTTGGGGGAAATTCGATTTTGTGTGTTTTGTCGTGTTTTTCGTTGGGGTGTGCTTGTTTATATATGTCGTGTGATGTGATTTTCTATCGTATTTTCATATCGTATCGTATTTTCTGTATTTCTTTTTCCTCCTTTATTTTTCAGTTTCGTATGTGTGTTTTTCTCGTTTTTCTTTTTCTTTGTGTCGGTGCGTATTCCCCCCATTTTCATTGCCCTCCCGTATTTAATTCTATTGCATTGAGGGCAATGCACGTTTCAGCTTGGGGGAGTCGCACTTCGTGCGTCATTTGTGTCTTTTTCTTCATTTTTGAGTCGTTTTCATCGTGTTTTTCTTTTTTCTTCTTATCTTTTGTTCTCTCTCTCCTAGAGATGACCCCATATGATGAATTGCCACAGAATCACACACACACCTAGCATGGCTTCGATAATCATATTCACTAACCCTAGGAAGCTGAGTCCTCTTGCATTTCATGCATCGTGTGTCCACTTAGCTTTTATATGAGTCGTGTGTCGTAACTAGCTTATAGTATGCTTCTACTTTATGATTTTGATTTATATACATGTCCTGGGATGACCCCTAGATTATCATGCTTCGATTTGAATATGCGGTATTTGCTTCTCCTGTCTGCTTCTATATGCATGCTATATTTATATCGTATACTTCAATTCGCATGTGTCGGGATTCCACAATTAGGACTAGGATAACCCATTTAGCCTATGCTCTGATTAGCGAAGAAAATCTCACTTGCCCAAGTGTTTAGAATCCGATTTCTTTTTTATTTTACTTGGTGCAAATCCCCTCGTCGTCTACCATTCTCCCACTTGGGAGAGTACACATGTAAATATCCAAAAATACAAAAAAAGAGAAAAGAAAACCCAAAAAGAAGAGAAAAGAGAAAAGAAAGAAAATATATATATGTATGTATAGCCAAAAAATCCAAAAATGCATATATCCAAAACCCAAAAAAATTCATGTGTGAATATTTTCCTACCTACCGAGAATAAAGGGAAGGCGAGAATTTGCACCGAGTATTCTACTCCACATCTTCTCAACCTCCATCGTTTTCGAAAACACTTGGAATAGGAACTTTCTAGCTATTATCTTGGCGATAATGTGGTGATTTCCTAGTCCCTAGCTGTGGAGTCCCTGACGCATGATACGTTTCGATTCTTACTCTGTTCTCATGCATGTTTGAACTATATATTCACCGCTTATTTCAAATCGAATCGATATTTGGGTCTTTCCTTGGATATGTGTATATGGAACTTTACTGCACAATGTAGATAGTGACACCGTCTGCTAGCACGCGACCACACCCACTCGCGCTTCACTGCGTGGGCCCACGACACTTGTTTGGACTCATATTTCCTCGGTTTAGTGATGTGTTTTGTCGTATGCTTGTTTAGTGTGGCGTGTCTGATTTCATTGGCCCTGACGGGCGATTTAGGATTTTGACTTCTCTTTCTCTCTCTCTATTTTCCCCCTCCGAGCTCCTACTCTCACTCGTCTTCCTCAAGGACGAGGACGGGTTCAGCTTGGGGGATTTTGACGTGTGTTTATATTTTATATATCCACGCACGTCTTCTTTGTCTTTTTCGGTTGTTTTCCATTGTCACGTGCCCATTTTCTTGGGATTTTTAGTTTTCTTTCAATTTTTGGTGTTTTTGTGTATTTGCAGGAGATCGCCAGTGTAGGGGACATATAATGAAGATATCGTGACTCCCCTGAGCAACAGGAGGAGTCACGTGCGATCCAGGGGGTCAAACGACGAAGATCGCCATTTTTAGCCCTCAACCGATCGGTTGGACACAGCCAACCGATTGGGTTGTGCACGCGTGTCCGACCCGGACGGAAGCTGAAGCGAAGTGCAGCCCAACCGACCGGTTCGCCGACCGGTTGAACACAGCAGAGTTCTCGGCCATTTGGAGCTGAATTCCAACCGATCGGGTGACATCTCACCCGATTCGGTTCATCTGTAGCTGATTTTCCAAGCGACGACCCGGAGAGCTCAACCGACGGCTCGCTGACCGTGTCAAATCGACAGACTTCTCTGTATTTTTTGTCGACAATTCCAACCGATCGGTTGACCTGATGCTGAATCTCTTCAAATCGACGACCCGCTCGCTCCACCCGTTCTCCTCAGCGCCCGGTTGAAGTTCTCGAAGCCGACGGCCGAAGCATCAAGCAGCTCACCCGATCGGTTGATGCTTCAACAGATCGAGTGATGTCGATTTGTATATATAGTTGCCCTAGGTTTCTGAAAACGGGTGTGGTTATTTTTTCTGTTTTTTTCTTGTACAGTGACGGCTTGAATTTTATTGCTTTCTGTAAGTCTTCTGATTGCTTTCAAACTTTGATATTATCTTTATAGTATTGCTACTACTTCATTTCAATCGCCTGATCATGATTTCTACGGTTGATTTTTGTTTAGATTGCTTTTTAGCTATGATTTGTGAGTAGTTCCCAAATCTAGGATTTTGGTGGAAACCCCTTCGTGGGTTCTCCCTAATGCGTCCTTAGGACTAGGATTTCGATATGGATTAGGAATTTAGATGGTTACGCGGGGTGTTTCATTGTCATCGGCGTGAAAAAGACCGCCTTTGACCTAGGGCCAAGGGGGAATAACTTGGCGGTTGACTCCCTAGCCACAGCTCACGCCCTTAGCGTACACATTGAATCCTAGCGCGTAGGAACGGCAGGATGAGATGTTGGGAGTTATCGTTGCGAGCTTAGTGCTCCCGGAGTCGGTCGGTGTTAATGGACATGGGAATGCCCACCGACCGAACCCGGGTAGTCCGGCGTATCATCCTGTGCATTGACCGGAATATCGGGCCCATGGGACGCTGGTATCACTCTTAAAGGCAACATCTCACCACTAACCCTTAAATCCGATCGTATTCCTATCCGCAGGTCGTAATAGTGAGAACACATGATAGGGTGGAAACCGAAGTCCTAGGTTTCTTTTTATATTGTTTATCCTCCGTATTTACATTCCGTGACAAACCATCGATCGTTCGGACTAGCTCACCCGTAGGGTGAACCGGTTCCTATTAGACACAAGCACAACCACGCCTCCCTATGTTCGACCCCCAAGCCACACTACAACACCGTGCGCTTGCGGTATAAATATTAAAATCTGGTATCCCCAATCACATTGCACACTCTTATGCTTCAAAACTAAGGGACGTCAGCCCCCTATGTCCTCCCCCGTCGTCGCCTGCAAACCTGCCCTCGTGCTCCTCCTGGAAGTCTATGTAACCTCCCTCAAACTCTCCAGGGCGTCCCTCATGGTTACGGAGTGGAGGTCGCCCTCTATCATCACCATACCAAGGGTCGGGAGGGTCCCAAAACCCTCCCCCGTGATCATCATACTCCTGAAACACTCTCAGGTCATAACTATCATCGTAACCATGCGTCGGGTCCTCCGAATAGAGCTGAAAGCCCCTAAAATCCTCCTCTCCTCCACGATCTGCGCCAAACCCCCTGCGGAGGGTCCTCTGAAATTGTTGGGGCCTCGGCGGCCATGGGGGAGGGCTGTCGAAGGCCGCTGGACATCATCGGGGCCCAGCGGCCCTGCCGCTGGTCGACGTGGCCCGTCAGGGCCCTGGGGTGGTTCGATGCCCCCGGGCGACCTAGGGGGAGGTGCCGGAGCCTCGCCGAGGGCCCAGGTGGCCCGTGGGGTCATGGAGAAGAGCCCCCGGGCCCCCAAGCATCTGACGGTGCTTCTGGTAGGGCGGCTATGCCCGCCGGCCTCTCGTCTCACCTCTTTCGCTTCCGGATAACTGCTATCAAGATCGGTGAGCCTTCTGTCCTCCGCATCCATCGCTACATGCTTCCTCTTGTCCAAAGGTGGCACTTTTGTCGATGTTTTAGGGTTCGCATCGCCTCCTTTCAATTGTAACGAAATGCCACCTTTTGTCGTTGTTTTAGGGTTCGCATGACCTCCTTTCAATTACGACGAAATCTCCCCAAGTTGGAAGATGATTTTTGCTAGGGCTTCGCTGTGTTGCTTCAATTGTCCACCTTGCTCAGTTAGGGTTTCCTTCACGCTCACGACTTTGCCCTTGATGCCCTCAATCTCTCTCGTCAATTTCTCCGCAACCGCATCGATCCGATCTTCGTAGCCGCCGCCATAGATCGACGTGCTCTGATACCAAAATGATAAAACTCGACGAAAACTGATAGTAATTGAATAAAAACTAAATTTTTATTAGATAAATAGGCTACAAATAAGAGGTAACTTTCTCTTCCAAGACGTCAATTAATAAGGGGCGTCCGCACCTTCTCCGAAGAACACGAAGAACTATCTCTCCCACACGAAATAATCAAAACATGCATGAATAGTGGCGGGCGGCTAACCCTAGCCTATTATTAATCCCCCCCTCCCATCTAATTACAAGTTTGCCATTATTAATAATAATTAATAGAAAAAGGAGATAAAGAATTGCGAAAACACCCCTTTAAGCCATGTGCCGGCCTTCCCCTTCTTGGTGCGCCGCGAATAAAGCAAGAGCCCATCAATTTCCTTTCCATTTGAAGGCTCGGTTGGCTATGTATTTGTTGGATATTATGACATCTCTATTCGTATTCTGATTTTGGTACATCATGAGCTGATATTGAAAATTATACCACATGATTCGATGATTACGTTTATCTAAAAATGTTTACATGATAGTTATGTTGAAACTGAATTTTTAAATGTAAGTTTTAGGATATACAAAAGAATGTGTATAAATGATTATACCTTAAAAATTGATCACTCCAGTTAATCCTCATAGTCATGTTTTGAGCCATGCTAGAGTTATATTTTAGTGATATTGATGTATTGCTCAGTTCAATTATATTCTATTGGTGATAATATTGTTTTCAGATTGGTATAAAAATTATAGTTTTTGTCCTGTAAAGCATAGGCCTAACTCATGATTATAGGGATTAACACATGATTATAACCTTTTGGGTAAACAAAGATTTTTTCATGATATGTATAATGTTAAACTCGATGCCTGATCACATTTGAATTGAGCTTGTTAACAAAGGTACATGCACCACACACAATCATTAATATCGACACCACTAATTTACATATATGTGATATTGCACTTGATACAACCTAAGACAAATTCATATACATGCTACTGATCTGAAATTGAAATATGACATACTACTCAACCTAAAACTGAACTTGACATCACATCTTGACACTCACATGCATCGCTTGATTATAAGATTGCATTAGAAAACTGGGGTCTGAGAAACTCATGTTAATAAGGCTGCGGGAGCAATTGGAGCCATTTCTTAATATACTTGACCGACTCGGACACTATATTTGACTGTATATGTTACTATATTTTACTATATTTTACTATATTTGATTGTATCTAGACCTGGGGAGCGCCCCATTGGCATGTGTGAGGTCAATGATGCATATTGTATCCTTCGACATGAGTCGCATCACTAGTCTAGGGACACTGTTTATTCATGCATACTTATGCATCCATCTTTAACATAACTCATTGTTATTATGTTATACATTATCATATATCATTTTTATTTATGGCATTGCTTCTGCTGCTTGAATTCATTATACATATATGCGGATCTTATGTGTTCTGTTTATAATTAAGGGGACCTACAATCTACTTTCACGGTTGTTTTGTTGATGGTTAGGTAGACAACGAGTATGTAATGAGTACATGTTTAAGGAAACGTGAACCATTAGCACCGGAAGCGGAGTACTAGCAGTAAGGTTGTCCAGCTTTTATTTTCATTATATTTAAGTATGAATAATTGTAAAGCGGTATGCCTGAAGAGTGTATTTTCTTTCTTGATGTATTGGATAATTCTGTTTTAAAATAAGATGTATCTGAGTATGTACTACATTAGTATGTACTTCATTAGTATTACTATTATATTGTATCGCTCTTAATGACTTACATGGCCTGTCTTTTCATACGCTCAATTTATACTAACCAAAAAATACAGTTTATCCTTTTGATTTAGGATGCACTATGGCTTGTCGTGTGACTTTTCTTCCTACTAAGAATTGGGTCGTAACATATACTTAACCACACATGGTTAAATGTGTCATCTATCATAAATGTTCTCTATACTTACATGCATACATGCATACTAGATTTATGGCAAAATGTAAAAACATGATAATTTACATAGTTATAGCTAACCATTTCGATTTCTTTTTTGAGAGAATAAATATCTTAAGTAATTGCAAAGTTAGAACCTCGAAGACAGACACTGGAGACTCAAGATTTCAAACTTAATGAGAACAAAATAAAGTATATGGAATTAACGTTTAGTAGAGTGATGCATAAATATCATAATTCGGTGAATCTGTGAATGAAAAATATAAATGAGAAATTAGATATCTCGATTGGTTATCCAGGCGGATGCAGAGATTAAGAAAGATGTTGATTCTAGAATCAAAGCAGATTGGTTGAAGTGGATATCTACATCGGAAGTGTTATGTGATCGGAGTGTACTATTATGGTTAAATTGTAAATTTTATAGGACAAAGATTAGGCCAACTTTGTTATATGATACATAGTATTAGATTATCACCAAAAAGTATGAACAAGATATGTATAGAAAAGATGCAAATTTACGGTGAATGTGTGAAAACACTTTAAAAAATAAGTGAGAAATGAGGATATCCAAACGAAGATAGGCATGTGTTAGGAACCAAGATAAAAAGATGATTTTTATTGATAAAGAGTAGCAAAAACAAGATAATTGAATACAAAAAGGTGTATTCTCCTCCCAAGACGCCTAGAGGACGTCCGCACTCGTCTAATCTAAGAACTACTCCTAGGACGCTTAATAGAATAATTTCCAATATCAAGCATGCCTACAAATGACGGCTAGCCCTAGTTTAAATAGAAAAACCCTCCTTGTTGTACGCAAAGTAATTTCTCCATGACTTGTTGTGCGCAAAGTAATTTCTCCATGACTTGTTGTGCGCAAAGTAATTTCCTCCCCTCTTTAGCCGCGCATGGATGTAACATTACTCCGCCCCTGAAAATCCACCTTGTCATCAAGGTGGTGCATGGAATGTGTGTACAATCCATTCCACGTATTGCATATCTCCTCCTGGATCAAAAGGATGAAAATGATCTCCACCGCTTTCACTGCCGTTCTGAAGAAATACAGATCTGAAAGGTTCAGATCTGAAAACTTGAAGATCTGGATCTGAAAATTTCAGATCTGAGACTTTCAGATCTGGATCTGAACCTTTCAGATCTGGATCTGTAACTTTTAGATCTGGATCTGAAAGATCTGGATCTGAAAGATCTGGATCTGAAAGATCTGGATCTGAGAATTTCAGATCTGGATCTGAAAATTTCAGATCTAAGACTTTCAGATCTGGATCCGAGAATTTCAGATCTGGATCCGAGAATTTCAGATCTGAGAATTTCAGATCTGGATCTGAGAATTTCAGATCTGGAATTTTCAGATCTGTGCCTTTCTCGTCCAAAGATGTCGCCTTTGACGTCGATTTAGTGTTTCCTTCACCTTGTGTAATAGCCGCCAAGAGGGAGAAGATCTTTGCAAATTGTTCGTCGCGCTTCGCTTGATTTGCCGTTAATTGGTCGATAGATGTCGTCAATTTCTTTACGGTCTCTTCGTTCCTCGTCAACGATCTCTTTATCCCCTCGATCTCGCCGTTGAACTTCTCCTCCAGAGCTTCAATTTTTTTGGTAGTAGCCACCCCCATGGATGCCAAGATCGTCGCTCTGATACCAAATTGTTAGGAACCAAGATAAAAAGATGATTTTTATTGATAAAGAGTAGCAAAAACAAGATAATTGAATACAAAAAGGTGTATTCTCCTCCCAAGACGCCTAGAGGACGTCCGCACTCGTCTAATCTAAGAACTACTCCTAGGACGCTTAATAGAATAATTTCCAATATCAAGCATGCCTACAAATGACGGCTAGCCCTAGTTTAAATAGAAAAATCCTCCTTGTTGTATGTAAAGTAATTTCTCCATGACTTGTTGTGCGCAAAGTAATTTCTCCATGACTTGTTGTGCGCAAAGTAATTTCCTCCCCTCTTTAGCCGCGCATGGATCTAACAGCATGATCCATACGAGGATAAAATAAGAAAAAATCGCTTGAGATGGTTTGACCATATATGTCAAATATATATTGATCCATCTATAAGAAATAACACATGAATGTTGAAATGAAGATAAAGAGAGGTAAATGGAAGAAGAAAGAAAAGAAATGCTAACGGAAAACATGATTTGACAGAAGAAAAAACTTTAGATATTAATGCGTGAAAAACAAGTATTCGACATCAAGATCTGATATGATTTTTAAACTTGTTTCATTTTATTTATTATTATTATCATTATTTATTTTTATTTTTATTTTTTGTTATTATTATTTTTATTATTACTACTACTACTATTATTGTTATTATTATTTCCTTATATTTGTTATTTTTATTATTTTATTATTTTCTCTCTTTCTATTGAGTATATAAAGCTGACTCCAATTTTAGGATGAAATGATGACAAGTATCTTGATGAATTAAATTTACTATAAAAAGGTTTGATATTTATTATTTATCAATTATCTAATAAAGATGTGTCATTGAAAATCAAGTGTTATCAAGTGCATACTAAACGAAGATAATGTCATGAAAGTTGCATTGAATTAAATTTTAAATCCATTTTAAAAAAAAAATTAAAAAGGGTTGTTAGTTTATGACATTCTAACAAAAACCTCATCTTAATTGGAGGCAGGATGTGAGAGTTATATGCTTGTAATAATAGTGTGTGTATGGTGTGTCTCTCCTTGTGCAAGGATATGCCATGTAAACAGCTGTTTATAAAAAGTTCCTATAATAGCGGCTAAAAGCATGTGTCTAATCGCAATGGATTGTCATTACTCCATCATGATCCTCATAATCTAATATGTTTTGGGTGAGCCTATTAAGGTTTGGATAAGGTTTGGAAACCTTCACTGACTGAATCATGTAATTAGCATGATGAAAACAAGATGTTCTTGGGCCAATGCATAATTTTCTATTAAAGCATCATGTCTTGTATAGTTTTAATAAGATTAATACCTATACAAATGTGGTTTTCATGTATGATGCAAAAGGGTGCAAGTAATATGAGCAAGGCCCGATTCAACCCCGATGAACCTGCTATTATATGGATTTGGAAGTGTCATTTGCAATTTGGATGTGGCATGGAAATTGAACTTTTAACCCGTCTTAGAATTAGGATAAGTATAAAAATTAGATTTGTAAATCTGAACACCAACTAAAGCCGGTTCTAGTAAAACCAACGTCAATTATTTATATCAACTTGATTAATATATAATGGTTCCTAGCTATCTGTCATAGTTAATGAATGACTGAAATATAATATGTTTTAATACATAACTCCTTAATCACCGCACCTTTCAGAGGCTTTTCTATCAAACTCGAATCGTTGTCCTCTCTCTAGCCTTTTACTCTGAAGAACTTATGACCATTTTTAGTAAAAGCCCAACATAGCAATCTTAAGCCACTGCTTTTGCTTTCTATTTTGCAAAATGCTTTAGCCCTGTTTCAAAGATTTTGCATATTTTCTTATTGTATGATTCATTGTCTTATGTTGAAATATTGATATCAATGTTATAACTCAATATCATCAATCGTTAAGATGACATTTGTAAAATTTTCCCTCCGTTTCTTGCTTTTTTTTCCTTTTGTTCCTCTATTAAAATAAGTTTCTGCTTCTATTTAACTAAAGAAATAATTTGGTGATTTTTATTGCTTAAGCCCCAATAAGGCCCTAAAAGTCTAAACGGTGCATTGCCGCTTCGCTCTACTTCTTGCTTTCCACAACCTTTCTTACGATGTAGTTCCACCAGAACTCCTTGATTAATTATTCCTCCAATCTTCTCAATTTTTGTGATCTCAATGTTGATTAGAATTACGAACCGCTTAGGTGTTTTCAAGCTAGCGACCGCTTCGCTAGCTATGCTTAAGCGATCATTTATTTTCACCTTATTATTAGTTTAAATACACACATATTCTCTTTCTTTAAGGGATACGTATGTTAGGTTTAATACATGTAAGAATATCATATGTATTCTTCGTCCTATTTTCTTTTACTCCTATTTTCTTTTACTCGAACTCTATAATTAGGCTTTTTACGAGTGAATTTAAACTAACATAAGTCTAAAATTATCAAAATTTGACTTATAATCACATCTATCATGTCTATTTTCCTTCCTCCTAACTTTTTGACAATCTGGAGAGGGGACCTTCAGCAAAACTTCAAAAAAATTTGTATTGCTAATTTTTCTAGGATTTATTTCCTCTATTTTATCTTCTTTTTTCTTTTACTTCTTCTAATCTTCTTTTTCCCTATTTTAGTTTTTCCTTTTTTCCCCAAGCCTTTAAATCTTTTTTCCTATTTTCAACCTTTATGTTTTGTTTTAATTTTTCTCAAGTTTCCACATTTTTCTCTCTACTTTTTAATTGATCTCATAAGCATATCAACTCTATCAATAGTCCTAACTACTTGCTTATAGATAGACAGTAGTTATATGTTTACCCTTTAAAATCTTGCGTAACTTGTCTAAAAGTAAAAAAACCACATACAATGTTAGACAAAAGCTAAAATTAAATGTTTACTAAACAATTGACAGAAAAAATACTATTTGCTGGCTTACTTAGAAGTCATACAGACTTTGGCCCTGAGCGCCTAGGCACTTAAGCGGCCACTTAAGCACTCAGCCTAAACAACAGCTTTGCTTGCTTCTCCCACTTCTAAAACAGTGATCTTTCTTCGTTGCTAAGTACAACCAAACTCTTTAGAGTAACATACTTGCATTGAATATTTCAATATGTTCATGGGTAAAATTCTTAAGGGAAAGCTTTCTCTGTTCATTTAGTGTCATCTCTCTCATTTCATTTTTCCATTGGCAGTTGGACGATATTTGTTCTTGATTTGTTGATGGGGATGAAAATGTAGATGGAAAGTTGGAATTTGTATATAATGTAATTTGCATGCTTAAGCTGAAATTTGTAAATGTAATTTGATATGAACTAATAATTTAATTTATAAGTATTTGAATACATAATGCATATACAGGAATGATGTCATCTTTGAATATGTAATGCATATATCAGAAATTAACTTTCATTTGTAATTGGCTGATCGTTAAAGCTATTTTGCAAAGAATGTCCAACGTGTAGCAATAAAAATCAAAATTTTCATCTTGCTTTGCCAAAATTAGTTATTGATTTTGGACCGACATATCCATTGTTTATAGGTCAATCACATTAACTTCATCTTTCAACTTGAAATTGGGTTTATATAACAAGTTGGATCTTTCAACGTAACAAATATGCCCTCATGAAACGTCACTCAATCTACAAAATCCATTATTTCATGGGGAGGGTTTATGCATGAAATTTCCAAATCCAATGGACACGGTCATTTTTCATCGTGGTCAGGTATGAAAATTACCAAAACCAACCAGAATTTTCTGACTTACATCCTTATGATCTAATTAGGGTTAGAGCTTTGTAGCCTTATAGTTAAGAAGGGTACCAAGAGTATTATTGTAATTAAATTTGCCTATAAATAATTTCACTCATGAAGCTAACATGGATGTTATAAAATTTCAATATATTAGTGATAGCTTATGACATAAATACTAGTGCATTGATTTCTTAGATTTCAAATCCCGCTAAAAGTAAGTGTTTGGATGGGATGGTCAAGTTACCTTCTAGAGAAACAATGATGCTTATCAATTGCCAGTGTAATAATTAGAATATCCAATAGAACTCATAGCCTAACAAATAGAATAGTGTCAGGATGGGCGCCTCTGGGGATTCGGCGACACTTTCTTTATATAGTCTCCATCCAAAATATGATGGGGCTACTTTCTCACCGAACGCCAGAAAAGATGAAAAAGAACTCTTCCTCGAAGAAGCTTTTACAAAATGGGTATTGCTTGCTTGCCAAAGAAATTGTGGTAAATAAGAGCATCTTTAATGATATATAAGAACTGTTTAATTGTATCAACTCAATACCAAAAAGTTCATCTCAATTCTTTTAAATCATCGGAAATATTCAGAAGCCACATCCTACATTTTTCAAATAAAGAATTAGATTATAGAATAAAAAGTAAGGTCCATGATCTCAGGATCACTATTGGTTTCAAAGAGCTCTTTATGGATCAATATTTGAACGTTTTGAGGGTTTGGGATTGGAAGTACATGATTATGGCATGGTAACTTAAAATATTTTTACAAAAATAATAATATAAAATAATAATATGACCAATCATTAATCTGTAAAGTTGAATATAAAGATATAGTCTGGAAAGCCTATATGGTTTGGTGAAATAAGTTTCAGCTATTCATTTTTTATTTTTTTGCTAGTTAAATTAAAAATGCAAATTTCTAATTAACAATGTCAATAAAAACTTTGTGCAAATAAGCATATTGTTGTGAAATAAGAAAAAAGATGGAGTGTAGTCATATGTATGCTAAGATTTGTTATTCTCTTATCATCAGATATTGCAATCCTTTTAGTGTATAGCTTTGCCACGAACTTGACGATCATTTTATGGATATATTTTTTAATTTTTGGGATTCTATAATTATTTTGTTACGAAACGTTTGCATAAAAATTTAATAGCTAAACATCGTATACACACAAAAAGGTTAAAAGCTATGTGCATATACAGGAATGATGTCCTCTTTGAATATGTAATGCATATATCAGAAATTAACTTTCATTTGTAATTGGCTGATCGTTAAAGCTATTTTGCAAAGAATGTCCAACGTGTAGCAATAAAAATCAAAATTTTCATCTTGCTTTGCCAAAATTAGTTATTGATTTTGGACCGACATATCCATTGTTTATAGGTCAAGCACATTAACCTCATCTTTCAACTTGAAATTGGGTTTATATAACAAGTTGGATCTTTCAACGTAGCACATATGCCCTCATGAAACCTCACTCAATCTGCAAAATCCATTATTTTCATGGGTAGGGTTTATGCATGAATTTTCCAAATCCAATGGACACGGTCATTTTTCATCGTGGTCAGGTATGAAAATTACCAAAACCAACCAGAATTTCCTGACTTACATCCTTATGATCTAATTAGGGTTAGAGCTTCGTAGCCTTATAGTTAAGAAGGGTACCAAGAGTATTATTGTAATTAAATTTGCCTATAAATAATTTCACTCATGAAGCTAACATGGATGTTATAAAATTTCAATATATTAGTGATAGCTTATGACATAAATGCTAGTGCATTGATTTCTTAGATTTCAAATCCCGCTAAAAGTAAGTGTTTGTAAGGGATGGTCAAGTTACCTTCTAGAGAAACAATGATGCTTACCAATTGCCAGTGTAATAATTAGAATATCCAATAGAACTCATAGCCTAACAAATAGAATAGTGTCAGGATGGGCGCCTCTGGGGGTTCGGCGACACTTTCTTAATATAGTCTCCATCCAAAATATGATGGGGCTACTTTCTCACCGAACGCCAGAAAAGATGAAAGAGAACTCTTCCTCGAAGAAGCTTTTACAAAATGGGTATTGCTTGCTTGACAAAGAAATTGTGGTAAATAAGAGCATCTTTAATGATATATAAGAACTGTTTAATTGTATCAACTCAATACCAAAAAGTTCATCTCAATTCTTTTAAATCATCAGAAATATTCAGGTAGAGAAGCCACATCCTACATTTTTCAAATAAAGAATTAGATTATAGAATAAAAAGTAAGGTCCATAATCTCAGGATCACTATTGGTTTCAAATAGCTCTTTATGGATCAATATGTGAACGTTTTGAGGGTTTGAGAAGTACATGATTATGGCATGGTAACTTAAAATATTTTTACAAAAATAATAATATGACCAATCATTAATCTGTAAAGTTGATTAGAAAGATATAATCTGGAAAGCCTATATGGTTTGGTGAAATAAGTTTCAGCTATTCATATTTTTATTTTTTTGCTAGTTAAATTAAAAATGCAAATTTCTAATTAACAATGTCAATAAAAACTTCGTGCAAATAAGCATATCGTTGTGAAATAAGAAAAAAGATGGAGTGTAGTCATATGTATGCTAAGATTTGTTATTCTCTTATCATTAGATAATGCAATCCTTTTAGTGTATAGCTTTGCCACGAACTTGACGATCATTTTATGGATATTTTTTTTAATTTTTGGGATTCTATAATTATTTTGTTACGAAACGTTTGCATAAAAATTTAATAGCTAAACATCGTATACACACAAAAAGGTTAAAATAACTAAAAGGTTTGGGATTGAAGTACATGATTATGGCATGGTAACTTAAATGCTTTTACAAAAACAATAATATAAAATAATAATATGACCAATCATTAATCTGTAAAGTTGATTAGAAAGATATAATCTGGAAAGCATATATGGTTTGGTGAAATAAGTTTCAGATATTCATTTTTTATTTTTTTGCTAGTTAAATTAAAAAAGCAAATTTCTAATTAACAATGTCAATAAAAACTTTTTGTAAATAAGCATAGAGTTGTGAAATATGAAAAAGGATGGATTGTAATCATATGTATGCTTAGATTTGTTATTCTCTTATCATCAGATATTGCAATACCTTTTAGTGTATAGCTTTGCCATGAACTTGAAGATCATTTTATGGATATATTTTTTTAATTTTTGGGATTCTATAGTTATTTTGTTACGAAACGTTTGCATAAAAAGTTAATAGCTAAACATAGTGTACACAAAAAAAGTTAGTAGTTAATTGTGGTGAGAATTTCTAACGATGGTATGGGGAAATTGTTATTATTGAGTGTTAAGATGCCAATCTTATGTGCTCTCATAAGTCATAACTATTATGGGGAATTTACATAAATTATAATGAAGCTTCCTAGTTGGGAGAAACATGCAATTAATGAGAGTTGGGTTTCAATATGTACTAAGTTGGACCAGAAGCACTAACTGAAGTCCTTGCTTAACAGAAATAATTTTAAATACTCAAATTAGAGCCAAAATGTAATTTCCTTATCCCAAATATACAATACAAATATCTGACGATCGACATCATCTTTCCACCCCTACTCCTAATCCTACCAAAAGATTCATGGCAGTTGCGTACGGAAGGCAGCAATAGTTGTGAAGCAACACAAAGGAATGCTGGAGGTTCTAACAATGACTGGTCAACACATTTGCTCTTTTATGTTCGGTATCTTTCTCTTTCTCATATTCCACCCTACTTCCTTATTTTTCGGTTTATACCTCATGTTTTGCTTGTCATTATCATATCGCATACACATTCCGGCAATTGGCCCAGGGCTTTTTGCTTGGACCGATATAAACTAAGCATCATTTATTGATGTTGGATTTTAGTTTTTGGATTAGTTATGCAACATGACAGGTGAGAGAGATAAATAAAACTACAAAAATATGCAAAAAAGTTGCAAAAGTTGCTAATCTTACATCTGAACAAATGCTGCAACTATTTACAGAAAAAATAACTACAACCTCATCAAACTAGTTTATTTCGTTTAATTTGCTAAATGACCCATATACCATTGTTTTAACAATTAATTCTCTGCTGTGTGAGTATAACTGCTATTTTTAACCGATAATCAAAATATAACTACTGTTTAACTGCCAACAAAGTCAATGCAGCATCTGTTGCATGAGAGCAAATGTTGCATGGGTCATACTAGATGATGGATTTGTAGCTATTTGCTATGACAAATGATATATGCAACAATTATTGCATGCAATTGCATTTCCACTGTTACAAAACAAATAGGCCCTTAGCATAACTATGTTTCAGCTCGAAGAACTATAGAAGAACTGGTTGTTACTGATTGTGTTAGGCTGAACCCAATTTTTAAGGGTTTGTTTCGGATTGCCCTCATCAAAACCCGATCAGATATGTATCAATATAAGACATTTTTCAAACATTGTCAAAGAGGAAGTCCGGAGTATTGGTTTATGGTTGGGAGGGTGTGATGCCATTATTGTCCTAAGAAAGCAATGATTGCGACAAATAGACACTTCAAAGTGTGTTCATGTCCTCCGCTGCTTGTCGGATGGTACCACTTGCATGAAACATATTAAATGCACTGTTGTTGTAGGTCAGGAAACAAAAATTATGTTCTAAAGAAGAATCAACTTTAAAAATATTCTAGGCATCTTCTGTTGTGTATGCCAAAGCTTAAGCCTAGGTTAAATAGACGAAAAGTAGAGCATGCATAGGTTGAAACAGACACCAATCAACTTAGGCACGTCCCAACCATGTAACGGGGAACATATGTGTGTAACCCGTGACCATAGGTCACGTAGCATTCAAAATATTGCCCTCAAAAATTCCAACACATTCAAAATCTCTTCCCAAACAAATTTGCAGCCTCATTCAAAATATCCTACTCCAAAAATTCAACCACATTCAAAAACCTCAAAAAAATTTGCAATTGCCTTCAAAATATTCCCCCAACAAAATTTTTTTACCACATTCAAACTAAAATTTAGTTCCCCCAAAGAATTTAGTTTCCCCAAAATTTAGTTCCCTCTGGATTTAGTTAGATCCAAAAATTAAAATTTTATTGATCTCCAAAATTTAATTTTCCCAAGATTTAGTTTCCCAAACTTTTAAATTAAAATTTAGTTCCCCGAGAAAATTTAGTTTCCCAAAAAAATTTAGTTCCCCCTAAAATTTTAGTTCACTCTTAAATTTAGTTCTCTTCCGAGTAAGTTTCCCTAAAAATTTAAATTTTTGTTCCTCCAAAATTTAGTTCCCAAACTCTCATCCTAGCCATTGATTCCTTAAAATTAAATCTATTATACAATTGCAGAAAGTTTTTGAATGGCCATGCTGACTAGGACAAAAATGTGTGTAGAAAGACTGTTGGTATTTAATCTTAAGGAATCAATGGATAGATTAAGATTTTATGAAAATTTTAAGGGAAAACCCCAAAATTTAGTAGAGACCTGAATTTTGAGGGAACTAAACTTTCAAATTTGGGAAAAACTAAATCGGAAGAAAACTAAAGTTTTGGGGAAACTAAAACGTTTGGAAACTAAATTCTCTAGGGGGCTAGATTTTAAATAAAATTTTAGGGGATCTGAATCTGAAGAGGACTAAATTTTACGGGTATTAAAATTTTAAATTTTGGGAGAACTAAATTTGGAGGAAACTAAATTTTGGGGAAACTAAAATTTTTAGAGGGGAATAGAAATTTTTAGGCGTTGGGGTAGGAAATTGTCAATGAGGATGTAAATTTTTTCCGATGGCGAGATTTTGAATAGGCTGAAATTTTTCGAGAGAATATTTTGACTACACTGTGCAATATGGTCACGGGTTATAACTAGTGTGTGTGTAAGTATGTGGGCATTCGTATAGGAAATTTCCTACACCATCGATTAAAAACATCACATTCCACTTAATTTTTTCACATTTTTTTGTTTAGGATTGTTGTACACATCCTGAAACCTCAAAACCCAAATATAGGTGAATCCTTAGGGGTTTCGACCCTCGAGTGGCTCACTACAAAAAGTTTTATTGTTTTGAAACTATTGAATTTGTAACAATCAGATCAAGGATCAAATAGAATTGATCATCATCCATAATATGTATATAAAAGGTAAACAGTATTAATCATCGGGAAAAAAGATTGGAAATTAAATTTTTATAGGACCATTGTAGGAAATTATAACATCGAATGCTCATATACTTTATTCTTTTATATATATATTAATGTATATGTGTTAACACCACAGGAAATTTCATGTGGTGTCAGCTCGATTTTATTTAAAAATGTGAAATTTTTGGGTTGTATACATTCTAAAACCCCAAATATGGGTGAGCCATATGGGTATTTGACCATCAATCCACACACTGTAAGAAGTTCTATTCTTTCGAAATCGTTGAATAGGCAACGGGTAGATCAAGAGTCAAATAGTGTTGGCTTCACTCGATTTTGGTGCAATGATCATCAAAGATGCGTAAAACAAAATCTAAAAATTTTGAAAAATTTATTAAAAAGAAACCCGAGCTGACAGTAAAGGAAATTCATGTGATGTCAACATATATCCATTATTCTGTATGTGTGTATGCTGTCAGAATCACACGGTGAGCTGCTGGGCGGTGCTGTTGTTTCTATTTTGTTGGTTGTAACTATGGAGACACATCTAACTCATGTTCTGTAATTATGTTGTTTTGGACTTAGTTTTCTTTTACTTATACTGAATGAATTGTTGGCTAGGAGGTCTCTTATCCTTAGTATCAAAAAAGATTCTAATATATAGAAGCTGGAAGATTTTAGTTTGTGTTTTACCCCCTACATTCAATAAAGCATATCATATTCACTGCTAATTTCCTGTTTCACGCACATGCATGCACACTTCTCCATGTCATTGCAGCTGCATATAGTACTCCATATTAGCTAGGCATAAGACATGAGTGTCAAGGGACTGAATGTCCTCAAGTGCCAGAAATGTCAAATATTTAGTGGTAGGGTGTGAATAGACGAATGTGATATAATGCAATATGCCTATATACTATATCCATATTTAAGGTAGCAAAAGTTCTCTGATTTTGCTAGTTTACCTACCTAGACATTAACTCAGTTGAAGCATAGAGCATGACAAGGGTTTGGAAGACCATAGGAGTAAATAAATATAACACTAAGAACTTGTCATGTCTCTTGTTCGTATGATAAACACATCTGTACTAGGTATAGGTCTCTGCATCTTAGAACAGACATCACCCTCTACTGTGAACAGACACAACACTTAAACACACTAACCCGAATTGCCATCGTGCCACTAGTGCTCTGACAAACTATTAAGGCACCTGATCAGTTGCTTTGGTGTCTGCCTAACCTAGTATATAGAATTGTGCAGAAAATTGGAAATGAGTATAGGGAAAATATTATCCCAGGCCAAAGGAAGGTTCCAACATTGAGTAAAAACCAGTTCCAATATTTGTGATTGTTTATGACCAATATATGATCGGTCTATAATATAGATACAGCCATTGCTCCTTTTCTCCCAACGAAAAAATACCATAGAGATATTCCATTTAAACCATTTTATTACACCTCAACTTGTTCTAACAAGAACATTAAAACACAAAACATCTTTCCAGAGAGGTGGAAATGCCATCACTAATTGAAAGAAGTTCTTAATTATGTAAAAATAACTTTATGCTTGAAGGATGCTTGTTGTCATAGGCTTGAGCAACAAGCACATAATATGGTATTAGCTCATCAAAGTTGAGAGGTCTATGACACTCTAGTGGTTACTCATTCTGTTACTATTGGAAACTAAGGAGAACATGATGGGCCATATTTATAAAAAGTTAACGCAAAAAATGAAACAAAAAAGGCATGTATACTTAACTGCAAATTCACCAATTCCCAACATCTCCATCTATTATCATGATAAATTTATCAAATTGTACTCAACTATGCATAATCTTCAATTTTTAAGAAAAATTGTGAGCATGAAACAACACCTTTATCATGACAGACTGACTGCTAATAAAGAAACTTACATTCTCCTTGATAGAAAATCCCTTGTTCCACTCCACATGGATCCCATGTTCTGCAGAATTGATCACAGGAAACGAAAATGTAACACCAATTTCTTTGGGGTTGACACCTGGCAAACTGGAGCTTCCGGTGCTTGAGGATAGAAATTTTACTAACTGTGCAGCAAGATAATTATATACTTCCTGAAATTAAATATGACAACATTCCACTTAGCATTCCCAATTGTAAAGTATGTTAGACACATGGAACAAGATCAACTAACAAGAAAGAGAATATGTAACTTTATCTCACCTCCGAAGTGCCAACCATCAAATTTATGGGCACAGGCACCTCCATGAATTCTTTCTTCGCAATGCCAAGTTCCTTTCCTGCCAGCTGCACACGAAATACGCAGACCTTTGTTCGACCCATTTCTAGTCCATAGAATATCCCTTCTTCATTTCTGAAAAGGAAAAAAAGATTTTTTGGAGCAACAATCCCATAAGCATTTGTATTACTAATATATTTCATGTGACTGCAATGTTTCATGAACTCATTTTAAGTCTTAACATCATACTTTGCACTGGCTTTCATATGTATCTCAACTAATAATTATCAAACATGAATTAAGGAAATCCAACAGAAATAATGTTCTGAGACATATTGGATGCCAATTGGGGTCCATTTGGTTGCGTGTGGTTGGGAACAATATGATTTTGAGATTCCAGTATCTAAGAATCAAGGAATTGCATATCTAAATCATGATGTTCAGTTCCTTCTACTTTTTAGACTACATTCCATTGAGTTTCAAGGGGAAAGGATAGCTCGATATATGGCACATGATATCATATGATCTTTAATAATACCGGACTTTGAACTACTGGATTTTATGAGTGGTTTCCGATTCAATAGTTATAATTTGAACTCATGTTGTAACTATGCCATTGCAAATCTACCAATTATAACAAGAGAAACAACTATTCTGGCTCAAATCACTAAGAAATCCTGATTTCAATATAACGAGCGACCAAATGGATTCATGTTCTTGTTTGCCAAATTCCATCTTTGTATCTCATGAACTGGACAACAAAATGTCAAATCAAGCGACAAATGCATCGGGTGACCAAAGAGTAAGGTAATCAAGGCAATCAGTTCATAATTCAGGTTTATACCAAATGCAAGTTGGAATACCGAATGCGAATAGGCTGAAAGAATAATAACGAAGGGTTTCAATGGAGTAAATTCTAAGTATAAATTGCATATCAAATTACTGAAAAATTAGAAACTGATTTACCCATTGGGAAACGAATCCATTGGGGAAGCAAGCATCCTCAGGCTGCTGAATCCGCTTTCGTCGGACATAAGGCCGGCCCTCATCTCGGCCGCCATCGCATCGGCGATATCCCACATTTTCGACACCGGCATGTCGCAGTCTTCCCTAAAATCTCTCACGATCGACCTGGCCCGCTTCCATCGCTTAGCGCTCCGACGGTACCAGACCACGGCGAATGCTATCCCGGTCGCCATCACTACCGTCGCCGCCGCGGCCACCTCCTTCCTTATCGCCGTCATCACGTCCTCTTTCTGCCGACGCTGCCGACGCCGCCGATTGTTTCCTACTTCTAACTGTTCTTATTGCTTTGAGATCGGATCTAAGTAGAGGAATGTAGGAGTTAGGGTTACGGTTCTGTTCAGATTTCCCCATTTTCTTCACGATCATGAGGACCGAGACAACTGCCCAAAGCTCCGATCTTTTCGCCTGAAGGCGCATCGTGGATCTCTTGGTTCCGTTTTCGCAACGCGCGCTCTGGTAGGCATGTTGCATACGCGGGGGCAACAAATTGAGCCGTAGGATATCCATCAGTGGCTTAGATTGGACGGTTATGATTTACTTCGGACGAGATCGAATCTAGCCCGTTCGGCCGATAGGTGATAACTGAGGGCCTCCCCAAGCTTGTGGGAGTTGCTATACACACAGGTGTAATTGCTGAACCCACAGGCTATTCATTTACAATTGTGCCATTCAAAATTTCACGGGTTTGCCATTTAAAAAATTTCCTCTTTTAACATCTTCCTCTCTCCATCCTTCTCCTCTTCCACCCAAAAAAAAACCCATCCCCGCCACCGTCCTCTCTTATTGCTCCTCCACACAGCTCTCCCTCTTCTTTCCATGCCCCTCTTCCTTCCTCATCCCCTCCCCTCCCCTACCACTGTCGTCATCGCAACCATTTACGGAGGCGGTGTGGGTTGGGTCTACCGGGAAATGGCGGCTAAAGTGGGAGAAGAGGAGGAGGAGGAGGGGTAATTTGGGGACATGGGATGTGTAGAGTGAAAAAAAACTAATTTTTAAATATTTGTGGGTGTGTGTAAAGTGATCTGTGTATACATCAATTTGGTTTGTGTATAGAACTGCCCCAAGCTTGGCCAAGTCTAGGTGACTGTTAGGGATGCCATACGTTAAAATTGATATGGACAATTGATACGATTAGGGTTAATCGTATCAAAAAGCTCAGTTTTTTAGTGGAAGAACGAAAAGAAATTTAAAGTGGAAAGTAGAATTGATGATAATAAAGAGACAATTGATCTATTCTGGAGTAGATCTTCTCCCTAGCTTGAATTGATGGATCAAGCCTAATCCCCCAAACCCTAGCCGTCAAATGACGAATTGTCTCAATATCTCGATAGCTAACACAATTAGGGTTAATCCCTTTAAATACTCTCCTAACAAAATACTAAGCACACAACAACTTAAAAACATAGAAGGTAGTGTATAAAGCAAAATAGCAAAATACTAAACCGCTCCCACGACCGCTCCCACGCTCGAGCCGCCCTTGCACCTTCTGCGGTATACAACCGCATCATTACTCCCCCCAAAAAAAATCGAACCTTATCCTCGAGGTTGAAATCTGGGAACTGCGCTCTGATGATGTCCTCCAGCTCCTACGTAGCCTCGTGATCGGGCAGTCCTACCCATCGTACCAACACCTCTCGGCCCCCACCCTCAATGCGATGCACATGTAGAATATCCTGGGGCTCCATAAGTACCTCCGAATTAGCTGTCAAAGTAGGTGGCAGAGTGGCCACCAGCGTATGTGCTCCAATCGCCCGCCGTAACTGAGAGACATGGAAAAGCTGATGCAATGCCGAACATTGGGGCAATGTCAACCTATAAGCCACGGGCCCAATCCTCGCCTCTATCTGAAAGGGGCCGTAAAAGAGGGCAGCTAACTTTTCGTTCCGACGCCGTGCTAGTGATCTTTGACGGTACGGCGTCAGCTTTAGATATACCTGGTCTCCCAATGCGTAGTCAACCTCTCTGTGATGTCCATCTGCCTTTGCTTTCATAAGCTGTTGAGCCGTCGTAAGGTGCTTCTTTAGCTACTCCAAAATTACATCTCGCTCCTCGAGATACTGGTCCAACTGTGATATGGGTGTAGATCCGCTACGGTAGTGGATCAACGTCGGTGGGTCCCTTCCGTACAAAATCCGAAATGGCATCGTCTGGGCCGTAGAATGGAAAGAAGTAGTGTACCAGTACTCGGCCCACGCCAACCACCGATACCAACTCCTCAGGCAATCTGACACAAAGCAGCGAAGGTACGTCTCAACGCTCCTGTTGACGACCTCCGTCGACTGTCCATCCATCTGGGCGTGGTAAGCAGTACTCCTCCACAGAACGGTCCCCTGGACCCTGAACAGCTCCTTCCAGAACTGGCTCAAGAAGACCGTGTCTCTATCTGACACAATAGAAGTGGAAAAACCGTGGAGACAAACCACCTCCCGTATAAAAGCCGTAGCAACTGTCACTGCCGTATAAGGATGACGCAGCCCGATGAAATGCCCATACTTGCTCAGACGGTCAACCACTACCAAGATCACCGTGTATCCCTCCGACTTGGGCAGCAAATCAATAAAATCCATGTTGATCCCCTCCCAAACCTGCTCAGGAATAGCTAAGGTCTGCAACGCCCTACCGGCGCCATGGCCAGGTATTGTGACGCTGGCAGATGTCACAACTGGCTACCATCTCTGCGATGTCCCTCTTCATTCCCCGCCAGTACAGCTCTCAAGCCACCCACATATATGCCTACTGGACTCCTGAATGGCACCCCACCGTGCTCCTATGGAACTCCTAAAAAATCAACGGTTTGTGTACTGAAGCCCGCGGTATGACTAACCTCCCTCGATACAACAACAGCCGCCCCTCCATAGAATAGCCCGGATGCTCAGCCACTCCCTGAACCAAATCCTCCCGGATCCTAGATTGCTCCTCGTTGGTGTCCACCTCCCTCCATAAGGGCTCCCACTCTGCTATCAGTAGTATTGACAAAGCTGCCAAGGAGGTAACCTCCTCTCTCCGTGATAGCGCATCCGCAGCCTTGTTCTCCAATTCCGGCTGATAGTGCATCTTAAACTTGTAGTCAACAAGTTTAGATAGCCACTTCTGATAATCTGCCGCCACCAGCCTCTGCTCCAGCAAATACTTCAGTGACCTCTAATCCGTGCGCACAATAAACTACTGTTCCAACAGGTAAGGACGCCATTTCTGGATCAACAGGGCGATCGCCATCAGCTCCCTCTCATACACGGATTTCTGCCTCGCCCGTGATAACAAAACTTGGCTAAAGTAAGCCATTGGACGCTGATCTTGCATCAATACTGCTCCCAGCCCGTATCCCGAGGCATCGGTCTCTACCACAAAAGGTCTGCTAAAGTCGGGGAGAGCTAGCACCAGAACTGTCATCATCGCCCTCTTCAATGCCTCAAACGCTGTAGTCGCCTCCTCGTTCCACTGGAACCCATCCTTCTTCAACTGCTCTGTCAGGGGCCATGCAATGGTACTGTAACCCTGCATGAACTTGCGGTAGGACCCCGTCATGCCCAAAAATCCTCGCAACGCTCTCAATGTCGTTGGATGTGGCCAATCTAACATGGCCTCAATCTTAGTTCTATCAGCTGCCACCCCTTCTACTGAAACTACGTACCCCAAATACTCCACATTCTCCTGAGCAAATATGCACTTCTTTCTGTTGGCATAAAGCTGGCGAGGCTGCAACTCCTACAACACCGTCTCCAAATCTCGCTCGTGCTCCTCCATCGTACGGCTGTACACCAGTATGTCGTCGAAAAACACTATGACAAACTGCCGTAAGTATGGATGAAATATCTTGTTCACCAACGCCTGGAAGGTAGCGGGCACATTCGTCAGCCCAAAGGGCATGTCGAGGAACTCATAATGCCCCTCATGAGTCCTAAAGGCAGTCTTCTGCACATCCTCTACCTTCATCCGGATCTGATGATACCCCAATTTCAAGTCAATCTTCGAAAAGATTGATGCCCAATGTAGCTCATCCAACAGCTCATCAATAACCGGTATAGGCAAACGATCCGCCATCGTCTCCTTGTTGAGGGCACGATGGTCTATACAGAATCTCCAGCTACCGTCTTTCTTCTTCACCAAAAGCATCGGGCTAAAGAAGGGACTAACACTCGGTCGTATCACTCCAGCATGTAACATCTCCCTGATCAACCTCTCAATCTCGTCCTTCTGAACATGTGGGTACCTATAGGGTCAAACGCTGACTGGAGCCGCTCCCTCACGCAGCACAATGGCGTGCTCATGGTCCGTCTGAGGTGGAAGTCCCTGCGGCATCTGAAACACATGCCCATAACTGTCCAACAACTCCTCCACCTCTGGTGGCATCTTCTGCTCCTTTGCCTCTGCCCCTAGCTCCTGATATGTCACAAAGTATGCATCTCCTTCCACTAGTACTGGCCGAGCCAAGGACTTCAGGGACGCCGTGCGACAACACAGGATGGGGTCCTCCAACAAAACCACGGTCCTCCCGTCCTCCCGATACTCCATCCTCAGCACCTTCCAGTTGAACTTGGTGTCGCCTAAGATCTGTAACCACTACATTTCCAACACCACATCCACCTTCCCCAACTCCAGGGGTAACAATCTGACACTATCTGAGTCCCCTGTACTGCCAGAATCACCACCCTGCAGACACCCCTGCTCTCCTCCCTCTGGCATGTGCCCAAAATCACCCCAAAAGTGGATGTCTCTCTCACTTCAAGCCCCAGCTGCTCCACCAACTTCTTTGAGATGAAGTTGTGGGTTGCCCCACTGTCTATCAAGATCGTCACCTCCTGATCTGTCACCCTGCCTGCCAGTTTCATGGTGTGATATGCAATAAATCCCACCATGGAGCTAAGTGACACCTTTACGGTGTCCAAGTATGGCTGCTCCTCTGTCAGCTCGTCCTCTCTGTCGAGTACAACCGTAGGGTCATACTCTTCCTCCTCCTCAGCAGCCACCTCCATCTACATGGCTCGCCCTGCACACCTATGTCCAAGTGTGAATCGCTTGTCGCACTTGAAACACAGCCCCTTGGCCCTGTGCTCCCTCATCTCCGCCTCAATCATCCGACGGGTCTGACCCCCGTAAACATTTGCTGACAGATTCCTTAATGGATAGATTTGAATGAATGGTTACGATTATTGATTTGGAAAATAAATATGGCTAGCTTAAGATATAAAGATCCACCATCTCATTTTATCATTTTTCGCGCGCGCGTGCGCGCGCGCGTGTGTCTTAATAGGTATGTGCTATCAACAAGGGAATTTCTTGCGTTGACTGCACAAAAATCCATTTATCCAAGAATTTTTCAAATTTTATTATTGAGAGTTGGTGTACATATCCTAAAACTCTAAAACCACATATATGGATGAACCCTAGTGGGGTTTGACTCTTGATCCACTCGTTACAAAAAGTTCTATTGGTCTGAAATTGTTGATTTTGCAACTATGGAATCGAGGGTCGACTATCGTTATATTCACTTTTTTGGCATGATGATCATCCATGATGTGTAAAATACTTCTGAAAATACTTCAATAAATAAATAAATAATTTTGGTATATATGTGCGTCAGCGTAGGAAATTTTCATGCACTAGCATTAAAAAGTACATTATTCTTACACACACACAACTATCTTTATTGGCTAGCATTAAAAAGTACAAACACTTTTATTTGTTTTGAACGAGAGGAACTGTTCACTTTGATCTTCACATTCTAAAACCTTAAAACACCAAATATCTAATGAAGCTAAGAGATTTTGATGATTTATTTATCCAAGGCAAAAGTTCTAATACCGAGAAATCGTTAAATTTGTGACGAGTGGATTAATGAACAAAACACATTAGGTCCATTAGATATTTGATGTGTTAGGGTTTAAAATATAAAGATTAAAATAAACTGTTTCGATTGTTGGAAATATATGGGAGCGTAAACCTTTTGAGCTAGCCAAGGATGGAATCCCTTCTTGGCTAGCTGATGCTCATATTCCACAAGCGCGTGCACGCACACAAAGGAAAATATTCATGTTCAAAAAATTTGATTTTTGTTGTGAAGGGATAATACCGAGTTGGTTGGAATTACGGCTTATCTATAGAAAAGACTGTATCTATTGTATCTTATCTATATATGCTCCTCTAATGCTATAAATATAGAGCTGGGGGTTCCTCCCCAGATGATGATTTATAACACGTTATCAGCACGAAACTCTAAATAAAATTTCCATACAAAGTCGATCGTTGCGAAAGCCAAGGAAGGCGGGAGATCCACGCACGCGGCATCAGGTACATCAAATAAGCGTCGTCATCCGTGTAGGCTTCGTTCACCCGTCGCTATATCTGGAGGATGGATATAGAGGTAAATATCGCTAAAAATACCATTTTTATCATACATACGATAGTTTTATCTATATATCTCGCAAAATCGAAGTGGAAATATGGTGTATCGCCTAAATCGACGATTTTTATCGTCTAAAAATCATGTTTTTACATGATTTTCAATCTGAAATTAATAATAATATTTGTTGCCACCCATGCTTGAAGCGACGAGGGGGGCCGCGCGCCGTCCCCTCCACCCCCCGCTATGGCGGGGGGCTGCTGTCCCCCCTGTTGCGGCGGGGGGCTGCAGGCCGTCCATGCATCCACCCGCTATGGTGGGGGCGGCTGTTGCCCCCGCCCCCGCTATGGCGTGGGCCGCACATCGACCCAGCACCCCCCCCCCCCCCCCCCCCCCGCTACGGCGGGGGATGCACGCCGTCCCGGCCCCCCTACTACGGCAGGGGGCTGCTCTTTCCCCCTCCCCCCCACTTCAGCAAGGGGGCTATGGCTGTCTTCGACCCCGCTTGAGTGGCAGGGCCACCGTATTCCCCGTTCCCCGACCCCACCTGTCTGCGGGGGGTCCTCCTACCATCACCGCTACGGCGGGGCGGCCTGCGCCTCACCTGAGGCATGCAACAGGGGGCGGCGGTGGAAAACCCTAGCCGCCGCCCCCCAATGATATTTGGGCCGGCAGCCCAGTAACAAAAAACAACTTAAACTCTGCGAACCTGAAGCCTGCAGCCAAACTGCGGGCCTCAGGCCCGCAGGCCACAATTTTTCAAAAAATGGATTAAATGGGACTGCGGGCCTGAGCCCGCAACCACACTGCGGGCCTCAGGCCCGCAGGCCACAAGTTTTCAAAAAAAGTGGATTAAATGGGACTGCAGGCTTGAAGCCCGCAACCACACTACGGGCCTCAGGCCCGCAGGCCACAAGTTTTCAAAAAAAGTGGATTAAATGGGACTGCGGGCCTGAAGCCCACAACCACACTGTGGGCCTCAATCCCGCAGGCCGATTTTCTGGAAAAAAACAGAACAGTTTTTAAAGGAGGAAGGAGGTTAAAATAAGATTAAAAGGGTTTAGGGGACCTAAAAATTCATGAAAAATCATGATAAAATATGTGACATTTTTAGGACTTTAAGGGGACTTTTGGGGATCATTTGGGGATTAATTTAAAAGGAAAATTTCTTCCTTTCTTGAAGAACATGTCATTTTTGGGCTCTTTTTCAAACTTTTTTGAATAATCCTAACTAGTACAACCTTTGCATTATATGATACCTTTGTAGGATCATAATTATATGCTATGCATCATTTTTAATGGGTTATTCTGTCGATAAAGTGATATTTGGTTGTGCAATATTAAACTTAATAATTAGGAAGATCATGCGACTGCTCTTGTAACGATCACTTTTCGGTCGTGTGTATCTAGTGCGTATCTGGCTATCATTTGGTATTTTTCGCATTTGGTCTTCAGTGTTAAATTCTGTAGTCCAGACGCGTGACTGGACCCTTATTCACGATCCTCTCGGAGGCGCGAGCACTCCGGTATTTTTTTTTTAATTTTTGGTCATTGAGGGGCCAATCTGCTATAACCTCATTAATAATTATTAAGTTATCTTTTTTTTTGAAATTATGGTGTGTTACGTTTTAATATTAAAACTTACAACCATTTAGTTCTTAAAGGACCTAACTTAATAGCTTTCTTGTTGTCACTTTCTATATGAAAACTAATCAAATCTTTTTCAACTAACCTTCTAATATCTAATACTGTTGGGTACAAAAATTAACAATTCTTTTAAAAAACAGAGAGATCAAATCTTATCTAAACTAAAACCCAATAATATCAGGTCCTAACGGCCTCCCCATTTCTCTCTCCCCACATTAACCACCCCTCCACATCTCACTCCCCACGTGAACCTATCTCCCTATATTTTTATCTACATAAACCCTATGGACTAGCTCTCACCTACTCTTAAACAAAACAAAAGAACCCACGCGAAACCCTAGGAGCCTACCTCCCAGCCACAGCCTTCACTAACTTACCCTCGGCTTTTCACACTGGAAACCTAGAGCTTATCCCCTCTTCTCCCAGTCACACAACAACCTAGTCGAAGGCAGCTACCTCATCAAACTTTCACCCAGCGCCCGAATCCCCGACCCAACCTCTCTCCAGCGGCCTTCTCCTCCACGAGCGCCTCTCCAGTCCGTCGCCATCTCCTCTCCCTTCTCTTCAAACACCCTGAACCCAAAACCTAGCCCAAAATCAGCAGCTCCCCTCCATTTACCTTCGCTAAACGGCCAATGGCCTCTCTCGATGCCGACAGCCACCTGTCACCTCCCCCTTCCGATCTGCAACAACCCCGGAGCACCCTTCTCCTCTCCAACCCCGCAGATAGTCCCTCTCTTTTCCCCAAGGTGTCGATAACCGCCTGCAAGCCCCGATGGCCCGCACACTCGCCCAGCTGCCCTGAACCACCGCCCGACAGCCAGCAACCCGCTGCTGGCCTTTCCCCTCGCCGTTGCCGCTGCACTCGCCGCTGCGCCCCTCCTCGACAACCCCAGCTGACGCCAGATCCTGAATGCCCCCCTGTCTGTCGCTTCCCGATGGGCAGATCCTCCACTGCCGAAGCTCCTTGCTGCCACCCCCTTCCGACTGTAGGCCGCAAGCCCGCCACTTCTCCTTTAGCCCTCTCACGTCTTCAGCATCCCCTTATCCTGAGAACCCGCCTCCATGCACCTCCTTCTCTCAACCGTACGCTGCCCCTTTCAGATCTGACGTTGTTGCCCCTCACGCTACCGACAGATCCCCTCGACTGCCGCCTGCTGCTGCCCCGCCGGCCGTAGTCCCCCTGCCGCCACACCCTCACCTCTTCCCTCTCACCTCAAACCCACCTGCCAATCGACCTTCGCCAAGCCTTCGCCCTGCCTCCCGACAACTTAAACCCCGATGTTGGCCGTCCCTAGCTGTCGCAGACCAGCAGCCCCTGTCGTCGCAACTCCTCAAGCTGCCAGTTTCCACTGCCCTTGCTACCACCCCTTCATTGCAGACCAGCTGCGACCCCCTCCACTTGCCAAGCCCTACGCTTTCCAGATCCGACGTCAGATCTACGCGTGACCGTCAAACTAGGTTGGTGACCCTTACTCGTGGTAACCCATATGTTACGTCATTGAAAACCTAATTAAAACTGGCAACCTAAACACTAAATTTACTTTACGTTCCTTTAAACTGCTGTGGTAATTTGGGGCATTGATTGGACTTTTGACTGTGCACATAGGATAGAATCGATGCAGAGAACCATAGAATAGATTTGAACGTATGAACAAAATGATTTAGAACTGCTAGGATAGCCACGCTCAAACTAGAGATATCCCATAATAGGACTTCTAAAACGCGTCCTGACATCATCCCCTTTTAACTAGTTACAGCTAACCGCAACCGACGCACCGCCCTTGACGAGAAGCTCCCTACGGACGCACTTCTCGCCACTTCAGGCAAGTGTGCTCACTTGCGTTGTTACAGCCATGTTTCAGGCCATTACTTTCCTTAGTTACAAAAATGTGAATAAGAGACCTAGACGTGAAATGATAGTGTCTAGAACACACCCCACGATAGCCTAGACTTGATGACGAAGTCTTGACACAATTACTATAACTGCCATGTGATAAATATTTTAAAACGGACATGCATCATTCTTGTCTTGCCATGTGACTTTCTGCTTAAATTGTATTAAACCCAGCGGGGAATAAGGCACTATCCTAGCAGAGAGAGTGATCCTTCGTCCAGATAAGCTAGCAGCGAATAAGGCACTCTCCAAGATAGAGAGAGTGATCCTTTGTCCAGATAAGCCAGTGGCGAATAAGGCACTCTCCTAGCAGAGAGAGTGATCCTTTGTCCAGATAAGCTAGCAGCGAATAAGGCACTCTCCAAGATAGAGAGAGTGATCCTTTGTCCAGACTTGTCTTGTGCACTTGAGTTGGTGAGGGTTGAGCGTGTGCACGGTTTAGAGGGTTTGATCCCCCTCTAACCGTAAGGCCTGAACCCTTCGTGACACACACGGTCTTGTCTTGTCTTGTCTTGTAGCCAGTAGCACACCCTACGACCATTGCCATGTCACGTTTACTTTTCTTGCACCGTCTTTACTTCTTGCCATGCTATATTACCATGATGTTGCATCTTATAATTTGCCATGTAAACCATATTTAAACATATGTCTTTAAATTCCATGCACCTTGCAGTAGATGTCTTTCTTACCTTTCACTTGTAGACTCTGCCTGACGTACAACTCCTTTTCTCTTGGGTGTTTATACGTCAGTTACCGGGACAGAGTACTAGGACCCGGAGGACTTGTTTGAGACGCTTGATTTAGTGAGCCAGGAGTTGCTGTAGTCACTGAGTCGCTCCCTGTGGAGGATTAGAGATTGTGTTGTTGCCGTTTTCTTTAGTTTTGCTTTAGAACCTTGTAGTAGGAATAGTACCTTGTTGTGGTTTCTTTTGACCATGTTGAGGCCCTGTTGTTTTATTTCATGTACAAATTCTGGATGTGGTCTTAAATTAATGAAATGTTTTTATTGTTCTAATTGCATGCAAGAACATGCTACGTGTTGTTATCATAGACGCTTAGTGGGCTCGAGTTTCACCGCTCCAGCCCATGCGGATCTTCGTCTCGTCCTCGCACCCATATAATGGGAAGCGGGGCGTGACAACTCTGCCGTTAGTCACCTAACCTAACGGTGTATGACGTTGCTCAGTGGTCCAATAATTATTAAGTAATTAAATTGTTTATCCTCCTGTGAATATAAATGCATGTGATGCTAGTGATGAAAATGTCTGCGGAAAATATTTGATGAGCACAAATTTTGCATGGATGGCTAATTGCGATTTTTGGATCGGCTGTATAAGTCCCACATTTTATTTCATGCACTTTTATTTTACTTTTTGAGAGAAATTGCGGTGAGGAATTTATGTAATGTCCATGACCGAAGACTACATTCCATGGAGACGGAGGCCACACTTGAAGCTGAAGATCTTATATGGGACCTACATTGTTTCCAAAGTTGTAATTTCTTTTTAAAGCTTTCATTTGTGTAATATGGATTGTAATGGACTTTGGACTTTTTTATTTATATGGGACTGACCGATCCACGCAATTAGCTCTTCATTTAAAAATTGCCTCCGCATGAAAATGTTTATTGTTTAAATTATTAATTCATGCAAATTTGTGCTCTGCTAGATAAAATGGCTAAAATCGCAAGTGTCGATTTCGAAGTGCTGGATGCATCAGGAAGAAACTATCCGAGCTGGCAGCTCGATGTGAAGTTCCATCTGCTGGCTAAGTCCCTCATTTCTGTTGTGACTAAGAATGAAAATGTAAGCGATATAGAAAAGGCGTAAGCCATTATCTATATTCGCCACCATGTGGACAGGACCCTAAAGGCTGAATACCTTACGGTCGAAGATCCATTTGAGCTGTGGACTACCCTTGCGGATATGTATAAACATCAGAATGATACTATACTACCAAGGGCACGATATGAGTGGAAGAACCTGAGACGACAGGACTTTAAGTCCATAGCTGAGTACAACTCATCTCTTTTAAGCATCACCTCACGCCTTAAGTTGTGTGGTGAAAAGTCTCAGAAGATCGCATGCTGGAAAAGACGTACATGTCTTTCCATGAGAAAGATGCGATACTAATGCAGCAATACCGTGAACAAAAGTTCACCAAGTATTCTGAGTTGCTGTCATGTTTACTCATGGCTGAACAAAACAGAGAGCTTCTTCTCGCCACTCACAGCATGCGCCCCCTGGCATTGCCCCTCCCAGAAGCTCACAATGCATATTCTTCTAGAAAGAAGAGAGACAACAAAAGAAAAGAAAGATCACAGAAAGGGGGGACAGAACAAAATGGCTAGGGGCCAAGTCCAACAGCGAAGAAATGAAGGGAAGCGTAAGTTCACCTGGCGCAGAAATAACAAGAAGAAGAATGTGCATCCACACCCAAGAGGGATTGGGAAGACCAGTGCCATAGCTGTGGCATGAAAGGTCGCTGGTCCAGAGTGTGCTGAACTCTGCCGCATCTCCAGTAGCTGTATAAAGAAAATAAGAAAAAGAAAGCTGAAACAAACCTGGTGACATCTGATGCTCCAGTCAAGTTTACAGCTGACGACTTCGAAACTGATGACCTGTCGGATTAGCCTTCTATTTATATCTTAGCAAATTATTTAAGAACATTTCATGTTATGAGAGCTTTTGAATTATGTAATTTGAGTTTAAATGAAAAAAATTTATGTCCCTGAAATGCAAATGTTTTATTCATCTTTATAGATGGATCGCTCTCATGACTGCTTGGTAGACATTGCTTCAACACATACGATCCTTAAGTATAAGTGTTATTTTCATAGCATTATACCATACAAAAGCCCTGTAAACACAATTTTAGGGCCATCGAATATAATTGAAGGTTCTCTAAATGCAACCTTGTTGCTCCCTAATGGAACAGATATTAATATAAAAGATGCACTATTCTCTCCGAATTCCAACCGAAACTTACTAAGTTTCAAGGATACACGTTTAAATGGATTCCATTTGGAAACATCAAATGTAAATGAATAAGAATTACTGATGTAACGTCTCAAGAAAAAGGAGTAAAATCCATACTTGAATGTTTTGAGAGCCTTTCATCAGGCCTCTATCATACAAAGATTCGGAGAGAGAAAGCTAACTTGACGGAGCACTTGAAGTGCCTGACAGCAGCCAAGTTTTTACTTTGGCATGATAGACTTGGCCACCCAGGCTCTGTGATGATGCACCACATCTTATCACAATCCCACGGGGACAACCTGAAGAACCAGAAGATTCTTCAAAAGGGAGAATTTCCTTGCATCCCCTACTTCAAGGGGAAATTAATAACAAGTCCATCACCACTAAAAGTGGATATCGAGTCTCCAAGCTTCCTCGAAAGAATACATCTAATGCCCCGCTTCCCAAAATACATTGGAAGCAAGAACTTTACGAAGGTTCGCATGAACTGGAGCGGTGAAGCTCGAGTTCACTAAGCGTCTGTGATAACAACAAATCAGGTTCTTGCATGCAATCAGAACAATAGAATATCATTTCATTGAATAGCCACATCTGGAGTTCGTACATGAAATAAAAAGACAAGACCACAGCATGGCCAAAAGAACTACAAGAAGCAGCATACCCTAAAATAAGGTACTAAAGCAAAGCAACAACAGTAGTCTCTAGTCCTCCACAGGGAGCGACTCAGCATCAACAGCAATCTCCTGGCTCTCCAGGTCAGGCGTCTCAAACAAGTCTTCCTGGTACTCTGTCTCGTGATCTGACATACATTCCAAAAACACAAATGTATGTCAGCAAGGGTCTGCAAGTCAAAGTAAGACGACCCAAGGCAAGGTGTACGAATAGTAATAAATTATGAAGCATTAGCAGGTTGTACAAGATATCAGCAGCATGGTTATAAACATGGCAATTTTAAATTAAGGTAAATTACTTCTAAGCATGGCAGTTCTAAGGAATTTAAAGTAGCAGTTATGACATGGCAGTTCTAATGAATTTAAAGTAAACATGACAGTTCTAATGGGCGAATAAAGTAGCAATAATTATTTTTCGTTCCATGCAAATGTTTTCTAACATGCTTAGGGTTCTTGCCTTTAAGTTGTGATGAGCAGATCACTTCTTCTCACGGAGGTATAATCGTGATTGACGCCAACCCACCGTATAGGTGGTGCTCTTGAAGAGAGGATCTTTTCATACGCTTAGTGGCCGCTCAACCCTAAACCCACCCAAAAGATGTGCTGAAACACGAGCCAGCCTAATCATGAATGCACGAGTTCACGAATTCAAGATGTTTGCCTACTAGGGCACGCGTTCACGAATTCAAGAGTTGACGTTAAGGCATGTTGTGCTGGAACACGAGCCAGCCTAATGCAGTGTACAAAAGGATGCGAAGCATATGACCATATCGTTTTAACATTTCCATGAATTACTGTAGGGAGATGTATGCCCTTGAGGTATTTATCATGTATTAAACATCTTGTTCTAATGATGATACGGTACAAATTGTCCTAGTATAAATTTTATGCATACTATACTTAGATAATTTCCTTAGACTTATAGTCAGGTCATTACGTATCCAGATATAGATCTCGATTATGAGAAGTTAGTGACCGATTAGAAACTTAAGTCTTAAACGGTTCATGGTCATAGATATGTCGAGAATAGGATATCGGCATATCAGATAAACCATTGTGTCTTTGTCTTACCTTAAGGGTAATGATGATCTCATAGTCATTCGGCCTGGCAAAGTCGGAGACAAGGCACATGTGCTCATTGGAGAATGAGTTCACTGAATGACCAACTTAGAGTTATTAAATGGTTAACTTTAACTAGACTGTCAATAATAACTCTAGTGTGATGATAGGCAAGCTGGTCCATAAGACCTGAAGTCATCAGTACGAACTTATTAATGGATAGTGTTACATAGATCTATGATCTAGCTTCGAGGCTCGGCCTGCTGAAAGATCTTAAGTTGGGTGACACCTAAAGCTCACGAGGGAAGTAGATGACTAAGATGGGATTTGTATCTTCCGTTAAAGGGAAGTTAGTGCACTGGATCAATACGGTCTTTGTGTTAATCCTCGGCCGAGTTACGTTGTAGGATGTACAACATGAATACAACAAAGACCGATGTATACTGACCGATACTGGCTAGTGGGGTTAACGGTATACCATACCCTAGGCCATGCAACGACACAGTCATGATGAAGGGACTAAAACTGCGGTATTTATCACTGACACAATCAGAGTGATCCCGATGACACTTTAGTCAATGGGTTAATCATGTAAGTATCATTCTGAAACAGGGACGACACCTGCTGCTCGTGGTTACTGTTGTCTAGGAACTTCGAGTCCCAACCTGTAGTAGGGTCAGGTTGTAGGGTCTCACACTTAGTAATATTCATGTCTTAGTAATAGGAAGAACGTTAAGAGGAATGCATTTGATGCAATAGAGTGATTTAGTTCACAAGTAAGTTGTGAACTTAAAAGCTAAAGAGTTTAGCATTTGTGATATATTAATACTTGGTATTAAATTGACTTAGAGGCATGGGAACGAAGGGAACTTCCTGAGAAATCCACAGGAAGAAATCGAGTCCAAATCGGAGCTCAAACGAGCCCAGAAATGCAAAAGCAGCTAAGAAATGGCCCTTAGTGGGCTTGTGGGTCTGACTCGCACCTGGCGGGTCAGACCAGCCAGATGGGGGCTGCTGCTCACGTGCCACATGGCATGCGCAGAGCACGCCACGTGGCGCGATCTGACCCTGTTTGTGCTGTTTTTTTTTGCAAAAACGGGATTTTGGAAGTCTATTTTCGACATTTGAGGGGTCAAATGATATCAGAATCTGATGCTGTTTTTTCTTATGCATTCGTTGTCTAGAGATCTTCGATTTGACAGGTTGTTTGAAAGTCGAAACTCAGAAATGAATTTATGGTTGATGTTAGAAGTTTGGACTTCTAATGAAATCAACCCAATTACCCAATTTTATTGTCCCACATTGCTTGTAGCAAGAGGGGAGGGGCCGGCTCCCTATATAAATAGGGGTGCCCTCTCTTCATTGAAAAATGCACCAATGGAACGATTCGAGAAGCTCCTGACTTTTGAGCGCGCTCGATCGTAAGCTTAAATAATTCCTCTCCTCTTTTTTTCATATCCTCCCGTCGGGTCCTAGCAAGACTACGAGGAGGTTTGGATTGGATCCAGACGTCTTTGACGCGGGTCTGCTCAAGTGAAACTTTCTTCGGCAAGTGATCGGCTCGGAGGCGGCTCCGGTAGTTCGGTTCGAGGGCACAAGGCGGATCGGCTATGAGAAGCGAAAGAAGCTGGTGGGGTACATCTTGCCTGTCCCAAGGCCAAGATTTCGGGTATGTTAATTAGTAGCTTTTTAGTATAATTTTAATAATGTTGCAGTTGGCTAGATCCTTCTTGGGGTGGTGAGATCCACCCCAAGTTGGCATAGATCTTGGCGAGGTTCTGGCTCGCCTTAGGGTTTGGTAAAATGTTTAGCATGTTTAATGTTTTTCCGCTGCGTTTGTTTTCCATCTGTAGTCCGTCCGATGTAGGACGGATGCAGATTTGAGCCCTAAGGGTCTGCCAAAACCCTTCAGTGGTATCAGAGCCTAGGTTTGCATGATCTTAAGTCTGCGACGTTATTTTAATTATTAAAATTGCTTACTTTTGAACGTATAGTTTTTAACCTTATCTGATAATGTTAAAAATTAGTTTCAACATTTTTTAAAATTGTTTTAAAATGTTTTAAAGCGAATGTAATTTTAAGAAATTTTAATTTCATGAGATGTTATTAAAATTTGATTTCTTATAATTACATAAATTAAAAATTAGTTTGCCAACGGAGTGTTGCTCCAGCGGCATAAAGCCCTCTCTTGCTGCGAGGCCACCCGGGTTCGATCCCGGGTGCTTGGCGTCCCCGCGCGCGCCGCTAGCCTACTTTCCGAAGAATCAAAAAAAAAAAATTAGTTTCAACATTTTAAAATTTGTTTTAAAATGTTTTAAAGCGAATGTAACTTTAAGAAATTTTTTAATTTCATGAGATGTTATTAAAATTTGATTTCTTATGATTACACAAAGTTTTAAAGATTGTTTTATGTGATAAACTAATCTTAAAAAGTTTTAATGATTTTAAATGCTTAGGTTTATAATTAATTTTTTTTGATAATCTTTATGAAACCTATTTTTTATGAGATAAAAGGTTTCAAGTTTTTTAAAGCATATCTTTCAATTTAAATGTTAAAATTTAAGATTAACAAGTTAATTATTTATTTGGTAGATATTTTAGTTTGCATGTTCTCTTTAAATGTCACATAGTTGTACCTTATTTTATGTGATACAATGTTAGTTGATGTTAATAGACTTGATGCATAATTTAAATTATTCATGAACCCTCTTTAGATTAGCCAATAACTCTTTAAAATTTTATAAGATAAATTTTAAATTGTGACATGCTATCTTTTAATGAAAACTTACAACTTTTAATCCTAATTTCCGATTAGGGTAGACTTCTTTAATTGAAAATTATTATTTTAAATCATTTTTAATAATAATTCTCTTTTAATGATTACTATTTTAAAATGTTGTAAGTAATTTATTAAAATCATAATAAAGGTTAGGGTAGCACGATGAACGAACAAACCTTATGTTGATAAGGATATAATAAAAGCTATTTACCAAGTCCATAAAATTTCGAATTTTAAGGATCCACTAGTTGATAAGGATTAACTAGTATTAATAAAATCTTTTTTAGTTGATGGACGAATATAAGATTGATAAGTCTCCTTCAATGGATCATGATGTCGGTCAATGTGCTTGGCTAAGTTTGCTGGATCACCTTAGATAGACTAGGGGTTAAGTGCTCCTGGCTTAGTCAATTCCCTGGCTGTGTCCGCTGGACCGCAAGGAGTCGAATCATGACTGTGTAAGTCCATCGACTATACCTAAGTCAAATACGATAATTATCTTTTTCAAGATAAATCGTAACCCTCCTTGTTTTAAGAGTTGGTGACTGTAGGAACCATGTTCCAGTTGTTGAGCTGCACTGAAGCTGTGACATGGCAACCTTATAGAAACTGACTTCTTAAATACACATGGCGAGATCTTGACTTGACCTAAACCATCGTGTCGTGAATACACCGAGCACCGGCGTAAGTTGAGCCAATGATGCAGTCTAGACTTAAACCCAAACCGTCCTGTCGTGAATACATCGAGCGTCGACGTAAGTTGAGTCATTGGTGTAAGTTTAGTCCTGACCTAAACCGACGTGTCGTGCATACACCGAGCGGCGGCGTAAGTCAGGCTGGACGCGAAAACAATGGTCTGACTAGGCTAGTCATTGTGATTTAGATGAGCACACTCATGATCATAAATGACTAGGGGTAAAACTCATAGGGGTTCCTATTTATATGATTGATGAAGAGTTCTTCTACCGACTGCAGAGTCGGACAACTTGTTGAGCTACACTCAAAGTTGTCAGACTCATGGTAGTCGGATCCCTCTCCTAGAAATATTTTATATAATAAATTGTTTATTATTGTGGCTTTAATTCTTAAAAGTTAGTGGGAGAATATAGTTTAATAAAAACCATTTAAACTGTACGACGAATATATGCTAATTAAATATCTATTTAAATGCAGAATGGAGTCGGGTCTGAAATACATGATTGAAAAGAACGTGATTGACGGGACTAACTATAAAGATTGGCTAAGGAATATTAAGTTAGTCCTCTATTTAGATGGGTTAGGATACGTGTTATTCGAAGACGCTCCGGAGAATCCTGACTAAGATGCAACCCACGAACAAAAGGAAGTCTATAAGCAGTACCAGAGGGATGCCGAGAAGGCCAGGTGCCTTACTCTGGCTTCAATGAACAATGACCTGCAAATGAATCACGAACATTTAGATATTCAAAGCATGCTTCTGAATGCAGAGGAGTTGTATGGCAAGCGGTCCAGAGCTGCCAAGTTTGAAGCCACAAGCAACCTCTGGGAAACTAAGACAGAGACTGGCCCCGTGCAAGATCATGTCATTAAGATGATCGGATACATGGAAGATGCTGTCCAGTTGGGTTTTTTTCCTCAACAATGAGATGGCCGTGGACATCATCCTAAAATTTTTAACCCCAGACTTCAGACAATTAATTACTGGTTTCATCATGAACAGTATTGAAACAGATTTTTCTGGTCTCCTCAACATGCTTAGGTAGTTTGAGGAGATCGAGAAGAAACCGACTGTGATGGTTGTTGGCTCTGCTTCTTCAGACTAGCTGAAAGGCAAATGTAAGAAGAGGCAAGTCCCACAACCAGCCAAGGTGAAGAAGGGGAAGAAGGCAAAGGGGGCTCCGTCGAAATCCGAATGTTTTCACTGCCACAAGATATGCCACTGGAAGAGGAACTACAAGGTGTACCTTGTAGAAAAGAAAAGGGGGCATACTGATGCCTCTACCTCAGGTACAAAATTTCCTTTTTAATAAAGCATAAAATTTCCATAAATGCTTTGTTACATGGTATGAGATACTAAGACATCTGTATATTGTATACAGGTGGCTGATAGCGAAGCAAAGGATGGAAGAAATCTTGGGCCGTACAAGGACTTCAAGAGATATGATGAAGAAGCAATCAATATTTTTCTTATTTTGAATAAAATGTATCGATGCTTGGTTTAAAACAATGATTGAGTGTTTATCACTCAATGTTTATTTTTGATAAACAAGTTTGGTTCTTTTTTAATGAATTCATTGTTAAATGATATCTTGGAAAATGTGCTTTGTTAAAAATTGAGATTTATTGTGAATGGCTGATTGTTGTGGATAAGACTGTCTGTGTTGGTGTGCATAAATTCTTGAGTTGTCATACAGAGCTTCTGACTCAATTTGATTATTTTGGAGTTGACGATATATTATAGCAAATCAATAGTTACATGTAGGTTCCAGGAGTGTAAAATTGGATATGATCCAAATTATACGCGAGTTGTTAATCAAACTACATTTGACACCTTAAAAGAATAAGATTAAATGTAGTTAAAGGAAAGAACAGTGTAGGGTGTTTGACTGAGTAAGTCAGCATCAAGACTCCTATAAACGGGTCTTGACATGACTTATTCGTCAAACCAACCTAACACTGGAATGTTCCTATTCAGCATTTCTAAATGGTTATACTTTATAAATATTCTAAATATGATTTAGATATTTAAGTCGAAGTGTTTAACCAGATAGTTCTTAAAGTCAGTGGGAGCTGGCATATAACTTAGTTCCGTCTCGGACTAAGTAAAAGGTTTCCAAATTATTAAATCGTCCATATGCGACATTAAATCAAAATAGTTTTGATTGTGTCAAGCTTATAGAGACTTATGGTGTCACTTATGTACCAGACATAATTGACACAAAAATAATTTGAATGAGCCATGACTGACTTATAGAAACGACTAACACTACATCACATTGTATGAGCTAAATTGTTAGCTATACAAAAGGGAAAATTGTTGGATAGGATCCAAAGCAATTTCGAAGGATCAACCTGGTGTGATCAAGTGATGTATAAATAAGACTCCATTAAAAAGCAAAATAGATACACGTTAGCGGATCCGTTCTTAGGTTTGACATTTGATTGTCCTATATGACTGATATGTTATAGCGGTATGAGATACCGGGATAAATAGCCTAAGTGCAAGTGGGAGATGTAGGGAGATGTATGCCCTTGAGGCATTTATCCTGAGTTAAACATCTTGTTCTAATGATGATACGGTACAAATTGTCCTAGTATAAATTCTAAGAATAATATACTTGGATAATTTCCTTAGACTTATAGTCAGGTCATTACGTATCCAGATATAGATCTCGATTATGAGAAGTTAGTGACCGATTAGAAACTTAAGTCTTAAACGGTTCATGGTCATAGATATGTCGAGAATAGGATATCAACATATCGGATAGACCATTGTGTCTTTGTCTTACTTATCCTCCCGTAGGGTCCTTGCAAGACTACGAGGAGGTTTGGATTGGATCCAGACGTATTTGACACGTGTCTGCTCAAGTGAAACTTTCTTCGACAAGTGATCGGCTCGGAAGCGGCTTGGGTAGATTGGCTCGGAGGCGGCTCGGGTAGTTCGGTTCGAGGGCGCAAGGCGGCTCGGCTACGAGGAGTGAAAGACGGTGGTGCGGTACATCTTGCCTATCCCAAGGCTAAGATTCCGGGTATGTTAATTAGTAGCTTTTTAGTATAATTTTAATAATGTTGCAGTAGGCTAGATCCTTCTTTTGGTGGTCAGATCCACCCCAAGTTAGCATAGATCTTGGAGAGGTTCTGGCTTGCCTTAGGGTTTTCTAAAATGTTTAGCATGTTTAATTTTTTCCGCTGTGCTTGTTTTCCATCTGTAGTCCGTCCGACGTAGGACGGACACAGATTTGAGCCCTAAGGGTCTGCCAAAACCCTTCAATTACAACATTCTAAAACAAGTCAAACGATGAAATTAATCGGTTGTTTATTAAACATGATGCAATCAGGTATTTTTTGTTATTTACTCCGGAACCATAAACATACGATATTTTATGTTAATGTGTCACAAATTAAGTATGAATTGTCATGGTATTTTTTGTGAACGTCATTTCATGGGTCAATTTCTTGTTATTCAGCTTTAAGTGAAAAGACAAATTAAACATTTAACTTCAAAAATTCATAACAATTTGCACACTTGCCTGATTTCGATGAACTTGGTGTCGTTGGGGTTGTTTTGACGAGCACTACGCTACGGTACTACCGGTTCTCTAGTTTGATTAAACATACAACTGAATTAGGTTCATCCCGACATATCAAATGTTAAAATAATCCTTACGATGTCTAATAATTTGATTTTATTATGTTCTCTAACCTAAGGTGTGGGTTATAGCATATTAAGGGATAGATCAACTAACTGGTGATGCGGAGAGAGGTCGAGACGCAGTGAAGGGGGTAGCGACGACGCGTACGTCCTCAAACAGCGACACGTGCCTCGACGATCTGTGTGACAGGGTGGCGCGGACCTGGAGGGCTGCCGAAGGTCAGCTGCAGGTGGGGAAGGGCGGCTAATCTGGTCAGATGGGCTCTGCGCGAAGCAGTGAAGCCCGGGTTGTTGTAGGTCAGAAGGGGAGGTGGCAGGCGGGCTGGGGGGTTCAGGACGGTGGTTTTGGCGACCTGTAGGTGCCGACGACATGGGTAGAGGGCGGCGCGGGTCTGTGGCAGGTGGGGGTGAGGGGTGGATGTCGGGAGGAAACGAAGAGAAGGGGAGAAGGAAGCTCGGATGGGGGCTGCGCGCATGGAGAGGGCGCCGGCACTGGGTTGATCATGGAGAAGATATAGAGGATGGCCGGAGGTGTCCTGGGCACGTGGATGCTAGGGTTTCAATGGGGTGTTGTGCGGCTGAGAGATGAGAAGGAGAGAGGCCTAGGTCTAAGGTTTAAATATTTGTTACTGTGTTGTTTATTTTTGTGCGGCTGAGGGATAGGGTAGGGCTCCTAGGTGTTTTCTTTTTATTTTTTGTTAGGCTAATTATTTGTAGGCTGGGAGAAATAGGCTTAGGGTTGGTGCACGTGAACCTAGGGGTTTAATTTCTTTTTGTAGAGTTTTGTTGCGTGAGTGATATGGCCTAGGGTTTTTAATATGGCTTGCAATGAAAAGTGGCGGCTAGGCTTAGGGTTTAGCTTAGGTTTATAATTAGAAATGGAAAGATTTTTGATTAAAAGGGAAGTTTTAAACCCAGGAGAAATTGGAAAGAACAAGGAGATAAATAGTAATTAATAGTGTGATTAATAAAATGAGTAAAAGTCTCATATCTAATATGGAAATATTTAAATTTGAATTTAAATTTTGAAATGAATATTTAATGAAATATATAGTAGTAGATTTAAAAATAATTATAGCTAATAAGCATTTAACGTACGTAGCTAATATATCATGCCCTAGTTTGCACTATACGTGTATTCTACTGAATACGCGTAGATATTGATGTATGTGACATAATACAGAGGAGATTGGGCCGTAATACATGGCTAAGGGAAGTGAATGCGAAGGGTGAAAGCAGAGAAGCGTGGAAGACGTCGTCGGTGCAAAACAATAGGAATGCGTTAGACGCGTGTGTGTGTGATGGATGAATGCATGCATGGATGGGCGTGGATGTGTGTAGGGTTAGCCATGAAAGTGTGAAAGGGGTTAGGGGTCAATGGCACTCCCCGTAAATTTTTAGAAAAGTCAGGGCAAAACGGTCTTTTTGATTAAAATTGCTGTGCGTACATACTAAAGTGCACTTAAGTGGTCGGTGCATAAAGTAATGGCAAACTTGTAAATACTTGGAACATGGGAGGGTATTTTGGTCATTTCCACATGGAATATTCCTTTGGAATATTCCATTCTTGGAAGAGAAGAAAATGATAAAAAGGGAATATTCCATAGATTTTTCATTCTTTCTTCTAAACTCTTCTTTTCTTTTCTTTTATTTTCTACACAAATCTCCATCCCCCTCCCTCTCCCTCACCATGGCCAGCCAACACCCCAAGGCATGGCCGAAATTCAATCAAAAAAAAGAAGAAGAAGAAGAAGAAGAGGAAGAGGAAGGGAAGAAAGATCAAAATTGAGGTAGGAATCTCTTGGGTTGGAATTCCAATCAATTTAAATTTTTCTAATTTGTTTTTATAGCATTTTTTATCTAATATTTGATGGAGGAAAACAATTTTTACATGTTATTGTTCAATTTCACAACTCTCTTTGAAATACCTAGTAAAGTCATCTCCTTTTTGAATTTCAGATTTCTCGATGTGTGTTGTAGCTTCTATTACAGTTACTGTAGCTTGAATCATGTTTCGAAAAAATTATAAGCTTGTAGATCTTGAAGTTCTACCCCAAAATCATATAAAATTTGATATAGTTTCAATTCTGAAATTATGAGTAAAAATTCGAACTCTACAGTATGTCTGTTTGAATTTCTGAGTTGACACAGTTTAGAAAAATTGTCATAACTAGCTGCACAAATCTTGGAATTTTATGATTTTGGTCTTGTTAGAAAGCTAACAAGTTTTTATTAAAGTCTATCGGGATTCTTATGTCGAAATTCTGGCTAGAACATGCTCAGAATTGGCTTTGAACACAGCCCCAAAAATCTGTCTGAAAAACAGATTTGATCCACTTCACCAATTAATTCACCATAAATCACACACTTAATATTTTTACTTGAAATTTTATCTGTAGATCCAAAACAGATATATCTTCAACTTTTATTTATAAATTGTTGTCAAATTCCCAAGAGAAATGGATGAAATATGTTGATCTTTATGGATGTTCTTGCCATTTCAGCAAGCTGAATACTTTAAGTGCTATTCTTATTCACTAAATGTGGTTAATTAGCCATTATTAATCTTGCTTAATATGATTTTGTGGTGGAATGCATATTCATGCTCTTTTCACATGTAAATTACAGTATGTTGTTTTGATATGGATGACGCATGCCAGGTGTTCGATGAAATGCCTCAATGAAGGCAAAATCCAATAAGTTGAATACCTTGCATGTGTTTGCATTGGGCTTGTGCCATGTTGATAAATAGTGAAGTTAGAGGCTTGAATGGCATGAATATATTGTAATTGTGAATGGGTGATGTGTTGTGATAGAGGGCATGCCACGTGAGTGCATGACCCTATGTTTGATGATGGACAGTGGAAGTGATATGTGCATACCCATGCCATCAAGACCCCTAACGTGTCACTTATGATGTTAACCAATGAAATTGAATAATTCTCAGTCCTCTCTAATGAGGGTGAGTTAGCAAAAGCCCGGGTTTTAAGTGGGATTTGAGTAAATTGTGGATATGAGGCCTGGACTGAGAAGTTGGGGGAAATGATTATGTGATATGTGATATTTACACCCACTCGCCTTGCTGGGAGTGGAGGGGACATACGGAGGTTGTGTTACTGTGGTAGAGCCTCACTCCTGCCAGGGACGGGGGAGCTGAGAGGCCCGGCGTACAGTGCCCGTGTCCACTGCGTCGTGTGCTATATTCACCCCAAATTTGGGGTGAAGTCAGCTGAGAGGCCCGGCGTACAGTGCCCGTGTCCACTGCGTCGTGTGCCATATTCACCCCATATTTGGGGTGAAGTCTAGGTCCTGGTATCACACAGTTTACCCAAATTCCAATTACCTCAGTTAAGAAATAATAAGAAGATTTTTGTTTTATTTCTACTACTGGCAGCTCTTCCCCTTCCCTTTGTCCGTACTTAGTGGCTCTGTGTCATGCCTCAGGCACTTGCACTTATCTTATTTGATATTGGCTGCTTGAGTACTCGTGTTATTATTATTGTTATTATTATTATTATTATTCGTGCTAACCCTTTTCTTACAGCGGCTCTACACTGGACCGCAGGTATGATTTCCTTATTTAACTATTTAACTTTAATACATACTCTATTTCGCTTGGCTTGCCTTGTGAATTGATAACCTTAAAATGGAGTTCCAAACCCAAGTTGGTTCCTACTGGGGCACACATTGATGTGCTCCTCCTTATTTTTCAGGTAGCAGGGGTATCACTGTTGGAGGTGACTTGGAGTTGGGTTCAGGGGTAACATTTGGTGTGAGCTATAGTTGTGTCTTGGTACGGTTGTCTTGGGATGTAGAGGATGACGGTGTATATATATTGATGTACCTGGATGTTGTATGCAAATAGAAGTTGACATATATATTTGTGGTATGTTGTTGTTCTTCTTCTTTGTTATTTGTGAGTTGTCTGATACTTTAATGGAGCTACACTTGTACTATCCCAGCACGTGCGTAGTGGCCTGCTCATTCCGTTCTTCTTTCTTCTCTCTGCACACCCACTTTTCAGGATACTTGGAAAAAAAATAACAAAAAAATTTTCAGATGCCAGGTATTCTGGGAAATGGGTCGTGACAGTTTTTGGTGGCCCATGTAGGTCCCCGCACTGCGATGTGCGTAAGGATAGTACTTGTAATGCTTCAGTAAGTGATTGGGATAGGTTCGCCCTAAGGTGGGTAGTGAACCTAGTGACCTTAGAGCTTTAAGTGACACGCCCTTGAACCCCTAGTTTAGGGAGTCCTGTGGATGAACTTTCTATAGGGTATTACCATATAGGTGTATATTTGGGGGTATACGTGTGTATCTATAACTGCATGAACCCATGTGTATAAGTGTAGTTATTGTGCTTAGAGATTTGAATTATATATGTTGTGGTATACTTGTGTTTAATATGTGTATTTATATTTGAATGACACGAAAATTTCATGTATCTAGAATGGTATAGTGGTATATGGATATGTATAGGCGTTTGTGCTAGGTGGGTGAATATGTGAATGTATACATATATTGCCTCTATATAGATACATGATACAGATATGCGAGGCTGGTATGTGGTATACTTATGTAATTCCGAGACATAGGTGGTATATCCATGTTTATTCGTGGATGTATATTGGTGAGTACCTATAAGCTAGTATGAGTATGCCTTGTAGGTGTACGAGTGAAGATGTGTCCATGTGAGATATGAGCGCATGTAAGTATTTTCCTATCTATTACCTTATAGTTGTGCCCCTTGTGGGGAGCGTATCAAGGTGTGTATATCTATCCTGGTGTGGATAGATTAGTATAGTGTTCATATTGCTTGTGGATATATAAGGAGGAAGTGTATGTGAGTGAATATACGTGTAATTGTTTGGGCAGGTGGTATAGCCATAGGTATGGAGTACGGGTATATAAATATCTCGCTAGTGTTACATTGCTAGTATATGAATTCCTCATGTGTTAGATCTGAATAACTGTAAATATATGTATGTGATGTCTATGTACTTATAGGAATTGGTATATTGTTTTACTTGAGTATATGGTCGTGGGTTGTATTATTGCGTAAAGATAAGTAATGTGCTATGGCCACATATGGTATGTAGGTAGCGATATAGATGAGTAAGTGTCGTACGTGTAGTATGAGTAATACCCAGGATGTTTGTAGTAGATGTATCCTATGGTGGGTTAGGGCGCTTTAGACTCGTCTACCCTCAGTTTAGACTCTTAGCCCTATACCGTGCTTAGTATGGGATAAGGACATAAGTGTGACGTGTAACCCATGTAGGATGTGATGAATGTGAAGATTTGAAATTATACGGCGTATATATATATATATATATATATATATATGGGATGGATATGGGTTTGCACGATTAAGTGGGGTTACGGTGTATGTATACATGTGTGTATATGCTTACCTTGCAGAATGGTGCTTGTAGGACCATTTGGATATATATATATATATATATATATATATATATATATATATATATATATATATATATATATATATATATATATATATATATATATATTGCATGTACCCTTCCGTATATAGCGATATGAGGAGGGATTGTGTATTGGTACATGACATACTTGTATGTATGTATGTGTATGGTAGCAAGCTTGATGTGATTGTGTAAATGTGCTGCTATTCTTGAATGTGTATTGATATCTGTCCTATGAGTGGTTATATGTGTATGTATGTGAATGATCCCTATTTGGATATGCATGTATCAGTATATGAATAGGTACTTACATGAGATGCGAATATCTACTGAATGTGTATGAATATCGAAATACACTTATTTGTGTATGTACTAGTATGCTAGCAAAAGAATGGACATGGGATGTTACGTATATAGTGGTATGGGTAGCTACTAACTATCTACTAGTATAATTTGAGTAGCTTGACCATATAGATGTGTAATAGCAGGATACGTATGGAATGTGTGTGGGTGTGTATGTATGTCCATACATGTGAATGTATGTGCATAGCTGCATGGATCCTAATACGTATACATGCATGTCTGTATCTATACCTACCATTAGGATAAAAATCTTGTGTGTATGTGCGAACCTGTATTTGGCTATATGCGGATTCAGAAATCTATGTATGGTACTAATACTTATACATCTATGGATATGTAATGAGTGTGTATATAATTAGATGTGGAATATCTATTTGAAGTATTGTTGTTACCGATATGTGAATAGGTATCATACTTGTATGAATGTGAAGTGTCGGGATGTGATCATGTAAGTGTAATGTGTAGTAGGAGTATATGTGATGGTGTGTGTGTATCGAGTAAATGAATATATATATATATATAACTATATACATATATATACTTATACATATCTTGTTTGTTTACTTGCTGAATTATCCAATAGGAGTATCCCTCCAGGTGTATTTCGGTATGCCTGGATAAATGTATTTCTGCTTGTGTGCGTGGATATATAGGTCAGTACCAAAGCATATGTGTCTGTATATACATGTGCAATGTGGACGTGAATGTGATGAGTATGAAATATATGAGTATATATGAATGTTTTGATGAATATAAGTGAATGAAACTATTGGTATGTAGGTATTGGAATGTGTTTGTTTGTTTGCATATTTATATGTACATGCGTATGTGGAATGTAGATGGATGTTTATAATTATTGACTCTTAAGGCTGTAAGTGCGTAGGATGTACAAAAGTAGTTACATATATAGCGTATGGCGGAGAATGTGTTATGTTGTGCACAATTGTATGCATTGTGTGTGATATATGTGCCTATCTGTGTGAGGCAGTAGGTGCACTGCTATGGATGTAAAGTTACGTGTATATTTATTTATAGCATGATTGTGAACCTTATATGACATAGTCATGCACGTGTTAGTACGTGGACGTGAAGGTATGTGTGGATGTGACTGAATGATGTGCATATAGATATTTATATGCCTATACATGGGAGTGAGTCCATACGACTAAGTATTGGGTTTATAGGGATCTGGGGTACATACGGTGCGACACTGTGATAGTGATCCTGTTTATCAAGCAATGGTGAGTAGATTGATGTATGTCGCTGGGCGTTTGTGCATGAATGTAGACGTATAAGTATATATATATATATATATATATATATAAAGAGATAGAGTATAAATCGTTTATACTTGATTGTATTGTGATGTGTGTGAAAGCATGTCATGTATGAAAAGCTTATGTATCGTGATATGGATATGGTGTGATGTCCTATACAAGTAGATATGAGCAATGATCTAAATACGTGTAATAATACGTATAGAGACTTATTTAGGGTGTGTGATGTATATGTTAACATATGAATATGTGAGCCAAGATGTTTATATGTAGAACATATACGTATGTGTATGTAATGATGCTTATATTGTTATGGATGTGCTGCTAGATGAATAATAGAATGTATCTGTAATGTATGTGTGATACAGATGTGCATGGATAGTAGTGAAGTATATAGAGAATATAAGTGTAGTGTAGATACGTATTCTTGTTTTTTACTTCATGGGTAGTGAGACCATCATCTCTAGTTGACCTAAGCGAGGTTCATACCCTAAGAAGTCCGAGGACGGACTTTACTTTAAGGTGGGTAGGATGTCATGCCCTAGTTTGCACTATACGTGTATTCTACTGAATACGCGTAGATATTGATGTATGCGACATAATACAGAGGAGATTGGGCCGTAATACATGGCTAAGGGAAGTGAATGCGAAGGGTGAAAGCAGAGAAGCGTGAAAGACGTCGTCGGTGCAAAACAATAGGAATGTGTTAGACGCGTTTGTGTGATGGATGAATGCATGCATGGATGGGTGTGGATGTGTGTAGGGGTAGCCATGGAAGTGTGAAAGGGGTTAGGGGTCAATGGCACTCCCCGTAAATTTTTAGAAAAGTCAGGGGCAAAACGGTCTTTTTGATTAAAATTACTGTGCGTACATACTAAAGTGCACTTAAGTGGTCGGTGCATAAAGTAATGGCAAACTTGTAAATACTTGGAACATGGGAGCAGTGACGGATCCAGGAATTGAATTCATGGGGGGCACAATTTTCTTAGACGGGTCAAATTTTTTGGAAAAAGAGCACATAAATTTCGAAAAAAACTAACATACTATAAGTTAAAGAAATTCGCATAAAGTTACATATATATAATATAACTACCTCGAGAGTACTACCAAAAAATAACTATCTTGAGAACGCCGACCTGTTTGCCTGATGGCTGATGCGAAACCCAAGGGTAGATCAAAAGTGTTGACGAACAACTGTTCCTTTGCAAAACCAAGGAAAAAATACATGTCTTTAAGGAGGTAAAAATTTATATACCTTGAGATTCTGAGGACACTGCCAAATAACAATGATAACTAGCTAACAACTTGAGATTCTTAGAACGCATCCCTGTTTTGTATTTTAAGGAGGCAAAAATACAAACCGTGTATTTTAAGCGAGCAAAAAAGAAGTCATTGTAAAGAAAATCATGTTTTTGTCAAATCATAATGGCTGATGTGAAATCCAATGACGAACCGCTCGTTCCTTTGCAAAACCCGTGTTAAAAAATAACTACAGTGCCTTTGCAAAACCTAAGGGGGAAACGTCTTTGAAAATTATAAATAAATACTATGGTGACATGATAATTCCCTTAATAGAAGAGTATAAATATGTTTAAGAGGTCGAAAAAATTTAAGAATTGCTAGGTCTGAGATTCGATCACAGGTTGCCAACATAGGATTCACACAATCCTACTACCAAGCCAGCTTGTTGTTGGTGTTTTTCTTTGAAATTTATATGTAAATACTATGTTACCATGATAATTCCCTTAATAAGGGAAAAAATAAAAAATAAACATTCAAATTATGTTACCATGATAATTCCCTTAATAAGGGAAAAAATAAAAAATAAACATTCAAATTATGTTACCATGATAATTCCCTTAATAAGGGAAAAAATAAAAAATAAACATTCAAATTAATCATTGCATGGCTTGGGATTCGAACCCAGGTTAACAACCCTAACATTCATGCGGTCTACCACCAAGCTAGCCTGCTAGTTCTGTTATAATATGAACGTTAAGTCTTAATATTATTGTCATGCTAAAAAATTTCATACAAGGGTATAAATGTAATTTTTTTCTCGATTTTTCAGGGGGGCACGTGCCCCTGGCCCCTACCTGGCTCCGTCCATGCATGGGAGGGTATTTTGGTCATTTCCACATGGAATATTCCCTTGGAATATTCCATTCTTGGAAGAGAAGAAAAGGATAAAAAGGGAATATTCCATAGATTTTTCATTCTTTCTTCTAAACTCTTATTTTCTTTTCTTTTCTACACAAATCTCCATTCCCCCTCCCTCTCCCTCACCATGGCCAGCCAACACCCCAAGGCATGGCCGAAATTCCATCAAAAAAAAGAAGAAGAAGAAGAAGAAGAAGAGGAGGAAGAAGAAGAAGAAGAGGAGGAAGAAGTAGAAGAAGAAAGATCAAAATTGAGGTAGGAATCTCTTGGGTTGGAATTCCAATCAATTTAAATTTTTCTAATTTGTTTTTATAGCATTTTTTATCTAATATTTGATGGAGGAAAACAATTTTTACATGTTATTGTTCAATTTCACACCTTTCTCTTTGAAATACCTAGTAAAGTCATCTCCTTTTTGAATTTCAGATTTCTTGATGTATGTTGTAGCTTCTATTACAGTTACTGTAGCTCGAATCATATTTCAAAAAAAATATGAGCTTGTAGATCTTGAAGTTCTACCCTAAAATCATATAAAATTTGATATAGTTTCAATTCTGAAATTAGGAGTAAAAATTCGAACTCTACAGTATGTCTGTTTGAATTTCTGAGTTGACACAGTTTAGAAAAATTGTCATAACTAGCTGCGCAAATCTTGGAAGTTTATGATTTTGGTCTTGTTGGAAAGCTAACAAGTTTTTCTCAAAGTCTATGTCGATTCTTATGTCGAAATTCTCGCTAGAACATGCTCAAAATTGGTTTTGAACACAGCCCCAAAAATCTGTCTGAAAAACAGATTTGATCCACTTCACCAATTAATTCACCATAAATCACATAATTAATATTTTTACATGAAATTTTATCTGTAGATCCAAAACAGATATATCTTCAACTTTTATTTATAAAGTTTTGTCAAATTCCCAAGGGAAATGGATGAAATTGTTGATCTTTATGGATGTTCTTGCCATTTCAGCAAGCTGAATACTTTAAGTGCTATTCTTATTCACTAAATGTGGTTAATTAGCCATTATTAATCTTGCTTAATATGATTTTGTGGTGGAATGCATATTCATGCTCTTGTCACATGTAAATTACAGTATGTTGTTTTGATATGGATGACGCATGTCAGGTGTTCGATGAATTGCCTCAATGAAGGCAAAATCCAATAAGTTGAATATCTTGCATGTGTTTGCATTGGGCTTGTGCCATGTTGATAAATAGTGAAGTTAGAGGCTTGAATGGCATGAATATATTGTAATTGTGAATGGGTGATGTGTTGTGATAGAGGGCATGCCATGTGAGTGCATGACCCTATGTTTGATGATGGACAGTGGAAGTGATATGTGCATACCCATGCCATCAAGACCCCTAACGTGTCACTTATGATGTTAACCAATGAAATTGAATAATTCTCAGTCCTCTCTAATGAGGGTGAGTTAGCAAAGCCCGGGTTTTAAGTGGGATTTGAGTAAATTGTGGATATGAGGCCTGGACTGAGAAGTTGGGGGAAATGATTATGTGATATGTGATATTTACACCCACTCGCCTTGCTGGGAGTGGAGGGGACATACGGAGGTTGTGTTACTGTGGTAGAGCCTCACTCCTGCCAGGGACGGGGGAGCTGAGAGGCCCGGCGTACAGTGCCCGTGTCCACTGCGTCGTGTGCTATATTCACCCCAAATTTGGGGTGAAGTCAGCTGAGAGGCCCGGCGTACAGTGCCCGTGTCCACTGCGTCGTGTGCCATATTCACCCCATATTTGGGGTGAAGTCCAGGTCCTGGTATCACACAGTTTACCTAAATTCCAATTACCTCAGTTAAGAAATAATAAGAAGATTTTTGTTTTATTTCTACTGCTGGCAGCTCTTCCCCTTCCCTTTGTCCGTACTTAGTGGCTTTGTGTCATGCCTCAGGCACTTGTACTTATCTTATTTGATATTGGCTGCTTGAGTACTCGTGTTATTATTATTGTTATTATTATTATTATTATTCGTGCTAACCCTTTTCTTGCAGCGGCTCTACACTGGACCGCAGATATGATTTCCTTATTTAACTATTTAACTTTAATACATACTCTATTTCGCTTGGCTTGCCTTGTGAATTGATAACCTTAAAATGGAGTTCCAAACCCAAGTTGGTTCCTACTGGGGCACACATTGATGTGCTCCTCCTTATTTTTCAGGTAGCAGGGGTATCACTGTTGGAGGTGACTTGGAGTTGGGTTCAGGGGTAACATTTGGTGTGAGCTGTAGTTGTGTCTTGGTACGGTTGTCTTGGGATGTAGAGGATGACGGTGTATATATATTGATGTACATGGATGTTGTATGCAAATAGAAGTTAACATATATATTTGTGGTATGTTGTTGTTCTTCTTCTTTGTTATTTGTGAGTTGTCTGATACTTTAATGGAGCTACACTTGTACTATCCCAGCACGTGCGTAGTGGCCTGCTCATTCTGTTCTTCTTTCTTCTCTCTGCACACCCACTTTTCAGGATACTTGGAAAAAAAATAACAAAAAAAAATTCAGATGCCAGGTATTCTGGGAAATGGGTCGTGACATAATACGAGTACGTAATACGAATACGCCTAGCATTAATAGGTCATACATATACGCATAATTATGGATACAAGAAAAATGTACAACAAGGATAGGATACGGATAAAATGTGTAATTAAAACATCGGCTGTTACATCCTACCCACCTTAAGAATAATTCCGCCCTCAGAATTCTTATCAACCAAGATGCGGGAAATAAGTGAGGATGGTGCTCGCACACTTCCTCTTCCAATATACACACATCACACTCTCTACTACGCTCATACACTGCCCATAAATAACAATCATGCCTTTGCACATAAACACTCAATTATTATTAACACTAATAATAATAACAATAGTAATACTACTACTAACACTAGTTAACAATCATACTTATAATAATATTAACACTCACCCATACATCACTAATTATATATCAATAATAATACTAATATATCACCACTAAAGCATAACACCATTCAAATAATACAATCATACAATACAATTAAAACCGATGTTATAATTAAGACAAATAGTAGCACTTTACTATACACACACATCAACTTACTAACTGCAAGTGTGCTATCATCGTGCACACTAACATTATTTCTAATACATAATGCACTGCCATATTTACACAATCAGAATCCCCAATCATATTGTTTTACACGTCATATAAATACATCACTCAATACTAGCAGTTTACATCCCCATTGCACCACCACATAAGACAAACACGGGTCTTCAACGTCGCCTAGGTATCTATGTAGGGTTTGACTCACACTCAATTATAAGATACCTAGAATCCCAAATGGGGGACGCATTTAAGGTACGTCTTGAAGACTGTGAATTTGATGAGACCAAATTCCCCAAAATGGGCCCAGACTCTGGAAAATCTGGTGCGAAGCACATCATAACGTGGGATACAAAAAGATTGACCCACTATGATTCGGTAACAAAACAATGTGAAGATGAGATCATGAAGATCCTCTACATTCAGGACATTGTCCACCGATTACCAGACTCATTTACTGATAACTAAAAGATTGTCAAATCACACATCCCTGCTGCAAATATTCCGGGTGGGATTGACATTCCCGAGAATGGATGCAATCCACCAGTAGCAGAAGTGGCTGCACCTTAACAGAAAAGAGGCAGACCACCAGGCTCTAAGGATAAAAATCCAAGAAAAAGAAAAATATCCGGAGACCTTGGGACGATACATCCACAGAGAAATGAGCTCTTATCCATACCATCACCCCTTCTGGAATCCACTGCAGAGGAATTGCCGGGAGAAACTGAAATATCATTAAATTATGTACGTACAGAGGAGGTGTTGGACAGAAAGAGTACACTCGTCGACGATGACTTTGCATTTCATATTGCTATGCACGTCGTCGGAAGCGACGATGATCATGATCCGCATTCCGTTGCTGAATGCAAACGTAGAAGTGATTGACCAAAGTGGAATCAGGCAATAGAAGCTGAGCTGGACTCTCTTAAGAAACGCAAAGTCTTTGGGCAAATAGTCCAGACACCTACTGGTGTTAAACCTGTTGGATACAATGTGTATTCGTGAGAAAAAGAAATGAAAAAAATGAGATCGCACGCTACAAAGCACGGCTTGTAGCGCAAGGATTTTCCCAAAGACCGGGTATTGACTATGAGGAAACTTACTTCCCGGTCATGGATGCGATCACTTTCTGATTCCTGATAAGCTTAACAGCAAAGGAAGGTTTAGATATGCAGTTAATGAATGTTGTGACTGCATATCTATACGGTAATCTCGACAAGGAGATATACATGAAACTTCCTGATGGCTTTTCAATTCCTGCTGAATTAAAAGATAAAGACCTCTGGACGTCTACTTTGTTAAGCTTCAAAGATCATTGTATGGTCTTAAACAATCAGGAAGGATGTGGTATAACAGACTAAGTGAATTCCTTGTACAACAAAGATTCAACAGTAATGAAGTCTGCCCTTGCATCTTTATAAGAGCAAAGGGAAAAGGATTCGTCATAATAGCAGGTTACATAGACGATTTGAATCTCATTGTATCTCCTGAAGAGATCGCTGAGATATCTGTAAGCCTGACAAAAGAATTCAAAATGAAAGACCTAGGCAAAACGAAATTCTGTCTTAGTTTACAAATTGAACATTTAAAAGACGGAATCATATTACATCAAACCACATATACAAAGAAAATGTTGCAAAGATTTCTTATGGACCAATGTCATCCACTTAGTACACCTATGGTGGTACGATCTCTGGATGCACATAAAGACCCCTTCCGGCCGCTGGAAGAGGGGGAGGATATACTTGGTCCAGAAGTCCCTTATCTGAGTGCTAGTGGAGCACTTTATATCTGGCCAACTACACGCGTCCCGATATAACGTTCGCAGTAAATTTACTAGCTAGATACAGTGCAGCACCTACGCAGCACCACTGGACCGGGGTAAAGCACCTTCTGTGCTACCTCCAAGGGTCAACAGATTTGGGACTCTTTTACAAAAATGGATTATCCTCTGCACTTGTTGGTTATGCTAATGCAGGTTACAAGTCTGATCCCCACAATGCAAAGTCACAGACATTGTACGTGTTTACCCATGGTGGGACAACTATTTCCTGGAGACCCGTTAAGCAAACCATGACGGCGACCTCATCCAATCACTCAGAGATCATTGTCATCCATGAAGCAAGCAAAGATTGTGTCTGGCTACGGTCAGTTGTAAAGCACATCCTGGTGACGACCGGATTGAAGTCTGGGGATCTTGAACCTACTACCATGTTCGAGGACAACGCTCCTTGCATAGCTCAGCTACGAGGTGACTACATCAAAGGCGACAGAATGAAGCATATTTCGCCCAAATTCTTCTAGACGCACGAGCTACATAGAGATGGCGCGATCGACGTCAGACAAGTACAATCATGTGACAACTTGGCAGACTTGTTCACTAAAGCCCTTCCTACTGCTACCATTCGAAAGTTTGTACAGAAAATTGGGATGAGGCGTCTACGAGATCTGAAAGCCTGAGTGCTTGTACAAATAAGGGAGAGTTAGAGAGTATTTGCACTCTTTTTCCTTAACTATGGTTTTTCCCACAGGGTTTTCCATAGCTAAAGGTTTTAACGATGCAAACCTCACCAACTCAGGATCCTGAAGTATCCACCCCTTGTGAGACTCCTACTACACTCAGAATCCTGAAGTATTCATGAGCAGAGTCCACACCTATGGCTGGATAAGAGGGAGTATTGTGAAGGGATAATACTGAGTTGGTTGGGATCACATCTTATCTTATAGATAAGACAGTATCTATTGTATCTTATCTATGTACGCTCCTCTAATGCTATAAATATAGAGCTGAGGGTTCCTCCCCAGATGATGATTCATAACAATTTTTAATTTTCTTTAATTTAAACTATTGGATTTGATGTTTTACAAAATAATACCTTTACACACTAAAAATCAAGTGAATCCTCCAATTTAACCCTTGATCAAATCATTACCAAAAGTTTTATTACTATGAAATAGTTGAATTTTGTAATGCATTGATCGTGAATCAAATTCACATAAGATTCACTTGTATTTGTTATTGGGGTGTATACATATATGTGTAGATTAATAATTAAAAAATATCAAAAAGAAGAAAAAACCAAAAATTTTGGGGTTGTTGGAATAATATGAAGGTGTAGGCTAATGGTTGATACCATAGCCATATATATATATTGATAATAGAAGGAGTTACAAGTATAGGATCCCAAGAGACACCCACTTAGTAGTGGGTGTAATGGTGGATGTAAGTGGGGGAGACCAAAGGTCTCCCCCATTCATAACACTCCTCCTCTTCCATCCATTCTTAGCATATGAATTCTTCAGGATCCAATACGCTAATATGGGGTGGATACTGCTGGATCCAGAGTTATCGTGTTTTGCCTCGTTAAAACCTTTGCTGTGGAAAATCCAGTGCGAAAAACCAACCGCTTAAGGAAAAAGAGTACAATACACAAGTGACTCCCCCTGATCCGTACAAGCTTCAGGCTAGTAGGTCTTTTAGTTGTCGCATCCATATATCTTGTACAAGCTTTCTAAAAGTCCATCTTGGTAATGCCTTAGTAAACAGATCAGCTAAATTGTTACAAGACTGAATCTGTTGTACTTCAATCTGTTTCTGCTCCTGCAGCTCGTGAGTTCAGAAGAACTTGGGGGAGATGTGCTTCGTCCTGTCGCCCTTGATGTAACCAGCTTGTAGTTGAGCTATACAATCTGCATTATCTTCAAATAATATGGTTAGCTCAAGGTCGTCTGTCTTCAGGCCGGTCGTCACTAGAATGTGATGAATGACTGAACGAAGCCAGACACATTCTCTGCTAGCTTCATGGAATGCTGGTAGCTCTGAGTGGTTGGATGACACTGCTGTGGTGGTCTGCTTCATAGATTTCCAGGATATGGCTGTACCACCGAAGGTGAACACAAAGTCAGTCTGTGATTTCTCGGTGTGTGGATCAGACCTGTAACCTGCATCTGCATAACCAATTAAAATGGAAGATCCACCTTTCGGGAAGTATAATCCCAGGTCAACTGACCCTTGGAGGTAGTGCAGAAGCTGCTTCACTCTATTCCAGTGGCACTTTATGGGCGCTGAATTATATATGGCTAGTAGGTTAATTGCGAATGCTATGTCAGGACGCGTGCAGTTTGCCAGATATAGTAGTGCTCCAAATGGCACTAAGGTAAGGTACTTCAGGACCTAATGTTTTCTCCCCCTCTTCCAGTTGCCGGAAAGGGTCATTATGAAGATCCAAAGATCTAACGACCATTGGTATACTTAGATGATGTCACTTATCCATATGGAAATTTATAAGTAATTTCATTGTGTATGTGGATTGGTGTAACAGAATTCCTCTGCTAAGGTGTTCTATCTGTAAGCCAAGACAATATTTATTCTTGCGTAGGTCTTTCATTTCGAACGTTATTTTGAGGCTTGCAGATATATCATCAATCTCTGCAGGAGATCCGATGAGGTTTAAGTCGTCTACATATATGGCTATTAATACGAATCATTTTCCCGTGGCTTTAATGAAAATACACGGGCAGACTTCATTATTGGTGAAACCTTGTTGAACAAGGAATTCACTCAGTCTGTTATACCACAATTTTCCCATTGCTTAAGACCATATAATGATCTTTGCAGGTTAACAGAATAGACGTTCCAATGTCTATCTTTTATTTCGGTTGGTATTTTGAAACCATTTGGAAGTTTCATATAGATATCTTTATCTATATTTCCATATAGATATGCAGTCACAACGTCCATAAGCTGCAGTTCTAGGCCTTCCATTGATGTTAAGCTTATTTTTAATCGGAATGTGATCGCATCCATAACCTGGGGAATATGCATATTCATAATCTATCCCCGGTCGTTGGGAAAATCCCCAAGCTACAGCTGTGCTTTGTAGGGTACTATCTGTTTATTCTCATTTATTTTTCTTACGAATACCCACTTGTAACCCACAGGTTTTACACCTCTTGGTGTTTGGACTACCGGTCCAAAGGCTTTGTGTTTCAAGAGTGAGTCCAGCTCTACTCCTATTACTTCGTTCTACTTTGGCCAATCATCTATGCGTTTGTATTCAGCTAGAGATAGTGGATCGATATCATCGTCGCATTGAGCGACGTGAACAACATTATCGAACGCGAAGTCGACGACGACGACCATACTTTTTCTGTCCAGTACCTCCCCAGTACGTACTAATTTTAATTATATTTCTCCTGTATTGTACTCTTCGGGGGACTAAAGGGGGAGAGAGGTTACTGGTCCGAGCTCAGCATCCTGTGGTGGGATATTCTTTATTTCTCCAGGTATATTCCTCTTACGAGGCAATTTATTCTTGGAGCCAGTCGGCCGTCCTCTTTTTATTTGAGGTACGGCCGATTCTGCTGCCGGTGGATTGCACCTATCTTAGGAGATGTCAATCCTAGCTAGCGTATTGGCAGTAGGGACGTGTGATCTAATAATCTTCTGGTTATCAGTTAATTTGTCCGGTAGTAGTTTTGAATGTGAAGGATCTTTAGGAGCTCATCTTTACACAGATTAGTACCCGGATCATAATGAGACAAAGACTTAGTGTCCCAAGAAATGGTCTCAGAAGCTTCAGGCTTTTGGTTTGTGAGCTTAGTTTGGGAAAATTATTTTTGTCACACTCACAATCTTCAAAACGAGCCTTAAACGCGTCACCGGTCAGGGGCTCAAGGTATCTAATAATGGAGGGTGAATCATACCTAACATAGATAACAAGACGACATTGAGGACCCATTTTGGTCCTCTGTGGAGGTGCAATGGAAACATAGACTGCACAATCGAATACTCTCAGGTGAGAAATATCTAGAGGTACAACATATGCAAGCTGCATCGGCGATAAAATATGACCACTAGATGGTCGTATTCTGATAAGCGAAGCGGCATGCAAAATGGAATGTACACATGCATCCACAGTGCTTCACCCGATCCTTCTATTATATTATATAGTCCTGAAATTGTAGTGACGGGACCATTATAATTAATGATGCTATTAAAATAGCATTTATCAAGAAGGATCGAGTGCATGGAGGCACTATCCACTAAGCATTCATACTTCATTTCTAGAAATGAATGTAAAAACTTTTAAGAAAAGTAAAACTACATTCGATTCATCAATAAGATAAAGAAGTACATAATTGAAGATACATCAAAACACTAATGTAAAAGGCTGAAAAGATGACTAAATTAGATTTGGTCAAGGAGGTCGTCATTCTCGAAATCCTCGGTGTTGAACCGAGTTGGAGGCTGTATATCCACCAGATTTTTCTCAGCGGAAAGATTCAGGCTTGCCATATACAAATCTTGGAGGTGACATGGAGTGCGACAGACCCTGTACCAATGTCCAGTCATGCCACATCTGTGGCATTTGTCTTCCCAGTTTTTATTGGGAGAAGACGTCTGGTCAGAGTTATTCCTCTTCCACGTATTCTTTTTCTTCCCCTCATTATTGTTGTTCTGGGGAGGAGCTCTGGTCTGCTTCTTCGTAGCATTTTCCTTGTTGAATCTTCCTTTGTGCTTGTTCTTCATCTTCTGGGAAGAAACCATGTGAGCTTCAGGTAGAGGAGCAGAGCCAGCAGGGCGTAGGTTATGAGTTACCAGTAGGAGGTCTCTGTTCTGCTCTGCCATAAGAAGGCAGGAGAGTAAATCAGAGTACCTCGTGAACATGCGTTTACAATACTGTTGCATGAGAATAGCATCCTTCTCATGGAAGGATGTTGTCACGCCCCGCTTCCCTAAAATGGAGGCGAGACGTGAGAAGCTCCGCTCAGACGTGGAGCTGTGAATCCTCACGCCTGATAAGCGTCAAATCTGAATATATGCAGATCCCTGTAAAGGCGAACGGAACAAAAATAATAATAATAGAGACTGATAAAAGTTAACCGATCTCAGAATTGTCCACAATAATATTCAACATCGCAGAAAAGCCACCAGGCTAAAGAAAGAGTCTAGGCCCAAAACATGGCCAACAAAAGACAACACAAAACAAAGTATTGGTGCTATGCACCGACAACTAAAGCAGTCTAACAACGACACAGACAGTCCCTACGACTGATCTCCCGTGTCCTCAAACTCCTCGGTGAACACGTGTTCTGACTCAGCGTCAGCGAACACCACGTCCTCATCAGCAACCTCAGACTCAGGATCTAACATGTGTCACCCAAAAGAGTAAAGGGGCACATGTCAGCAAGTCTAAAAGACTTGGGCAAGGAAACTGAAAGGAAAGTAAACTAACAACCTAGCAGTTATAGTATGATGCATAGCATGGCGAGTATATTATGGAAACAAAAAGTAAGGTAAAATGCAAGTAACAAGTATGACATGGATGACAAGTTTTACATGGACAAGCACAAGTACAAAGACAAGTCTAGTAAGCACGTCGTGCACAGAGATTCCGCCTTTTGGCTAGAGTGGCTGATCGGGCCAACTCTTAAGCTCAAGTAACCGTTTATCCCTACCCCTCCACGTGTATTGGGCATTGGCTTTTGACTAACACAAGTGGCCCGCTTCTGGATCACGAGCCAGGAAGTGTATTTGGCTTAGGGTTGTGCCCGCTAAAAGCAGGTGCCTAGCCGGATCAAGTAGTACAAGTAATGTAGCGTGAGCTACGAATGCAACATTCAACATGGATAGTATGGTATGTACAGATAATTTGCGTACTGTTAATTGAATTTAAACATGACAGATAAGATGCAAACAATTAAAGGAAGTCAGATCTAGCTTCGTTGTCAGCTAGATCCGGAAATTTGCGCCTAGGCGAGTATCATTTCGTCGCCTAGTCTCTTTTACGCCTACAACAAGCAAATGGCCTAAGGCGTGGCCTAAAACCCTAAGTGGCAAGTTTCACTTGCCTAATACCGAGGATGACGATCAACGAAGCACGTCACAAAATGTTAAACTACGGATATGGAATCGCTGCCATGGCAAACCAATATTAGTTCGATTAGGGTTTAGTAAAAATCACAAAAGGGGTTGTGAGAATATTAAAGGATCGATTTACTACCGTATCGCAGCGGAAGAACGATCCGGAGAACTAGGGTTCAGATCTGGAAATGGAGAGAAAATATGGAGAAATGGGGGTTTGTGGGGTTTTGGGGGTTGGAGGAGGCCGAAAGCATGGTGGCCGGCCTAAATGGAGGGGAGAGAGTCTCTTGAAGAAGGAGGAATGGCTTGGGGAAGTTTGGGGAAGATCGGAGGTCAAGGGGAAGGGAAATGGCCAGGAGAAGAGAAAGAAAGAAAAGAAAACGATTGGGGTATAAATAGGAAAAGTTGCGGCAGCTGGGCAAACCCTAGGTTTACGACAGCGGTTAGTCGGTCAAAGAAGAGTTGTTGACCGACTAGTTTGAGAACTAGTCGGTCAGTCGACCAACTGTGACCGACTAAAATCAAACAGCGAAACTAGGGAAAAATCTGGGTAATGAATTAGTCGGTCTGTGAAGGCCCGTCGACCGACTAGTTTGCAACCTAGTCGGTCGGTGAGTGTTCATGGACCGACTAACGATAAACAATAACTCAGGTAAAATTTATCAAAGGAACTAGTCGGTCTGAGAGCAAGTTCTGACCGACTAGTTGCGCATCTAGTCGGTCGGTGGTTGTTCTTAGACCGACTGAGAATAAATAGTAACTTGGCTAAAACGACTTACGTAAACTAGTCGGTCTGAGATGCCGACCGACTAGATCTCAATCTAGTCGGTTGGTTCCCCTTCTTGAACCAACTAACGTGCACGAAAAGTCTCGAATCGAAGCGCGAAGCTTCGGGATGATTTCTATAGCTTCTAAGATCACTCTAACTCTAAAATATGAGCGATTTGAAGTTCGTCATGAGTGACTTACTCCAAGATCAACGATCCAAGGAAGAAGCTAGAAAATCTCAACGAAACGAACGAAAACGAAAGCTACGGAGACGGAAAATCACACATAATGAGAAAATCCACCAAAACATATATATATAATAAAGATAATCCAAATACATGAAAAACCAGTCGTTACATCCTCCCCAACTTAAGAAAAATTCCGTCCTCAAAATTTCCAAACACTCACGTGTCTGGAAACAAAAGTGGGTAGCGCTCTCTCATCTCATCCTCATTCTCCTAAGTAGACTCTCCTGGCGAGCCGTGTCGCCACATCACCCTCACAAGATTGACAACCTTGTTCCGAAGTGACTTTTGACGCCTGTCCAAAATCTGTACTGGCTGCTGGTCATACGTCATATCAGGGCGAACGGTAATCTCCGAGAAATCCACAACATGAGATGGATCGCTGATGTATCGACGAAGCTGCGACACATGGAAAACATTGTGAACTCCTTCCAAAGATGGCGGCAAGGCTAAGCGGTAGGCTACCTTGCCAACTCTCTCCAGAATGTCAAACGGTCCAATGTATCACGGGCTCAACTCCAAGTCGTGCGTCGGGTAATTCTTCTCATGAGTCTTGAGCTGACGCGAGGCATATGCCACAACATGCCCGTGCTGATGCAACACACAACCGAGACCCTTGTCAGAAGCATCGCAAAAGATCTCGAACCCTCCACTACGATCAGGCACAACAAGAATAGGGGCAGTCATCAATCTCTCCCTCAGAACACCAAAGGCATTCTCACAATCACCCGACCAAACAAAAGGTACATTCTTCCGCGTCAATCTGGTCATCGGCTCAGCAATACGGGAAAAGTCCGTAATGAAACGCCGATAGTAACCAGAAAGCCCAAGGAAACTCCGGATCTCAGATGCTGACTGCAGAACAGGCCACTCTCTGATGGCCTTAACCTTCTCAGGGTCCACCGAAATACCATCTCCAGAAACCACATGCCCGAGAAAAGCAACTCGGTCCAGCCAAAACTCGCACTTCGAAAACTTAGCATACAAACGATGCCTCCTCAAAATCTCCAACACCGTCCTCAAGTGCGAGGCATGCTCATCCTCCGACTTTGAATAGATCAGAATGTCGTCAATAAAGATAACGACAAACTTATCTAAAAAGTCATAGAAAATCAGGTTCATCAGATTCATGAAAACTGCGGGTGCATTGGTTACACCGAAGGGCATAACCACAAACTCATAGTGTCCATACTTCGTCCTGAACGCTGTCTTCGGAACATCTTCCTTCTTCACCTTCAGCTGATGATAACCACTCCTCAGATCCAACTTCGAAAACACCATCGATCCTCCAAGCTGATCAAAAATATCATCGATGCGAGGCAACATGTATTTATTCTTGATGGTTACCGCATTCAGCTCCCGATAGTCCATGCACATGTGACGCGAACCATCCTTCTTCTTCACCAGCAGCACCGGTGCTCCCCACGGAGACACACTAGGATTGATATAACCCTTCTACAAAAGCTCATCCAGCTGCTTCTGTAATTCCTCCAACTCTGCTGGCGCCATACGATATGGTGCCTTCGAAATGGGCTGCGCTCCCGGAATAAGATCAATCGAAAACTCGAGAGCTCGGTCGGGTGGCAACCCAGACATCTCCTCGGGGAAGACATCATTGAAGTCCCGCACCACCGCTAGCCTCTCCTGCTCCATCTGCATAGCCACAATCTCCACCGGCCTGGCCTGAAACCTGACCGGACCAAGCGAACTGCTACCTCGGCTGAACTCAAATACTGGATGTCCGGGAATCTCGAACACCACCTTCTTCTTCCGACAGTCGATCGTAGCATAGAAGCTCGCAAGCCAATCCATCCCAAGGACCACATCATAGTTGATGATATCGTGGACAATGAAATCAGCGTAAAGCTCATGTCCACAGACCACCAACGGGCAAGAATTGCAACCATAATGCACCGAGACCACACCATTCCCTGTAACGATGTTCCAACTCTTGGGAAGAGGGGACGTCGACAAGGAATGCTTCTCCACGAAGCTCCGAGAAATAATGCACATCGATGCACCAGAGTCAAAGAGGACTCGTGCAGGAAATGTGCAAACCAAAATCACACCTAACAAGCAATCTAACAATCAGATCCTATTCTAGCAAACAATCATATGCAAGCAACCAACATAATCTAACAATCAAAACCAACTAGAAAGAACAGCTAGGTTGTGAGGTACCTGCGATGACCTCATCCGCAGCATCGCTCTCTATAGCTGTCATCAGAAAAGCCTGCCGCCTCGGCTGAGAAGCCTGCTGGAAGGCCTGCCTCTGTGGAACAAGAGCTGCTCCACATCCAGCAGGAATATGTGCTCTCTGCTGCAACGGCTGTGCTGCAACAGGTGCTCCCCACGGCCGCTTCGACCTCGGGCAATCCTTCATGGTATAGGCAGGATCTCCACAGACAATACACTGGCCCAGGAATCTCCTACACTGCTCCTTGATATGCCTGGTCTTGCCGCAGAAATGGCAAGACTTCTGAATAGGCCCTCCTGGCCTCTTGAACTGCACCGGATGATTAGGCTTGTAACCAGGCCTAACCATCGCTCTGGCCTGCTCCATAGGCCTCTTCTCAGTTCCAGCAACATGCCCTCTCCTCTGGTTCACATTCAGCTCCTGCCTCTACGCCGCTATCAGAACCTTCTGAGAAGACTCCAGATCAGAGGAAGACACAAAACTCTGAAGCTCCAAAGCAAGTCCCTGCAGGAACTTCTGAGCCCTATCCTCAGCATCCTGCACCATCTTCGGTGAGAACTGACTCAGCCTAGTGAACTCCTGGTGGTACTGATCCACCGTCAAGCTCCCCTGCTTCAAATCAATGAAGCGCTGCAACATCTCTCTCCGGGCAGCCTTCGGAAAATATTCCTCATCGAATCTGGACTTGAAGGTAGCCCAAAGTATCGGCTCCTCCAACAGCTCCTCCTCAGCATCCCACCAATTCCTGGTATTATCCTTAAGCTGCCTCTTCGCCAAATCAACCCATCCAGCCGGGTCGACCTTCGACATCTTCAAATTATCCTCAATATTCTTGACCCACTCGTCAGGAGCTAGAGGACCTTCAGTACCATCAAAATATGCAGGACCCAGCTCTCGAAACTGCTTCGCTCCCGGCTCGAAGCGAGGGGCATTCGGAACTGCCCGAGCAGCTCGAACAACTGGAGCATTCTGGACTTGCAAGAGCACGCCCTGCTGCACCTGCATCATCTGAAGCATCATCCGCATCATCTCCCCATTGGTGGGCTCCCGTTTAGGCTCCTCGTCATGAGGGGGCGCACCACCAGAACGAGTATTCCGTCTCCCAGCCATCTATTGACACGGAAACGAAACAATTAGACTCATAGCTTATGACTCGGATGTCGAACTTCATTTGTGGACGTTCAAATATTATCATTGTTATTCCGTTAGTTGCCGTTACACATTCACAGAGAAAATCTTTCTCAAGTCAGAAAGAGCATGGGCCACCAACAAAACCTGTCACGCCACACTTCCCTAAAATGGAGGCGAGACGTGAGAAGGTCCGCTCAGATGTGGAGCTGTGAAGCCTCACGCCTGATAAGCGTCAAATCTGAACATATGCAGATCCCTGTAAAGGCGAACAGAACAAAAATAATAATAATAGAGACTAATAAAAGTTAACCGATCTCAGAATTGTCCGCAATAATATTCAACATCGCAGAAAAGCCACCAGGCTAAAGAAAGAGTCTAGGCCCAAAACATGGCCAACAAAAGCCAACACAAAACAAAGTATTGGTGCTACACATTGAAAACTAAAGCAGTCTAACAACGACACAAACAGTCCCTACGACTGATCTCCCGTGTCCTCAAACTCCTCGGTGAACGCGGGCTCTGACTCAGCGTCAACGAACACCACGTCATCAGCAGCAACCTCAGACTCAGGATCTAACATGTGTCACCTAAAAGAGTAAAGGGGCACATGTCAGCAAGTCTAAAAGACTTGGGCAAGGAAACTGAAAGAAAAGTAAACTAACAACCTAGCAGTTATAGTATGATGCATAGCATGGTGAGTATATTATGGAAACAACAAGTAAGGTAAAATGCAAGTAACAAGTATGACATGGATGACAAGTTTTACATGGACAAGCACAAGTACAAAGACAAGTCTAGTAAGCACGTCGTGCACAGAGATTCCGCCTTTTGGCTAGAGTGGCTGATCGGGCCAACTCTTAAGCTCAAGTAACCGTTTATCCCTACCCCTCCACGTGTATCGGACATTGGCTTTTGACCAACACAAGTGGCCCGCTTTTGGATCACGAGCCAGGAAGTGTATTTGGCTTAGGGTTGTGCCTGCTAAAAGCAGGTGCCTAGCCGGATCAAGTAGTACAAGTAATGTAGCGTGTGCTACGAATGCAACATTCAACATGGATAGTATGGCATGCACAGATAATTTGCGTAACGTTAATTGAATTTAAACATGACAAATAAGATGCAAACAATTAAAGGAAGTCGGATCTAGCTTCGTTGTCAAGCTAGATCCGGAAATTTGCGCCTAGGCGAGTATCATTTCGTCGCCTAGTCTCTTTTACGCCTACAACAAGCAAATGGCCTAAGGCGTGGCCTAAAACCCTAAGTGGCAAGTTTCACTTGCCTAATACCGAGGATGACGATCAACGAAGCACGTCACAAAATGTTAAACTATGGAGATGGAATCCTGCCATGGAAAAACAATATTAGTTCGATTAGGGTTTAGTAAAAATCACAAAAGGGGTTGTGAGAATATTAAAGGATCGATTTACTATCGTATCGCAACGGAAGAACGATCTGGAGAACTAGGGTTCAGATCTGGAAATGGGGAGAAAATCTGGAGAAATGGGGTTTTGTGGGGTTTTGGGGGTTGGAGGAGGCCTAAAGCATGGTGGCCGGCCTAAATGGAGGGGGAGAGAGGCTCTTGAAGAAGGAGGAATGGCTTGGGGAAGTTTGAGGAAGATCAAAGGTCAAGGGGGAAGGGAAATGGCCAGGAGAAGAGAAAGAAAGAAAAGAAAACGATTGGGGTATAAATAGGAAAAGTTGCGGCGGCTGGGCAAACCCTAGGTTTACGACAGCGGTTAATCGGTCAAAGAAGAGTTGTTGACCGACTAGTTTGAGAACTAGTCGGTCGGTCGACCAACTGTGACCGACTAAAATCAAACAGCAAAAATAGGGAAAAATCTGGGTAATGAATTAGTCGGTCTGTGAAGGCTCGTCGACCGACTAGTTTGCAACCTAGTCGGTCGGTGAGTGTTCATGAACCGACTAACGATAAACAGTAACTCAGGTAAAATTTATCAAAGAAACTAGTCGGTCTGAGAGCAAGTTCTGACCGACTAGTTGCGCATCTAGTCGGTCGGTGGTTATTCTTAGACCGACTAAGAATAAACAGTAACTTGGCTAAAAACGACTGACGTAAACTAGTCGGTCTGAGAAGAGTTGTCGACCGACTAGATCTCAATCTAGTCGGTTGGTTCCCCTTCTTGAACCAACTAACGTGCACGAAAAGTCTCGAATCGAAGCGCGAAGCTTCGGGAAGATTTCTATGGCTTCTAAGATTACTCTAACTCTAAAATATGAGCGATTTGAAGTTCGTCATGAGTGACTTACTCCAAGATCAACGATCCAAGGAAGAAGCTAGAAAATCTCAACGAAACGAACGAAAACGAAAGCTACGGAGACGGAAAATCACACATAATGAGAAAATCCACCAAAACATATATATATAATAAAGATAATCCAAATACATGAAAAACCAGTCGTTACAGATGTATATGTTTTCTTAAACATGCGGGTTTCTGAGACTTGTTCACCACACAACTTCAGGTGTGAGGTGATGTTATATAGAGCTGAGTTATACTCAGCTACGGACTTGAAGTCCTGAAGTCAGAGATTTTCCCACTCATAACGTGCGCGAGGGAGGATAACATCTTTCTGATGTTTGTATCTATCCTCAAGTGCTGTCCACAGTTCATGAGGGTCTTCTACTGTTAAATATTCGGTCTTAAGGGTCCGATCAATATGTCTCCTGATATAGATAATGGCTTTCGCATTCTCTACATCGGAGACTCTATCAGTAGAAGTCCCTTCATCAGGTGTCACAGCGATAGCTGGAGCTTGAATTGTGTGACTTATGGCCTGTGAGCGCAGGTAGAACTTCAGGTCCAGCTTCCAGCCCAAATAATTTTTTCCAGCCGCATCAAGAACATCAAAATCAACGCTTGCAATCTTTTCCATTTGTCCAAGCATGGAATATGCATGAATTAATTATATATCAAAAATTAAGACATGCATAGAAGTAAAACTAAGCTAGTTGTGTGGATCGGCCAGTCACCACTAAAAATAATAAAAGTCCAAAGTCCCTTATATATTTAGAAGTTCGAGAAAATTAAAATTACAATTTGAAAACCCTTGGGGGTCCCAGCATTAGCAATTTTCCTTTGTCTTCAGGCGAAGTTTCTCCGGGCTGTGGCTTTTATATTTAGTTCATCACTACATTTTCACCCAAATGAATAAAATGGGAGGAAAATAAATAGTGGTGACTAATAACGGCCGATCCAAAAACCACAACACAGTCTTACCAACATTCCGGGCAGTTTATATAATTATGCAACATCACATGCATAAACACAATATTATATTTAACATCGCAGGCAATTTTATTGGATAAATATATTAAATTTACGTTTTATAGTTACTTGGACCACGGGGAAATGTCATTATCCATTAGGTTAGGTAACTAACATAACGACAGAGTGGTCTCAGGATCCTTGTAATTTATTAAAACGTAAATTAATATTAATTTTAATCCAATTTAAAATCAGGCGATTAATAATGAATTACACATAGGATTCATTAACAAATTTAAGTAGCAAATTTTATTACTTGCCACAAATACCCTGAGAGGAGTTAATCAAACTCAATATCCACACCCTGATTTTTCCTAATTTTTTTGGATTTTTCCAAAAAATTTCGGATATTTTCCGACTTTTCCAGATTTTTCTGGAATTTTCAGGATTTAATAGGGTATTTTCAGACATATATATTAATTTCTGAATTAAAATTAATTTGGCATGCAGGCCAGTGGCCCGCGGGCTGGCTGCGGGCTTCATGCCCGTTAGCAAAAAAAATGCCCATTTTTATTATCAATTTTGCTAATTACTGGTCTTCTGCCCATCAGGTGAGGCCCATGCCTCTTCTCCCATGTCATGCCCTGTTTTGAAGTATACGTGTATTCTACTGTGTACACGTGGTATTCCTACTTATAATGCATACTAGGCATGAAGTAAACGTAGATAATGATGTATGTAACATAGTGCAAGTGGGATTGGGCAGTAATACGTGGCTAAGGGAAGAGAATGTGAAATGTGAATGCGGAGAAGTGCGAATGACGTCGTGGGTGTAAAACAACAGGAACGTATTGGACGCACGTGTGTGTGTTGCATGTATGCATGTGTAGGCAAGCATGGGTGTGTGTAGGGAAGCCATGCTAGTGTGAAAGGGGTCAGCGGTCAATAGCAACCCCCGTAAATTTTTAGAAAAGTGAGGGGTAAAACGGTCATTTGGACTAAAGTTGCTGTGCATACTTACTTAAGTGGTCAGTGTATAAAGTAATGACAAACTTGTAAATATCTACAAGTTGAGGGGTATTTTTGGGAGGGTATTTTGGTCATTTTACATGTTGCATGCTTATCCAAAAGAGGCTTCTAGGTTAAAGATATTTTTGGTGGAACATCATCTCTCTTTCTTGAACTTTCTTTTCCTTTCTTTTCTAATTTTCTCTCCATCCTTCCCCCTTACCATGGCCGGCCACATCCCTCCCCTTTTCCCCTTCTTCTCCAAATGAAAACCCTAATTCCTCCATCCAAAAATTATCTCAAGTAGGTTGCAAGAGAGAAGAAGATGGGGAAGAAAGGAGGAGGAAGAGAGGAAGAAAATCAAGATTTGAGGTAGGGATCTTCTTGGACTTGGAATTCCTTCAAATTGATTTGTGTTATTATGTTATTATAGCATTTTTTACTTAGTATGTATTAGGGATGGTGAAAATTCATGATCCATGTCTCAATTTTCATGAATATCCCCTTGAAATTCTAAGCAAAATCACTTCTTTCAAAAGGCTGAAATTCTGTTGTGTGTTTATGCTTGGTTTCTGTTCTCTGTGGTTTGAATTAGGCTTCGAAACAAATATGTGCTTGTAGATCTTGAAGTTACCACAAAATCTTATAAATTTTGATATATGTTCAACTCAGAATTTGGGAGCAATAAATCCATCTTTACAACATGTCTGTTTGATTTTCAGTGTTGACACAGTTTAGCAAAATTTGCCTATACACATGCACAAACAATGAAATTTTGTGTTCTTGGTCTTGTTGGAAAGTCAACAAGTTTTTCTAAAAATTCATTAGAGTTCTTGTATGTCGAATTTCTGGCTCCAACATGCCTAAAATTGGCTTACAATACAGACCCTGAAATCTGTCTGAAAACAGATTTGACACACTTCACCAATTAATTCACCATAAATCACATAATTAATATTTTTAAATGAAATGTTATCTGTGAATCAAGGACTAATATATCTATAACTTCCATTTGGGATACTTGGCCAAATTCTCAATAAAACCTGATGAAATATACCCATGTATTGGCAACTTCTACAAATTCCTGTAAGCTGAATGGTTAAGTGATGTGTTAACTTGTGTATTGTTGTTATTAGGGGTGGCAATTTTCGGCCCGGCACGATAAGACCGTGCTTGGGCCAACAATTTTGGCCCGAAATCCTTATCGGACCGGGCCGGCCCAGCCCGGTTCATTTTCGGGCCGGACCCGGGCCAAGCTTTTCAGCCATGGACGGCACGGCACGGCACGAAAAGCATTTGATCACCCCCACTTCAATTTGACCACACACTGATCTAAAGCTAATAAGCATTCATTTATGGTGTTGAGTCCATTGTCATGAATCTTATCAAATCAAGCACCAAAAATTATAAATTTTAACAACTTCCCACCAGCGCCTACTTTGATGTCTTTGGATCTTGGGGTTCGATCTCAGTTTTCGAGAAGAGACAAAGAACCACCAAACATGTTACTTCATCTTGCCAAATAAATGAAAACAATGTAGGACACATCACCTTATGTAACACACTTAAGCATCTTCTTTCGTGCTCCATTTCGATGCATCTTTAAGCTAATGAGACAAGTTTGTGTTTAAAAATATGATAAAATATTGTCACAATACATAATTCATTCAACCCTATCGGACCAGGCCGGGCGGCCCGAATTTTTATCGGACCGTGACTGGGCCTCTCTGGAATGGCCCGAAGTCTTATCGGGCTGGACCGGCCCAGTCCTTTAAGAAAACCGGACCGGGCCGGCCCGAATTGCCACTCCTAGTTGTTATTTCACCCACTATGGTACATAATTATTGTTTTTACATGTAAATTAATGATATGTCATGTCAATTGATCTGCTAATGTGCTTATGGACATGCACGTCACGCTCACCACGTGGTTGTGAAAATGCCTGAACGAAGGCAAATGCCAGAAATATGAGAAATGCTCAATCATATGGATATGAACTGAAATTTGATATGAACTTGAATGTTGGAAGCATGTCATGCATGGTACCATATGTGATGTGATGATGGGTAGATATGAATACGATGGAGGGCATGACACTTCAGTGCATGACCCATGTTGATATGAATATGAAATGTGATGCCATGCAACATGACTCCTTCTTTACTAAAATGATAAAATGAAACTCTTGAATGTCTCAGTCCTCTCTAATGAGGGTGAGTTAGCAAAGCCCGGGTTTTAGGTGGGATTTGAGTAAATTGTGGATATGAGGCCTGAACCGAGAAGTTGGGGGAAGTGATTATGTGATATGTGGAGTTTATACCCACTCGCCTTTACCGGCAGTGGAGGGGAATATTTATACCCACTCGCCTTTACCGGGAGTGGAGGAGAAGTGGACATACGGAGGTTGTGATATGAGCCTCACTCCTGCCAGGGACGGGGGAGATGATAGGCCCGACGTATAGTGCCAGTGTCCACTGCGTCTTGTGCTATATTCACCACAAATTTGAGGTGAAGTCCAGGTCCTGGTATCACACAATTTACCCAATTTCCAATTAATTCAATTATAAATTAATAACATAAGGATTTGTGTGTTACTCCTTTTGCTGGCGGCACTTCCCTTCCCTCGACTTGCTTCACCAGTGACACTGTGTTATAATTCTGACACTTGGGACTCTCTTATTAGTTGTGGTTGTGTGAATATTTGTATTGTTATTCGTGCTAACCCCGTCTTGCAGCAGCTCGACATTGGACCGCAGGTATGATCCCTTACTTCGCTATTTATTTTTCATTACGACACTTAGTTTGCTTGCCTTATTTCTCTTGCCTTGTCTTGTGGATTAATAACTTTAAAACGGTGTTCCAAATCCAAGTTGGTTCCTACTGGGGCACGTATTGACGTGCGCCTCCCCATTTTTCAAGTAGCAGGGTCAGCTTGGTTGGAGGTGACTTGGAGTTGGGTTCACGGGTAACATTTGTTGTGAGCTGTCTTGTAGTGTGATATGGCTGTCTTGGGATGTGGAAAATTCCACAGAGCTTTGAAAATACCGAAAAATAGCCGTAGCACCACAAAAATACTATGAGCATATGAAAAATAATGGAAAGCTAAAAAGATCGCTAAAAACCATATTTTGTGCACAAATCAACGATATGCTCCATAAACCAATTTTAATTCAATTATGCTTATAATGAAGCTTAGTTAAACTATATTCATGCACAAAATGCCCGTAAATGGGGGGAATAAATATGTAATATTCATAATCACAAATAAAATAATAGGTGGGTGTTCTTTTGTATTGCAATTCGCAGGAGCCTGAAGCCGGCCATGGTGCATTCATCAAGACAAAACGTGGGGATGTGCATCTACATAGGGGAGTACTTTCTGGTCTTTTATTTTTAAAACGTAAAGCCTCCACTAATTTATTTTTTGTGCATGCAAAAGGCTACAATTTTTGTGGGCAATCTGCAACATTCTTTTTGTGCATGCAAGATATTTTTGTGGGTAATATTTTTTGTGCAAGGGACAGAGCCGGCCACCTCATAGATTAATATCCAAGGAGACAATAAATCAAAACTTGTATATTTTTTAAGCACCCTTTTTTGTGTGCAGGTCATCAAAGTTCCAAGAGGAATAGGGAGGAAAATAAAGAGACAATAAATCAAAGCTTCACAAAGACTTTTTCCTTTTTGGGTGATGGTTGCAAACTACTGGAGACTAAGCCGCAACCTTGAAGCAAAAGCGAAAGACATCAGGAAGGCGCAAGTGTCATCGAGAGGGGAGCCGGACTATTGAAGGGACATCAGAGACTACTACTTGTCAGATTGATCTGACCACGCGCCGATTGACAGAGACGACCACCGCTACACAAACTGAGCATTTCTGAACTTCGTTATTATATTATTTGTGTAGTTGTAGCGATCTCTGTAAGGGGAAACTTTACCATCTTTGGGGAATTATTTTGGGACTTGTCTAGTTGGGACTAGACAAGTGGGACCCAGCTAGTTTGGGACTAGCTGGTAGAAAGCTTTGCTAGGATTGATAGTGAGAGGAAACACTGTGTGTGGGGTACTGAGAGCCTGGCGAGTGTAGAGACGTAGAGGGTGCTCTGAGCGTGCTCTAACTTGTGGTTTTGTACCTATTGCGCTATTCAATACTAGTTCTGCTTTGGGGGCTGGAGTAGGTCGTTGGGACGACCGAACCAGGATAAAATCTGCTGTGTACTCTGTGTCTACTTTTCATTACCCTGGTTGTGCTTTTAACTGCGTGTGATTTCTCGTGAGTTGCACGAGAATTTTTTATTAGCCTATTCACCCCCCTTAGGCTAGGATCCAGATCCAACAAGTGGTATCAGAGCAAGTTTAGTTGATCTAGCCTAGTTTGACCATGTACCACATTGATAGTGCTTTTGCTGAGGGTCAGTCCATTTCCCGACCACCTAGATTTAATGGAGTAGACTATGCTTATTGGAAAAATCGTATGAGAATCTACTTAATTTCTATTGATTATAAAGTTTGGCAAATTGTTGAAAAAGGCTATAAATCACCTGTTATTAAAATTGAAAATACTGAAATGCCTAAACCTGATGATAAGATGATAAGTGGGATGATAATGATTGGAAGCTTTATTCTCTTAATGCTAAAGCCATGAATGCTCTTATTTGTGCATTAGATAAATCTGAATTCAATCGTATCTCACATTGTCTAACTGCGCAGGAAATATGGCATACTTTGGAGGTGACGCATGAGGGAACGTCACAGGTGAAGGAGTCTAGACTTGCTCTTCTGAGTATAGAGTACGAGGGATTTCGCATGCTGCCATCAGAGTCTATATCAGAGATGTTTGCGAGAGTCACCAACATCGTCTACAAGTCTAGTTCGCTCGGTAAGCCATATTCTAGCCTTGAGCAGGTGAGAAAAATATTAAGAGCTCTGCCAAGCTCTTTCAGGCCTAAAGTCACTGCCATCCAAGAAGCGAAAGATTTGTCACAGATGAGGGTGGAGGACTTAATAGGTAATTTAATGTCCCACGAGCTTGAATTGCAAAATATTAATGAAAGGGAGAAACCTGAGGAAAAAGAAAAAGCTACCAAGCCACTTGCTCTGAAAGCTAACGAAAGTGAAGAAGAAGATGATGACATAGCGCTAATGGTCAGAAATTTCAGAAAGTTTGTCCAGACCAAGCAAGGAAGAGCAGAAATGGCACCCAGGTTTAATCGCTCTAACTTTTTTTAGTCTTCTAAGCAAAATTATGATCAGAATACTACTAATAGAATGACTTGTTTTAAATGCAAGAAAAGAGGACATCGAATGAGGGACTGCCCACATGAGACCGCTCAGGTTGCTAAGGAAAAAGGAAAATCCAAGGTGCTAACTTGGGATATGGACAGCGAAGCTGAGAGTGCGGAGGAAGAACATGAAGCCCACTCATGCATGGCATTGATGGGAATACACGATGAGGTAATTTCTGATAGTAAAACTGAACTCCTTACTCTTTGTAAAGAAATGCAAGATAAAATAGTAGAGCTTGAATCCACTATATATGATTATCAAAATGAGAACTTTGAAATGCAACAATCTGAATATGAAATGTCTAAAGAGATTGAAAAACTCAAAATTGATATTGTTGCTCGTGACGCTACTATTGACACTTTGAAAAAGGAAAAGTCCAATTTTAATGATGAAGCACCTTGCCTCTCTTGTCCTTCCTTGATGAATAATATTAGCATGCTTAAACTTGATTTGATTAAGCTCGAAACTGAAAAAGACTGTGTGATTAGAGAGCTTAATGATAAATTTTGCATGTTGGATAATGATTTTAAAAGAAAAATGATTGAATTTGAAAAGAAGGAAGAGGAAAACAAGAGAGCTTTTATAAGTAAATGCACATTGCTTGTGGAAGAAAATAAATTGTTGAAATCCAAAGTCTCTAATCTTGAATTGGCCATTAGAAAATTCTCTATGGGAAAACAATCGTTGGATACTATTTTAGAGAATCAACTATATGGCAATAACAGAAGAGGACTTGGATTCGGTTTGAAAAACGTTGAAAAGTCTAAATTCAAGAAATTCCACAATGCACCTTCTATTGCAAAGAACTTATATACAAAGTGCTTTACTTGTGATAGTGTAGGCCACACATCATACTATTGTAAATTTAGGAACACAAATGTCAAATTTAAACAAGTGTGGGTTCCTAAAACAATGTTGGCTAACACTAGTGGACCTTGTTGGATTCCAAGGTCACACTCAACACCTTTCATGTAGGTGTGATGGAGTTTTGGCGATGAGCGTTAAATTCAATGTCTCATTCTTTTAGCTCCTTAGTCAAATAGCGACGAGAAGGTATAATTTTTATCCATCTTTGCATTTCATTGCATACCTTCATAGATTTGTTTGTGTGCTTGCATGCATGATTTTTTAAATGTTTTTATTTCTGAAAAAAAATCAAAAAAAAAAAAATTCGTGCTCATTGATTATCCTCTTATGAATCTCTTAAGTGATATTGTATGAATGATCAATCTATCCCTTGTAGAAGTCAATTCATTATTGTTGTAGCTACATGAACATGATGTTATTCTTTTTAGTAGCCATGACATGTCTCATAAGTTTTAAACTTGACTTCTACACCTACATTTGCACTTTTACAATAATTGATTTTTTAGTGCTTTTGAAGATTCTTTTAAAGAATAATGGAAAGTGAATGTTGGAATGGTTAAAATTCTGAATTTTCTAAGGGATATGAAGTGTTTAGCCATGAATTAAAATTGAGCAAAAAAGTTGCAAATAAAAAAAAATATATGAAAAGTGATCCGTATGAAAAATGGATACACTTCATGGCTAATACACAACCCACGGTATCCAACTTGTGCTAAATGGGTAATCATTAGCGTTGGTGTATATAACTCATCAAGCAATGCCTCCCCACATTTAAAAGTCCTTTTAGGCCATGTTTTGGGGTTCGGTAACTTGAACTCATCTTTGATGAGGTGGGAAAAATCAATCCTAGTGATATTCATGAAAAATTGGAAAATGCGGATTGATTTGGTTGATTGTTCTAAAATTGAATCTCCCTTAGTACTTTATTGTTTATATCATTACACTTACACAAAGGTGGAGAAGTCTTGTTATGAAATTCCATGAGCTTGAACTGTCTATTCCTTGGAAAACTCATGCAAATTTCACGCTACATTTAATAACGGTTTATTTTTGCATGGAATATTTTTGTGACTTCATTAATCCACTTTTGGTGATTACAAAGGGGGAGAAAGAAAAGAAAGATTTGTCGGTATTATTTGCTGAAGGGGGAGCATGAATGTTGAAGGGGGAGCATGAAAAATAATGTTGAAGGGGGAGCTTGAGAGAAGGGGGAGCATGCTTTTATATTTCCTAATTGTTGTGCATGCTTTGTAATGTTTGAATGACTCATCCATACATCATATATCATTACACCCTTCAACACACTTCACACACCCATACTTATTGCTCAAATCTTTTACGGGGTTGTCATCACCAAAAGGGGGAGATTGTTGGACACAACGATCTAGGATCTTGGTTTGATGATGACAAACGTGTCGTTATATCTAACGTGTGTGCTTAGTGTGTTTCAGGCTTGGCGAAACAATATACTTTCACTATTTGGCGGAATTGCAATTCGTATAGCATATTGGGAAAAAGGGAGTGTGTGTGCACAAAGAAGTTTGACTTGGTCAATGGAGAGCAAAGTTGGACTTGGTCAAATTAGGAGATTGGATTGATTCAAATAAATTTGATATTTGATCAAATCAATTAGACGGATTTGTGTCTACCCATCTCCTATTCAAACACCTAATCAAATCTCATATTGATTGGGTCAAATCCCTAAGCGGTTGGCACAACCCTATCACCCGTGTCCTATAAATACCCATCTTCTAGGGTTGAAGGGTTGCGCGGCTTAAACAATATTTTTCCAAGGGCCGGCCAAAAATTTTACGCAACAATAAAAAAAACACCTAGTGCAGCCGAAAACACAAGGGAGAATTGTTTGAGGGTGTCTTCATTGTTTTAGGGTGCAATCAATTTCTCAAAGTTTTTATTTTTTTCCATCTCCTCATCAAAGATTTTACACAGGCTGTTTCTTTTCTCTTCCCAAAGACAAAAATAAACTCTTTATGTGATGGGTCTGTCTTCTTGCGTCAATCCTAAGCCTGCACAAATCAAAACAATTTTTTTTTAAACATCCCTCTTGAGTGCACACGCAAGAAATTCCCAAGAGCACAATTTTTTTATTAAAAAATTCCTTCAAGTGCTGCACCATCCAAAAGCTACTTCAGTTCATGTTTGTGACCGGTCGAATTATTATTCAAGGGGCTCTACATTTTTTTTGTCTACTGTTTTTTTAGGTTGCTTGATTCAAGAGGCCATTATACATTGGCAGCCGAAACTTGAAGGGCACTTCATAACCTGAGAACCCCTTGAATCAAAAACATCAGAAGCCATAAGCCCTTGTTGAATAAAGGTACAGTCTTTTATTATATCAAATAAAATAATAGGTGGGTGTTCTTGTGTATTGCAATTCGCAGGAGCCTGAAGCCGGCCATGGTGCATTCATCAAGACAAAACGTGGGGATGTGCATCTACATAGGGGAGTACTTTCTGGTCTTTTATTTTTAAAACGTAAAGCCTCCACTAATTTATTTTTTGTGCATGCAAAAGGCTACAATTTTTGTGGGCAATCTGCAACATTCTTTTTGTGCATGCAAAGCAATTTTTGTGGGCAATCTGCAACATTCTTTTTGTGCATGCAAGATATTTTTGTGGGTAATATTTTTTGTGCAAGGGATAGAGCCGGCCACCTCATAGATTAATATCCAAGGAGACAATAAATCAAAACTTGTATATTTTTTAAGCACCCTTTTTTGTTTGCAGGTCATCAAAGTTCCAAGAGGAATAGGGAGGAAAATAAAGAGACAATAAATCAAAGCTTCACAAAGACTTTTTCCTTTTTGGGTGATGGTTGCAAACTACTGGAGACAAAGCCGCAACCTTGAAGCAAAAGCGAAAGACATCAGGAAGGCGCAAGTGTCATCGAGAGGGGAGCCGTACTATTGAAGGGACATCAGAGACTACTACTTGTCAGATTGATTTGACCACGCGCCGATTGACAGAGACGACCACCGCTACACAAACTGAGCATTTCTGAACTTCGTTATTATATTATTTGTGTAGTTGTAGCGATCTCTGTAAGGGGAAACTTTACCATCTTTGGGGAATTATTTTGGGACTTGTCTAGTTGGGACTAGACAAGTGGGACCCAGCTAGTTTGGGACTAGCTAGTAGAAAGCTTTGCTAGGATTGATAGTGAGAGGAAACACTGTGTGTGGGGTACTGAGAGCCTGGCGAGTGCAGAGACGTAGAGGGTGCTCTGAGCGTGCTCTAACTTGTGGTTTTGTACCTATTGCGCTATTCAATACTAATTCTGCTTTGGGGGCTGGAGTAGGTCGTTGGGACGACCGAACCAGGATAAAATCTGCTGTGTACTCTGTGTCTACTTTTCATTACCCTGGTTGTGCTTTTAACTGCGTGTGATTTCTCGTGAGTTGCACGAGAATTTTTTATTAGCCTATTCACCCCCCCTCTAGGCTAGGATCCAGATCCAACATATATGGGAAGAAGGGGTATGTGTGCTTTAGCCCGTCCATTTAAGTTGAGGCCTTAGCTCTATACCGTGCCTATTATGGGGTGGAGATATAAGTGTAACGTGTTTCATATGCAGAATGTGATGAATGTGAAGATTTGAGATTATACAGTGCATGTATAAATGGGATGGCTATGGGTTACATGGTTAAGTGGAGTTATGGTGTATGTATATATGTGTATATATGCTTGCCCGTAGAATGATGTCTATAGGACTATTTGGAAGTATATGAAGTGCATGTACCCTTCCGTATATAGTGGCACGAGGGGGGGACTGTGTATTGGTATATGTGATACTAGTATGAATGTAGGTGTGTGGTAGCAAGCATGGTGTGATTGTGTATATGTGTTGTTACTATTGAACGTATATTGGTGTATATCTTATGAGTGGTTATATGTATATGTATGTGAATGATCCCTATTTTGATATGCATGTATCAGTATATGAGTGTGTACGTATATGGGGTGCGACTATCTACTGAATGTGTACGAATGTTAAAATACACTTACTTGCGTATGTACTTGTATGCTAGTAAAAGTGCGGATATATTAGATGTTAGGTATATAGTGGTATGTGTAGTTACCGACTACCTGCTAGTATAGTTTGAGTAGCTTGATTTTATAGGTGTGTAATAGCAGGATATGTATACTAAGTGTGAATGGGTGTGTGCGCTCATACATGGTAATGTGTGTGCATGGTGTTTTGATCCTGGTACGTGTATATATATATATATATATATATATATATATATATATATATATATATATATATATATATATATATATATATATATATATATATATATATGCATGTTTGTGTGCATACCTATTTTTAGGATAATAGCCTTGTGTATATAAGCGTACGTGTATTTGGCTATATGTAGATTCGAAAATCTATGTATGGTATTGATACTTGTAAATCTGTGGGTGTATAACGAGCATGTGCTTGTGGAGTATCTATGTGGGGTATTGCTTGTTGAGTAGACGTGAATATGCATTATAGATGTATGAATTTCTATTATACATGTTGCAATTGAGTATAGGAATGTGTTCAGGTATGTGTAGGGTGTAGTAGGAGTATATGTAATGATGTGTATATTGGATGAATGAATGAAAATACACACACACACACACACACACACACACACACACACACACACTTATACATATCTTTGTTTGTTTACCTGCTGATGTATCCTATAGGGTTGTCTATCCAGGTGTATCTCTGTGTGCCTGGGATAAATGTATTCTTGTTTGTATATGTGTATACATGGGTCTGTATCAGAGCATGTGTGTATGTATATAAATATGCAATGTGGATGTAAATGTGGTAGATATGGAATATAAGTGTATATACACATATTTGATGAATATAAGTGAATGAAACTGTTTGGCATGTAGGTATTGAGATGTGTGTGAATATTTGTATATGCTTACGCATGTGTGGAGTGTAGATGGATATTTATATTTATTTGACTAATATGGTAGTATGTGCGTAGAATATACAAGGGTGGCTATATATATAACATATGGAGGGAACGTATTATGTTTGTGCACTCTTGTGTGTATTGTATGTGGTGTATGTACCTATCAATGTGAGGCAGTAGGTGCACTGCTATGGATGTGAGGTTATGTGTATACTTATTTATAGTTATGATTGTGAACCTTATGTGACTTGATCATGCATGTGTTAGTACGTGCACGTGAATGTATGTATGGATGTGACTAAATATTGTGTGTATATATGTATTTATGTGCCTATAAATGTGAGTAAGCCAATGTGACTAAGTATTGGGAGTATAGGGATCCGGATACATACGGTGTGACACCACGATAGTGACCATGTTTATCAAGCAATGGTGTGTAGATTAATGTGTATTGCAGGGTGTCTGTGCATAGATGTAGACGTATATGTAAATATATAAAGAGATAGAATATAAATCGTTTATACTTGAATGTATTGTGATGTATCTGAAACCATGCCATGTATGAATACCTTATGTATCGTGATATGGATATGGTGTGATGTCCTATGCATATAGATATGAGTAGTGATCTAAATATGTGTAATAATACGTACAGAGACTTATTTGTGGTGTGTGAAGAATATGTTAATGTGTGAATATGTGTGCCTAGATGTTTATGTGAAGAACGTATACGTATATGTATGTAATGATGCATATAGTGATATGGATGTGCTACTAGATGAGTAATAGGATATATCTGTGACATGTGTGCGATGCGGATGTGTTGGATGATAGGAAAGCATATAGTGTATATAAGTGTGATGTAGATACATATTCTTGTTTGTACTTCATGGGTAGTAAGACCATCATACCTAGCTAACCTTTGGTAGGGATCACACCCTAGAAAGTCCGAGGACAGACTTTATTTTAAGGTGGGTAGGATGTCATGCCCTGTTTTGAAGTATACGTATATTCTACTGTGTACACGTGGTATTCCTACTTATAATGCATACGTAGGCATGAAGTAAACGTAGATAATGATGTATGTAACGTAGTGCAAGAGGGATTGGGCCGTAATACGTGGCTAAGGGAAGCGAATGCGAAATGTGAATGCGGAGAAGTGCGAATGACGTCGTGAGTGTAAAACAACAGGAACGTATTGGCCGCGTGTGTGTGGTGCATGTATGCATGTGTAGGCAAGCATGAGTGTGTGTAGGGAAGCCATGCTAGTGTGAAAGGGGTTAGGGGTCAATGGCAACCCCCGTAAAGTTTTAGAAAAATGAGGGGCAAAACGGTCATTTGGACTAAAGCTGTTGTGCGTACATACTTAAGTGGTCGGTGTATAAAGTAATGGCAAACTTGTAAATATATACAAGTTGAGGGGTATTTTTGGGAGGGTATTTTGGTCATTTTACATGTTGCATGCTTATCCAAAAGAGGCTTCTAGGTTAAAGATATTTTTGGTGGAAAATCATCTCTCTTTCTTGAACTTTCTTTTCCTTTCTTTTCTAATTTTCTCTCCATCCTTCCCCCTTACCATGGCCGGCCACATCCCTCCCCCTTTCCCCTTCTTCTCCAAATGAAAACCCTAATTCTTCCATCCAAAAATTAAGTATCTCAAGTAGGTTGCAAGAGAGAAGAAGATGGAGAAGAAAGGAGGAGGAAGAGAGGAAGAAAATCAAGATTTGAGGCATGGATCTTCTTGGACCTGGAATTCCTTCAAATTGATTTGTGTTATTATGTTATTATATCATGTTTTACTTAGTATGTATTAGGGATGATAAAAATTCATGATCCATGTCTCAATTTTCATGAATATCCCCTTGAAATTCTGAGCAAAATCACTTCTTTCAAAAGGCTGAAATTCTGTTGTGTGTTTATGCTTGGTTTCTGTTCTCTGTGGTTCGAATTAGGCTTCGAAAAAAATATGTACTTGTAGATCTTGAAGTTCTACCCCAAAATCATATAAATTTTGATATATGTTCAACTCAAAATGTGGGAGCAATAAATCCATCTTTACAACATGTCTGTTTGATTTTCAGTGTGGACACAGTTTAGCAAAATTGGCCTAGACACATGCACAAACAATGAAATTTTGTGTTCTTGGTCTTGTTGGAAAGTTAACAAGTTTTTCTAAAAATTCATTAGAGTGCTTATATGTCGAATTTCTGGCTTCAACATGCCTAAAATTGGCTTACAATACAGACCCTGAAATTTGTCTAAAAAACAGATTTGCCACACTTCACCAATTAATTCACCACTTAATATTTTTCCATGAAATTTTATCTGTGAATCAACGACTAATATATCTATAACTTCCATTTGGGATACTTTACCAAATTCTCAATAAAACCTGATGAAATATACACATGTATTGGCAACTTCTACAAATTCCTGTAAGCTGAATGCTTAAGTGATGTGTTAAATCGTGTATTGTTGTTATTTCACCCACTATGGTACATAATTATTGTTTTTACATGTAAATTAGATTAATGATATGTCATGCCAATTGATCTGCTAATGTGCTTATGGACATGCACGTCACGCTTACCACGTGGTTGTGAAATGCTCAATCATATGGATATGAACTGAAATTTGATATGAACTTGAATGTTGGGAGCATGTCATGCATGGTACCATATGTGATGTGATGATGGGTTGATATGAATATGATGGAGGGCATGACACTTCAGTGCATGACCCATGTTGATATGAATATGAAATGTAACTCCATGCAACATGACTCCTTCGTTACTAAAATGATGAAATGAAACTCTTGAATGTCTCAGTCCTCTCTAATGAGGGTGAGTTAGCAAAGACCGTGTTTTAGGTAGGATTTGAGTAAGTTGTGGATATGAGGTCTGGACTGAGAAGTTGGGGGAAGTGATTATGTGATATGTGGAGTTTATACCCACCCGCCTTTACCGGCAGTGGAGGGGAATACTTATACCCACTCGCCTTTACCGGGAGCAGAGGGGAAGTGGACATACGGAGGTTGTGATATGAGCCTCACTCCTGCCAGGGACGGGGAGCTGAGAGGCCCGGCGTACAGTGCCCGTGTCCACTGCGTCGTGTGCTATATTCACACCAAATTTGGGGTGAAGTCCATGTCCTGGTATCACACAGTTTACCCAAGTTCCAATTAATTCAATTATAAATTAATAATATAAGGATTTGTGTGTTATTCCTTTTGCTGGCGGTACTTCCCTTCCCTCGACTTTCTTCACACGGGACACTGTGTTATAATTCTGACACTTGGGATTCTCTTATTAGTTGTGGTTGTGTGAATATTTGTATTGGTATTCGTGCTAACCCCGTCTTGCAGCAGCTCGACATTGGACCGCAGGTATGATCCCTTACTTAGCTATTTATTTTTCATTACGACACTTAGTTTGCTTGCCTTATTCTTAGTTTGCTTGCCTTATTTCTCTTGCCTTGTCTTGTGGATTAATAACTTTAAATGGGTGTTCCAAATCCAAGTTGGTTCCTATTGGGGGCACGTATTGACGTGCTTCTCCCTATTTTACAGGTAGCAGGGTCAGCTTGGTTGGAGGTGACTTGGAGTTGGGTTCAGGGGTAACACTTGGTGTGAGCTGTCTTGTAGTGTGATATGGTTGTCTTGGGATGTGGAGAATGACGGTGTATATGTAGTGGTGTACCTAGGTTATGTATATAAATGGAAGCTGTTATATATATGTTATGTTATTGTTGTTCCATATTATTCATGAGGTTGTTTAATATCATTGGGGAGCTTCATTTGTACTATCCCAGCATATGCACAGTGGCATGCTTGTTCAGTTTCTCCTTTCTCTTTCTTTTCCTCTCTCATCACTCTTACTCTTCAGGATACTTGGAAAAAAATAAAATTAGATGCCGGGTATTCTGGGGAACAGGGCGTGACATCCCCCCTCACACTAAGGTTAGGTTCTGAAGAGAGAGGATGAGAAGGGTCAGCCGCCAGAGGAATCGAGAGGACCCCCGACAGGGGAGGGCGGCACGCAGGAAGGCCACCCCGACAGGGGGTGGCGCAGGGGCGGTGAATTGGACGGACCCCCCCGACAGGGGGTGGCACGGTACCAGCCCCCCTCGACAGGAGGGGGACGACGCATGGAGGCCTCCGGGGGCGGCGATCTGAAGGCCCCCCCGACATGGGGGGTGGCCGCGCTCGTTTGGCGCTCCGGCGCAATCCGGCAGAAGGGAGGCCCCCTGACAGGGGGCGGAGCTCCGTCGAGAAGACCCCCCTCTCGACAGGGGGGCGGTGCTACCGGAGGACCCCCCCCCGACAGGGGGGCACAGAGCTGCTGGAGGCCCCCCGGCGGAGGGGGCGGCGATACGGGATGCCTCCCCGACAGGGGAGCAGCGCAGAGGCAAGCCACCCCCTGACATGGGGGCGGCGACACATGAGGCCCCCCGACAGGGGGTGGCGCACTGCGCTCAGCGATTGGAGGCCGACAGTTCGAAGGTGATTCGAAATGAGAATGGATTTTGCTGCCCAATTTTGCTTGAATTTTGAATGCCCAATTTTGCTGCGATTCGAATGCCCAATTTCGCTGGCGATTCAAAATTTGTGTGATGCTGCCCAATTTTGATTTGATTTGATTTGAACGATGGGGGATGCTACCCAATTTTGCAATCGGAGGCAGATCTGAAAGTGGGGAAATTTGTGTATTTGAAATTTGTGTAATCAGTAAATCTGTGTTTTTAAAACTGATTTTCTTATAGATCTTGCTAAAAAGAAAATTTTCGCTATAGATCTCTTAGGAAAACATAGTCACAGATTTATTATGCGCATGCAAAATTTTTTGATCTAGGGGTTTCTTAAGAATTTACCTCTAGATCCTACCCGTCGGATCTAGCGAAGGTCAGAGAAGGAAGCCCTATCCGCGTCCTCACAAATCGTCTGTAGGCACCGAGTAGTCCGTCGGCACCAAATCGTTCGTCGGCAAGTATTCGGCTCACTTGATGAGCGTGCTTGATAACGTGTTGGAATAATATGAAGGTGTAGGCTAATGATTGATACCATAGTCATATATATACTAGTCATAATCCGTGTTCGCGGGCACTGCTGTCACGCCCCGCTTCCCAAAAATGTGGAGGCGAGACGTGAGAAGGTCCGCATAGGACGTGGAGCTGTGAAGCCACACGCCTGATAAGCGTCATGAATTCGTTATATCTGCAGGTCCTTGCAACGCGATACGAATCAAAGATAATAATAAAGAAAAAGAGACAAAAGACAATCTCAGAATATCCATCACATTAAATTCCAACATCACAGAAAAAGCCACCAGGCTTAAAGAGAAAAGAAGCTAAGGGCCCAAACATGGCCAACAAAAGTACAAAGTACAAACAAAGGTGCCACGCACCGACAACTAACAAGAATCCTAAAACAAAAGGAAACTGTAAGATCCTAAGAAAGATCACAGGTATTCTAAACTCCTCTTCAACCAACAGAATCGGGCACGAACTCCTCGAACTCGTCACCCTCAACAACAATCTCAGGCTCGGCAACTAACATGCGACACCCAAAGAGAAAGGGGTACATGTCAGCAAGTCTAAAAATACTTGTGCAAGGAAACTGAAAGTAAGGCAAACTAACAACCTAACAGTTATAGTATGCATGACATGACAGTTATGGTATGAGTGCACAAGTAAGACATGGGGAAACAATAAGTACAAGAGAACAATTTATCAAGTCATGACAGGAGTAGCCAAGATACTAACAATCTCAATCTTTTCACTAGTCACGTTTCAAGTTGTTTGTAGATGTTTACGCCTTACAGCTGAATGGTTTGACATTCACACTGATTGGCCGCTTAACACCACCCCAAAACCCAGCGTTTACGCCTTACCACTGAAGTTGCTGATCGGGCATACTCCCAGTTGATTGGCCGCTTAACTCTTACCACATCCCACACGTAAACGAGCCAGGGTCCCTGTACACGAGCTTAGTAAATGAGCCAGGGTTGCCCTGCACAGGAGCTCGCATTCTAGTTCACGATTCATAAGTATTTGGCGTAGGGTGCACCTAGCCAGAAACAAGTAGATCGGGCATTGGCTATCAACCAACACATGGCCCGCTTCTGGAACACGAGCCAGGAAACACAAGTATTGTAGCGTGTGCTACGAATGCGACATTCAACATGGATGGCATGGCTTGGAGTAAGGCGTACAAATAAGGAATTAAACATGGCAGTTTAATATGCATGAACAACAAGTTAAAAAGGGTTGGATCTAGCTTCGTTGTCAAGCTAGATCGATTGAGGTGACGGATCTAGTTTCGTTGTCAAACTAGATCAATTGGCGTCTAGGCGGCTATCCTTTCACTGTCTAGTCTCTTTTACGCTACAACAAGCAAATGGCCTAAAACATGGCCTAAACCCTAAGTGGCAAGTTTCACTTGCCTCACGCCAAGGAAGATGATCAACGAGGCACACCACAAAAATTATCTACGGAGAGGAAATCGCTGCCACGGAGAAACAATCATCAAACAACATCCAACCTAGTTTATTATTAGGGTTTCAATAAAATCACAAGGAGAGTTATGAGAAAACCAAAGGATCGAACCCTACCGTATAGAAGCGGAAGATCGATGCCGAGCAAGCACGGCAACGGAAGAACGATCCAGGGAAACCTAGGGTTCAGATCTGGAATGGGGAGAAAATCTGGAAAAATGGGGTTTTGGGGATTTTTGGGGGTTTTCCGGCGACCTAGAGGTGGTGGCCGGCCAAAATGGAGAGGGGGAAGGGCTCTTGATGAAGGAGGAAGGTTAGGGGAAGATGGAGAAGGATTTGGGGAAGAAGGAGGCTCAGGAGAAATGAAAGAAGAAAAGAAAACGTTTGGGGGGTTTAAATAGGAAGAGCTGGTGGCTGCCCAGAAATTAGGGTTTTGACACTGATTAGTCGGTCAAAGAAGAGTTACTGACCGACTAGTTTAGCAACTAGTCGGTCGGTCGACCAACTGTGACCGACTAGAATCAAACAACGAAAGAAGGGGGAAATCTGGGAAGTGAATTAGTCGGTCTGTGAAGGCCCGTCGACCGACTAGTTTGGAATCTAGTCGGTCGGTGAGTGTTCATGAACCGACTAACGAGGAACGGTAGCTTAGGTAAAATTAATCAAAGGAACTAGTCGGTCTGAGAGCAAGTTCTGACCGACTAGTTTCACATCTAGTCGGTCGGTGGTTGTTCTTAGACCGACTAAGAGTAAACAGTAACTCATGTACAGTAGATTTAAAGAACTAGTCGGTTGGAGAAGAGTTCCTAACCGACTAGATTGAATTCTAGTCGGTTGGTCCGCCTTCTCGAACCAACTAAGATGCACTAAAAGTGCCGATTCAAATCACGGAGCTTCGGGAAGATTCCTATGGCTTCTAAGATCACTCTAACTCTAAGATATGAGCGATTTGAAGCTCGTCACGAATGACTTACTCCGAAATCGACGATCGAAGGAAGAAGCTAGAAAATCACGACGAAACGATCGAAAGTGAAAGCTACGGCGACGAAAACCACACATCCAAGGAGAAAATCAACCAAGCATATATTTTAATATAGATAATCCAATTACACGAAAACCAGTCGTTACATCCTACCCACCTTAGAATAAAGTCCGTCCTCGGACTTTCTAACATATCTAGTCGCCCTATTAACTATCCCAAAACATTCGAAGGATAACTTTAAAAGAAATTAAGCCTTGTAAATGGGGACATTCGAAGGATCAACGATTATCGAAACATGATGGTCATGGGAATAGAGGCAAGGGATTTGGTCGGATGATCAAAACATAAATACGCCTAGGTTATGACTTAGGAAAATCTACGGAAACTCCTACGATCAACCAACTAAAGATTATGGAACTAAGCGCTAAGACTCCCTAAGGGCTACACAGCGATGAAATGAGTTCAGCTTGGTCCGAAATCGATGAACCCAAGCGAGAGACCAAAGAATTCTAGAAGTCTATCCTAGTCAAAGCTAGACAGGAACCACTAAGGTAACTCCTACGACGACCAAATCAACTCCTAGCGGGGAGTCTAACTAACAATCAGGGGCCTCTAACTAGCAAGCACGGACGTCTAACTAAGTCTTCCTACCACCTAGTGACATAGGAAAACTACTAGACTCAAGGCTATAGACTCGGATGTTGTAATTTATTTAATGGACATTCCATAGTTATTATCGTTGTTTCGATAATTCGCAATTGCAAGACGGATCTGCATGGGCCACCAACAAAACCTGTCACGCCCCGCTTCCCAAAAATGTGGAGGCGAGACGTCAGAAGGTCCGCACAGGACGTGGAGCTGTGAGGCCACACGCCTGATAAGCGTCATGAATTCGTTATATCTGCAGGTCCTTGCAACGCGATACGAAACAAAGATAATAATAAAGGAAAAGAGACAAAAGACAATCTCAGAATATCCATCACATTAAATTCCAACATCACAGAAAAAGCCACCAGGCTTAAAGAGAAAAGAAGCTAAGGGCCCAAACATGGCCAACAAAAGTACAAATTACAAACAAAGGTGCCACGCATCGACAACTAACAGGAATCCTAAAACAAAAGGAAACTGTAAGATCCTAAGAAAGATCACCTGTATTCTCAAACTCCTCTTCAACCAACAGAATCGGGCACGAACTCCTCGAACTCGTCGCCCTCAACAACAATCTCAGGCTCGGCAACTAACATGCGACACCCAAAGAGAAAGGGGCACATGTCAGCAAGTCTAAAAAGACTTGTGCAAGGAAACTGAAAGTAAGACAAACTAACAACCTAACAGTTATAGTATGCAGGACATGACAGTTATGGTATGAGTGCACAAGTAAGACATGGGGAAACAATAAGTGCAAGAGAATAATTTATCAATGCATGACAGGAGTAGCCAAGCTACTAACAATCTCAATCTTTTCACTAGTCACGTTTCAAGTTGTTTGTAGATGTTTACGCCTTACAGCTGAATGGTTTGACATTCACACTGATTGGCCGCTTAACACCACCCCAGAACCCAGAGTTTACGCCTTACCACTGAAGTTACTGATCGGGCAGACTCCCAGTTGATTGGCCGCTTAACTCTTACCACATCCCACACGTAAACGAGCCAGGGTCCCTGTACACGAGCTCAGTAAATGAGCCAGGGTTGCCCCGCACAGGAGCTCGCATTCTAGTTCACGATTCATAAGTATTTGGCGTAGGGTGCACCTAGCCGGAAACAAGTAGATCGGGCATTGGCTATCAACCAACACATGGCCCGCTTCTGGAACACGAGCCAGGAAACACAAGTATTGTAGCGTGTGCTACGAATGCGACATTCAACATGGATGGCATGGCTTGTAGTAAGGCGTACAAATAAGGAATTAAACATGGCAGTTTAATATGCTTGAACAACAAGTTAAAAAGGGTTGGATCTAGCTTCGTTGTCAAGCTAGATCAATTGAGGTGACGGATCTAGTTTCGTTGTCAAACTAGATCAATTGGCGTCTAGGCGGCTATCGTTTCACCGTATAGTCTCTTTTACGCTACAACAAGCAAATGGCCTAAAACATGGCCTAAACCCTAAGTGGCAAGTTTCACTTGCCTCACGCCAAGGAAGATGATCAACGAGGCACGCCACAAAAGTTATCTACGGAGAGGAAATCGCTGCCACGGAGAAACAATCATCAAACAACATCCAACCTAGTTTATTATTAGGGTTTCAATAAAATCACAAGGAGAGTTATGAGAAAACCAAAGAATCGAACCCTACCGTATAGAAGCGGAAGATCGATGCCGAGCAAGCACGGCAACGGAAGAACGATCCGGGGAAACCTAGGGTTCAGATCTGGAATGGGGAGAAAATCTGGAGAAATGGGGTTTTGGGGATTTTTGGGGGTTTTCCGATGACCTAGAGGTGGTGGTCGGCCAAAATGGAGAGGGGGGAAGGGCTCTTGATGAAGGAGGAAGGCTAGGGGAAGATGGAGAAGGATTTGGGGAAGAAGGAGGCTCAGGAGAAATGAAAGAAGAAAAGAAAACGTTTGGGGGGGTTTAAATAGGAAGAGCTGGCGGCTGCCCAGAAATTAGGGTTTCGACACTGATTAGTCGGTCAAAGAAGAGTTACTGACTGACTAGTTTAGCAACTAGTCGGTCGGTCGACCAACTGTGATCGACTAGAATCAAACAGCGAAAGAAGGGGAAAATCTGGGAAGTGAATTAGTCGGTCTGTGAAGGCCCGTCGACCGACTAGTTTGGAATCTAGTCGGTCGGTGAGTGTTCATGAACCGACTAACGAGGAACAGTAGCTTAGGTAAAATTAATCAAAGGAACTAGTCGGTCTGAGAGCAAGTTCTGACCGACTAGTTTCACATCTAGTCGGTCGGTGGTTGTTCTTAGACCGACTAAGAGTAAACAGTAACTCCTGTACAGTAGATTTAAAGAACTAGTCGGTTGGAGAAGAGTTCCTGACCAACTAGATTGAATTCTAGTCGGTTGGTCCGCTTTCTCGAACCAACTAAGATGCACTAAAAGTGCCGATTCGAATCGCGGAGCTTCGGGAAGATTCATATGGCTTCTAAGATCACTCTAACTCTAAGATATGAGCGATTTGAAGCTCGTCACGAATGACTTACTCCGAAATTGACGATCGAAGGAAGAAGCTAGAAAATCACGACGAAACGATCGAAAGTGAAAGCTACGGCGACGAAAACCACACATCCAAGGAGAAAAGCAACCAAGCATATATTTTAATATAGATAATCCAATTACACGAAAACCAGTCGTTACAACGGCTCATTTAAGATTTCCCCTGCAAAATCTTTGTTCCCCGAAAAAAGTATTTCCACAGCCAAAATTTAATAGAACAATAAATTAGCGTAAAAATATTTAGCGGCATGGCGCCTTTGGCATGGGCGTCTTCGGCGCGGAACAACAAATTCGGCACGGGCGACTTCGACGCGGAACAACAAATTCGGCGCGGGCGACTTCGACGCAGAACAACAAATTCGGCGTCGAACAACAAATTCGGCGCGGACGCGGAACAACAAATCTCAGGGTATTTTTACGCTAATTTGTTATTCCGCTAAATTGTTTTACACTAAATTTTTTTACTTTGTTTAATTTAATGGATAATGTTTCTACACAATCTGCACTCCCCCCAAATTTAATCTCCACAATCTTTCTCAAGGTATTTCTAATTTCAAAGTTTAGGTTCTCAAGGCACTTCCGCTCCAAATTTAATCTCCACAATCTTTCTCAAGGCACTTCTAATTTCAAAGTTTAGGTTCCCAAGGCACTTTTCCCCCCAAATTTAATCTCCACAATATTTCCCAAAACACTTCTAATTTCAAAGTTTTGGTTCCCAAGACACTTTTCCCGCCAAAATTTAAGTTTTCCCACTAAAATTTTCACAAAATCAAATCTCAACCATTGATTTTCCAAGAGTAAATCTCAGCCAATCTTTATTTTGTCCTAGTCAGCCCTAGAATTCGAAAAACGTTGTCAAATGTATAATAGATTGATAATAGGAGGAGTTACAGGTACAGGATCCCAAGAGACACCCACTTAATAGTGGATGCAATGATGGATGTAAGTGGAAGGAGACCAAAGGTCACCCTATTCATAACGGGGGTGGGGATTTAATTCCCTACTGGCTCGCAAAACCAGTGGAACGCAGTAAGGAGAAAAAGGGCTTCAATGCTGAACTAAACACACTACCAAATTAAGAGATAAGCCGATCATTAGAGCAACTCCAACCCACATCTCTAAAAACCACCCTTCAAAATGGAATATCTCTAAAAGATGCTATTTTGGAGGATGAACAACTCCAACCCACCATCTTCAAATCATATTTTCTCTTTATTTAAGCTTTACTAATGAAAAATATTTATCATTAAAATGAGATAATCTAATACATTATTTCTTCATGAAAGAAAATTATAAATAATATAAAATTATTATTATTTCTTGTTATATTGTAAATATTTTAAATTTGCTCGAAAAATATCCAATATTGGTCTCATTTTGTAGGTATAATTGAGATATTTTCAACGGTACTAAAATTATTAAATTTGGTAATGTGGTTTGTAAAATACTTTAGTTGTAAATAATCATACTTAATTTAATAAAGGGTTAAAAAGTAAAAAACATAGGGGGTTTAATTTTGAAGGGGTGAATAGTGCCCCTTCAAATTTGAAGGGGCACTATTCACATTCTTCATTTCTGGCTCCATTTTGAAGATGGGTTGGAGTGGGTTTCATCTCCAAATTGAAGATTTGAAGATGGGTTGGAGTTGCTCTAATAATGAAACCTATAAAAGTTCACACATGGCTTTCTAATATTGTAAATAATGCCGAAAATCATTACCCAACAGACGAAAAATATAAAACAACAGCAAGGACAATCAAGAATTTCCCACTAATTTCGGGTTATGTATATAATGACATTAAGCATTCATCAGATGAGATGCATCAACTTTACAATCAACATGCATGATCTAGGAGGGAAAAAGAAATTGCATCATATTATTCATACATCTCATAACAAACAAAGGCAACCCCCCTCTATGGTTAACGTTTATATATCTGTACAACTTGCCATTCCATCTCTTGGCACAGACAAAATCCCAGAAAAGAATTTTGTTCACAGAACAAAATAATCCGGTGGCGGGTAGACCTGCTCAACTTGCGACATGGACACATTGCCCGTCTGCACGCTTGGCGCTACGCCCTCAACAGCAAGGAAGGGCTGGACCTCGGCAATCCTCTCCGGCACAACCTTCCCCCCTTCTTCAACCCGAGCAAGCACCTCAAAGTGCGCCGTGGCCTTTTCTGGCTTCGTCTTCCACTCCGGGAAGTTGGACCAATCCATATCCCCTTCCAAAAGCTTCTTCTCGACCGCAAACCCCATTTTCACGTAAGTTTGTGCTGATACCTGAGCCTTCAGCAATCTGAATGAGCCTTCCTCTGCCCCCTTCTTTCCAAGAACTGATGCCAATAGCTCCTCAAAACCCCTGAGGTTTGCATCTGATCCGTTCACCGATGTCAGGGGCCAAAGGGTCATGCTTTCTACATCTTCTGAGGTGGCAGGGGCGGGATCTGAGGTGGCGGGGGCAGACCGTGAGGAAAGCTCAACAAGGCCTGGGGCCAGACGCTTGAGCTTGAGCTTATTGGCATCTTTTGGCGAAGTGGATGGAGGGGAGGACAGTGAGGTAGGGCCAACAATGCGGAGAGAGAGGAGAGGCCGTTCATTGTTCGTTCGAGAGGCCTGGCGTAGAGCTTCAGCAATGGTCAGAAGGCCAGATGCTATGGGACGGTGGCGTGCATTTTCCACGTGCGAGCGGTTTAGGGGAAGAGGGAGTTCAAGTGGATGTCGGAGGCTGACAGATCGAGCACCCTTCACTGTTACTACTGCACCGTCCGATAGAAGGACCTTCTTCAGAGTACCCGCATCCACATCATGCTGTACTTGCAACAAAGCCATACAACGTAATTAATCAACAGAATTAAAAGATCGCTGAAGAATGGAACCACTCTTGCAGGAATCAAAATAACTAACAAGATATAGGTTTACAGTAAACCTCTAGCAGATAATAAATTATGTAGAGAACAAAACCTGAGAAAACGTGACTTGACAACTTTTGTACATGGACCCTGATTGTCTGTTTACTCTAAAGGAATCAATCATGTACTTACTTACACAATCGAGTGTTCTTATATGTCTGGAATGTCTTGCATCAATATATCCCCAAGTATACTATTACTATAGTTGAAAAGGTTGGCAAAATGTGGACTTGCAAAACTATGATGAGTTTAGATATGTTTCGATACATAATGAGATATGATAATTTATTCTATAAGAAGCTGAAGAGCCAATGACTGTTAGTTTAGCGAAATAACAAAAAAATGTTATGGATTGTAATGATTGCATGTTACTATATATGACTATAAATATATGTCTGGACTTTTGACTGCAGGGACATCTCTATTTATTTCTAAATGTATATATGCACACACACTCTCTCTTTATTTGTTACATATATATTTCAGTTTCTTCTCCCCATATGTCCTCTTGTGCTACTCTTTAAGGTATTGTTATGTCACATTTCCATGTCCATAATTCTTAGGGAAAAAGTATACCCAAAAGAACGTTGGCATTTCATTGAGAATTCATTTTCATTGTAATTCTAGAATTCAATATATGGTCAAAGATAATTTGATGTGATTTATTTAAAGTATATAATGCTTTCATACTTTAATAAAAAATTCTGACAAATTGGATATATATGTCAAGTTCTTCAGTAACAATCTCAACGATTCCAGTTTGAATAAGGATAATCAGTGAATGAGAAATCAATTGTCAGATGTGAAATATTACGGAATACCACTGCCAATTAACTTTTGCAATTTAAACCCATTGTGCCTTCTATGGTCTTTCTCTTTTCATTGAGCACACTCTACAGTAAAAAATTTCAAGAAATGTTGGAACTCAAGTGCATTTGATCCAGAGAGTGTTCTGTTGGCAAACACTGCATGATTCTAAGAGTGTTCTGTTGGCAAACACTGCATGATTCTAAGTTAGCTTATACCAGTTATTCAATAGAGTTTAAGGAGTTGGCTTCAAAAAAATTTTTGCTTAAACTATGACACAACTGTATCCTATTCTCACCAAATTTTGACACTGTCACCACATAATTAAAAGTTTAACCAATTAGGTGTTTGTGTTACACTTTATACCCAGCTAAGATTAAACCATATAAAAATCCTACAAAGCACGCGCACTCCTATCTAAGCACTCCTAATCGGATGATGCCCCTGTCAGACACCAACACTTCTTGGGCCCTTCTCAGACCCATGTTGGAAATTTCTTAAACATGTATTCGATTGTACATTATATATAAACTAGTCATAACACGTGCCCTTCATTTAAGATTTTCACCCGCGAAATCTTTGTTCCCAAACATTATTTACACATTCAAATTTGTACGGAACAACAAATTCGACGTAGAACAATAAATTCGGCGAGGGCACACTTGAGTCCGAACAACAAATTAGCGTAAAAAAATTAGATTTATATAATAGTACTACTAGTCATAACCCGTGCCCGCGGGCACGGTTCATTTAGATTTTTCACCCGCGAAATCTTTGTTCCCAAACATTATTTACACATTCAAATTTGTGTGAAACAACAAATTTGGGGTAGAACAATAAATTCGACGAAGGCGCCCTTAAGTCGGAACAACAAATTAGCTTAAAAAAAATCTAGCGGACGCCTTCTGCGCGGGCTCCTTCGACGCGGGCGGTGGAAGTGCATAAGTGTGTGTGTGTGTGTGTATGGTGTGTTGGTAAAAAGTGAAATGAGATGGTTTTTTAGCAAAATGGGGAAATATGTGGTATTTTGCGCAAATGTAGTGATTGTGAGGGGTTTGAAAATAAAAGAAAAAAGGTGGTGTGTTTTCCAAATACTCATCTCAACCCTTCTTTTACCTAGTCATTCTTCTATAAACCTCTTTATACATCAGCATGACATCAGCTTGTCCCAGTCAGCCCTACACTTTATACCCAGATAAGATTAAACCATATAAAAATCCTACAAAGCATGCGCACTCCTATCTAAGCACTCCTAATCGAATGATGCCCCTGTCAAACACCAACACTTCCCGGTCCCTTCTCAGACCCATGTTGGAAATTTCTTAAACATGTATTTGATTGTATTATATATATATATATATCTATATTACAATTGAGGGAAGATTTTAAATTTGTCCTATGTGGCAATGTCACATCAAGTTTTGGAGGGAAATTTTTGGGTTGAAGAGAAATTTGTTGGGAATACACAAATACATTGAAATTATGGATAACCTTTTAATATTAGTTATGAAAAAAAATGTTGTGCACATACACAATCTCATCTTGGGAATGAACGCGAGCTGTGGGATAATGAACGCGGGAGATGCTGCCAACTCATTGATCCGCGTTGCAAAACCCTGTAAAATTTCGATCCCATCTACTGATATTTCAGTGGAAACTAATAATTATTGATATTTGTTTAAAATTAGTAGGTCCAAGATTTTTAAATGAACAGTGTCCCCACGGGCACGAGTTATATGTATATGAAGCCCGCGCCGAAGGCGCCCGCGCCGAAGGCGCCCGCTAAATATTTTTACGCTGATTTGTGGTTCCGCGCCTAAGGCACCCACCAGCGTCGAAATTGTTGTTTTACGTTGAATTTGTTGTTCTGCGCCGAAGGCACCCACGCCGAAGGCGCCTGTGCTGCTAAGTATTGTAAGTTAATTTATTTTTCTTTTAAATTTTGGCTTTGAAAAAAAAATTTCGGGGAACAAAGATTTCGCAAGGGAAAATCTTAAACGAACCGTGCCCGCGGGCACGGGTTATGACTAGTATATGTATATATGTATATATATATGTATATATGTATATATATATGTATATATGTATATATATATATTTAGTACACTTTCTGAATATTTTTGACACATTTCCTACTTAACTCAATGCACTTTTTTATTTAAATTAAATGTTCTTATATGTCTAGAATGTCTTGCATCAACATATCACCAAGTACACATTAGTTGCAAAGGTTACCAACATGTAGACTTGTAAAACTATGATGAGTTTGTATATGTTTCAATATAAAATTAGATAAAGTTTAAGAGCCAATGATTGTTAGGGCATATTTCTTTCGTTTACTTTGGGTTGGAATTTACTGTTGTGAATAGTAAATCTTTAGAAGAGAGAAATAGAGTTTTGTGTTTCTTTTGGATGAAAAGTGGTTGGAAAGTGGGTTTGGGATTTGTTTGTGGGTCACACACTAAAGTAGTGTATTTCTTTGGGTTAAAGTGAGAGTGTGATTGTTGGATAAGGAAAAAGTTGGAAGTGTGACATATATTAATAAACTGATATATTTAAATATAAAACTTAAATTAAAAAACACAAACAAACAAAAAAAAATTGTGCGAATAGCACAAAAGTGCACACCCGCTCGCGATTTCAATTGAAAAAAAATGAAACAGCGTTGCTCGTTGGGCGGGTGAGGAGCGGGACCCACCAAAGCATCGAAAATGCATAGCGCGTTTGTTTTGCTCCACGTCCGCATTTGCCCAAAATTTTGCTTTGCTTTTTTTGCGATTAGAACGGAAAGTTGGAAGCTTTTTTTTGCGATTGGAACAGAAAGTTGGAAAGTTTGTTGATTTGACAGTGAATAGTGAGCAAATTTCACTTTCTCCGTTCAAAGCACACGAAAGAAACATGCCCTTAGTTTCTCAAAGTAACAAACAAAAAGTTACAAAATGTAATGATTGCATGTGACTATATGATTATAAATATGTGTGTGGACTTTTGAATGCAGGGACATCTCTATTTATTTCTAAATGTATATATGCACACACTCTCTCTCTTTATTAGTTACACATATATTTAAGTGTATTCTCCCAATATGCCCCATTGTGCTACTTTTTAAAGTATTTTCATGTCGCATATCCATGTTTGTAATACTTAGGAACAACGTATACCCAAAACAACGTTGGTATTCCATTGATAAATGATTTTTATTGTAATTCAAGTAGAATTCAATATAGTCAAGGGTAAGGTGACATGAATTGGTACAAGGCTATCATACTTTAATAAAAAAATTCTGACAAATTGGATATATGTGCCAAGCTCGCCAGTAACAATCTCAACCATTCCAGTTTGAATAAGAATACTCAGTTAAGGAGAAACCATATGTTAGATGTAAAATATTACTGAATACCAGTGCCAATAAATTTCTGCAATTTAAACCCATTGTGTCTTCTCTTGTCTTTCTCTTTTCATTAAGTACACTCTACAGTAACATATTTCAAGAAATTTTTTGAACAAAAAAATACAGAACTTTATCTTTCAAAGCCATTTTCATGAATTATTTTTGCTGAATTACATATTGGCACAGACGCATGAACATACAATTATATAAATTGCAAGCCTGAATATAAATTAAAGAAAGGCTAAAAAACAGAAGAAATCCTTACCGGCAAAGAAAGCCTCATATCATCCCCATCTTGAATCCAGAGCTCCATCGGTCCAGCAAGCTGAAACGGCGGCAAGACCGGCAAGGCCCTAGGATCCTTCTTCGACCTACCCCTCTCCGCCAGCGCCTTCTCCTCTTCATGACCAACCCTAAAGATGGGCAAATCCACGAAATCCCATCGACTCACATCTTCCAAAAGCTTAATCGGCACAACCTTCTTATCGAACTCGATATCAAACTCGTACGCTACGGATTGCCCCACCAACGCATCCCTCACATCGAATCCCGACACCTTCACGTCCTGGAACCCCAATCCCTTCACGATCGCATCTCTCAAGTCCTGTCAACGCCGCAAATTTGTATCAAATTTAGAATCTTTTTAAGGGTTTTGAAACAGATTAAGGAAGGAACGAGAGGATTGGGGTTTTCTTACCGAAATGGCTTTGGGAGCGGCGGAGGGGTTGAGGGTTTCAGAGGAGATGAGAGCGGCCGCAGATCCGATCAAGAGGACGGAGAGAGAGATTGCAAAGAATCGCGATGGTGTTGCCATCGATCGAGGAAAAAATTCAACCGACAATTTTTTTTAATTGTTTAGTTTTATTTATAAGTTATGAAGGGGGGAAAAAAGATTCTGAGGCGGAGAGGATTTGAAATGGGCGGCAGGGGATAATCACGGAATTACACGTAGAATTCGGGGTGGAGGACCAATCAGAGACGAGATTGCGATGCGGAGAGAGGGAATCATTGGTCGAGAATTGTCCGCAAACGGCACGCTGTTTTTCTGTTGACGTGGCATTCACCGGCTGTTTCGTGACAGCACGGCGACCCTCGTGACGTGGCGTGACAGAAGTCTGAAAATTAAGGGCAACATTAACCGTGTTATGAATAGACCCATGAGGCCTATTGGTTATCCAGCCAACCATTGAAAACTATAAATATAAGGATAGCGGGCTCTTAACCTCTTACACTTATTTCCCTACTTTTCCATTCATAACACGTTATCAGCGCGATCACGCTCGTTGGAAAAGACGGCGGCGCTCGAGGAAGGAGATCCATCAACCGCTCAGTTTTAAAAAGATCGTAATCTTCTCAACGGGGAGCGAAAAAGGCATTCTTCACCAACCGTCGTCTAGATTTCCTTGTCGAATCTAGAGGTAAATCTCAAAACTTTTTAGATCTAAACTTGCGTTTCATGTAGATCTGCAAGTTTTAAGATCAAAAGGTTTGAAAACACAGTAAAATCACTTTTTTATTTAGATCCGCATGTCTAAAATCAATAAAAATTGGTTTTTAGAGATCGAAATGTTTGAAAAGTCAAATTTTTTACCCCCCACCTTGATCCATACCCCGCACGCCCGAAGGGCGTAACGGCGGCGCTCCACAAGCGCCGCAGGCGGCATGCGCCGCGGCCATCGGCCGCGGCCTGTAGCCGCAGCCACGCCGCCGCGGCCAGCCGTTGCGGCGGCGCGCCGCGAGCCCCCTTAGGGTTTTTCGGAAACCATAGCCCTTAACGGGCCAAATTTTTAGGAGATGCCCAATTAACCCCAATAGGTTGTTTTCATGGCCCAAAAGGCCTGAAAATTAGCCCATTTACACAATAATTTTTCTTTTTATTTTTGTCCCCAAAAGCCCAAAATAATTAAAGAAATCTTTTTAATTTTCAAATAAGGGTTAAAGCGGAAAATAAAACATTAAAAATATGGATCAAAGGTAAAAAGTTTTTCAAAAATAATTTTTAGCACGTCACACACTATTTAGATCATTTGTTAAACTTTACATGCTTGTGATATGATTATCTGCGTGGTTGTATATTTTTCATATATTATCTGCGTGGATGTGCTATTAGGCTATGTTTTTAGGGATCAGCCAGGTTTCTGACATCTTTATTTTTCTGCAATTTTTTCTTTTTGAGAGAAATTTGTAAGTGAGGATATATATGTAAAAAGAAGACCGGAGGACACCAAAAAGGAGCTGAAGGCGTATGCACAAAGAAGAAAGGGGCTTCCCTTTGAAGTTCCCGAGTTGTATTTACTTTTCATGCATTTTTTGATGTAACTTTCGGACTGTCTTTTTCTGTTGATGTCGGCTGAACTGATCCCCATAATCCTAACTTATTTTCATTGCTTATACATTAAATGCGTGGATGTTAAATATTTCATGCTATTTTAATGTTTAAATGAAAATGTTAAAAAGCATGCGTGGATGTTAATTTTCTTTTAATAATTCACGTTATGAAAATGTTAAAAAGCATGCGTGGATGTTAATTTTCTTTTAATAATTCACGTTATGAAAATGTTAAAAAGCATGCATGGATGTTAATTTTCTTTAATAATTCATGTTATGAAAATGATACATGCGTGGATGTCTATTTTTTTTACAGTTTGATAATCCATGCTATTTTTTACATTGCTAGATCATTTAATGGCCAGACTTGCGAATTTCGATTTCTTGGTCCTGAAGGCCGATGGGTCGAACTATTTGAGTTGGCAGTTGGACCTGAAGTTCCATCTGTGATCTCATGGGTTCGGTCTGACACCCACTGAGAAGGCAACAACAAGTACTGCCACAGCTGAAAAGGATGCTTCTAAAGAAGCACCTCATACGGAAGAAGTTTCCGATATACTAAAGGCAAAAGCCATTATCTATATCAGGAAACATTTAGACTCGACCCTGAAGGACGAGTATCTTACTGTAGAGGATCCTTACGAACTGTGGGCTGCACTTGATGAGAGGTACATGCATCAGAGGGAAGTCATACTCCCCGTGCACAGTACGAGTGGACTCACCTCCGCATACAGGATTACAAATCCGTAGCGGAGTACAACTCAGCATTGTTCCGTATCACCTCACGCCTGAAGTTGTGTGGTGAGACTGTGACTGAGAAAATGTTGCTGGAAAAGATGTTCACGTCTTTCCACGAGAAGGACATGATCCTTATGCAACAATACCGTGAGAGGAAGTTTACGAAGTATATGATCTGCTTTCATGCCTGCTAATGGCTGAACAGAACAAAGATGTGTTGGTTGCCACTCACAACCTGCGCCCTCCTGGCTCCGCTCCACTGCCACCTCCTGCAGAGGCACACTTCCAGTCTTCCCAGAAGAAGAAGATGGACAAGAAGGCTAAATTCCAGAAATGGAAAGAACAGAAGAAGCAGAAGAAGGCCACTCCGCTAGCTCCTCCTCAGAACCAGAAGTTCGTGGAAAAGAAGCAAAAGTGGACGTCCAAAGGTGGTACTCCCAAGAAAGACTGGGAGGATAAGTGCTCCAAATGCGGAATGATGGGCCACTGGTCCAGAATCTGCCGCACCTAGAAACACCTACAAGACATCTACCAGGCAAGTCTCAAGCCTCGCGCTGAGACAAACCTGATTGAGAGGGCAGCGTTGTCAGAGACCTCATGGACTCCTGAAGATTTCATGGGAGATGACACTCTCTAGTTATGGACCATTTTTATCTACTAGCAATGTATCTTCCTTTTTTATGCATCGTACTTAGTTTTATTCCATGTCGAACATTTCTTTGAGCATCTTAAATGAAAGTAGATCTTTTCTTTTTCATATCATTTACTGCTTAAATGTCTTTCTTTATATAGATATGGAATCAATTTGCCTAGTGGACAGTGCATCGCCGCACTCGATCCTTCAAAACATAGACTACTTTACGAGCATATGTAGCTACTCTGGTCCACTGAGAACAATCTCAGGACCAGCTAATATAATCGAAGGATCATGGGAAGCAATTATTTTGCTCCCGGTAACACACAAATCCCACTTAGAAATGCGTTATACTCTCCTAAATCTATCCGAAACCTCATAAGCTTTAAAGATATCCATTTAAACAGATATCACTTAGAGGCGGTCGAGGAAAATGAAAGGGAATTCTTGCTTCTAACGTCTCTTACAAATGGTTCAAAAACCATTGTGAAACGTTTCAAGGGACTCCCCTCGGGACTCTACCAAACAAGTATACAAACTCCAGAAACATCAATGGCGGAGCACCTGCAGTGCCCCCAAACACCAGAATTCTAACTCTGGCATATTAGACTGGGACACCCTGGATCTGTTATGATGTACCACATCATAAAAAGCTCAAGGGGTATAGACTTGAAGAACATGAAGATTCTTCAAAAAGGTAAATTCACATGTCCACCCTGTTATAAGGGTAAACTAATTACGAGACCCTCTCCACTGAAAGTGGACCTGGAGTCTCCAAGTTTTCTGGAAAGAATCCACGGAGACATTTGTGGGCCTATACACCCATCAAGTGGTCCGTTCAGGTACTTTATGGTCCTGATTGACGCATCTACTAAGTGGTCACATGTGTGTCTGCTGTCCACCTGTAACCTTGCACTGTCTAAGCTTTTAGCTCAGATAATCAGGTTGCGGGCCCACTTCCCCGACCACCAGATAAAGAAACTTCGTCTGGACAATGCAGAGGAGTTTACATCATAAGTCTTCCTAGACTATTGCCAAGCACAGGGCATTGAAGTCGAACATCCGGTAGCGCATGTTCACACCCAAAACGGGTTAGCAGAATCTCTAATTAAGAGACTGCAATGGATTGCTCGTCCATTATTACTTCAATCCCAACTGCCAGTAAATGCATGTGGTCATGCAATTTTGCATGCTGCATCGTTAATAAAATTAAGACCTTCTAGAGATCAGTCATCTTCTCCAATGCAACTAGCACTTGGAGCCCCACCAATTGTCTCACACTTGAGAATATTTGGTTGTGCAGTATACGTCCCCATAGCACCACCACAAAGGACAAAGATGGGTCCACAACGTCGCCTAGGCATTTATATTGGGTTTTGACACCACCTTTATAATAAGATTTGTAACGACCTGTATTTTTAGACGCGTGTAGAATCATGTGTATCAGTATTTTACTTCTGTCGTCCGGATAATCTTTTCGTTCGTGCGTTCCCTGCTACGAGTCGACACGAGCGCGTCCCTGTTCTCGTTATTACTGTGTCAAACATTAATTTATTATCGAGTTTAACAGATTACTTTAACTAGATTATCTTACTAATTACGACTTGCAAATCACTTTTAACTTTTACTAATACTTTAATTATTTTTACAAATTACTTGTTAATTACTTAATTACCCTAATCTCTTACATATCACTACAAACAACAAACACGTTTAGTAAAACCAGGTTCCTCCCCCTAATATTTTAGTCAACAGTTACTTTAAATCTTGCCTAACCTATTTGACTAAAATCCAATGTCTGTTTAATATTTCATCGACACACACTCACGTCTCTTTGAAGGCGGTATGTTTTCTTGCCTGGTAATCAAAACACAAACAAACACGTCTCTCTACAAACACGTTTTCTCCCATTAGTCTAAAGTTAGCAATAAATTCAGTCCTAATCAAATTTGACAAATTGGAAATCTGTCCCCCGCTAATCCCCTTAAGAACAGGACGTCTTCCTCCCCAGCAAATCAATTTGCAAACCCACTTCAACGAAACCTCTTCTGCAAACTCTTCTGCAAACTATAATCTCCCAAATTCCCCGTCAGCTTCTCCCTACAACCTGTTTTTCATCAACCCAAATTCCCATCAACAAATCAGCCCAAATAATCAAACAAAACACCATCAGAGCTAAATTCTCCCCAATTTCGTCAAAATCAGAATCAAACCCCACACTGATTTTTGAAAATCAGAAATCAAGAATCAAAGAGAGGAAACAAGATCAAATCTGAAATAAACTTCCGATTCAACAAATTCAGATTCAATCAATGATTTCAAATCTGAAAATAAAACACTTCACGCCTAATTCCGGATCTACAAAGAATCAAACAAACCCTCTTCAAGATCTTCCCTCATCCGCTCTTTCTCGTCGCCTGGAAGCCAACCCGCGCCACCGGACGCCTGGGCTGTCGCCCGCGCTCGGAGCAGCACGCCGTCGCCCGGAAACGCCAGCCCCGCCGCGTGCCCGCCTGGCCGGAACCCCGCCCCGCGCGCCCGCCTGGCTGGAGCGCCACCTCGCCGGAGCCTCCGCCTGGGTCGCCGGTCTCCTCTCCCCCTCCGCGCGTGCGAAGGTCCCCACGTGAGTTTTTTCTCCCGTAAGCTTTTTCTCCCCTTGGCTGCTTGCAACATGAAAACAAAAAAATAATAATAATAAAGAATGAAGAAGAGGAGACAGGTTGTAGTGATAAAGAAAAAGAGATAAGAAAGAGAGTGTTAGTTATTAAAAAATGGTGACAGCCTAGCCTTAAAGAAGAGAGAGTAGGTAGAGTAGGTGGGATGATTTAATTTATTATTAACCTAATGTTAACCATGTAATATTTGTTAACCATTTTATTAACTAACATTAGATTAGTGTTAATAATTTAGTGTTAATTAATGTTGTTTAATTTTTGATGATAATTTGTTAAGTAGTTTCATTAAATTAGTAATGTTTGGGTAATAATATTAGTATAAAAATAAGTGTATCAGTTTAGTGAAACACAATATAAACATCACCCTAGCCAGAGAGCCCAATAAAATTAGACGAACCCAAATCGGGGACTAACCCGATATTTTGACTTATCTCGCAATGTATCTAATTCTGTGAATTCTTTAACCAAAACAGAGAACCGGAAGTACCGTTGCGTAATACCCATCAAGACGAGCCCAACGGCACCAAAATCGCCGGAATCAGGCAAGTGTGCAATTTATATTGAATTTACGAATTGGATGTAAATTAGTCTCTTGTATGTAAATGTTGCTCGTTACTCTCGTAACCATGGAAATTGTGGTATAAAGATAACTGGTCTTGTTATTTAATTGATGCATGCCTTGAAATAATTAACTAACGTGAGACATCGTGAAATCGTGCGCCTCGAAGGCGAAATCGTGATCTTCGTGATGTCATGTGAGTTGACAAATTCGTGCTTGTAATTCGTGAATTAGGCTGGCTCGTGTTCCAGCACAAATCTTGGGTGGGGTAAGGGTTGAGCGGCTACTAGGCGTATGAACGAGTACTCTCTTCAAGGGCACCACCCGTAGGCGGTGGGTTAGCGCCAATCACGGTAAGCCCCCGTGAGAAGGACGACTCACTCATCACGACCTAAAGGCGAGAACCCTTTTATAGACGTGAATGCTAACAATCGTGAAATGCTAACAGTCGTGAAATGCTAACATGAAACTTGCAACTTGGATTTGTTATCTCAGTTATATTGACATGCTAATGAACCAAAGAGAAGATTTACTTTACTTGTTAAACTGCTTAGAACTGCATGATAGGATGTCTTTTATAATCAGCATGTTTAATCTTGTTGTCATTATCTCATTTAAATTATTAACGCCTCTTAAATCCAGTATAAATTTGTATATACCTTGCCTTGGGTTCTAATCTCTACTTGCAGACCCTTGCTGACATACATTCATGTTTTTGGATGTATGTCAGATCCCGAGCTTTAGCACCAGGAGGACTAGTTGAGATAGCTGAACCAGTGGACCAAGAACTGTCAAACTAGTGAACATTCATTGCACTTCTTTTCGCTTGTTGTACGGGTCATAAGACCCACTCTTCTTTTCTCCATTTGTTGTAATTCCATTGAGACGGTTGAGATTGTAATAATGTTTTACTTATCTGTGTTGTTTTTGAGTAATGCAAGCAAGAACCTGCAGTTTTTACACAGACGCTTATTGTGATAAGTCAAGGGGAAAGAAAAGCAAAAGTACCTCCTCCTGACTTACACAAGCGGGCCCGTTCACGTCCTCGCTCTCAAGTCTAATGGGAAGCGGGGCGTGACAGGTTTTAGTGGTGGCCCATGCAGGTCAATGCTCATGCAAAATACTTTAAAACAACATGGATAATATTACAATCTTGACTCTCAAACAACACCTTCCTAAGAATTTTCTACCCCGATCAACTTCATTAGAAAATTCCCGTCCTAAGTTTCCTGATCCTTAGTTAACCAAAATAGTATATCCTTGATTTTTAGTCTCCCTTCATTTTACATTCCATTTTTTTGACATTAGGAATCTATCGTAGACTTTTCACCGATCATTTCCTACCCGCACTCCCAATTGATCATCCTATTCTAACCCTTACTCTCGACCCACGTGATCTTCCTGACAGCCATCTTTACCTTTTGAATCACTCCCATTACTATACTGATTTTACTATCGATGTCTCTTTTATGAAACTTCTCGCCCAGTTTAACTTCTTTAAAAATCTTTTACATAGGCCTTATATTTTTCAACTGACTTAAAAATTATTATTTGATTTTGAGTTTCCTTCGCTGAAAATTTTTAGTCGCTGAATTTTTAATGATTTCTAATCTATACCATCCATACCCACATATTTTACCTTCTACATTTATCTTTAAAACTCTTTTGTTGATGTCACGCATATAAATGATAAGCTTCCTTCAATGGACCATGATCCGGTCAATGTGCTTGGCTAAGTTTGTTGGATCACCCTTGCTAGACTTGGGGTAAGTGATCCTGGCTTAGTCACTTCCCTGACCGTGTCCGCTGGACCGCAAGGACGTGAATCATGATTGTGTATGGCATTTTCTATCTTACTATAGTACAACAGATTTCAAAACGACCAACCATATACAAATTTGAAATAATTTTATGTTATATAAAATTTCAACTATTTCCGTGTATCAGTTCTGTATTCATCGTATTTATACTTTAAAATTTTTGTAAAAAAACAAATCTATCTCCATTTACGAAACAAACACTACACCCATGACTCTTTCATCTTTTGCTTATCTACTATCTTAAACTTATACTACACTCACTATCCTTATATACGTTATTGGGATATTATCACATTTTTACACATACCTACCACTCTCCCAGTTAATCATTTATAACCATCTCTATGCCACCTGATCAAGCTAACTCTCGTCACGACTACTGATTTGATACCACTGTTCTACAAAATAAGTCAAAACTACTCGAACGTGATAGAACGGTATAATAATAAGCGGTCTTAAAATACTACTGGATCAGTGTCTAGAAAGAAACGGGAAGGGGGTTGGTCAACCAAAGGACTTGTCCTGCGGTCATAGAAGTGACATATGCCTTCAAGCCCTGACTGCCTGGCTGGTTTGGGAGTTAAACTAGACTTCTTATTATTAGGCCAGCCTACGCTATTAGATAGTCAAGCGACGTTTGTTTTCCTAATGCTCACTCATTACTTTTCCTTTTCAGTGTTACTGCAACTACCTGGTCGTCTTACTATTGTCATCACATTACCTGTTGGTTAAAACATTGTCGCTACCATTTGCCATGCCACCGTCATTACTTTTACACTTGCACAGTCACCTTTACTTTATACATGCACTTTACCCACCACACTTGAGCAGCCATACTTTCCGCTCGTATATGTATGTCTGTTCTTACTTTACTTCGTGCACCTGTAAGATCATCTTTCTGGTCAAGCTAATTCCATATCCTTGCCTCACCTGAAACCCATTCGTCACAAACTTGATTCTACACCCATTTACTTTATACCACTTTAGCGAGATTAATTTTAAATTTGCATTATAACCATTTCTTTTAAAATGTTATTCTTTTACCTTTACTTCTATCATCATCAGTATTGAATTTTTGTTATGTGTTATATTGATAGGATGTTAGATATGATTATTGTTATTAAGCGATTCATAATTACAGATAAGAGTAGTTTGAGATGATGTTAAGTGTAGTTATATTGATGGTTTACAATATGGTAAATAGAATGATGTTTTCAGAATTATATTTCGCATTTGGTTTATACCCATTCATTATGACTTCAATAGGATTCCATACCATGAGTAGTGCACAGGAAGATGAGTACATTACAGATTTGAAGTTCAAACGAGTAACAGATAAGAGTAAATATGAAGCTGTACTATGATCTATGGTGATCGGGAGAATGAGTAGAATATTTGAAGTAACAAGATTTCATCATATATGTCAAGTGATGAAGACGTCGAGAATAATATGACATGTTGATACGAAAAGGATAGTGACGTAAATTGGTCTAAAGTTGCTTAGGATAAATAAGAAATGATGAGATGTGAATTTACAGTTTGTTAATTAAGGTGTTTAAACTTATGAGTTGTCACGATGAAGGATGAGTTCGGAGTATGATAAATGATGATGGTAAATGGTGATGTATACTAGGCATATTTGTACTTGTCATCTTATTAGTAGAGCACCATTATATCACTGGATTAATACAAGGATGAGATTAGAATTGGGATTTGTGGATGTCACAACTACAGTACTACCAGTTAGGTTATACGATGAGCAAGAGAAGATACACTACGGATGTGACAACCTATGAGAATGTACAGTTTTTGGAAAACTGGGGATAGATGATATTGTACACTAAAGACCCTGAGGAGATGTTACTGTCTTAATAGCAATGATGAGCGAATGAGTGAAGAAATTTATGAGAAGTATTGGTTGATGATAGTTAGTATTTTTCCCTTCCGAGGTTGCCTTGTTTAAATTATTAATTGTTTGAGGCAAGAATTATGAGATAGAAATCAAAACAGAAGGGGAAGTATTGGACATGTATTTCAGGGTATACTTATAATTGTAACATTATTCAGTGACGAGACGAGAAGTGATGATTTATTTTAATAACACTTGTTTGAGGTTATGGGTTTAACAACTAGTGTGTTAGAATATTGGGGTTGCAGTTGAGAGTATACATTATTATTTTTCTCATCCTCGTCTCTACACATCTTGGGTAGCCATCCCTAGCCTTTTTCACTTGCCCATTAATAGTTAAGGCCATTGATGGGACTTAGTCATTCGAACCTCTTTTTGAAACTCTTAACCACATCACTTGTGTCTCTTCCAAACCAAATTCATTTCTTCATCTCGAACTATTTCAATTTACCCCGTAGAGATACGAGAACGTTATCCATACATGTTTCCTGCTTATAAGTTGATAAGAATTCCGAGGACGGAATTTTTCTTAAGGTGGGTAGAATGTAACGACCTGTATTTTTAGACGCGTGTAGAATCATGTGTATCAGTATTTTACTTCTGTCGTCCAGATAATCTTTTCGTTCGTGCGTTCCCTGCTACGAGTCGACGCGAGCGCGTCCCTGTTCTCGTTTTTACTGTGTCAAACATTAATTTACTATCGAGTTTAACAGATTACTTTAACTAGATTATCTTACTAATTACGACTTGCAAATCACTTTTAACTTTTACTAATACTTTAATTATTTTTACAAATTACTTGTTAATTACTTAATTACCCTAATTTCTTACCTATCACTACAAACAACAAACACGTTTAGTAAAACCAGGTTCCTCCCCCTAATATTTTAGTCAACAGTTACTTTAAATCTTGCCTAACCTATTTGACTAAAATCCAATGTCTGTTTAATATTTCATCGACACACACTCACGTCTCTTTGAAGGCGGGATGTTTTCTTGCCTGGTAATCAAAACACAAACAAACACGTCTCTCTACAAACACGTTTTCTCCCATTAGTCTAAAGCTAGCAATAAATTCAGTCCTAATCAAATTTGACAAATTGGAAATCTGTCCCCCGCTAATCCCCTTAAGAACAGGACGTCTTCCTCCCCAGCAAATCAATTTGCAAACCCACTTCAACGAAACCTCTTCTGCAAACTCTTCTGCAAACTATAATCTCCCAAATTCCCCGTCAGCTTCTCCCTACAACCTGTTTTTCATCAACCCAAATTCCCATCAACCAATCAGCCCAAATAATCAAACAAAACACCATCAGAGCTAAATTCTCCCCAATTTCGTCAAAATCAGAATCAAACCCCACACTGATTTTTGAAAATCAGAAATCAAGAATCAAAGAGAGGAAACAAGATCAAATCTGAAATAAACTTCTGATTCAACAAATTCAGATTCAATCAATGATTTCAAATCTGAAAATAAAACACTTCACACCTAATTTCGGATCTACAAAGAATCAAACAAACCCTCTTCAAGATCTTCCCTCATCCGCTCTTTCTCGTCGCCTGGAAGCCAACCCGCGCCACCGGACGCCTGGGCTGCCGCCCCGCAATCGGAGCAGCACGCCGTCGCCCGGAAACGCCAGCCCCGCCGTGTGCCCGCCTGGCCGGAACCCCGCCGCGCGCGCCCGCCTGGCTGGAGCGCCACCTCGCCGGAGCCTCCGCCTGGGTCGCCGGTCTCCTCTCCCCCTCCGCGCGTGCGAAGGTCCCCACGTGAGTTTTTTCTCCCGTAAGCTTTTGCTCCCCTTGGCTGCTTGCAACATGAAAACCAAAAAATAATAATAATAAAGAATGAAGAAGAGTAGACAGGTTGTAATGATAAAGAGAAAGAGATAAGAAAGAGAGTGTTAGTTATTAAAAAATGGTGACAGCCTAGCCTTAAAGAAGAGAGAGTAGGTAGAGTAGGTGGGATGATTTAATTTATTATTAACCTAATGTTAACCATGTAATATTTGTTAACCATTTTATTAACTAACATTAGATTAGTGTTAATAATTTAGTGTTAATTAATGTTGTTTAATTTTTGATGATAATTTGTTAAGTAGTTTCATTAAATTAGTAATGTTTGGGTAATAATATTAGTATAAAAATAAGTGTATCAGTTTAGTGAAACACAATATAAACATCACCCTAGCCAGAGAGCCCAATAAAATTAGACGAACCCAAATCGGGGACTAACCCGATATTTTGACTTATCTCGCAATGTATCTAATTCTGTGAATTCTTTAACCAAAACAGAGAACCGGAAGTACCGTTGTGTAATACCCATCAAGACGAGCCCAACGGCACCAAAATCGCCGGAATCAGGCAAGTGTGCAATTTATATTGAATTTACGAATTGGATGTTAAATTAGTCTCTTGTATGTAAATGTTGCTCGTTACTCTCGTAACCATGGAAATTGTGGTATAAAGATAACTGGTCTTGTTATTTAATTGATGCATGCCTTGAAATAATTAACTAACGTGAGACATCATGAAATCGTGCGCCTCGAAGGCGAAATCGTGATCTTCGTGATGTCATGTGAGTTGACAAATTCGTGCTTGTAATTCGTGAATTAGGCTGGCTCGTGTTCCAGCACAAATCTTGGGTGGGGTAAGGGTTAAGCGGCTACTAGGCGTATGAACGAGTACTCTCTTCAAGGGCACCACCCGTAGGCGGTGGGTTAGCACCAATCACGGTAAGCCCCCGTGAGAAGGACGACTCACTCATCACGACCTAAAGGCGAGAACCCTTTTATAGACGTGAATGCTAACAATCGTGAAATGCTAACAGTCGTGAAATGCTAACATGAAACTTGCAACTTGGATTTGTTATCTCAGTTATATTGACATGCTAATGAACCAAAGAGAAGATTTACTTTACTTGTTAAACTGCTTAGAACTGCATGATAGGATGTCTTTTATATCAGCATGTTTAATCTTGTTGTCATTATCTCATTTAAATTATTAACGCCTCTTAAATCTAGTATAAATTTGTATATACCTTGCCTTGGGTTCTAATCTCTACTTGCAGACCCTTGTTGACATACATTCATGTTTTTGGATGTATGTCAGATCACGAGCTTTAGCACCAGGAGGACTAGTTGAGATAGCTAAACCAGTGGACCAAGAACTGTCAAACTAGTGAACATTCATTGCACTTCTTTTCGCTTGTTGTACGGGTCATAAGACCCACTCTTCTTTTCTCCATTTGTTGTAATTCCATTGAGACGGTTGAGATTGTAATAATGTTTTACTTATCTGTGTTGTTTTTGAGTAATGCAAGCAAGAACCTGCAGTTTTTACACAGACGCTTATTGTGATAAGTCAAGGGGAAAGAAAAGCAAAAGTACCTCCTCCTGACTTACACAAGCGGGCCCGTTCACGTCCTCGCTCTCAAGTCTAATGGGAAGCGGGGCGTGACAAGATTCCTAGAACCTCTTACGGGAGACGTTTTCGAGGCACGTCTAGAAGACTGTGAATTTGATGAAACATCATTTCCAAGACTAGGATTACAGACAAAGAAGCCCGAATCTTCAGACTGTATCACTTGGGATACAAAGACATTATGTCACTTTGATCCGCCCACAAGCCAGTGTGAGGAGGAGGTCCTGAAGATTCTCTATATCCAAAACATTGTCCATCTCTTGCTGGACAAATTTACTGACAACCAGAAGATTGTCAGATCACACGTCCCTGCTGCTAACACTCCAGCTAGGATTGACATACCGCAAAATGGATGCAATCCGCCTGCAGCAGAAATGGTTGGACCTCTCAAAAAGAGAAGGCAACCACCGGGATCCAAGGACCAAGTCCCTCGAAAGAGTAGGACCCTTGACAATGGTAAACAAATACCACCACAGGATGCTACTGTAAGCCCTGCTACCCCATCTCTCCCAAACTCTCAAACAGAGGAAAACCCGGGAGAAAATGAAGTTTCGATACACTATGTACGAACTGGGGAGTATTGGGACAGAAAAAGCACAACCATAGAAGACACATTTGCGTGTAATATTGCCATCAACGTCACGCACTGCGACGACGATATTGAACCACGCTCTCTGACAGAATGTCAAAGCAGAGATGGTTGGCCAAAGTGGAAAGCGGCAATAGGAGTGGAGTTAGATTCACTCACCAAACGCAAGGTCTTCTGACCTATAGTCCAGACACCAAAAGGTGTAAAACCTGTGGGTTATAAATGGGTATTTGTTAGAAAACGAAATGAACAGAATGAGATCGTTTGCTACAAAGCAAGGCTTGTAGCGCAGGGTTTTACCCAACATTGAGGGGTGGATTTTGAAGCCACATACTCCCCGATCATGGACGTGATCACCTTCTGATACCTCATTGGCTTAACAGCTCAAGAGGGTTTAGATATGAAGCTTATGGACGTCGTGACTGCATAACTATATGGCAACTTAGACCGAGACATCTATATGAGATTGCCTGACGGTTTTTCCTTGCCTGCAGCACTAAAAGAGAGACAACGTGACATCTACTCAGTGAAACTGCAAAGATCATTGTATGGTCTAAAACAATCCGGAAGGATGTGGTATAACAGACTGAGCGACTTCCTTGCAAAACAAGGATTTACAAATGACCCAGTCCGTCCTTGCATCTTCATAAGAGCAAAGGCAACAGGATTTGTCATTATAGCCGTCTATGTAGACGACTTGAACCTCATCAGATCTCCTGAAGAGATCGTCGAGATTTCTAGAAGCTTGATAGAAACCTTCGAGATGAAAGACCTCGAAAAGTCAAAATTCTGTTTAGGTCTTCAAATAGAACATCTAAACAATGGGATCCTGTTACATCAGTCAACTTACACATCGAACTTATTAAAAAGTTTCAGATGGATAAGTGCCACCCCCTCAGCACCACAATGGTCGTCAGATCATTGGATGTGCACAAAGACCCCTTTCGGCCGCTGGAAGAGGGGGAGGAAGTATTAGGCCCTGAAGTGCCTTATCTAAGTGCTATCGATGCAATCATTTACCTGGCTAACTGCACTCGCCCTGACATAGCATTTGTAGTTAACTTACTAGCCAGATATAGTGCTGCACCTACACAGCGGCACTGGGCCAGAGTTAAGCATCTTCTGAACTACCTCCAAGGGTCCATAGACTTAGGTCTATTCTACAGGAAAGGGGCATCAACTGGTTTAGTTGGTTATGCTGATGCAGGATACAGGTCCGATCCTCATACAGAGAAGTCTCAGACCGGATACATGTTTACATATAGCGGCACTGCCATATCCTGAAGATCTGTGAAGCAGACCATGACAACCGTCTCATCCACTCACTCAGAACTTCTAGCGATCCATAAAGCAAGCAAGGAGAGTTTTTGGCTACGCTCTGTGATCTAGCACATTCTCACCTCCACCGACCTGATGACCGGCGTACTTGCACCTACTCCTCTCCATGAAGACAATGCAGCATGTATAGCCCAGCTACAGGACGGCTACATCAAAGGCGACAAGACAACGCATATCTCCCCCAAGTTCTTCTGGACGCATGACCTTCAGAAGCAAAAGCAGATTGAGGTACAGAAGATCCAATCATGTAATAACTTGGCGGATTTGCTTACCAAATCCCTGCTTACTAGTATCTTTGAGAAACTTGTATATGGGATTGGGATGAGGAGAGCAGTGTTCTAAAAATCGGCCTGGGCGGCCGCCTAGGCGCTAGGCGGCCAGTAAACGCTCCGACTATGGCCTGGGTGGTCAATCTGGGCGTTTTTGGTATTAATCGGCCACCTAAGCGTTCTGGGCGATGTCTGGGCGCTCTGGGCGGTTCCTGGGCAGTGTCTGGGCGTTTTTTGGTAAATGGCTTAATTGCACAAAGTATCTTTTAAATTTTATTTTGTTGCACACAAATACTCTAAAGTAGGTAAACTGGATTTGATTTAGTATGTATTAAATATTTAATGTATTTTAAATAATATATATATATTTATATATAAACATAAATATATTATATAAAAATAAATAAAATAATTAAAAAATGCAAATCCGCCTAGGCCGATTAATCCCCGATTAATCCCCGATTAATGCTCTGGGCGCTAGGCGCTAGCAATCCGAACGCCTAGCGCCTAGCGTTTTTTACAACCTTGGAGGAGAGTGAGGAGATGTAAACTGGGTCAAAATGAGAGGACTATTAACACATAGATACATATGAGACTAATGTATAGATTCATAGGAAATCTGCAAGCCTGAAGCTTGGTCAGATGAGGGGGAGTCAACTGCAGAGTTGTACTCTTTTCCCTTGGCTACTGGTTTTTTCCCACAGGGTTTTCCGTAGTCAATGTTTTGACGAGGTAACCTCGTTGACTCTGGATCCTGAAGTATCCACCCCTAGACACATCCCTAAAACAGGGGAAGTTATGGATTAACTGTTCTTTATTTAACAAGGCAGTTATCCTAACTCGGATCCTGAAGAATCCACCCCTTATTCAATGTTGGTTGGATAAGGGGAGGTGTTATGAATGTGCCCATGAGGCCCATTGGGTATCCAGCCCACCATTGAAAGCTATAAATATGAGGGTAGGGGGGCTCTTAACCCCCCCTACACCTATTTCCCTACTTTTCCCTTCACAACAAATCGGGCTTTAATCCAAGAAATTAATAAGTTTTTTGTTATGAATCAACTATTGTGGGAGGAACACAGCCCTTTATTTATTGGCAGGATAGGTGAGTAGAAAGATAAGATACATAGATATGGGCGTAACTCTAAGATACCCGCAATCCTAACCGACTCTGGTATTTCCATTCACAACACTCCCTCTTATCCAGTCATATATGTAGACTCGGCTCATGAATACTTCAGGATTCTGAGCGTAATAGGAGTCTCACATGGGGTGGATACTTCAGGATCCTGAGTTGGTGAGGTTTGCCTCGTTAAAACCTTTAGATATGGAAAACCATGTGGGAGAAACCATAGTTAAGTAAAAAGAGTACAAACGCGCTTTAACTCCCTGATTTGTACAAGTGACTCTGCTCATGAACACTTCTGGATTCTGAGCGTCACAGAGTGGTGGATACTTCAGGATCTAGAGTTGATGTAATTTTCCTCATTAAACCCTTTGGCTATGAAAAACCAGGTGGGAAAAACCATAGCTAAGTGAAAAGAGTACAAATTCCCTCAACTCCCATGATCTGTAAAATCTCTTAGGCTTTCAGATCTCTTAGGCTTATCTCATCACTCTTATTTACAACATTCCGAAAATATACACAGATTACAAATATTATCACCATTAAGCAGCTGCTGAATCCAGAAACTCTGGAGAGGTGTGCTAAGTTTCGTCGCCTCGGATGTGGTCTTCAGACTATGTGGTCAGCTCCACAATACCAGCATCTATCCCAGTCGTCACTGGGATGAGATGTACCACTAGGCGCCCTCAAATACACCATTGGTGTGATTCTGGAATGGTGAGGATCTCGGAATGATAGGATGATGTTGCCTTTATAAGTTGCTTTGCAGATCTGCAGTAGATGGACATCCCACTGTGGGTACATTGTCTGTGATTTCTCAGTATAAGGATCGGACCTGTAACCTGCATTGCATAAACTTGGAGGATGATACTTTATAATGTAAGTCCAAATCTTTTGACCCTCGGAGGAAGCGCAGAAGGCTTAACTCCGGTCTAATGGCCCTTTTTAGGTGCCAACTATCTCTGGCTAATGAGTTTACTGCAACAGCTATATGACGCGTGTAATTAGCCAGGAGTGCCTGATTGCACTTAGATAAAGGTCTTTAGGACCAGTTATATCCTCCCCCTCTTCCAGCGATCGGAAGGGGTCTTTTTGTACATCCATAGAGTGTACTGCCATAGGTGCACTTTGGATGACGATGGTCGTTTTAATTTCTTCCACGCACTTCTGGATGTATGTAACAGGATTCTATGAGCCATGACTTATATTTGCCTAGGTCTTTCATTTCATGTTTAATAGTCAGGCTTGAACAAATGTTTCGGTTTTCTCTTCAAGAGATCTGATGAGATTTTAGTTGTTTACAATTATGATCTCAAATCATGCTCTTTGCTTAGATGCAAAGACAACCCTCAGTAGGAATCATAGATTTGTCAAGTGATTCTCTTGGTTGTACATTATTTATTTTTCTTATTGTTTTTTTCAATAGAATAGACGTCCCGAAGTCTATTCGGGCATTTAAGGAAATGTGGAATTTATCTTTTCCAAGATATCCACAAAGGTATGCCGTCACAACATCCAATAACAACATACCCAAAATTTCTTTTGCCAAATCATAAGGTATTCGCATCAGATAACTTAGGGAGACGATGCATCATTTATGAGTTATGCTCATTTTAATTTGTTCGATCCATAGTTTCAGCGAGCTTTTTCTTGGGCTATAGGTTGTACCTTAAGCATACGATTTTGTATTTATTTTTCTTATGTGTGCAATACTTATTTTACCGACAAGTTTGACACTTTTTGGTGTCTGGACTTCAGGTCCGAACGTTTTACGTATCATAAGTGAGTCCAGCTCATCTTTTATTGACTCATTCCACATTTGGCCAATCTATACGTTTGTATTTTAACAACGGAGTATGGAACGATATTTTATAAACATCATCGTTGTTGCGATGTATATGGCAATATGATACGTGAATACATTGTCGACAATTATGTTCTTTCTGTCCAACACCTCCCCAGTGCGTACGAAATTTACTTTCAATTTCAGTTTTTACGGCAGTTCCTCTGTAGTGGATTCCGGGAAGGGTGAGGGTGTGGACATGAGCTCATTGTCCTGTGATAGATTGTCTTAAGATCTCCAGGAGTTTCTGTCCTTGGAGCCTGATGGTCTGCCTCTTTTCTGTTGAGGATCAGCCACTTCTGCTGCCGGTGGATTGCATCCATTCTCGGGGATGTCAATCATAGCTAGAGTTTTTGCAACAGGAATATGTGATCTGACAATCTTCTGGTTGTCGGTAAATGAGTTCGGTAAGTGGTGAACATTGTTATGTGGATGATCTTCAGGATCGCATCTTCACATTTGTTTTGTTACTGAATCATAGTGGGTCAAGATTTCTGTATCCCACTTTATAATTTGCTTCGCGCCAGATTTTCCAGTATCTGGGCCTATTTTGGGGAAACTCGTCTCATTGAAATCACAGTCTTCAAGATGTGCCTTAAATGCGTCCCCGTTTGGAGTTCTATGTATCTTATAATTGAGGGTGAGTCAAACCCTACATGGATACATAGGCGACTTTGAGGACCGTTTTGGTCTTCTGTGGTGGTGTAATGGGGATTTAAACTGCGCGACCGAAGATTCTTAGATGAGAAATGTTCGGTGGCATTCCATATGCAAGTTGCATTGGAGACTCTGACCTCCAGAGGGTCTTTTATTTACGTTGTAGCATGCAGAATTTGCATGTCCCCATGCATCCATCGGCAATCAGGATTTAATGGACGTTCAATCCAGTGGAATCTACTTATCAGTGACTCTACCGACCCATTTTGGGTATGAACATGCGGCACTGTATGTCCATTTTCTATTCCCATTGCTTGGCAATACTCTTGAAATGACCGAGAGGTATATTTCCCAACATTAACAAGACTTAGTTTCTAATTTGATCGTCTGGAAAATGTGCCTGCAACATTTTTATTTTTGTGATAATAGCTTTGGAAAAGCTAAGTTGCTGGTCTGTAGTAGACACTCATACGAATATTCTGAGGATGCATTTACCAGTACAATGAAGTACCGAAATAGCCTACTAGGGGGTGGAATTTGTCCACATCTATCTCCATTTATTCTTTTTAAGGAAGCGTGGAGATTCTTTTTCAACTTTTCATAGAGATGGCCTTGTAATTAGTTTTTCCTTATAGCAAGGGATGCGAGGAAATTCTCCCTTCTAAAGAATCTTCTGGTTCTTCAAGTCATACCCATAGGATAAGATGCAGTGCATCATCACTGATCTAGTGTGGCTAAGTCTATCATGTCAGAGTAAAAACTTGGCTGATGTCGGGCACTTTTGGTGCTCCGTTTAATTCTGCTTCCTTTCTCTGAATCTTTGTATGGTAGAGGCCTGTAAGGCTCTCAAAACGTTCACGTATGGATTTTACTCCTTTTTCTTGAGACGTTACATACACTAATTTGTTTTTCATTTACATTTGTTGTTTCCAAATGGAATCCGTTGAAACAGATTTCCTTGAAACTTAGAAAGTTTCTTTTGGAATTCGGAGAGATTAGTGCATCCTTTATTTTTGTTTCTGTGTCATTTGGGGGCAACAGTGTTGCGTTCACTAAATCTTCAATATGGCCCTGATGTTGGGCTTTGTATTGAAAGATCGTATGTGTGTATTGTCTACTAATCAGTCATGAGAGCAGTTCATTTATTAAAAGTTGAATCATATAGGCACATGAATTTTTAGATAAACATTTTCATTCAAAAACAAATTGTGTAATTCAAATGGTCTCATAACATGAAATGTTCTAAACAATTTGCTAAGATAAAAATAGAAGGCTAATCAAGCCGGTCATCATGTTCGAAATGGTCAGGTATAAACTTGACTGGAGCATCAGAGGTCATCAGGTATGTTTCAGCTTTATATTTCTTGTTTTCTTTATACAAATCCTGGAGATGCTGCTGAGTTCGGCACACTCTGGACCAGTGGCCTTTCATGCCACAACTATGGCACTGGTCTTTCCATTCCCACTTGGGTGGGGGTGCATCATTTCTATTGTTGTCATTTCTGCGCCAGGTGAACTTCCGCTTACTTTCATTTCTTCGCTGCTGGACTTGGCCCCAGCCTTTTTGTTCTGTCCCCCTTTCTGTGGTCTTTCTTTTCGTTTATTGTCTCTCTTATTTTTTGGAAAAAGAAGAGGCATTGTGAGCTTCTGGTAGGGGCAGTGCCAGGGGGCACATGTTGTGAGTGGCGAGAAGAAGCTCTCTGTTTTATTCGGCCATGAGTAAACATGATAACAGCTCAAAATACTTGGTGAACTTGCGTTCACGGTATTACTGCATTAGTATCGCATCTTTTTCATGGAAGGACGTATACGTCTTTTTCAGCATGCGATATTCTGAGACTATTTCACCACACAACTTCAGGCATGAGGTGATGCTAAAAAGAGCTGAGTTGTACTCAGCTATGGACTTAAAGTCTTGTAGTCTCAGGTTCTCCCACATCGTGCCTTTGGGAGTATAACATCTTTCTGATGTTTATACATATCCTCAAGGGCAGTCCATAGCTCAAGTGGATCTTCGATCGTAAGGTATTCAGCCTTTAGGGTCTTGTCCACATGGCAGCGAATATAGATAATGGCTTGCGTCATTTCTATATCGCTTACATATTCATTATTAGTCACAGAAGAAATGAGGGATGTTGCCCGCAGATGAAACTTCACATCGAGCTACCAGCTCAGATAGTTTCTTCCTAATGCATACATCACTTCGAAATCGACACTGGTGATTTTAGCCATTTTATTTAGCAGAACACAGATATGCATGAATTAATAATTTAAACAATAAAAATTTTCATGTGGAGGCAATTTTAATATGAAGAGCTAATTGCGTGGATCGGCCAATCCCACATAAATAAAATGTCCAAAGTCCATTACAGTCCATATTACACAAATGAAAGCTTTAAAAAGAAATTACAACTTTGGAAACCCTGTGGGTCCCATATAAGATCTTCAGCTTCAATTGTGGCCTCCGTATCTATGGAAAGTGGCCTTCGGTCTTGAACATTTACATAAATTTCTCATCACAATTTCTCTCAAAAGTAAAAGAAAAGTGCATGAAATAAAATGTGGGACTTAAACAGACGATTCAAGACCGCAATTAGCCATCCATGCAAAAATTTGTGCTCATCAAACATTTTCATCACAGGCATCACATGCATTTATATTCACAGAGAGGGATAAACAATTTGATTACTTAATAATTATTGGACCACTAGGCAACGTCATACACCATTAGGTTAGCTGACTAACGGCAAAGCGATCGCCGGATCTTCCTAATTATTTAGTTTTAATATTTGCACAACCAAACATAGTTTATCCACAGAATAAGCCAAAAATGATGTGAAGCATATAGTAATGATCCTACAGATGTATCATATAATGCAAGGGTTGTGCTAGTTGTGTTTATTCAAAAAGATTGAAAACGAGCCCAATATTTGACATGTTCTTCATAAAAGGAAGACATTTTTCTTTTTAAATCATCCCCAATTAATCCCCAAAAGTCCCCCTTATATCCCCATAACTTATCATGATTTTTCATGAATTTTAGGCCCCAAAATGCCATTTTAAATCAATTTTTAGTCCAAAAAGCCTTTTTAAAACTTATATCTTAGCCACCCCTTTGTTTTTTTTTCGAAACAGAAATGGCCCGTGGGCCTGAAGCCCGTAGTGTGGCTGCAGGCTTCAGGTCCGCAGTCATTAACCATTATTTTTTGTATTTTACCTACGGGCCTGAAGCCCGCAGGTTGCCTGCGGGCTTCAGGCCCGCAAGGCTGTGTTTCCTTTTTTTGAAACTCGGTTTCAGGCCCATAAGCAATTAGGTCTGAGGGTCGACGGCTAGGGTTAGCCGCCGCCACCCCTCAGGGGGTGCCACCGGGCGGTGGCAAAAGAAAGGTAGCCCCCCGCTTCAGGCAGGGGGCGAGGGTGCGCAGCGCCCTTCGAGCGATGGTGGACGGTAGCCCCTTGCTTTAGGCGGGGACAGCGCCCTTTGGGTGGTAGACGGCAGCCCCCCGCTTCAGGCGGGGGGCGCAGCGCCCTTTGGGCGCCGGATGGCAGAAGGTAGGGGGCATGGGCATGCAGCGCCCTTCGGGCGGGGGCGGCAGCCACCCTTCGGTCGGGGGATCCGTCTGCCGCAATACGCCGGCCCCCCTTCGGGGGGGTCCGTCTGAGGCGTTGGGCGAGGTCGGCCCCCTTCGGGGGTGCGGCGCTGGGCGAGGCTGCCCCCCCCCCCCCTTGTTGGGGATGCGGTAATATGCGAGGCCGCCCCCCTTCGGGGGTGCGGCGCTGGGCGAGGCCGCCCTGCTTCGGGGGGGTGCGGCGTTGGGGCGTGGGGTGTGCCGGTGGCAAGGCCGTCGGCGAGCGCGGGATAGGGCACAAAAATATATTGAAAATCATATTAAAATATGATTTTAGGACGATGAAGTTCGTCGATTATAAGTGATTAGCAGTTCCCATATCGATCTTGCAAGATCTATAGGTAGATCTAGCATACGTATGATAAAAACGACATTTTTTGGCGGAATTTACCTCTATATCCGTCCTTCGGATATAGAGACGGTTGAACGAAGCCTACGCGGATGATGATGCTCGTTTGATGAAGCCTTGCACCGCATGCATGGATCTCCCGTCTCCCTTCTCCTTCGCAACGATCGATATTTGTGGAATTTTTAGAGGCTCGTGCTGATAACGTGTTATGAATCAACTACTGGGAGAGGAACACCCAAACCTTTATTTATAGGCAGGATAGGAGAGTAGAAAGATAAGATACATAGATATGGATGTATCTCTAAGATACCCGCAATCCTAGCTGACTCTGGTATTTCCATTCACAACATAGAACACTCCTCGGTCCAGGGGAAATTACACAAAAATAAATTGAAGTTTCTTCTTAGTTTTACTAAAATACGTAACGTTTCAAAACTTTCAAATAGCTATCCAAGCAAGTGGGTTGACCTGTGGAAGTTGGCTCTATTTCAGCGCTGATGATTCATTGGTTATTCAGTCGAGCTATCTTGTGCCGAGCTATCTCGTCTGTGCTCGGATCCGACCCATTTGACTCGGTACAAGTCAGATAGGTCGAATGCCAAGCTATGTGACTTCACCAGCGTATTGGACTCTCGGTCGTGAGGGTCGTCGGCTCAGATAGATCAGCAGTTCTACGGTTTCAACCTACCCAATAGGTCGAACAGCTTTGCTCAGCACTTCGGATAGCTCGGTTTTCAGGATGAAGCTCGGTCATGCGGAGCGGGACCGACTTGGATGCGACGGAGACCAATAGGGTGCGGCACATGCCTACTAGGGTTCGACGCATAAATTGCGTAGAGTTGTGATGAGATTTGAATTCCGTTAAAGTCGAGATTTGGATCTTTTGGCGACTCCTCCTCAATAATGGCACCTATTGTACCTTAGGGGTATATAAAGAACGTTTTAGCGGAGGGTTTCTGGTGTGGAACACATTGGAGAGTTCTTGAGCCGTCATTTGTGAGAGCCAACTTTGAGAGATAGTGTTGGAGAGATTGTTGTATGCTTCTTCTTTGTTTGTGAATGAATTCTTTCTTTCCTTTCGTAATAAAGCTCATTGGTGTTCCCGTGGCCGGCCGACGGCCTAAAGTTGTTATCTCTCTTAGTGCTTCTTGTGTGTTTTTGTTGCTCGTCCTTGTCCTCGGTCCTCGACGATTCTGTGTATTCTGTTGTGGTGTGCATCGCCGCACAAAAAATTGGTATCAAAGCTGTACGGTGTCAAAGATCAACGTATGCGACAAAGATGAGTAACAGTGGCAATGACAGTTCCTCAAAGGAGTCGAATTCCAACGTGCATACTCTAGTTGGTCAGACTATCGTGTCCAACACAAAGTTTGAAATTGAGAAGTTTGATGGAAAGATCAACTTCAGTAAGTGGAGATGCGAAGTCTTGGATTTCTTGAACCAACTTGGTCAATACATCACATTAGATGAGGAGCCGACATGCATGTCTGATTTGGAATGGAGAACTCTGAATCGAAATACATGTGGTACCATCCGATTGTATCTGTCGAAGGAGAAGAAATACACATATATGGAGGAGACAAGTGCAAGCAAGCTCATGAAGGAGCTCAATGACAAGTACATGAAGAAGAACATCCAAAACCGGTTACAATTGAAGAAGAAGCTTTTCGGTTTGAAGTTAGTTGAGGGTGTTTCTATGGAAGATAATCTCGACTACTACAACAAGCTTCTTACCGACCCGAGGGACGTTGATGTGAAGGTCGATGATGAAGACAAGGAGATGATTCTCCTCAACTCTCTACCTATTGAGTATAAGTACTTGGTGTCGGTTCTTACATATGGTAAGGAATCGATCACATTTGAAGAGGTGTCAAATGCTCTGACGAGTAACGAGTCCAGGAAGAACGATATGGACACCGGAAGCCGAGCTAGCGACTCTCTCACGGTGGTGAGAGGTTGTAGTGGAGAGAAGGGTGGAGCATGTAAGACGTATTTCCGATACAAGTCCATAGACAAGAGTAGAGGCCCTCATCATAAGGAGATTACGTAGGACTAATGTGCTTTCTGTAGAGAAAGAGGACATTGGGTTAGAGACTGCCGGAAGGCGAAGAAGAAGCACGACGCAACAGCCAACGTCACAAAGGACGTTGATGTCGAAGAATGGGTTCTGGTCGGTGCTTCGGAGTGCATGACTGTCACGCATCGCTCTCCCAAATATGGAAGATGCGTAGCTAACTAGACCGCCGTAGTACTCAAACACCGAGCTTCGAGCCCCTAACGTCCAAATACTACTAGGCATTAATTGTGATTTAAATACTACTACACATATATGCCACTACGATACACTGGAATAGTATAGAAAGTAAACCACAGAGCTCCAACAAAATTAAAAATCCACAAGCACTGAAAAGAAACACTGAAATGCATATTACATTATATAAAGATACATCATATATCTCTGAACTGTACAAAGGTACAAAAGGTACAAAAAAGGGGTGAAATCAAAAGGAAACCCCAACCCTCAAAAGAAACCAAAAGGTGTCCACACCCGTACAACACACTCCCTAGTTTACCCAAGGGAAGTCTAGGTGGACAAGATCTCCACGGTCTCCATCTGTACCTCTGAAGATGGAGTGATATATTGAACAAGTGCCTGCTCTGGCATCTCTAGCTCTGAACCTGAAAACGTAGATGGGACACGTTAACGCATGACTGATTAGAATACCTAACTAAACTAGGTAGGACCCAGTTTTAGAACCGGACTACCTATCCAAAAGGGTGGTCTACAAAAGAAAATGGTCCATAGAACATGCATAAGAGATCGCATCATAATATGTAAGTGTTGAAAGAAAACTGAGAAACATATCAACATGAGATAACAACATTTTTAAATTAATGACAATTAAATTAAAGTTATCAGCTTACATGTTCAGGAATTCGTGTAAATCGTATGACACTTAAGGAGCTGGACTTCACACAGGGTGGGTGAAAAGTGGTATCCCAAACAGCGACACGAGCACGGTAGGGGCTTCTTGTAACATCTTCTGTCAGGAGTGACAATTCTCAGTTTTTGTGGAAAATAGAGCAAACCATCAATTACCGCAATGGTACATCAGGAGTACACCACCGGCCTCTCTAACACTGTCTACTCCCCTGCCAGCTGCTAGGAATATGGATGAGAATCAATATCTATGTCCACTCCTTAATGCCTACTTTTTACACTTATCCCCTCAAAACCCATATCTAGATCTTCACCCATTTTATAATGGATTGAAGACTCTTTCTCTCATCTCACTCTTAATTTCAAAATTTCATTATACTTCCATTTTAATGGTCTCAATACCACTTTCATATGTAATATTCCATTTTACATCATGTCATATGGATATCTCACTATATCCATTCAATATTGCCATTCAATTACTTTTTCTTTACCAATCTCATATGAAAATTACATGGAGAATAGCATTGCTTCTTTCTTACATAGTAACATTATGGATTTCTTGGAATTCACAAATTCAACATGGTGTTCTTAGCATGTATACTGGATCATAATTTACTACATTAATAACATCCATGGCATTTGTAAAGCATATATAGCAGCAAAAATGATAAAACGAAGTTCAGTCAAAAGCTGGAAAATAGCATGGTCACATGTGCATGTGGGAGGTTCACACGGGCGTGTGGAAGGTTCACACAGGCGTGTGGAGTTCAGTCTCAGGTCAGGAGCAAGTTGACCACACGGTTGTATGAGTCTACACGACCGTGTGGGTTGAGGGGCATTTACCTACCAACACTCGCGTCTAAGTCGACGCGTTAAGGAGCTAATAAGGTCAACACGACCGTGTCGAAGTTCGACACGGCCGTATGGGGTCAAAAATGACGACACGGTCGTATTACGACCGTGCAACTCTCCTAAGGGTTGAACGGCCTCTACACGGTCGTGACTCGACCGTGTGGTGATAACACGACCAACACACGGCCTAAATTCGGTCGTGTGGTATCTTCCTACAGTTAATTTCGACAGCGATACAAATTATCCTACGCGATTTTAATCTAAATCCTATCTAGTTCAGTTAAGAATCCTACCTGAGCTAGTCCTTCAAACAATCTGGGGCCCTTCTTCACCTTGAAGACCCTCTGAGAGCTAGCTTCTCATTCTTCCTCAACGAGATTAGTGTTATGAGTTGTTTGGCTTTGGTGGAGGAACAAACAACAGCAAGGTGCTTGGTTTAAATGGCATGAGCAGGGAGAGGGGAAGAGAGTGCTCTTTTTATTTTTCCTTCTTTTTTTTTGATTTTCTCCAAATTTTCTCTTCTTTTAATCTCTCCCCTTACTTTATCATTACCCAAAATCCTATCTTAATGCCACATGGCTAGAGGGTAGGTGTGAGCTTAAGGGGTAAATCCACCTCTAAGGATAAGGTGTTAGCATGTAGGAAATTTTGGATTTTGGATTTCTAATAAATAGTAATACTCTCTTTAATACCCCATACTCCCCTTGTACTAAGTATTTCCCCCCGTTACTCCATATAATTAAACCCAAATGATGATTAGAAATTATTCAAAAATAATTCCCTCGCCAAAAAATTAGGAAAAATTATGGAAATACTAAGAAAAATTTATATGTACACGTACGTCCCAAAAGTACGTACTAATACGTGTATATTTATATCAGGGTCATTACAGTGAGTCAAATGGTTGGGTGATTGACTCTGAGTGCTCGTTCCATATGACGTCACATCGATAGTACTTTACGACCTTCCGCGAAGGGGGTAAGAATATGGTCTTGCCAGATGATGTCCGATCTTGCAGCATTGCAGGGATCAGGACAATGCGGATAAAGATGAGCGACGATGTTACACGAGACATCGATGAGGTTTGCTATGTTCCTAACCTAAAGCGTAATCTCATATCGCTCGGCTTACTCAAAACCAAGAGTTGTCGAGTGACGATGGAGAATGGAGCTCTGAGGGTGACCCGATAAACGATGATCGTGATGAAGGTGAAGCACAGAGGCAACCTTTACTACTTGGATGGATCGGTCGTAGCTGACACAACAACTCTGACCCGTGAGACTGATCTGGACGACTCATTGTTCTGGCACATGCGTCTCGGGCATGTGGGCAAGAAATCTTTGCAGAAGCTGATCGTGGGAGATCATTTGAATGGTGCCAAGATCAAAAAGATTGAGTTTTGCGAGCACTGCGTATTTGGGAAATAGACACATGTTTCATTCAGGACGACCATCCACAGTACGAAGGGAGTGTTGGATATTGGACTCCCCGGAATTGGTTTTGGATGATGAACAAACATAAATATATCGTGAACTAACACTTTGTGAGCGCAGTTATGGAGATCGTCGCCAAACTTATATGAACATCCAAAGAAACGTCTCAAGACTTCTCAAAGCACGTGATCGTATGCCTAAAGCTTCGTTGAAGCTTTTGGACCATTTTAGAAGTCATGAAGATTCGGATCGAAGCTTTCGAAGACGGTTCGTCAAGTTTTATTTATAGTCTTTTAGCTTCGTTCCGTAGAATGTTAAGCCTTGAGTAGGTCTTACGTTTTAATCTTCATAACGCTCCTATCTTAGACATAGGATCTTAGTAGAAGTCCATACGAACTTTCCTGAAGCTTCGCGCTTCGATTCGCGACTTCTTGTGCATTTTAGTTGGTTCAAAAAGAAGAACCAACCGACTAGATGGTGATCTAGTCGGTCGGCAAAGCTTCTTGGACCGACTAGTTTGCCATCTCAATTTCTAGCTCAGTTACTGTTTACAGTTAGTCGGTCAAAGAAGGTTCACCGACCGACTAGTTGTGAAACTAGTCGGTTAAGAATCCTTCTTGGACCGACTAGTTGAACTTCCATTTTTTGAGCCTGATCTACTGTTTATCGTTAGTCGGTCTATGCACATTTGGCGACCGACTAGTTGATGAACTAGTCGGTCAACATTTGTTCTTGGACCGACTAATTCAATTTGTTCTCAGACTATTTGTTTTATCTCTTAGTCGGTCTAGGTTCACTCACCGACCGACTAGTTGTGAAACTAGTCGGTTGGCAAGTGTTCTTTGACCGACTAGTTCTGTTAGTCTGAACTTCGACCTATTCACTGTTCACCACTTAGTCGGTTCATGTTGATTGACTGACCGACTAGTTGATGAACTAGTCGGTCAGTGGTTGTTCTTTGACCGACTAGTTTGGTTCAGAATAGAGCCGTTGGAGCTTTAATTGAAACGTTTTCTCTCTCTCTTTCCTCTAACTTATAAATACTTGGTGTGCTACATTCATTGCACTCAAGGCTGATATTAAGAGAAGTTTAGAGATCAAAGAGAAAGCATTTACTCTCATTCAAAGCTCTTTCATTCCAATCTTGAATCTCTCCTCACTCTTATTTCAAAAGAGAGATTCATTGATTGTGAGCCTTCCAAGCCAAGTGCTTGATCCTAGGTCACCAACAACCTCATAGCTCTCCATCGCTGATCTACATCTTGGAGCTAGGGTTTGGTGCCTCTTCATCTTCCCCAAAATCATCTTTGCCCTAATTCGTAAGTTTACTCAAGGCATAGGTACTTTGTGGTAAGAATTTCTATTTCATTTACTTTCGATAGTGTAAGTGTTTCACTTTCGGTTGTGAGAGTTTGTTTGTGATCCCGGGTTGTGGGAGTCATAATTTTCATTTGTGTATGATTTGACTTGTGAAGGTTTTTCACAAGTATTTCATAGTGGAAATCTTGAGTTAGGGTTTCTAACTCAAGTATCCGGAGGGGATCCGGATGTTTGGGACGTAGGATCACCGGGAACAAGTCAGGGAAACTTGGGTGGATCCGAACCCGTTAAATTGCTTGTTTTTGATTGTTTGTCTTTGTTGTCTAACATTTACATTTTCGCATTTCCGCATTGTTTGGTAGAGTTTGCAAGGTAATTAGGAATTAGCCTCTTAATTATTTTAAAGTACTATTCACCCCCCCCCCCCCCCCCTTAGTACTTGTGCAGTAGCTTAGCAGGGCATTACATTTGGTATCAGAGCCAAGTCTATAGCTATGTCTGCCAACGACAACAAGACCGTTCGTCCACCTTCTGACTATAGCACCTTCAAGAACCGTGAAGGAGCTTCTTCGGTAATGGAAGGACACTCCTCAACGAGGCCTCCCTTCTTCAACGGTACCAACTACGGGTACTGGAAATGCCGGATGGAAACTTTCCTCCGGAGTGCTTCACTATGGAGGACCACAATGAAGGAGTATGTCCAGCCCGCCGAAGAAGATTTCGAGAAGTGGACTCCCGCGGAGATCGCCGCGGAGGTAAGCAATGCCAAGGCAATGAACGCCTTGCAATGTGCCTTGGAGCCCGAGGATTTCAACAAGATATGCACATGTAAGAGTGCTTATCAAATATGGAACTCCCTCCTCATATTGCATGAAGGGACAAGTAGGGTAAGAGACTCTAAACTCGTTGTAGTTAATAAAGATTACGAGTTATTTCATATGCTACAGGGTGAGAAGATGAAGGAGTACTATGCTCGCTTCGTCGACATCACAAACGAGTTGGAGGCTCTCGGTATGACCTACACCCAAAAGGAGAAAGTCTCGAAGATTATCGATGGACTTTCTTCTTGTTGGGAGAAACGGACCTTCACCATCGAGGAAGGTAATGACATGAAAACTTATACCGTTGTTCAACTAATAGGTACCTTAATGTCATATGAGGTACGCAAGGATAGCAAGTTGAAGTTGCAGGACAAGATGAAGTCCTACCTAAAGCAAGACGAGACAAAGAAGAAGGCTATTGCTTTCAAGGCCGCTCCATCAACTTCCACATCGACCGATGATGAAAACTCGGAAGACGAGTTGGACTTGGAGTCCATGGCACTCATGGCAAAGAAGTTCAACCAGTTCTTCCGGAAAGGTAACTTCAAAAATAAATCGAAGTTTAGTTCTACTAATGCCTCCTCTCCATTGTGCTTTAAATGCAACAAGCCAGGACACATGAAAGCGGAGTGTCCTCAAAATAAGCAAAAGAAGAAGTGGAAGGCACCGAAGTTCGACAAGTCCAATAAGTACAAGAAAGGGTACAAAAAGGGGCTTGTCGGGACATTCACCGACTCCGAGGATTCCTCAAGCGGAGAGTCGGACGATGAGCAAGTGGAGCAAGCACACATGTGCTTCATGGCTCGAGAGGAGAAAGATAAAGATTCCTCTTCCGATGATAGCGACAACGAAGGCGATGAGGTAACCATGGATGACCTTAGAAATGCTAATGAGTAATTATGGTCTAAATACACTAAATTAGTAAATAGGTATACTAAAGTAAAAGATGATTTAGCTAGCATCCAAACCTCGCCTAAAACTATCATCACCAACAACGACACCGTTGTTGAAGAGTTGAAGAATGAGATTGTAAATCTCAAGACTCAACTTGAACATGTTAGCATTGAGGATTCGGAAGGACACAATATAGCTGATTTGACTTCTCAAAACTCGACTTTGAGTATTGAGAATGAAAATCTTAAATCTCGTGTTTATGTGCTCACATCGCAAGTATCCACTTTGGATGCTTCTATGCGTTCTCTCACCGAGAAATATGAGAACACATTAGGCCGAATTAATAAATTCAATAAGGGTAAGGACCATTTGGACAAAATCCTAAATGACTTACTTCCGGCCAATCACCACATTGGCTTGGGGTACACAATGGGAAATTCATCCAAAGCGGCCACTACCTTTGTTAGGCCAACTTCCGATGCCTCAACGAGTGGTAGCAAACACTCTATTGGTAGTTCATCTACCAATGGTGCTTCCACCTCGTACACACCGTCTTTTGGAAAGAAACCCACTTTGGGTGGACCTCCAAAGAAGGGCCATGCTTACATGTACACGAATACCATGCCACGTAGGAACACACGTCCTACTCCACCGGCTCACACATATGATGATTTCTATGCTACACATCCACGGGCACGTGCACACCATGTGAGACACCCTCACGCACGTGTTCCCCCACATGCATATGTTCACCCACATCATCGTATGAATAATTATCCACATGCACCATTTCATCATGTTCCTTATGCCTATCCACGACATGCATCACGTAGAAATCAACAACGCATGCATGCACCCAATAGGATTAGGGCTCCCAAAATCTTCACTATTTGGAGCCCAAAGGACACAAGCATGGATGAAAACAAGTTTACATGAATGATTATTTTATGAATGTAGTGGATAATGATAATTATGTGGGGAAGTCTAAGTCCAATTGGACTTGGCTTCCAAAGGTCTAATCTTTTGGACCCAATGACCTTGGGTACCATGATACGATATTTTCTATCTTTAGGTACTCAAGAAAAAGAAACGGAGCAACAAATTTAAATTTAGCTCCAAGAGGAATTGGATACTCGATAGCGGGTGTTCAAAACACATGACGGGTGACGCTCAATTGCTCTCCGGAGTGGTGCCTATTGCAAATGGGAACCGCGTCGTCTTTGGAGGCAACGAGAGCGGAACCATCATAGGTGTTGGTAAAGTGGGTAATCCTTCTAAACCACTTATATGTGATGTTTACCTTGTTAAAGGATTAAACCACAATTTCATTTCAATAAGCCAACTTTGTGACAAAGGTTACAAAGTTAGCTTTGCGAAAGGAATGTGCCATATTTTAAGAAAAGATAATAATGAATTATTGTTTTCCGGCACACGCCATAAGGATATATACATCCTAGATCTTCCAAGATCACATGAACAATGTCTCATTGCCAACACAAGTGAACAACACTTATGGCATCGACGTTTTGGTCATGTGAACTTTGGAACACTATTTAAACTTTCCAAGTTAAATTCTATTAGAGGCTTCCCTAAGCTTGTCTTTCAAAAGAAAAGCTTTTGTGACTCGTGTCAACGAGGCAAGCTTCCAAAATCTTCATTTAAACCTAAGAAAAGCATTTCTTCTAAGCGGCCACTAGAGCTATTACATCTAGATTTATTTGGGCCAACTAGAGTTGCTTCATTAGGTAATGCTAGATATGGACTTGTCATCGTTGATGACTTTTCTAGGTTTACTTGGGTATTTTCATTAAGTAATAAAAATGATGCTTTTGAAAACTTCACAATTTTTGTCAAGAAAGTACAAAATCTCATTGGAACCACCATTGTCACTATTCGTAGTGATCATGGAGGAGAATTTGAGAATGAGTCTTTTGAGACATTTTGTGATGAAGTTGGTATTACACACACCTTTTCATTCCCTCGCGCACCTCCTCAAAATGGTGTTGTTGAGAGAAAGAATAGGACGCTAGTGGAGTGTGCTCGCACTATGCTTGATGATAGCCAACTTGGCCATCAATTTTGGGCAGAAGCGGTACACACCGCTTGCTATGTGTTTAATAGAATACTTTTGAGGCCCGGCACTAAACAAACTTGTTATGAATTGTTGTTTGGTAGATTGCCTCAAGTTAAACATTTTCGTGTTTTTGGTTCAAAATGCTTTATTAAAAACATGTATGCTAGTTTGGACAAATTCGATCCAAGATCCGATGAGGGGATTTTTGTTGGATATTCCTCACGTAGCAAAGCCTACCGAATATACAACAAACGAACCTCAACGATCGAGGAATCGCTTCATGTTTCATTTAATGAAGGATTTGTTCCAACTAGAATTACTAATGATGATGACTCTATGGATGTCTTATGTGATTCAATTGGTAATTCTAATTCTAATAATTCTATTGATTCTATTGATACTAACCCGACTAATGAAGTTTTTGAGAATGTTCCTAGTGATCAGGGAATTCCCAAACGGCTTCTTACCATTCGTGACCATCCTCATGAGCAAGTCATTGGCAATATCCATGATAGTGTCAAGACGAGATCGCAAGTGAACTACTTCGCTCATTGTGCCTTTGCCTCCTCGATTGAGCCAAAGAATGTTAATGAAGCGTGCGAAGATGGTGCTTGGATCTTAGCCATGGAGGAGGAACTCATTCAATTCGAGAGGAATGAGGTTTGGGAGCTTGTTCCATTGCCATCGAAGAACCACACCGTCATATGGACAAAGTGGATCTTCAAGAACAAGACCGACGAAAACCAAATCGTCGTCCAAAACAAAGCTCGGTTAGTAGCTCAAGGCTACCGGCAAGAGGAAGGTATCGATTTCGAAGAATCCTTTGCTCTGGTAGCTAGATTAAAATCAATTAGATTATTGTTATCTTTTGCATGCCATAAGGATTTTAAATTATTTCAAATGGATGTTAAAAGTGTGTTTTTAAACGGAGATGTTGTTGAGGAAGTTTATGTTTCTCAACCTCCGGGATTTATAAATGAAAATTTTCCAAATCATGTTTTCAAACTTAAGAAAGCACTTAACGGTTTGAGACAAGCTCCTCGAGCTTGGTATGACCGTTTAAAGAATTTTCTTTTGGATTTGGGTTTTAAAATGGGAGAAGTTGATTCCACATTATTTGTTAAGTATTCGAATAATGATATAATTTTAGTTCAAATATATGTTGATGATATCATTTTCGGTGCTACTAACTTTGCTCTTTGCGAAGAGTTTTCTAATGTGATGAAGGATCAATTTGAGATAAGCCACATGGGTGAGCTCAAATATTTCTTAGGTCTCCAAATTCGCCAAATGAACGATGCAATCTTCATCCACCAAACGAAGTACACGTTGGAGTTGCTAAAGCAATTTGGAATGGAGAATGCCTCCGGGAAAAAGACTCCAATGAGCACGACTACACATCTTGATAAAGATGCGGGCGGAAAAGATGAAGACATGCGTCTATATCGAGGTATGATAGGTAGTTTACTATATCTTACCGCAAGTAGGCCCGATATTATGTTTGTCGTATGTGTTTGTGCTCGTTAGCAGTCTCAACATAAGGAGTCACACTTAGTAGCGGTAAAACGTATTTTCCGTTATTTAAGTTACACACTTGATTTTGGATTACTTTATCCAAAATCTAGCACGTATGAGTTAATCTCATATAGTGACGCAGATTATGCGGGATGCAAATCCGACAGGAAAAGTACTAGTGGCACTTGCCATTTTATAGGAAATTCTCTTGTCTCTTGGTTTTTCAAGAAGCAGAATTCTGTATCACTTTCAACCACCGAGGCGGAATATATTGCCGCCGGTGCCGCGTGTGCTCAAGTTCTTTGGATGAGACACACACTTAAAGACTTTGGTATAAACTGTGATACTTGCCCTATCATGGTGGACAACCAAAGTGCAATTTGTCTCTCCTAGAACCCGGTACACCATTCCCGTTCTAAACACATATATATCCTTCACCATTTCTTAGATGATCATGTTGCTAAAAAGGACATCATATTAGTGTACGTTGAAACCCAGAAGCAAATCGCCGATATTTTCACGAAACCCCTAAAGGAAGACTCCTTTGTGCGGTTACGTCGAGAATTGTGGATTATGGGTGAATCCGAGATTTAGGATTCATGATATGTTCAATAATCTTACATGCTATTCAATTCTTTATTAATTGATATGCTCATGCTAGATTAATTGACATTTTCTGGATTTTTTCGTTGAATTTTCTGAATTTTCGCTCGATTGGTTAATAAACGTCAAATTTCAGATTTCGATGTTTAATGGGGTAGCATAATGATTAATGAGAGTATTTTGATGTTTCGTCCAAGTGCGATTAGGAGAGAACTCAAAATTTCAAATTCTAAAATTTTTGAACTCTGTTAGTCGGTTCATGTTCATTGACCGACCGACTAGATCATCATCTAGTCGGTCAGTGAATGAACTCAGACCGACTAACTCAAGCCCTAAGTTTTGGCTTCAGTTACTGTTTGCAACTAGTCGGTTCAAGCTCATTGACCGACCGACTAGATCATCATCTGTCAGTGCTTGAACTGTGACCGACTAATTGCGACGGGGACTGTCTTGTCTTTTGCTCTTCCAATCGACTTAAACTCCATCCCGACCGACTAAACTCTTTTCTAGTCGATCGTTTTCTTCCTCCAGCTCACCCCCCCCCCCCCCCCCCCGAGCCCGTTCGTATTCCACCTCTCCCTCCACCGTTTTCCGACCAAATCTCCGGCCATCCCCGACCTAGGGTCCGTCGATCTTCCTCCCTAGGTATCTCCTCCCTCTCTCCAGATTCTAGACCTAGGGTTTCTCGATTTCCAATCGAATTTCGTTCTAGGGTTTCTGCTAGGGTTTGTATTTAGGGTTTTAGATCTCGATCTCTTGTGTTGATTCATACGTGTCTTGTCGCGCTTATGGCACGTACACGTATTCCGATCCGTCCTTCGAGCCCATCGCCTATGACCGTTGAACCACCTCCTACGGATCCCAATCAACCCTCGCAACCCAAACGCCAATCAAAAACTACCCAACCTTTGTCGTCTTCGCCTCCTCTCAAGAAGAAGAGGACGACGACCGCCAAGCCTAGAGCCCAATCTCGGTCTCAACCCAAGCCAAAACCCAAGCCTACGAAGGAAACTGTGTCTCCCTCTTCTTTCCGTACACCCACTCCTGGTGATTCGGATTCTGACACCGAGTACAGACCCGAGACCGAGACTCATAGGGAACCCACTCCTCCACCCCGTACTTCCACACGTAACCCTAAGGGAAAGGCTCCGATGCCGGTTGGCGGTGTCGATATCTCGTTGTGTCGTGATGACCCTATGTGTCTCACGGCTTACAACCGTATCGAACACTGCCCACTGCTTCTGGAGCATTTCGTTCAGTTTTCAGACTTCCCATGCCTCGCTGGCCTTCTGTCGTCTTCCGGTCTTATCGATTATCTTCGATATGACCATAAGGCGAATCCCCACCCATACCCTCGTCTGGTCAAACCCTTTTACGCCAACTGTGTCCGGGGTCAGTATGACACGACCCACTCTATTGAGACAACTGTCTTGGGGACACCGATTGTCCTCACGGCAGAAATCTTAGGAGAGTTGATCGGTTGCTCGTCGTCTGGCCTCCTCCCTTCCGATGTCTCCGTCGATGACATATCCTCCCTTGACCAGGTCATCCTTTCTGAGATCTTCCATGAGATTCCTCCCGCCATGATTGGCGTGCCCTCGAAGTCTTTCAAGCCTAATGGCTGGGTCCTAAACTTGATCTTGAAGTTGTGCTTACTTCCTAAGTACGGCTCCTCTTCTTTGCCCTCCCAGCCATTCCTGAAGCTCATATATGCCATCTTCATGTGGAGTGAGATTAACTGGGCTCGGATCATACTCGATAATATGGATTCTTTCGAGTGTATCCGGAAGTCCACGAAGTCTGCTCATATCCCATATCCGTGCCGTCTGACACTCGTATTCCGTCACTTTCGTGTCACCTTGCCTCGTGACGATGAGCGTCCTCTCGGTCCCCCTCTGAATGCGACGGCCGTCAAGAAGTCTCTTGCGGCACTTCATCACGTTCAGAGGACGACCCCCTCTACCTCAGCATCTGCCTCAGCTGCTCCTGCTCCCTCTACCACTCTTGACGAGCTCGCACGTTCAGTGAGACGTATGGAGTCTCGATATGCTCGTACTGAGGAGATACTTGCTCGTATCGCCTCCCGTTTGGGTATTGAGATCCCTCCGTCAGTCTCTGACGAGGAGGAGTTGGATGAGGAGGAGATTGAGGAGCTCGTTCGTGTTGCTGCTCGTGCCCCTGCGGGCACTTCTGGTGCTGCTGCTGCTTCTGTTGGTGACCCCGAGAGCACACCTGGTGCCACCATACCTACGGTGGATACTACGACTGGTGCTCCCGAGGCCACTACCATCGCTCCAGTGGACACTTCAGCTGATCCTGTTGACACACCTGCCTTTCCAGTGACCACTCCTGCTGCAGAGCCTGCTGCTGCTGCAGATCCTACCGCTTCCTCCTGAGCTTCTCTGAGGACTCTCCGATGCACTTTGGATGATAGATCTTTTAGTGAGAGAGTTTGGGTAGGATGGAGTGTGGTTATGTATTTTGGATATTTTGATGTATTTGGTATGTTTTGTGATACTCCGATGTCGTGTGTGATATTTTGATGTAGTTTGTGCCCCGATCGTTGGATCGCTTTTATGTATGTCGGTGATGTATATTTTTGATGTACTCATGGTTCATATTTTTATATATATACATCGATGATGACATTTCATTCTCTTGTGCACATTATATTTTTATGTCTCTGATGTTTGATTTCGTCGCTCGACGATAATTACTTGGTTAAATAGAAATTATTTTCTATGGAAACATAGAATTGTTTTCCATGCACTAAATTAACCAAGAATGTTGATATTGGAGAGTATATTCCATAACTCAATTCGTAAAATTGATTTGAGTTTTGATGATTTTATTTATCGATTTTTGACTTTGGTCTCATTGACACGCTTTGATTTAATTCGTATTTTCCTTTGGTGTCATTTGGACCGTGGTCGTATTCTGTGACTCCCGTGCTTTTATTTGAAGCCATTGTTGTTGTCGTTGATCTCCTCCCATTCTTTTTGCTAATACCAAAGGGGGAGTGATATAATAATGACGATGAGCTAAATGATAATTTAGAGCATTTTTCCAAGAATCTAATTTGATATGTTAGATTCAGGGGGAGTTAAGATATATAAATGGATTTTCAAATACGATATCTTAATAATTGAATTCTCATTTTTTACTTTCCTCGTCTGCTTGATGCGTATTATTATTGTTTAATTTGGAATTAACGTGTCATCAATGCAGGGGGAGTAAGTAAATTTCATTTGAATCATTATTTTTGATTATTATTTATGTTGGTTTGTCATCACCAAAAGGGGGGAGAATGTTGGATATTGAACTCCCCGGAATTAGTTTTGGATGATGAACAAACATAAATATATCGTGAACTAACACTTTGTAAGCGCAGTTATGGAGATCGTCGCCAAACTTATATGAACATCCAAAGCGACGTCTCAAGACTTCTCAAAGCACGTGATCGTATGCCTAAAGATTCGTTGAAGCTTTTGGACCATTTTAGAAGTCATGAAGATTCGGATCGAAGCTTTCGAAGACGGTTCGTCAAGTTTTATTTATAGTCTTTTAGCTTCGTTCTGTAGAATGTTAAGCCTTGAGTGGGTCTTACGTTTTAATCTTCATAATGTTCCTATCTTAGACATATGATCTTAGTAGAAGTCCATACGAACTTTCCCGAAGCTTCGCGCTTCGATTCGCGACTTCTTGTGCATGTTAGTTGGTTCAAGAAGAAGAACCAACCGACTAGATGGTGATCTAGTCGGTCGGTAAAGCTTCTTGGACCGACTAGTTTGCCATCTCAATTTCTAGCTCAGTTACTGTTTACAGTTAGTCGGTCAAAGAAGGTTCACCGACCGACTAGTTGTGAAACTAGTCGGTGAAGAATCCTTCTTGGACCGACTAGTTAAACTTCCATTTTTTGAGCCTGAGCTACTGTTTATCGTTAGTCGGTCTATGCACATTTGGCGACCGACTAGTTGATGAACTAGTCGGTCAACATTTGTTCTTGGACCGACTAATTCAATTTGTTCTCAGACTATTTGTTTTATCTCTTAGTCGGTCTAGGTTCACTCACCGACCGACTAGTTGTGAAACTAGTCGGTTGGCAAGTGTTCGTTGACCGACTAGTTCTGTTAGTCTGAACTTCGACCTATTCACTGTTCACCACTTAGTCGGTTCATGTTGATTGACCGACCGACTAGTTGATGAACTAGTCGGTCAGTGGTTGTTCTTTGACCGACTAGTTTGGTTTAGAATAGAGCCGTTGGAGCTTTAATTGAAACGTTTTTCTCTCTCTCTTTCCTCTAACCTATAAATACTTGGTGTGCTGCATTCATTGCACTCAAGGCTGATATTAAGAGAAGTTTAGAGATCAAAGAGAAAGCATTTACTCTCATTCAAAGCTCTTTCATTCCAATCTTGAATCTCTCCTCACTCTTATTTCAAAAGAGAGATTCATTGATTGTGAACCTTCCAAGCCAAGTGCTTGATCCTAGGTCACCAACAACCTCATAGCTCTCCATCGCTGATCTACATCTTGGAGCTAGGGTTTGGTGCCTCTTCATCTTCCCCAAAATCATCTTTGCCCTAATTCGTAAGTTTACTCAAGGCATAGGTACTTTGTGGTAAGAATTTCTATTTCATTTACTTTCGATATTGTAAGTGTTTCACTCTCGGTTGTGAGAGTTTGTTTGTGATCCCGGGTTGTGGGAGTCACAATTTTCATTTGTGTATGATTTGACTTGTGAAGGTTTTTCACAAGTATTTCATAGTGGAAATCTTAAGTTAGGGTTTCTAACTCAAGTATCTGGAGGGGATCCGGGTGTTTGGGACGTAGGATCACCGGGAACTAGTCGGGGAGACTTGGGTGGATCCGAACCCGTTAAATTGCTTGTTTGCGATTGTTTGTCTTTGTTGTCTAACATTTACATTTCCGCATTTCCGCATTGTTTGGTAGAGTTTGCAAGGTAATTAGGAATTAGCCTCTTAATTATTTTAAAGTACTATTCACCCCCCCTCTAGTACTTGTGCAGTAGCTTAGCAGGGCATTACATGGAGTGCTTGAATATGTACACATCGACATATGGGGGCCAAGTAGGTCAGCCTCATTGGGAGTGAAACACTACTTTGTCGTTCATCGACGATTTCTCACGCATGGTGTGGGTGTTTCTACTGAAGTCAAAAGACCAAGTTCTTAGCACTTCATCGAGGGGAAGAAGCTGGTTGAGACTCAGACAGTTCAGAAGGTCCGGCATCTCTGAAGTGACAATGGTGGGGAGTATAGGTCAGATCTCTTCGAAAAGTTTTGCAGATCGGAAGGGATTTAGAGGCACATCACCATTAGTGGTAGCCGTAGCAAAATGGGGTAGCTGAAAGGATGAATTGGACTTTGCCAAAGAAAGTTTGATGCATGTTGCCAACAACCGACCTACCGAAGGATTTTTGGACAGTGGCCCTGGCGTATATAACCTACTTGGTCAATCGGCTACCATCTGCTGCATTGGGAGGATGACCTCCATTAGACGTCTGGTCGGGAAAGCCAGTTTCTGGCTATAGAGCACTGCGAGTTTGGGTTTGTCCAATGTACTATGCGGTGAAGGAAGAAAATTCGATGCTCGAGCCAAGAAAGCCATCTTCTTAGGCTTTATCAATGGAGTCAAGGGATGCCAACTGTGGTGTCCAACACAGAAGAAAGTGATCGTGAGCAGAGATGCAAAGTTTGATGAGTCAAGTTATTGAAGGAGCATGAACCAAAGGTGGAGACCGAACAAACACAGCTGAAGCAGATCTACAACACCGTGTCTGAGGTTCCAGATAGGTCGGTCACTGACTTAGACCGACCTGCATCAGAGGCTATAGAAGATGTACTTCAGACAGATGCTGGTGAATTTGGTGGTTCAAGCTCATATGGCGGAGTTAGCTCAGCTCCACAGATGACTCAGCCGAGGATTCCATACCAGGGTCGAGACCAAGGCATGAGATTCGATGACCTGCACAGTATATAGAGATGGTCTCGTTTGCTTTTCCCGCTGTAAGTGTAGACATTCTGACTTCTTTCACATGGGTGGAGCAATTTAAAGACCTGGAGCGGTGGAGAAGCGTGATGGATGAAGAGAGGGAATCACTGAGGAAGAATAAGACATGGGATCTCGTGGAGCTTAGAAAAGGCAAGAAGGCAATTAGGTGTAAATGGGTTTACACCAAGAAGGATGGAGCCAAAGCAGTAGATATTTGCTACAAAGCTCACCTCGTAGCAAAGGGCTTCGCACAGAGAGAAGGCATTGATTACAATGAGGTCTTCTGCACGGTGGTGAAACATTGCTCAATTCGGATCCTGTTGGCATTAGTCGCTTAGTTCGACCTTGAACTGGTGCAACTAGATGTCAAGATGGCATTCTTGCATAGAGAACTTGAAGAGGAGATCTATATGGCTCAGCCCAATCTCTATGGGAGCGGTGACAGTCTTGCATGTAGACTGAAGACATCGCTTTATAAGCTGAAGTAGTCACCGAGACAATGGTATAAGAGTTTTGAATGCTTTATGATGGATGATCAAGGGTATGTTCGCAACCCCTATGATCATTGCATGTTCTATTGGGAATTAGATGACGTGTCCTTCATCTATCTCTTGCTTTATGTCGATGATATGCTCATTGGTTCATCGAATAAAGAGGAGATTCTGAGATTGAAGTCTCAGCTTAGTTATGCGTTCAAGATGAAGGATCTAGGTGAGGCACGGATGATTCTTGGGATGGAGATCATAAAAGATCGAAGTGGAGGTATAATTCATCTTTCACATAGTCTCTATTTGAAGTTTGTCAGACAGAGATTTGGCTGTGAGAAGATGAAGCTCGCAGTTACTTTGCTTGCACCTCACTTCAAGCATGGTGTCGAGCATTGCCCAAAGAACTAAGAAGAGAGGAGGCTCATGGAGAGCATACCATATGCCAATTCGGTAGGGGCCTTGATGTACACTATGATATGTACCCGACCCGACCTATCACATGTGGTCAGTATGTTGAGTAAGTACATGCACAACCCGGGGATGGAGCACTTGCGAGTAGTGCAATGGATACTTAGGTGCATCAATGGCACAACCGATGTCGTATTGACCTATAGCCACAGTATTCATGGTCCACACACTGTTGTCTATGTCGATTCCACCTTTGCAGGCGACTTGCATGGGAGGCTATCGATGACAGGCTACGACTTCACCTTGTCAGGTGCTCTTATGTGTTGGCGGAGTATCCTTCATTCTACGGTGGCCATGTCTACTATGGAGGCAGAGTATAAGGCATTAACTGAAGCAGTGAAGGGGTGATATGGCTGATGGGCTTGATGGATGATCTCAGAGTCTACCGGAGAAAGTATGACATCCATTGCGATAGTCAGAGTGCCGTGCACTTGGCTAAAAATCAAGTCTTACATGCTCTCACCAAGCATATGATGAATTTTCTGGGTCCTTAAGGCTAAAATCAACGACTGGCCTAAGTCGGTCAGACGACGAAAACAAAATAGCAGCGACAAAACAGATTTAAAACTATTTTAAATCTAGCCCTAAAGAGAACAAATCCTAGGCAAGATCTCTACTATCCCAGGGTTGGGTCCGACCAACCCCTAAGGATAGATCTATCTAACATTTGCAAATATAAACGCATGAATATTTAAACTACATACCTTTTACTTTGTTTTTGCAGAATACGAAGCGTCGTTGTCAGCAACATTTCTTTGGCCCCGCGCCTCTCTCCCAAGCCAAACTGCGTCCTGAGCCGCACCTCATCCCAAGCCGAACCGCTTCCCGAATCGCACTACGTCTCGAGAGGAGCAACACCCTTGTTACCGAGCTAACCACACACCGAAGAAGATTTCACATTGAGTGGACCCTCTGCCAAGACTTCGGATTCGATATGAACTCCTTCGTAGCTTTGCTAGAGCCCGATCAGGAGTAAGTAAGAATTTTAGGGAGAGATGGAATAATTAATTCAAGTCTTAATCTGAGAGTGCACCAAACTTTTGGGAGCTTCTCGTATTTTGAGACTTGGTGCGAGTTTTCAAGGAGAGTGGTGGCCACTATTTATATTAGCTGTCGATCCCTTCCCTTCTCATCATATTCGATGTGGGACTAAAGAGTTTTGGAGGAAACGTTAATTAAAGTTTGCCTTACACAAAGGCGAATTTTAGCGACTTTTTCCTCCCTCGCTGTTGAACTTCGTAGTTGATACAACCTATCAAATCGAAGCGCATGAACGGTGAACGCATAAAAACAAACGACGCTCCATTTCGAATTCGTTTGACCTCTCAAATTTAGTCTCAAACATGGCCAAAAATCAGATTTTTGTTCAAAAAACCTCAGTCGCCAAAAAACAATTATCTAGGGTTCAAAACCCCAGATGTGGGGCCCACCGAGTGGGCCACACTGCCTTGGCGCGCGAAGCCTGTAGGGGCACATGCCTGGCACGCCCAGCGCGTGCCACGCATGCACCCTGCAAGGAGTGGCAGGTGCCCTGCGGGCGCTAGAAAGCTGGCGCCCCTTTTGGGGCGCCAGAATCCCTTGTCTCGACCCATTGGGCCTGGCCAAAATGATGGGTCTTGTTTTTTTAATTTCCCAAATAAAAATACTTGGCCTCAACCCTTTTGGGTCATTATTATATAAATATAATAAAGTTTAAAACCAGTTTTAAACAGCATTATTGGGCTCGTTTGGGCTCCGATTTGAGCGCGGTTTTCTCCACGACTTTCGTGGAAAACCCCTCTTCATTTCTATGCATCTATTATTTAAATAGGCTCACAAACAATTTGCGACATATTTAAATTCTTATGCATCAAACGTAATTAATCACATTTATTATTAAAATCCATTTGCATCAAATACAAATGAACTGATGGCATACATCACTCAATATCTCCTACTTGCACTCAGGATCATTTATCCCGAATGCAGACTGCAAACTCTTTGCAGTCTTATGTCTCTTGCATCAAATGCATTAAACCCACATCTTAAATATTTTATACTTATATTGCAAACTCTTTGCGATTTAATTAATTCCCATAATCCAATGTATTATCTCCCTTAATTCTACCTATTACTTGATGAAGGTCTCACTCTGTGTGAGACCCTACAGCCTGACCTTACTACGGGTGGGGCTCGAAGCCCCAGACGATAGTGACCACAAGTAGCAGGTACCGTCCCTGTTTCGGTATCATAATTATGTGGTTAGCTCATCGACATGAGTATTGTCAGGACCACCCTGACTGTGTCCGTGATGAATACCGCAGTTTTAGTCCCATCGTCAAAACTATGGCGTCTAGTCGAGCCTAGGGTACGGTCAAACTGTCAACCCCAATAGCTTGAACTTGGTTAGTTTCCATCTGTCTTTAGTCAAATAATGTTGGACTTCTTCCAACATACTTTGGCCAAATTTTTTCTGTAATGACCCCAAAATCCATATACGGGTATTAATCCATATTATTGGGCGTATAAATATGTGTATAAATTTTTGGGAGACGTGTATAATTTTCTTTGATTTTGTGAGATTAAAATTATTTTTAATGAATTTTATAACAGCTTTTGGAATTATTAAATAAGGATATACTTGTATTAAAGGAATATACATGGTATAAAGAGGTAATCCTATTTAAACTAAAAGATTAACTCCTTATTTATTCCCTTAAGCCACCTCCTCCTTGAGAGGTGGCATCCTCCTGGTGATTTTCACCTAACCTTCATTAGGTGGCATGACTAGAATGATTTGGGGAAGCTTGAGGTGGCTCAGGAGAAATTAAAAGAAAGAAAGAAAAATATAAGGAAATCAGGAGAAAAAGAAAGGAAGTTAGAAAGAAAAAAATTCTGAAGAGATTTCCAGATTCATCTCCTCGTCTTTTCGCGCGCACACACAGCCTACTTACTGCTTCAGATTCCCAAACTCAACTCCACGGCTTCACAACCCTGGCCCTTGGATTCAATAGAAGAAGGAAGAAATCCTCTTCACTTCCTATTGAATTCCTTGAAGACTTCCATTGAACTTGTTTAGTCCGACATTTGATTTTCTTGTGTCCATTTCTTGGTTTTCAATGCGTCATTAATTGGTGTCATTGCTTTAATGATTCAACTCGTCGTCTTCATTTGATATGACTTTATCTATATTGACGATACTTGCATTAACTAAAAAATATGGGGATTAGTCACAATGAATTATGTTTGCTGATCATCAAAACCACATTGGGGATTCAATATTCAATAGGAATTTTCAGTGTCTATCATCTTTCTACATATGTTTACAGCCAACCATCACTCCGATAAATCAGTTGGGTTTGAAGGAAGTTATAAAAATCACAAATTCATTAAAAATGATATTTTAAGTTGATGGGATATTAATGCCTTTGCCTACCTCGTATGTGTTAATAACCAACCACCAAATTGGTTGGCCGGCTAAGTTGAAGTGGAGGTAGCTTATATAGCCTCTCCATTCCATCCAAATCTAAGAGATATAGAGACATTTAAGGATGTTAACACTATATAAAGGCTCTTTCTTCCTTTCAAATAAATCAAAAAGAAATCTAAGAGTTGAATAAACTGAAAGCTTTTGGCTCAAAGGTAGAATTAAATGCTCGAAGAATTTTTTTCGTCTTCTCAATATCTCAAAATACTAGCAACATTTAAGACCTAGTTCGGATTTCATTGGGGAGCTGGTTTATTATGAAGGGTTTCATCATTAATATGAAACTTCTATTACGTTGGTTGGTGAGTAGATCCAGGATCTTAATCGTATTTTAGATATCATATATCAAGTAAGAATATCCATGCAAAGTTATGTCCTTATTTTTAGCATTGATTTTTGTATTATGTAGTTCATGTGTATTTACACTAAGAATTAAATTTTTAAAACTTACCATTTCTACTATTCTAATTAGATTAGAAATCTACATTGTCTATAGTTGCATTCATTCTCACATACAATGCCAATAATAACGTGGTGGGCAGATGGATTTAGATGAGCAGGATATGTCTTCCTCATACTTATCCTGTAATTTGCATACAATATTCAGTAATAATGTTAGCTAGTTGAAACTGAGGTGGGGGCCCAACTTCGACTCATCTATCGCTCAAATTAGAGCCTAATATATTAAAAATATAATCTTAAATGGAAAAGAGAGGATTAGAAGAATATAGTGAGCTATCTACCCCCCAAATGAGAGGGCTATGAATAAGATTGTGAAGGGATATTTTAGTATCTTTGCTTGTAGGATGAGCCTCTTCTTGAGTTGGTTGGGGTTTCACTTGTGAGCTGGCCCATTGGACCTTTTTATATTAGGTTTGTGGACCTCTATTATGATTGTATAACACCATTTTACTTTGTAATTGAGTAGATGAGCAACTAATGCAGCTTAATTTTATCTTTTTGAGAAAAAGAATGCTTATTTATCATGCCTAGTTTACCTTCAAAGATAAATAATGATTTATTGGGCAATTTGAACAATAATTATTTTTTATTTTTAAAATTTTTAAGGGCATGGAGAATAAACCATTTATTCATCTATTATACAAAAGAGGGATGCTTTTGTACTGTTTTTGCTACTTAGTACAAAAGAGTTAGCAAAAGGACGTTTAAATTTGATTCTTAAATAATCAATGGTTGTGATTAAAAGTTCTGAAATATTTTGGAAGGAAATCGCGAAGGTTTTGGGATGGAAAGAGGAGAGAGATGGTGGGAAGGATGGTGGGGACAGTAAAGGAGAGTATTTAAGTCAATGTATGAAGTGAAAAGAGAGAATTATTATTAGCATGAGAATATATAATATGAGTGAATACTATAAATAACCCGTACACACAGTGCACAGAACCAAAAACACCACACGAACAGGATGTGGTGCACGTGTGCAAACGAAAAGGAGTGAAAAGTGTGGGTGTATAGGTCGGTATCGTCGGAGGTAAAAGAATAAATGCAAAAACCTTGGGGGTTATAGTGGAAAAATCCACTGGGAAAAAATGTAAGTAAGTGAGCTTGGGGATGATTCTTTGGGATGAGGAGGGAATGACAACCATGTAAATAAGTGAGGTGTTTCGGGGTGTTTTCTCACCACTAATTGATAGCTTGGAGGTCCAGGGGTCCTCGCGGTCACTGAGACCCGTGCGGCCTCTGGAGTCGGTTATCTGAGCATTGGCTTGGGCAGAAACATGTGGGTCCATGTGTCAATGGTCGAAGGGTAGCTTCAGCAGAGCGACACTTCCTGGAATAATCGATCGAATGGGCCTAGGGCTCAAGAGCACTTAGACCCGAACGATGGGATGCTGAAGGGTGGCTTCGGCTGGTTGAAGTCTCCTCTGACCTGCATAGATGAGAGGGCTCATTAGGGGGTCGGACCTTGGTTCTGAACTAGTCCCCTTCGATACCTAAGTTAGCACTTGCTGAAGGATACTCGGTGGGATCAAGTATGGCTCACGGAGAGACCAATACGCGAGTCCTCAGGCCGAGCCGTGGAGGAGAAATGTGTGAAGTAGAAGAAAGGTCTTGGAGAGGTGGAATACCTAAGATCTGGGAATTCATGATCTGATCTTTTGGCGTTTCGTCCTTCTGCCTTCTTATCGGAGTCCGCATGTCAACGCCTTTACGGTGTCCTGCCATCTCGCCCTTCATGTATGCCTGCTTTGATAGTCCCTTTAAGGGTCATGAAGGAATACATGATGACACATTGACTGGTGTTCAAGGCAGGCACGATCTGATGAGTGGTCTCCTCAATCATGGAGGGTCAGTGGTTTCCCTGATGATGGTTTTGGGCTGCCGTGACTCGATACGCACGTGGGGCCTTCAGGCTTGGGCCCAATCCACTCCTCCTGGGCCGTGGGCTTGGCTTGCTCCGTTTGGGGGGGTTGTGTCAATTACCCCCCATCGCTCGGGCCGTTCGGCTCTTGGTGGTTCGGTTCGAGGGATGTGATTCGTGTGGATTTGATAGGTATGTCAGTCAAGGCGACGCATTAAATGAAGGTCATCATGGCGCTGTGAACCAGGAATTCTCACGTCCTTTGGAAGTGGGTTCGAAGAGCCGTCTTCAGAGGGATGTTGACACGTGTCCTTCTTTGGACGGTCTGGATTCAGAGTCGTCCTCCATATAAAATGACAGGGTTTTAGGGTTCTTTTCGCGCTTCTCGATTTTTCTTTCGTTTCATCTTGTCGTTGCAGATTCTCTCTGTCTCCTCTTCGACATCCCCTTCTCCAGCTTTTGCAAGGTAACCCCCTTCCTTACCTCAATTCTTATTTTGCTCAAAGGAGAGGGCGCTGAGAATTGGAGCTACGTTGCCTGACGTCGATGATTCCATCATGGCCATCGGGGCTTCTTCGTCTCGCGTGAAGGGTAAGGGTTTGATATTTGAGGATTTCATCCAACGAGGAAACCCTTCCTAGTACGAGGGATCGAAGGTTCCCCTGTGATTGTCGAAGCAGCCTCCACCGTCTCGTATTCCACCGCTGAGAGGGTTAGGGCGGAATATCTTTCTTACCCGTATGGGGTTTGGGTCCTGTTCCAAGATGAGATGATCTGTTTTCCTGAGGCTCGTGAGGTAGGTGTGTACATCGAGATGTTTAGAACGGGGCTTCGCTTTCATCTTCATCCCTTCATTAGCCAGGTCTTGGAATTTTTGCAAGTGTCCTTGTGACGGCTGACCACGTACTTAGACCCGATCTTGGTCGGCTTTGTCGTGATCTGTCATCTGCACAGGTTGGAGCTGTCGTTGATGTTCCTCTTTTATTTCTACAAAGTTAGGGTTGTCTCCTCGGTAACATGGCTCCACATTGACGTTAGAAGGGGCATGGAATGTTTGCAGGGCTTGCCCGCTAGGTCGATCATTGGAAGAACGACTATGTTTTTGTCACTTTCCCCGGGGATGCCAAAATTTTAACCGGGTGGGGAAGCTCGGGCCCTACGAGCTGGTGCTGGACCTCTCAGAGGCCGATCGGGCCATGGTTACATTCCTGACGGCCTTGCCTAGGGGGAGAGATTGGTCTGGCCTTTGTTGGATGGTCTCCTCCTCAAGAGCCTCTTATGTTCCCCTGATAAAGGCACTTTTTAGACTTCGTCCTTCTCCTTGGCTTACCCTGATTCTCCTTTCTTTTACAGGAATGGTGGGCCAGGAGTTCAGCCGCCCCTACGACGTGCATCAACTCATCTGTCGGGGTGCTCGGGGCTCTCGGGGAAGCTCCTCCGGACACGCACCACACCGCACAGAGGAGGAGGCGACCCGTGTAGCTGAGACACCAATCAGGACATTGAAGATGATGGACACTCCCCCGCAGGCTCTTCTCCCACCGTGACAGGTCTAATTGATGCTCCCCTGAGTTTGGCTTCGACCTCACCCGCTACAGGTTCTTCTCACGCTGCGTCGGGCATGGTTGACGTTCCCACCGACCCGGTCCCCAGCGAAGGGGCCTCGGTTGGTCCTAGGTAGGACCTTGCCATGCCGACCGGGGGTCATGGGCCGAGGAAGAAGCATTCTTGCTCAGCTTCTGATAGGCCCGAGAAGAAGAGAAAGGGGGATAGCGGTTCCCTGGCAGTGCATCCCTCGTAGGCCGCCTCACAGGGAGGCCCCCATACCTTAGGGGAGTCTTCTCCTCTCCTCCAGGTCAAGCATATCCCGGTCGGGGCAGAGCGAGTACTGTCTGTGTTCGGGCCCGGACTTGAGGCCCGTCCAGGGGGTCAGTTTTTACCGACCGTGACGTGGCTGTCCGGTTGGCGTAGAGCTCCGCACTACTGAGGGACCGCTCTCTCTTAGAGAGGGTCCACTCCAAGAGCCTGGTGGATTGCATGGTGTGGCAGATTCAGCAGTTAGGCCTCTTTCTTCTCTCACTCCCATCTTGTTTAGTTTGACCTTCATCCCTTTCGTCTTGCAGGCGTCCTCATTGGGTGTAGAGGTGCAGCGGCGCTCGGAGCAAGTCGTCGAGCTCGAGGCAGCCCTTAAGATGGAACGCTTGAGGGCAAGGGCAACCGATCGAACGGCCAAGGAGGCTCGCGAGGAGTTACGGCCCTCACTCCACAAGGTCACCGAGCTCACATCGGAGGTGGAGAGGTTGAAGGAGGCGTTGGCGGCTGTCAATGTCTCTCGGGCTGCCGTCGAAAGGTCTGATGAGGAAGCCGAGGAGGCATGGTCCATTGTCCAGGAAGCACACAGGAAGGAAAGGGTTGAGCTTTGGTCTGAGATCGGTTTTCTGCAACGAGCGGATCCCCAGCGGCTTGTTGATGAAGTTGTGAGGGTTTACGAGGATGTCCTGGCCCTGAGGATTGCAAAGTCCTTCTTGGAGGGATTCCTAGCATATGAGGAGTGGGTTTGGCAGATGCTTCTGTGCCCCTCTGCTACCCCCGACCAGCCTGCCAGGACGAGGGACGTCGCTGAAGCAATCGGGGAGAGTTCCTCCCGGGCTCCCGCGTCGTAGGCGATCATGGTGGGTTTCCTTTTTTTCTCCCCCATTTGTAACAGTCGGATGAATAATAAAAAATTTCCCATTTTTGGTATATCTGTTGTGTTTGCGCTTGTCGTGCTGTCTTTGTTTTGGCATTGCCCCCTCTTCCCGCTGCTCGTGTCAAGGACGTTCGGCGGCTCGAGCTGTAAGAAGGGTTTCTTAATGATGCTTTTTGACTGGTTGGGACCGATGGTGCGATCAGCCCGCCCTAGGAGCCGTCCATCGATCTAAGTTCGATCGTGCGGTCGTCCCGTTGGGGGAATTGCCCCAATGCTTACGGTCGATCGAGTTGTCGGCCTGCTGGGGGGTTCCCCTCAGCCTCACGATCGACGAATCGGTCGGCCAACTGGGGGAGTTATCCCCAGTCTTACAGTCAATCAAATGATTGCCCTGCTGGGGGAGTTACCCCCAGCCTTATGGCCGATATGTGGCTGGCCTGCTGGGGGAGTTGCCCCAGTCTTATGGTCGACGGATCAGTTGGCCAGCTGGGGGAGCTATCCCCAGTCTTATGGTCGATCGAATGATCAGCCTGCTGGGGGAGTTGCCCCAACCTTATGGTCTACATGTGGACGGCCCGGGGGGGAATTGCCCCCAGCCTTATGGTCGATGGGTCGGTCAGCCAGCTGGGGGAAGTATCCACAGTCTTATGATCGATAGAACGATCGGCCTGCTGGGGCATTTGCCCTCAGCCTTATGGTCGATATGTGGCCGGCCTGCTGGAGGAGTTGCCCCCAGCCTTACGGTCGACTGGTCGGTCGGCCAGCTGAGGGAGCTACCTACAGTCTTATGGTCGATCAAATGATCGGCCTACTGGGGGAGTTGCCCCAGCCTTATTGTAACGGCATGTGTTTTTAGGCATGTTTGATTGCGTATGTGACTGTATTTTTCTTTGGTCATCCGAGCGTTTTTCGTCCGTATGTTCTTTTCTTCTACGCGTCGACGCAAGCGCGCCTCTATTTTGGAATTTTTACCATAGCTTAACTAATTATTTTTTTGCTAATTACCAATTTCAATTACCCCTAATTAATCTTAGATATACCCTTATTAAACCCACTGTATGAGTTGGTGAGCTCCAACCCCGACCGGATCCAACTTTCATGTTTCTTTCCCACCACGACCAACTTACCCTTGTCAATCGTTTAACTCCCACTATATTGAATTTGTCTCCTCACTTCTTTCATATATAAAAAACACGTCCATCTCCTTAGAACACACACACCATCTGCAGCATACAATTCACCTCCATCCTCCCTGCAACTTCACAACAACAAACCCAAATCAACATCAGCCTTCTTTAACCCAAATCAACATTCAGCCTCCTTCAACCCAAAATCAAACAACCCAAATCAAAATCTGAAATTAGAAATTGAAAGAAGGAAGATAAGAAAACAGACCTGAGTTCAGATCTGAATAATCATCAGATTCATCCCCTCCTCTTCCCACGCCCCACCTGAGACCCCCCGCTGTCGTGCGCCACCATGCGCCTGCTGCCGCCCCTGCCTACCCGCACGGGCAGCTGCCCCACTGCCCCGTGCCCCCGCGCACGTCGCTGCCTAGCCTTAGCCCCCGCGCGCGTCGCTGCCTGATCCGCCCAGATCCGCCACGCACAGCCGCTGCCAGCTCGCCCACCGCCGGATCCTCCCGCATGTGCCACCCTGCGCCCGCTACCGCCCCGCCATAAGCGTCGCCCTTTGTCCCGCCGACCTGCCGGTGCTGTGGTTCCCTCTCCCTGCCAAAAAAAAGAAAGGAAGAAAAGAAGAGGAAGGAGACGGAGGTGAGAAAGATGGGGGGTTATTTAAAGTTATTTAAGTTATTTAAGTTAGTTAGGTTATTTAAGTAATAAAATGTTAATGAAATTTTTTAAGTATATGTTTATATTTTAAGTTATATGCTTAATTATATAAACAATTAATAAGTTAGTTATATGCGTTAGTAGTTGTATAATTTCTTATGCAAACCGTATTATATAAAGGAATTTTAATACTATAATGGTTATTAAAGAAATGTATACATCATTGATTATGTTGAAGAAAACAGAAAACCGACTTCACCATAATATCACATTTGACGAGACAAACACAACGACACCAAAATCACCAAAATCAGGCAAGCGTGCATCTTTCTACATGCTTTTAAATATCGTCTCATTTAAATACTGCTCTTAAACCATGTTTCACACTCGTGCGAACTCATATGTTAAAATTCTAGCCTTGTAACAAAATGCAAAACCCTGCTGGACATAAATGACTCCCTTGGAACACTTGCTAATCATAAATATTGTCGGCCGGTTTGGCTAATCATATAACTTGCCGGCCGGTTTGCTATCTTACATACCGGTGATTGACCGTAGAGCGTGCACAATCCAAGTAGGATGCACTCGCTTGCCTCCCAAGAGAAGGAGTGTCCAATCAATATAAACCCGTGAGTACGGGGTCGAATCCATAGGGAAAATTCGTTTCACCATCATAATCTCAATCGGTTAAGGAATGCTAAAAGTATTGGTACAACCAACTAAACTATCAAGTGTAGTGTGAGGGAGTGTGGTGGTAACACGGTCGAGCCAAACCCAATGTAGGTTGGGTGGAGACCGAAGTAGGAGCTAATCAAGCAAGGAAAAGTGTGTGGAAAGGAGTGTCATTAGGGTTGTGAGTTGATTAGCAATAGGTTCACTCCAAATGAATCAACCCTCGCATCCACTTCAAGGTATGCGGGGTTGTGCACGTAGATAATGCCCTTAAGGCACACCGCCATTCTACAGCCCCACCAAGGGTAATGCACGATTTATTCGTGTGTTGATTAGTGGGTTGAAATCCCTAACAATAGCTTGTGAATCGATCCTTGCATCCGTGTCAATAGGATGCACGGATCGTGTACGTATGTGTGACCTTTAAGGTACACCACCGTTCTATGGCCCCACAAAGTGTAGTGCACGACTCAATGAAATCTAGGGCACAACCCATCAATCAACATTACTAGCATCCATTTCAAGGCATGCTAGACCAATTAAATGCAAGTGATGAATAATTACTAATCAATCACACAACCCTAGTTAATCCCAATCCACATACAAATGGCTCTAGGCCTTCATAATGAAAACAAAGTGATAATCATTCAACATGAGCACACTAATCTTCATTACAAGATAATAAGCAAACAACTATCCAATGAATCTCACTTTCATTCAACAATCATTCACAAATATTCATACAAAGCAATAGAAACCAAATGTTACAAGGGAGAGGAAGAGATCACCAAATAAAAACCCTAAAATGTAAGCTTTCCCTCTCTTGCTCCTTCTCCAAGCTCCACCAAGCTCTAATAGCCTCTAACCCTAGCCCTAGCCTTTAGGGAAGAAGATGGGGGTCTAAACCCCCAATGGAACAGTAACTGTCCGAATGATGATTACATCAGAGTTTAGGGTTTTAACCCCTAAGGGATTACATCCTAACCCTCCAAAGAAGCATCTAAGGGCTCACATCGAATGGGGAGAAATTGGGTTAAGAAAAACCCATTTCTCGCAGCCCAGATTTGGCAGAAAAAACCCGCGACAGGTGATTGTCGAACAACTGTAATTCGCCTATTGTTGGTCATGCTGCGTGGCTTCAGAAGGGAGATATGCGACTGTCTTGAAAATCACAGTCTCTTGTGTGATCCACATGCGACTGTCTTTTGTGCTTCAGTCGCCTGCTGCAGAAGAGACAAATCAATAGAGAGTCGGCTCTTTGTTGCTCCCTTCACGAGGAGATAAACAGTCGACTGCTGTTGAAAGAACAATCATCTGTTGTTGAAAAAACAGTCGACTGTCCTTGTAAGGACAGTCGACTGTCCTGGCCCCCTGCTTTACTTCTCCATTTACTTGATTTTGTCTCCTTCGGGACTCCAAAAAAATCCCAGAAAATTCTGGAAAATCCCAAAGACTCTCAGGAGTGCCTGAAAAACAGAAGAAGGAGAAATCAGTCCATATAATGTTGTTTTGTGCAAATAATACAAATAAGCTTAATATGAAACATAAAGTGATAATACACTTAAGAGAGCAAGGGTAACCCTAATATTTAGCACAAAATAGGGGTAGTTAGGGGGTATAAATATACGCTTTTCACTACGAATCAACCGGTTTGGCTGATTCTAGCTCGTGGTCCAGAAAAGTACATATTGGTGAGGTTGGGTTCACATGCACTAATCGGTAGTAAAAGGGTCACCTTCGAGGGCACGAGAATGTAGATTCACTTGCTAGCCACCTAACGATGTGAACCTTAGTCACTAGATTAAATACACAAAGTACTCATGAAAAACTGCTATCTTGAATATGTACGACATTCAGAACTGTTATTGCTTTCACCCATAATAGAACTGCCATGTTTTCACTTGTAATAGAACTGCCATGCTAATATAACTTTTGTTCTTACTGCTTAGAAATTAAAGTTGTTCAATTATTCGTAACGCTTTAACTGCCATGAATAATGTTCTTTTGAAAAACTTGCTAAGGGTTCTATTCATATTATTGCTTGCTAATGACCCTTGCTGACATACATTTCTATGTTGTTTGGAATGTATGTCAGGACACGAGACAGATTACATTGAGGACGAATTGCTTAAGGAGACTAACCCACTGGACCAGGAGTACACTGATCGAGGAGTTCTCCACACCGAGGACTAGTTGCTGAACATTACCAGCTGCTACTTAGGATTTCTTTTATTGCACTTTTGTAGGGTGTGTACCCTCTTGTAGAACTCTGTTGTTATTGGCCATGCTTGTGGCCTTATTACTTTTGTGTACTCTTGTCTGGATGTTGGCTTTGATTTCATAGTTATTTCTGTTGTTTCTAAAATGTATGCAAGTTCCTGCGTATGGTTGTTAGTCACAGACTCTTATTGGGTTCGAGCTTCACTACTTCAGCCCATGCAGACCCGCTTGCATCCTTGCTCTCAGGCATAATGGGAAGCGGGGCGTGACAGGTTTTTGTGGGGGCCCATGTAGGTCGTGCATATGCAAAACTTCAGAACAATAGAAATACTATCATTAGCCAAAACGTCTAGATTTATCGCTTACACAAAATTTACCCGAGTTTCTTGTCTTAGCGTAGCAATGGGACACAACACCAGGAATGGGAATGACTACAGCTAATGAAGGTGCCGACATGAATAAAATCCTTAGAGTCGTGAGGGGGATGTTGGAGATCCAACAACAGCTGATACAGCAGGGGTAGCAACCTGCTCAGATTGCACCACCACCCCCCTCGAGCTTAACCAGGAGTTAAGCAATTCCATGAGCTGCAACCCAAGAGCTTCTCTGGAAAATAAGGACATCTGGATGCTGAAGAATGGGCCCAAGGGACTGAGGACAAGTTGAATGATGCTCATATCCCTCAGGAAGGATGGGTCGATGTCACGAAGCTCTAACTGACTAACAATGATAGGAGCTGGTGGCAATTAAAAGAAAGGCGTCTAGTGAGGCCCATCTCTTGGGGCATGTTTTGGAAAAGGTTTAATGCCAAGTATTTTTTCCAAGACAGCCAAAAGAGAACTTAAACAGCTCTTCACCAATCTGGTCCAAGGAGATAAGACTGTTGATGAGTATGCGGATGTGTTTGCAATGCTCAGTTGCTTCGCACCCCACATGGTCAATGACCCAGAAGACTGTGCATTTCAGTTTCGCCAAGGCCTGAATCACAAAATTTAAGCCTCAATGACACCAGAGAAACTAACGACCCTTCAGAATGTTTTGGATGCTGCATGGAGCCATGAAGTTGTGGCAAGACTTCCAGTGGAAACTCAAGCTGGAGGAACTAAGCGTCCCATGGAGCCACCTAGGTTTGTGCCCAAGGGCAATTTTCGGCCTCCCCAGACCAAGCAGTTCAAGAGGCCAGCTGCTCCTGTTGACCGAGCTCAGCTGACCTGTTACTTTTGTGGCAAGACTATACATCAGAAGAAGGATTGTAGGAGGATGCTGAACCAATGTCTGATCTACGGAGCATCTGATCATGCTGCGAGAGACTGCCCCCACGGCAAGAACCATCAAGCACCTGCTGGAGTACCTAGACATGTTCATCAAGGAATGTCTGGACCTGTTCAACAAGGTGTACCAGGACCTGCTCAGCGTGGGCTACCTCTGGTTTCACAGAACCGAGCCTATCAGCAGGCCAATCAGTCGAAGCACCAGGCGTTCACTATGACAGTTGCAGAAGCTGAGGCTAATAATGAAGTGATTACATGTAGCATCTAGATCTAGTATTTCATATTGCTTTTACATTCATGCTTGTTAGTTAGACACTCTTGCTAAGATTTAGTTATTATCATCTTAGCTATCATCTTAGTGGCTTTCCACCCAGCTCTGACCTTATTTGATTCTGGAGCTTCATTGTGTATTTTATCCCGGAAATTCGTGGTCAAACACTCGATTCCCACCTATCCACTTCCCAAAAGTTGGAATATCACTACTGGGAGTGGTGTGGTAAGTGTTTCCTTGGGATGCAAATCATGTCCTTTAGTGATTTGCAGACATGAGCTCTATGCAGATTTCATGGTCCTGGACACGCCCACCTTTGATGCTATTCTTGGCATGGATTGGTTAGGAACATTCTATGCTACTATCGAATGTCACAATAGGAAAGTAGTATGTGAGATTTCCGACCATTCGGTGTTCGAATTCATTAGTGGAAGTTGTTCGCTTGGACCTATCAAATTTTGGGCCCAGCCGAACGAAGTGATCGTCGCACCTATGCAAGTCAAACCCGAGAAGCCTGCAGTGGTTTGAGATTTCGAAGATGTATTTCCAGAGGATATTTCTGGATCACCGCTTAACCGAGCTCTGGAATTCAACATCGATCTTGTGCCGAATACTCCATCGATCTCGAAGGCGCTTTACCGTATGGCTCCAGTAGAACTTGAAGAGCTACGGAAGCAATTGGACGACCTGCTGCAGAAAGGACTCATCCATCCCAGCATATCACATGTTATGTTGGTCAAGAAGAAGGACGGATCGAGAAGGATGTGCGTGGACTATCGGGAGCTGAACAAAGTCACTCTGAAGAATAAGTTATAGTTACCTTGCATCGATGACATCTTCGACTAACTCGGTGGATCACGAGTTTTCTCGAAGTTGGATCTCATGAGTGGATACCATCAGGTGAAGGTCAAGAATGAAGATATCTACAAGACGGCTTTCTGGACCAAGTATAGACACTACGAATTCGTTATTATGCCATTCGGTGTGACCAACGCCCCTGCAGTATTCATGAATCTCATGAATATCATATTCTACGAGTTTTTGGATAAATTCGTAGCGATATTCATCGATGATATATTGGTCTATTCGAAGAGCGAGGAGGATCATGTCGAGCACCTGCAGATTGTTTTGGAGATGCTTCGCCGTCATCAGTTGTATGCCAAGTACAACAAGTGCGAATTCTGGCTGGACCGAATTGCATTTCTTGGACATGTGTTATCGGGTGACGGTATCTTTGTCGACCCCGAGGAGGTTGCATTAGTCAGTAATTGGCCTACCCCTCGGTCGGCATCAAACATCAGGAGTTTTCTAGGATTGGCGGGTTACTACTGTCGATTCATCAAGGATTTCTCGAGGATAGTCGAGCCCATGACTCGATTGATAAGGAAGGATGTCAAGTTTATATTATCAGACTCTTGTGAGCAGGCATTTGGGATATTGAAAGCAAGGCTGATGTCTGCACAGGACTATCCCTGATAGGACTGGGGGATTTGGGATCTTCTACGATGCATCAGGTAAAGGCCTTGGATGTGTCCTGCACCAGCATGGTCATGTGGTCGCATATACTTCTCGGCATCTGAAGATTCATGAGAAGAATTATTCAACTCACGGCTTGGAGCTAGCCGCTGTCATCTTTGCCCTGAAGATATGGAGACATTTCTTATTGAGTGAGAAAGTGAAAATCTTCACTGACCATAAAAGTTTGAAATACATTTTCACCCAGAAGGAGTTGAATATGAGGCAGGGTAGATGGTTAGAAATGATGATCGATTACGACATCGACCTCCAGTATCATCCAGTGAAGGTTAATGTCGTACCCGACGCTTTAAGTAGACTTCCAGTAGTCATGACTCTTACAGTTCAGTGGAGGCTACAGCAAGATCTGTAGGAGATGTGTATAGAAGTTGTTTTATCTGGAGTCACATCATCGTTGATGAATATGCAGATTCAGTCGACGATTATGGATTGGACGCAGTCTGGAGATGCAAAACTGCAGAAGATCAGAGAGCAAGTTGAAGCTGGACTTTGAATGGATTTTCTCATTCGGGAGGATGGTTCCCTGAGAACGGCAATAGGATTTGCGTACCTTCAGGTGATATCAGAAAGGAATTGATGAATGAAGCTCATAGCTCTCCCTATTCCATTCATCCTGGTGGTACCAAGATGTACCATGACATTCGTCTGAATTTTTGGTAGCATGGTACGAAGAGGAGCATAGCTCGAAGCGTCGTCAAGTGCCTTGTGTGTCAGCAAGTGAAGGCTGAACATCATCGCATTGCTGTATTGCTTCAACCCCTGCCGATTCCAGAGTGAAAGTGGCAGCACATCACCATGGACTTCGTGACTGGACTACCTCGGAGCACCAAGCAAAATGACACGATTTGGGTTATTGTTGACCGATTAACCAAGTTTACGCATTTCATACCCTTCCGAGTAGGACAATCTACAGAGATACTTGTGAAGAAGTTTATGGAGTTAATTATCATCCGCATACCTTTATAACTTCTTTCTGGTGTACGTCGTGATGTGAACGATAATCATGCAGGAGATTGTGCGATTGCATGGAGTTTTCGTAAGCATTGTCTCCGACTGAGACACGAGATTCACATCCCAGTTATGGAAGAGTCTGCAGATGAATTTGGATACCAGTCTGAGTTTTAGCACTGCGTATCACTCTCAGACTTATGGACGATCGAAGCGTACTAACCAGATATTGAAGGACATGTTGCGAGCTTGCATACTGGATCTTAAAGGTTCGTGGGAGGATCTTTTGCATTTAGTGGAGTTCGCCTCCAACAAACAGCTACCAAGCCAGCATTGGCATGGCACCATTTGCTGCACTTTATGGAATGAAATGTTGATCTCTGCTGAGTTGGGATGACATTGACATGTTGGGACCAGAGATGATAGTCGAGGCTGTGGATGTAGTGCATACCATTCGGGACTAGCTTTGTATCGCATAGGATCGGTACAAACATTGGGCTGATGCTAAACGCCGTCCTTTGGAGTTCAAGGCAGGAGTCATGTGTTCTCGAAGATATCCCCGAACAGAGAAGTCATTCGTTTTGGAAGGTGAGGCAAGCTTAGTCCAAGATTCATTGGACCTTTCGACGTGCTAGAGCGAGTTGGAGAGATAGCTTATCGTCTAGCACCGCCACCTTCATTGGAGGGAGTAAATGATGTTTTCATGTATCACAGCTACGTCGTTACATCAGCGACTCTTTTCATTCTGTCGATTACTCGTAGATTACGGTTCGACCGGACCTGACATATGAACAACAGCCGGTGCAGATCTTAGACTGGCGTCAGAAGATGCTCAGGAACAAGGTCATCGAGCTCGTGAGAGTAATGTGGTGTCATGGCTCGCCAGGAGAATCCACCTAGGAGCAGGAAGATGAAATGTGAGAGCGTTATCCATATTTGTTCCCTGCTCCTTAGTTGATAGAAATTCCGAGGACTGAATTTTTTTCTTAAGGTGGGTAGGATGTAACGGCATGTATTTTTAGGCGTGTTTAATTGCGTATGTGCCTGTATTTTACTTCGATCATCCGAGTGTTTTTCGTCCGCATGTTCTTTTCTTCTATGCATCGATGCGAGCGCGGCTCTGTTTGGGAATTTTTACCGTAGCTTAACTAATTTTTTTGCTAATTATCCATTTCAATTACCCCTAATTAATCTTAGATCTACCCTTATTAAACCCATTGTATGAGTTGGTGAGCTCCAACCCCGACCGGATCCAACTTTCCCGTTTCTTTCCCCCACGGCCAACTCACCCTCGTCAATCGTTTAACCCCCACTCTATTAAATTTGTCTCCTCTCTTCTTTCGTATAAACAAAACACACCCCTCTCTTCAGAACACACACACCATCCGCAGCAAACAATTCACCGCCATCCTCCCTGCAACTTCACAACAACAAACCCAAATCAACATTTAGCCTCCTTTAACCCAAATCAACATTCAGCCTCCTTCAACCCAAAATAAAACAACCCAAATCAAAATCTAAAATTAGAAATTGAGAGAAGGAAGATCAGAAATCAGATCTGAGTTCAGATCTGAATCATCATCAGATTCATCCCATCCTCTTCCCGCGCCCCCACCTGAGACCCCCGCTGCCGTGCGCCACCTTGCACCCGCTGTCCCCCAGCCTAGCTGCATGCACAGCTGCCCTGATGCCTCGTGCCCCCACAAGTGTCGCTGCCTGGACGCATCCCCTGCGCGCGCCGATGCCTGATCCGCCCAGATCTGCCGCGCACAGCCGCTGCTAGCTCGCCTGCCGCCAGATCCGCCCGCGTGCGCCACCCTGCGCTTGCTACCACCCCGCCATATGCACCGACATATGCCTTGTCGACCTACCCCTGTCGTGGTTCCCTCTCCCTGCCAAAAAAAGAAAGGAAGAAAAGACGAGGAAGGAGACAGAGGTGAGCAAGATGGGGGGATTATTTAAAGTTATTTAGGTTATTTAAGTTATTTAGGTTATTTAAGTTATTTAAGTTATAAAATGTTAGTAATATTTTTTAAGTATATGTTTATATTTTAAGTTATATGCTTAATTATATAAACAATTAATAAGTTAGTTATATGAGTTAATAGTTGTATAATTTCTTATGCCAACGGTATTATTTAAAGGAATTTTAATACTATAATGGTTATTAAAGAAATATATTAATCATTGATCATGTTTAACAAAATAGAAAACCGACTTCACCATAATATCACATTTGACGAGACGAACACACTGACACCAAAATCACTAAAATCAGGCAAGTGTGCACTTTCTACGGCCGATCGAGAGTTTTGTCGGTCCTTCTGGGGGAGTTGCCTACAGCCTTACGGCCGATCGAGAGTGTGGTCGGTCTTGTTGGGAGAGTTGTCACAGCCTTACGGCCGTTCGTGAGTTTGATTGGTCCTGTTGGGTGGTTGCCCCCAGCCTTACGACCGATCGAGAGTTCCATCGATCCTGTTGGGCGGTTGCCCCAGCCTTACGACCGATTGAGAGTTCCATCGGTCGTGCTGGGGGGTTTCCCCAGCCTTACGGCGGATCGAGAGTTCCATCGATCCTGCTGGGGGTTTGCCCCAGCCTTACGGCCGATCGAGAGTTCCATCGGTCCTGCTGAGGTAGTTGCCCACATCCTTACGGCGGATCGAGAGTCCCATCGGTCCTGGTGGAGGAGTTGCCCCCAGCCTTACGGCCGTTCGAGAGTTCCATCGGTCATGCTAGGGGAGTTGTCTCCAGGCTTATGGCCGTTCGGGAGTTCCTATCGGCATTGGGCCCGACGAGTGGTTACCGAATCTTGAAGGATGTACAGTTGTGAGCAAGAACTCCTGTCTGTGTCTTTATTTTAGTAGAAGAAAAACCAGGGGTACATTTAAAACTAAAATGCGTAGAGCGGGGGAGATATGGATGGGCGAGTCACTCGCCTGGAGTCGTGGGGGCATGGTTGATCGGCTGACTCCGTATTCAATTATACGTACGGGGGTGTTGACAACGTTCACTTTCTTCCCCTTATTGGCTTGCCTTGACGTGCCTTCTTCGGAGCCTGCCTTTGAAGAATAGACGAAATTCTTCAAATATCTTCGACTAATCAGCTGGTCGATGTCCTTCTTTAGGTGCCAGCAGTCATCGGTGTCGTGACCGTTAACCTTGTGATACTTGCAGCATTTCTCTTCATCTCTTCGCCCCCATTCATCCTCGGGGTGGCTTGTTGATGTGGCCCTCTTTCTGGGCATGCATCAGGACGACGTCCTGGGTTGTGTTCAGCCGGGTAGGCGATGGTTCCCCTCTGCGTGGCTTCCTCTGGGCCTCCTCTCTTGTTTGTGGTCCTCCAGCTCGCGGCGCCTTCGCCCTGCTTTGATCTCCTCTTGGCCCCCTTAGAAGGACATCCTTCCTCCGCGGCCAAGGCTTCCTTCGTTAACATGAATCGCTCTGCCCGAGCCAAGATCTGGACGATGCCCTTAGAGGGGGTCTTGATGCAGCGATTTCTTCTGGCCTCTGTGCTGGAGCCCTTTCTTCAGGGCTGTCATGGTAACCAGCTCGGGGCAACTCTCGATGTTTAGTCTCTGGGCGTTGAAGCGCTTCATGTAACCCCTCAGAGTCTCGCCTGGTTTCTGGATTATGTTGAACAAGAGGTCCGAGACTGGCTTCCTTTGTCATCCAGCCATGAACTGTTGGCAGAACATATGGGACAAGTCCCGGAAGTTGCCGATGGATAGATCGGGGAGGCTGTTATACCACTCCTTGCCGGATTTCTTGAAGGTGGTATAGAAACCTCGACAGAGCAGGGCGTCATCAGCCCCTTGAAACCTCATGACTCCCTTGTAGTCTTGCACATACTCCTTGGAGTTTCCCGTGTCGTTGTATTTCTCTAAGGTCGGTACTTTGAACCTGAAGGGTACCTGTGCATTGACGATACTCCTCGTCAGTGGGCATCGGTCTTCCCCTGGGGCTTCCAGGTCGATCTGTCCTGGTCGCGCTTTTCCTCGGTGCTCGGACAGCTTTGGCGGATCAGCGAGAATGCACGAGGGGCTTCCTCCATGGCCCTCCCAACTGGGGATCGACGTCGATCATTGAGCGTGCTCCCTGTGAAGACGATCTTTGCGGCTTCTGTGCCTTTTTCGGTGTGGGCTTCCGCTCTGCCCCGGCCCTCCTCGTCGGTCGTGCGGCTGGACGATTGTCGTTCGATTGTGCAGGGTCGCTTGGACGAGGCCGTAGTTGATTCGTCCTTGGTCCATTCGGTTCTCCATCCTCCCTCACCTTGAAGAGAGGTGGGGGTTAGTGATTACTCCCGGTTCAGGCCCTCACCATCACGCTCCGCGACTATGGTTGAGCGCAACGTGGGGTGCACCCCTGAGCAGTCGGGAAACCCCGCCAGGTTTCCTCCCAAGGAGTGTTGTGGGCCTGCGAGATGCTAAATAGCTGCTGCAAGGGATTGAAAGTTGGCGTTCATCTCCCGGGTGAGACGGTCGAGTTGTTCGCGGGTTACCGAGTGTACGTCGTCGGTTTCTCCTATGGAGCGGCTGCGCTCGGCCTCGTGCTGGACGTAGCAGCCATCCTCTGGGATGGTTGGCATTCGGGCTGCTCCGTCATTGTGCTGTTCCATATAGGTTGATGTGGATGACGTGGGAGATGATCTATTTACCACAGATGGCGCCAGATGTTTCGGAGTGTTTTCTTACCACTGATTGATAGCTTTGAGGTCCGGGGGGTCGTTGTGGTCACGTGAGACGTGTGCGGCCTCTAGAGTCGGTTATCAGAGCGTTTGCTTGGGCGAAAACATGTGGTTCTATGTGTCGATGTGCCGAAGGGTAGCTTCGACAGAGCGACGGCTTCCTAGAACAATCGGTCCGCTCGAGAGCGGTCGGACCTGAACGATGGAACGCCGAAGGGTGGCTTCAGCTCATTGAAGTCTCCTCTGACTTGTGCAGACGAGAGAGCTCATCAGGGGGTCGGACATTGGTTCCGATAAAGTCCCATTTGATGCCTAAGTCAGCACTAGTCTAAAGGATGCTCGGTGGGATCGAGTATGGCTCACGGAGGACCAATATGTGAGTCCTCAAGCCGAGCTGTATCGGAGAAATGTGTGAAGTGGAAGAAAGGCCTTGGAGAGGTGGAATACCTGAGATCTGAGAATTCAGGATCCGATCTTTTGGCGTTACGTCCTTCTGCCTTCTTATAGGAGTCCGCATTGTATGTGACCCTACGGGGCTACACACACACTAGAGTGGGGGTGAATAGTGTAATAGCAAGCAAAGTGCTTAATTAAAAGTTACTAAAATTAAAGCACAATAAGCAGCATAAAATAAACAGAGTGCTCAACAAAAACAATCGCAAACACAATGATTTTACCCTGGTTCCCCAAAACTTGGGTACGTCCAGCCACACCAGTATTCACTATATTCCCACACAGAGAAGTGAATACAAAATCCCACAAAGGGATACCTCACACAGAGGATTTAGGATTCCTACAAAGAGATATCCTTACTCTCACACAGAGAGACCTCACACAGAGGATTTGTTCTTTCACACATAAAGAACCAAACTCCTATAAAGAGAGTAACTAATTCCCACAAAGAGAATTAGGGTTTCGAAACAAAAAACAAAATGAAACAACACTTACCTATGCCTTGATATGATCTTACCATTGTGAAGAAGAAGGCATGCAAGTGAATGACCAAGTGCTTGAGATTAGCTTTGATTGCACTTGTCGATCCTTCTCTCTTCTAGGAATGAATCCTAACACTTCTCACTTGAGTGTATGAAATGAAGAGAAGAACGATGTTCTCCAAGAAAAAGGAATGAGATTGAAATCCTTTGGAGAAATTCCCTAGAGCTTAAATGCTATAGCATAAGATTGAAGCTCTAATGAGGGAATGGGGGAGGAGTGGCTTAGAGAAGAGATTAAATGATCCTCTATGATTTCCTAACCCTTTCAAGAGTTCTAAAAGAACTAAGCCATCTCCTATATATAGGACGTCAAGAAGAGCCCATAAAACTAACCAAAAACCCAAAGGGAAGAAATCTGCAACGGCTAGATTTGGCCGTTTACGGTACAGACAGTCGACTGATGAACAACAGACAGTCGACTGTTCAACGGCTAGAAAAATCCCAACGGCTATAATCTGAGCTGGGACAGTCGACTGTAGAAGACTACACATGCTACCGTAAAATAGACAGTCGACTATATATCCTTCATCAGGCGACTGCTGTAGGGGATGGAGAAAAACATAGAGATGCACTCTAACTCCCAGTATGCATACAGGCGACTGATGAACAAATGACAGTCGACTGTAAAATAGACAGGCGACTGTTTTGTTGAGTATTGGACTTCTCCTTACTTGGAGTTAATGATGAGCAAACATAAATACTTGTGACTAACCCCTATTTTGCAGTTTATCCAATGCCTAAGCTTATTATGAAGATCTACTTGCAATGGATGACACTCAAAGATCATTGACGGCAAATGAAATGGATTGGATGAGCATAGATGGTGATTGAAGCTCCTAGAAGACTTCAAGCTCATGCATTGGATAGAAGAGAGAGTTCGTCAAATGTAACTTCCTTGTATCTCTTCTAGTATGTAGCTTAGAAGTAGAACATTGGTGGAGCATACACACATCTTTATTTCAGTCTTAAGACATCATTAAATCAGTCATCCTTAGACTCCAGGTCATTTCCATATTGATTGTGCATGTATTGTTTATAACAGTCGACTGATGAACGTTTTACAGTCGCCTGTCTCAAAAACAGTCGACTATGTTTTATTCTACAGTCGCATGTTATGCACAAACTGTTACAGTCTAAGTTTAGGGCTTCTCTGCTTCAATTCCCACAAGCGACTCATGAACGATTCACATGCGCCTGTCCAAGTGACAGTCGACAGTGTTTTGTTAATCAGTAGCCTATCTATCTATAGAACAAAGTCTGTCTATCTGATTTCTCTGGCCAGTCGACTATTGTTGAGATTTACAGTTGACTGTCCAATGGAACAGTCGACTGTCAATGCTGCAACAGTCGTCTGTCTGTGAGCCAATTTGTTGACTCAACTCTCTGGAAAATCTCAGGGTTTTGACAGTCGTCTGTAGAAGGAATAACAGTCGCATGTTCTGATTAACAGTTGACTGTCTTCTCTTCATCAGTCGTCTGTCCTGTTATCCCAGATGTTTTCCAGAATTCTTCAACTTACCCAACTTACGGCCAGTCGCCTGTAGTAGAATTTACAGTCGCCTGTTGGTTCAACAGTCGACTGTCTATACCTTATCAGTCGACTGTCCACGTGGTAAGTTACAGTTATGAATTCTCACCTACCCTATCTGACTGTGCAGCAGTCGACTGTGATTTCCTCAACAGTCGACTGTCGCGGGCTCAGATTCTATCCAGTGAGAGTTTTCTCACGAATTTCAAAGTGGTTAGTTACTCATTCTTTCAAGTTTCATTTTGCTAAATCTCTCAAGATCAAAGCTCTCAAAAACACTAAATCCCTAAGAATTCCAATCTTTAATCTTTTGCTCTCCAACCTAGAACCAAAGAGATATCTTCTAGGCATTTGGTGCAGTCAAGAGAAAGGGCTTTCCTCTCTTCCAAGAGAGTCTTTCAACACACAACACACTTCTCCTTCAAGTTCTACTTCAAGGCATATGTGATTGTAAGTGTTGCTTTCATATTTCATAACTTTCGTTATTTGAATTTATTCTCGGTTTGTGAGAGTAGTTTGCTTGCTTCCAAGTTATGGGAGTCAAGGTCAATCGATTGTATTTCGATTTCACTTGTAGGGTTACTACAAGTGGGTTTTTAAGGAAACCTCAAATTAGGGTTTTAACCTGAGTATACGATTGTTAACCGGGTGGAAGGGACGTAGGATTACCGGGAACAAGTCGGGAAGTGACTTGGGTAATCCGAACACTTGAAACATCCTTGCGTTTGCATTTGTTTCATTTTGGGTTTATTTCTATTCCGCACTATTTTGTTGGTTAGGAATTTAAATTGGTGTAACTATCTTTTTAAATTGCTTAAACACTATTCAACCCCCCTTCTAGTGTTTTCTCCATAGCCAGTGTCCTTACAATTGGTATCAAAGCGCAAGGTTATAGCTATGGCATCCAACAACAACAACGTTCCTCCACCGATTTCTTACAACAATCATGATCGTGATGGAGCGTCCACCCTTTTCGATGGTCAATCAACGGTGCGTCCTCCGCGTTTCAATGGCACAAACTTTGGCTACTAGAAATGCCGGATGGAGACGTTCCTAAAGAGTGCTTCACTTTGGAGAACCCTCCACAAGGAATACGTCGAGCCCACCGAAGAGTATTTCGAAAAATGGACGACTTCCGAGAAATCCGCCGAAGTCAACAACGCAAAAGCAATAAACGCTCTTCATTGTGCATTGGACCCGAATGAGTTCAACAAGATATGCACATGTAAGAGTGCATATCAAATTTGGAACCATCTCGTCGTTGCCCATGATGGAGCGAATAAGGTAAAACTTTCTAAACTCTATGTTGTCGTACAAAACTTCGATATGTTTCATATGCAGGAAAATGAAAACATAGCATCGATGTACGGACGTTTTACCGACATCACCAATGAACTGGAAGCTCTTGGTCAAACATACACTGAACCAGAGAAGGTGAGAAAGATCATAATGGGAATGACCTCCAAATGGGAAAGAAGAGCTATCGCCATCGAGTAGGTCAACGACTTGAAGACTTACACAGTTGTTAATCTTATCGGGACTCTCATGTCTTATGAAGTAAGACGGGAGAACCGATTAAAGATTCGAACTATGATGAACCCTTCGGATGCCAAGAAGAAAGGCTTTGGCATTCAACGCCAATTCCTCATCCTCCGATAGTGAAGAATCAGAAAATGAGATGGACTTGGGTGAAATGGCCCAAATGGCGAAGAAGTTCCAACGCTTCTTTTGCAAAGGTAAATATCCCTCTAACAAAAGATTCGAGTCTACTAATAATACTTCCTCTCTTTGCTTTAAGCGTAACAAGTCAGGGCACATCAAGAAGGATTGCCAATGCTAAGAAACAAAGAGAAGTGGAATGCTCCGAAGTACCACAAGTCCGACAAGAATAAGAGAGATAAGAAGAAAGGAATCGTCGGTATATTCGATGACTCAAGTGGAGACTCATCAAGTGATCCGATGATGAGAAGAGTGAAAGTGCCCACATGTGTTTCATGGCACGAGAAGATTCACTCTCCGATGAGAGTGATTCCGACATGGATGAAACCGAGGTAACGATGGATGAATTACGTATTGCTAATGAAGAATTATTTGCTAAGTATACATCTCTAATGCTTAGATATACTAGCTTATAGAAATTGAATGTTAGCAATCCATCCATTCCATGCATTATCAACAATGACACCATTGTTGATACTTTAACCTTTGAGAAAGCGAATTTAGCTTCTCAAAATGTCACTTTGAGAAATGAGGTGAATACCCTCAAATCTCAACTAGATCAAACACATCCTAAGGATAATAGCGATCTAGTTTCACAACACACACAATTGGTTTTAGAGAATGATTCTCTTAAAACCCAAGTGCACGAGCTCAAAGCACGGGTGTCCACCTTGGATACAAATATTTCTTCTCTTAAGGAGAAATATGAGCTTATGTCCTCATGTATTGTGAGATTCAATAAGGGAAAAGGATAATTGGACGATTTGCTTGCAAACCAATTTCCGGCCATACATCGTGTTGGTCTTGGTTTTGTGGAAGCAAATGCATCCAATGCACGCACTTCCTATAGTGGTGTCACTATAGACTTTGTGAGGCCTTCCTCCGGTGCATCCATAAGTGATGTCAAAGACACTATAGGTAGCAAACCTACCAAGAAAGTCACCAATTCACCGTCTCCTCTTTTTGGCAAGAAACCCACTAAGGGTGGAAACCAAAAGAGAAGCCATGCTTACATGTACACAAACCTTCATCCACGTAGGAAATCTCCTACTTCACAAGTGGATACTCATGATACTTTCTATGCTTCACACCCACGGACACTACAAATCCACACATAAGAAATACTCATGTACGTGATCCAAGACACCCACATGCTCATACGCATCATTCTTACATGTATGCACATCCTCCACATGTCATGCATGACCCATATGTTTCATACAACATGCATGTTCCCAAGCATACATATAATCCCCGTAGGTCTAATGCATATCCACCACCTTATTTATATGCTAGAAACCATATTCCTAAGATGCATGCACCACATAGAAATCTAACAAGTATGCATGCAACTAGGAAAAGGACTCGCAAAACATACACCATTTGGGGTCCTAAGAACACTAGCTTAAATGATAGGAATGTATATGTTTATTCCTAATAATGGTAATTATGTTGGGAAGCGGAAGTCCACTTGGACTTGGCTTCCAAATGGCTAATCCCTTGGACCCAACAAAAATTGGGTACCATGAGCTTATGGTATATTATGTAGGTATCCAAGAGAAAGAAAAAGAGCAATAAAGATCAAACTAGATCTAAAAGGAAAGGATGGATTCTCGACAGTGGTTGCTCCAAACATATGACGGGAGATCATTCATTACTCTCCGAAGTGATTAGCATCAAGAACGATGCAACGGTCACGTTTGGAGGTAACCAAAAGGGAACCAGTATTGGAGTAGGTATAGTCGGAAACCCCTCCAAACCTTTAATTACTAATGTATTTTTAGTTAGTGGTTTATATCACAACTTTATCTCCATTAGTCAACGTTGTGACAAAGGTTACAAGGTTAACTTTAGAGAGGGTATGTGTAAAATTGTTGATTCTAGTTCACATGTTTTATTTACCAGTATTAGGCGTAAAAATATTTATTATTTGAGATTGCCTAAAACCGTAGAACATTGCTTAGTTGCTAACACAAATGAACAACTATTATGGTATCGCCATTTTGGTCATGTTCATTTCAAGCAATTATATAAGTTAGCTAAGCATGATCTAGTCAAATGTTTTCCAAAAATTGCTTTTAGTAAGAAAAACTTTTGTGATTCATGTCAAAAAGGTAAACTTAGCAAATCATCTTTTAAGCTTACGGAATGCATTACTTCTAAGAGGCCCTTAGAACTACTTCATCAAGATTTGTTTGGGCCAACTAGAACCGCTTCTTTAGGCAATGCTCATTATGGATTAGTTTTCGTTGACGACTTCTCTAACTTTACGTGGGTTTCATTCTTAACTAATAAGAATGAAGCTTTTGAAGAGTTTACCATATTTGCAAAGAAGATTCAGAATCTCTTAGGATACACCATTATCACTATCCGTAGTGATCATGGAGAAGAATTTGAGAATGAGTCTTTTACAAAGTTTTGTGATGACACTGGGATAACTCACAATTTTTCCTTTCCTTGGGCACCACCACAAAATGGTGTTGTAGAGAGAAAGAATAGGACTCTTATTAGGACTCTTATTAAGTGTGCTTGTACTATGCTCCATGGTAGTCATCTTGGACTACAATTTTGGGCAGAGGCGGTGCATATGGCATGTTATGTGCTCAATATGATTCTAGTGAGACCCCGAACGAACTAAATTTGTTTTGAGTTATTTTATGACAAAAAGCCTCAAGTTAAATATTTTCGAGTGTTTGGTTCAAAATGTTTTATCAAGAACACATTTGGTAATTTAGCTAAATTTGAGCCAAGATCCGATGAAGGAATTTTTGTTGGATATTCCACACGTAACAAAGCCTACCAAATATACAACAAAACTTCTTCAACGATCGAGGAATCACTACACTTATCATTTTATGAAGATTTTAACTTTTGTGATTCATATCAAAGAGGTAAACTTAGTAAATCATCTTTTAAGCTTAAGGAATGCATTACTTCTAAGAGGCCCCTAGAACTACTTCATCAAGATTTGTTTGGGCCAACTAGAACCGCTTCTTTAGGCAATGCTTATTATGGATTAATTGTCGTTGACGACTTCTCTAACTTTACTTGGGTTTCATTCTTAACTAATAAGAATGAAGCTTTTGAAGAGTTTACCATATGTGCAAAGAAGATTCAGAATCTCTTAGGATCCACCATTATCACTATGAGAATGAGTCTTTTACAAAGTTTTGTGATGACACTGGGATAACTCACAATTTTTCCTTTCCTTGGGCACCACCACAAAATGGTGTTGTAGAGAGAAAGAATAGGACTCTTATTAAGTGTGCTCATACTATGCTCCATGGTAGTCATCTTGGACTACAATTTTGGGCAGAGGCGGTGCACATGGCATGTTATGTGCTCAATAGGATTCTAGCGAGACCCCGAACGAACTAAACTTGTTTTGAGTTATTTTATGACAAAAAGCCTCAAGTTAAATATTTTCGAGTGTTTGGTTCAAAATGTTTTATCAAGAACACATTTGGTAATTTAGATAAATTTGAGCCAAGATCCGATGAAGGAATTTTTGTTGGATATTCCACACGTAACAAAGCCTACCGAATATACAACAAAACTTCTTCAACGATCGAGGAATCACTACACTTATCATTTTATGAAGATTTTGATTTTCCTCATGTTGTAGATGATGGTGTAGATGCTATATGTGATTCTCTTAGTAATGTAAAGATTAATGATTCTATTATTGATACTAACACTACTAATGAGATTGTTGAAGATGTTCCAAGTGATGCAGGAATACCCAAAGCTTACCCAACCGTTCGCAACCATCCACATGACCAAATTATTGGAGATATTAGTGTGGGTGTTCGAACGAGGTCAAGAATTGAAGAATTCTCTCATTGCGTATTTGTCTCTACCATTGAGCCAAAGAACATCCAAGAAGCTTGTGAGGATAGCTCTTGGATAGTGGCTATGGAAGAAGAACTCATGCAATTCGAGAGAAATGAAGTTTGGGAGCTCGTTCCTCTTCCAAGTGGTCATCAAGTTATTGGGACCAAATGGATCTTCAAGAACAAGACTGATGAAAACGAGGTCATCACAAGGAACAAAGCAAGGTTAGTAGCTCAAGGCTACCGGCAAGAGGAATGTATCGATTTCGAAGAATCCTTTACCCCCGTATCTAGATTAGAAGCTATTAGATTGCTTTTATCTTTTGCATCCTATAAGAATTTTAAATTATTTCAAATGGATGTTAAAAGTGCATTTTTAAATGGGATTGTAAATGAAGAAGTGTATATTTCTCAACCTCCCGGGTTCATTCATGAAAAATTTCCAAACCATGTTTTCAAACTTAAGAAAGCGTTGTATGGGTTGAGACAAGCTCCTAGAGCTTGGTATGATCGACTCAAGACGTTTCTTTTGGATTTAGGTTTTAAAATGGGAGAAGTTGATTCAACACTTTTCATTACAGATTATGAAAATGACATCATATTGAGTTAAGTTTATGTAGACGATATAATATTTGGTTCTACTAACTTTAATCTTTGTCAAGAATTTTCTAAGTCCATGAAGAATGAATTCGAGATGAGCCACATGGGTGAGCTCAACTATTTCCTTGGATTGCAAATTCGACAAATGAAGGATGGGACTTTCATACATCAAACCAAGTACACAGGGGAGCATATCAAGCGATTCGGGATGGAATCGTCTTCAAGCAAAAGGACTCCCATGAGTACGACAACCCATCTACACAAGGATGAGAACGGAAAAGATGTAGACGTTCGTCTATATCGAGGTATGATCGGTAGCTTACTTTATTTAACTGCTAGTAGGCCTGATATCATGTTTTTCGTATGCTTGTGTGCTAGATATCAAGCTAGACCTAAAGAATCACACTTGATTACGGTTAAACGAATTTTTCGTTATCTCAATCATTCTCTAGATTATGGGTTACTTTACCCTAAATCTAGCACATATGAGTTAATCTCATATAGTGATGCCGACTTTGCCGGATGCAAATCCGATAGGAAAAGTACTAGTGGCACTTGCTATTTCCTAGGAAATTTCTTAGTCTCTTGGTTTTCCAAGAAACAGAACTCGGTATCACTGTCCACGACTGAAGCGGAATATATTGTCGCGGGTCTTGCATGTGCACAAGTTCTTTGGATGAGACACACTCTTAGAGACTATTGTGTCAATTGTGATACTTGCCCTATCATGGTTGATAATCAAAGTGTTATATGTCTTTCCAAGAATCCGGTACATCACTCATGTACCAAACACATAGATGTGAGACATCATTTTATCAATGATCATGTAGCTAAGAAGGACATCATCTTAGCGTACATTGAAACCCAAAAACAAATTGCCGACATCTTCACAAAACCTCTTAAAGAAAATTCATTTGTGAGGTTGCGTGGAGAATTAGAGATTATGGGTGAATCTGAAATTTAGAAGCTCAACTTACTTGTTATAACACCTTTTGAGCTCATATCATCATGTTGCCTCTCTTCATTTGATATATCATATATTTGTTTTAAGAAAGGCAATTGAGATTTCTTTGATTACATGAGTTTTCAGATTGTTTTAAGAGATTTGTTTTATAAATAATGTATAATTTGATGTTGATTTTATGATGAGTTTATGATTAGAGTATAGGTCCTAGGGTGAGTTGTGCATATCCTCTGGATTTTAACATCACTGTGCATTTTTGGACCAGGACAGACGACTGTCTTTCCTTCGACAGTCGACTTCGCTACTCTATATACTCTGTCTGCAGAATGTACCTTTCGCACAGGCGACTGGTGATAAATTTACAGTCGACTGTTTGATCAATAGACGGCTGCATTTTAGTCATCAGGCGCCTGTCAATTTCGTCAACAGTCTCTGTCTTTTCATCAATTTTATTGATTCTCTGTCAGTCGACTGAAGGGTATAATACAGTCGAATGTCCCTCGGACAGGCGACTGTGTGTTACTCAACAGTCGATTGTCCGTCATCCTAAGCTTATTTCTTATCGCTTCATCCAGTCGACTGACCTTTGCTCATCAGTCGACTGTCTCCTATTGTGGCGGTTCACTGCTCTGATCCGAGCCGTCGTTTCTTTGATCCAATGGCCCAGATTATTACGCCCCTTCATTAAATCATCGAGACACTTCATATCGACCCACGTTTTCTCTCTCCTCCGATTGAAACCCTTTGACTTCTCGCTTCGAACCCTCAGACGATCGCCCCTCCGGCACTCTTAGTCACCGTCGTCTCGTCATTTGTCGAGTGCGCCACTCAGACTTCGATTGCCTCGCTTGTCCTCCTTATTTTGGTTCGATTCTTCTTGTGTTTCTCTCGTTGTCTTTTGACCTAGCCTCTGTCGATCGCTCTCATGGATCCTCCAGGTCATTCGTCGTAAGGAGAACCGTTAAACATTTTTCTTGCTGAACCCTCTCCTCCACCTTCTGATCAACTACCCTCTTCGCCCTCATCATCTGGGGATTTCTTGAATGTCGTGGTCGGTGACCCCATTCCTTCAGCAAATGTTGCTGAACACTTTTCTCAGCCTGCTGATTACCCTCCCCGTACTCCTCCGGCGGTGCCCCTTGAGGATTTTCTTCTCGGTAGATTGTGTGACCGAGTCACTTCTCGCGAGAAGCTTGCTGCCTCTATGGATGAGAAGCTCACTCTCCTTCTCGAGCTTTAGTACAAGTCTTTCATGCTTCATGGCTTTTCCCCATTCCTGCCGAGCTTCAGGCCCTGTTTTCTAAGTCTGCGGATACTGCCCATGCTGTTGTTCCTCCTCCTCCAGGGTTTATGACAGTGCCTTCTGTGGTCCAGACCCCCGTTCATGCTCATGTGGAATCCTCTGCCGCGCGTGCTTCGTCTTCCAAGAGGAAGACTCCAGCTTATCCTACTCGTCGCTCTGCTAGGCTGATGTTCCGCTCATCTGGTCGTCCTTCGGACCCCACTGTCATCAACATTGACTGATGCTGCAGTTGTTATCTTTTGTTCACTCACCCTGAGACCTAGATTTTTTGGTCTGTTTTGGTTAGGGTTGAGTAGTTCTTCAGTGTTTGTACGATTGATATTTGGTGATGATGTCTGAGTATCATGATGTATTTTGTTCTTTTTTGAGTCTGATGTATGATGTATTTGATGAACATGGTGATGTTCATATATGTCTTTGTACTCATGTGATCGTTTTTCTCATATACATATGATATTTCAGTTTATTTGTCTGTTTCACACATTGTGTAGTTGCTTATCCTATCTATGTGAATGATGTGAAATTGTCTCTATATATGCTATACTGTTCATATAATGTAATTTGAGACAATATGATTTTCTTCGTGTATCTAAAATGTTGATATTGAACTTCCATTCCTCTACTCACATAAGTTTATGATGTGGTTTTATGAGTTTTAGTTATTTATATATTTAAACTCTCTGATTGTTGATAGTTTTTATTTAGCACGATCGTTGTTATTTTTACTCCCACCGTTGGATAATGCCATAGGGGGAGAGAAATAAACATATAGATTCATAATGAAATGTGCTAAGTATATACTAATCTCACTTGAATCTAAGATTGAAGTTGCCTTAGATTCAGGGGGAGTAAGATATAATGAATAGGGATTTTAGATCATAGATTTCATGATTTCATTTCATTCATGCATATCTTACTCATTTGCTTCAATTGATATATAGATGCCCTAGTATATGTTGACTAACTTGATTGGCATCTATGTAGGGGGAGTAAGTTCTCTTAAAGCACAATTATTTATCTTTTTGTTTATGTTTGTTTGTCATCATCAAAAGGGGGGAGAATGTTGAGTATTGGACTTCTCCCTACTTGGTGTTAATGATGAGTAAACATAAATACTTGTGACTAACCCCTATTTTGCAGTTAATCCATTGCCTAAGCTTATTATGAAGATCTACTTACAATGGATGACACTCAAAGATTAATTGAAGGCAAATGAAATGGATTGGATGAGCATAGATGGTGATTGAAGCTCCTAGAAGACTTCAAGCTCATGCATTGGATAGAAGAGAGAGTTCGTCAAATGTAACTTTCTTGTATCTCTTCTAGTATGTAGCTTGGAAGTAGAACATTGTTGGAGCACACACACATCTTCATTTCAGTCTTAAGACATCATTAGATCAATCGTCCTTAGACTCCACGTCATTTCCATATTGATTGTGCATGTATTGTTTATAACAGTCGATTGGTGAACGTTTTACATTCGCATGTCTAAAAAACAGTTGACTGTGTTTTGTTCTACAGTCGCCTGTTATGCACAAACTGTTACAGTCTAAGTTTTGGGCTTCTCTGCTTCAATTCCCACAGGCGACTCATGAACGATTCACAGGCGCCTGTCCAAGTGACAGTCGACTGTGTTTTGTTAATCAGTCGCCTGTCTATCTATAGCCCAACATCGTTCTGTTTGATTTCTCTGGCTAGTCGACTATTGTTGATATTTACAGTCGACTGTCCAATGGAACAGTCGACTATCAATGCTGTAACAGTCGTCTGTCTGTGAGCCAATTTGTTGACTCAACTCTCTGGAAAATCTCAGGGTTTTGACAGTTGTCTGTAGAAGGAACTACAGTCGCCTAACAGTCGACTGTCTTCTCTTCATCAGTCGTCTGTCCTGTTATCCCAGATGTTTTCCAAAATTCTTCAACTTACCCAACTTACGGCCAGTCACCTGTAGTAGGATTTACAGTCGCATATTGGTTCAGCAGTCGACTGTATATACCTCATCAGTCGACTGTCCATGTAGTAAGTTACTGTTATGAATTCTCACCTACCCTATCTGACTGTGCAGCATTCGACTGCGATTTCCTCAACTGTCGTCTGTCGCGGGCTCAGATTCTATCAGTTGAGAGTCTTCTCACGGATTTCAAAGCGGTTTTGCTGAATTCGGTTGTAGGGTTTTGAGAAACCTATTTAAGGAGCATCTACTGTTCTATTGAGAGGTTACTTAGTTACTTACTCATTCTTTCAAGTTTCATTTTGCTAAATCTCTCAAGATCAAAGCTCTCAAAACCCCTAAAGCCCTAAGAATTCCAATCTTCAATCTTTTGCTCTCCAACCTAGAACCAAAGAGATATCTTCTATGCATTTGGTGCAGTCAACAGAAAGGGCTTTCCTCTCTTCTAAGAGAGTCTTTTCTTTCAACACACAACACACTTCTCCTTCAAGTTCTACTTCAAGGCATAGGTGATTGTAAGTTTTGCTTTCATATTTCATAACTTTCGTTATTTGAATTTACTCTCGGTGTGTAAGAGTGGTTTGCTTGCTCCCAAGTTGTGGGAGTCAAGGTCAATTGGTTGTATTTCGATTTCACTTGTAAGGTTGCTACAAGTGGGTTTTTAAGGAAACCTCAAGTTAGGATTCTAACTTGAGTATCCGATTGTTAACAGGGTGGAAGGGACGTAGGATTACCGGGAACAAGTCGGGAAGTGACTTGGGTAATCCGAACCCTTGAAATATCCTTGCGTTTGCATTTGTTTCATTTTGGGTTTATTTCTATTCCGCACTATTTTGTTGGTTAGGAATTTAAATTGGTGTAACTATCTTTTTAAATTGCTTAAACACTATTCAACCACCCTTCTAGTGTTTTCTCCATAGCCGGGGTCTTTACATGTTTATCCTTCATCAGTCGACTACTGCATAGGATGGAGAAAAACAGAGATAGATGCATATTTCGCACTTACGCCTTTCAGACGACTGATGACCATTTCACAGGCGACTGTAAATATACATACGAGTGTAAAATGTCATCAGGCGACTGTCTTGCAAATTGGGATGAGGCCCAGAAAATGCAAGAAGCGCACAGTCGGCTGTCGACCAATTCACAGGCGAATGTAGAAACACAGGCGACTGTAAATTGAACTTCAGTCGACTGATGCAAAAGCTCAAGAAGAGTCAATAGAAATGTTGACTTGAGATATGCATCACAGTCGACTGTAGAAGGCACGACAGGCGACTGGAAATCACCCAGTCGACTGTGAACCCTTCAGCAGGCGACTGTAGGAGAGCCAGAGACTCCAATTGAGTCTTTGGGCTAGATGAACCTATTGGGTTCGATTCTATGATAATCCTAAGGCTCACTAAGACGGTGAAATACAAATGCATGAGAGTATGACCATCTATCAAGGCATTACAATAATCCTAGACTCAAAAAGAGAAATGCAAGTAAATGAAATTACATGGATTACAAATTGCATCTCCTAGAGTCTAAGTCTTCAAGCTCACTATACCTTGATGCTCCCCATCATCTCCAAGCTTTGGCACTCCTTGATGAGCTTTCCTTCATCAAGCTCCAAGCTTTAACAATGCTTCTCTAGTGTCCCTTGTAATATCCTCCAAGCATTATGCTTTGTCTCATCAAAATATAATCATAAAAATAAACTGAGACTAAAACATAAGATTGATTAGCACACTAACATAACGTATTGATCATCATCAAAACAACGTTAGTCTTGAAACCAAGAACTAACAATGTCAATGCCTTTACGGTGTCCTGCCATCTCGCCCTTCATGCCTGCCCGCTTTGATGGTCCCTTCAAGGGCCATGAAGGCGGACGTAATGGCACATTGACTGGTGTTCAAGGAGGGCGCGATATGGGGAGCGGTCTCCTCAATCATGGATGGTTAGCGGTTTTCCTTACGTTGGTTTTGGGCCGCCGCGACTCGATACGCTCGTGGGGCCTTCAGGCTTGGGCCCAATCCCCTCCTCTCAGGCCGTGGGCTTGGCCTACTCCATTTGGGGGGGTTGTATCATTATGGGATGATGTTTTTGTCCTAGGTGGCATCCTATGTGACGATTCGACATTGCCACATGAGACAAACATACCACATACGACAAACCTCCTCTATTCTATAATAGATATTACATGGATGTATTTATATTTATATGACACTGTGAATTTATATTTGCTTGTGGGTGAAGATGACATATATGAAGGTGCATGGTGGGAACCACGCTTCATAGGCATATGTATTACTGGTTTCTGGATAAAGCACGACACCCTGAGAATGTAAAATTTGTTATGAAGGGAAAAGTGTAGGTTAAAAGGTGTACAGGATTAAGAGCCCACTGCCCTCATATATATAGCATTCAATGATGATGGATACATAATGGGCCCAATGGGCCTATTCACAACACTTCCACTTATCCAACCAATCATGGAATAAGAGATGGATTCTTCAAGATCCAAGTTAGGATAACTGCATTGTTAAATAAAGAACAGTTTCTCCATAACTTCCCCTGCTTTAGGGATGTGTCTAGTGGTGGATACTTCATGATACAGAGTCAACGAGGTTGCCTCGTCAAAAACTTGACTATGGAAAACCATGTGGGAAAAAACAATAGCCAAGGAAAAAGAGTACAACACTACTGTTGACCCCCCTCATCTGACCAAGCTTCAGGCTTGCAGATTTCCTATGAATCTATACATCAGTCTCCTATGTATCTATACATTCATAGTTCTCTCATCCTGACCCAGTTTACATTTTCTCGCTCTCCTCATCCCAATCCCACATACAAGTTTCTCAAAGATACTAGTAGGCAGTGATTTGGTAAGCAAATCCGCCAAGTTATTACAAGATTGGATCTTCTTTACCTCAATATACTTTTGCTTCTGAAGGTCATGCGTCCAGAAGAACTTTGGAGAGATATGCTTCATCTTGTCGCCTTTGATGTAGCCGTCCTGTAGCTGGGTTATACATGCTGCATTGTCTTCATAGATTGTAGTAGGATCAAGAACGCCGAGCTTCAGGCCGGTAGAGGTGAGAATGTGCTGGATTACAGCACGTAGCCAGAAGCTCTCTTTACTTGCTTCATGGATTGCTAGAAGTTTTGAATGTGTGGATGAGACGGTCGTCATTGTTTGCTTCACAGCTCTCCAAGATATGGCAGTGCCGCCATAAGTGAACATGTATCCGGTATGAGACTTCTCTGTATGATGATCGGATTTGTAACCTGCATCAACATAACCAATTAAACCTGTTGTTGCCCATTTCCTGTAGAATAGACCTAAGTCTATGGACCCTTGGAGGTAGCGCAGAAGATGCTTAACTCCGGCACAGTGCCGCTGTGTAGGTGCAACACTATATATGGCTAGTAAGTTGACTGCAAATGCTATGTCAGGACGAATACAGTTAGCCAGGTAAAAGAGTGCACAAATAGCACTTAAATAAGGCATTTCAAGGCCTAGTATTTCCTCCCCCTCTTCCAGCGGCCGGAAGGGATCTTAAGGTACATCCAATGATCTCACGACCATAAGGGTACTGAGGGGGTGGCACTTATCCATTTGAAACTTTTTCAGTAAGTTCGATGTATAAGTTGACTGATGTAACATGATTCCATCGTTAAGATGCTCTATTTGAAGACCTAAACAGAATTTTGACTTTTCGAGGTCTTTCATCTCGAAAGTTTCTGTCAAGCTTCTAGAAATCTCAGTGATCTCTCTAGGAGATCCGATGAGGTTTAAGTCGTCCATATAGACGGCTATAATGACAAATCCTGTTGCCTTTGCTCTAATAAAGATGCAAGGACAGACTGGGTCATTTGCAAATATTTGCTTCACAAGTAATTCGCTCAGTCTGTTATACCACATCCTTCTAGATTGTTTCAGACCATATAATGATCTTTGCAGTTTCACTGAGTAAACGTCGCGTTGTCTCTCTTTTAGTGCTGCAGCCAAAGATTAACCGTCAGGCAATCTCATAAAGATGTCTCGGTCTAAATTGCCATATAGGTATGCAGTCACGACGTCCATAAGCTGCATATCCAAACCTTTTTAAGCTGTTAAGCCAATAAGGAATCGGAAGGTGATCGCGTCCATGACCGGAGAGTACGTGGCGTCAAAATCCACCCATGGACGTTGGGTAAAACCATGCGCTACAACCCTTACTTTGTAGCGAACGATCTCATTATGTTCATTTCTTTTTCTAACAAATACCCATTTATAACCCACAGGTTTTACACCTTATGATCTCCGTACAATTAGTCCGAGGACTTTGTGTTTTGTGAGTGAATCCAACTCTACTTCTATTGCCGCTTTCCACTTTGGCCAATCATCTCTGCTTTGACATTCTGTCAGATAGTGTGGTTCAATATCATCGTCGCAGTACGCGACGTTGATGGCAATATTACACGCAAATGTGTCATCTATAATAGTGCTCTTTCTGTCCCAATACTCCCCAGTTTGTACATAATGTATCGAAACTTCATTTTCTCCCGGTTTTTCCTCTCTTTGAGAGTTTGGGAGAGATGTGGGAGCATGGCTTATAGTAGCATCCTGTGGTGGTATTGTTTGACCATTGCCAAGGGTCCTAATCTTTTGAGAGACTTGATCCTTGGATCCCGGTGGTCGTCCTCTCTTTTTAAGAGGTCCAACCATCTCTGCTGCAGGCGGATTGCATCCATTTTGCGGTATGTCAATCCTAGCTGGAGTGTTAACAGCAGGAACGTGTGATCTGACAATCTTCTGGTTGTCAGTAAATTTGTCCGACAATAGATGGACAGTGTTTTGTATATGGAGAATCTTCAGGACCTCCTCCTCACACTGGCTCGTAGGCGGATCAAAGTGACTTAATTTCTGTGTATCCCAAGAGATACTATCTGAAGCTTCAGGCTTTTTGGTTTGTAAGCCTAGTCTTGGAAATGATGTTTCATCAAATTCACAGTCTTCTAGACGTGCCTTGAAAACGTCTACCGTAAGAGGTTCTAGGAATCTTATTATGGAGGGTGAGTCAAACCCAACATAAATACATAGACGACGGTGTGGACCCATCCTTGGACTTTGTGGTGGTGCTATAGGGACGTATACTGTACAACCAAATATTCTCAAATGTGAGACAATTGGTGGTACTCCAAGTGCTAATTGCATAGGAGAAGATGACTGACCTCCAGAAGGTCTGTATTTTATTAAAGATGCAACATGCAATATTGCATGACCCCATGCATTCACAGGTAACTGGGATTGAAGTAGTAATGGACGAGCAATCCATTGCAGTCTCTTTATTAAAGGATCTGCTAACCCATTTTGGGTGTGAACATGTGCTACATGATGTTCAACTTCAATGCCCGATGCTTGGCAATATTCTAGAAAAACTTGTGATGTAAACTCCCCCGCATTATTCAGACGAAGTTTCTTTATCTGGTGATCGGGAAAGTGGACCCGCAGCTTGATTATCTTAGCTAAAAGCTTAGAAAATTCCAAGTTACGTGTGGCCAGTAGACACACTTGTGACCACTTAGTAGATGCGTCTATCAAGACCATACAGTACCTGAAGGGACCACTTAATGGGTGTATAGGCCATAAATGTCCCCATGGATTCTCTCCAGAAAGCTAGGAGATTCCAAGTCCACTTTAAGTGGAGCGGGTCTCGTTATTGTTTACCCTTGTAATAGGGTGGACATGTAAAATTACCTTTTTGAAGAATCTTCAGGTTCTTCAAATTTATCCTTGAGCTATTTATGATGCGGTACATCATTATAGATTCAGGGTGTTCCAGTCTATTATGCCAGAGTTGGAATTCTGGTATTTGAGGGCACTGCAGGGGCTCCGTCATGTATACTTCTGGAGAGTGAATATTTGTCTGGTAGAGACCTGTGGGGAGTCCCTCGATACGTTTCACTATGGTGTTTATACCATTTGTAAGAGACGTTACATGCAAGTATTCTTTTTTGTTAGCCTCGACTGTCTCTAAGTGATAACAGTTTAAATGGATATCTTTAAAACTTAGAAGATTTCGGATCGATTTAGGTGAGTATATCGCATCTCTAAGTTTAATGTGTGTGTTATTGGGGAGAAAAATGATGGCTTCCCCTGATCCTTCTATTATGTCAGCTGGTCCTGAGATTGTTCTCAATGGACTAGAGTAACTAGCAATGCTCGTAAAGTAGTCTATACACTGAAGAATAGAGTGCGTTGATGCACTGTCCACTATGCATATAATTCCATATCTAAAAATGAAAAGCATTCAATAAATACTACGAAAAAAGAATACTTTCATTAATATTTAAAAGCTGACAAACAAAGTAGCTAACATGCAATAAAAAGACATAAAATAAGATACCGTGCTAGAAAGTAAGATACAGATGGTCCATGACTACAAAGTGTTGTCATTCATGAAATCTTCTGGATTCCATGCAATAGCTCGTAATGCTGCCCCACCTATCAAGTTTGTCTCAGCATGAGGCTTGAGACTTGCTTGGTAGAGGTCCCGTAGTTGTCTGGATGTGTGGCAGTTTTTGGACCAATGGCCAGTCATTCCGCATCTAGAGAATTTATCCTCACAGTCTTTCTTAGGAGGACCACCTTTATTAGGCGTCCACTGTTGCTTCTTTGCCACGAACTTCTGGTTCTGTGGAGGAGCATGAGGAGTAGCCTTTTTTTCGCTGCTTCAATTCTCTCCATTTCTGGAATTTTGCCTTCTTATCCTCTTCTTCTTCTGGGAAGACTGGAAATGTACCTCTGTAGGAGGTGGAAGTGGAGCAGAGCAATGAGGGCGTAGATTGTGATTGGCAATCAACAACTCTCTGTTCTGTTCAGCCATTAGTAGGCAGGAGAGCAGATCGGAGTACTTTGTGAACTTTCGTTCACGGTACTGTTGCATGAGGATCATGTCCTTCTCATGAAAAGACGTAAACGTCTTCTCTAGCAACATCCTCTCAGGTATATTCTCACTACACAACTTCAGGCGTGAGGTGATTCGGAAAAATGCCGAGTTATACTCCGCTACGGATTTGTAATCCTGTATGCGGAGGTGAGTCCACTCGTACTGTGCAAGAGTGAGTATGACATTCCTTTGATGTATGTACCTCTCTTCAAGTGCGGTCCACAGCTCAAAGGGATCCTCTACAATAAGATACTCGTCCTTTATGGTCGATTCTAAGTGTTTCCTGATATAAATAATGGCTTAAGGCTTTCGCCTTAAGTATATCAGCAACTTCTTCTGCAGTAGAGGCTTCTTTAGAAGCATCTTTTTCAGCTGTGGCAGTACTGATTGCTACCTTTGCTGTGGGTGTTAAATTGAACCCATGAGAGCGCAGCTGGAACTTTAGGTCCAGCTGTCAACTTAAGTGGTTTGACCCATCGGCCTTCAGGACCGAGAAATCAACATTATCAAGTCTGGCCATCTGTGCAATCTAGCAACATAAAAATAACATGAATTATTTGACTATTAAAGTTAAACATCAATGTATTTAATATAAGCAACGAATAAATTTAGAACTATGAGGATCAGCCATCCGAGCGCTAAAAAGAAAAAGAAAAAGTCAGAAGATACATCCCATAAATAAAAAAAAGTGCATAAAATAAAGACAACTTGTGAACTTTAAGAAAAGCCCATTTCTCTTTATGCTAGCGCCTTCATCTCCACGGGGTGGTCCTTCAGCTTTGACTTTTATATTTATAACCTCACGTGGAAGTTCTCTCAAAAAGAAAGAAATTGTAGAAAAAGGGAAAAGTGTCAGGAATCTAGCTGATCTCTAAAAACACAGTCTAATAGCACATCTACGCAGATATTATATACATATACAACCACGCAGATATATGACATCTCAGGCATAGATTTAAAAATAATCTAACAAGTGAAGTGTGTGCTCAAATTTCGAACGATAGAATTTAAAACATTTAATTATGATCCATTTTGTATCTTTATTTATTTTCCGTCCAACTCTATCACAATTAAATATTTCTTTAATTAGTGGTCTTTAGAGGCCCAAATAATTAAAAAAGAAATTTTTGTGAAAAAATAGGCTAATTTTCGGGCTTTAGGGCCAAAAACAACCAAAGAAGAGTTAATGGGCCTCCCCAAAATAGCCCGTTAAGGGCTAAGGTTTCGAAAAATCATAGGGCGCCTGCACGGCGCGGCTGGCCATGTCCTTTTGGGCATGGCCTGGCCGTGCACGAAGGCATGACCACCGCGCCTTCAAGGCGCGGCCATGGATCATAAAAAAACCAAATTTTTAAATGTTTTTTAGACATTCAGATCTAAAAAATTCGATTTTTACCGTGTTCATAAACTACGTGATCTAAAACATGCTGATCTACAGGAAAAGCAAGTCTAGATCTAAAAAAATTGAGGATTTTATCTTCAAGATTCGGCTATGTAATCTAGACGACGGTCGATGAAGGATGTCTTTTACGCTCCCCGTTGAGAAGAACAAGATCTTCTTAAAACTGACGTTAGGGATGAACTCCTCCTTGAGAGCCGTCGTCTTTAATCTTCGAGCAGATCGTGCTTATAACGTGTTATGAAGGGGGAAACGTAGGATAAAAGGTGTAGACGGTCAGGAGCCCCTGCCATCATATATATAACATTGAATAATGAGTGGATACCCAATTTGCTTATTCACAGCAAAATTTATAAAAAATTGCGGGTATTTTTGCTAAACTACTTTTGTAATCTTTAAGCGGGTCGAATCGAACCTTATATTAAAGCGGGTACGACTCCGACGCATTAGACGCGGTGAATTGTAAACCCGAGAGTTTCTCATGATCTCTTCCAATCCTCCCTCTTCTCTATCCCTCTCAACTCAGAACCCTAGCGCCGCTGCTGGCGCCAATTCTATCCGCGTCGACGATTCGCCGGCGACAAGGTCTCTTCGACCAGACGTCACCGCCGGAAAACTCGCCTCTGCCGACCCTTTCAGGTATTTCCCCCCAAATTTTAGTCTAGTTTTGTTGATTAACCGCCAATTAGGGTTTACGTTACTTTTTCTTTTCTTTTTTTCCCTCAGAAATATATATTCTTCTTCGAATTCGTTCTTCTTTATGCCATGATTTTTGTAGCATTGAACTTGTTTATACTGCACTAGGAATTTGCCCAATTTGCCACAAAATTCGCCTAATTTAGAAACCAAGGTTTGCTCAATTTTTTTTGAACTCCTAGTTGCATCAGAAATTGAATTTCTTAGTTCCAACAGGAAATGTGTTGAAAATTACTTTCTTTATATTTTAGCTGAAAATTTCCATTTTTAAATTTGTTTTTATGTTTATCCTTATTGAAACCAAGTACCAATGATCTAAGTGGTAATTTGGGTCAGCATAAAATTGAACAGATGGGATACCATCCAGTGGAAGTTTACTGTTCTCGTATATGGTTAGGCTATCAGCCTTTTTCATACGGAACCTTTCTCTGCAAATTGTTGCATGCTACTTTTCAAATTTTTTATAAAAAAATTGAATTCCTGTTTATAATTGTCTTTTGCTTTCGTGTGCAGAAATCAATTTATGCGTGCATTGAGAGGATCGCTGATATAACAAGTTTAGATTAAATCCAGTATATTGGAGAATTAAAGTCATATGGCTTGTATATTACCCGGTGATCCTTCTCACCATGGAATGGTGGAAAGTAGTCCATACAGATTTTCTCATGACAGGATGGAGGAAGGTGATCACAATGGTTCTAGTTGGTATCTTGGTAGAAAGGAAATAGAAGAAAATTCTCCATCTCGAAGAGATGGTATTGATCTTAAGAAAGAGACATATTTTCGCAAGTCATATTGCACTTTTCTACAGGATTTAGGCATGAGACTTAAAGTGTAAGTTCTTTCTAGCTGTTCTTTAACTGTTTTAGATGAAACTTATTTGGTTGCTTCTTCTTGGACCTGATTCGAATTAGTCATCAATTTCTTTTTCACCTAGATTGCACATGAAATTGTCCGCTTTGTTTTATATTCTGTTAACCACGACGTCGGTTTCATGCATATATCATGCAATACAGTATGGCTGGTTAGAAGGGTAAAATACGTAAGGCTGCAGAAACATATGTTCATTCACTTTCTCCATTACCTTGATGCTAGTACTTTCTTGGCTGTAGCATCTCATCTCCAAGCAACCGATTCTTCAGTCACAATCTGTTCTTTTTGTAGCAACATAATTGCTTGTTGTTGCATTTTGTAGCTGTTTGGTTTAACTTATAGCTGTTTGTGTAGTTGTAGATGCCTAGAAAATCATGTGTATGTATTCCCTCTTTATTTCGAATTACATAGATGATAAAGTTATTTAGGCATCAACTACTCATTGTTTTCTTTAATATCATCACTTCTCCATCTGATATTAATATCTCATGGATCATGCATTACCAGATTAGGATATAGTGTCTACACTGTTGCTAGTACTAAGTTACCAATTCAATGAAGCAATAGAAAATGCAAGTAAAATACAATAGTTCTATAACCATGAATGTTTGGAGAGAGTAGTAGTCTTTCTTGTGAAAAATCATAGCATGGACCTGTTTTAGGAAATCAGTTTCCATCAATAAATAGGCAGGCTATACAACTCATTATCATTGACGAAAGTATGCTGCATTTGGCATGGTTTGAAAAATTGGCTAATACTTAGACGTATCGCATGTATCATATTGGTTTTCACTCATGCTGATACAATCTATTCAAAACTAGATGCTATAACCGATACAAACTAATGCCGACTAATGGAAGAAGAGATCATCAGTTTGATGTTAAAAAGTTAAAATTCTAACTATTCTATGTTATGGTTGCTAGAATTATAATAGGAATGGGAGTTCCCATAAGTTAGATAGGTGAGGACATAATATTTGTTGGGACACTCAACCTAAAAGCTTGAGCTATTAGGGAGAAACCTTCAATTTTTGTTCTTTACCTTTTCTATTTTGCCAATGTGAGATTTTATAAAAACACTTTCACGCAAATTCAAGGTTCATTCATCTTTGAGTTTGGTAGCCAGAGTAGAATCCAACCATCAGGAGCTATGATATCATTTTAGAATAGGAATAGGAATATGAAGGTCTCACGTTTAATTAACTAATTAAGTAGGTGAGGACATTATATTGATGGGGATTATTTGGTATATGCCTAATTTTCAAACTACGCACTTTAATTTTTCTATTTTTCCAATGTGGAACTATTTTTTCTTAACAATGGTCAACATGTCACATCTAATAATGAGGAGTTAATAGCAGCTATGGATGTTATGATCCATATCACTCTTGCTATGAGAATGCGGATGCAGACTATAGTCATCCAAAGACTGAGTTGTGCTGTGAATTTTTTGTTCATTAAAACCGTGTCATCTAAGCTATTAGATGCAAATGTGTAATAAATGGTTAACTATATGCCAAGTATTCATTGTTAAAGTTCAACAAGCTTTGTGGGTCAATCCTTTAGCTACTCCACTTGTTCATATAATTTTATTGTTCTTCAAAAACCTATATGTGTAACTATTGTACTAAGTACCATGTTTTATAATATTGCATTCAAATATGATCAAAACTCCATCAATTAGGTCAAAAGACTTGTGGAAATGTTTCCAACTATCTAAGAAATACGTTAATGATTTTCTAGAATATTTCGATAGGCAATGATACCTAAGGCCCTTTATTTCTGCTTCGTATTGTCCAATACGTCTGATGTAACTGATACCGATACCATAAATCACCAGCCGATACTAAGACCGAAACCGAGATGTCAAACATTGGTAATTATAGCCGAATCAAGCTTTACAGATGGATTTGAATTATCACTCAGGGATGGGTTAAAAAAAAGTAATCCTTGTTAATTACCTGCCATGTTCCCTTTACTGTTCTTTTCGGAAACAAAGAACCCTAGTATGCTCATCTTTCGTTGATGATATAAGTTCATGCCTTGACACCATTTGTACATGCGTTTAACTTGATCTGGGATCTGGAACGGCTCTACACAAGTTATTTGTCCCAATTAAAGATTTTTTTGGATAGCCAGCCTGTTATAGGGCATATGACTAGAGCTTCAGTGGTAGGACTAGGAGCAGTAGCCTTGGGAATTAAGCATTCAGGCATGTTTGTTTAACGTAACAGGAACTCATGTAAAATATTAATAACAAACTGATGTCTTTACATTTATAACAAACTGATGTCTATCCTTGAATCCAGCTATAATTTAGCCACCAGAGTTAATTGAGCATTTAAAATGTCAACAATATATTCTTTGGTTTGCCCTCACCTCTGCTGCTCTGCCTATATTGTGCTACTTTGCTCTTTGCCCTCCCTTTCTTTCCCTAATTATCTTTGTTTCTTTTTTAAATGGCTGCTTAGTTCTTGTTTTGTTTATGTAATATCTTTTTCTACTGCATCGAACTGACAAGGTGAGAATGATGAGGGAAAAAGGTGATACGATCTAGATGATCGTTCAATTAATTTCAGATTTAAAAGAGGAAAAAATATAAAAAGTGGAATTTTTATGGAACTTAGATTGCGAAGAATGAAGATTTGATTGATAAATGAGCCTCTTTCGAGAGGAGACTCGGTCTCCTAATTTTTGTTGCACGGAACAAAAGCTAAAAACCATCACAAAAGATGCCTACAGTTCTTCACAAAATAAGCATAAGAAAATAAGAAAGACGGCTAGCCCTAATAAATAGAAAAGAGGGGATTTACTAATCTAGTCTGAAAAGACTAGAATACCCCTAGACTAACCCACTACGTGGTACCACACCTCCTATGCCGCACGTAAGTCACCAAGGGTGGGCCCGTCCCATAGCCGGATGCGTACGCATCAATACCCCCAAAAAGAGCCACATTGTCCTCAAGGTGGAAGTCTAGGAACTGCTCCTGGATCACGCTATACGCCTCCCACGTCGCATCGCAATCTGGCAACCCCGCCTAAATGTATCATCACCTCTCTGCGCCCACTCGGTCCCTGGCGAACGGCCCGAACCTCCAGTGGCTCCAACATCACCTTCATATCCTCAGTAAGGGTGGGAGGTAGGGTAGATGACACCGTCTGCTCTCCAATGGCTTGACGAAGCTGCGACACATGAAAGACTGGATGTATCGTAGCTGTCGGGGGAATCCTCAACCTGTAAGACACCTGGTCAATCTTGGCCGAAATATCAAAGAGCCCATAGAATCTAGCTGACAGCTTCTCGTTCCGTCTCCTCGCTAGCGATCTCTGTCGGTAGGGCCTCAGCTTCATGTATACCATATCGCCCTCCTGAAAGTGTACATGACGGCGATGTCCATCTGCTCTAGCCTTCATCACATGCTGAGCCCGTAACAAGTGCTTCTTCAGCTCCTCCAGCATACTCTCTCCCCCATGTAATCCTCCACCTGTGATACCGGTGTCTGCCTCTCCCTAAACCGAAGCAACTCTGGTGGGTCCCTCCCATACAACAACCGAAATGGTGTTGTCCCTGCTGCCGAGTGGTACGAAGTATTGTACCAATACTCCGCCCATGCCAACCACCGATACCACTGTCGAGGTGTCTCTGACGCAAAGCATCGCAGATACGTCTCGATGCTGCGGTTCACTATCTCCGTCTGTCCGTCAGTCTGAGGATGATATGCGGTACTCCTCTTCAACCCTGTCCCCTGAACACGAAATATCTCCCGCCAAAACCCACTCAGCACATGGTCCCTGTCTGATACTATGGACGCCGGAACCCCATGCAACCGTATCACCTCTCGAGTAAAATCTGTCCACCACCACTAGGATCACTGTGTACCCCTCTGATCTGGATAGCCCATCGATGAAGTCCATCGTCACCTTCTCCCAGATCCGCTCCGGCAGTGTTAAAGGCTGCAGCAGTCCAGCCGGCACCATGACCATGTACTTGTAACGCTGGCAGACGTCACAAGCGGCAACCAAGTGGGCTATAAAAGCTGGCCAGTAAACCTCTCGGGACATCCTCATATATGTCTGTTGTACCCCGGAATGTTCCCCAACCCCCGAACTCTGGAACTCCTGAAATAGTGCTGGTATGAAAGCTGACGCCCGTGGTAATACTAACCGGCCCTGGTACAGCAGCCTTCGTCCCTCTAGAGAGTACCCCTTCGGGGCATTCCCGCCTCCCTGTAGCTGCTCACAGATCTACCTCAACTCTGGATCGGCCTCTGCCTCCTGCAGCATGGGCTCCCCATCTAGCCACATGGGTAACAAGAGCGCCCTCAAGTGCACCCCCTCCTCTCTGCGCGATAAGGCGTCAGCCGCCTTATTTTCCAATCTTGGTCTTTACTCAATGGCGAACCGGTACCCCACCAGCTTGGATAGCTAACGCTGATGCTCCTCCGTCATCAACCTCTGCTTCAGTAAATACTTCAGGCTCCGCTGATCTGCCCTGACCACAAATTTCCTCCCCCTCAGATAGGGCCGTCACTTCTGAACTACTAACACGATTGCCATCAACTCCCTTTCATATACAGACTTCAGCCGTGCTCTAGCTGAAAGCACCTGGCTGAAGTAGAGGCTATCGGTCGACCTAACTGCATCAAAACCGCCCCAAAAACCAACGCCTGATGCATCTGTCTCCACTACAAACACGATGCTGAAGTCAGGTAGCGCCAACACTGGGGCTGTTGTCATCGCCACCTTCAAGGCCTCAAATGCCTTGGTCCACTTCTCACCCCACTGGAACCCATCTTTCTTCAGCTGATCAGTCAGTGGTCGTGCAATGGTGCTGTACCCCCTCATAAATTTCCGGTAGTAGCCTGTCAGTCCGAGAAATCCCGCAACACCCTCAGAGAGGTGGGTACCGGCCAGTCCAACATCGCCTCTATCTTCACCCTGTCCGCTGCTACCCCTGCGGTCGACATCACATGCCCTAGATACTCTATCTGCCTCTGGCCAAAACTGCACTTCTTCCTGTTGGCATACAGCTTGTGTACCAATAACTCCCGCAAACACCACCTCCAAATGGCCCACATGCTCCTCCATGGTCTTATTGTAGACCAGAATGTAGTCAAAGAAGATGAGTATGAACCTCCTCAGAAACGGCCGGAAGACGTTCATCAATGCCTGAAACGTGGAAGGAGCATTTGTCAAGCCAAAAGGCATGACGAGAAACTCGTAGTGCCCCTCGTGGGTGTGAAATGCTGTCTTCGGCACGTCCTCTGGTCTCATCAGGATCTGGTGATACCCCGCCTTCAGGTCAATCTTTGAGAAAATAACTGCCCCATGCAGCTTATCCACTAGCTCGTCGATAACGTGAAACTTGTCAGCCGCCGTCTCCTTATTCAGCGCTCGGTAGTCTACGTAGAAGCGCCAACTCCCGTCCTTCTCCTTTACCAACAGTACCGGGCTCGAGAACGGGCTAACACTGTGTTGGATTACCCCAGTCTGCAACATCACACCGACCATCCGCTGTATTTCATCCTTCTGCACGTGGGGGTAACGGTAAGGTCGCACACTCACCGGTGCTGCGCCATCCCGCAGAACTATCGCATGCTCGTGTGCCCTCACCGGCGGTAGCCCCTGTGGGTCCTGGAAGACCTCCTGGTATTGCCCCAACACCTGCTCGACCTCCTCGGGAACCCCTGTCTGTGGCTCCTGCTCCACTCCAGTTACACGGCACTCCACCAAATATCCGTCTCCCTCTCTCCGTAAGGCCCGAGTAATGGCCTTGAAGGCCACCAGCGACAAACATAGGGTCGGATCCCCCGTGAGCACCACCGTCCGGTCCCCCTCCTGGAACTCCATTCTGAGACGCTTCCAGTTTACCCGCATGTCCCCCAGCTTCTTCAACCACTGTACGTCCAGAATGATGTCAACATTGCCCAGCTCCAAGGGCAAAAAATCCTCCATAATCTGTACTCCCTGCAAGGTCAGGCACAGCTCCGTGCTCTCCTCAATCTTTCTTGTCCCCAGCAACACAGTAAATTTCTCCAGCGTGCTCAACTGCAGCCCATGTCTCTCTACTACCCGGCTGGAGATGAAGTTGTGGGTGGCCCCACTGTCGATCAGCACTGTCACCGCCGTGCCTCCTAAATGCCCTGATAACTTCATGGTGTGATCCACTGGTGCCTCCTCCTCGAGCTCCTCCTCATCACTAACGTACCTCTCCTCGTCTGGTACCATGGTGATCTGTAGCAGGCGACTAGCACACCTGTGCCCAGGGGTGAACTTCTCGTCGCAACGGAAACACAACCCCTTGGCACGCTTCTCCCTCACCTCTGCCTCTGTCATCCGCCCCCCGAGAGCAGCCGGACGGCCCTCTCCTCTAGTCTCAGGTGCGGCTATGGGTGCCCTCGGTGCCGCAGCAGCAGGAGTGGGGCGGGCCCCCTGGGTCCCCCAAGCTCCTCGTATCCTCCTCTCCTCCACATGCTTCTCCTCCGCCTTGTGGGTCAGGCAAAGGACATCCTCCAGTGTTCCCGGGCTCTGCATCTGCAACTCCAATCGTATAGAGGGCTTCAACCCTCTCATGAAGTTCCCAATCATAACCTCATCTGTCATCACCTTCACCCTACTGTTCAGAGTCTCGAACTTTTCTACATAATCTCTCACCGCCCCCTCCTGTCTTAGAGCAAATATCTGCTCATAGAAATCTCCCCTGGGTTCTCCTGGAATCGATCAATGATCAGTGCTGACAGCTCCTAAATGCGAAAAGGGGTCCGCGGCACCTTCCATCTGTACTATGCCAACGCATTGCCCTTGAAATAGATCCCGATGGCACTCAGAATCTCCTCCGTCAACCTCATCATCTGGAAGTAGCGCTCCGCCCGATAGATCCACCTGTCAGGATCCGTGCCGTCAAAAATCGGCATCTTCAGCTTCATCAGTCGGCGGTCCGCATTGATGTCCCCCCTGTTGTCCCCATCTCTGTCGCGGTCACCTCCCCGGCCAAATCTCCCGCCGAATGCCTCAACTGGTCCTCCATCGTCAACCCCGTACAACTCCTAAGGCCAGTCGGGCCTATCCCACGCCTCAGGCTGATAATGGTACCCCGAAAACTCCTGATGTCGTGCCAGTACGGGTCCTCCTGCTCCTCTGTGCGACTGTATAGGTGCCGTCTGACCTCCAAAATAGCCTCCCGGGCCTTGTCCACGCCCCGGAAAGCCCCCAAAAGTCTGTCTGGGATCAACCTGCGGTCTAGGTACCTGTGAATAAGCCTCAGGTCTCCAAAATTGGGCCACAGGGGCCCCAATCGTCGTGTCCCGGGCCCATCCTCCTCCGTCACCCCAGGGGCTGCTTGAACTACTGCGGCCCTCAGGGGGCTGTCTGCGCTGCCGCGGGCCTCCAGGGGGCTGTCTGCGCCGCAGCAGGTTCCCAGGGGTCTGTAGGAGCTGCTGCAGGCCTGTTTGGGCCTGCTGTGGCCGCAGCAGGCCCGATTGGGCCTGCAATGGCCGCAATAGACCAGATTGGGCCTGCAGCTGCCGCGGCTGCGGCAGGCCCAGTTGGGCCTGTCGGTGGCTCTGCAGGCCCAGATGGGCCTGTCGCTAATTTTCTGGGCCATTTGGCCTCTGTTTGCTGTTGGCCGGGTCTGTTTAGGTCTGTAGGGGCTGCGGCTAACGCTAGGGAGTTTGCCGCAGCCGTTGCCATCTCCTAGTGCCCTTAATTTGCCGATTCAAGTGTCGATTCGCCTTGATTTTCTTCCCCTTGGACCTTCTTGCCCCGATCCCATCCTTTCTCCGTCGTTAGGGCTTAAAGCATCGCTCTTATCTCCGGAATCGACGGCGTGACTTCTCTCAAAAATTTCAGATCTGAAGTCGCATTCTTCAATACTTGGAGATCGCGTCCCGTCTGCGCGGCTTCCCTTCTCATGGCCTGAAGTTCGATTGGGATGTCCTCTTGTGAATGAGCGTGATCTTTGATTGACTTCTCTAGGGTTTTCTTCAACCCCTCGAAGCCCTTGCACCTTCTCATCCACGCTATCTGTCTTTGATCTCGTGCTCGTCGCCATCGGATCTCACCGCTCTGATACCAATTTGATACGATCTAGATGATCGTTCAATTAATTTCAGATTTAAAAGAGGAAAAAAATATAAAAAGTGGAATTTTTATGGAACTTAGATTGCGAAGAACGAAGATTTGATTGATAAATGAGCCTCTTTCGAGAGGAGACTCGCTCTCCTAACTTTTGTTGCACGGAACAAAAGCCTAAAAACCCTCACAAAAGATGCCTACAAGTTCTTCACAAAATAAGCATAAGAAAATAAGAAAGACGGCTAGCCCTAATAAATAGAAAAGATGGGATTTACTAATCTAGTCTGAAAAGACTAGAATACCCCTAGACTAACCCATTACGTGGTACCACGCCTCCTACGCCGCACGTAAGTCACCAAGGGTGGATCCGCCCCATAGCCGGATGCGTACGCATCAATAGGCCACAGTGCTTATAATTAAGAAGACAAGAGGAAGACGAGGTAGAGAGGAGTTTAACAACAAGGAGAAAAGCAGAGACAAACCACCAAGGAAAAGAGAAGATTTGATGTGCAGACGAGAGAGAAAGAAGGCTACAAGCACCCGTCACATAATCAAAGGCCTGGTGCACAAGTTTGACTTTAGGTGTCGGGTTCAGAAAGATGAAAAATGGATTAATGTAATATTAGTGGTGTACTTTTCTCTTTTTAAAGCACCTTTCAAACAAACAAATAAAAAATAATAATCTAAAATAGAAAAATAAAACAAACATCTTTCACTTGGAGGCGTGGTTTGTATTGGGCACTGTTGTTAGATCTTATATCTAATACCTTGTTATTTGCTATCTTAAAAAGAAAGACAATTCTTTTAATTAAAAATAAAGTTATTTGACCACTGATTTAATGGTTAAAATACTTTGCATAAATGGTTTTCATTTTAGGGAGGTTCAAAGTAAGTCGAGTTCACACGCAAAACTCATCAGACACCAATAGGCACTTGCATGACAATCTCTTGGTCTTGGATTATGTAGACTTTGAACTCTGACTGTATCTCTTACTCAGCTTTGGGATTTGGTATTGGTGTTGGCTAAGGTTCTAGTCCTTGTTCTTCATTTGCATTCTTTTTCAGCGTAAGTCTGGCATAGCTTGCATATTAACTTGTGCAGTCTTCAATCGTCATGTCTTGAATTAGTCGTTTGCACTCTTTGGCTAGGTATATGTTGGTTGGACTGCACAGTGGATTGGCGGGAGTTTAGAGACATACCAAGATCGAAGATAAATTTTCATTAACAACCACTGTCTACAATGCTTATGATCCTTACTATACTAGGATATGCCTTCTCTAATCAACTTGCATTGGGCATATGTGCAACTTCTCATTCTTTACTTCAAAGCGAGAAGAATTTTTTTATATGAAGGTCCTAATCTTCATACACATATTAGTCATCAAATCCTTGAAAGGTGGGACATGTTTGAAAATTTTCATGCTTAATGAACTTCTCACATTCAATATTTGACTGATGATATAGCCCATATAGTGGTGATTATCATAAAATTTCATGGGAATCTACTACAAAAGCTTGAAAACCCATGCAAAAGCTTGAAAGATGACATCAAAATCAGCAAAAAACATATAAATTAGTGTAGAACTCAATGACTTGGAATCTTGGTTCAGTACGTGAACATGTTCATGAATAGTAAACTTTGTGATTTTTTTATTTTTATTTTATTTTTCCTGATTTACTTTAAGACTGAAATCGAAGATTCTTTTAGCTAAAACTAAATCTAAACTCTTTTTTTTTAAATCTAAAAAAAACTAAAACATGACTGATCTAAAGATTCTAAACAAAAAATGATGGTGAACCGCGAAAGAAAAATTTAGATCTTGAAACGAAATGGTGTGGAACACGCCAAAGGAAGGGTTAAAATTTAGGGGTTGTGTAGGATTTGGGAGATAACTGAAACTAATGTTTGATTATTAAAGATAAAACCTAGGTTTCGATTTTCATACCTAAGCGAATCATTCACCTAATCTAGGCATATCGTATGCAAATGTATTCAAAAAAGAAATTAGGACTCATCACAAGCTACTAATAATTCTCTGAATTTTATTCAATCTAACTCTTTATTTTTCACTTGTTGCAAAAGAAGGGATATATGCCTTTTTATAGGGAATCACAACTTGAAAGGTAAGAAAACTAAGCCTATTAGAATTTTAAACTTGCCTTTTTATAAATATGGCTACAAAACAACTCAAATTGAAACTCTAAATAAAAGAAAACTACAAATCCTAAATCTTCAAACTGTTAAAATTAAACAAAATTTTAAAGACTCTTAAAAAGAAACTCAAACGACCCAATGAAGTGCAAAAAGGAATCAAAAACTGAAGAAGCCTAAAATGTCAATATTGTGCGACATGGGATACATGTTATGGCACATTTCAGGGAAAAAATCGATATGACTCAGTAGGTCTCATCACATGTGGTTAAATATCATACAATACTCTTTGCTTATCATATGTTACGATACACATCGTGCCACATGTGTATCAAAATTGTATTTAGGTTCTTTTGAAAGCGGCTTTGGGTCTATTCTAAGCCAGTTCTGTTGAGGGTCTTTCCCCCCACAAAAGCAGTAAAGACCCCTACCTCAATTCATTAGGACTGCATTTATATACGCCTTCTCCTCCATCAACCCAAACCCGCTTTGCATCACCTTCTCGAGCCGCATCTTTGCTCAATATGGCATTCTAGTTTAGCTTAGTAACTTGGTTAATTAGTTCCTTTTGGCTGGGAGTAGTCAGACTTGATTTAAGAATTTGGAGCTTGTGCAACTTTTTGACGTAGGACGGGAGCAATAAGGATGTGGTGGGAATTTGGAAAAGAAGAAAAATATGGATTGATAATTTTTTGTTCTCGCATCTCAAAAATTTAACGGTCACCGACTCACACGCTTCGCATGCAGAGATTTTTTTGGACCTCTCGCCCAGGCAACCAAGCCCATTGTTGCACACCAATGCAAAAGATTTGATTTATGGAGAAACTAAAAGTTTATACGAAAATTTTAATTCTTTATTCATCTATCTCTCCAAAAAAAACAAATAAGTTGTGGCTTTTATATAGGCTTACAACTTGGGTTTCAAAAACCATATCCAATGTGGACTAAAACTTTACAATAACTAAAACACTCAAAAATAAATAAAAGATGCAAAACAACTAGAGACTCAAAGGACTCAAACTCTATAAAATAACCAAACAACTCAAAAATGATTAGAAGACTCAGAGGGTTCAAACTTCATCTCTATCTCACATATAAAATAAAAAAGACGACATCTGAAATTTGAATTTTATCTCTATCATTCTTCCCGGCTTGAGAGCTTCACTACCTAGTACCTAGTGAATGTCGACATGAATATCACAACTAGACAGAAATAAACGGTCCCTTGTAATTGGTGAAGATGTGTTTATGAACTTTGAAGTGTAGTAGGATGTAGATTTACAGACGAACACATTTTGAAAAGTTTTCCCAAATCATGAAAGAAATGAACGCATATAGAGCCTTCTTATTGGTGGGATGTGTAGCATCTGTAATAACAAACTCGATGTGTTCAATCTCCTAAAATTTTTGTGAAATACTCGACTCAGTCACATTAGGATTATCACTCGGTAAAGCTTGTTGAGAACATGTATGATGCATGCAAAGCCCGCCTCATTGGTTCTAGAACGAACCTCTCCGAGCAAACTTTTATTCATCTCGTCATTCATAATTGCGAATTCCTGCGAATTTTTTTGATTCTGTGGTAGATTTGTAATTATTATTGTTTATTGCAAGAATCTCATAGTTCTCGAGATACAAAGCACTCAAATCATATGTAAAATACTCATGAAATGCATTAGGAATAAGGTCAAAGCCTAACTCTAAGTAACTGGGGTATATACGAGGAGGTATTGGAGTAGTGGCTTATTAAGAATTAACCCATTTTTTGATTTTCAATTATGCTCGTGTCTAAAGGGGGTCAACACAATTTTTTCCTTCAAATATAAATGTATGTGTTGGATCTCTAAGAATGTGTAAATTTACGTCACACAACCAAGGCTTAACTAACAAAATTGTGTAGCATCCATAGGTATGAAATCACACCAAATGATACCGTGATAGCTCGAAAATTGGATAGGCACTAAACAATGTTGGGTAACCGAATGTGATTTATCAACCCATGTAATGTTACAAGGATGTGGATGATGTTTAACTTTTAGTCTCATGTTTTAATAGCTGTTTGGTGACTAAATTAGTACACCTACTTCCATCAATCGTTACTATCGTTACTGTAAAAGATCTATATCTAATTTTGACGTAGGTAAAAAACATTAGTTTTTCACCAATTATCCTCACTTATAGGTGTAGTAACTAGGCACCTAATGACTTGTAACCGAGCAATAAACTCATCTACATCATTGTCTGTATTATCAGTTTCCCCAAGAATGTATTCTTTTTAAATTAATTCATCATCATTATTAACTTCTCCAACAAGTAGGCTCTTATTAGGGCACTGGCTACTAAAATGATCAATGCCATGACATTTAAAACTTGCACCTCTTTAGGTTTTTGTTGTAACGGTTCTCAAACCTTAGCATTTCTATTTATCTCTTTAGATGTAGTACCTTCTTATTTAGTCATGTTGTCACTTGACCGTTAAATTACTCTCCGGCTTTAAAGTATACTTCATGTATGTGGGGGCTCTATAGATTTCAAATTTAAGGCCAGGTCAAATGCTTGTTGCACATTGTCTGCAGTGTGGTAAAGAATCTCACGCCTAATATCTGTCCTCAATCCAGAACGAAACCGAATAAGGGTATATTGTGGGTCTTCTTATAGCTCACTATAAACAAATATGTCATTGAACTTAGTCATGTATTCTTCTACAATCATGCTTTCTTGGCATATGTCGTTTAGTTTTTCTATAGGTCGGAGGTAAATATTAATTTTGAGCTTGATCTTCATTTCATTCCAAGTCTCTATAGGTCTCAGATGCTCTCTTTCATGTTGTTTTTCTATTGATGTCTAGAAGATTTTGGCAGATCAGCTTTATCTTAATAGCAAATTGGACTTTTCATTCGTGTGATAACTGGAACTATGCGAACAAATATTCCATCTGGATTATAAATTCTATCAACATTGGGAGCATCAATCCTAATCCATCATGTAATATTATCTCGCTTAAAGTTATCCTCAATTCTCAGCTTGTTTTCTATTATTTTGAATATTTCCATTTTTGATCATCCTAGATTCATCATCAAATGCACTATATGCCCCATCCTCAAAATTTTGTTCTTTGGTCAACTTATTTTCTAGGGCTTCTAGACGATCTCTTGTTCGATTTATGTTGGCTTTTAGTTCTAGATATATCTTTTGAAGTTGATTTTTTAGTTTTTAAACTGCATTATCATACATATCTGATCCTCACTATCTAATAACATGCAATGCAAACTAGTCACACAAATGCAAATGCAAGATCCTAAACACTAACTATATGCATGTGCTAATTATGCAAATAAACTAAAATTCTAAGGTCCAAATCTATATGATAAAATGCAGTCCTAAATATGTTAATGCAATCATACAGTTCGAGACTAGAAAATGATGCGGTACTAATGATATCAACCAACCAATCTGAACAAATTGAATTTTTTTAGAATTTAACAATTAAAGATTTGATCAGATTAGAGGTTTATTGAAGTGAATATCAACATTGTAGTATCATGTAATGTCCTTATAACTTGTAAAGCTTAAATCCAGATAATCAGGGTCGAAAATTTCGTGTAAAAAGCTCGAGAAATTGTCAAAATATGCTAAAAATATAGCTGAAATATGGCTAAAAATCCAAAAAATCTAGTGAAAAAGGGGGAAGTCGCACTGTAGCAGCGGCTCGGCTTGGTCGGTCAACAGCTTGGCTGGGCCGTTGACCTGTCAACAACTTGATCGGCTCCGGTTAGCTTTGTTAGCTTGGGTCAGCTCGGTTGACTCAGCGGAGCTGATGAACAGTGTTGGCTTGGTTTGAGCTAATGAATATTGTCGTCAGTTGAGTTCGACACGGCTCGTCGGCATGGCTTGACGACAGAAACGACTCGTCGAGCACTACCGTGGCACTTCGGTGCCGGCAAGTTTTTCAGCTGATTCTGATGGCAATCTCAATGAATCTTCTTGCTGTTGGGTCATCTTGGCTGAGCGCGTCTTTGAGGGGGTCGTTGGGGGATACCGTTGTCAGAGGAGGCGTTGGCATCGTTGAAGGGGAATTTCGACAGTGGTGGCGACGGTTTTGGTCACTGAGGGTGGCAGCGGGGTCTTCTGAGGGTCGAGAAAGAGGCCAACCGTGAGGTTGGAGTGGCCCGTGAACAACATGGGACGACGATAGGCGTGGAGGAGGATTAGGGTTAGCGGTTTTATTATTTATTATTAATTTCTTTCCTCTCTCCTCTCTATTCTTTTCGTGTTTTTTTTTCAAATTCTTTCCTCTATGTTTACTTGAAATTTTTTGTTTTTGATTTGTTTCTTCTCTTTTTCCAAAATTTTCTCTCTCGTTGAGCTCTCTTTATTGATTGATTTTTTGAATCTTAAATCCTAACTAAAAGGAAGAAAAGATTTTTTTGATGATGATTAGAAAAGAAGACAAACTAGGCTTTTGTTTTGATACCAAATTTGACGTAGGACGGAAGCAGGAAGGGATATGGTGGGAATTTGGAGAAGATGAAAATAGGGATTTGATAACTTTTCAGATCTCACATCCCAAAAGTCTAACGATCATTGACTCGCACGCCTCGAACGTGAAGATTTTTCGAACCTTTCGCTTAGGCAACGAAGCACACTCTCGCACATCAATGCAAAAGATTTGATTTTATGGAGAAACTAAAAGTTTACATTAAAATTTTAATTCTTCATTCCTCCATCTCTTCAAAAAACAATTAAGTTTATGACCTTTATATAGGCTTACAAATTGGGTTTCAACAAACACATCCAATGTGGGGACTAAAACTCTAAAATAACTAAGACACTCAAAAATAAAAAATAAATAAAAGACTCAAAACAACTAGAAGACTCAAAGGATTCAAACTATATAAAATAACCAAAAGACTCAAAATAACTAGAAGACTCGAAGGACTTAAACTCCATTTCCATCTCACTTATAAAATAAAAAAGACTCCATCTGAATTTTGAATTTAATGTCTATCACTTTTAGTTTATGTCATGATGCTTATGATTAAAACTTTGGAACGATATGAACATGAATATTTAAAATCATCTAGAGTGATTTTGATTTATCGACCCATAAGCAATAGTTTTGAATTGTCGTTACTTTCTATTTCTAGTTTTGCATTTCTCCTACTTAATTTGTTGTTTATCATTTATTTTTTGCTTCATTTTTTGTGATATGTATGCTTACATGTTTAACTACCAATATTATTGTAAGGAAGTTTTCATATCTTATGATACACAATATGATATGCGATATGATACCTAAGTAAACCAATGTTCGATGCATATCTTGATATGAAAACTATCTGAAGAAACTCAAAACTCTAAAAAGAAATCAAAATTCTTAAACTATTTTTTCTTCTTGATGGAATTTTTCAAAAGCCCCATCTTTTTTGGTTGCCAAATAAAATAGCGTTCGAGCCGTGCCTGTTCCACATCACATTATCTCTCCTATATATTAATGGCAGAAGGGGCGTTGAGCTGCCTGTCTCGCCTTACACAAGGCTAAACATTATTAAATAGCGGGCCCCACATGCAATAACCAAGTAGTGAAGCGGCAAGGTGAGCCAAGTGAAGTAAAAAATGAAAATAGAAAAATAATTATGTGTCATATAATTATGGGTTCTTCTAATTAAAAAAAACTATTGTTGGATACACTTAGTGAAGTAGTCTCCTCTGTGCATCCCATGATAAGAAAAAATAATTACACGTAAGAGTGGAAAGTGAAACTTTCACATAAACTCTCCAGATCATTAGTTTACTAAATAGTAAATACAATTTAACAATTTCATTTTAAAAAGTAATCCTCTTTTTTATTTAAAAAAATTTCCAATACAATAATAGATTTGCATATGGCATTATATAAAGAATAGGATTTTTGTGCATTGTTGTTCAATGTGTTTGTTTATGTTTTCACTACTAAAATTTTGTACTCTCAACTACTCACGAGCATATCAAATATTACAAATCATCTCTATAAAATGGTGTGAATCCCTGTGGCATGCTACTGAACAACCAGCCTTACAAGGCTATAGAGGAAAATAATAATAATAATAAACAACCGTGATGCTTCACTCCCTTCATATACCGAATACAGCAGTGGGCCAATGTGCCCCATAAAAAAGTCAGAAATACAAGGCTGTTGTCTTTTCAAAACATGATTTCTTTGCAAACCTCTATAGTTGATATTTTTAAATGCACAAGCTTTTGTACATCACATTTTCAATATGAAAGATTAAGATGTTATAAAATTCATTAATTTGAAAACCTGTTTATTCCGCATATGCTTTTTTATGATTATAGCCAGTTTATTTACGCATCCTTATCTCCTTTTGTGTTCTATCTTCTGCAAAGCTGAATTTGTAATAAAATAGTGCAAACACTTATTTATAATTAAAACAAGTCATAATCCATTATATCTTTCATTTTTTTTGCAAGAACATGCCCCCCTCCCCCCAAAAGAATGATCTTCTTTTTCTTTTGTGCAAAGCAATTTAATGAATCCACCTCTACCAGAAACATAAGAAAGTTGCCAATTTATTCATAAGCTTATTCCCCCCCCCCCCCCCAAAAAAAAAAAAACAAAAAAAAATTCAAACTTTAGAAGTGTAAAGTGGATGTCATTTTAAGTACTACTGTTTAAATATAATTTTTTTTCCAACATTTAAATGCTAATATTTTTTTTCTTTTAGATGAAGAAAGGACTTCATTGGGTATTTGAATTTGGGACCTCCAGTAACCTGGCTCCACTACACCTTTGAGATTGGCATCAACGACCCAATATTGAATCCTATAAATCAATGCTATAATGTGCTGCTAATAAATTAAATTTTTTTAAATATTCACGTCTTCCTATCCATAATCCTATTCCCAATACTGGTCCCTACTTCTTATTTTTACTCTTACTTGCTGGATAAAGTGATAAACGCACATTCAAACCCCGTGTCTATCGCAAATGTGTTCCTATAACAGATTGGGGTTTAAAATTAAAACTTGGATACGGAATATGGATAATGGTTTATGTTAAGATTCGGGCACTTACAGCATTTGGATAAGCGATATTCCCAGGGTTAAGTTTTAGAATAAGATTTAAGTTAGTGATAGATATTGAGATCCCTTTATCTGTTTTGACTTTATCGTAGGTTTGATTCTATCATTTAATAAACAATATATCTCATGGAGGGAGGGCCACATGGCCATAAACTACCAAAAAGTGAAGCTAGCCTCACAAAAAGGGTTGTTAGGGCAACTGCCTTTTAACTACATATGCCAACACCAAAAAGTGATTATGATGCCAACCTCCATACATACAGATACTGTATATTTATTCCTTAGCATGATTCGATCATGCATGCATTTCACAAACTGAATTTCATAATGTTGAATAAATATGCATTTTAATGGGTTAATTTTCTCATACGTTGTTAACATTAAATCTGAATTATTTGCATAACATGAGTTATTATTATTACTTTTGCATGTGCAGCTCTACAAAATCAAACTAGTCACTTGAATTTTACGTATAGGCTATTCATAAAATCACTGCTCTCTTGCACATGCACTAAATATCTGTAATAGATGTTTGTTCCCTTTCTCATTCATTGAATGTCATAACAATTGCAGATAAGAAAATTTACTATTTTTACAAATCCCTTGTGGAAGTGTGCTTCTTGAAGGGGAGTTGATGTGGGTAGGGCTGTAAACGGTACCTAAAAATCTGATGTCCAGATCTGACCATTTAGATTACTATACGATTCACACCCAATGTTTGAACCCAAAGTCATTGTCGGGTTGAATTGGGTATGACCTTTTCCTAATCAACAACTGGATAACAAATTTTGAAAATAGAATAAAGCATATACACGGAACTTCGTTATGATTCATTACTGTCATTAGATTGATTAAATTATAATTTAAACTTGACATTGATATAGAGTAAGGTATGTATTTTGTCAATTGTTGTATATAATAAAATTGAACTATCATACTAAAATTACCTTCAGTTTTTATTACCACAAGTCTATGTAAAGTCAAAATATGATTTGAACCCAATAAGAAAGAAAAGCTTCTGATATGAACGTGAGTCCGAATTTGGTATTGGGTTGGGGTTTGTATAGTCCAAGGTCCATGAATATGATTCAAATTTGACCTGTTTACACCTTTGTTAATAGTCACATGCATCACATGTAGAATTATATCGAGTTAGCAATCAAATATGTCTTTCAATTCCTTTTTGGTTTGATCTAGTTACTTGAGAAGGTATTGATTTAAGTCATTTAGATTTTAATTTATTTAATTTCTAATAAATGTCATAGTCACAATATTGTGAGGCACATCATATATTGATTCATGCACATTTGTATATGCATATAATCATGTTTCTTGTTCTTGTTTACTTGTTGTGTCGCTGTGCATATTATGTCTAGTCTGTTGTCATGCTCATCTCTACTTGTTAGATGAGCTAAAGAAGGTGTGACCCTCATTAGGCCCAGTGGTCAAGAGTTCATGACATGATGCTATTATTCATATATACTTAATGAGAGCATTTTTCCCCTTACAACTTTAGGCAGTGAACAATGAGTATTCTTTTCTATCTGCTACCATTTAGAATAATGCGCTTTAAGTTCTGGAAATCCAGAGAAATTTAGCTTTAGAATATTAAATTATAGCCAGCCCGAGATTTAAAATCACACGTGATCTCTATGCTTTGCAATGGTTGTGCATGAAGAATCATATGATTTAGACGCTTTATTACTAACAGTGTTGTTTATGGATGATCCCATCAGTTTATCGTGATCTCTATGCTTTGCAATGGTTGTGCATGAAGAATCATATGATTTAGACGCTTTATTACTAACAGTGTTGTTTAAATATTGAGAAATGCTTCATTTTGTAACCACGTAAAGCATTGTTAAAAATGTAAAAAATGCATGGTTTTCTTGTATACAAGTATCTGGGGACATGTCATGATGAACGAAGCGAATCCTCCATATATTGATGAATGATGCAGTTTAATGCGAATCCTTTTGTAATGAGTCACCTTAGGAACACTTTACATTGTGAGTGAGTGAGTTAGTGTAAGGAATGTTGGATATGAGCTGACATCTTAATTAATTAAAATGAGCTTGTGAGAGGGAAAATAGTCTTAGTCATATCGGAGGGGGAAGTAGGCGTGCCTCATTTCTCCATCTCAGAAGCTCATTTAAGCTAAACAAGCTGTCAGGTCATACCTAGTACTTTCTTTTTATGTGGGTGTAGGTGATTAGGATCCTATTTATAAGTTTCGAGTATAGATCCTCGCTTGGAACATATGCAACACAAATGGTTGATGTATTGCAGATGTGTAAAGTTCAACGTGACCTAAATCATTCTAAGGGCCTGAAAATAGAATTAAAATGTTTCAATGATGTTTTACATATGGGTCAAGCTAACTTAAAAACAACATCCGGAACTAGACAGTTTTCTTGATCTATAACTTGGAAGTTATAAATTGAAAATCCCACGATTAGATCATAATCTGAACTTACCAAAACCTTTGTATACTGTTTTTGCTGTGTTCAAAACCTTCTAGACTGTTAAACTAATTGGCTCACTGATGTCATCTATCCATTTTACGCCTTGCTGCACGGGAAAGAAAACGTAGAATGGCCTAATTTTAAGGGTTTTCAACTTCAAAGGAATGAATTTTTAAAGTGAATATCCTATTGTTTAATTCCGTTCGGCAGGATTTGATTCCAAATCCTCTTGGGAGATCCTAGCCTCACTATATCACGCTATGTATCTGTGTGTGTTTGTGTATGTGTTGTGTGTGATCCCTCCATTATTATTAATCTTGAATAAACATTGATGAATTGTCCAGCATGATTTCAGTAGCAATTATAGTAGTTGCCAAATAATGTCATGGTTCAATTTAACTTGGTGTGATTATTCATTTTAACTTGGTCAAGAGAGTCGACTGCAGGCATGATTCTACTTGATGTCTTTCACCAGAGGGGAAACTTTGGGACCCTACTATTCCTGATATATTTAGTTGATTCACAAAAAACTGTCTCTGTATTAATCATAAATATGGACTCGGTCTAAATCCGCCAACTACAGTGTAAAACAATTTGCAAACTAAGACTTGAGAATATTTTTTCACAACCATGTAAGCAAACAATCCAGGAACCACACCTTGAAATCCTTAATAATCTGATCAAAATACAATCTGATGGATCTAAACATCTGCATAGCAAACTTACTTCATTTGATATAGAAATCTGATCCGACTTTGACTTTTAAATGCATCTTAAGTTTTTTGCAGTATGGGTGTAAAGCTTCACAAGGATGGCCTTTTCAAGTCAATTGAGCTTGAGAATGGAGTTTTTCATGACCTTCTGACTTTTAAGTCATCAAAGATCATATGGTTGAAAGGTCTAGAAGAGGGAATACTTAAATTTGAAGTGATGCGGAGATATGAAAAGAGGAATATTACTCTAAATTTGATTCAAACAAACTCGTTTCTTTGTAAATTATCAAACTACCATAAGAGATGGTTAAGGAGATTCTATATTAACGTCATCATACACGTATGAATCCAAATTAAAAGCCTACATTTTCAAATGTACCAACTGGGCAATATATATCCGAGATACTCGCAATACCTACTTTATGGTAGCCTAGACTATTTCCCCCTAGAGTCCTACACATGAATCCCTTATATGTGTTCTTTGGTTGTAAGTTAATTTTCCTCCATCAAAATATCTGGTTTATCTGTCCCTGTGTTTGTGCGCGCACTATCACTAGTATCCAAGGTGTGGTTCCTTCCACCCTAAATCTAAAAATTGGTGTCCCAAATCAAAAATCCGTTCTATTAGATGTGATCTAACATATATTCTTCAAACTAGTTACAGATGAAAATTCAAATGATTTCGATGTGTTTTACCCATACATCAAGTGGCAACAAATTAATCAATTTTGTGACATATCTAAGATCGATCGATAAACATCCTATAAAATGCAGCTTTGGTAATGCCAATGACAAGTTTGATGTTATAATGGATCTGAACGATGAGGTAGACATTTAAGAAACCTAAATGATATATTGATGAAGAAGATTAGGAAAGTTGTAGACTGAGAAATATGGCATTTGATAGGCCACAATGCTAGGCAGTTGATGTTAGGTATTTTAGTTTCTTGTTGAATTCATTGTGGTTATTTTGTTGGTGTGCTTACAGCTTAATCTTTAGTAATCTTTTATTTACTGATGCTCCGGGTTTAGAAACATTATATCAAGTTCGATGTGCAGCTACTTCTGTGTAATATGTATTCATTGATTACTGATGCTCCGAGTTTAGAAACATTATATCAAGTTCGATCTGCATCTACTTCTGTGTAATATGTATTCATTGATTTACTTGATAATGATGTGAAATGCTGCTCTCATTGCAGACCTCAGGTCACAATCGCTACCGCTATTGTTTTTTGTCATCGATTTTTCCTTCGACAGTCTCATGGGAAGAATGATAGGAGGGTATGTATTTGTTGCTTAATCCAGAATTTATGTTTTTCTACTGCTTTGATGCACTTTTGTCAGTAAGTTATCATCTTTGTTTTTTCTAATGCTTTGATGCTTATTTGTCAGCAAGTTATCATCTTTCTATCTGTCTTTTCTTCTAAGGTAAATTTCATGTAAATAGTGATTTTAAGAGTAAAGAGTTAGCTGCTAAGCCCTTGCTATTGTTCAATTCTTCTATTTTCTCCTTTGTCTTCTGTGGTGAAAATAATGCATGTTGTCATTGCATGAGTATTTATCAGTTTGCTACTGTTCTGGACCCCATTATCTTGTCAACGAGAAATTTACGTGGAGCTTGTGAACACTTGGTTTTAATGTAACTCTATCAGCATTGATCTGTGATCTATGTTGCATAGACACAGACAAACCGACATAGGGATGACATGATACGACATGGAGATTGACCCAAGGGATTCTAAAAGGCACACCCAAATAGAAGCAGTGTGTCCGTTTTGGGTGTGTGACACACTTCCGGCACGACACAACACTATGGTTAAAGCGTTTGTGCTTACCTATTTTGTGATTTATCAATGTTGATGATATTGACTTGCACTCCACACAGTTTTGATGATGAGCAAACATATTATCTAATTCTTTAAGTGTATGTATAAAAAGCTTAAGGTAAATCAAGGAAAAGCACTTAAGGTTAGGAGTGAGTTTCACAAGGCCATGGATCCAATAGAGCTAAGCAAGAAGCTGGGAGACCCAAAGATGCATCAAGAATGTCATTGTAATCTTTATGTTTGATGTATTCTTTTTTCATTGCATTAGCTTGTTAAGGCCTTGCTAGAAGCGCGCACACACATATGAACACATTTAAATTTAAAATTATTTTAAAATTATTTCCTAATTTTTAAAGCCCATATCATATGTATCGGTGTCAGGAGTCGATTACCATGTACTAAAGAGTCGACTACCAGAAAAACAGACCCTAGAGGCTTTCTTGAATGACCAGTAGTCGATTACTATTCACAGTAGTCGACTACCCAGAATAGTAGTCGACTACCCAAGGCCCAACAGTCATATTTGACCTGCTGTGTGATTTATGCAATTGTGTCGAATTGAGCCGTTTTGTGGGGGAGGGGTGTATTTTGGGGTATTTGAATTGTGCAGAATTCATCGTTACATAAGAGGGAAGATGGATTGGTTTTGGGTTTTAGTACGAAGTTTTGATCAATCTTTTTTTGAAAGAATAATTGTTCTGGAGCTAAAAAGTTTTCAATCCCTTGGCCAAAATTCATTAAAAGTTTTCAATCTTTTCTTGGCCTAATTTCTAGATCTCCCAAAGCTTTTATTTTCATCATTATTGGAGAGCAACCACTATAACCTCAGCATATCTTCACAAGCTTCAAGAAAGGCTAAAGGAAAAGGTGTAATAGTTTCTTGGTAAGGAAAAGCCCTTAAGTGTTGAGATGGTAAGTTTTTATCTCTTAGGAAGAGATTGGTTGTAAATTTCTCTTGGAAATAGGTGTTGTAATCTTGGTTGCGATTAGTAGAAAATCCAAGTGGGATTTGGACTGGATGTAGCTCGAGGTTTGGGTGAACCATGATGAATCGTTTGTTTGCGATTGTTCTCTATTCTATGTGATTGTTTATTTCTTGCTCGTTTATTTCGCTGCATGTTATATTGCTTGAGATATTGTTGATTAAGTTTAATTTGGGTAACTCCATTTGTATACTTAGGTAGAATTGCTAAATGAACTTTAAATATTTCTTATACACTAATCAACCAACCACTTCTAGTGTCTATCTGTCGTCCATAGGATCTCAACAGATCTCAATAGATGAGACCATAGTTTGTAAAGTTGCTGAGAATACATTACTTCATTTGTGTCAGTCCAACTGTAGGGATTTAATATACGTCTATATATACATGTTTGCGTATGTTTCTGAATGGTAATGAGCCAGGTTTAGGTTGGATTCACATAGGCATGATGGGCCCATGTTTTTCTATTGAGCTCATGATTGGCGCACTTTTCTTTTGGACCTGAAAATCCTGCTACGGTCCAAATGAGACAACAAAACCTGGTCAGGCCTAGGCCTGACCAATTGTGACTTTTTAGTAGACAACAACTGTTCATCTCTTAACAATATGACAATATAGTTTAGTGCTTATGTGATATTGTTTGTTTATAAGAGGTTAGTGGTGCCAATTTTGTGGATACATAAAGCAATTTTTATTTTTAAACATATCGATTCTAAAAGTACACACTGTGTGTGTGTGTATAAAAGGCAAGTGAGTATATTCATAAATGAAGGAAGAGACAGCTGTATAACAGACACAACGGGGCAGACCACATGTAACGATTTGGCTTAGCAAAGGCTTGGAAGCAACAAAGCACAAGAATCACTATGTGGGGAGCCCCGATGCCAAAGCAGAGGCCTAAAGAGACCTCAGAACACTAAGCCCTATTACAACCCGATAAACCATGTGGGTCAGCAAACCCAGAGCACCGGGAGGGAAAACATAGTTCCCTACCCCAAGGAAGACGACGATTTCGGGTGTGACGAGGCCGCCTTGCCCATCGTCACCCGTGTACTAGCCATATCAATAGATCCAAGCACACAAAATTTGGATGATCCAGGTAGGCTGGAGACTTGGGCAAGCCATTCAGGGTTAGGGATGGTTTTGATTTTGGGGGCAAGAATCACTAGCTGAGGTTGATGGAGTACGACTAGAGGAGGCATTGGTTGTAGTGTGAGAGGGATGTGGCTTGGGGTTGATTTTGTTTTTGGGACAAGGGGCTCCGACTGAGGGTGTGGGGGCAGGGGGGCATGACTAATTTTAATTGCTGCGATAGGTGGGGAAGCGACGAGGTAGACGGGGGAAAACGAGGCCGGGGCTGAAGGCGGTGAACGAAGTGGGGGGGGGGACGAGGGGAGAGGGGAAGGATATAGTGGCATGTGTATGTGGGATGGGGTCCTCGGTCGTAACAGCATGATGAGCCACATGGCTATGTGGACCATAAGTTAAATCATCGATGGGATGTGGGCAGTTAAAGTAAGGGGCATACTAACAGGGGCCGAGGGGGTTGTGGGGAGATGCGGTGAGCAATAGAGTCTATACCATCAAACAGAGGTGCGCTAGACAGAGGGGCGCTAGGATGGACCTCTGTGTAGCACGAGCCACTGGCAGTGACACACACTAGTAAGGTAGGCCGAGAGAGCTCCTCGGTGGAAACGACAGGGACTGGCAGGAGGGGGTGGCCAAATCACCATGGCAGTTCTGCACTGCAGCAAGAGGCGAGGCGACGGGGGCGTTGGTGGGCTCAACAGGCATGGGCTGAGGTTGCGACACGGAGGGGACTGGAGTCTCAGACTGGACCGAGGAAGTAGGTCTAGAAGGCGATGACCACTAGGAGAGGTGATGATCGAAGCATCGGCAGTAAGTGTAGCGAGGCGGCTTCCTCTCATACTCAACATCGACCGACAGAGTGGTGCCATCATACAACCGCACATCAACAGAGTCGGGAAATTCAGAGGTGGAATCAATCTCAACGAAGCAACGAGCGTATGACAGCCGGGATGCACAAGCAGTGGGCTCATCGGTAAACAGCGGAGTACCAATGGCACTGGCAATCTTTCCCAATATAGTCGTGGACCAAAGTTGAATATGTAACCGAGGGAAGCGAATCCACAATGGGATGGCCGATAATAGGTCGCGGTTCAGGCCAATTGCGGGAGCCCACCGTCGAAGAACCACCAAGCTCCCCTCGTATATCCATGGTTTATCATGGAGAACGTCAGAACAGTCCGCAGAATCGCCAAATTGAAAGAAGAAAAACCAGTTTTCTCGGGTATGAATGTGGATGCTACCCTTTATATTTCAAGCCCCGACCAACCCAACCGCGAATAAGGACGATTGTCGACGACATATCCCACCAGCGTGTTAGCTCACCGACTCGCGGCAGCCATAATGTCCTCACAAGGTATGTCAACCAACACTCCATCAGGACAAGCGGACGAGGGGAAGAACTGAAGTTCACACATGGGATTCATGGCTCTAATCGCAGAGCAGATGTCCCTATAAGACTATAAGACTGAGTAGTAGAATAGGAGGTGTGCGGATCAGCTTTGAGTTTGTCGGGCATTTTAACAAACACCCGGTGAGCGACGGAGTGCCCGAGTGCCAGGCCATTGGCATTGATGCCAGAGGGTACCGAGAGCTTGGACTTTAGCCACAACGAGGGGAGGAGAGGAAGCCAGCCCATTGCCGCTGTTCGCCGAGCAAATTCGACCTCCCACCTTCGATCAAATCCCAGAAGTAGGGATGGAGGGCCGAGAAGAGCCAGACCTTCGACGAGAGACCACGGTGGTCCAAGATCCATTCCCAGCATCACCGACAACCATCCCAACTGTCGCCATTCCTTCAGCCCCAGCATGGAAACATCATCGTCCAAATCACACAGATCACCGAAATCACCGAGAACGCCAGAGCAAGCAACAAGCGGAGATGCAAGTGCTGACTCAGCTATGGAGCAAGGACGCCTCCAAAAAGAGGGGGGGGGGGGACACCACAGGGCAAGGGACATCCCCCGGCGGCCGGAGCCGGCTAGGGAGGGCCGGATACAAGATCACAACCCAATCGCCCCAAAATCGCATTGGAGCGCCCCCAAATCCATTATATATAATTTCAAGTTAGATGTAATATGAAAAATGGTAAGGCCTTTATTGTGGTTCTATCTGTCTGGGCTATACATTCTTGTCCCCCTTTTATTTCTAGATTGTAACTTGTTTTATATTTTAGAATGTCTTTTTATTTCTAGATTGTAGCTCGTTTTATATTGTGTGTATGTCTGGAATTTGAAGTCTTCAATCATGTTGACTTATATTCAACTTTTCCCCATTTCTTGCAGGCATGCATGATTATCTTGGGCCGTTTGTGTTCCATTTGTTGCGACTTCTAACCTATAACTTCTAGAGTATTTACACCTTGAGATGTGTTTCTTTGTATCTGCTTTCGTACTATGGCTACCTATTGGGATACTGGTCTTTTCTTACTCTTAAATAGGATTTTACAACCATCCATCTGTTCGCTTGTGTCACCCGAATTGTTTACCTCTTTAACCTACTTGTTGGATATTCAATTTCTCTTTCAAAATTCATCACTGAACCTTACAACCATGGAGTTATCTGCATTGATGTAACCATCTATTTTCAGAGATACGTTGATTTAATACATATTTCACACTGCTTTCAGTCAGTTAAATAATTGCTTAAGCATAGTTTGAAGCAAGGTAATTTCATGCTGGTTTATACCCATTTATTCTTTTATTATTTTCGTGTCTTTTATGTGGTGGAAATGTTTTCTACTCAACAAAATTGTCTACTTACTGGAATATGTTAACTAGTGTTCCTTATACTGCTGATCTTTATATTCTTCGTGTTCCTGACTACGAAAGTTCTGCTGGAGCTAATGGGTATAATATATATATATATTTCTGCTAGATGACATTTATTAGCTGTTCATGGATGCACTTCAGTTATTGATCAATCTTGATGCCTAATTCATTGCAATATGATTTGCAGACTATTGCTACTGTTTGCATGTTTTTGGCGGGAAAGGTTGAAGAAACCCCTCGCCCATTGAAGGATGTCATTCTTGTATCATATGAAATTATCCATAAAAAGGATCCTGCTGCTGTCCAGAAAATCAAGCAGAGGGTAACACAATGATTTGATCACATTATCTTTTGTTATTTATATGCTTTTAAGTAGCATTTGTCCTGTTAACCCGATTTTGAAATTCGAACCACTTGAGCAGATGGCTGTCTTTTCATGTGATATTGTCACTGGAATAGTAATGTTGTGACTAGCAATGATATTCTACTTTGATACACATGATTTTTGTTGTTATAATATCATAATCTGTATCACCATTATTGCCTAGTTGATATGTATTACATAACTGGTATTTATTGCCTGCAGGAAGTGTATGAACAGCAGAAGGAACTTATCTTACTAGGTGAACGGGTAATACTAGCAACTCTTGGTTTTGATCTAAATGTGCACCACCCATATAAGCCCCTTGTGGAAGCAATAAAGAAATTCAAGGTGGCTCAAAATGCTCTTGCGCAAGTTGCTTGGAATTTTGTTAATGATGGGTATGCCAAAGTTCCCATTATCATTTCTAATTTTGAATTCTCCATAAAGTGTATTTATTATGCACTGGAAAGGGGTATGCAGGCTACGTACTTCGCTTTGCCTGCAATTTAAGCCCCACCATATAGCTGCCGGTGCTATCTTTCTTGCTGCCAAGTTCCTGAAGGTGAAGCTTCCATCTGATGGTGACAAGGTCTGGTGGCAAGAATTTGATGTCACCCCACGGCAATTGGAAGGTCTGTATGTGTTTTAGCCATTCTTGCATACTTCTCATCTATTTACACGTTCATATTCTTTTCTTGATTTGTTTTCCCCTGGTTTTTTTCACTATCTATATTTTGGGAATTCACATGCCCTATAGTTTTAACACATTCCACAGTTATGACGTAATGATTAGAATGCAATATCTCTGTTATCATCCGAATCACCTATAAAGAGATCAATGTTTGAGGATGTATTTAAGTATTGAACATATCTCACATTGGCTGATAAGGAATGTAATTCCATTTTTCCTTTTGGCTTTATCGTGTCTCAGATGTCAATGTAATAATAACAATCATGGGTGCATGATTTCTTTCTTTTGTATGATCTTTCTTTCTTCTCTAAGAGGAAAGGATGTGCTCGGATGACATCAGCTCAGAATCCAGTGGATCGGGTATTGATTTGAAGGTACTAAAAACAAAGTTTATAGAGTAGCAGAAAACTGTCGAAAACAGCCTTTACAAAGTGCTACCCCAAAAGCAATCCTTCAAGCTGTAAGAAATGACTGGCAACATCACACACACGACCACCTCCTTTCAGACCAGAACTCTTTCCATTTGTAATCTGTTTATAAATGAACCAAAGGATCAGGTGGCAATGATTTACTATGAAAACTTCTCCATATTTTTTTTGGAGAAAAAAATTCTCTTGGATCATTCTTCTCAAACTATCCAAAGCATTACCATAAAATCAGTCACATTTCTTTTATGCATCTCGTGATCCTGTCTTCAGGTGGTTCACAAGGAGTTATGACTCAAAGGTCTTCATATTACGTTCAGTTATGTTTCTGGGAAGAAATAATTCTATTGCATGCACAAATAAGAAAAACATGAGCAGCAATTTCAGGACTTCCATCATGGAGAATATGTCTCCAAGCCTTATCCACCTTCTTCCACCTGGGATATTTCTGTTAATAATTTTTCTTTTAGGCCAACCTATATGACTGTAGATTACCTAAAAATTTTACCCACTGGACCTTCAAATCCTATGTAAAGAGAGTATTTTATAAATGACTCCACTGAATAATTCAATATAGCTTACCATGGCACTGAACAGTAATTTGGATTCTAAATTTAGGACAGTGGATAATTTTATCAGCTCACCAGCAACCAATTACCGTATCATCAATGGCCTTCTTGTCCCAAGCCAGCTCATATAATCTGGACTTAAGGATTCAAGCGGCGGATCTTAAATCCACGAGTTTCTCCAAAATCTGATAGTTCTCCCTTAGAAATAACTATTGCATCCTGCATCAGATGCAAGGTTGGGAAAAAGCAGCACCTTGCCTCAACTTGAATAGCAAAAAGCAGAAAAAAGTGCCAACAAACAAGCCGAAAAATATGGACAAAAAAATCGTAATAATAGAAAATAGAGAAAAAAGTTAAGAAATGAAAGGAAAATTATACTAAAGTGTTTTTGATGATTGCTGCTATTAACTTATAAAATCGATCAATAATTCATTATAAGACGCTGATTCATAAAATTTAACATGTTCAAAAATCTTAAAAGGGGGCTAAAGCACTCTGGAAAGTGGCAAATGTAAGTGGAGACTAAAACATGGCTTTATTGGACTTTTTACAACAGTAACCGGAAGCTTCCAAACATCTAATCTTATTTATCACGGACACTTGTCACACTTCTAGAGTGAACTACATCGTGTTGGATACACTTTTCCCAACACACTTTTCATCTGTATGTTTTTAAATACGCTAGGTGTCAGTGTGTGCCGTGTCCATGGTTCCATTGCCGTCTTCTGCAACATGTGTCTAAGCATACCTTTAACTTAGAAAATATAGGACAGTTAGTGTACTTACTCTACCAGCATGGACACACGTGCACACAAACTTCCAGAGTTCTAAATTTTTGTCTTTAGTTAATTGTTATGCCAACCTCACCACACGGTAAATTTTGGGGATCCAAAACTTCCCGGTCACTTACACCAAGACCAAGAAGGGAAATGCATATTATTTTCAAATCAAGGACCAGTAACCCCCACTATCTAGGTGACAAGCAAACCTCAATCATTTTTTATTAGGAATGGTCTTCTGATACCATGTATTACCCACAACGCCTACAGGTAGAAAATAGACATCCAATGGTCCATACAAGATAGAATAGCAATTAAGATTGATCTAGCACTGATACGCTTCCTTTATTCTTCCATTCTGCGAACTTCCTGTCAATTTGAATCAAAGGCTGCCAGTTGTCGGTAACATGGCGATAAAACCCGAGGAAAAAAAGCATAGTTAAATAATTGAAGACACCTTTACTATAGTTGAATCCCTTGGCAGATTAATGCAATTTAGGACAATGTTTTAAATAGTGCTAGATGGGACAGGATGCTAGGGCCATCAATTAATGTCTAGCGGCCTAGGGATTGGAGGAAAAGAGAGAGGAAAAAGTAATGTTTTAGAGAAGGGAAAAACCCATTTTTTTGGCCTTCGTTGGCCTTAGATCGTTGGCCAACTCTCCATTGCGCATCCATGTCACTATCGTCCGCAACACTTGCTTGTTGTGCCACTGGTTCCGCATGTGTTAAAGAGGGATTATGGTTTCACGGAAGATGGTGGCACAATGTTATCAATGATAAGTATCTATCTATCTATATATCTCTCTAGGGGAAGTGATGGCTAATCCATATGCTTAACCATTAGTCAGGTCGACTGTGCCTAGGCAGCCGCCCAGTGCCCACCCACTTTTTAGAACATTGATTGAGGATAACCCCCAATTAGCATCATTCAGTAGTTCTAAATTTACGTTTAGTCCAAAAAACTAACTCAAATTAAATAAGGTAAAACATAATGATAGCCAATTAGGTTAAAGAAGGATAACACAAAAACATGGTCTCATTAGCATATTGAAGATATTAACATTTTTTATTGACCTGTACCATCAATGCCTTCAAACAAAATGTTCTCTTTGCCCTTCCTAAGCATTTGGGAGAGGATATCAGCCCCATATGCGGGGATCAATATGCTTCCAATCCCTACATCAATAGTTCAGATTCCGCTTCATGCCTTTGACAACTGCAATGCATTATCTTAAAGAAGTTACCACACGGTAAACCCCTTTGGCTAAAACCGTTTACATCATAAGCTCTTCTAGAGAACTATCTACCATAACTTAACGTCTTCCTCAATATCCAGAGCTTGCATGATTGTAGTCTGCATGACTGATAAATGTGCTTTACCGAACCTCTATGTGCCTACCTAATGTTGCAACATGAAACTTTCCCGCACATGCTTGATGATAGGAATTTAGGACAAACTCATGGATGACCAATTGCAGCCGGGTTGACAAATGCGCATGTTATCTTGGTTGACTACCAGTACCTCGTCACTTTGAGTTATGCTCAGTAGGGGACCCTATCTTAACTGGAAGGACATGACTACGGTGACGATGAGGCGGTGAAGCAGTTTATATGCTACTTTGGGAAGTTCCTTCTTTGGCTTTTGACCTTCTTCATACATTAGTTGGTTACTTACAGAAAATTTTATTTTTCTGATTTCGAAGTTTTTGAAGGTACTTTGTTATAGGACATTTTATTTTTCTGGGAATAACGGAGCTTAATAATTAGTAAGGTAGCATTTGGCTCCTGCTGAATCAAGGGTTGCAGTTTTTAGGCATAATGGGGACTTCTATCTTTTCCACCATTTCTTTATTTGCCAAGGATTTGTGTTTGGTTGACTAGGAGTTTGTTTTGTCACCCCATAGAGGGTTGACATCAGGTGGCCAATAGTTATAAAATTTCCTGTCAAATTTGCATACACTGGGCTTAGCTTGCGGCCGCCTCCCAGATTCCATTTTTGACGGGGTCAGGATCTTCTGATGAGTACAATGGCAATCTGAAGGTTGTGCTGATTTTGGATCGTTAGGAAATCCTGCAGTACACTTTACTCTGTAGATCTGATCAACAAGCCCACAAAAATAAAATAAAATAAAATAATAAACGCCCTCTGAATATTTTCTAGTTTGGGGTTCATAATTACAATAGTAAAAATAAAGCTGCATACTAATTGATCCTTTTTCAGAGTCATTTTTTTAGAGCTTTGATTTAGGTTTTTTGTTTCAGAGTGAGGAGGGGCAAAGGGAAGAAATGACTGAACGAACCGCCACTTCACTGAAAATCTGAAGAATATTAAAGTACACCACTCTTTCATTAGTTGTTCTTATATGATTGAGGTGGATTTTGGTTTCCCATTCTAGCTGTTCTCTTTGTTGTCACAAAGCTTAATTTTTTTGTCAGATGCTTGGTTGCTGAATTGCCTTAAAAACAAAATATACAAGGCATCTAGTGTAAAGTAAGGGAAGAAAGAACTAATAAATGAATTTCTTTGGTTTACTAAAAATCTGAAGAATATAAATCACAACAGCCTTTTTCAATAGCTGTTCTTATATGATTGAGGTGGGTTTCGTGTCCTCACTGTAGCTGCTCTCTTTGTGTTTACAATGATTAATTTTTCAGTTCTGGGTGTCTGAACTGTCTTTAAAAAAAGAAAAATCAAAATATCCCAGACATCGCAAAACTCGTTTGGCTGTGATTATGTTAAATAGCGGAGTACTTCCAGTCTCGGACACTGCTTCTTTTCTTTCTGTTCTGTTTTTTGTTTTCTTGCTTTTTTTTAAAAAAATTTTGTATACAGTTGTGAAATATTCGTCCGAGAAGGAATTTCTTTGTTCTTTGCCCAGTTTTACACGTGTGACCTCATTGTCCCAGAAGCTATCTGTTGTATTTGGCTTGTGCTATTTTAATATTATTAATTGACTGTTTGTCCAGTTTTACACGTGACCTCCTTGTCTCAGAAGCTTTCTGTTGTATTTGGCTGTGCTATTTTAATCCTATTATTGACTGCTTGGCATGTGTCTGCAGAGGTTAGCAATCAAATGCTGGAACTGTATGAACAGAACCGGACAATGGCACCATCACATGGAAATGAAACAGAAGGGAGCTCGGCCAGTGCAGCCAATCATCGGGTTCCTCCAAAAGCCTCTGCTGCTACCGAGGATGCGCCTACACAAAATGGACCGCATCAGGCTGCTGGAGCACCTAATTTGCCACATGGTATCCAAGCTAGCTTGAGTCGACCTGTACCAGATCAACTGCATACAGATATGCAAAACAGACCCCAGAGATTTTTGCAAAGTGAAAGAAGTGACCATGACGGCAAAGACTCGAGAAATGTGACAGGTGATAATAAAACGGAAGGTGGGTCAAAGGATCGTCAGCACCATGCGCCAGGAATTGTTGCCGAAGATTTAACAAATAAACCTGCCCAAGGTTCTGAATGCCCAGGTGAAGAGCCAGGCGAAACTACTCAAACAAAAGAGATGAGTTCTGGTCACAACGAGGGCCCCAAAAGCTACTCCCCATTGGATGCTATTAAAAAGATTGACAAGGACAAGGTGAAAGCTGCGCTGGAGAAACGAAGGAAGGAGCGAAGCGAGGCCGCGAGGAAGATGGATGTCATGGACGATGATGACCTTATTGAGAGGGAGCTGGAAAGCGGTATTGAGTTGGCAGCTGAGGATGAGAAGGTGAAGCAGGAGAGGAGGCACGACTGGTCCAAACCATTGTATAGGCAAGGAGCTCAGAACCAGGATCATGGCATTGAGAATGGGGATCTTGGAACTGAGAAGGAAATGGACAATACTGAAGAAGGGGAATTCCACTCTCCAGAGCCTGCTTCTCGAAAGAGAAAGAGCTCTGGTAAACATCCTGGGGGAAAGGATGGGTACGATCATTCGTATCCCTATCACCTGCCACCCACAAAGCACCATGATGCTGAAGATTCACGAGCAATGGGCCGGCTAGAACGTGCTGAGAGGGATCATAAAAGGATTCGACATGAACATCACGTGTAATGGCCGAAATGTCAGATTATATATGCATCGGAGTTAAAAGTGAGGACCGGAAAATTATTGGATACATGCGGCTAAGATTGTACACTGATGTTGTCTATCAAGGCCGAGAGGTAAATATACCCGAATTATTTGTGAAGCCCTTTGAGGAGATGGGTGATGCTGCGTGAGATCCAGCTCCCCTTTGATGTGCAACAACAGTAACGTTCATATATTTGAGTGTAAAATTTTGTCGACTCAAACATGAGCTCATTGCGGGATTGAAAGAATGAAAAAAAAAGGAACTGTAATGAGCCATTATATTTTGTTTGTTTAAAGAGTTAATCTCATTTTGTAGGTTAATTTTTCAGGCATTTTTTATATCTGCTATATCTTCCCATAAAGTTCTAGCTTTTAGTTTTTGCCTTGATTCTTAAATGTTGGAAGGTTTGGATGACACTCAGAAGATTATGCTATAATGTTTGCCCTTCATTTTCAAATATTTTGCAACGTTTGGAAGAAACTTGAAGCCTGCGTTTGGCATTTGGTGGAGGAGTTGTGTTGTTGATATTCGGAAGTACGGTTGATTAGTGGAGAAAGTATAGGTGTCAGTATTTTTTTTGTTATTTGATAATGTGTGTAGAGATTTATTGTAAATGTGTTGAAGCCCTGGGCGAGTTTGTGGTTGAGAGCATCTATCATCAAAAATGTCAAATTTTTTAAAGTAATTTTATTTGGACAAATTTTGGGAAATAAAAATAATTTGAAAAATCAACCCAAATTTTTTTAAGCAAAACCGACAAAGTTTTGCAACATTAGCAATCATGGGCGCTCACTGGGCGTCTGTCACTGTTGACTGGGTATGTTTGGAATTTGCTGCACTTGCCAAGTGTGGCCAAATCGGGGTCAATAGGTCACCCGTGACTTAAGTCACGGGCCTATTAACTGATCACATTTGGCAAGTGCGGCCAGTTTACACATATATGGCTGCCCATATCAGCCGTCTTCTCCTCATTTCGTAAAGAATCCTATGTTGAAACTGACCCACACCCGCTGACCGTTTTGAAGCAAAAAAAGCAAGAATCAACCTCGTTCAGGCAAAAATCACCGGATCCGACACGATCGGGCGAAGGATAAGGCAAGAGACAACCGGATCTAGCATGTGTTTGATCAATTTCCATCATTGTAAAGTTTTTCATCCATCTAAATAAGAAATATTTTTATGTGGTTTAGGTGAATTTGTTTAAGCACATATATGAAATTTTGGGGAAAGAAAAAATTTATTTGAAATTTTGTGCTGGGTGTTAACAATGGCAAGTGATCAGATTTTTGTTATTATGATGGAAATTTAATTATTGGTGACAATCACGAACCGAGATATGTCAAAGGAAAAGTTAAATCAATTATACCGAGGAGATCGTCAACATATAACGAGTTAGTAGATCGGATATAAAAGGCCACAAAGATCAAACGTCATGAGTAGTATTGAAACTGGTGTGCAACTGTCTGGTAATGGCGGACATGACTACATCTGTGATGATCTCTGATGACGATGATATGTAGGTTTTATTCAGCTTGGGGCAAGCCAATGGTTAGTAGAAATTTACGTGGAGATGGATGCAATAATCAACACCTAATTTACTGAAGCACGCAAAACATTCGATCACATGCTTGATTTGAAGAACAACTCAGCAGGATTTATGTCTTTTTCTCCAAACCAAGAGTATCATCAGTGAGAGAATATGACAGGAGAGGGGTGTTCATACTACTTACAAGAGGATGAGAATATGGATGCGTAAGTATCAAAATTGTGCAAGTATTGCGAACTTTTATATGATATTTTTAAAATGTAAATTTGATATTCTAAAAAGTGCATGTTTTCATATGTGGATGGCATGCAACATACGCAACATACATGCAATGCTCTTATGTACCGGGTCGCTGCCCAATCAATCGAATGTGATGCCTGAAGATATTTGGATACTGACACATATTGGAGCGTCGACTTCTATGGAGAGACATGTGGATTAAGAAAGTGATGGCACCGATAACGACAACCATGACGGTGCAAGGGAGGAATGCATGCATTATGATGTAGATATAAACGAAGATGATACGGCAACGATACAACACTCGGTTGCTGCCAACCCAAATGTGGCATTTGAAGATCCATTGCTAGATGAAGCGGAAGAGGAGCAATGAGTAAATGCAACAGTTATGCAAAATAATCTAGAACAGGGTATGTAAGAGCCATGAATTTACATGGATAATGGAGTGTTTAAAGTCGGCAATCTTTTTGAAACAAAGACCGACTTAATTAAAGCAATAACAGAGTAGAGCATCAAGCACAATGTTACATTCAAACAAATCAATACAAATAAGACATGCTATTCCTTGATACGTGGCCTAAATTCTGAGACAAATCCGCATACTCAAGAAGAGGCGAGTCGGAATTGTCTGTTGAGTATTGGTGTTTCATACCAATGTTATTTTGATGACGATCACAACATTATGTTATTGCTAATGACTCTCTTGTTTTAGTCTCATAGTTACATTTCAAGAATATCATCTTTGGAGACTAAATACTTGGTGCAAGGATGGACATCACGTGGAGAAGGGCCAAAGCTTGGACTCAAGGGGTGCCAAAGCTTGGAGATGATGGGGAGCATCAAGGCATCTAGATTGAAGACATAGACTCTAAGGAAAGCAATGTAATCTATGTATTATTTCCTTTATTGCTTTATCTCTCATTTGAGTCTAGGTTAATGTAATGTCTTGATAGATGGTCTACTCATATATGCACATGCATTTAACCATCTTAGTGAGCCTTAGGATTATCATAGAATCCAACCCAATAGGCTCATCATGACCAAAGACTCATTTGGAGTCTCTGGTTCCCCATCAGTCGCCTGCTGAAGGATTCACAGTCGACTGGGTAATTTCCAGTCGCCTGTCGATCCTTCTACCGTTGAATGTGATGCACAGCTCAAGTCAATATTTTTATTGACTCTACTTGAGCTTTTCGCATCAGTCGACTGATGCTCAGTTTACAGTCGCCTGTGTATTTACAGTCGCCTGTGAATTGGTCAACAGTCGTCTGAGTAGCGTAAGTGCATATACTGCCTCTCTATGTTATTCTCCATCTCCTGCAGAAGACGACTGATGAAGGGTTTACAGTCGCCTGGCTATTTTACAGTCGACTGTCTACTTGTCATCAGTCGCCTGTATGCTTATCTGGAGAAAAAGTGCAGCTCTCTGTTTATTCCATCCCCTGCAGCAGTCGCCTGCTGAAGGTTTTACAGGCGCCTGTCCTATGCACAGTCGACTGTATCGACTTCATTAGTCGACTGTCGTGGCTCAGATTATAGCCGTTGGATATTTTCTAGCCGTTGGACAGTCGACTGTCATTTGTTCATCAGTCGACTGTCAATGTCGTTTCTGCCCAGAAACTAGCCGTTGCGGCTTTTTATTTTTAGCTGTTTCCTTAGGTTTTGAGGGCTGATATAGGGTTCCTATATATATGAGAGGGCTACTATGATTAGAACTTCTTGATGATATTGAAAATCATTTAGAGATTGAAAAGCCACTCTCAAACTCTCTCATTTCCCTTTTTGAGCTCTCATTCCTCTTCATGCATTGAAGTCCAGCTCAAGGGAAATCATCCAAGTGCTTTCAAGCCAATCTCAACACTTGGAGATCCTCTTCTATGCCTTGCATTCATCTATGAGTAAGCATCTCAAGGCATAGGAAAACGTATTTATTTTACTTGATGATTCTTGTAACACTAATTCTCTTTGTGGGAATTAGTCTTTCTCTCTTTGTGGGATTAGGATATTCTCTTAGTGGGAATAACTCTCTTTGTGGGAGTAACTCTCTTAGTGGGAGTTTGGTGTCCTAGTGTAGGGCTAACCCTAATTCTCTGAGTTGGAGTTAGTAATTCTCTAGATGGGAATTTGACCCATGTGTAGGGTTGGTTGGGTCCTTGTGTAGGGCAAATTCCTATTGGTGAGGTATCTCTTTGTAGGATTTGTATTCACTTCTTTTTGTGGGAATTATAGTGAATATTGGTGTGGCTGGACGTACCCAAGTTTGGGGAACCAGGGTAAAATCTTGTGTTTGCGTTTGGATTGATTGTGTCAATTATTTCCCCTTGCATTTATTATTCCGCATTTGCAAGTTTAATTTTAATTGGACAATTTATTGCCATTACACTATTCACCCTCCTCTAGTGCGTTGTTCTTAGTATTGCAAGGGTAAGGCGATCCTTGCAATTGGTATCAGAGCGAGGTTATAGCATACTGCAACGATGGCATTCAACGCTTCATCCACATCTCATGAAGAAGGTCTGTCCACCGATCGACCCCCACTCTTCAACAGAACCAACTATCCTAGTTGGAAGATCAGGGTGATGATCTACATGAAGGGTCAAGACCTTTGGGACATCACGGAGTTGCCATTTGAGGAGCCTACTTCACCAGCGGCTTCTAGAACTAAGGCGGAGAAGGACTCGATCAGAGTCAATGCAAGGGCTATGTATGCATTCTATTGCGCCCTCACTCCGGATGAGTTCAACCGTATCTACATGTGCAAATCGGCCAATGGAATTTGACATACATTGGAGATTTCTCATGAAGTGTTACTTCAACATAAGGAAGATGTTCAACCAACCAAGCCCGAGAAGAAAAAGGGAGTTGTACTCCATGTCGAGAAGGAGTCATTCAAGTGGAGAAAGAACTTCCAACGGGAAGCTCTGAGTGAAGAAGAAGAAGAAGAAGAAGATGTTAGCGACGATGACTACATCTAGCTTGCCAAGCAATTCAATAATTTCAAGGCATTCATCAAGGACAAGCAAGGTAAATCTTCGTCAAAGTTTGCCTCCCAGTCTAACAATTCTATTTGTTTCAATTGTAGAGGAAAATGTCATTTTGCAACTGAATGTCCTTCCAAACCCACCAAAGATACCTATAAGGGGAAAGGGAAGCAGTATTGGAAAGTCAAGTCCGAGTTTAAGAACCAAAAGAAGGGACTTATCGGTACTTTTGATGATTCTGATGTGGACACATCATATGATGAAGAAGAGGATGACAAGGAGCACGCTCACAGTTGCTTCGCAGCTTTTGATGATTCTTCATCAATCTCCTCTAGCTCAAGTGATGAAGAGATAGATGCGTGGCTCAACTCCAAAGAAGAAATGTGCTTCATGGCTAATGGGAAAGAGTCTTCGTCAAGCTCAAGCGAGGAGGAAAGCGATGAGAAAGTCAAGGAGGAAAGCGATGAGGAAATTGAGGAGGAAAAACTATCCTACGAGGAGCTCGAATACCGCTTCAATGTGGCCTCCAACTTGACAAGTAAGTGCATCGACTCATATGGTAAATTGAAAGCTAATTTTAAGAATGCTATGAGTAAGGTGCATGCTTTAGAATCTATTAGTGTAAATAATCATGATGCTTTGCATGTTTGTGACACTAGTGAGAGAAAGACACTTCTCTCTCAAGTTAAGGATTTGAGTTTATCTAATGACAATCTTGTTACTCAAAACCTTAGCTTAGAAACTCACATTCAACAACTTACGTTGAAATGTGAAGAGGAATCACGTAAGCTCAAAAGCTTTGTGTATTCTAGGGATTCACTCCACGATTTGCTTGAAAAACAACATCCGGTAAATCATAGAGGATGTTTGGGATATATTTAAAATGTGGTATCCAAACCCACCTCTAATTCCTCTTATGGTGTTAATACAACAAATATTGCTAAATTACCTAAGAATAATCACCATGCTTTCTTGTATAACAATAACACCAACAAGAAGCATGTAGATCACAAGGTGATGAGGAAGAATGAAGACTCTTCATTTTTTGCTAAGAAGCAAAATCCTCATTCTTTGCATGCCAAGAAATTCGTTTCTACACCTAAGCATGCCACATCCACCCCTCTTGCAAAGGCAAAACCCTCGCCTAGGAAATCCTTGAGTTTATGGATTCCCACTAAGGTTAGTGTGCAAGAGAGGGATAGCTACATCAACTCTCTAGTTAGGGATGTGATCACCTCATGTGATTACGTTAGGAAATCAAACTCCTTTTGGCTTTTGTTTCCTAATGTTTAGGTTCCTCACACATGCATATTGCATGGGTATTGTGATTAAATGTTTATTTTAGTATACCCATTGTTTGTGTGTGTTTCATGATTTTGAAAGTGTTTTCAAATTTATTTTTTCATGAAAATGGGAATCTTGGGGAATTCATTGACGTACATGCATTTGTTGAGCTATACGTATGTCAATGGGGGAGTTAATATGTTGTATGTTTAAACTATTTTAAAACATATTTTGACTCTCAGTTTGGGGTGTCTTTGGGATCATTGCCACAATTGGTGTCATTTCTCAATTGGTTAGTTTTGGTCTCAAACTAAACCCCTTTCATATTGCCAACATGGTTCATGTTATATCTTCTTTTGGCAATATCTTTGTGTGTCATTGAAGCGTGATTTTTCCATATCTATTGCTTTGATGCACTTTAGGCACATGGCTCCTATATATGTATATCAATTGGTAAGTAGGATTATTCCAAGATTTATTGTCTACAATTGGTATTACCTCAATTGTTAGAGATTGTTTATCTTCTACTTTACTATTGGTATTAGATCCTAGAAGTCAAAATATGACCGTTTCTATGATCTAGGGGGAGCATGGGATAGTAATTGATACCCACTAAAATTTTCAATTTGGTATCAAACATCTCCTTATATCTTGCATATTGTCACATCTTTGATTAAAGATGCAAAGGGGGATATTTATGATGTCCACCTTTTTGACGATGTCAAGGGGAGAGATATATGCATTATGTAAATATAATTCTTGTATTTTATACATATGCATTTGGGGAGAGATATATCTTTGGGGAGAGATATATGGGATTGTATAAACCATTCATGTTTGCATGATATTGACTATTGCAATTGGTTTATGTAATCCATGTCTATCTATTATATGTCACTATGTTGTCTCATTATTTCATTTGGTATAACGAGTATTTACTATTGTGTATCTCATTCTACACTTGGTGCATATAAGTAGGGGGAGCTCTTTAGCATTGTGCTTTATTTTTTTATGTTTTACGTAATGTGTGTCATTATCAAAAAGGGGGAGATTGTTGAGTATTGGTGTTTCATACCAATGTTATTTTGATGATGATCACAACATTATGTTGTTGCTAATCACTCTCTTGTTTTAGTCTCATAGTTACATTTCAAGAATATCATCTTTGGAGACTAAACACTTGGTGCAAGAATGGATATCAAGTGGAGAAGGGCCAAAGCTTAGACTCAAGGGGTGCCAAAACTTGGAGATGATGGGGAGCATCAAGGCATCAAATTGAAGACATAGACTCTAAGGAAAACAATGTAATCCATGTATTATTTCCTTTATTGCTTTCTCTCTCATTTGAGTCTAGGTTAATGTAATGCCTTGATAGATGGTCTACTCATACTTGCACATGCATTTAACCATCTTAGTGAGCCTTAGGATTATCATAGAATCCAACCCAATAGGCTCATTATGACCAAAGACTCATTTGGAGTCCCTGGTTCTCCATCAGTTGCCTGCTGAAGGATTCACAGTCGACTGGGTGATTTCCAGTCGCCTGTTGATCCTTCTACACTCGTCTGTGATGCACAACTCAAGTCAAAATTTCTATTGACTCTACTTGAGCTTTTCGCATCAGTCGACTGATGCTTAGTTTACAGTCACTTGTGAATTGGTCAACAGTCGTCTGAGTAGCGTAAGTGCATATACTGCCTCTCTATGTTATTCTCAATCTCCTGCAGCAGACGACTGATGAAGTGTTTACAGTCGCCTGGCTATTTTACAGTCAACTGTCTTCTTGTCATCAGTCGCTTGTATGCATATCTGGAGAAAGAGTGCAGCTCTCTGTTTATTCCATCCCCTGCAGCAATAGCCTGCTGAAGGTTTTACAGGCACCTGTCCTGTGCACACTCGACTGTATCGACTTCATCAGTCGACTGTCGTGGCTCAGATTATAGCCGTTGGATATTTTCTAGCCGTTGGACAGTCGACTGTCATTTGTTCATCAGTCGACTGTCAATGTCGTTTCTGCACAGAAACTAGCCGTTGCAGCTTTTTGTTTTTAGCTGTTTCCTTGGGTTTTGAGGGCTGATATAGGGTTCCTATATATATGAGAGGGCTGCTATGATTAGAACTTCTTGATGCTATTGAAAATCATTTAGAGATTGAAAAGCCACTCTCAAACTCTATCATTTCCCTCTTTGAGCTCTCATTCCTCTTCATGCATTGAAGTCCAGCTCAAGGGAAATCATCCAAGTGCTTTCAAGCCAATCTCAATACTTAGAGATCCTCTTCCATGCCTTGCATTCATCTATGAGTAAGCATCTCAAGGCATATGTAAGAGTATTTATTTTACTTGGTGATTCTTGTAACACTAATTCTCTTTGTTGGAATTAGTCTTTCTCTCTTAGTGGGAGTTTATCTCTTTGTGGGATTAGGATATTCTCTTAGTGGGAATAACTCTCTTTGTGGGAGTAACTCTCTTAGTGTGAGTTTGGTGTCCTAGTGCAGGGCTAACCCTAATTCTTTGAGTGGGAGTTAGTAATTCTCTAGGTGGGAGTTTGACCCTTGTGTAGGGTTGGTTGGGTCCTTGTGTCGGGCAAAATCCTCTTGGTGAGGTATATCTTTGTGGAATTTGTATTAACTTCTCTTTGTGGAAATTATAGTGAATATTGATGTGGCTGGACGTACCCAAGTTTGGGGAACCAGGGTAAAATCTTGTGTTTGTGTTTGGATTGACTGTGTCAATTATTTCCTCTTACATTTATTATTCCGCATTTGCAAGTTTAATTTTAATTGGAAAATTTATTACCATTACACTACTCACCCCCTTCTAGTGTGTTGTTGTTAGTATTGCAAGGGTAAGACGATCCTTACATTGTCCGTGTTGGATTCATGCAGCAGTGGGGAAAAGAACCAATGTGAGGTTCAAGATATCAAACGTAGGTGCGAAACATACCTCCAATAATCCCATGCTAAATACATATCATAATAAGGCCACAACAGGGTTCATTAGTAATATGATTATGTCAATGATGAAGACGACTTTATTTGGTACCAGCAGAAATCTAGGATGCTGTACATACCATGTTAAAAATTAGAATTTCATATTACAAAGTATGTATGGCTAGATCGAAAGAATTATCATAAATATTTGGTGATTGGAAGGAGTCATATCAGAGGCTCCACAGTATTTAGAGGCCATTGCAGAAAGCAATCCTGGAACAGTTTACAAGATCACATACGACACTACCGGACGGGGAGTGGCATAGTTTGCAGGGGTGTTCTGGGTATTTGGACCTTCAATTGAAGGTTTCAAGTATTGTCGGCCTGTCCTAAGTATTGATGTCACACAATTGTATGTGAAATATGCCGGTTGTTTACTTGTGGCCATATGAGTGGATGCAAATGGTGTGCTATTTCCTTTAGCATTTGCTGTTGTGGCGGCTGAGAACCAAGAAAATTGGAAATAGTTTTTCAGTTGTATATATCTATTATACATTTGAGGACTTTTTTGAATCGCCTTGCTGACTATGACAAGCTGACTAGGACAAAAGGGTTGATAGAAAGAGGACCAAGATTAAATCTTGGTGAATGAACGCTTTAGATGAATCTTTGAGATGAAGGGTATGTATTTTTGAGATAGCTTTGCTTGGAAAACAACCCCCTCATTTGATTGTGGGTCCCATTTTGCTAGTTGCGTGACTTGGGGCAGAGCGTCCATTGCTTTTGCGTTGTTGACTTCGGCGGATTTCTCAGAAGACGTCCATTTCTCGAAATCCTCTTCGGTGGGCTCGACGTACTCCTTGTGGAGGGTTCTCCAAAGTGAAGCACTCCTAAGGAACGTCTCCATCCTACACTTCCAATAGCCAAAGTTAGTGCCATTGAAACGTGGAGGACGTACCGTAGATTGACCTTCGAAAAGTGTGGACGCTCCATCACGATCGTGATTGTTGTACGAAGTCGGCGAAGGAACGTTGTTGTTGTTGGATGCCTTAGCTACAACCTTACGCTCTGATACCAATTGTAAGGATCCTGTCTATGGAAAAAACACTAGAAGAGGGGTTGAATAGTGTTTAAGCAATTTAAAACGATAGTTACACCAAATTAAAATGCTAACCAACAATATAGTGCGGAATTAGAATTAAACCCAAATAAGAAACAAATACAAACACAATTATGTTTCTAGGGTTCGGATTACCCAAGTCACTTTCCGACTTGTTCCCGGTAATCCTACGTCCCTTCCACCCAGATACCTCCGGATACTCAAGTTAGAACCCTAACTTGAGGTTTCCTTAAAACCCACTTGTAGCAACCTTACAAGTGAAATCAAATACAATCGATGTCCTTGACTCCCACAACTTGGGAGCAAGCAAACCGCTCTCACAACCCGAGAGCAAATTCAAGTTACGAAAGTTATGAAATAATGAAAGCAACACTTACAATCACCTATGCCTTGAAGTAGAACTTGAAGGAGTGGTGTGTTGTGTGTTGTAGACTCTCTTGGAAGAGAGGAGAAAGCCCTTTCTCTTGACTGCACCAAATACCTAGAGGATCACTCTTTGGTTCTAGGTTGGAGAGCAAGAGATCAAAGATTGGAATTCTTAGGGCTTTGGATTTGAGAGCTTTAAACTTTAGAAATGAAAGCTTAAGAGATTTTGCAATAGCTTAGGTAACCTTTCAATGGAACAGTAGCAGCCCATTATATAGGTTTCTCAAATCCACAAAACAATTTAGGCAAAAACCCTTTTGGAATCCGTGAGAAAATTCTCAATGGATAGAAACTGAACTCGCGACAGTCGACTGTTGAAGAAACCACAGTCAACTGTTGTACAGTCGGCATGGGTAGGTAAGAATTCATAACGGTAACTTACCACGTGGACAGTCGACTGATGAAGCAAAGGCAGTCGACTGTTGAATCAACAGGCGACTGTAATTACTTCTACAGGCGACTGGCCGAAAGAATGGTAAGTTGAAGAAATCTGAAAATCATGTAAGATAACAGGACAGACGTCTGATGAGGATAATACAGTCGACTGTTAATCAGAACAGGTGACTGTAAATCCTTATACAGACGACTGTCAAATACCCTGAGAATTTCCAGAGAGCTGAGTCAATAAATTGGCTCACAGACAGACGACTGTTGCAGCATACACAGTCGACTGATCCAAGGGACATCGACTGTATATTCAACATTAGTCGACTGGCCGTAAAAGTCAGAACAACAAAGTTTGGGCAGAAGGATAGACATGCGAATGATTTACAAAACACAGTCGACTGTCACTAGGACAGGCGCCTATGAATCGTTCATCAGTTGCCTGTGCGAAATAAACAGAAAGGCCCAAAACTAGATTGCAAAAGTTTGTGCATAACAGGCGACTGTAGAACAAAACACAGTCGACTGTTTTTGAGACAGACGACTGTAAAACGTTCAGCAGTCGACTGTTATAAACAATCCAAGCACAATCACTAAAGAAATGAATTGGGGTCAAAGGACAATTGATCTAATGATGTCCTAAGACTGAAAGGATGATGTGTGTGAGTGCTCCATCAAAGTTCTACTTCTAAGCTACATACTAGAAGAGATAAAAGAAAATTACATTGACGAATTCTCTCTTCTATCCATCGTATGAGCTTGAAGTCTTCATGGAGCTTCAATCATCATCTACGATCATCCAATCCATGTCATTTGCCTTCAATCAACTTTGAGAGTCATCCATTGCTAGTATATCTTCATACATAGCTTAGGCAATGGATTAGCTGCAAAATAGGGGATTAGTCACAAGTATTTATGTTTGCTCATCATTAACACCAAGTAGGGAGAAGTCCAATACTCAACAGAGTTTGCACTCACATCATAAATGGCATATTAAAATTGATTTCATGAAGAAAAAGCAATCAAATGCATGCCAATCACAATTTAGGATTTGAAAATAGAATTTGAATCCGAAAACATGCACGAAGATGAAACATGCAAGGGACTAAGCAAATACCTAGTAAGAGAGCAAGGAGGGTAAATGATATACTTGCAAAATGATTGGTGATGTCAAAATGGATGTCTCCAAACAAAAAGAAAAAAATTTAACACAATAACAACTAACTAAACATCCTAAAACCACCTACTAATCTTCCTCTAACTAAAGATAAACATTGTCCTCAATGTTGAAAGAGAATAGGTTTATTGAATTAAAAGTATTCTAGAAAGTATAGAAAGTGCAAAAAATTAAATTTTCTACACTACTGGATAGAAGTCACCGGGGCCAGAAGGCAGATCACAGATGACCAACGGTGGAGGAAGTAGCTCCATTAGATCCTTACGCTCCTCTGCGAGCGTCTTTCCTCCACGAATCACTTTGGATCCTAGCAACACAACTCCAAGCATCTCTCTAAAATGTGCGACCATGTCCTGCAAGAGATGAGCTGTATCAATCCAAAGTGGGCACCGTTGCCTTTCGATGAAAGTGACCCAAATATAATCGTCAAAGTAAAATAAAGAATTTGAAATATATTGAAGAAAACTCCCTAAAATGGTTGCATCCATCTCGGTACGATGCTCCACCACGGGGGAAAGGAATGAATGATCTTGGGACAAGACCAGGGGAAGGAACGTTTCAGGCTCTACCCAAATGATCAATGAGCTCGTGGCCATATGTGGCTCCTCCTCCTGTCCATCCAAAATGTCACGCTCGTCCTCTACATCTTTGCACACCACACCTGCGAGGGAAGAAGAGTCCAAATCAGATAATAAATTTTTTTGAGTGGTTGAATTACCTTCTCCCAAGCAAGAGGCAAGCAATGCAAGACTCGAAATGATCTCCTGAATATACTGGCTCTGAGTCTCCATGCTCCGGAGAAAATATCTTGATTGAGCCTCATGTGTCTGAATAAGCAATTGAAGCTCCTCGCCCAAGGGTTGCAAAGGTGCATCCACGTTTGGTTCTCCTTGGTCAAGGCAAGCTCCAACGGCATCACAATGAAGTGCTACCGACTCATTCTCTGTAGTCCCATCCAATGGTCGGTCCATGTCCTCCATGGACTCCAGGTACACCCAAGCATCCTCAGGTGACATGTCAAATAAAGCTCCATCGTCCATCATCGCCATGTAGTCTTGCATCTCCTCCCGCAGTCCCTCGTAGAAAAACTGGAAAAGATGGGCCATCGTGAATCCATGATGTGGACAGCCGCTTGATGCATCCATGAACCTCCTCCAAGCTTGATAGAAGGATTCACCATCAATTTGAGTAAAACCAACAATTTTGAGCTTCAAAGAAGTGGTCCTGTGCAAAGAAAATGAAAGCGCATCATACAAAGAATTTATGCCAGTAAAGTCCATAACTTTTTTTGAATTTTTATAAAAAGAAAATGAAAATAAATATAGCAAAGGACTCAAAAAGTGAAAAATAAATAAGGATGAAAGATAATAAATGTAAGATAAAGAATCAAAAAGACTCACACTAAATAGTAGGATGTATCAAGCCAAAAAACCGAAAAATGCGCAAGGGAAGCGCGCCTTCCACTCCCAAGTGTAGGAGCGTCAATGCAATATAAAATTTATAACCGGTGAGTACCGGGTCGGATCACAGGGACAAGTCGTTCTACACTCGCTAGTTTGATCGGTAAAGAAAGGTAAAGCGTGATACAACCACCTCGCTAAATGAATGGAAGTGGAAAAAGTGTGGTGAATCTACAATCCTAGCCTAAGTGGGTAGGGTTAGAAAACCAAATGGGAAGTGAGGATAGCTAGGAGAGGAGCATGGGTTGTAGGTTCACTAATGTTGGTGTTAATCAAGCTCAAATTACCCACATATAACTCAATTGGGCCTCCGGCTATGGCAAGCTCAATCGGTAATTTTAGCATTCATGAACACAATAATTTGCTAAAAGGATGGATACATCATCATGGCACTAATCAAAATAGGATTATGGACTTTTCTCAAAGTGTGCCCACTTGGGTCTTAACCAATAAATTTGTGCCCTAACAATTCATCCAACATTAACATGAAAGTAGGCAAGATGTAAGTAAAACTAAAATTAACATCCAACCATCATGAATCACAACCCAAGCATTTAACACTACTCAATCATCATAAAAAATGAAATCTTCATACAAAAATAACATCCCTAGTTCATTACAAAAGAGAGATATCAAAATTACAAAAGGGGGAGGAAGGATTTCACCCAAGCTCTCCCAAATGAGCCCTTACATCCACCTAGTTGCTCATCCTCCAAGCTTCCCATCTCACCCATGGCCTCCAAACCCTAGAAATTTGAGAGAGGAAGAAGAATGGGTTGAAAAACAGCCCCCAAATTCGGCTAAAACCACATTCACAGCTTAACGGGTCTAGAATTAGGCATTATGGGTTGAAACTGTGCCCCAGAACCTGTAAAAACCAAGCCCCAATCACTTAACATGCATTGCAGGTCGGATCGGGTCGGATCCGACCCGCAGCCGCACCCAAAACTGCAACTAAAGCCCAAATCTGCAGAAATTTTCACCGTCACCCTGTCTTGCGAAAATTCTAAAAAAAATCATCCGACCTCGGAATGACGTGTTCCAGGCGGTGATGGAACCGTAACAAAGTGTACTACAAAAAAATCATTCCTATTCATAACACATGCAATTTTTTCGGATTATTATTTTGGTATCAACTTCTTAGATGTTTGATTGGCACGTTTTAATTTCTTTTCCATTTTGGAGTCAAATGTTAATATGCCATGTATGAAATTATTTTATACGTCTGATACTCTCTTTGAAATAATTTGGGAATAGTTTGGTGTAAGTGATTGCATGAATTGGGATGAATGGCTTAGTTTTTTATTGGAAAGGGTGTGGCCATTTGGTTATGTTTTGTTTTCTTCTAAGGAGTGGGTGGATGAGTTGATAATTCATATTTAGAATGAGAAAGAGAGTTAATATAAGCGAATGGCTTTTCTAATCAAATTGAGTAGCCGGTGCCCCATTGGGGAGGACGCCAAATATGAGATTTAGGGGACCATTCCATCCCTTTGCTTATATAGCGTTATCGCGTGTATGCAAAGGTGGCGGTGTTTGCATTTCATAGCATTATTGCATGAATGCAAAACATAAACATAAAACATACAAAAACAAAAAGAATACAAAAAAGAGAGAAAAAGAAAAGAAAAAATGAATGAATAAATGAAAGAATAAGCAACATGTGCGATGCAATCTCATCTCCCACAACTTAGAGGAATATCTTTTGTTTTGGCCATTTCCATGAAAATTAGAAACTTTGTCATTTGTGATATATCCCAATATATGTGATACAGTGCTTATTACTTCACTTTTCTTTGAATTGGATTGAGGAGAATGTCATTTGTTATTTCATTTCATACATTGTGCATATTGGCTTTGAAATCACTTGAAAATAACATTTGGATTATGCCATGATGATATCTTGAGTTTGGTGCATGTTTCCCATTTAATCCGAATTTATCGCATATTTTGCTAGGGACTCGCAAAACGCTAGTTGGGGGGTGTGATTCGGGGTATAAACTGCATATTTTACCCCTCATTAGACGGTATTTTGTTCATAATTTGTGTTCATTTTGGCTCCGATACACGCATTTTGATGATATCACTTAATATTGGAGCTTATCGTTTTTATATGCATAAAACATAATTTTTACAGCTTATTTGCAACCTCATCTTGGTCTCCTATTATTTTTCAGTTGACGTTCGTGAAGTCCCGATTCCAACGCATATTATTTCAGAATTTTTGGAGCTCGGAGCAATTTACTGTATTTTTTGGAAGACATTGTGACGGTGCTGAAAATTTCTGCGCTGGAAATTCTGATATTCCCCTCTTGTGCAGAATTCTGCTATAATTTCAGTATATATTCCGGCCATTAGTGAACCTACAACCCATTCTCCTCTCCTAGCTATCCTCACTTCCCATTTGGTTTTCTAACCCTACCCACTTAGGTTAGGATTATAGATACACCACACTTTTTCCCACTTCCATTCACTTAACGAGGTGGTTGTATCATGCTTTACCTTTCTTTGCCGATCAAACTTACGAGTGTAGAACGACGTGTCCCTGTGATCCGACCCGGTACTTACCGGTTATAAATTTTATATTGCATTGATGCTCCTACACTTGGGAGTGGAAGGCGCGCTTCCCTTGCGCGTTTTCTAGTTCAATCAATTTGCACCGTTGCCGGGGACAACAGTTTCTATTATTTGCTTTTTTGGTTGATTTTGAAAGTTTTAGTGTGATACTTCTATCTCTTAGTGTTGTGTCTTTTCATTTTATTTGTTTTCCACTTGTTGATTCTCTTGCCTGTTTATTTTCATTTTCTTGACAAAATTTTTTACAACAAAATGGCATCATCTTCAGATTTTTCCGACATTGATTTGGAGGATATCCCACTCCCGCCATACTTTCATGGTTCGGAGTGTGAGAACCCTCATTTACATATGAAAAAGTTTGAAGAGTGGATGTATTCTTGTCTTGGTGGGAATATTTATGATGATTGCATATATTTTAGATTCTTCCCTTATTCCTTGCAAGTTGGGTATCCGGCCCATCATTGAAAGATATAAATATGAGGGTAGGGGGATCCTAACCACATACACATATTACTCTACTTTTCCCTTGACAACACGTTATTAGCACGATCACACTCGTTGGAAAAGGCGACGCTCAAGGAAGGAGATCCATCAATCGCTCAGTTTTAAGAAGATCGTAATCTTCTCAACAGGGAGCGAAAAGGGCATCCTTCATCAACCGTCGTCTAGATTCCCTTATCGAATCTAGAGGTAAATCCTCAAAACTTTTTGATCTAAATTTGATTTTCCAGTAGATCTGCATGTTTTAAGATCAAATAGTTTGAAAACACGGTAAAAATCGCATTTTTATTTAGATCTGCACGTCTATAAAAAATAAAAATCGTATTTTTACAAAATATGAATACCTGGAAAATCCGTTTTTACCCCCTTGATCCATACACCGCACGCCCAAAGGGCGCAACGGCGGCGCCTTACCAGCACTGCCGGCAGCATCAAAGCCACGGCGGCCGCGTCCACAGGCCACGGCAAGCAGCCACGGCCACAGGCCGCGGGCTACAGCGGCGGCCTCATACCGTGGCGGCCGCAGCCTGCAGCCGCAGCCCGCCGCCGCCACGACGGGCGTGCCCCTTGGCGCGGCCAGCCATCACGGGCCCCCTAGGGTTTTTCCGAAACCATAACCCCTAAACGGGCCAATTTTTTAGGGGAGGCCCAATTAACCCTAGTGTGTTGTTTTCATGGCCGAAAAGCCTGAAAGTAGCCCACTTACACATAATTTTTCTTTTTTTATTTTTGGCCTCAAATGCCCAAATAAGTAAAAAAATTTTAAATTTTGTGATATGGTTAAAAACGAAAAAAATAAATAAAATGGATCAAGGTTAAAAGTTTTCAAAATCATTTTTAGCACGTCACTCCTTTTAGATTACTTATTAATCTTTACATGCCTGTGATATAATCCTCTGTGTGGTTGTATATTTTTAATATAATATCTGCGTGGATGTGCTATAAGACTATGATTTTAGGGATCAGCCAGGTTTCAGACATCTTTACTTTTCTGCAATTTTTCTTTTTGAGAAAAATTTGTAAGTGAGGCTATACATGTAAAAAGAAGCTGAAGGACCACCAAAAGGAGCTGAAGGCGTTTGCATAAAGAAAAAGGGGATCTCTTTGAAGTTCCCGAGTTGTATTTACTTTTTATGCACTTTTTGATGTAATTTCGGACTCTCTTTTTCTGTTGGTATCGACTGGCTGATCCCTATAGTCCTAATTTATTTTCATTGCATATACATTAAATGCGTGGCTGTTTACTAACTCATGCTATTTTAATGTTGAAATGAAAATGCATGCGTGGATGTTTACTAATTCATGCTATTTAAAACGTTGTAAGATCGCATGCGTGGATGTCTATTTTAAATAGTTTAATAATCCATGTTATCTTTTGTTTATGTTACTAGATTTCTTAATGGCCAGACTTGCGAATGTCGATTTTTCGGTCCTGAAGGCCAATGGGTCGAACTACTTGAGTCGGCAGTTGGACCTGAAGTTCTACCTGCGATCTCATGGGTTCAGTCTAACACCCACTGAGAAGGCAACAACAAGTACTGCCGCAGCTGAAAAGGATGCTTCTAAAGAAGCCCCTCATATAGAAGAAGTTTCCGATATACTTAAGGCAAAAGCCATTATTTATATCAGGAAACATTTAGACTCGACCCTGAAGGACGAGTATCTTACTGTAGAGGATCCTTATGAACTGTGGAACGCATTTGAGGAGAGGTACATACATCAGAGGGATGTCATACTTTCCGTGCGCAGTATGAGTGGACTCACCTCCACATACATGATTACAAATCCGTAGCGGAGTACAACTTAGCACTATTCCGTATCGCCTCATGCCTGAAGTTGTGTGGTGAGAATGTGACTGAGAAAATGTTGCTGGAGAAGACGTTCACGTCTTTTCACGAGAAGGACATGATCCTCATGCAACAATACCATGAGATGAAGTTCACTAAGTATTCTGATCTGCTTTCATGCCTCCTAATGGTCGAACAGAACAGAGATTTGTTGGTTTCCACTCACAACTTGCGCCCTCCTGGCTCCGCTCCACTGCCACCTCCTGCAGAGGCACATTTCCAGTCTTTCCAGAAGAAGAAGATGGACAAGAAGGCTAAGTTCCAGAAATGGAAAGAACATAAGCAGCAGAAAAAGGCCACTCCTCAAGCTCCTCCCCAGAACCAAAAGTTCGTGGTAAAGAAGCAAAAGTGGACGCCCAACAAAGGTGGTACTCCCAAGAAAGACTGGGAGGATAAGTGCTCTAAATGCGGAATGGCTGGCCACTGGTCCAAAATCTGCCGCACCCAGAAACACCTACATGATCTCTACCAGGCAAGACTCAACCCTCACACTGAGACAAACCTGATAGAAAGCGCATGGTTACCAGAGACCACATGGAATCCAGAAGATTTCATGGGAGACGACACTCTCTAGTTATGGCATATAAACAATTTTTTATTTGCTAGCAATGTATCTTCCATTTTTATGAAACGTATCTTGTTTTTATTCTATGTCGAACTTTTGAGCATCTTAATATAAATAGAAGTAGTTTCTTTTTCGTATTATTCATTGATTGTATGTCTTTCTTATATAGATATGGAATCCATATGCCTAGTGGACAGTGCATTGACGCACTCAATTCTTCAAAACATAGACTACTTTATGAGCATAAGTAGCTATTCTGGTCCATTGAGAACAATCTCAGGACCAGCTGATATAATCGAAGGATCAGGGGAAGCAGTCATATTGCTCCCCGATCACACACTCATCAAACTTAGAATGTGTTATACTCCCCTAAATCAATCCGAAATCTCCTAAGTTTTAATCATATCCGTTTAAACAGGTATCACTTAGAGACGGTCGAGGAAAATGAAAAAGTATACTTGCAAGTAACGTCTCTTATAAATGGTACAAAAACCATTGTGGAACGTTTCAAGGGACTCCCCTCGGGACTGTACCAAACAAGTATTCAATCTCCAGAAACATTAATACTGGAGCACTTGCAGTGCCCCTAAACATCAGAATTCCAACTCTGGCATAGTAGACTGGGACACCCTGGATCTGTTATTATGCACCGCATCATAAAAAGCTCAATGGGTATAGATTTGAAGAACCTGAAGATTCTCCAAAAAGGTAAATTCCCATGTCCACCCTGTTACAAGGGCAAACTAATTACGAGACCATCTCCACTGAAAGTGGAGTTGGAGTCTCCAAGTTTTCTGGAAAGAATCCATGGAGACATTTGTGGGCCTATACACCCATCAAGTGGTCCGTTCAGGTACTTTATGGTACTGATAGATGCATCTACTAAGTGGTCACACGTGTGTCTACTGTCCACCCGTAACTTAGCACTGTCTAAGCTTTTAGCTCAGATAATCAGGTTGCGGGCCCACTTTCCCGACTACCAGATAAAGAAACTTCGTCTGGACAATGCGGGGGAGTTTACATCACAAGTCTTCCTAGACTATTGCCAAGCACATGGCAATGAAGTCGAACATCCTGTAGCGCATGTTCACACCCAAAATGGTTTAGCAGAATCTCTAATTAAGAGACTGCAATGGATTGCTCGTCCATTATTACTTCAATCCCCGTTGCCAGTGAATGCATGGGGTCATGCAATTTTGCATGCTGCATCCTTAATAAACTTAAGACCTTCTGGAGGTCAGTCATCTTCTCCTATGTGGTAGGCTCGAAAATAGTGCTTCTCTCAAGCGCAAGAGTCCGTACAAGTAATATAATCTGGGAGTCCAGATGTCGAATCCTCTGGAGGAAATCTGTTGCAACCACAGCTCAAATCAAATAGAAATCAGACAAAAAGAAACTAATCACTTCAATAATGTTGGTGATGATGGTGTGAAAGTGCGTGATGGTGATGTGCGAACAATACGAACAAAGAAGAGTCGTGTATGAAAGTATCGATGAAAAGTATGCACATGGTATGGGTTCGTTAGGATCAATAATTCGTATTAACTTGGTTGACGAATATAACACAATGAATTCTCTTTTTGAGAGCAATTCACCGGAAAATACTCAATATAACTCAATGAATTCTCCTTTTGGGAGCAATTCATCGGAAGATGCCCTTTTGGGGGTTAAAGCACAATATGAATAAAATCGTTGCTAAAGTGATAATCTTACAACTACTGTATGAAACTCTCTTTTGGAGAGATCAAAGCTCACCCTTTTGAGGCGATCATCAACTCAATCACTTATTTTGGAAGATGAAAAAGACGCTTTAATAACAAAAACTACAACTTTATCAACGTTAACGATTAAGCACAATGAATATTCAACCAAACTAACACAAATCACATCCCCTAACTACTCCATACCATGCACAAATAAGATTTAGCTACTCATAATGCAAGAATAAACAAGGTTCATAGCAAAATACATTGATCTAATAGCCAAATACGATGAAAAAGCATCAAATACGGGGTAGAAGTTTAGAATTTTATCACCAAATCTCCAAGATATACACCAAAACTCTCTGGAAATACTAAGAACAGCCTCTGGAATTTTACAGAATTTTTCCCTGGCGAAATACGGCTCCTAGAGCCTCCAATACACCCAGAATACGCCAGTATTTGCCCAAAACCCCTAGAATACGCTTATATAATAGGCATTGCGGGTTTAATGAGCTAACGGGTTCAAAACCCGCACCCAGTAGCACCCGAACCCGATCCATCAGCCGGTGCAAACCCTGACCACTCATCCATGCGGGATCTAACGTGGAAACGCCACGTGTGCTCCAAGATTCGCGCTCCAACCCGTACCAGACTTCGCTCCGCCCGCTGCATCCGGATTCAAAGCGGCGTTGTCTTCGGCCGTTGGATCTGGATCCAATCGCCACGTCGCTCCGAAGATTTCGCATCTCCACTTCATTCGCACGTCGTTGGATCTTCATCGCACGGCAATGGTTACGCCACGTCACCCGAAGGAGAACGCAGCCGCCCGTATCTCGATCGATCGCTCGAAGTGTTTGCGACCGTAGGATCTACATTTGAACGGGTCTGATGTAGCCACGTCGCCATGCGGAACTGATCGCCTCTCGTTCGCTTGGGAATCCTTTTGACCGTTGGATTGCCATCCAACGGTGAAAAAGCGCCCACGTCGCTTGATTGCTGATCAGCCGCGCCTCGTTCATGTACCGTTGGATCTCGATCCAACGGTGATGATTCAGCCGCGTCGCCGTGTGTTGTGTGCCGTTCGATCTGGCGGGAACCGCTGTATTGTATACACGTGTCACTCCGTCATTGGTCCGCGACCGTATATTCGTATTTATTTGCGTATTTCCCCAATTTAATGGTCTTCTGCATTCAAAAATACACAGTAATTAGCACAGATCTCAGAAAAATACAAATAAATAGTCGTTGGAATCGTGGGATCGAGACCAAGCTAGGAAAAATATAAGAATTGCAGAAATACTTCGTTAATTGCTGTTTTGTTCTCAAATAGAGTGTTTTCTCTAATAAATAATTGTGTACAAAATACGTATGAATTAGAGAACAATGTAACATCATATGAGCACAAAATAGGGCTAAATGGGGGGTTAAATATGTAATATTGAACCTGAATCACACCTCCCAACTAGCGATTTGCTAGTCTCTAGTAAAAAGAGTGATTAATACGGATGATTAATAAAACAATAAATTCTATCAATCGCTTATGGCATGGCTCAATAATACGCTTTCCAACATGATCTAGACTATCAATATACACAATCCATGCACAAGATCAATCACATGATATTTTCTCAAATTTAGTTTGAATAAATAGCATGCAAGCATCGTTTTGCGCAAGCGAAAGTATAACACGTCGTTATATTCTAGTTTTCTTGTTTCCATGGAATTGGCACATCAAAAAAATCGTTCAAAACATGGGTATTGAAGTTGCTTAGTCTATTCACCATTTCTTTTCTTTTATTAGTTCTGCTTAACGCGCATCAAGCAACATTCGCAGAAAAATGTATAACTTGGATCGCTCCATCAAATGAGTGAGTTTCCGGTCAATGGCTCCCAAATCAGACGATAATAGGGCATTAGGCCAAGAAGTACCCCTCGGACTGTACTACTTGACCCAACCAAGTTATTTATTAGTGACATACTTATTCATTCATTTTTCTTCATTCATCATTTTTTTCTTTTCTTTTCTTTCTTTTTTTTGTAAGCAACTCAACACCCATTCTTCGAACAAAACATTAATAACAAAGGCCAAATTCCTCTTCAACTTGAAGACTATTCGTATAAATCGTGTATACTTAAGCTTTTTCATCACATTAGCATGCATGAAATAAATCCAAACTATTTCGAGATATTAATCATGGAAATTGAAAGTTTTCATGAATAGCATATTAACGGTAATTCCATGAAGAGAAAAATAATTAACTCAAGCCACAAACAAATTTTAGAACTCACTTAATGCGTAATCATCCGTATTTGTGGCATATAAAGGAGTTTTAAAATGATGAGATTTGGTGATTTATTCTTCTCAAAAAAAATCCTAAGGTCTCATACACACACCCCAACTAAAGATGGATATTGTCCTCAATGTCGAAAGGGGTACGAGTTTATTCAAGCCAGCAACCTAGAAAGCATATAAAAATCTACACTACTGGAAAGAACACACCGTGATCAAATGGCGGATCCCGAATCTTTGATGGTGGAGGGAGTTGTTCAATTTGCTCCTGGCACTCCTCGGCGATTATTTTTCCTCCAGAAGCTAAATTGGACCCCAACAACACAACTCTAACCATCTCTATAACTTGTTTGCCAATGTCCTGCGAGAGATGAGTTATGTCAGTCCAAATTAGTTTAAGATTCCTTTCAACAAAAATATTCCAAATGTAGTCATCAAAATAGTTGAAATAAATTAAAGCAAGTTGACGACTACTCCCTGAAAGATATGCACTACTCTCGGTATGATGCTCGATCAATGGGGAGAGGGGTAAATGATTTTGGGACAAAACTGGAGGAGGGCATGGTTCTGACTCCATGGCGATAATCTCAAAAACCTTATCCCTAGCTGTCTCCTCCTCTCGTTCATCCAAAATTACTAGCTCGTCCTCTCTTTAGCACACACTTTCTGCCATGTGGATATTTTTATTCGTGTCCTCAACGTAACATGGCTTGCTCGATTTTCCTGCAATAGAAGATAAATTCGTATTAGATTCTTGAAGTTGAATTTCAAAAGAATTATTTTCTTCTAAGCAAGTGAAAATCAGAGTAAGATTTTCAAAGGATTTCTGAATCTGCCGACTCCGAGCTAGGAAATTCTCTTGGAATTGATGGGATGTAGCCTCCCGTGTCTGAATAATCAGTTAAACTTCCTCTTTCAAGGATTGCAAAGGTACGTCTACGCTTTGCTCTTCTTGATCAAGGCACGAAGGCTCCGTTGAATCGCACTCTGAAGTCTCTTCCATGGTTTCTTCATTTTCTTGCAGAGACTTCATGTATTCCCACGCCTCTATTGGCGTCATGCCTCCCAAGAATTCCTGCAGCTGTGGTCGTAGTCCATCTAGGTAGGACGTCATAAGCTCTTAATTTGTGTACCCATACTGCGGATAGCTCGATACTATGTTTACGAACCTCCTCCAGGCCTGAAAGAAAGTTTCACAGTCAGTTTGATTAAAATTAACGATCTTGAGCTTCTCCATCCTATGTTTGTGTGCATTAGCATATCTTGCATCATACAGATTGTTTGTGCAATAGAAATTCATATACTCCATTTTTTTTTAAAAAACAAAAGTTTATGTACAATGAAATTAAACAAAAATTTATATACAGTAAAGTGGAAAGATCTTACCGAAGGTCCTCTGAATGAAATAAACCGTGATAACAAACCATTCCTCCCCGGAAATGGCGCCAAAAACTTGGTAGCTCCGAAATAGTGCTTCTCTCAAGCGCAAGAGTCCGTACAAGTAATATAATCTGGGAGTCCAGATGTCGAATCCTCGGGAGGAAATCTGTTGCAACCACAGCTCAAATCAAATAGAAATCCGACGAAAAGAAACTAACCACTTCAATAATGTTGGTGATGATGGTGTGAAAGTGCGTGATGGTGATGTGCGAACAATACGAACAAAGAAGAGTCGTGTATGAAAGTATCGATGAAAAGTATGCACATGGTATGAGTTCGTTAAGATCAATAATTCGTATTAACTTGGTTGACGAATATAACACAATGAATTCTCTTTTTGAGAGCAATTCACCGGAAAATACTCAATATAACTCAATGAATTCTCCTTTTGGGAGCAATTCATCGGAAGATGCTCTTTTGGGGGTTAAAGCACAATATGAATAAAATCGTTGCTAAAGTGATAATCTTACAACTACTGTATGAAACTCTCTTTTGGAGAGATCAAAGCTCACCCTTTTGGGGCGATCATCAACTCAATCACTTCTTTTGGAAGATGAAAAAGACGATTTAATAACAAAAACTACAACTTTATCAACGTTAACGATTAAGCACAATGAATATTCAACCAAACTAACACAAATCACATCCCCTAACTACTCCATACCATGCACAAATAAGATTTAGCTACTCATAATGCAAGAATAAACAAGGTTCATAGCAAAATACATTGATCTAATAGCCAAATACGATGAAAAAACATCAAATATGGGGTAGAAGTTTAGAATTTTATCACCAAATCTCCAAGATATACACCAAAACTCTCTAGAAATACTAAGAACAGCCTCTGGAATTTTACAGAATTTTTCCCTGGCAAAATACGGCTCTTAGAGCCTCCAATACGCCCAGAATACGCTAGTATTTGCCCAAAAACCCTAGAATACGCTTATATAATAGGCATTGCGGGTTTAATGAGCTAATGGGTTCAAAACCCGCACCCAATAGCACCCGAACCCGATCCATCAACCGACGCAAACCCTGACCACTCATCCATGTGGGATCTAACGTGGAAACGCCACGTGTCCTCCAAGATTCGTGCTCCAACCCGTACCCGACTTCGCTCCGCCCGCTGCATCCAGATTCAAAGCGACGTTGTCTTCGGCCGTTGGATCTGGATCCAACGGCCACGTCGATCCGAAGATTTCACATCTCCGCTTCGTTCGCACGCCGTTGGATCTTCATCGCACGGAAATGGTTACGCCACGTCACCCGAAGGAGAACGCTGCCGCCCGCATCTCGATCGATCGCTCGAATTGTTTGCGACCGTAGGATCTACATTTGAACGGGTCTGATTAGGGATGGCAAAACGGGTGGGCGGGTATGGATATGCACTATCCATACCCGTACCCGTTCAATTTATCCGTACCCATATCCATACCCATATCCGTGATGGGTAAATTTTTGTACCCATACCCATACCCATCGGGTATACGGATACCCGTGGGTACCCGTGTACCCGCTGGGTATGGGTATGGATATCCATATACCCAATGGCTATGTGTATCCATACCCGTCACCTGTAAAAAGATTAACAAACATCTATATTCGTATCCATACTGCAAGCTTTTTAAGTGACACGTAAAAAATTATTGAAAATTATATTTTTTTTCAAACATCAAAGTAGTAAAATACGCATGTATGCAAGAGACTATAACAATCAAGTTCAAATTAGCAGTTTCCTCATCTTCACTGGTTTAAAAGATTGACAAAGACATGTAGAGTTTAGTGTTGGTTTTAAGGCATATATACAAGAAAGCATTCTGTCACTAAGCCTTACAATGCAACAGCCAACACAATTACAACTTGGCTCACAGAATAGCACAACATGTAGAAAATATTGAATGAAACACATAAATAATAATATTAGAGAGTTTGACCATATCAGATCACATGATATTCAGTGAAACCTTGTAAAATCTCCAATTATATTCATGGCAATTCTCCTTATGCAGCAATAGCACAATACATGACATTGATTTGCCACACATAATCTAAAAGTGAAAATATTCAAGGAAAAATAAAGATCGTAATTTAAAAATGGAACGTCCATTATGATATAATAGATTAAATAGAGAGTATGCATATCTTAGCACTTTATTTAGTTGAGTTTTACACGATCTTCAACTATTATTCGCTTATATGCCATCATCTTGACCAGAAGAGGATGAGACAAAAGGTTCAGGTGGTATCCGCAAGCTTATGGTTGCACACTTGCACTTGTTGAACTATAAGTTTCCTGTAAAATGAAAAATCTTACAATCATTGATATTGTTTGATCCAGAAGTTTTGACCTTTTATCAGACTTTTGATCTACATACTTTTGGTCCCAAAAATTGACATTTTGCGCTGTCAGGTTTAAAAAATGAAACATGCTTAAATACTTTGCAACTTGTAAGCAGTTGGCAAGTGATAGCCGAAGTCATCACATTGTTGGAAGCATTTGAATCGGTTAGGAACTTAGGAATTAGGATATATTAAAACGACCGGGTACGGGTACCCGTGGGTATGGATATATAATATCAATACCCATCCAATTTTACCCATGGGTAAAACATGGGTACACATACCCGTACCCATGGGTACAAAAGTCTACCCATACCCGTACCCAAACGGGCGGGTATCCACGGGTATCCGTACCCGCGGGTAGAATTGCCATCCCTAGGTCTGATGTAGCCACGTCGCCATGCGGAACTGATCGCCTCTCGTTCGCTTGGGAATCCTTTCGACCGTTGGATTGCCATCCAACGGTGAAAAAGCGCCCACGTCGCTTGATTGCTGATCAGCCGCGCCTCGTTCGTGTACCGTTGGATCTCGATCCAACGGTGATGATTCAGCCGCGTCGCCGTGTGTTGTGTGCCGTTCGATCTGGCGGGAACCGCTGGATTGTAGACACGTGTCACTCCGTCATTGGTCCGCGACCGTATATTCGTATTTATTTGCGTATTTTCCCAATTAAATGGTATTCTGCATTCAAAAATACACAGTAATTAGCACAGATCTCAGAAAAATACAAATAAATAGTCGTTGGAATCGTGGGATCGAGACCAAGCTTGGAAAAATATAAGAATTGCAGAAATACTTCGTTAATTTCTGTTTTGTGCTCAAATAGAGTGTTTTCTCTAATAAATAATTGTGTACAAAATACGTATGAATTAGAGAACAATGTAACATCACATGAGCACAAAATAGGGCTAAATGGGGGGTTAAATATGTAATATTGAACCCGAATCACTATGCAACTAGTATTTGGAGCCCCACCGATTGTCTCACACTTGAGAATATTTGGTTGTGCAGTATACGTCCTCATAGCACCACCACAAAGGACAAAGATGGGTCCACAATGTCGCCTAGGCAATTATGTTGGGTTTGACACACCCTCCATAATAAGATTCCTAGAACCCCTTACGGGAGACGTTTTCAAGGCACGTCTAGAAGACTGTGAATTTGATGAAACATCATTTCCAAGACTAGGCTCACAAACCAAGATGCCCGAAGCTTCAGACTGTATCACTTGAAATACAAAGACATTAAGTAACTTTGATCCGCCCACAAGCCAGTGTGAGGAGGAGGTCCTGAAGATTCTCCATATCCAAAACACTGTCCATCTCTTGCCGGACAAATTTACTGACAACCAAAAGATTGTTAGATCACACGTCCCTGCTGCTAACACTCCAGCTAGGATTGACATAGCACAAAATGGATGCATCCGCATGTTGGAAGCAACGATCTAGGAACTTGGTTTGATGATGACAAACGTGTCGGTATATCTAATTTGTATGCTCAGTGTGTTTCAGGCTTGGCGAAACAATATATTTGCACTATTTGGCTGAATTGCTATTCATATAGCATCTTAGGAGAGAAAGGAAGTGTGTGCGCAAAGGTGTTGGACTTGGTCAAATAGGACTTGGTCAAATAGGAGATTGGATCAATTCAAATAGGAGATTGGATCAATTCAAATCTTTTTGAATCACACATCATATCCCAAGTTGGTTGATTCAACCCAATCCCTAGTCAAATACAAATTCCCTAGTTGGTCATCCATTGCCAAATACTAACTAACCCTAGCCCTATATAATCACATCCTCCCTATGGTTGAAAAGTGTGGCAACAATCAATAGTTGATGGGCTACAATACTTTGTGCGGCTATACAAGAGAAGCGACTATTTATTTCTGTGTACGGCGATACAAAATTTCCAAGGGGAGCGGCAACAACAACAAAAAGGCAAAAACGTGAGCCAAACCCTATTATCAAGCAGCAAGAAAACCCTAGACATTTGCATCATCATCTTGCGGCTGCCAAACAAAATTTCCAAAGCCCTCCTCAATACTAAAGACTACAAAAGGCTGATACATCCATAATCGAGACTACAAAATTTCCCAAGCTTCATCAAAGATCCAAGGCCAAAGCTTCATCTCAACACCATCTACCTGCTTTGGAGAGCCATCAGCGTGCTATTGAGAAGGAGAAACAAGTCAGCAGAACTCCTCCACGTGCAAACGAATCCGCCCCAAGAAGAAGCCGCCATCCGTCGAAGAAAAACGCTGCTCGCTGTACGAAGAAGCCGTCGTCGCCATACCGGAGAGCTCGTCAGTGCATCACTCTTCGAAGCTGCTGCACGAGTAGTCCGCCATCGACGTCGTGCATGAAAACGAAGGGACGACGACTATAGGAGACCGCCGTCGCCATTGAACAACGCAGCGAAGCACTGTAGAGGCTGCTGCAAGTTGGAGAAGTCGCTGTCCTCAGGAGTTCGCCGAAGGTGTCAACGCTGAAGTATTGTGCTCTCGCCGCCGTCGAGTTTGAGAGATCTTCGTTGGATCTGCAGAGATCACCGCACGTCACAGAAGAGCTCGTCGCTGTCGGGGTTTCATCGCTGCAGACAAAGCACGTCAGAGAGAAACTAGCAGTCGAAGCCACCGAGGTCCTCCTGCATGAACGAAGCAGAAACCGCCGTACGAAGACCGAGCGCCGCCACATCATCTTGCACCCGCTCTCGCTGCCGAGGCAAGTCCCCACCGTCATCAATCACCATCGAAGAAGCCCACGCCTAGCTGCTGCGACGACGTGGAGAGGCTCCCGCTGCTCGCGTCGTCGTCGCTATCTTGTGGAGCCGCCGCCGTCATCGCCGAAGAAGAATTTGCCGCTCGGAGATCCAGAGTTGCCGTCGTGATCGCCGCTGTTCGAAAGGAGCTCGCCACCGCTGCGAAGTCATCGGAGAAGTCGGTGATGTCCACTATCGCTGCATGAGAAAAGTTAGAACGAACGGTCACGATCGCAGGGTAACTCAAAACTACGGCTGAGATTGAGGGCTGAGCGAAATCGGAACGAAATCACTTCGTTCGCCTGCTGACGTGGAGGTTGAATCGACCGCAAAGAGAAATCGAACGGACGGCGGAGATTGATTTCTCGCAAATTAAATCGGAAGCGAAGCGGGTAATCTGGCTGACGTGGCAGGGAAATATATTAGGAGTTGCTGTGCGCACAGCCCAGTTACTTTTTGAGTTGAATTGAGCTACTCTGCGCACTGACAACTGAATTGTTAAGGAGCTGCTACGCGCACAGACCGACAGATTATAAAGGATTGAACTGAATTTCTTTGTGCACAGACCAGTGCATAACTTGTCATCCAGGAGTCGGATTGAGACACCGTTTGCGTCAGATTGGAGCTGACGACGTGCTGATTGACAGAGACGCCTACACGGACATAAACTGAGCATTTCTAAACCCTTAAACTCTTTTATTTGTGTCATAGTGTAACGTTCTCTGTAGGGGAAACTTTACCTTCTTTTGTGGACTATTTTGGGACTTGTCTAGGTGGGACTAGACAAGTGGGACCCAGCTAGTTTGGGACTAGCTGGTAGAAAGCTTTGCTAGGATTGGTAGTGAGAGGAAACACTGTGTGTGGGGTACTGAGAGTCTGGCGAGTGTAGAGGCGTAGAGGGTGCTCTGAGCGTGCTCTAACTTGTGACTTTGTACCTATTGCACTATTCAATCTAGTATTAGCTTTGGGGGCTGGAGTAGGTCGTTGGGACGACCGAACCAGGGTAAATCTGCTGTGTACTCTGTGTCTGCTTTTCATTACTCTGGTTGTGCTTTTAACTGCGTGTGATTTCTCGTGGGTTGCACGAGAATTTTTTATTTGCCTATTCACCCCCCCTCTAGGCTAGGATCCAGATCCAACACCGCCTGCAGCAGAAATGGTTGGACCTCTTAAAAAGAGAGGGCGACCACCGGGATCCAAGGACCAAGTCCCTCGAAAGAGTAGGACCCTTGGCAATGGTAAAACATTACCACCACAGGATGCTACTATTAGCCATGCTCTCCCATCTCTCCCAAACTCTCAAATAGAGGAAAAACCAGAAGAAAATGTAGTTTCGATACATTATGTACGAACTGGGGAGTATTGGGACAGAAAGAGCACGACTATAGATGACACATTTGCATGTAATATTGCCATCAACGTTGTGTACTGTTACGATGATATTGAACCACGCTCTCTAATAGAATGTCAAAGCAGAGATGATTGGCCATAGTGGAAAGCGGCAATAGGAGTGGAGTTGGATTCACTCACAAAATGCAAGGTCTTCGGACCTATTGTCCAGACACCAAAAAGTGTAAAACCTGTGGGTTATAAATGGGTATTCGTTAGGAAAAGAAATGAACAAAATGAGATCGTTCTCTACAAAGCAAGGCTTGTAGCGCAGGGTTTTTCCCAACGTCCTGGGGTGGATTTTGAAGCCACATACTCCCCGGTCATGGACGCGATCACCTTTCGATTCCTCATTGGCTTGACAGCTCAAAGAGGGTTTAGATATGCATCTTATGGATGTCGTGACTGCATACCTATATGGAAACTTAGACCGAGACATCTATATGAGATTGCCTAACGGTTATTCCTTGCCTGCAGCACTAAAAGAGAGACAACGTGACATCTACTCAGTGAAACTGCAAAGATCACATCTACTCAGTGAAACTGCAAAGATCATTATGTGGTCTAAAACAATCTGGAAGGATGTGGTATAACAGACTGAGTGAATTCCTTGCAAAACAAGGATTTACAAATGACCCAGTTTGTCCTTGCATCTTTATAAGAGCAAAGGCAACAAGATTTGTCATTATAGCCGTCTATGTGGACGACTTGAACCTCATCGGATCTCCTGAAGAGATCGCCGAGATTTTTAGAAGTTTGACAGAAACTTTCGAGATGAAAGACTTCGAAAAGTTAAAATTCTGTTTAGGTCTTCAAATAGAACATCTTAACGATGGGATCATGTTACATCAATCAACTTACACATCGAACTTTTTGAAAAAGTTCCAAATGGATAAGTGCCACCTCCTCAGTACCCCACTGGCCGTCAAATCATTGGATGTGCATAAAGACCCTTTCCGGCCACTGGAAGAGGGGGAGGAAGAATTAGGACTTGAAGTGCCTTATCTAAGTGCTATCGGTGCACTCCTTAACCTGGCTAACTGCACTTGCCCTGACATAGCATTTACAGTCAACCTACTAGCCAGATATAGTGCTGCACCTACACAGTGACACTGGGCCGGAGTTAAGCATTTTCTGCGATACCTCCAAGGGTCCATAGACTTAGGTCTATTCTACAGGAGAGGTGCAACAACAAGTTTAGTTGGTTATGCTGATGCAGGTTACATGTCCGATCCTCATACAGAGAAGTCTCAGACCAGATACATGTTTACCTATGGCGGCACCGCCATATCCTAGAGATCTGTGAAGCAGACCATGACAACCGTCTCATCCACTCACTTAGAACTTCTAGCAATCCATGAAGCAAGCAAAGAGAGCTTCTGGCTACGCTCTGTGATCCAGTACATTCTCACCTCCACCGGCCTGATGACCGGTGTCCTTGCGCCTACACCACTCCATGAAGACAATGCAGCATGTATAGCCCAGCTACAGGACGGCTACATCAAAGGCGACAAGACGAAGCATATCTCTCCCAAGTTTTTCTGGACGCACGACCTTCAGAAGCAAAAGCAGATTGAGGTACAGAAAATCTGCAAGCCTGAAGCTTGGTCAGATGAGGGGGAGTCAACTGCAGAGTTGTACTATTTTCTATTGACTATTGGTTTTTTCCCACAAGGTTTTTCGTAGTCAAGGTTTTGACGAGGCAACCTCGTTGACTCTGGATCCTGAAGTATCCACCCTTAGACACATCCCTAAAACAGGGGAAGTTATGGATAAACCGTTCTTTATTTAACAAGACAGTTATGCTTACTCGGATCCTGAAGAATCCACCTCTTATTCAATGTTGGTTGGATAAGGGAAAGTGTTATGAATAGGACAATGAGGCCCATTGGGTATCCGGCCCATCATTGAAAGCTATAAATATGAGGGTAGGGGGCTCCTAACCCCTTACACCTATTACTCTACTTTTTCCTTCACAACAGCATGTAGGGACTACGCATAAAGCTAGCGGCATAGGGACAAGAAGGAAAAATATGATATGCAATAAAGAGCATTGGGTGATGACAAAATTGAGGTATCTCAAAAAAAATTGAAGCTAAAATCAAAATCCTAACAATCCTAAAGATTCTAATACTCTCCCTCCAACTTAAAATAAACATTGTCCTCAATGTTGGGAGAGTATTAGATCTTACAAAAGGTCCTAGACAAAAGCAAATATAAAAAGGAAAGGAAAAACATGTTACTAAAGCAAGTAAAACTAAAACACAAATTTTATTTATTTACACTAATGGATAGAAAGCACCGTGATCGAAGGGCGGATCTCGGATGTATAGCGGTGGAGGTAGCTGATCCTAGGGGTGCCAAAATGAGCCCGACCCGACCCGACCCGACCCAAACCCGTCATGCTTAATCGGGTATGGGTAGGGGCCAATCCGGGTCAAATAGGAAACGGTTTGACCCGACCCGACCCGGATAAAATCCGGGTCGGGTATGGGTTTGGCATGTCAACCCGGATGACCCGAATTGGACCCGTTTTACTTTCTCCCTATTTATAAAAATTTATATAATAACTTCAATACACAATTGCAATGTGAGTTGTGCTTATACGATTTGAATTGTTGTCCTCTTCTTTAAGAGGTCTTGAATTCAATTCACTTTACATACAATTTTTTCGTTAATTTTATTACTTTCGTTAGTAAAATGGTAACGTTAATTATACTTCCTTGCTATCATCAGTGCAGTTTAAGCGACGAGCTACTGAAAATTATGCAACACCTAATAAATTGTCGGTGGCTCTTAATAAATAGCTGGATATCGAAAAGGGAGCAGTAGTATGTAAGTCAAATCTTAACCCGACGGGTTAACCCGAACCCGACCCGGAAATTTTCCGGGTCACCCGAACCCGACCCGGATTCAATCCGGGTCGGGTTCGGGTTTACCCCTATCCGGGTCGGGTCAAATCTGACCCGAACCGAACCCGAACCCACCCGACCCGTTTGCCACCCCTAGCTGATCCATTAGCTCCTTTCGCTCCTCCGCCAGCTGCTTTGGAGCTAGGCCTCCACCGGCCTCCTTGGATTCTAGCAATGCAACTCCCCGCATCCTCTTTGGATAGTATGTGTCATGTGGGAGACGAGATGCATTAATCCAATATGTGTCATCACTCCTGCAACAAAAGCATTCCAAAATGGGTCGTCAGAAAAAGAATTTAAATGTAAACGACGACAATCTGAATAAAAAATATGCGGAAGTACAAATTGGGATTCAGAAATTCAAGGCATGATATGGTGGAAACTTCTTTGAATAATGGCGCTAGGTGTGGCATGATACTCTGCCTCAGGAGGAGGGGAAGCGGCTGCAGAAGAGAATCTAGAGGAGACGACGGCTCAGGCTCAATGTAGACCATCTCGTAATCGTCCTCGCTATCTGAAAGTGTAGGCTCTGCAGACCTCCCCAGACTATGAAGTGTATCCTGAAAATCTCCATGAATGATAGCATGGTGTGTATCCTGAGGTGAAGGGTATATGACCTGCTGTACTGAAGTAGGAGGAAGGTCTGGCTCGGGCTCCGTCATGGTCTGTAAACTCAGTCCATCGCCCAAATCATCATCCTCATCATCAAAGAAAGATCTGTCAGCAGTCCATCCCATGCACTCGTATACCTCAAAATGGGTGGATGTAGTTGATGGAAAACATAATTCAGGCTCTCCAATATCATCCATATCGCTCGTGCCTTCACATGCATCCACCACAACAACACCACCAACATAAAAATGCATCGTGTCCTCAACATGGTCGACACGCACCCCATCATCCATCTCCTCATGCTCACCAAGATATGGATATTCAACTCCTTCCACTTGGTTCCAATGCACCCCATCATCTTGTACTTCTCGTTCTTCCATATGGTCACATTAGAATGAGCCCATAGCTGGCTCCTCAGGCTGCTCCGGAACCTGCTAGACTACGTCCGCATACTCTGCAAGATCCCTTAGGTAACACCATGAATCCTCGGTCGAATAATCAAAGAATTCTCCACCGCAGCTCATCTGCACGAAATCTCGCCAAGATGTTGATAATCTTGTATAAAATATCTGCAGGAGATGATCCCCGTGGAAACAATGGTGTGGGCATGCAAACATCAAATCATTGAACCTCTGCCAAGCCTGATGGTATGCCTCTCCATCAGCTTGGGTAAAGCACGCTATATGCTGCTCCATGGGCTGCCGTCCCTGTACCTTCTCGAAGAAAATAGGCAAAAACACACAGAGAAATTCAGCCTGAAATGACAACCAAGTAAAATGTGAGTCGAGATACAATGAATCAAACCACAATCTATGAGATATCCAAGAGTCTCACACAGACTTTTGAGATGAAAGACCTTGGCAAAACGAAGTTATGGCTAGGCTTACAAACTGAACACTAAGCGTAGGAATCCTGTTACACCAATCCACATACACAAAGAAGTTACTGAGAAACTTCCTTATGGACAAATGTCATCCGCTTAGTATACCAATGGTTGTCAGATCACTGGATGTTAATACGGACCCCTTTCGGCCGGTGGAAGAGGGGGAGGAAGCACTGGGTCCCAAAGTACCCTACCTGAGTGCAATTGGAGCACTCCTATACCTGTCAAACTGCACACGTCCCGATATAGCGTTCGCTGTTAACCTACTAGCCAGATACAGTTCAGTGCACTCAAAGCGCCACTAGAACGGAGTGAAGCACCTTCTGCGCTACCTCCAAGGGTCAGTTGACCTGGGACTATACTTCAAGAAAGGTGTATCCTCCAACTTAGTTGGTTATGCAGATGCAGGATACAGATCTGACCCACACACCACAAAGTCCCAGACCGGCTTCGTATTCACATACGGTGGAACAGCCATCTCATGGAGATCTGTGAAGCAGACTTCAACAGCAACCTCATCCAACCACTCCGAGCTCATTTCGATCCACGAAGCTAGCAGAGAATGCTTCTGGCTTCGTTCAGTCATCCACCACATCCTCGTGACTACCGGCCTGAAGACGGGAGATCTTGGACCAACCAACATGTACGAAGACAATGCTGCCTACATAGCTCAACTACGAGGTGGCTACATCAAAGGTGACAAGACGAAGCACATTTCCCCCAAGCTCTTCTGGACGCATGAACAATAAGTAGACAATCAGATCGACATCCAGCAGATCCAGTCTTGCAACAATCTGGCAGATCTATTTACTAAAGCTTTACCTTACTGTACCTTTAGAAAACTTGTATTAGGAATTGGGATGAGACAGTTGAAAGATCTACAAGCCTGAAGCTTGTACATATCAGGGGGAGTTAATGTTGAGTTGCACTCTTTTTCCTTGGCTATTGGTTTTTCCCACTGGGTTTTTCATAGCCAAAGGTTTTAACGAGGCAACCACATCAACTCTGGATCCAGAAGTATCCACATCTGATGATATCCATCGACGAGGGGAAGTTACAGAGACTTGTACTCTTTTCCCTTAGCCACTGGTTTTTCCCACTGGGTTTTCCATGGCAACGGTTTTAACGAGGCAAGAGCTCTTAAACTTAGGATCCAGAAGTATCCATACCCACATGGTCATATAAGCTATATGAACCCTGAAGCGCTCATGTATGGCTTACAACAATGGATGGATAAGAGGAAGTGTTATAAGCGGGCTTTTGTAGGCCCATTTGTGTATTAGGTACCTCACATTATGTAACCATACTTCTATAAATACAAGGCTACGGAACCACGAGTTCTGTAGCCGCCAAGTTTACAACAGTTTTTGAATTCTTTTAAACCCGAAGGCGCCCGCGCGCTAAATTTTTTACGCTAATTTGTTGTTCTGCACCGAAGGTGCCCGCCCTGAATTTGTTATTCTACTTCGAATTTGCCGAAGGCGCCCGCGCCGAATTTGTTGTTATACACCGAATTTGTTGTTCTGCGCCGAATTTGTTGTTCTGCACAGAAGGCGCTTGCGCTGACCCGGGCTGATTTTGTTGTTTTATGCCGAATTTGTTGTTCCGCGCCGACGGCGCCCGCGCCAAATTTGTTGTTCTACGCCGAATTTGTTATTCCGAGCCGAAGTCGTCGGCTAAATTTTTCTACGCTAAATTTTTCTACCGACTACCGCGACGAGGGAGCCCGCGCCGAATTTGGTCCGCACCGAATTTGTTGTGCTCGTTTCAAATTTGTTGTTATGCGCCAAAAGCATTCGTGCAGCTAAATATTTTTTCGCTACTTTGCTATTCTTTTAAATTTTGACTGTAAAAATAATTTTTCGAAGAACAAAAATTTCTTAGAAAAACATCTTAAAATAGTGATTATGATCCGCACATATATGAACGAAGAAACTAAGGAAGAAAATGAGACAAGCCAAACGACTTTTTTAACCTTTTTTGTTATTATCTCTGCTTTATTTATAAAATTTTCATTATTCAAAATAACTAAATACTTACCGTCAAAGTGCTAATTTATAGTCCAAATTATCAAAAAAATAAATTTATTTTTCACATTACCGCGTTAGAAGAACAAATTGGAAAAAAAGGTGAATCACAAGATATTAAAGGAACAATTTAGAAACAACATAGGAACAATTTAGAAACAACATAGGAAACTATATCCTTTAATGTAAAGAAATAAATACACTGATTGACTATGTGAATTGCTATCTGCACCCCTACAAGTAGGGGTGCATATTGTATTTAGTGCCTAAATTAGCTTTAAATAGGAAGAAGTGGATTGAGAAGAGAGAGAGAAAACCTAGGGTTTTCCAAATTTAGAATAAAAAAATCAATGCACCCCTATTGAATGCACCCCTATTGATTGGGGTGCAGACAGCATTAGCCTTGACTATTTAGACTTGATTTGGCAAAACAAAGTGAGAGTCAATCAATCACCTCAATCCCATCCTCTCTCTCTCTCTCTCCGGTTTTTAGAGAAATCAGGCTCAAACTCCTATGAACACCCCTGCTCAACTGGTGTACATAGTCCAGACTTATTTAAAGAGCTAAAGGACAATACTGTGAGATAAGTGAAACAAAATGGTTGGTTTCGTGAAAATTAACCGAAAAAAAGCTCACCTTCAGACGCCATTGCTATAGATCAAAGAACGTACCAAAATAAGGGATGGATGGCAGGGGTGGATGAAGCAAAAAAAAAACTTGATTTCTGACTGCCTTTAAAGCACCTAGATCCAAATGATTCTAAACAACAAACTAAAAATTATCCAGAACCATTTATAACAAGCATTAAAAGACAGCAACAATCCATCTCAAGCAAAAAAACACAAGACGAGAGATACAAGAAAGGATCATCTTCTATTAACAAGAACCACATGTTTCCATTTGTTCCCTGTTTCAATGTAACCATACCCCTCTTAACACTAAAGCAGCGGCAGCACAAGAACACATAAAACCCCTAAGAGATCGCTAACGGTCAAAAAGACGGAACCGTAATCATAACCGTAGAAACCAAACCCTAATACGTTTCTTCGATCAAAAACAAGCACGCAAACCCTAAGATAACTTCAGATCTAACCACCGATCTGGCTTAATTCCTCCAGCTTCCATCAGAATCACCACCACCGCCTCTCGGGTAGCGGGACCCACCACCATAACCTCCCTCGCCGCCGCCGCCGCCGTAACGGCCGCCGCCGCCGCCGCCTCGGCTGTAACCTCCGCCGTCACGGCGCTGGCCTCCGTAACCTCCGCCGCCGCTGTATCCCCCGCCACCCTCACGGCGTTGGCCGCCATAACCGCCACCTCCACCTCCACCGCTACCGCGGGACTGGGCCTCGTTGACGGTGATGTTCCTCCCGTCAAGGTCCTGTCCGTTCATCCCCTCGATCGCGTCCCTCATCGACTGCTCGTTGCTGAAGGTAACGAATCCGAACCCCCTCGATCTTCCAGTTTCACGATCGTTGATGATCTGTTTAAAAAAAAAATCAGAACAAAAGAACCATCAGATCCATAGATCTAGGGATCTAGAGCAAGGTAACAAAAAACAAGAAATTAGATCTACAGATCAAGAATACGAAAAAAAATAGATCTGGGGTTTTTACGGGTTTGACCTTAGATTCGACGACCTCGCCGAACTGGCTGAAGGCCTTCTCGAGGGATCGGTCGTCGGTGGCCCACGCAAGGCCCCCGACGAAGCAACGGTACTCGACTTCGGCCATCGGAATGGGGAAACGAAACGGATATGAAACCCTACAGGCGGAACAAGAGAAAAGAGGGGGATAGGAGAACCCGCCTCTTGGAGAGCACAGGGACCCTTGTCCAACCAAACCCTACCTTTATAGGAGGTGGGCGGTGACCTTACTCGCGGTCTCGTCACCGTCTATCGTTTTGGTAACCTTTTCCTCCGCGTCCTTATCCTCCACGTGTGCACAGAATAAGAGTAATGTATCTGTGGTCACGTTAACGTTAAATGTTTTACCCGGCTTTAATTATAAAATAGAAATTAGGAGGAAAAAAATCATAAATTAAATTCTAACCTTAATCATGATTTATTTTACTTTTTTTCTCTTTTTTTTTTTCTCTTTTCTCTTTTTTAATTTTTTTAATAGTTCCAATAATGCGTTTTTGGCTCAGATGCTCATGCTGGCCAATTATTTGGAGTTTTATTGGGAAAGGGAAAGGTATGGTGGAGTCCACGCTCACGTGATCCAATAAGGGCTCGAGAATATTCCGCAAAAAAATATCTTGGACTACACATTAAATCGTTGTGACTCCCATCTAGGGCTGTTGACGAACAGAACGTTCGACGAACTACTCGTGAACAAGCTCGGTACATGTTCGTTTACGTTCGTTTAGGAAGCTTAATGAACAAGCTTGAACAGATTTTTAGAGCTCGGTTAGTAAACGAACAGAGCTTGAACATAAATGCGTTCGTTCATTTATGTTCATGAACAAGCTCGTTAAGTGTTTGTGAACAAGCTCGTTAAGTGATGTTCGTGAACAAGCTCGTTAAGTGTTCGTGAACAAGCTCGTTAAGTGTTCGTGAATGAACATGTACCAAAAATAGTAAATTTAGACAAATATTATATTTTTTATTATGTCTGGAATGGATGCTTGTAATGGGATCTATGTAGCTATTATGCCGGATTTATTTGTTTTTGTCCTGCAAATATTTAATCCTTTTATTTAATTGATTTAGTCATTGGCAATTAAGTTTAAATATTATTATTCCTAATTAAAAAGTTGACGTTCGTTTGTTTGATTGAAAATCAGTTCAGTAACAAAATTGATTGTGTGTTCACGAACATGTTCCTGAACATGTTCACGAACAAGCTCGATAAGTCTTGTTAACGAATAGAACGTTCGATTAACTACTCGTGAACAAGCTCGGTAAATGTTCGTTTACGTCCATTTACGTTCGTTCGGTAAGCTTAACGAACAAGCTTGAACAGGTTTTTAGAGCTCGGTTAGTAAACGAACAGAGCTTGAACATGGATTTTGTTCATGAACAAAACCAAGCTCCATGTTCAAGCTCGTTCAAGCTCGTTCGTCAACAGCCCTACTCCCATCCACCTGCTTTTTTCTGTGGACTACACATTAAATCGTTGAGAATACTACACATTTTTTTTAGATTCAACTAAAGGCACCTCAGTACTTTGAGGTGTATGTACTTGCTTTTGTCCAAAAAAAGTAATTGGAGGACTTTCTGCACCGTGACATTCGGTGCGTGGAGTTGACGGGCTTCCAAAAATGGGAAAGAGGTGACACAAAAGTGAGGTGAGTTGATTTATTAAATTTGGAATTTATTTCCATCCCTACACCGAAGGTCAGGTGTAAATAGCAATTCTCAAAAAGTAATTATATTATTGAGTGTGTCCTATCAGCTCAATTTTTTTCCAAAAATAAACAATAATTACACGGAATCCAATATGCACCTCAATTCTTGAGGTGCATATAGTAAATGCCTTTTTAGAGTTGCTATATACACCGGAAATCCGGTGTAAAATGTTGACAACCTTTTCAAATTTGACAAAAAACAATCAAATTAAAAATCACATCATACCTTCTCCCACTCATTTGTTTTGTTTTTTAGGAAAGAAGTCACCTCCCTACACCGAAGTCACCGGTGCAGAGAGTTCTCTCTTTTTTAGAAATGCTTCTTACTCCTCAAAGACTCAAGGAATGATGTGTATGTCTATCATTTTTGTCACACAAAAGCCAGCATTTCACATCCTAGAATCCAATCATGCTTATTCTTTGCCAAAATTGTCAAAATTTGCACCGACTCCAATATGAACATCAAAGAATGAAGTGCAGATAGCAATTCTCTTTTTTTAATTGAAAGACTGTAGGCACCACAAGCAAACCGTGCAAGCATTCAATTTTTACTAAAAGAGGCAAACAAATCATTCCAAGTGTCTAGTCATACACATCCCATTAATTTTTTTTTACTATTTTTAGAATAAAATATACAATGCACCGCAATTATTGCAGTGCATTTAGCCATCCTCTTTTTAAATCCATCGAAAAGCACGAAACATCGGTCGAGAAACACGGGTACACCTGCCATTGATCGTTTAAACCCAAACATGAAGAAGCCATGAATCCAGCGGAGCCCTTAAAGCTGGAAAATAAAGAAAATTAAAAGGGATAGTGGGTAGTGGGATTCGAACCCAAGCAACCACCGATGCAGTCGGGTGATTCAACCACTAGGGTGAGCACCGGAGCTCAATATTGCACATTTTTTAAATATAGTAAAATGCATTCTCAAACTTGAGAGTTGCTTCGTGCACCCACCGTTCCACTCAGCGCACATACCGCTTTTTACAAGTTTGCCACTTACCACTATTTACAAGTTTGCCACTTGAGTGGCAAACTTGTAATAGCGGTATGTACGCTGAGAGAAACGGTGGGTGCGCGAAGCAACACTCCTCATACTTCTATCACTCTTCTTGCTTGTTATCTCATCCTCCTCAACTCCTCGTGCTTGTTATCTCATCCTCCTCCAACTCCTCTTCCTCTTTCATCATCTCTAATCCACTAGGACAACAGTAATGAAATGACAAAGACGGTGGCAGAATGAGGAAGAGACGGAGGTGAAGGAAGTGGCAACTGATACAACTCTAGACCGGCCCAAAGGCTGCCCATTTATTTATCTCCAGTCGATAATCCCAGTATGACCAACAACTTCAGCCCAGCAATCTAGAAGCCCTCGCATGCGACCTATCACATCATCATTCATAGCGACAACCCGACTGACCATTGAGCTCATTCGGTTGTTGGGTCCACCCATTAAAGGGGCGTTCAATGAGTGACCGTTAGCCCGTCATTAATACTGACAGCACATGCCAAAGACTAAAAAACATCAAAAATGCTTGAGCGTTATGTGGGATGACATTCACAAGACCACCTATAAATATTCTCTTCAACAACAAGAGAGGAGACGAATCTCTGAGATCCTACACTCAGATATTCATATACTTAACATATGTTCCACCTCACTTATATTTCTTCCATGACTCAGCCTGAGAACTAGCGGACGACCTCCCAATAGGTCGGACATAGTTCCACCGAGCATTTTCAAGTCATCTACTTACTTAAGTGTCGGAGGGGATTTGATCCGACCCTAGATCCGACCCGCTGATGTCGCGCCCGATCCCCAGAATACCTGGAATTTTAAAGAAAATTTTTCAAGTATCCTGAAGAGTGAGGGTGATAAGAGAGGAAAAAGAAAGGAAAGGAAGAAACAGAACATGCAGGCCACTGCGCACATGCTGGGATAGTACAAGTGAAGCTTCACAGTAACATCAAAACAACCTCATAAATAACATAGATCAACAACAACATATCATATATATAACAACTTCCATTAATATACATACTCCAAGTACACCACTACATATACACTACCACTCTCCACCTCCCAATACAACCATGTCATACCACAACCTACAACTCACACCAAGTGCTATATCGGAAACCCAACTCCAAGTCACCAATAACCATGCTGCCACTGCTACCTAAAAATAGGGAGGAGCACGTCAACATGTGCCCCTGTAGGAACCAACTTGGATTTGGAACACTAATTTAATGTTATCAACCACAAAGAAAGGTAAGATAAATAAGACGTGCAAACTAAATAATGTGACGAAAAGTAAACAGCCAAGTGAGAAATCATACCTACGGTTTGATGTCGAGCCACTGCAAGAAAAAGGTCAGCACGAATAATAATACAAGTGTTCACAAAACATATACTAAAAGGGGAATCACAAGTGCCATGTGTAACCACGGTGTCACAAGCAAGCAGTCAAAGGGAAAGAGAAGCGTTGCAAACAGAAGAAGCAACATACAAAACACCTGTCTGTTAATTTATTTAGTTGGAAACTTGGGTAAACTGTGTGATCCCAGGACCTGGACTTCACCCCAAATTTGGGATGAATATAGCACACGGCGCAGTGGACACGGGCACTGTACGACACCTGGCCTCTCAGCTCCATCGTCCCTGGCAGGAGTGATGATCTCCACATAATAACACAACCTCCGTATGTCCTCTCCACTACCGACAAAGGCGAGTGGGTATAAATATCCCCTTCACTCCCGATAAAGGCGAGTGGGTATAAATATCACATATCACATATCACATAATCATTTCCCCCAACTTCTCAATCCAGGCGTCATATCCACAATTTACTCAAATTCCACCTAAAACCCGGGTTTTGCTAACTCACCCTTATTAGAGAGGACTGAGACATTTAAGAGTTTCATTTTATCATTTTAGTAATGAAGGAGTAATGTTGCATGGCATCACATTCCATATTCATATCAACATGGGGTCATGCACCGACGTGTCATGCCCTTCGTCGTAATCATATCAACCCATCATCACATCACATATAGTACCATGCATGACATGCTCCCAACATTAAATGTTCATATCAAATCTCATTTCATAACCATATGATTGAGTATTCCTCACATTTCTGGCATTTGCCTTCACTTAGGCATTTTCACAAACACGTGGTGAGCGTGACGTATATGTCTGTAGTCACATTAGCAAACCAATTAACAAAACATATAATTAGCATACCTTCCAAGTAAAAACAATAGTCATGTATCAGAGAGGATGGGTTAGCAACAATGCATAATTCATCACACCACTTATCCACTTAACTTGCAGGAAATACATATGCAGTCATGAAAGATGGCTTATATCACCCAATTATAATCAGAATTTAACAAAACTTTCCAAATGAAAGTTATAGATATGTTAGTCCTGGATTCACAGATAAAAGTTAGGCAAAAATATTAAGAATATGATTTATAGTGAATTATTTGGTAAAGTGTGTCAAATCTATTTTTCAGACAGATTTCAGGGTCTGTATTGAGAGCCAATTTTGGACATATTGCAGCCAGAAATTCGACATATAAGCACTGTGATGAAATTTTAGAAACACTTTTTAACTTTCCAACAAGACCAAAAACATAAAATTCCATTGTGTGTGCAGGTGCTGAAGTCAATTCTACTGAACTGTGCCAAGACTGCAGATCATACAGACATGTTGTAAAGATGGAATTGTTGCTCCTAATTTCTGAATTGAACATATATCAAAATTTATATGATTTTGGGATAGAACTTCAAGATATACATGTATATATTTTTTTCGAGACCAAATTCGAGCTACAGTAACCAGAATTGAAGGAACAATAGACATCAGAATTTCAGAATTCCAAAGGAGTTGGTTTTACTAAAAATTTCAAGGGGAAATTTATGAAATTAAGCCATGTCATATAAATTTGACTATCCCTATCACATATTGGATAAAAACATGCTATAAAAACATGATCACAAGAACCAATTTATGGAGTTCCAAGTCCAAGTAGATTCCTACCTCAAAACTTTGGTTCGTCCTCCTTTCCTTCTCTTCTTTCTTCTCCATCTTCTTCTCTCTTGAAGCTACCTTGGATACCTTCTAATTGGGATTAGAAATTAGGTTTTTCATTTGTTAAAGGAGGGGGAAGAGATGAGAGGGGTGGCCGGACATGCAGGGTGGGAGAGGGAGAAAGAAAAATGAAAGAAGAAAAGAAAAGAAAGGTAAAGAAGAAAGGAGAAACTTCACCTAAAATATCTCCACCTAGAAGCCTCTTTTAGATAAGCATGCAACAAGTTAAATGACCAAAATACCCTCCATCATCTAGGTATTTACAAGTTTGCCATTACTTTATGCACACACAACTTTAGTATGTACGCACAGCAGCTTTAGTCCAAATGACCGTTTTGCCCCTAACCTTTCTAAAAATTTACGGGGTTGCCATTGACCCCTAACCCCTTTCACACTAGCATGGCTCTCCCTACACACATCCACGCACATCCCTGCATGCATACATGCATCACACACACACGTCTAATACATTCTTGTTGTTTTACACCCACGACATCATTCGCACTTCTCCCGCATTCATATTTCGCATTCTCTTCCCTTAGCCACGTATTACGGCCCAATCCCCCTTGCACTACGTCACATACATCGATATCTACGCTTATTTCATGCCTACCCATATATCGTAAGTAGAAATACCACGTGTGTTCAGTAGAATACACGTATAGTGCAAAATAGGGCATGACATCCTACCCACCTTAAAATAAAGTCCTTCCTCGGACTTTCTAGGGTGTAAACCCTGCTAAAGGCCAGCTAGGTATGATGGTCTTATTCCCAATGAAGTACAAACAAGAATACATACTCACGCTGCATATATATATATACATTATATGTTTCACTGTCATACATACACACCCGCATGGCAGAGATATCATAGATACACCCTATTATTCATCTAGGAGTACATCCACATCACTATGTGCACTCACTACATACACATACTTATATGTTCTTCACATAAACATCTAGGCACGTGTATTCACACACTAACATACACATCACACACCATAAATAAGTCTCTATACGTATTATTATACGTATTTAGATTACTACTCATATCCATGTGCATACGACATCACATCGTATCCATATCACGATACCTTCAAGTATAATGACTTATATTCTACCTGCTTATATATATACTAGTCATACCCAGTGCCCTCGGGCACGGTTCATTTAAAATCTTTGTTTTCCTAAAAATTATTTCTCCCTTCAAAATTTTGGGACATGTAATATTCTACTTCACAATTTAAAAGAATAAAAATTTAGCGGACGCCTTCGACGCTGCACCGAACGATTCATTTAAAATCTCTGTTTCCCCAAAAAATATTTCGGCACTGGGCACCTTCAGCTACTCTAATTTTAAAACCCGATAATCATCAAATGTATAATAGAAACCCATTACTCTAATTTCGGTTTTTAAAAATTTAGTTAGTGTATTTTTTAAAGGTGTTTAAAAAATTAGGGTTTTAAAAATTTAGTTGGTGAGTGCTTTTTGCCAAATGTATAGGTATCTTTGATGACTGCACAAATGTCCGGTTTTAAAATTTTAGTTGGTGTGTGCTTTTTGCCAAAATTTTCCAACATTTTGCAGATTTCAACTCAAATGAGGTGGTAAGTGTTCTGTTAGTCCAGTTTTGCCTTAATTTTGAATTACCCCAATGGAAGATTTTTTTTTGAATTTGATCTGCATCCCGATATATGGGTATATAGCACACCTCTTGGAATTTCTCAGCGTTTGTTCGTGTGATGATTTTAAGTGGGAGCTGAGTGAAATAGTCTTTCCTTCTTGTTTTCGGCTGCTCATGTTTATGCGAAAGCTTCGGTGGGGACTTGTTTGTATCTCATTTAATGGAATCAATGCCAATTGATTTCAAGCATTATGCATTTTAAAGAATGTTGACCATTGGTTGTTCGGGGCTGAGATGCTAAGTCCGAGGTAAGAGAGGGACATTTACATTTTTCAACCAAATTTTGATTTTTCCAACCAAATTGTTTCACCAAAACTTTCTCAAAACTCATCTCCACCTTCTATTCTTCAAGAACAAATCCTAGCCATTCTTTATCTTGTCCCAGTCAGCCTTAGAATTCAAAAATAGTTGTGTTTTAATATATAGATATACGTCTATATACATGTACAAACACACAACAATACACATTAATCTACACACCATTTCTTGATAGACAGGGTCACTGTCACGGTGTCACACCGTACGTACACCTGATCCCTATACACCCAATACTTAGCCATATGGACTCACTCCCATGTATAGACACATAAATATCTATATACACATATTATTTAGTCACATCCATACATACATTCACGTGCACGTACTAACACATGCATGATCAAGTCACATAAGGTACACAATCATATTATAAATAAATATACACATAACCTCACATCCATAGCAGTGCACCTACTGCCTCACACAGATAGACACATATAGCACACACAATACACACAAGAGTACACAAACATAACACATCCCCTGCCATATGCTATATATATAACTACCTTTGCACATCCTACGCACATACTGCCATGATAGTCAAATAATTATAAATATCCATATACACCCCACACGCGCGTATACATATGCAAACAATCACACACATCTCAATACTTACATACCAAACAGTTTCATTCACTTATATTCATCAAAAATATATATACACCTATATTCCATATCTATCACATTTACATTTACATTGCACATTTACGCACATACACACATGCTCTGGTACAGACGTATATATTCTCTTATACAAACAAGAATACATTTATCCAAGACTCACTAAGATACACCTGGATAGACAACCCTATAGGATAGATCAGTAGATAAACAAACAAAGATATGTACCAGTATATATATATATATATATATATATATATATATATATATATATATATATATATATATATATGTAAATCTTCATGTGAGAACATTTCGCACCGTGCGAAAATGTTTTTAGTTTTTTTTTGAAATTTTTTTTTCAAAAATTCTTTTTTCCACCCTCATTATATGTTGTTATACCCCCTCAAAAAATAATGGTTGAGAAATAATGTCATTTGGCCTTCGATCAAGGCATTTCATCAAATTCGCATGTTTTGAGACCGTTAAATTTGTAACGGGTGGATGGGTGCTCTAATGACCAACGGGTTCACCCATTATTTTCCCTGGGGTATATAATTGTATGGATTAAACATAAAAAAAAGAATTTTTGAAAAAAAAATTTCTAAAAAATAAAAAAAAAATTTTCGCACGGCTTTCACACGGGGGTTTTCGCACCCGAAGATTGCCATATATATATATATATATATATATATATATATATATATATATATATATATATATATATATATATATATATATTCATTCACCCAATATACACATCATTACATATTCTCCTACTACACATTTCACATACATGAACACATCCCTACACTTCATTGTGACATGTATAATAGAAACCCATACAATTATAATACATATGCACATATACACACAACCAATACACCACACGGATACTCTATATAACCCAATTATATGCATATACTCATTATGTACACGCAGAGGTATACGTATCCTTTCCATATATAGATATCTAAGCTTGCACATATCCAAATACATGTTCGCTCATACACACCAGATTATTATTCTAATAGTAGGTATGCATACAGACATGCATATATACCTATTAGGATCCATGCAACCATGCACATACATTTCCATGTATGGGTACACACCCATACACACATACCATACATATCCTGCCATTACACACCTATACAGTCAAGCTACTCAGCTATACTAGCAGGTAGTCGGTAGCTACCCATACCATTATATACATAACATCCAATATATCCACACTTTTACTAGCATACTAGTACATACACAAATAAGTGTATTTTAGTATTCATACACATTCAGTAGATAGTCGCACCTCATATACGTACACATTCATATACTGATGCATGCATATCAGAATAGGGATCATTCACATACATATACATATAACCACTCATAAGACATACACCAATACACATTCAATAATAACAACACATGCACACAATCACACCACGCTTGCTACAACACACACATATATATACAATTATCTCATATACCAATACACAATCCCCCTTCATGCCACCATATAAAGAAGACCACATACACTACATATATATACCCAAATAGTCCAATAGATGCCATTCGACTTGGCACGCGTACACACACACACACACGCATATACCATAACTCCACTTAACCATGCAAACCCATTGCCATCCCACTTATACATGCACTGTATAATCTCAAATCATTACATTCATCACATTCTACATATGATACACATCATACTTATATCCCTATCCCATATAAGGCACGGTATAGGGCTAAGAGTTTAAACTTAAGGTGGACGGGCTAAAGCACCAATACCCACCTCAGGATGCATCTATCCCAAACACTCGGGAGCATTACTTGTATTATCCATACGTCCATTACGTATCTATATCGCTACCTACACACCATGTATGGCCATTGCACAACACCTATATTCACGCAATAATACAACTCACGACCATATACCAAATTAAGACAATATATCGGTTCATATATGCACGTAGGCAGCACATACACATACTCACAGTTAGTCAAATCTAACACATTAGGAATTCATACACTAGCAATGCAACACTAACCGTATATATACACCAATATCCCAACCTATATCTACACCACTTACCCATACAAGCACACATATATTCACACACATGCACTTTTCCCCATATGTCCAAAAGACAATGTGGACACTCCACTACTCTATCCATACAAGGATAGATGTGTTCACGTGTTGGTGCATTCCCCATATGAAACACAACTATAATTTAGGAGATAGTGAACCGCATACATGCACCCACATCGCATACGTACACACCCTCGCCCACATCTCTACAACATATAATATCCCTGTTAGCTGATATGTTTCCACCAGTATACATTCACTAATAAACATATACTTATCACCTATACTTCAGAGTCACACAAGTATAACACATACCTACTCATATACCTGTATCATGTATCTACGTATAAACGCCCACACATATCCATATACCACTATAACCATTCAAGATACATGTAACTTCCATGTCATTCAAATATAAATACATATACTGACTACAAGTATATCGCAACATATATAATTCTAATATCCGAGCACAACAAACGCATGTGTACACGCGGATTCACATAATTATAAATACACCCGTATATCCACAAATACTCATATATAGTATAATATATCGCAGAAATTTCATCCCCGAACACCCAAAAGCTAGGGGTGCAATGGTGGACCACTTAAAACTCTAATGTCACTAAGGTCACTACCCACCTTATGGTTAATCTAATCCCAATCCAATACTGAAGCATTACATGTACTATCCTTACGCACATCGCAGTGCGATGACCTGCATGGGCCACCAACAACTGTCACGCCTGATCCCCAGAATACCCGGCATTTAAATTTTTTTTCCAAGTATCCTGAAGAGTGAGGGTGACAAGAGAGGAAAAAGAGAGGAAAGGAAGAAACAGAACAGCAGGCCACTATGCACATGCTGGGATAGTACAACTGAAGCTACACAGTAACATCAAAACAACCTCATAAATAACATAGATCAACAACAACATATCATATATATAACAACTTCCATTAATATACATACTCCAAGTACACCACTACATATACACTACCACTCTCCACCTCCCAAGACAACCATGTCATACCACAACCTACAACTCACACTGAGTGCTATACCGGAAACCCAACTCCAAGTCACCAATAACCATGCTGTCATTACTACCTGAAAAATAAGGAGGAGCACGTCAACGTGTGCCCCAGTAGGAACCAACCTGGATTTGGAATACTAATTTAAGGTTATCAACCACAAAGCAAGGTAAGATAAATAAGACGTGCAAACTAAATAATGTGACGAAAAGTAAACAGCCAAGTGAGGAATCATACTTGCGGTTTAATGTCGAGCTACTGCAAGCAAAAGGTCATCACGAATAATAATACAAGTGTTCACACAACATATACTACAAGGAGAATCACAAGTGCCATGTGTAACCACAGTGTCACAAGCAAGCCGGCAAAGGGAAAGAGAAGCATTGCAAACAGAAGAAGCAACATACAGAACACATGTCTGTTAATTTATTTAGTTAGGAACTTGGGTAAACTGTGTGATACCAGGACCTAGACTTCACCCCAAATTTGGGATGAATATAGCACATGGCGCAGTGGACACGGGCACTGTACGACACCGGGCCTCTCAGCTCCCCCGTCCCTGGTAGGAGTGAGGATCTCCACATAATAACACAACCTCCGTATGTCCCTTTCACTCCCGGTAAAGGCGAGTAGGTATAAATATCCCCTCCACTCCCAGTAAAGGCGAGTGGATACAAATATCACATATCACATAATCATTTCCCCCAACTTCTCAGTTTAGGCCGCATATCCACAATTTACTCAAATTCCACCTAAACCCCAGGTTTTGCTAACTCACCCTCATTAGAGAGGATTGAGACATTTAAGAGTTTCATTTTATCATTTTAGTAATGAAGGAGTCATGTTGCATGGCATCACATTCCATATTCATATCAACATGGGTCATGCACCGAAGTGTCATGCCCTCCATCGTAGTTATATCAACCCATCATCACATCACATATAGTACCATGCATAACATGCTCCCAACATTACATGTTCATATCAAATCTCATTTCATAACCATATGATTGAGTATTCCTCACATTTCTGGCATTTGCCTTCACCTAGGCATTTTCACAAACACGTGGTGAGCGTGACGTATATGTCTGTAGTCACATTAGCAAACCAATTAACAAAACATATTATTAGCATATATTCCAAGTAAAAACAATAATCATGTATCATAGAGGATGGGTTAGCAACAATGCACAATTTATCACACCACTTGTCCTTTTAACTTGCAGGAAATACACATGCAGTCATGAAAGATGGCTCATATCACCCAATTATAATCAGAATTTAACAAAACTTCCCAAATGAAAGTTATAGATATGTTAGTCCTGGATTCACAGATAAAATTTAGGCAAAAATATTAAGATATGATTTATAGTGAATTATTTGGTTAAGTGTGTCAAATCTATTTTTCAGACAGATTTCATGGTCTGTATTGAAAGCCAATTTTGGACATGTTGCAGCCAGAAATTCGACATATAAACACTGTTATGAAATTTTAGAAAAACTTGTTAACTTTCCAACAAGACTAAAAACATAAAATTCCATTGTGTGTGCATGTGCTAAGGTCAATTCTACCGAACTGTGCCAAGACTGCAGATCATACAGACATGTTGTAAAGATGGAATTTTTGCTCCAAATTTCTAAATTGAACATATATCAAAATTAATATGATTTTGGGATAGAACTTCAAGATCTACATGTACATATTTTTTCGAGACTAACTTCAAGCTACAGTAACCAGAATTGAAGCAACAATAGACATCAGAATTTCAGAATTCTAAAGGAGTTGGTTTTACTAAAAATTTCAAGGGGAAATTTGTGAAATTATGCCATGGAATATAAATTTGACTATCCCTATCACATATTGGATAAAAACATATAAAAACATGATCACAAGAACCAATTTATAGAGTTCCAAGTTCAAGTAGATTCCTACCTCAAAACTTTGGTTCTTCCTCCTTTCCTTCTCTTCTTTCTTCTCCACCTTCTTCTCTCTTGAAGCTAGCTTGGATACCTTCTAATTGGGATTATAAATTAGGGTTTTCATTTGTTAAACGAGGGGGAAGAGATGAGAGGGGTAGCTGGCCATGTAGGGTGGGAGAGGGAGAAAGAAAAATGAAAGGAGAAAAGAAAAGAAAGGTGACGAAGAAAGGAGAAACTTCACCTAAAATATTTCCACCTAGAAGCCTCTTTCGGATAATCATGCAACAAGTTAAATGACCAAAATACCCCTTCATCATCTAGGTACATACAAGTTTGCCATTACTTTATGCACGCACAACTTTAGTATGTACGCACAGCAGCTTTAGTCCAAATGACCGTTTTGCCCCTAACCTTTCTAAAAATTTACAGGGGTTGCCATTGACCCCTAACCCCTTTCACACGAGCATGGCTCTCCCTACACACATCCACGTACATCCCTGCATGCATACATGCATCACACGCACACACACACACGTCTAATACATTCTTGTTGTTTTACAGCCACGATGTCATTCGCACTTCTCCCGCATTCATATTTCGCATTCTCTTACCTTAGCCACATATTACGGCCCAATCCCCCTTGCACTATGTTATATACATCGATATCTACGCTTATTTCATGCCCATCCATGTATCGTAAGTAGAAATACCACGTGTGTTTAGTAGAATACACGTATAGTGCAAAATAGGGCATGACACCTGATGAGCTTCCTGTGTTGCATATAGCTAGGTGATAGCTCAGACCCAACCTCTATAGCTCGGCTCTGGGCCTTTTCATCCTGAGGTTAACTCGTCCATCGTCCAAAAAGCTGCTCCCATCCTCCATGTCGGCGGCTTCATGTGAACTATCCTTCAACAAACTTTTGTGACGAGAAAACACCCCGAAACATCTGGCTCAGTCTGTAAGAATCGAGTCATCGTTCATGTCATCATCCACACACAATGACTCAACCCACCAACGAAGAGCCTAAAAGGCCAACCACCATGAGGGTGGCAGACATTGTGTTGTCCACCATGAATCCTAATTCTTCACCCGTGGAATGCCCAAGCCACAATTAGTGACTATAGAGCAATTTCAGACATTTACTCGAGAGGTGAATGTCAACATCCAAGCATTGGCCGATGTGATAGAGCGCATGACGGGTGTGCCTCCCAATCCATAACCGAATTTGTCGTCATACCGATTCTCTCTCAACAGTATCTCGTGATGCTTCCTATCGCAGGGACGAGCCAGGGAACCATGCCTTCTAACCCAGGGTAATAGTTCTGCATGTCATCTTACTCACTGCAAAAGCCATAGACCCCCATCTCATTCCGTCCTGAAGGAGCTCAAGGTGATGAGATGTTGGATAACGACTTATCTGCAGCAGACCTTAGAGACCTGTGACCCCCTCCCGAGTGAGCGGAAGACCGCCTCATCATTCTGGATGATAATCGGCATCAAGAGTGTTGAGAGATGTATGCTCTTGAGGCAATTTATCTTTGTAATACATCTCGTTCAGAAATTTTTGGTATCAATTGTCTAAGTGTTTCTATTATGATGTCTTCATTAAAATACGTAGGTGATTTCATTAGCCTCAGAGCAAAGTCATGCATATATCTAGATGTAGATCTCGATAATGAGAAGTGTCGACCGATAGGAGCTTAAGTACAAAATTGTTTGTGGTCATAAATATGTCAAGAATAGAATATTGACACATTGGATAGACTATTGTGTCTTATCTTCACCTAGTAGCGGTGACGATGATCTCATAGTCGTTCGACTTAGCGAAGTCGGGAACGAGGCACATGTGCTCATTAGAGAATGAGTTCACTGAAAGACCCAACGAGAGTTATCACGAGGTTAACATAAACTCATCTGTCAATAATATCTCTCAGTGATGATTGGTAAGTTGGTCCTTAGACTTGATGTCATTGTACAAACATGTACGTGGACGATGTCACTTAGATTTTTGACCTAGCTTCGAGGCAATGCCTGTCAAAAGATCTTTGGTTAGGTGACACTTGAAGTGTGCGAGGAGAGTAATGACCAAGAAAGAATTCGTCTCTCCCGTTTATGAAGAGTTAGTGTCGCATGTGTTAGTTCGGTCCTTAGTAAAAACTTTGGACAAAGTATGTTGGAAGAAGTCCAACATTAATAAACTAAAGATCGATAGAGATTAACTAATTTCAAGCTATTATGGTTGATTGTTCACCATAGCCTAGACTTGACTAAGCGACATATCTATGACGAAGGGACTAAAACTGCGGCATGTATCACGGAAACAGTCAGGGTGGTCCTGACAATACTCTTGTCATGCGACCGACCATATAATTATGATACCGAAATATGGATTGCACCTGCTGCTCGTGGTCACTGCCATCTGTGGTTTCGAGTCCCACTTATAGTAGGGTCAGATTGTAGAGTCTCACATAGAGTGAGACATTCGTCAAATAATAGGAATTTTTAGGGAGATAGTGCATATGATGCATTGGCATTTATTATATCGCAAAAGGTTTGTGACACAGGCTTTAGAACAATTAAAGATGTGGGAAATTTGCATAGGAAGGACTCTTTCATGTATCCGGGGGTTGGAGAATGTCTCCACCCAAACCCGAGCTCGTGCATGAGCTCATATTCATGCAAATGGGTCAAAAATAGTTCAAAAGGCCTTAAACAAGCATAATAGGCCATAAAGGGCATTGCGGGTCGAGCGCGCCCATTGCGGGTGGGGCACGACCGACCCAAATGTCGGACCTGTGCTTGCCAAGCGGGCACATGCGCCACACGTGCCCAGGTGCGGTGGGGCCCCCGTTTAGGGTGAAAATTTATGACGACTGCATTTTTTTGCGAAATATACATGAATGGTCCAACTTTGCGCGTACTTTTGAAGGGTTAAACGGACTCGGAATCGCACACCGTATGTTTTTGTGAGTTTACCATTCAATGCTCTTCGGAATGATGTATGACATCACCTTAGGGGGCCAAAGTTGAGAGAGCAACAATTGGCCAAAGATTTGACTTCGTAAAGAGAAATTTTGGCTTTGAATTTTCCACTAAATTGTTTAGTCTCACATCGGATATGTTGAGAGAAGGAGGGACCAGCTCCATATATATATATATGGGGCTAACTCTCCTCCTTGAAACTTGCACCAGAACATGGATACGTGTAGCTCCACCTAAACGTTAGCAAGCCCAAATCTAAAGCCAATTTAAACTCACTCTCTTTGCTCCTAATCGGGTCCTAGCAAGACAACGAAGGAGTTCGGATTAGATCCGAAATCTTGACGGAATCGACTCGTTGTGAAACTTTCTGGAGCACGTGGGTGGCTCGGCGACAAGGGTGTTGCTCGCCTCGGGACGTGGTCCAGCTCAAGGGAAGTAGTTCAGCCCTTTGCATGAGGCATTGGTTCGATGAAATCTGTATTTTGCTAACATGCACGGTAGATGTTAGTATTTTATATTCATGCGTTTATAATGCGCTTATATGATTCATCTTTTAATAGATGAACTGCTCTCATGACTGATTAAAAGACAAACACATACGATCCTTCAATACAAATGTTATTTTCATAGCATATAAAATCCCAATAAATATCAGGGCCATTAAACATAATTGATGGTTCTGAGAACGCAACTATGTTGCTCCCAAATGACACAAAAATTAAAAATAAAGGATGCATTATTCTCTCCGAATTCAAAAAGGAACTTACTAATTTTCAAGGACATCCGTCCTGTAAATGTAAACGAAAAATAATATATGTATGTAACATCTCAAGCAAAAAGGAATAAAATCCATACTTGAATATTTTGAGAGCCTTTCACCAAGCCTCTATCATACAAAAATTCGGAGAAGAGGAAGCAAATTTGACGGTGCACCTGAAGTGCCCGATATCAGCCAAGTTTTTACTTTGACATGATAGACTTGGTCATCCTAGATCGATGATGATGCATCGCATCTTAACCCAATCTTATAGGCATGACTTGAAGAACCAGAAGATTCTTCAGAAGGGAGAATTCCCTTGCATCCACAGCTACTAGGAAAAATTAATAACAAGGCCAGCACCACCAAAAGTGGATAAAGAATCTCCAAGCTTCCTTGAAAGAATACAATGAGATATATGTGGACAAATCCACTACCCTCGTGGGCCATTTCGGTACTTTATGGTACTGATATATGCATCCTTAAAATATTTGTATGTGTGTCTACTATCGACCCGCAACCTATCTTTTCCAAAGCTATTTGCACGAATAATAATGTTGCTGGCGCATTTTCCAGACAACCAAATAAAATAAATACGTCTGGTTAATGCTGTGGAATTTACCTACCAGTCATTTTCAAGAATATTGCCTAAACAACTGAGATAGGAATTGAACATCATGTGCCACGTGTTCATACCCAAAATGGGTTGAAAGAGTCATTAATAAAATGACTCAAATGGATTGCACATCCATTACTTATAAAATCCCAGTTGTCGGTGAACACATGGGGACATGCAATATTCCATGCTACATCATTAATAAAATAATAATAAGGCCATCTGGAGGTCAGAGTCTCTCTCCAATGCAACTTAAATATGGAATGTCACCGAACTTCTTTCACTTGAGAAATTTTGGTTGAGCAGTTTATATCCCCATAGCACCATCGCAGAGGACAAAAATAAGGTCCTCAACGGCTTCTAGGTATCTATGTAAGGTTTTGCTCATCCTTAATAATATACCAGAACCCCAAACAGGGGACACATTCAAGTCACGTCTTGAAGAATGTGAATTTGATGTGACGAGTTTTCCCAAATTAGGTCCAGATAATGAAAAATCTAGAGCTACACAAATAATATCATGGGATACAGAATCATTAACTCACTATGATCCGGTAACAAAGGACTGTGAAGATGAGATCATGAAGATCCTACAAATAAACACTTACCAGACTCTACTGACAACCAAAAGATTGTCAGATCACACATCCCTGTAGTAAATACTCCAGCTAGGATTGATATCCCTGAGAATGAATGCAATCCACCAGTAGAAAAAGTGGATGTTCCTCAACAGAAAAAAGGCATACCACCAGGCTCCAAGGACAAAAATCGAAGAAAAAGAAAAATCTCCTGGAGACCTTGAGACAATGCTACAACAGGACAATGAGCTTATGTCCATACCTCACCCTTCCCGGAATCCACTGTCGAGGAAATGCCAGGAAAAACTGAAATGAAAGTAAATGTCGTACATACTAGGGAGGTGTTGGACAGAAAGAACACAATTGTCGACAATATATTCATGTATTATACTTTGTACACCACACTTTGCTATGCTCACTACTTTGCACACTACACATGTTCCCTTATGCTGCCTAAGCTTTACTTTATTGTGATCACATTGTGTTTCTCGGCTTCGAAATTTTGCAAAACCATATATATACTATTATTTTCATATCTTGCAGAGGGTCAATTCTTCTAAACATTTTAAATCTTGCCGAGCGACCCTCGCTGACGTATATTTTCCTGTTGTTATCTTGTGAAATATACGTCAGGTTTTGAGACAAATTTTGCAAAGGAGCATACCTTGAGGCTGAGCTAGTTTACCAGGAGTACCCGTGTAACGGCCTGTATTTTTTCAATACATTTAAATTAAGTATTTAACGTAATTTCATTTTAAAAGGTATTTTGTAATGGTTGATCAGGAGTTTTAAATGATTTCAAAAATTTCTATAAAAATATTTTGAAGCAATAGACTTATTATATTGTATTTCAGTAATTCAAGATTTCCTCAAATACCCAAAACAATTATTACCATTTTGACTTAACGAATTAATTTTCTATTCAAACGTCTTCAAAATGTTTTCAAACTTCTACAGTAGTATCTTATGAACATTTAGGGCTCTCCACATGAATTTCGTAATTTTCTGATGTCATTTCAGCCTAAAACCCACAAACCCGCATGCTAAACGTTTTGGCCTAAAACTAGTATTTCCGTAGCTCAAATCCCAAAACGGATTTTGTATTCGCGATCCTCGCGTTGATACGATCCCATGGGTATGTTTTCGTATTTTTCAGAGTCGTATGCGAAAATGGGCTTGTATTCATCCGGTTTTCACTAATCACATTCACTAATTACAATTCTATTTTTACTAAACTATTTTTACTTTTACCCTATTCCCCCAACCACCCCAATTACCCACCGAAATGTTGGTTGGATCTGAATTCATTCAGATCCGACATCTCCCTCCTCCCCCTTTAATCCCGTCTTCCCCCTCCAAATTACAATTTTGCCTTTGCCTAACACCTATATAAACTACCGCAGGCTCACTCGTTTAACACACAGGTTTCTCTCCCTCTCCGTTTATTTTTCGAAATTAACCCATCTCCTCCTCTCTCAAACGCTCTCCCCCGCTCGTACTCTCTCTTCTCCATCTCGCACTCAAGCTCGTACGCACGCTCCGCCCTCCCCCGGTGGTGCTCCGCCGCAGGCCCACGTCTGCCGCCCCTCAGGCGGCCTTGACTGTCACCTCACCGCCTACGGCCGCCCCCCGTCGTCGCCACGACCCCTGCCTTCGCAGCAGCACCCGCACCTCGTCACCCCGCCGTCCTCCGACACAGCAGCGCCCGCCCACGTTGCTGTCGTGCCCTCTGCCGAAGCGCCCCATCGCCTCCTGCTGCAATCGCCGCCCCCGCCTTTGCCTGCAGACACCGCCACCGGGCCCCCCGCCGTCGAGCATCGTCGCTTCCGAGCGCCGACGACCGCCCACGCCCCGACGAGATCCGCTCCCCCCCCGCCGCTGCTGCCGACGTCGAAAACAGCCCCTCGGCGATCGAGCTTCGAATGCGTGAGTTTAACTCACGGTGGCACGATCGTAAATAGGGAGACAATTTCGTATTTTCGTATTTAAATAATTATTAAATAGGGTTTAATGGTGTAAAAATCTATAGCTTGAAATATAGGGCCCAGAAAAATGTGGGGATAGCTCCAGAAAATCAGAAACAATATTCTGGACCCAATGGCGCTAGTCTCATCTCGATCAGACGACTATTTTTTCCAGAATCATTTTTTAAACTTAAAAATTAAATAAGTATAATTCATTTTAAAATCCGTAACTCGCTGTTTTCATGTACACTGATACGTGATAAAATTATAGGTAATAGTAATCTTCGAGACAGTCGTTTTGACTGCTAAATCAAGTAATTCCGACTTGTATTGCTCCTAGAATAAATTACGGAAGATATGCGTCACTTAAATAATTTGGGGTTTAAAGCTATTTTTGAGTTTCTGAAAATTATAAAAAGTAGCAGGAGCTTCTGAAAATGTTTTCCTTTTTAGTAAAATTATAATATTTATTTTCAGCTTATGTAAAAATTTAGAACGCTTTTCGACACCGTTTCAACCGGTTTTGAAAATCAAAACGACCAATTAATTAGATAATAATTAGTGTAGCCAGTAACTGATAACTTCTAACTCCATCCTCGCCTTGCTACGACGATCCCGATAGCTTAAGTCACAGTAAATTTTAACCTTAGAAATTTAGATAGTGTACGTAATGGAAAATGGTGTACTAAATAGAAATACCGCATGCTCGAAGCATGGAATCGGTAACTTAGTTGTTGGACTTCAAATCATTGCTCAAGACTGATATTCTCTCTTGAGGTTTCTGCCTTGACTTTTCAACAAGCGAAGCTCTTTGGAGTGTCGTTAACGCTTTTGAATGTCTTTGCTTCTGGAATAAAAAAATTGACATACCGTATTGCAACATAATGACTGAGTGATATACTGCATTGACGTCATACTGCTGGAACATCCTATTGAAATTGAATGCTTACAAGTAGTTCGCACCTCACTGGGTTTTTGGGGTAAACTTATATTAGTGAAAGTGCGGAAGCAACCTCGAGCCATCTACACAGTGCATACCGACCGTCTAAATGAAATGTACTGACTAAAGTGAAATGGGATCAGCCTGGTTGAGCGCCCCTGTGGCAGGAGATGAGCTCAATGGTCGCACACTATACCTTCCTATATAAGTCACGTAGTTTCTAGTTTTACTATTGCCTGCTTAGTGTTACTACATCTGCCTGGTTGTCCTACTATTGACATTACATTGCCTGCTAGTTAAAATATTGCTGCTACCATATGCCATGCCACAGTAGTTGCACTTGTACGTTGCTTTGGCACTTGCCCCATCACATTTGCTTTACACACTACACCAGCACTTTACTTATCGCTCTTGCATGCATGTTCATTTTTACTTTACTTTCCGCACTTGTTTACTATAGCCTGCTCTATATTTGTGCACTCCTCTTTTTCTATCGCTAGAATTGTTGTGACTTACCTATGGTTCCATCTCCATGGCACCGCAGACACCGCACAGGTTGACTTAGGCCCTCCTGAGTTTGCAGAGCCGTAGCACGATCCTAAGACTGCCGACTGTTATATTCAGAGTGTATGTGTGATGTACTTTCGATGTATTTTCTTTCCGCTTAACTTTTCATGTATTTTGTGAGAGAATGCAGCTGCTGGTTTGTATTCTTATTTGAACTGTAATAATGTTGTATGCTGGTTTGAGTATTGTTGGTACATCCCTGAGTTGTGGCTATGCTGATTTCACTGGTAAACTGCGGGACCTGCAAATAAACCAAATACGTAACTGGCCCCCGAGAGCGGGTCGTTATAACGTGGACGCTGAGATCCACTGCTGAGGAACGACGTGCTTTTGCAACAACACTATAATTTTAATATTTGTGTTGTATTTTATCCAGGTGTATTTCCTTTTCGTGTAACTGTTGTAATGGCCATGCTAGGCCTTATTTGTAAATGTGTAATCTGGACATTGAAATTGCAATAATGATATTCTGTGTTGTTCTGATGTTCGCAAGCAAGAACCTGCCAAGCTTAATACACAGACGCTTATTTTGCTTAAGTCAAAGAAGAAATAAAAAAGTACTTCTTCTTTGTTTTAAGGACATGCGGACCTACTCGCATTCTCGCTCCCAAGTATAATAGGAAGCGGGGCGTGACAACCCTAAACCCCTATTGATGTAGTATACCATCCACAAGGATCCTACACTTGGTATCAGAGTGAGGAATTTAAAAGCGATGGCATCAACATCTCACCACTCTGAAGGACTTAATGCTATGCTACCACCATTGGTCAATGGAACCACCTAGGCCAGTTGGAATATCCGAATGAGGACGCATCTCTAATCCCTAGACATCGATGCATGGACTGTCACCAAAAATCAATTAGTATTACCTACCAAGAAGGACACCGCAAAATGGTCAGCTGACGAAAAGAAGAACATAACCTCAACATCAAAGCTATGAACTCATTATTTTGTGCAGTTTTAGGTACAGAATTCAATTATGTGTCTCAATGTGAGACCACACATCAAATATGGCATACTCTTGAGGTAAGCCATGAAGGAACCGAAAGGTAAAGGAATCTAGAATAAAAATGTTGTATTCAAAATTTGAGAGCTTTAAAAATGGAAGGAGGAGATAATATTAGCGATTTTAATACTCATTTTATAAACATCACAAATGAGCTTACATGTTTAGGCAAGAAAATTTCTGAGTATGATCAAGTGATGAAAATATTTCGATCACTTCGATCGGAATGGAAAAGAAAAACAACCGCCATTTGAGAAGCTCACAACATGAAGTCGATCACCATCGAAGAGATAATGGGAAATCTCATGGCTTATGAGATAGTGTTGGAGGAAGACAAACAAATCGAAGAAAAGCCAAAGAAGAAGAACTTGGCATTTAGAGCAAACGAAGAGAGCTCAGATCCAAAATATTCCGAAGGGGACGAAAAGGATATCGCCTTCATAACAAGGAAATTCAAAAAATTCCTCTAAGGTAAGTTTGTAAAACGAAGATCTCGTTCTACAAATGATATTATTTGTTTCGGATGTCATAAACCATGACATGTTCGGAGAGACTGCCCATTGGAGAAAAATCACGACCAAGGAAAAGGCAAAGAGAAGGAGAAAGATAGAAGACGAAAACAAAAGGACAAAAAGTTTTCAAAGCCAAAGAAAAAATCGTTTGTGGCCTTTGACCAAAGAGACGTATCAAGCTCCGATGAATCGTTGACATCATCGACGAGGAAGAACAAAGAGGGGAACAGGCGCACATGTGTTTTATGGCGTCAACGTCATCAAATGTGAATAATTTAAAACCATCTTCACATCATTATAGTGGCGACAACCTACTTAGTAGTAGTGATAGCGATGATGAAAATGATAGTAATTTAAAACCATCTTCACATCCCTGCAGTAAATACTCCAGCTAGGATTGATATCCCCAAGAATGAATGCAATCCACCAGTAGCAGAAGTGGATGTTCCTCAACAGAAAAGAGGCATACTACCATGCTCCAATGACAAAAATCAAAGAAAAAGAAAAATCTCCTGGAGACCTTGGGACAATGCTACAACATGACAATGAGCTTATGTCAATATCTCACCCTTCCCGGAATCCACTTCAGAGGAAATGCCAGGAAAAACTGAAATGAAAGTAAATGTCGTACATACTAGGGAGGTGTTGGATAGAAAGAACACAATTGTCGACAATATATTCATGTATTATACTTTGTACACCACACTTTGCTATGCTCACTACTTTGCACACTACACCTGCTATGCTCACATGTTCCCTTATGCTGCCTAAGCTTTACTTTATTATGATCACATTGTGTTTCTCGGCTTCGAAATTTTGCAAAACCATATATATCCTATTATTTTCATATCTTGCAGAGGGTCAATTCATCTAAACATTTTAAATCTTACCGAGCGACCCTCCCTGACGTATATTTTCTTGTTGTTATCTTGTGAAATATATGCTAGGTTTTGAGACAGATTTTGCAGAGGAGCATACCTTGAGGCTGAGCTAGTTTACCAGGAGTACCCGGACGCTGAGATCCACTGCTTAGGAACGACGTGCTTTCGCAACGCTGCTATAATTTTAATATTTGTGTTGTATTTTATCCAGGTGTATTTTCTTTTCGTGTAACTGTTGTAATGGCCATGCTAGGCCTTATTTGTGTACATGTAATCTGGACATTGAAATTGCAATAATGATATTCTGTGTTGTTCTGATGTTCGCAAGTAAGAACCTTCCAAGCTTAATACACAAACGCTTATTGTGCTTAAGTCAAAGAAGAAATGAAAAAAGTACTTCTTCTTTGTTTTAAGCACATGCGGACCTGCTCGCATTCTCCCTCCTAAGTATAATAGAAAGCGGGGCATGACAACCCTATTCAACCCCCCTTTTAATGTTGTATACCATCCACAAGGATCCTACACTTGGTATCAGAGTGAAGAATTTAAAAGCGATGGCATCAACATCTCACCACTCTGAAGGACTTAATGCTATGCTACCACCATTGGTCAATGGAACCACCTATGCCAGTTGGAATATCCGAATGAGGACGCATCTCCAATCCCTAGACATCGATGCATGGACCGTCACTAAAAATCAATTAGTATTACCTACCAAGAAGGACACCGCAAAATGGTCAGCTGACGAAAAGAAGAACATAACCTCAACATCAAAGCTATGAACTCATTATTTTGTGCAGTTTTAGGTACAGAATTCAATTATGTGTCTCAATGTGAGACCACACATCAAATATGGCATACTCTTGAGGTAAGCCATGAAGGAACCGAAAGGTAAAGGAATCTAGAATAAAAATGTTGTATTCAAAATTTGAGAGCTTTAAAAATGGAAGGAGGAGATAATATTAGCGATTTTAATACTCGTTTTACAAACATAACAAATGAGCTTACATGTTTAGGCAAGAAAATTTCTGAGTATGATCAAGTGATGAAAATATTTCGATCACTTCGATCGGAATGGAAAAGAAAAACAACCGCCATTTAAGAAGCTCATAACATGAAGTCAATCACCATCGAAGAGATAATGGAAAATCTCATGGCATATGATATAGAGCTGGAGGAAGACAAACAAATCGAAGAAAAGCCAAAGAAGAAGAACTTGCATTTAGAGCAAGCGAAGAGAGCTCAGATTCAGAATATTCCGAAAGGGACGAAAAGGATATCGCCTTCATAACAAGGAACTTCAAAAAAATTCCTCTAAGGTAAGTTTGTAAAACGAAGATCTTGTTCTACAAATGATATTATTTGTTTTGGATGTCAAAAACCATAATATGTTCGGAGAGAATGCCCATTGGAGAAAAATCATGACCAAGGAAACAGCAAAGAGAAGGAGAAAGATAGAAGACGAAAACAAAAGGACAAAAAGTTTTCAAAGCCAAAGAAAAAGGCGTTTGTGGCCCTTGACCAAAGAGGCGTATCAAGCTTCGATGAATCGTCGACATCATCGACGAGGAAGAACAAAGAGGGGAACGGGCGCACATGTGTTTTATGGCGTCAACGTCATCAAAGGTGAATAATTTAAAACCATCTTCACATCATTATAGTGGCGGCTGTTGAATATTGGACTCCCCGGATTTGGTTTTGGATGATGAGCAAACATAAATATTTCATGAATTAACAATTTGTGAGCGCAGTATTGGAGATCGTCGCCAAATTCACGAGAACAATCAAAGCGACATCTCAAGACTTCTCAAATCTCGTATTCATTGCTTAAAGCTTCGTTGAAGCTTTTGGACCGTTTAGAAGTCATGAAGAATTAATCGAAGCTCTCGAAGACCGTTCCTTAAGGTTTTATTTATAGTCTTTTAGCTTCGATCTATAGAATGTTAAGCCTTGAGTATATCTTACAATTCTATCTTCATAACGCTCATATCGTAGATCTAGGATCTTAGTAGAAGTCCATTTTAACTTCCTCGAATCATCGCGCTTCGATTTGGATTTGTTCGTACATGTTAGTTGGTTCAAGAAGAAGAACTGACCGACTAGATGGTGATCTAGTCGGTCGGCAAAGCTTCTTGGACCGACTAGTTTGAGTTAATCTTTTCTTGCTCAGTACTGTTTACAGTTAGTCGGTCTACGTTGACTCACCGACCGACTAGTTTGTGAACTAGTCGGTCAGTGATGCTTCTTTGACCGACTAAGTTGAGCTTTACTGTTCATGCTAATTTTCTCCTGAGTTACTGTTTATCGTTAGTCGGTCTAAGAACGTTTGGTGACCGACTAGTTGATAATCTAGTCGGTCAACATTTGTTCTTGGACCGACTAAATCAATTTGTATTCAGACTATTTGTTTTTGACTCTTAGTCGGTCTAAGTTCACTGACCGACCGACTAGTTGTGAAACTAGTCGGTCAGAAAGTCTTCTTGGACCGACTAGATTTCTAGGTCTGAAATTCTATCTCTTCACTGTTCCTCACTTAGTCGGTCCATGTTGTTTGACTGACCGACTAGTTGATGAACTAGTAGGTCAGTGGTTGTTCTTTGACCGATTAGTTGCTTCAGATTTCTAACCGTTGGGATTTGACCTAACTTGTTTTTATGGGACCCTATAAATACGAACCTTGGTCATTTCTCTCTAGGTTAGAGCTGCCATTAAGAGATTCATTAAGATTGAAAGAGATAGACATTCTCACTCATTTCCAAAGCTCTCTTCCTCACAAGAAATCCATTCTCTCACTTTCTAGATCTAGAATCCATCTTGAGAGAAGTTTGTTCTTGGTGAGCCCTTCAAGCTCTAGCTTGATTCAAGTCTCCAAATCACTCCTAGGCACCCATTGCTGCTCATTTCAGTGGTGCTAGGTCTTGGTGACTTCATCTTTCACAAATCACTCCTTGCACCTATTTGGTAAGAAAACTCAAGGTATAGGATTTTGTGGTAAGATTGTTTATTTCATTATTAACTTGTTTATATTGCTTATTGATTCTCTCGGTTGTGAGAGAAGGTTGTGATCCCGGGTTGTGGGATTCACTATTGCCATTGCATGTATGATTTGATCTTGTGAAGGTTTTTCACAAGATATCATAGTGGAAATCTTGAGTTAGGGTTTCTAACTCAAGTATCCGGAGGGGATCCGGGTGGTTGGGACGTAGGATCACCGGGAACAAGTCGGGGAGACTTGGGTGGATCCGAACCCAGTAACATCTTTTGTTAGCATTGTTAATTTTGTTGTTGTCATCAATTTAAGCTTCTGCAAATTGATTTGGTAGTTGTTTGCACGATAATTAGGAATTATACTCCTCGTTATTTTTAAAGTACTATTCACCCCCCCTCTAGTACTTGTGCAGTAGCTTGTAGGGCATTACATTTGGTATCAGAGCCAGATACTTAGCTATGTCTGCCAACGACAACAAAACCGTTCGTCCACCTGCGGATTATGGAACCTTCAGGAACCGTGAAGGAGCGTCTTCGGTCATGGAAGGACATTCCTCGACTAGGCCTCCATTCTTCAACGGCGTCAATTATGGATATTGGAAATGCCGGATGGAAACGTTCCTCCAGAGCACCTCCTTGTGGAGAATTACCATGTCGGAATACAATGTGCCTACCGAAGAAGATTTCGACAAGTGGACTACCGCGGAGGTCGCCGCGGAGATTGCAAATGCCAAAGCTATGAATGCTTTACAATGTGCATTGGAACCCGAAGATTTTAATAAGATATGCACATGTAAGAGTGCATATCAAATTTGGAATTCGCTCCTCATTTTGCATGAAGGAACGAGTCGGGTAAGAGATTCTAAACTCGTGGTAGTCAATAGAGATTACGAATTGTTTCATATGGAACAAGAAGAAAAGATGAAGGACTATTATGCTCGCTTCGTCGACATAATGAACGAGTTGGAAGCTCTTGGCAAAACCTACACCCAAAAGGAGAAGTGTTCGAAGCTTATCGAAGGACTTCCTTCTTCGTGGGAGAAACGCACCTTCGCCATCGAGGAAGGTAATGACATGAATAAGTATACCGTAGTTCAATTGATGTGTACTTTGATGTCATACGAGATACGCAAAGATAGCAAGGTGAAGTTACAAGAAAAGATGAAGTCCTATTTGAACCAAGACGTGCCTAAGAAAAAGGCGATTGCATTCAAGGCGGCTTCATCCACCTCTACCGATGATGAGGACTCAGAAGAAGAAATGGACATGGAATCCATTGCACTTATGGCAAAGAAGTTCAATCGCTTCTTCTGAAAGGGTAACTTCAAACAAAAATCTAAATTTACTTCTACTAACGCCTCTCCACCTTTGTACTTTAAATGCAATAAGCCAGGACACATCAAAGCGGATTGTCCTCAAAACAAGCAAAAGGAGAAGTGGAAGGCGCCGAAGTTCGACAAGTCCAAGAAGTACAAAAAGGGGTACAAAAAGGGACTTGTCGGAGCAACATTCACCGACTCCAAGGATTCCTCAAGCGGAGAGTCGGACGATGAGAAAGTGGAGCAAGCGCACATGTGCTTCATGGCAAGAGAGGAGCATGATCAAGGATCTTCCTCCTCCGATGATAGCGACAACGAAGGCGATGAGGTAACTATGGATGATCTTAGGGATGCTAACTCTCAATTATGGTCTAAATACACTAAATTAGTAAATAGATATACTAAAGTAAAAGATGACCTAGCTAGCATTCAAACCTCGCCTAAGACTATCATCACCAACAACGACACCGTTGTTGAAGAGTTAAGAAATGAGATTGTTAATCTCAAATCTAAACTTGAACATGTTAGCATTGAAGATCCGGAAGAACATAGGATAGCGGATTTGACTTCTCAAAACTCGACTTTGAGTATTGAGAATGAGAATCTTAAATCTCGTGTTTATGTGCTCACATCGCAAGTATCCAATTTGGATACTTCTATGCGTTCTCTCAAAGAGAAATATGAGAACACATTAGGCCGAATTAATAAATTCAATAAGGGTAAGGACCATTTGGATAAAATCCTAAGTGACTTACTTCCGGCCAATCACCACATTGGCTTGGGGTATACGATGGGATATCCATCCAAATCGGCCACTACTTTTGTTAGGCCAACTTCCGGTGACTCTACGAGTGGTAGCAAACACTCTATTGGTAGTTCTTCTACCAATGGTGCTTCCACCTCGTCCACACCTTCTTTCGGAAAGAAACCCACTTTGGGTGGACCTCCAAAGAAGGGGCATGCTTATATGTACACCAATACCATGCCACGTAGGAACACACGTTCTACTCCACCGTCTCACACATATGATGATTTTTATGCAACACATTCTCGGGCACGTGCACACCATGTGAGACACCCTCACGCACGTGTTCCCACACATGCATATGTTCACCCACCTCATCATATGAATAATTCTCGTCGTGCACCAGTCCATCATGTTCCTTATGCCTATCCACAACATGCATCACGTAGAAATCAACGTCGCATGCATGCACCCAATAGGATTAGGGCTCCCAAGATTTTCACTATTTGGAGCCCAAAGGACACAAGCATGGATGAAAAACAAGTGTATATGAATGCTTATTTTTCGGATGTTGTGCATAGTAGAAATTATGTGGGGAAGTCTAAGTCCAATTGGATTTGGCTTCCAAAGGTCTAACCTTTGAGGACCCAATGACCTTGGGTACCATGATATGAAATTTTCTATCTTTAGGTACTCAAGGAAAAGAAAAAGAAAAGGAGCAACAAATTTAAATTTAGCTCCAAAGGGAATTGGATACTCGATAGAGGGTGTTCAAAACACATGACGGTTGACGCTCAATTGCTCTCCGGAGTAGTTCCCATTGCAAATGGAAACCGCGTCGTATTTGGAGGCAACGAGAGCGGAACCATCGTCGGTGTTGGTAAAGTGGGTAACCCATCTAAACCCTTAATTAGTGATGTTTATCTAGTTAATGGTTTAAATCATAATCTTATTTCAATAAGCCAACTTTGTGACAAAGGTTACAAAGTTAGCTTTGCGAAAGGATTGTGTCATATTTTAAATGATAATAATGATTTATTATTTTCCGGCACACGTCATAAAGATATTTATATTTTGGATCTTCCTAAGTCATATGAACAATGTCTCGTTGCCAACACAAGTGAACAACACTTATGGCATCGACGCTTTGGACATGTGAACTTTGGAACACTTTATAAGCTTTCAAAATTAAATTCCATTAAAGGTTTTCCGAAGCTCCTTTTTGAAAAGAAAAGTTTTTGTGATTCTTGTCAACGTGGCAAGCTTCCTAAATCTTCATTTAAACCTAAGAAAAGCATTTCTACTAAACGGCCACTAGAGCTATTACATCTAGATTTATTTGGGCCAACGAGAGTTGCTTCCTTAGGAAATGCAAGATATGGACTTGTCATCGTCGATGATTATTCTAGATTTACATGGGTATTTTTCTTATGTAATAAAAATGAAGCTTTTGAAAACTTCACAATATTTGTGAAGAAAGTACAAAATCTCATCGGAACCACCATTGTCACTATTCGTAGTGATCATGGGGGTGAATTTGAGAATGAGTCTTTCTCAAATTTTTGTGATGATCTTGGAATTACTCACACGTTTTCTTTCCCTCGCGCACCTCCTCAAAATGGTGTTGTTGAGAGGAAGAATAGAACGCTTGTGGAGTGTGCTCGCACTATGCTCGAAGATAGCCAACTTGGTTATCAATTTTGGGCGGAAGCGGTACACACCGCTTGTTATGTGTTTAATAGAATACTTTTGAGGCCCGGCACCAAACAAACTTGCTATGAATTGTTGTTTGGTAGATTGCCTCAAGTTAAACATTTTCGTGTTTTCGGCGCAAAATGTTTTATTAAAAACACATATGATAATTTGGACAAGTTTGATCCGAGATCGGATGGGGGGATATTTGTTGGGTATTCCTCACGTAGCAAAGCCTACCGGATATACAACAAAAGATCCTCTACGATCGAGGAATCACTACATGTCTCTTTTAACGAGAATTTTATTACTTCTAGAATTTCAAATGATGATGATTCTATGGATGTTTTATGTGATTCGTTTGAAAATTCTAAGTCTATTGATTCAATTGATTCTATTGATACTAACCCGACTAATGAAGTTGTTGAGAATGTGCCTAGTGATCAAGGTATTCCCAAGCGGCTTCATACCGTTCGTGACCATCCCCATGAGCAAGTCATTGGCAATATTCATGATAGAGTCAAGACGAGATCGCAAGTCCACCACTTCGCCAATTGTGCCTTTGCCTCATCGATAGAGCCAAAGAATATAGTTGAAGCGTGCGAAGATAGTGCTTGGATCCTTGCCATGGAGGAGGAACTCATTCAATTCGAGAGGAATGAGGTATGGGAGCTTGTTCCTTTGCCATCGAAGAACCACACCGTCATAGGGACAAAGTGGATCTTCAAGAACAAAACCGACGAAAACCAAGTCGTCGTCCGGAACAAAGCTCGGTTAGTAGCTCAAGGCTATCGACAAGAGGAAGGTATCGATTTTGAAGAATCCTTTGCTCCGGTAGCTAGATTAGAATCAATTAGATTATTATTGTCTTTTGCATGCCATAAAAATTTTAAATTATTTCAAATGGATGTTAAAAGTGCATTTTTAAATGGAGATGTCGTTGAGGAAGTTTACGTTTCTCAACCTCCGGGCTTCATAAATGAAAAATTTCCAAATCATGTTTTTAAACTAAAGAAAGCTCTTTATGGTTTGAGACAAGCTCCTCGAGCTTGGTATGATCGCCTAAAGAATTTTCTTTTGGATTTGAATTTTAAAATGGGCGAAGCCGATTCTACACTTTTTGTTAAGCATGCGAATAATGATATTTTATTAGTTCAAATTTATGTTGATGATATCATTTTCGGTGCTACTAACTTCACTCTTTGCGAAGAGTTTTCTAATGTTATGAAGGAACAATTTGAGATGAGCCACATGGGCGAACTCAAATATTTCTTAGGTCTCCAAATTCGCCAATTGAACGATGCAACTTTCATCCACCAAACGAAATACACGGTGGAGTTGCTAAAGCGATTTGGAATGGAGAATGCCTCCGGGAAAAAGACTCCTATGAGCACTACAACGCATCTTGATAAAGATACGGGCGGAAAAGATGTAGACATTCGTCTATATCGAGGTATGATAGGTAGTTTACTTTATCTTACCGCAAGTAGGCCCGATATTATGTTTGCCGTTTGTATTTGTGCTTGTTATCAGTCTCAACCTAAAGATTCTCACTTAGTAGCGGTTAAACGTATTTTTCGCTATCTAAGTTACACTTTAGATTTTGGATTACTTTATCCGAAATCTAGCACATATGAGTTAGTCTCATATAGTGACGCTGATTATGCGGGATGCAAATCCGACAGGAAGAGTACTAGTGGCACTTGCCATTTTCTAGGAAATTCCCTTGTCTCTTGGTTTTCCAAGAAGCAAAATTCGGTATCACTTTCAACCACCGAGGCGGAATACATTGCCGCCGGTGCCGCTTGTGCCCAGGTTCTTTGGATGAGACACACACTGAAGGATTTTGGTATTCATTGTGATACTAGCCCTATCATGGTGGATAACCAAAGTGCTATTTGTCTTTCAAAGAATCCGGTGCACCATTTCCGATCTAAACACATAGATGTCAGACACCATTTTTTAGATGATCATGTTGCTAAAAAGGACATCATATTAGTGTACGTTGAAACCCAAAAGCAAATCGCCGATATTTTCACGAAACCCCTAAAGGAGGACTCCTTTGTGCGGTTGCGTCGAGAATTGGGGATTATGGGTGAATCCGAGATATAGGATTCATGTTTCATTCAATTATCTTGCATGCTATTATATTTCGCAATATTTCGTCATGCTAGACTTCTTGAATTTTTCGGGATTTTATGTGATATGTTTGAATTTTTGCTCGAATTCTTGTTTGAATGTCGTATTTGAGATTTCGATGTATTATGGGGTAGTTTAGATGACTTATGAGAGGGTTAAGATGTTTCGTTCAAGTGTTTTATGGAGAGAACTTATTTATCAATTTTTGGACTCTTCTAGTCGGTTTCAGTTCATCAGCCAACCGACTAGATGCACATCTAGTCGGTCAGCTAGTGAACTCAGACCGACTAGTTCAAGCTTTGAACTTTCCCTGTCATTGACTTCTTTTAGTCGGTCACAGTTCACTTACCGACCGACTAGATTGAAAACTAGTCGGTCAGTGATTATACTGTGACCGACTAACTCTAGCCCTAGAATTTTCGTTTTGCCTCTGTTTCGACTTAGTCGGTTTAAGCTCATTGACCGACCGACTAGATCGTAATCTAGTCGGTCAGTGCTTGAACTGTGACCGACTAAGTGCTCTAGGGCATTCACGTCTTTTCGCATTCTCGACCGACTTATACCAATTCTATCCGATTGTTTTGCCTTCTAGTCGGTTGTTTTTGTTCTCCAGCTCGAAAAACTCCCAAACCCCGCTCGTGACCCTTCGACTTCCGTCGTTCTCCGGCCATTTTTCCGGCCAACTCCGTCGCCAGTCGCCGTCGATCACTCCCCTAGGTAACTCCCTCCTTCCTAGGTCGTTTTCATCTCTAGGGTTTGTCCTAGAACGTGATTTCTCCTCTAGGGTTTCGGATTCAATCTTAGGGCTTGTTGTGTTAGGTTCTAGGGTTTGAGCTAGGTTGCTTGATCTTCTCCTATCGCTTGATTGAACTCGTTGTGCCACGATCATGGCAAGAACGAGAATTCCGATTACCTCCTCTGGGGCATCCCCCATGACCATAGAGGCCGCGACAGCTTCGACCCCTCCTAAGCGTAGAGCCAAGACCACTCATCCCCCCTCTTCGTCTTCAACACCGTTGAAGAGGAAGAGGACGTCCAAGCCCAAACCTACCGGCCAATCTTCCAAGCCCAAACCCAAACCCAAAAAGTTCCGTGCTCCTACCCCTCCCGGTGAGCGTTCAGATAGTGATTCTGAGGATGTTTCCGAGGAAGAATACACTCCTGAGCATCCCGAGAAGGCACCTACTCCACCCCCTCCTCCACCTCCTCCTAAGACCCGTAAGGCTAAGGGTAAAGGCCCGATGCCAGTAGGCGGTGTCGATATATCGTTGTGTCGCGATGACCCTCAGTGTCTAGCGGCTTACAACCGTATAGAGCACTGCCCACTGCTGTTGGAGCATTACGTTCAGTTTTCTGATTTTCTTGGCCTTGCGGATCTGTTATCATATAGTGGCCTTTTGGACTACCTTAGATTTGACCCTAAGGCGAACCCTCGACCCTATCCTCGCCTGGTCAAGCTCTTCTATGCCAATCGTGTCCGGGGTCAGTACGATGAGACTCACTCCATCGAGACTTCTGTTTTGGGGACTCCGATAGTCCTCACGGCAGAGATCTTGGGGGAGTTGATAGGTTGCTCGTCGTGTGGCCTCCTCCCGTCTGACATCTCTGTTGACGATATCTCCTCCCTCGATCAGCGGACCCTCGCTAAAATCTTCCAGGTTATCCCCCCCGCATTCATAGGCGTCCCTTCCAAATCATTCAAGCCGAATGCTTGGGTGATTAACCTGATCTTGAAATCCTGTCTTCTGCCCAAGTATGGCTCTTCTTCACTTCCGTCTCAGCCATTTCTGAAGTTGATATACGCTCTTTTCATGGGTAGCGAGATTAATTGGGCTCGCATTATACTCGACAAGATGGACTCTTTCGAGTGTATTCGCAAGACCACTAAATCTGCGCACATCCCATATCCTTGTCTTCTGACCTTGGTTTTCCGTCGATTTGGTGTTCCTTTGCCTCCGGATGATGAGCGTCCCCTGGGTCCTCCCCTGAACGCGACGGCCGTCAAGAAATCTCTTGCGGCACTCCGTCACGTGCATCGATCGACTCCTTCTGCATCCCAGGCCACACCTTCAGCTGCTGCAGTCCCTCCTCCTACCACCACACTTGATGATGTTGTCCGGTTACTTCGTCGGTACGAGTCTCGGTTGGCTCGTACCGAGGAGGTAGTTTGCAGTATGGCGAGTTTGATGGGCATTCACCTTCCTCCTCCTGTTTCTGAGGATGAGGAGATGGATGATGAGGATATTGATGAGCTTGTCACCTCCTTAGCTCGTGGCGCTGAGGCCACTGCTGCTGCTGCTGCTACCACATCTGCTCCTGGAGCTGGCACCTCTTCCGGTGCTCCAGAGAATTCTGCACCAGTGGATCAGACTTCTGATGCTGCTGCTGCTCCTGCTGACGACCCTGCTCCTGTTCTGCCTGCTGAAGTTCCTGTTGATTCCCCTGCCGTTGAGCCAGTCGTCGCTGTTTCCACTCCTGCCCCGACGATCCCGTCTGTTGACACGCCTCTCCTCCCAACAGAGCCTGAGTCCACTCCCTCGACTGGACCCATGGAGACTGCTGATCCTGCCACTTCCTCGTGATCGTCTGTTTCGAGGCCTCTCCTATGATCTTTGGATGATGCATCTTGTTGAGAGTGTTTTAGGTTAGGATGGGATGGAGTTTGGGTGGTGACTTGATGTATTTTGATTTTATGGATGTCGGTGTGTTTGATGTATTTTGGATGTTGATGATGGTGCCCCGATGATTATGTTGTACCTTTTTGATGTTGATGTAGATGTTGCACTTGATATGATGTAATCGATGTGATTTTTGGATGTACTCATGGTATTCATATATATATATATATATACATCGATGTTCTCTTTGTTTTACTTCGTCGTGCACATTTAATATTCATTCAATGTCTATGATATGTGAAATCGTCGCTCGTCGCTTAAAAACTTGGTTAAATAGATTATATTTCTATGATTGTATAGAATTGTTTTCCATGCACAAATTTAACCAAGCATATTGAATATTGGAGGGTATGTTCCTTTATTCAATAAATGAATTAATATTTGGTATTTTTTGATGATTTTAGTTTTCCTTTTTTGTTGATAATGGTCAATTTGGCACACCTTGATTTGATTTCATCACTTTTCCCTTGGTGTCAATTAGGTCCATCGTCAATATCTAAGACTCCCGATGTTGGATTTTCCTTTTCCTAGTTGTTGTCGTTGTATGCCCCCAATTTTTTGGGATAATGCCAAAGGGGGAGAGGTAATGATAATAAATTAGGGCAAATGAAAATTTAACTCAATTTCCAAGAATCTAATTTGATGTGTTAGATTCAGGGGGAGTTAAGATATATATAAGGATTTTCAAAATCCAATATTTCAAAAATCGATTCTCGTTATATATCTTACTCGTCTGATTGAGGCAATTTATATATATTCATTTTGGAATTAACGTGTCATCAATGCAGGGGGAGTAAGTATTTTACATTTGAATCATTATTTTTGATTATTATTTATGTTGGTTTGTCATCACCAAAAAGGGGGAGAATGCTGAATATTGGACTCCCCGGATTTGGTTTTGGATGATGAGCAAACATAAATATTTCATGAACTAACAATTTGTGAGCGCAGTATTGGAGATCGTCGCCAAATTCACGAGAACAATCAAAGCGACATCTCAAGACTTCTCAAATCTCGTATTCATTGCCTAAAGCTTCGTTGAAGCTTTTGGACCGTTTTGGAAGTCATGAAGAATTAATCGAAGCTCTCGAAGACCGTTCCTTAAGGTTTTATTTATAGTCTTTTAGCTTCGATCTATAGAATGTTAAGCCTTGAGTATATCTTACAATTCTATCTTCATAACGCTCATATCGTAGCTCTAGGATCTTAGTAGAAGTCCATTCTATCTTCCTCGAAGCATCGCGCTTCGATTCGGATTTGTTCGTACATGTTAGTTGGTAGAAGAAGAAGAACTGACCGACTAGATGGTGATCTAGTCGGTCGGTAAAGCTTCTTGGACCGACTAGTTTGAGTTAATCTTTTCTTGCTCAGTACTGTTTACAGTTAGTCGGTCTACGTTGACTCACCGACCGACTAGTTTGTGAACTAGTCGGTCAGTGATGCTTCTTTGACCGACTAAGTTGAGCTTTACTGTTCATGCTAATTTTCTCCTGAGTTACTGTTTATCGTTAGTCGGTCTAAGAACGTTTGGTGATCGACTAGTTGATAATCTAGTCGGTCAACATTTGTTCTTGGACCGACTAAATCAATTTGTATTCAGACTATTTGTTTTTGACTCTTAGTCGGTCTAAGTTCACTGACCGACCGACTAGTTGTGAAACTAGTCGGTCAGAAAGTCTTCTTGGACCGACTAGATTTCTAGGTCTGAAATTCTATCTCTTCACTGTTCCTCACTTAGTCGGTCCATGTTGTTTGACTGACCGACTAGTTGATGAACTAGTCAGTCAGTGGTTGTTCTTTGACCGACTAGTTGCTTCAGATTTCTAACCGTTGGGATTTGACCTAACTTGTTTTTATGGGACCCTATAAATACGAACCTTGGTCATTTCTCTCTAGGTTAGAGCTGCCATTAAGAGATTCATTAAGATTGAAAGAGATAGACATTCTCACTCATTTCCAAAGCTCTCTTCCTCACAAGAAATCCATTCTCTCACTTTCTAGATCTAGAATCCATCTTGAGAGAAGTTTGTTCTTGGTGAGCCCTTCAAGCTCTAGCTTGATTCAAGTCTCCAAATCACTCATAGGCACCCATTGCTGCTCATTTCAGTGGTGCTAGGTCTTGGTGACTTCATCTTTCACAAATCACTCCTTGCACCTATTTGGTAAGAAAACTCAAGGTATAGGATTTTGTGGTAAGATTGTTTATTTCATTATAAACTTGTTTATATTGCTTATTGATTCTCTCGGTTGTGAGAGAAGGTTGTGATCCCGGGTTGTGGGATTCACTATTGCCATTGCATGTATGATTTGATCTTGTGAAGGGTTTTCACAAGATATCATAGTGGAAATCTTGAGTTAGGGTTTCTAACTCAAGTATCCGGAGGGGATCCGGGTGGTTGGGACGTAGGATCACCGGGAACAAGTCGGGGAGACTTGGGTGGATCCGAACCCAGTAACATCTTTTGTTAGCATTGTTAATTTTGTTGTTGTCATCAATTTAAGCTTCCGCAAATTGATTTGGTAGTTGTTTGCACGATAATTAGGAATTATACTCCTCGTTATTTTTAAAGTACTATTCATCCCCCCTCTAGTACTTGTGCAGTAGCTTGTAGGGCATTACAGCAGCGACCTACTTAGTAGTAGTGACAGCGATGATGAAAATGATAGTAATTTAAAACCATCTTCACATCCCTGCAGTAAATACTCCAGCTAGGATTGATATCCTCGAGAATGAAAGCAATCCACTAGTAGCAGAAGTGGATGTTCCTCAACAGAAAAGAGGCATACCACCAGGCTCCAAGGACAAAAATCGAAGAAAAAGAAAAATATCCTGGAGACCTTGAGACAATGCTACAACAGGACAATGAGCTTATGTCCATACCTCACCCTTCCCAGAATCCACTGCAGAGGAAATGCCAGGAAAAACTGAAATGAAAGTAAATGTTGTACATGCTAGGGAGGTGTTGGACAGAAAGAACACAATTGTCGACAATATATTTACGTATTATACTTTGTACACCACACTTTGCTATGCTCACTACTTTGCACACTACACCTGCTATGCTCACCTGTTCCCTTATGCTGCCTAAGCTTTACTTTATTGTGATCACATTGTGTTTCTCGGCTTCGAAATTTTGCAAAACCATATATATACTATTATTTTCATATCTTGCAGAGGGTCAATTCTTCTAAACATTTTAAATCTTACCGAACGACCCTCGCTGACGTATATTTTCCTGTTGTTATCTTGTGAAATATACGTCAGGTTTTGAGACAGATTTTGCAGAGGAGCATACCTTGAGACTGAGCTAGTTTACCAAGAGTACCCGGATGCTGAGATCCACTGCTGAGGAACGACGTGCTTTTGCAACGCCACTATAATTTTAATATTTGTGTTGTATTTTATCCAGGTGTATTTCCTTTTCGTGTAACTGTTGTAATGACCATGCTAGGTCTTATTTGTGTACATCTATTCTGGACTTTGAAATTGCAATAATGATATTCTGTGTTGTTCTAATGTTCGCAAGCAAGAACCTGCCAAGCTTAATACACAGACGCTTATTGTGCTTAAGTCAAAGAAGAAATAAAAAAAGTAGATCTTCTTTATTTTAAGCACATGCAGACCTGCTCGTGTTCTCGCTCCCAAGTATAATAGGAAGCGGGGCGTGACAACCCTATTCAACCCCCCTTTTGATGTTGTATACCATCCACAAGGATCCTACACTTGGTATCAGAGTGAGGAATTTAAAAGCGGTGGCATCAACATCTCACCACTCTGAAGGACTTAATGCTATGCTACCGCCATTGTTCAATGGAACCACCTATGCCAGTTGGAATATCCGAATGAGGACGCATATCCAATCCCTAGACATCGATGCATGGATCGTCACCAAAAATCAATTAGTATTACCTACCGAGAAGGACACCGCAAAATGGTCAGCTGACAAAAAGAAGAAAGTAACCTCAACGTCAAAGCTATGAACTCATTATTTTGTACAGTGTCACCACGAGAGTGGAGCTGTGATACCTTAAAATGGAGGCGAGACGTGAAAAGGTCCGCACGAGAGTGGAGCTGTGAAGCCCCAAACCCGATAAGCGTCAATAAAATATAAGCAGGTCCCTGTAACCACAAACGGAACAACAATAATAACACAAGGAGAGACAGAAATAAAATCTCAAATCTCAGAATTTGTCCAACATTAAAGTTAAGTTCAACATCCAGAAAAGCCACCAGGCTAAAAGAAAGAGTCTAAAGGCCCAGAACAAGGCCAACAAAAGGGATAACATAACAAAGTATAGGTGCTGCGCACCGACAACTACAGCAGTCTAAAACAAAAGGGGAAGGCTCAATGAAGACACTAGGACTGGTCTCCAGTGTCCACGAAGTCCTCGATCAACGCGGGTTCTGACTCAGCGTCAGCAAACACCACGTCCTCAGCGACAAACTCAGGCTCGGGATCTAACATGTGTCACCCAAAAGAGAAAAGGGGCACATGTCAGCAAGTCGAAAGACTTGTGCAAGGAAACTGAAAGAAAAGTAAACTAACAACCTAGCAGTTAAAGTATGGTGCATGGCATGGCAAGTATCGTATGGAAGTAACAAGTGAAGTACAAGTAGCAAGTAACAAGTGGTAGGTGTGACATGTATTGTCAAGTAACAAGTACAAGGGATCACCCACACACATGTGAGCGCCCTATTGCCCTCAGGCTGTATTCAAGTACAAGGGATCACTCACACACAGGCGAGTGCCCTATTGCCCGCAGGCTGTATTGAGCTCGTTTTCTGGACCACGAGCCAGATTTGTAATTGGCCTAGGGTTGTGCCCGCAAAACGGGTGCCTAGTTAGAATAAGTAGCACTAGTATGTAGCGATGCTACGCAATCACGATGAGTGTTCAAGCATGCAATGACATGAGCAGATATTCGCGTACCGTTAATTTAAATTAAACATGGCAGTTAAAGATGCATGGATGACATGAACAGTTAATACGCGTACCGTTAAGTGAAATTAAACATGACATACAAGCATGATGAGGGTGACGGACCAAGCTTCGTTGTCAAGCTAGGTCAATGGCGTCCAGACGGCTATCCTTTCACCATCTAGTCTCTTTTACGCTAAAGCAAGGTAATGGACTAAGACATGGCCCAAATCAAGAGATGTAAGTTTCACTTGCCTAGCTCCGAGGATGACGATCAACGAGGCCGTCACACAAATGCTAACTACGGCGATGAGATCGCTGCCAAGGCAAACAACATTAGAACAACATCCAACCTAGTTTTATTAGGGTTTCACAAAAACACAAATGGGCTATGAGGATATTAAGAGAACGAGTTATTACCGTATCGGAAGCGGAAGAACGATGCCGAGCAAGCACGGCAACAGAAGAAACGATCCGGGGAACCTAGGGTTCAGATCTGGAATGGATGGGGAAAATCTGGAGAAATGGGGTTTTGGGGGTTTTTGGGGTTTTCCGGCGACCTAGAGGTGGTGGCCGGCCAAAATGGAGAGGGGGAGAGGCTCTTGATGAAGGAGGATGGCTAGGGTTAGATGGATGATGATTTGGGGAAGAAGGAGGCTCAGGAGAAAGGAAAGAAGAAAAGAAAAACGTTTGGGGGTTTAAATAGGAAGGGCTGGCGGCTGCCCAGAAATTAGGGTTTCGACACTGATTAGTCGGTCAAAGAGCAACCACTGACCGACTAATTTGGGAACTAGTCGGTCGGTTGACCAACGCAGACCGACTAAGTCCAAACAGTAACTCCTGTACAAAAATAGGATCTAGATTTAGTCGGTCAAAGAACAACTACTGACCGACTAGTTTGTCATCTAGTCGGTCGAGGAATGTTCTTAGACCGACTAAGAATGAATAGTACTTGGTATCAAAAATGATCATAGAGCTAGTCGGTTAAAGAACGATTGCTGACCGACTAGTTTGCAACCTAGTCGGTCGACGAATGTTCTTAGACCGACTAACGATAAACAGTAACTCCTGAATAATTTACAAAGCCCACTAGTCGGTCCATGAAGGTTTGCCGACCGACTAAATCGTCATCTAGTCGGTCGGTTCTCCTTCTTGTACCGGCTAACGTGCACAAAAAGTTCCGAAATGGAGCGCGAAGCTCCGGGATCGATTCCTAAGACTCCTAGGCTTGATCTAACAATAAGATATGACCGATATGAAGCCCGTCCCGAATGACTTACTCCGAAATCGACGATCCTAAGGAAGAAGCTAGAAAATCACGACGAAACGATCGAAAATGAAAGCTACGGAGACGAAAACCACACATGAGGAGAAAATCCACCAAAACATATATATAATATAAATAACCCAGATACATGAAAACCAGTCGTTACAATCACCATCGAAGAGCTAATGGGAAATCTTATGGCATATGATATAGAGCTAGAGGAAGACAAACAAATCGAAGAAAAGCCAAAGAAGAAGAACTTGGCATTTAGAGCAAGCGAAGAGAGCTCATATTCAGAGTATTCCGAAAGGGACGAAAATGATATCGCCTTCATAACAAGGAAATTCAAAAAATTCCTCTAAGGTAAGTGTGTAAAACGAAGATCTCGTTCTACAAATGATATTATTTGTTATGGATGTCATAAACCATGACATGTTCAGAGAGAATGCCCATTGAAGAAAAATCACGACCAAGGAAAAGGCAAAGAGAAGGATAAAGATAGAAGACGAAAACAAAAGGACAAAAAGTTTTCAAAGCCAAAGAAATAGGCGTTTGTGGCCTTTGACCAAAGAGACGTATCAAGCTTCGATGAATCGTGGACATCATCGACGAGGAAGAACAAAGAGGGGAACGGCCGCACATGTGTTTTATGGCGTCAACATCATCAAAGGTGAATAATTTAAAACCATCTTCACATCATTATAGTGGCGGCGACCTACTTAGTAGTAGTGATAGCGATGATAAAAATGATAGCGATTATGAATTTGATTTTAAAGGTGAATATAATGAATTGTGCAATGTTAATGAGAAGCATATTAGAGAGCGTCACAAATTGAATATAAGGTTTAAGATTTTCACTAAAAGAAAGGTAGAGATTGAAAAAAGAAAATGAGGAGTTAATCAAGAAAAACAAATCACTTTTGAAAGAGGTCAATAGGTTGAAAACTAGAATAAATGACCTAGATGATATATTGACCACCACAAAAAGAAAATTTGATGATTTATCAAAAATCGTGGAAAAGTTTAACAAAGGAAAATGAAGGCTTGATGATATAATCGAGATGCAAAAATCTTCGGAGAATAGGACTGGCTTATGATATAAAAATTCAACTCTAAGCATACTGAAAAGCATATTAGGACTTTACACATGAAAAACAGTTACATCAAAATGTTGAATTCCCAAAGACGACACATGCAAGATGAAGGAAAGGTATGTATATGAATTTTTTCATAAAGTTCATTTAAACAAAAATTAAACGTATGTCTGTGAAGGAAGCACTAAACCATATTGTGTTTGGCTTCCATCAAAATAAGATTTAATCTTGTCTAAATCCCTCGGACCCAAAACAAAGGGGTACCAAAATTTATATCTATATTCAGGTACAAACAAATACAGGGGTTAGCAAAATAGTCACTCTCAAAATTTGCTTGCATACAAAATTGGAGAGAAGACAAAAGGGAAAAACAGTAAGTAAATTAAGTTAAAATTATTTTAAAATAAGGTAATATACTGAAAATTACTTTCATACAGTAGAATTATGTTTTGAACAATTATATGTTAATATTAGTTAGTTTGGCATATTATTAAAAATGGATAGAAAGCATTTTTGATCAAATTGCCAGATATCTGACTATCCTGGAAATTGCGAACTATCTGGATGTGTTTTCCATATCCAAATGCAGCAGACTTGTTGGGTTATGATTTCAGATTTTGGGTTTTCTTATTGGGTTTTACCACCTCTAGTTACTCGTACCCATTAAGAGAAGAGATTCACACCCTTGGTTAAAATCCAAAGGCCAAGATTTCTTAGAGTTGAGTGAAACCCTAGATTTTACCCCTTTCGCATCTCTTCACACTCATAGCCGACAATTGGTCTCTTTCCACTCAAAAACTTGGAATTTTTCAGCAATCTCAAGGATCTCAAAGCTTTTGGTGAAGGAATATCCAAGGAAGTCATCATCTACATCTTAGCTATACTTCCTACCTTAAAAAAATATCATCTCTTTTCATATCTATCTCTAGAACCATGGTTAGGGGCACCTCCATTAAAAAGAGAAGAATGGAAGCACCATCATCTTTCCGACCACTATCAGAAAGGGAAATCACAGCCCACTACCTTCTTAAGCCTGATCTAATCACCTCTTTTGATTTGAATGCCCAAAGGACCATCTCCAATAGAGGTATGTCAAAATTAGTGACTTGGTTAAGTATGGTATTGATACCATATTTCAATTTCAAGGTTTAACTGATCTATTCTCACATAGCAATATGTGTAAGTTTTTTCCCAGGTTTATTAACATGTTCTATAAGAATATGATCGTAAATACCGCAACTTCCATCAGATCATCTAGGATTTCCACCAAAGTCCTTGATGTTACCATTGTACTTGATATGGAGGGTTTAGGTTTGAGACTAAACATTCCAAGCACGAGGGTACTTCTCCGTGAAATAGAAATGAGCGACAAGGATGTCCTCGATCTCATGTATCGAGAAGGAAAACATTACATGCCTAGCTTGCCCACCGGCCACCTCACTCCCAAAGCACAAATTCTCACGACTAGTCTTTTATATAACATTAATCAAAAGGGAGAGAGTCGAGCCGTATTGTCCTTAAATCAAGCCAAGTGCGTTTATGCAATGTTGGCTAAAATAATTGGGTACAAATTATCTTCAAGGACATCCTTCATAGTGCAACTTCCATCAATCCCACTTCACCTCTTAACCATGGCCACTACCTCACCTACATTTTCATCTATACCCGTGTGGACGTTGAGAGTGAAACCCACTTCGTAGAACCCACGACTGATTCAATGCAGGTGCACTCAATAGGATGGGACTCCATGCGGACCCCAGAAATTTATTTGAAGATAGTAAGAAGAACAAGAAGAAGCTGAGGAAAGAGAACCAAGGGAGCAAGGCGAAGCTTCATTTTCTGAAGATATCCCACCATACATGCTATCATTTCAAAAAGCCGTAATTGCAAGGCTTGACAAGATGGAACTTCGAGCAAATCAACGTATGAGCAGCATGAGGGATGACTTGTTCCAAAGGATAGAGAGCTTGAGGAGACCATGAAGCAAAGGCTAGACATCATCAATGCCTAAGTTGAAGAAGTTAAAGACGAGCTCGAGAAAATCAAGGAGAAGACAAAACACAGATAGTTTCATAACGCGTTGTTAGCTTATGCTATGTTATTTTGAACAATATTATTTTTAACAATAGTATGCTATGGTTTGTAATATTTGCTACAATCGATTCTCACAAATTTTGTACTATTGTGTGAGAATGGTATGTAAAATTTGCTTTGGATTCACAACACTTGGTATCATGACACTTATCCATGTTTTTTTTGTTATGACTTGTTTTGAATGGATGGCAATTATACTTGCTAATCCCCTTTTGTATATTTCATGATATGCTTGCCAAATTGTATGGCAAATTGCAATTTTTGAGAAACTATTGAGAAATCATATTGAGACATCAAGTAAAATTGTAAAATCATATTTTTTTTATATGTCACATTTTGTTTATCTACACTTGGTACCTTAATTTCATATGCTAATATATGCAAATATACCTACAATATTTTTACTCTTGTCACAATTCTTACTACACGTTCGTATTAATTTTTTTGATGTGACAAAGGAGGAGAAAGAAAGCTCACAATGCATGCCATATAAAATGACATTTGAATTGGAATTGAAAATAATATGAATATTATGCATATTTCATCTTATTGCCAACTATGTTTGATGCAGGGGGAGTAACATCTAAATATCAATCATGCATCTCTGCAGGGGGAGCGTAAGTAATTATTTTTATTTTCATATTATTTCCACATTTTATCATTTGTTGTCATCATCAAAAGGGAAAGAGTGTTCAGATAGCGAGACCCATCCCAGTGGATTTTGATGATGTGCACAAGTAATAAGTGTACTAATGTATTTGTTTCAAGTGCATATAGATTATTTTGTAGACATGGAGAATAGAGCACATTGTGAAGCAAATCGAAGGACTTAAAAGCCAAGATCGAAAGTCTACTATTGAGCCATAAATTGATGCATATAAAGGCTCCGAGTTATTAAGCATGTGAGTGTTGGAAGCAATGATCTAGGAACTTGGTTTGATGATGAAAAACGTGTCGGTATATCTAATGTGTGTGCTCAGTGTGTTTCAGGCTTGGCGAAATTGCTATTTGGCGAAATTGCTATTCGTATAGCACATTGGGAGAGATGGAGCGTGTGTGCACAAAGAAGTTTGACTTGGTCAATGAAGAGCAAAATTTGGACTTGGTCCAATATGGGATGAGATGGACTTGATCAAATCTTTTAGTAAGGTTTACAAATATTTGAATTCTTCCTAATCCCATTAGTTTTACTATAAGATCAAATAGAATCCCAAAGTTGATTGACTCAACCCTATCACTAGCCAATTTCAAAATTCCTAGTTGGTTGTGCCCTCATCATATTCAAACTTCTAATCCTATCCAAATTTCCCAATTCTCATCACATTCAATTTCATATCCCAATTATTATTCTTAAAAAAAGAAAAACCCTAAACCATTCTATAAAAGGCTAATGCCTTTTTAGGGTTCAGGTGCGGCAACCAATAGAAATTAAGAGAGGGTGCAACAAAACACATTTTTTATTTGTGGCAATAAAATCAAAAGAAAAGGCTACGACATTATATGGTGAGAGGAGGGCAGCGTAAAAAAAAATTTGAGAAAGAAGGTCTAGGCCAATTTTTTATCAAGGATACTATACAAAAAACCCTACCCCGCTTTCTGAACCCACACAGACTTCATCTCCATGCCGTAGTTGTCGAAGTGCTGATCACCGTGAGCTGTCGTTGCCTTCGAGCACTCGAAGATTGACGCTCCACACCATCGCTGCATCATCGCCGAAGAGCTGCCGTGCGTCATTGCTCAAAGATCTCCACCGTGAGCTGCACAAGAACTTTGAGTCGTCGCCGGAGAGAAGCAGGCCTCCGTCAAAGATTAATCGCTGAACCCCGAAGACGAAGTCGCTGCCGAATGAAGAGGTCGCTGCCCAACGCTGAGTCGTCGCCGTCGTCTGCTCTCGAAGCCGCCGCTGCTGAACGCCATCACTGGAGAAGATCTCGCTTCCGTCGTCGTCGTCATCGGGTGCAGAAGCTGCCGCCGTCGTTGCCAAAGAATCCGCCGTAGTCGCCGTACGCGAAGAAGCTGCCATCGCCGCTGCAAGATCACCGCTGCACATCGTCGAAACCGCCGTTAGAGTCGTCGTTGATTCGTGGAGAGCACGCTGTCATATCAATGCCACAGCAGCAAGCCCATCGAAGCTGAACTCGTCATCGAAGTCGAGGAGTCCCGATTGCTTGGGTAGTCGGAGAACAGTTGGACGTCGAGTCGGGGAAGAAGCTGCCGAAGAAGTCGCCGTCCGAAGAACCCTCGACCGTTGAAGAACACGTCGCCGGAGAGTGGTTGCCACCGTCGTTCCGAACAAACTTCCGCTGCATTCGAGTTCCAGTTCACTTCTTCATCGATCTTTTGGCGAACTCGGAGAAGCGTCGGACGGTGAAGTCGACTAAGCCTCGCACTGCATGCCCTAATGTAATCGGAGACGAGATGACGTGATCACACCCTCACGCATGCGGAGTGAAACGAAGGAAATTGGTTTAAAAAGCTGCTGACGTGTTTTAAGTGAATTGCTGTGCGCACCGTCCGAGCTTTAAAAAGAATTGAATTGAATTGCTCTGCGTACCGACCAGAGTATTTATAAGGAGTTGCTGAGTGCACAGACTGACAGCTTATTGAGGATTGAACTGAAATTGCTTTGTGCACAGACCAGTGCATATCTTGACATCCAGGAGTCGGATTGAGACACCGTTTGCGTCAGATTGGAGCTGACGACGTGCTGATTGGACAGAGACGCCTACACAGACACAAACTGAGCATTTCTAAACTCTTAAACTCCTTTATTTGTGTCTTAGTGTAACGTTCTCTGTAGGGGAAACTTTTACCTGTTTTTGTGGACTATTTTGGGACTTGTCTAGTTGGGACTAGACAAGTGGGACCCCAGCTAGTTTGGGACTAGCTGGTAGAAAGCTTTGCTAGGATTGATAGTGAGAGGAAACACTGTGTGTGGGGTACTGAGAGTCTGGCGAGTGTAGAGACGTAGAGGGTGCTCTGAGCGTGCTCTAACTTGTGACTTTGTACCTATTGCACTATTCAATCTAGTATTATATTTGGGGGCTGGAGTAGGTCGTTGGGACGACCGAACCAGGGTAAATCTGCTGTGTACTCTGTGTCTGCTTTTCACTACTCTGGTTGTGCTTTTAACTGCGTGTGATTTCTCGTGGGTTGCACGAGAATTTTTTATTAGCCTATTCACCCCCCCTCTAGGCTAGGATCCAGATCCAACAGTGAGGACTTCAGATCAAGAGGAATGGCTCAAGTTAATGATTGAAGAACAAGAGCTATATGTGTGTCTAAGTGAGTTGTTTACTTAGAAATGTAAAAGGCATAGTATATCTTTTACACGCACACATAATTCTGCAAAAATAGTTTTTAAATATACTATACCATAGAATACTTTAATAAAAATTTAATAAATTAATTTTCAAGTATTTTTAAGTATCCAATGATAGCCGAGATAGTCGACTACTAGCAAGAAAATTTCACTCCAAACTCTCTGTCAAAATAATAGCCGACTATCCTTGAAAATAGTCGACTATCTGGGTGAAATAGTCGACTATTCTCTAGAATAACAGACTATCAAGGTCAACTCTTGACAGATTTGGCAGTTTAATTTAAATTTAAACTAGTCGTTAACTAGCCATTAGAGGAGACCTTTTGAGCTGATTTCAACAAATTTTGTGCATATTTTGTGCTAATAATTCTCGATATATAGCTAGAATTTCAGAGTTTTAAATACAACAATTTTCATATCAAAGTAAACTCTCTATCGCTCAAAAGTGCTCAATGCTCGATTTTTCTGTTCTTCGTTATATTCAAAAGGCTACTGATTTAACTCTTTATTACTCAATCTTCTAAGTTTAATTTCAGTTTCTATTTTGCTTCATGAATCACTTGTTTTTTTATCTCCAAAGCTAAAAGCTTATTTACATTGAGATTCAAAATACAAGTCTCTCTTTTTAATCTTTGTGTTTTATAATTATATTCTTTCAAAGAGTAAAAGGACTTGATCTTTGATCTCTAAAGCCCAAGTGCATATTTTAGAGAATCAATTTTCAAGCCAACTGTTTGATCAAATCGTGTTTGATCTATATCATTTATTTGATCAAAAGTTTTCGATTATCTAAAAGCCACATTTCACACTTATATACTATTGGCTTGTAGGAAATCTTGTACTCATTTATATATCTTTTGTAAAAGTCTTTGAAGAAGAATTGATTATTGTAATTTTCGTGTTATAAGAGAAATTGGTGTTGAAATCCCTTGTTGGTTGTAACAACGTATTTGTGTTGGAAATTCCTAGCGAGCGAACCTAGGTGCTTGTACGAAGTCCAATTCGTTATGTTGAGGCAAGGTTGCTCTCGTGAAGATTTAGTGGATCGGTTGCTGGACGTAGGCCAATGTTGAGCCGAACCAAGGTAAAATCGTTGTGTTTGCGCTGTGATTTATCTCTTTTACTCTTTATTTATTATTGATTGTACCGTTTTATTTTCCGATGTAACACACAATTTTTTACAAGCATACAATATTTGTGTTGATTAAGTATAAATTGAGGCAACTCGAATTTGAGACTTAGGCAACTAGATAGAAGGATTTTTAACTTAATTTAAAAAACTTATTATTTGTAGACAACCCTATTCAACCCCCTTCTAGTGTTTTCTGACATCCACTGGGATCCTACAGAGATTGCTTGATTACTTGCTTGATTACTTGCTTCAATGCATGGAATACTTACGGTAAGGGGAGATGTTTGGTTGTAGAAATATTTTGCTTGGTCTAGGAGAATGTAGGGGTCGGCTAGGGTTTAGGATTTTCATTGTAGAAATTTTTTTCTCTCATTGGGTTTGTGTCTTAGGGAGTAGGGGTATATATATATATATATATATATATATATAAGATGTAAGGCCCAATACAAGATGCAATCAAACTCCTCCTCAGCCCAATCTACTTGGTGAATACAAACTCTTCTTTGACATGAACTCTTGCAAATTTCAATCACAAGTCCTAATTGGAATCAAACTCTTAGCTAGATGCATTGAACCTTGGACATGCATTGCACTAGGACATCTGATTAACTTGAATTCTTAGATCTGACTTTCCAATCTTCCAATCTTCATGGTGCATTGAACCTGGAAAATTCATGATTAATTTGAACTCTTTTATGCACACATTATCTTCTCCAGACAATATTATTTGCACCAATTATCTTCTCCAGACATTATCTTCTCTTCCTTTGACTTTCTAGAAAATGTTAACGAAGTCAAATTACAACTTTACCACTCTTGATCATAATTACAAGTTTGCCACTTTTTTCTTTTGTTCACAATTTGTAACTTTGCCACTATCATTTTCTTTGCTCATTTGCACCTGAAAGCAATTAACAAATACATCAAAAATATTCATGAAAGTTTGTTATCATCAAACAAGAATTCATAGATCGTTGTATCCAACATCATTGTATCCAATATAGCATTCATACCCCATGGGTCATGCTATGTCCAAACTCAACCGGTGTTGCCCACGGACACAGCTCCAACCTCTTGCATTTGTACCCCATGGGTCATGCTACATCCAAACTTAGCTAGCAAGGCCCACAACCACAGCTCTGACCTCTGACACTTGTACTTCGGTCATGCAAAGTCCAAACTAACCTCTGGCTTGCGTAACCTCAGTCATGCTACATCCACAGAGCCAACCTCCATGAGGTTGGCACAGAGCTGGCTCCCTTAGCAGCTATGCTCCACAAGGAAGATCTCCAAGTGACCTCCACGAGGTCGACTCTCCGACTGCAACACCCCTACAAGGACGACCTCCACGAGGTCGTCTCGTTAGCAGCACTGCTACTCAGAACGACCTCAGCGACACATACTCGAGGTCGGCTACTCCCGCTACATCAGCCTAGGGTCTGCCCGGTTGACAGCTCAGCATCCATAAATGCCCTACGTGATCTTCAACAATCCCCTCTCCAGACCTTTACGAGTATGAAACTGTCTAGGTTCATCGAATCACGTAACGAGCAGGTGTGCTGTGGGCACCCTTTCTTAGCTGATCACGTCGCAATTTGTGGAATCGATTACATGCTAAAGTTATGGGATCTCTGCAACTCCCACTGGTTTGGTGTAACCAATCCTCAGCCTATAAATATACCGGATCAATGTGATCACATGTACGTGCACATGTACGTTTAAAACCCTAGCCTCATGCCTCCTGCTTGGAACTAATTTAAGCATCGGAGGTAAATCGAAGGCCACCCCCCGGTCCGTTCTTCTCTCTAATTCAGGTAGGCGGCGAGGGAGCGTCTCGGACCGACGAAACCATGCACGTGCTCTCTATTGCTGTGCGGTCCTTGCATATGAGGACGACGTGCGAGTTTTTTGCATCAACAAAAGTTTAGAATAGTATTTCAAGACAAAGATGAAACATACATGCAATTTTTTTTAAAAAATTAACCATAAAACAGAAGGGGAAAACAAAGAAGAAAAGAGTGGTTAACAAACCTTCACAGCATTGTCACGCTAAATTCTTCGAAATTCTTTTGGTCAAATACAAATTATTATACAATTATCAGAAACTTTCATTCTTCTTCAAATTCGGGGAAAAACTATCAAAACCTTCTATACTTTGCAAAAAGTTCCTCTGCCCTATTGGATTTTAGGGAAGAATGAATGTACCATGTCAAAGATTTTATTTTAAAAAAATCATCTTCTTCCATGGTATTTGATTAGATGAGAGACATCTAATGTCCAAGATACCATACATTAAAATCTGAAAGGGTAAGAGAATATTGTTGCTAATTTCAATATAGGACAGGAAAGTTAATTGTTGCATGCACTAAAGAAAGCCAGTAAGAGAGATTGTTGTGGGTCAAAACAACAAGTGCACGGCGATAGTCCAAAGTGGGCCTAGAGGCCCGCAAAGCCCAAAGCGAATATGGGCTGGCCAAGTAAGGCCACAGTACAAAAGCAAGGACCGCTCCAATCTCTCCGAGTCCAGGTTTACATCGGTGTGCCCCAGTGGGCCTTTGAGGTGGGCTCCAACATAATGGGCCCTTTATGGGCCTACAAGGGACTCCTTTATCACTACTTCACCTTGGATGAACGAATTTTCTTTAGTAGTTTCGGTATTACCCTAGTTGGTTCAAGATCGGGTTGGAAAATGTCATCTTTTTTTAAGGGAAGTATCCTCTCATCTTAATTAGCTCAATATTCCGTTCATCCAGGCTTGTTAATTTCCATGTATTAGCTGTCCTTTTCCTTTAGGGGAGGAAAACAACATCTCGCCTTAAATTAGCTGCAGCTGGACATTTGGCCGGGTATTATTTGGAATAAAGATTGTGAAGTTGCTTGCTTTGATCTGATTCCTGCTTAGGCATGAGCATTACAGAAAGTGACATTTCTTCGTGATATCTCAACAGACTTAATCCCCACCCGATTCAGTCACACACAAATGACATCTTCTTGCAGATAGCTCTCTCAGTTGCATATACTCGAAACAAATCAAGCCATTTCTAGGTTTCATTGTTTAGTCAGTGGATGCTAATGTCAACCTCTTGTTCTTGTTCATGAGAAAGTGTCCAACAAAATTTTCTGTTTTCTTTTTAGGGTTTAATATTCATGTTTACAGTCGCTTTAGCTTTCTGATCGAACAGTTGCTATCAATTTAGGTTGGGTTCAATGGATTTCACACATCATAGCACTAATGATAAAATTATGGTCTTTTGATCTACGTTCATTGTTGATCTTTCTTCGTTGGAAGAGTCTGCTGTTCAAGATGGTATCCAGTCAAGCTCACAGAATACTTCAACTGAGCGTGAGTTTAGGTTTAGTTTGCCAGTTTTTAAGTATGTTCACTTGCTGAAATATTCTAGCAAACATTTTAAGTAACATATTTTGGTCTTATTTCAGCCTTGTTCCCTGATCTATGTTCTTAATTTTATTTTTAAAAAATTTCAATTTCTTTCAGGGATTTTCTATGGGTAATGAACTCATTATCCATGATACAGTGGGCACTATTTACATTGACTAAAGATTATGATGTGGGTAATTTAAAAAGTTTTTAAAAAAGAAAAAAAACAGGTATATCCTGGTATGTACAGTTCATATATGAATACAATGCACTTAAATAAAATTTAAAAATCAACTTCTGTTGTGAAGGGAAAAGTAGGTGTTACGACTAATTTGGACCAGTCCGAATTACAACGGCCCACGGCCCAGCCTTAAAGGGAACGCCCACTAGGGAAGACAGGTCCGCCCAGAAGGGCCCACGGACGGGTCTGAAGGCCCGGCCACTCCACCCTCCGGGGCACCCGACTAGCCCCCATTCTGACAGATTAACCGCCCCTTGGAATCCGCGATCCCATAATGGCCATTAACGGACCCGTTAATGGGCCACCCCTCCACTACGCGCGAGTGGGAGGAGGAGGTGGTGGAGGCGGATCGTGGGAACGTGAAAGGAGGCGGTACGTGGGGCAACCAGGAGGAACCCTATAAGGGGAAGACCAAGGCGACGGAGAAAAAGGGATCGAGACTCAGGTAATCAACAGAGAGGTACTCCATCAACGACCTAGGCATTCGCCATCTCAATTCCTCCCTCCCCCAAACTCGCGCCGCCTGGGTTGACGTTCCGGCTTCCTTATGAGCCGGATCTCCCCCGCCGAGTACCCCTTCAGACCTTGATCTGACTTAGGCATCGGAGGGGATTTGGCCGGAACCTAGGTCCGGCCTCCCTGACGAGTTTCCTCATCTGTCCAGAAAGAAGCTGTCCGAGGCGCCGAGGCTTCCCCTCAGCGTCGGGCGACCACCCCCCTCGCAGTCGTCAGGTGGACGGCTGCTCGAGAACCGACCCTCTAGCAAGGCGCCGAGGCTACCCCTCGACGCGGATCCGACCGAGGCCGAGTGCGACCTAGCCGAGGCCGAGCGCGATCCACCGAGCCGAGGCTTCTCCTCAGCACCCTGAAGGCAGAGGATCGACGCGACCCGGGGACTCCCCCGTCTACGACCGACCTCGCTTCCACCCACGCCGAGAGCACGCGGGCTAGGCGATCCCAAGGGACCCCCAAGTCGGCCCCTTGACCACATTGACCACGCAGCCGACGGTCAACGAACAGTGGTGAGAAAACACCCGTAAACATCTGGCGCCGTATGTGGGAACGAACTAACACCCACATCAAACCACCAAGATGGAACCCATCGGTAACGGCCAGGGGCGCATGCCACCTATCTCGGAGGAAGGAGCGTACCACGCCCCCTCCGAGAACCTACACGGCCGCGCCGCCGGAGAAACCGACGATGCCCGGCTAGCCACGCAGGGACAACTCCGCACCTACGCGCAGGAGACCAACGCCAACATCCGGACTTTAGTCGCGACGATTCAACAGCTCGTCAGCAGCACTCCCACCTCCGAGGGTGGAGAGGGACAGACCTACCGCTAGGAAGAAGATCCCTGACCTCTTCGGTCTGCCGTGGTTGTCGACCATGGAAAAGGAGTGCACAACATGGAGCGAAGGTTCACCATGCCTGGGTTTTCCCCAGCTCGGTCTCCCACTCCCACCTCATTCAGAGAAGGAAAGGGGAGGGACTCAGAGTGGACGGACGATGTCTTGAGGACGGCCTCGTCCCCACGTCCAGGATCGTCCAAACGTAAGCGGGATGATCGCCGGTCAGTGAGCGTCCGGTCTTACCAGAGCGGAAGCATCCGACGAGCAAGGACGCACCACCAAAAGAACCGGAGGGAGTATTCGCGCCAATTGAGTCCGACACCCAAGATAGCGAAGGCGCAAGAGGAGGTCAAGCCTCCACCGCCCCCCCCCCCCCCCCCCCCCGTTGCAGCCGAACGGGAAGGAGGCAGGCGAAGGGGAGCGACCCGGGTGCATCAGCGGAGAACGATGCCCCTTGACTCGGAGGATAACCGAGGCACGGATACCCTCGAACTTCAAGGTACCGACACTGGAGAAATACAACGGCATTAGCGACCCTGCGGATCATGTGATGGACTACGAGGGGGTCATGGCGTTCCAGGGGGCCGATAACACCCTGCTCTGTAGGGGTTTCTACTCCACCCTACGGGGGGCCGCCCGGACCTGGTACCTCAGCCTGCCCGGTCGGTCGATAGACAGCTTCGAGGAGCTCACCCAGTTGTTCTGCAAGCAATTTATGGCCAGGCGACAGGTAAGACCTGATTCGGAACACTTGTTCAATGTGGTACAGGGACCGGCCGAATCTCTGAGACACTTCATGCGTCGCTTCAATGTGGAGTGATTGAGCGTGGATAGCTGCCCCGAGCTGGTTGTGAAGGCGGCCCTGAAGAAAGGCCTGCGACATAGGGGCTTGAAGAAATCGCTATACAGCGACCGCCCGAAGGACCTCGCCGGAATTATGGCCCGAGCGGAATGCTTCATGCTGATAGAAGAGGCCCTGGCCGTCGATGAGGGTAAGACCAGGCGCGGAACCAAGCGCGATGAGAACGAGCGGCGCGGCGCGGAGGAGCATCGACAAGAGAAGAGGGCCAGAGGAAGACCACGGAGGGAAGAGCCCCGGCACGCATCGGTGACCGCCGCCCCGGACGTGGTCCTAGCGCAAGCCCAGAAGGAGGGACATATGAACCGACCTCCCCCAAGGATGAAGAAAGGCGGGAGGGATGAAGAGAAGTACTGCAAGTACCACAAAGACAACGGCCACGATACCGACGACTGTTGGCATCTGAAGAAAGACATCGAGAAGCTTGTGAGCCGGGGGCACCTGAAGAACTTCGCCAACGACCCCGCCTCAGGAGAAGGAACGTCCAAATAGCAGGACAAGGGAAAAAGGGTGAATGCGGTCCAGACGGTTACGCATATCATCGAGTGAGGGGAGAGAGCAAACAGCCGCCGCTTTGCCGGGGGAGGGCTATCCTGCCAGAACCTCCCCTGTCTTTTGTCGCCTTTTTCTTTTTCATTCCTCCAAATGTACTGTCTCATGGAAATGAAGGCGTACTCTGTCAGTGCAGATTCAATCACTTGTTTTGAGCAGACGATTCAGGACGCATAGGAGGACTCAATCAAGGCAACCGCGATTAACCATTAAGTGGGGAGCCGTTCCCAAGAGAATAGGCCAGCCAAGCCGGTGGACCGCGAAGCCAATGGGTACTTACCACCACGGACCGAGCAAACCGCCCGCTCGTAAGGCTGGGGGCAACTCCCCCAGCAGACGGGCACGACGGCCGGTCATAAGCCAAGGGGTACTTACCCCCGTGGACCGAGCGAACCGTCCGATCGTAAGGCTGGGGGCAACTCCCCCAGCAGACGGGCACGACGGTCGGTCATAAGCCGAGGGGTACTCACCCCCGCGGACCGAGCGAACCACCCGCTCGTAAGGCTGGGAGCAACTCCTCCAGCAGACGGGCACCACGGTCGGTCGTAAGACGAGGGGTACTTACCCCCGCGGACCGAGCGAACCACCCGCTCGTAAGGCTGGGGGCAACTCCCCCAGCAGACGGGTACGACGGCCGGTCATAAGCCGAGGGGTACTCACCCCCGCGGACCGAGTGAACCGCCCGCTCGTAAGGTTGGGGCAACTCCCCCAGCAGATGGGCACGACGGCCGGTCATAAGCCGAGGGGTACTCACCCCCCGCAGATCGAGCGAACCGCCTGCTCGTAAGGCTGGGGGCAACTCCCTCAGCAGACGGGCACGACGGCCGGTCATAAGCCGAGGGGTACTCTCCCCCGCGGACCGAGCGAACCGCCCGCTCGTATGGCTGGGGGGCAACTCCCCCAGCTGACGGGCACGACGGCCGGTCATAAGCCGAGGGATACTCTCCCCCGCAGACCGAGCGAATTACCCGCTCGTAAGGCTGGGGGAAACTCCCCCAACCGACGAACATGGCGGCCGGCCACAAGCCGAGAGATGACCTCCCTCGCCGACCGAGTGACCCACCCACTCGCCAGGCTGAGGACAATCACCCCGACGGACAGAATCGACGGGAAGAATGACATCCCAGGACAGACGAGCCCGGGACAACACCCCTAGACGAGGGCGATGTACGATGATCGGGCGGAAAAGAAAATGGGCGACGCCCGTCCGGTCTAGGAACATTGAAGGTTATTTCAAGGGGGAGAACCCCTGAAGAAGAGGCCAGTGGCGCAAGAAAAACCGACTAGAAGAAATCGTTTTCATTAATGGTATAGGTTACATATCACTCAACAACATCCTCTCAAGCACTATTGTTGACAACAAAATTTTTCACCCAAGAAAAGAAAAAGGGGGACAGGGTACAAGGGCCCTTCAGGGGTCCGGAGCACGAGAGATAGCGTCATCCGAGGCCTCGCCTTGCTCCAAGCAGAGGGGATCGGTGTGTCCCGGTGGAGGGGGGATCGGCTCCCGGGCGAGCTCCGCGAACTACCGGAATGACTCCCTGACGACCTCCACTATGCGAGGGGCGAGGAGGTCCTTATAGGTCCCGAAGACCTCTCTCAGGACCGACGCAATTCTTGGCCTTATGGTTGTGTCGACGCCCTTCTCAGCCTCCTCAGCGAAACGGAGCCTCCGACGCAGCTCGGCGAGTTGTCCCCAGAGATCCTCCCTCTCCCGCCGGAACTTTTCTTCCGCTTCTCGGCCCAAGTCATGGGCATCGACGAGATCTCTTTTGAGATCATGCACCTGAGACTCGAGCTCGTCGGCACGACGGCGTAGCTGCCGAGCTTCCATGCGGGCACCTTGAAGGGCTACCTCAGCCTCCCCAACCCGTGCGCGCTCCTGATTTAAGGAATCCTCGAGGTTTCTCAATCGGGTCGCCCGGTGTTGGGCCTCAACAGCCATCACGGTGGCCTGCAAACAAAAGAGAGGTGAGTTATACTAAGGAAGGTTGAAGGGCAGGGAAACTGTCCGAGATAGATAGGAATTCGAACCTGTTGGAGATGACAGACCAGGGAGTCCGACAATATGTCCACGGGGGACATCTCCAAGAGGGAACGGTCCCCCGGAAGGATGGAATCCACCGCCAGCCGATTCGCCAAGGCCACATCAAGGGACACCGAGTCCCCGGGAGGATCAGCGGGGCCTGCTAAGGCGCTCGACAGGACGCAACCAGCCCCCAAGACCGAAGGGGTAGCCGAGGGAGTGATGACGGCGTGGACGGCGGGGTCGGCCGCGACGGTCAACGCGATTGCCTTGCCGGGATCCGTCGGCGTGACGGAGGGAGCCGGAGAAGCGGTGCACCCGCCATTCTTCCGCGGCTTCTTCCCGTTGGGGCCAGCAGTAAATGGGGGGGAGCGCTTGCGACTCCCGCCCGTGGACGGCCGAGGAGCCAATCCGGAACCCTCAACAGGGAGGGGGTCGATCCCAGTGACCTCTCCTCCGGGAGGACCCGATGCGACCCGTGGGGGAGACTTGGCCTCAATCCTCCCCGAAGGAGGCTCGGACCGGTGTAACTCTTCATCTACAGTGCAGCGAGGCGCCCATCCAGAAGAACTCCCACGGCCTCAGCGAGACCCCAACCGAATGAGCTCATCAACATCGTGGGTGAATTCGCGGCCAGCCATCCCTGCGAGAGGAAGCGAAATCAGGGTGAGCCAGAGGTTAAACAGAAGGAGGGAAGACAACCTACCGGGGGACCACAGAGTGCACTTAAGAAGCAGGTCGTCCAGCAAAGGCCAGACCGACCTCTCCTTAAGAGAAAGTGACGACAGGAGGCGGACCGTGGCCCGCTCGGCCTCGGATAAGGTTACCGCCCCGTCGGTTTGTTGCAAACTCCCCCAACCTGTCAAGATCACCGAGACTCGGGGAAAGACGACGAAAACAAAGCTGGAGTCCCAGTTCCCCGACCAATGAGGCAGATTGAGCAGGCACACCCGCCCCGCGCGGGCCCGGAGGTGCAGCCAAGATCCGAGGCCAACCGTCTGGATCCGGTAAAAGTGAAAGAGGAGGGGAGAGACGGCTCCAGGCCGTGAGCGATATAGAGCATAATGAACCCGGTCAGCACCGCGACAGAGGATGGCGTCAGCTGGCACAGGGTGACTTTTAAGGAATCCGTGAATTGAATGATAAAAGGGTGGAGGGGGAAGCGGAGCCCCAGATGGAACATCTCGACGTAGACGCCGACCTCGTTACTCCGCAGGAAGCAGATCCGCTCATCTCCAAAGGGAATCCGGACGTCATAGGGATGACATAAGTACATCTCCCGTATTTCCCTAGTGACTAAGAAAGGGGCCATAGATGACGACCGGAGGATCGACGGAGGGATGCCTAATCGCTCGGAAGACGAGGCCACATCGTCCCCAACGGGATCCGGAAAAAGTTTTCCTTTCCCCTTATACGGGAGCCCCGGGGGCGGTGAAGAAGCTTTGGGCCCTGGGGGATGGGTACGATCGGGACCAGACGTCGGTCTGCCAGGACATGTATCACCTATTCTAAGCATGGCCGTAGGCCGAGTTAAAGAGTGGGAGAATTACCTTAATAAGAGCTTGGAAGAAGGCAGATGTCAGGAAGAAGAAGCTGGCAGAACGGAGATCAAGAAGGTATGAGTGCGAAAGAATTGAAGCTCGAGGGATTAGGACATATATATTGAGGACGATGGTTGGATCTAAACCATCAGGGGAGAGCACGTGGCGACATCAAGCCGGCGGCGATGCTTCGAAAACTGCACCAATGGAAGTTCAAACGGAGCGGTAATAATGGCATTCATTTAATGGCAGAACCTCGACTGACGCACCCATCGGATCATGTAAGAGTCACATCACCTGAGCCGAATCGACGGAAGTCGAACGGCCCGGGCGATGGGGGCAATTGTTACGACTAATTTGGACCAGCCCGAATTACAACAGCCCACGGCCCAGCCTCAAAGGGGACGCCCACTAGGGAAGACGGATCCGCCCAGAAGGGCCCACGGACGGGCCGAAGGCCCGGCCACTCCACCCTTTGGGGCACCAGACTAGCCCCCATTCTGCCAGATTAACTGCCCCTCGGAATCCGCGATCCCATAATGGCCATTAACGGACCCGTTAATGGGCCACCCCTCCACTACGCGCGAGTGGAAGGAGGCGGAGGCTGATCGTGGGGACGTGAAAGGAGGCGGGACGTGGGGCAACCAGGAGGAACCCTATAAGGGGAAGGCCAAGGCGACGGAGAAAAAGGATCGAGACTCAGGTAATCAACAGAGAGGTACTCCATCAATGACCTAGGCATTCGCCATCTCAATTCCTCCCTCCCCCAAACTCGCGCCGCCTGGGTTGACGTTCCGGCTTCCTTATGAGCCGGATCTGCCCCGCCGAGTACCCCTTCAGACCTTGATCTGACTTAGGCATCGGAGGGGATTTGGCCGGAACCTAGGTCCGGCCTCCCTGACGAGTTTCCTCATCTGTCCAGAAAGAAGCTGTCCGAGGCGCCGAGGCTTCCCCTCAGCGTCGGGCGACCACCCCCCTCGCAGTCGTCAGGTGGAAGGCTGCTCAAGAACCGACCCTCTAGCAAGGCGCCGAGGCTACCCCTTGACGCGGATCTGACCGAGGCTGAGTGCGACCCAGCCGAGGCCGAGCGCGATCCACCGAGCCGAGGCTTCTCCTCAGCACCCTGAAGGCAGAGGATCGACGCGACCCGGGGACTCCCCCATCTACACCCGACCTTACTTCCACCCACGCTGAGAGCACACAGGCTCGACGATCCCAAGGGACCCCCAAGTCGGCCCCTTGACCACGTTGACCACGCAGCCGACGGTCAACGAACAGTGGTGAGAAAACACCCGTAAACAGTATGGAAATAGGTGTAAGGGATTAAGAGCCACCCTACCCTCTTATTTATAGCTTTCAATGGTGGGCCGGATACCCAATGAGCCTCATGGGGCTATTCATAACACTTCCCCTTATCCAACCAACATTGAATAGGAGGTGAATTCTTCAGGATCCGAGTTAGGATAACTGCCTTGTTAAATAAAGAACAGTTAATCCATAACTTCCCCTGTTTTAGGGATGTGTCTAGGGGTGGATGCTTCAGGATCCAGAGTCAACGAGGTTGCCTCGTCAAAACCTTGACTACGGAAAACCCTGTGGGAAAAAACCAGTAGCCAAGGGAAAAGAGTACAACTCTGCAGTTGACTCCCCCTCATCTGACCAAGCTTCAGGCTTGCAGATTTTCAATGAATCTTTACATCAATCTCATATGTATCTATGTGTTCATAGTCCTCTCATCCTGACCCAGTTTACATTTTCTCACTCTCCTCATCCCAATCCCATATACAAGTTACTCAAAGATACTAGTAGGCATGGATTTGGTAAGCAAATCCGCCAAGTTATTACATGATTGGATCTTCTGTACCTCAATCTGCCTTTGCTTCTGAAGGTCGTGCGTCCAGAAGAACTTGGGGAGATATGCTTTGTCTTGTCGCCTTTGATGTAGCCGTCCTGTAGCTGGGCTATACATGCTGCATTGTCTTCATGGAGAGGAGTAGGTGCAAGTACGCCGGTCATCAGGCCGGTGGAGGTGAGAATGTGCTGGATCACAGAGCGTAGCCAGAAACTCTCATTGCTTGCTTCATGGATCGCTAAAAGTTCTGAGTGAGTGGATGAGACGGTTGTCATGGTCTGCTTTACAGATCTCCAGGATATGTCGGTGCCGCCATAGGTAAACATATATCCAGTCCGAGACTTCTCTGTATGAGGATTGGACCTGTATCCTGCATCAGCATAACCAACTAAACCAGTTGATGCCCCTTTCCTGTAGAATAGACCTAAGTCTATGGACCCTTGGAGGTAGCGCAGAAGATGCTTAACTCCGATCCAGTGCCGATGTGTAGGTGCAGCACTATATCTGGCTAGTAAGTTGACTGCAAATGCTATGTCAGGGCGAGTGCAGTTAGCCAGGTAAAGGAGTGCACCGATAGCACTTAGATAAGGCACTTTAGGGCCTAGTACTTCCTCCCCCTCTTCCAGCGACCGGAAGGGGTCTTTATGCACATCCAGTGATCTGATGACCATTGGGGTGCTAAGGGGGTGTCACTTATCCATCTGAAACTTTTTCAATAAGTTCAATGTGTAAGTTGACTGATGTAACAGGATCCCATCGTTAAGATGCTCTATTTGAAGACCTAAACAGAATTTTGACTTTCCGATGTCTTTCATCTCGAAGGTTTCTGTTAGGCTTCTAGAAATCTCGGCGATCTCTTCAGGAGATCCGATGAGGTTCAAGTCGTCCACATAGACGGCTATAATGACAAATCATGTTGCCTTTGCTCTTATAAAGATGCAAGGACAGATTGGGTCATTTGTAAATCCTTGTTTTGCAAGGAAGTCGCTCAGTCTGTTATACCACATCCTTCCAGATTGTTTTAGACCATATAATGATCTTTGCAGTTTCACTGAGTAGATGTCACGTTGTCTCTCTTTTAGTGCTGCAGGCAAGGAATAACCGTCAGGCAATCTCATAAAGATGTCTCGGTCTAAGTTGCCATATAGGTATGCAGTCACGACGTCCATAAGCTGCATATCTAAACCCTCTTGGGCTGTTAAGCCAATGAGGAATCAGAAGGTGATCGCATCCATGACCGGGGAGTATATGGCTTCAAAATCCACCCCTGGACATTGGGTAAAACCCTGCGCTACAAGCCTTGCTTTGTAGCGAACGATCTCATTCTGTTTATTTCATTTTCTAACAAATACCCATTTATAACCCACAGGTTTTACACCTTTTGGTGTCTGGACTATAGGTTCGAAGACCTTGCGTTTGGTGAGTGAATCCAACTCCACTCCTATTTGCCGATTTCCACTTTGGCCAATCATCTCTGCTTTGACATTCTGTCAGAGAGTGTGGTTCAATGTCATCGTCGCAGTACGCGATGTTGATGGCAATATTACACACAAATGTGTCATCTATGGTTGTGCTCTTTCTGTCCTAATGCTCCCCAGTTCGTACATAGTGTATCGAAACTTCATTTTCTCCCGGTTTTTCCTCTGTTTGAGAGTTTGGAAGAGATGGGGTAGCAGGGCTTACAGTAGCATCCTATGGTGGTAGTTATGTACCATTTCCAAGGGTCCTACTCTTTCGAGGGACTTGGTCCTTGGATCCCGGTGGTCGCCCTCTCTTTTTGAGAGGTCCAACCATTTCTCCTGCAGGTGGATTGCATCCATTTTGCGGTATGTCAATCCTAGCTGGAGTGTTAGCAGCAGGGACGTGAGATCTGACAATCTTCTGGTTGTCAGTAAATTTGTCCGACAAGAGATGGACAGTGTTTTGGATATGGAGAAGCTTCAAGACCTCCTCCTCACACTTGCTTGTGGGCGGATCAAAGTGACATAATGTCTTTGTATCCCAAGTGATACAGTCTAAAGCTTCGGGCTTCTTTGTCTGTGAGCCTAGTCTTGGAAATGATGTTTCATCAAATTCACAATCTTCTAGACGTGCCTTGAAAACGTCTCCCATAAGGGGTTCTAGGATTCTTATTATGGAGGGAGTGTTAAACCCAACATAAATGCCTAGGCGATGTTGTGGACCCATCTTTGTCATTTGTGGTGGTGCTATGGGGACATATACTGCACAACCAAATATTCTCAAGTGTGAGACAATTGGTGGGGCTCCAAGTGCTAGTTGCATTGGAGAAGATGACTGACCTCCAGAAGGTCTTAATTTTATTAAAGATGCAGCATGCAAAATTGCATGACCCTATGCATTCACTGGCAGCTGGGATTGAAGTAATAATGGACGAGCAATCCATTGCAGTCTCTTAATTAGAGATTCTGCTAACCTGTTTTGGGTGTGAACATGCGCTACAGGATGTTTGACTTCAATTCCATGTGCTTGGTAATAGTCTAGAAAGACTTGTGATGTAAACTCCCCTGCATTGTCCAGACGAAGTTTCTTTATCTGGTATTCAGAGAAATGGGCCCGCAACCTGATTATCTGAGCTAAAAGCTTAGACAGTGCAAGGTTTCGGGTGGACAGTAGACACACATGTGATCACTTAGTAAATGCGTCAATCAGGACCATAAAGTACCTGAACGGACCACTTGATGGGTGTATAGGCCCACAAATGTCTCCGTGAATTCTTTCCAGAAAACTTGGAGACTCCATGTCCACTTTCAGTGGAGAGGGTCTCGTAATCAGTTTACCCTTATAACAGGGTGGACATGGGAATTTACCTTTTTGAAGAATCTTCAGGTTCTTCAAGTCTATACCCCTGGATCTTTTTATGATGCGATACATCATAACAGATCCAGGTTGTCCCAGTTTACTATGCCAGAGTTGGAATTCTAGTGTTTGGGGGCACTGCAGGTGCTCCGCCATTGATGTTTAAATGGAGTTTATATACTTGTATGGTAGAGTCCCGAGGGGAGTCCCTTGAAACGTTCCACAATGGTTTTTGAACCATTTGTAAGAGACGGTACAAGCAAGTATTCCCTTTCTTTTTCCTCGACCGTCTCTAAGTGATATCCGTTTAAACTGATATCTTTAAAGCTTAGGAGGTTTCGGATGGATTTAGGGGAGTGTAACGCATTCCTAAGTGTGATTTGTGTGTTACCGGGGAGCAATATGGTTGCTTCCCCTGATCCTTCGATTATATTAGCTGGTCCTGAGATTGTTCTCAGTGGACCAGAGTAGCTACTTATGCTCGTGAAGTAGTCTATGTTTTGAAGGATTGTGAGTGCGTCAGATGCACTGTCCACTAGGAAAATTGATTCCATATCTATATTAAGAAAGACATTTAAGCAGTAAATAATATGAAAAAGAAAAGATCTACTTTCATTTAAGATGCTCAAAATTGTTCGACATGGAATAAAAACTAGATACGATGCATGAAAAGAAGATACATTGCTAGCAATAACAATTGTTTATGGTCCAAAACTAGAGAGTGTCGTCTCCCATGAAATCTTCAGGAGTCCATGAGGTCTCTGGCAACGCTGCGCTCTCTATCAGGTTTGTCTCAGGTCGAGGCTTGAGGTTTGCCTGGTAGAGGTCCTGTAGGTGTTTCTGGGTGCGGCAGATTCTGGACCAGTGGCCCGTCATTCCGCATTTGGAGCACTTATCCTCCCAGTCTTTCTTGGGAGTACCACCTTTGGACGTCCACTTTTGCTTCTTATCCACGAACTTCTGGTTCTGAGGAGGAGCTTGGGGAGTGGCCTTCTTCCGCTTCTTCTGTTCTTTACATTTCTAGAATTTAGCCTTATTGTCCATCTTCTTCTTCTGGGAAGAATGGAAGTGTGCCTCTGCAGGAGGTGGTCGTGGAGCGGAGCCAGGAGGGCGCATGTTGTGAGTGGAAACCAACAAATCTATGTTCTGTTCAGCCATTAGCAGGCATGAAAGCAGATCAAATTACTTCGTGAACTTCCTCTCACGGTATTGTTGCATACAGATCATGTCCTTCTCGTGGAAAGACGTGAACGTCTTTTCCAGTAACATTTTCTCAGTCACAGTCTCACCACACAACTTCAGGCTGAGGTGATATGGAACAATGCTGAGTTATACTCCGCTACGGATTTGTAATCCTGTATGCGGAGGTGAGTCCACTCGTACTGTGCACGGGAGAGTATGACATCCCTCTGATGCCCGTACCTCTCCTCAAGTGCATCCCACAGTTCGTAAGGATCCTCTACAGTAAGATACTCGTCCTTCAGGGTCGAGTCTAAATGTTTCCTGATATAGATAATGGCTTTTGCCTTTAGTATATCGGAAACTTCTTCTATATGAGGTGCTTCTTTAGAAGCATCCTTTTCGACTGTGGCAGTACTTGTTGTTGCCTTCTCAGTGGGTGTCAGACTGAACCCATGATATCGCAGATGGAACTTCAGGTCCAACTGCCAACTCAAGTAGTTCGACCCATCGGCCTTCAGGACCGAGAAATCGACATTCGCAAGTCTGACCATTAAATGATCTAGCAATATCAAAAGTAGCATGGATTATTAAACTGTAAAAAGAATTGACATCCACGCATGTATTTTTCCATTTTCATAAAATGAATTATTAAAGAAAATTAACATCCATGCATGCTTTTTAACATTTTCATAACGTGATTTATTAAAGAAAATTAACATCCACGCATGCTTTTTAACATATTCATAACGTGAATTATTAAAGAAAATTAACAACCACGCATGCTTTTTAACATTAAAATAGCATGAAATATTTAGCATCCACGCATTTAATGTATAAGCAATGAAAATAAGTTAGGACTATGGGGATCAGCCAGCCGACATCAACAGAGAAAGACGGTCCGAAAGTTGCATCAAAAAGTGCATGAAAAGTAAATACAACTCGGGAACTTCAAAGAGAAGTCCGTATCTTCTTTGTGCATATGCCTTCAGCTCCTTTTTGGTGTCCTCCGGTCTTCTTTTTACATATATTTCCTCACTTACAAATTTCTCTCAAAAAGAAAAAATTGCAGAAAAGTAAAGATGTCGGAAACCTGGCTGATCCCTAAAAACATAGCCTAATAGCACATCCACGCAGATAATATATGAAAAATATACAACCACGCAGATAATCATATCACAGGCATGTAAAGATTAATAAATAATCTAAATAGTGTGTGACGTGCTAAAAAAATATGTTTGAAAAACTTTTTACCTTTGATCCATATTATTAATGTTTTATTTTCTGCTTTAACCCTTTTTATGAAGTTTAAAATTTCTTTAATTATTTTGGGCTTTTGGGGCCAAAAATAAAAAAGAAAAATTAAGGGTTAATGGGTTAATTTTCAGGCTTTTGGGCCATGAAAACAACCCATTGGGGTTAATTGGGACCCCCCTAAAAAATTGGCCCGTTAAGGGCTAGGGTTTCCGAAAAAACCCTAGGGGGGCCCGCGCGGCGCGCCGCCGCGACGGCGGGCTGCGGCTGCGGGCCGCGGCCGCTATGGCGACGGGCCGCGGCAGTTAGCCGCGGTGACAGGCCGCGGCCAGGCCACAGCGTCAGGCCGCGGCAGGGGGGCCGCGGCAGCGGGCCGCGGCCAGAGGCCGCGGCTTCAGGCCGCAGACTTGTGGAGCGCCGCCGTTTCGCCCTTCGGGCGTGCGGGGTATGGATCAAGGTTGGGTGGTAAAAAACTGATTTTTCAAACATTTAGATCTCTAAAAAACCGATTTTTATTGTTTTTAGACATGCAGATCTAAATAAAAAGTGATTTTACCATGTTTTCAAACTTTTTGATCTTTAAAACATGCAGATCTACGTGAAATGCAAGTTTAGATCTAAAAAGTTTTGAGATTTACCTCTAGATTCGACAAGGGAATATAGACGACGGTTGGTGAAGGATGCCCTTTTCGCTCCCGTTGAGAAGATTACGATCTTCTTAGACTGAGCGGTTGATGGATCTCCTTCCTCGCGTGTCGCCGCCTTTTCCAACGAGCGTGATTGTGCTGATAACGTGTTGTGAAGGGAAAAGTAGGGAAATAGGTGTAAGGGGTTAAGAGCCCCCCTACCCTCTTATTTATAGCTTTCAATGGTGGGCCGGATACCAATGGGCCTCATGGGCCTATTAATAACAACTCCAAACATTTTCAAACCAATAAAATATCGAATCCAATCGATTTAAATCCAAATATTTTCAAACCTATAATTTTAAACCCAATCGATTTGAATCCAAATCAATATAATTTTTAATCCAATCCACAATCCACAATTCAAATCAACATAATATCAAATCCAAACTAATATAATTTATAATATGATCAACATTCCTATGCATTCATTCTAAACCAGTGTAAACAAATAAAAATATGTGAAAACATATCAACGGAGGTGTTGGTGCATGGGTACGGCCCACGAAGCGGTGTCAAGATACACGGCCCAGTTAAAGCCTACAACCCGAAACATGTCATTAAGGCTGAATAATATGCAGTCAAAGGAATGACTCATTCGATCGTTGGACTCCTGCTGATACTCGGGGAGGAGTTAATGGGACCAAGTAAATAGGCGATCATTATCATCAATCCCGGAGATGATCCCGCCCTGATCAATGAGCGACGGTTATTCGTAATCGGCAGTTCGTCATCTATAAATACCCGAAAAGATATTGTAAAAGAGGTTCCAACTCCCGAGGTACGAGATCTAATACTCTGACATTCTATACTCCAATTAATACCTCTTCCTCAAAAGAACTTGCGATGCTAGACTAGAGACGAGCCTCTGTGGGTCGATCTCAGCAGCTCCAAGGTTCTTCTCTTAAGTCTCGTTCTAACTTAAGCATCGGAGTGAATTTGGGTCGGGACCCAGATCCGACCCCCCTTGACGCTTCCTTGTGGTGCATATCATCGAGGCCCGATCCAGCGGAAAGGTCGTGACGGTGCTTCTCAATATCGATCGACCAAGACTCGATCCATTCGAGGGTCGAACAAGCATCGCAAGTCGACTACAAATTGTCAATGACCCCGGTTCTACTAACATAGGGTCCCACTCAACTGCCTAACGAGGCTCCAACTCCGTAGGAAAGGGTCCACGTCAGCATCATCATTGTTTCAGTCATTTTTGGCCTTAACAGTTGACGTCGTCTGTGGAAAAGCGGAGTCGACATCCCAATCAACTGAATACCATGACCATGTCGACTCACCCATCAACACTCTCCGATGATACCGTGGCGTCTCCTGGCATCGATACCTTCAACATGATAATGGGAGGCCCACTACAGCTAGAGCTATCTACCTCCCTCCGAAGCTCTTACGCTAGGAGTTTGATGACCATCTAAGTTGGAAAGAAGTGCACAAGAGACTCTATGCCTCTAATATCTTTTTCGGATAAAAATCTGGATGGTGTGGAGCTGTCGCATGAAGATGCCATCGTCATCACCGCCACCATTAATGAGGTAGCTGTGAAGAGGCTGCTCGTGGACACGAGAAGTTCATGCGACGTGCTTTTCATCACCACATTGGAAAGGATGAGGTTGTCTTCATCAGAGTTGAGGTCCTATTTGGACCTCTCATAGGGTTCCCCAGGCATTCTACGCCAGTGGCAGGCATCATTACCCGGTTGGTGACCCTTGGTACGTATCCACGACAGGTCACTTGCCTGACCAACTTTATAGTGTTGAAGATCAACTCAGCATACAACAAAATCATCGGTAGACCACTGCTCAACTCAATAGAGGCGGTGGTCTCAACCTTCCATCAAATGATCAAATTCCAAACTCTTAAGGGAGTTGGAAAGGCGAAATGGAATCAGAAGTAAGCCCGGTCATGTTACAGTCTATCCACCACTTTGATAAGGGTGGGGCAGATAGACCCAGTCGATCCCAATGGCAAAAATAGAGACGAGAATCAAGGACATGCAGCAGTTGAAGAGACGGAGAGCATTCGAATCTCTGAAGAAGAAGGAAAGACCATCTCCATTGGGTCGATGCTCCCCTTTGACCTAAGGGAGCAGTTGATCGCTCTCCTGAGAGAGCATGCTGACATTTTTGCCGGGTCCCAGAGGGACATGCCTGGCATGAACCCCAAGGTAATATACCACAAACTGGAAGTCAACCCGACCTCCAAACCCATGAAGCAGAAGAAGAGGAACATGTGGGGGAAAAGATGAAGGCCGCGATCGAGGAAGTGGATCGACTTCTGGAGGCGGGCTTCATTCGGAAGGTCAAATACCCCGAATGGCTCTCGAATGGCATGAGGGTAAAAAATGTTGAGGGATGTATGCCCTCAGTTCATTTGTATTCAATGCAAATGGTTTTTTAATATTAGATGTGGGAATTTTGCATATGATGCAAATGGAATTAAAAATGTTTACGTGCATATTTAAATATAATAAACACACATGGAAATGGTTACCTGGATTATGGTATCATCCCGGTCTATACGTAGGTTCAAACCGCGTCGAAAACGTACTCCAAACGCTCAAAATATAGCCAAAACAGCCAGCAAAGCCCATCTAGGGCATTGTGGGTCGGGCCCGCATCAACGGGCGCCCGACCCATGCACGCCCACCAGGCAGGGGCAAGCACGTGCCTTCCAGGCGGGGCCAGCCCGTTGTGCACGTGCATGCAGGAGCAGCCAGTGTGGGGGGCCCACGACCTAGGGCTTCATGCCCAGCTATGGCAGCTGTGTTTTTGCTAAAAACAAGTTTTTTGGCTGACTTTGGAGCGTCGTTTGAGGGGTCAAATGAACTCGGAATGAGTCACCGTTTTTTTCATATGCATTCACCGTTCAATGCTCTTCGAATTGATAGGTTGTATCACTTGTGAGGCTCAAGGTGAAGGAGGAAAAATTAGTTGAAATTTAGCCTTAGTGTAAGGCAAACTAATTTAATTTTTCCCTTTCCAATAATTTAGTCCCACATCGGATATGCAGAAAGGGGAGGAGTCAGTTGCTTATATAAATAGAGGCCATCCCTCCTCCTTGAAACTCACACCAAGTCTCCAAATCCGAGAAGCTCCCAAAAGTTTGGAGCACGCTCGGATTAAGACTTAAATTAATTTTTTCCTCTCCCCATAAATTCTTATTTGCTCCTGATCGGGCTTTAGAAAATCTACGAAGGAGCCCGGTCGGATCCGAAGTCTTGACGAAGGATCCACTCAAGGTGAAATCTTTTTTGGCGCGTGGTTGGCTCGACGACAATGGTGTTGCTCGCCTCGGGACGCGGTGCGGTTCGGAAAGCAATTCGGCTCAGGACGAGGTGCGGCTCGGGACACGGTTCGGCTTGGAAGAAGCGACACGGGGCCAAAGAAATGTTGCTGAAAATGATGCTTCGTATTTTGCGGAAACAAAGTGAAAGGTATGTAGTTTAAATATTCATGCGTTTATAATTGCAAATGGTAGATAGATCTATCCTTAGAGGTTGGTCAGACCCAACCCCGAGATAGTAGAGATCTTGTCTAGGGTTGTTTCTTTAGTGCTAGTCTTAAAATAGTTTTAAGTTGATTTTTCTACTGCCGGATTTGTTTTCGTCGTCCGTCCGACTTAGGCCGGACATCGAATTTATTGCCCTAAGGACCCAGAAAACCTTACAGTGGTATCAAAGCCATGTCTACACGATCTATGTTTTACAGTTATAAAATGTATGTGATACAGCTTGTTTCTCATTCAAACGAAGGTTTTATTTAAACGATTAAATTGTCATTTTTCTCATGCAATGTTTTTTATTTTCAAAAATTATTTTTGAAAATTAGATTTAATTTTAAAATCGTTTGATAATTTTAAATTAGATCTTAATTATTATACGATGATAATTAATTATTGATGTAACTTAGATTTATGAGATAATTTTAAGTTGCATGCTTAGCTAAATTGTTTAGTTGATAATGGTTATATTAGTTTTATTGATTATGTGATAATTCAAGAAAGACTATTAGGATAGCTATTAAAAACTTTCAGAAAATCGTAAGATAATTTTTTGATGGACATGCTATGATTTAAAATTTTTGCAACATATTAAATTTCTGTTTAGGGTAGCCCTCTCCAAATTATTTTTTAATTGTTCTAATAATAATTTTGAACAAAATGCTATGATTTAAATTGTTGCAACTTGAATTTTAAATGCCTAATACATGATTAGGATAGCAACTTAAAAATCCTAATAGTTGATAAGGACATTAATAAAATTTATTAACCAATCCTAATAATTTCGAATTTTGGGATTCAACTAGTTGATAGGATTAACTAGTTTTAATGAAGCCATTACTAATCGATGGCACAAATATGAATAATTAGTTTCCTTCAATGGACCATGATCCGGTCTAGTGTTTTTTGACTAGTATTGTGGATCACCCTAGCTCGACTGGGGATAGTGATCCTGGCTTAGCCAAATCCCTGGCCGTGTTCTGCTGGACCATAAGAATGCGAATTATGATTATGTGACACCGTCGATTATATCTAGTCAATTACGTTAAAAATATTATTCAAGGTTAGCCGTAGCCCTCATTGTTTTTGGATTAGGGGACTAAACGACGCCTGCCATGGTTGTTGAGTCTCCTCCAGCTATGACATGGTCTCTTTTAGAAACTGACTCCATCATACATGAGATGTAGTCTGGTATTAACCTAAACCGTTGCATCGGGTCTCCTCGAGTATCGGTGTAAGGTAATATTCGACATGAAAACAAGGGTTCGACTAGACTAGTCGTTATGGTTTGTTGAGTCTCATCAAGATCATAAGTGATTAGTGGTAAAAACCAATAGGGAGTCACGTGTGATGTGATTGATAATGCGATTATCTACCAACTGCAAAGTCGATTAACTTGTTTAGTCTCCTCAAGGTTGTGAAGCTCAGGGTGGTTGGGTCCCTCTCCCATTAAATAACTACATTCGTTCATCTATATGGCTAAAGATGATCGCAGAAATAGTGGGAGGATATAGTTGAATAAAAACCATTTTAACTATATTTAAAAATCATGAACAAATGCTAAACTAGGGTAATTCTATGGTTTACCTAAGTGGAATCCAAAATAATAATATCCTTAAAAGAAATAAGTCAATTGGACAAAATGATTAGTTAAGGAATATTTGATAAACCAAACTATATTCTCACTGATATTAAAGTGTCCTTCCTAGTACTGAGTTAAGGACAATGATTTCCTTAAGATCTAAAGTCTAACACAATAAAAGCACGCTACTTAACACTCGCCTTTATGAGTAGGGGCAGCTTGAACATACTGATGTTTAAAGCACGTTTCTCTATACAACTTGTTGAGTCTTCTCAAGTTTGTATGGAAAATAGTTTCAATCCGCAAGGTTGGAAACTTCGATCAAACTGCTTGACTCGAAGATGAGTCTAAGAGTGGTGCAAGACAATGTATCCAAATTATTGAGACGATCAACTTGTTGAGTCTCCTCAAGGTTTTAAATCTCAAGTGTTTGGATGCATGTGATGCTTGCACAGCAAATATTTTGTGTTAGGACATGAAATGTCTAAATATGATTAAGAAAGGAGAGGGCATTAAGGAAATTTCATTGAGAAAGAATGTTTGGTCTAGCATGGAAAAAGGCATAATAGGAGGAACTGAAAATAGGACATGTTTGGTGTCTAAAATTTCAAAATAATTGTTACACAAAGATAGTCTCACATATTGGCTAATGAACAAAAGTTGTCTTTAGGTCATATGGAACTTATATCACACTTGGCGAATGTCATCACATTACTTTAGAAGATATGTTTTGATGTGATTATAATGTATAACAGTGTTGTATTAAGAATACATGAATACACAAGTTAGTAGCAAATCTTATATGGCAAAATAAGACTGGGCCATACCGAAGAGACTAAGCTTCACAAGTCACATAAAGATGGGTCTGACCTCTCGTATTATGAGTCGAAAGAATTTGTGAATCTTGTCTCAAAGGTATGATGGCCGAAATTCCATCTATAAGATAGGGGAAGAATAAGTGGGTGAACTCGTAGTCTCATACATACAGATGTACACAGACCCAAGTCTAAACAAGCCAGGATAAGGTATTCTTGTTTTATTACGACACGTGTTCTTGATGAAACACAAGTCTGATAAAATAGAGAACACAATGACAAAAGTATTTGAACTGATTCGATCGGATCGAAGAGTCGAATACTTAGCTATGTAATTCTTGCGTAACTAAAAGAAAATGAGATTTTCTCTCAAGTCAAGTCTTTTAATACATCGGTGTGTTAGAGAGCATGAATCGTACTCTGTTAGACTTAGTGCGATACATGGCTAGTGACTCTTAGTTACAATCCTCATTCTGGGTTAAAACCCAGATAATAATGCCTAGGTATTTGATAAGGTTATGTTAGAACCTTATAAATATAATATTCATCATATTAATTGTTAGGAAGTCACGGTGTTACTCGAATCTCATGAGACGAAGGAGTCGAGTAAAACGTCATAGTTGATGATGGCCTAGTCAGCTTCCAAGAATCCATTCCGAGTAGGGACTTTGATAAATGGCTTGACGCAATCCGAAAAAGGTACGTGCACGAAAATAAAGTATGGACTTTAGTTTACGTGCCTAAGGAAAGTGTTTCCTTAAGCTACAAATGAATCTTCGAAACAGAAGATTAGTGCAGATGGAAAATAGTGAAGTGCAACTTATGTTGGTTGAGAATGGTTATCATCCTAACTCCTATAAACGGATTATGATGAAACTTTCTCGCTAGCAGATGTGTATAGATCTGTTTGGATCAGACTCAATGTAAATGCTCATCATGACCATGAATACTGGAATATGTTTGTTTTCTAAATATGATTTAGAAGAATAAACTTATAGAGTTTTCAAGGTCAGTGGGAGCGAATAAAAGGCATGCGAGGCATCAAGGAGCCGGAACATATGGTTTGACAAAGTGGTCAAAGAGTTTGACACTTTGTCAGAAATGATTATGAACCGTATAAATGACCAGTAACTAATTTGGATTACTCTCGTAAGGTACGATAAGCTAGATAAGATCAAGGCAAGACATATATTATGGATTCCAAGGGACCAAGGGAATTATTTGGATGAGATTCAAATGTATGGTCTAAAATGAACATATAAACCTTTTAAGTCTAAACAGTAGACGTTTTAGCAAATCCACTAACGAAGGCTCTACCACTTGAAATCTGGAACACCTTATGTGTAAATGCAGTATGAGATACTGGGATAAATGGGCCCGAGTGCAAATGGGAGATGTTGAGAGATGGATATTCCTCGAGGCAAATTCATCCTTCTGTCTGTATACAAACATCTTGTTCGAAATAACAGTAAGTTGTTTGGTAAGAATTTACCTAATTTAATAATTGTGTAGTCTTCATTAGAACTTATGTATAGTACTGAGACTTAATGCAAGATCAAATATGTATCAAGATGGAGATCTCGATCATTGAGAAGTATTTGACTGATTGCAGCATAGGTCTAAAAATGTTCGTGGTCATGGATGTTTCGAGAAAAGGATATCGACACATCGGATAGACCACTGTGTCTTAGTCTTCACCATGTAATGGTGACGGTGATCTCATGATCATTTGACTTAGCGAAGTCGAAGACGAGACACAAGTGATCATTGGAGAATGAGTTCGCTGAACGACCCAACAAGAGTTATCATATGGTTCATATTGACCTATCTGTCAATGATAACTCGTAGTGATGATAGGCAAGTTCGTCTTTTGACTTGAGGTCATTGTACGAACCTATACGTGAACGGTGTCACTTAGATCAATGATCTAGCCTCGAGGCAAGCCCCGTTGAAAGGTTTTTAGTTGGGTGACATTTGAAGCGTGCGAGGAGAGTAATGACCAAGATAGGATTCATCTCTCCTGGTCAAGGGGAGTTAGTGTCGCACGTGTTAGTTCGATCTTTAGTAAAAATCCTGGCCAGAGTATGTTGGAAGTAGTCCAACATTATTTGACTAAAGATCGATATAGACTAACCAAGTTCAAGCATGTAAGGTTGACAATTAAACATACCCTAGGCTTGACTAAGCGGCATAGTTTTGATGAAGAGACTAAAAATATGGTATTCATCACAGACACAGTAAGAGTGGTCCCGACAATGCTCAAGTCAATGAGTTAAGTACATAAATATGATACCGAAACAGGGACGGCACCTGCTACTCGTGGTCTTTGCCGTCTGGGGTTTCAAGCCCCACCTGTAGTAGGGTTAGGCCATAGGGTCTCAAACAGAGTGAGACCTTCGTCAAGTAATATGTAGAAATTAGGAAGAAAATGCATTTGATGCAAGGGACAAAAAACTGCAAAGAGTTTGTAGTTAGCTTGCAGACTCGGGATAAATGATCATGAGTGCAAGTGGGAGATGTTGAGGGATGTATGCCCTCAGTTCATTTGTATTTGATGCAAATGGTTTTTAAATATTAGATGTGGGAATTTTGCATATGATGCAAAGGAAATTAAATGTGTCGTAAAATTTTTGCATGCATATTTAAAAATAATAAACTCGTGAAAATTGTTACCTGGAAGACAGGATGGTCCCGGTCTAAACGCAGGTTCAAACCGCATCGAAAACAGACTCTAAACGCTCAAAATATAACCAAAATAGCCAGAAAAGCCCATCTAGGGCATTGCAGGTCGGGCTCGGATCAGTGGGCACCCGACCCGCGTGCACCTGCTAAGGCAGGTGCATGCATGCGCCTGCTAGGCGGGGTCCGCCCGCTTGAAGCAGGCGGGACCCTGCCCGCTTTGCATGCGGACATGTGCACAGCACACGCCCGCTGGGAGCGCACAAGGCACGTGCCCATGCCTTGTGTGCGCCCAGGCACGTGCACTGCATGCGTACAGGAGAAGCCTGCGTGGAGGCCCCAGGACCCAGGGCTTCGTGCCCAGTTATGGCAGCTGCATTTTTGTGAAAACAAGTTTTTTGGCTGACTTTGGAGCGTCGTTTGAGACGGTCAAACGAACTCGGAATGAGTCCCTAATTTTTTCTACTCGTTCACCATTCAGTGCTCTTTGAATTGATAGGTTGTATCACTTGCAAAGCTCGACGGCGAGGGAGGAAAAATTAGTTGAAGTTTAGCCTTATTGTAAGGCAAACTAATTTAATTTTTCCCTCTCCAATAATTTAGTCCCACATCGGATATGCAGAAAAGGGAGGAGTCAGCCGCCTACATAAATAGGGGCCAACCCTCCTCCTTGAAACTCGCACCAAGTCTCCAAATCCAACAAGCTCCTAAAAGTTTGAAGCACGCTAGGATTAAGACTTAAATTAATTATTTCATATCTCCCTAAATTCGTCTTTGCTCATGATCGGGCTTTAAAGCTACGAAGGAGCCCAGATTGGATCCGAAGTCTTGACGAAGGATCCACTCAAGGTGAAATCTTCTTCGACGCGTGATTGGCTCGATGACAAAAGTGTTGCTCGCCTCAGGATGTGGTTCGATTCGGGAAGCAGTTCGGCTCGGGACGAGGTGCGGCTGGGGACGTGGTTCCGCTTGGGAGAAGTGGTGCGGGGTCAAAGAAATTTTGCTGAAAACGACGCTTCATATTCTGCGTAAACAAAGTGAAAGGTATGTAGTTTAAATATTCATGCATTTATAATTGCAAATGTTAGATAGATCTATCCTTAAGGGTTGGTTGGACCCAACCTCGGGATAGTAGAGATCTTGTCTAGGGTTGTTTCTTTAGGACTAGACTTAAAATAGTTTTAAGTTGGTTTTTCTGCTGTCTGATTTGTTTTCGTTGTCCGTCCAACTTAGGCCAAACGTCGAATTTATAGCCCTAAGAACCCAGAAAACACTACAAAAATGAGAACGGCAAATGCGGATGTGCGTCGACTTCACCGATCTCAACAAAGTCTGTCCGAAAGATAGCTACCCCTTGCCCCGAATCAACCATTTGGTCGACAATGCCTCAGGCTATGAACTCTTAAGCTTCATGGACGCTTTTTTAGGCTATAACCAGATACAAATGGCACCAAAAGACGATGAAAAGACTTCCTTCATCACGGATCGAGGTATTTTCTGTTATACGAAGATGCTATTTGGTTTAAAGAATACATGAGCTACGTATCAGCGTATGATGAACGAGGTCTTCGAGACTTAGATCGGACAAAACACGGAAGTCTATGTTGATGATATGCTGGTCAAGTCAAAGAAGCCGACGGATCACATTGCAGATCTCCGAGAGACATTTGCGCGGTCCGACACTACAAACTTTGGCTGAACCTCGCCAAGTGTACTTTTGGGGTTTAATCGAGGAAGTTCCTTGGGTTCATGCTAACGTACCGAGGAATTGAGGCTAACCCCGACAAAATCGCAGCGATCGTGGCGATGAAGGAGCCCTCAACCATCAAAAAACTTCAGAGACTGAATGGAAAAACATCGGCTTTGGATCGATTCCTGACCAAGTCGGTCGAGAGATCTTTACCTTTCTTCAAAATACTGAGAAATGTGATAGCATCCACCGAGAATGACAAGAAGGTCGTCGAGTGGGACGTAGACTGCAAGAAATCTTTCTCTGAGCTGAAAGAGTACCTTCGCAGCCCACTGCTCTTGACTAAGCCGGATAAAGATGACCACCTCATCATTTATTTGGCCGCTACCATAGAAGCCGTGAGCTCGGTACTCGTCAAGGAGGACTCAGGAGTGCAAAGAACTATCTACTACATATGCCAAGTCCTCTGGGGTGCAAAAATAAATTACTCAAGGATAGAAAAGATGGCATTTGCACTGATCCAATCCCCTAGGAGGCTACGACCCTACTTCTAATCACACACTGTCTTGGTCCTCACCGATACCCCCTGGAGCAAACCCTGAAGAGGCTGGATCAGTCGGTGAGAATGACGAAGTGGAGAGTCGAGCTAAGTGAATTTGACATCTAGTACAAGCCAAGGACTGCCATCAAAGGGCAAGCCCTAGCCGACTTCATCGTCGAACTCACTTATGACGACAACCCACCAGAAGAGGTACATGTTGCTAATATACGAACCAATACTTCCTCTTCTCCTTTGACAGATCTTAATTCTTCAACCGATACGACTTAGGACGAGGGAACGTGGATCGTGCAAGTGGACGGTTCTGCCACTCAAACTGGAAGCAGTGCAGGAATAATTGTCCAAACAGCAGTGGGCAATATATTCGAGTATGCTCTTCGTTTCGACTTCCAAACCACAAACAATAGAGCAGAGTATGAAGCTGCCATCAACATGCTCTGGTTTGATCGAGCCCGAGGAGCAAAGGTGGTCCAGCTGCTCAGTGATTCCAATCTAGTAGTCCACCAATTGAACAGAGGTTTCAAGGCTCGCGAGGACACGATGCAAAGCTACATGCAGATTGCTAAAGCAGAGCTCACCAAGTTTAAACGTGCGAAAATCCATCATGTGTCGTGGTCAAGGAACCACCGAGTCGATGCCCTTTCAAAGCTACTTCATCCTCACCTGCAGGACTCGGTCGTGCAGTCTACGTACAACATCTGCCACATCCCAGCGTGCCAGAGCAGGAGCTGCTGAACGTCGACCAGGGAGTCACTTAGATGGATCCCATACTCCATTATCTTAATATGGGGGAGAAATTAATTAATCTGGTAGAAGCACGAAAACTGGAACGAAAGGCATACCAATTCGTTTTGTTCGATGGTTCATTGTACAAAAGATGTAACGACCCACTCTCAGTGGGCCATTACTTATTTGATTACATTTGTAGGTCTGCAGTTAACCATTGAAAACAAAATAGCTTACGTGTAGATATGTACAAAAATACCCAATAATGTCCATTTATTACAATCTATACTGTACAATATGGTCCAACGAAGATGCACATAAGGAAAGAAGTACAGATAGGAACTGTGCCACGACATGGACTCTAAAAATGTAGCCCATGGGTTAAACTCTAGCTCCTCAAGCTCAGGAAACTCTTCTTCTACTTGTACGTCGTCTGACAGTGCCACGAAGATGGAACCGTAGGTAAGTCACAACAATTCAAGCAATAGAAACAAAGTAGTACAAATGTACGGAACAAGCTATGGTAAACAGTTAAAGATGATCATGCAAGTGCAACAAGTGAGGTAAGAGCAGACATGCATGCAAGTGCAATAAGTTAAGTAGGCAAGCATACAAGTGCGACAAGTAAAGTTGGGCAAGCATGCAAGTGCGATAAGTAAAGTAAAGGTAGGCAATCATGCAAGTGCAAAAGTAAAGGTGGGCAAGCATGCAAGTGCGACAAGTAAAGTAAACGGTGACTGAGCAGGTACAATAAGTAACGTACAAGAACAACCATAGCAATAATGCAGCATAAATGAGATGACCATGTTTAGGGAGAGTAATTGTATGTAGCCTAGTTCGTGACTTATAAAGCGAGGTACAGTGAGCAACCAAGAGTCCATCTCTTACCACGGATTTTTGTACTCGGGTTAAACCAAGACTGTGGAACAAATACGATATTGTTCAATAATCTGTGATTCATGTCTGTGAATTTTTTACCGACGAACGGTGACAACAACCAAGTCAGAATTGGTCGCTCATGCACTTCCGCAATTATAAGTTACCCCAAACCCCCAAGTGTCTGTGATGTTTATCAAGCATATTCTTTTTATTACGAGATGTTCCATAATATGCTCCACAATATGATGTTCCACAAGATGTATCACAAGACATTCCACAAGATGTACCACAAGATATTCTATTCAACAATTCATTAGCATTTATTGAGTCATTTATAGATGTCATGCAGCAAGTGAAGTGACTATTTAAAAGTGAGCAATCATGCAATATGGGTATCCAAAGTTCATGCATAGTTTTTAAGTGACAAGTGACATGACGTTCCACATTTACTAAGATAGTTAAACCAGGACCACTGATTGACTTTTTATTGAAAAACCAGATAGTTAAGGATAAAGACAAGTTCAACAAAGATGTTGATTCCATCCTTTGAGCATGTCGTATTTCAATTAGTACACAGTTTACCCAAGTGGATGGTTACGTGCTACAACTATCAAGTTGAAAGTTGGCAATGTCGTATTCTCAAGTCAAAGTCGTTCTGCAGTTGATTAGTTCTCTAGTTAATCAGGTCTCTAATCATTGGTTCAAGTCAATAGCCGTTTTGAGGCTATACATGTTGTCCTAAGTTCATACGAGTACACTATCTAAATTTCTAAAGTTAGAATTAAAGTGACTTACAAGTTTCGGGACAGTCGTAGTAAGCCGAGTCTGGAGCTAGAGCTTCCAAGGGTGCTCGTGCACGAGAAACGGTACCTGCAAACATCAGAAATAATCGGTTAAAGGTCACACTATTTTGAATCTATTTTTCTTAACGTGTTTGTATTTTTATTATCGCTTAAAACAAGTCAAAACATGCACTAATAATTTTTAGATAGGCTAGACATGAGGAAAATAATTTTACGTAAGAAGAAAGTATTTTTCTGAAGCTCATATAATTTTTAAAATCTTAAAATCAATTTTTGGGATTTAAAATCAATTAAAAACTAATTTCTAAAGTTAAAAACTAGCGATCATAAACGTTCGACGATTTGTTTAGAGAAAAGTACACGTCGAAATATTTCATATGACCTGTCAAAATGTCAGCCTTGATTAGTAGAATACTACTGTATCTTTATATCTGGAAAATACGCGTATTTTAGAAGATATGAATTTTAAGAGAAAAATAGGAAATATTACGTATAACTTCCAAAAATCATTTTTAACAAAATAAGTTTCTGATTGGGATGATTCCAGCGTCTACATGTTTTATGCGACACACTGGATTTTTAGGTAGTCCCCGGGTATTTTCTGATCCATATATTGTTTACTATCAATTTTAAACTAATAAAATCATTTAATATATACGTATATACATATATATGTATAAAATACGTATACCAATACTTATAAATATCCTCCTTCTCTTCTTCCTTTCCTTACGCAAACACCGAAGGAGAGGGGCTTCGAGCGACGGTGGATCTGGGACGGCGACGGCGGCACAGGGCTCTGGGCGGCAGCGTGTACAGGCATGGCGGCCTGGTGGCACGCGGGGCAGAGCAGCTGGCAGTGACATACAAGGCTAAGCGGAGCTCAGGGCAGATGGGGCTCTGGGCGCGTGCAGCATCAGGACGCAGGCAGAGTAGCGGGACGGATCTACGGGCTGGGCGTAGGTGGCGAGCAGTATGGCCAGTAGCGCGTGGGGCAGCGGATCTGGGTGGAGTGGCTAAGAGGAGGGGATAGAGGCAGTGGCCAGGTGGGGGTGGCGCGAGGGGTTTTCAGATAAAGGGAAGAGGGGCAGTGGATCCGGTGGGGCGAGCTAGGCGAAGGGGGGATCTCAAGCGGGTGCAGCTGGCAGCAGATGGCTGGGGGTGTCAGGGTTCATTGTGGGGTGGTGGACGAAGAGGCGGGTTGGCAGCGCCGTCCGTAATGGCATGGCAGAGGCAAAGGATGGTGACGTCGGTGGGAGGTTGCCGACGAGAGAGGGAGGATGGTTGTGGGGTGCATGTGTGGAGCGGTAGAGGGCGGACGTGATGGGAGCAACGACGGGGCGACAGGGTTGTGCATGGATTCGGGCTAATGAAACGGCGAAGCTCACCATGGCTAGGTGATATGGGAGGTGAGACGATGGCTCAGGGTGGAGCCACGATAAGCGAGGAGGTGGGTGAAGTGTGGTGGTGGCGTCTTGAGCTTGCGGTCGTTGGCGAGCTCGATGGGTTGAGGTGGTGCGAGCTTGGGGATGGGCTTCATTCGAGTACAGCTCGTGTAGGAGGAGGGTGGAGACGTGGGTTGTAATGGGAATAATAATAATATGATGATGATGATGAAAGATGATAATGAGGCTGAGAGTTCCCCTTTGGGTTGCCTTGGGAAACTGTGTTTTAAATAGAAAGAAGGATGTGTGAGCCATTTAATGAGAGTAGAGGGGATTCTTATTTGCTGGCGAAAGATAAGTGAAAAGCGTGGGATTAATTTGGGGGGTATTGATCCGATATTTTCGGATCTCATCTGCCATTGAGTGCTTAAATGGGGTGTGGGTTAGGGTGGCTAGAGTAAACGTAAAGAGGTAATTAGTAAATAGGAGTATAAAATTACCATTTTGCCCTTAGAACTAAACGTGTCGAAAAAATTACGAAAATAAAACCACGGGATCGTATCATCGCGAAGATTACGAATGCGAAGTTTGTTTTAAGATTTGAGCGACGAAAAACTAATGGAAAAATCATTTACTCTGAAATCGTTTGAAATTGTTTTGAATACGGAAAAATGTGTACCATGAAAACAGGTCGTTACAAAAGACGATGGACCAGGTATGACATTTTCCTTATTTCAAATACCTACCCCCGCTGGAAGCCATTTATGTGATCCAGGAGATCCACGAAGGAGACTGCGGAAACCATTATGGAGGAAAGATGTTGGCTTTGAAAGCCCTGAGGCAGGGTTACTTTTGGCCCACCATGTTCAAAGAGGTAATCGAATACGTACGAAAGTGACCGACTTGCCAGAAGTTTGCACAGATCGGCTCAGCCCCTCCAATTGATCTGATTCCTATTGTCAGTCACGTGCCATTCGCTAAGTGTGGATTAGACATCCTTGGCCCATTCAAGTCAGCGAGCGGACAACAAAAGTTCCTGATCGTGGCTTTCGACTGCTTCACTAAGTGGAGCGAAGCAGAGCCCCTTGCCAAGATTACGTGGAAGGAAGTCAGAAGCTTTGTGTGGAAATCTATTATCTGTCTGTTCGGTATCCTCCAATCCATTATGACAGATAATGGGACGCAATTCGACAGTGCCAGCTTCAGGAATTTCTGTTTTGAGTTTAAAATCAGGTTACATTTCGCCTCTGTCGCATACCCCAATATAATGGTCTGGTAGAAGCTGCAAACAAATGCATCTTCGGACCCCCTGTAGAAGAGGATAGAAGGACTAAAAGGGACATGGCCAGACGAGATCTCGTGCATCATATGGTGGTACAGAACGACCCACAAAGCCTCTATTAGGAAAACATCCTTCATGCTAGCCTATGGCTGTGAAGCTGTTGTCCCATTAGAAGTCAACGAGCGGCCGCTCTGACTCCGTTACTTCGATAAAGAGAGAAACCCAGAAGGACTCAAGTTCAACCTGCAGTTACTCCACGAAGTTTGCGAACGTGCCCTCGTAACCCTCATTGAACAGAAGGGACGTATGGCTCGTTACTTCAACTCCAAAGTTCAGGGACGCAGCTTCCATATAGGCAACCTATTGTTACAGAAAGCCATCTTCACCCCCGAGATCCTTAAACAAGGAAAGCTCGCTGTGAAATAGGAGGGCCCTTACCAAATGCTTGATATCTTCGGCGGCCGACCTATCGACTCGCCACAATGGAGGGTATGGAGCTTCCTCATCCTTGGAATGTCGAACATTTGTGAAAGTACTATCAATGATTGTACCAGCAAGAGAAGATGCACTGTGATGATCGTAATTTGCCTATCTTTATTAACACAAATTCTTAATAAAAACGATCTGAGCATTTCTCTTGTCATTTAGTCCCTAGGCGTTGTTGGCCGTAAGTCGAAAGGGCCACACCCATCGCTGCTGAACGACCCTCGTCGTCAGCCGTAAGCCAAGGGGCCGACCCTAAAAGTAAACAATGACATGACAAAAGGAAAATAAAATATAAAAGTAAACACAAAAGGTACAATGCATGAGATGATATGGCATATGGCAAGTGAGACATAAAAGTGAACATAAATCACAAGAATGAGAAGTTTTAGGGATTAACTATATTTACAACATATTAACAATAATACCATTACATGAAGCCATACATGCTATTAGTAACAGGAATTACATAATCACATTTACAGATTAAATGGTATCAGTCGTAAAGTTCTGTATTTATTTAATATTTAGGAAATCTGTATAAATTGTAGGACACGAAGGAGCTGGACTTCACCCAGGTGGGTGAATACAGTGTTGTTCTTATCAGAAACATGAGCACTGTAGTGGCCTCTCGTAACTCCTCCATTTCGAGAGTGAGATAATGTTTCCTCTACGACATGGTGCATCACTAGTACATATATGTGCCTCTCTAACCCTGCCCACTCCCCATACCGGCTGTCAGCAGTACGAGTGAGATTAATATCCATGTCCACTCCTTAACGCCTACATTTTACACGTGTTTCTCTCAAACCCGTATCTGGAATATCACCCATCTTTGAATGGATCTAGAATCCTAGATAATCATTACTTCTCTTCCTTACTCTCAGTTTTCATAGTTCACATTTGTAAATTGTTTAGCGGTCTCAATTACCGCTTTCACATTCTTTCATCATTTCACTGATGTCATGTTTTCAAACAGCAAGCATCGCATCAACATTCATTATAACATCACACATTTCCAATTTACACATCTAACACATGATTCCATCATTCTTAATATGGAACATAGCATTATTGCCATTAAGACTTGAAACATGAGGATTGTACTAAAATATGCTACACATCAAGGAGTATGGCATGTCCATATCAACCTTTGTTCAATTTGGAAACTATTAACATAATATGGCATCTACTATATAATATGGCAATTTTTGGCATTCTATAAGATAGGGGTGGCAAACGGGTCGGTGGGTTCGGGTTCGGGTCGGGTTTGGGTCGAGTCAGATTTGACCCGACCCGGATAGGGGTAAACCCTAACCCGACCTAGATTGAATCCGAGTCGGGTTCGAGTTAACCCGTCGGGTTAAGATTTGACTTATACACAACTGCTCCTTTTCGATATCCAGCTATTTATTAAGAGCCATCGGTAATTTATTAAGTGTTGCATAATTTCCAGCAGCTCGTCACTTAAACCGCACTGATGACAACAAGGAAGTATAATTAACGTTACCATTTTATTAACGAAAGTAATAAAATTAACTAAAAAGTTGTATGTAAAGGGAATTAAATCCAAGACCTCTTAAAAAAGAGGACAACAATTCAAATCGTATAAACACAACTCCTCTTGCAATTGTGTATTGAAGTTATTATATAAATTTTTATAAAAATAAAGAAAGTAAACCGTGTCAAATTCGTGTCATTCGGGTTGACATGCCAAACCCATACCCGACCCGGATTTTATCCGGGTCGGGTCGGGTCAACCCAGATCCTACTTGACCCGGATTGGCCCCTACCCATACCCGATTAAGGATGCCGGGTTCGGGTCGGATTCGGGTCGGGTCGGGTCGGGCTCATTTTGCCACCCCTACTATAAGACTAATTATGATACTAAATTAAGAGGTGACAAATCTACATAATGAAGCTGACAAGGTAAGATGTTACAAATACATACCAACATGCCACACTTTAAATGCTACAATTTTACATAATGCTACAATTTACAAGCTAACAACTTAGCTAAAAAAGCCATAATTTACAAGCTACTAGTATGCTACTATTCTCACAAGGAGAGACATTTAGCTATTAAGATATTCCATATAACAATGGGCCATGTTAAGCAGGGGAGCATAAGAGTGTGGACATGGAATGATATTTGACATTAGCAAAGAAGATATATACTAACAAATTAATCTACTAGTAGGTGACATGACATAATGTTTGTCATTGCATACAATGAGGTATACTAACAATTAGCCTACTAACATATGACATGCAAAATGCTTTTCATTAACATACAATAAGATTTACTAACAATTAACTTACTAACATGTGACAATCATGGCACCTAAGATAACTTGCACAAATTGAGTTATATCATGCAAGAGACAACACTTAGCATACTAACATGGTAGCATGTGAACATGAAGCTTGAAAACCAACTTGAAACCAATTGTAACTACAAACATGAAACTAATACAATCTTACAACATGGAGGTTAACACAATTAACATAACCATGGTAAACTAATAATAATCTTGGAACATAGAACAATTTTGTGTCTAAATTTAACATGGCATGAGTTCCATGGCACAACGCATACCATGATTTGCAAGGCATAATTTACACACAAGGGACATAATTTCCATGACATGTCAACATAAACTAAAACCCATTTTCCATGGCATAATGTTCACAATTAATAACTAAACTTGGAAACTATATGGTATGGCACTTGTGATCATAGCATCCTACAATTCTACTAAACTTCATAAGGTGAGCCATGCATATTGCTACTAGAACATGTCAAACTACAAAATGATAATTATTTTGCGACCAATTTCATAGGATAATTATTTTACTACTAGAACATGTCATACTATAAAATGAATACTCATTAGAAATGATAATTACATAATCCATTATAAGGGATTGGAATCCTACTTTAGAAATCCAAGCTTTCCCCCATGAAATCCCCAAGATCTCATCTTCAAGCTTCTATGGCTACGAAGGTAGCACCCTTCTCTTGAAATTACCATCTCATATCTCCAAACTACTCCACTTCAAATAGCTACCTCCATGGCTAAAAGGGAAGGGAGAGAGGTTGTTAGGGCTTGAAAAGATGAAGGAAATCCATGGGCAGGGGTCGGCTGGATCTTGAATTGGGTTTTGGGGGAGGCTTTTTTGGCCATGGAAATTGAGAGAAAAGGGGAGAGATGAAAAGGAAGAAGGAGGGAATAAGTTAGGGTTCTTTGGGTTTCTGTAACGCCCCGCTCCCCAGGATACCCAGGAAGTATGAATCAATCCCAGGTATTCCTAAAGCAACGAGTGTTACGAAGAGAAAGTACAAAAACTCAAAGCAGGTCCACTGCGCACTGCTGGGATAGTACATGTAATGTTCCCAAAGCACAACCAAGTAACCAATAACCTAAACACAGAAATAAACACAGAGTGAAACTGTACAACAATTAAAACCAAAGAAAAGTCTGATATCTTATACATCATCCATCTGTACATACATCCATCATTATCATCTCGTCACTACCCAACCAAACTCCAAAGGTACAACCACCCTCTCCTCTCAACTCGCCATCCCAACCTAACTCATCCACAGAACTTCACTGCTCCACCTCATAACCGCCAACCAATTCCAACACCTAAACCTGAAAAGTCAACAGTGGGACATATCAACACATGACCCAGTAGGAATTCCATATCTCAACTAGTCCTTACATGGATGCGGAACAGTACATGTAACACGGCATGTGATCATGGACATAGGTATAAGCATAAACAAATATATTAACATGAAATGGCATATTGGCATAAAATGGTGAACCGCATATCAACATAATGAATCTGATTACGTCGAATGGCGTACAAGCATAGATTGACATGTTAACATACTAAAGACTAACATATTAACATAGGTGTTATGCTACAAGTTAAACATAGAAACATATGAAGTCAGCCTGTTAATATTACATATATGCATTCTAACATCCTGAATGCAACATGGCATACAAAGGGGACATTAGTAGCATATTAGAATTGGACAAGATATAACATGACATCTAATATGGCCACTAAACTGAACATGGAATAAGAGAGCTATAGCAGTTATATAAGGAACTACAGCTACACAAGTGTGGAAAAGGTGCATGTACAACAGGCAAGGTGCATAACAATGGTATAAGACATAAAAGAATCATAGTAAAGAAACACAAGTAAACAACACATACATTAACCATTGCTACGAGAATAATGAGGGTTAATAATTAATTCATTGGTTAGCATTTTGGTACCTGGGTAAATCATAGGATACTAAGGAGACGGACTTCACCCAAGGTGGGTGAAAAAATGGTACATCAACCAGCGACACCGGCACTGGAGGGGCCTCTCGTAACTCCGTACCCGACTGGCAAGGTAGGAGTGATGCTCATCTCGGTTTTTCTTGGGACAAACGGAGCAAACCATCAGTTACCGTCATGGTGCATCACGAGTACACCAGCGGTCTCTCCAACCCTCTCAAACTCCCCCTTCCGGGAGTGACACATCGGGTGAGAATTCATATCATCTGTACGCTACTTAACTCATATAATTTACCCGTGTTTCCCCCAAACCCAATGCCACCCTTCTTTAAGAGGACTTAGTCATTTTCATGAAACATAACCCTTTCCATTTCTTTCTTTCCACATTTCACCACACATTTGGGACATGCATCGCCTTGTGCATTCCCTTTCTCATTCCACATAATACACACGAAACATATAACCATATTCACATCATCATTTGCATATGTCAAGAACATAAACCACATATCACCATGTAACAGAAATAATTAAGAACATTAATGGCAAGTTTAACCTCAAAAAGAGCTTAAAACAACATTCAAATCTTTCAGCTTGCTGGAAAAGCAGAACAGTTTGATTAAGAAACACATTTCTCCATACTTTTGTATCAAATATGCCTATACAATACAAATGAAAGTTGTAGATATAATTGTGCTGGATTCACCTATAAATTTTCATGCAGAAATATGAACTGTGTGATTAATGGTGAATTGTTTGGTAAGACATGACGAATCTGTTTTTCAGACAGATTCTAAGAACTGTAAAGATTGCTAGTTTAGGATATATCACAGTTAGAACCCGAAAATGTGCATTCAGGAAAAGTTGTAGAAAAAGTTGTTATCATTCCAACGAGACCAAGATTACCAATTTCTATAAAGTGTGCAATGACTGATCTACGTTTTGCCAAACTGTGTCCAGACTGGATGAAATTTCGACATGTTGTAAAAATGGAATTTTTACTCCTAATTACTATATTGAACATAAGGCATATTATATATTATTTTGGGGTAGAATTTCAAGGGCTACAAGAATATAAATTTTCCAAAATGTAATTCTAGATAAAACTCAGAATTGCTCACCGCGCACAACCATACAAACTCAGGATTGCTCACAGCACACAACCATACAAACTCAGGACTACTCACAACACACAACCATACAAATTCAGGATTACTCACCGCACACAACCATACAAACTCAGGATTACTTAAAGAGAGCTAAAACCACAACAACAACAACAACAACAACAACAACAACAAGATATGATTTTATAAGGACCATGCAAGAGTTCACTTGTGTAATTAAGATGCAAGATTTCTTTTGAAACTAAACATGCAACTCTAATACTAGTTGAGATGTAAATCCTACCTTAGATGTCCTTCTTTCTTCTAGCTTTATCCTCCAAGCCTCAAGCTTTTCTTTCCAAGCCTTCTTCCTTCTTCTCTAAATCCTTCTTCTCCTCCACATGCTCCTAGAATGAGCAACAGCACCCAAACGAAGACATGGATGCTACGGGGGTGTGCAGAGTGAGGGTGGCGTAGCCCTATGGGTGCTCAGTCTCCCTAAAATCTAAGAGGGAGTAAGGGGAAGGGATGAATTCGGCCTGTTCTTTGGGGAGAGAGTGAGTAAATGGAACCTTTCTTTCTTATTCCTAGAGTAGCCACATCATCTCCCTAAAATCCTCTAAGCATGCCACCAAGCCTTGGGTTAGGTAAGGATCAAGGAGATCTTGACACTTCAAAGGTGGAGGTGTCCCTTAGGAAAAATTAGGATTTTGTTTTTTAGAAAAATAACTATACCCACTTAATACACATACAATACTTAATATTCATCAAGACATTAGTATTCCACCCATATATTTTATTTAATAAAAACGTATGTCATACAAAATTATTTAAAAATAATTTTTAGCTTGACAAAATTAAATAAAATACATAAGGACTCCCAAAAATTTATACGCACATATATACGTCCAAGAATACGTATTAATACACGTATATGAATTTTGGGGTCATTACATCCTACCCACCTTAAATCAAAGTCCGTCCTCGGACTTCCCAAACTAAGGGTCAACTTAAGAATGGACAGACTTAGACATTAAGGTCACTATACCCTATGCATACATACACTATAACAAAAGCAAAGCATAATCACGTGCATACATTTACACATATTTCAAATAGTCATACACATAACCAGCATACACCTACCCATGCATGGGCACACACCTATACACGTCAATATACAAATCAACCCAACATACACATACATTTAACTATACACACACATATCATAAATGTATGGATTGTCTAACCCTTGCAATACTAACAACAAACACTCTAAAGGGGGGGTGAATAGAGTGATGGCAGTAAATTGTGCAATTAAAATTAAGCTTGCAAATACGGAATAATAAGAGCAAGAGGAATTAATCAACACAATCAATCCAAACTCAAACACAAAGTTTTACCCTGGTTCCCCAAACTTGGGTACATCCAGCCACACCAATATCCACTATAATTCTCACACAGAGAAGTGAATACAATCTCACACAGAGATACCTCACACAGAGGATTTGGATTCTCACACAGAGAAATCCTCGCTCTCATACAGAGAGACCTTACACAGAGGATTTAGGATTCTCACACAGAGAAATCCTTGCTTTCACACAGAAAGACTTGAGCTCTCACACAGAGAGATCTCAACCAACCCTCACACAGAAGGTAATACTCTCACACAGAGAGTAACTAGCTCTCACACAGAAAGCTAGGGTTTCAATGAAATAACAAAGTAAAACAAATACTCTTACCTTTGCCTTGAGATGAACTTACTCATAAATGAATGCAAGGCATGGAAGAGGATTTCCAAGTGATGAGATTAGCAAGAATGCACTTAGATGAATTCCCTTGAGCTAGACTTCAATGCATGAAGATGAATGAGAGCTCTTGAGAGGGAATTGAGGGAGTTTGTGAGTTGCTTAAGGATCTCTTGAGATATTCAATAGCATCAAGAAGTATAAGAGATATCAGCCCACTCATATTTATAGGAACCCTATATCAACCCCCAAAACCCAAGAAAACAGCCAAAGAAACAATTCTGCAACGGCTAGAAACTGGGTGAAAACGACAGGAACAGTCGACTGATGATCAAAAGACAGTCGACTGATCAACGGCTAGAAAATATTCAACGGCTATAAACTGAGCCAGGACAGTCGACTTAAGAAGACAATACAGTCGACTGATAAACAGGATATGCAACTGTTAATCCTTCAGCAGACGACTGCTGCAGGGGATGGATCGAAACAGAGAGCTGCACTCTTTCTCCAATTCTTCGCACAGGCGACTGATGTTAATACTACAGTCGACTTTCAAATAGTCAGGCGACTGTACATTCTACATCAGTCGACTACTGTATAATATGGAGAGAAGACAGAGAGATGCAGTGATTGCACTTACGCTAGACAGGCGACTGTTGGCCAATTTCCAGGCGACTGTAAGTATACAGACGACTGTGAACAGATCGACAGACGACTGTGCGTAAAGCTCAAGTTTAAGTCAATTGAAATGTTGACTTGAGCTGTGCATATCAGGCAACTATAGAAGGATCTACATGCGACTGGAAATCACCCAGTCGGCTGTGTTTTCCTCATCAGGCCACTGACGGAAAGCCAGAGACTCCAAATGAGTCTTTGGACAGAGTGAACTTATTGGGTTGGATTTTATGATAATCCTAATGTTCACTAAGATGGTTAAATGCATATGCATGAAAAGTAAACCATCTAGCAAGGCATTACAATAACCTAGACTCAAAAGAGAGAGAAAGCAATAAAGTAAATTACATGGATTACAATGCTTTCCTTAGAGTCTAAGTCTTCAATCTTGAAGCCTTGATTGCTCTCCACCATCTCCAAGTTTTGACACTCCTTGAGTCCAAACTTTGGCCATTCTTCACATAATGTCCATCCTTACACCAAGTGACTAGTCTCCAAGAAAGATATCCTTGAAATAAACTGAGAGACTAAAACATGAGATTCATTAGCAACAACATAATGTAGTGATCATCATCAAAATAAGATTGGTATGAAACACCAATACTCAACAATCTCCCCCTTTTTGATGATGACACACATTATGTAAATCATAAAGAATTAAAGCACAATGCTAATGATCTCCCCCTACTTATATGCACCAATTACATAATGAGCTACACAAAGGTAAATACTCATAATACCAATAAAAACATGGTGACATATAATAGGCATGGATTACATAAACCAATTGCAAAGAATAAAAGCATGCAAACATGAATGGTTTATCTAATCCCTTATATCTCTCCCTATAGAGATATTTCGCCCCATATGCATATGTATATATCACTCCCCCTATAGATATGATTACATAATGCATTTATCTCTCCCCCTTGACATCGTCAAAAAGGTGGACATCAAAAATATCCCCCTTTGTCATCTTAACCAAGATGTGACAATATGCAAGAAAAGAAAGATATGTATGATACCAAATTTACAAATTTAGTGGGTATCAATTCACTATCCCATGCTCCCCCTAGATCATAGAAATGGTCAACTTTTGACTTCTAGGATCAAATACCAATTATAAGAAATGGAGCCATGGGCCTAAAAAGTGCATCAAAGCAATAGATATGGAAAACATCAAGCTTCAATGATACACAAGGATATTGCCAAAAACAAATATATCATGAAACATGTTGGCAATAAACAAAAGGTTAGGTTTGAGATCAAAAACAACCAAATGTGAATAAAGATCTCAAAAAACCTCCGAAATGAGAGAAACATATAATATATTAACTCCCTCATTGACATACACATGGATCAAAAATGCATGTATGTCAACAAACCCTTAGGTCCCCATTTTCATAAAAAGAAATAGATTTGAAAATATTTTCAAAATCATGAACCACACACAATCAATGGGTATGCTTAAAATAAACATAGAAGCACAATATCCATGCAATATGCATATGTGTGAGGAACCTAAACATTAGGTAACCAAACCCAAGAGGAGTTTGATTTCCTAACGTAATCACACGAGGTGATCACATCCCTAACTAGAGAGTTGATGTAACTATCTCTCTCTTGCACACTAACTTTAGTGGGAATCTATAATCTCAAGGATTTCCTAGGCAAGGGTTTTGCCTTTGCAAGAGGGAAGGATGTGGCATGCTTAGGTGTAGAAACAAATTTCTTAGCATGCAAAGAATGAGGATTTTGCTTCTTAGCAAAAAAATGAAGATTTTTCATTCTTCCTTATTACCTTGTGATCTATATGCTTCTTGTTGGTGTTCTTGTTGTACAAGAAAGCATGGTGATTCTTCTTAGGTGCTTTAGCAATATTTCTTGAATTTGCACCATAAGAGGAATTAGAGGTGGGTTTGGAAACCACATTTTGAATATAACCCAAACCTCCTCTATGATTTGCCGGATGTTGTTTTTCCAACAAATCGTGGAGTGAATCCCTAGAATACACAAAGCTTTTGAGCTTCCGGGATTCCTCTTCACATTTCAACGTAAGTTGTTGAATGCGAATTTCTAAGCTAAGGTTTTGAGCTAATAATTTTTTATTAGAAAGGCTCAAAACCTTAACTTGAGAGAGAAGTGTGTCTCTCTCACTAGTGTCACAAACATGCAAAGCATCATTGTCATTTACACTAGTAGATTCTAAGGCATGCAACCTACTCATAGCATTTTTAAATTTAGCTTTCAATTTAGCATATGAGTCGATGCACTTACTTGCCCCATCGGAGACCACGTTGAAGCGGTATTCGAGCTCCTCGTATGATAGCTTCTCCTTCTCAACTTTCTCATCACTTTCCTCCTCGCTAGATCTTAACGAAGACTCTTCCCCCTTTGCCATGAAGTACATTTTCTTATTGGGGTTGAGCCACGCCTCCACCTCTTCATCGCTTGAACTCGAGGAGATTGATGAAGAATCATCAAAAGCTGCGAAGCACATATGAGCTCGCTCCTTATCATCCTCTTCTTCGTCACTTGAAGTGTCCTCATCGGAGTCATCAAATATGCCGACAAGTCCCTTCTTTTGATTCTTGAATTTGGACTTGCCTTTCCAATGCTTCTTCCCTTTCCCTTTGTAATTTTCTTTATTGTGCTTGGAAGGGCATTCGGTAGAAAGATAACCTTTTCCTCTATAATTGAAACAAATAGAGTTGTTAGACTTGGAGGCAAACTTTGAAGAAGATTTACCTTGCTTGCTTTTGAGGAACGCTCTCAGTTGTGTGACAAGCTCCATGACTTCATCTCCACTAGCCTCATCTTCTTCATCTTCTTCACTAGGAGGTTCTTGACGGAATTTCTTTCTCCATTTGATTGGCTCCTCCTTGGCATGGAATGCAACCCTCTTATGCTTCTCCGGCTTCTCGGGCTTGGTTGGTTGAATCTCCTTCTTGTGTTGAAGCTTACTTCATACGCCATGAGATTCCCAATGCACTCCTCAATAGTGTATTTGGACATGTCGTAAGACTCCAAAATACCATTGGCCTTTGACTCCCATTGAGATGTGAGCGAGTCAAGGATCTTCTCCACACGATCCTCTTGGGAAATCACCTTCCCAAGTCCTTCCAAAGCGTTCACGATTTCTGTGAACCTTGTGAACATCTCTGAGATGTTTTCACCTTCCTGCATCTTAAACAACTCATATTTAGATCTAAATATGTATTGTTTAGATTTCTTTACCTTCGAAGTTTCGTCATGAGAAATCTCCAATGTATGCCAAATTGCGTTGGCCGTTTTGCACATGGAGATGCGGTTGAACTCATTTGAAGTGAGGGCGCAATGGAATGCATTCATAGCCCTCGCATTAAATTTGATCGAATCTTTCTCCGCTTTTGTTCTCGAAGCCGCAGGTGTAGAAGGCTTATCAAATGGCGACTCTGTAATGTCCCAAAGGTCTTGACCCTCCAAGTAGATCATCATCTTGATCTTCCAACTTGGGTAGTTGGTTCCGTTGAAGAGCGGGGGCCGAACGGTTGATAGACCTTCTTCATGAGACATGGATGAAGCGTTGTATGCCATCGTTGTTATATGCTTCAACCTCACTCTGATACCAATTGTAGGGATCGTCTAACCCTTGTAATACTAACAACAAACACTCTAGAGGGAGGTGAATAGAGTGATGGCAGTAAATTGTGCAATTAAAATTAAGCTTGCAAATGCGGAATAATAAGAGCAAGGGGAATTAATCAACACAATCAATCCAAACTCAAACACAAAGTTTTACCCTGGTTCCCCAAACTTGGGTACATCCAGCCACACCAATATCCACTATAATTCTCACACAGAGAAGTGAATACAATCTCACACAGAGATACCTCACACAGAGGATTTGGATTCTCACACAGAGAAATCCTCGCTCTCATACAGAGAGACCTTACACAGAGGATTTAGGATTCTCACACAGAGAAATCCTTGCTTTCACACAGAAAGACTTGAGCTCTCACACAGAGAGATCTCAACCAACCCTCACACAGAAGGTAATACTCTCACACAGAGAGTAACTAGCTCTCACACAGAAAGCTAGGGTTTCAATGAAATAACAAAGTAAAACAAATACTCTTACCTTTGCCTTGAGATGAACTTACTCATAAATGAATGCAAGGCATGGAAGAGGATTTCCAAGTGATGAGATTAGCAAGAATGCACTTAGATGAATTCCCTTGAGCTAGACTTCAATGCATGAAGATGAATGAGAGCTCTTGAGAGGGAATTGAGGGAGTTTGTGAGTTGCTTAAGGATCTCTTGAGATATTCAATAGCATCAAGAAGTATAAGAGATATCAGCCCACTTATATTTATAGGAACCCTATATCAACCCCCAAAACCCAAGAAAACAGCCAAAGAAACAATTCTGCAACGGCTAGAAACTGGGTGAAAACGACAGGAACAGTCGACTGATGATCAAAAGACAGTCGACTGATCAACGGCTAGAAAATATCCAACGGCTATAATCTGAGCCAGGACAGTCGACTTAAGAAGACAATACAGTCGACTGATAAACAGGACAGGCGACTGTTAATCCTTCAGCAGACGACTGCTGCAAGGGATGGATCGAAACAGAGAGCTGCACTCTTTCTCCAATTCTTCGCACAGGCGACTGATGTTAATACTACAGTCGACTGTCAAATAGTCAGGCGACTGTACATTCTTCATCAATCGACTACTGTATAATATGGAGAGAAGACAGAGAGATGCAGTGACTGCACTTACGCTAGACAGGCGACTGTTGGCCAATTCCCAGGCGACTGTAAGTATACAGATGACTGTGAACAGATCGACAGACGACTGTGTGTAAAGCTCAAGTTTGAGTCAATTGAAATGTTGACTTGAGCTGTGCATATCAGGCGACTATAGAAGGATCTACATGCGACTGGAAATCACCCAGTCGGCTGTGTTTCCCTCATCAGGCGACTGACGGAAAGCCAGAGACTCCAAATGAGTCTTTGGACAGAGTGAACCTATTGGGTTGGATTCTATGATAATCCTAAGGTTCACTAAGATGGTTAAATGCATATGCATGAAAAGTAAACCATCTAGCAAGGCATTACAATAACCTAGACTCAAAAGAGAGAGAAAGCAATAAAGTAAATTACATGGATTACAATGCTTTCCTTAGAGTCTAAGTCTTCAATCTTGAAGCCTTGATTGCTCTCCACCATCTCCAAGCTTTGGCACTCCTTGAGTCCAAACTTTGGCCCTTCTTCACATGATGTCCATCCTAACACCAAGTGAATAGTTTCCAAGAAAGATATCCTTGAAATAAACTGAGAGACTAAAACATGAGATTCATTAGCAACAACATAATGTTGTGATCATCATCAAAATAAGATTGCTATGAAACACCAATACTCAATAATAAATGCATCTAAATACCTATATACATATAGTAGATAGTCACACATCAAGGTTTATACACACAGCTATCCATATAATTGTATATTCATCCACACACACACACACGTATAAGCACAGGCGCTTACAACTATACATAGAACTATATACACATCACATATGTCACCACATATGTGTACACGATACAATATAAAAACATAATATACTCTTATACTCGAAGCATGCTCATTCACACATGAATGGGATACACAATCAGCATGCACATAATATAGTTCTATGATACACAATCAGCATGCACAAATATAGTGCATGCTGATTGTATAGTGCATGCTAATATAGCCTTATACTCGAAGCATGCTCATTCACACAATCATCATGCACATAATATAGTTCTATGATACACACTACTCATAAGCTATCATATATTAACACATATACACGTGCACCACTATACTCAAATATACAATCAAGTATGTCTCCTAGTATCCATCCAACATTCACAGATGTGTCATCACACAAGGTCTACTATATAAATATTGATATACATAGATAACTATACCAAAAATATACTCATCCATATACAGGTGTAAGCGTACCAGCTTACAGCCATACACGTATCATATACTCATCACATATATCAACTCATAACACTATTACTCTTAAGACATATACACACATACATGGGTGGTACTCAAGGGTCCACAGATGCATCTGCACACTCTACATGTGCATACATCACATACAGTATATAGCCAATACACAGTACATTTATACACTACCTGCACCTCAATCAAGTATATAACTCAATTCTACTCATTACTCATAAGTCAACCATGTATTAACACATATACTTCAAATACAATCACATAGCCATATAATCATTCGTACATATACCATAGTCATATGCACATGAGTATACCATCTCAATATGCTCGACAAGCCATATTCAACACTTATAGAGCTACAGACGTTTAGGTACACATACATACACACATAGATATATACACACATTCTTATTCAATCAACACTCTAGTGTTTATCCTCATGGCTCTGTACCTCAAACTTCTGATATCATGGCTCTATCTTAAGGCAGAACTCCTACCCACCTTAAGACTAAACTACCTCTGGAACACTACACGCACTACCCTTACACAGCCGCAGTGCGATGATCTGCATGGGCCACCAAATGTAACGCCCCGCTCCCCAGGATACCCAGGAAGTATGAATCCATCCCAGGTATTCCTAAAGCAACGAGTGTTACGAAGGAAAAGTACAAAAACTCAAAGCAGGTCCATTGTGCACTGCTTAGATAGTACCTGTAACGCTCCAAACGGACAACCAAGTAACCACTAACCTAAACACAGAAAGAAACATAGAGGGAAACTGTACAAGAACTAAACCCAAAGAAAAGTCTGATATCTTATACATCATCCATTTATACATACATCCATCATTATCATCTCGTCACTATCCAAACAAACCCCAAAAGTACAAACACCCTCTCCTCTCCTCTCGCCATCCCAACCTAACTCATCCACAGAACTCCACGGCTCCACCTCATAACCGCCAACCAATTCTAATACCTGAACCTGAAAAGTCAACGGTGGGGCACGTCAACACGTGACCCAGTAGGAATTCTATATCTCAACTAGTCCTTACATGGATGCGGAACAGTACATGTAACATGGCATGTGATCATGGACGTAGGTATAAGCATAAACAAATATATTAACATGAAATGACATATTGGCATAAAATAGTGAACCACATACCAACATAATGAATCTGATTACGTGGAATGGCGTACAAGCATAAATTGACATGTTAACATACTAAAGACTAACATATTAACATAGGTGTTATGCTACAAGTTAAACATAGAAACATAATGAAGCCAGCCTGTTAATATTACACATATGCATTCTAACATCCTGAATGCAACATGGCATAAAAAGGGGGACATTAGTAGCATATTAGCATTGGACAAGATATAACATGACATCTAATATTGCCACTAAACTGAACATGGCATAAGAGAGCTATAGCAATAATGTAAGAAACTATAGCTATACAAGTGTGGAGAAGGTGCACATACAATAGGCATGGTGCATAACAATGGTATACGACATAAAAGAATCATAGTAAAGAAACACAAGTAAACAACATTTACATTAACCATTGCTACGAGAATAATGAGGGCTAACAATTAATTTATTGGTTAGCATTTTGGAACCCGGGTAAATCGTAGGACGCTAAGGAGACGGACTTCACCCAAGGTGGGTGAAAAAATGGTACCACAACCAGCGACACTGGCACTGGAGGGACCTCTAGTAACTCTGTACCCGACTGACAAGGTAGGAGTGAGACTCATCTCGTTTTTTCTTGGGACAAACGGAGCAAACCATCAGTTACCGTCACGGTGCATCACGAGTACACCAGCGGCCTCTCCAACCCTCTCAAACTCCTCCTTTCGGGAGTGACACATCGCGTGAGAATTCATATCATTTGTCCGCTCTTAACTCCTATAATTTACCAGTGTTTCTCCCAAACCCCATGTCACCCTCCTTTAAGAGGACTTAGTCATTTTCATGAAACATAACTCTTTCCATTTCTTTCTTTCCACATTTCACCACACATTTGGGACATGCATCGCCTTGTGCATTCCCTTTCTCATTCCACATAATATACACGAAACATATAACCATATTCACATCATCATTTGCATATGTCAAGAACATAAACCACATATCACCATGTAATAGAAATAATTAAGAACATTAATGGCAAGTTTAACCTCAAAAAGAGCTTAAAACAACATTCAAATCTTTTAGCTTGCTGGAAAAGCAGAACAGTTAGATTAAGAAGCACATTTCTCCATACTTTTGTATCAAACATGCCCATACAATACAAATGAAAGTTGTAGATATAGTTGTGCTGGATTCACCTATAAATTTTCATGCAGAAATATGAATTGGGTGATTAATGGTGAATTGTTTGGTAAGAGCTGACGAATCTGTTTTTCAGGTAGATTCTAAGAACTGTAAAGATTGCTAGTTTAGGATATATTACAGTTAGAATCCCGTAAATGTGCACTCAGGAAAAGTTGTAGAAAAAGTTCTTATCTTTCCAACGAGACCAAGATTACCAATTTCTATGGAGTGTGCAGGGACTGATCTACGTTTTGCTAAACTGTGTCCAGACTGGATGAAATTCTGACATGTTGTAAATATAGAATTTTTACTCCTAATTACTGCACTGAACATATGACATATTATATATGATTTTGGGATAGAATTTCAAGGGCTACAAGAATATAATTTTTCCAGAATTTAATTCTGGATAAAACTCAGAATTGCACACCGCGCACAACCATACAAACTCAGGATTACTCACCGCACACAACCATTCAAACTCAGGATTACTCACTGCACACAACTGTACAAACTCAGGATTACTCACCGTATACAACCATACAAACTCAGGATTACTTAAAGAGAGCTAAAAGCACAACAACAACAACAATAAGAGATGATTTTATAAGGACCATGCATGAGTTCACTTGGATAATTAAGATGCAAGATTTCCTTTGAAACTAAACATGCAACTTTAATACTAGGTAAGATAGAAATCCTACCTTAGATGTCCTTCTTTCTTCTAGCTTTATCCTCCAAGCCTCAAGCTTTTCTCTCCAAGCCTTCTTCCTTCTTCTCTAAATCCTTATTCTCCTCTACAAGCTCCTAGAAAGAGCAACAGCACCCAAACGCGACAGGGATGCTATGGGGGTGTGCAGAGTGAGGGTGTTGTAGCCTTACAGGTGCTCAGCCTCCCTAAAGTCTAAGAGCGTGCAAGGGGAAGGGATGAATTCGGCTTGTTCTTTAGGCAGAGAGTGAGTAAATGAAACCTTTCTTTCTTATTCCTACAGTAGCCACCTCATCTCCCTAAAATCCTCTAAGCATGCCACCAAGCCTTGGGTTAGGTAAGGATCAAGGAGATCTTGACACTTCAAAGGTGGAGGTGTCCCTTAGGAAAAATTAGGATTTAGTTTTTTTAGAAAAATAACTATACCCACTTAATACACATACAATACTTAATACTCATCAAGACATTAGTATTCCACCCATATATTTTATTTAAAAAAACATATGTCATACAAAATTATTTAAAAATAATTTTTAGCTTGACAAAATTAAATAAAATACATAAGGACTCCCAAAAATTTATACGCACATATATACGTCCAAGAATACGTATTAATACATGTATATGAATTTTGGGGTCATTGCAGTTTCATCTCCTTTCTTTTTTCCTCTTCGTCTTCTTTCTTTTTCCTCTTCTTTTCTCCTTCATTTTCCCACAAAATTGCGGCAGCCCTCCCCTTGCTGGTTTGCTTTTTGGGGAAGGGGAGAGGGAGAGAGAAGGGGAGAGATAGATAGATTAATGGGTAGATGGTGAGTCATTAGGGTGATTTGTCATCCCCTCACAAATCTCTCTACTAATGACACTTAGCCTTAATTATACACAAACCCCCCTCAACAACTTAAAATCCCATCCAAGAATTAATCCCCAACTCACATAATACCACTCTACTATACAATATTACAAAATAATTACATAAACTCCTTAAGGCATATATACTACAATATATGTGGATATACTCATGCACACCTATTATACATGCATACATCCATACATACACTCATAAATAATACACATATACTATAATACACAACCACCTTATACACATCCAAATAATTCATTTACACTTACAATGCCATAATAGTATATATACACTTACTCTATACAAACATATACTACATACACTATACCATTATCCAATATTTAACATACAATTATGCAATAAGCACCCTTTACACCACCAGAACACAACTGTACAAGGTAAGCGTGTATATATAATTATGCACATACAATTATGCACTGTGTGTGTGAGTGTGTGTGAGAAAGGTAAGCGTGTATCTATATTAAATCGCAACTGTAAAAGGTTCTATGTATAGAAGGAGGATACTAGTAAAGAGGGGATAGTGCACAAGCGCAGTCACCCTCTAATACTAACACCTACTTCCAACCAAAGAACCCAAAACTCAACAAAAAAAAGATATAGTTGCAGATTCCAACACATCAAAGCCCATCCAAAATCCCCCAATTTGAAAGGGGGGTGGCCGCAGCGTCACGATCACACTTAATATGTCTAGGGGAAATCCTGACGTCCGCTGCTATATCATCGAAGAGAAGAGTCTGGCCCAGGCTAGTTCCTTCGAAAATCCTCCTATTCCTCTTCATCCAAACATGGCAACCCGTCGAAGCCAAGACAGTCTTGGCCAAAACGCCCACGCTATCCTTTTTATGATAGCGGGAGAGAAATAGGTCACCAATCCCCGCAAGGGAGGAAGGCGGAAGTGTAGTAATCCCCAGCTTGAGGACGCTTCTGCTCAGGAGGTACCTAGTAAAGTTGCACTCGAAGAATAGGCGATTCACACTTTCATGTGCATCATTAGAGCAAAGGACACAGAGGGGAGAAGTAGGCATTCCCCAATGAGTGAGCTTGTCACAAGTGAGAAGCTTCCCATGAAAAGCTCTGAGCAACGTGATGGCCATCTTGTGTATATGTCCCTGGTACCAAACCACCCCATAATAAGGGAAAAGGGGCATAATAGCACGAGAACCGGCCCAAGCATCATGCAGAGAGGGGGTCTTAGGAACCCAAGTCCAAGAATCCTTGCCAAGGAGAAGAGAGATAAGCGCAATGACGGGTCTAACAGGAAGGAGCACAGGGTTGTCAACCCAACCCTCAAGTATTCACAAACCATCTTCCCATCTTCACCAACCGGCACCTTATAAGAGTCACATAGCGGACCACATGGAAGCCAATTATCATACCAGAAAAGAGTAGTGGACCCATCTCTGACAATGCGTTTAGTAAGCTTCTTGGTGAACTCACAACAATGTAAGATAAACTTCCAAGTCCCTGATTGCATAGGACTGGCCTTGGCCAAGAAGAACCATGCACTACTCATATATTGTCGTCTCATATAGGAAGCCCAAATCTCATCATGGTAAGCATACGCCCTGACAACTTAACACCATAATCAGTATTCAAGTCAGAGAAGCGTCTTAGCCCCATACCCCCTCCTGTTTGGGCACACAAATATCATCCCAAGCCCAGGTATGATTTTCCCCCAAATGAACTTCCTCACATGGAATTAAGGATACACAATATAGACTTGGAAATGCGAAAGGCCATCATCCAAAAAGTAACCATACCATAGATGACAGATCTGACAAGCTCAATACGACCTAAAATAGATAGCAGTGATGAAGACCACCCATGTAACCTGCTCCTGCAGCTGTCATACATAGAAGCTTTGGGATATTTAGCAGAAAGTGGGAGACCCAAATAAGTGGAAATGGATTGCACCCTCCGAATACTCAAAATATCTGCAAGACTACCAGGTTCCTTGGTCCCCTTACTAAAGATACCAGCGCTTTTGCCCCTAATTCACCTCAAGCACTGTGAAGCAATTAAAGGTGATGAGAAGATCCCTCAAGCCCTCAAATGATTTAGCATTAGCATGGCAGAAGACACGCAAATCATCAGCAAGTAGGAGGTGGGTAACAACCCACAATCTCTTCATGGACAGGATACTACGAGTAGCATTGGCTCTCGCCATCAGGAGAGAAAAAGCCTCCATAACAACTACAAAAAGGTAGGGAGAAAGAGGGTCGCCTTATCTCAACCCCCCTATTAGACTGATACATACCAAATGGGGATCCATTGACCATAACAAAGAAAGAGGGGGTGGATATGCATTCACATATCCGTCTAATAAATTTGTGTTTAAATCCCATCTGATGAAGCATGAAATATATGAACTCCATATTCACACTATTAAAAGCTTTTCGCATATCCAGCTTAAGACATGCTCGGACACCCATGGGATTATTAAAATCCCGAATATGCTCATGAGAAAGTAAGGCACAATCAGCAAGCAACCGGCCTTTTAAGAAAGCAGCATGATTTGGGGAGATGAGTTCAACAATAGCCCTTTTTAACATGTTATAAAAGACCTTACTGATGATCTTATACAAGACATTACAACAGGAGATAGGTCTATAATCTCCAAGCCCAGAGGCATTGGGGCCTTTAGGGATGAGGGTAAAAAAGGTATGATTAACCTGACGAAGTATTTTACCAGAACGAAAATAGTTAAGAACAGCCTTAGTAACATCCCCGCCAATAATATTCCATGAATTCTGGTATAAATACCCATTGAAACCATCAGGCCCAGGGGCCTTATCAATACCAATTTGTAACACCACATTTTTAACATCCTCCTTAAAAATAGGACGTTCAACCAAAGAAGCAGCATCAACAGTAAGCACTCTTTTTGTGGCAAGGCAAGGAAAAACCCTCCAATAATCATCCTAAATTATAAAGGCTAGCATAAAATTTGGGACCATCTAATTTGATCTTATTAATGGTGTTATCCCGAGATCCATTAGACGATATAAGATGCCCAAGGCTGTTATGGCTTTGTCTAGCTTTCATAGTGATGTAGAAGAAACAGGTATTGCGATCCCCAAGGTGCAACCAATCCTACCTACTTTTTTGCCTCAAATTGGCCTCCTCAATTTCAATAGCATCAGCCAACTAAATAATTAAGGTTTGCTCTCTCCTTTGGTTGTCAACACAGGAACCCAATGTAGGATTGTTTTGAATAACCGCAAGCTTAGCACGACATTTGGAAACATCATTAGCATCCCTAATAACCGCCCCCAATTGCTTTAAACTGATTTTCAGGGTTTTAAGCTTAGAAACAAGGCGTATCATCGGACAACCCGCAACATCGATGTGCCAATGTTCATTCAAGACATTCAGATACTCAGGGGCTTGAGTCCAAGAATTAAAGAACTTGAAGGGCATAGGATCCGCCCCAATCTAGTATGGAAATGGATAATGAGGGCAGATTGGTCACTAGTATCTCCAGCAACATATTCACAATAGGAAGAAAGGAGTTTATCCATCCAAGTACTATTGCAAAGGGAGCGATCAAGAGTGGCAGTAATTCTGCGAGGGCCAATACTTCGATTGGTCCAACTAAGGGGATTGCCAACAGTCTTTAGCTCCATAAGAGCACTAGAATTAATGCAATCATTAAATTCTTCAACCATATGTTCATCTGTCACGCCCCGATTCCCAGATTACCCGGCATAAACTTTTTTCCAAATATCCTAAAGAGTGAGGGTGATGAGAGAGAAAGAGAGAGAAAGAAGAAACTGAATAAGTAGGCCACTGCGCACATGCTGAGATAGTACAAGTGAAGCTCCACTATAATATCAAACAACTCATAATAACATAGAACAACAACAACACATTTTATATAACAAGTTTCATTTACATACATAGTCCAAATGCACCACTACACATACACCGCCACTCTCCACCTCCCATGACAAACATGTCACGCTACCCAGCTACAGCTCACACCAAGACTACCCCTGAAACCTAACTCCAAGCCACCACCAACCACGTTGTCCCTGCTACCTGAAAAGTGGGGAGGAGCACGTCAATGCGTGCCCCAGTAGGAACCAACTTGGATTTGGAACACCGTTCTAAGGTTATTAATCCACAAGACAAAGCAAGGGAACTAAGGCATGCAAACTAAGTAATGTAATGAAAAGTAAATAGCTAAGGGGATCATACCTGCGGTCCAATGTCGAGCTGCTGCCAGAAAAGGGTTAGCACGAATAATAATAATAATAATAATAACACAAGTGTTCAGGCAACCATGATACAGAGTCACAAAGAAACATGCAAAGGGAAGGGGAAGGGCTGCCAGTAGAAGGAGTAACACACAAATTCTTATTTTTATTATTTTATAATTGAAGTAATTGGAATTTGGGTAAACTGTGTGATACCAGGACCTGGATATCACCCCAAATTTGGGGTGATATAGCACACGGTGCAGTTGACACGGGCACTGTATAATACCGGGCCTCTTAGCTCCCCCGTCCCTGGCAGGAGTGAGGATCTCCACATAATAACACAACCTCTGTATGTCCCCTCCACTCCCGGTAAAGGCAAGTGGGTATAAATATCCCCTCCACTTCCGGTTAAGGCGAGCGGGTATAAATATCACATATCACATAATCATTTCCCCCAACTTCTCAGTCCAGACCTCATATCCACAATTTACTCAAATCCCACATAAACCCGGGTTTTACAAACTCACCCTCATTAGAGAGGATTGAGACATATCCAATTTTATAGTTTAACATCATACGTAACACCTTAGGGGTCATGATGGCATGGTGAACATATCACCTTAGTCGTCCATTATTAAACATAGGGTCATGTACTCACGTGACATGCCATCTATCACAACACATCATCCATTCAAAATTTCAATGAATACATGCCATTCAAGCCCCTAACTTCACCAATTATTAATGTGGCTCAAGGCCAATACTAACACAAGCACATTACTCAAATTATCGGATATTGCCTTCATTGAGGCATTTCATCGAACACATGATGGAGTCATTAACATAGCCATTATAACATGAGTAAATCCAAGAGCAACTATCACAATGAACCCCTACTTCAAGCAATAACAATGCACATGCATAATAGAGAAAAATTTAACATCAAGTCATAATTACAACATCTCTTAAACATTTCAGCTTGCTGGAAGTTGTAAACAGTCACCACAATTGACCATATATCATCAGTTTTCAGTGCGAATTTGATAAAACTTCTGAAATGAAAGTTATAGATATACTAATCCTGGATTCACAGATAAAATTTCATGTAAAAATATTAAGTATGTGATTTATGGTGAATTATTTGGTGAAGTATGTCAAGTCTGTTTTCCAGACAGATTTCAGAGTCTATAAAGATTGATGTTTTTGGGCATGTTTTAGCCAGAATTTCGAAATATAATCACTCTGATGAAATTATAGATAAACGTATTAAGTATTCAACGAGACCAAGAACATCAAATTCTATTATGTGTGTAGGTATTTAGATCAATTTTTCTGAACTGTGTCAAGACTGAAGATCAAACAGACATGTTGTAAAGATGTAATTTTTTCTCCCAAATTCGGAATTGAACATATATCAAAATTTATATGATTTTGGGGTAGAACTTCAAGGTCTACATGTATATTTTTTTTCAAACCCTAATTCGAGCTACAGTAACTAGAATCATGGCAATAACAGACATCAAGATTTCAGAATTTCAAAGGGGATAATTTTACTAAGAATTTCAAGAGGAAATTCAAGAAAATTGAATCAAATCACATTAATTTGACTACCCCGAATTTATATTAATTAAACATGATATAAAAACATGATGAAATGAAACCCTAAACAAATTTCCAAATCCAAGTTAGTTTCCTACCTCAAAACTTTGGTTTTCCTCCTCTCTTCTCTTTCTTTCTTCTCCATCTTCTTCCCACTTGCAAGTCACATGACATACTTGATTTTTGGAGTGAGTAATTAGGGTTTTCTTTGGGATATGAAGGGTAAAAGGGGAGAGGGGTGGCCGGCCTAGTTAGGCAGGAGAGGGAGAGGAGAGTGAAAGAAAGGAAGAGAAAGTTCAAGAAAAGAAAAGGAGAGATTTTCTTAAGGAAATTTCTACACATCTCTTACTTGCTCCCTAAGCCATGAATTGCCTAAAATGACTAAAATACCCGTCCAAAAATACTCCTCAACTTTTAGATAATTACAAGTTTTCCATTACTTTATGCACATACAACTTTAGTATGTACGCACAGTATCTTTAGTCCAAATGACCGTTTTGTCCCTCGCTTTTCTAAAAATTTACGGGGTTGCCATTGACCCTTAACCCCTTTCACACTAGCATAGCTCTCCCTATACACATCCACACACATACATGCATGCATGCATGCATCATACACACTCGTCCGATACATATATGTTATTTTGCACTCACGACGTCACATTTCACATTCTCTACCCTTAGCCACGTATTACGACCCAATCCCCCTTGTGCTATGTCACATACATCGATATCTACGCTTATGTCATGTCTACACATGTATCGTAAGTAGAAATACCACGTGTGTTCAGTAGAATACACGTATAGTGCTAAATAGGGCATGACATCATCAATCGGCCTTCCTCCAACTTTGTCCATAGCATATCTAACACAATTAAAATCCCCCCAATCAACCATGGGGAGAATTTATGTTTGAAATAATTAGCCACAATAGAATCACAAAGTGCCCTTTGATCTTGGGAAGAATTGAAAGCATAAACAATGGTCACCACCATACTAAAGCCCGCAGAATTAGCACAAAGCAAAGAGAGGTGTTGGGCCGATACATCATCAACCACACAATTCAAGTATCAGGATCATATTCCAAAACAATGCGACCATTCCTATGGCATCTACGATTATCAACAGATAGCCAATTCTTCGGGAAGCATTTGTGTATCCTATGCGCATTTTCCAACACTACTTTAGTCTCAAGCTACCCAACAATAAAAGGCATATTATTACGGAAGCGAACTTTAAGTTCGCTCCGTCTCACAACATTATTAAGCCCTCGGGTATTCAAAATGATCAACGATTCGGGTTGAATATTGCTTATTTAACCCATCATCTAGCAATATTTTGTGTGTAAATGATGTTTAATTGGTCTCTAATATGTTCGTATAGTGTATATCATCATTTATTAGAGATATCACTTGATTTGTACACAAAGTATGAATTTTATTGAGTATTCTCCCTTTTTATATTTTTCATGGCTTGGTCTCAATCTTATGATTCCAACGACTATTTATTTGTATTTTTCTGAGATCTGTGCTAATTACTGTGAATTTTTGAATGCAGAATACCAATTAAAGGGGGAAAACGCACGAAATACGGCCAAAAATACGAAATACGGGCGCTTATACGTACGTCAGCTACAATGCGGGACACGTGGCACTCTTACAACCGTCGATCCGAGATCCGACGGCTAACAAAATGCGGGCGACGCGGCTCCTTATACGCCGCTGGATCGAGATCCAACGGCCTTCATCGACGCAAAACGCAGCAGCAGATCGGGATCTCAAAGGACACGTGGCGTCATCTGACTCTCTCCCGCTCAATCGAACGGCTCGCAGCGAATGAGAGAGCGGTCGACTCTCGACGTTAGATCATCATCGAACAGCTGTCGATGGGCTCCTTCGAAGTAGCGGACGCGGGCGAAGCGGTCAAATAATAACCATCCGATCAAGATCCTACGGCTGTGATCTACCCCGATGTGATCTCGGAGACGAGGCAGAGCGCGCGATCTTGGGGCTACGTGGCTTCATCAGGGTCGTCAGAATTCGATTGGATGGACGAGATCAAATGCGATGCGGATTCGAACGAAGCGGTCTTTGCACGGCTTTTAAAGCACATGTGGTGCATTCGTGTTCAATCCCGCACGGATGTGCGGCTCTCATTTGCACCGGCGTTACAAGCGGGTTTGGGCTTGGTTTTGATGCGGTTTTGCAACCTAATAAGCCCTTAAACCCGCAATGTTCTTATATAAGGTATTCTAGGGTTTTTTTGGCCGTATTCTTGGCGTATTTGGGCGATTTTGGAGGCAATTTTTGCAGAAAATCCCTGAGATTACAGAGAGCAACCTGGGGTATTTTTCAGAGAGTTTTTAGAGGAAGAAGAAGGGCTTTCTTAGGCTAAAAGAGGGTGTATTTGGTGATATCTCTTGAACTTTATTGTGTATTTTCAATTCTAGTTGCTTCTATTGATTAGAACCATGTTTATTGTGATGAAATCCTTGATTATTTTAAGTATGTGTGGCTAAATTATCATTGTGCATGGTATGATGTAGTTAGGGGATATGATTTGTATTTATTTGGTTGAATCGTCATGCTAAAATTGTTAACGTTGATAAAGGTATAGTCTTTATTTTAAAATCTCATCTTCATCTTCCAAAAGAACGTGATTGAGTTGATGATCACCCCACAAGGGTGAGTTTTGATCTCCCCAAAAGGGAGTTTCAAATCTTATATTTGAAAGATTATAACTTTACCAATGATCGTATTCAATATTGTGCTTTAATCCCCACAAGGGTATTTTCCGATGAATTTCTCTCAAAAAGAGGTTTCATTGAGTTATCTTTAATCAACCAAGTTAATACAAATCATGGACCCTAACGAACCCATATCATGTGCATACTTCGCATAGATATTTTTTTATAAACTAAACTTTCTTTGCTCGTATTGTTCACAAATTCAAAACCACGATCAAATCCCATTCAAACCATCATCATTAAAAGTGGTTGGTCTCTTTACGTTGACTTTCTATTTGATATAAGCTTTGTGGTTGCAACAGATTTTCTCCCGAGGATTCGACATCTGGACTCTCAGATCTATATTACTTGCACGGACTCTTTCGCTTGTGAGAAGTATATTTTTGGGCTAAGCAATCAACGCCATTGATTTGATTTGGTAGGGAAGACAGATCCGCCGCCCCATTTAACCGGGCACTCTTTCGAATTCCTTTCAATGAACTCATGCCTTTGTGCAATTTGGTAGGATTCTTACGCCCTTTGCTATTGATGAGTGTTTATTATATATAGTTTTTCACTCTTTTTCATGCACGTTTTACACCGTTTCATTCTATATTCATCCCCGTTTTCCCCCGTTTTGTCTCTTCTTTTGCTTTGTGGTCCCTCACATTCTTTGCAGAAGATATATGCCGATTTGGGATCATATAGCGAGATCTAAGCACAAAGAGGTGAAAGGAGCAAAGCCGGGGAGTCAATTGCGCAAGGGAGAAGCGTTTTGTGAAGAATATGGCTCCACGCGACCGCGTCATTATGTCCATGTGGTCGCGTCAACTCGTCAAAGAAGGAACTTTAACGCGATCGCGTCAACTTCACCAAACGGCCACGTCAGAAGACTTTTTGGAGTGAAGTGAAGAGTGAAGGTCAGAGAGTTTCGCGGCCCGCGTTATCTAGGACGACGCGGCCGCGAAACTACCACCTCCAGAGCAAAATGACGCGACCGCGTCAACAAACCATGCGGCCGTGTGACCATCTTCAACGCGGCCGTGTCTCCATTGATGCGCGTGGACAAGCCCCCAATCCTCCGTTCTTTTAGGGAATGATGCGACCACGTCGTTTCTTGACATGGTCACGTCAACCCCCTTTCCCACGGTTCCTAGGGTGGATCTGGGGGGTATTTTTGTATTTTGGGTGTGCGTATATAAGCGCCCCTTCATACTCCTGCGAGAGGAATCTTGTTTTCAACATCTTTTCTAGCTTTTCTAGGGTTTTGGGTCGTTTTGTAAGATTTATAACTCTTTTATTCAGTTGTTTTTAATGTTCTAAACATTGATTAGTGTAATACTCTTTCTTTCTTTAATAGAATTATTCCATCTTTGTTATTGCTATGTTGTTTCATCATCTATTGCTGTTATAGATTGAATCCATGGCTTTGAATGCTTACTCATTGCTAGAATCCCCCTCTATTCTAATGGGTAGTGAGTAGTTTTTATCTATGACAATGGAATGAACCCAATTGGATTGGGGCCATAAGTTGAACCAAATAATTGATTGGGTTGCTATGCTAGTTGAGATTAGGGGTACATTGGGACGATTATTATCGCCATAGATTCGACACCCTCCCTTCGGGGCGATCGGGTCGACCGTCGATCAAAAGTCGGGACCTACCCAGGGATCCGATCACTACGAAGATCCATACTATCAGTGTGACTTATACTCCAACAGGTACAGATTAGAGCTCTTCCAATGTAGGTCTAATCCCCGAATGCCACTGTGGGCGGGAGGAAGATTGAGGATATTCGTCGGGCGTAATGCGTCCGACGTACACTGATGCATCAGAGAACCCCCGGCATCGGCGTAGGTTGGGTTGGCATATCATTGCATCGAACCAGTGGGGGTAGGACATGACATAAGGAAATAACTTATCATGCACCACGACAATGGGGGATACGTGAATGCCCTTAGGTCACATGACCTCTTCCGAGTCCCAATGAACTCGGCAACCTATCGATTATTAATTCAACCTTAACCTTAGTCAAATGGCAGGGATTCCCCATGCCCTAGAGCTTTTACCCCATTGTTTACACTTTTCTACCATTCACTGACAATTCATCGTGACTATCGCGTAGCTCTCATTCGAAGACCCATAGGAACCGATACTCATTGTCCGCCTCCTCGTGTTCGACCCGTAAGCGACTACACACAACCCGTGCACTGTGGTTTTTATTAGCATCGTTCGGTCCCCTCTCGGGGATCGCGATCAGCTTTTTGGCGCCGTTGCCGGGGAGACATGATTTAATATTGGTATTTAGTCTTTGTAGAGAGGATACGCTTTTCTTTTCCTTTGTTTTATTTTGTTTATATTTTTCTCTTTCATTGCCCCTTGGTGCTTTTGATGTTTCCTCTTTGGTGTAGACTTTTTGCATGCACAGGAGATCTCAAGGTATAGCGGACTTGTGTCTACTAGACACTGAGATTGAAGCTACCGCGAGAAGTCTTAACGCCGAGAGGAGGAGGAGAGAAGCCCTCGAGACAATAGACGAGATACTCAACCCCGAGAATGGTACACCGCCGCCACCGCAACCACCGCAAGCTAGGTCGCTCCTCGATTACTCAATACCTCACACTAGATCAACCTCTAGCGTTCAAAGGCCGGCGGTGGAGAAAAATAATTTCGAACTCAAACCAGCTTTGGTTGATTTCGTGCAAAGGGACCAATTCTCAGGGGCCCCTATGGAGAACCCGAATGACCATCTGAACACTTTCCTGGAGAAGATAGACACATTGAAGATCAATGGCGTCACCAATGACGCATCAGGCTAAGACTTTTCCCCTTTTCACCTAGGGATAAAGCCAATTATTGGCTCAGGAGTCACAGTCCCAACACATTCACTACGTGGGATAGTTTATCTCTTGCTTTTATGAAAAAGTACTTTCCTCCACGTAAGACTGCCAAGCTGCACAACGAAATCACAAACTTCAAGCAGTCGGAGCGACAGTCCTTATATGAAGCTTATGAGAGGTTTAAGGATCTCCAAAGAGTCTGCCCCCACCACGGCGTGCCAGATTGGATACTTATTCAGGCCTTTTATAACAGGCTAACGCCACTAGTGAGGATGTCTTTAGATGCCGTCGCTAATGGCGCCATAATGAGCAAGACTCCGGCCGAATCAAAGAGATTGCTTGAAGCAATGGCTGAGAACAATGACTCCTGGAGCAATGGGAGGATCAACTCCACTAGGGAAGGTAAATATGACGTCGACGAGGTATCATTACTTTCTGCTAAGTTTGATGCACTAACTAAACAACTTTCCCTTATTGGACTTGGTGCTGCTAAACCGTCTACGGAGGCAGTTTGCGAGGTTTGTGGTGTGCAGGGACACCAAGGCACTGAATGTTCATCACCTATGGCGGTGCCCCTGGATATGACAATAGAATAAGCGAACGCTTTATTTGGGAATAATCTGAGGCCACCAAGCAACCCATACTCCGGTACATACCATCAAGGGTAGATGAATCACCCCAACTTCTCATACCGGACTCCGGAATTGCAAGCTCCCCCACCATACCCTCAGCAGCCTCGGGAACTCCAAGCTCCAGCTCCTCAAGCCCAATTTCAGAACTTCAATCAGAGTCCTCCGGTGAACTCACCCCCCATTCAAAAGTCGAGCCGGGAATTGCTAATTGAGAGTCATATCTGAACTCAAGGCCAGAGGAATGACTACTTCCAAACCTCTATCCAGTAGCTAATGATGACGACAGAACATCTTGCGTCTGCCTCACAACAGCTGGCGACTGGCCAAAAGTCCATGAAGACCACAATGGCGCAGATGGCGCAGCAACTCTCCGAGCTTTCCAATGCACAGGGGAAGTTGTCGGGGCAAGTTGAAGAAAATCCCCAAGGGCATGTGAACATGATTACGCTGAGGAGTGGGAAGATGTTTGAAGGTCCCACCATGCCCGTGACAGAGAAGGAAGCTGAAAAAGAAGAAGAAGCTCATGTTGATCTTGAAGCTGAGGATGACCAAGAAGTTGTGCATGAGGAATAGCCTCCGCAACTCGGATCCAACAAGGATAAGCAAATGGAGAAAGAGCTAGGAAAGCCCACCAACGAGCCTCCCAGTCCATATATACCGAGGGTCCCATTTCCGTCGATATTGGCGAATGCCAAATTGGATGAAAAGTATGGGAAGTTTTTCGATCTTTTGAAGTAACTCAACATTAACATCCCCTTTCTCGACGCGGATCTCCGAGATCCATACCTACGACAAGTTTCTCAAGGAGATAATTACCAAGCGCGGTAGGAGGGAGAAGGTGGTGCTGTCTGCAGAGTGTAGTGCCATCATTCGGAGAAAAATGGTGGAAAAACTAGAGGATCCCAGGAGCTTCTCCATCCCGTGCACTATTGGAGATTTGGATGTCAAGAGCACCATTTGCGACGTATGAGCTAGTGTTAGCTTAATGCCCATCGGTATTTGTGAGAAGCTGAATCTCGAGGAGCTACAACCCACGAACATGTCACTCCAGCTAGCAGATCGCTATGTGAAATACCCCCTTGAGATAGTAGAGGACGTGCCGGTGAAGATCGGAAAAATTTTAGTTCCATGCGACTTTGTGTCATGGACATGCCGGAGGACGCACGGATCCCAATCATCGTAGGTTAGCCTTTCCTAGCTACAATAGGGGTTTTCATTGATGTAAATGGAGGGAGACTCTCCCTCAATGTTGGAAAGGAGAATGTCGAATTCGACCTAAAGAAATAAATGAGAAATTTCACGGAAGTTAGCCATCGGGGACAAGTAGATCTCCTCGAAGAAGAAATCGAGGAGACGAGTTTGGAGGAGCTATTTTTGGGAGATGACAACAATGACCCTTCCATTGGGCGAGAAGCCGAGCTTAAGGAGCTAGCGATGAAGGAGGACCGCGAAGAGATCGCCGAGAGAAATATGAAGGAGAAACCACCGCGATCACATCCACTAGATCTCGGAGACAAGAAAGAGCTTGAGGAGGGCCACAATGAGCTGAGCAACAAGACAGATTATGGGGATGGCCACATTCAGGATCTCTCCACCCTAAAACCGTCATGATGAAATCAAAATAGGGAGTCGAGCTCATGACTTAAAATGAGTGCTTCTTGGAAGGCAACCCAAGCATTTTCTATTTAGATTTTCCATGTCTATTTTCATCTTTATTTTAGATTAGATTAATTTAGATTTTTGTTCTTCAATAAATCCCCAAAACCCAAAGAAATTAACTAAGTGTTTGATTACAGGAAGAAGAAAAAGAAATGGAGGAAAGGACTCCACGCGGCCGCGTCATTTTGATTCACGCGGCCGCGTGGATGACATGGGGAGAGATAGTTGATGCGCTCGCGTCGTACACATCCACACGGCCCGCGAATGTTACCGGAATTTGGGCCAAAACAAAAAATTACTCAGAGCATTTCTGCGATCGTGTCAGTTTAGTTGACGCGTCCGCGTCGATTTCTTTTTTTAGACGAAAAGACGCAACCGCGTTATTCTAAATGACGCGGGCCGCAAATCTCTTTGTATTTTCAACCCAAATTTTTTTAAACCGGCTCGAGCTTACACGGCCCGCGTTGTTCAGACGACGCGACCGTGTCAACTCTTACCTTCACAACATTTTATGTGGCCGTGTTAACTTTTCATGCGGCCAGCGTAAAATGTCTATTTAAGCTACAAAAAACCTAAACGGCCCGTTCATTCTCACTTTCTTCAAAACGGTTTGACTTCTCTTCATCCCAAGCGACACGATCTTCCACCAAAACACTTCCAATCTCTCCAAATCTCTCCCAAAACTCTTCTAAATCCTCACTCACCCTCATCCAAACTCTCCTCCATCCTCTTCATCTCGTTTCCGTTTCGACCAAACCCTAGGGCACTCAGATTTTTAGGGTTTTTATAAACCCAATGATGCAGGCGATGATCAACGAAGTTCTTGGCTTGGGATAGCTTGAGGAACTGATCTAAGAGCATTGGGAGCTTTGCCTTAAGCGGGGAGCACCTTTTGGGTAACTTCGCTCCTTTACTCTTCAAATTCCATATATTTATCGCTGAAAATTTGTCGGTCTTTGCGTGAGTTGCACACATTAGCACATCACCCTCACTTTGCATCTCTTATGCCTTCACACGATGCCTCCCCGTACGCACAGAAAGAATGCCACAGTCACAGGCCTGTCCCAAGGTAAGAAAAAGCGTCAAAAGACGATGGCTCTTAAAGACGACATTACACGTGCATGTGATATTAGGGAGAGGGGCGGTGAACCACTCCCTACCCCTCAATTAGACACACTAAGCATAACCTTCATGAGTGAGGATGAGGGCACGAAGTTTATTTCGATGAACTCTCGTGCGATCGTTCCCACCAAATTCCATAGTGTCCCCTGATATGCTCCTATTTTACATGTTTTATCGCATATCTTCATGACACATTTCACCCTCCAAACCCCCATTTTATATGCTTTTGTGCTATTATATGGAACAATATGACTTTGATAAGAAAAACGGCGCACGGACCGTACTCGAGCTTCAGATCAATGTCCCCAGAAGCAAGGAGTATGCCCGCATGTTCCCTCGCCTCGGAGGGAGAGCTCTTATTCGACATAGACTAATACGGCCTCTTAGGGGCGCACTTCTATTTGTTGAAGGAAGGCTACTCCTTCTCTTGAGAGGTCCCTTCTTGCTTCTTGGAAAGTTCCCGAAGAAGAACGTTTATTTCCACTTCAGGGATTTGGAGCGATATTGGAGCAATTTGGAGTCAATAAGACAATCGGCGATGCGAGAGCACCAATGAGACTCATGATGACATGCTCGAGGTACCAAGAAAGAATACTGGAGTAAGGATGAGCAATAGAGAAGGCTGCTCGATCGAGCTATGATGCGGCGAAGGAATCGAGCGACCCGAAGTGCTGGAAACAGGACAGCCGTGCACTATTTCTAAATCTTCTATCATCTGGTATTTTTTTAATATTTTTATGATATTTTTTCCAGATAATAGACTTCAAGAAGGTTCCAACGCCACCAAGAACATGTCAATTGGAGGTCAGATGAGCTTTGGAAAATTTCTGTAAGTCGACGCTGCAGTGCTGAAACTGTTCTCAGCAGCCTACTCGGTCGAGCAGTACACTACTCGGTCCGAGCAGTGCACTACTCGATCGAGCAGTGTGGAAAATGCTGCTGAAATGTGTTTTTATGTCCTACTCGGTCCGAGCAACCTCCTACTCGGTCCGAGCAACCTCCTACTCGGTCCGAGCAACCTTCTACTCGACCAAGTAGTGTGCAAAATGCTGCTGAGATGTGTTTTTGACGTCCTACTCGATCGAGCAACCTCCTGCTCGGTCTGAGCAACCTCCTACTCGACCGAGCTGTGCCGACCTGAGCCGGTTTGGCAGATCGACATATTTCGGAGGAGCGCGACTTCCTGACGTACTCGACCGAGCAGGCTATTACTCAACCGAGCATCTACCAACTCGGACCAAGCAGACCCTACTCGGTCCAAACAGACAGAGCGACATTTTGGGTGATGGATCAGACACCTGACGTATTCGACTGAGCAGCCTATTGCTCGAACCGAGTCGCCGTGGGCCCAGATTTTGAGCCGTGCCCGGATTTTGGGGCTGTTTCGTGAGGGTTTTGAGGGGGGGGTTTTTGACAGCCGCCAGGGCAGTGCTTGAGGGGGATTTTTGAAGGACTTTGGGATAGATTTTGGAGAACTTTTGTATACATTTTAGAGAGGAGTTTTTTAGATCTTTTTAGGAGTTTTGGTGGAGACGATCTTTTGGAGTTAGACTATGCCTTAGGCCCCTCCTTTGTATCAAGATAAGTATTTTTGCCTTCTTTGATTCTATTTGAGTTCTTTTTATTGATTGATTAATTTTTATCCCTCTTGATGCATGCAATGAAATCTTTGTGCGTTCTATTATATATTGCAATTGCTATGCTTGAGTAGTCTTTTCTAGGGCTAAGGGACTAGCCCATGGATCTTAGGATTTAGATGCAAAGTTGGGATTTTTATGGTACGTTGGATATAAATGGGGTTGTATTTTGGTTGATCTAGCAAGATCCCTAGGAGAAATCGTACTGAGATCGTGCCCACGGTCAGTGGAATCGATTAGCTTAAGGAGTATCCCACGGATTTAATTAGGGAGTTAGTGGATTCAACCGAGGTACGTGACCATGCACGGCTCGTGCCTTGAGGGGATCCACCGACGAACTATATCACTAATTGACGGCTACTGTCATTGCGTCAATACGAGCCACCAAAATACCTCGAAGCTCTAACCCACGAGAGTGGTACGAGTTGAGAGCGTTCGAACCACGAGAGTGGTGAGAACTTTGTAGATCCTTAATGCACGTATCGTATGCGCCTATCGCGCGAGCAGGGTTAATTTGATACGTTAGATTCATGATGCCTAGACGCATGAATTCAATTCCTAGATGCTACAATCCCCAATTAAACCATTGCATCATAAGAGTCCTAGCCTTGCGTCGACGTTCGACGATCCTAGCGGCGAGTCCTAAAGCCCTAGTCTTTTCTTTCTTTCTTTGTGTGGACCTCTTTATTTGCGATATCGAGTGACACGACCTTCGCATCCATCACCATTACAACACTCCATACTCCACATCCACCAATAAACCCGTAATTCTAACTCAACCTAGGAGTAAATAGGTAGTATAGCACTGCTTCCCCGTGTTCGATACCCGCTTGTCACTATACCGTGCGCTTGTGGTAAACGACATCGTTTCGGAGTTGTTTCCGGGCCGATCAAGTTTATGGCGCCGTTGCCGGGGAGGCGTTCCGTCATATTATCTATTTACCACGATTAGGTTGATTAGATTACGTAAAAAAGATATATAAAAATATTAAATTTTTTTAAAAAAACCGAGAGATTTTTCCCACCACCTGATATTATTATTATCTCTATCTCTCTTTGTACCACGGACGTCTTTTCCAGGTTGTCTATTTTTCTTGATCAGGTACAATTGATGCAGCGATGGTACTTTCAAAGACGCGGTCGGGTTCTATACAGTCCTATATATACCTCGCTACATTCTATCAGGCTGATGGAGAGTCCTTTAAAGATGCATTGTGCAAGTTCAAAAGTCAGACCATGAGTGGGATGGTTCCAGGCTACTTGATATTTTTGCTGGAAGACAAAAGGGACCCTCACATAAGTTTATGAAGAGGATGCAAGTGGGAAAGTTCACTGATCTGCAGTTGGCAGCAACCTTGGAGCAAATGATAGATGATGCTCGATCTACCTGTTCGCTAACCATTACGGTAGGTAAACCATCCGACCAAGCATTCATCGATTTTGTTTTGGCTAATGTCTCTGATGCAGGTACTATCATAGATGGAGTGTATGCTTTACTTGAAGGTGATCAGATCCACCTTTACACCATTAACACTCCACAAATAGAGAGATCTGAGCTGTCAGAGGAGGACACATATATGGACTTATTAAGAAGCATCGTGGATGCAGTTCGATGCACCGGTCCATTAACGATAACGACAGGTAACCCTTTTGAACTTGGATTTCAAAAGTTTATTACTCATCGTATCTCTTCTACAGGCACAATTGATGATGGAGTCTCCGCTCTAGTTGAGGGGCACAAGACCCACTTTTATACCGTGGCTGAGATACAGGAGCCCATAGAGCCACCTGCACCTACTATTGAGAGTGTCAAGCCATGCAATCAGGTGCCTCGAGTTCCAGGACAGAAACAAAGACATAGGCGTAGAAAGGAGAAGATGAAATTCACCTTGCCTACCATACCAGAGGAACCCGAGGAGGAAGCCGAAGCAGTGCATCGCGAGGAGGCCGAGCTATATTTATTTTACATATTACATGCGGAGCCAGAGACTTTCGCCGAGTAGGTCGTGCGTCAGGACGAGGACACGGCCATTCATGAGGATCCTGAGCATCACCTTCCTCCTTCAGAGCTTCTGCAGCCACCTCGTCCTTCCACTGACCCTGAGGACCACCCACCAGAGCTTACTGCTCCCCTTCAGGGAGATATTTTCACCCCCTCGCCCTTTACATTTGATTTCCCTCTCGTGTATGGTGTTTATTATGATTCAGATCTCGATGAATCATTGCACCTTTTGTAGGATACACGTACATATGATCAAGAGGTACAATGGGACGTATACGAGGAGGAGATCGAGGAGTTAGCATACATGGATGTTGTTGAATATGATTAGGAGGTGTGCTGGGATGAGTCTGACGATGATGAGGAGAATCCTGACATGACCCCACTCTATTATGCCATAGTTACCTGAGGAACCAGAGGAAAACAACGAGGAGTTGATCGACGTGGTGCACGAGCATAGAGATTTATTTCTAGGGAAGTGTTGTCAACCAATCTTAATTTTAAATATTATTGTTGATGACCTTCTTTGGAATATATTTATTTTGGGGAGAAATTATCCACATCAGATTGATGCGGCTTATCTCTTCCAGGGTACATGTGGAGTCCTTGGAGAGATGTTGGGAGCCGCATTACTGGAATCCGATGGAGCACGTGGAGATAGGCACCTAGCAGAGCCACAGAAAGTGCAGATAGAGCAGCTGCTGCACCGGCAACGATATTGGACCCGCCTTTTGCTATAGGTGATATCGATCCAGTAGTGTAGTATTTTATGCTTTCAATAAACACGAATACTCTCGACATCGAGAGGACTGTATAGATTTTCTTGAATAAATAACACCTATTATGACTGCCACAAAAATCTTTTACACCCCGAACCCATTATTTTTATTAATTGCCCTCTTCATATTTCGATATGTCCCGCCATGTTGCCAACCACCATCGAGCATTTCTTTCAAGTGAATACTCACTTTCTTATCCGTTTGACTTGATCCCGCTTAACGAAGCCGTGACCTTTTTGATCAAGTCATCTAAATAGGATTGTTTGGTATAAGATTGGGGGAAAGCGCTCCCATGCATCATTTCATGTGCATGTAGTTGCATTAGGATTTCATGTCATTCATTTCATCACTTTTCATTCACCCCTTCATATTTATCGTTTTTCCTCACTTTCTTCTTTTTATGATCATATTGAGGATAATGTGAAGTTTAAGCTTGGGGGAGTGCATTTACATGCCATTTAGTTGCATTTTTTCTTTATTTTAGGATTTTTTTTAGAATTTTTCAAATTTTTTGCATCATCTTTTTGTTTTTTCCATCTTATTTTCCTTTTATGTGTGTTCATGCATCACATTGCGTGCTTGTTTTTCTTTTATTTATTTCTCCTATTTTCATTTCTCTATTTTCTTCTGTTTCTTTTGCTAGATATGTTCCATGTGATGTTTTATCTTATGCTTTCACCTCTCTCACAACGCTTATTTTTCACGCCATGCTACTTAGAGAGTTTCATAACCCCTATAAGTACTTGAAAATATTCTTTTGATGATCTCTCTAGTGTGAATGCATGAAGCTTATTGAAACTGAATATGCAGAGTAGTATTTAGTATGCTTTCATTGGAAACACATCAAGATTCATGCATCACTAGAATATCTGAAGCCCTGCTTTCATCTCTTATTCGCATTCTTATTGCATGCTTGATATAATTGAAAATATTATGCTTGACTTCACTACTCATTGATATGATTAAGGATACACATGCTATTATACGAGTTTAGTTAATGTATTATTTTACAAAACCGTTTGTGCATACTTTTGAGTGAACCGAGCGTTATATCTATTCCTTCTTCACTTATATCTTATATTCTCTACATGTCACTTGATTTCACTCCCCAAAGCTATTTCTACCGCATCCATTCCCAAAAATTCCATACAAAAGAAAAGCTTGCTCCAAAAGTCCAAAAAGCCAAAAAGAAGCCAAAAACCAAAAATATAAATACTATTTCTCCTACAAAAATCCAAAAAGAAAAAAGGAAACAAAGCTCAAAATTCAAAGAAGAGCTCAATTTTCATTACTTGGAGCAATACATATACTATTGGGAAAACCAAAACAAAATTCCAAATCCACAAATACTTCTTTGGATGCGACGCCTCAATTCAAGTTTGGGGGAAATCTTTTGACCACATGAGTAAGCATGACATTAGAGTGGAGTCGTGCACGAACGGGAAAGTTTGATAATGCTAAAACTTTACGAAACAATTTAGTTACGGGATTTCTTATGATTTGATATGGGGATGTGTATGTCTTGATTTTTATTCTATTCTTTATTGCATGCTTTGTGTGAATTTCCACGCTTCAGTTATATCTTCTGATTGAAAAGTGTGTCGCCAATGTTATGCATATTCGATGCTATGAAACATATGATGTTGATATAAACTAAATGTATGAATACCAGAGAGAACCCTTTCATTCATTCTTAACTCTCAAGTACTTCGTTTATATAAGATATGAAATCTCTGTGGCAGTGTGTGATTCACTTTCTGAGTTGTTGTGATATATGGTGAATGTTGAGAAATCTGAGAGAATAATCTAGCAACCCTCTTTTCTCCGTATTCCTTTTTGTTTTATTATTTTTACCTCCCGGTGAGCGTCGTATTCGTCTTCCTCGAGGACGAGTAAGAGGTAAGCTTGGAGGATTTTGATATGCTCATATTTTACATGTTTTATTGCATATCTTCATGACACATTTCACCCTCCAAACCTCCATTTTATACGCTTTTGTGCTATTATTTGGAACAATATGACTTTTGGAGCGTTTATTTCCATTTCAGGGATTTGGAGCGATATTGGAGCAATTTGGAGTCAATAAGACAATCGGCGATGCGAGAGCACCAATAAGACTCATGATGACATACTCGAGGTGCTAAGAAAGAATACTGGAGCAAGGAAGGAGCAAGAGAGAAGGTCGCTCGATCGAGTTATGATGCGGCGAAGGAATCGAGCGACCCGAAGTGCTGGAAACAGGACAGTCGTGCACTATTTCTAAATCTTCTATCACCTAAGATTTTTCAATATTTTTATGATATTTTTTCCAGAAAATAGACTTCAAGACGGTTCCAACGCCACTAAGAACGTGCCAGTCAGAGGTCGGATGAGTATTGGAGAATTTCTGCAAGTCGACATTGCCGTGCTGAAACTGTTCTCAGCAGCCTACTCGGTCAAGTAGTACACTACTCGGTACGAGCAGTGCACTACTCGATCGAGTAGTGTGGAAAATGCTGCTGAAATGTGTTTTTACGTCCTACTCGGTCCGAGCAACCTCCTACTCGGTCCGAGCAACCTTCTACTCGACCGAGTAGTGTGCAAAATGCTGCTGAGATGTGTTTTTGACGTCCTACTCGATCAAGCAACCTCCGCTCGGTCCGAGAAACCTCCTACTCGGTCTGAGCAGTGCCGACCTGGGTCGATTTGGCAGAGTGACATATTTCAGAGGAGCACTACTTCCTGACGTACTCGACCGAGCAGCTTATTACTCGACCGAGCAGCTACCAACTCGGACCGAGCAGACCCTACTCGGTCCGAAAAGACAGAGCGACGTTTTGGGTGATGGATCAGACACCTGACGTACTCGACCAAGCAGCCTATTACTCGGAACGAGTCGCCGTGGGCCCAGATTTTGAGCCGCGCCTGAATTTTGGGGCTGTTTCGCGAGGGTTTTGAGGGTGGATTTTTGACAGCCGCCACGGCAGTGCTTGAGGGGGATTTTTGATGGACTTTGGGATAGATTTTGGAGAACTTTTGTATACTTTTTAGAGAGGAGTTTTTTAGATATTTTTAGGAGTTTTGGTGGAGACGATCTTTTGGAGTTAGGCTATGCCCTAGGCCCCTCCTTTGTATCAAGATAAGTATTTTTGCCTTCTTTGATTCTATTTGAGTTCTTTTTATTGATTGATTAATTTTTTTCCCTCTTGATGCATGCAATGAAATCTTTGTGCGTTCTATTATATATTGCAATTGCTATGCTTGAGTAGTCTTTTCTAGGGCTAAGGGATTAGCCCATGGATCTTAGGATTTAGACGCAAAGTTGGGATTTTTATGGTACGTTGGATATAAATGGATTTATATTTTGGTTGATCGAGCAAGATCCCTAGGAGAACTCGTACTGAGATCGTTCCCACAGTCAGTGGAATCGATTAGCTTAAGGAATATCCCACGGATTTTATTAGGGAGTTAGTGGATTCAACCGAGATACGTGACCATGCACGGCTCATGCCTTGAGGGGATCCACCGACGAACTATATCACTCATTGACGGCTACCGCCATTGCATCAATACGAGCCACCAAAATACCTCAAAGCTCTAACCCGCGAGAGTGGTACGAGTTGAGAGCGTTTGAACCACAAGAGTGGTGAGAACTTTGTAGATCCTTAATGCACGTATCGTATGCGCCTATCGCGAGAGCAGGGTTAATGCGATACGTTAGATTCATGATGCCTAGACGCATGAATTCACTTCCTAGATGCTACAATCCCCAATTAAACCAATGCAACGTAAGAGTCCTAGCCTAGCGTCGACGTTCGACGGTCCTAGCGGCGAGTCCTAAAGCCCTAGTCTTTTCTTTCTTTCTTTGTGTGGACCCCTTTGTTTGTGATATCGAGTGACACGACCTTCGCATCCATCACCATTACAACACTCCATACTCCACATCCACCAATAAACCCACAATTCTAACTCAACCTAGGAGTAGATAGGTATTATAGCACCGCTTCCCCGTGTTTGATACCCGCTTGCCACTATACCATGCGCTTACAGTAAACGACATCGTTTCAGAGTTGTTTTCGGGCCGATCATCCCCACTCTGTCTGCCCTAGGCCTCTTAGATATCGTCAGCACCCTCCTCTGAAATCTCGGATTGGAGGAATTTTGCAGTGTGAGTCTAGGACGTATATGAGACTCACTATAGAGTTCATATCCACCTTTAGAGTTTACCCCACAGGTTTCTCTTTTAGGATCATGAAAAATGAGTATGGTCTTTCCAAAGATTCCTTAAACCTGCTCTTTAGGTGGCCCAGAGCACTCGAGCCCATAGCCATCCACAACAATCACCCCTACCCTCGAGAGTTTGATGCGAACCATTTTTAGTTGCAGATCACCCGGCTCGATGTCTTCCCAAAGACTCGAGCCAAGGCATCTAGCATCTTACATCCTGGCCTCCGTATCATGCATCACATTATCACGAACACACTTTTCTACCGATACGAGACAGGCCAGGTCTCTCAAGATGAGCTTTTCTTCCTGTAGTGTGCTACACAGAGCCGTGTCCTCCGCGAGGGAAATGCATCAGTCTCCCAGTTTCTCCTGCACACTGGGTCTTGGCTTATACAGAGCTTTCTCCATAATATAGCCGACCCCAGATCACCTATCTGTTGCGGGGAACTCATCACCGTCATAGCCATCCTCGCTCCTATCTCTCTTAGGGTTCCCACATGATTCCTATCCCCAGTCCCACCTCCCTAGACCTCTCGGTGCTTACGAACATGCGTATGATCCGAGCGCTTGACGTAGAGCATTATTTCTGGCTATATAGCCCTGCCTCCACCCTATACACTAGGCTGCCCAACCCTGGGCTGTTCGGACCTGGCACCACTTTGAGGTTGTTCTTCTCACCCAACACTAATATAGCTTCAGGTGTCCAGGCCCCAGTCCAGCTGATTAACCCCTGCCAGCCCCAGCCCTGGAACCACAATGACACTCCCGGTTTCTCCTCATCTATCCCTGAGCCAGTTGTCATCGCAGCTCTGCAACAATATAGGAGATCTCGACCCCACATCGAGGGTTCCAGCAGTGCTCCTCCTCCCCCACCATGCCCCCATCCTGAGCAGCTAACTTGCTTGGAGGAGGAGCTTAGATCCTTTAGAGACTCCACGACCAGTACCCTGACTAAGGTCAGATACACTCTCTTTGACTTCTACACTTCTTTCGATGGCTGGCTCTTGTTGTGGTGACACTCCAATCACAGTTCGACCAGGTCTATCAGTAGCACTACAGTCAGGGTCACTACCCAACTGTTGCACCACATCTCCTCCCTGTCCGCAACCCACCCCACACATCTCACCCACCTCAGACTGCTCATCACCCAGCATCCACTTCCACTCCCCTAGATATTCCCTCCACATTACTGCATGTATCCATCCCACCCTACCCACTCTTGGTGCCTGAAGACCCACCTGACATCACACCACATCTCACTACACCACCACCCTCTACACAGCCTGACCCAGAGCTTAAGCACATTCCCACCCCCCCAACCATTACCTCACCTCGACCCTGTGATCTCACACACCACTTCCACACCCATCACGGAGTTTGTTCCCATTCCATCCCCTACACACTCCCCCTCACCTCAGCCAACTTCCCCACGACATGACGACACCATCATCATTCTCTCGTCGTCTTTCGACGACGATTGGACCACCCCATCTCCACCTCCATCCCCACCCATCAAGTCTGAGCCTATCCATAGCACTCCACCCCCACCACACACTGACACGACAGTTGAGCACTCAGCTGAATCCGTTGTCCCTTCCACTCCACCCACCACACCCACCTAGCCACAACCTGACGGTGGCTTAGCCTGATAGGAGCACCACACATTTTTGGCACCCCCTCATCATTTAGCCCATGCATAGCACACTTGCATCATATTATGGCACGGTTTTACATAGCTTGGGGGATGCTCCTGGGTCTCCTTCCTCACATCTTATTTGTCCTCACGATTGTCTTTGTGTTTTATTCGCGTTGAGGCCAATGCTCGGTTTAGCTTGGGGAGAGGAGCTCTTTCGTGCTTATTTTCTCCATTTCCTTCTTATTTCCCCACTTTTATCTCGGGGTGGGCATCCGAATATTCGGATCGGATTATGCCTCAATCCACCATCCGATCCGATTGAATCGGATGATGAAAAATTTGATCCGCATCCACTAAGGAAAAAAGTTAATCTGAAAATTCGGATGATTAGAATTTCGGATCGGATACGATTCGGATCGGATTAATATTAGCTTTATTGAAATTTTAAAGTTATTGATGCCATAATTTGTAACTCATTTCATTAGATTCTGAAAGTTTAACTTTTAAACACTGAACTCAATTCCAATGTCAAAACGAAATATCCTTACAAAATACAAATTGCTGGAATAACATAAAGAAGCTATCTCTGTTTGCAATATCTTCATACTAGTTTGGCATCAACTTCAAGGAGGATGAGATTGTCAACCAAGAGCTCTCCTTCAAGGATGATGCAATTGTTGGATCTGGATCCTAGCCTAGAGGGGGGGTGAATAGGCTAATAAAAAATTCTCGTGCAACCCACGAGAAATCACACGCAGTTAAAAGTACAACCAGAGTAAAAGATAGGCAATCACAGAGAACACACAGATATACCCTGGTTCGGTCGACCCGTCGACCTACGTCCAGCCCCCAAAGCAAATACTAGATTGAATAGTGCAATAGGTACAAAGTCACAAGTTAGAGCACGCTCAGAGCACCCTCTACGTCCCTACACTCGCCAGACTCTCAGTACCCCACACACAGTGTTTTCTCTCACTATCAATCCTAGCAAAGCTTTCTACCAGCTAGTCCCAAACTAGCTGGGTCCCACTTGTCTAGTCCCAACTAGACAAGTCCCAAAATAGTCACACAAAAATGGTAAAAGTTTCCCCCACAGAGAACGTTACACTAAGACACAAATAAAGGAGTTTAGGGTTTAGAAATGCTCAGTTTGTGTCTGTGTAGGCGTCTCTGTCAATAAGCACGTCGTCAGCTCCGATCTGACGTAAACGGTGTCTCAATCTGACTCCTGGATTGCAAGATACACACTGGTCTGTGTGTAAAGAAATTCAGTTCAATCCTTTATAATCTGTCGGTCTGTGCGCGTAGCAGCTCCTTAAAAATAGCAGTCGGTGCGTGTAGCAATTCAGTTCAATCTTAATATTTAAGCGGGCTGTGCGCAGAGTAATTCCCAATAATTTTTCCCCGCCACGTCGAGCTTTAAAATTCGTGCTCCTTTGAAACTTTTCGCGTTCAATCCCACGGCAATACGTTTGCCACGTCTGCACCAAAAACGAATCCGCTTCAGTTTTAATTTTTCTTTCGCTATTCAATCACGACCGTTGCTTCTCACGATCGTGCGGCTCTCGTTTCTCAAGAGCATGCAGAAGAAGCGAGCGGCGTCGTCTTCGCTTTTCACTCTGACGACGGCAGCGATCAAGTCCAGGTGGCGACGAGATCTCGGGGTCCTCGGCAACGGTTCGGTAGCGACATGTGGCGCCTCCACCCCACGACAATGGCGATGGATCAACTTCGAGCAGCAACGGCGGATGTCTCCTTCGACGGTGATGCTTCGTCTTCGGCAACGACGGTGGTTCTTCGACGTGCAGCAGCTCGCGGGCGGTGACAGTTCGACGATCTGCTCAACGGTACTCCTTCGACAATGAAGACGGCGGCGTGAGCACCGTTCGACGGTGACAGCGTCCTCGAATCTCGACGACGGCGATGGTGATTCCCCAGTTATGGCTCTGTTTCAGAACAGGGCAGCGGCGATGGCTTCGTCTTCTCCGGTGATGGAGTTCAGCGGCGGCGGCGGGCTTCTTCGTTCGACGGCGACTACCTCTCACGACAGCGATGGCTACAGCAATAGCAACAGCGCGTCTTCGATCTTCCACGGTGCTCAGCTTTGTCTTGTGGCGATGAAAAAGAAAAACTTCGACACCTCTCGCCTCGACAACAGCGGATGTGGTCGCTGTGCAGCTTCTTCAGTATGATCTCGTTCTCCGATGGTGTAACGACGATGATGTGATGACGAGAACAGCGATGGGGTATTTGACTGCAGCGGTAGGGTTTGAACGATGGTGCTTGCAGCTCGGGAGATGTTAGAACCCCTTGCTTGCGGCAATGACGATAGCAATGAGGATTGGTTTGAAGCTTCTCCCTTGGGAAGGGTTTTTCTCTTGAAGGGGTATTTGTATGTATATTGCCTCCTCACTTTTAATTGCTGCCCAAGTTTTTTTGATTGCCACACGCCAATGTTTTAGCCCCTCTCTAATATTTTTGGCCGCCCTTGAAACCCTAGGTAGAACATTGGTATTTATAGGATATGCTAGGGTTTGTTAATATTTGGCAATTGGATAGGGAGTTTGAATGTGATAGAAATTGTTTTGGCTAAGGAATTTGAATAGGAAAAAGTTTGGCTAGGATAATGGCACAACCAACTAGGAATTTTGAAATTGGCTAGGGATAAATTTGAATCAATCAAGTTGGATTCTATTTGATCTTATAGCAATTCAAATGGGATTTGGAAGAATCAAATATTTGAGAATCATACTAGAAGATTTGATCAAGTCCATCTCAACCCATCTCATCCCATATTGGACCAGGTCCAAATTTCTTTGTGCACAAACACTCCATCTCTCCCAATTTGCTATACGAATAGCAAATCCGCCAAATATCGAAAGTATATCATTTTGCCAAGCCTGAAACATACTGAGCACACACATTAGATATACCGACACGTTTGTCATCATCAAACCAAGATCCTAGATCGTTGCTTCCAACAATCTCCCCCTTTTGGTGATGACAAACCCACAAAAGATTTGATCAATAGAAATGAGTGTGTGAAGTGTGTTGAAGGGTGTAATGCAATATAAATCATGAGATGAATATTCAAGCACTACAACATGGCATGCGCAAACTAATAACAAATACAATAGCATAATAGTTTAGTATATTTCAAGCTCCCCCTTGCAAACTAATAACAAATACAATAGCATAATAGCTTAGTATATTTCAAGCTCCCCCTTCAACAAATAATCTTTTCTTTTTCTCCCCCTTTGTAATCACCAAAAGTGGATTAACGAAGTCACAAAGATATCCCATGCAAAAATAAGTCATTATTAGATGTAGCGTGCAATTTGCATGAGTAATCCAAATAATAGACAAGTCAAGTTCATAGAATTTGATACCAAGACTTCTCCACCTTTGTGTAAGTGAAATGATTTAGACAATAGAGTACAAGAGGAGATTCAATATCAGAAAATCAACCAAAACAATCCACATTTTCCATTTTTCATGAATATCACTAGGATTGACTTTTCCCACCTCATCAAAGATGAGTTCAAGTTACCGAACCCCGAAACATGGCCTAAAAGGACTTTTAAATGTGGGATGGCATTGCTTGACGAGTTATATACACCAACGCTAATGATTACCCATGTAGCACAAGTTGGATACTCGTGGGTTGTGTTTTAGCCATGAAGTGTATCCATTTTTCATACGGAGCAAATATCGTTTTTTTTTTCAATTCTTTTGTGCTCAATTTTAATTCATGGCTAAACACATCATATCCCTTAGAAATTTCAGAAAATTAGTCATTCCTACATTCACTTTCCATTATTCTTCAAAAGAATCTCCAAAAGCACTAAAAATTCAAATATCGTGAAAGTGCAAATGTAGGTGTAAAAGTCAAGTTTGAAACTTATGAGACATGTCATGGCTACTAAAAGAATAACATCATGTTCACGTAGCTACAACAATAATGAATTGACTTCTACAAGGGATAGATTGGTCATTCAAACAATACCACTTAAGAGATTCATAAAAGGATAATCAATAAGCACAAATTTTTTTTGATTTTTCAATTTTTTTTTCAGAAATAAAAACATTAAAAATCATCCATGCAAGCACACAAAACAAAATAAATCAAGCACACACACAAAAAACTATGAAGGTATGCAATGCAATGCAATGCAATGCAAAGAGGGATAGAAATTATACCTTCTCGTCGCTTTTTGACGAAGGAGCTAAAAGAATGAGACATTGAGTTTATTGCTCCTCGCCAAAACTCCATCACACCTACATGAAAGATGTTAAGTGTGACCTTGGAATCCAACAAGGTCCACTAGTGTTAGCCAATATTGTTTTAGGAACCCACACTTGTTTAAACTTGATTTTAGTGTTCCTAAATTTACAATAGTATGAAGTATGGCCTACACTATCACAAGTAAAGCACTTTGCATATAAGTTCTTCGCAATAGACGGTGCATTGTGGAATTTCTTGATTTTTTGCTTTTCAACGTTTTTCAGACCAAAACCAAGTCCTCTTCTATTATTGCCATATAATTGATTCTCTAAAATAGTGTCCAATGATTGTTTTCCCGTAGAGAATTTCTTAATGGCAAGTTCAAGATTAGAGACTTTGGTTTTCAACAATTTATTTTCTTCCACAAGCAATGTGCATTTACTTATAAAAGCTCTCTTGTTTTCCTCTTCCTTCTTTTCAAATTCAACCATTTTTCTTTTAAAATCATTATCCAACATGCAGAATTTATCATTCAGCTCTCTAATAACATAGTCTTTTTCAGTTTCGAGCTTAATCAAATCAAGTTTAAGCATGCTAATATTATTCATCAAGGAAGGGCAAGAGAGACAAGGTGCTTCATCATTAAAACTGGATTTTTCCTTTTTCAAAGTATCAATAGTAGAGTCACGAGCAACAATATCAATTTTGAGTTTTTCAATCTCTTTAGACATTTCATATTCAGATTGTTGCATTTCAAAGTTTTCATTTTGGTAGTCATCTATAGTGGATTCAAGCTCTACTATTTTATCTTGCATTTCTTTACAAAGAGTAAGGAGTTCAGTTTTACTACCAGAAGTTACCTCATTGTGTATTCCCATCAATGCCATGCATGAATGGGCTTCGTGTTCCTCCTCCTCGCTCTCAGCTTCGCTATCCATGTCCCAAGTAAGCACCTTGGATTTTCCCTTTTCTTTAGCTACCTGAGCTGTTTCATGTGGGCAATCCCTCATTCGATGTCCTCTTTTCTTGCATTTAAAACAAGTCATTCTATTAGTAGTATTCTGATCATAATTTTGCTTATAAGACTGAAAAAAGTTAGAGCGATTAAACCTGGGTGCCATTTCTGCTCTTCCTTGCTTGGTCTGGACAAACTTTCTGAAATTTCTGACCATTAGCGCTATGTCATCATCATCATCTTCACTCTCGTCAGCTTTCAGAGCAAGTGGCTTGGTAGCTTTCTCTTTTTCCTCAGGTTTCTCCCTTTCATCAATATTTTGCAATTCAAGCTCGTGGGACATTAAATTACCTATCAAGTCCTCCACCTTCATCTGCGATAGATCCTTTGCTTCTTGGATGGCAGTGACTTTAGGCCTGAAAGAGCTTGGCAGTGCTCTTAATATCTTTCTCACCTGCTCAAGGCTAGAATATGGCTTACCGAGCGAACTAGACTTGTAGACAATGTTGGTGAACCTCGCAAACATTTCTGATATCGTCTCTGATGGTAGCATGCGAAATCCCTCGTATTCCGTGCTCAGAAGTGCAAGTCTAGATTCCTTCACCTGTGACGTTCCCTCGTGCGTCACCTCCAAAGTATGCCATATTTCCTGCGCAGTTAGACAATGTGAGATACGATTGAATTCAGATTTATCTAATGCACAAATAAGAGCATTCATAGCTTTAGCATTTAAAGAATAAAGCTTCCAATCATTATCATCCCACTTATCATCAGGTTTAGGCAACTCAGTATTTTCAATTTTGATAACAGGTGATTTATATCCTTTTTCAACAATTTGCCAAGCTTTATAATCAATAGAAATAAGATAGATTTTCATACGATTTTTCCAGTAAGCATAATCTCCTCCATTAAATCTAGGTGGTCGGGAAATAGACTGACCCTCAGCAAAAGCACTATCAATGTGGTCCATGGTCAAACTAGGCTAGATCTACTAAACTGGCTCTAATACCACTTGTTAGATCTGGATCCTAGCCTAGAGGGGGGGTGAATAGGCTAATAAAAAATTCTCGTGCAACCCATGAGAAATCACACGCAGTTAAAAGTACAACCAGAGTAAAAGATAGGCAATCACAGAGAACACACAGATATACCCTGGTTCGGTCGACCCGTCGACCTACGTCCAGCCCCCAAAACAAATACTAGATTGAATAGTGCAATAGGTACAAAGTCACAAGTTAGAGCACGCTCAGAGCAACCTCTACGTCCCTACACTCGCCAGACTCTCAGTACCCCACACACAGTGTTTTCTCTCACTATCAATCCTAACAAAGCTTTCTACCAGCTAGTCCCAAACTAGCTGGGTCCCACTTGTCTAGTCCCAACTAGACAAGTCCCAAAATAGTCACACAAAAATGGTAAAAGTTTCCCCACAGAGAACGTTACACTAAGACACAAATAAAGGAGTTTAGGGTTTAGAAATGCTCAGTTTGTGTCTGTGTAGGCGTCTCTGTCAATCAGCACGTCGTCAGCTCTGATCTGACGCAAACGGTGTCTCAATCTGACTCCTGGATTGCAAGATACACACTGGTCTGTGTGTAAAGAAATTCAGTTCAATCCTTTATAATCTGTCGGTCTGTGCGCGTAGCAGCTCCTTAAAAATAGCAGTCGGTGCGTGTAGCAATTCAGTTCAATCTTAATATTTAAGCGGGCTGTGCGCAGAGTAATTCCCAATAATTTTTCCCCGCCATGTCGAGCTTTAAAATTCGTGCTCCTTTGAAACTTTTCGCGTTCAATCCCACGGCAATACGTTTGCCACGTCTGCACCAAAAACGAATCCGCTTCAGTTTTAATTTTTCTTTCGCTATTCAATCACGACCGTTGCTTCTCACGATCGTGCGGCTCTCGTTTCTCAAGAGCATGCAGAAGAAGCGAGCGGCGTCGTCTTCGCTTTTCACTCCGACGACGGCAGCGATCAAGTCCAGGTGGCGACGAGATCTCGGGGTCCTCGGCAACGGTTCGGCAGCGACATGTGGCGCCTCCACCCCACGACAATGGCGATGGATCAACTTCGAGCAGCAACGGCGGATGTCTCCTTCGACGGTGATGCTTCGTCTTCGGCAACGACGGTGGTTCTTCGACGTGCAGCAGCTCGCGGGCGGTGACAGTTCGACGATCTGCTCAACGGTACTCCTTCGACAATGAAGACGGCGGCGTGAGCACCGTTCGACGGTGACAGCGTCCTCGAATCTCGACGACGGCGATGGTGATTCCCCAGTTATGGCTCTGTTTCAGAACAGGGCAGCGGCGATGGCTTCGTCTTCTCCGGTGATGGAGTTCAGCGGCGGCGGCGGGCTTCTTCGTTCGACGGCGACTACCTCTCACGACAGCGATGGCTACAGCAATAGCAACAGCGCGTCTTCGATCTTCCACGGTGCTCAGCTTTGTCTTGTGGCGATGAAAAAGAAAAACTTCGACACCTCTCGCCTCGACAACAGCGGATGTGGTCGCTGTGCAGCTTCTTCAGTACGATCTCGTTCTCCGATGGTGTAACGACGACGATGTGATGACGAGAACAGCGATGGGGTATTTGACTGCAGCGGTAGGGTTTGAACGATGGTGCTTGCAGCTCGGGAGATGTTAGAACCCCTTGCTTGCGGCAATGACGATGGCAATGAGGATTGGTTTGAAGCTTCTCCCTTGGGAAGGGTTTTTCTCTTGAAGGGGTATTTGTATGTATATTGCCTCCTCACTTTTAATTGCTGCCCAAGTTTTTTTGATTGCCACACGCCAATGTTTTAGCCCCTCTCTAATATTTTTGGCCGCCCTTGAAACCCTAGGTAGAACATTGGTATTTATAGGATATGCTAGGGTTTGTTAATATTTGGCAATTGGATAGGGAGTTTGAATGTGATAGAAATTGTTTTGGCTAAGGAATTTGAATAGGAAAAAGTTTGGCTAGGATGATGGCACAACCAACTAGGAATTTTGAAATTGGCTAGGGATAAATTTGAATCAATCAAGTTGGATTCTATTTGATCTTATAGCAATTCAAATGGGATTTGGAAGAATCAAATATTTGAGAATCATACTAGAAGATTTGATCAAGTCCATCTCAACCCATCTCATCCCATATTGGACCAGGTCCAAATTTCTTTGTGCACAAACACTCCATCTCTCCCAATTTGCTATACGAATAGCAAATCCGCCAAATATCGAAAGTATATCATTTTGCCAAGCCTGAAACATACTGAGCACACACATTAGATATACCGACACGTTTGTCATCATCAAACCAAGATCCTAGATCGTTGCTTCCAACCGCAATTGAGTCTGTTAATCTTCTTAACCAATAGCCATGAATGCATTGATTCAGGGGCTTTTAGGTAGAAGTGAAAAACAATTGGATCGGATTGAGAATCAGATATTCGGATGAACTTAGATAATAACACAATCCGCTCAAAACCTAATCGGATCGGATCACATTCTATCGGATGAAAACTAAAATCTGAATCCGAACCAGTTTCAAACGGATCGGTCGGATCTGCTTATTAATAACAAGTCACTTTCATCGGATCGGATATCCAATCTATTTTTTCGGATCGGATCGTGTGGATTCAATCGTTTAATCGGATCTTTGTCCACCCCTACTTTTATCGTTGTTTTCGTTTTATTTTCACTTTTTCTTTCTTATTTTCCATCTTTCTTTCTTTTTCATATGCATCACGTTAAAATTTAATATATGCATCCAAAAACCCAAAAAATGAAAAAAAATCAAAAAAACTCGAAAAATATCTGCATTCGCATCATGCATACTACACCTTCATGCATACATTTGTATATACTTGCATTCACCTCGAGAATGTTTTTATATGCACTGAATCTTGATTTGAAATTTGTTTTCCGAACCTTAATGCTCGATTTCTATAATATCGATTTGAATATGTGAATAGTTCGTAGCCTAAACTCAAATCCCTTGCAATACCCTAGCTTTGGCCGTCCTCGCAACCCCTAAGATAGGAGTACTTGAAACCAACCTAGATTGACACCTAGGAACCTATTATATGCGTGGATCCTAGAGCCGATAGTTGTGTATAATCATTTATAGTCCCTCGAGACTTGTATAACCACACTTTACCTAGTACTGAGGATTGAACCTGCCTAGTTCACCCCATGACTTTAAAAAAAAACCAAAAGAAAAAAATTGTGAATAGAAAAATAATACGCAACGTTCCCCAGCGAAGCTGAGTAACCGGATCCCCACGATAGTAAACGTCGGGGCTCGTGTAAAAAGGCCTAGCTTGGAGGAGTGCATATGAACAAGGATTTCATTTGGGTTAAGTTAGTAGGTCTGAGGGGTCCTTCTTGGCCCGGTGCCCTAAGGTCGTCTGATATGGGAGTCATCGACTCAACGCTCCTTACACGACCCAAGTGAAAATCCAGAAAAAAAGACATATGTGTGTATATGTATGTATGTATTTGTGTATAGAATTTCTTTTTGTATATACGGTGTATATATGAAATCATGGATAAACTTGACAATTTCTTGAATCAAGGAACCGTGTCGTATCGTGAGCGCCACTTTCTCGATCGACCAATATCCCATTATCCCATACTTATCCCCTCTTCAACCATTGTATAGCTTAGGCTCCTACATGCCCAATCTAAGGTCAGGTTAAAGGAAATGTCTTAGAATACGAGTATGGCCGTTGCATAGTGTATTGCTTGGCGATTTGAGTAAGAATGACGTCCTAGGAACATATTCTCATCGACGGAAATATTTCCGAGTATTTTAGTTTCTCGAATTCGAATTTTCATTTTACTCACGTATATATTCTCGATTTTTAAAAATTCTCGAAGCTATATCGCGCATCTGCATGTTTGACTGCATTCCTCCAATCTACGCTCTCTCTTCCCTTCCTTGAGGACAAGGAAGAGTTTAGCTTGGGGGATTTTGGTGAGTGTTTATTGTATATAGTTTTCCACTCTTTTTCATGCACGTTTTACACCATTTCATTCTCTATTCATCCCCGTTCTTCCCCGTTTTGTCTCTTCTTTTGCTTTGTGGTCCTTCACATTCTTTGCAGGAGATATATGCTGATTTAGGATTATATAGCGAGATCTAAGTGCAAAGGGGCGAAAGGAGTGAAGCCGGGGAGTCAATTGCACAAGGGAGAAGAGTTTTGTGAAGAATATGGCTCCATGCGGCTGCATCACTATGTCCATGCGGTCGCGTCAACCCATCAAAGAAGCAACTTTAACGTGGCCGCGTCAACTTCACTAAACGGTCGCATCAAAAGACTTTTTGGAGTGAAGTGAAGAGTGAAGATCATAGAGTTTCGAGGCCCGCGTTATCTAGGATGAAGTGGCTGCAAAACTTCCACCTCCAGAGCAAAATGACGCGGTCGCGTCAACAGACCACGCGGCCGTGTGACCATCTTCAATGCGGCCACGTCTCCATTGACGCGACTGCGTGGCCAAGCCCCCAGTCCCCGTTCATTTAGGGAATGATGCGACCATGTCGTTTCTTGACGCAGTCACGTCAAACCCCTTTCCCATGATTCCTAGGGCAGATCTGGGGGTATTTTTGTCTTCGCCCCTTCATCCTCCTACGAGAGGAATCTTGTTTTCAGCAGTTTTTCTAGCTTTTCTAGGGTTTTGGGTTGTTTTGTAAGATTTCTAACTATTTTATTCAGTTGTTTTTATTGTTCTAAACATTGATTAGTGTAATACTCTTTATTTCTTTAATAGAATTTTTCCATCTTTGTTATTACTGTGTTGTTTCATCATCTATTGCTGTTACAGATTGAATCTATGGCTTTGGATGCTTACCCATTGCTAGAATCCCCCTCTATTCTAATGGATAGTGAGTAGTTTTTATCTAGGGCAATGGGATGAACCCCACTGAATTGGGGTCATGGGTTGAATGAAATAACTGATTGGGTTGCTGGGCTAGTTGAGATTAAGGGTATATTGGGACGATTATTATCGCCGTAGATTTAACCCCTTCCCTTCGGGACAATCGGGTCGACCGCGGATCAAAAGTCGGGACCGACCTGGGGATCCGATCCCTGCGACGATCCATACAATCGGTGTGACTGATACGCCAACAGGCACCGATTAGAGCTCTCCCAATGTTGGTCTAATCCCCAAATGCCACTGTGGGCAGGAGGAAGATTGAGGATATTCGTTGAGCATAATGCGCCTGACGTACACCGATGCATCAGAGAACCCCAGACATCGGTGTAGGTTGGGTTGGCCTATCATTTCATAGCACCAGTGCGGGGGAGGGGGGTAGGACTTGATATAAGGGAATAACCTATTATGCACCACGATAGTGGGGGATAGACGAATGCCCTTAGATCACACAACCTCTCCCGAGTCCCAACGAACCCAGCAACATATCGATTATTAATTCAACCTTAACCCTAGTCAAATGGTAGGGATTCCACATGCCCTAGATCTTTTACCCCTTGTTTACAATTTTCTACCATTCACCGAAAATTCACCGTGACTATCGCGTAGCTCTCATTCGAAGACCCATAGGAACCGATACTCATTGACCGCCTCCTCGTGTTCGACCCTTAAGCGACTACACACGACCCGTGTGCTACGGTTTTTATTAGCATCGTTCGGTCCCCTCTCAGGGATCGCGATCAGCTATTCTGCTTTAGAATCTCTTGTTCTATATACCAAGCATCATTAGTAACAGTAAGGTAGGTTGGTCCAATAGCATCCCCAGAATCATCAATGAGAGAGGGGCTTATCCGAGTATGACCATCCGTGTCCAAAACATCAAATGGATTCATGCTATGCCAACAAGGAATGTTCGAGAGTTCCTTATTTTTGGGGACTAACCTGCGCATGTCACCATTTAACTCACGCGTATCATCGTTCAAATTCGTAAGCGATGGTAATTTATTGGCATGGAATATGCTTGTTTCAGTGGGCTTCGATGCGGTAGAGTATGTCTGCCCGGATAGGAAGCTGCCTTAGGAGGCTTAGACCCCAATCTCCCCCTCATAATGTATCCCGACCCCTCCCCACCCATTTTATTATCTCCGCTTACATCCTTTCCCACACTAGTTATAGCTAGTTCATCAATACATGGGACTCCTCCAGCCCCTACGTCACTGGGAGCAGCCAGTTCCACACCATTATACATCATAGTTGATCCAATGTCTACATTCAAGTCCAACCTGTCCTTCAATGGCATCACCGACTGCTCCAACGCTGGGTCCAATTCCACAGCCCTCATTGCAGCTGGGCCCATATTCGCATTTGAATTCGCTGAGTCCAATTCCTCCAATTGACTTGTCGAGACAGCACCCGCAGCATTCTTGGACAATGCTTCGACAAAGCTTCGACAATCCTTCGACAACCCTTCAACATTGCTTCCACCAACAGCTTTCATCTTCACTGGGTCTAACCTCGCATTACATCCCTCCGCGGCACTGGACACAGCCAGTTTAACTCTACAGCCACTCGACCTCACGGGAGGCCTTAATTTGCCGTCGTCTCCGCAGCTCTATAAGTCGTAGATGGGTTAACAAACTCATCGGAATTACATTCTCTCCCACTAGCATCAGCTAGCTTTTCATTACATCCTCCATTTAATTCAAGTTGCTCTTTCATCAGCTCCTTCGACATTGCCTTCTTCGACTCAAGCTCCTTCGTCATCAGATTACACCCCATCTCATCTCTGGGCACGGCCAGGATCAATACAATTACTCCACATCCCGATGGACATAGCCACCCTATCTGTTCCACAATTCAACACAAGAACGACATTCTCATATATGTTACATTTCCCATGCTGGACGCAGCCAGTTCAACCTCCTTTCTTCTCTCCATCACACTCTCCTTCAACAGCCTCTTCCCCTTCGACAAAACATCAGCCGAAGCATGAGCTTGAGCAGCCCCCACCTTGTCCGTAACTTTGCCGATGGTGGAGTTGATTGCAGAAGGGCATTGAGATGAGAGATGTCCAAAGAAAATACAGTTTGAGCATCTAGGGGGCTCACCTTCAAATTTTACCTCCAGTTTGATCAAGTCTTTGCCACCAAGCTGAAATGTGATGAATTGAGGTAGCGGGGCATCCGCATTGATCTCCACTAGGCAACGAGCATACGCCATCCGCTCTAACCTTATCGTGGCATGATCCAAGCATATTGGTGTTCTGACGACACTGGCGATGACGTTGAGGATGCGCAAAGTCCAGAGATGAAGCGGAAGGTAGGGTAATTGCATCCAAACATGCACTGTTGTCAATCGATCATGATCAAAACCTGCATCAACACACCACCGCTGCAACACAACGAGCCTTCCATCAAACAACCAAGGCCTGCCAAGAAGAACGACATCCCGATCTTCTTTATTTTCGAATCTGAATTAAAAGTACATGTTGTCTCTCGAGAAGATGTTGATCCCCTATTTTGTTCTTCAAACTCTGGCCGCCCACGCCTTGATCTGACTATAATAGTGTATGTCACCAAGAACATACCCCACGAGGGTGTTCTCCCAGCACTCCGCACCTTCATCCAACAACTCATCTAAAACCATCGCAATGGCAACTCCTTCTTGATCGATGATTGGAGGAATGAAGGACATCTCAAAATCATCAGAGAATACACACCTGTTTGAACAAATTTCTAGCCAAGAGCGCGTGTCTGCATTGATGTTGATCTTCAGTGGCAACGTCGGGCGAAGTGTCCTTCTGTCGAGCATATTGCATCCTTCACCTCCATTGGCTGGTTCTCCATCAGAAGTAGAGGGCTTGTTACCACGATTGTGTCCCCTTGCCCCTAACAGGCCTACATCTCCCACGATCCATCACCTTGTCCTTCGCTCCCATCGAAGGTTTAACATTCCTTCGTGTAACAGTACTGTTGAGTATTGGACTTCTTCCTACTTAGTGGTAATGATGAGCAAACATAAATACTTGTGACTAATCCCCTATTTTGCAGTTAATCCATTACTTAAGCTAATTATGAAGATCTACTTGTAATGGATGACACTCAAAGATCATTGAAAGCAAATGAAATGGATTCGATGATCGTAGATGATGATTGAAGCTCCATGAAGACTTCAAGCTCATGCGTTGGACAGAAGAGGGTCTTCGTCAATGTAAATTTCTTATATCTCTTCTAGTATGTAGCTTAGAAGTAGAACATTGTCGGAGCACACACACACATCTTCATTTCAGTCTTAGGACAGCATTAGATCAATCGTCCTTAGACTCCAATTCAGTTCTATTCTGGTTGTGCTTGTATTGTTTATAACAGTCGACTGCTGAATGTTTTACAGTCGCATGTCTCAAAAACAGTCGACTGTGTTTTGTTCTACAGTCGCCTGTTATGCATAAACTTTTACAGTCTAGTTTTGGGCTTCTCTGTTTTAATTCCCACAGGCGACTCATGAACGATTCACATGCGCCTGTCCAAGTGACAGTCGACTGTGTTTTGTAAATCAGTCGTCTATCTGTCATTTGCCCAAAATCTTTTGATCTGTCTTTTATGACCAGTCGACTAATGTTGAATTTACAGTCGACTGACTAATGGACCAGTCGACTGTCAATGCTGCAATAGTCGTCTGTCTGTGAGCCAATTTGTTGACTCAGCTCTCTGGAAAATCTCAGGGTTTTGACAGTCGTTTGTAGAAGGACTTACAGTCGCCTGTTCTGATTAATAGTCGATTGTTATCTCCTCGTCAGTCATCTGTCCTGTTCTCCCAGATGTTTTTCTAGACTTCTACTAACTTACCCATCTTCGGCTAGTCGCATGTAGTAGAATTTACAGTCGCCTGTTGGTTTAACAGTCAACTGTCTACCCTTCGTCAGTCGACTGTCCAAGTGGTAAGTTACCGTTATGAATTCTCACCTACCCTAGCTGACTGTGCAGCAGTTGACTGTGGTTTCTTCAACATTCGACTGTCGCGAGCACATATTCTATCCGTTGAGAGTTTTCTCACGGATTCCAAAAGGGTTTTTGCTAATTCTGTTTTGAGGATTTGAGAAACCTATATAAGGAGCATCTACTGTTCCATTGAGATGTTACTCATTCCATTGCAAAATCTTTCAAGCTTTCATTCTCAAGATCAAAGCTCTCAAATCCTAAAGCCCTAAGATTTCCTATCTTAAATCTCTTGCTCTCCAACCTAGAACCAAAGAGATATCTTCTTGGCATTTGGTGCAGTCAAGAGAAAGGGATTTTTCCTCTCTTCCAAGAGAGTCTTCAACACACAACACACTTCTTCTTCAAGTTCTACTTCAAGGCATAGGTGATTGTAAGTGTTGCTTTCATATTTCATAACTTTCGTTATTTGAATTTGCTCTCGGGTTGTGAGAGTGGTTTGCTTGCTCCCAAGTTGTGGAAGTCAAGGTCAATCGATTGTATTTCGATTTCACTTGTAGAGTTGCTACAAGTGGGTTTTAAGGAAACATCAAGTTAGAGTTCTAACTTGAGTATCCGGAGGTATCCGGGTGGAAGGAACGTAGGATTACCGGGAACAAGTCGGGAAGTGACTTGGGTAATACGAACCCTTGAAACATCCTTGCGACAGCATTTGTTTCTCCTTGGGTTTAATTTTAATTCCGCACTATTTTGTTGGTTAGCATTTAAATTGGTGTAACTATCTTTTTAAATTGCATAAACACTATTCAACCCCCTTCTAGTGTTTTTCCATAGCCAAGGTCCTTATAATTGGTATCAGAGCACAAGGTTATAGCTATGACATCCAATAACAACAACGTTTATCTGTCGCCTTCATACAACAATCACGACCATGATGGAGCGTCCACACTTTTTGAAGGTCAATCAACGGTACGTCCTCCACGTTTCAATGGCATGAACTTTGGCTATTGGAAATGTAGGATGGAAACGTTCCTAAGGAGTGCTTTACTCTGGAGAACCCTCCACAAGGAATACATCGAGCCCACCGAAGAGGATTTCGAAAAATGGACGACTTCCGAGAAATCCGCCGAAGTCAACAACGCAAAAGCAATGAACACTCTTCATTGTGCGTTGGACCCGAATGAGTTCAACAAGATATGCACATGTAAGAGTGCATATCAAATTCGGAACCATCTCGTCGTTACCCATGAGTGAACGAATAAGGTAAAACTTTCTGAACTCTATGTTGCCGTGCAAAACTTCGATATGTTTCATATGCAGGAAAATGAAAGCATAGCATCGATGTACGGACGTTTTATCGACATCACCAATGAATTGGAAGATCTTGGTCAAGTCTATTCCGAACCAGACAATGTAAGAAAGATCATAATGGTAATGACCTCCAAATGGGAAAGAAGAGCTATCGCCATCGAGGAGGTCAACGACTTGAAGACTTACACAGTTGTGAATCTTATGGGGACTCTCATGTCTTATGAAGTAAGACTGGAGAACCGATTAAAGATTCGAGCTATGATGAATCCTTCGGAGGCCAAGAAGAAAGCTTTGACATTCAACGCCAATTCCTCATCCTTCGATAGTGAAGATTCAGAAGATGAGATGGATTTGGGTGAAATGGCACAAATGGCGAAGAAGTTTCAACGCTTCTTTCGCGAAGGTAAATTTCCCTCTAACAAAAGATTTGAGTCACTAATATTACTTCCTCTCTTTGCTTTAAGTGTAACAAGCCAGGGCACATCAAGAAGGATTGCTCATTGCTAAGAAACAAAGAGAAGTGAAAGGCTCCGAAGTACCACAAGTCCGACAAGAACAAGAGAGACAAGAAGAAAGGACTCGTCGGTACATTCGATGACTCAAGTGGAGACTCATCAAGTGATTCTGATGATGAGAAGGGTGAAAGTGCCCACATGTGCTTCATGGCCCGAGAAGATCCACTCTCCGATGAGAGTGGTTCCGACATGGATGAAACCGAGGTAACAATGGATGAATTACGTATTGCTAATGAAGAATTGTTTGCTAAGTATCAATCTCTAATGCTTAGATATACTAGCCTAAAGAAATTAAAAGTTAGCAATTCATCTATTCTATGCATTATCAACAATGACACCATTGTTGATACTTTAACTCTTGAGAAAGTGAATTTAGCTTCTCAAAATGTCACTTTGAGAAATGAGGTGAATACCTCAAATCTCAACTAGATCAAATACATCCTAAGGATAATAGTGATCTAGTTACACGTCACACACAATTGGGTTTAGAGAATGATTCTCTTAAAACTCAAGTGCACAAGCTCAAAGCACGCGTGTCCACCTTGGATACCAACATTTCTTCTCTTAAGGAGAAATACGAGCTCGTGTCCTCCCGTATTGTGAGATTCAATAAGGGAAAAGGACAATTGGACGATTTGCTTGCAAACCAATTTCCGGCCACACATCGTGTTGGTCTTGGTTTTGTAAATGCAAATGCATCCCATGATCGCACCTCCTATAGTGATGCCACTATAGACTTTGTGAGGCTATCCTCCGGTGCATCCACAAGTGGTGTCAAAGACACTATAGGTAGCAAACCTACCAAGAAATTCGCCACTTCACCATCTCTTCCTTTTGGCAAGAAACTCACTAAGGGTGGAAACCAAAAGAGAAGCCATGCTTACATATACACCAACCTTCATCCACAAAGGAAATCTCCTACCTCACAAGTGGATACTCATGACACTTTTTATGCTCCACACCCACGGACACGTACAAATCCACACATGAGAAATACTCATGTACGTGCTCCTATACACCGATATGCTCATACGCATCATTCTTACATGTATGCACAACCTCCACATGTCATGTATGACCCTTATGTTTCATACAACATGCATGTTCCCAAGCATACATATCATTCTCGTATGTCCAATGCATATCCACCACCACATTCTTATGCTAGAAACCATGTTCCTAAGAAGCATGCACTACATAGAACTCTAATAAGTATGCATGCAACTAGGAAAAGGACTCCCAAAATTTACACCATTTGGGGTCCTAAGAACACTAGCTTAAATGATAGGAATGCATATGTTGATTTCTATTTTCATGATGTTATTAAGAATAGCAATTATGTTGGGAAGCGGAAGTCCACTTGGACTTGGCTTCCAAAGGGCTAATCCCCTTGGACCCAACAAATATTGGGTACCATGAGCTTATGGTATATTATGTAGATGCCCAAGAGAAAGAAAAAGAGCAACAAAGGTCATATTATCTCTAAAGGGAAAGGATGGATTCTCGATAGTGGTTGCTCCAAACACATGACGGGAGATCCCTCATTGCTCTCCGAAGTGATTAGCATCAAGGATGGTGCAACGGTCACTTTTGGAGGTAATCAAAAGGGAACCATCATTGGAGTATGTATTGTCGGTAACCCTTTCAAACCCTTAATTGCTAATGTATTTCTTGTTAGTGGTTTATGTCACAATCTCATTTCTATTAGTCAACTTTGTGACAAAGGTTACAATGTTAACTTTGGAGAAGGATTGTGTAAAATTTCACATGTTTTATTTACCGGTATTAGGCGTAAAAATATTTATTATTTGAGCTTGCCTAAAACCGTAGAACATTGCTTAGTTGCTAATACAAGTGAACAACTATTATGGCATCGTCGTTTTGGTCATGTTCATTTCAAGCACTTATATAAGTTAGCTAAGCATGATCTAGTCAAAGGTTTTCCTAAAATTGCTTTTAGTAAGAAAAACTTTTGTGATTCGTGTCAAAGAGGAAAACTTAGTAAATCATCTTTTAAGCTTAAAGAAGGCATTACTTCTAAGAGGCCCCTAGAACTTCTTCATCTAGATTTGTTTGGGTCAACTAGAACCGCTTCTTTAGGCAATGCTCATTATGGATTAGTTGTCGTTGACGACTTCTCTAGATTTACTTGGGTTTCATTCTTAACCAATAAAAATGAAGCTTATGAAGAGTTTACCATATTTGCAAAGAAGATTCAGAATCTCTTAGGATCCACCATTATCACTATTCGTAGTGATCATGGAGGAGAATTTGAGAATGAGTCTTTTACAAAGTTTTGTGATGACACCGGAATAACTCATAATTTTTCCTTTCCTCGGACACCACCATAAAATGGAGAGAAAGAATAGGACTCTTATTGAGTGTGCTCGCACCATGCTCCATGATAGTCATCTTGGACTACAATTTTGGGTAGAAGCGGTGCACACGGCATGTTATGTGCTCAATAGGATCCTAGTGAGACCCCGAACGAACAAAACTTGTTTTGAGTTATTTTATAACAAAAAGCCTCAAGTTAAATATTTTCGATTTTTTGGTTCAAAATGTTTTATCAAGAACACTTTCGATAATCTAGATAAATTTGATCCAAGATCCGATGAAGGAATTTTTGTTGGATATTCCACACGTAGCAAAGCCTACCGGATATACAAAAAAACTTCTTCAATGATCGAGGAATCTCTACACGTATCATTTTATGAAGATCTTGATTTTCCTCATGTTGATGATGATAGTGTAGATGCTATTTGTGAACCTCTTAGTAATGTTAAGATTAATGATTCGATTATTGAGACTAACACTACTAATGAGATTGTTGAAGATGTTCCAAGTGATGCAAGAATACCCAAAGCTTACCCGACCGTTCGCAACTATCCACATGACCAAATAATTGGAGATATTGGTGTGGGTGTTCGAACGAGATCAAGAATTGAAGAATTCTCTCATTGTGCATTTGTCTCTACCACTGAGCCAAAGAACATCCAGGAAGCTTGTGAGGATAGCTCTTGGATAGTGGCAATGGAAGAAGAACTCATGCAATTCGAGAGAAATGAAGTTTGGGAGCTCGTTCCTCTTCCAAGTGGTCATCAAGTTATTGGGACCAAATGGATCTTCAAGAACAAGACCGATGAGAACGAGGTAATCACAAGGAACAAAGCAAGGTTAGTAGTTCCAAGTGGTCATCAAGTTATTGGGACCAAATGGATCTTCAAGAACAAGATCGATGAGAACGAGGTAATCACAAGGAACAAAGCAAGGTTAGTAGCTCAAGGCTACCGGCAAGAGGAAGGTATCAATTTCGAAGAATCCTTTGCCCCCGTAGCTAGATTAGAAGCTATTAGATTGCTTTTATCTTTTGCATCTCATAAGAATTTTAAACTATTTCAAATGGATGTTAAAAGTGTATTTTTAAATGGGATTGTCAATGAAGAAGTGTATGTTTCTCAACCTCGCGGTTTCATTCATGAAAAATTTCCAAACTATATTTTCAAACTTAAGAAAGCATTGTATGGGTTGAGACAAGCTCCTAGAGCTTGGTATGATCGACTCAAGACCTTTCTTTTGGATTTAGGTTTTAAAATGGGAGAAGTTGATTCAACACTTTTCATTAAAGATTATGAAAATGACATTCTCTAGATTCAAGTGTACGTAGATGATATAATATTTGGTTCTACTAACTTTAATCTTTGTCAAGAATTTTCTAAGTCTATGAAGGATGAATTCGAGATGAGCCACATGGGAGAGCTCAATTACTTCCTTGGACTGCAAATTCGACAAATGGAGGATGGAACTTTCATACATCAAACAAAGTACATAGGGGAGCTTATTAAGCGCTTCGGGATGGAATCATCTTCAAGCAAAAGGACTCACATGAGTACGACAACCCATCTACACAAGAATGAGAACGGAAAATATGTAGACGTTCGTCTGTATCGAGGTATGATCGGTAGTTTACTTTATTTAACTGCTAGTATGCCTGATATCATGTTTTCTGTATGCTTGTGTGCTAGATATCAAGCTAGACCTAAGGAGTCACACTTGATTGCGGTTAAACGAATATTTCGTTATCTTAATCAGTCACTAGATTATGAGTTACTTTACCCTAAATCTAGCACATATGAGTTAATCTCATATAGTGATGTCGACTTTGCCGGATGCAAATCCGATAGGAAAAGTACTAGTGGCACTTGCCATTTTCTAGAAAATTCCTTAGTTTCTTGGTTTTCCAAGAAACAGAACTCGGTATCATTGTCCACAACTGAAGCGGAATATATTACCACGGGTCTTGCATGTGCACAAGTCCTTTGGATGAGACACACTCTTAGTGACTATGGTGTCAATTGTGATACTTGCCATATCATGGTTGACAACCAAAGTGCTATATGTCTTTCCAAGAACCTGGTACATCACTCCCGTACCAAACACATATATGTGAGACACCATTTTATCAATGATCATGTAGCTAAGAAGGACATCATCTTAGAGTACATTGAAACCCAAAAACAAATTGCCGACATCTTCACAAAACCTCTTAAAGAAGATTCATTTGTGAGGTTGCGTGGAGAATTAGGAATTATGGGTGAATCTGAAATTTAGGAGCTCAACATACTTGTTATAACACTTTTTGAGCTCATATCATCATGTTGCCTCTCTTCTTTTGTTATCTCATATATGTGTCTTGAGAAAGGCAATTTAGACTTCTGTGATTACTTGAGTTTTTCAGATTGTTTTAAGAGATTTGTTTTATCAACGATTTATAATTTGATGTTGATTTTATGATGAGTTTATGTTTAGAGTATAGGTCCTAGGATGAGTGTTCATATCCTCTGGATTTTTATCTCACTGTGCATTTTTGGACCAGGACAGACGACTGTCTTTCCTTCGACAGTCGACTGCCCTACTCTATCTTCTCTGTCAGAAACTTGTATCTTTCGTACAGACGACTGATGACAATTTTACAGTCGACTGTTGTTTCAACAGGCGATTGCATTTTAGTCATCAGGCGGCTGTCATCTTTGTCAAAATTCGCCAGTACTCTCTGTCTTTTTGATGAGTTTTACTGATTCTCAGTCAGTCGACTGATGCGTATTATACAGTCGACTTTCTCCCGGACAGGCGACTGTGTGTTACTCAACAGTCGACTGTCTGTCATTCTAAGCTTATCTCTTATCACTTCAACCAGTCAATTGACTTTTGTTCATCAGTCGACTTATCCTGTTGTGGTAGTTCACTGCTTCGATTTGAACTGTCGATTCTTTGATCCAACTGTCCAGATTATTTCGCCTCTTCTTTATATCTTTGAGACAGTTCATTTCAAACCCACGTTTGTCTCTCTCCTCCAATTGAAAACGTTCGACTTCCCGCTTCGAACCCTCAGGCGATCACTCCTCCGGTGCTCCTCATCCCTGCCGTCTAATCGTTTGTCGAGTGCGCTGCTCAGACTTTGATTGCCTCGTTTGTCCTCTTCACTTTGGTTCGATTCTTTGTGTGTTTCTCTAATCACCTCGTGACCTAGCTTTCAGTCGATTGTGTTCATGGATCCCTCTGGTCATCTTTTTCCTAAGGGATCTTTCGACTTCCTTGATGATCCGGTCCCCTCACCTCGACCCACTGATCCGGTTCCCTCCTCGCCTCCATCGTCTGGGGAATTCCTGAATATCGTGGTCGGTGACCCCATTCCTCCAGAGAATGTTGTTGAACACACTTCTCAGCCGGTTGATCATCCTCCTCGTACTCCTCTATCTGTACCCCTTGAGGATTTTCTTCTCAGTAGTTTGTGTGACCGTGTCTCTTCTATCGAGAAGCTTGCTGCCACCATGGATGAGAAGCTCAATCTTCTTCTCGAGCTTCAGTACAAATCTCTCATGCTTCATGGATTTCCCATTCCTGCCAAGCTTCAGGCTCTGTTCTCTAAATCTGAGGATACTGCCCCTGTTGGTGTTCCTCCTCCTCCAGGCTTTGTGCATGTACCTTCTGTTGTCCTGACGCCCATTGTCCAGACTCCAGTTCTTGTCATGCGAAATCCTCTGCCGTGCGTGCTTCGTCTTCCAAGAGGAAGACTCCAGCTTATCCTACTCAACGCTCTGCTAGGCTGATTTTTCGCTCATTTGGTAGTCCCTCGGACCCCACTGTCATTCACATTGACTGATGTTGCAGACCAGTCATCCACCTCTGCTCCGTCCTCTCTTAATATTCTTTTTGAGATGGTCTCTGGTCTATATAAGTTGGCTTTCTTATCATTTCAGCATCAGGGAATGCCCTTCCCTGAGCAGCTGAGACGTTTTGTTCCTCCCCAGCCTCGTGAGCCTCCTCCTCCCATCATCACTGATCTCATTGTGCATCCTGGAGTAGCAGCTACTCAGGGTGCTCCTGCTCCTCCTCCTCCAGAGGATACTACTGTTGACCCATAGCCTGATTCGTCATCTGCTGCTCCTGGAGACACTCACTCATAGATTTCTTTTTAGTTTTTGAGTGGTGTTTGTATGATGGATATATGATGATGTATTTTTGAGATCATGATGTATTGTTTTTTTGATCATGATGTATTTTGTTGGACATGTTGATGTCCATATGACTTGTACTCGTGTGATATATCGTTTATATATATATATATATGATATTGCAGTTTCGCCTTATGCTTCACACATTGTATAATTGCTTATCTTATCTACGTGATGTTTGTGATATTGTCTACATGAAAGATATATTCTCTTCTGATGTGTTTTTGAGACAACATTGGACTTGATATTGGATTTTTCATGTTATATGTGATGTGATGTATTTTGAGACGATTTGTTCTCTTCCTATATCTCAAATGTTGATATTGGACCTTCATTCCTCTATTCATATAAGAATATGATGTGATTTTATGAGTTTTTGGTTTTATATATCTTTATACTCCTTGATTGTTGATAGTTCTTAGTTAGCGCGATTGTTGTTGTTATCTACTCCCACCTTTTGATAATGCCATAGGGGGAGAGAAATAAACATACAGATTCATAATGAATGTGCTAAGTAAATGAATGTGCTAAGTATGTACTAATAACACTTGAATCTAAGATTGAAGTTGCCTTAGATTCAGATGGAGTAAGATACAATGAATATGGATTTTAAATCCTAGATTTCATTAATTAAATTCACTCATATCTTACTCATTTGCTTCAATTGATATATAGATGCCCTAATATTTGTTGACTAACTTGATTGGCATCTATGTAGAGGGAGTAAGTTTTCATTAAGCACAATTATTTATCTTTTTATTTTTGTTTGTTTGTCAGCATCAAAAGGGGGAGAATGTTGAGTATTGGACTTCTCCCTACTTAGTGTTAATGATGTGTAAACATAAATACTTGTGACTAATCCCCTATTTTGCAGTTAATCCATCTTAAGCTAATTATGAAGATCTACTTGCAATGGATGACACTCAAAGATCATTGAAAGCAAATGAAATGGATTTGATGATCGTAGATGAAGATTGAAGCTCCATGAAGACTTCAAGCTCATGCGTTGGATAGAAGAGAGTTTTCGTCAATGTAAATTTCTTATATCTCTTCTAGTATGTAGCTTAGAAGTAGAACATTGTTGGAGCACACACACACACACATCTTCATTTCAGTCTTAGGACATCATTAGATCAATCGTCCTTAGACTCCAATTCAGTTCTATTCTGATTGTGCTTGTATTATTTACAACAGTCGACTGCTAAAGGTTTTACAGTCGCCTGTTTTAAAAACAGTCGACTGTGTTTTGTTCTACAGTCGCCTGTTATGCACAAACTTTTACAGTCTAGTTTTGGGCTTCTCTATTTTAATTCCCACAGGCAACTCATGAACGATTCACAGGCGCTTATCCAAGTGACAGTCGACTGTGTTTTGTAAATCAGACGTCTGACTGTCATTTGCCCAAAATCTTTTGATATGTCTTTTATGGCCAGTCGACTAATGTTGAATTTATAGTCGACTAACCAATGGACCAGTTGACTGTCAATGCTGCAACAGTCTTCTGTCTGTGAGCCAATTTGTTGACTCAGCTCTCTGGAAAATCTCAGGGTTTTGACAGTCGTCTGTAGAAGGACTTACAGTCGCCTGTTCTGATTAACAGTCGACTATTATCTTCTCGTCAGTCGTCTGTCTTGTTCTCCCAGATGTTTTTTTAGACTTCTCCTAACTTACCCATCTTCAGCCAGTCGCATGTAGTAGGATTTACAGTCGCCTGTTGGTTTAACAGTCGAATGTCTATCCTTCGTCAGTCGACTGTCCACGCGGTAAGTTACCGTTATGAATTCTCACCTACCCTATCTGACTGTGCAGCAGTCGACTGTGGTTTCTTCAACAGTCGACTGTCGCGAGCGCAGATTCTATCCGTTGAGAGTTTTCTCAGGGTTTCAAAAGGGTTTTTGCTAATTCTGTTTTGAGGATTTGAGAAACCTATATAAGGAGCATCTATTGTTCCATTGAGATGTTACTCATTCCATTGCAAAATATTTCAAGCTTTCATTCTCAAGATCAAAGCTCTCAAATCCTAAAGCCCTAAGAATTCCTATCTTAAATCTCTTGCTCTTCAACCTAGAACCAAAGAGATATCTTCTAGGCATTTGGTGCAGTCAAGAGAAAGGGCTTTTTCCTTTCTTCCAAAAGAGTCTTCAACACACAACACACTTCTTCTTCAAGTTCTACTTCAAGGCATAGGTGATTGTAAGTGTTGCTTTCATATTTCATAACTTTCGTTATTTGAATTTGCTCTCCGGTTGTGAGAGTGGTTTGCTTGCTCCCAAGTTGTGGGAGTCAAGGTCAATCGATTGTATTTCGATTTCACTTGTAGGGTTGCTACAAGTGGGTTTTAAGGAAACCTCAAGTTAGGGTTCTAACTTGAGTATCCGGAGGTATCCGGGTGGAAGGGACGTACGATTACCGGGAACAAATCAGGAAGTGACTTCGGTAATCCGAACCCTTGAAACATCCTTGCGTCAGCATTTGTTTCTCCTTGGGTTTAATTTTAATTCCGCACTATTTTGTTGGTTAGCATTTAAATTGGTGTAACTATCTTTTTAAATTGCATAAACACTATTCAACCCCCCTTCTAGTGTTTTCCCCATAACTAGGGTCCTTATAAGTATGCCATCCATCAGAGGCCTCCGTAGATGCACCACCAGTTCTTGAAGCATTTTCGAAGCGATTGGAGCCAGGAACATGATCCAATCCCGAGTCAGCCATACTCGACATGAGCCACGAATTCAGAGCGGCAATGATCCACAAAGAAGATCCGATCAAGAATCAGTTAGCTCGCCAATTCCACGATCACCAGTCCTCGAGATCAAAGTCGAAACAAAATCTAGAAACAAATCAAGATTCAGGTCGAATCAAGAATCAAGCAACCAAGAAGGCGAAGCGACTCACCACCAGATCAAGATCTCAGATAGCGATCTTGATCTACCCAAGATAAATCACAGCTCGAGGATCCGATGAAGCTCCGATCACCTGCAAGAGGAGATCAATGCAACACCATTCTTCATCATGCCTCCACAATTAGACCGCAGCACAGCTCTCAAGCACTCAAAATTTAGCTCTCAAGTAATCGAGATCCAGCGATCAAGATCCAGCAATCGAGAGCCAAAAACCAAATCAAGAACCAGCTTAGAATCAAGAACTAGAAAATTCAAGAAGGTGAAGCATCTCACCGCCGGATCAAGATCTCATTTTGAGAGTTTGATCTGCCCAAACCAATTCGATGATTCGTCAATTCGCAAGACAAAGATCCGGAGAGATGAATCGATCACCCGCGGACCAGTTCAACAGAACAAAATTCCGATCGCTGAAGCTCCAAACACTTCTAAAGGAGAAGAGGAGGTCCCTCGCTGTCAGCACCGATCCAGATCGTCGCCGAAGCCCGCTGCAGCGGCAGCCGCTCCCCGAGGGGTGCTTAAATCCCAATCGCCTCTTCAGATCTTCTCTCTTTAAAAGGTTGAAGAGAGAGAACGTCTTATGACTAGAGTCTAACTACACACACACACACACTAGTCATAACTCGTGCCACGGGCACGGTTCATTTAAGATTTTCCCCGCGAAATCTTTGTTCTCCAAAAAATTATTTCTACAGCCAAAATTGCACTGAACAACAAATTAGCGTAAAAATATTTAGCGTCATGGGCGCCTTTGGCACGGAACAACAAATTTGGCAAAGGCGTCTTCGACACAAAACAACAAATTCGGTGTGGGCGCCTTCAGCGCGGAACAACAAATCAGGTTAAAAAATTTAACGGGCGCCTTCGACGCGGAACAACAAATTAGGGTAAAAAATTTAGCGGGCGCCTTCGGCGCAAAACAACAAATTAGCGTAAAAAAAGTCGTGCCCGTGGGCACAGTTCATTTAAGATTTTTCCCTTTGAAATATTTGTTCTCCAAAAATTTATTAAAATTTAAAAGAACAACAAATTAGCGTAAAAATATCTGTAGTACGGGGGCCTTCGACAATAAACAGCAAATTCGACGCATGCGCCTTCGACACGGAACAACAAAATCGACACGGGCACATTCGGTGAGAAACAACAAATTAACATAGAACAACAAATTTGGCGTGAATAACAAATTAGCGTTAAAACCCCTAGCCCGCTAAGACAGTTCATTTAAGATTTTCCCCCGTGAAATTTTTGTTTCCCAAAAAATTATTAAAATTTAAAAAACAACAAATTAGCGTAAAAATATTTAGCGGCACGGGCACCTTCGGTGCGGAACAACAAATTCGGCGCGGGCGCTTTCGGCGCGGGACAACAAAAAAAATTTTAGCGGGCGCCTTTGGCGAGTAACAATAAATTAGCGCAAAAAAATTTCGCGGGGGATTTCAGCGCGAAACTGATTCACTGACCAAATTTCAAAGCTCACATTATTCATGGTTTCAAAGCTCTCTTCATTTCAAAGCTGAACCAAATTTCAAAGCTCACATTCATGGTTTCAAAGCTTCATCTCAACCTTCCATTTTCTAAGATCAAATCCCAGCCACTCTTTATCTTGTCCTAGTCAGCCCTATAATTCAAAAAAGATTGTCAAATATATAATAGATGTATAAATATATACGTATGTATAAATATATACGTATGTATAAATATATATGTATAGTCATAACCCGTGCCCGTAGGGCACTGTTCATTTAAGATGTCCATCCCCTCAAAATCTTAGATCCTCAAATTTTAAACGAATAGTAATAACTAAATTGATAATTTTTATTTAGTTTCACCAAAAATTTTAGTTCTCACTATATTTTGTTCACTCCAAATACAACCCCCAAGTTTTCCAAAAATTGTAGTTCACCCAAAAATTTAGTTCCTTAAAAATTTTTGTTCCACCAACATTTAGTTATCTGCAGATTTAGTTTCCCCAAAATTTTCGGGTTTTTCCCTAAAATTTACACAAACTCATCATACACATTGACTCCTAAGGATTTAATCATCATGTTGAGACATTTATTTATAGTGCATGCATTGTTCTACTTGATATGGTGTTCTTTCAATTTGATCATCCTGTTGAAACTGTGCTCTTTCAATTAAAGTGTGCAAAAGACAGGTTATATATCAATTGCGTGCATTATGGTATGTATATCCATGTAGCATCAAAATTCTATTTGCATATCCTTGCTCTGTGCATACTTCTTTAGTTGTTTATCTCTATTGCAGGTCACAGTTCTCTCGGTCACTTGCAATGTAAGTTTTCAATGTCGTTGCTAATTATGTATGGTTTCATTCTGATGTCTTAAAAATGTTAATCATCGCATATGTTGCTCTTGACTAATTAAGCCTTTGACTACATTGAATGGAGACTCACTTTCTAAGGCACATCATCTTGATTAAGAAATAAAGTCTGATGCATATATTGTGAAGACCGTTGCATATGCTTTGGATACATTCAATATTTTCAACGCATTTTATTTATGAGGGTATTGGATGTGAAACTATTCCTTTCCCTTATTATCTCTCATAATCCTTCTTTTCCTGCCAGATTAATAGGCTAAATATCATAGATGAGTTACTTATTATCGTTTTTAGTATACCAATGGTTGGAATGTGCCAACTCTAAAACCCTTTGTGCCAATTGGTAAATAGTCATTAGGCTTATGATTTATCTGAAAACTTTTTTTATCATTTTGTTGCTACGAAACTCTGCTCTCTCCTTAGAAATAGTATTCAACACTTTTTTAACAACAATGGAATAAACTAATCCATTTTTCTCTTGACAACAGTAGATCACAATTCAGTCATTGTCGATGATGTTCTACCGTTGAGACTCTTGATTCCATATTTAATGTTGAGACACCTCGAAGATCTGTTTCCCAATGTCATTGCCTAGCAAGCTTATGGAGTTTACGGCCCCTCAATTTGCAAAGAACAACACAATGTGAATGTATCATCATTCTGAGTCATATATAAACTATCACTAATACAGAAACCTGTAAATTTACATACAACAGTAAATTCTTATACACCTCAATGTTGTAAAGAACAACATAACATGAAATACAACATGAATGTATCATCCTTGTGGAGTCATGAACAAACTATCACTGATATAGAAACCTAATATTTATACACAGCGGTAAATGCTTGTTCACCTCAATGTTGTAGAGACATGCTTCCAATGTTTATACCCAGCAAAATGATGATACATAAACATGTAAATGTTTTGTGTAGCTGATGCAATAAACCTGTAAACCTCAATGTTGCATAGCCTAATACTTTGCCCTCTTTGCAGCCACGTCACATGCCTTGTCTCTTCCTGCTTCCTCGCCAATTCAAACACATAAAACCAACAGAGAAAAAAATCAACTTTGCCATCAAATTAAAATAATCCATAGATTTAAGCAAAAAATCAACTTTGCAAGCAAAAAATGTTAATAAATTATGATATCAACCAAAATATCATGTTAAGTAATTGTATCCAATCAACTTTGAAGTCTGTAAGCCAAAAAAATTTGTGAACATGAAGTCTGTATACAACTCTAAACAGGAACTTTATGAACATGAACTTTTTGAGCTTGAAGTATGTATCCAGAGGAACTTTTGTGAACATGAAATGAAAATATCAGTTCATATTATGTGAACATTTGAACATTTGATATTTTCGGTTTGAAATTTTCATGTTCACAAAATATGAAATATGAAATGATATTTTCATGTTCACAAAATATGTAAAGACATTTTCATTTGATCACGAAGAGCATTAATTCTCTTCAAAGTTCATGTTCACAAAATTATGAAATGATTTTCATTTATACTTGCATTTAGAAAATATGCTAAACTTTTTTAAAATTTAAATTTGTTATGAATGCGTATTCTGGAAGAAGACCCTGGGCCTTTATTAATAGTGGATGTGAGATCCATACATGGATGAGATACAATATATATGGTCTTATCTCTTTACAACCAATATTATCTATTTACAACACTCTCCCTTATCCAGCCATAAGTGTGGACTCTACACATGAATACTTACGGATTCTGAGCATCATATGAGTCTCACAAAAGGGGTGAATACTTCCGGATCCTGAGTTGATGGGATTTGCCTCGTTAAAACCTTTGGCTATGGAAAACCATATGGGAAAAAATCATAGCTACGGAAAAAGAGTACAAATTCCCTCTAACTCCCCTTGATATGTACAAGCCCTTAGGCTTTTAGCTCTCTAAGGTATTTTTCATCACTCCTATTTACAAAATTCCGAAAACGTACACAAAGTACAAATATTACTATTATTAAGAAGCTGCTGAAACCAAAAACTCTGGGGAGGTGTGCTTTGTTTCGTCACCTCTGATGTGGTCTCCTCATTGGTCTTCAGATTATGTAGTCAGCTCCAAATGACCAGCCTCTGTCCCAGTCATCACTGGGACGTGATGTGCCACTAGCCGCACTCAAATACACCATTGGTTTGTTTCTGGAATGGTGAGGGTCTCAGAATGATAGGATGATGTTGCCTTCATAGTTTGCTTTGTAGATCTTCAGTAGATGGGTGTCCCACTGTGGGGTACCCAGTCTGTGATTCCTCATTATATGGGTCAGACCTGTAACTTGCATTTGCAAAAGCATGGAGGATAATTCTTTATAATGTAAGCCCAGATCTATCGACCCTTGGAGGAAGCCTAGAGATGCTTAAATCTGGTCAAATGGCACTTTTAGGTGCATTGTTGCATCTGGCTAGTGAATTTACTACAATTATTATAACGGGACTTGTGCAGCTAGCCAGAAGTGCTCTGTTTGTACTTAGATAAGGGACTTCAGGACCAAGTGTATCATCCCCCTCTTCCAGCTAACGGAAGGGGTTTTTATGTTTATCCATAAAGCGTACTACCATCGGTGTACTTAATGGATGACATTGGTCCTTGTTTGTAATTTCATCAAGACACTATGTGTGTATGGAGTTTTAATGTAACATGAATTTATCTATTTAGATAAATCTGTGAGCCATGGCTTAATTTATTTTGCCTAGGTCTTTCATTTCATATTTGATAGTCAAGCTTGAACAGATATTTTGGTTTGCTCTTCAGGAGATCTGATGAGATTTAAGTTGTTTACAACTATGATCTCAAATCCAGTCATTTGCTCTTTGCAAAGACAACCCTAAGTAGGAATCCTTTCTTTGTCAAGTGATTCTCTTGGTTGTACAATATTTTATATAATTATTCATCTTCTTCTTTAATAGAATAGATGTCCCGAAGTCTATTCCGGCATTTAAGGAAATGTGGAATTTATCTTTATCAAGATATCCATATAGGTATGTCGTCACAACACCCAATAGCAGCATATCCAAGATTTTCTTTGCCAAATCGTAAGGTGTTCACAGTGTATAACTGGAGAATCTGATGCATCATGTATATATGAGTCATGTTTATTAAAATTCGTTTATTCCCCAGGTTTAGCGAAAAATCCTTGAGCTATATGTTGTATCTTATAACATATGATTTTGTACTTATATATTTATCTTCTTATTTGTGGAATACTTATTGTGCCCACATGTTTCACACCTTTTGGAGTTTGGACTTCAGGTCCGGACACTTCACGTTTCATAAGCGAGTCCAGCTCATCTTTTATTACCTCGTCCATTTTTGGCCAATCTCTACGTTTGCATTTTAGCAACAGAGTATGGAACGATAATATATAATCATCATCGCTTTTGCGATGTATGTGGCAATATGATACGTGAATATACTGTCGACAATTGTGTTCTTTTTGTCCAACACCTCCATAGTACGTACAACATTTAATTTCATTTTAATTTTTCCCGGCATTTCCTCTGCAGTGGATTCCGAAAAGGTTGAGGGTATGGACATGAGCTCATTATCATGTGGCAGTATTGTCTCAAGGTCTCCAGGAGTTTTCTTTTTCTTAGATTTTTGTCTTTGGAGGCTGGTGGTCTGCCTCTTTCCTGTTGAGAAACAACTACTTCTGCTAATGGTGGATTGCATCTATTCTCAGGGATGTCAATCCTAGCTGGAGTATTTGCAGCATGGATGTGTGATCTGACAATTTTCTGGTTGTCAGTAAATAAGTCTGGTAACTGTTAAACAGTGTTTAGTATTTGTAGGATCTTCAGGATCTCATCTTCACATTTCTTTGTTACCGGATCATAGTGGGTCAATGATTCTGTATCCCACGATATTATTTGTGTAGCTCCATATTTTTTCAGTATCTGTGCCCAATTTAGGGAAATTTGTCTCATCAAATTCACAGTCTTCAAGATGTACCTTGAATGTGTCCCCCGTTTGGGGTTCTAGGTATCTTATTATTGAGGGTGAGTCAAACCCTACATAGATACCTAGACGACATTGAGGACCCATTTTTGTCTTTGCAGTAGCGCTATATGGATATAAAATGCGCAACCGAAAATTCTCAAGTGAGAGATGTTTGGTGGTATTCTATATTCAAGTTGCATTGGAGAGAGACTCTGACCTCCGGAGGGTCTTATTTTCATTAACGATGTAGCATGCAATATTGGATGCCGAGGATTTCATAAGTAATGGACTTGCAATCCATTGGAGTCTTTTTATTAATGACTCTGCCAACCCATTTGGGTATGAACATGTGGCACATGAAGTTCAATTTCTATCCCAGTTGCTTGGCAATATGCTTGAAATGGCCGAGAGGTAAGTTTCACAGCATTAACCAGACGTATTTTATTTATTTGATTGTTTAGAAAATGTGCCCGCAAATTTATTATTTGTGCCTATAGCTTTGGAAAATCTAGGTTGCAGGTCGATAGTAGATACACACACACACGAATATTTTGAGGATGCATTTTATCAATACCATAAAGTACCGAAATGGTCCACTAGGGGGTGGATTTGTCCACATTTATCTCATTATATTCTTTCGAGGAAGAATGGAGATTTTTTGTTAATTTTTAGTAGAGATGGCATTGTGATTAGTTTTCCCTTATAGCAAGTGATGCAAGAGAATTCTTCCTTCTGAAGAATCTTCTGGTTCTTCATGCCATGCCCATATAATTGGGATAAGATGTGGTGCATCATAACTGATCTAGGATGGCCAAATCTATCATGCCAAAATAGAAACTTGGCTGATATCGGACACTTCAGGTGCTCCGTCTGATTTGATTTCTCTCTCCGAATCTTTGTATGATAGAGGCCAGATGAAAGGCTCTCAAGTATGGATTAACTCCTTTTTCTTGAGACATTACATACCGATATTCTTTTTCGTTTACATTTATAGTTTCTAAGTGGAATCCGTTTAAACAGATGTCCTTTAACCTTAATGAGTTTCTTTTTGAATTCGGAGAAAATAGTGCATCCTTTAGTTTTATTTTTATGTCATTTGGGAGCAACAGTGTTGCGTTCCCAGAACCCTCAATTGCGTTTAATGGCCCTGATATTATATATTTGTTGGGCTTTCATATGGTATAATGCTTTAAAATAGCATTTGTATTGAAGGATCATATGTGTTACTGTCTACTAAGCAGTCATGAGAGTAGTTCATTTGATAAAAGATGAATCATATAGGCACATTTGATTTCAGAAAAACATGTTCACATTTATTCATACTTCATGTAAACATTCAGATAGCTCTCATAACATTATTTTTAAAGATAAAAATGGCTAATCAAACAAGTCGTCTTTTTCGAAGTCATCAGCAGTAAACTGGACTGGAGCAGGGGTGGTCACCAGATTTGTTTCCTTTCTTCTTCAATCTTTCTTTGTACAAATCTTGTAGGTGCCGCAGAGTTTTGCGTACTCTAGACCAGTGTCCTTTCATGCCACAGCTATGACACTGGTCTTCCCATTCCCTTCTAGGTGGGGGTTCATCATTTTTGTTGTTGTCATTTCTGTACCAAGTGAACTTCTGACTCCCTTCATTTATTTGCTGGTGGACTTGTCTTCTTGCTTTTTTATTTGGTCCCCCCTCTGTGATTTTCCTTTTCGTTTATTATCTTTCTTCTTTTTAGAAGAAGATGCGTTGTGAGCTTCTGGGAGGGGGTGGTACCGGGGGCACATGTTATAAGTAGCGAGTAGAAGCTCTCTATTTTGTTCAGCCATGAGTAAACATGACAGCAGCTCAGAATACTTAGTGAACTTTCGTTCACAGTATTGCTGCATAAGTATCACATCTTTTTCATGTAAAGACATGCACGTCTTTTCCAGCATACGATCTTCTGAGACTTTCTCACCAGACAACTTCAGGCGTGAGGTGATACTGAAAACAGCTGAGTTGTACTATGCTATGGACTTAAAGTCTCGAAGTCTTATGTTCTCCCACTCATAACATGCCCTTGGTAGTCTAACATTTTTCTGATATTTATATCTGTCCTCAAGGGCAGTCCACAGCTCCATTGGATCCTTGACCGTAAGTTAGTCAGCCTTTAAGGTCTTATCCGCGTGACGACGAATGTAAATAATGGCTTGCGCCTTATCAATGTCTGTCGCCTTTCCATCTTTTGTAATTGCAGGAACGAGGGATTTAGCTCGCAAATGAAATTTAACATCAAGCTGCCAGCTCAAATAATTTTCCCTTGTGGCATCCAGTACTTCGAAATCAACGCTTGTAATTTTTGTAATTTTATCTAGAAAAGCACAATTTTGCATGAATTAATAATACTGAAAAACATTTTCATGCAGAGGCAATGAATAAGCTATTTGCGTGGATCGGCCAGTCCTACACAAAATAATAATGTCCCAAAGTCCATATTACACTCCATTTTACACAAATGAAAGCGAAAATTACAACTTTGGAAACCACTTGGGTCCCATTTGAAATTCTTCAGCTTCAAGAGTTGCATCCGCCTTCATGGAAAATAGTCATCAGTCTTGGGCATTACATATATTTCTTCACTACAATTTCTCTCAAAAGAAAAAGAAAGTACATGAAAAGTAAAATGTTAGACTAAACAGCTGATCCAAAACCACGATTAGCCATCCATGCAAAATTTGTGCTCATTAAATATGTTCATAACACATCACAGGTATCACAGATTCAAAATAATATAAACACATCAATTTTAATACTTAATAATTATTCAGTTCACGGGATGCTGTCATACGCCATTAGTTAGGTAACTAACGGTAGAATGGTCGAATGATCTTCATATTATTAAGTTAATGCCGCACAACATAGTATAAGTTTATCCCAGAAAATATGGCAGAAAAGAGTGATGCAATGCATATAAATATGATCCAAAAGTAGGTATCATATATTAAAATATGCAATTAATTGGTTGTGCAAAAAGGGGCTTATTCAAATAAATTTGAATGGTGCACAATTATATTATTTATTGTAAAAGGAAAGAATTTTTCCCCTTTATGCCCCTAAAAGATACCAAAAATCCCTGCTTTCCCCTATAAGGGTCCCCATTTCATCCCCTATTTATCCATATTTTTATTCATTTTTAGGCCCGTTAGATCCCCTTATTCAATTTTAATTCTTTGAACAATCTAGTCTGTGGGCTCAAGGCCCACAACCATCCCCATTTCACTCTCACCCCCTTTTTTTATGTGAAATTAGTGTGCTGCGGGCCGGAGGCCAGGACATGCATATATTTTTTTTTGTAAAAAATAAGAAGCTTGCCGGACTCAGGCACGCAGCGTGGGCTGCGGGCCTCAGGCCCGCACCCATTTCTCTCTTTTTTGTCAAATATAAAGTCTGCTGACCTGAGGCCCGTAGCTTGGGATGCGGGCTTCAGGCCCGCACCCATTTCTCTCTTTTTTTGTCAAATATAAAGTCTACGGGCCTGAGGCCCGCAAACTATTTATTTAATCCCACGTTTTGTCGTTTTGTTATGGGCTTGGGCCAAAGGCCCAAACAAGCAAAATCAAATGTGTGTGGGGCGGCTAGGGTTTGCCGCCACCCCCCACGGTTTGGGGGTTGGGACGGGGGCTCTCACGGTTGGGGCGGTGGGGGGGTCTGCGGTCACTGGCGGCGAAGGTGCCGCCAACGGCAAGGGGCGGTGGCAAAATAATAAATTTTTTCTAAAAAGGGTTTTGAAAATTCTATGGTGGCTTACGCAGTTGGCGTGCGGCGGCTTGCCTCCTCGGGGGGAGGGACGGCGGAGTGCCGCCGGGGGGGGTCTCTCTGTGTGTGGATATTGTTTTGTTTTTGTTTTTGTTTTTCGTTGTATGGAGCAACCCAACACATAGGGGTTTTACAATGTTTTCCCTATGATTGACGGTAAAAAAATCTGTCGTATTTAATCTAGGAAGAATAAAAATCGATTTTCTAGTCCGATCTTGCGAGATCGACGTTGTATGCATCATGGTCATGATTTAAAATAGGGTAATTTTTAGATTTAGGATAAAAATTAAAAATAATATCAATTTTCAACCCAAAAAAATCCTCAAAAATCGACCATGTTTGGCCACGTCAGCGGTGAGGCGCGTGGCCTCGCCGCAGGGGGGCTATTTTTGACTTAGACGCACTTGGCAAGTGCGTTTTTTCTAACCGCACTTGCCAAGTGCGGCCATTTCAAAATCCGTGACCAGTTACTGGCCGCACTTGCCAAGTGCGGCCAGTTTGGTGCTTATTATCCCCAGCTCTCACAGCACACCTGAAAACGTATTTTCAGTTTCTCCCAACTTATCCCCAGCTGCCAATTTACAGATCCGGAGAAAGATCTCCACATCTTGGCCTCCCATTTGTAAGACGATGTCGCAATAGGTAAGCCCATCAGTCCCTCGTGATTAATCACGTGCGTACTTCGTTAATCTGGCAGACTATAATTTGGGTTAGGGCTAGGAATGATTTGATTGTGTGTCATAGAGTTTGAGATTTCATGGAATCAATTGATTTTTGCAGGGTGATAATGGCAAGTGGGTATATTTTCATCTTATGCTATTATGAAGGAAATTTGAGTATTGGTGACAATCACGAACCTACATATGTCGGAGGAAAAGTTAAGTCTATTATACTGAGGAGCCCGTCAACGTATACCGATCTAGAAGATCGGATATACAAGGCCACAAAGATCAGTCGCCATGAGTATGATTTGAAATTGGTGTGCAACTGGCTGGTAATGGAGGGCAGGACCACAGCTGTGATGATCTCGGATGACGGCGATATGGAGGGGCTATTTAGCTTGGGGTCAACTCAACGGTCAATTGAAATTTATGTCGAGATTGATGAAATTAGCACCACACGATTGACTCAAGAACAAGGAACATTCGGACGAATGCTTGATTTGGAGAACAACTCCGCGGGATTTAAGTCTACTTCTCCAACCCAAGAGTATCAGCAGCATGAGAGTCAGATGGGAGAAGGTTGTTCATACTACCCACAAGAGGAGGTGAATATGGATGCGTAAGTATCGATATCGGTTAAGTAATGCGAACTTATATATGACATTTTCACAATATAAATGCGATTTTTTAAAAATTGCATGTGGTACTATGTTTGTAACAGGTGAAATGTTACGGGGCAGGGCAATCAAATTCCTGAATATGGAGTGCACGGAACATACTCCACCTACATGCAAGGTCCATGTGTACTGGAGTCGATGCCAACTCAGTCGAATGCGATGCCTGAAGATATGGCGGGAAATGTGGATGTAAATAGCGAAGGCACTGATAATGATGACCATGATGGTCCAGGAGATGATAGCATGCATTATGCTGCAGATTTAAATGAGGATGATAACACATGGATACAACAATCCATTGCTGCGAACACAAATGTGGCTTTTGAAGAGCCATTGCCAGATGAAGTGGCAGAGGATCAATGGATAACGGCATCAGCTATGAGAAATACACTAGAAGGGTGTATGAAACATGAAAGAATTTATAGCGATACCGGAGTGTTTAAAGTCGGCGATCTGTTTGAAACAAAGGTGGACTTAATTAAGACAATAACGGAGTGGAGCATCAAGCACAATGTGGCATTCAAACCTATCAAGTCAACCAAGACATGCTATTCTGTGATATGTGGCCTTAATTCTAGGGTGAATCCGCATAGCTAAGATGAGGCGAGCCGAAATTGTCCATGGCGCATTCATGCAGCAGTGGGAAAAAGAACCAATGGGAGGTTCAAGCTATCAAAAGGTTCAGATCATACATGCAATAATCCCACTTTGAATACAGATCACAATAAAGCCACATCACGTTTCATTAGTAACTTGATTATGCCAATGGTGAAGACAAAGCTTGACATGACACCAGCAGAAATCCAGGATGTTGTTCACACCATTTTAAAAATTAGAATTTCATATCAAAAAGCATGTAGGGCTAGATATAATGCATTATCAAGGATATTTGGTGATTGGGAGGAGTCCTATAAGAGATTGCCACAGTTTTTAGAAGCAATTTTAGAAAGCAACCCTGGAACAGTTTACAAGATCACGTATGACACTCTTGGGCCAAGAGTTGCAGAGTTTACCGATGTGTTCTGGGCATTTGGACCTTCAATTGAAGGTTTCAAGCATTGTAGGCCGATATTGAGCATTGATGGAACACATTTTTATGGGAAATATGCAGGTTGTTTACTTGTAGCCACTGGAGTGGATGCAAACGGTGGGCTGTTTCCTTTAGCTTTTGCTAGTGTGACGGCTGAGACTCAAGATAATTGGAGGTGGTTTTTCAGCTGTATATTTCACTATATACCCAGCGCTCATCGACACCGAACAATTACATTCATTTCTGATAGATTCAAAGGAATTCCTAGAGCATTGAGGGAGGGATGGCCGGTAAAGAGGCATCATAGGTATTGCCTACGACATATCATCGCAAACTTCAAAAAGAGTGGGCACCGAATAGTAACATTGTAAAGGAACTTCTGGGGCGGGTACTGCATTGGACTTGCTTACATATAATGAGCACCGTGCAAGTATTAGCGCAGATTCCGTTGCAGCAGATGATTGGATTTCTAAAGACTTGGATGGTGAGACCAGAAGGTGGGCTATGCATGAAAATGGTGGAAAACGTTATTGTGTCATGACAACCAATTGTTCGGAGAGCTTCAATGGCGTTCTCAAAGGAGCAAGAGCGTTACCGATACAAGCGTTAATTGCAAAAACTTTTTGCAGGTTAATTAAATATTTTTACCATTGTCGGATTGATGGACATGTGTGGACTACAAATTTCACTCCTAACACAGAGGAGAGTTTGGGGAAACGTGTGCAAAAAGCACGGACTTGCTACATCACACTATTTGGTGATTATGAATGGGAGGTTTTGGATAATAAGGGACAAGCCTACGCCATGAAGATACAGGGAGAAAGTTACAGCTATAATTGTAATATTCCTATGCTTCAGCACATGCCATGTGTCCATGTCATTGCCGCAACGTCCAGGCAAGAATATGGTGCAAACATATCATGGTGACAGTTTTGTTCTACATGGTATAGTGCGAACAAATATCGCCTTTCATATACCCCTGAATTTCACCCTATACCTGATGAACGGTATTGAAAGGTTTGGGATGGTCCAATTATAAATCCCCCCACGAAAAGAAGACCTCATGGTAGGCTGCGTTCGACAAGGATTCGTGGGGAAGTGGATGTTCCTCGTGAGGGTAGCGGGCACAATAGAAGTGGCAACTGTCATCAGTTCGGGCATTACAAATCGCGTTGCCAAAACCTCCCCACACTCAAGCGTAAGTAGAGTATACAATTGGGTTATTTCATATAGTTTGTAATATAAATTATATATTAATTTATGCTATTCCAACATTGTAGGTCTTCATCACATGGAAGAGGCGGTTCACGTGCCTGATGTATATACGTGGACTCAAGTTGGAATGAAGATCATAATTGGAAAATCTACTGTGATTTAAATTTATATGATGTAATTTAAAATCAAGTTGGAATGTATATGATATATGTCATTTGTGTTGAAATTGTTGCCAAACATGTATCGTGCGTGCCGTGCTTTTTTTTGTATATGTATCGTGCGTGTTGATATATAAGGGATGGCCCAAAATTCGGTGATGAAATTGTTGTGATATATGAGAAATCGGTGTTTTTGTATATGTATCGGGTGTTTATATATAGGATGATGTGCGTATTGGGTGTTTTTTATATATGGGATGTCCCAAAATTCGGTATATGTATTAGTTCTCAGCAGCAGCTGAGAACTCAGCAGCAGCTGCTCAGAACTCAGCAGCTGCTGAGAACTGAGCAGAAATTGGGGCTCTGTCTCAGGGGGCTGCATTAATATGGCCGCACTTACCAAGTGTGGCCATATCAGTGCAACCCCATCAGTGCAACCCCCTGAGACAGAGCCCCAATTTGGCTGCTCATTTGGGCTCTGTCTCAGGGGGCTGGACTGATATGGCCGCACTTGGGAAGTGTGGCCATATAGTGCACCCCCTGAGACAGCACGAATTTGGCTAATGGGCTCTGTCTCAGGGGGTGCACTACATGGCCGCACTTGCCAAGTGCGGCCATATCAGTCCAGCCCCCTGAGACAGAGCCCAAATATCTGCTCAGGTCTCAGCAACAGCTGAGATCTGAGCAGCAGCTACTGAGTTCTCAGCTGCTGCTGAGTCCTGATACATATACCGAATTTTGGGACATCTCATATATAAAAAACACCCAATACGCACATCATCCTATACATAAACACCCGATACATATACAAAACACCGATTTCTCATATATCATAACAATTTCATCACAAATGACATATATTTCAAATCTTGCAAGTTTTACATATCGCTCCACATGTGTGATATATGATTGAGATATATGATTGAGATAAGTGTGATAGGTGTCATATGTCATCTCTTATCATTTTCGTCATTTTTCAATTGCTTTCTGAACGAAGCGGTCATCCAAGGCTATCAAGAGAAATAAAGCTACCCAACCGGCCCCAAACGTTGTAAAGAAGCACATAGCTGATATCAACGTGTAACACCCAAGCCGACACTTGGCAGCGTGGGTGATACAAGCTGATATCAGCTACGCGCTCCCTCACAGCGTTAGGGGCCGGTTGGGTAGCTTTATTTCTCCTGATAGCTTGGATGACCGCTTCGTTCAGAAAGCCATTGAAAAGTGAAGAAGATGATGAGAGGTGACATATGACACCTATCACACTTATCTCAATCATATATCTCACATGTCCAGTAGCACACATGACACAAATTACATGAGGTAAAAATTACGATCCAAAAAATAAATGTCAAACACAATGTCATCCTACAAATTATCGGAAAATAAATTATGTTCCAAAAGTCATTTCAACAACAATAAAAAACTACGGTCGCCAAAATCGTTGGAGTGCAGATTTCACACGACGGGTACGGCTGTATGTCCGCAACTGTGCTTGTTGTGTAGCGGTGTCCCCCTCCATTTGTGGTTGTGTATACTGAGGCTGCGAGGTCCCAGCTTCATCCACTGTCTGTTGCTGCTGCTCCTGCTCCTACTCCTGCTCCTGCTCCTGCTGCTCTGCTCCTGCTGCTCTGCTCCTGCTGCTGCGAAGTTTCGGTGACATCCCTCCTATAAAGTCGTCGAAGATAGCTCGTGTCTGTTCCTTCAGGACAATGCAGTGTCTGCCCCATCACATCATCGATCATTTGCTGGATTGCTATCAAGTGAGGATTATATGGGTCCTCATGTAAACCAATGACCAAATGATTGTAGATGTTAAACAGCGTATCACCCTGTAAAACAAATTATACACTTAGTATATATAAATCAAATAAATTTATTATTTTAAGAAGTGTATATGCCTATTATTTACCATTTTACGCTCGAGGGGCCCACGTGGCATGTACGAGAACGGGGGCTCCTGCCTAGTATATATCCATCATCTTGTGATCCCCCAATACCATTGCATATAATCATTTACCGACACGGCATCCTCCTCCTCCACATCATGGTCAAATCTATTATCCCATGCCGCTCGAGGCTCCACGATGGCAGCAGCCCATTGTTGAGGGGTCATACCTGACTTCCCCGGTATTACTGGGACCGCTACTGGGATGTGCTGTGCTAACCTAAATTGACGTATAACACGGTCTGGAACATGCATTTCAATATCCTCCCAGCAAAATAATGGTACACGTGCACGCCATATCGCGGGAAAGGCTAAACATGAAGGATGAAGATGCTCCAACCGCGCAGCATATGGCTCCCAGATAACCTAATAGGCATGAATGACAGAAATACATAATTAGACGACGTACTATTTACATTTATATCATTAATTCAAAATTTACAAATTCAAACCTGTGTGCTCTCTAACGAGTCAAGCTCGTTTCTATACAATTCAAGGTTTCCTTGGGGATTTTCACGAAATGATCTCGGCACGTTCCACCTGCAGCCTAAGGGGCCGTTGCCGTCCAATACATTTTGTCTGTATGTGGGCCGGCCTATATGTAATCTCTCCCAGGACCATACCTGTAAATATGAATTTGTCAGTTATTTATAAAACATATTTATACACTTCTCACTATTACAGAATTAATAATGTTATACCTGCAACAAGGTGCCGCATACATATATAGCTGATGTTTGCATCCTTGCCACCTTGCTTAGCTCAGAATACATATGTGCCAGCACTGCACTTCCCCACGCATACCCTCCAATTTCATCAAAATGTTACAGCTTCTCCAACCACCGTAGATGGACCGATCCTTTGCTTGTATCCGGAACCAATAAGGTTCCGATCATATGCAGCATGTACGCCCGTGCACATTGCTGAATCTCATCATCTGTGGCTTCATCAGGCAACTCCATATATGTTTCACGCAGCCAAGCAAGCTTCACCTTTGCTCCTTGCTTTTCCATTGATGCCTGACCCAAAAGACGCTCCATCAAATCGGTCCATGTACTATGTCGTCGGCCTATTTGATAAATGGGGGTCCCAGATATAGGTAGGCACGTGATGACAGCCACATCTTATAGAGTGATCGTCATCTACCCCTGTCTCATATGAAATGTGTTCATCTCAGGCCGCCATCTCTCAACCAATGCTGTTAGTAGTGCATGGTCCAATCGTATCCACTTCAACTTTGCACATACGTGTAACCCAGACATTATGATATACAGCTCCACACGCTCATCTATTTGCCATTCTGAATGTCTGCGTGCGTGATCAACAATTCTTATCATAACCTCCTGCAAACAATACCACGTTAATTAATTTTCTGCATTGGCAGCATAATTAAAATTTCTAAGTTTTCCACCTCAAATATTCATACATGTCCATACTGGATCTGCGCAGCATGATGGTGCGCCTGATCATACAAGACCTCGTCAGTTATTGGTCCCGCCTACTCCATGATATTATATCGTACAATTTGCAAAAACACTTTTTATAATGCATTAAAAATCACGGAAATGTATATTAAACCTGTGAATAATCATTAAAATTAAAATAGCATATTTGTGGATGGACTTTGAAATTAAAATAGCCTATTAGTTAACAATTTGAAATGCATGAAACAAAATGAAAGCTCATTGCTCCCATGCCCATCACCAAAATACGATACATCTCCATGTGTGCCCCCAATACGCCCACTCTGCCAATCTACATCATTTTTCCTTATATGCAAGGCATGATGCTATCCATGTTAGCTGCATACACATCTTCAACAATGCATAATGTTCTATCAAAAGAGAATATAGTATCCTACATGTTCCATATATTGCGAGCTTTGACAATGATGCAACCCTAATCCTAAATCCAAAAATTACCCAACCCTAAATGATACAAAAACATCAGTATACATTCATTCATTCTTCATGTTTTTAAAAAAGGATCTCGGTCTAGAAACCAGTATAGTAACTCATGGATCAGTTCTTCAAATGGAGATATCAAATGGAGATATCAACGTACATGTTTGTGGATCTCGGTGTCTGATCAACAGAAATGGAGAAGCCGCCGCCGTCGGATCAACGAAAATGGGGAAGGGAAGCCTCCTCCGCCGTTGTGCGCTAGCCTAGGGTTTTTTTTATTTTCGCTGTTGGATAAGTTATGATCGGGTTTTTTGGCTGCGCTGGGGAATAGGATGCACACAGGCCGCACTTGGCAAGTGTGGCCAGTCTAGAGGCCCGTGACTTAAATCACGAGCCTCTTGCTCACGTACTACATTTGCCGCACTTGGCAAGTGCGGCCAGAAAAAATGCATTTGCCAAGTGCGGCTAGATCAAAAAATAGCCCCCCCCCCCCCGGCGAGGCCACACGCCTCGTCGCTGACGTGGCCAAACATGGTCGATTTTTGAGAACATTTTTTTGGTCGAAAATTGATATTATTTTTCATTTTTATCCTAAATTTAAAAATTACCCTTTAAAATAAGATTTTGTTATGAATAGGCCCATTGGGCCAATTGGGTATCCAACCCACTATTGAAAGATATAAATACACGGGTAGGGGGCTCTTAACCCCTCACACCTATTTCTCCCTAAATTCCCTTCACAACACGTTATCAGCACGATCACGCTCGTTGGAGGAGACGGCGGCTCGCGGGAAAGGAGATCCACAAATCGCTCAGAAAAAGAAGATCGTAATCTTCTCAACGGGGAGCGAAAATGGCATCCTTCACCAACCGTCGCCTAGATTCCTCGTCGAATCTAGTAGGTAAAAATCCAAACTTTTAGATCTAAACTTGCTTTTCTCATTAGATCTGCATGTTTTAGGATCAAAAAGTTCACAAACTCGGTTAAATTCAACATTTTTAATAAGATCTGCATGTTTAAAACAATAAAAACTTGTTTTTTAGCGATCAAAACTGTTGAAAACCCCGATTTTTACCCCCTGCCTTCGATCCAAATTTCCGTACGCCCGTAGGGCGAAACGGCGGCGCGCCCTTCGCGCCGCCGGAGGAAACAAACGCCGCGGCCCCAGGCCGCGGCGGCCGCGGCACTGTGCCGCGGCACTGTGCCGCGGCCTGCAGGCCGCGGCCAGTCGCCGCGGCCTGCAGGCCGCGGCCAAGCGCCGCGGCCTCAGGCCGCGGCCCTGCGCCGCGGCCTGAAGCCGCGGCGGCCGCGGCCCTGTGCCGCGGCCTCAGGCCGCGGCCCTGCGCCGCGGCCTGAAGTCGCGGCCTCAGGCCGCGGCCCTGCGCCGCGGCCTGAAGTCGCGGCCTCAGGCCGCGGCCCTGTGCCGCGGCCTCAGGCCGCGGCCAGTTGCCGCGGCCTGAAGCCGCGGCCAGTTGCCGCGGCCTGAAGCCGCGGCCAGTTGCCGCGGCCTGAAGCCGCGGCGGCCGCGGCCCGCAGCCGCGGCCTGTCGCCGCCACGACGGCCGCGCCCTACGCGGCCAGCCGTCGCGGCGACACGCCGCGGGCCCCCCTAGGGTTTCCAGAAACCCTAACCCTAACGGGCTATTTTTCGGGGGAGGCCCAATATTAACCCTAATGGGCTGTTTTCATGGCCCAAAAGGCCAGAAAATTAGCCCATCCACAGAAATTATTTTATTTATTTTTGGCCCTAAAAAGCCCAAAATAGTTAAAAGAAATTTTTAAAAGGGTTTGAAAGCGGTAAAATAAAACATTATATTATGGATCAAAAAGGCAAAAAGTTTTCAAAAAATATATATATATATATATTCTTGCACGTCGCACACAATTTTAAATTATTTTAAATGCCTGTGTTTCGATTTTCTGCGTGGTTGTATATTGCAAAAATATTATCTGCGTGGATGTGCAAATATTAGGCTATGTTTTTAGGGATCAGCCAGGTTTCCGACACCGTTTTAAATTCCCGCAATTTTTTCTTTTGCTTTGAGAGAAACTTTGTATGTGAGGATGAAATTGTAAAAAGAAGACCGATGGACACCAAAAAGAAGCTGAAGACGTTTTCGCTCAATGAAGATAAGGGCTTCTCTCTGAAGTTCCCGAGTTGTAATTTATTTTCATGCTTTTTATTTTTGATGTAACCTCGGACTGGACTTTTTATTTATTTTTCGGTGTCGGCTGGCTGATCCCCATAGCCTAAGGTCATTATTTCTGTTTTTCATTGTTTTTGCATTAAATTGCGTGGTTGATGAATTAGCTTTAATACCATGTTTTAATGTCGCAATGAAAACCATCAAACAGCATGCATGATTGTTAATTTTTAGTAATTAATTATTCACATTACCTGAAAAAGCATGTATATTAAAACCACAGTAATTTAAATTCATGAAAATGACTACATTACATGCGTGGATGTCTGTCTTATTTTCAGTCTTAATGATACATGCTATCTTGTTTCTGTACATGCTAGATCATAAAATGGCCAGACTCGCAAATGTAGACTTCTCAGTCCTGAAGGCTGATGGGTCAAACTACCTGAGTTGGCAGTTGGACCTGAAGTTCCATCTGCGCTCTCATGGTTTCAGTCTCACACAGACTGAAAAGGCAACAACTAGTACTGCCCCAGCTAACAAGGAGGCTTCAGTGGAAGCACCTCATACAGAGGAAGTTTCCGATATATTAAAGGCGAAAGCCATTATATATATCAGGAAACACTTAGACTCGACCTTAAAGGACGAGTACCTCACTGTAGAGGACCCTTACGAGCTGTGGGATGCACTCGAGGAGAGGTACCGACATCAGAGGGATGTCATACTCCCCCGTGCACAGTACGAGTGGACTCACCTCCGCATACAGGATTTCAAATCCGTAGCGGAGTACAACTCAGCTCTTTTCCGCATCACCTCACGCCTGAAGTTGTGTGGTGAACCAGTGACGGAGAAAATGTTGCTGGAAAAGACGTTTACGTCTTTCCATGAAAAGGACATGATCCTTATGCAACAATATCGAGAGAGGAAGTTCACAAAGTACTCTGACCTTCTTTCATGCCTACTTATGGCTGAACAGAACAGAGACCTGTTGTTTGCCACCCACAACCTGCGCCCTCCTGGCTCCGCTCCATTGCCACCTCCTGCAGAGGCCCACTTCCAGTCTTCCCAGAAGAAGAAGACGGACAAAAAGGCAAAATTCCAGAAATGGAAAGAACAGAAGCAGCGGAAGAAGGCCACTCACCCAGCTCCTCCCCAGAACCAGAAGTTCGTGGACAAGAAGCAGAAGAGGATTCCCAACAAAGGAGGCACTCCCAAGAAAGACTGGGAGGACAAATGCTCAAAATGCGGGATGACGGGCCACTGGTCCAGAATCTGCCGCACAGCAAAACACCTCCAGGACCTCTACCAGGCAAGCCTCAAGCCCCGAGCTGAGACAAACCTGATGGAGAGCGCAGCGTTGGCAGAGACCTCATGGACTCCCGAAGATTTCATGGGAGATGATACTCTCTAGATCTGGACCATTTTTATGCAATTAGCAATGTATCTTAAATTTTTATGCATCGTATCTAGTTCCTTTTTTCCATGTCAAACAATATCTCTTTAGCATTTATTTATGAAAGTGAACCTTTTATCTATATTTATTGCTTGAATGTCTTTCCCCATTTTTTAGATATGGAACTTATCTGCCTAGTGGACAGTGCATCGACGCACTCGATCCTTCAAAACATAGACTATTTCACGAGCGTAAGTAGTTATTCTGGCCCACTGAGAACAATCTCAGGGCCAGCAAATATAATCGAATGATCAGGGGAAGCAATTATATTGCTCCCCGGCAACACACAAATAACACTTAAAAATGCGTTATACTCCCCAAAATCCATCCGAAACCTCCTAAGTTTTAAAGACATCCGTTTAAACGGATATCACTTAGAGACGGTCGAGGAGGATAAAAGGGAATACTTGCTTGTAACGGCTCTTACAAATGGTTCAAAAACCATTGTGGAACGTTTCAAGGGACTCCCCTCGGGACTCTACCAAACAAGTATACAAACTCCAGAAACATCCATGGTGGAGCACCTGCAGTGCCCCCAAACACCAGAATTCCAACTCTGGCACAGTCGACTGGGACACCCTGGTTCGGTTATGATGTACCGCATCATAAAGAACTCCAGGGGCATTGACCTGAAGAACCTGAAGATTCTTCAAAAAGGCAAATTCCCATGTCCACCCTGTTACAAGGGTAAACTGATCACGAGACCCTCTCCACTGAAAGTGGATGTGGAGTCTCCCAGCTTTCTGGAAAGAATCCACGGAGACATTTGTGGGCCGATTCACCCATCAAGTGGTCCGTTCAGGTACTTTATGGTCCTGATAGACGCATCAACTAAGTGGTCACATGTGTGCCTACTGTCCACCCGTAACCTAGCACTATCTAAGCTTTTAGCTCAGATAATAAAGTTACGGACCCACTTCCCCGACCACCAGATAAAGAAACTTCGTCTGGACAATGCGGGGGAGTTTACGTCACAAGTCTTTCTAGACTATTGCCAAGCTCAGGGAATTGAAGTCGAACATCCTGTAGCGCATGTTCACACCCAAAATGGGTTAGCAGAATCTCTAATTAAGAGACTGCAATGGATCGCTCGTCCATTATTACTTCAATCCCAGATGCCAGTGAATGCGTGGGGTCATGCAATTTTGCATGCTGCATCTTTAATAAAATTAAGACCCTCTGGAGGTCAGTCATCTTCTCCAATGCAACTAGCACTTGGAGCCCCACCAATTGTCTCACATTTGAGAATATTTGGTTGTGCAGTATACGTCCCCATAGCACCACCACAAAGGACAAAGATGGGTCCACAACGTCGCCTAGGCATTTATGGTGGGTTTGACACCCCCTCCATAATTAGATTCCTAGAACCCCTTACGGGGGACGTCTTTAAGGCACGTCTAGAAGACTGTGAATTCGATGAAACATCGTTCCCAAGACTAGGCTCACAGACAAAGAAGCCCGAAGCTTCAGAAAGTATCACTTGGGATACAAAAACTTTATGTCACTTTGATCCGCCAACAAGCCAGTGTGAGGAGGAGGTCCTGAAGATTCTCCACATCCAAAACACTGTCCATCTCTTGCCGGACAAATTCACTGACAACCAGAAGATTGTCAAATCACACGTCCCTGCTGCTAACACTCCAGCTAGGATTGACATACCGCAAAATGGATGCAATCCGCCTGCAGCAGAAATGGTTGGACCTCTCAAAAAGAGAGGACGACCACCGGGATCCAAGGACCAAGTCCCTCGAAAGAGCAGGACCCTTGGCAATGGTAAACAAATACCACCACAGGATGCTAATTTAAGCCCTGCTACCCCATCTCTCCCAAACTCTCATGAAGAGGAAAAACCGGGAGAAAATGAAGTATCGATACACTATGTACGAACTGGGGAGTATTGGGACAGAAAAAGCACAACAATAGATGACACATTTGCGTGTAATATTGCCATCAACGTCGCGTACTGGGACGATGATATTGAACCACGCTCTCTGACAGAATGTCAAAGCAGAGATGATTGGCCAAAGTGGAAAGCGGCAATAGGAGTGGAGTTGGATTCACTCACCAAACGCAAGGTCTTCGGACCAATAGTCCAGACACCAAAAGGTGTAAAACCTGTGGGTTATAAATGGGTATTTGTTAGAAAACGAAATGAACAAAATGAGATCGTACGCTACAAAGCAAGGCTTGTAGCGCAGGGTTTTACCCAACGTCCTGGGGTGGATTTTGAAGCCACATACTCCCCAGTCATGGACGCGATCACCTTCCGATTCCTCATTGGCATAACAGCACAAGAGGGTTTAGATATGCAACTCATGGACGTGGTTACTGCATACCTATATGGCAACCTAGACCGAGACATCTATATGAGATTGCCTGACGGTTATTCTTTGCCTGCAGCACTAAAAGAGAGAGACCGTGACATCTACTCAGTGAAACTGCAAAGATCATTATATGGTCTAAAACAATCTGGAAGGATGTGGTATAACAGACTGAGCGATTTCCTTGCACAGCAAGGATTTAAAAACGACCCAGTCTGTCCTTGCATCTTTATAAGAGCAAAGGCAACAGGATTTGTAATAATAGCAGTCTATGTAGACGACTTAAACCTCATCGGATCTCCTGAAGAGATCGCAAAGATTTCTAGAAGCCTGACAGAAACTTTCGAGATGAAAGACCTCGGAAAATCAAAATTCTGTTTAGGCCTTCAGATAGAGCATCTTAAAGATGGGATCCTGTTACACCAGTCAACTTACACATCGAACTTACTGAAAAAGTTTCAGATGGATAAGTGCCACCCCCTCAGCACTCCGATGGTCGTCAGATCATTGGATGTTCACAAAGACCCCTTCCGGCCGCTGGAAGAGGGGGAGGAAGTACTAGGCCCCGAAGTGCCTTATTTAAGTGCTATCGGTGCACTCCTTTACCTGGCTAACTGCACTCGCCCTAACATAGCGTTTGCAGTAAACTTACTAGCCAGATATAGTGCTGCACCTACACAGCGGCACTGGGCCGGAGTTAAGCATCTTCTGCGCTACCTCCAAGGGTCCATAGACTTAGGTCTATTCTACAGGAAAGGGGCATCAACTGGTTTAGTTGGTTATGCTGACGCAGGTTACAGGTCCGATCCTCATACAGAGAAGTCTCAGACCGGATACATGTTCACATATGGCGGTACTGCCATATCCTGGAGATCTGTGAAGCAGACCATGACGACCGTCTCATCCACCCACTCAGAGCTACTTGCGATCTTCGAAGCAAGCAAGGAATGTTTCTGGCTACGCTCAGTGATCCAGCACATACTCACCTCCACCGGCCTTACGACCGGCGTACTTGCACCCACTCCACTCCATGAAGACAATGCAGCATGTATAGCCCAGCTACAGGACGGCTACATCAAAGGTGACAAGACGAAGCATATATCCCCCAAGTTCTTCTGGACGCACGACCTTCAGAAGCAAAAGCAGATTGAGGTACAGAAGATCCAATCATGTAATAACTTGGCGGATTTGCTTACCAAATCCCTGCCTACTAGTATCTTTGAGAAACTTGTATATGGGATTGGGATGAGGAGAGTGAGTAAATGTAAACTGGGTCAGGATGAGAGAACTATGAACTCATAGATACATAGGAGACTGATGTATAGATTCATAGGAAATCTGCAAGCCTGAAGCTTGGTCAGATAAGGGGGAGTCAACTGCAGAGTTGTACTCTTTTCCCTTGGCTACAGGTTTTTTCCCACTGGGTTTTCCGTAGTCAAGGTTTTGACGAGGCAACCTCGTTGACTCTGGATCCTGAAGTATCCACCCCTTGACACATCCCCAAAACAGGGGAAGTTATGGGTTAACTGTTCTTTCTTTAACAAGACAGTTACCCTAACTCGGATCCTGAAGAATCCACCTCTTATTTCAATGTTGATTGTATAAGGGGAAGTGTTATGAATAGGCCCATTGGGCCAATTGGGTATCCAACCCACTATTGAAAGATATACATACACGGGTAGGGGGCTCTTAACCACTTACACCTATTTCTCCCTAAATTCCCTTCACAACAGATTTGAAGTAATATCTCTATATCTATTTTCTAGATCTAGCGACGGTTGATGAAGCCTCTGCGTGGAGTATGATAAAGCCCGCGCGTGATGGATCTACCGTCTCCTCCTAGCATTCGCCACGAACGGATCTACTAAACTTATGAGGAACGTGCTGATAACATGTTATGGATGCGTATGGAAAAAGACGCATTGCCTTTATTAATAGTGGATAGAAAAAGACGCATTGCCTTTATTAATAGTGGATAGAGACACATACATTGACGTGACTTATCTCTTTACGATCAATGTTATCTATTTACAACAAAATTTAAAATTTTAATTTTTTTCTCCCTTCTTTTATTTGTCGCCATTAAAAAAATCCCACTCCGGCGAAGAAGGGGCGTTTGACTGGAGGCGCCGCCCATTGACCCAGAAAAACTCAAAGACTCGTTCTTTATCACCAACAATCCGACTAATTATCTCCCTCCTCCTCCGCGCTTCCGTCCGCCATTTTTTTTCATATCTCTCACAGTCAACCCCAAATTTAACGGAAAATAACACAAATTTAAAATTTATCACCATTATCTTTCTCTCTTTCTTCCTCGTGTGATAACAACCATAGCTTTTCTTTGCTTTGCTTTTCTTTTAAAGCAGCAACGGCAGCGGCGGTTGGCCTCTGCTGCTTGCATTAATCCCACTAACACTCAATCTCTCTGCTCATACAGAAAGCCCCGCATTTATTCATCTCCTTCCCAAAATAGCGTAAAAATGTCAACCCAAGCTTCATAAATTAACCAAACTGAATGAAGATGATCCCTTTCCTGCTGCTCTTCCTCCTCTTCAACCACCCGTCATCGGCTCAACCTCTCGCTTCGGCCGTGGAATTGACCGCTCTCTTCGCCCTCCGGTCCTCCCTCGGCCTCCGGTCCAGGGACTGGCCGATGAAAGCCGACCCGTGTTCCAACTGGACCGGGGTTGCGTGCCGTTCGGGCCGGGTCGTCGGCCTCAACATCTCCGGCCTTCGTCGGACAAGGCTCGGCCGCCTCAGCCCGAAGTTCGCCGTCGACGGTCTGAAGAACCTCGCTCGGCTCGAGTCCTTCAACGCGACCGGGTTCGACCTCCCCGGCCCGATCCCTGCCTGGTTCGGCCCGCAGCTCCCCGCCTCCGTCTCTGTTCTCGTTCTACGTTCGGCCAAAATCAACGGTTCGATCCCGTACAGTCTCGGCCAGCTCGGCAACTTGACACTTCTCGATCTCTCTCAAAATTCGATTTTTGATGCGATTCCGCCGTCGTTTGGGACTCTCACAAAGCTAAAAACCCTATGTTTGTCGAGCAATTTGCTCACCGGTTCTGTTCCGGCTCAGCTCGGCGATCTCTCAGCTCTTGTAGTGCTCGACCTCAGCTTTAATTCTCTTACTGCAAATCTTCCAGATGAGTTTAAGAACCTGCAGAGATTGCAGGAACTGAAGTTGAGCCACAACAACCTGTCAGGTCCACTGCCGGATTCGATCTGGTCATCGGAGCTGCAATTTCTCGATGTTTCATTCAATAATCTGACCGGAACCTTGCCGGACATGGGTCGGGCTGATCCTAACCCTAATGTGAGCACTGCGGTGTTCGATTTGTCGAACAATTTGTACTATGGATTGGTTTCCGGTGGATTTCACATGTTTTTGCAGAGATTTGGTGTTGTTGATCTCGCACAGAATTATTTTCAAGGTACTGTTCCATTGGATGATAACAGTAGGAACGTATATTTTGGATCGAATTGCTTTAAAACTGTGCCGGCTCAGAGGAACCCATCTGATTGTAAGGAATTCTACCAAGCGAAAGGGATTGCTTATGATGGTCCATTGAATCCGGATTCAGCTCATCCCCCAAGCTCTTTGAGTCCGAAGAAGGAAACGAGTCATCTTTGGATTTACATTTTGGGAGGGGTTTTGGGGTTAGTTGGTCTTGTGATTGTGGTCATTTTGGTGGTTGTTTTTGGCTTCATGAGAGCTGGAGTTCGTACTGCAGGTCAAGGAGGGATTGGTGTCAGAGCCGTCTCCTCTTCTAGAATGAGACCGCCGTCCTCCTCCCGCGTTGTTTCCAAGGACATGGTAGCGTCTCATGGGGATGCATTTACATATGAGCAGTTGCTTCTTGCAACGTCAGAATTTAGCGGAACGAACCTTATCAAGAAGGGGCACTCCGGTGAGCTCTACCAAGGTGTTCTTGAAAGCGGATTCTCGGTGGTAGTGAAAAAGGTTGATCTGAGCACGGTTAGACATGAAGGATATGCAGCAGAATTGGATTTGTTTGCAAAAGCTTCGCATACAAGGCTGGTTCCGTTTTTTGGGCAGTGCTCGGAGAAGGAGAATGAGAAGTTTCTAGTGTACAAGCATATGCCTCATGGGGACCTGTGTAGTGCTTTGTATACGAAACCTAAGCCGGGAGAAGAGGGGCTAACATCGTTGGATTGGATTACCAGGTTGAAGATTGCAGTCGGGGTGGCTGAGGCTCTTTGTTTTCTGCATCATGAGAGCAATCCGCCACTGGTTCATAGGTATTCTCTAAGTTGTCTATGACAAAATTTTGGATATTTGCAGCCACTGTGTCTCTGACTCTTGCCTTGGCCATGCTTCAAACCCAAGTAGTACTTAGAAACAAATCCACTACAAGTCCTAGTTAAAAAAATATCCACTAATATGTTTTTTATATTATTAAACCATAATCATACAAGGATTTTCTCTCCAATTGTACCATATTGTGATGCTTGTCTTTGATCGGATCAAAGCCACATTTCATGCATGGTTTTCTAATTTTCGCTCTTAGAGTGAACCTGAACTTCAATATTCTATTTTGCTTGCGTTATCAATCACGAAGAAAATCTGGCAATATGAAAATCATATTTTTCGCTAGGCCTTTTCCATGGTGATCCTTTTGGTTGTTGAGTTGATAACTGTGTTTCTGAAGTCCGGTCGGTCATACACATTGACTTGATGGACTGCATATCTGCCCAAAAAGGTCTTTGTTAATGTGTCAGATTCATGTTTTCTGGTTGAGTTTCTCTTGTAGGAGAGGTGTATTGAAGTAGAGTATGAGCCTTTAGCCGTAATTTTGGATTGTGTATCTTACATTAGATCAGATTTCTTCCGATTATAGCTAGATGCATGTTTCTCACTTGTTTTTAGTTGAAATAATGTAAATTTTAGTGTTTAGAACCACAGATTCCTTGTTGACCCCTTCACTCATTTCATCCTATTTGATATTGTGTGCATCTCTTGTTATTGCAATGGTGCTTCAAAAACATATGCCAACTTCTTATAACGCAGCATTTGGTCTCTCAACTGGGCCGATTTTGCATTAACATCAATTCATATTCCCATATACAGGCCGCAATCACAATTGTCACTTCACCACCCTATTTTTCCGATCATGGTGGTCTTTCTTTCTTGTTAGTTTCAGGTTTTGCATCTATTACTCTTCTGACAGTCAAATGCAGAGTCCTCTTCAACTTCGAAATGCATAGTTAAGTAAATTTATGTATCCCGAAGCATATGTTGTTTATGTGAAATATTATTCTAATACTGTGCATATTACATTTAGATCATTAAGCTGAAGATTTATAATAATGGGTAGTTACTAACCATAAAATCATTTTATTTTTGAATAGCAGTTCATACAAAATAACCCTTCTGATTTTACATGCTATCAAAGCCTAAACCATAACCCTAATTTTAATTTTAGCCTAACCATACTTTTAATCAGCCACAGTCTAATCAGTCAACTTTGATTTCCTTAACCCAAATTCTGATCTTTATCATTATATCGTTGCTGTTCGATTGCCATATTAGTCATACCTTCGCTTTTATCTTCATCACCCCTTCAGATCTCAATTTTGCCGATGCCACCATCACAAGGTCCGATCACCCATGCCCTTGTTTGCCCTGCTTCGATTGGATCCACCACACATGCCATCATCTATACCTCATTCGATGTCATCCGCCATCGACAATGAAGATCCATATCCCCACGAATCTCCTCGATTTTGCTCGACAACTTTCCGTCATCATCCAGCGAGATCCAACCTCATCGACATCTTCGACATCATTTGACATCGACAATCACTGACAATGAAGTTCACATCATTCTGGCCTATTCTTCTTCTTTCAATGTCTTTTTGACATCTTCATCTTTTACTGTCTCTCTTCCCGTCCATTGTTTCTCTCTGAAAACGTGACTTTCTAAAAAGAAAAATTAGTAGTCTTTCAAGTTTCTTCAATTATGTTTTTTATTTTGATATGCATCTCACATTAGTATGGATGAGTTCTTAAATCTCAAGGGAAGATCTTAATTATATGGATGTATTTTTTGGAACCCAATGAAAGATCTTGGTTTTGAGGATAGGATCCCAATAGAGGATCACATGGTGTGGATTGTGCTCTAGTTGTCTTGTGATTGTTTGGGGATCTAGTAACTGTATGGCTAAGGAGTTAAAATTGGATGTGCGATCTGTTATTTAAGAGTTTGCCTGAAAAAAGCACAAATAAAAAATTAGTAACAGACCACACTAATTTCTTATAGTAACATAAACATGTAGATTATTATATTATCAATCAGGAAAGGAGAAGAATCTTATTGATGATCATCCAGATCTAAAGATAGATGAATGAAAATAAGATGATGTTGGACGCTATAACTAGATGATGAATAGCATGGAGCTATAGGTATATGATATGATATTACATACTGCGACATCAAGCAAAATGTGATTGATTGATAGAGCTTTATTCCAAATCTAATAATCTAAATAGAGCTTATGAGGTGATACTTAAGTTGTTCATGAATAATAAAAAGGATAAGCGATCTCATTCAATGTTCTATATGGGCCATAAGAGGTTATGTGAAGTGCTGAAGATACTGTTTCTAATCAATACTGATGCACAGAAGATGAAGTAGTGAAAACACATTTTGCACTAGTTTTTTGGAGCTTTATTGTCTGAATATGCATATGCACGATTACAAGTGAGTGGAAGTTCAGTAGTTCACTCCATTTTCGAGACATTCAACCTACTTCAATGAATATTCCTTGATAATTCTCTTGCAATATAAGTGAAGGGTTGCCGATATAGTTTTTGGCAGTTTAGTAAATGCAATTTATGGGGCTAATTGAAGATCGTGGTGTATCCTTACCGGAGATAGTTGCAATAGAGGTCGGGGTAGAGGTGTTAGAGTGGCTATAAGAGCCTTATTGGAGTCGGTTGTGAGGGCCCTATTAGAGTCAATAGAGTGAGAGATATGAGGGTATGCCATTATTGGTAAAAGAAAGCGCACACAAAATAAACATGCTATAAACTGCAGAACAAGATGTCATATTTTCAGTCAGTATGTCTTGTTTCTACTAAGAATGAGTCTGGTTCGATGTTGTCAGATGTATTGTTGTTCAGAGGAGTATGATAGATGATGTGTTGCAACAGACTTTCATGACATCATCATCATCTTCAACATCTATTGCTACTCTTCCATAACTTCATGCTTTACTACTTCCGTTTTCTGTCATTGCACACATCTGAGTGATAAATTTAGAAGATTTGCAGTATATGGCTATTAGCCCTGGTGTCTATCATTGAAGTCTATCTTTTCTTTACCTTGTATCATACTAGTGGATGTGTTTGTTTTTTAAGCTTGTGATGTTGGCATTGCACATGTCACAGCTAAATTATCAATATCGTCTGTTTATTACTTGCTTGAGTTTTTGTGTAATTTGATGTCTATAAGTGAATTTACCAAACCTTCAAATTTTCAATAATATCAGATGCTGTGTTTTTCTAAAAATCAGGATTGTGAAGACGATTGGCACATGACATAAGTTTGGTGGATTATATCATCTTGATAAAATTTATGACACTGTTACATTATCTAATGTCATGTCTCTAATCAACATTCATAATCATTGGGATGTCATTGTCTACATAACTTAAATTGTTAACTCCTCAATCGAGTCATTAATTAAGTTTAGAGTGAATCTTGTTAGCAAGGTAAGAGCCATTGAGTGTTTTATCCTCCTAGGGTTAATTAAAGTGCAAGTAAATCATTTGAACTTGTTCATTCCAATGTATAAAGATCATGTCATTAACACTTGAAATTTGGTTTTAAATATTTATTACACAAGGATTTATTTACTTCAGAATAGATTTAAATTATTTTCTATCTTTTAAAGTTTTTATGCTATAATTAAAACCCAGTTCAGTGTATAAGTATGTGTAGTACATGGTGATAAGGTTAAGTAGTACTTTAGTTCTATTTTCCACATCTAATATAATTCATGAGTCATCATGTTTACATACACCATAACAAAACTAAATAGATGAACATAAAAATAGTTATTTATTTAAAGTAGTATGTATGCTGTTATTTCATAGAAATGTTTCTAAATAGTTTAAGGCTGATGCTATTCTTATCGCATGTTATCTTATTAGTAGAATGATGTCGTCTGTTATTGACAATAAGATTTCCATAATATGGAATTCTTGGATGTTTCATTATTTTCTTTTACCACACACATATTTGGGTGTGTATGTTTCTAAACCAACCGTGTCTAAACTTGATCCACAATCATTAACATGTATTTTTCTTTACTACTCTTGTTTCCCAAAAGAATACAAGTACTTTTGTTCATAAGCTAGACAGTTTGTTTTGTCTGCAGAAGTTATTTTCTAAGTCCTAGTCTTACTTTCCTATAAAGCATATTTTATAATCTTTTCACTTAAATGATTACATATTCGATGATGACTTTCTTGTTTTTCAAAATTAGTCAGTTGCAAGAACTAACTTTTCAGGTATGACAGAGATTGATATAAAATTAGGTCAAGATAAATTGGTGCATGCCCAATACTTTCTCTATTTATGTGCCAACTTCTGATGTTGTACATACTCTGTTAAGCTCAATCTAATTGCTTTGATGGTCAAATCTTTTGATCATCTTGACCTTGATGTTTCGATTTCTTTGTGTAAAGGTGTTCATATTTGCACTGCTGATTCCTCATATAAATTGGTATTATTTGCACATCTTTCTATTGATTATTATGCTTTTATATATTCTATTAAATATTGTCATGTTTCTACGTCATTATTAAAAGCTCCTACATACCAAGATGGTTAACTGTAATAAAAGAGGAAACGATAGCATTGGAAAAGAACGATACTTATAATTTGTGCTTTCTCATGGAAAGTCTATTGTAGGATGCAAATGTGTGTACACTGTGAAGTTAAATTTTGATAGCATATTAGCCTGGTTGTAAGCTAGACTGATGGTTAAGGGATATACTAAAGTCTATGACATAGACTGTTTGGACAAATTATCTGTAGTAGTTAAGATAATTTTCGTTTGACTTTGTATAACGCTTTTTATTACCCACATCAGCTCAACATTAAGAATAACTTTCTTCTTGATGTTCTTGATGATGAGATGTATATGCAACTACTACTACGGTTTGTTGCTAGTATAGTTTATGAAAGTTTTTCAGTTGAAGTGATTTTATATGGCCTGAAGCATATCCAAATGTATAATTTGGAAGATTTGCTTCGATGGTTTAAGAGTTTGGACTACATATGATTAAGAAGGATTAATATGTTTTCTTTCAAGTTTCAAGTACATTAATGAAAACATGTCTTATTGATTGTTTATGTTGATGATAAAATGATTACAGGATATGATGCTAGGGGATCGTACCATTGAAGGTGTACTTGCCGCGATACTTTTAAACTAAGGATGTTGGACCGTTTTGTTACTTCTGTGGTATAGAGTTAACGAGATTACGAGAAAGGATTGTGTTATCATAGAAAAAAAAATTAGATATGTTTGCAAAGATCATGTTATTTAGACACTCATCAGTTAGTTCTTCTATGGATCTAAAATTTAAGTTATTGTAGGATTAATGAGAACCATTGGATGATCTTGAACGGTACAAGAGGCTTATGGCCAAACCAAATTCTCAATATGGATATTGCATATCTAATGAGTTTATCAGTCATTTCATATCAACCCCATGAACATGTCTGAAGCATGCCCTTAGGATTGTTCCCAATCTGAAGGGTGCACCAGGTAGAAGACTCATATAGTCAGATCGTGTACATAATAAAATTGTTGCCTTTTCAGATGATGATTGGACATGATTGTTTATTGACATAAGATTCATCACATGTTATTGTGTATATGTTGGTGGTAATCTTGTGGTGTGCAAGAGTAAGAAACAATATGTTATCTCTCGATCTAGTATGGACTTTAACTTTTAGACTATGATTAATGTCACGTGTGAGTTGATTTGGATCAATGATTTTATAATAGAACTTAAACTTTATAGTTCCATTGCTTATATGGCTATACTATGACAATAATGCGGCAATCCATATTTTTTTAAAAAAAAATCTTTCTTTCGTCAGTGTATGAAACATATCGAGGTTGATTATCATTAGATCTGAGAAAATATGAGAAAATATGGTTGACAGTAAGATTATGTGGATTATTGATGTAAACAGATTGAGATTATCTGAATTAAATTCATATCGATATCCTTTCGGATGCATATATGGATATTCAAATCCTCGGATACAGATACAATTTAGATAATGAAATTTGATTTTTTAGAATATAGATATCAGATGATATTACTGATAATATATTATATTGGTAACTCATTTGTAGATATTCACCCTTATCTGTGATCATGTATCCACATATATTTGCTTGTTTCTTTACCTAAATCTAAGGACAAAGGAGAATTGATATTTTTTTGATTTATTTATCCAAGTCTACATTCAATGTGTGGTATTCACATTAAATGTTTATTACCCATTCTGATTCATATCCGTATTTTTTTCTACATGCATTAGATTTTATTTCCACATATTATCCGTATTTGAATCCTTATCAAAAAATGATTTCAGTTACGGATATGGTAAACTCAGATATCTGTATCCAACCTGTTTATATCCCTAATAGAGATTCTTCATGTAGTTTTAATGAATCAATTAGCATGTTCATCAAACCATGGTTTGAGGTAACGGCCAAAGCTCTAGGGTTTCGGCCGTTTTGTTTCGGTCTCGGTGGCCACCGAGACCGAAATGGCCATCCAAACTCGGTTTCGACCGGAACGTTACCGTTCCGGTCAGTTTCGGCCGAACTGACCAGAATTAGCCACAACAGCGTCGTTCCGGCCGAAACCTATAAGAAAACCGAAAAAATAAAAGAAAAAGCAAACAAAATTTTAAGAAACACTAGGGTTTCGATTTGAAAATGATGAAGAATTAAACGAAGAAAAGGAAGAACCAATAAAAATTTACTGAAAAAAGAAGAAAAAGAAAAAAAGAAGATGAAAAAAATTCAACTCAGCGCATCGCCTCGCCGATTCGCCCTCTCGCGAACCCGCCTTGTCACGCCCCGCTTCCCAAAAACGTGGAGGCGAAGCGTGAGAAGATCCGCTCAGACTTGAAGCTACAAAGCTGCAAGTCCGATAAGCGTCAATCAAATTTAAACTGCAGGTCCTTGCAACGCGAAACGAAACAAAGATAATAATAACGAAAGAGACAAAAGAAACATCTCAGAATATCCATAATAATAAATTCCAACATCGCAGAAAAGCCACCAGGCTAAAAGAAAGAGAGTCTAAAAGAGGCCGAGCATGGCCAACAAATGTACAAAGTACAGAAACAAAGTAATGGTGCAAGCACCGACATTTAACAGCAACCTAAAGCAAAAACAACGCCAACAGTCTCTAAAACTGGTCTCCGGTGTCCACGAACTCCTTGACGAACGTAGGCTCAGTGTCAGCAACCATCTCGTCCTCAACAACTGTCTCTGGCTCAGGGTCTAACATGTGACACCCAAAAGAGCAAGTGGCACATGTCAGCAAGTCTGGAAGACTTGTGCAAGGAAACTGAAAGTAGGTGAAAGTAAAGCAACCTAGCAGTTCTAGCATGATGCAATGACATGGCAGTTTAAAGTAATGAGTGCAACAGGTAAAGTAAAGTACGAGCATGGCATGGATGACAAGTTTTACATGAATCATTCACAAGACAAGTACAAGACAAGGAAAGTAAGCACCTCGTGCACAGAGATTCCGCCTTTTGGCTAGAGTGGCTGCGCGGGCCAACTCCTAAGCTCAAGTGATCGTTTATCCCTACCCCTCCACGTGTGTCGAGCCAGGGCCTTACCCCCGAACGGGAATGCTCGCTTCTGGAACACGAGCCAGGAAGTGTTTTATCTTGCTGGTCTAGGGGTGCACCTAGCCAGTCAAGGGAGTACAAGTACAAGTATTGTAGCGTGTGCTACCAATGCGACATTCAATGCATGGATGACATGACATGACAAGTAGTAAGGCGTACAGGTAAGGAAAGTAAACGTGACAGTTTAGTATGCATGAACAACAAGTTTTAAGGGTTGGATCTAGCTTCGTTGTCAAGCTAGATCAATTAGGTGACGGATCTAGTTTCGTTGTCAAACTAGATCAAGTAGGCGTCTAGCCAGCTATCATTTCACTGACTAGTCTCTTTTACGCTAGGAACAAGGAAGTGGCCTAAAAACATGGCCCTACACAAGAGTTGGCAAGTTTCACTTGCCTGCAACTATCACGTCAAGAAAACACCGTCCAACGAGTCCAAAGTCACGATTCCTACGTGCACAAGTCCACCGGCCTACATCCGTTTTATTAATCTTGATTAGTGATTGCTAAAACATTTAAAATACTTTAAAATACTGATTTTTAGTCTTGGTTAACGTGTAATTGGGTTGGGGGTCCTAGGGGTGCAAAACGTTACCTCAACACGACGCGAAAGCTACACCGGCGTCGGGTAGCGACGCCGGGGGTTGGAATAATAAGATCGCGCTCCAAGTCCAGATTCCAATTAGATTCCTCGCTGGAAATTTCAGAGCAATCAACCCGGTCGACGATTCCAGATTCCAAAGCTCGCACGTGCGACGACGGGCTACGACGTGCGACGACGTCGTACGCGGCAAGTCGTCGAAGAGAACGCACCTAGGTGGGGCCCACAGTAGTCCTAGGGACCTTTGGGGGACCCACAATAACTCTGGAGAACTTGGGGGGCCCACGGTGGCAAGCGATGCGACGGGTGCGGGGTTGCGACGTTTGCTCTCGGTCGTACTCAGCCAAATGCGGGGATCTCCATCGGTCGCTGCGGGGGAACGGGCTTGGTGCAGTGCTCGGGGCCTTGGTGCGGGGGTTTGGTCGGTCGCTGCGGGCGATCGGGTCGGTCGCTGCGGGCGACAAAGCGTTGCAACGTTGCAAGTGTTGCAACGTTGCGGGCTTCGGCGATGGCGGGCGGGCGCCTCGGTCAGGCGCTAGCGGATGCGGGGCGACAAGGCGGGCGCTGAGCGGGGCTTGCAACGGTGCGGAGATGCGGCTGTGAGCGGGGGCGGCCATCGGTCTGACCGAGAGAACTCCTCGGTCGGACACAGCTGAAGCGGGGCGATGGCCGTGCAAGCGAGCGGAGCGGGGGAGCGGGCATTGGCAGCGGTCGGTGCGGGGGTTTTGGGCCCGTTCTCTCGGTCTGAGCGGGGGAAGTTCGTCGCAACGTTGCGATGAATCGTCGCAACGTCAAATTTGGGTTTTGGAAGAGGCTAGGGTTAATTTCTTGCGAAAATAGGTCTTCCTAGGGGTTGTTTATATAGTGTAGGTGGGTTGACTTGGTCTAGGGCTAAATCTAATAGGATTAGAAGTTTAAAATAATTTAAAATTTGAAATTCAACTTCTCCAACTCACCCAAGGATTTGACTTGGTCCAAATGAGCTGGAAATTGGCTCAAAAATTCTTTAATACGTTTAAAACTCAAATAAATTTTTATTTGGCCGAAAATAATTTAAAAATTAATTATTAAAAATAATATAAAACTTGTTAAAAATATAAAAGTGGTCAAATAAACTCCAAAAATTATAAAATAAACATCGGGGTGATCGTGATGATGAGAGTGAGCTAACTAAGAAGACGGATCTCAATTTTGACGTCGGACGTCGAAACTAAAAATAGAAACGTCTCCCGTCAAAAGTGAAAATCGTCACGTCTCATCGAATAAGTTTAAATTGTGGGAAAACGACTCGAGAAACGTCGTTCCAAAATAGTGCCACTATTTAACATTCTCAGAGACGTTCACAACGGCATATCACACGAAAGTGTTCACAAACAAACAAAGTCTAAAACGAGCACGTGCACGGCCAAAAGCACGTGCACGAACGACGCACAACGAAAAGTGGTCGTTACATCCTCCCCACCTTAGAATAAAGTCCATCCTCGGACTTTCTAGTATATCTAGTTGCTCTAGTAACTACCCCACTCAAGTCATATAATAATTCAACCAGGTATAGTCATTACAAGTGCTTATATATGCACTAGGTAGTCAAACATTAACACTACCAACACGTATATATATACATTCACGTACGTTATACATTAATACCTATTATAGTCCGTCAACTTCATACATGTATTTCAATCAGGTATATAAACATACATCCATTATATACCTACTACTTACTTAACACAAACAATATTTCAGATACTCATATAAGGATAGTCTCGCACCTAGCAAATACAATCATTGCTCTACCTATATGTAGCTACCTATGTACAGACATCAAGGGTATACTACCCTCTGATAATCCCTAGTATTCATCCAACACTAAACACATCAACTCACGTAGTCACACCATACCATTAAAACAAGTTTCACTATATATATATATATTCACCACTACTATAGTTTCACAATACATAGTCATTCCAATACATGCAAATAGTTCACCATATATTCACATCACGTACGGTCCTATAACTGTATTTATGACACGCCACATATATCATAGTCGTCAATACCTATAACTAAGCACATACTTACCCGTGCATGGTGCACACCCATACACGCTAACATTCATTTACATACACCAATCATACCATTATATAACTAGCACACATACACCTAGTTCTAGCTAGTACACATACGTTCACACGAGCAAGTCCTTAGTAATTAGCTATACCACAAGACCAACACCTATAACTATATACTGGCGTAGCGACCCACAATCATGTGCGTAGCACAACCATGCACAAACACTCCTATCACTATACATACATCAAACATTGCTATATTCAAACTACAAACTAACATTCAATATACTTAGAGTACACCCACTCAAGCTTGAGTGAGACTCGGTACATATATCAGAATATTCTATATACGTAACATGACATTCATACCTATACCGATACCACTCCCATATATATACATCTACTAATACAACCATATACATTCCATAAATCAATCACACTTAATATTTAGTCAGGCAATACTCACATATTTAAATCATTTTATATACCATACTAATAACATTACAGACATCAGCACCCACATATTTATAATACACTCCCTAATACATGCATACGTATTCATCGTATAGTCACACACATGTAACACATATATTCATACCATAGCCTACTACCTATAATTAGTATACTAACACATCCATACGTACATAATTAAGATGTGCAATAGTCGTGTATACCTCACGGCATGCACGCATGCAACATCCCGAAAAGCAAGCATTACCAATCAAAATTATAATCCTACTACCCTATGCATAACACTTATATACTCAGGCAACAAAACATAACTACTTACATATAAGCACCATATATATCTACCTACGAGCACATACTCACTCGTACTAGTATATAGGTCACTCAATAAGCCTACTCTCTTACCATACGTACTCTTATTATTATCACTACTAACATACACATAGCTTTACCAATCATTTTATTTCAACCATTATAAGTATCTCTTACTACATACACAACTTAGATATTTCAACGCTAACTCTTATATACACAGGCATCCCTAGTATAGTATAGCTATCCACACAAAAACCTATAACTACTAACACACAACAACTTCATACCATCACGAATAACTCCGAGTATATATATATATCACTCAATAGGCAACATCAATATACTATGGGAATTCTCATTCAAGCCCACGTACACAACTTAGGTACGTGCACTACGACTACCTCACAAGGTCCAAGGGCCTACTAATAATTAAGGGTTGACACAGACATTGACGGACACTAAAGCCTAAGCAATAGAGGGAGGTCGAGGTCGAGGGCGTGACGAGGGAAGGATCGATAGGCACGAGTTCAGATAGGACGAATACAAGGATATAGCTTGGTTAGACGAAACATAGACTCAATGGTGATGTTTAGGTCGAGGGGAAAAGGAGATGTAGTGATGCTTAAATAGGAGGGGAAAAGAAATAGGGTGAATAGCATAAGCTAAAATACGTGGATTTTGAAAACTGTCGTTCTTCAAAAGTTGAAATCCCAGTCTGAAAAGAAATATTGGAGGTCGATAAAACGAGTTGTTCAAAATAAGTTTGAGTCGAAAATTCATAATAAGGGAAAATGTTTTTAATGGCTTATCGCAAATCATTAAGAAAGGAAAGTAAATCATTCGCACGGACATTAAAGACGTAATTTTTTTGAAAATATTATACGGCAGTAATTTAATATAATGTTGTCAAAAGTTTTTGAAAGTCAAAGAATGAAATCAAGTAACGGGAGGATTTAAACTCATGTTAAATGCTTTCAAAACTTTTAGTCTATGGAAAATCAATATTGAAACTTCTTTTAGAGAAATCAGGATTTGTCAAAAATAAAACTGGTTACACTAAGCTCTTAGGTACAAGCACAACGAGCCTGATACGGGTATAAAAATAATTGAAATTCAATTTGGTTTAGAAATTTTCTAAAAGCGTGTATGGTGAGCGGAAAGAAAATTATAGTAACTTAGCATAAGAATTATCAAGATCGAATAGTAAATCTTTAAAATCAAATCAGGGAGGGTCTAAAGCAGGAAGAGGTTATGAAAATAGTAATTTTGCAAAAATCTGAAGTGGCGAAAACGACGAGCAAAAACCAACTTGCTGAAAGCTGAAATTCCATGTGTCTTGAAAGTATATTAAAGTAAACACGACGTATCATTCGTATAACACAAATAAGGAGGAAAATTATAAATCGAATTGGGCAAAGCAAAAGTACGGTTCAAAATAAAATTAATATATGTGGGGACAACGCATTTACATAAGTACGAAAAACATAGGCTGGGAAAATACTATAAGCTAGTATTCAAAAATTCCGACAAACGTTTTAAAATTTTAAATCAATGAAGGAGTATGAAGTATAGGTATATTAAAATTTTGAACAGAATTAAACTTAGTGGAAGGGAAGATTGAAAAAGTACTTTCAGAAGGTTCAGGTTTTGCAATGGAGATGTTTGAAAATTGACGACGATCGTCATGAGGCGATCTCGTGAATCGAGGCAAGGAAATTGGTCGGATGATCAAATCATACATACGCCTAGGATATAGATCAGGAAAATCTGCGGAGACTCCTACGGTCGACCAACTAAAGATTAGGAACTAGGCGCTAAGACCTTCTAAGGGGCTAGACGGTAAAGAAATGCGTTCAGCTTGGCCCGAAATCGATGAACCCAAGCGAACGGCTAAAGGAAATTCTAGAAGTCTAATGTGGCCAGGGGTAGACATGAACCACTAAAGTAACTCCTACGACGATTAAATCAATTTCTAAAGGGGGTCTGACTACAATCAGGGCCTCTAACTAGCAAGCACAGACGTCTAACTAAGCCTTCTTACCCCTAGTGTCGTAAGAAAACGACTAGACTCAGGGCTTATTACTCGAATGTTGCAATTTATTTAATGGACATTCCGTTATTATCGTTGTTCCGTTAATTCGCAATTGCAAGACCGGACCTGCATGTGCCACCAACAAAACCTGTCACGCCCCGCTTCCCAAAAACGTGGAGGCGAAGCGTGAGAAGATCCGCTCAGACTTGAAGCTACAAAGCTGCAAGTCCGATAAGCGTCAATCAAATTTAAACTGCAGGTCCTTGCAACGCGAAACGAAACAAAGATAATAATAACGAAAGAGACAAAAGAAACATCTCAGAATATCCATAATAATAAATTCCAACATCGCAGAAAAGCCACCAGGCTAAAAGAAAGAGAGTCTAAAAGAGGCCGAGCATGGCCAACAAATGTACAAAGTACAGAAACAAAGTAATGGTGCAAGCACCGACATTTAACAGCAACCTAAAGCAAAAACAACGCCAACAGTCTCTAAAACTGGTCTCCGGTGTCCACGAACTCCTCGACGAACGTAGGCTCAGTGTCAGCAACCATCTCGTCCTCAACAACTGTCTCTGGCTCAGGGTCTAACATGTGACACCCAAAAGAGCAAGTGGCACATGTCAGCAAGTCTGGAAGACTTGTGCAAGGAAACTGAAAGTAGGTGAAAGTAAAGCAACCTAGCAGTTCTAGCATGATGCAATGACATGGCAGTTTAAAGTAATGAGTGCAACAGGTAAAGTAAAGTACGAGCATGGCATGGATGACAAGTTTTACATGAATCATTCACAAGACAAGTACAAGACAAGGAAAGTAAGCACCTCGTGCACAGAGATTCCGCCTTTTGGCTAGAGTGGCTGCGCGGGCCAACTCCTAAGCTTAAGTGATCGTTTATCCCTACCCCTCCACGTGTGTCGAGCCAGGGCCTTACCCCCGAACGGGAATGCTCGCTTCTGGAACACGAGCCAGGAAGTGTTTTATCTTGCTGGTCTAGGGGTGCACCTAGCCAGTCAAGGGAGTACAAGTACAAGTATTGTAGCGTGTGCTACCAATGCGACATTCAATGCATGGATGACATGACATGACAAGTAGTAAGGCGTACAGGTAAGGAAAGTAAACGTGACAGTTTAGTATGCATGAACAACAAGTTTTAAGGGTTGGATCTAGCTTCGTTGTCAAGCTGGATCAATTAGGTGACGGATCTAGTTTCGTTGTCAAACTAGATCAAGTAGGCGTCTAGCCAGCTATCATTTCACTGACTAGTCTCTTTTACGCTAGGAACAAGGAAGTGGCCTAAAAACATGGCCCTACACAAGAGTTGGCAAGTTTCACTTGCCTGCAACTATCACGTCAAGAAAACACCGTCCAACGAGTCCAAAGTCACGATTCCTACGTGCACAAGTCCACCGGCCTACATCCGTTTTATTAATCTTGATTAGTGATTGCTAAAACATTTAAAATACTTTAAAATACTGATTTTTAGTCTTGGTTAACGTGTAATTGGGTTGGGGTCCTAGGGGTGCAAAACGTTACCTCAACACGACGCGAAAGCTACACCGGCGTCGGGTAGCGATGCCGGGGGTTGGAATAATAAGATCGCGCTCCAAGTCCAGATTCCAATTAGATTCCTCGCTGGAAATTTCAGAGCAATCAACCCGGTCGACGATTCCAGATTCTAAAGCTCGCATGTGCGACGACGGGCTACGACGTGCGATGACGTCGTACGCGGCAAGTCGTCGAAGAGAACGCACCTAGGTGGGGCCCACAGTAGTCCTAGGGACCTTTGGGGGACCCACAATAACTCTGGAGAACTTGGGGGGCCCACGGTGGCAAGCGATGCGACGGGTGCGGGGTTGCGACGTTTGCTCTCGGTCGTACTCAGCCAAATGCGGGGATCTCCATCGGTCGCTGCGGGGGAACGGGCTTGGTGCAGCGCTCGGGGCCTTGGTGCGGGGGTTTGGTCGGTCGCTGCGGGCGACAAAGCGTTGCAACGTTGCAAGTGTTGCAACGTTGCGGGCTTCGGCGATGGCGGGCGGGCGCCTCGGTCAGGCGCTAGCGGATGCGGGGCGACAAGGCGGGCGCTGAGCGGGGCTTGCAACGGTGCGGAGATGCGGCTGTGAGCGGGGGCGGCCATCGGTCTGACCGAGAGAACTCCTCGGTCGGACACAGCTGAAGCGGGGCGATGGCCGTGCAAGCGAGCGGAGCGGGGGAGCGGGCATTGGCAGCGGTCGGTGCGGGGGTTTTGGGCCCGTTCTCTCGGTCTGAGCGGGGGAAGTTCGTCGCAACGTTGCGACGAATCGTCGCAACGTCAAATTTGGGTTTTGGAAGAGGCTAGGGTTAATTTCTTGCGAAAATAGGTCTTCCTAGGGGTTGTTTATATAGTGTAGGTGGGTTGACTTGGTCTAGGGCTAAATCTAATAGGATTAGAAGTTTAAAATAATTTAAAATTTGAAATTCAACTTCTCCAACTCACCCAAGGATTTGACTTGGTCCAAATGAGCTGGAAATTGGCTCAAAAATTCTTTAATACGTTTAAAACTCAAATAAATTTTTATTTGGCCGAAAATAATTTAAAAATTAATTATTAAAAATAATATAAAACTTGTTAAAAATATAAAAGTGGTCAAATAAACTCCAAAAATTATAAAATAAATATCGGGGTGATCGTGATGATGAGAGTGAGCTAACTAAGAAGACGGATCTCAATTTTGACGTCGGACGTCGAAACTAAAAATAGAAACGTCTCCCGTCAAAAGTGAAAATCGCCACGTCTCATCGAATAAGTTTAAATTGTGGGAAAACGACTCGAGAAACGTCGTTCCAAAATAGTGCCACTATTTAACATTCTCAGAGACGTTCACAACGGCATATCACACGAAAGTGTTCACAAACAAACAAAGTCTAAAACGAGCACGTGCACGGCCAAAAGCACGTGCACGAACGACGCACAACGAAAAGTGGTCGTTACACGCCTCGCCGCCCCGCCGAACCCGACTCGCCCCTGCCAACTGACTCGTCGCCCCGCCGACTGACTCGTCTCCCGGCCTCGAGCAGCTATCGTGAGAGAGAGCGAGCAAGAGAGAGAGAGAGGCACAGTCGCCGTTGAAGGAGGCTGGGGTTTTAAATGGCAAACTTGTAAATAAGTGGTAGTGCATAGAGTAAAACAGTCGTTATGCACAACGTGCAGATTTTTCATGGCAAACTGTAAATAAGTGGTATGTGCGTAAAGCAAAACGATGGGTGCACAAAGCAACTTCCAGCGGTTTTTTTGGAAAAACTTGTAAATAAGTGGTTGTGCTTCTGTTCCGAAAGTAGGAATCCGTGGGCCATCTTTCTTTCTTCCTTCTGTTCCGAAAGATCGAACTACATGACAAAAATATGAGTTGGATCAAACTGTATCGATATAAAAGATGTCTCATTTACAATAGATGTCTTGATACAAAAGAAAACAATTATATAGGAAATGTTTAAGCATAATGTGATTTATACTATATGAACAGAATGTGATTTACAAGATTAATTGTCAGCATAAAATTAGATTTACAGTGCAAATGGCACACACGCAAAATTAGAATCTTCAGAGCAACCGTTAAGCTAAGCATCTGTCGAAATCAAACTGCCGAAACTACCGATACCCGAAACGAAATTGTCGAAACTAGCTATACGGACGAAACCGAAACTTGCTTCCGATACCGTCGAAACGGACGATACCAATACCGAAACCTAAATTTTGGAAAGAACGAAACCGAGATCTAAAACCTTGCATCAAACTGCTTGGTGGTTTCAGTATCTAGTTGATTTATAACAAGCTGGAAATATATGATATATATGCTCCAACATGAGAGGAGTGTTAGGATATAATATTTATCTTATAAAGGATGGTTTGTGTTAAATGAAGTTATATTATCACTATATAAAAAAACAATCTGGATGAGAGAGGATTGACTAACCCTATTTAATTATTCTCCCAAAATAACTTTTCTCTGTCTTTACGGAACTTATTCTTGTTTCTAATATTAGTCTTCATCATCATCATCAAGTTCTTGGGGGTACAATTTATGACATGGATGTTGCATGTTGGTAGCAACTACTACAAGAGAGCCTTTTTTTCCAGTCAAAGGTCCTACTACATGGTAAATGGATCATGAAATGATTAGATATATCATGTCGCTCTTATTCTAATTTCTAAATATCTGGACCGAAATAGACCGATGTATCATTATATGAATGAAAGTCGTTGGGTTTTATAAGTTTGGCTGCCACAAAGCAGTCATAAGTTTTGAAAACCAACTTCATGATGCTGAATTAGCAAACATTTCCATGTAATTCAAATTTTGAATAGTATAAGTTCCTTGAAAACATTATTAAGAGGGGGAAAGGAAGCTTAGTGTTTCATCGTATATAAATGAAAAGCTCATCAGTTGGTTGTGCTGTTAAAACTTCGCACATCAGTTTTACTTGTACAAGATTGAGGATTGTAATCCTGTATCAAAACTCATTTTACAAAGTTAGCATTTTCAACTTGCCGATACCGATCTACCTAAATATAATGTTGAAGTATTACTGTATTAAGGTACATCTTTAATTTAAACACATTTATTTTTTAAACTTGTGCATTACCAAAGTTGCAATAACAAAAGATCGTGTCTGATCATATCACTCTTCTACAAGACATCTATGTATGAACCTTACTGCCCTTTATTTGTTCATATCTTCTGAATTTATGCTTTGAAACTAGAATCAGTTTTTAAAAATATTTCGATATAATAACCTGGAGAGAATTAAAACCTAGTGATGGCATATGCTAACCGAGTTTCTCTTATCATTGCAGTGATATCCAAGCTAGTAGTATCCTTCTTGATGATAAATTTGAGGTGCGGCTTGGGAGTTTAAGTGAAGTATGCGCGCCAGAAGGTGATGGAAATCAGAATGTCTTCACAAGGCTCTTGCGAAGATCACGGTAAGTTTCTTTTATTATCATTCCATATTGTTCATATTAGACCAAACATTTTCCATATAATAGACTGTAGTTTTTCTATAATCAGTTGCTTTCTATAACATCGTCAGTATACATTATTTTTGTCTGTTACCGTATATACATGTTTGAAGAGTATTGAACTGTATTGAGAATATGTTGAAGTTCAATTACTATGATTGCAAGACCAGGCGTAGACAATATGATTCACCTTTTTCTTTGAAGAAAATTCGTGGTGAACCAATATGTTGGTTGGGATTCGACCAGTTGACCTATCCTGAATTCTGACTTAAACCCGAACCTAAAGGGATGCGGGTTCGACCCAATAAGAAGCCAAACCTAATCCAATAAGGGTTAGGTTTTGTTCTCCTATTGGGATTAGCATAAGCAACCTCATGGGCTGCTAATTTGGGATTATACGGTGGATAGGATTAGTTGGTGGACAAGTATCAGAAGCATGTATAAAGGGGCCTAGGATCTCTTCTTCTAATGCACCAACAAGATGTAATGCCCTGATAGCTACTGCACAAGTACTAGGGGGGATGAATAGTACTTTAAAATAATCAAGAGTATAATTCCTAATTATTGTGCAAACACAACCAACAATGTGGAATGAAAGATTGATAACAATAAAAGACCAATGCAAACAAGCGATGTAACGGGTTCGGATCCACCCAAGTCTTCCCGACTTGTTACCGACGATCCTACGTCCCAGACACCCGGATCCCCTCCGGCTACTTGAGTTTGAATTCTCTAACCCAAGTTTTGCACTATGAAATTCTTGTAGAAACTACTACAAGATCAAATCATACACAAAACGAAACGTGACTCCCACAAACCGGGATCTCGAACTTCTCTCACTACCGAGAGATAAACTGAAATATCAGTGTAAATGAAACAATGAAATACTTACCACAAAACCATATGCCTTGAGTAAAACTTACTGATTTTAGGGCAAGAAGGATTTTGAGGAAGAAGCAAGCACCAAACCCTAGCTCCACCAAGATGAGCAGCAATAGATGGCTAGGGAGAAGTTGGTGACTTGGATTCAAGCTCTTAGCTTGAGTAGCTCACAATGAATGAGAATCTCTCTTGAGGAATTAGGGCTCAAAGAATGAGGGAGAGATTCTTGTGAGAAGAGAGAGCTTGGAAATGAGAATTGAATGCTTTCTCTTTGATTCTCTAAATCTCAATAATGGCAGCCTTGAATGTAAGCATTAAGCTCATTGAGTATATATAGGATAGAGAGAAGAGAGAAGCAAAATTCGTAGCATTAAATGCCCAACGGATCTATTTCTGAAGCTACTTAATCGGTTTAAGAAGGATCACTGACCGATTAGTTTTGTAAATAGTCGGTCGGTGAACCTTCTTGGACCGACTAGAAGGTTGACAGTAAAGATAATGAATTCAAGAGATAGAACTAGTCGGTCTAAGAACAAACACCAACCGACTAGTTTGACAACTAGTCGGTCGGTGAACCTTCTTGGACAGACTAATTGATCAACAGCAAGAAAGCTGAATTTCACAAGGAAAACTAGTCGGTCTGAGAAGGATTCCCAACCGACTAGTTGGACAACTAGTCGGTCGGTGAACCATCTTGGACCGACTACTTGGGTCAACAAATAGACTTGAATATATAAGGATAACTAGTCGGTCTGAGAAGGATTTCCAACCGACTAGCTTGACAACTAGTCGGTCGGTGAACCTTCTTGGACCGACTAATTGGTCAACAGTGCCTAGGCTGAAATGAACTAGGAGAACTAGTCGGTTCAAGAAGGATTTTCAACCGACTAGATTGTCATCTAGTCGGTTGGTTCTTCTTCTTGAACCAACTAAGGTGCATAAGAAGCCGTGAAATGAAGCGCTAAGCTTCGAGAAAGTTTCTAATGGCTTCTAGGGCAATCCTAGATCTAAGATATGAGCGTTATGAAGATTGTTAAGTAAGTCCTACTCAAGGCTTAACATTCTATACGATGAAGCTAGAAGACAATAAAATAAACTTGACGAACCATCTTCAAAGCTTCAATCCGAATCCATTGACTTCATTAATAACTCCTTGAGCTTCAACGAAGCTTCAGGCACACGATCACGCGATTTAAGAAGTTTTGGGGCGTCGCTTGAGATGTACGAAGTAATTTGGCGACGATTTCCATAACTGCGCTCAAAGAGAATTAGTTCACGATATTTATGTTTGTTCATCATCAAAACCAAATCCGGGGAATCAATACTCAACATTCTCCCCCTTTTTGGTGATGACAAACCAACATAAATATTAATCAATAATAATGATACAAATGAAATTTCTTACTCCCCCTGCATTGATGACTCGTTAATTCCGAATTAAATAATAAACATAAGCATCAAGCAGACGAGAAAAGTATAAAACATGATCCAATTATTGAAATATAGGATCGGAATCCATTTTTATATCTTCACTCCCCCCGAATCTAATATATCAAATTAGATTCACGGTAAGTTGCTTTAAATTATCATTTAGCTCAACGTTATTATTAATTCTCTCCTCCTTTGGCATTAGCAAAAGGAGCGGGAGGAGATCAACGACAACAACGAAGGCTAAATAAAAAATCTAAACACGAGAGTCGAAGAATACGACAACGGTCCAAATGACACCAAGGAAAAAATATCGAAGAATATCAAAGCGTGCCAACGAGACCATAGTCGAAAAGCGAAAAGTGAAATCATCAAAACTCAAAATCAAATTCACGTATTGAGCTATGGAACATACTCTCCAATATCAACATTTTTAGCTAATTTAGTGCATGGAAAACAATTCTATGTTTTCATACAAACAAAGCTATTTAATCAATATAATCGTCGAGCGACGAAGTCAACATCAGAGCCATAAATTCAATGTGCACACAAAAATGAATGGCAACACGATGTATATATATATATATATATATATGGATACAAAAAAAAGTATACATCCTGCCAACAAAAGTATAGACCATCAGCAGGTCGGTGCACATCATACAACACATGTCACAACATACATCGAAGTGTATCACAAAACATACAAAAATACACATCCATCCATCTATCCTAACCCCACTCTCTCACAACAGATATATCGTCCAAATGCTCATGGGAGAGTCCTCCAACGAAAGCTCATGAGGCGGAGGTAGGATCAGCACCATCAGCAGGCTGTGCATAAGAAGTGGTGGTCTCTGGAACGACTGGAGTGTCCACCGAAGGGATGTTGGCAGGAGGAGTGCTCTAGGGATCACGAGCAGAAGAAGTGCCAACAGAAGTACCCTCGGGGGCACGAACTGGAGAAGCAGCAAGTTCCTCATCCTCAGCAGCATCCATAGCCTCCTCGTCAGAAATCGTAGGAGGAACCTCAATATCCAGATGTTCGCAGATGCGAGCAAGCATCTCCTCACATCGAGCAATACGAGCCTCCTGACGGCTCAGTGAAGCTGAAGAGTCAGGACGAGAAGGTGGAGGAGGAGCTGAAGTGGTAGTCCTCTGAACGTGACGCAAGGCCGCAAGAGACTTCTTGACGGCAGTCGCGTTCAGGGGAGGACCCAACGGACGCTGATCATCAGGAGGGAGAGGAACGCCAAAGTGTCGGAAGACAAGAGTCAACAAGCAAGGATATGGAATATGAGCTGACTTGGTGGACTTCCTAATGCACTCAAAGGAATCCATCTTGTCCAAGATGATGCGGGCCCAATTTATCTCGCTCCCAGCAAAAAGAGCGTAGATAAGCTTAAGGAAAGGCTGGGATGGCAAGCTGGAGGAGCCGTACTTCGGGAGAAGATACGACTTCAGAATGAGATTTATGACCCATGCATTAGGCTTGAATGATTTCGATGGAACGCCAATCATGGCGGGAGGAATAACATGGAACATCTCAGCCAGGATGGACTGATCAAGGTCGTGGATGTTATCCACAGAGATATCAGAAGGGAGCAGGCCAGAGGAGGAGACACCAAGCAACTGCCCTAAGATCTCTGTCGTGAGGACAATAGGTGTCCCCAAGACAGTGGTCTCAATGCAGTGGGTGTCATCATACTCACCCCGAACTCGATTGGCATAGAATAATTTGACGAGTCTAGGATAGGGATGAGGATTCGCCTTGGGATCATGGCGAAGATAATCTAGGAGGTCGCTATAAGAGAGGAGATCTGCGAACTGAGGGAAGTCAGAGAACTGAACGAAATGCTCAAGAATCAACGGACAGTGCTCGATACGGTTGTATGCCGCAAGACACAACGGGTCATCGCGACACAACGAAATATCAACCCCACCCGAAGGCATGGGAGCCTTCCCCTTAGATGGACGAGAGGTAGATCGAGGAGGAGGAGTAGGAGCCTTCTCGGTAGGCCCAGTCTCCGGGATATAGTCATCATCGAAGTCAGGTGGTGAGGGAGCACAGAAGGGTCCAGGAGTCAAAATCTTCTTCTTAGGCTGGGGCTTGGGTTTGGAAACGGCAGTCCTCTTCTTCTTGAGGGGAGGCGAGGAAGAGGATGGAGAGGTAGGCGTACGAGTGGTTTTGGCACGACGTTTGGGTTGAGGAGGGTTGGTGGATGGCTCGACGGTCATGGGGGATGGAGCGGTAGGACGGATATGGATGTGTGTCTTCGCCATGATATAGAAACAAGACAACACAATACCGCACGAGATCGAAGCGAAATCGAACGAAATCGACCTAGATAGAAACCCTAAAAAGAACGAAATATGACCGGAAATGAGACCTAAAAGCAGAGAGAAAATATACCCTAGGTCAACTGGAGGAGGAGAAGGGCTCGGCGCCGGCTGACGGCGGCCGGAAACAGCGGCACACGGCGGAGGGATGCAGAGGAGACGCGGGGTTTAGGGTTTAGGAATGAGTTCGCACCGATTAGAATGAATTCTAATCGGTGCGGAGAGCTTTAAAAACGATTTAGCGAGTCAAAGACGCAAATGCCCCTGCAGATCTAGTCGGTCTAAGTTCAAGATCTGATCGACTAGAATGTAATCTAGTCGGTCGGCCGATGAGCTTGGACCGACTAAATGCAAGCAGCAAGTGAGGCCAAAGTTAGGGCAGGAATTAGTCGGTCTGAGTTCAATCACTAACCGACTAGAACTGAAACTAGTCGGTCGGCAAATGAACTTGGACCGACTAAGAGAGTCCAAAAATTTGAAACTATGAAATTTTGAGTTTTCTCCAAAGAACACTTGGACGAAACATCGAAAACACTCTCATACACTTTTATTCTACCCCATAAATACCAGAAAAACTTAAATCCGACGCGCAAATCGAAAATCCAATCATAAATCCAGAATATCCCAACAAATCTATCATGAGCATATAAATATCATTATCATGCAGGATTATCGAAAATATGAATCCTAAATCTCGGATTCACCCATAATCCCCAATTCTCGACGTAACCGCATAAAGGAATCTTCCTTGAGTGGTTTCGTGAAAATATCGGTGATTTGCTTCTGGGTTTCAACGTACACTAAAATGATGTCATGTTTAGCAACATGATCATCTAGGAAATGGTGACGGACATCTATGTGTTTGGTACGGGAGTGGTGTACCGGATTCTTAGAGAGACATATTGCACTTAGGTTGTCCACCATGATAGGACAAGTATCACAGTTTATACCGAAGTCTTTAAGTGTGTGTCTCATCCAAAGAACCCGTGCACATGCAGCACCGGCGGCAATATATTCCGCCTCGGTGGTTGAAAGTGATACGGAATTCTGCTTCTTGGAAAACCAAGAGACAAGAGAATTTCCTATAAAATGGCAAGTGCCACTAGTACTCTTCCTGTCGGATTTGCATCCAGCATAATCTGCGTCACTATATGATATTAACTCATATGTGCTAGACTTTGTATAATATAATCCGTAGTCGAGTGTGTAACTTAAATAGCGGAAAATACGTTTAACCGCTACTAAGTGTGATTCCTTAGGTTGTGACTGATACCGAGCACAAACACAAACGGCAAACATTATATCAGGCATACTGGTAGTAAGATATAATAAACTACCTATCATACCTCGATATAGACGAATGTCTACATCTTTGCCGCCCGTATCTTTATCAAGATGTGTAGTAGTGCTCATTGGAGTCTTCTTGCCAGAAGCATTCTTCATTCCAAATCGCTTTAGCAACTCCACCTTGTACTTGGTTTAGTGGATGAAGATTCCATCGTGCATTTGGCGAATTTGGAGACCTAAGAAATAGTTGAGCTCACCCATGTGGCTCATCTCAAATTGGTCCTTCATGACATTAGAAAACTCTTCGCAAAGAGTGAAGTTAGTAGCACCGAAAATGATATCATCAACATAAATTTGAACTAAAATAATATTATGATTCGTATACTTAACAAAAAGTGTTGAATCAACCTCACCCATTTTGAAACCCAAATCCAAAAGAAAGTTCTTTAGGCGGTCATACTAAGCTCTAGGAGCTTGTCTCAAACCATAAAGCGCTTTCTTAAGTTTGAAAACGTGATTTGGAAATTTTTCATTTATAAAACCCGGAGGTTGAGAAACGTAAACTTCCTCAACGACATCTCCGTTTAAAAACGCACTTTTTACGTTCATTTGAAAGAGTTTGAAATATTTATGTCATGCAAACGATAATAACAACCTAATAGATTCTAATCTAGCTACAGGTGCGAAATATTCCTCGAAATCTATACCTTCCTCTTGCCTGTAGCCTTGAGCAACTAACCGAGCTTTGTTCCGGACGACGTTTTGGTTCTCGTCGGTCTTATTCTTGAAAATCCAATTCGTTCCTATAACGGTGTGGTTCTTCGAAGGCAATGAAACTAGCTCCCAGACCTCATTCATCTCAAACTGAATGAGTTCCTCTTCCATGGCTAGGATCCAAGAACTATCTTCGCATGCTTCGTTGATATTCTTTGGCTCTACTGAAGAGGCAAAGGCACAATGAGCGAAGAAGTTGACTTGAGATCTTGTCTTGACACTATCTAGTATGTTGCCAATGACTTGCTCATGGGGATGGTCACGAACTGTATGAAGCCGTTTGGGAACTCCCTGATCACTATGAACATTCTCAAAAGAATCATCAGTAGGGTTAGTATCAACAGAATCAATAGTATTAGATTTACCAATAGAGTCACAAACTACTACCATAGAATCATTATCATTGATAATTCTTGGAGGGACAAAATTTTCATTGAATGAAACATGAAAAGATTCCTCGATCGTTGAGGTTCTTTTGTTGTATATCTGGTAGGCTTTCCTACGGGAGGAATATCCAACAAATATCCCCTTATCGGATCTTGGATCAAATTTGTCCAAACTATCATACGTGTTTTTGATAAAACATTTTGCACTAAAAACTCTAAAATGTTTAACTTGAGGCAACCTACCAAACAACAATTCATAACAAGTTTGTTTGGTGCCGGGCCTCAAGAGTATCCTATTAAACACATAGCAAGCGGTATGTACCGCTTCTGCCCAAAATTGATGGCCAAGTTGGCTATCATCAAGCATCGTGCGAGCACATTTCACTAGCGTCATATTCTTTCTCTCAACAACACCATTTTGAGGGGGTGCGCGAGGGAAAGAAAAGGTGTGAGTAATATCAATTTCATCACAGAAATTTGAGAAAGACTCGTTCTCAAACTCCCCTCCATGATCACTACGAATAGTGACAATGGTGGTTCCAATAAGATTTTGTACTTTCTTAACAAATACTGTGAAGTTTTCAAAAGCATCATTTTTATTACTTAAAGAAAATACCCAAGTAAACCTAGAAAAGTCATCAACGATGACAAGTCCATATCGAGTATTCCCTAATGAAGCAACTCTAGTTAGCCCAAAAAGATTTAGATGTAAAAGCTCTAGAGGCCGTTTAGAGGATATGCTCTTCTTAGGTTTGAATGACGGTTTTGGAAGTTTGCCTCGTTGACACGAGTCACAAAAGCTTTTCTTTTGAAAGGCAAGCTTAGGAAATCCTTTTATAGAGTTTAACTTGGATAGTTTGAAAAGTGTTCCAAAGTTCACATGACCAAAACGTCGATGCCATAAGTGTTGTTCACTTGTGTTGGCAATGAGACATTGTTCATATGATTTTGAAATATCTAAGATATATATGTCCTTATGGCGTGTGCCAGAGAACAACACATTATTATTATCTTTACTCAAAATATGACACATTCCTTTCGCAAAGCTAACTTTGTAACCCTTGTCACAAAGTTGGCTTATTGAAATGAGATTGTGATTTAAGCGTTTAATAAGGTAAACATCATTTATTAGAGGTTTAGATGGGTTACCAACTTTACCAACACCAATGATGGTTCCGCTCTCGTTGCCTCCAAAGACCACTCGGTTCCCATTCTCAATGAGCACCACTCCGGAGAGCAATTGAGCTTCAACCGTCATGTGTTTTGAACACCAGCTATCAAGTATCCAATTATTCTTGGAGCTAAATTTTGATTTGTTGCTCCTTTTCCTTTTCTTGAGTACTTGAAGATAAAAATATCATTCTATGGTACCCAAGGTCATTGGGTCCTAAAAGATTAGACCTTTGGAAGCCAAGTCCAATTGGACTTAGACTTCCCAACATAATCATCATTGTGCACTAGATTCATGAAATAAGAATTACTGTATGCTTGTTTTTCATGCATGCTTGTGTCCTTCGGGCCCCAAATAATGAATGTCTTGGGAGCCCTATTCCTATTGGGAGCATGCACATGTGGTTGATTTCTACATGATGCATGTGTCCTACGAGGAAGTGGCTTAGGGTATGCATGACGTGGATAAGCATACGGCACATGATGAAATGGTGGTGGCGACATATGATATGGTGCATGATGGTAATCATTCATATAGTAATGATGTGGTTGAACATATGCATGTGGAGGAACACGTGCGTGAGTGTGTCTCGCTTGGTGTGCACGTGCTCGTGGACGTGGAGCATAGAAATCATCATACGTGTGAACATGTGGAGTAGGAGGTGTGTTCCTACGTGGCATAATATTGGTAATCATTCATATGAATGATGGTAATCATTCATATAGTAATGATGTGGTTGAACATATGCATGTGGAGGAACACGTGCGTGAGTGTGTCTCACTTGGTGTGCACGTGCTCGTGGACGTGGAGCATAGAAATCATCATACGTGTGAACATGTGGAGTAGGAGGTGTGTTCCTACGTGGCATAATATTGGTGTACATAAATGTATGGCCCTTCTTTGGAGGTCAACCCAAAATGGGTTTCTTTTCAAACGGGGGTGTGTACCTAGTGGAAGCACCATTGGTAGATGAACTACCCATGGGGTGTTTACTCCCACTAGTTGAGGCATCGGAAGTTGGCCTTACAAAGGTGGTGGAAGATTTGGATGAATTTCCCTTTTTATACCCCAAGCCAATACGATGATTGGCCGGAAGTAAGTCATTTAGGATATTATCCAAATAGTCATTGCCTTTGTTGAATTTATCAATTCGGCCTAATGTGGACTCATACTTCTCGATGAGAGAAAGTATTGTAGCATCCAAAGTGGACACGTGTGTAGTGAGTTCACAAACACGAGACTTGAGATTCTCATTCTCAATACTCAAAGTTGAGTTTCGAGATATCCAATCCGCTATCTCGTGTTCCTCCGAATCCTCAATATGAACATGCTCAAGTTGAGATTTGAGATTTACAATCTCATTTCTCAAGCCTTCAACAACGGTGTCGTTGTTGATGATGATAGGCTTAGGTGAGGTTTGGAGACTAGTTAGCTCATCTTTAATCTTAGTATATCTATTTACCAATTTAGTATACTTAGACCAAATTTGTTCGTTAGCTAATCTTAGTTCATCCATAGTTACCTCTTCGCCTTCATCCTCGCTTCCATCGGAAGAGGTATCTTGATCATGTTCCTCTCTTGCCATGAAGCACATGTGTGCTTGCTCCACTTGTTCATCATCCGACTCTCCACTTGAGGAGTCCTCTTCGGAGTCGGTGAATGTGCCGACAAGCCCTTTCTTGTACCATTTCTTGTACTTTCGTGACTTGTCGAACTTTGGTGCCTTCCACTTCTCCTTGTGTTTGTTGAGAGGACAATCCACCTTGATGTGTCCTGGCTTGTTGCATTTAAAACACAAAGGAGTAGAAGCATTAGTCGAACTAACTTTAGATTTATTCCTAAAGTTACCTTTTCGGAAGAATCGGTTGAGCTTCTTTGTCATAAGGGCAATGGATTCTATGTCCAACTCGTCTTCCGATCCTTCACTATCGGTAGATGTAGAAGGAGCGGCCTTGAAGGCAATGGCCTTTTTCTTTGGCTCTTCTTGCTTCAAGAGCGACTTCATCTTGTCATGCATCTTTATCTTACTGTCCTTCCGTACCTCATGCGACATTAAGGTACCCATTAGTTGAACGACAGTATATTTATTCATATCGTTACATTCCTCGATAGCGTAGGTACGCTTTTCCCAACTCGAAGGAAGTCCGTCAATAATCTTCGCGACTTTCTCCTTTTGGGTATAGTTCTTCCCAAGAGCTTCCAACTCGTTGGTTATATCCACGAAGCGAGCATAGTACTCCTTCATACTTTCAACCTGTTCCATGTGAAATAACTCGAACTCTTTGTTAGCAACTACGAGTTTAGAGTCTTTTACCCTACTCGTTCCTTCGTGCAAGATGAGGAGTTGGTTCCAAATTTGATATGCACTCTTACATGTGCATATCTTGTTGAAGTCTTCGGGCTCCAATGCATATTGTAATGCATTCATTGCCTTGGCATTGTTCACCTCCGCGGCGACCTCCGCGGTAGTCCACTTCGTGAAGTCTTCTTCATCGGGCTCGACATACTCCGTTAGGGTGGCTCTCCAAAGTGAAGTGCTCCGGAGGAGGGTTTCCATCCGGCATTTCCAGTACCCATAATTGCCACCGTTGAAGTGAGGAGGCCTAGTTGAGGAGTGTCCTTCCTTCACTGAAGAAGCTCCTTCACGATTCTTGAAGATGCTGTAGTAGGAAGGTGGACGAACGGTCTTGTTGTCGTTGGCAGACATAGTTATGAACTTGGCTCTGATACCAAATGTAATGCCCTGATAGCTATTGCACAAGTACTAGAGTGGGTGTGAATAGTACTTTAAAATAATCAAGAGTATAATTCCTAATTATTGTGCAAACACAACCAACAATGCCGAATGAAAGATTGATAACAATAAAAGACCAATGCAAACAAGCGATGTAACGGGTTCGGATCCACCCAAGTCTCCCCGACTTGTTACCGGCGATCCTACGTCCCAGACACCCGGATCCCCTCCGGCTACTTGAGTTAGAATCCTCTAACCCAAGTTTTGCACTATGAAATTCTTGTAGAAACTACTACAAGATCAAATCATACACAAAACGAAACGTGACTCCCACAAACCGGGATCACGAACTTCTCTCACAACCGAGAGATAAACTGAAATATCAATGTAAATGAAACAATGAAATACTTACCACAAAACCATATGCCTTGAGTAAAACTTACTGATTTTAGGGCAAGAAGGATTTTGAGGAAGAAGCAAGCACCAAACCCTAGCTCCACCAAGATGAGCAGCAATAGATGGCTAGGGAGAAGTTGGTGACTTGGATTCAAGCTCTTAGCTTGAGTAGCTCACAATGAATTAGAACCTCTCTTGAGGAATTAGGGCTCAAAGAGTGAGAGAGAGATTCTTGTGAGAAGAGAGCTTGGAAATGAGAATTGAATGCTTTCTCTTTGATTCTCTAAATCTCAATAATGGCAGCCTTGAATGCAAGCATTAAGCTCATCAAGTATATATAGGAGAGAGAGAAGAGAGAAGCAAAATTCGTAGCATTAAATGCCCAACAGATCTATTTCTGAAGCTGCTTAATCGGTCTAAGAAGGATCACTGACCGATTAGTTTTGCAACTAGTCGGTCGGTGAATCTTCTTGGACCGACTAGAAGGTTGACAGTAAAGATAGTGAATTTAAGAGATAGAATTAGTCGGTCTAAGAACAAACACCAACCGACTAGTTTGACAACTAGTCGGTCGGTGAACCTTCTTGGACAGACTAATTGATCAACAGCAAGAAAGCTGAATTTCACAAGGAAAACTAGTCGGTCTGAGAAGGATTCCCAACCGACTAGTTGGACAACTAGTCGGTCGGTGAACCTTCTTAGACCGACTAATTGGTCAACAAATAGACTTGAATATATAAGGATAACTAGTCGGTCTGAGAAGGATTTCCAACCGACTAGCTTGACAACTAGTCGGTCGGTGAACCTTCTTGGACCGACTAATTGGTCAACAGTGCCTAGGCTGAAATGAACTAGGAGAACTAGTCGGTTCAAGAAGGATTTTCAACCGACTAGATTGTCATCTAGTCGGTTGGTTCTTCTTCTTGAACCAACTAAGGTGCATAAGAAGCCGTGAAATGAAGCGCTAAGCTTCGGGAAAGTTTCTAATGGCTTCTAAGGCAATCCTAGATCTAAGATATGAGCGTTATGAAGATTGTTAAGTAAGTCCTACTCAAGGCTTAACATTCTATACGATGAAGCTAGAAGACAATAAAATAAACTTGACGAACCGTCTTCAAAGCTTCAATCCGAATCTCTTGACTTCATTAATAACTCCTTGAGCTTCAACGAAGCTTCAGGCACACTATCACGCGCTTTAAAAAGTCTTGGGGCGTCGCTTGAGATGTACGAAGTAATTTGGCGACGATCTCCATAACTGCGCTAAAAGAGAATTAGTTCATGATATTTATGTTTGTTCATCATCAAAACCAAATCCGGGGAATCAATACTCAACACAAGAAAGCCTCAATAGATCGAGAAACTTCATAGTCGACATATTATGAAGGGCTTGGTGGAGATCCGATTGTAACTCCATCTACAGTTGAGAATTAGTGGGAATTATATTGTGCTAATCAAGAAACCCATAAGGTGTCATCTAAATATATCTATTGCTTCTGTTATATTCTAGATCTATAGAGATGCATGAGATGTACTAGACTAAGATTTACTGGATGATTTCTATTGCATACTTTTACATGGTATTAAAGATATCGGCTCTTGATTGTGCATGCTAATATTGATTGATCAATCCATTTCTTGATTAGTTTAATTTTCATTCAAAGACTAAATCAAAAAGTGAACCTTGATGATGTTCATAATTTGTTTTTGTTTGTTAATAAGGTTTAGGTAATTATTATTTGTTGATTTGTTTTTGGATATTATTTTTCATATTAATCTTAATGAGAGGATTATATATGTTCATCCCCAAACTCCTCTAAATCAAAATATAGCATTTTTTCAATCAAAAATTAAATAAACTTATTTTTCATAAAACCCCTCAAAAACATTTATCTTGAGCAAGCCAGGCCCCAATCCACACATTTCGATGATCTCCTGCAACGGCTTTATGACTATGCGACTGTCGATGGTCAAAGGGCGTCGCATCATCTGTTAAAACGACACGCATTAACGTGTGCCTTGATGGCACATATTATGATACATGCATTTATATGTACCTTAAGATAAGTGTTGTAGCGTGCATACATGCAAGGTGAGCATGTGCTGATGTACTCAAATAGGGGTGGGACAAGGTAATGCACGTAGGCAACCGCCATCATCTCCACCATTTTACGCTATGATTTTTTTGGGATACTCATGGTATTCGGAACTTTGGCCAATTGACGTCATGTTCACATGTGCACTTGTGAATGCATGTATTTTTGAACATGTAGATTTTGTAGTACAAGATAAGCCCGTGTACGTGCAGATAATGTCTTCCGAAAGGAGCATTCATGGGTTTCAAGGATGCAAACTTTGTCTTTTTCGAGCAATCCTTTAATGCATTGGTGTTCATGAAGGAAAATGCTGATCTAATTATGATATCCCCTAAAAAGGTGCCTAATTATTAAGTGACCCAACAAACAGTAAATACATATTCGACACCTTAGATGCATCAATAATGTCATAAGTGAACAACACTTGCTCCTTAACGATATTCCCAGTGGATGAGCTTTATAAGTTGAAAACGACTCACAATCATATCAAAGATGGCAACAAGAAGTTGTGGGCAAGATTTTTTGATGCTTTGTATCCAACGCAACTTTTGATGGTGGTTATTTGTATCCAAGGCAATTTTTGATGTTTTAGTTTCCTTTGGATTTAGTTCCCATTCAAATTTAAAATTTTAGTTCTATTTATAATTTAGTTCCCTTCAGATTTAGTTTTCTCTAAATTTTAAAATAAAATTTAGTTCCGCAAAAATTTAGTTTCTTCTCAGTTTAGTTCATGATAAGACCCGGATGGAATTTGGGGATAAAAATCTGATTTTTATTGATTATTTTGGGATACAAAGGATAATTGGCCTCAATTCGAGAGGCTAGCCGCTTTCCTTCGTTTTGATTCGAAAGAAAAGACTTAACTCTACTAAGATCTAAGTTTCTTACTCCTAATCTCTTTAATCTCAGTTTATTTCTTAATATTCAGCATAATCCTCAATTATTCCAACCCTTCCATTTATAAAATTTACTAATTTCCTAGAACTATAGATTTTTCTCTGGACTACAAAATAATAATTTTGTCCTTGGTACTCAAAAATTACATATTTGCGACTGATTAGTCATAAACCATAATTACCCCAAGTCTATCATTACTCCGTCCCCAAAGAACCAACTTGTCCATAATGCAGGGTCATGAAGTCTATGGGCACGTTACTCTAAATGAAGGTGCTCGTCCCCTCCTAGATTGTTCTCCTCAGCTATCTTGCCTTCATCCTCGACAACCAAAATCTAAAGAGTACGTTCCCAACAGCGATGTCCCGGCTTGAACCTCTCGCTTCATTGAAAGCATAAACATTTGTCATACCTGTTCTGCATCTTCATCTGCGTGAGACACTTGAACCTGTTATTTATTTGAGGCTCGCAATTCTTCTCCTGGCTCGTTTGATCCTCTCCTGGCTGGAGCTTCTGGATCTCCACTACAATATGAGTGCTGGATGTGGCCCCGCTCACCGCTCCTTGGTAGCCTGCTCAACAATGTTTCGATCTTTCACTATCTGGGCCAGCTCCATTGCCTTTCAAGACACATTGGTCTCATTATGAGGAACTCTGCTCTGATACTTGCCTTAAGGCCCTTCATAAAACTCCACTCTAGCACCTCGTCAGGAATCACCCTCACGCGGTCCGAGAGCATCTCGAACCTCTCTAAGTAGTCTCTGACTGTGTCCTCCTGTTTAAGGACAAGGAGCTACTAAGTGTAAATATCTCTATACGTGTCTCGAATCTCGATCTACAAGCAGTAATTGAATTTCCCCACTGATTGATAGGATGTCTCTGTTCCTGCCACTAAAACTAGGCCAGAGCCCTTCCATCCAAAGAACTATCGGATGCCATCAGCTTTTCCTCCTCCGTCAAGTGGTTCACTGCGAAATATCTCTCCGCATGGTAAACCGAAGCATAATGATCTTATCCTTAAAAATAGGCATTTTCAGCTTGCGGGCTCTGCTAACAATCCCATAATTCTTCCAACCATCGTCGCCCCAATCAAAGTCTCCACCATCCTTTTGGAACAACCAGAAATAGCCCCTACCATCGTCGTTGCCTTTGAAAGGGTGGCTGTCTCTTATGGATCGTTGACGTCCTTCCTCGTCCCGTCCTTCCTCGGGCCGTCCTTCACTGTCCTATGGGCCATCACCCCTGTGTGGTCCCCTTGCAGGCCAGTCGTAGCTTTGCGGGCCTCCTCCATTATAGTCGGCTCACTCAAAGTCCTCATCACCGTCTTCTAAGCCTGAATGAAAGCCTGATCATCAAGTCTGCCTGAAGGTCTGCAATGCTCAAAGTGATGTCGCTAATGCCCAGAAGGTATATCTCTGCAAACCAAGACCCGAGCCTCCGGAAGGTTGCCTAAGGGCATGGGCCCATGTGTGGCCCGCCTAAGAGGCCCATGTGCGGCCCGCCCAATATCCACCTGAGCTTGGACAACCCACCCTATGTCCGGCTATGCCTAAGCTGCCTGCCCTACGCTCGGCTAGGGCCTGGGCGGTCTGCCCAGGGTTGGCTGCGGCCTGGGCGGTCTGCCCAGGGTTGTCCCCAGTCTCTTTCCTCTTGAACCTCATCCCTTCATGAACCTTGGTGGGGGTTTCCACCTTTCACACATCTTCACCTCAGATCTACACTGTTTGATGGTTGATTTTTCGTTTAGTCGTCGACTTTCTCCTTTTTCTTGGCCAAAGATTGTGTTTTTCGCTTCAGATCTTTTTCATGTTTTTCATTTTTCTCCAAATCTGCTTTTGTCGTCTCTTTCTTGGGTGAAACACGGCTCTTTATTCTGGATAATTCCTGCTTTAAGGTTTGCATGAAGATTTCTGTCGATGCTTTCAGCTCGGATCTCTTTGATGCTTTCAGCCCAGATTTGAGGAACAAAAATCTTTCTTTCGTCAATTTCTTCAATCTATTTACTTTGCCATCGAGTTTCTCCTTCAAAGCTTCCACTTTTCTTGTTGTCGCCATCATGATCTAAGCTTTGATACCAATTTGGTACGACCCGGATGGAATTTGGGAATAAAAATGTGATTTTTTTTTGATAATTTACGGATATAAAGGACAACTGGCCTCAATTCGAGAGGACCGTTTTCCTAGCATTTGATTCGAGATAAAAGACTTAACTCTTCAAGATATAAGTTTCGTACTCCTAATCTCTTCTCTCTCAATTCTTTTCTCAATATTCAGCAGAATCCCTAATTGGCCCTTCCTTTTATAAAAACTATTGATTTCCTAAAATTACAGATATGCCCTATGAACCCTCAAAATTACAATTTTGTTCTGGGTACTTAGAAATTACAGATTTGTCATCGGTTGGTCAGAAACCATAATTACCACAAGTTTATCATTACTCCGTTCCCAAAGAACTACATTGTTCTCAAGGTGGTGTTATGAAGTCTATGTGCATGCTACTCCAATGTGATGTCATGAACCCTCTCGGCATGGTTTGTTTAAAAAAATTAAATTTTTTGGTGTTTGTTCTACACATCATGGATGAACACCACACCAAAATCAAATGAATCAGATGCTATTTGACACTCGATTAACTCGTTTCAAATTCAACGGTTTCGAAAGGATATAACTTTTTACAACGGGTGGATCGAGGGTTAAATGCTCCCATGGTTCACCTATATTTGGGGTTTTGGGATTGTAGAATGTGTACAACAATTTTTTTATATTCAAATCTTTTGTACTTTTTCCTGAGCTATATGCACATAAATTTTTCCGCGCTAACAATACGCATCAATATCACTCATATATATGCATACATGCATTACACAACATATTCATACATATACATATACATTATATAATATAATCACAATACATGCATATATATCTATATTACATATAAGGACTTTGTCCTATGCGGCGGGATTTGTCCCATGTGGCATGTCTCACGTGGCACCCTTTGTCCCATGTGACAACAAAAGAGGAGTGCCACATCACCCTCCACATAGGGTGCCACATCAATACTCGTCCAAAAAACCACACATGCCTACTATTTACAGGTCTGCCATTGTCCTTTGAAAAACCCAAAGGACACCCCGAAAATACCTACCCTCTTTCCCATATTTTCATGTTTGCCATTCACCCTTTAACATCCCAAGAAACCCACCCTCAGCCACCTTATTTACGGGTTTGTCATTGTGCTTTTTCCATTTTACTCCATCGGTTTTTTGCACTTTAACCCCATGCTTTTCTTCCTTTTATTCCCAGATAATAGACACACTAACATCCACTCTTTTCTCTTTGTTGTCACTGTCCGTGGGCCCTGCATCATGTGTGTGTTTTGGTTCCAGTGTCCCACTGCTTTTTCTCCTTTTATTCTCAGACAACACCCACACTAACACCCATTATTCTCTCTCTTTTGTAACTGTCCGTGGGCCTCGTATCCTGTGGATGTGTTTTTTGGTTCCCGTGCACTGTGTGCGCAAAATACACACATACTATAAAAGAGGAGGTTGTCCCTATGTGGGGGAGGTTGTCTCATGTGGCTCCATTTGTCTCATGTGGCAACAAGAAAGAGGTGCCACATCAACCCTCACATGTGGTGCCACATCACCCAATCAAAAAACCACAGCCCACTTAATTGCAGTTTTGCCATTGAGACTTCACACTTTAACCCATATTTATATGTTTACCATTGAAACTCTTCTCTATTTTATCCCCAGACAATACCCACACTAACACACACTCTTCTCTCTTTCCCTACCGTTCACAGGTCTTGCATCCCGTGGGTGGATTTTTTGGTGCCCGTGCACATAGTACACGGTTATTTCTATACCTTTATACAAATGAGAGCATTCCCCCATATATGATTGCTGACTAGGACAAATGTGTCAGTACAATGTCAACTCACCCCCTGTGAGGCCTACTGACGCACCCGAAACCTACACCTAGATTCCACCTAGCGGTGTCACGGTCGCCAGGCGTAGTATGGCTCCTAGGTGTCAATTCCGGGCTCTATCCGCAAGCGGACGGTGTCAAATTATAGTATAAAAGATGTCGGATCCCACAGGGACGGTGACAGTGTATTTGAGTTCTCAGATTATTTCTATATCTTAAAGTGAGATAGCTGTCGGGTTGAAAAGATTGGTTGTGGTATTGTTGTGGATTTAATAATAAGGGCAACTAGGGTATTAGGGATCACCGCTAAGACCGTCGGGGATCGATATTGGAATAGGATCCTTGCGTTATATTGGGGTTAGGGGATTAATCTCTCAATTCGTACCACTCTCGTGGGTTAGAATTTCGAGGTATTTCGGTGGCTCTCGTTGACGCAATGGCGGTAGCCGTCAACGTAGCGATATAGTTCGTCGGTGTATCCTCTCAAGGCACGAGCCGGTCATGGTCACGAGCCTTGGTTGGATCCACCGATTTCTCTATTCAAATCCTAAGGATACCCCTTAAGCACATCAGTTCCACAGACTGTGGGCATGATCTCAGTACGGGTTATCCTAGGGATTCGGTAGGATCGACCGAAATACTCCCCTTTATCTCCAATTCAACCTAGAGATCCAGATCTACATCTCTTAAAGTCTTAGGGCTAACCCATCAACCCTAGAGGAAACTACTCACTCATAGCGATTTTAACGAGCAAAGATGCGATTTTTATAGAAGAAAACATCATAGCAAATTAATCAAATAAAGATTTAGAAGCTTACGTACCAAAGACGAAGAAGAATCACAGCAAACAATAATCCGAAGAAATACCAAAGATTCCAAAACGCAAATCGCAATAGAGCTCCAAAAATAATCCGATAATCTCCAAGTATTAGGTCTAGATCTAACAATCTTTCTAATCTCCTCTCCCTCTAAAGATAATTCAAAAATTAACGAAATGAAAGAACTCCTTGAAACGCAGCAGCCAGATCCGCACTTCACTCCCCCAGCGCGCAACATACGGCAACACGAAAATTTCCAAAATTAGCCTTCAGCGTCGTCGACCGAGTCAGTGACTCGGTCGAGTTGTAGATTGCTCGGTCGGCTGCTCAGTCGAGCAGCCCTTCTGCTCGGTCGAGTACGTCAAGGAGTCGCGCTTCTCCAAAAATCTCCACTATGTATGCTCAGCCCGAGCTAGCTCGGCTCGGTCGAGCAGCCAGCTGACTCGGTCGCCAAAACTGCTCGGGCCGTGTAGGAGGTTGGTTGAGCGTCGGACTTTGGTGCTGCTCGACCGAGTCATTATACTGCTCGGTCCGAGCAGCATCCGTATATGCCGTCTTCCTTCATCTTGCATCTGCTCGACCGAGCAGCTGCTCTGCTCGGTCGAGTCACCTGGGAAAGTTTCTACTGAAGCTCCTGCATCTTCTCTCCTCTTGCTCTCTCCTCCACTCTTTCCATCGCTCCCAAAACTCGGCGAACTCCTGTAGAGCTTCGCCAACGGGCTCACGGGCGTGCCAGATGTGTCCATATCCAAAATAGATCCCAAATCGCTCCAAAATCCCTGAAAATCCATAAAACACTACGAAACTCGAATATAACGTTAGAACTGCTATATCGTAGGAAAATACGGGATTTGAATGCGAAAATAGTATGAAATGCGATGTCATGATGCTATGAAAAGATGTAAAATATGGACACATCACCCACCGCCCACCCCACCCAAAAAATCCCAAATACTCAAGATAGTACATATACTCACACCCACTCTTTTCTTTCCACCTGGGCGTGGGTCCTGTATAATGTGAAGGTTTTTTGGTGCCCGTGCACTTTGTGCACGTGTTATTTCTAGTACATATACATTATATAACTCTTCTCTAATTTCAGTTGCAAAACCTAACCACAGTATGTAACATATACATTAGATTATACATGGCAGTTTACAATGAGGTATTCAGAAGAGGACATTCTATTATCAAGACCAAATCACCTTCTCTATGCGTTGGGCAATTTCCTTGCTGCCAAGTAGCAATTTTGACATTGGTTCGATTTCCTTTGGTCTATACCCTATTATGATCGACATTCTGCTCATAGCCATATATCGTTTATTTTTCATAATATGACTTGTCTTTTACCATATGCAACCGTATTGCATGTCATGTTCTTCGTGGTGTCTAAAATTCTTTTTCCCTTTGAATATGCAGGACACTGGAACAAGGGATGGCTGGTGCGTATTACTTTCTTATGACATTTATTTCCCTTTATTTTATAATAAAATTTTAGGCTATTTCTTTCTGCTGCTAGGGTACCATTGTTTATACACGACTAGATATGTTTCTGCTCTCAGAGTAAGTGAGACAAAGACATAGGTTAATGAGCATTCTAAAATCTCAATATATGCATGTGACCGTATAATTTCATGTATTAAGAAAATGCGGATCCTTTCCAGATTAAAAGGGTTCCTAAACTGCTGGGGACCATAGAATAAAAAGGAAAACAAAAAACTGTAAGCTATTATTGAGCAAGCTATAACTGAAAAGTCTTTCCGTAGACATTGGTTCTGACTGTGCTTGGCAATTCCTCAGGTTCCCCAATTGCAACATGTGCCTATGACATATACTGCTTTGGCAAAGTCCTGATCGAGCTGGTCACTGGCAAGCTGGGAATCACCAGATCCAATGATCCCACATCAGTCGAATGGCTTGACCATACGCTTCAATGCATCGGATTGTATAATAAGGAATCTGTCACACAGATCATAGACCCGTCCCTCGTTCTAGATGAGGACCTCATCCAAGAGGCGTGGGCAACAATGGTCATAGCCAAGTGCTGCTTGGACGCCAAGCCTTCCAGGAGACCAGTCGCAAGGTATGTCCTCAAGGCTTTAGAGAACCCGTTGAAGGTGATGAGAATATATGGCCGTTCGAATTCTTATGGGATGAGAACCACATCATCGCGGGCATCATGGCATGGCGCTTTCTTTGGAAGCTGGCGGCACAATTCGTCGGACTTTGCATTGGGATCAGTGCCATTGGGGCGGTCGGGCACCGTGAGGTCCCAAGGAAGTTTGGGGGAGCGCTCGTTTTCGCATAAGAGACATTCGACTGAGATTTTTCCGGAGCCTGCAGTCAGGGCTAGCGACGAGTACAAAGAAAGACAGCATGCTTGATTCTTTCAGCAGTCATAGGTTTCCGTCATTGGAGTCCGACTCTCCATATCCGAGTGCGTGCAGAGTGGCAATCCTCACACATGTAGCGTATGGTTTGGTTTATGCACTGGCAGTCGGAGAACGTGTGGAGCTGTGCTCGGGCTTTTTACTACCAATCGGTTTGTTCTGATGCGGTCTTTGTTACTGGGTCTCCAGTTCTCATTGCAATCGCAGGCTTGCATTGTACATTTTGTAATTTACGTCTCATTGCTTTGGTGTTTCCTGAATGCTGTAAATGTAAATGGGTCGATCGATTGTTTTCATGAGGTTTCTATGCCTCTTTTCAACACGAGAAATTGGAAAGCTTAGATGTTCATCCTGGGACAGTTGATTTATCCTACGAAGTATCAAAGGTTTGATGGTTGGGTTTCTTTTCTCGTGTCTTTTTTCTAAGTTGTATCGTAATTTCGCAAGTGGGATTTCAAAGCTTTGTTGGGAAATGGTAGGAGTTTCTTGGTATCATGACCATAATTAATCAGGATGGTTGGACATGTAATATATTGTAACAAATCAAAGACTTGTCCTTTTGTTTAGTCCCGCAATGGAAAAGGATCATCATTTTGTTGAGTTTATAGTAGGACTTACTTTGTTGTTCTGCTGGCTATTGAGCCTCTAGCATGTGTTAGAAATAGGAGGTTGCTCATGTGCTCACATGCATCCAGTGCGCATGTGCTTTTGTTTTTGTTTTTGTTTTGTTTTGTTTTTTGTTTTGTTTTTTGGAGGGGGAGATGGAAATCTACCTTTACAGATCGTGCCGAGCATGCCTCAACGGCGATAAGTCCCTTCTCCTTGAATTAACAATAGCTTCATCCCATCTGTTTTCTTATTTTCCAACAAAGATGACATGTAATATCCCAGACATGAATATATGATGTATAGTCTTGAAAATATGCTGGACAGGCGTAGATGTGACATCCCTTTATTGTTCTATTGGGCTTATAGTGTTAAGACCGTAGATATGTCTATTTAACACTAAACTGTGGAAACAGATAGTATTGTCAACAACTAAGAAGTAGTATTCTCAATTGCACAGTCTCCAAAAATGTCCTCGACGTCGGTAGGAGCCCTTCGTAAAACAATACAATGAAGTGGCACGTCTCAAATCCGTGGTGCAGACACGATAGTATAAGCTCCTTCAGCATCTCCCAAGCTTGATAGAATGTCTCGTTATTCCTTTGAGCAAAGCTCATGATTTGCTTCTTCATTCCATGTGTTTATGCAAAGGAAACATTTTTTTTTAGAAATTTGGCTTGAAACTGAAGCCAATTTGAAATAGAGCGATGCGGAAGTGCATTAAGCCAATTCGTGGCTTTGTCCTTCAATGTAAAAGGAAACAATTTCAAATATATAATGTTGGCACTTATCTTCCCATCAAAACATGTGGAACATACATCTTCAAACTCTTTAATGTGGATGTATGTGTTTACCATGTCCAGCCCATGAAAAGTGGGTAGGAGTTGGATTACCCGGGTTTAAAGTTAAAAGAGTTCGCGTCCATATGTAACACACAACATGAAGCCAAGCAAAACATTGTGGGTCTCAAAAGATCCCTCAACAACCTAGAGACGTCAGTTTGTTAGTCCGTGTCACAGTGTGACGGCCCATATCCATCAATACGAGTATTTACATATTTTTACGTATTTTTATATAATAAAAGTATTTTAAAATGGGGTATCATGAGTATAATATCAAAAATATTTCAACTTACTTATGAAAAATATATTTTATCATCAAAATAGTTATAGCCAATTTTGGTAATTTCAAGTATCAGTTAATATTTTAAAATAGTTTATATACTATTTTCTACTTAATTATTACTGAAATGGTCTCACCAATTAATTTTCTATATAAACGTTATCAAGACAATTTAAAACTTTTACCACGTTATTATATAGTCATTTAGTACTCCCCATATTATTTTCGTATTTTTCTGGAGTCAAATCGACCTAGAACCCGCAAATCCACACCCCCAAACATTTTGGTCCAAAACTCGTATCTCTGTAGCTCAAATTTTGAAATGGACGTCATATTCATGATTCTCGCGACGATACGAACCCGTGGTAGTTGTTTGGGAATTTTTCGGAGTCGTATGCAAAAAACGATAATTTAATATTAAAATAATAGTACAATATAGTTTTTACTAATTACATTGACAAACTACTTTTACTAATTACACATACTAATTACATTTATACTATTAACTGAATCATATTTACCCCACTCCTTTAATTGCACCGAATGGGTGGGTGATATTCAACATCTCAACCCCCCATTTAATCACATCCATGGGTTGGTCAGATCCAACCCTCACCCAATTCTTAATTACTATCTAATATAAATAAATTATATTTTACATTAATTCTAAACCTATATAAATAACCCAACACAGCTCCTCCATCCTTCACACACAACCCAGCCGAACGCCATGGCACCCGCTCCGCTTTCACCCCCTTTCCACCCCCATTCTATCTCTCACTCCGGTGAGACCACATCCCGACCACCGCCTCGACCGCCACCCCCACCTCTGGCAGTACCACCTTAGTCGCCACGAAGCAGCCGAACCCCGACCACGGTAGCCCCTCCTTACACCCACAACCGAGTGCCCCTCCACCAAGAAGAAGACTGACGAGCCCTGTTGCTGGCCTCTCCACCGACTGTACCTCCAACATCCGACCACGACAACCCTACAACATCGCCGCCAATGCTCCCGACAACCCGCAAGTAAGCAGCAGTTGCTGCTGCCACCACTCGCTACCGCGTTCCTCCGCCGCTCGCGCCGCCATTGCCATCACCAGAGGCCCCACCAGAGCCTCGCCACCGGTCGCCGCCTCCCCCACTGCCCTCCGTCGTCGACGGCGACTTCGCGAAACATAAACCCCCATGTTACAGGAATCGCTATAGGAGAGGTGGAAATGCATGGTAAATACTAATTTTTTATACGTGTATATGCGTATTTGGGTGTAATATTTAAGGCTGATTCGTTTTAAATTGATAATAAATTGTATATGCCTCAGAAAAATACGATGGAAGGGGAAGAAAATCCGATTCGACGAAATGGACACATTGTCGCTGGTTTCATCGCCAAAAGGCAATTAAGTTCATCTCCCGCAATGATTTTCAAAGACAAAACCTAATTAAGCTATTTTCTCTTTAAAATTTATATCGCAAGATTTTCACGTACACTGAAATACGATAAAAATATATATTGTAGTGCTAGTTAATACGCTCAATTTGACAGTTTGTTGGAAGAATTCCGGCGTATAGTTTGCCCTCAATAAATATTTGATTGTTATGAATCAACTACTGGGGGAGGAACCCCTAGCGCTTTATTTATAGGCAATTGGGAGAATACAAATATGGGCTTACAATGATATGGGCCTATCTCTAGGATAGCCCAGAATCTCACCCAATTACGGTTAAATAACCGTTCACAACACTCCTACGTATCCAGCCATAGGTGTGGACTTTGCTCGTGAATGCTTCAGGATTCTGAGCGTAGAAGAGTCTCACATGGGGTGGATACTTCAGGATCCTGAGTTGGTGAGATTTACCTCGTTAAAACCTTTAGCTATGGAAAACCCAGTGGGAAAAACCATAGTTAAGGAAAAAGAGTGCAAACGCTCTTTAACTCCCCCTGATTTGTACATGTGACTCTGCTCATGAATACTTCTGGATTCTGAGCGTCACAGAGGGGTGGATACTTCGGGATCCAGAGTTGATTTGATTTGCCTCGTTAAAACCTTTAGCTATGGAAAACCCAGTGGGAAAAACCATAGCTAAGGGAAAAGAGTACAAATTCCCTCAACTCCCACTGATCTGTAAAAGCTCTTAGGCTTTCAGATCTCTTAGGCTTATCTCATCACTCTTATTTACAATATTCCGAAAATGTACACAGATTACGAATTTTATCACCATCAAGCAGCTGCTGAATCCAGAAACTCTGGAGAGGTGTGCTAAGTTTCGTCGCCTCTGATGTGGTCTTCAGACTATATGGTCAGCTCCACAGAACCAGCCTCTATCCAAGTCGTCACTGGGATGTGATGTACCACCAGGCGCCCTCAAATACACCATTGGTGTGATTCTGGAATGGTGAGGATCTCGGAATTATAGGATGATGTTGCCTTCATAAGTTGCTTTTCATATTTGCAGTAGATGGCCATCCCACTGTGGGTACCCGTTCTGTGATTTATCAGTATATGGACCGGACCTGTAACCTGCATTTGCATAAACATTGGAGGATGCTACTATAATTTGTAAGTCCAAATCTTTCGACCCTTGGAGGAAGCGCAGAAGGCTTGACTCCGGTCTAACGGCCCTTGTTAGGTGCCAGCTATCTCTGGCTAATGAGTTTACTGCAATTGCTATACCGGGACACATGCAGTTAGCCAGGAGTGCATGATTGCACTTAGATAAGGGACTTTAGGACCAGTTATATCATCCCCCTCTTCCAGCGATCGGAAGGGTTCTTTTTGTTCATCCAGTAAGTGTACCACCGTAGGTGTACTTTGGATGACAATGGTCCTTTTAATTTCTCCAACGCACTTCTGGGCGTTTGTAACAGGATTCTATAAGCCATTACTTTATATTTGCCTAGGTCTTTTTATTTCATGTTTAAAAGTCAGGCTTGGTATGTAGTTCGGTTTTCTCTTCAGGAGATCCGATGAGATTTTAGTTGTCTCCAACTATGATCTCCAATCCTGTTCTTTGCACAGATGCAAAGACAACGTTCAGTATGAATCATTGACTTGTCAAATGATTCTCTTGGTTGTACATTTATTTATTATACTTATTATTTTTCTTCATTTGAATAGACGTCCCGAAGTCTATTCAGGCATTTTAAGGAATTGTGGAAATTATCTTTACCAGATATCCACGAAGGTATGCTGTCACAACATCCAATAACAGCATATCCATAATTTTCATTCGCCAAATCGTAAGGTATTCGCTTTTGATAACTTAGGGAGATTGATACATCATTTATGAGACATGCTCATTTGAGTTTGTTCGATCCCTAGTTTCAGCGAAATTTTCCTCGGGCTATAGGTTGTATCTTATAGCATACGATTTTGTATTTATTTTTCTTATGTGTGCAATACTTTGTTTTATCCACAGGTTTGACACCTTTTTTGGTGTCAGGACTTCAGGTCCGAACATTTCACGTTTCATAAGTGAGTCCAGCTCATCTTTTATTGCCACGTTCCACATTTTTGGCCAATCTCTACGTTTGCTTTCTAGCAACAGAGTGTGGAACGATAATTTACGAACATCATCGCTTTTGCGATGTATATGGCAATATGATACGTGAATACATTTGTCGACAATTTATGTTCTATCTGTCCAACACCTCCCCAGTACGTACAACATTTACTTAATTTCACTTTTTCCCGGTAATTCCTCTGCAGTGGATTCCGGGAAGGGTGATGGTGTGGACATGAGCTCATTGTCCTGTGGTAGTATTGTCTTAAGGTCTCCATGAGTTTCTGTCCTTGGAGCCTGGTGGTCTGTCTCTTTACTGTTGAGGATCAGCCACTTCTGCTGCTGGTGGATTGCATCCATTCTCGGGGATGTCAATCCTAGCTGGAGTTTTTGCAGCAGGGATGTGTGATCTGACAATATTCTGGTTGTCAATGAATGATTCCGGTAATTGGTGAACAGTGTTCTGTATGTGGAGGATCTTCGGGATAACTTCTACACATTGTATTGTTACCGGATCATAGTGGGTCAAATTTGTTGTATCTCACGTTATAATTTGCTTCGCGCCAGATTTTCCAGTATCTGGGCCTATTTTTGGGAAACTCATCTCATCGAGATCACAGTCTTCAAGGTGTGCCTTAATTACGTCCCCCCCGTTTGGGGTTCTAGGTGTCTTATAATTGAGGGTGAGTCAAACCCTTCATAGATTCCTAGGCGACGTTGAGGACCTATTTTTGTCCTCTGTGTTGGTGCGATGAGGATTTAAACTGCGGACCGAAGATTCTCCGAAGAGAAATGTTCGGTGGCATTCCATATGCAAGTTGCATTGGAGACTCTGACCTCCAGAGGGTCTTATTTTCATTTACGATGCAGCATGCAGAATTTGCATGTCCCCATGCATCCATTTGCAATCGGGATTTAATGGACGTTCAATCCATTGGAGTCTACTTTTTAGTGACTCTACCGACCCATTTTGGGTATGAACAAGCGGCACTTATATGTTCATTTTCTATTCCCGTTGCTTGGCAGTTCTCTTGAAATGACTGGGAGGTATATTTCCCAACATTAACCAGACTTATTTTCTTTATTTTATTGTCTAGGAAATGTGCCCGCAACATTTTTATTTTTTGTGCCAATAGCTTTGGAAAAGCTAAGTTACTGGTCTGTAGTAGACACACGTACGAATATTCTGAGGATGCATTTATCAGTACAGTGAATTACTGACATAGCCCACTAGGGGTGGTGGATTCTATCCACAGCTATCTCCTTGTATTCTTTTTGAGGAAGCGTGGAGAATCTTTTTCAACTTTTCGTGGAGATGGCCTTGCAATTAGTTTTCCCTTATAGTAAGGGATGTGAGGGAATTCTCCCTTCTGAAGAATCTTCTGGTTCTTCAATTCATACCCATAGGATAAGATGCAGTGCATCATCACAAATCCGGGGTGGCCAAGTCCATCATGCCAGAGTAAAACTTGGCAGATGTCGGGCACTTCAAGTGCTCCGTCTAATTCCGCTTCCTTTCTCCGAATCTTCCTATGGTAGAGGCCTCTAAGGCTCTCAAAACGTTCAAGTATGGATTTTACTCCATTATCTTGAGACGTTGCATACGGTAATTTTTTCATTTACATTTGTTGTTTTCAAATGGAATCCGTTGAAACGGATGTCTTTGAAACTTAGAAAGTTTCTTTTGGAATTCGGAGGGATTAGTGCATCCTCTTATTTTTGTGTCGTTTGGGGGCAACAGTGTTGCATTCCCTGGATCTTCAATATAGCCCTGAAATTGGGCTTTTTATTGAAAAAAGTCGTATGTGTTTATTGTCTACCAATCATTCATGAGAGCAGTTTCAGAAGATGAAACGTATAGGCACATGCATATTCAGATAAACATTTTCATTCTAAAACAAATCACATAATTCAAATGCTCTCATAAATTATTCTTAAAACAACTTGCTAAGATAAAAGTAAAGGCTAATCAAGCATGTCATCATTTTCGAAGTTATCAGCTGAAAACTTGACTGGAGCATCAGAGGTTATCAGGTTTGTTTCAGCTTTATTTTTCTTGTTCTCTTTATACAAATCATGGAGATGCTGCGAAGTTCGACACACTCTGGAACAGTGGCCTTTTATGCCACAATTATGGCACTGGTCTTCCCATTCCCTCTTGGGTGGGGGTGCATAATTTTTGTCATTTCTGTGCCACGTGAACTACCACTTACTTTCATTATTTCGATGCTGCTGTACATGGTCCTTGGCATTTTTCTGTTGACCCCCCTTCTGTGGTCTTTCTTTTCTTTTATTATCTCTCTTCTTTTTTAAGGAAGAGGAATAGTGAGCTTCTGGTAGGGGGCAGTGCCCGGGGGTGCATATTGTGAGTGGCGAGAAGAAGCTCTCTGTTTTGCTCGGCCATGAGTAAACATGACAGCAGCTCAGAATACTTGGTGAACTTACGTTCTCGGTATTGCTGCATGAGTATCGCATCTTTTTCATGGAAGGACGTATACGTCTTTTCCAGCATGCGATTTTCTGAGACGTTCTCACCACACAACTTCAGGCGTGAGGTGATGCTAAAAAGTGCTGAGTTGTACTCAGCAATGGACTTAATGTCCTGCAGTCTCAGGTTCTCCCACTCGTATCGTGCCCTTGGGAGTATAACATCTTTCTGATGTTTATACCTGTCCTCAAGGGCAGTCCATAGCTCAAGTGGATCTTCGACCGTGAGGTATTCAGCCTTTAAGGTCTTGTCCACATGGCTGCGAATATAGATGATGGCTTGCGCCTTCTTTATATCGATAACATTTTCTTTTTCAGTCACAGCAGCGATGAGGGACTTTGCCCGCAGGTGAAACTTTACATCTAGCTGCCAGCTTAGATAGTTTCTACCTGATGCTTCCAGTACTTCGAAATCAATGCTTGCAATATTAGCCATTTATCTAGCAGAGCACAAACATGCATGATTTAATAATTAATCAGAGAAAATATTTTCATGCGGAGGCAATATTTAACGAAAAGCTAAATGTGTGGATCGGCCAGTCCCACAAGAAAGAGTCCAAAAGTCCTAAGTCCAAATTATACAAATTTGCAGCTTAAAAAATGAAAATACAACTTTGGAAACCCCGTGGGTCCATATGATATCTCCATCTTCAAGCGTGGCATCCGTCTTCATGGAAGTTGGTCTTCTTTCTTTGACATTTACATAAGTTCCTCACTATAATTTCTCTCAAAAATAAAAGAAAAGTGCGGGAAATAAACTTTGGGACTAAACGGCCGATCCAAAAACCACTTTTAGCAATTCATGTAGAAATATTGTGCTCATCAACATTTCATCAGACATTTTCATCACAGGCATCACAGGCATTTAATATTCACAGAGATGGATAAATAATTTAATCACTTAATAATTATTGGACCACTGGGCAACGTCATGCACCGTTAGGTTAGGTTACTAACGACAGAGCGGTCGCAGGATCTTCCTAATTATTAAGTTTTAAATACAATGCACAACCACGCATATAATATCCATAGAATAAGCCTAGTGATGTAAAGCATCTAAAGATGATTTTTACATAAAAATCATTATGATGCAAGGGTTGAAATGAATGGGTTTAATCAATAAAATTGAATAAGAGCCCAAAATTAACATTTTCTTTTATATGAGGAAAGCAGGTTCCCTCATCATCCCAAAAGCCCCCCCCCCCCCCCCCAAAAAAAAAAATCCCCAAAAAGTCCTTGCCTGCCCGATATTTGTCCCGTAATTTACCGTGATTTTTCACGAATATTTTGCCCTTAAATCCCCCTTTTAAATTAATTTTTAGGCTAGCAAGTTGCCTTTTGAGGCTTGTTAATAGCATTTGCCTCCCCCCAAAATTTTTTTTTCTTTTTTTTCAGATAAAACAGCCTGCGGGCCTGAAGCCCGCAGTCGTCCTTTGGGCTTCAGGCCCATAGACTCTTTTTTTTGAAGAAATCTAACTGTGGGCCTGAAGCCCGCAGCAGGTCTGTGGGCTTCAGGCCCACAGACTTTTTTTTGAATCTAGGGTTTGGGGGGCGCCGCCGCCGCCCCCTGCAGGGGGGCCGCCCCCCCTGCAGGGGGGGACGGCCGCGCGTGTCGTCGTCCCCCCTGCAGGGGGTAGCGGCGGGGGCCGCCCCCCTACGGGGGGGGGAGCGGCCGCGCGGGGGGGTTTTCCGGCGAGGTTGGGAGGGGGGGTTTTCGGCGACGGCTAGCCGCCGGAGGGTTCAAAATTAGGGTTTTGACCCTAAAAATTAGGTTTTTGGGATGAACGGTCCGTCGTTTTCAAGGCGACAAATAATCCCCATATTGATCTTGCTAGATCTAGGGGAGGGGCAATCATACGTATGATTAAAAATATCGTTTTTAGTGTTTTTACCTCTATATCCGTCCTCCGGATATAGCGACGGTTGCTCGAAGCCCTATGCGGATGACGACGCTCGATGGAGGAAGCCTTGCACCGCGCTCGTGGATCTCCCGTCTCGCCTTCGCCTTCGCCTTCGCCTTCGCAACGAACGGAAAAAAAATTTGTGGAAAGGAAAAATTTAGAGGCTCGTGCTGATAACGTGTTATGAATCAACTACTGGGGGAGGAACCCCTAGCTCTTTATTTATAGGCAATTTACAAATATGGGTTTACAATGATATGTGCCTATCGCTAGGATAGCCCAGAATCTCACCCAACTACGGTTAAATAACCGTTCACAACATTGATTATATAATGTTAAAATCAAATCTTAATTTAAAAATTAGTTTTTGGCATTTTAAATGCCTATTAATTATTTTAAAATCTTTAAAAATACATACTAGCCTTAGAAAAATATTTTAAGTTTATTTATACTCATTTGCTAGTTTAAATCATTTCTGTGCTCCTTTTCTTAATATAATTACCCGTTTCAACGCTTTGTAAAATTGTAAAACTGAATCGTAAAATTGTGAAAGTTAGTGATATTATTGTATGGACCCTTGAGACTCCATACACATCAAATACAATGCAAATTGAATAGAATAGACTGAACGACTGCTGGAATTCAGATGATTAAACATAGAAAAGTTAGTACACGTACTTAGACCCAGCACTTGGCTTGGCTAATGGGATTGGGGTAGTCTATAGTCACAAAGGATGTGGTGGTGACTGGATTTGCTCGAAAACTTTATCTCGCATATACATTAAGTGGAGGAAAGTACTTGACCGGCACCTAAAAGGGTCGGTGAGTACCACCGCAGGTAACTCCCGATGGTGGGGCAGATTTTAGTCACATATTGTATCTTCGGACTTGGACTTAGCACTAGAATACTTGGCTAACAAATATTGCTTAAAATATCTTCTACAGTCTTCTTTTGCTACAGGTTGAATTTTGCTATCAAATTTTTAACTGCTACAGGTTGCAAATTGCTATCAATCGTTTAACTGCTACAGATTACAAATCACTCTTTTTATTTCATATTGCTAATGGTATTAAATGTTCTAACTGCTAGCTAATATCGTTTCAGACCTTTTATATCTCATCATGCTTTTCCTTATGTCACTTTCTTATATGATGTAGTTTATACGAATTAAACTCGTTAAATGTTCATGCGATACTTATACCATGCTCTTAATTACTATACCATGTTAGTACAACATTTCCTACCACATTTTAATATAACATACTTTTATCGTTCCATACTCATACTCAAGATACGCGTTAACTCATGCCTCTCTTATACGTATACTTTTAACTTTTATTTTATTATGTGGATATAATTGCCGAATAACCCTCGCTGACGGGCATTTCATTTTGTTGTCTTAGGAAATGTCTGTCAGGACTTGAGAGTGAGTTGACGGGCATTCCATGGGTTCATGATGTTGTAGGGCTTATGGATCTATCTCGAATAACTACAATCTCTCATCTGGCTAAGAATTGAGCGATTGGATGATTTGGCATTTTATACAAACATGTGGTGTGCGATAAAAGAAGTGGATGATTCAATGAGAAAATAACATTAAGCATGAAAGAGAGGGTCCTCTAAGATTGTTCCTCTCTATGAATTTCCCACCATGGTTCCAAAAATAAACATAGATCTCAAAAATTCATCCAAATTAATAAATAAAACATGCAAGAGATAACATACACAAGCTCAAACAAACATCAATCCACCATGACCACACACAAGAAACTTAGCCACTCATGGAAAACAAAGACATCATTTTCATTTATAAAAATGTCATCAAATGGCTCATACAATTAGCTAAGATCGAGAAGACAAATAAAAATATAAACTTTAATCTAAAGGAACCCCCTTTGGAGATGATTCCTATCTTCTTCTCAATGAGCTCTTCTTCTCTCCAAGATTTTAACTTTAGATTTTGAAAGATGAGGGAAATAAAGCTATTAGGCCACTTCATCTTTCCCTCCGTTAAATTAGGTCAGCCCACATAGGTCAGTGCAGATCCACCCTCCATTCATTAGTTCAAGAGTTGAGAAGATCTTGAGTTATTAGGTAAGAAACAGGTAAAGAAACACAGCCAAACCCGCACCAAAAACACACATGTCGTGAGAGCGTCACGGCTGTTTCACAAAGTCACACGGTCGTGTTGCCATGGGAGCCTTCGTTTATGCTTCAGACTTTACACGGTATGTTGCACACGACAGTGTAAATGTACTCATAATTTGGCCCCTCTGTCTGTAGCATGACACGGCCGTGTCACTGACCGACACTGTCGTGTTGCCATTTTCTTCATTGACTTCATCACCACATGGCCGTGTGTGCTACTCTCCTTTGGCTTCATCAGCATATGGTCATGTGACACGACCGTGTGTTGCTCCTCTTCTTTAGCTGAATCACCACATGGTCATGTGAAGTGTAACACATGACCATGTGGGCTGTTGAAATTATAGCTTATCAAACCCAATGATTCATTTAAGTTCCTAAAAATTCCTACGACATAATAAAGTGTGATTAAGCTATGCGAGTGATATTTTATGCATAAAAATGTTTTGCTCACAAATAAGATAATATTCACAAAACAAACATGTCTGAGCCTGATTATCAATGAATTATGCACAAAATAGCCATAGTTAGGGAGTGAAAACATACAATAGTCACCTTTAATCACAAGCCAACTAGCTTTCTGCTAGACCCTTGGAAAAATAAGCGAAACAAAGTCTAAACAATCAAGAATATGGAAATTCCACAAATGAGTCATGGAGTTCATGAAATTGATTTTTCCACACATCACCCATTATAACAAGAAATGTATTGAAATATACTCAAACATCACAATAACACACCAAAATTCTCTAGCTAGCAAGATGTAAGACAAAATTGCACTTTTCCATGGTATAATGTAATCTCCTTTCATAATTCATACACTTCAAAGAATGTAACCACCAACACACCTAAAATTACCAAGAACTCATGAATTTGAGCTTGCTACCAATTTCATCATCTTTTTTTTAAATTTATAACCATTCATGTAATAAGCTTTGGGTCACTGACTCCTAGATCAAATGATCTTTGGGCATTGGGTTTGGAAAACCCCATATGAATACTAATTTTGCCCAAATTTATTTGTGTTTCTCGTGTGCACTCTTTTATGATCCTATTTTTTGACGCGAGGCTCCAATACTTCATGCGGCACGGAGATCCGGCTACTCAATATGATTTTGAAGAACAATGCACTTTATTCTCTCTTTTTGAGCAATCTAAAAGCAATCATTTTGGGTATAGTCGAGGCAAGTTCTCCTAGGTTTATGATTTAATCCATTTGAGTACTTCTACTTAGGAATCACACGACAAAATATTTGAATCAAGCTAGCATGAGTGTAATGGGTATAGTTAACATGGTGACATGAATAAATTCCATAAAATGAGTTAGAAAGGGGATCCACGTGGGAAAATGACTCAATACAACTATGGTATAACTAATTTTAGGGATTATGAAAGAATTTAGACTAAGTTCACCACATTAGGCTTAAAGGATCAAGAATCAACACAAAAGGGTTCAAAATACAGTCATAAGTAAATCTAAACATATATAACCCAAATTTTCAAACTTGTTATGCAAGTGATATGTGTTTGATATGTGTGCATATTTGTATATGAAGAAAAAATTTAAAATTTTGTCCAAAAGTAGAGAAGAAAAAGTAAATAAGAAAAAATATAAACAAAACAAAAATTCTAACATCTCCCAACTAAAGATATGCATTGTCCTCAATGAATGAAATGTATGTAGAAAACAAAAAGTTGAAACGAACACATCAATTTAGTTGTCATCCAGAGGCTGGTCCAAAAGCCCCTCGGTGCTCCTCTCCTTTGTCCATGAATCGTAATGTTGCTTTAAACGTTGTCCATTGACCTTGAACTCGCTCCCATCTTTCTCATTCACCAAGGTCACCGCTCCATGATTGTAGACATGCTTAATCACAAACAGCCCGAGCCATCTTGATCTCGATTTTTCCGGGAAGAGATGAAGTCGAGAGTTATATAACAGCACTCTTTGGCCTAGGAGAAACTCTCTCCATTCCTTGGTAATTTTGGCATTGTCATAAGCATATCTCCGTAACTCTTCTAATCCACAAATCTGCAATTTATGAAAATTAATGGATGAGTCACAATCAGAATTAAAATGTTTAATTGCCCAAAAAGATTTGTGCTCTAATTCCATGATCAAATCGCAAAGTTTTCCATACACAATCCGATACAGTGACAATCCTAGTATGGTTTTGTATGCGATCCTATATGCCCAAAGTGCTTCCGGCAATCGGACGCTCCAATCCTTACGCGTAGGATTCACCATCTTTTGGAGGATGCTTTAATTTCTCTAATGACAAACTCCGCTTGGCAATTGGTTTGGGGGTGGTATGGTGTGAAAATCTTATGTGTAACCCCAAACCTCTTCATTAGGTTAGCAAAGGGCCGATTGCAAAAGTGGGAGCCCCCATCGCAAATTAAAGCCTTTGGAATTCCAAACCATGCCAAAATGTTTTCTTTGAGAAATTTGAGCACAGTGAAACCCTCATTGTTACTACATGAGACGGCCTCCACCCATTTAGATTCATAATCAACGAAAACCAATATTTATGTGTACCCAAATGAAATGGAAAATGGGCTCATGAAATATACGTCCCAATAATCAAAAAATTCAATTTCTAGGAAAGGATTTAAGGACATCATGTTTCTCTTTGTCATACCTCCTAGTTTTTGACACAACACACAAGACTTACAAAAAGCATATGTGTCACTAAACATGGTAGGCCAATAAAATCCGCATTGTAAAATTTTGGCCACTATTTTGTGTGTCAAGAAGTGTCCCCCACATGGACCGCTATGACTAAAGTGTAATACACTATTAAAGTTATCATTGGGTACACATTTCCTAACTATTTGGTCGTTGCAATACTAATATAAATTGGGATCATCGAAAAATAATGATTTGACCTCTTGTTTGAATCTTTATATATCTTGAGGCAACAAAAGTTAGGGATCTTACCTGACGCCAAGTAATTTATAATGTCGACGTACCAAGGTAAGGTGGACACGGCAAATAATTGTTCATTTGGGAAAGCATCATGGAGTGCGTGTCGGGAGACTCGTTTCCAAACATGAGTCGTGATACATGGTCTACCACCAAGTCCTCCATGCCCTTTTTGTCCTTAATCTCTACGTTAAACTCCTGCCAAAGCAAGATCCAACGAATAGGCCATGGTTTAGCATCCTTTTTAGAGAGTAAATACTTTAGGGCCAAGTGATACGTGAAGATTTGAATTGGTGACTCCAAAATATAACTCCTAAATTTTTCTGACATAAAAGTTACAGCGAGTAACTCATTCTCCGTAGTGGTGTGATTCCTTTGGGCTTCGTTGAGAGGTTTGCTAGCGTAATAGATGACACATGGCACTTTCTCCTTCTTTTGGCCAAATACCACTCCCACTGCAAATTCGCTTGCGTCACACATGATCTCGAAGGGAAAGCTCCAATCTGGTACCTGCAAAATGGGAGGAGTATGCAACAAACTTTTCAACATATCAAATGAAGATTGACACTTACGTGTCCAAATAAATTCAACATCAATAGTAAGTAAATAGCATTTATTTTAAGTGGTATAATGAGTATTTACAATTGTGTATCTTATTTTACATTGGTGCATATAAGTAGGGGGAGCTCATTAGTATTGTGCTTTATTTTTTTATGTTTTACATAATGTGTGTCATCATCAAAAGGGGGACATTGTTGAGTATTGGTGTTTCATACCAATGTTATTTTGATGATGATCACAACATTATGTTGTTGCTAATGTCTCTTATGTTTTAGTCTCTTAGTTATCAATTGAGGAATATCACTTTTGGAGACTATATGCTTGGTGCAAGGATGGACATCAAGAGAAGCAATGCCAAAGCTTAGACTCAATGGGTACCAAAGCATGTAGATGATGGGAAACATCAAGGCATCAAGGATTGAAGCCATAAACCCTAAGGAAAGCAATGTAATCCATGGATTATTTCATTTATTGCTTTTCTCTTTTTGGGTCTAGGTTTAATGTAATGCCTTGATAGATGGATTAACTCATTCATGCATATGCATTTTCTATCTTGGTGAGCCTTACGATTATCATAGAAATCATCCCAATAGGTTCACATTGCCTTAAACTCAAACTGAAGTTTTTGGCTCTCCAACAGTCGACTGATGAAGGTACGACAGGCGACTGAGTGATTCCAGGCGCCTGCCCAGCCTTCTACAGCCGAATGGAATGCACAGCTCAAGTCAAACTTTTATCGATTTCTATTTGAGATTTCGCATTAGTTGACTAAAGTTCATTTTGCAGTCGCCTATCTTCCAATAGGCGCTTGGAAATTGTTCTACAGTCGTCTGTGTGTAACTTACAGTTTCTGGGCTTCATCCCAATTTGCAAGTCAGTCGACTGATGAAGTATTTACATTCGCATGTCAATTTACAGGCGCCTGTGAAATGGGCATATATCATCTGAAGGCGCTAGTGCGAAAGCTGCATTTTCCAGCTCCATTTCCATCCTAAGTGACAGTCACCTGCAGAAGGATATATAGGTGACTGTTCATTGCACATGCGCCCGTGTAGTCGTCAACAGTCGCCTGTCCTGGCTCAGATTATAGTCGTTGGGAATTTTATAGACGTTGACCAGTAGACTGTCAGTTGTTCATCAGTCGACTGTCTGTGCCGTAAATTGCCAAAATCCAGCCGTTGCATATTTATTCATTTTGGCTTTTTGCTTGGGTTTGAGGATTTCTTTTGGCTTCCTATATATAGGAGAGTGCTGAGTTCATTAGAACTTCTTGGAAATATTGAAGATCATTTGGAGAATCATTAAGCCACTCTCAAACTCTCTCATTTCCCTCTTAGAGCTCATATTCCTCTTCATGCATTGAAGTCAAGCTCAAGGGAAATTAACCAAGTGCATTCAAGCTAAAATCTCAAGCACTTGGTCATACTCTTCCATGCCTTCATCTTCATATGAGTAAGTTCATCTCAAGGCATAGGCAAGAGTTTATTTGTTTCATTTGTTTTCGTGAAACCCTAATTCTCTTTGTAGAAATTAGATACTCTCTTTGTGTGAGTTGGTTACTCTCTTTGTGGGAGTTACTCTCTTTGTAGTTTGGTGTCCTAGTGTAGGACTAACCCTAATTCTCTGTGTGGGAGTTAGTAATTCTATGTGTGGGAGTTTGACCCTTGTGTAGGGTTGGTTTGGTTCTTGTGTAGGAAAAAATCCTCTGTGTGAGGTATCTCTGTGTGGGATTGTATTCACTTCTCTTTGTAGGAATTATAGTGGATATTGGTGTGACGGGACGTACCCAAGTTTGGGGACCAGAGTAAAATCTTGTGTTTGCATTTGGATTTTTGTGGTGTTTAAATTCCTCTACCATTTATAATTCCGCATTTGCAAGTTAAATTTTTAAATACGCAATTTGTGCCATTACACTATTCACCCACCCCCTTCTAGTGTGTTGTTGTTAGTATTGCATGGGTAAGACGATCCTTACACATCAAATATGATGTTTTACTCGACTCCTTGTCTTATGAGAAAATTCAGGTGCTCGAGTAATCATGTGGCTTCCTAAGGATTGATTTGAGGAATATCATATTTACTGGTTTCAACAGATGTGCCTTCCAGTTAGTCTGGATTAAGCCACTTGACATATGCAGAGAAACCAGACACCTTAATGTATTTTAAGGTTTTGTTTCCCATTGCTTTATATCATATATGAAGTCATTGGCACGAACTTTGTCAGAACCTTATCAAGAACATATCCACTATTATCTAGGGCTTAACCCCAGAGGGAGGATTGTAACTCAGAGTCACTTATGTATCGCACCATGTCAAATACAGTATGACTCATGATCTCCAACACACCTTGGTGTTAGAAGAATTCACCTGAGAGAAAATCCCATTCTCTTTTAATTACGCAAAGAATTACATAACTAAGTATTTCCTTTTTTATCTTATCGAAGTAGTTCAAATACTTATGTTATTGTGTTCTCTATTTCATTATTATGCTTCATGAATTGCTCATTGCATCTGGCTTGTGTTTCATCAAGAACACGTGTCTATACCTTGAGTGATTCAAAGTAATCGTAATAAAATAAGAATATCTTATCCTTGCAAATGTAGACTTGGGTCCGGATACATATTTATGTACGAGACCACGAGTTTTCCAACGCATTCTCTAACTTTCTTACAAAAGGAGTTTTGGTCATCATACCTTTGAGACAAGACTCACAAGAGTCTTTCGACTCATAATATTGTAGGTCAAGAGACCCCTCTTTATGTCACTTGTCAAGTCTGTTCTCTTTGGTATGGCCCCAATCTATTGTGACATAGATAAGTTTTACTGTAACTTAATCCTTTGCGCTTTATTGTATTAATATTTAATACAACATTGTAATTCAAAATGCACTCACATCAACATTGCTTCAGAAGCAAGGTGGTGACACTCAGCATAGTGTGTTGGATGTCCCATATGGCTTCAGAGAAAACATTTGCACCTTTGCCAATATGTAGGACAATCTTTTCCTTTGTATAATAATTATTCTGAGACTGAGACATTAAACATGTCTCAATTTTAGTTCCTCCTTCTATGCCTTTTCTCATGACAGACAAAACATTCTTTATCAACCGACTCTCCTTAGTGCATTCTCTTTTATAAATCACATATAGACAATACATGTTCCAACACAAATATTAGATGCACAAGCTTCTCTTGCATCCAAACACTTGAGCTTTGCGACCTTGAGTGTGCTCAACAAGTTGTGTAAGGATCATCTTACCCTTGCAATACTAACAATAACACACTAGAGGGGGGGTGAATAGTGTAACGACACAAATTGCGTATTTAAAAATCAAACTTACAAATGCGTAATTATAAATGCAAGAGGAATTTAAACATCACAAAAATCCAAACGCTAACACAAGATATTACCCTGGTTCTCCAAACTTGGGTACGTCCAGCCATACCAATATTCACTATTATTCCCACAGAGAGAAATGAATACAATCCCACAAAGAGATATCTCACACAGAGGATTTTGTCTTGTACAAGAACCAAACTAACCCTACACATGTGTTAAACTCCCACACAGAGAATTACTAACTCCCACACAGAAAATTAGGGTTAGTCCTACACTAGGACACCAAACTCCCACAAAGAGAGCAACTCTCACAAAGAGAGTATCTAATTGCCACAAAGAGAATTAGGGTTTCAATGAAAACACAAAGTAAAACAAATACTCTTACCTATGCCATGATGATGAACTTACTCATTAATGAATGCAAGGCATGGAAGAGGATCTTCAAGCTATGAGATTAGCTTGAAAGCACTTGGATGATTTCCCTTGAGCTTGACTTCAATGCATGAAGGGGAGAATGAGCTCTAAGAGGAAAATGGGAGAGTTTGAGAGTGGTTTGATGATTCTCAAAATGATCTTCAATAGTTCCAAGAAGTTCTAATGAACTCGGCCCTCTCCTATATATATGAAGCCAAAAGAAACCCTCAAACCCAAGCAAAAAGCCAAAATGAATAAATCTGCAACGGCTAGAGTTTGGCAGTTTATGGCACAGACAGTCGACTGATGAACAACTGACAGTCGACTGGTCAACAGCTATAAAATTTCCAACGGCTATAATCTGAGCCAGGACAGACGACTGTAGGAGACTACACAGGTGCCTATAAAATAAGCAGGCGCCTAAAAATCCTTCCGCATGCAACTGTTACTTGGGATGGAAACGGAGCAAAGAAAATGCAACTTGTGCATAGACGACTGTAGAACGATTCCCAGGCGACTGTAAATAAACAAGCGACTGTAAATACTTCTTCAATCGACTGACTTGCAAATTGGGATGAAGCCCAGAAAATGCAAGTTGCGCACAGATGACTGTAAAATAATTAACAGGCGCTTGTTGGAAGACAGTGACTGTAAATTGCACTTCAGTCAACTGTTTCAAAAGCTCAAGTAAGAGTCAAGAAATGGTTGACTTGATCTGGGGCACAACAGTCTACTGTAGAAGGCTCGACAGGCGGCTGGAGTCACTCAGTCACCTGTAAGTCCTTCATCAGTCGCCTGTTGGAGAGCCAGAGACTCCAATTGAGTCATTTGACATGAAAAACCTATTAGGTTGGATTCTATGATAATCCTAAGGCTCACTAAGATGGTTATATGCAAATGCATGAATTAGTAGACCATCTATCAAGGCATTACATTAAACCTAGACTCAAAAAGAGGAAAGCAATAAATAAAATAATACATGGATTACATTGCTTTTCTTAGAGTCTATGGCTTCAATTCTTGATGCCTTGATGCTCTCCATCATTCTCAAGCTTTGGCACCCCTTGAGTCTAAGCTTTGGCAATACTCCTCTTGATGTCCATCCTTGCACCAAGCTATTAGTCTCCAAATCATGCTATTCTCCATTTGATAAACATGAGACTAAATTAAGATAAACATTAGGAACAACATAATGTTGTGATCATCATCAAAACAATGTTGGTATGAAACACCAATACTTAACAATCTCCCCCTTTTTGATGATGACACACATTATGTAAAACATAAAGAAATAAAGCACAATGCTAATGAGCTCCCCCTATTTATATACACCAATTGTAAAATGAGATAAACCAATTGTAAAAATTCATAATATCAATTGAAATAATAAGAAACAATGGTGACATATAATAGGCATGGATTACATAAACCAATTGTAATAATTATATAACATGCTCCACATGAATGGTTTACATAATCCCACATATCTCTCCCCATATGTTTATATATATCTCCCCAAATGCATATGATAAACATGATTTACATAATGCATATATTTCTCCCCCTTGTCATTGTCAAAAAGGTGGACATCACAAATATCCTCTTTGACATTCTAATAAAAGATGTGACAATATACCAAGAGATAAAGAGATGCATGATACCAAATATAAAAATTTAATGGGTATCAATCACTATCCCATGCTCCCCCTAGATCATACAAATGGTCAAATTTTTGACTTCTAGGATCTAATACCAATTGTAAAGAATGAGATAAAAGATCTTTAAAGATAATCCTCTTTACAAATTGTAAATAATACTTGAAGCCATGGGCCTAAAGTGTATCAAAGCATATATATGGGGGGAAAATCAATCACCTTGATACACATGACATTGCCAAAAGGAAATATAACATGAAACATGTTGGCAGTATCAATGGGTTGAGTTAGAAACCATCATAACCAATCGTAAAATGACACCAATTGTGAAACAATGATCCTAATAAAAAACAAACCAAAATGAGAGTTAAAATATGGTTTAAATATTTTAAACATGCAACATATTAACTCCCCCATTGACATACATATGGATCAACAAATGCATGTATGCCAATGTATTTCCTAAGGTCCCCATTTTCATGAAAAATAAATTTGAAAGCATTTTCAAAATCATGAAACATCACACAAACAATGGGTATGCTAAAAATAGACATTAATCATAATACTCATGTAATATGCATATGTGTGAGGAACCTAAACATTAGGAAACTAACTCCAAGAGGAGTTAGATTTCCTAATGTAATCACATGAGGTGATCGCATCCCTAACTAGAGAGTTAATGTGACTATCTCTCTCTTGCACACTACACCTAATAGGAATCTATAGAATCAAGGATCTCCTAGGCAAGGGTTTTGCCTTTGCAAGAGGGGTGGATGTGGCATGCTTAGGTGTAGAAAATATTTTCTTAGCATGGATTAAGTGAGGATTTTGATTCTTAGCAAACAAAATGAGGAATTTTCATTTTTCCTCTCCACCTTGTGATTTACATGCTTCGTGTTGGTGTTATTGTTATACAAGAAGGCATGGTGATCCTTCTTAGGTGCTTTTGTAAAATTTCTTGAATTTGCACCAAGAGAAAAATTAGAGGTGGGTTTGGTAACACCTTTGGAGTATATTCCAAATCTCCTCTAAGGTTTGCCGGATGTTTTTCAAGCAAACCGTGGAGTGAATCCCTAGAATAAACAAAGCTATTGAGCTTTTGAAATTCCTCTTTGCATTTCAACGGAAGTTGTTGAATGCGAGATTCTAAGCTAAGATTTTGAGCTAATAATTTTTCATTAGAAATGCTCAAATCCTTAACTTGAGAGAGAAGTGTGTCTCTCTCACTAGTGTTCAAATATGAAAAGCATAATTATTATTTACAATAGAAGATTCTAAAGCATGCATCCTACTCATAGCATTTTTAAATTTTGCTTTCAATTTTGCATATGAGTCGATGCACTTACTTGCCATGTTGGAAGCCACATTGAAGCGATACTCAAGCTCCTCATATGGTAGCTTTGGCTCCTCCTTTTCTTCACCATCGCTTTCCTCCTCGCTAGATCTTGACAAAGACTCTTCCTCTTTTGCCATAAAGCACATGTGGGCTTGCTCCTTGTCATCTCCCTCTTCGTCACTAGATGAATCCTCATCCGAGTCATCGAATATACCGACAAGTCCCTCCTTTTGGTTCTTGAATTTGGACTTGCCTTTCCAATGTTTCTTCCCTTTCCCTTGGTAGTAATCTTTGGAGGATTTGGAAGGGCATTCGGTAGAGCGATGATCTTTACCACTGCAAGTGTAACAAATAGGAAACTTGTTAGAATTGGAGGCAAACTTTGACAAAGATTTACCTTGCTTGTCCTTGAGGAATGCTTTGAATTACTTGGCAAGCTCGATGAAATCATCATTGCTAGCATCTTCTTCTCCATCATCTTCACTCGAGGCTTCTCAATGGAATTTCTTTCTCCACACGATTGGCTCATTATCGGCATGGAATGCAACCCCCTTTTGCTTCTCCGGCTTTTCGGGCTTGGACGGTTGAATCTCCTTCTTGTATTAAAGCTTCACTTCATATGCCATGAGATTCCCAATGCGCTCCTCAACGGTGTATTTGGACATGTCGTTAGACTCCAAAATACCGTTAGCCTTTGACTCACATTGAGATGTGAGCGAGTCAAGAATCTTCTCCACTCGATCCTCTTGGAAAATCACCTTCCCAAGTCCTTCCAAAGCGTTCACGATTTCTGTGAACCTTGTGAACATCTTCGAAATGTTTTCTCCTTCCTGCATCTTAAACAATTCATATTTAGATCTAAATACACATTGTTTAGATTTCTTTACCTTCGAAGTCCCTACATGAGAAATCTCTAATGTATCCAAATTTCGTTGGTCATTTTACACATGGAGATGAAATTGAACTCATTGTGAGTGAGGGCGCAATGGAATCCATTCATAGGCCTCGCATTGAATTTGATCGAGTCTTTCTCCGCTTTTGTTCTAGAAGCCGCAGGTGTAGTGGGATTCTCAAATGGCGACTCTGTGATGTCCTATAAGTCTTGACCCTCTAAATAGATCATCATCTTGATCTTCCAACTTAGGTAGTTGGTTCCGTTGAAGAGTGGGAGTCGTACGGTTGATAGACCTTTTTCTTGAGACGCGGTTATAGCGTTGAATGTCATCGTTGTTGTATGCTATAACCTCGCTCGGATACCAATTGTAATGATCATCTTACCCTTGCAATACTAACATCAACACACTAGAGGGGGGTGAATAGTGTAATGGCAGAAATTGCGTATTTAAAAATTAAACTTACAAATGCGGAATTATAATGCAGAGTAATTTAAACAACACAAAAATCCAAACGCAAACACAAGATTTTATCCTGGTTCTCCACACTTGGGTACGTCCAGCCACACCATTATTCACTATAATTCCCACAAAGAGTAGTGAATATAATCCCACAAAAAGATACCTCACAGAGAGGATTTTGTCCTACACAAGAACCTACCTAACCCTGCGCATGGGTCAAACTCCCACACCGAGAATTACTAACTCCCACACCGAGAATTAGGGTTAGTCCTACACTAAGACACCAAACTCCACAAAGAGAGTATCTAATTCCCACAAAGAGAATTAGCGTTTCAATGAAACACAAAGTAAAACAAATACTCTTACCTATGCCTTGATCATGAACTTACTCATTAATGAATGCAAGACATGGAAGAGGATCTCCAAGTGATGAGATTAGCGTGAAAACACTTGGATGATTTCCCTTGAGCTTGACTTCAATGCATGAAGGGGAGAATGAGCTCTAAGAGGGAAATGAGAGAGTTTGAGAGTGGCTTGATGATTCTCAAAATGATCTTCAATAGTTCCAAGAAGTTCTAATGAACTCAGCCCTCTCCTATATATAGGAAGCCAAAAGAAATCCTAAAACCCAAGCAAAAGGCCAAAATGAATAAATCTACAACGGCTAGATTTTGGCAAATTATGGCACAGACAGTCGACTGATGAACAACTGATAGTCGACTGGTCAACGACTATAACATTCCCAACGGCTATAATCTGAGCCAGGACAGACGACTGTAGAAGACTACACAAGCGCCTGTAAAATGAGTAGGCGCCTAAAAATCCTTCCGTAGGCGACTGTTACTTGGGATGGAAACGGAATAGAGTAAATGCAACTTGCGCAGAGACGACTATAGAACCATTCCCAGGCGACTGTAAATACTTCATCAGTCGACTGACTTGCTAAGTAGGATGAAGCCCAGAAAATGCAAGTTGCACATAGACGACTGTAGAACAATTAACATGCACCTGTTGGAAGATAGGCGACTGTAAATTGCACTTCAATCTACTGTTCCAAAAGCTCAAGTAAGAGTCAAAAAAGGTTGACTTGAGGTGGGGCACAACAGTCGACTGTAGAAGGCTCGACAGGCGCATGAAGTCTCCCAGTCGCTTATAAGTCCTTTATCAGTCGCCTGTTGGAGAGCCAGAGACTCCAATTGAGTCATTTAGCATGAAGAACATATTGGGTTGGATTCTATGATAATCCTAAGGCTCACTAAGATGGTTATATGAAAATGCATGAATTAGTAGACCATCTATCAAGACATTACATTAAACCTAGACTCAAAAAGGGAAAATCAATAAATGAAATAATACATAGATTACATTGCTTTCCTTAGAGTATATGGCTTCAATTCTTAATGCTTCCCATCATCTCTAAGCTTTGACACCCCTTGAGTCCAAGCTTTGGCATTTCTCCTCTTGATGTCCATCCTTGCACCAATCTATTAGTCTCCAAATCATGATATTCTCCATTTGATAAACATGAGACTAAAACAAGGGAGACATTAACAACAACATAATGGTGTGATCATCATCAAAACAATATTGGTGTGAAACACCAATACCTAACAAGTTGATTGTCTCAAGATCTGATTTGGATACATGGTCTTATACTGCTCATGCACTCATCTTTGAGCCAAACAGTTTGCACGAAGTTTCGAACCTTGAGGATTGAAATTGTTTTCCATACAACCTTGAGTGTGCTCAACAAGTTGTACAGAGAAACATGCTTTAAACATCAGTATGTTCAAGCTATCCCTGGATCATATAACTCATAAAGGCGAGGGTCAACTAGCGTGCTTTTATTGTGATGGACCTAGAGCTCAAGGAATCATTGTCCTTGCCAGTGCTAAAAAGGACACTTTAAGGGACGGGTCTGTAAGAACATAGTTTAGTCCATCAATAGAATTTTTTAGTTGATATTCCTTAACCAATCATTTTTACCCGTTACCCTATTCTTTTAGGATATAATGATTTGGATTCCATGCGTTAAAACATAGAACTACCCTAGTGTAGCGTATGTTCAATTTAGTATAGATAGAATGGTTTTTATCTAACTATACCCTCCCACTATTTTTAGCGATCATTTAACCCATATAGATGAATTAATTTCGACATTTAGTGGGAAAGGGACGGAACCACCCTGAGTTTCACAACCTTGAGTATGCTTAACAAGTTTCTTGATTCTGTGATCGGTAGATGACTTCTTCATCAATCACATCGCATACGATTCGCTTATCGATTTTTACCCCTAGTCACTTATGACCTTCAGTGTGCTCAATAAATCATAATGACTAGTCTAGTCGGACCCTTACTTTCTTGTTCAGTCCTAACTTACACTGGCGCTCGGGTATGTTCACGACGCGACGGTTTGGGTTAAACTGAACTACATCACATGTTTAATGGAATTTGTTCCCAAAATATATTCATGTTATAGATTGAGTGTGCTCAACAACTTAACAGGAATCCCTGGTTACCAATCTCCAAAAGCAAGGATGTAACGACCACTTTTCGTGGTACGTTGTTCGTGCATGTGCTTTTGACCGTGCACGTGTTTGTTTTAGGCTTTGTTTGATTGTGAACACTTTTGTGTGATATGCCGTTGTGAACGTCTCTGAGAGTATTAAATAGTGGCACTATCTTGGAACGACACTTCTCGAGTCGTTTTTCCACAATTTAAACTTACTCGATGAGACGTGACGATTTTCACTTTTGACGGGAGACGTTTCTATTTTTAGTTTCGTCGTCTGACGTCGAATTTGAGATCCGTCTTCTTAGTTAGCTCACATTCGTCATCACGTTCACCCCGATATTTATTTTATAATTTTTGGAGTTTATTTGACCACTTTTATATTTTTAACAAGTTTTATAATATTTTTAATAATTAATTTTTATATTAAATTCGGCCAAAGAAAATTTATTTGAGTTTTAAACGTTTTAAAGAATTTTTGAGCCAATTTCCAGCTCATTTGGACCAAGTCAAATCCTTGGATAAGTTGGAGAAGTTTAGATTTAAATTTTAAATTATTTTAAACTCCTAATCCTATTAGATTTAGCCCTAGACCAAGTCAACCCATCTACACTATATAAACAACCCCTAGGAAGACCTATTTTCGCAAGAAATTAGCCCTAGCCTCTTCCAAAACTCAAATTGGACGTTGCGACGATTCGTCGCAACGTTGCGACGTTCAGCCCCGCACCGACCGAGAGAACGGCCACTTTTTCCCCGCTCTGACCGGCAGCCCCACCCGCATCCTAGCTGCTCCGCATCGCTGCAGCAGCCATCGCCCGCTTCTCCGTGCCTGACCGAGAGATTCTCTCGGTCAGACCGATGGCCGCCCCCGCTGTCGCCGCATCCCCGCTCCGCACCAACCCTCCGCACCGACCCGCTTCTGTCGCCCGCTTTCCTCCGTGCCTGACCGATGCTCTCGCCCGCATCGCTGCATCTCCACAACGTTGCAACCGTTGCAACGTTGCAGCGCTGCGCTCCCCGCATCCAACCCGCACGACCGATGGCCTCCCCCGCTCCGACCGAGAGAACCAAGCACTCCCCGCACTGCTGCACACCCCAAGCGCTGCACAAGCCCGTTCCCCCGCAGCGACCGATGGAGCTCCCCACACCGAGGCTGTACGACTGATGGCCATACGTCGCAACCCCGCACCCGTCGCACCGCTTGCCACCGTGGGCCCCCCAAGTTCTCCAGAGTTATTGTGGGTCCCCCAAAGGTCCCTAGGACTACTGTGGGCCCCACCTAGGTGCTTTCTCTCCGACGACTCGCCGTGCACGACGTTGCGACAAGTTGAAGCCCGTCGTCGCACGTGCTAGCTTTGGAATCTGGAATCGTCGCCCCGGTTGATGCTCTGAATTTTCCAGCGAGGAAACTATATTGGAATCTGGACTTGGAGCGCGATCTTTTATTCCAACCCCCGGCGTCGCTACCCGACGCCGGTGTAGCTTTCGCGTCGTGTTGAGGTAACGCTTTGCACCCCTAGGACCCCCAACCCAATTGCATGCTAATCAAGACTAAAATCAGTATTTTTAAAGTATTTTAAATGTTTTAAATTCACTAATCAAGATTAATAATATGGACTTTAGGCCGGTGGACTTGTGCACGTAGGATAATTGTGACTTTTGGACTCATTGGACGGTGTGCTCAGACGTCGTGCTTGCAGGCAAGTGAAACTTGCCAACTCTTGTGTAGGGCCATGTTTTTAGGCCACTTCCTTGTTCCTAGCGTAAAAGAGACTAGTCAGTGAAATGATAGCTGGCTAGACGCCTACTTGATCTAGTTTCACAACGAAACTAGATCCGTCACCTAATTGATCTAGCTTGACAACGAAGCTAGATCCAACCCTTTAAACTTGTTGTTCATGCATACTAAACTGTCACGTTTACTTTCCTTAAACTGTACGTACTTTTAACTGCCATGCATTGCATCTTACATGTCATCCAAATTGATTGTTGCATCGTAGCACACGCTACAAAATACTTGTACAAATCCGTGTTTCCGTGTCCCTGGCTAGGTGCACCCCTAGGCCATACTTGTTAAAAACACTTCCTGGCTCGTGATCCAGAAGCGAGCATTCCAAGTTCGGGGGTAAGGCCCTGGCTCGACACACGTGGAGGGGTAGGGATAAACGTTCGCTTGAGCTTAGGAGTGGCCTGATCAGCCCTCTAGCCAAAAGACGGAATCTCTGTGCACGAGGTGCTTATTTTTCTTGTCTTGTACTTGTCTTGTGAATGTCATGCCATGCTCGTACTTTACTTCGCTTTACTTTACCTGTTGCACTCATTACTTAACTGCCATGTCATTGCATCATGCTAGAACTTTTAGGTTGCTTTTACTTGTACTTTCAGTTTCCTTGCACAAGTCTCTTGTAGACTTGCTGACATGTGCCCCTTGCTCTTTTGGGTGTCACATGTTAGACCCTGAGCCAGAGACCGTTGCTGAGTCGTGATGTGTTGCTAACGCTGAGCCTGAGTCCATGATTTCCCAGGAGGATTTCGGTGGACACCGGTGACCATTCTTTGAGTCTTTGTTGAGCTTTAATTTGTTTTAGGCCTTTTGTTAGTTGTTGGTGCGTAGCACCGTTGTTTTGTACTTTGTAATTTTGTAGGCCATGTTTGGGCCTTTAGTCTCTTTTTCTTTTAGCCTGGTGGCTTTTCTGCGATGTTGGAATTTATATTTATGGATATTCTGAGATTATTCTTTTGTCTCATTTCATTATTATTATCTTGTTTCGCTCGCGTTGCAAGGACCTGCAGTTTTAAATTTGATTGACGCTTATCGGACTTGCAGCTTTGTAGCTTCAAGTCTGAGCGGACCTCCTCACGCTTCGCCTCCATATTTTTGGGAAGCGGGGCGTGACAAAGGCGGGCTACGGCTAATCCTAAAAAGGATTTTAAATGTAATTGACTATAATATAATCGATGGCATCACATTATGATAATATCCATTCTAGTTTGTCCAATCGATTACAGCCATGTAGGTTTGGTAGGTTAGGACCACTATCTCGAGTCATGGCTGGTGTGATCTAGAGACCTAGCGCAAACGATTCTAGACACCATTTTGTGGACAACTTAAGAATACCGATTATTAAAATGTGTTCAATCGATTTAATTTATGATCACCTTTCCTAGTTAATCCTAATTAACTAGGTGTACCCTAAAACTAACATTTTTGGATTAATAACTTTTATTGTATCGGCAATCCTAATCAACTATTAGGAAGTTAAAATTATTATCACATAACAATTTATGTTTCCTAATTATTTTATTTTATTAATGGCTATCCTAATATGGTATTATGAATCTAAATAATTATCACATAACAAATTTAGATCAAAGCAAAATTAATAAATTACCACTTGATAATCTCAGATCTACTTTAAATTATCATATAATTAAAGAAGATCGAATTTTCAAAAAACAATTTTCAAAAATATTATTCTGTAACAATTTAATTTATTAATGTCTATCCTAATCAGGTATTAGGTATCTAAACAATTATCGCATAAAAATTTAGATCATAGCATTAATTTAACATAATTATCACATAATCATCCAGATCTACTTTTAAAATTATCACATGATTTAAAAGAGATCTAATTTTCAAAAATAGTTTTTCGAAAAATAAAACCAACATATGGAGATTTCAAAAAAATTAAATATTTAATAGCTAATTATAAACCTCCATTTCATGGAGAATCATGCTGCGTCCTATGCATTTTATAATTGCAATAAAATTATAGATCATATAGACCTGGCTCTGATACCACTGATGGGTTTTCAGCGATCCTTAGGGCTCAAAATCGACGTCTGGCATTAGTCAGGCAGACGACGAAAACATATAAGCAGTAGAAAAATTACTTAAAACCATTTTAAGAACGCCCTAATAAAAAACCCTAACCAAAATCTCTACTTTCCTGGGGTGGGTCTGACCAACCCCTAAAGATAGATCTATAAAAATAACTGTAATTATAAATGCATGAATAATAAATAACATACCTTTGTTCTGCATGTTAGCATAATGTCGATCCTCATGAACCAATGCCCCCACGTTGGGACTAAACCGCTTCCCTTGAGCTGCACCACGTCCCGAGGCGAGCAATCCCCTTGTCACTGAGCCAACCACGTTCTCCAGAAAATTTCATCTTGAGTGGATCCTCCGTCAATACTTCGGATATGATCTGAACTCCTTCGTAGTCTAGTTAGGACCCGGACAAGAGTAGGTAAGAAAAAGGGAGAAAGAGAGAATAATATTTTGGCCTATTCTATCTAGGTGTGCTCTTAACATTTAACAGCTCCCTTGATCCAAAACTTGGTGCAAGTTTCAAGGAGGGGAGTTAACCTATATTTATATAGGGAGCTGAACCCTCCTAATCTCAAAATAACCAATGAGGGACTAATTAATTAGGGAGGAAAATTAGTTACTAGTTTGCCCTCTCTGAAGGAAACATTTTATTGAAATTTTCCTCCCTCACCGTTGAACTTCGAAAGTGATATCTTATATCGAATGGAAGAGCATTGAACAGTGAACGCATAGAAACAAATGGTGCTCAATTCCGACTTCGTTTGACCCCTCAAACGAAGCTCCAAAGATCGCCAAAAAACAGCACGAATCTATGTAGATCTACATTTGCACTGTATTGTGGGCCCCACTAGTAAAGCCCAGTCAAGAACCCCTGCCCGCCTGCTAGGCGGGTCGGGCACCCACCCAAAGCGAGTGCATGCCCGTATCGGGCGGGCAGGCCCAATCTGCCCGAAACGGGTGGGCTCGCCCAGGCTGCCATTTGGCTTGTGGCTCAAATTTTGATCCATTTTGGATCCTATTTGAGCCTTCTTGGAACCATTTGAACAAGAGTTTTGACCGGGACATTTCCAAAACCCTTGTAACCATTTCATATGCCTTTATTATATAAAATATGCTCGTAAACATTTTACGACATACTTAAATCATTTGCATGTTATGATTTAATCCCATATCATTAATTATTCTATAAGCCTATATCGCAAACCATTTGCGACATAATAAATTCACATACATCGTATGCATTATCTCCATTATCCTTCCTATTACTTGGCGAAGGCCCCACTCTGTGAAACCCTATAGCCTGACCCTACTATAGGTGGGGCTCGAAACCCCATATGACAGTGACCACGAGCAACAGGTGTCGTCCATGTTTCGGTGTCATTATTATGTGGTTATCACATTGGCATGAGTATTATCGGGACCACCATGAATGTGGCTGTGATGAATGCCACAGTTTTAGTCCCTTCGTCGTAACGTTGTCACTTAGCCAAGCCTATGATATGGTCAACTGTCAACCCTAATAGCTTGAAATTATAGCTTGAAATCGATTAGTCTCCATCGGTCTTTAGTCTATTAATGTTGGACTTCTTCCAACATACTTTGGCCAAAGTTTTTACTAGACCGAACTAACACATGCGACACTAACTCCCCATAAATGAGAGAGGTGAATTTCTTCTTGGTCATTACTCTCCTCGCACGCTTCAAGTGTCATCCAACCAAGGACCTTACGACAGGCCTTGCATTGATGCTAGGTCAGAGATCTAAGTGACACCGTTCACGTACAGGTTTGTACAATGACCTCAAGTCTAAGGACTAACTTGCATGTCATCACTGAGAGTTATCATTGACAGATGAGTTTATGTTAACCATGTGATAACTCTCATTGGGTCGTTCAGTGAACTCATTCTCCAATGAGCACCTGCTTCTCATCCCCGACTTCGCCAAGTTGAACGACCATGAGATCATTGTCACCAATACATTGTGAAGACAAAGACACAATGGTCTATCTGATGTGTCGATATCCTTTTCTCGAAACATCTACAACCACGAACGATTAGACTTATGCTACAAACTATCAAGCATGTATCCATGATCGAGATCTTCATCTCGATACTTATTTGACCTCGCATTAAGTCTCAGGAATTTACATAAATTCTAATGAAGACTACATTATTATTTACTTAGGTAAATTCTTACCAAATAGCTTACTGTTATTTTGAACAAGATGTTTGTACATATTCATAGATATAAATTACCTCGAGGGTATACACATCTCCCAACAGGGACTTGATGCTAGAGTGTGGAGGGAGCCCATAGACCAAAACCCGAGACTTGGGACTTGCTTGGATCTCCCCAAACCCTCCTTGCCATGAGTGGTTCTTGATGAAGTTTGTATGAGGCTTGCGGCAACTAGGGGTTTGATTCTCTTGAACTTGATGAAGCTTTGCAACTTGAAGAGATGAGACTTGCGGCCACAAGGAGGAAGATGATGAAGCTTTGAGACTTGAAGCAACAACTTGATTTCCTCTTCAATGCTTGGAAGAAAGCTTGAGTCTTGTGGGGAAACTTGAATAAGCTCTTGTGGAGATGGTGGCCGGCCAAGTTTGATGAAAATAGGGCTGCTAGGGCCGGCTAGGGTTTTAACAATTCTTCTATCCTTGAAGACCCATAATTGGTGCATGAAGAGATGTTTAAATAGGAGATCATCCAATCCTATTGAAGATAGGATTCATTATAAGATAGAACTCCTTTAAAATCAAATCAAATATTCAATCTTCATGATACAATGGACCTTGGATAAGTGTGGATGAGGTGGGATTCTTTTGAAAATTATTTGCACAAATAGTTATCCACACATAATTATTTTTTATACAAATAATTTCTTTTGCATAATTTTCCTTGAAAACACTTAAAGAAATTATTAGTACCATATGACTTGTTTGTCATCATCAAAATTAGAAGTGTGACCTAATTAATGGGCTAATTAGGCCAACGTGAGTGTCATCCAGGTAACCACCACAAATCTAGCTCTGCCATGTCAGCACCCCCTTCCGGAGACGAGCTGTCATGTCCCGCAATAAATACGGGTCAGCTCGGCGACATCTCTTCACGTCCTATAATACAGATTGTCGTGTCAGCAAGCATAAAGGACTCTCTTTCCAAAGTGCTACCTACTTTTGTCGAGCTCCATAACTCGGGCTGACCTCTGTCGACCCAAGTCATGCCACGTCCAAACGAAGACCACAGTCTAAACTGGGGCCCCCATTGGTGCCTTCCTCAAAGGTTGTCATGCCCTATTTTGCACTATACGTGTATTCTATTGAATACGCGTGGTATTTCTATCTATGATGCATACGTAGGCATGAGATAAACGAAGATATCGATGTATATGACGTTGTGCAAGGGGGATTAGGCCGTAATACATGACTAAGGAAAATGAATGCGAAGTGTGAAGGCGAGAGAAGTGTGAAAGACGTCGTGGGTGCAAACAACAGGAATGTGTTAGACGCATGTGTGAGATGCGTGTATGCATGCATGGATGGGCGTGGATGTGTGTAGGAAAAGCCACGCAAGTGTGAAAGGGGTTAGGGGTCAATGGCAACCCCCATAAATTTTTAGAAAGGTCCGGGGTAAAACGGTCATTTGGACTAAATTTACTGTGTGTACATACTTAAGTGGTCGGTGCATAAAGTAATGGCAAACTTGTAAATAAGGAAAAGTTGATGGGCATTTTTGGAAGGGTATTTTAGTCTTTTTAAGTTAAACATGGCTTATGGAGCAAGTAAGAAGTGTGTAGAAATTTTAAAAAGAAATCCTTTTCTTTTCTTTTCTTGAATCTTCTCTCACCTTCTCTCTTTCTCTTCCCCTCTCCACCCCAATAGGGCCGGCCATCCCTCTCTTCATTTCTCCCTCATTTAAAAATAAAAACCCTAATTTCTATCTCCAATTCGAAGGTGTTCAAGCTAGCTTCAAGAGGGAAGAAGATGGAGAAGAAAGAAAGAAGAAGAGAAGAGGAATTTGAAGATTTGAGGTAGGAAACTTCTTGGATTTGGAATTCTATAAATTGGATCTTGTGATGATGATTTCATAGCATGTTTTTACTCAATACATGATAAAGATAGTTAATTTCATATGCTATAGCTCAATTTCATAAATTTCCTCTTGAAATTCCTAGCAAAATCATCTCTTTTGAAATCCTGAAATTTTGATGTATGTTGTAGCTTACATTACAGTTACTGTAGCTCTAATTAGAGTTCAAAAAAATATGAGCTTGTAGATCTCGAAGTTCTACCCCAAAATCATATAAAATTTGACATAGTTTCAATTCATAAATTAGGAGTAATAAATCAATATTTTCAACATGTCTGTTTGATTTTTAGTGTTGACACAGTTTAGAAAACTTGGCCTAGAGACCTAAAACACAATGGAATTTTGTGTTCTTGGTCTTGTTGGAAAGCTAACAAGTTTTTCTAAAAGTTCATCAGACTGCTCTTATGTCGAAATTCTAGCTAGAACATGCTCAAAATTGGCTTTGAACACAGACCCTAAAATCTGTCTGAAAAACAGAATTGACACACTTCACCAATTAATTCACCATAAATCATATATTTCATATTTTTGCATGAAATTTTATCTTCAAATCTATAACTGTCATATCTTCAACTTTAATTTATAAAGTTTTGTCAAATTTCTAAGAGAAATGGATGAAATTTGTTGATCTTTATGGATGTTCTTGCAAATTCAGCAAGCTGAATTCATTAAGTATTGTTCTTTTTCATTAATTGTAGTTAATTGGCCATCATTATTCTGCCTTATTATGGTTGTGTGGTGGAATGAATGTTCATGCCCTTGGAACATGTAAATGTTATTGAGTTGCGTTGATATGAATGACGCCCGTCAGGTGTTCGATGAAATGCCTGAATGAAGGCAAATGCCAAAAATGTGAGAAATGCTCAATCATATGGATATGAATTGAAATTTGATATGAACTAGTAATGTTGGAATAATGTCATGCATGGTACCATATGTGATGTGATGTTGGGTTGATATGAATACAATGGAGGGCATGACACTTCGGTGTATGACCCATGTTGATATGAATATGAAATGTGATGCCATGCAACATGACTTCTTCATTACTAAAATGATGAAATGAAACTCTTGGATGTCTCAGTCCTCTCTAATGAGTGTGAGTTAGTAAAGCCTGGGGGTTTTAGGTGGGATTTGAGTAAATTGTGGATATGAGGCCTGGACTGTGAAGTTGGGAGATGATTATGTGATATGTGGAGTTTACACCCACTCGCCTTTACCAGGAGTGGAGGGGATTTTCATACCCACTCGCCTTTACCGAGAGTGGAGGTGTTAGGGGGTTATAGAGCCTCACTCCTACCAGGGACGGGGGAGCCGAGAGGCCCGGTGTACAGTACCCGTGTCCACTGCATCGTGTGCTATATTCACCCCACATTTGGGGGGAAGTCCAAGTCCTGGTATCACACAGTTTACCCAAATTCCAATTAACTCAATTATGAAATAATAAAATAAGATTTGTGTGTTACTTCTACTGCTGGCAGCACTTCCTCTTCCCCTTTTACCGTACGTTGTGGCTCTGTGTCATGCCTCAGGCACTTGCACTTATCTTATTTGATATTGGTTGCTTGAACCCTCATGTTATTATTATTGTTATTATTATTATTCGTGCTAACATCTTCTCTTGTAGTAACTTGACATTGGACCGCAGGTATGATTCTTTTGTTTAGCTCTTTAATTTTCATTATTGTACTAGCACATGCTCTATTTCTCTTGCTTTACCTTATGGAATTGATAACCTTAAAATAGCATTCCAAATCCAAGTTGGTTCCTACTGGGGCACGCATTGATGTGCTCCTACCGATTTTTCTGGTAGCAAGGTTAGCTTGGTTGGAGGTGACTTGGAGCTAAGTTCAGGGGTAGTATTTGATGTGGGCTGTCTTGTGGTGTGATATGGTTGTCTTGTGAGGTGGAGAATGACGGTGTATATGTAGTGGTGTACCTGGGTTATGTATGCAAATAGAAGTTGTTATGTATATATGTTATGTTGTTGTTGATCTATGTATTCATGAGATCATTTTGATGTTATTGTGAAGCTTTACTTGTACTATCCCAGCATGTGTGCAGTGGCCTGCTTGTTCAGTTTCTCCTCTCTGTTTCTTTTCCTCTCTCATCACTCTCACTCTTCAGAATACTTGGACAAAAAATTAAGTATCGTGTATTCTGGGGAACCAGGCGTGACAGTTTTTGGCGGCCCATGTAGGTCACCGCACTCTGATGTGCATAAGGATAGTACATGTGATGCTTTAGTAGGTGATCGGGATACATTAGCCCTAAGGTGGGTAGTGTCTAGACCTAGGACAAAGTCCTAATGCCAAGAGCTCGAGGTATAGAGTTGTCCGGGGGTCGTTTTGGACTCTTGGTTCGAGATCTGTATAGGAATACCAGCATGGTATGGCTATTGATTTGTGAGGTTGTATGACATCCTTGTGTATGACGTATAGTTGGATTCATGTGCAAGTTACGTCAAATATACGTGCGTGGCTCCTTATGTAATGTATAACCTATTGAATATGTATATACTTATATATTAAGATGTGGGTGACATCTAGATATGTATAGAGCATGTGGATTCATGAGTATTCCCTTGTATCCCACCTCGGTAGACGCGTGTATACTAGATGTGTAGTGTCACCGATGATGGAATTATTTAATTGAGTATTGGCTGACTAGGAAGATATAGATTGAACTATATAGTCGAATAACTCTATGAAGTGTATAGTTAGATGGGTGTATACATGTGTGGTGTATGCTATATGAGGTGTATACGTATGTGGTTAAATGACTATATGCTAGCATATGGTATTGCTTTAAATGTAAGACACACGAGTATTCAATGTATTACTCTTTCTGAAGGATAATGGTTGTAGTCGTGTTAAATTATCAGTTATAGAGTGGGGAGAACAAGGATATTTCCCTACCAACATGTTGAGTGTGATGGATATGCAGATCGGTCGTAAACGGTACATGGGAGTGTACGTCAATGGAGATAGACGTATATGTCTATAATGAGTCATATAGGAACACCGAGAGGTATATATATGTATGTGTGTGTGTATGACCCTTGAAGACATATATGTATGTTGTGTGTGTGCCTGACCCTTGTATGTGTGTTTGTATATCCGGCTGTAGGCATGTATGTGTGCCTAACTAGCCATTTGTAACATATACTTGTATGCTTATGCCTTACATGTGTGTAAACTGTATAACATGTATAGGATGTAGTATACGAGCATGTCCGTGTGATACGGTTGCTGCATAGCGAAGAATGGGTCTGTGGTGCACTTAGGTTGGTATGCCCTATATGGCTTGGCCACATATGGTGTGTATATAGCGATATAGATAAGTAATGAACATATGGATAGTATGAGTAATGCTCCAGGGTGTTGGGAGTAGATGTATCCTAAGGAGGGTAGGAATGCTTTAGACCTGTCCACCCTAAGTTTAGGCACTTAGCTCTATATCGTGCCTAGTATGGGATAAGGATTTAAGTGTGACGTATAACGCATGTAAGATGTGATGGATGTGAGGATTTGAGATTATACAGGGCGTGTATAAGTGGGATGGCTAAGGGTTTGCATGGTTAAGTGGAGTTATGGTATATGTATATCTGTGTGTTTATGTTTATCCCGTAGAATGGTGTTTATAGGACCCTTGGATGCATATGTAGTGCGTGCACTCTTCCGTATATAGCGGCATGAGTAGGGATTATATATTGGTGTATGACATACTTGTATGTATGTGTGTGTTGTGTAGCAAGCGTGGTGTGAGTGTGTAAATGTGTTGCTATTATTGAATGTGTAATGATATCTGTCCTATGAGTGATTATATATGTATGTATGTGAATGATCCCTGTTCTGATATATGTGTATCAGTATATGAATGTGTACGTATATGGGATGTGACTATCTACTGAATGTGTATGAATATTGAAATTCACTTATTTGTGTATGTACTAGTATGTTGGTAAAAGTGTAGATATATTGGATGTTATGTATATAAGAGTATGGATAGCTACCGATTACTGTTAGTGCAGTTAGGTAGCTTGACTGTATAGGTGTGTAATAACATGATATGGTATGTGTGAATGGGTGTGTGCGCCCATACATTGTGATTTGTGTGCATGGTTGCATGGATCCTAATATGTATGTATGTATGTCTGTGTGTATATCTATTATTAGAATAATAATCTGGTGTGTATGAGCGAATGTGTATATGGCTATGTGTAGGCCTAAAGATACATATATATATGGTGTTGATGTGAATATATCTGTCGGTAAATAATGAGTGTGTATATAAGTAGATGTGGAGTATTTATGTGAAGTATTGTTTGTTGCCTATATGTGAATATGTATCATACTTGTATGAATGTGAAGTGTAGGGATGTGTTCATGTAGGTGTACTGTGCAGTAGGAATATATGTAATGGTGTGTATATTGGATGAATGAATACATATATGTATATATATTTGTACGTATCTTGTTTGTCTACTTGTTGATCTATTTCATAGGGTTGTCTCTCTAGGTGTATCTCAGTGTGCTTTGGATAAATGTATTCTTGTTTGTATGCGTGAATATATAGGTCTGTACAAGAGCATGGGTGTATGTGCGTGAATGTGCAATGTAAGTGTAGATGTGATAGATATGGAATAGAGGTATATATGTGTGTTAAATGTAAGTGAATGAAACTGCTTGATATATGTGTATTGGACTGTGTGTACTTGGTTGCACATTTATGTATATACGTGTGCAAGGAGCGTAGATAGATGTTTATATTTGTTTGTCCATTATGAAAATATGTGTGTAGCAGATGCAGTGATAGTTATATATATATATATATATATATATATATATATATATATATTTATATATATATATATATATATATAGCATATGAAGAAAACGCATTATGGTTGTGCACTCTCGTGTGTATTCTGTGTGGTATATGTACCTATCTATATGAGGCAGTAGGTGCACTGTTATGGATGTAACTAACTATTGTGTGTATGTATGTATTTACGTGCCTATGAATGTGAGTAAGCCCATGTGACTAAGCATTGGGAGTATAGGGATCCGGGGTACATACGGTGTGACACCGTGATGGTGACCCTGCTTATTAAGTAATGGTGTGTAGATTAATGTGTATAGCTGAATGTCTGTGCATGGATGTAGACGTATATGTATGTAAATGTATGTAAATGTATGTGTGTGTGTGTGTGTGTGTGTGTGTGTGTGTGTGTGTGTGTGTGTGTGTGTGTAGAATATAAATCGTTTATACTTGAGTGTATGGTGCTGTATCTGAAAGCACGCCATGTATGGGTACGTTATGTATCGTGAGGTGGATATGGTGTGATGCCATATGCATATAGATATGTGAAGTGATCTAAATACATGTAATAATATGTATGGAGACTTATTTGTGATGTGTGATATATATGTTAAGGTGTGAGTAGGTGTGCCTAGATGTTTATGTGAAAGACATATGTGTATGTATATGTAATGATACATATAGTGATATGGATGTGCTACTAGATGAGTAATAGGATGTATCTGTGACTTGTGTGCGATGCGAATGTGTATGGATGATAATGAAGTATAAAGTATATATAAGTGTGGGGAAGAAGATACGTATTCTTGTTTGTACTTCATGGGTAGTAAGATCATCATGCCTAGTTGACCTCGGTAAGGTTCACACCCTAGGAAGTCCGAGGATGGACTTTATTTTAAGGTGGGTAGGATGGCATGCCCTATTTTGCACTATACGTGTATTCTACTGAATACGCGTGGTATTTCTATCTATGGTGCATACGTAAGCATGAGATAAACGAAGATATCGCTGTATATGACGTTGTGCAAGGGGGATTAGGCCGTAATACGTGACTAAGGAAAATGAATGCGAAGTGTGAAGGCGAGAGAAGTGTGAAAGACGTCGTGGGTGCAAACAACAGGAATGTGTTCGACGCGTGTGTGGGATGCGTGTATGCATGCATGGATGGGCGTGGATGTCTGTAGGAAGAGCCATGCAAGTGTGAAAGGGGTTAGTGGTCAATGGAAACCCCCGTAAATTTTTAGAAAGGTCAGGGGCAAAACGGTCATTTGGACTACATTTGTTGTGTGTACATACTTAAGTGGTCGGTGCATAAAGTAATGGCAAACTTGTAAATAAGGAAAAGTTGAGGGGCATTTTTGGAAGGTTATTTTAGTCTTTTTAAGTTAAACATGGCTTATGGAGCAAGTAAGAAGTGTGTAGAAATTTTAAAAAGAAATCTTTTTCTTTTCTTTTCTTGAATCTTCTCTCTCCTACTCTCTTTCTCTTCCCCTCTCCACCCCAATAGGGCCGGCCACCCCTCTCTTCATTTCTCCCTCATTTAACAAATAAAAACCCTAATTTCTATCTCCAATTCAAATGTGTTAAAGCTAGCTTCAAGAGGGAAGAAGATGGAGAAGAAAGAAAGAAGAAGAGAAGAGGAATTTGAAGATTTGAGGTAGGAAACTTCTTGGATTTGGAATTCTATAAATTGGATCTTGTGATGATGATTTCATAGCATGTTTTTACTCAATACATGATAAAGATAGTTAATTTCATATGCTATAGCTCAATTTCACAAATTTCCTCATTAAATTCCTAGCAAAATCATCTCTTTTGAAATCCTGAAATTTTGATGTCTGTTGTAGCTTACATTACAGTTACTGTAGCTCTAATTAGAGTTCAAAAAAATATGAGCTTGTAGATCTCGAAGTTCTACCCCAAAATCATATAAAATTTGACATAGTTTCAATTCATAAATTAGGAGTAATAAATCAATATTTTCAACATGTCTGTTTGATTTTCAATGTTGACACAGTTTAGAAAACTTGGCCTAGAGACCTACAAACACAATGGAATTTTGTGTTCTTGGTCTTGTTGGAAAGTTAACAAGTGTTTCTAAAAGTTCGTCAGACTGCTCTTATGTCGAAATTCTAGCTAGAACATGCTCAAAATTGGCTTTGAACACAGACCCTAAAATCTGTCTGAAAAACAAAATTGACACACTTCACCAATTAATTCACCATAAATCATATATTTCATATTTTTGCATGAAATTTTATCTTCAAATCTATAACTGTCATATCTTCAACTTTAATTTATAAATTTTTGTCAAATTTCGTAGAGAAATGGATGAAATTTGTTGATCTTTATGGATGTTCTTGCAAATTCAGCAAGCTGAATTCATTAACTATTGTTCTTATTCATTAATTGTGGTTAATTGGCCATCATTATTCTTCCTTATTATGGTTGTGTGGTGGAATCCATGCCCTTGGCACATGTAAATGTTATTGAGTTGCGTTGATATGAATGACGCCCGTCAAGTGTTCGATGAAATGCCTGAATGAAGGCAAATGCCAGAAATGTGAGAAATGCTCAATCATATGGATATGAATTGAAATTTGATATGAACTAGTAATGTTGGAAGAATGTCATGCATGGTACCATATGTGATGTGATGTTGGGTTGATATGAATACAATGGAGGGCATGACACTTCGGTGTATGACCCATGTTGATATGAATATGAAATATGATGTCATGCAACATGACTTCTTCATTACTAAAATGATGAAATGAAACTCTTGGATGTCTCAGTCCTCTCTAATGAGTGTGAGTTAGTAAAGCCCGGGGTTTTTAGATGTGATTTGAGTAAATTGTCGATATGAGGCCTGGACTGTGAAGTTGGGAGATGATTATGTGATGTGTAGAGTTTACACCCACTCGCCTTTACCAGGAGTGGAGGGGATTTTCACACCCACTCGCCTTTACCGGGAGTGGAGGTGTTAGGGGGTTGTAGAGCCTCACTCCTGCCAGAGACGGGGGAGCTGAGAGGCCCGGCGTACAGTGCCCGTGTCCACTGCGTCATGTGCTATATTCACCCCATATTTGGGGTGAAGTCCAGGTCCTGGTATCACACAGTTTACCCAAATTCCAATTAACTCAATTATGAAATAATAAAATAAGATTTGTGTGTTACTTCTATTGCTGGCAGCACTTTCCCTTCCCCTTTGCCCGTATTTTGTGGCTCTGTGCCATGCCTCATGCACTTGCACTTATCTTATTTGATATTGGTTGCTTGAACCCTCGTCTTATTATTATTGTTATTATTATTATTCGTGCTAACCTCTTCTCTTGCAGTAACTCGACATTGGACCGCAGGTATGATTCTTTTGTTTAGCTCTTTAATTTTCATTATTGTACTAGCACATGCTCTATTTCTCTTGCATTACCTTATGGAATTGATAACCTTAAAATAGCATTCAAAATCCAAGTTGGTTCCTACTGGGGCACGCATTGATGTGCTCCTCCCCATTTTTCAGGTAGCAAGGTTAGCTTGGTTGGAGGTGACTTGGAGCTGGGTTCAGGGGTAGTATTTGATGTGGGCTGTCTTGTGGTGTGATATGGTTGTCTTGTGAGGTGGAAAATGACGGTGTATATGTAGTGGTGTACCTGGGTTATGTATGTAAATAGAAGTTGTTATGTATATATGTTATGTTGTTGTTGATCTATGTATTCATGAGATCATTTTGATGTTATTGTGAAGCTTTATTTGTACTATCTCAGCATGTGCGCAGTGGCCTGCTTGTTCAGTTTTCTCCTCTCTGTTTCTTTTCCTATCTCATCACCCTCACTCTTCAGAATACTTGGAAAAAAATTAAGTATAGGGTATTCTGGGAAACGAGGCATGACAAAGGTCACAGTGCGGACATTGTTACCACCCTCGGGTCCAGATACCTGTTTGGTTTGACTATAGAAGCCTCAAGCCAAACCTGCCACTCAACAAAAGTCTCCAGCATGCAACCCCCTTTCCCAACAAACCAAGGGGCATAGTGCTGATACATCACGCACGAGGCGGGTGCCTACACTCTTAGTCCTTAGAGCTCAGGTAAACCCACAGTATAAGAACATTACTAAAAGGTGACGCAAGTTCAAAACAATCATCAGGGCCAAAGGTTTCTTTCATCATCAGTGAAAATGTTACAAATTTTTCGCAGTACATTGTTTCAAGCATGAAAACCCGCACGACATGCAAAAGTAAAAAGAAAATTTTACACAGCTGGCATGGGCTGGGCTTATCTTCGTTGAGCACAGCCCCACCTCCAAGACCACCGGTAGACTTTCCATCGATCGTCCTCCTAAGCTCTTCATTAGCCCATCGCAATTGGGCTCTCTCCTCCCATGGTTTCGATCTCTACAGGAGGAGCTAGTCTCGGAGGAAGGAATTATCTACCTCCAACGACTCATCCGTTCCATATAGTATCAGAGATTGTAAAAGAAGCGACACATCTCTGCTAGGTCCTACACACAAGGAGGTCAGAATTAAACTAATGCCAAACCTACCAAAAACCAACAGCATCAATGAAGCTTATCATCCCCATGCTCTGGAGGGCCCTAGGTAACAAGACAATCTCTGGCTCGAGCTAGCCGATTGCTGCTTCTTTGGTCGCCTTCAACATATAATCCAATGCCACTATACTGAGGAGCTTGGCAGCCTCCTTAGGATCGCTTATTGGCGGCATCTCTCAGGTCATAGCCTCGTAGTTGGACATCAGGCCTCCACCAACCTGGGAGGTCTACCCTACTTTAAAGGGTCATAGACCCGATGCATGTGTTGGGGCCGTCACCCTACTCCTCTTCGGCAACAGTTAAGCGGATGTCCCTTTGTCTGTCTGCCTTTTTTCCTTTCAGCAGACGTTTGGCCATAGCACAATGGTGTGACTCGATATCTTCATCCTCAGAGTAGGTTGCCAGAGGCTACGGCTCACCCTCAATAATGGGCTGGTAAGGGGCAAACCTTACAGCTCGAGCACCACCATGGCATGGCCACCGACTCCTTGCTGATGAAGTAGCCCTGCTTAGCCTTATTGTCCAACATGGCACTTCTCTTTCCCTTATGTCCTTGAGTGATCGATTGATCTCCTCGCTCGAGGAAGACTCCATGGGAGATGGCACGCTCTCCAACAATGATGGCTTGTCAGAGCAATGCATTTATGGAGAACGGTCGAGATCCCTACTATCTCATCGACAGTTGACATGTTGGTGGAAGAGGAGAATTAAGGACTATCCGACATGTCATAATGCCTCCCCAATTCTATAAAACCCAATCGGCTTCTCCTTCATCTTGTATCTGAAAAAAAATATCAAGTTTAGGTTATCTGAAATCTCTAACTAACAAACTCTAAACCCCTATCAACTGCTACACACAGCCATGTTCCATCCTTCCTCTGCTTGATACTGACTTAAGCATTGGAGTAGAATCGAAGGGCCACCCTGCCTCCATTTCATCTGGCATGTTCTGCTCTGTTCCATGGGATAGTGAAGGAGCTTCTCCTGGTCTGGCAAAAACAACCTCTTCAGGCTCTCCGTTGTGTGAATACTCATTCCGGTAGCGGCATCTGAGCTCCGCGAGATTCTGGGCATCAATAAATTCATACATCTAACGTGAGGGAAATTTCTTTCAGGATGCTTTTTTAATGAATAGGCAAGCAATCATAATGGATTGTAATCAAATATACCCGCAAACCCAGATTCATCTAATAATGCATATCTGTACTGTAAGGACCCTGGCTATGAGGAAAACACTAGAATAGGGGTTGAATAGTGTTTATAAAATTTAAACGATAGTTTTACCAATTTAAATCACTAACCAACAATAAATGTGGAAATATAAATTAACCCAAAATGAAACAAGCTAACACAAAGGATGTTTCAAGGGTTTGGATTAACCAAGTCCAATCCTGACTTGTTCCCGACAATCATACGTCCTTTTCACCCGGATACCATCGGATACTCAAGTTAGAACCCCAACTTGAGGTTTGCTTTAAACCTACTTGTAGCAATGCTACAAGTGTAATCGAACAATAATCGATGTACTTGACTCCTACAACGTGGGATCAAGCAACCCCACTCTCACAAACCAAGAGTGAAACCGAAATACGAGATAATGAAATTCAAAATGAAAAACACTTACAAACACATATGCCTTGAAGTAGACCTTGAAGGGGCGAGAGTGTGTGTGTTGATGTCTCTTCCAAGAGGAGAGAAAGACCGTGTACTTGTCTTCACCAAAGCTTGAAGCTCAGATTTGGTTTAAGTGGGAAGACAAGATTGTAGTTGAGATTTCTGGGGCTTGAGACTCGAGGAATAGAGAACTTGATGTAGTGCCCTGTGGTAGCTACTGCACACGTACTAGAGGGGGGGTGAATAGTACTTAAAATAATCAAGATAGTTATTCCTAATTATTGTGCAAGAAACAAACGACAATTCGGAAATAAACAACTATCAACAAGAATTAAAACATACGCAAACAAACAATATTACTGGGTTCGGATCCACCCAAGTCTCCCCGACTTGTTCCCGGTGATCCTACGTCCCAACCACCCGGATCCCCTCCGGATACTTGAGTTAGCAACCCTAACTCAAGATTTCCACTATGAAATACTTGTGAACAACCTTCACAAGTCAAATCATACAAAAGACATGTGACTCCCACAAACCGGGATCACAACCTCTCTCACAACCGAGAGACACAATTCAAATACGATTGAAATGAAATAAACTCTTACCTTACAAAACCCTATGCCTTGAGTAAATCTTACCAAATTAGGGCAAGGAGGGATTTTGAGGAAGATGATGCCACCAAACCCTAGCTTCAAGAAGATGACCAGCAAAGGAAGCCTAGGGTGGAGTATGGTGACTTGAATCAAGCTCTTGGCTTGAGAAGCTCACAAAGAAGAGAATCTCTCTTGAGGAATTAGGGCTCAAGGTGTTGAGGGAGAGATTCTTGTGAGGGAGAGAGAGCTTTGAAATAGCTTGGGAGAGCTCTTCTCTTAGGTCTGAAATTGCTTGGAAATAGGACCTCTAACCCCTCTTCAAACGAATCAGGATTCTATTTAAAGGGGCAAGAGAAATCGAGTTTGAAAGAATCCCAACGGCTCTATTCTGAACCAGACTAGTCGGTCAAAGAAGGATCACTGACCGACTAGTTCATCAACTAGTCGGTCGGTGATACAACGTAGACCGACTAACGATAGAACAACCAAGAAGTCGAAGTACAGGCAAAGACAACTAGTCGGTCTAAGAAGACTTGCCGACCGACTAGTTTCACAACTAGTCGGTCGGTGAATGATCTTTGACCGACTAACGTCGAAATAGAATAGGCTGACTTCAAGTTGACTTAGTCGGTTTAAGAACAAATGCTGACCGACTAGTTTCTCAACTAGTCGGTCGGTAAACGTTCTTTGACCGACTAACTCGAAACAGTAGCTCAGGCTGAAAATGACTGTACACAACTAGTCGGTCTGAGAAGGACTCCTGACCGACTAGATCGTCATCTAGTCGGTCGGTGACTCTTCTTTGACCGACTAACTGTAGACAGGGAAAGAGCTGAATATAGAGAAGGCAAACTAGTCGGTTCATGTAGAGTTGCCGACCGACTAGATCGTCATTTAGTCGGTTGGTGACTCTTCTTGAACCAACTAACATGCACTCGAAGCCGAGGGAAGAAGCGATAGGCTTCGGGAAAGTTTCTAATGGCTTCTATGAATATCCTAGCTCTAAGATATGAGTGAAATGAAGATTATAAAGTAAGTCCTACTCAAGGCTTAACATTCTAATCTATGAAGCTAGAAGACTATAAAATAAACCTTACGAGCCGTCTTCAAAGCTTCAATCTTCATTTCTCTTGACTTCCATATTGCTCCTTGAGCTTCAACGAAGCTCCAGGCACACGATCACGCGTATTGAGAAGTCTTGAGAAGTCGCTTTTGATGAACGTGGTATTTTGGCGACGATCTCCATAACTGCGCTCACAGATAAGTTAGTATACATTATTTATGTTTGCTCATCATCCAAAACCAAATCCGGGGAATCAGATCACAACATTCTCCCCCTTTTTGGTGATGACAAACCAATCATAAATAATAATCAATAATAATGATTCAATTGAAATTTACTTACTCCCCCTACATTGATGACACGTTAGTTCCAGATACAATAATGTTCATATGCATCAAGCAGCGAGGGAAATATAAAATATGAATCCTAGTGTTGCACATATAGGATCAAAATCCATTTTATATCTTCACTCCCCCTGAATCTAACACATCAAATTAGATTCATGGAAAATTCCTTTGAATTATTAAGTAGCACATTGTCATTATTATATCTCTCCCCCTTTGGCATTAGCAAAAAGAGCGGGAGGAGACAAAATCAACGGCTAAAAAATAACGCATGGGAGTCGAAGAATACGACCAAGGTCCAAAATAACACCAAAGCAAAAATATCAAATACAAAATACCGAATAAAAGCAAAGCGTGTCAAGGAGACCAAAGTCAAAAATCAGAAACCGAAATCATCAAACCATAGGCGAAATACGAAATACCAAATCATCTAGCCATAGGCGAAACTCGAAAACCGAAATCATAAAATTATCGGTGAAAATCGGAAAACGAAATCACCAAGCCATAGGCGAAAATCGAAATACGAAATCATCAAGCCATAGGCGAAAAACGAAATCCGAAATCATCAAAACTCAAATCGATTTTACTTATTGAGTTTTGGAACATACTCTCCAAAATCAATAGAATGCATGGAAAACAATTCTATGTTTCCATAGAAAGAATTCTATTAAATCCATAAAATCGTCGAACGACGAAATCAACATCAGAGACAAAAATAATCCGATGTGCATACCAAATGAAGTATCCAAGAATGTTATGCCAAAAATAGATAGAACATCATATAACAATGGCATACACTAATCTAGCATACCAAATGAAGTAAAGTGATACCAATCGTAATATATTCTACCAATGGATACCAATATGAATCAAAAGTATGAACATACTTACAACATTAAGCTCCCCCTACTTTGGTGCATCATTCAAGCACCATCAACTCCAATCGAATGAAAATCCTTGCAAATCACGGAGTTGGTAGGGTTGGTATCTCATGGTGGATTTAACCTAGAGAATATCATTTTGGTATCCAAAAATCTTTTTGGATCCTATGGGTTAGGCAATAAATTTAGCTAACTAAATTCAAAAATAAATGTAACCCATTCTTACCACAATTGCTTTGGTACCCATAAAATGAAATTAAATTTATGGTACCAAGCAATGAAGGGTCAAAGAAAACTAACCCTTCGGAAACCAAGTCCACGAGGAACTTGATTTCCCAACATAATCATCATTCAAGATAACATCATTAATAAACGATTTCACATACAAATTCTTATTATGCATGCTTGTGTTCTTCGGACCCCAAATGGTGTAAGTCTTGGGAGTCATAATCCTATTGGGAACATGCATATGTTGTTGATTTCTATGTGATGCATGTCGTGGGTAAGCATATGGAATTCGATGCAATGGTGCATGATGATAATTATTCATATGAGAATGAGGATGAACATATGAATGTGGAGGAACACGTGCATGAGTGTGTCTCACAAGGTGTGCACGTGCTCGTGAATGCGGAGCATAGAAATCGGCATATGTGCTAACATGTGGGGTAGGATTTGTGTTCCTACGTGGCATGGTATACATGAAAGCATGACCCTTCTTTGGAGGTCCACCCAAAGTGGGTTTCTTTCCAAATGGGGGCGTGTTCCTAGCGGAAGCACCATTGGTAGAAGATCTACCCATGACGTGTTTACTTCCACTAGTAGAAGCATCGGAAGATGGCCTAACAAAGGTGGCGGACGATTTGGATGACTCTCCCAACTTATACCCCAAACCAATGTGATGATTGGCCGGAAGTAAGTCATTTAGGATATCATCCAACTTGCCCTTACCTTTGTTGAATTCATGAATTCGGCCTAATGTGCTCTCATGCTTCTCGGTGAGAGAATGCAAAGAAGCATCCAAAGTGGACACTTGCGATGCGAGAGCACAAACACGTGACTTGAGATTTTTATTCTCAATACTCAAAGTTGAGATTTGAGACGTCAAATCTGCTATCACATGTTCATCCGAATCCTCGATATGAACATGCTCAAGTTGAGACTTGAGATTTTCAATCTCATTTCTCAACCCATCAACAACGGTGTCGTTGTTGACGATGAAAGGCTTAGGCGAGTTTTTAAGACTATCTAATTCATTTTTAGTCTTCATAAACTTAGTAGCCATATTAGAAAACTTATTCCATAGTTGTTCATTGGCTATTCTAAGTTCATCATTGGTTACCTCTTCGCCTTCATCCTCGCTTCCATCCTTGCTTTCATCGGAGGAAGTCTCTTCATCACAATCCTCTTTTCCCATGAAGCACGTGTGTGCATTCTCCATTCTTTCATCGTCCGACTCTCCACTTGAGGAGTCGGAGTCGGTGAAGGTACCGACAAGCCCTTTCTTGTGCTTTCTTGACTTGTCGTGCTTGGATGCCTTCCACTTCCCCTTTTGTTTGTAGAGAGGACAATCCGGCTTGATATGTCCTGGCTTGTTGCATTTGTAACACACGGGAGTAGAAACATTAGTCGAAATAAATTTAGATTTACGATTCAACTTACCTTGTCGGAAGAATCGGATGAATTTCTTTGCCATATTGGCCAATGCTTCCATGTCCAATTCTTCGTCCTCTTCTTCTTCCGAATCTTCATCATCGGTAGATGGAGCGGCCTTGAATGCAATTCCCTTTTTCTTTGGCTCGTCTTGCTTCAAGTACGCCTTCATCTTTTCCCTCATCCGGATCTTACTATCCTTGCGTACCTCATAAGACAACAAGGTACCCATTAGTTGTACGACGGTATATTTATTCATGTCATTACCTTTCTCGATGGCGAAGGTACGCTTCTCCCAACAAGAAGGAAGTCCATCGATTATCTTCGAGACTTTCTCCTTTTGGGTGTAGGTCTTCCCAAGAGCTTCCAAGTCGTTTGATATATCCACGAAGCGAGCGTAATAATCCTTCATGGTTTCGCCCTGCTCCATATGAAACAACTCAAATTCTTTATTAGCAACGACGAGTTTAGAATCTTTTACCGTACTCGATCCTTCGTGCAATATGAGGAGTTGGTTCCATATTTGATATGCACTCTTACATGTGCATATCTTGTTGAAGTCCTCGGGCTCCAACGCACAATTCAAGGCATTCATTGCCTTGGCATTGGCTACTTCCGCGGCGACCTCCGCGGGGGTCCACTTCGCGAAATTTTCTTCGGAAGGCTCGACATACTCCGTCATGGTGGCTCTCCATAGTGAAGCGCTCCGGAGGAAAATTTGCATCCGGCATTTCCAGTACCCGTAGTTGGTACCGTTGAAGTGTGGAGGCCTGACGGAGGATAGTCCTTCCATAACTGAAGAAGCTCCATCGCGGTTCTTGAAGACGTTGTAGTCGTTGTTCGTCATAGCTTTGAACTTGTAGCTTTAACCTTGGCTCTGATACCAATTGTAGTGCCCTGTGGTAGCTACTGCACACGTACTAGAGGGGGGGTGAATAGTACTTAAAATAATCAAGATAGTTATTCCTAATTATTGTGCAAGAAACAAACGACAATGCGGAATTAAACAACTATCAACAAGAATTAAAACATACGCAAACAAACAATATTACTGGGTTCGGATCCACCCAAGTCTCCCCGACTTGTTCCCGGTGATCCTACGTCCCAACCACCTGGATCCCCTCCGGATACTTGAGTTAGCAACCCTAACTCAAGATTTCCACTATGAAATACTTGTGAACAACCTTCACAAGTCAAATCATACAAAAGACATGTGACTCCCACAAACCGGGATCACAACCTCTCTCACAACCGAGAGACACAATTCAAATACGATTGAAATGAAATAAACTCTTACCTTACAAAACCCTATGCCTTGAGTAAATCTTACCAAATTAGGGCAAGGAGGGATTTTGAGGAAGATGATGCCACCAAACCCTAGCTTCAAGAAGATGACCAGCAAAGGAAGCCTAAGGTGGAGTATGGTGACTTGAATCAAGCTCTTGGCTTGAGAAGCTCACAAAGAAGAGAATCTCTCTTGAGGAATTAGGGCTCAAGGTGTTGAGGGAGAGATTCTTGTGAGGGAGGGAGAGATTTGAAATAGCTTGGGAGAGCTCTTCTCTTAGGTCTGAAATTGCTTGGAAATAGGACCTCTAACCCCTCTTCAAACGAATCAGGATTCTATTTAAAGGGGCAAGAGAAATCGAGTTTGAAAGAATCCCAACGGCTCTATTCTGAACCAGACTAGTCGGTCAAAGAAGGATCACTGACCGACTAGTTCATCAACTAGTCGGTCGGTGATACAACGTAGACCGACTAACGATAGAACAGCCAAGAAGTCGAAGTACAGGCAAAGACAACTAGTCGGTCTAAGAAGACTTGCCGACCGACTAGTTTCACAACTAGTCGGTCGGTGAATGATCTTTGACCGACTAACGTCGAAATAGAATAGGCTGACTTCAAGTTGACTTAGTCGGTTTAAGAACAAATGCTGACCGACTAGTTTCTCAACTAGTCGGTCGGTAAACGTTCTTTGACCGACTAACTCGAAACAGTAGCTCAGGCTGAAAATGACTGTACACAACTAGTCAGTCTGAGAAGGACTCCTGACCGACTAGATCGTCATCTAGTCGGTCGGTGACTCTTCTTTGACCGACTAACTGTAGACAGGGAAAGAGCTGAATATAGAGAAGGCAAACTAGTCGGTTCATGTAGAGTTGCCGACCGACTAGATCGTCATCTAGTCGGTTGGTGACTCTTCTTGAACCAACTAACATGCACTCGAAGCCGAGGGAAGAAGCGATAGGCTTCGGGAAAGTTTCTAATGGCTTCTATGAATATCCTAGCTCTAAGATATGAGTGAAATGAAGATTATAAAGTAAGTCCTACTCAAGGCTTAACATTCTAATCTATGAAGCTAGAAGACTATAAAATAAACCTTACGAGCCGTCTTCAAAGCTTCAATCTTCATTTCTCTTGACTTCCATATTGCTCATTGAGCTTCAACGAAGCTCCAGGCACACGATCACGCGTATTGAGAAGTCTTGAGAAGTCGCTTTTGATGAACGTGGTATTTTGGCGACGATCTCCATAACTGCGCTCACAGATAAGTTAGTATACATTATTTATGTTTGCTCATCATCCAAAACCAAATCCGGGGAATCAGATCACAACACTTGAGAGATTGAGCTTAGGAATGAATGCAAAGTATTCAAGAGTTCAAGAAGAAGATCTCCAATGGAACAGTATGAGACCCTTTTATAAGTTCTCTAAACCCCTCAATCAAAATACCCAAAACCCCCTTTGAAATCCGTTTAAAAAAGCCAACGGGTAGAAAATACGTGCCAGACAGTCGACTGATGAAGAAATCACAAGTCGCCTGCTGCACTGTGTCAGAGGGTATATGAGAATTCAAACTGTAACTTACCACGTAGGACAGTCGACTGATGAAGATCTGACAGGCACCTGTAAACCAACATGCGACTGAGAAACCTTCTACAGATGACTGACATCCTAAGTGTGTAAGTGGTGAAAACTCAGGAATTATTGGGAGGTCAGGACAGTCGACTGTAGAAGCAAATACAGGCGACTGTGCCATGGGCAGGCGCATGTAAAACCTTCTTATATCGCCTGCAGAAGAAAGTGCAAAAGTTGTCAAAACCTGGAAAGTTTGACAAGTTGGGACATGCGACTGTAGAAGCATATACAGGCGACTGTGCCCTGGGTAGGCGCCTGTAAATTTCTCTTACATCGTCTGCAGACGCAAATGCAAAAGTTGACAGAACTTTGGAAGTCTGAGCTAGGATAGATAGTCGATTGTTTAACGAGTCACAGGCGCATGTACATAGTACAACAGTCGACTGAAGAGATTAAATAGAAGAAAGCACAGAATAGCAAGAGAAAGAGTATGTGCATAACAGACGCCTGGAGAACAAATCTCAGGCGCCCGTATGGAGACAGGCGCCTGTAAATCGTTCAACAGTCGCCTGTTAGAACTCCAAAATGCACATGCTTGAGAATTAATACTTGAAGGCCTAGGAAATGAGTTCTAAAGCTTTCCTAGGATAGAATGGAAGATGTGTGTGTGCTTCAACATAATTTTACTTCTAAAATACATTCTAGAAAGAAAGAAGAAGAGAATAAAAGAATACATTTGTTTTGCCTCTCTTCTTTTTATTGGAAGATCTTGAAGACTTATTGAAGCAACAATCTTCATCTTCGATCATCCACTTCGATCATCCACTTCGATCATCCAATCCACTTTACGAGCTTTAATTGATCCTAGAGTGACATCCATTGCTAATTGATCTTCATGATATGTATAGACAATGGATTAACTGCAAGTACGGGATTAGTTACAAGTATTTATGTTTGGTCATCATCAAAACCAAGTAGGGAGAAGTCCAATACTCAACATTCTCCTCCTTTTTGGTGATGACAAACAAACTATTACGACCTCACGATTGGCCCAGTCGATCTAGGCATGCATGATCAAAGCCCAAGTAAACAGCCCCTAGAATCTCCCTAATGAGAACTAGCTCTGACAAGAAGCTCACCGAGTCTTAGAGAAGCTCGCCCAAGCAGAGCGACAAGCTCGTCAACCGAACCCAAGAGAAGAGCCCACTGGCAAATCACATACATTATACGCTAGCATGTCCCAGAGGCAGCTTGCCTACCTCTCTGCCCAGAAGCAGTCCGCCCGAGGAGGAAGGCGACCCGCCATAAATATAACTGCCAGTTTCACTACAGACAAGTCTGACAAAAGCGCACCTGGCTGCTTCACCGCCTGACAGCCTGCCAAAAGCATCCCTGGTCGTTTCGCCGCCAGACAGCTCGACAAAAGCACGCCTGACATTTACGGCTCTAACAGCCTGACAAAAGTGCGACTGACACATTTGGCCCTGACATACTTGGCCGAACCCCTGACACCCTGACACCGCCAGCTCAGCTAAAGCAACCGACTCCAACAGCCTATAAATACCCACTCTCCTCCAACGAGAAAGAGGCTGGCTAATCTGTAAGAAACCCTAACACATATACTTATATTCAAGGTTGAATATCCTCTGCATATTCATGCCTTCCATACTAGTCTGCCACGCGAGTGCCGATCTGCCTTTGGGATCGCCAAGTGTGTCCGACATTCTCCCAATAGTCACCCGCTGACTTAAGCATCGAAGAGGCTACGGGCTAGCTGGTAGCCTCACCTTTCTGACGAGTTGTTCTCCTTACAGGTAGCTCGCCTCTGCTGCCAACGGTTGAAGCGACCTAGGGCGACCAACTTCAATCAAAGGGCGACCTACTCTGGTTGACGGGTGACCTTGAGATTCTCATCTGCAAATCATCCTCAAATCGTGATTAGCCTTGTCATCAACCATACACTTGTAATCATCATGCCCTTGATTCCCCACTTTAATGTAAACTCATTGTAAGCAGATTACCCCGCAACAATTGGCACTGTCTGTGAAAACTTAGGTTCATACCCATGTCTAATCCCATACAATTCAATCCCAGTCCCAACCATGGCAAAAATCCCATGGAGGACGAGCCACGTCCTCTCGGAGGGACTTCCCCGACAGATGTAACCCTTGATGGGACGATAGAGGCTATTCATGCCTCGGCCCGTGCTATCCACCAAGGCTTCGAAGCCTTTTCAAAGAAGATGAATGATTGGGGTGCAGGTGGGGTCGGGCATCCACCGTCCCCCCTGAACCCCAGAACATGCGGCACAGCCTTTATCCCCTGATCGAATAAGAAGCAGCCGCCTGGCAGAAGGGGCTCAACAAAGAGATAGCGGCCCAGCAAAGACATCTCGATGCAGAGGTGGAGGGCACTCATCAAAGACGCCTCGAAGAAGAAGCTGTTGTTCAACTAAGGCAGCTTGACGAAGAGGCAGAGGCCACCACTCAACAAATGCATGTAGATGAAGAAATCACATGTCGACAGATGTGATTCATCATCGCCACGCGAGAAAGGCTCCAGGAGGAGAGCCGTAGGATCTCGGAGGCGTCAACCCTAAATCGATGGCACCAACATAGCCTGCCATCGGTGGATGTCTTGCCGCTCAGAGGTGCAGGGAATTGGGCGGTCCCTTAGGGCACAAAACTCTAGTCCCGTCCTAAGTCGGACGGAACATAGACACAAAAACCATTTGCAGCGGAAGAAAAACTTATGTTAACTAATTAACATGCAGTTAAAAACAATTTTCTAACTTAGCCCTAAGGTCCAAGACCCTATGCCAAGATCTATGCCGACTTGGGATGGATCTGACCATCCCAAGAAGGATCTAGCCTACTGCGATTAAATTAAACTAATGCTAATAAACTACTTTAATCACATACCCGGAATCTCAGCCCTGGAGCAGGCGAGATGTTCCGCGCCGTCTTCCGAGCTGCTCCCGTCCCACGCCGAGCCGCTCCTTGAACCGCTCCCCGAACCGCTCCTCGAACCGCTCCGCATCCCGAGGCGATCAATCCCCGTGCCACCGAGCCAACCACGCGCCGAAGAAAGTTTCACGCGAGTGAAACCTCCGCCAAGATTTCGGATCCAGAATCCGAACTCCTTTGTGGCTTTGCTAGAGCCCGCAGGAGTAAGGCAGAATTTTAGGGAGATAGAGAAATATTTATTTAAGCTTAGATCCGAGCGTGCTCCAACATTTACGAGAGCCGCTCAGATCTAGAGCTTGGGACGAGTTTTGAGGAAGGGGGGAGACCCCTATTTATATAGGCGGCGGACTCTCCCCTTTTCTCAAAATCCGATGTGGGACTAAATGATGAGTTAATTAAAATCAAGTTAGTTTGCACTTCACAAAGTGCAAACTTCCGTGAATTTTAACTCACTCACCGTTGAGCTTCAGGATTGATACAACCTATCAATACGACAAGCGTTCAACGGTGAACGCATAGGAAAAAACGGTTCGTCAATCGGAGTTCGTTTGACCCTCCAATTGTGTGTCCAAAGATCAGCCCTAGGCTAGTTTTTCACAAAAACTGAGCCGTCAAAAATGCCCATCAAACCTAGGGTTCCACACCCAAAGGTGGGACCCACAAATCTGACTGGGCGCCCAAACCCAGACCTGGGCACGGGCGCCCAAGTCTGGGCGCGGGCGCCCAGGCGCCTAGCGCCTGGCGCGGGCGCCCAGGCGTCAGCCTGGCGCCTGGCGCCCAGGCGGGCGCCTGGCGCCCAGGCGGGCGCCTGGGCCGGGCCAGGCACCCGGCCCAGAACGCCTGGGCGCCCAGCGCCCAGGCGTCCTGGGCCGCCTGGGCCTGCGCCCAGGCGCCCGGGGCCATGGCCTGGGCCGGGCGCCCAGGCCCAGGCGGGTCTGGGCGCCCAGGCCCAGGCCGGCTTGGGCTTGACTGGGTCTGGCCAGCAGGCCAGACCAGGTTCAGACTGGGCTAGTCTGCCTGGTCTGGCCTGATCTGACCCTTTGGGCTGTTTTGGGCATAACTTGATCATCTGGCGTCCGATTTGGACGCCGTTCGAACCTGGGTCTAGACCGGGACATTCCCGTCTTACCCGTGAACTTTTCCTTGCGTTTATTTTATTAAATATCGTATTAAACAATTTAATACACATTTAATTGCTTTTGCATCAAATGCAAAATAGTCCCTATCTAAGCTTAAATTATCATATTGCATCAAATGCAATTATTTCATCCCTTGCATTAAAATGCAATTATTCTCCCTAACTAATTTCTACCTATTACTAGACGAAGCGTTGCACTCTGTGTGAGACCCTACAGCCTGACCCTTACAACAGGTTGGGCTCGAAGCCCTATACGGCAGTGACCACGAGCAGTGGTTGCCGTCCCTGCTTCAGGAATCATCATTATATGGTTAACTCATTGACATGAGTATTGTCGGGACCACCTGACTGTTTCCGTGATGAATTCCGCAGTTATAGTCTCTTCGTCTTAAATATGTCATTCGGATCAAGTCTGGGGTACGGTCAAACTGTCAACCCCAATAACTTGACTCCGGTTAGTTTCTATCGATCTTTAGTCAACTAATGTTGGACTTCTTCCAACATACTCTGCGCAGAGTTTTTACTAAAGACCGAACTAACTCTACGACACTAACTCCCATTGACCGGGAGAGACGAATCCTCTCTTGGTCATTACTCGCCTCGTACGTTTCAAGTGACACCCAATCAAAAGACCTTTCGACAGGCCTTGCCTCGAAGCTAGGTCAGTTGATCTAAGTGGCACCGTTCACGCACAGGTCCGTTAAAATGACCTCAAGTCAAAAGACCAACTATCCTATCATCACTCAGAGTTATCACTGACAGATTGGTCAATATAACCATATGATAACTCTAGTGGATCGTTCAGTGAACTCATTCTAATGAGCACCTGTGTCTCGTCTTCGACTTCGCCAAGTCAAGCGATCATGAGATCATCGCCACCGCTAAACGGTGAAGACTAAGACACAATGGTCTATCCGATGTTTCGATATCCTTGTCTCGAAACATCTACGACCACGAACCATTTTAGACTTATGCTACAGACGGTCAAACGTTTCTCCATGATCGAGATACTCATCTCGATACCCGTTTGACCTTGCATAAAGTCTCAGGACTTTACCTAAGTTGATATCTAATGTTGACTGCATTACAATATAGCTTAGATAAATTATTACCAAATAGCTTACTGTTATTTCGAACAAGATGTTTGTGCTATTCACACAGGAATAAATGGCCTCGAGGGCATCATATTCCTACAAGAGGAAGCATCCACAGGTTGACCCGCTAATCTCCTAGGCGTGATGATCGTCGACGACAAAGCCGTGATCAGAGTAGGACTCCCCTGAGGCAGGGGAGGGATGCCACTGAGCACCGAGGTGGGCAGCTCCAATAATTGGCGAGGCAGTCGAGGTGGTCGTATCAACCCCCGAAGATCGTTCGTGCGCCCTCATAGATCGCCTGTGCGACCACCCTACCCAGAAGCGGCTAACCCCCTGGCCAGACGAGTGACAGTGGCCCCAATACCTCGTAGGTTAACTTCCCCAGCTTGAACTGTATGATGGTGCTGGCAATCCCCTCGAACATGTGCAGTGATATAGAGGGGCAATGGAGATTCAAGGCGCAGATGATGCACTCCTATGCCGTGGCTTCCAAATGACTCTGAAAGGGTCGGCATTAGAGTGGTACAATGACCTGCACGTCCGCTCCGTTGAATTCTTCGACGGCCTATCCTACAAGTTCTGCCAGCAGTTCAGGACAGGACGGAGAAAGAAAAAATATGCACACTATCTATTTTCGATAGTCCAAAAAGAAGTGGAAACGATACGAAAGATTTTACACCGTTTCCAGGAGGAAAGGCTTGGCATGGCATGCTGCGAAGATGAGCTCGTCATGGCGGCCTTCAAAAAAGGGTTGACAAACCGAAGCCTGCATAAGTCGCTCCTCCTAGATCCGCCCACCGATCTGGATGCGCTCTTCACCAGGACAGAGAGGTTCATACTGAGCGAGGATGCTCTGGGAGTAAAGAAGGTGGCCACCCCAGTTGGGACATCCCACAATGAGCGGCGGCCTGATTTTCGGTCAAGGCAGGAGGACCGCCCTAAAGGGCACGACCAACTGAGCAACCAAAGGCACGACCAAGGAGGCCATCGACCGCAAGATCGCCCCAGACCAGCGTGAGGGTTCGTCGTACCTAGAGAGTCCCTGCCGACGGTCAGCAGGCCCAAAGGACAGCAGCAGGCCCAATACACATAGCTCAATGCCCCCATGATTGATGTGTTGGCCGCCGCGACGAGAGCCGGACTTCTCCGAGACCCGCCTCAGGAGATGAGGACGAACCCAGCCGCAAGGAATCTACAGAAATATTGTCGATATCACCGTGATCATGGTCATGATACTGATGAATGCTTCACTCTGAAGAGGGATATCGAACGGTTGATTCAGGAGGGCCATCTCCAAGGATTCGGCAATGGGAGGAGATTGGTTCGCGATGAAAGAGCGCCCCCGGGAGTGCAGCCGAACCAGCACCAGAATGCCAAGCAAGACGTCCCTCGCCAGCCTAGAGCGGTCATGCACATAGATGTGATATGCGATGGGCCATCCTCAGGTGGCGCGTCGGCATCGGCCAGAAAGGCATACGCTCGACAAGTGATGACGACGGGCGTGGATGACGAAGCAAGGCAGAGGATAGTAGCCCGTCCCCCCATCTCATTCTCGGACGATGACTTGGAAGGGGTCGATCTACCACATGATGACGCCATCGTCATCGTATCCCAAATTGGAACGACCATAGTCAGTCGCCTCTTAATCGACACCAGAAGCTCGTGCGACATTTTTTTATGTCAACGATCAAGAAGATGGGGCTGAAGAAAGCAAATCTGAGGCCATGTACGGGTTTGATTGTTGGCTTCACCGGCCACTCGGTTCCCATCGTCAATGCTATCACCCTGCCAAAGTCTCTGGGAGAGGAGCCAAGAATCGTCACTCGGATGACGCACTTCGTTGTCGTCGACATCGCGTCGGCATACAACGGCATCATAAGGCAGCCATACATGACCGTCATCGAAGCTCTTCCCTTACTCCTGCATCAAATGATTAAGTTTCAGACTCTACATGGAGTTGGACAAGCGTGAGTGCGCCAAAGACTGTCCCGAAGCTGCTACGTCGACTCCACCAAACATAAAGAGCCCAAGCAAGCCCTGTTGGTCGAACTCGTTAAGGATCAGGAGGATTTCGGTGACCAACAATGGAAGGCAACGAGCTAGCCCTACATAGATGAGCATTTACTCAGATATTATCAATAGCTTTGTAAATATAACTATCTTTTTTAGTGCATACTCTCAAGTTTTGTCATCTCCATTTGAAAATTTCAGCTCCCCTCCAAGGTTATAGGCGCCAGTGGGTTAAGGACTGAGCTACGGCTCGCACCATCTCCACCCTCAACTCCGGGGCAAACTTACGAGCTTTTCCCTCGATAGGTCGTCGGTGGGTTAAGGACCGAGCTACAGCTCTCACTCTCCCCATCCTCAACTTCGGGGAAAGCTTACGAGCTTCGCCCTTGATAGGTCGCCGGTGGGTTAAGGACCGAGCTACGGCTCGCACCCTCCCCACCCTCAACTCCAGGGCAAGCTTACGAGCTTTGCCCTTATAGCTCGCCGGTGGGTTAAGGACCGAGCTACGGCTCTCACTCTCCCCACCCTCAACTCTGGTGCAAGCTCACAAGCTTCGCCCTTGATAGGTCACCGGTGGGTTAAGGACCGAGCTACCCCTCACACCCTCCCCACCCTCAACTTCAGGGTAATCTTACGAGCTTCGCCCTCGATAGATCACCGGTGGGTTAAGGACCGAGCTACGGCTCGCACCCTCCCCACCCTCAACTCCCGGGCAAGCTCACGAGCTTCGCCCTCGATAGGTCGCCGATGTGTTAAGGACCGAGCTACGGCTCGCACCCTCCCCACCCTCAACTCTGGGGCAAGCTCACGAGCTTCGCCGTTGATAGGTCACCGGTGGGTTAAGGACCGAGCTATGGATCGCACCCTTCCCACCCTCAACTCTGGGGCAAGCTCACGAGCTTCGCCCTTGAGAGGTCGCCGGTGGGTTAATGACCGAATTACGGCTCGCACCCTCCCCACCCTCAACTCCGGGGCAAGCTTACGAGCTTTTCCCTCGATAGGTCATCGATGGGTTAAGGACCGAGCTACGGCTTGCACCCTCCCCACCCTTAACTTCGGGGCAAGCTTACAAGCTTTGCCCTCGATCAGTGCCGATGGGTTAAGGACCGAGCTACGACTCACACCCTTCCCACCCTCAACTCCAGGATAAGCTAACGAGCTTCGCCCTCGATAGGCGCTGGTGGGTTAAGGACCGAGCTACGGCTCTCACTCTCCCCATCCTCAACTTTGGGGCAAGCTCACGAGCTTCACCCTCGATAGGCACCGGAGGGCAAGGGCCGAGCTACGGGCTCGCACCCCCCTCAAGCTCGCTCCGACGGGCTAGGGCCGAACTATACTCTCGACATCCGGCCCGCTCTCACCCCAACTCCCGTCCGCCCCGTATGTCGGGGCCACACAAAAGGGCAAGGCTGAGGAGGAGGAAGTGCCAAGTCTTTATATACTCTACCAAACGAGTTCGGACAACGGCCTTCAAAAGCAAAACTTTCATTGATCAAGATGTTGAAAATATTTACAAATATTTCAAAAAGCCAACCTCCCAAAAAAATATCACATCGGTCGACACTACAAAAAGTCCTACTCCAAAACAAAAGAAAGAATAAAAAAAAGTCCTAAGCAAGGTCCCAAGACTGTAAGGATCGTCTTACCCTTGCAATACTAACAACAACCACTCTAGAGGGGGTGAATAGAGTAATGGCAATAAATTGTGCAATTAAAATTTAACTTGCAAATGTAGAATAATTAATGCAAGAGGAATTAATCAACAATATCAAATCAAACGCAAACACAAGATTTTACCCTGGTTCTCCAAAACTTTGGTACGTCCAGTCACACCAATATTCACTATAATTCCCACAAAGAGAAGTGAATACTATCCCACATAGAGATACCTCACCTAGAGGATTTTGTCCTACACAAGAACCAAACCAACCCTACACAAGGGTCGAACTCCCACACAGAGAATTAGGGTTAGCCCTACACTAGGACACCAAACTCCCACAAAAAGAGTAACTCCCACAAAGAGAGTATCTAATTTCCACAACGAGAATTAGGGTTTCAAAGAAACACAAAGTAAAACAAATACTCTTACATATGCCTTGAGATGAACTTACTCATTAATGAATACAAAGTATAGAAGAGGATCTCTAAGTGATTGGATTTGCTTGAAATGCACTTGGATGATTTCCCTTGAGCTTGACTTCAATGCATGAAGGAGAGAATGAGCTCTAAAAGGAAAATGAGAGAGTTTGGGAGTGGCTTAATTTACCTCTAATGATTTGCAAATAGCATCAAGAAGTTCTAAAGAACTCAGCCCTCTCATATATATAGGAACCCTATGTGAACTCTCAAAACTCAAGGAAATAGCCAAAAACAAAAGGCTGCAACGGCTAGAATCTTGGCAAAAACGTCACCGACAGTCGACTGTCCAACGGCTATAATCTGAGCCAAGACAGTCGACTGATGAATACAATACAGTCGACTGTATACAGAAATTGCACCCGTAAATCCTTCAGCAGGCGACTGCTGTAGGAGATGGAATAAAATAGAGAGATACAACTTACGCACTGTATGCAGACAGACGACTGATGATCAGAATACAGTCGACTGGAAAATAGACAGGCAGCTGTAAATACTGAACCAGTCGACTGACTAGCAAATTGGGATGAAGCCCTGACAATGCAAGTTGCGCATAGTCGACTTAGAACAATTCACAGGCGACTATTGGAAGACAAGCGACTGTAAATTGACCATCAGTCGACTGTTCCAAAAGCTCAAGTATGAGTCAATAAAATGTTGACATGAGCAGTGCACCACAGTCGACTGTAGAAGGCTCGACAGGCGACTGGAATCACCCAGTTGACTGTAAAACCTTCATCAGTCAACTGATGGAGAGCCACAGACTCCAATTGAGAATTTGGGCAAGATAAACCTATTGGGTTGGATTCTATGATAATCCTAAGGCTCATTAAGATGGTTAAATGGATATGCATGAATGGGTAGACCATCTATCAAGGCATTACATTAAACCTAGACTCAAAAAGGAGAAAAGCAATAATGAAATAGTACATGGATTACATTACTTTCCTTAGAGTCTATGTCTTCAATCTTGAAAGCCTTGATGCTCCCCGTCATTTCCAAGCTTTGGCACCCTTTGAGTCCAAGTTATGGCATTGCTCCTCTTGATGTCCATCCTTGCATCAAGTGTTTAGTCTCCAAAAATGATATTCTTGAAATGTTAACTATGAGACTAAAACAAGGGAGTCATTAGCAACAACATAATTTTGTGATCATAATCAAAATAACATTGGTAAGAAACACCAATACGCAACAATCTCCCCCTTTTTGATGATGACACACATTATGTAAACGCAAAGAAAATAAAGCACAAAGCTAATGAGCTCCCCCTACTTATATGCACCAATTGAAAAATGAGATACTCAATTGTAAATACTCATTATACCAAATGAAATAATGAGAGACAATGGTGACATATAATAGGCATAGATTACATAAACCAATTGCAATAAGAATATATCATGCACACATGAATGATTTACAAAATCCCACACATCTGTCCACATAGATATGTCTCTCCCCAAATGCATATGTATGAAATACAAGATTTACATAATGCATATATCTCTCCCCCTTGTCATTGTCAAAAAGGTGGACATCAAAAATATCCCCCCTTGTCATCTTAATCAAAGATGTGATAATATGCAAGAGTAAAGGAGATGTATGATACCAAATTTGTAAAAATTAGTGGGTATCAATCACTATCCCATGCTCCCCCTAGATCATAGAAATGGTCAAATTTTTGACTTCTAGGATCTAATACCAATTGTAAAGAATGAGATAAACGATCTCTAACAATTGAGATAGTACCCGTTGTAGAAAAAGAATCTTGAAAGATAATCCTCTTTACCGATGGTTGATCATAATTGGAGCCATGGGCCTAAAGTGTATCAAAGCAATAAATATGGAGAAATCAAGCTTCATTGATACACAATGACATTGCCAAAACAAAGTATAACATGAAACATGTCGGCAATATCCAAGGGGTTGAGTCTGAGATCAAAAATAACCAATTGAAATGACACCAATTGTGAAGCAATGATCCCAAAGACACCCCGAAATGAGAGTCAAATATGTTTTAAGATTATTTTAAACATACAACATATTAACTCACTCATTGTCATACATGTGGATCAATGAATGCAAGCATGACAATATATTCCCCAAGGTCCTCATTTTCATGAAAAATAAAGTTGAAAACATTTTCAAAATCATGAAACACACACAAACAATGGGTATGCTAAAAATAAACATTTAAGCACAATACCCATACAATAAGCATATGTGTGAGGAACTTAAACATTATAAAACCAAACCCAAGAGGAGTTTTATTTCCTAATGTAATCACATGAGGTGATCACATTCCTAACTAGAGAATTGATGTAGTTATCCCTATTTCGCACACTACACTTAGTGGGAATCCATAAAATCAAGGAATTCCTAAACAAGGGTTTTGCCTTTGCAAGAGGGATGGATGTGGCATGCTTAGGTGTAGAAAATATTTTCTTAGCTTGCATAGAATGAGGATTTTGCTTCTTAGCAAAATATGAAGGATTTTCATTCTTCCTCATCACCTTGTGATTTACATGCTTTTTGTTGGTGTTATTGTTATACAAGACAGCATGGTGATTCTTCTTAGGTGCTTTGGCAATATGTCTTGTATTTGCCCCAAAAGAAGAATTAGAGGGTAGTTTGGGTACCACATTTTGAATGTACCCCAAACTTCCTCTATGGTTTGCCGGGTGTTGTTTTTCAAGCAAACCGTGGAGTGAATCCCTAGCATGAACAAAGCTAATAAGCTTTTGGGATTCCTCTTTGCATTTCAACGTAAGTTGTTGAATGCGAGTTTCTAAGCTAAGGTTTAGAGCTACTAATTTATCATTGAAAATGCTCAATTCCTTAACTTGAGAGAGAAGTGTGTCTCTCTCTAGTGTCATAAACATGTAAATCATCATTATTATTTACACTAGTTGATTCTAAAGCATGCACCCTACTCATAGCATTCTTAAAGTTTGCTTTCAATTTTGCATATGAGTCGATGCACTTACTTGCCACATTGGAGGCCACATTGAAGCGATATTCAAGCTCCTCTTATGGTAGCTTTGGCTCCTCCTTTTCTTCAGCATCGCTTTCCTCCTCGCTAGAGCTTGACGAAGATTATTCCCCTTTTGCCATGAAGCACATGTGGGCTTGCTCCTTGTCATCTCCCTCTTCGTCACTAGATGAATCTTCATCCGAGTCATCGAATGTGTCGACAAGTCCCTTCTTTTGGTTCTTGAATTTGGACTTGCCTTTCCAATGTTTCTTCCATTTCCCTTGGTATTAATCTTTGGAGGGTTTGGAAGGGCATTCGGTAGAGCGATGACCTTTAACGCTGCAAGTGTAACAAGTAGAAACCTTGTTAGAATTGGAAGAAAACTTTGACAAAGATTTACCGTGATTGCCCTTGAGGAATGCCTTGAATTTCTTGGCAAGCTCGATGAAATCATCAACACTAGCATCGTCTTCTCCATCTTCTTCACTCGAGGCTTCTCGATGGATTTTTTTCTCCACTCGATTGGCTCCTTCTCGGTAAGGAATGCAACCCCCTATTGCTTCTCCAGCTTCTCGTGCTTGGATGGTTGAATCTCCTTCTTGTGTTGAAGCTTCACTTCATACGCCATGAGATTTCCAATGCACTCCTCAACGGTGTATTTGGACATGTCATTTGACTCCAAAATTTCGTTGGGCTTTGACTCCCATTGAGATGTAAGCAAGTCAAGGATCTTCTCCACTCGATCCTCTTGAAAAATCACCTTCCCAAGTCCTTCCAAAGCGTTCACGATTTCTGTAAACCTTGTGAACATCTCCGAGATGTTTTCACCTTCCTGGATCTTAAACAACTCATATTTAGATCTAAATATGCATTGTTTAGATTTCTTTACCTTCGAAGTCCCTTCATGAGAAATCTCCAATGTATGCCAAATTTCGTTGGTCGTTTTGCACATGGAGATGCGGTTGAACTCATTGTGAGTGAGGACGCAATGGAATGCATTCATAGCCCTCGCATTGAATTTGATCGAGTCCTTCTCTGCTTTTGTTCTTGAAGCCGCGGGTGTAGTAGGCTTCTCAAATGGTGACTCCGTGATGTCACATAGGTCTTGACCCTCCAAGTAGATCATCATCTTGACTTTCTAACTTGGATAGTTGGTTCCGTTGAAGAGCGGAGGTCATACAGTTGATAGACCTTCTTCATGAGACGCAGATATAGCGTTAAATGACATCGTTGTTGTATGCTATAACCTGGCTCTGATACCAATTGTAAGGATCATCTTGCTCTTGCAATACTAACAACAAACACTCTAGAGGGTGGTGAATAGAATAATGGCAATAAATTGTGCAATTAAAATTTAACTTGCAAATGCGGAATAATAAATGCAAGAGAAATTAATCAACACAATCAAATCAAACACAAACACAAGATTTTACCCTGGTTCCCCAAAACTTGGGTACGTCCAGCCACACCAATATTCACTATAATTACTACAAAGAGAAGTGAATACAATCTCACATAGAGATACCTCACCTGGAGGATTTTGTCCTACACAAGAACCAAACCAACCCTACACAAGGGTCAAACTCCCACACAGAGAATTACTAACTCCCACACAGAGAATTAGGGTTAGCCCTACACTAGGACACCAAACTCCCACAAAGAGAGTATCTAATTCCCACAAAGAGAATTAGGGTTTCAAGAAATACAAAGTAAAACAAATACTCTTACCTATGCCTTGAGATGAACTTACTTATTAATGAATACAAGGCATGGAAGAGGATCTCCAAGTGATGAGATTTACTTGAAATGCACTTGGCTGATTTCCTTGAGCTTGACTTCAATGCATGAAGGAGAGAATGAGCTCTAAGAGGGAAATGAGAGAGTTTGAGAGTGGTTTAATTATACTCTAATGATTTGCAAATATCATCAAGAAGTTCTAAAGAACTCAGCCCTCTCACATATATAGGAACCCTTTATGAACTCTCAAAACCCAAGGAAATAGCCAAAAACAAAAGGCTACAATGGCTAGAATCTTGGCAAAAATGTCATCGACAGTCGACTGATGAACAAATGACAGTCGACTGTCCAATGGATAAATAATTCCCAACGGCTATAATCTTAGCCAGGACAGTCGACTGATGAATACAATACAGTCGACTGTATACAAGACAGTCGCATGTAAATCCTTCAACATGCGACTGTTGCAGGGGATAGAATAAAACAGAGAGATGTAACTTATGCATTGTATGCAGACAGACGACTGATGACCAGAATACCATCGACTGTAAAATAGACAAGCGACTGTAAATACTGAACCAGTCGACTGACTAGCAAATTGGGATGAAGCCCAGACAATGCAAGTTGCGCACAGTCGACTGTAGAACAATTCACATGCGACTGTTGGAAGACATGCGACTGTAAATTGACCGTCAGTCGACTATTCCAAAAGCTCAAGTATGAGTCAATAAAAGGTTGACATGAGTAGTGCACCACAGTCGACTGTAGAAGGCTCGACAGGCGACTGGAATCACCCAGTCGACTGTAAAACCTTCATCAGTCGACTGATGGAGAGCCTGAGACTCCAATTGAGTCTTTGGGCAAGATGAACCTATTGGGTTGGATTCTATAATAATCCTAAGGCTCATTAAGATGGTTAAATGGATATGCATGAATGAGTAGACCATCTATCAAGGCATTACATTAAACCTAGACGTAAACGGGAGAAAAGCAATAATGAAATATTACATGGATTACATTGCTTTCCTTAGAGTCTATGGCTTCAATCTTGAAAGCCTTGATGCTCCCCATCATTTTCAAGCTTTGGCACCCCTTGAGTCCAAGCTATGGCATTGCTCCTCTTGATGTCCATCCTTGCATCAAGTGTTTAGTCTCCAAAAATGATATTCTTGAAATGTTAACTATGAGACTAAAACAAGAGAGTCATTAGCAACAACATAATGTTGTGATCATCATCAAAATAACATTGGAATGAAACACCAATACTCAACAAAGACCGGCCCTTAACACTCCACCCCTCGAAGATTATGTCGTGCCCTGGTCACCTTCACCTGAACCGACATCACCTCCCCCTGAGTATCAACCTCATCCTCTTCCTCATCGGAGGCCATGGTCAACTTAAAGAATTCGACCTCCAAGGCGGGGTATAACTTCGCCAACCTCGCCTCCACTCTCTTGAAGCCCACCTGACTTCTACACCTTTTGCACCCATCGACCTCAACATGGGGAGATAATCCTCCTCCTGGTACTTACGAATGGCCCCTGCCTTCACGGCCTCCAGTTCTATCTTCTTCAGTGCTGCCACCTGCCGCTTGAGCTCGGCGATCTCTACTCCCTTGGCCTCCACTTCCTCGGTGTAGGCGTTCATGGCAGCGACCATTCGACCCTCCTCTTCCTGAAGTTGTCGTTCCAGCCCCACCACGATCTTCTCCAGCCTCCCGATCTCCTCCTTCTTGGTCACGTACCACCCCGGAGCTGCTCCAGCCAATCCTCCCAATCCTACAGCCTCCCAGCAACCTCCTCGAATTTGTCCACTATCGCCTGTAGCTTATCAGTGGCTGCCTGGAGATCAGCCTTATTCTTCTTATGGGTCGCCTTAAGCCCAATCACGGAAGTATGATGCTGCAAGGACACCATTGCTGCGACCGCCTATAGGAGGAAAAGAAAACTTAAGTACACCTAGAAGAAAGAAGACCGACGATGTGGAGTAGAGAGAACGGCAAACGTGCATACTGTGCCAAATTACAGTATCACAAAGGCGCCCTGGACCAACATTAAACAGGGACTCACGATCCCTCGGCAACAGACTGTTCTCCGCTAGACGAGCCGCAACGACGGCCTCATCGAACACTGACTCCTTGTTGCCCACCTGGAAGCTCGGTACGAAGAGTCCTCCCTTTGGAATGGCATGAACCTCGGCCTTCGTCGCCTTAAATCAGGCAAGCATTGGCTCACAGCTCGGATGCCCCGGCTCCCCCTGCTCCCAAATGGGACATCCGTAAGGCCAACGCTCGACTGTAACCCTACCGGTCTGTGCCGCAGTGGTGCCCTGAGTCGACAAGCTCCGGGGCGTCACCACATTCTCACCGGTGCCAAGGTCGACGAAGCTGCCCTGCGTCGCCTCACTGACCCTAGGGGTATGAACGGTCGCCGCAGGCATCTCATTTGCTTTCTTGTCGCGCTCACCCCTCTCGGCCCCAATGACTACCCCCGAGCTCCGTTTCTGCCCCGACGTCCTCACCAAGTCTCGATCGCTGCCCCCTTGCCTTTCTCCTGGGCCGAAGACTTCTTGGCCATCGGCTCTGAGGTTGTCAGCTCCCTATCCATCCTCATCAACTCCTCCCACGAGAGGATCATGTCCGCACCTGTAGAGAGAAGAAAGATTAGGGTGAGCATATAGGGAGAAGGTCGCCAAGGTCGCAGTACCTTCGGGCCAGAAAATTGGGTGAATTGGTAGCCCTTAACCAAGTTCGCATGCTTCCAGATCGCTTCGGGGATCTCCTCCAAGATCTTGGAGTTCTTCATGTATTGCCCCTCCAGGGTCACCCCTCTATTCACTAAGGGATTCAGCGTCCCCCAGTTCGACCTCAATACCGAGTTCGCCGGCATCAAAATAAAGACAAACCTCTCCATCCACTCTCTCACCTCACTCGGCAGCTCAAGGATGAGATGCCGACCCCTCCTCACACTAACATTATGATACATCCCCTTCTTCTTCGTCTCAAAGAAATATTGGAAGAGCGATAGGCTCGGAATTATCCCATTGACATTGCAGAGGACAACGAAGCCAACCATAGAGCTGATATAGTCCCGCGTTAGCTAGAAGAGAGGAAGCTCAAGGAAGTTCAGCAAGTGAAGGATGTGGGGGTTGAGCGAAAACCGCAGTTCGAGTTCGAAGGTCGTGTAGTAGACCCCAACTTCGTTATCTCTTGGCGAGCAAACCCTTTCATTGGGTTCGAGGAGGCGAACTGCGTAGGGTGGCCGAACGTATTTGAAGCAAAGCTCGGGGAGACTGATGGTACTCGTTTTGCACTATATAGCTTTGATCTCCACCGAAACCATGGCCCTGACGCTGCCGAAGCCTAACCCGAGCCCTCGCTCCTTCTTCTTGGGCTCCCCTCGCACAGTCGACATTGAAGGAACTACAGGACGTGCCTCCCACTCCTCCGGCCACACAATCATCTCCTCCACTGCTGCTGCACTCACACTCCCAAGCTCTCCAAGTACCCTTTTGCATTCAAATTAAAAGCTAAAGAACCAGAAGAAGCCATTAATAGATCAAGAAAATATCTAGAAAAGAAGAAGATCAACGGAGCTCCGACGAAGTAATGACTGACGGATAGAACTCTCGAAAGCAAAGAAGAGAAGCCTTTTTGAAATTTGAATGCCAAAACCATCAACCGATGCCCCTTCATTCTATCTTATAGAGGTGATCGGGAGATCCCAGGTGTTGAGTATAGGCCACGTGGCAAGATCCGGGGTAAAACTGGCGTCTCGACTTCCCTCCAGAACAGTACGGGACACGTGCCATTCTCCGTGTGGCGGGACGCCTCGATTGCTCCCCCGCAGCCGAATCGGCATAATGGCTTTATAGATCCAATGATCAGTTCTCATTTAATGACATCAGAGCGATCACCTCGTATTTAATGTTACAGCTGTCATCCAATAGAAAGTGAAGCGCGTCATCCGAGCCGATCCGGACTTCCCGTTTTGAACTCGAATGACGGGGGCAATTGTTACCACCTCAAGATCAGTCCAGTCGATCTAGGCCCACATGATCAACACCCAAGTAAACGGCCTCCCGAATCTCCCTAATGAGAACTAGCTCTGACGAGAATCTCGCCGAGTCTTAGAGAAACTCGCCCAAGCAGAACGGCAAGCTCGTTAACCGAACCCAAGAGAAGAGCCCTTCAGTAGATCGCATACGTTCTATGCTAGTACGCCCCAGAGGTAGCTCGCCTACCTCTCTGCCCAGAAGCAGTCTGCCCGAGGAGGGAGGCGACCGGCCACAAATATCACTGCCAGTTTCACTACAGACAAGTCTGACAAAAGCGCACCTGGCTGCTTTGCCGCCTACAGCCTGCCAAAAGCTTCCCTGGCTGTTTCACCGCCTGACAACCTGCCAACAGTGTCCATGGCCGTTTCGCCACCAGACAGCCTGACAAAAGCGCACCTGACATTTACGGCTTTGACAGCCTGATAAAAGTGCGCCTGGCACTTTCGGCCTTGACATCCTCGGCCCTTACTTCCTCGGCTGAACCCCTGACACCCTGACACCGCCACCTCAGTTAAAGCAAACGACTCCAACAGCCTATAAATACCCCCTCTCCTCCAACGAGAAAGAGGCTGGCTAATCTATAAGAAACCCTAACACTTCTACTTATATTCAAGGTCGAATATCCTCCACATATTCGCACCTTCCACACTAGTCCGCCACGCGAGTGCCGATCTACCTTTGGGATCGCTGAGCGTGTCCGACATTCTCCCAATAGTCACCTGCTGACTTAAGCATCGGAGAGGCTACAGGCTGGCAGCCAGCCACGACTTTCTGACGAGTTTTCTCCTTGCAGGTAGCTCGCCTCTGATGTCGACGGTTGAAGAAACTTAGGGCGGCCAACTTCAATCGAAGGGCGATCTACTCCGGTTGACGAACGACCTTGAGATTCTCATCTGTTAATCGTCATCAAATCGTGATTAGCCTCGTCATCAACCATACACTTGTAATCATCGTACCCTTGATTCCCCACTTTAATATAAATTCATTGTAAGCGGATTTACCCTGCAACACAAACATAAAAAAAGATAAATAATTATGCTTAAAAATACTTACTCCCCCTACATAGATGCCAATCAAGTTAGTCAATATAAATAAGGGCATCTATTAATCAATGAAAGCAAATATGTAAGATATGCATGAATGGAATAATTTCAAGATTAGAAATTTAGGATTTTAGAATCCAAGTTCATTATATCTTACTTTCTTGAATCTAAGGCAACTTCAATCTTAGATTCAAGTTTAGATTATACTTAGCACAAAATTATGATTTGTTTATCTCTCTCCCCTATGGCATTATCCAAAAAGAGGGAGTAGAAAAAAACAACAATAGTGCTAAATAAAACTAAAACAATTATGAGAGTCTAAAGAATGTGATACATATGCAATGCGATACGAAAATACAATCGAGAAAACATGAAGGTGCGTCACACTAATACATATCAACAACGCATAAAAAATGAATTCTAGTTGACTAAAGAATGAGAGTCCAATATCAACATTACTTATGCAAAATGTCTCACAACACATCATACATATATAAGAGCACACAGAGAGACAAAATTGCACAACATATACACAAGGATCACATCAGAGAGTAAAGAGACAAAATGTGATATCGTGTGTGTGTGTGTGTGTGTGTGTGTGTATGATTTAATGTAGAAAAGGTGGCACCTGATCCATTGGATCATGTGCTTAGACATAAAAAAGGTGGGAAGTACAAGCCCCCAATGGGCTTGTACTCATGGGGCCCCACCTTTTTGTGTCTTGCACCTGATCCAATAGATCAGGTGCCACCTGCTCTACATTATATATATATACACACCTGAGTATGGCTACTTCTATTTCAAATTTGAAAAAACAGAGGATCGTGACTCTATTCTCCACGGAGGCCCTTGGCTTTTCGATGGGAGGCTGGTTGTCCTTCAAAACTGGACACCTACCATCCAACATACTAGGGACATACTCACTGCTGTGCCAGTTTGGGTCCAATTTCATAATCTCCCTATCCCTATGTGGACGCTGGGTATTTTGAATTGTATTGCTAGTGTTATTGGTACACCAATTTGTTTGGACAAAGCTACATCAAATCTGGATAGGATCTCCTATGCAAGATGTTTAGTGGAGGTTAATGCCAAGAATAAGCTGAAGAGGAGTGTTCCCATTGAACTTGATGATCTCTCCACTATATCAATTGAGGTAAAATATGAAGGTGAACCACCGAGGTGTGAGGCTTGTGAATGCTTTGGACACCTGGATAGTCAATGCCCCCTATGTGACACTATCCCTGCAGCTCTTAAGGAGGATTCCCTAAAGATGGTAGCCTCAGTAGGCCATAATACATTGCCTACTGATGTTCCAGCGGCTAAGATTGTGGACCAGGCAAATGTTTCAAGTCACGCTTTAGAAGTTGGTGAATGCAGCCATTCGGCAGGAGAGATTGAAACTGAAATGGTTTCTGAGAATGCCACCCTCTCTCCGGCAGGAGAGACTAAAGCTCAGAGCAAGAGGCAACTTTGGTTGCGTATGGTCCGTGGTCTTCAATCATTGCGGTTTCTTCAAACACCTGGTGCTTATAAGACCCCAGGGGGGATTAAACCAAATGACTCTGTAGCCCCAGAGGCAGGTTCTATCCAAGATGATTTGCCGAAGCCTCCTGATAACCCAACTGTTCTTAACCCGAAATGGCAGGAGTTTCATCTGGATTTGAACAAAGCAAGGGCGCTGGCCAAGTGTAAGCAGGTATCGCCATCTCCCAACTCCATCCGCGGAAGCGCTAGAGTTGTGCACTTGAACTGATCAGTTCATGTATCCATATCCCCTGTTATAATTATAATGTCAGTCTTTTTTTGGAATAGTAGAGGTCTAAATAATATGGCAAGACGTGCAGATTTGAGGCATGCTATGCGTAAGATTTGCCCGTCAATTGTATGTTTACTTGAAACTAAAGTAGCATCTTGTAATGCTGGTCGTATTCAACGGTGTTTTGGTAAGGATTGGGATAGCATCGATAATAGAGACCAGCATAAAGGAGGACGAATTGTGGTCTTCTTCAACACTCTCATATGGCGTATTACTCCTATTGCTGCTTCTAGTCAACACATTTCTGCTATATTCGCAAATACGGCTGGATTTGTGATGGGGATCACTGTTATATATGCATTCAATCTGGCGTCTCAAAGACTTCCCCTTTGGAGCAATATGGTGGCAGACTCTAAACATTTGGAAAACTTGCCTTGGTTAGTGGGTGGGGACTTTAACTGTGTCAGGAGCACTCATGAGAAGCTTGGCGGCCGGATGGTTGATACTCTAGCTATGGATGATTTTAATTCTTGTTTGGGGGTTTGCTAGCTCATTGATCTGAAAAGTACGGGCGACCCCTTCAGTTGGAGCAATCGTCGCATTGGGGGAAAGCGTATTTCGGCTCGGCTAGACCGGGTTCTATGCAACTCCATCTGGTTCTCACAAATGGCTCATTCCTTCTATGAATATCTTCCGAATGGCACAAGTGACCATGCTGCAATGCTTGCCTACCTACTTCCTAAGGTCAGCTCTAAACCCAAACCCTTCAAATTTTATAACTCGTGGTCTTCTCTCCCAGGCTTTAAGGATTGTATTAGCAATAATTGGGGCCGGCCAATTGTGTTTAGCCTCCGGGGGCTTCAGAATAAGCTTCGCACTTTGAAACCCATATTAAAGGATTGGGCCGCACTTTAGTTGCAAGGCCTAAATGTCAATCTGTGCCGAGCAAATCTCCTTTCACTGCAAACTGATCCGAATTTGAATAATGATGCTGAGCTATAGATAAAGGAAATCATTGCTTCTCGAAATCTTGGGAAAGCCCTCGACATAGAAGAGGAGGATCTGAGGCAAAAAAGCCGTCAAAATTGGCTAACCCTTGGGGATAGAAATTCAAAATTTTTTATACTGCCCTCAAGTCTAGACACTCTCACAACACCCTACATCATCTTATTACACCTGATGGAGAGATGAATTGCAATATTAATACCCTGCGCAAGGAAGCTCCTTTATTCTATCAAAATTTATACCATCAAGAGGAGGACTGGAATATTTTTCCTAATATCATCCCAAAGCGGATTATTACTGAAGAGGCGGCTAGTTGGATGGATATGCCAGTGTCCCCTGTTGAAATCAAATGTGCAACGTTCCAGATTGGTAAAGACAAATCTCCTGGCCCTGATGGTTTTAACGCGCATTTCTTTCAATTCAATTGGGACATTATTGGGGAAGATGTTTGCTGGCGTCTCTGATTTTTTCAAAAGTGGTAGAATGAGCCCAAGTGTTAACCATGCTTTCTTGACTCTGGTCCCAAAGAACGCTAATGCATCAGGATTGGGTGACTACAGACCAATCGCTTGTTGCAATGTGCTGTATAAAATTATCAGTAAGATATTATGCAACAGATTGAAGCATGTTATTTCAGATCTTATCTCTCCTCATCAGGCTGCTTTTCTCAAAGATAGGTTACTGGATGATTGCACTCTACTGGCCCACGAACAAATTCGAGACTTTAGCAATCCTATGGGAGCCAGAACCTGTATTAAGCTGGATCTTCGTAAGGCATTTGACAGCGTTAATAGGGAGTTCATCCTTTTCCTCCTTCATCAAATGGGTTTCAACTTCACTTTTGTTAATTGGATCTCCCAATGTATTTCTTCCCCTATGTTCTCAGTCTTAGTTGATGGATCACCTGAAGGGTACTTTGATTCCAATCGAGGTTTGCGCCAGGGAGACCCTCTATCGCCGTATTTGTTCGTCCTTGTTATGGAATCTTTCTCGCTTCTCATGTCCATTGCAGAGTCTACTGGTGATATTCATCCCATGCGCAGATCTGGTTCTATTTCTCATTTGCTCTTTGCGGATGATCTTTTAGTTTTATGCCGTGCTAATTCACATTCCCTGCTTGGCCTCAAGGACCTTTTATCCAGATTTTTTCTGCTCTCTGGTCTTCAGATTAATTGGGACAAATGCTCAGCGATCTTCAATAAAGGTGTTCGAAATGCAAGAAGTCTATCAGAGATCCTTGGAGTCAAAATGGTATCATCGTTCACTACCTATTTGGGCCTTCCCCTTTCTTCTATTTATCCAAAAGCTTCTCTATTCTGTCGACTGGTTGATAAATGTAAAAAGAGGCTTCTTGGTTGGTCATCCTCTTTGCTGTCTATCTCTGGGAAAATTGAACTTGTCCGCTCGATCATTTATGGTATGGTCGCTTTTTGGATGCAAGCTTATTGTTTCCCTCCTTCTATTATTAGAGCGATTAACTCTGCTTGCAGGAAGTTCATTTGGGGTAGGCAGAAATGTTGGGCCTGGAAGGATTTGTGTACTCCAAAGAAGGAGGGGGGTGTTGGATTGCGGAACCTGTCTGATTTGAATATTGCCTCAGGGGTTCGCCTGACTTGGAGAGTGCTAGCTAATAAAGGGTTATGGGCTAGCTATATGAGGAACCGCTATGAGGGGGTAGATAATGGTTTCTACATGTCCAGAGCTAACCCCTATCAATCCGGGACATGGAAGTTCATCCTCAAGAGTCGTCACCTATCTCAGCGACTAATTAAACGTTGTATTAATGATGGTAAGTCTACTTCTTTCTGGTATGATAACTGGCATCCTAAGGGCCCCCTTCATCTTATCCATGAACCCGTAGCTGGAACCGAGATGGCTTGTGTTGGTGACTTCTGGACCGGGTCCTCATGGTTTAATGTGCCGGCTATTAATGGGATTGGAAATCCTCTCCAGCATTTAACTCCTTGTGAAGGGCAGGATGAATGGACATGGGCTTCAGGCCGTGATTTCTCCATGCGTGAGACTTGGGAATCTGTTAGGGTTGCCAAGCCTCTTTTCCCTTACTTTGATGTGGTGTGGTTCTCCCATCATGTTCCTAAAATGTCTATGGCTCTGCTGCGAGCTATTCAAGGGAAGTTACTGACTAAGGATCGCCTTCTTAAGTGGGGTAGTATCTCTGACCAATCTTGCATTCTTTGTTCTGGACATGGGATGGAAAGTATTTCTCATATTTATTTTGAATGTGATTATACCAAATACATCCTCTCAAGGAGCATTCTCAAGCTCGGGATCACTAGTATGGTTCCATCTTCGATTCCTGAGGTTTGGGATTTGATCCTATCCCGCTACAAAAAGAAAGACCCTTTGAGTGTGTTGGCTAAGGTGGCTTTATCTTCTATGGTATGGCATATCTGGAAGCAACGCAATATGCGCATATTTGAAGGAAAATTTACATCAAAAACAGCTATGTTTAAAGAAATCGAGTCAGATGTCAAGATATCTCTGGCCCACTTGGATATTGAGGATGCCCCAGACAAAATCCCTTTTGCTAATTGGGGTCTTTCTGATGCCTAATTATGATTTGTAAATTTTGTTAACTCTTGTCTCACAGGTTAGCTTAGTTGATAAAACTAGGTTGAGGGTAACGACGCTTGTGTCCTCTCCCCTCTCCTCTTGTTATCTCTAATGCTAACTTGTATTTTGACGTTGTACATTTGGATTCTGTATATTAATAAAGACTAACTATTGCCTGGAATATATATATATATATATATATATATATATATATATATATATATATATGGGAATGTTCAAATGAGAACTTTCCCCGTGAGAACTCCGTAGGAACTTCCTCTCTTTGATTTTTTTTCATAGATCCAAACCGTTGAATGTGTTCTAAACATGTTAATACACTTTCATATCAAAAATCAAGACAATCCCCCCTATTTTCCCCTTGATCGGATCGGTAGAAAATGTTCTATTGTTCTGAAACCGTTAAATTTGTAACGGCTTGATCGAGGGTCAAATCCACCTAGGGTTCACCCATTATTTTTTCTGGGGTGTATATATGTATGGATTAAAGTGTGGAAAAAAAAAATTCGAAAAATATTTTTTTAAAAAAAATAAAAAAATTTAGTTCGCACGGGCAACCCCGTGAGAACCGTTCGCAGCCGACCACACCCATATATATATATATAAGAAATACATGGAGTACAAAATGAACTATCAACTCTACATACAGACAAAAGAATAACCATCATCATACATCATCCAAAAGTAATGTGCCAATACATCAATACATCCATCACAAAACAAATAAAACAGATTCACAATCTCAACCCTAACAAAAAAATCTTAGACCAAGGGTGAGCAGTCTCCAAGAAACATCAATCCAGATCAGCGATGGAGGAGTACACAGGAGTAGCCATCTCAATACGAAAATCCTGGGGCTCCGGATCAGCAGAAATGTCCTCAAGAGAAGGCACATCAGCAACAGCAGTGGAAACACCCTGAGGAGCCTGAGAAGCAACAGGCTCAGAAGTAGCATCAACTGAAGAATCAGAAATCTCAGAGATGATAGGATGAGGAGGCTGAGTAGGCTGAGCAGCAGCAGATGGAACAAACGACTGGAGGTGGGCAGGAAAGGGTATGCCCTTATGCCAGAACGATAGATAGAACAGCTCATAAAGACCAGATACTTTCTCGTCCACCTGGACAAGAAAGGGATCAACAAAGGGTGCAGGAGATGATGAGGTCTGACCAACAGATGGAGCAGAAGGGCCTGAAGTAGACTGCCTCTTCTTTGATGCAGTCAGAAGAGCCGAAGCAGACTTCGTCTTCGCTGACGCATCAAGAAGAGGGCCAAGAGGAATAGGCTCAAAAGGGGACAAGTCGATGCCAAAATGGCGAAAGAAGATGGTAAGCAAACCACCATAAGGGATATGAGGGGAGGAGGATGTGATCTCTCCAGCTACCATAAAGCAGGGCCTGTCTAGATCAGGGCCCAAGACTCGAAGAGTATAAAGCCCATTCTCTTCCGCCGTTCTAACTCGTCCGTCGTAAACCTAAAGCCCTAAACTCGCCGGCCGGTGGCCGCTTGCGCCGCTTGCCATCTGAAGAGCATGGCAAGCGACAGCGACGATGCCAGCAACAACTTCCTGTTAACTCTCATCCCCGAAGAAAAAGCATCATCGAAATCACTCGAAGAAGAAACCGCTGAGGTCAGAAATCTCCAGAATCATCAACAGCCATTGGAACAGAGCCACTACCTTCAATCAATATCAGCAACCATAATAACACGGCAGCTGCCGTCCCAAGGCCTCTCCTTTCAGCTCTGGCCGGCCGCGTCCACCCTCGTCTCTCTCCTCGACCGCAGCCCTCCCTCCCTCCTCCTCCCTCCTCCCCCTCGCAACATCCTCGAGCTCGGATCCGGCACCGGCCTCGCCGGCCTCGCCGCCGCGGCCATCCTCGGGGCCCACGTCACCCTAACCGACCTCCCGCACGTGCTCCCCAACCTCCGCTTCAACGCACAGGCCAACGCCGACGTAGTCGCCGCACGCGGCGGGTCCGTCGCCGTTCGGCAGCTCACGTGGGGGGAGGAGGAAGATAGCCGCTCCTTGATGATGTCTTCGGCTGCTGCTTCTTTGTTTAATGTAGTGATGGCATCGGATGTGGTTTATTATGAGCACCTGATCGATCCTTTGCTGCAGACTCTGAGTTGTTTCGTGAGGGGGGAGGTGGTGTTCGTGATGGCTCATCTCAGGAGGTGGAAAAAGAGGGACTCCCTGTTCTTCAAGAAAGCGAGGAAGCTGTTCGATTTCGCCGTTGTTCACACCGACCCTCCGTTGCCCGGCAGCCGAATCGGCGTAGCCGTTTATCGTTTCACCGCCAAGAAGAATGCTTCATGACGTATGGTCTGTGTTGTGTTGTGTAGCATCGTTGCTTTGTTACCACAAGAATCAGTCTATCAACCACGAATCAAGCTGCATTATTTCATATTTAATCCGCAAGATGATGGTTTACAGTGAAATAGTAACAACTGAAAAATGAACATGTTGACATCTCAAACTGAGTTGAGTAGCCTTATTGAAAAATGAAACAAGAAGGGATGCAAGCTCAGCCTTCTAGTTTAACATCAGCGGTACAGGCTCTCCGATCTTAGGTTCTCGGCTATTTCAGTCTCCCACCTGTCACCATTCTCAAGCAGCTTCTCCTTGTCATACAGCAACTCCTGCGAAATGAGGACGAGCAGCAGGAAAAACACACTGATTCAAATGCTCAGAGATGATAGAACGAACACAACATAAATATTCGACCCCAGTTAGAATTATAACCTCGTGAGTTTCTGTTGCGAATTCAAAGTTTGGACCCTCCACGATGGCATCTACTGGGCATGCCTCCTGGCAGAAGCCGCAGTAGATACACTTGGTCATATCAATGTCGTACCTGTGCATTCACCCAAGCATAAAGCAATCAATAAACTAACAATAACAAGATTATGGGATTTAAATCCATACAGACAACCAGAAAGGGCTTTGCCTTGTAGTTCGACGACTGCCATCTTCTCGTTCTTCAGCTTCAATTGTGATTGCTTGTGCTGGGCATATCTGGACGGTTCAGAATAAACAGTGGGGTGCTGAATGCTATCATTCAGAACAAGTACATAGAAAACTAGATACTACTTATGGACAAGCACACAGTCGAACACATTGGAAGATGCTACGCAATATTAGAAACAGTCCCTGAGCTAGTTTTCTCAAGTTAGTTGCAGATGACCTAGTTGTACACAAACATTGCACATGTAACATACCGCTTCACAAAGCTTGCAAGCAATGCAACGCTCCTCCCCGGTTGGATATCGCCGTAGAGCGTGTTCCCCACGGAACCTGGGGCTTAAAGGACCTTTCTCAAAGGGATAATTTATCTATGAAAACAGAAGTCTATGAAAAACATGACAAAGTAAGAGGTGTACCAAGAGGGTACAGAATAGAACTTACAGTGACTTTCCTCTCAAAGAAATATTTCAGTGTCAGCATCAAACCCCGAACCATTTCAGTTAGAAATAATGTATTTATACTTCGTTCAAAAACTGCAGAGTTCATTGTTAAGTAGGATGATATCAATCACAATACGCAAGCTAAAAATCATATTCACAAGCCATTACCAGTATTCCAATCCTTGGCAATCTCCCTTGCAAGTTGCTCTCTCTCCTCATCATCTGGATAATGCCAGATGGATTAGAACCATGGCACCAATAACTATGACCTTAAGGAATGGATTATGAATGTTTATGTGCATTAACAATGATCACTTGGTGGAAAACATCAAGGAAATTTGAATCCACAAATGACGATGGTGTCTACGATATGATACATATGATACCCAAGTCATTTTTCTGGCATACGCACCCATAGAAAATTACAATAACCACTACCGGGAAGTCAAATGTCAAAAAATAACACTGCAAAGAGCAACATATAGCCTGCATTTCCAACATTGAGAATAGAAAATGGAATCTTTAAATGATATTCCACACTATTGTGTCTATGTTAGAAGTTTAGTAGAAGTTACTGTTCTTAGGCTTCAAGCTTCTCTCTCTATTAAAAGAATTTATGCCTTTCATAGTTGTATAATATTGAAGAGTGAAATAGAGAAATGAAATTGACATAATTTAATGGTCTGCAATGAACCCTAATTTCTTTTTTGAATCTCTTATGCACGCAATGTGTCTAGAGTGGGTGATTGATTCACCTGGGTGTGAAGCCTGAAATATATCCTTTTTTTAATTTTATCGTTTAGTTATCAAACCCTAGTTTTTAGTTCTTTCCCATATCCTCCCAAAAAATCCTAAGATCTTTTACCCTTCTGTTTCCACGTCCCCGTCAATCGGTATGAGTTAAAATTTATATACTAACTTTATCTACTTATTCCCTTTTAGTTATAGTTTACGTTTTTAGATCTTTAAAAATTGCCAAAATAATCATTTTGTGTTTCAATCTTAATTTTAATTCTTTTTGCCCAAACAAGTCCCTTCTTATTTTAGCCAAAAAAAGAAAAAAAAATCAAAGAACCTTAATTTGCCGAAGAAACCGCGTCTCTTCAGTAATTTCTACAATCTACTTCAAGACTTGCGGGCTAGTTTCGAGCCGTTTGAGGTTAGAACAAGTCACTTCCATATTTTGAGGTATTTTGAAGTATTTCAGGCCTATTTATAGATTTTCTCTGAGCATGTCTTTTGTTCGATTTGCTTTGTACGATCCTTATGATAAACCTTCTTATGGTAAGATACCGTTACGTTCTAAAAATATCATTACACTTGTAAGTTCAGTACGTAGTAATAAACAATAAAGCCAAAAGAACAACACAAACCAATCAGAGACACTCAAGACTTGGTAACGCAGTTCGGTGCGCACACCTACATCTGCGGGGCCACGCCCAGAAAATCAGAATACTCCACTAAAATAATCAATGAGTACAATCACTAATTATCGCGATTCTATTAGGAGGAACAACCTCCCCCTCAATACAAACCGTGATGGGTGGTCTCTACCAACCCATGGAGTATTCTCGGCAAGCTCCCCTTGCCCGCAAGCTCCCCTTACACAACCGACTAGATCAACTCCCTTGATCCTACGTGCGTAGCCGTCGGCCTCCTCCCGGAGTTCTTCAATCGTCTTTTGCAAAAAACAGTCGACCTAGCCGCCAATCTTCGCAACCTTAACAACCCATCTCCCCCTGAATCATGAAGCGGTTAAGGAAGTTTGCTCGATGAAATCAAAGAAGATTGGACGCCAACAATTAACAGAACCAGCTAGGAAATAGTTCCGCCGAATCTTCTAAAGATAGCAACAACAATAAGTGGGCGAGATTCTCTCCAACCGAATCAACAATAATAGCGAGAGAATAATAGCTGCTAAATAAATCTCCAGCGATTCCTCAATCACAGCTACCTATACCAGAATAGGTTGAAAAAAGATCAGTAGCAATCAATCTTCCCAACCAACAAATCTGCGAGATATTCTCTCTCTATTTCAATCCAACAACCCTTCAATTTAGCAACCGATTTAGGAAGGCCTTTCCAAAAATCTCTCATGCATAGATTCCACAATCAATTCAGAAATCCCCGACATTCTAGGCAGCAAATCAGATCTGAAACCGCAAGACAGATCTGCAAACCGCAGTAGCGTTTCAGTACACGAACCAGACTTCCAGATCCCGAATGTTCAACATTATGTTGAACGACATTATGTTCAACATTACTGGTCAAACTGCTCAAAAAGACTTCTGATTCCTCAACCTGAACTCTCCAGATGTATTGCCACTAATGCCAACAAATATCAGCAGAAAGTCAACCCTAACAATCTCCCCCTTTGGCATTATGTGGCACAACCCAAGCAAGCACCAACCAAGCACACATTCTCCCCCTTTGAGCCACAATAATCCAAACCACATTCTCCCCCTTACTAGAACAACCCGAGCAGAGATCACCTCAGAAGAGACAGCCAAAAATCAGAAAAAGTATGTCCTCATGACTCAAATGCTTTTCAGCTAGCCTCATGTCTTAAAAAAATTATTCTCCCCCTTTCTGGTTCACTTATTAGAAAAAAAATCCTCAGGCGCAGCGGAAAAAGGGAAGAACAAATACCTCACATCTGACAGTAGGGTGACGAATAAAATGATGTCCAGGGTAGAAGTCGGCTCTGAGGAGCTGAAAAGGAGTTAGGGAATTGAAAACATCGGCGGTGTTGACAGAAGGTATATGCGAAGATCCATTGGCACCGGTGGAGGAAGAGCAGTGAGCAGAGCAGCGAGATAGCACTCTGATAATTCTGGAGGAAGATTTATGAGACTTTGGCACAGATTGCTCACAGTGATTATCGAGGGGAGATGTCGAGTCTGCTGTCATAACATCTGCAGCAACATTGTTCTGTGTTGTATCTAATGTTACAACATTAGTCACAACATGAAGTGTTTTCTCTGAAGCTGTAGTGCTCTTGCTGTATAATTCAGACTTTTCTGACCCGTTGCTTCTTCATCTTCATATCAAGGTGTCTAACATTTCTTCCTTCTGACCAATGTCGCATGCGGCTGAAGCAGTTTCTCTCAGTATGGCCTTTGAACTTGCAGTAACTACAGACAGAACGACCACCTTTGATACCTCTAATCTGCCTCTTCTTTTGATCATGGCCATTGTGTTGACCCATTCTTTCAAGTTCTTTGGTAACTTAACTTCCTCTTTCAGCAGACACATTATAAAAAGCTCCTCTATTGAATCCCACTCCGGTGCGATCTCCAGAAATCTTACCCATGTTTAAGATATCATCCAGCTTTGCTTTTCCAGAATTCCACTTCTCCAATGTGCATTCAGCTTTCTCTGTCCTGAGAAGAACATTTCTGAAGTTTCTTTCCAATTCTCTACAGTTTCCCTCAGCTTTCAGACATTCGATTTTGACCTCCTCCTTCTCTTTCTTCAGTCTATCATTCTCCTCCTTCAGGACTTTGTTGATATTGCAGATTTGCATCCATTTCTCAAACATCATCTGGTATGCTGTACGGATATCATTGTCACTAACTTCCTCATCGTTGTCAGCTTCAAAATCTGATTCGGTTGTAGATGTTGTACATAATGTTGTAACATTCTTTCTGACATTTGCAGTTTTGTTCTCTAATGTTGTACCAGCCGTTGCAACATTAAGTCCAACACAGCTAGGGGTGTACCCATCAGATTGATCATCAACAATAGCCGTAAAAGCCACATAGTTGCTGGTGTTGTCTTCATGTCCAGAACTTCCTTCTGAATCTTCATCACTCCAGGTAATAGCTAATGATTTCCCCTTTTTCTTCTTGAGTGTATTAGCACATTCGGCCTGTATATGACCGAAACCTTCGCACTCCCTGCATTGTATTCCTTTACCCTTACTCTTTGGCTCATATCTCTGTGCGGGATGACTGATTGCCTTTCCAGGAATAGGAAGATACGGTCTTGATTCCTTGTTGGCAGATCTGTAATTCTGTCCCTTGTTACTTATCTTCCTCATCATTCTGTTGAAATTCTTAGTCAGCAGATCAATGTCATCATCACTATCCGAGTCATTTTCAGACTTAGATGTTTTACTGACTTCAACCTTTAGAGCCACCCCTTTATCCCTGTGGTTCGGCTTCAGATTCATTTCATAGGTCTGAAGAGATCCCATGAGTTCATCCAATCTCATAGTGGATGTGTTCCTCACTTCTTCAATGGCCGCAATCTTCGCAGAGAACTTATCTGGTAGGGATCTCAAAGTTTTTTCAACCAACTTCTTTTGAGAGTACTTCTTCCCCAATTGAAATGCTTGATTAGATATATCACGCAGTCTCCCATTGAACTCAGCCACAGTCTCATCATCATTCATCCTGAGATTTTCAAATTGAGATGCGAGCATTTGAAGTTTAGATGCTCTTACCGTACTGGTTCCTTCATGAATATTCTGCAGTATATCCCACGCTTCCTTTGCATACTCACACGTAGAGATTAATTTGAATTGCTCTTCGTCGACAGCAGAAAAATAGCATTAATTGCTTTAGAATTGCACAAGGCCGCATGTTCTTCAATCGACTCCAGTCTCTTGCCGACTTGAGGTGTTCTTCGCCATCTTCGTCAATTTCGGTTGGTGGTGTCCATCCTTCACTGACAGCGATCCAGGCCTTCTCATCAATGGACTTAATGAATACACGCATTCGAGACTTCCAGTAAGTGTAATTTGTACCAATGAGCAAAGGAGGACGAACAACTGAGGCACCTTCTCGTGTAGCCATGATTCAAGTACTGAAATTCAAGATCACACCTTCTTTGATAACAAAGATACACGGGTGACCTGCTTTGATACCAATTGTAAGTTTAGTACGTAGTAATAAACAATAAAGCCAAAAGAACAACACAAACCAATCAGAGACACTCAAGACTTGGTAACGCAGTTCGGTGCGCACACCTACATCTGCGGGGCCACGCCCAGAAAATCAGAATACTCCACTAAAATAATCAATGAGTACAATCACTAATTATCGCGATTCTATTAGGAGGAACAACCTCCCCCTCAATACAAACCGTGATGGGTGGTCTCTACCAACCCATGGAGTATTCTCGGCAAGCTCCCCTTGCCCGTAAGCTCCCCTAGCACAACCGACTAGATCAACTCCCTTGATCCTACGTGCGTAGCCGTCGGCCTCCTCCCGGAGTTCTTCAATCGTCTTTTGCAAAAAACCGTCGACCTAGCCGCAAATCTTCGCAACCTTAACAACGCATCTCCCCCTCAATCATGAAACGGTTAAGGAAGTTTGCTCGATGAAATCAAAGAAGATTGGACGCCAACAATTAACAGAACCAGCTAGGAAATAGTTCCGCCGAATCTTCTAAAGATAGCAACAACAATAAGTGGGCGAGATTCTCTCCAACCGAATCAACAATAATAGCGAGAGAATAATAGCTGCTAAATAAATCTCCAGCGATTCCTCAATCACAGCTACCTATACCAGAATAGGTTGAAAAAAGATCAGTAGCAATCAATCTTCCCAACCAACAAATCTGCAAGATATTCTCTCTCTATTTCAATCCAACAACCCTTCAATTTAGCAACCGATTTAGGAAGGCCTTTCCAAAAATCTCTCATGCATAGATTCCACAATCAATTCAGAAATCCCCGACATTCTAGGCAGCAAATCAGATCTAAAACCGCAAGACAGATCTGCAAACCGCAAGACAGATCTGCAAACTGCAGCAGCGTTTCAGTATACGAACCAGAATTCCAGATCCCGAATGTTGAACATTATGTTGAACGACATTATGTTCAACATTACTGCTCAAACTGCTCAAAAAGACTTCTGATTCCTCAACCTGAACTCTCCAGATGTAGTGCCACTAATGCCAACAAATATCAGCAGAAATTCAACCCTAACAACACTCAAAGTAAGTTTGGTAATTTATAGATTTTTTAAGACTTCGATCAGAGATTTGGTCATCATCCAAATAAGTTTGAAAGTTGGATGAAAGGCTCGGAAGCTTTGTTGTCCTGTTATGGTAGACGGAACAATGTATCTCTATATAGGAATTAGGCTACATGGCAAAGCAGCTAGTTGGTGGTCTAGTAATCATACTGACATATGCTCTTGAAAGCATATTGAAGTACTCCTTAACAATCGATACTTTGTTCATCTTAAAATCCACTGTTTGACGAGATGTTATAATGACCCCTATCCTATTGAGAACTATTACTTATCTACTAGTCGGTGATATAAAATCGAAGTTGTTTTAATTTTTGAAGCATTCAAGGATTGTTACATGTATAAAAAGTAGAAGCTATTTATTGACGATATCATTGCTTTCTACAAAGTGATTGATGAGAAAAAAATACATGTATCGACGCAACTACCAGGATAGGTCTTATCTTGAAGGAAGGATTATGGTGAAGGTTGTCAACAATGGTCACTTACGAAAGCCGAGCTTCGATACCAGTATCTTCTTACACGTTTACCAAACAGTCATTCGTCATAGCCATCTTCAAACCTAAAGATTGAGTCCACGTTAAAATCTGCCAAACTAGATGTGATTTCACTGGTCTAAATAGATTTTCAAAAAAAGTCAAAGTTAAGAGAGAACCCCGAGCCCAAATCAAACTCAAAGCTCAAGTTGTTGGAGCTGCTATCACAGATTGTCAATATCAAAGTTCTAAACAGATTCTGAAGCAGCATCCTAGGCAGAATCAATGTTAGAGCAAGAATCCGAGCAACTTGTTGTCTTGAGCTAATGCATCTTGACTTTATTATTCTAGATGATACACTGCCTAGTAGCCAATAGATGTTGTCATTCCTTATGCTCATCTTTGTCACCGTTAGATCATTCTCCCAGAATGGTTGTCTGAGTTTTTTTTCATATTGTCCTACTTCAAAACTCAAAATCAAGTTCTCCACCAAAGAAAAACTTGATGTGAAACTGCTATGAGCACATGAAACTTATTTTAAGAATTAAAGTCCTACTCCATGGAGAAATTAAGATCAAAAAAGGAAAATGAATTAGAATTTTTATTTTTTGAAAAAAAATAGTTTTTCATTTAAAACCATATATTATTTTAGTTCTTTTGGCCCCAAAAATGTTTTTTATTTTAGCCAAAAAAAAGAAAAATTAGAATACCCTAACATGCTACAATACTCGTGTCTGCTACATTAATTTCTAACACTAATTATAGGTTATTTTCATCCATTTCTAAGCAGATGAGATCACTCCCATATTCTGAAGTATTATGAAATATTTTTGAAGCCTATTTTGAAATAGATTTTCTCTAAGCATATCTTTTGTTTAATCCGCTCTGTATGATCCCAATGATAGGACTTCTTATGGTAAGATAATGTTGTATTCTCAAAAATATCATTATACGCCCTTTAAGTTCGGCAAAGTATATGATTTTGAGGACTTTGATGAGAGATTTGGTCATCATTCAAGTGAATCTGAAAGTTGAATGGAATGATTGGATGCTTTGTTCTTCTATTATGCTATAACAAGAGTGCAAATGTATCTTTATTAAGAATCAGGCTAGATGACAAAGCAGTTAGGTGGTGGTCCAACATTTGCTCTTGAAAACATATAAAAGTAATTAACAATCGATACTTTATTCATTTAATGATCCACCGTTCAACGAGATGTTATAATGACACATATCCCATTAATGACCACTATCTATCTACTAATTAGCTCTATAAATTCAAAGTTGTACCAAATTTTGAAGGATTTAAATGTCGTTACAAGTATGAAGATTGGGAGCTATTTATTGAAGATTTCTTCAATTGCTGCAAAATGATCGACAAGAGGAAATACATATATGAAAGATTTGGCCACTTAAGAAGCTGAGCTTCAACACATGTATCTTATTAGATATCAACCATTCCGTTGTTTGCCGCACCATCTTCAAAGCTAGAGCCTGAGTCCTAGTCAAGCCCCACCAAACCAAATGTGGAGTCATAGCCCGAATTAGATTCCCAACCAAAGCCAAAGGTGGAACCAAAATCAAAGCCCGAAATAGATCCAGAGCACGAGTTAGAGCTACTATCAGAAATGAATTCAAGTCACATGTAAAGTATGCGCTAGAATTACACTCCAAGCAACTTGTTGATCTTAAGCCAATACAAATTGACTTTTTATTCCAGATGATCCATTTACCTACCAGCCAATAGATGTTGCATCTTTCACAGTGTATCTTTGTCGTCGTTGGATTGCTACTCCTGACATCGTTATCTTTTAAGTTTAAAACTATCAAGTTTTCTCCAAACAGAAAAAATTTGATATGGAACAAGTCACGAGCACGTGCATATTATTTTAAGAATTAGAGAAAGTCCTACTCCATGGAGGATTTGTGTTTAAAAATAAAGAAGGAATTAGAATTTTTTTACGATTTTATTTTTGAGTCATAATTGTTTAGGATTTTGTTTGTGTTTCTTTGTAAGTTTTAGTTTTATTCATTTTCATTTTTTTGGTTTAGAGTTTTGAGTCAAATTAGGATTTGATGTTTACTGTTATTTAGAGTTTAATTTGAATCTTTTTAACCTTATTTATACAAGGCAAATTTTAAAATTCTTTCCGGATTGCTTTTCTTATGTTTCAAGCATTTTTTTTTCATATACAAAGGCATGTATGACTTTCATTGTACTAGAATATTGAAGCGTGAAATAAAGAGCCAAAATTGAGAGAATTTTAATGGTTTGCGATGAACCCTTATTTCTTCTTGAATCTCTTTGTACGTAATGTGTTTAGAGTGTGTAAGTGATTCACCTGGGTGAGAGATCCAAAAGCTATCATTTTTAATTTTATCTTTTAATTATCAAACAATAATTTTTAATTCTTTCCCAAATCCCATCACAAAATCCTATATCTTTATCCCTTCTACTTCTGTTTCCCATCACAACCTTATCCTCTTCATATTTAAGGCAGCTGTAGATATTTTCTATGTGCTTACTCAAGATTTAAATTAGGCAATCACAAGTAAATAATTACTTAATTGCTTATGGTGAGAGCCCAGATCAATGGAAAATAAGGAACCCTAATATATTAAAAGGAACTGAAAACTACAACAAAACAAAAATATAAGGTGTTCAGAAAACTTAAGATTCAAATCGCAAAAGCATGCAAAAGTGCAACAAGAAGATGTAAAAGCAGACAATAACAATGTCCGCAAGCATTCTTAGGTGATCAAATAGAAGAATGTAGTAACTAAGCATTGAATTTAACAATAACGCAACACCAAGCATAACGATAGACCTTAAAATAACATATAATGCATGTAACGTAATGCAGAGCATAAGTTACATGATTTTTAATTTTTAAATTTAAAAAAATATATAAAAATAGTTCTAATATGTTTTTAATAATTAGGATAAAAATTATAAAAATTTAAAACTCTGAAATGTGATAAAAAAATTATGACAATGGTAAATGAGATACAATATAAACATTCATTGACTTGTAACAAATATGCATGAATATCACCAAATATACAAAGTAGCACTACTAAAGAAATTATAAATGTATAATAGATAATGTAAAGCAAACACTTCACTAACTTATAAGTCATATACAGATCACAAACTAAGAAAAATTAACAATTTGATATCACGATTTACATATTAGTTAAACAAAAGAGGTATGCATCCAAGTTCACATCAAGTACAAAGTAAAAATCTGATTGAGATCTTCTAATATATATGTTTTCCTTTTTTGGCTGTGGCGTATGTCACACTACATTATAGCATATTGCAATGCATATTGAGACGGAAAAAAGTAGGGTTACCCAGACTTTGGGATAGATAAGGGTATTATGTAACAAAAGAGCTGGGTGACACTACGTAACGGGTTATTTCAAGTTACGTGACGATGTTTTTTTAAAACATTGTTAAGCTTACAAAGCCCGCAGAACACAGCATATACATATAACAGGTGATGTAATAACAATGATACACTAACAGTCATCTGGGATCAGAACTATTACGTAAATATACCCATATTTCATGCAAGTCAAACTAGTTTGAAATAAATTGCATGGTTCATGGATTTATTTAATAACAGGTAATCACTCAAGTAATCAAGACTAGTTCAGTAAATCACTTCATCCCATTAATATTCTGATATTTTATATTATAAAGCAAAGCTTTATGAGTATCCTGTGTAGGGAATGCCTGACAGTCTGTGTATAACCAATATGATACTCAGATTGAGTAAAAACCACTCCAATAATCATAATTTCCTCAAAAGAAAATAGCAACTATGGTGTTAACAAGGTTGAAAAATACAAATTAATCAACAAATTGGAGCGATTGACCCCACTGCTAGCTGAACATGCCATATTTTGATCTAATACTTGTATGAGTAGAACCAAGACCAGTGCTACAGTGTTTAATTTGGAAAACATGAAATATAAACTATTTTTTAAATAATGAAGAATTTCGGGAATTTCATTCACTTTTATACATCTGATTCAAAGCTGGCAACTGCGTGTTGAGGCAAATTCCAAGCTTTCAAGCCAAGTATTGGCTAGAAAGTAGAAAGTAGCACTAAACAGAAAACAAACAGTTATACTAGGTGCGCCATGATGCTACATGCCTGCAAAAATTCTGGTTAATAGACACTTCACTTATTGTACACTGAACTCTCAAAGTAATCAGGATGATTAAAAATTGTGCTTTTAGATCTTGATATGATTTTTTTAACAACCGCCGATACCTTACAAAATAAAACAGAGATTTCTATTTCACATATTCTCCAATTCCCGTCAGCTTAGATTTTTCAAAAACATGCTAATGTCTTTGATTCAAAGAGTTGATGTGACATGAAACTATAATCTTAATCAAATAAAAAATCTAAAAATACAAGCTATTATGCTTGGCGTCTGTTCACTCTGTTCTCCCATCATATATGCCCAAGTTTCATCAACAATCATTGTTCTATAGAAATAATATAGTTTCATTCCCCGAAAACTTGTTTCCGCATTTCTACTTTAAGTCATTCAGTCATCAAACCATTTCTCATTGTCATGATCAAAATGGTTTTGTAAGTCATAAACATTTGACCGGTGTGTACAAATGCTCCCACCATACCGCTAGGGCTGGGAATGTTACCCGGTTACCAATCCCAATCCAGTCCCAAAAGTGACCCCGAACTGATCCAATCCGGTCCCAAATACTCATGGGAAGGCCATACATTAATATTATTGCCCAATAAAAAAAATTTGGTTGGGCATGAATCAAACAAAACAGATCTCGGTCCCGACACATCCTCAACCCAAATTATAATGAATATAATGAAATCGATCCCAAGATAATCCAATACTATCTGACCTATCCAACCTGAATATGAACCCAGAGCCAACATGTACTCAATAGACTTACTTAGGTGAGATAGTGTAAATACATAATTCAAATATTAATGAAATCTCTAAACCAACACTACCTAAAAATCTCATAAACATCTTCTCAAACTATTGACACTTGATAGAAACAACCAATGGCACTGTCCAAATCCATTGATACTTGATAGAAACAACCTATGGCACTGTACAAATTCATTGCTTAATTACATTCTCGTTTACATATTATCCAAACAAACCCCGGTATAATATCAAACCTACCCCAAACAAATGACTAAATGAGTATAGAGTATGGCACAATTTATTTTGTTGTATAAATCAGAAACTCTCCAGGCATTAAGAACCCAACTCCGACCAAAATCTGGTCCACACCCAATGCATCATGGGTAGCACATGTGTCAATTTATGTACCCAATGTCTTCACTGTTCTGGTGATAGAGAGAAAAATCGAGACCAACTCAACCTGATACTAACCCTACATGATACCGTCAAGTGACATGGTTTTGTTTGTTTCGTCACGGTTTCATTGACTCCCAAAAAGATGCTGAAACCTTAAATAAAAACCAAAATCAAAGGATAAAGAGGAGAAATCTAATGTATGTAGCTGTTAATACCATCATCTCCTTTAGTATCTGTTAGAATACCACATTCATAAATCCTAATATCATAATTTGATATATATTTTGGGTCTTACTACCGACTGCCCACAAGGCATTCGTTAACAAGCATCAATTGGCTCCTTTCTTTCAACTTTTTATCACTTCCCAAGCTGAAAAAGGTAAATTCATAGTATTTCACTTATGCCCATATGAAATGAAGTTTTCTCTAAAGTCTCAACAGTACTTATTGTATCACCTACATTTACCGTATGGATATTTTTTAAGACGGCTGAATTTATTATTCTATAGCCCTACATAAAAAGCAAGATGCACCACTTGTTCATAGCTCGGATTAAAAATACACGCTCACACACAACTAAAATTGGGACTTAGGATTTATCCTGGGGGTAAACTTTAACGTATTGGATTTTAGAGCTAAGTCAATGACTAGTATATGAAATTTATTTCTTAAAGTTTTAGCAATTAATATTTTTTAGTTTAAATTTAGGCTAGAATTTAGAGTTTAATTATCCATTTGAATGTTGATTTCTTTGAAGTTAAAATTATAAAAAAATTAGAATGACATTAGAGTTAGGATAATATAATATCCAAATAATTTTAAAAAAATCAGTTACATTAATTTCATATTAGAACCAAAAATGAGCAAATAAATTTGTGTTTACGAAAGCTGTTTTTAACCACGAGAACGAATTATGTAGATAGATTTTTTTGACATGTTTCTTTTATTTTATTTTTGACATGTTTCTTTTATTTTTTTGACATGTTTCTTTTGAGTAACAGATACGGATATTCCATGTTTAGGTCTTATATAAGCATTTATTTATTTTTTATTTGGGGACATTGATTAAGTATTATTTTTCTCAAACTTTATTTATTAGAAATCTCCACCAATTAACCCAAATTTCATCATTTCCTCTTTGTAGTTGCTCTGTAGTTCAAATTTGGAGTTGGATTTGATATAGCAAGGACATTAGAATCGGACTAATTAATGTAAAGATGAAAAGAGAAGGAAGATAAAACAGGCGAATGGGACTTTTTAAATGTGAGTTAAAAAGTCAAAGTTCTTATCAAGAAGAAAGACAACAGGCTACATATGGAAGAGAAAGCAACTGATTAACAATGGCAAACATGGATTATCAATTTGTTGTATTAGAAAGTGGATAAAAGTCAAAAAGTACATCCACTTAGTGCCTGCTAAGGGCACTCGTTAGCAAAATCCATATTTTTAATATAACATTGACCATGGTCTCAATTTAAGTTTAAGTTCATATTAGCTTGGATTAATATCCGGGTTAGCTAGTTTAGCTAGTTGTCCGTGAGTACTAGTTGATTTTTCTTGATTAACCCGCACTTAGCATACAATACATATGTTTATATGACATACTCCTTAAACGCTACATATACAAACGTTTTGACATGGTGAAGTCCAGTCATTATGGCCACTTGGACGATATATTTTACACACTAAATCATATACCGAAACTCCAAGCAAAACCTTTCGAAACTAACGAAACAAATTGAAAATGTTAAGCCAATGGGGGTCCAAAACCAAAACCTAGTTCTCAATCATTGGATGCAATACTATTGAGAAGATAAAAGTGACATAAGGCTGTGAACCTCAACCTAGCTTTATTTTCGCTGGAAAGTAACATGTGATTGACAGTATTTGTAAATAAACAACACCAAATATAGTATAGAATTTGCAAAACCTGTAATGCTTCAGTAGACCAGGTAACAGGACATCGTCTTTCTATATGGTTTCTATCTGATACTTGAGAGATATTTCCCCTAATTATTAAATCGTTGTTCATAGGTATTTTGATCAGAGCACATTAAGGTATTTTGAGAGAGATCGTATAGTCGTTGTCCAAGCAAAGATGAAATTACAGCATTGATGATAATGACATCAAGAGGACTACCAAGAGATAGGAGAATTATGTAGATGTATTAAAGATTTTAAATAAATACATATTCAAGGTGTACGACAATGCTTATAAAAAGTAAGGCAGTCTGAGGAATATAAGAACATCTATCGATTAGTGCAAATGAGGAAGAAAAAGTAAAATGATTGCATGCGATTAAAAGTATTCAATACAAAAATCAGAAAAATTTGGTAACAGATGATAAGATTAGAGATAGGTGGAGAGAACATTTTGACAAATTCTTTAATGAACGTCATATCCACAATACAAAAGATAATATTGTTCCTTTGACAAAGCTGAATCATAGGTTTATGTGAAGAATCTCAGTATAGACAATGAGAAAAGCTTTAAAGAGAATGAAATTAAGAAAAGCATATAAACCGGATAAGATTCCTATTGAAGTATGGAAATATATAGGACAAAATATTGTTATCCAATCAAAGGTCCAACGGATCACCGTGTTCGTATTGTAACTACAAATAATCCTACTAAAGAAATAGGAATTAGAACTAAAACGATTCCAAATAGAATAGCATCAAACATTTTCATTTGTTTGAGGAAATTAAAACAAAGCTGATATATAAAACTGATCTATCATGATATCAAGTTAATATGTCATACCAGGAAGTTGTAGGAGAAAGTGATTGTGTATAGATTGAGAAAGAATGTCAACATATCATAAAATCAATTTTGTTTCATACTGAAACGTTCAACAACAGAGGCAATCCATCTTCTTATGCAATATAGATTAATAGAGGGAGAGAGATTTATATATGATCATTATCAATATGAAAAAAGTATACAATAGAGTCCCTAAAAGGTTCTATGGTCGGTCTTAACGAAGAATGGGGTCCTTTTGAAGTATGTTACTCCAATTCAAGATGTGTATCAAGGAACAATCATTAATATAAAGATTTGTAGAGAAAAAATAGATAATTTTCTGATCATTACAGAATTACATCAAGGCTCGATCCTAAATCCACGTCTTTTTACTATAGTGATCGACCAGCTCACTAGGCAAGTTCAAGATGAGATGCATTAGTGTATGTTATTTGTAAATAATATTATTTTGATAGATGAGACCAAAAATGATGTAAATTAAAAATTAAAATTTTGAGACAGATATTGAAGACTTAAAGGTTTTAAACTTAATAGGAACAAAACCAAGTAATGAAATGTAAGTTTAGTAGAATGAGGTATAAAGATCATAGTTTGATGAAGCTTGAAGGAAAAATTATATTGGTAAGTAAGTACTTAGATATCTCAGGTTGATTATTTAAAGCATACGGAGACTAAGGAAAATGATTATCATAGAATCAAAACATGATGGTTAAAGTAGAGAGTCACAACATAAGTGTTGAGTGATCAAAGTGTACCAATATGATCAAATGGTAAATTGTAAAGGACGATTATTAGACCAATTTTGTTATACGATATAGTGTTGGGCAGCTTGGACTATTACCAAGAACGAACAGAGTATGAGTGTAGTAAAGATGTGAATGTTATATAGGATATGTGGAAATATTAGAAAATATAAGGTGAGATATGAGGATATCAAAGTGAAGGTAGGCGTGATAACTATAGGATAAGACTATAAAACATGGCTTGATATGGTTTAACCATAATGTCAAAGACCTATTAACGGGTCGATTGAAAAGATAGAAAAAATGAATTTTAAGATCAAAAGAAATGGAGGTGAACCAAAAAAGACATGGAAGGAAGCGATAAGAGGGGATATAAAATATATTGATTTGATGGAAAAAAGCTTTAGATCATAATGGATGAAAAAGAAGTAGATAACATCACAATCAAGCGTAAGTTTTTAACTTGTTATGTTTTATTTATTATTATTATTATTATTATTATTATTATTATTATTATTATTATTATTTGTTGTTATTATTTGTTGTTATTATTACTACTACTACTATTGTTTTTATTATTATTGTTGTTTTATTAGTTTCTCTCTTCCTATTGAGTTCATAAAACCAACCCTAAGTATTTAGATGAAGGCTAAGATGATGATGATGATGATAATGTTTTCGTAGAATTCTAACGAAGATGTTAGATAAATATAAATTAGTACAATTCCATACAAAACATATCAAAATGGAGTAACTATGTACATCAACGATGGCTGATTGGGTAAAATTATCCAATTCCTTATCTTGGACAATTAACTTGACAGTAATAAAGTTTATCAGCCATAAAATATAGGGAATAATAAGGAAGATGACTTTTCAAATGGGGGATGACTCAAATAAGCATCTTTCACTTGTGCATGTGTGTGCGTAAACTTGACTGTTCATTGTCATCAAAGAATTTTTCCCATTGTTGGACGTAGAAATAATTTTCAGCGTGGCGTAAGTGAATGACAGCAAACTGTCATGTGCAGTTAACCGGAAAAAGGTCAACTAAGGATTTATATTCCAAACTGAACATCAAAATATGTGTTTCTAGATACATATATCAATAGATTTAATAGATACCGTCATAACATATGTTGAAATTTGAAAGAAAAATGACAATCCTATGTTCCTTTTCTTTCAATTATCACAAAATCGTCTTCTTATGGTCATCCTTCTTGCACCACAAAAATCTCAATAAAAATCAGACAATCTAATTGCTTTGTGTGTTGATGAGCCAAAAAAATTGTCAAAATGAATATATAACTACTATTTCAATTTCAAGGATTTAAACCCGGAACCTCCTATACAAATTTCATAACCTTGCCACTTGAGCTGGCCTCATGATCAGTCTCTTTTTTATAACAAATTGAATCTAAATTAGACAAATATTGTGTGAGAACTTAAACATTCTATATAAAATCTTTTTTTGCAAAATTTCAGTGTGGGCATCCACCAAACCTAAGCTCTATGTGGGTCCGCCCCTACTCTTTCCATCAAAAAAGGGTCGGGATGGAGCATGGCTTCATGGAAGATATGAGATTATGGCTCGATGAATGATTTGAGATAAATGTTAATAAAGCTTTCCTAACCTAACGTCAGTTCTTTCCTAAGTCTTGACTCATGCCAAAATCCTGGTCAGGAGAATACTCACAAAAGAGAGGCTTGGCATAATCGTACTGACTAATATGCATGATTTTTACTTTTAGCTTTCTCTTCTTTTTAGTTTTTTTTTTGTTTTTTTTTGTTTTTTTTTTGGGAGGGGGCTAATTTTAATAATGACAAATATACACATGCTGTGCTGGCTAGCCTCTAACCCAAATAAGTTCTGCTTTTTCGCATCTTTAGAGATACAGTGCAGAAACCCTACAGATTGCATACGATCATGGAAGTTCTTGAAATAACTTCGCATGTGTTCATCACAATGAAATTGAATCCGGAATACCCAACCACTATAGAACGGTGAAGAGGAGATTCCTAAGATAGAATATCATATGCTGCATATGATCATTGACATACACCTTTTTATTGTCATTGGGATGGGTTGGAGTTGCAGGTAATGCGGGAGTGGGTTACTTATTAATTCAGCTCTCCTTTTTGCTTTTCAGTTTGCTAAACGCATTTTTAGATAGGTTCATCTTTTCTGTATTCTGCAGACTCCATGTTTAGACTCTTAATGAGTACTAAAAATGAAAATGCTTCAACATTAAGAAAAAGGTTGGTTCTTCTGAAATAATCGACTGTGACAGAATTTTACAAACAAATGTTTGAGGCCTACAGAAGAGGATGAGGCGTACCGGAAAGATAAGCAGTGATTGGGAAAGGTTTGTTTTAGCCTGCATAAATTACACTGATGAAGTTGCGCACACCACATAGACATCATGCTAGCAATCAACATCCAGTATACTCCACATTGCCCAATATAATGTCGTTATGCCAATGTGGATCAAAAAATCGAAAGTCTTGAAAGCACCCATAAGTTGATGTCACAAAATGAATAGCATTCAATTTGGGATCATTTAGCATGAAACATGAAATCTTCGTACCATTTGATTTTTGGTCTATTCGGCCTTCAAGGTGCATAAAGCCATAACCCCCTTACAGATGTGCAATGCAGATAAAGTTATTTAGGCAGTACCACATACAGAAAAGAAACTGGCGACAGAAATCCATTCTCGCCAAATTATAAGTCTATAATATAGATCTGAAAACCAAATGATAATTCTAATTATCACTGTGCATTTACTTACAAAGATGTAGTCATTCTCCATATCTGAAGCAACGAAGGCATAAGCAAAACTTAACATAGTTGTAAAAAAATCATTTATAAGTTATGGCAGCTTCAACCATACTTGGGAGGTCATTCTCAGAGTATTCATGTTTGCGGTGAACAAGCATGGTACGAATGGTTGAAGTCATTAATCGAACACATATGATTGAGTGTGCGTGCATGTGCGTCTGTGCGCAAGCACATACACAAGCACCACCTCCCCCACATTCATCCCCCAAAAGAATAATAATAATATATAATATAATATAATATTAAGAATCAGATGGAGGAAAGGGGGGAAGAAACTAACACCTGACCGCCAGCAAATGCGTGCCCAGTGAATAAGCAGGCAAAATGCCTGAAGGACACTAATCGCATTCAAACTTATACATTTGATTATCAATCATCTTACCCATCCCATGTATATGTTCCAAACATTTTTATGCTAATCATGTCTATGATCAGTATGATTCGAAGAAAGTAACAGAATAAATGTTTCCCAAAGTCGAAGTGCGTAATCATTTTTAAGTTCTAACAAAATTAATAAGTAGCAATGCTATATCAGCAAATACATTAGCACTGAACAATCAAAATTGGTTTAGAAGATGAAATATTGGAAATGCTATACAAACCCTTTAAACCTTTAATTCTTGAGTGGTGAGGCTGTGAACTGAATGCTTCTGCATGATTATATGAAGCTAGTGCACCAGATGGTCCAGCTCTTATCTACAATGAAAATGTAGTTGTCATTATCAACATTAAAACACGCATGAAAGCAGACAAAAGTGAAAAAAATTCAATGATACAATGACATGTAAGAACACAGAACGAATTTGTTTTTACTTTTTGGCTTTCACAAGTTAAGTTTCAAACAGAGTTGATTCATCAAGCAAACAGATGATGTAAGAAATAGTTCAATAAATGATGTGTTTTGCATTTAGGCCCATCAGGGGCATTTTCGGAATTTTCAGATTTTCGGAGAGGGTCTTTTTGTAATTTTCAGTATTAGTGGCTTTTTCGTAAATCTGGAATTTTCAGTAATTTTCTCTTGATTAGAGCTAAGGCCGGCTAGCAGGAGGACTGATGCTTGATTATTGATAAGCGTATTGCTCTAGGCGTCCACGAACCGTAGCCGGGAGATTTAGTCTTTCATCCCAAAGGTAAAGATAGAAGAACGGTCTCCTCCCGAATTGTAGCCAAATTTATCCTTTGTATTTCAGTTTTAATTGATAAAAATCCTTCTTTTTCCCAAGATCTCCTCTTTTCACCATAAAAATCCCTCTTTTCCCAAATCTCTCATCTCCAAAACCCTAAAAATCCCACCTTTCCCAATAAAAATCTCATCTTTCCCCATAAAATCCTTTTTTTATCATCAAACCCTAGTGGATCGCATCAATAGGTATTAGAGCACGTTCGATTCATGGCGATGGCAAAAGTAAAAAAAAGGCCGAAACTTTTGAAGGAAAGACTCAATGTGGAAGTCGCGGATCCGAGAAAGTCGATGACCAATTTGGAAGAAGGATTCACCTCTTTCAAATCGAAGAGTATGGCATCGATAGAGGAAGGGTGGAAAGTGACGGAGGCTCTTGAGGCAACGTTGGGAACCCTCATACAAACCCTAGCGCAACACTTTTCAGATCCGAAGGCGACAAAGAGTTCAAATCTGAACAAAAACCCAGATCTATGACAAAATGAAAAGTCTTTGGAGAAAAGAAAAGAAGGCAGAATATTTTGTCGAATGGTTGCTCTTAGACACGAACAATTACTTCAAGAAAGCGGCGAACAACGAGAGTGACGACGACGAGCCAAATCAGTACCCACGGGCTTCATGGCCCCTGAGGTAGCACTGCCCAAGGCTGGCGAGCCCTAGGCAGGGGGGCATGCATGGCCGCCAGGGCAGGGCCCAGCAGGGGCCAGACAGGGCCCCTGTAGGCCCGCCAGGCCCAACAAGGGCCGCGCAAGCCTATATGGCCCTCACAGCCCATAGCGACCCCTCCAGAGGACCGCCAAGCCGTGGAAGCAACAGACGGGGTCCCGTGACGTCTGGGGGGCCGCCGAGACCTTAAAGAAGATTTCCAGCGGCTTCCGGTATGTGAAAGAATTCCTGAGTCTCCATAAGCCGTGGTTTGCTGTAGAAAGGTGACAACGTCCAGTTCCGGAGGTGGATTACGAAAACTATACCAAGTACAACGTGGATGATCGTGAGGACTTTGTGGATGGAGGTAGAGCCAATTGGGGAGAGGCAGATTGGAAGAGTGATGAGGGAAAGGATAGGGCCCCAGCAAGAGATTATTATGACCTACATGACCCTCACCAGACATGACCATCTTCAGGTACGAGGAGCACTTGGGGGTTACATCAGCAAACATGATCAGGAAATTGAAGATACCGATCTTTGGGGGAGGACCAAGACGGATGGATCTACAGGACAGAGCGGTACTTTGAGGTGTTGCAGAAACTGGAGGCTGAGTGGTTGAGAGCCGTGGGGTGTGCTTGGAGGGAGAGGTACTATCGTAGTACAAGTGGAGACAGCAGTATCGGCATTTTCGATCGTAGGCGGAGTTCACGGCCTGCCTCCTAGACCGTTTCAGGGAGATTCAAGGGGCGATATGTATGAGTAACTATATACATTGAGACCGGAGGAAACGGTTCGGGAGTATATAACGAAGTTGGAGATGTTGGCAGGCAGTGTCCGTGGGGTTTCAGGAGAGTCATTGGAGGGGTGCTTTATGAAGGGCCTGAAACTCACCATCAGGACGGAGTTGCGGATTCAGATATCTAAAGGGCTACTAGACAGGATGCGACTGGCCAGGATGGTGGAGGACATGTTGACAGAGAAGCGACGAGCCAGGGGAGTGTGGAGCGGATCCACTTCTCGCTGCCAGATAGCGACAGAGGAGGAGATGGCTTCATCAAGAGAGCTCCAGTCTAGCCACGAGAAGAACATCGAACTTCAATTGAACACTAGGCGTAAGCGGCTCACAGAGGTGGAAATTCAGGAAAGGCATACCAAAAGACTCGGTTTCCGCTGTGGCGAGAGGTACGAACCAGGACATCGATGCAAGGGTCATGCTCTCCAGATGCTGATCACTGAAGATGAAGAGGACCATATAGTGGAGCAGGAAGAGCTGTGAGGGGACGAGAACATCCATCTGGATTAGTGAGCCCATGGTTTTCACAACACCACCTTGAGGGCAAAATGGATCTTTGGGGGCAGAGTAATAATGCGTTTTGCATTTAGGCCTATCAGGAGCAATTTCGAAATTTTCAGATTTTAGGGGGTCTTTTTGTAATTTTCGGTATTATAGGCTTTTTTGTAAATCTGTAGTTTTCTGTAATTTTTTCTTTATTAGAGCTAGGGGAAGAACTGACGCTTGATTATGGAGAAGAGTATTGCTCTAGGCATCCACAAACTCTAGCTGGGAGATTTAGGCTTTCATCTCGAAGGTAAAGCTAGTAGAGCGGCCTTCTCACAAATTGTGGCCAAATTTATCCTTTGTATTTCAGTTTTAATTGATAAAAATCATTCTTTTTCCCAAAATCCCCTATTTTCACCCTAAAATCCCTCTTTTTCCAAATCTCTCATCTCCAAAATTTAAAAATACCAACTTTCCCAATAAAATCTCATCTTTTCCCATAAAAATCCCTTTTTTATCATCAACCCCTAGTAGATCGCATCATTAATCAATCTCGTAAAACCGAAAAAAATAGTTGTATATAACCACAAGGCATCTCATGTGCCCTTGTTTATTCCAAAAAGTGCTATCTCTCCTATGGATGTTAAATGGCTACATTAAAAGATATATGGGTCAACCAGAAATAGAAATGTTACAAAAGAGATACATCATGTTTGATGAGGTCACATGATGTAACTATGTTAGAATCAGTTTTTCTTAAACATTATTGTACACCCTAGATAAAACGAGGATGATAAGAAATATTGTATTCATTTATTTGTTACAAACCCAGTGTTTGAGAATTTAAACTCTGCAACATTTACTGTAAGACAGAAATATTAAGCAGGATCCAGCAAGTAAAAGTCTCTGACTGATGTGTTTGAAGTTCAAAACCTGTGATTTGCTACATCCTAGGGGAAAAGGGTGTAAAGAAATCTTCTGTTTATTTCACTTAGCAAACAAATAAAACCCGGAATTTGAGAGTTTAGATTCTCCAATGAGCAATTATCATTTGGAGCAAAAAAAGCTATATGTTCGTGGTCAACAATAGAATACACTGTAGTGCCTGCACAACATTCTTTCCAACAATTTTCTTTTATCTGTGTGGTATAGGGGTAAACATAATATGAATTCTGCAACATTTCAGGTTATGACCCCCAAAAAAATTGGGAAAGGCATTGTTGTTGCCATTATATGGAATGACTGACTGGAGATGCCATGCTTAAAATTTGTTGCCATCACGGTAATATGAACGTTAAGTCTTTCCACATGGCCTGATTGGTGTACCATATAAGTCATCATGCACCAATATAAAAGCTAGCGTACAATCTCTGTGTGATAGCTATTGAGCATTTATAGACTGGCCAGTCTTTTTTTCCTTAACCTAAATTCATTCTCCTTTATTTATGCATGATACAAAGTCTAGATATCCAATACATACTCACTATCCAGTTAGTCTTAAGACATAGTAAACCTTTTTTCAAATAATTGATATTTCCTTCCAGCACTCACCATTTGTGTTCAAGATGCCAGTACATCAGTTTTACCATTTTGGCATGAGAGTACTTTTCCAGGCTAAACAGAAAACACATGATAGATATAGAATTCAACTGTGAAGTTAAGTACAAAAGCTCTCAATGGAGTCACTGCAAACCACGAAGACCAAATGGTGAATCTAATTTGATATCATTTTATTATATGAATCGGAAAAAAAAATACAATCCAACTAGTTGTATCCAATGAAAAAATATCAATTGTATTTTAATAAAAATAATAATCAAAAAATTAAATGTAATAAAAATAACAATGCCTGCAGCCAATAAAAGGTCTTCAGAGTCCAAAGGGATGGAAGACCATAAATAGGGAATAACTTTGATGTAATGAAGCTGTCTAATAATATGGGAACTTTGCATTGTGTTTATGCATAAAGATCCCGTTCTAATAATCAACAAGTTCAGCAGAACGTTAACAGCTAGTTAGAAATGGAAAAGGTGGCTCGTGGAGAGAAACATAAATAGCTAGTAAAAATTGCATTAGGTGTTCCCTATCTTTTATCAAAAACTGAATTGGCATTGCATGGGTTGGACTGTAAATCATATATTTCTTGTACAAATAAGATAATGCTTTGCCAAAGGCTATATAAACACACTATAAGAACCTTTCTCATGGTGAAATAAATGCATATTCAATCAAATTCAACTGCTCTATTAATTTGTAACATCTACAATATAATAATAAATTCACTTTCCAAAGGACAGCTTGTCGAAATATATAAGAAATATAGTTGCATACTTAATCCAGGTATATATCTACATGAACTAATTCATGTCTACCATGCACAAATAATACATCTGCATAGGAACTAGTTTTATGATTTATAACTATTGAAGAATAATAGTCCCCACATTAGAAAAGTAAAGAAAAAAAGCAAGGACGTAAATTAGTAATTCGGCCTCCACACAGTGGCTTAAGCTTTTGGATTAAAGTTTCTGAGCTACCCGCTTGTGTCCTCATCAATGTGATTAGTTGTGGGCCCCTCTCCTGGTCAATCTCTTTCTTTAATATGGTGTCACATCCATGGCCAACATTCTGCTTCATTTCTACTTAAAAAATAAAATACAGCATATTTTTAAAAGCACACATGGATCAATGCAACAAGTGTTAAAAAGTACATGTGCATAAATATACATACATGTGTCTAAAGGTACAAATGGATTGGTTCACTTTACAAACTTGAGGCAGCCCCCTAAGTTTGAGGACGAGTGTTATAAAAAAATAGTCTCACATTCGAAAATAGAAAGAAAGTGATGAACATAAATAATTAGGCCTCTATCTATTAGTGCAAGCTTTTAGGTTAGAGTGACAAAGCTACCAGTTTGTGTCTCACCAATGTGACTTAATTGTGAACCCCCTCTCATGATGTCTCTCTTTCTTAAGGGTAACTTCAAACACATTTCTTGCTCACTTCTATTTATTCAGAATTAATGTATTTTAAATCGTCAAAGACTACATATTTCATTTTCATTTTATATTTTTCCTTTGCACATATCAATGTTCTAACCATCGATGCCATTGCAATCGTGGCAGCTGCTATAGCAGTTTTTGAAGCCGACTATGATGCTATAGGCTTTTTCATGGCCAACAATTGGGGGTTGATAGCGATGATATATCAAATAGCACCTAATATATCGGATGCTATATCGACAATAAAAGATGCTGCTTTTTAATTTTTTTAACTAATTTGTTAATGTAGGCTAATGGGTAAATTTTAAGACCTAATCCAAACCCCATACCTGATCACATGATAGATTAATGAGAGAAGAAAGAATTAGGGGTCTTGATCCATAAATCCTATCTCATTCATGTTTCATCTCCTTCGGTTTTCCATCCGTGATAGCGAAAACAACACGTGATTAGCCAAGTGACGGCGAGGCTCCAGCAAGGTAACGAAACTTTGGTAAGGTATCGAAGCTATGTTAAGGCGGCAACGAGACAATTGCATTTTTGCAATGGGTTAATGATTATAGAATCATGGTTTAGTACTATGTAGAAACTTACCAAGGTAAAAATATCGTAAACATGTTTTATGTTAGTTTATATAGTTTCTGTATAGTTAGATATGTATATGATATACACATGATATATTTTTAGTCACTGATATGATACTCTAATGTTTAGTAAATATTCTCAATATCCACAATCTGATTTTCAAACCGTTACGGGTCCAATAATTGCTATTTATAACACGGACATTGATAATATGAGTGTTGAGATCTCCTACATAAATTTTACTATTCTATTGTTAAATCAATCATCCTCCTTGACCATCCTCCTTGACTGAATAGATATCAGCAAGAAAAGAAACTGTATTAGCAAAAAAGACTTTCACATGCACGCGCGTAAACTATCGAGCAAAAACATTTATTCCGATATTTGGTTTGGAAAAGTTACCACATAAGGTGGAACATAAAGATTTTATTATGGTTACTTTACACAACAAAGCTTAAGTGTATTACATGGAATGGGGTATACATAAAACATGGTTGTCTTCATATCAAGGTACAATATTTGAAAATAAACTGTTACGTAATTCAACATAACCATTACATAACGTAACACAACCTATTTATCACGTAACACCCTTGTGTAACCCAAAATCAGCTCAACTCTACATTTTTTATGTAGTATGTTACGCTATGCTAAACTGTAATGTAACAAATTTACAAACAAAAAATGAAAAAACATTAAAAGACCGTGATGCCCCTTCTATTGTGAATTTATTTTGATATTAACTTGAATGCAGACTTCTTCTATTGTGAATTTATTTTGATATTAACTTGAATGCCGACTTCTTCTGTTAAATAAAAATGTAAATCTTGATACTCCATTTGCTAACTTTTATTAGTTTGTAATCGGTATAAGACTTCATGTTGGTAGTGAATTGTTTGCTTTACATTGTTTGTTCTATTTTATGGCTTCTTTTGTGTTGCTACTCCATTTATTTCGTGATATTCATGCATGTTTCTTACGAGTTGCTAATGAATAGTAATATTGTGTGTCATTTATCATTGCCATAATTTTTATTATTTTCGTATTTTTAAAAAAATTTACAACATTCACCCTATTTATTAAAACAAATTATAACTATTTTCATATCTTTTAATTACAAAAAACCATGCAACTTATGCTACGCGTAATGTAATATATGTTATGCTATATTTAAAGCCTATCGTTATGCTTGGTGTTACGTTATTTCCAACATTGTCATTGTATTGCATGGCTCAGGTATACCTCAATCTGATTCTGGTTCTTGATCATGTTCCCACTTTGTGATATCAAATACAAAAACTATCCATAAAGCATGGATGTTCTATTTCAAAAACAACTACCTCAACATTTTAAATATGACACACCCGAAGAAGCCAATTCATGTTCTAGAATTGGCAAGTAGACTATAATTAGAGGAAGAAGCAAGCAAACACTTACTGTATTGAATTCATTTCCAGCGAACAGCACACATTTGTCTCCCCAACGATTGTTTGTTTTACATAAAATAAAGGCCGACCTCTCTTTATCATCAGGAATATAGACATTCTCTTACTAATTAGTTGTGCGACCATTTACTATAATATGTCATAAACAAGGGGGTTATATGATCTTTCTTAATTTATTAAATAGTAATGTCGCTTCAAAAGGATATATAGTGTGCTGACAAGCACGATAAATTGGCTAAAAAGAAGGAGAAAAGACCCCAACAAGTTCATTTGGACTCTTAAAGAAGAGGTAAGATATTCCTAATGACTGCAGACATAAAAAGCCTACTTATGATCAGATTATAAAAAAAGATTCCCAGTGAAAATTGACATTCCCGTCAGTTAAAGTACCCTAAACAAGCAAATTATACACAAACTATAATTCTAAACCTAGGCTTCCAGGTATACGGTGAAAAAATAAACGATTTTTGCCCGCATCCTCTGTAAATCCCATCAAAATCTATGGCGCTACAGGAAACAAAGAAAACCAATCTCTTTCTTAACAATCTACAGAGATTGGGATTTTACTGGGCAAAGTGAAGAGCAAAGCTGATGAAGCGAATAATGAGGAGGAGATGTCAGAGCTTACCAGAGCTTGACGAGCGCGGAAAGACTGGATAGTTCGCCAAGCTAAGATCCCCGCCATAGACAGAATCTTTGGGAGCTACGACCGATTTCTGAGAGATTCAAGGCGACAAGAGAAGTGAGGGGGAACGAAGCGCAGAGAGCGACGGTCTGCTGCGTAGGTCTTACGATGAACGCCTGATTAACAAACGGTGTACCGCAACGCCGTTCGTTTCATCTTTACGGAGACTTCGCGTAAATTGTACGTGTTGTTATGAATCAACTATTTGAGGGAGGAGCCCAGCTCTTTATTTATAGGCAATTGGGGGAATATAGATATGGGCTTACAATGATATGGGCTTATCTCTAGGATAGACCAGAATCTCACCCAACTACGGTTAAATAACCGTTTACAACACTCCCCCTTATCCAGCCATAGATGTGGACTCTGCTCGTGAATGCTTCAAGATTCTGATCGTATAAGAGTCTCACATGGGGTGGATACTTCAGGATCATGAGTTGGTGAGATTTGCCTCGTTAAAACCTCTAGCTATGGAAAACCCAATGGGAAAAACCATAGTTAATGAAAAAGAGTGCAAACGCTCTTTAACTCCCCCTGATTTGTACAAGTGACTCTGCTCATGAATACTTCTGGATTCTGAGCGTCACAGAGGGGTGGATACTTCGGGATCCAGAGTTGATTTGATTTGCCTCGTTAAAACCTTTGGCTATGGAAAACCCAGTGGGAAAAACCATAGCTAAGAGAAAAGAGTACAAATTCCCTCAACTCCCCCTGATCTGTAAAAGCTCTTAGGCTTTCAGATCTCTTAGGCTTATCTCATCACTCCTATTTACAATATTCCGAAAATGTACACAGATTACAAATTTTGTCACCATCAAGCAGCTGCTGAATCCAGAAACTCTGGAGAGGTGTGCTAAGTTTCGTCGCCTCTGATGTGGTCTTCAGACTATATGGTCAGCTCCACAGAACCAGCCTCTATCCCAGTCGTCACTGGGATGTGATGTACCACCAGGCGCCCTTAAATACACCATTGGTGTGATTCTGGAATGGTGAGGATCTCGGAATTATAGGATGATGTTGCCTTCATAAGTTGCTTTGCATATTTGCAGTAGATGGGCATCCCACTGTTGGTGCATGTTCAGTGATTTCTCATTATAGGGACCGGACCTGTAACCTGCATTCGCATAAACATTGGAGGATGCTACTACATTTTCTAAGTCCAAATATTTCGACCCTTGGAGGAAGCGCAGAAGGCTTAACTCAGGTCTAATGGCCCTTTTTAGGTGCCATCTATCTCTGGCTAATGAGTTTACTGCAATTGCTATACCGGGACACATGCAGTTAGCCAGGAGTGCATGATTACACTTAGATAAGGGACTTTAGGACCAGTTATATCCTCCCCCTCTTCCAGCGATCGGAAGGGTTCTTTTTATACATCCAGTAAGTGTACCACCGTAGGTGTACTTTGGATGACAATGGGCCTTTTAATTTCTCCAATGCACTTCTGGGCGTTTGTAACAGGATTCTATGAGCCATGACTTTATATTTGCCTAGGTCTTTTTATTTCATGTTTAAAAGTCAGGCTTGTTCATGTCGTTCGGTTTTCTCTTCAGGAGATCCGATGAGATTTTAGTTGTCTCCAACTATGATCTCTAATCCTGTTCTTTGCACAGATGCAAAGACAACCTTCAGTAGGAATTATTGACTTGTCAAATGATTCTCTTGGTTGTACATTTATTTGTTATACTTATTGTTTTTCTTCATTTGAATAGACGTCCCGAAGTCTATTCAGGCATTTTAAGGAAATGTGGAAATTATCTTTACCAGATATCCACGAAAGTATGCTGTCACAACATCCAATAACAGCATATCCATAATTTTCCTTCGCCAAATCGTAAGGTATTCGCTTTTGATAACTTAGGAAGATTGATGCATCATTTATGAGACATGCTCATTTGAGTTTGTTCGATCCCTAGTTTCAGCGAAATTGTCCTCGGGCTATAGGTTGTACCTTATAGCATACGATTTTGTATTTATTTTTCTTATGTGTGCAATACTTTGTTTTATCCACAGGGTTGACACCTTTTTGGTGGCAGGGCTTCAGGTCCGAACGTTTCACGTTTCATAAGTGAGTCCAGCTCATCTTCTATTGCCACGTTCCACATTTTGGCCAATCTCTACGTTTGCCTTCTAGCAACGGAGTGTGGAACGATAATTTACAAACATCATCGCCATTGCGATGTATATGGCAATATGATACGTGAATACATTGTCGACAATTTATGTTCTATCTGTCCAACACCTCCCCAGTACGTACAACATTTACTTAATTTCACTTTTTCCCGGCAATTCCTCTGCAGTGGATTCCGGGAAGGGTGATGGTGTGGACAGGAGCTCATTGTCTTGTGGTAGTATTGTCTTAAGGTCTCCAGGAGTTTCTTGTTCTAGGAGCCTGGTGGTCTGCCTCTTTTCTGTTGAGGATCAGCCACTACTGCTGCTGGTGGATTGCATCCATTCTCGGGGATGTCAATCCTAGCTGGAGTTTTTGCAGCAGGGATGTGTGATCTGACAATCTTCTGGTTGTCAATAAATGATTCCGGTAATTGGTAGACAGTGTTCTGTATGTGGAGGATCTTCGGGATCTCATCTACACATTGTATTGTTACCGGATCATAGTGGGTCAAACTTTTTGTATCCCACGTTATAATTTTCTTCGCGCCAGATTTTCTAGTATCTGGGCCTATTATTGGGAAACTCGTCTCATCGAAATCACAGTCTTCAAGATGTGCCTTAAATGTGTCCCCCGTTTGGGGTTCTAGGTATCTTATAAGTGAGGGTGAGTCAAACCATGCATGGATACCTAGGCGACGTTGAGTATCGTTTTGGTCCTCTTTGGTGGTGCAATGGGGATTTAAGACTGCGCGACCGAAGATTCTCAGATGAGAAATGTTCGGCGGCATTCCATATGCAAATTGCATTGGAGAATCTGACCTCCCGAGGGTCTTATTTTCATTTACGATGCAGCATGCAGAGTTTGCATGTCCCCATGCATCCATAGGCAATCGGGATTTAATGGACGTTCAGTCCATTGGAGTCTACTTTTCAGTGACTCTGCCGACCCATTTTGGGTATGAACATGCGGCACTTGTATGTTCATTTTCAATTCCCGTTGATTGGCAGTACTCTTGAAAATACTGGGAGGTATATTTCCCAACATTAACCAGACTTATTCACAACATTTTATTATCTGGGAAATGTGCCCGCAACATTTTTATTTTTGTGCAAATAGCTTTGGAAAAGCTAAGTTGCGGGTCTGTAGTAGACACACGTACGAATATTCTGAGGATGCATTTATCAGTACAGTGAAGTACTGAAATAGCCCACTAGGGGGGGTGGATTTTATCCACATCTATCTCCTTGTATTCTTTTTGAGGAAGCGTGGAGATTCTTTTTCAACTTATCGTGTAGATGGCCTTGCAATTAATTTTCCCTTATAGTAAGGGATACGAGGGATTTTTTCCCTTCTGAAGAATCTTCTGGTTCTTCAAGTCATACCCATAGGATAAGATGCGATGCATCATCACAAATCCAGGGTGGCCAAGTCCATCATGCCGGAGTAAAAACTCGGCTGATGTCGGGCACTTCAGGTGCTCCGTTTAATTCTGCTTTCTTTCTCCGAATCTTCGTTTGGTGGAGGCCTATAAGGCTATCAAAACGTTCAAGTTTGGATTTTACTCCTTTTTCTTGAGACGTTGCATACGGGAATTTTTTTTTTCCATTTACATTTGCTGTTTCCAAGTGGAATCCGTTGAACCGGATGTCCTTGAAACTTAGAAAGTCTCTTTTAGAATTCGGAGGGATTAGTGCATCCTTTATTTTTGTGTCGTTTGGGGGCAACAGTGTTGCATTCCCTGGATCTTCAATATAGCCCTGATGTTGGGCTTTGTATTGAAAGAGATCGTACGTGTTTATTATCTACTAATTATTTCTGAGAGCAGTTTCAAAAGATGAAACATAAAGGCACATGCATATTCAGATAGACATATTCATTTATTGTCTACTAAAATTTTTCAATCAAAACAGATTGCGTAATACAAAAGCTCTCATAACGTGAGATGTTCTAAACAATTTGCTAAGATAAAAGTAAAGGCTAGTCAAGCATGTCATTATTTTCGAAGTCGTCAGCTGAAAAACTTAACTGGAGCATCAGATGTCTTCAGGTTTGTTTCAGCTTTATTTTTCTTGTTCTCTTTATACAAATCCTAGAGATGATGCGGAGTTCGGCACACTCTGGACCAGTGGCCTTTCATGCCACAATTTTGGCACTGGTCTTCCCATTCCCTCTTGGGTGGGGGTATATCATTTCTATTTTTGTTATTTATGTGCCTCGTGAACTTCCGCTTACTTTCATTATTTCGTTGCTGTTGTTCATGGCCCTTGGCTTTTTTCTGTTGACCCCCCTTCGGTGGTCTTTCTTTTCCTTTATTATCCCTCTTCTTTTTGAAGGAAGAGGAATGGTGAGCTTCTGGTAGAGGGGTAGTGCCGGGAGGGCGCATATTGTGAGTGGCGAGGAGAAGCTCTCTGTTTTACTCGGTCATGATTAAACATGACAGCAGCTCAGAATACTTGGTGAACTTGCGTTCACGGTATTGCTGCATGAATATCGCATCTTTTTCATGGAAGGACGTATACGTCTATTCCAGCGTGCGATCTTCTGAGACTTTTTCACCACACAACTTCAGGCGTGAGGTGATGCTAAAAAGTGCTGAGTTGTACTCAGCAATGGACTTAAAGTCCTGTAGTCTCAGGTTCTCCCACTCATATCGTGCCCTTGGGAGTATAACATCTTTCTGATGTTTATACATGTCCTCAAGGGCAGTTCATAGATCAAGTGGATCTTCGACCGTAAAGTATACAGCCTTTAAGGTCTTGTCCACATGGCGGCAAATATAGATGATGGCTTGCGCCTTCTATATATCGCTAACATTTTCTTTTTCAGTCACAGCAGCGATGAGGGGCTTTGCCCGCAGGTGAAACTTTACATCTAGCTACCAGCTTAGATAGTTTCTACCTGATCTTCCAGTACTTCGAAATTAACGCTTGCAATATTAGCCATTTATCTAGCAGAGCACAAACATGCATAAATTAATAATTAATCAGAGAAAACATTTTCATGCGGAGGCAATATTTAACGAAAAGCTAAATGTGTGGATCGGCCAGTCCCACAAGAAAGAGTCCAAAAAAGTCCACAGTCCAAATTATACAAATTTGCAGCTTAAAGAAAATGAAAATACAACTTTGGAAACCCCGTGGGTCCCATATGATATCTCCATCTTCAAGTGTGGCCTCCGTCTCCATGGAAGTTGGTCTTCTTTCTTTGACATTTACATAAATTCCTCACTACAATTTCTCTCAAAAATAAAAGAAAAGTGCTGGAAATAAACTGTGGGACTAAACGGCCGATCCAAAAACCACATTTAGCAATTCATGCAGAAATATTGTGCTCATCAACATTTTCATCAGACATTTTCATCACAGGCATCATATGCATTTAATATTCGCAGAGATGGATAAATAATTTAAACACTTAATAATTATTGGACCACTGGGCAACGTCATACACCGTTAGGTTAGCTTACTAACGGCAGAGCGGTCGCATCATCTTCCTAATTATTAAGTTTTAAATACAATGCACAACCACGCATATAATATCCAACAGAATATACCAGAGATGCAAAGCATGTAAATATGATTTTTGTAGAAAAAATCATTACAATGCAAAGGTTGTAAAGTAAATGGGTTTAATCAATTAAATTGATTAAGAGCCCAAAATAAACATTTTCTTTGTCAGAGGAAAAAGTTTCCCTCATCATCCTAAAAGCCCCCCCAAGAATCCCCAAAAAGTCCTCGCCTGTCCGATATTTGTCCTGTAATTTACCGTGATTTTTCACGAATATTTTGCCCTTAAATCCCCCTTTTAAATTAATTTTTAGGCTAGCAGGTTGCCTTTTAAGGCTTGTTAATAGCCTTTGCCTCACCCAATTTTTTTCTTTCAGATAAAACAGTATGCGGGTCTGAAGCCCGCAGTCGGCCTAAGGGCTTCAGGCCCATAGACTTTTTTTAATTTTAATAAGAAAAATCGGCATGTGGGCCTGAAGCCCACAGCAGGCCTGTGGGCTTCAGGCCCACAGGCTTTTTTTGAATAAAAAAAAAAGAATTGGCCTGTGGGCCTGAAGCCCACAGCCGGTCTGTGGGCTTCAGGCCCACAGGATCTCTGTTTTTTTTCCACCCGTTTTAGGGTTTGATGGGGGGGCGGCGCCGCCACCGCCCCTGCAGGGGGGGTGCGACCGCCGGGGCCGCCGCCCCCTGCAGGGGGTGCGGCGGGGGCTGCCCCTCTGCAGGGGGGTGCGGCCTCGGGGGCCGCCGCCCCCTGCAGGAGGGGCGGCGGGGGCCGGCCCCTGCAGGGGGAGGCGGCCACGGGGGCCGCCGCCCCCTGCAGGGGCGGCGGCGGGGGCCGCCCCCCCTGCAGGGGGAGGCGGCCAAGGTGGGGGGGTTTCCGGCAAGGTGGTTGGGGGGGTTTTTTTCGACGACGGCTAGCCGCCGGAAGGATCAAAATTAGGGTTTTGACCCTAAAAATTGAGTTTTTGGATGAAAAGTCCGTCGTTTTCAAGGCGACAAATAATCCCCATATCGATCTTGCGAGATCTAGGGGAGGGGTAATCATACGTATGATTAAAAATATCGTCTTTAGTGTTTTTACCTCTATATCCGTCCTCCGGATATAGCGACGGTTGCTCGAAGCCCTACGCGGATGACGACGCTCGATGGAGAAAGCCTTGCACCGTGCTCATGGATCTCCCGTCTAGCCTTCGCCTTCCCCTTCGCAACGAACGAAGAAAATTTTGTGGAAAAGAAAATTTTTAGAGTCGTGATGATAACGTGTTATGAATCAACTACTAGGGGAGGAGCCCCCAGCTCTTTATTTATAGGCAATTGGGGGAATACAGATATGGGCTTACAATGATATGGGCCTATCTCTAGGATAGCTCAGAATCTCACCCAACTACGGTTAAATAACCGTTCACAACATGTGTTTCTTTTTTAATTCTTTTTCCATGTGTGCACGGATTACGCTTTAAAAAGTCTCAAATGTTTTCGCAACCCCGGCCAACCCGACTATTTGTAAGTTATACCTTTTCCGTAAAAGTTTGTCAATTTTAATAAATATTTCTTGTTATAAACGGGCTTTTGGAGGCCCAACCCGTTAGTGGGTATCCACCCATTATGTAACCCTATTACTATAAATACAGGGCTACGGGGTTCCGAAGCCGCCATGGTTTTACAACACGTTATCAGCACGCTCGAGGCTGAGCCGAACCCCTGCCGACAAACGAACGCGACGCAAACGGGCTTCCTTCACCGAACGTCGCTAGATCCGGCGGGTAGGATCTAGAGGTAATTTTCTCCCTAGATCTGAACTTTTATGCGCATACGATTAGATCTACATGCTTAGATCTATTTTTGATTAATATAGATCGGAGTTTTAACTTAGATCTACATGCTAAATCAATTTTTTCAATGATAACTCGACGTTTTTATCAACAAAAATCAAATTTTTACGATGAAAAACGTTGTTTTGAAGACTAAAAATAGTTCTTTTTAAATAAAAATCCTATTTTTATGATCTTCTTCCCCAAACTTGAAACCCTGTATGGGATTTTTCGTCACTACACGGCCAGAAGCCACGAACGCACGAAACCCCCCTCCATTGCGATCTCCACGCCGCCAGAAGCGGCATCGTGCCGCTGCCGCCCCCCGGCGGCAGTCAGCCAGCGCTGCCGCCAGGAGCAGTAGCAGGCGCTGCCGCCCGACGCGGCAGACGCCGCCGCCGCCCCGGCGGCAGCCACCACTTTCGCCCGACGCGGCAGCGGCAAAATCCCCCTCCCCGCGCGCGCGAGACGCAAACGCTAGCCGCCCAAAGCGGCGGCACGCGCGACGAAACCCTAGCCGCCCGAAGCGACGACACACGCGACGAAACCCTAGCCGCCCGAAGCGGCGACGCGCACAGAAAAACTCTAGCCGCCCGAAGCGGCGGTCCCTCCAGCGCAAATGCTTTCCGCCCGCACGAGCCCGCACGAACGATCGCATCCAAAAATCCTAACTAGGTTTTTCCCAAAAACTTCGTTTTTACAAGTTCTTTTTCAGATTTTAATTAAGTTTTTCTTCGTTAAAATCTGATTAATGCTTTATAAATCATCGCAATTTTTTCTTGGATTATTTGATTATTACACGTTTAATAATTAGGAAGATCCTGCGACCGCTCTGCCGTTAGTTAACTAACCTAACGGTGTATGACTTGCCCAGTGGTCCAATAATTATTAAACGAAAAAATTTCATTTCCATTATAAAATTTCTGTGATGATTAAATTCATGTGTAGAAAATTATATGCATGCCGCATATTTAATGATTCTGTGATGTACATTTTTATTTAGCATGCTAAAATCACTATGACATAGTTTAATGTCTGCAGCAAAACTGTATGTCTGCGATAAGATTATTTAAATGCATGCAGCATATAAATAGCATGTGTATACATCATACTTGTTTCAATTCAGGTTAATTGAGCACAACTTTTTAGTTTACAATATTTACATTATATTATATGTATGATGTGCTCATGATATGACAACATTTTATGTCAACAAACCAATAATGATTTCAAAAAGTTTAATATCATATCCTAGTTGACAAAATGAACCTGGAGTTCAAAACCAAAATGAACGTGAAGTTCAAAATCAAATCAAAAGTCAACACCCTTTCACACTAATAAAAAATAACAAGTAAGATGGATTATACGAAAAACATTTCTGCGTTTTCTTTTAGAAATACGCGTTTCGCGGTAAATAGATCTCTCAGATCTATGGTTTGTATAAACCAATATTGCCACCAGCAGTTGTCATAACACCGCCAAACTCTTTTGAGTAATCTCACTTTACAAGGTATGATTCTTGAATCTAACCTTATTTTTTTTAAGCGTACGCCCGAAGTCGTGGCTTAATAGATAAGTGAACTTTTAAATTTCGTACCCACGTAATTGTTTCCTCTAGAGCATGATTCTATATCCACATAATACTTGAATGACTCAATCAGAATGTCCTGAAGACCATACTTGAGTTTTCAAATAGACTTTTAAAAGTCTCTCATAAACTGGAAAAGTGGAAATATAGAAACTAACTCATTTCCCTTGTATATGTCTACTTCGTAAGACCAATAATCATTCTTCCTTATAAACGACAATAAGGACGACTGAAAACAGGGGAAGTCTTGAATAAAAATGAGAAAGGAAAGATATGATGTACCTCGATATGGAGTATGCAATGGCAACCCAATATCAGACCAGAAGTTCTGACAAGACCCATAATGCTTTTTGCAAAATGAATGGGCATTAACCTATGCCATATAAAAATATATACATATCTAGTCTAAACGACGAAAGTCAAAGTGACTGTATGTATATTTCGCTACTCCCCGAGGACAAATAAATTTTGAAAATAAATTTGATCTGTTGTCATAATATGAGTTTAAAATGAGCACAATTAATATTTTTACAGAACACACATCATACTATGAAACTTGTTGCTCTAACATAATTATTAGTATTATTCTCTTGCGGTATATATGTGTTTTTTACGCATTTTTACTGTAAATGATTTGTCATCCTGAATACTCCTAAAATGAAGATGCCATGTACTCTCTGAAACTTATAAAGTTTCAAAGGATATTCGTCAAAATAAAATCTCTAATGACTCAAGAAACCAATATAGCCTGAAGCTTTATCCAACTATGATCCGCATAATAGTCATTGTGAAGATGTAATCCTTCACAGTTTGAACAGAGTTCACATATTACCCGACAAAATTAACTTGAGCATTTTAATGGACGTTCAAAAGTCCCACATAAATTCGAACAGAGGAATTAATTTGGAACATCAGAAGTGTACAGAATCGACCAACTTTGGATCGATGTCACCCTGGATTGATGATGCAAGACATCATTAACCAGACGAACCCGAAGATTCTTCCAAAAAAAGGGTGAAACTCTCATTATCCCATTCAAAAGGGCAATATGATTACAAGATCATCTCCATTCACGTGGACATTGACTCTCCTCACTACCTCAAACGAATTTAAGATGATATACTATCATTAGAAGAATGAGACCTTTAGTCCTCTTGAGAGTATTTGAGCGATAAAAGTGGACTCACACACTCCCTACATATGGCTGATGATGTACCTTAGAGTACTCATCTATATATCCCCTTAAAATGGTCATAATCAAAACCTTGTTATCCAACCGCAGTGCAGATTATTATTAATCGCAACGGACATACTACCTTACTGGGATATTGGTTGGGCTTTTACTTACCCTCATACCACCCTCAAAAATGCCGCAGTGGAACTTATTCATCGGGACTAACCATCCTAGATGAATATATTCCGAGATCCCCAAACGGGGGAGGCATTAGAGCACATCTTATAGATGGAGCCTTGACGGGTTCATATCCCTAGTTCTATGCTCAACTTCATTGAAGTCAAGCTTATTGCGGATTTTTGGGATAACACTGGGAAATCAATTATATTTAACAACTGGAAGAAAATTAAACACCCTGAAGCTTTGTGTTCACACCCAGAAATGGGTTATATGTAAATCATTAAAATGATTTAAACGGATTACTTGTCCACTAGAAATCCAGTTGTAGGTGACCATGTGGGAACATGCAAACCATCAGAACGCCTCCTTAGAAACATTTATATGAGCCTGATCACATCATATAAACAGTTTCCGAGAACCCCTAACAGGGGAAGCGTTTAGTGCACATCTTATCAATGGAGCCATGAAGAGTATACATCCACATATCACCACTATGGACCATTTAAAACATTAATACATATGATCTGATTATCATGAATAGTGATGAGATCCTGAAGATCCACACTTATGAAACTGTTAAACAGTTATCAGACATAGCTACTGACAATATAAATATTGTCAAATTCACACATCCCTGCTACTAAAAATCCAGCTAGGATTGACATACCAAATATAATGGATGCAATCCACCAGTAGCAGAAGTGGATATCCTCAATGGATGAGAGGACATACCACGAGGCTCCAAAGCGAGAAATAACTCCTGGAGACCCTAAAACAATACCACCACAGGAAAGTGAGCTCATCTACATATCCTCTCCCTTTCCAGAACCTCCAGAAGAGATGAATCTGGAATAAATTGAATAATGTACGTACATGGAGAGGTATTTGGATAAAACACACTTGTCGACAATTACTCACATTTCATTTTGTCATTGATATCGTTCCCTATCTTTGTTTCCTGAAGCAAACGCAGATACTTGGCCAGATTATGTGAAACGAGGCAATAATAAGTTGAGCTGGACTCACTTATGAAATGTGAAGTGTTTGGACCTGTCACGCCCCGCTTCCCAAAAATATGGAGGCGAAGCGTGAGAAGGTCCGCTCAGACTTGAAGCTGCAAAGCTGCAAGTCCGATAAGCGTCGATCAAGTTTAAAACTGCAGGTCCTTGCAACGCTAACGAAACAAAGATAATAATAATTAAATGAGACAAAAGAAACATCTCAGAATATCCATAAAATAAGTTTCCAACATCGCAGAAAACCACCAGGCTAAAAGAAAAAGTCTAAAGGCCCAAACATGGCCAACAAAAGTACAAAGTACAAAACAACGGTGCTACGCACCAACAACTAACAAAAAGCCTAAATCTCAACAAAACTCAAAGCATGGTCACCGGTGTCCACCAAAATCCTCCTGGGCAATCATGGACTCAGACTCAGCGTCAGCAACTCATCACGTACACAGCAACGATCTCTGGCTCAGGTCTAACATGTGACACCCAAAAGAGCAAGGGGCACATGTCAGCAAGTCTGGGAGACTTGTGCAAGTGAAACTGAAAGTAACGCAACCTAGCAGTTCTAGCATGATGCAATTGACATGGCAGTTAAAGTAAGAGTGCAACAGGTAAAGTAAAGTAAAGTACGTGCATGGCATTTAAACATGGCATGGATGACAAGTATTACAGGAATCATTCACAAGACAAGTACAAGGCAAGGAAAAGTAAGCACCTCGTGCACAGAGATTCCGCCTTTTGGCTAGAGTGGCTGCACGGCCAGCTCCTAGCTCAAGTAACCGTTTATCCCTACCCCTCCACGTGTATCGGGCATTGGTTTCTGGCCAACACATGAGGCCCTCTTCTGGTCCACGAGCCAGGAAGTGTGTAAACAAGTATGGCGTAGGGGTGCACCTAGCCGGTCCAGGGAACCCGGGCATTGGCTTTTGACCAACACATGAGGCCCGTTTCCCCCGGAAGTAGTATTCAAGGAGTACAAGTAATGTAGCGTGTGCTACGATGCAACAATCAATGCATGGATGACATGGCATGGAAAGTAGTAAAGCGTACAAGTAAGAAAAGTAAACGTGACAGTTTAGCATGCATGAATTACAAGTTTAAGGGTTGGATCTAGCTTCGTTGTCAAGCTAGATCATTTAGGTGACGGATCTAGTTTCGTTGTCAAACTAGATCAAGTAGGCGTCTAGCCAGCTATCATTTCACTGACTAGTCTCTTTTACGCTAGGAACAAGAAAGTGGCCTAAAAACATGGCCCTACACAAGAGTTGGCAAGTTTCACTTGCCTGCAATTTCGACGTCTGAGCACACCGTCCAATGAGTCCAAAAATCACAATTATCTACGTGCACAAGTCCACCGGCCTAAAGTCCATATTATTAATCTTGATTAGTGAGTTTAAAACATTTAAAATACTTTGAAAATACTGATTTTAGTCTTGATTAGCATGCAATTGGTTTGGGAGTCCTAGGGGTGCAAAGCGTTACCTCAACACGACGCGAAAGCTACACCGGCGTCGGGTAGCGACGCCGGGGGTTGGAATAAGAGAACGCGCTCCAAGTCCTGATTCCAATATAGTTTCCTCGCTGGAAATTCAGAGCGTCTGCCGGAGCAACGGTTCCAGATTCCAAAGTTAGCACGTGCGACGACGGGCTACGACGTGCGACGACGTCGTACGCGATGAATCCTTGAAGAGAAAGCACCTAGGTGGGGCCCACAGTAGTCCTAGGGACCTTTGGGTGACCCACAATACCTCTGGAGAACTTGGGGGGCCCACGGAGGCAAGTGGTGCGACGGATGCGGGGTTGCGACGATTGGCCATCGGTCGTACACAGCCAAATGCGGGGGTGTGGCTCGGTCAGACACTGGGGAACGGGTGCTGCACAGCGCTTGGTCGGTCGCAGCAGCGGGCGGAGCTGGGTCTCTCGGTCGGAGCGGGGGAGGCCATCGGTCGTGCGGGTTGGATGCGGGGAGCGCAACGCTGCAACGTTGCGACGGCTGCAACGTTACGGAGCAGCGGTCGATGCGGAGATGCGGGCCGGTCGGGCACGGAGAGATGCGGGTGAACGGTGCGGACGCTGAGCGGGGGCTTGGTGCGGAGCGGGGATGCGGAGAAGCAGCGATGCGGGCTGTGCTTCTCGGTCAGACCGAGGGGATCCGTCGGTCAAGCGGGGGAACGGGGCGGGGGTTGCTGCAGCGGTGCGGACGGGGTGGATGCGGAGCTTGCCCTCGGTCGGAGCGGGGGATTGCGGGGGTTTTCTTCGGTCGTGCGGGGGGCTGAACGTCGCAACGTTGCGACGATTCGTCGCAACGTCCAAAATGAGTTTGGAAGAGGCTAGGGCTAATTTCTTTGGAAAATAGGACTTGCTAGGGGTTGCTTATATAGTATAGATGGGTTGACTTGGTCTAGGGCTAAATCTAATAGGATTAGAAGTTCAAAAAGATTTAAAATTCAAATCTAACCAACTCCTTCTCACCCAAGGATTTGACTTGGTCCAAATGAGCTGGAAATTGGCTCAAAAATTCTTTAAAACGTTTAAAACTCAAATAAATTTTATTTGGCCAAAATTAATTTAAAAATTAATTATTAAAAATATTATAAAACTTGTAAAAATTATAAAAGTGGTCAAATGAACTCCAAAAATTATAAAATAAATATCGGGGTGATCGTGGCGATGAATGTGAGCTAACTAAGAAGACGGATCTCAGTTTCGACGTCGGACGACGGAACTAAAAATAGAAACGTCTCCCGTCAAGAGTGAGAATCGTCACGTCTCATCGAGTAAGATCAAATTGTGGAAAAACGACTCGAGAACGTCGTTCCAATATAGTGCCACCATTTAATACTCTCAGAGACGTTCGCAACGGCATATCACACAAAAGTGTTCACAAACAAATAAAGTCTAAAGCAAACACGTGCACGGCCAAAAGCACGTGCACGAACAACGTACGACGAAAAGTGGTCGTTACATCCTCCCCACCTTAGAATAAAGTCCGTCCTCGGACTTTCTAATATAGCTAGTCGCTCTAGTAACTACCCCAAATCAAGTCACATTATATTTCAAACCAAGTATAGTCATTACAAGTGCTCATACATGCACTAGGCAGTCAAACATTATTACTACCAACACGTATATATATATATATATATATATATATACATTCACGTACGTATACACTTATACCTATTATAGTCAGTCAGACTCATACACGTATTTCAATCATATATATAAGCATGTATCCCTTATATAACTACTACCTACCCTATCACAAAACAATATTTCAAGTACTCATATAAGGATAGTCTCACACTTATAGTCACACCATACCATTATTAAATCAAGTTCACTATATCTAATATACATTCGCCACTACTATAATTTCACAATATACGGTCATTCAAATACATGCAAATAGTTCACCATATATTCACCTCACGTACGGTACTATAACTATATTTACGACACGCCACATATACCATAGTCATCCATACCTATAACTAAGCACATACTTATACGTGCATGGTGCACACCCATTCACGCTAACATTTCATTTATATACACCAATCATACCATTATATAACTAGCACACATACACACCTAGTTTTAGCTAGTACACATACGTTCACATAACAAGTCCTTAGTATTTAGCTATATCACAAGACCAACACCTATAACTATATACTGGCGTAGCGACCCACAATCATGTGCGTAGCACAACCAGGCACAAACACTTCTATCACCATACATACATCAAGCATTTATATATTCAAACTACAATCATACATTCAATATACTTAGAGTATACTCACTCAAGCTTGAGTGAGACTCAATACGCATATCAGGATATTCTATATACGTAGCACGGCATTCATACATATACCAATACCATTCCAATATTTATACGTCTACCAATACAACCATATACATTCCCTAGATCAATCACACTTAATATTTAGTCAGGCAATACTCACGTAGTTCAATCAATTTATACACCATAATAATAATAATATAGACATCAACATACGTATAATTATAATACGCTCCCTAATACATGCATACGTATTCATCGTATAGTCACACACATGTAACATATATATTCACACCATAGCCTACTATCTATAATTAGTATTCTAACACATCCACACGTACATAATTAAGATGTGCAATAGTCGTGTATCCCTCACGGTATGCACGCATGCAACATCCCGTAAAAGCAACAATACCAATCAAAATTATAACCCTAATACTATATGTATATCACATATATACTCAGGCAACAAAACATAACTACTTACGTCTAAACGCCTTATATATCTACCTACGAGCACATACTCATACATGCTAATATATGGGTCACCCAATAGACCTACTCACTTATCATAGCTTTACCAATCATTTATTTCAACCATCACAAGTATCTCTTACTACATACACAGCTCAGATATTTCAACGCTAACTCTTATATACACAGGCATCCCTAGTATAGTATAGCTATCCACACAAAATCTATAACTACTAACACACAACAACTTCATACTATCACGAATAACTCCGAGTATATATATATATATACCACACAATAGGCAAGCATCAATATACTATGGGGGGTACACTCATTCAAGCCCACGTACACAACTTGGGTACGCGCACTACGACTACCTCACGAGGTCCAAGGGTTTACTATCGACTAAGAGTTGACCAGACATTGAAGGACCCTAAGGCCTAAGCAATAAAGAGAGGTCGAGAGCGTGACGAGGGAAGGATCGATAAGCACGAGTTCAGATAGGACGAATACAAGGAGATGGCTTGGTCAGGGAAAACATTGGCTCAATGGTGATGTTTAGGTTGAAGGAAAAGGAGATGTAGTGATGCTTAAATAGGATTCAAAAAAGAAAATAGGGTAAATAGCATAAGCTAAAATACGTGAAATCTGAAAACTGTTTTTCTTCAAAATCAGAATCCTCGTCTGAAAAGAAATATTTCGAAATCGATAAAACGAGTTGTTCAAAGTAAATTTGAGTCGAACATTCTTAATAAGAGAAAATGGTCTATTGTTTCTAAAAATCATTTTGAAAGGAAGTAAAATCATTTACGCGAATATTAAAGACATGGTTTAGAAAATTCTATCAGTCAGTAATTTAATAAAATGTTGCCAAAAGTTTTTGGAAGTCAAAGAATGGAATCAAGCAACGGAAGAATTTAAAATCAGGTTAAATGCTTTCAAAACTTTGGGCTATGGAAAATTGAAAATAATCAATTTGAAACTACTTTTAGAGGACCAAGGTTTGCCAAAAATGAGAAACAGAGTTACACAAGGTTCTTAATATACGAGCACAACAAGTCTGGCACGGATATAAAAATAGTTGAAATTCAATTTGGTTTAGAAATTTTTCTAAAAGCTTGTATGGTGAGCGGAAAGAAAATAGTAGTAACTTAGCATAAGAATTATCAGGATCGAATAGCAAATCTTTAAAATCAAATCAGGGAGGGTCTAAAGCAGGAAGAGGTTATGAAAATAGTAATTTTGCAAAAATCTGAAATAGTGAGAACGACGAGCAAAAACCAACTTTCTGAAATCTGAAATTCTATGTGACTTGAAAAGTATATTAAAAGTAAACACGATGTATTATTCAAATAGCATAAATAAGAAAGGAAAATTATAAATCAAATTGGACAAATGGTTCAGAATAAAATTAATATATGAAAAGACGACATGAGTACGAAAACATAGGCTGGAAAAATATTATAAGCTAGAGTTCAAAATTCCGACAACGTTTTTTTTAAAAATTAAATCAATGAAGAAGTATGAAGTATAAGTATATTAGAATTTTGAACAAATTTAAACCTAGGGAAAAGAGGAAATCGAAAGGTACTTTTGGAAGATTCAAGATTGTAACGGAAAGGTTTGAAAATTGACGACGATCGTCATGGGGCGATCTCGTGAATCGAGGCAAGGAAATTGGTCAGTTGTTATGCCTAGGATATGAATCAGAAAAGTCTACAGAACTCCTACGGTCGACCAACTAAAAATTTGAAACTAAGCACTAAGACTTTCTAAGGGGCTAGACGGAAACGAAATACGTTCAGCTTGATCCGAAATCGTTGAACCCAGGTGAACGACGAAAGGAAATTTTAGAGGTCTAGTATGGTCAGGGTTAGGCAATAACCACCAAGGTAACTCCTACGACGATCAAATCAATTGCCGGAAGGGGGTCTAACTATCAATCAGAGGCCTCTAACTAGCAAGCACGGACGTCTAACTAAGTCTTCTTACCACCTAGTGTCCTAAGAAAACGACTAGACTCAGGGCTTATGACTCGGATGTTGCAATTTATTTAATGGACATTCCGTTATTATCGTTGTTCCGTTAATTCGCAATTGCAAGACTGGACCTGCATGGGCCACCAACAAAACCTGTCACGCCCCGCTTCCCAAAAATATGGAGGCGAAGCGTGAGAAGGTCCGCTCAGACTTGAAGCTGCAAAGCTGCAAGTCCGATAAGCGTCGATCAAGTTTAAAACTGCAGGTCCTTGCAACGCTAACGAAACAAAGATAATAATAATTAAATGAGACAAAAGAAACATCTCAGAATATCCATAAAATAAGTTTCCAACATCGCAGAAAACCACCAGGCTAAAAGAAAAAGTCTAAAGGCCCAAACATGGCCAACAAAAGTACAAAGTACAAAACAACGGTGCTACGCACCAACAACTAACAAAAAGCCTAAATCTCAACAAAACTCAAAGCATGGTCACCGGTGTCCACCAAAATCCTCCTGGGCAATCATGGACTCAGACTCAGCGTCAGCAACTCATCACGTACACAGCAACGATCTCTGGCTCAGGTCTAACATGTGACACCCAAAAGAGCAAGGGGCACATGTCAGCAAGTCTGGGAGACTTGTGCAAGTGAAACTGAAAGTAAAGCAACCTAGCAGTTCTAGCATGATGCAATTGACATGACAGTTAAAGTAAGAGTGCAACAGGTAAAGTAAAGTAAAGTACGCGCATGGCATTTAAACATGGCATGGATGACAAGTATTACAGGAATCATTCACAAGACAAGTACAAGGCAAGGAAAAGTAAGCACCTCGTGCACAGAGATTCCGCCTTTTGGCTAGAGTGGCTGCACGGCCAGCTCCTAGCTCAAGTAACCGTTTATCCCTACCCCTCCACGTGTATCGGGCATTGGTTTCTGGCCAACACATGAGGCCCTCTTCTGGTCCACGAGCCAGGAAGTGTGTAAACAAGTATGGCGTAGGGGTGCACCTAGCCGGTCCAGGGAACCCGGGCATTGGCTTTTGACCAACACATGAGGCCCGTTTCCCCCGGAAGTAGTATTCAAGGAGTACAAGTAATGTAGCGTGTGCTACGATGCAACAATCAATGCATGGATGACATGGCATGGCAAGTAGTAAAGCGTACAAGTAAGAAAAGTAAACGTGACAGTTTAGCATGCATGAATTACAAGTTTAAGGGTTGGATCTAGCTTCGTTGTCAAGCTAGATCATTTAGGTGACGGATCTAGTTTCGTTGTCAAACTAGATCAAGTAGGCGTCTAGCCAACTATCATTTCACTGACTAGTCTCTTTTACGCTAGGAACAAGAAAGTGGCCTAAAAACATGGCCCTACACAAGAGTTGGCAAGTTTCACTTGCCTGCAATTTCGACGTCTGAGCACACCGTCCAATGAGTCCAAAAATCACAATTATCTACGTGCACAAGTCCACCGGCCTAAAGTCCATATTATTAATCTTGATTAGTGAGTTTAAAACATTTAAAATACTTTGAAAATACTGATTTTAGTCTTGATTAGCATGCAATTGGTTTGGGAGTCCTAGGGGTGCAAAGCGTTACCTCAACACGACGCGAAAGCTACACCGGCGTCGGGTAGCGACGCCGGGGGTTGGAATAAGAGAACGCGCTCCAAGTCCTGATTCCAATATAGTTTCCTCGCTGGAAATTCAGAGCGTCTGCCGGAGCAACGGTTCCAGATTCCAAAGTTAGCACGTGCGACGACGGGCTACGACGTGCGACGACGTCGTACGCGATGAATCCTTGAAGAGAAAGCACCTAGGTGGGGCCCACAGTAGTCCTAGGGACCTTTGGGTGACCCACAATACCTCTGGAGAACTTGGGGGGCCCACGGAGGCAAGTGGTGCGACGGATGCGGGGTTGCGACGATTGGCCATCGGTCGTACACAGCCAAATGCGGGGGTGTGGCTCGGTCAGACACTGGGGAACGGGTGCTGCACAGCGCTTGGTCGGTCGCAGCAGCGGGCGGAGCTGGGTCTCTCGGTCGGAGCGGGGGAGGCCATCGGTCGTGCGGGTTGGATGCGGGGAGCGCAACGCTGCAACGTTGCGACGGCTGCAACGTTGCGAAGCAGCGGTCGATGCGGAGATGCGGGCCGGTCGGGCACGGAGAGATGCGGGTGAACGGTGCGGACGCTGAGCGGGGGCTTGGTGCGGAGCGGGGATGCGGAGAAGCAGCGATGCGGGCTGTGCTTCTCGGTCAGACCGAGGGGATCCGTCGGTCAAGCGGGGGAACGGGGCGGGGGTTGCTGCAGCGGTGCGGACGGGGCGGATGCGGAGCTTGCCCTCGGTCGGAGCAGGGGATTGCGGGGGTTTTCTTCGGTCGTGCGGGGGGCTGAACGTCGCAACGTTGCGACGATTCGTCGCAACGTCCAAAATGAGTTTGGAAGAGGCTAGGGCTAATTTCTTTGGAAAATAGGACTTGCTAGGGGTTGCTTATATAGTATAGATGGGTTGACTTGGTCTAGGGCTAAATCTAATAGGATTAGAAGTTCAAAAAGATTTAAAATTCAAATCTAACCAACTCCTTCTCACCCAAGGATTTGACTTGGTCCAAATGAGCTGGAAATTGGCTCAAAAATTCTTTAAAACGTTTAAAACTCAAATAAATTTTATTTGGCCGAAATTAATTTAAAAATAAATTATTAAAAATATTATAAAACTTGTAAAAATTATAAAAGTGGTCAAATGAACTCCAAAAATTATAAAATAAATATCGGGGTGATCGTGGAGACGAATGTGAGCTAACTAAGAAGACGGATCTCAGTTTCGACGTCGGACGACGGAACTAAAAATAGAAACGTCTCCCGTCAAGAGTGAGAATCGTCACGTCTCATCGAGTAAGATCAAATTGTGGAAAAACGACTCGAGAACGTCGTTCCAATATAGTGCCACCATTTAATACTCTCAGAGACGTTCGCAACGGCATATCACACAAAAGTGTTCACAAACAAATAAAGTCTAAAGCAAACACGTGCACGGCCAAAAGCACGTGCACGAACAACGTACGACGAAAAGTGGTCGTTACAGGACCCGAAGTCCGGATATCAAAAGATATCAAACCTGTGGGTTATCGAGTATTGTATAAATAAATAAAATCGTATGCTATAAGCAAAACGCTATATCTTAGAGGTTTATTTCGCAGAAACCAGGAAGTAACCATGTAAGATGAGCTTAACTCACTTACAAAATTATTTGAACTGATGCATCAGGCTCCTTGGTCATAGTTGCGAAAACCATACGATTGCAGAGATAATTTTAGGCTATGTTGTTATAGATGATGTGACAACATACCCTTATGAATAATCATCCCGAAGATGAAACCTTCATCCTGAAGATGAATAATCATCCTGAAGATGAAACCATCATCCCGAAGAAGAATAATCATCCCGAAGATGAAACCTTCATCCTGAAGATGAAACCATCATCCCGAAGATGAATAATCATCCCGAAGATGAAAACATCATCCTGAAGATGAATAATCATCCAGAAGATGAATACTCACCCAGCAGATGAATAATCATCCAGCAGATGAATTACCATCCAGAAGATGAAATTATCATCCAGTCGATGAAGAAATATGGAAAATTGCAATCCACCAATACACCTACTGGCTGTATGGATGCACATTAAGACCCCTTCCGTTTGCTGGAAGAGGGGAAGGATATCTGTCACGCCCCGCTTCCCTAAAATGGAGGCGAGACGTGAGAAGGTCCGCACGAGAGTGGAGCTGCGAAGCCCCAAACCCGATAAGCGTCAATAAAACATAAGCAGGTCTCTGTAACCACAAACGGAACAACAATAATAACACAAGGAGAGACAGAAATAAAATCTCAAATCTCAGAATTTGTCCAACATTAAAAATAAGTTCAACATCCAGAAAAGCCACCAGGCTAAAAGAAAGAGTCTAAAGGCCTAACACACTGCCAACAAAACAAACACCAACATAGTATGGGTGCTACGCACCGATAACTAAAAGCAGTCTAAAACAAAAGGGAAAGCTCTACGAGGACACTAAGACTGATCTCCAGTGTCCACGAAGTCCTCGATCAACGCGGGTTCTGACTCAGCGTCAGCAACCACCACGTCCTCAGCGACAAACTCAGGCTCGAGATCTAACATGTGTCACCCAAAAGAGAAAAGGGGCACATGTCAGCAAGTCGAAAGACTTGAGCAAGGAAACTGAAAGAAAGGTAAACTAACAACCTAGCAGTTAAAGTATGGTGCATGGCATGGCAAGTATCGTATGGAAGTAACAAGTGAAGTACAAGTAGCAAGTAACAAGTAGTAGGTGTGACATGTATTGTCAAGTAACAAGTACAATGGATCACCCACACACATGTGAGCGCCCTATTGCCCGCAGGCTGTATTCAAGTACAAGGGATCACTCACACACAGGCGAGTGCCCTATTGCCCGCAGGCTGTATTGAGCTCGTTTTCTGGACCACGAGCCAGATTTGTAATTGGCCTAGGGTTGTGCCCGCAAAACGGGTGCCTAGCCGGAACAAGTAGCACTAGTATGTAACGATGCTACGCAATCACGATGAGTGTTCAAGCATGTAATGACATGAGCAGATATTCGCGTACCATTAATTGAATGTAAACATGACAGGCAAAATGCGATGACATGGACAGATATTCGCGTACCGTTAATTTAAATTAAACATGGCATACAAGCATGATGAAGGTGACGAATCTAGCTTCGTTGTCAAGCTAGATCAATGGCGTCTAGACAGCTATCATTTCACTGTCTAGTCTCTTTTACGCTAAAGCAAGGTAATGGCCTAAGGACATGGCACAAATCAAGAGATGCAAGTTTCACTTGCCTGATACCGACGAGGACGGTCGACAAGCACGTCACACAAATGTTATCTACGGTGAATGGACCACTGCTATAGAGAAACAACATTAGAAAAGATATCTAGAACCGGTTTCTTAATTGAATCATATGATGTCTAATAACCATTTTTATTAGGGTTTCACAATATTAATGTGGGTTGTGAAAACATTAAAGGATCGAACACTACCGTATAGAAGCGGAAGATCGACGTCGAGCAACCACAGCAACGGATGAACGATCCGGGAACCACGGCTCAGATCTGAAATGATGGGGAAAATCTGGAGAAAAATGGATTAAAAGGGGTTTTGAAGAGGAGATTGAAGCTTGGCCAATGGAGGTGAGATGGAGCTTGGGATGGTGGAGATAGGCTTGAGATGAAGGAGGAAGGGTTTGGGGAAGATGGAGAAGGATTTGGGGAAGACAATGGCTCAGGAGAAAAGAAAGAAAGTGAAAGTGATCGGGTCTATTTATAGGAAGAATCCGGCGGCTGCCCAGAAATTAGGGGTTCGACACTGATTAGTCGGTCAAAGAGCAACCACTGACCGACTAGTTTGGGAACTAGTCGGTCGGTTGACCAACGCAGACCGACTAAGTGTAAACAGTAACTCCTGACGAAAAATAGGATTTAGATTTAGTCGGTCAAAGAACAACTACTGACCGACTAGTTTCTCATCTAGTCGGTCGACGAACGTTCTTAGACCGACTAAGAATGAATAGTACTTGGTATTAAAAATGATCATAGAGCTAGTCGGTTAAAGAACGATTGCTGACAGACTAGTTTGCAACCTAGTCGGTCGACAAATGTTCTTAGACCGACTAACGATAAACAGTAACTCCTGAATAATTAACAAAGCCCACTAGTCGGTCCATGAAGGTTTGCCGACCGACTAAATCGTCTTCTAGTCGGTCGGTTCCCCTTCTTGTACCGGCTAACGTGCACAGAAAGTTCCGAAATGGAGCGCGAAGCTCCGGGATCGATTCCTAAGACTCCTAGGCTTGGTCTAACAATAAGATATGAACGATATGAAGCCCGTCACGAATGACTTACTCTAAGACCAACGATTCTAAGGAAGAAGCTAGAAAATCACGACGAAACGATCGAAAGTGAAAGCTACGGAGACGAAAACCACGCATAAGGAGAAAATCCATCAAAACATATATATAATATAAATAATCCAGATACATGAAAACCAGTCGTTACAATATCCTAGGTCCTGAAGTGCCTTACTCAAATGTCTTTTGTACACTCCTTTATCTGGCAGTAAACCCTTTAACCAGATACATTACAGCACCTGCAGCGCACCACTGGACCAGAGATATGTAGCTTCTGCGCTATCTCCAAGGGTCAAGGATCATCCAACATGTTAAATGTATTTGCAGATACATGTTACAGATCATTGCGATGACTGCAACAAAGAAGCGACCAACTCCTGGAGACCAGCAAAGCATGCTTCCAAGGCAACATCAATCCCACCATCCCGAGAGGCTCATCAATCCAAGAAGTAAATCATAAGTACGCACAGCCAGGTCCTGCAGTACCTCGCAAACACAGTGACGACTGGGTCAGAGACGTGGTGCTACCTACCGAGTCTGCAGACCACTCCTCTTCAGAAGAGATCCCTCAGATTCAGTAGCTGCCATAGATGAGCGATACTTGTATAGATGAGCGATGTCTTGTATAGGTGAGCGATGCATTGTACTTTGTACTTATTATCGGAACACTGTAAGAGATTGATGTATAGTTGCCTAGGAGATCTGCAAGCCTGCAGCTTGTACAGATCAGGGGGAGTCAAATGTAGTGTTGTACTTTTTTCCCTTGGCTATTGGTTTTTCCCACTGGGTTTTCTATAGCTAAAGGTTTTAACGAGGCAACCTCATTGACTCTGGATCCAGAAGTATTCACCCCCTAAATACTTCCACTAATCAGGGGAAGTTACGGAAACTGTACTCTTTTTCCTTGGCTATTGGTTTTTCCCACTGGGTTTTCCATAGCTAAAGGTTTTAACGAGTCAGTTATCCCTAACTTAGGATCCAGAAGTATCCACCTCTAGTGATATCCACCTATCAGGGGAAGTTACAGAGACTTGTACTCTTTTCCCCTAGCCATTAGTTTTTCCCAATGGGTTTTCCTTGGCAAAGGTTTTAACGAGGCAAGTACTCTTAAAACTTGGGATCCAGAAGTATCCATACACCCATGATCAGATAAGCTCTATGAACCCTGAAGCGTTCATCACGGCTTACAACAATGGATGGATAAGGGGAAGTGTTATAAACGGGCTTTTGGAGGCCCAACCCGTTAGTGGGTATCCACCCATTATGTAACCCTATTACTATAAATAAAGGGCTACGGGGTTCCGTAGCCGCCATGGTTTTACAACATTTCTAAATTTATCCCATTTTATAGCGGATTTAATTTTTGTACTTTTTTCAAAACTTTGTCACTAGTGACGGATGGGTTCCGCCTTCCAGTAAGGTGGGCCGTCGAGTATGCTTTTGATGAGAAAACCCTTCGCCAGCTGAGAAGTGTGACCCGTTGAGAGGAGATCTCGGATCATAATGAGCTAGGACTGAGCTTCTTGTGTGAAGATTGACCTAACTTCACGATGTCTACATTTATCTGCAACATAGGAAAATCTTCAGTGTGTCGGGGCTTGGGCCCGACCAAATCTCATCCGACACTCAAGTCATTTGTCACGGCCCGCTTACCTAAAATGGAGGCGAGACGTGAAAAGGTCCGCACGAGAGTGGAGCTGTGAAGCCCCAAACCCGATAAGCGTCAATAAAACATAAGCAGGTCCCTGTAACCACAAACGGAACAATAATAATAACACAAGGAGAGACAGAAATAAAATCTCATATCTCATAATTTGTCCAACATGAAAATTAAGTTCAACATCCAGAAAAGCCACCAGGCTAAAAGAAAGAGTCTAAAGGCCCAGAACAAGGCCAACAAAAGGAACAACGTAACAAAGTATAGGTACTACGCACCGACAACAAAATAGCAGTTTAAACAAAAAGGAAAGCTCAACGAAGACACTAGGACTGGTCCCCAGTGTCCACGTACTCCTTGCCAAACACAGGCTCGGGCTCGGCGTCAGCAAACACCTCGTCCTCTACAATGTACTCAGGCTCAGGATCTAACATGTGTCACCCAAAAGAGTAAAGGGACACATGTCAGCAAGTCTAAAAGACTTGAGCAAGGAAACTGAAAGGAAGGCAAACTAACAACCTAGCAGTTATAGTATGCATGACATGTCAGTTATAACACGAGTGCACAAGCAAGACATGGTGAAACAATAAGCACAAGAGAACAATTATCGGGACAAGTCAAGAGTAGCCAAGCTACTAACAATCTCAATCATTTCACTAGTCACGTTTCAAGTTGTTTGTAGATGTTTACGCCTTACAGCTGAATGGTTTGGCATCCACGCTGATTGGCCGCTTAACACTACCCCAGAACCCAGAGTTTACGCCTTACCACTGCAGTTGCTGATCGGGCAGACTCCCAGTTGATTGGCCGCTTAACTCTTACCCCCAATACCCACATGTAAACGAGCCAGGGTCCCTGCACACGAGCTCGGTAAATGAGCCAGGGTTGCCCCGCACAGGAGCTCGCATTCTAGTTCACGACTCATAAGCATTTGGCGTAGGGGTGCACCTAGCCGGAAACAAGTAGTTCGGGCATTGGCTATCAACCAACACATGGCCCGCTTCTGGAACACGAGCCAGAAAACACAAGTATTGTAGCAAAGCTACGCAATCACGGAAACACTTAACGAATGCAATGACATGACAATTAATTTGCGTACCGTTAATGGAAATTAAACATGACATGGTAATTGTGCAACATGATAAATGTCGGATCTAGCTTCGTTGTCAAGCTAGTTCCTAAATTTGCAGCTAGGCGAGTATCATTTCGTCGCCTAGTCTCTTTTATGCCTACAACAAGCAAATGGCCTAAAACATGGCCTAAACCCTAAGCGGCAAGTTTCACTTGCCTAGCACCGAGGATGACGATCACGAAGGCTCGTCTCACGGATGCTAAGCTACGGGGAAGTCGCTGTTATGGAGAAACAATCAACAAACAATATTCAGTTCATTAGGGTTTCATAATAACACAAATGGGTTAAGCTAAAACTAAAGAATCGAGTATTACCGTGAAGAAGCGGAGGAACGATGCCGAGCAAGCACGACGACGGAAGAAACGCTCCGGGGAACCTAGGGTTCAGGTCTGGAAATGGATGGAGAAGTTTGGAGAAATGGGGTTTTGGGGGGTTTTGGGGGATTTGGTGAAGGTTTAAGGAAGATGAGAGGTAGAATGTGTTAAGTGAGGGTTTGGATGATGGATTTTGGGCTTGGGATGAAGGAATAAGGGTTTGAGGTAGTAGGAGGCTTAATGGGGGAGAAATTAGGGTTTTAGGTCATGAGGAAGAAGAAGAAAACGTTTAGAGGGGTATTTATAGAGTTTGGTGGCGGCTAGGACAAAACTAGGGTTTCCTGTACTGTTTAGTCGGTCAAAGAGCAACCACTGACCGACTAGTTTGGGAACTAGTCGGTCGGTTGACCAACGCAGACCGACTAAGTGTAAACAGTAACCCCAGACGAAAACCTGAACTAAGAGTTAGTCGGTTAAATAACAACTACTGACCGACTAGTTTGACATCTAGTCGGTCGATGAACGTTCTTAGACCGACTAAGAGTAAACAGTACTCGACTGTACAGAAGAATCAAGAATTAGTCGGTCTGAGTACAAAACTTAACCGACTAGTTTAACAACTAGTCGGTCGAAAGATAAACTTAGACCGACTAATAAGGAACAGTAACTGGTACCAAAAATAGTTAATGAGTTAGTCGGTTAAAGAAGCATTGCCGACCGACTAGTTTGCAACCTAGTCGGTCAACCAACGTTCTTAGACCGACTAACGATAAACAGTAACTCCTGAGAAATTTAAAAAGCCAACTAGTCGGTTCAAGAAGGTTTTCCGACCGACTGGATCGTCATCTAGTCGGTCGGTGCCCCTTCTTACACCGGCTAATGAGCACCAAAAGTTCCGAAATGGAGCGCGAAGCTCCGGGATCGATCCATAAGACTCCTAGGTTTGATCTAACAATAAGATATGACTGATATGAAGCTCGTCACGAATGACTTACTCCAAAATCGACGATTCTAAGGAAGAAGCTAGAATATACGACGAAACGATCGAAAATGAAAGTTACGGAGACGAAAACCACATATAAGGAGAAAATCCACCAAAACATATAATATAATATAATAAATCCAGATACATGAAAACCAGTCGTTACATCCTCCCCAACTTAAGAAAAATTCCGTCCTCGGAATTTCCCAACACTCACGCGTTCGGGAAAAAAAGTGGGTAGCGCTCTCGCATCTCATCCTCATTCTCCCAAGTAGACTCCCCAGGCGAGCCGTGTCGCCACATCACCCTCACAAGATCGACAACCTTGTTTCGAAGTGACTTCTCACACCTATCCAGAATCTGCACTGGCTGCTGGTCATACGTCATATCGGGGCGACCGGTAATCTCCGAGAAATCCACAGCATGAGATGGATCGCTAAAGTATCGACGAAGCTGCGACACATGGAAAACATTGTGAACTCCCTCCAAAGATGGCGGCAAGGCTAAGCGATAAGCTACCTCGCCAACTTTCTCCAGAATGTCAAACGGTCCAATGTATCGCGGGCTCAACTTCCCTCGCTTCCCAAAACGAATCACACCACGATTCGGGGAAATCTTCAAGAACACATGATCGCCCGGCTGAAACTCCAAAGGACGACGTTTAGCATCCGCCCAATGCTTAAAACGGTCCTGAGCAATCCTCAACCTCTCCCGAATGTTCCTGACAATATCCACGGCCTCCACAATCATCTCAGGTCCCAACAGCTCCCGATCGCCAACGTCATCCCAACTCAATGGCGATCGATATTTCCTCCCATAAAGAGCGGCGAAAGGCGCCATGCCAACACTCGCCTGGAAGCTGTTGTTGTAAGAAAACTCCACCAGATGTAGATGGTCCTCCCACGAACCCTTGAAATCCAACATGCACGCCCTCAGCATGTCCTCCAAGATCTGAATCGTCCTCTCGGACTGGCCATCCGTCTGCGGATGGTACACCGTGCTGAAACTCAGACGCGTACCCAAACTCTTTTGCAAACTCTGCCAGAACTGAGATGTGAACCTCGTGTCTCTGTCCAACACGATACTCACGGGGACTCCGTGAAGTCGTACGACCTCCTGCACGATTCACGTTACATCACTATCTAAACTAGGAAAAGGAAATAAAAACGGAGAATAAAATAATTTACCTCCATATATCTCCTTGCTAGCGCCTCAGTGGACTGTCCCACTCGGAACGGAATAAAGTGTGCGGATTTGGTCAATCGATCTACGATCACCCAAATCGCGTCATTCTGCTTCGGACTCCGAGGTAGTCCAGTCACAAAATCCATAGTGATGTGTTGCCACTTCCACTCCGGAATCGGAAGCGGTTGTAGCAACCCGGCCGTACGCTGATGCTCCGCCTTAACTTGCTGGCAAACCAAACACTTGGGTACACTCCGAGCCACACTCCTCTTCATACCATGCCACCAAAAGTTCAGACGAAGATCCTGGTACATATTGGTCTCACCAGGATGCACAAAATACGGCGAACTGTGTGCCTCCACCATCAACTCCTCTATAATATCCCCAGCTGGCACACACAACCTGGCCCCAAATCTTAGCGAGCCATCCTCATGAATCAAAAAGTCAGTCCGCAGATCGGCTTCCACCTACTCCCGAATCTTCACCAGCTTCAGATCTCGAGCCTGGCCAGCCTTAATCCGATCCACAGTCGTCGACTGTATCTGCATACACATCAACGAAGAAGCCTCCCCAGGAAGAACAATCTCAACACCAGACTCGCAAAAATCCTGCTGCAATCTCCACTGCGAAGTCAAAATCATCACCGCTGGAAGCCTACTCAGCGCATCAGGAACCACATTCACCTTGCCAGGGTGATACTGCAAATCAATCTCATAATCCGCCATGAGCTCCAACCATCGACGATGTCGCATGTTGAGCTCCTTCTGAGTAAAAATATACTTCAAGCTTTTGTGATCGGTGAAAATTTTCACTTTCTCACTCAGCAGGAAGTGCCTCCAAATCTTAAGAGCAAACACAACGGCAGCCAACTCCAAATCATGCGTCGGGTAATTCTTCTCATGAACCTTGAGCTGACGAGAAGCATACGCCACAACATGCCCGTGCTGATGCAACACACAACCGAGACCCTTGCCAGAAGCATCGCAAAAGATCTCAAATCCACCGCTGCGATCAGGCACAACAAGAATAGGGGCAGTCGTCAACCTCTCCCTCAGAACACCAAAAGCATTCACACAATCACCCGACCAAACAAAAGGTACATCCTTCCGCGTCAATCTGGTCATCGGCTCAGCAATACGGGAAAAGTCCTTAATGAAACGTCGATAATATCCCGCCAAACCAAGGAAACTCTGGATCTCAGACGCTGACTGCGGAACAGGCCACTCTCTGATGGCCCTAATCTTCTTGGGATCCACTAAAATACCATCTCCAGTCACCACATGCCCCAGAAAAGCAACTCTATCCAGCCAAAACTCGCACTTTGAAAATTTAGCATACAACCGATGCTTTCTCAAAATCTCCAATACCGTCCTCAAGTGCGAGGCATGCTCCTCCTCCGACTTTGAATAGATCAGAATGTCGTCAATAAAGATAACGACAAACTTATCCAAAAAGTCGTAAAAAATCAGGTTCATCAGATTCATGAAAACTGCGGGTGCATTGGTTACACCGAAAGGCATAACCACAAACTTGTAGTGTCCATACTTCGTCCTGAACGCTGTCTTCGGAACATCTCCCTTCTTCACCTTCAACTGATGGTAACCACTCCTCAAATCCAATTTAGAAAACACCCTCGAACCTCCAAGATGATCAAAGATATCATCGATGCGAGGCAATAGGTATTTATTCTTGACGGTCACCGCATTCAACTCCCGATAGTCCACGCACATGCGACGCGAACCATCCTTCTTCTTCACCAGCAGCACAGGTGCTCCCCACGGAGACACACTAGGGTTGATATAACCCTTCTGCAAAAGCTCATCTAGCTGCTTCCGCAATTACTCCAACTCAGCGGGTGCCATATGATAAGGCGCCTTCAAAATTGGCTGCGCTCCCAGAACAAGATCAATAGAAAATTCTAGAGCTCGATCAGGTGGCAGACCAGACATCTCCTCGGGGAAGACGTCATCAAAATCTCGCACCACAGCTGGCCTCTCCAACTCCACCTGCATAGCCACAACCTCCACCGGCCTGGCCCGAAACCTGACAGGACCAAGCGAGCTGCTACCACGGCTGAACTCAAATACTGGATGCCCGAGAATCTCGAACACCGCCTTCTTCCTCCGACAGTCGATCGTAGCATAGAAGCTCGCAAGCCAATCCATCCCAAGAACCGCATCATAGTTGATGATGTCGTGGACAATGAAATCAGCGTAAAGCTCATGTCTACAGACCACCAACGAGCAAGAATTGCAACCAAGATGCACCAAGACCACGCCATTCCCTGTGACGATATTCCAACTCTTGGGAAGAGGGGACGTCGACAAGGAATGCTTCTCCATGAAGCTCCGAGAAATAATGCACATCGATGCACCAGAGTCAAAGAGGACTCGTGCAGGAAATGTGCACACCAAAACCACACCTAACAAGCAATTAACAATCAAACCCTAGTCTAGCAAACAATCATGTTCAAGTGAACAACACAATCTAACAATCAAAATCAGCTAGGAAAGTAACAGCTAGATTGAGGATTACCTGCGATAACCTCATCCACATCCTCGCTCTCCACAGCAGTCATCAGAAAAGCCTGCCTCCTCGGCGGAATAGCCTGCTGGAAAGCCTGCCTCTGTGGAACAAGAGCTGCTCCACGTCCAGCAGGAACGGACGCTCGCTGTTGCAACGGCTGTGCTGCAACAGGTGCCCTCCGTAGCTGATTCGCATGTCGATAATCCTTCACGACATGAGAAGCATCACCACAAACCAAACACTGGCCCAGAAACTTTCTACACTGATCCTTGATGTGGCCAGGCTTGCCGCAGAAATGGCAAGTCTTCTGAATAGACCCTCCTGTCCTCTTGAACTGAGCTGGCTGATTAGGCTTGAAACCAGGCCTAACCACCGCCCTGGCCTGCTCCATAGGCCTCTTCCCAGCACCAGAAACATGTCCTCTCCTCTGACTCAGGTTCAGCTCCTGCCTCCTCGCAGCGACCAGAACCTTCTGATAAGAGTCCAGATCAGAGTAAGACACAAAACTCTGGAGCTCCAAAGCAAGTCCCTGCAGGAACCTCTGAGCCCTCGCATCAGCATCCTGCACCATCTTCGGTGCGAACCGACTCAGCCTAGTGAACTCTTGGTGGTACAGGTCCACCGTCAAGCTCCCTTGCTTCAGATCAATGAAGCACTGCAGCATCTCCTTCCTAGCAGCCTTCGAAACGAACTCCTCATCAAACCTGGACTTAAAGGTGTAGGAAGATATGTGCCCATAAGGCAATTTATCTTGATTATACGTCTTGTTCATACCGTATATGGTACGTATTATTCTAAGTTTAAAGGATTTGTATTAATATACTTAGATAATATCCATAGACTTATAGTTAGGTCCTTACATATCTAGATGAGATCTCGATTATGAGTAAGTAAGTGACCGAATAGAAATGCAAGTCTTAAACGGTTCGTGATCATAGATGTGTCGAGAACTGGATATCGAAACATCGGATAGATCACTGTGTCTTCGTCTTGCCTTCGGGTAATGATGATCTCATAGTCATTCGACTTAGCGAAGTCGGAGACGAGACACAGGTGCTCATTAGAGAATGAGTTCACTGAACGACCAAGTTAGAGTTATTAAATGGTTAACTTTAATGATCTGTCTTTAATAACTCTAGGGTGATGAAAGGTTAGTTGATCCTTAAGACCTGAAGTCATCTGTACCAACCTGTGAGCGGACGGTGTAGCTTAGACCCATGATCTAGCTTCGAGGACCAGTCCTGATGAAAGATCTTAGGTTGGGTTGCACCTGAAGCTCTCAAGGTGAGTAAGTGACTAAGATGGGATTCGTCACTTCCATTAAAGGGAAGTTAGTGTTATAGGCTCAATACGGTCTTTATGTTAATCCTCGGCCGGGGTACGTTGCAAGTTGTACAACGTGTATACAATAAAGACCGCCGTATACTGACCAATGTTGTCTAATAGGGTTGACAGAAAACCATACCCTAGGCCAACATCAAACACAGTCTTGACGAAGGGATTTTAGCTAACGGAATTCATCTCTGACACAGCCAATGCAAACCCTATGACACTTTTGTCAAAGGGTCGATCACGTTATGATGACTCCGAAACAGGGACGACAGCTACTGCTCGTAGTGACCGTCGTCTAGGGGTTTCGAGCCCCAACCTGTAGTAAGGTCAGGTTGTAGGGTCTCACACCAAGTAGTATTCGTGTCTTAGTAATAGGAATATAGAATAGAGAGAAATATCATTTGATGATATTCACAAGCTGAGTTGTGAAAGTTAGTCGCATTAGCAATAGGGACACAACGTTGCATTAGATGCTAACTTTGACTAAACGTGTTGTAAATTAGTTACAACGAATTTAGTAGGAACAAACTTGTTGGAAAAGGTTACCTGGATGACGGGATCGTCCCGGTCTAAACACAGGTTCAAACCGCGTCCAAATCGGAGCTCAAACAAGCCCAGAAACGCAGAAAGAGTCCAAGGGGAAGTGGGTTAGACCCATTGGGCCAAAAGGCCCATGTGCAAAGACAAACGGGCGTGACCCGCTACAGCAGCGGGCATGGCCCGCTGTGTGCGGCGGGCGGGCACCCGCTGCACAGCGGGCCAGCGCCCGCTGCTTGCAGCGGGCACGGCCCGCTGCAGCAGCGGGCGGGCGGCCCGCCCTTGCCCCCCTTGGGCGGGCGCGCCCGCTAAGTCTAGCGGGCGCGCCCGCAACTTAAGTCAATTAGGGTTTTTTGAAACCCCTAATGACGGCTACGAATTTTGTGAGAATTGCTAAACTTTGAGCAATTGTTTGAGGGGTCAAACGAAGTCGAAATTCGTCACCGTCAGTTCCTACGCGATCACCATTCCAAGCTTTTCTGATTGATAGCTTGTTTGGTGTCTGAAGTTTAGTATGCGAGGAGAATTAATTAGTTAAAGTTTGACTTTGTGAAAGGCTAACTTTAAAATTGAAATTAAGCCAAATGACTTAATTCAATTTTTTCTCTTCATGTGGATTGTCCCACATTGCCCGCAACAAGAGGGTGAGTGCTCACTCCCTATATAAATAGGGGTGCACTCTCCTCGTTGAAACACACACCAGTCAACGATCGGGTAGCTCCAGATTTTTAGAGCAAGCTCGATCCGCGACTAATCTCTCTCTCTCTATTTTCCTATTCTCCGGAGTAGTCCTAGCACGACTACGAAGGGGGTTTGGATCTGATCCGGACGTCTAAGACGCGGGTTCTTCTCAAGTGAAACTTTCTACCGCGTGTGATCGGCTCGGAGGCGAAAGCGGCTCGGGCGGATCGGTGCGAGGGTGCGAGGCGGCTCAGGGAGATCGGGTCAACGCGGCTCGACTACGAGGAGCTTCTCAAGACGGTGCGGAACATCTTGCCTGCTCCAGGGCCAAGATTCCGGGTATGTGTTTAAGCATTTTTAGCGTAGATTTTAATTAGTCGCTTAGTGTAGATCCTTCTTGGGATGGTCAGACCCACTCCAAGTCGGCATAGATCGGGCTAGGTTCTGGCTCCCCAGAGCCTAGCTAAATAGTTTAGCTAGTGTAGAAATACGATTTCTGGTTTTTCCGCTGCGCTTTTTGTGCCTCCGTGGTCCGTCCGACTTAGGACGGATACGGATCCGAGCTCTGGGGGTCCGCCAAAACCCCAACAAGAGGTAGTCCAAGCTATCGGCTCCACCAACATCTTCTCTTCCGCATCCCACCAGTTCCGAGCATTATCCTTAAGTTGCCTCTTCGCCAAATCAACCCATCCAGCCGGGGTGATCTTGGCCATCTTCAAATTATCCTCTATGTTCCGAATCCACTCATCGGCAGCCAGAGGACCCTCAGACCCATCAAAATATGCGGGACCCAGCTCCTGAAATTGCTTCGCTCCCGGCTCGGAGCGAGGGGCATCCGGAAGTGCCCGGGCAACTCGAGCAAGTGGAGCATTCTGAACTTGCAGGAGCACGCCCTGCTGCACTTGCATCATCTGAAGCATCATCCGCATCATCTCTCCATTGGTGGGTTCCCGCTCAGGCTCCTCGTCATGAGGGGGCGCACCACTACCTCCACCACGGGTGAATCGCCTTCATGCCATCTAATGACACAAAAAACGAAGCAGATTAGACTCATAGCTTATGACTCGGACGTCGAACTTAGTTTATTGGACGTTCTAATATTATTATCGTTATTCCGATAATCGCAGTTACAGAAGAGACCTGCATGGGCCACCAACAAAACTTGTCACGGCCCGCTTCCCTAAAATGGAGGCGAGACGTGAAAAGGTCCGCACGAGAGTGGAGCTGTGAAGCCCCAAACCTGATAAGCGTCAATAAAACATAAGCAGGTCCGTGTAACCACAAACGGAACAACAATAATAACACAAGGAGAGACAGAAATAAAATCTCATATCTCATAATTTGTCCAACATGAAAATTAAGTTCAACATCCAGAAAAGCCACCAGGCTAAAAGAAAGAGTCTAAAGGCCCAGAACAAGGCCAACAAAAGGAACAACGTAACAAAGTATAGGTGCTACGCACCGACAACAAAATAGCAGTCTAAATGTAACGACCCGCTTTCGGGGGCCCGTTACTTATTTGATAATTGCGCAGGTTCTGCAGTTAACCAGTGAAGTCAAAATAGCCACGATGCAGAGATGTACAAAAATACCCAAATAGTGTCCAATTATTACAATCCAACCGTACAAATGTTCCAACAATGATAAAAGAAAGAAAGAAAGTACACGAGTGAAAATAGCTCTGGAAGCTGCGGTCTCATGGTCGAAGTCTGGCGCTATTAACTCAAGAGCATCTGCCTTCATTTGTACGTCGTCTGCGGTGCCACGGAGATGGAACCGTAGGTAAGTCACAACAATTCTAAATAAAGAAAGAGAGGTACTGTACAAGTATGACAAAGCAGACTAAAGTGAAAGTAAAGTACGGTGTAGTGTCTGTACAAGTGTAGAAGCAACGTGCATGGAATGCGTAAAGTAAAGGTGACTGTACTGGCAAGTAAAGTAAAGTGCATGTACTGTAAAGAAAGTAACTGTGCAAGTTACACTAGAATTACGTGACTCAAGTCGGAGAGTACAATATGTGACCGTTCAGTTCATCTCTTGCCTGGGTGCTACCCAGACGAATGCCGGTACCCAGTCAGCAGGATGGTTTGCCGAAACACAGGCAGCTAGACAGGAGGCCGAAACACAGGCAGCTTGACATGTAGATCGAACTCTAGTCACTCCCGTACTCTCGCAAATGTGAGTTACCCCAATACCCCAGTGATGTGTCAAGTACAAGTTCTTCACAAGAATGTTCCACAGGATGTTCCACAGGAATGTTCCACATGTTAGTCACACCAGGTCAACTGGTTGACTTTCTCATTGAAAACCAGCAAGTAGGATAAAGACAAGCCCAACACCAAAAGCTGTTACTTCCGTGCTTTGAGCACGTGGTAGTGTGGCTAGCACACAATTTACCCAAGTTGATAGTTGTGTGCTACAACCACCAAAGTTGAAAGTTGGCAAAGTAATCTTTGGTTGATTACTTTCATTTAGTTCTCTAGTTTGGTTTAACTTGAATAGCCGTTCTGAGGATATAAGTGAAGTGTCACAAGTTCATACAAGCACAATAGACTAGTTTTCTAAACTTAGAATCTGTCGTGACTTACTTTATCGAGCTCGTCGTGGCAAGACGAGGTTGGAGCTGGAAGAGCTGGTGCACGAAGATTGGTACCTGAAATCACAAGAACAATTGGTTAAAGCGTACCCTATTTTCTATTTATTAAACTCGATCGTTTTGATTTTCAAAACTAGTTGAAACGTTGTCGGAAATGGTTCTAAAATTTTATATAGACTATATATGGTGAAAATAATTTTACTGCAAGAAGGAATATTTTTCTGAAGCTTATAGTAATTTCTATAATTTTTAAAAGCTTAAAAACAATTTAAAACCCATTTTTCAATTAGTGACGTATTTATTTAGGAATTTATTCTGGATGCAATCTACATCGGAATGTTGCAAATGAGGTGTCAAAATGACCGTCTCAAAGAGTATTAAGACATATATTTTTCTCAAGTATTAGTTTACGTAAAAATAAGAAGATATGGATTTTTGAACGGAAATCAGGTATTTATCTTTTAGGGTTAAAAATTAATTCTGGAAAAACTAAGCATCGGATTGAGATGAAACTAGCGCCATTGGGTCCAGAATGTCATTTCTGATTTTCTAGAGCTAGTCTCACATTTTTCTAGGCTCTATATAATTACTTATGGATTTAAAACCATAAACACATATTATTAAATAATTAAAAATACGAAAATAATACGAAAATACGTTTTACCGCGTATTTACAAGTTTGCCATTTAGTAACTTACCCTGTTTCCTTCGTTTCGAACTGTGCAGGGGCGGGGGCCTTCGACGTCGGGGGGGTCCGTCGACGGCGGCGGAGCAACGCCGACGGTGGCGGCGGTCGTTCGGGGCGAGACGACGGCGACGAGGAGGGAGCGTCGGCAGCGTGGTCTGAGGACGGTGGAGGCTCGCCGGCGATGCTCGGATGCGGAAGACGACGGCGAAGGCTCGGAGGGAGCTCCGGAGAGGCGGAGGAGCAGCGGCCTGGGCTCGTCGACGTGGCCGTTGGTCTGAGGCGATCGCAGAGGCGAGCATCGGCCTCTTTCGGTGGCGGAGCATACGGGGATGCTCCGGGAGTCGACGGCGAAGGTCTCGACGACGATGCAAGCTCGGTGATGCTCCGGCGATGGCTCTCGGTGGCGGAGGAGCTTGTGACGTGGAGGGCGGAGCATCGGTCACTTCTCCGACATGGGTGCGTGGGTTGGGGGAAGCGCGAGAACGAGAGAGGAGGAGAAGAGCGGGGGTGATAGAGTGAGGGAGATGAGACGAGGGCGGGGGTTTTGAACGCAAGGAAAAAGAGAGAGAGAGAGAGAGAGCCTGTGTGGGTTTAGAGAGAGAGAGGGAGGGGGATTTATATATATAGGGTATGATAAAGGGGCAGCTGCAAGAATTGGGTAGGGGGAATCCCACGGTTAGCTGAGGGAAATGGGTAGCTGAGAACGGGTAGGTTAGGTTAAATAATTAGGGTTAAATAGGTAATTAAGAATAGTTAAAACCCAATTAGTGAAAGTCATTAGTGAAAATACAAATATGAAATCACGAAAATGCCCCTACTAGTAAACGTGTCCGAAAAATTACGAAAACATACCCACGGGATCGTATCGTCACGAGGATGGTGAATACGAAGACCGTTACAGGATTTGAGCTACGGAAATACTAGTTTTTGACCAAAACGTTTAGAAAGCGGGTTTGCGGGTTCTCTATTGAAACGATATCAGAAAATTACGAAATTAATGTGGGGAGCCCCAAATGATCATAGGATGCTACTGCAGAAGTTTGAAAATGTTTTGAAGACGTTTGAATAGAAAATAAATTCATTGAGTCAAAACTGCAATATCTGAAAATGAATTTTTATCAGATCCTTTAGAGGTATTTGACGAAATCCGATTTTACTAAAATACTCCATAACTAGTCTGGTACTCCAAAATATTTTTATAGAAAATTTTTGAAATCAGTTTAAGACTGCTAACAAACCATTATAAAATACAATTAAAATTGAATTTTCTTTAAATACTTAATTTGAAAGTATTGGAAAAATACAGGCCGTTACATTCTACCCTCCTTAAAAATAATTCCGTCCTCGGAATTTAAAAATCTCTGTTGAAAATAATTGATTTTGTTTAAAAGAAGCTCAAACAAATAAATGATTTAAAAAAATAGTAATCTTGTAAATCAGGTTGTAAATGAAATATAATGTGATAAGAAATAAGGGACGTCACCAATATATATTATCACCATAGCTACTTCAGATTCATCAAGTAGGCAAAACATAAAATAATGGCATTACTCGGAAATGATAATGAGGATGATGATGACATCTGATCGAACTTGGAACCTGGGTGATAAGTCAGTAGCAAGCTTTATTTAACAACATAAAGTTTAAAACTACAACTCATGCCATTAATGCATACTGGGTCCTAACCAAGTAAATCATCGCCATAGCATACATAAACGTAAGGGATAAACCTAGTGCGTCCTTACGGTTACAACTTAACCAGCCGAACACAAAGGGCTTCATCTGCCACGCTACCAGATTACAAGCCATTACCCAGATCAACACATACAGGCAAGTATAAGGCCAACTCTCGAGGGTCAAGATCATCGCTACCACTTGTCCCAGCAGTCTCCATAACATCCAACAAGAAACCAACATCCTAGCCGTCTCCCAAATCCGAGCACAAGACCGACATCCAACTTCAACGCCTAAGCCCAAAAGTATGCCAATACTCAATCCTAAGGATACTCCTTCCCAACACCATTGGTCGATATCTACGGTAAACACCATCAACCCTAAGCAGTTCAACGACCAAAAACTCAGGGACCTACAAGCACTAAGGAGCACCCCTAAGAAGCACTCGAAGCTGGGCAGCTCAAGGGGGAAGAACCAGAAAAAGGAGCTCCCAATGATACCAATGGCGGCGGGTTCCCAATATCCCGACCACACGGCCAAAGCATGGGTGGCGGCGAGGGTTGCTGCTACGCCAAACAGACCCCAAGGTCGTCGGCGGGCCATCGGCGGCTGGCCGGAAACAAGTAGTTCGGGCATTGGTTATCAACCAACACATGGCCCGCTTCTGGAACACGAGCCAGGAAACACAAGTATTGTAGCGAAGCTACGCAATCACGGAAACACTTAACGAATGCAATGACATGACAATTAATTTGCGTACCGTTAATGGAAATTAAACATGACATAGTAATTGTGCAACATGATAAATGTCGGATCTAGCTTCGTTGTCAAGCTAGTTACTAAATTTGCACCTAGGCGAGTATCATTTCGTCGCCTAGTCTCTTTTATGCCTACAACAAGCAAATGGCCTAAAACATGGCCTAAACCCTAAGTGGCAAGTTTCACTTGCCTAGCACTGAGGATGACGATCACGAAGGCTCGTCTCACGGATGCTAAGCTACGGGGAAGTCGCTGTTATGGAGAAACAATCAACAAACAATATTCATTTCATTAGGGTTTCATAAGAACACAAATGGGTTAAGCTAAAACTAAAGAATCGAGTATTACCGTGAAGAAGCGGAGGAACGATGCCGAGCAAGCACGACGACGGAAGAAACGCTCCGGGGAACCTAGGGTTCAGGTCTGAAAATGGATGGAGAAGTTTGGAGAAATGGGGTTTTGGTGGATTTTGGGGGATTTGGTGAAGGTTTGAGGAAGATGAGAGGTAGAATGTGTTAAGTGAGGGTTTGGATGATGGATTTTGGGCTTGGGATGAAGGAATAAGGGTTTGAGGTAGTAGGAGGCTTAATGGGAGAGAAATTAGGGTTTTAGGTCATGAGGAAGAAGAAGAAAACGTTTGGAGGGGTATTTATAGAGTTTGGTGGCGGCTAGGGCAAAACTAGGGTTTCCTGTACTGTTTAGTCGGTCAAAGAGCAACCACTGACCGACTAGTTTGGGAACTAGTCGGTCGGTTGACCAACGCAGACCGACTAAGTGCAAACAGTAACCCCAGACGAAAACCTGAACTAAGAGTTAGTCGGTTAAATAACAACTACTGACCGACTAGTTTGACATCTAGTCGGTCGATGAACGTTCTTAGACCGACTAAGAGTAAACAGTACTCGACTGTACAGAAGAATCAAGAATTAGTCGGTCTGAGTACAAAACTTAACCGACTAGTTTAACAACTAGTCGGTCGAAAGATGAACTTAGACCGACTAATAAGGAACAGTAACTGGTACCAAAAATAGTTAATGAGTTAGTCGGTTAAAGAAGCATTGCCGACTGACTAGTTTGCAACCTAGTCGGTCAACCAACGTTCTTAGACCGACTAACGATAAACAGTAACTCCTGAGAAATTTAGAAAGCCAACTAGTCGGTTCAAGAAGGTTTTCCGACTGACTGGATCATCATCTAGTCGGTCGGTGCCCCTTCTTACACCGACTAATGAGCACCAAAAGTTCCGAAATGGAGCGCGAAGCTCCGGGATTGATCCATAAGACTCCTAGGTTTGATCTAACAATAAGATATGACTGATTTGAAGCCCGTCACGAATGACTTACTCCAAAATCGACGATTCTAAGGAAGAAGCTAGAATATACGACGAAACGATCGAAAATGAAAGTTACGGAGACGAAAACCACATATAAGGAGAAAATCCACCAAAACATATAATATAATATAATAAATTCAGATACATGAAAACTAGTCGTTACATCATTGGATGACTCAAAAGGGGCTCGGGGCGGCTAGGATCGACCTATAGTGATGTCGTCTGATCACCGTCACGCCTAGCTATGTATGAGGAAGAAATGTAATGTGGAATATTGAGTATATGGTTTGGTGATACCTCCCTGTCAGATCTGTCCACCTTTTCTCCATTGTTCTCTAGAGTATTCATCCTCCTTCTTGGCTTGTAACCGTCGGCTAATAAAGTCGCATCATTGGCATAACCGCCACCATTAATCTAGCCCTTACTTTCTTAATTAATGGATATTGAAGTGGGCCATGATGAAGTGTAACCGCCCACCATTGAAGGCCCTTTGTGAGTGAGGTGAGGGTTAACTCATTCAACCCACTAGCTATTGGCAGTGGGCCGACATGCCATATTTGATATACGTCAACAGGGACCCCATCGCCCGAGCTCAACCATTGCGAATGTAGAGTATAGGCAATGTGATAAGCACGAGGAAGAAGTAGCCCTGATTGGATAAGCGGGTTGGCTCGCAAGGAAAGTAACATCTCATCTTATAGCTAAGGCAGAGATAGGTCGGCAGGCGAGAGAGTGGCCCATCGGCTTGGTCGGCTCGTGAGGGGAGTAGCCCATCGGCTTACAGACACGATAGAGGTAGTTCGGTTAGGCAAATGGAGTGTCCCCTCGCCTTACAGATGACTAGTTTGTTCGGTTGCGAAGGGAGTGTCCCCCCCGACTTAAGACGAACAAGAGTCGTTCGGTGACGAGGGGAGTGGCCCCTTGACTTACGTCCGACGAGGATGGTTCGGTGGCGAGGGGAGTGGCCCTTCGACTCGCGTCTGACGAAAGAACGTCCAGTGGCCAGAGGAGTGACCCCTCGACTCACGTGCGACGAGAATTGTCTGGTGGCGAGGGGAGAGGGCGGCCCCCGACTTAAGTCCGACAAGGGAACGTCCGGTGGCGAGGTGTAATGACTCATAGTGCCAAATACTGTAGGGTATGTATATTTGTATGGTATACAATGTGTATATGCATGTATACTTGTGTATTGTATATAGTACCTATGTAGTGTGTATAGTAACTAAGTGTATGTCGTGGATAACTAGTGTGTGGATTGTGTTATCTATAATGGAAGTGAATATTGGTTGTTTTAGCTACTAACGAATGTGGTGTAGTGATATGCAGTGAGTATATGTGGTGTATTGAGTATTGGTATTGGATTGTTACTATTGATATTAATATTAGTAGTGGCTTGTTGTATATCTTATGTTAGTGTATTATTATAGATGATCCTATGGTATGTGGGGTGCCTTAGTAGATATTGGGGTGTTTTGACTGTGGTGTATATGTAGTGTATTTATGTATTCCAAATATATGGTGTTTAATATATTATTGTGCTCTTGTATGTGGTGTGAAATGTATTGATCTTGGTTTCTGATACAACCCTTTGACCGGGCCCAGAGGAACCAAGTCAACCACGACTAGTCAACCAACCCACTACGGCCTTGGGCTCTAGCCCAAGGAACTCACGAACAGGTCGTGCCCCTCTACCCGAGACGAAGGCCCGATAGACCGCCCACCTTCCAAGGTGGAGGAAATCGATCCCCAAACGGAGGGAGCACTCGCCAATTATGGCAGACACTCAAAGCCATCACTCCAGTAATCATGGACTGCCTTCGTGGCATTTATCCCTTCATCAAATAGGCGCAATTATTGGGGTCAATATTTCCTAGTCAGCGTGTCCCCATCAATGACGGCAATAAGGACTCATCATCGCACATTAATACGGGGGCTCACGTATATGAAGAGGAGGGAGCATCATCTCCAAGGGGGGATCTCCAAGATCGACAATGGAGGTAGGCCACTACCATTTTCTAACACCTTCTTCCACCTTCCACATTTCTCCTCCACAGCTCAGACCGAGAACTCGTGCTTGGTCTCTCCGCGAACCAAGCTCGATTCCCCCCGAGTACCTCTTAGTCACCATCTGACTTAAGCATCGGAGTGGACTTGGTCGGTACCAATGTTAGCCACGCTTCCCATTATACTTGGAAGCGAGGACGCGAGCGGGTCCGCATGTGCTTAAAGCAAAGGAGGAGTACTTTTTTTTTCCTTCCTTCTTTAACTTAAGCACAATAAGCGTCTGTGTATTAAGCTTGGTAGGTTCTTACTTGTGAATATCAGAACAACACAAATATCATTATTACAACTTCAAGTCCAGATTTCAAGTACAAAAAAGAATTAAGGCCTAGCTTGGCCATTACAACAGTTACTCAAAGGAATTACCCTGAATGAAATACAACAAAAATATTAATTTATTGCAGCGCTGCGAAAACACGTCGTTCCCCAGCAGCGGATCTCAGCGTCTTGGTATACCTGGTCAGCTAGCTCAGCCTCGGGGTGTAATGTCCGTATGTGTAAAATATTATTTGCGTGTGTCCGTATAGTAAATTTGTTGTGTGTATAGTACTTCCCTCAGGTGACTATGATATGTGTTGGATATATAATTGAATGCGTGTGGTTGGATAGTAAATCGAAATTATTGTTAGCATGCTAACAGTGTTTATTAGCGTGCTTGGCATTTTTCGTTGGCGAGTGTGTAAAGTAAAACGGTATGTTCATGATAACTGGTGATGCTGAGATAGTTATTAATAGATGACATTATTATTACTGATGTTTGGTTGTTAGTTTTATTGATGTGGTATTATTTTTTGGTATTAGTATTTTTCTTATTATTGATGTTGATTAATATTATCATTACTATTGTGACGGCCTTAATTAATTTTGGGAGATGGGCTTGGATTATTGTTAGTTACTGTTGATTGGGTTTTGATAGTAGGGCTAGACTATTAGATGAGAGAAGAGGGGTTGATCTAGTTGGGAATGGCAAAATTGTAATACCCCAATCCCTTCTACATTCTTCCTCTCCATTCTCTTCTTTTTTCTCTTCCCCATTTTTCCCCAGGCCAACCTCCCTGTTTTGCTTGCTCCCGAACTTCCCCAGGCCGAAATTTCTAGGGCCAGGCCGAAACTTCCCAAGCAAAGGAGAAGAAGAAAAGAAGAGGAAGGGAGGGAAGAAAGAAGAGGAAGAAAAAAAGAAGTAAAGCCCTAATTCCATCCTCTCCTTCTACCCTTCATCTTCTCCACTTTCTCCCAATCCCATGGCCGAAAATCTCCCTTGCCTGGCCGAAGTTTGTTGCTGCCGAAATATCCAAGCTAACACATCAAAGGGGGAAGGATGAAGAGATTTAGAAAGAAAGGAGAAATAGGAGGTTAGGGCTTTGGGATTGAAGATGAGATTGATGGTGGAGTCATGGAATTGAAAGAGAATTAGGGCTTGAAGCTTGAAGAGGGTGGGGTCTCTCTAAGTTTTGGGGTTAATGTTGGGATTCATGGAGGAATTGGGGGAATTTCGAAATTAGGGCTTTGGTGTTGGAGGAGAGGATTCATGATGGCTTCTTTGCAATAAATGGGGGATTTCCTCTAATTGGAAGAGGATCTTGCATCTTGGTTGAGGTAGGATTCCAATCCCCTCTCTCATGTTACATTCATTTCATTTTGAATTACAAAATTAGCATTTTTAGGGTTTTCGTAGTAACCCCTTGTCATGACGCAATTGGGTTGATTTTATTTGTTGTAGTGAGTTATTTGATGCCATGATTATGATATATGATGCTATTGATGCTATTGAATGTCATGTTTCACTATTCATGAGTAATTGCTTTCATTTGTTATGTTGAATGTTTTATTCCCTATTCTCCTTTGCATGAATAGGGATGAATTTATGAGATATGAAATGGTATACTTTATGAGATATGAGATATGAAACATGGGAACTATGAAATGGTATATGAAATTGGGCCATGAATATGTGCTATCATTTAGCGTGTAAGATGTTTATTTCCCATTCTAAAATACAAGATATGCCAATTCCATGGAAAATGAGAATAATGAAAATGTTGTTTAATTAGAAATGAAAATAAAAAATATCCTCATCATTCTCATGAATCATGATAATAGGTTGAGTTGTTTGTTAGTTGAAATGTTGGGAGCTTAAAGCTTAATTTCCATGTTGTGTTGAAATCGTATGAAATTACCCTCATCATTTTTTATGGTTAATTTTCATTACGAAATAGTTCTCATTTTGTCGGAAGCCATATTGATTTTGTGGAACTTACTCTCATCTTGTTCTCGTAAATTTTGTCGTAAGCTATAGGTGCCCCTTTTTGTGAAATTGCCTTCTTTCCGTGCAAAGCATAATGTTGATCCCAAATTCATGCACATGTTTTCCATTTTATGAAATATGCAAGCCATGGTTGTCTCTCTTATTAAGGTATGATGCACAAGGTAGCCTTTTATTGTGGTGATGTGGAAATCTTCATATGTTGTGGCAAACCCTTCCTTGATATTTCAGTTTGGGACCTCTTGTAATATTTTGATGTGGTAATGAAAATATGATGGTGTTGGAAAGAAGAAAATATGAAAGAAAGCAAAATGCAAAGAATGTAAGAGGCACCCATACACATGGGTTGTGATATGATGATGTTATTAGGACACGAAGGTGGAGTGCACGGGCATGGACAAAGTTGCCATGGTAGGAGGCTGGTGAAGTCTCCGTGGACAACCTCTTGATCCAGTAGGTGGCTCCACGTTGATAACGGAGTAGAAACACTTGCACGTGCACGCCGGCACATTCATGTGATCCCATTGCATTGCATTGCATTGTGTAGCATTGTTTGTGTTTCATACGCATCATGGCATCATTGAGCATTATGTGTGATTGGTGGTTACATATGTGTGATTGTGACCTTTGGGCATGAATGTTGCCATGAATGCGTAGGTGCTTGAAATGGTTGTATGTTGGAAAGTGGGGTTGGTGATTGCTAGTAGTTGAATTTGGGTGGCGGTGGTGTTGTTATGGTTAGTGGTAATATTACTGCTATTGATATTGGCATTATTCTTGTTGCTATTGTTGAAGTTGTTGTGATTATTATTATTCTTCTTGATTGGGCCTTTGGGCTAAATTTAGTGGATAGAGTTGGTTGGGCTCGCTGCTTCACATATGTAAGTTGCTCACCTGTAGTTGTTGTAGGAATCCCAATTCCATGTGAGATGTTATTTTGTTCATGGTAATTCATGTTTTCTCATTATGCTACCTGCCACTTGCTAACCCCCTTAAAATTCTATGCAATGTTAGTTTAGTGGCCCTATTACAAGATGCCCTTTATGGTTTGCTAACTTTAGCTAGCATCTTTATTCAAGTTCATGTGCAAACATAAGTGCAATATTAGTTTGATAGGAGTCACCTATGGTAAACGTTGTGCCTCAGGATAAACTTCTTATTTAGCTTGCTAAGTCACTAAAATTACATGTTAATTTCTAAAGCTTGCCCAAATTTGCTAGTGGTTGCTTTAGGGTTGTTAGAAAGTACTAAAGGGCTTAAGGATTGCACGTTGAATTAATAAACTGCTAGTGTTCCATCTTGATAATGAACCCTGTTGCATGCCATCATTTAACACTTTAGTCTTCCCTTTAAATGCATGCTAAAGGTGACTAGTATTTGATCCTTCAATATGTGGCTACACGTGGAAATTGTGTTTTTGTTCCTTCCGCTTTGTAAACATTGTCATTTGGATCAAATGGAAGCATGGGTTAGGTTTAGTTTTTGTGATTCCATGTTGGATGTTGGTTATAAATTGCCCCTATGATTCTTTGAGTATGACCGTGTGTTGTTTTTGGGGTTATAGCATGTCTCCCCTTGGATATGAATTATGTGGTAATAGGAAATTGTTGATAAATACAAATGAGACTCTGCCGAAATTTTTGCGAGCATTTCGTAAGCCTACACATAACATCCTAAACATTAGATACTTAAGTTAGGAATGCTACAGTAGGATTCCATGTTTAGAAGAAATCCCTTTGAAAAAGGAGTATAAAAGAAAAATTAGTAAGGGGGTGTTGGCTAACTTTCAACCAATTGTATGCTAACCCCTTAAGGTTCATATTGCATTGTGACTGGTTCATTTTGCATCAAGAATGGATTATGTTTCACTCGGATGTTTTTGGGAAATGGGTTGAGAGTTGATGTTTACTTTATCGTGTTACTCACTCTGTTTTTCAGGCTTTTCCATTGCTGCATGTACGTGATTCCGTTATGCTAGTCATTCACGTTTTATATGTGATGAGGAAGTTGTTTATGCCCATTTCTTTCCATGATATGTCATGAGTTAGTTTTCAGTTCCTTGCATGAGATCATGTCTTTCCTTTGCACAGTGTGAGTTGGGTTTGGACATCCTACTGGGTCACGCTGTGACGTGTTCCGTTGATATTTTTCAGGTGACGGGTTGTTGGAGATCATTGGAGTTGGAGGCTTATAGCCCAGTTGGCTGGAGGTTGAGTTTTGTTGTGTGAGTGTGAGAGTTTTGGGTGGTTGTCATTGTACCTTGGGCAATTGTGGGTTGTACATTTTAATATGTATGTATGAGATTTGTATATGTGATGTTGTAATTGGATAGTTGCATATTTATATGTATCAGGGTTTTAATTTTATCAGTGTGGAGTTGTTGGCTCTTTGTTTGTCTGTGTTGTCTGGAATGCTACAGGTACTATCCCAGCAGTGCGCTGTGGACCTGCTTGAGTTTTTTACTTTGTATTTCTTTTCACAACGCCCGCCTCTTCGAGAACCCCGGGAGCGGGGCGTTACAGTTTGGTGGCCCATGCAGGTCACCGCACTGCGACTGTGTAGGATTAGTACGTGTAGTACCCCAGCGTTGAGAATGGTTGAGTCCTATGGTGGGTAGAGTCCATCCTTGGGATAGGACCTGTATATCAGAAGCTTAAGGTGTAGAACCCCTGAGGGTGGACATTAGAGTGTTGCTTAAGTATGTATGTTTATGCATATGTATGTGTATATGTATGTACACTTATGTGTTGATAGCTATATAGGTTTTGAATGGCTTGTCGAGTATATTGAGACAATATACCTATGTGTAATTATGATCGTATGTGACTATGGTATATGTATGAATGAGTATATGGCTATGTGATTGTATTTGAATTGTATGTGTTAATAACTGATTAACATATGAGTAGTGTGTAAACTTGAGTTATCTACTTGATTGAGGTGCATGTAGTGTATAGATTCATTGCATGGTGGCTATATACTGTATGTGATATGCACATATAGAGTGTACAGCTGCATGAGTGGATTCCTGAGCTCCACCCATGTATGTGTGAATATGTCTTGATAGTAATATTGTTATGAGTGGGTGTATGTGATGACTATATGATACATGCATGGCTGTAAGCTGGTACGCTTACACCTATATATGGATGATTATAGTTTTGTATGGATATCTATGAATTGATATTGACATGGAAGACTCTGTGTGAAGATACATGTGCGAATGTTGGATGGATATTAAGGGACATACATGATTGTATGTCTGGGTATAATAGGCGATTGTGTTTATGTGTTAATTTGTTAATGAATGGTAGCCTATGAGTATTGGGTCTCATGAGATTATATAATTGATTGATCTCTATGCCGTTTATAGATATGGTGTGTTGTTTGTATTTGTCTAATGTGGTAACCATGTACATATATATCATGTGTTGTCTGTATGGATCCTTGTGTTCCACTCAGATATGAGTGGGCATGCACTGAGCGTATTAGAGTTGTGTGGTTGATATATGTATATATGTGAGATGTATACGGTTGCATGTCTGGTTGTAAGCGGGTATGCTTACACCGATGTTTGGATAGATATAGTGATATCTGGGTGTCTTAATGTTGATGTGTGGACTTTATGTATGACATGTGTGTGTGTATGTTAAATGTGTACATGGTAACATAGGTGGGTGTATGTCTCCGAATGGCAGTGCTTGTGGGTATGTTTGAAATGTTATACTGGTGTGTAGTTGAACTAGTAAAAGTGTTGGTATATGAATGTGCTTTATCTATATGATTGGGTAGAGTGACCCTATATATCTCTCTTCACCCTCAGCTACGTTCTAAGTTAGAAATTTCGAGGACGAACTTTATTTTAAGGTGTGTAGATTGTAATGCCCGTATGTGTAAAATACTATTTGCGTGTGTGCGTATAGTAATTTTGTTGTGTGTATAGTACTTCCCTCAGGTGACTATGATATGCATTGGATATATAAGTGAATGCGTGAGGTTGGATGGTAAATCGAAATTATTGTTAGCATGCTAACAGTGTTTATTAGCGTGCTTGGCGTTTTTCGTTGGCGAGTGTGTAAAGTAAAACGGTATGTTCATGATAACTGGTGATGTTGAGATAGTTATTAATAGATGACATTATTATTACTGATGTTTGGTTGTTAGTTTTATTGATGTGGTTGTTGAGAAATAGATTGGAAGAAGTGTGTAAACTAATCTCTAAAATCAAGAGTAGCCATGGCATAAGCCATGGCTCTCTATATATTCATTCACCTTTGAAGTCCAAGTGACTCCCCACTAAGTTAGTGGGGAGTAAATGGTGAGATGATGAGGGGAGGGAGGCCAAAAGCCTCTCTCAACTCACAACACTCCCCCTCATCTCTCCATTACCTTGGTTTAAGCATATGAATACTTCAGGATTCAGTATGCTAATGGGGTGGATACTTCTGGATCCAGAGCCACTGTGGTTGCCTCGTTAAAACCTTAGCTGTGGAAAACCCAGTGGGAAAAACCAGCAGCTTAAGGGAAAAGAGTACAACTATTGATGGACTCCCCCTGATCTGTACAAGCTTCAGGCTTGCAGATTTCCTATGTATCTATACAATCATCTCCTATTTGTCTATACATCCATCATGTTCTGAAAGCAAATACAGTCATCACTTATCTATACAAGTTTTTTCATCTAGTGGCTATTGGAAAGTAGTGGCGCTCTGGAGTGGAATACTCTTCGAAGTTGGTAGACGACTCCACTAAAGTATTCTTTGAATCAGTCTTCTGTGTGCCTGCAAGGTACTGCTGGACCTGGCTGAGCATTTAAAATACTTGCTTCTTGGATGATGAGCTTCTCAGAAGATGTAGACATTGGAGGATGATGTGTAGATATTTGGGAGGTGGACGGCCTTTTGTGTTTTAGTCATCGCGATGATATTTAAAGCTGCATATGCGATATATATTCCATGACCCTTGGAAGTTGCGCAGAAGCAGCTTATCCTTGGTCTAGTGGTGCTCTCCAGGGCAACACTATATCTGGTTAACAACTTTGCTACAGACGTTCTATCAAAGACACGTGCAGTTGGCCAGATAAAGAAGTGTAACAAGTACACTAGAGCTAGGCTCTTCAGGAGAGCTAGGCTCTTCGGGACCTAGGATGTCCTCCCCCTCTTCCAGTTACTGGAAGGTGTCATAAATAAGCATCCATTTTTAATAGGATGCAAGTGGACATCATTCTTCATAAACTCCAGGTGTATGAAGGATATTAAAGGGTTCCACCACTAAGGTGTTAAATATATAAGCCGAGATAATACCTTGTTATACATAGGTTTTTCATTTCCAAGGTATGCTTAAAGTTATCTGATGTCTAAATGGTCGCTGCAAGAGATCCTATCAGCTTTAAGTCGACCACATATACGGGGAATATCACAAATTCTGTCAACGATCTTTCGAAAAAGATACCCAGGCAGAATTTTGCTTAAGATCAACTAATGATCTTTGTAGCCTTTATGGAGAAGACGTTTTTACGTCTCTCTTTCATCTCTGGGGGTAGAGTATACCCTTCTGGAAGTTTTATATAGATCTTTATATCTATATTGCCGTATATATATGCAGTCACAACGTCCATGAGCTGCATGTATTGGTTTTTTCAGAGAAGTGTAGGCGTAGTAGGAAAATGATCACATTTCCTTCATTTCAATGTCTTTATGAAATCCGAATTATATTCCACAGGTATTTACACATTCAGGTGTATGGACTACTGGTCCAAAGACTTTGCTTTTCAAGAGTGAGTCCAGCTCTACTCTTATTGTCTCGTCCCACTTTGGCCATTCTATGCGTTTACGCTATAGAAAAGTGGGTAGACGTCATCGTCGTATTCAGCGACGTGAACGACAATAGCGAAAGCAAAACCGTCGTCAACGACTGTGCTATATCTATCCAGTACCTCTCCAGTACGTACGTAAAATAATGATGTTTCTCCTGTTGTTTCCTCTGCATGGGAAATTAGGAGGGGAGAGGTTGCTGGTCTGAGCTCAGCATCCTGTGGTTGGATCATTTTGATATATCCAGGAACCTTCCTCTTTTGAGGAATTTTATATTGTGAACCTGGCAGGCATCCTCTTTTCAATTGAGGTAAAGCCAATTCTGCTGCCGGTGGATTGCATCCATCTTTGGGAATGTCAATCCTAGCTGGCGTGTTGGCAACAGGGACGTGTGAACGAACAATCTTCTGGTTGTCCGTAAATTTATCCGTCAATTGATTTACTTTAATCTGAATGTGAAGGATCTTCTGGATCTCAACTTCACACAGAAAAAGTATGCGGATCATAACGAGATGAGTACTTTTATGTCCCATGATATGGTCTCAGAAGCTTCAGGCTTCCTTAGACTGCGTGCCTATTTCAATGAGATTTTGCTCATTAAATTCACATTTATCAAGACTTGGTGGTAAACCATAAGCAAGCAGCATTAGCAATAAGATATGGCAACAAGCGGGCCGTATCGTGATAAGCGATGCGGAATGCAGTGTGATGGTCCCTAAACATCAATAGGCAACTACGATTTTACAATGGACGTGAAATCCATTGGAGTCTCTTTACCAGAGACTCTGCTAACCCATTATGAGTTTGAACATGCTGCAGGATGTTTAATTTCAATGTCAGTTGCCTGGCAGAAGTCTTGAATGATTTGTGTAGGAAATTCACCCACAATATAAGCTTTTTAGAAAGCTAGGTTGCGAGTGAATATAAAGGCACACAAAAGACCATCTAGTAGATGCATATATCAGTACAGTAATAAAGTACCGAAAATGGGCCACTTGCGGTGTGAATAGGCCCGTAAAGGTCACCATGTATTCTCTCAATGAAGCCAGGAGACTCTAATCCCACTTTCAGGAGGGAAGGTCTCTCTATTAGTTTTCCTTTATGACAAATGGTGACAAGGAAACTCAACCTTTTGAAGAATCTTCAGGTTCTCCAATGGATTCATTTGATGATGCGTCCATCATCGCTGATCCAGGATGACCAAGTCCATTTTGCGAGAGTTAAAAACTATGGCAATGAAAGGCACTTCTGGTGCTCAGTCAAGTTGGCTTTCTATAGGATGAATATCTGTAATTATAGGGGCCCGACGGGGGTCAATGAAATCGTAAGTAGATGGGCTTCTGGCCATCCTCTTGACGATTTATATATTGATATTCAATATTTATTATCCACAGTGTTCAAGTTATGTTCATTTAAATGAAATATACTTGAAAATTGGAAATTTCCTATATGTTTAAGGGGAGAAGTTTGCATCTTATAGTCTCGTTGTGTGTGGGAGCAATATCAATGCTACACCAGTGCAACGAGGCACTGTCCACAATATTCCATACTTCATCTATAATTAAAACGAAATTTTATTTAAGTCAATGAAAAAAGACATTCAAAATAAAAGTTCGTACTTAAGCAAATTAAAGACGAAGCAATATTGAATTTTAAATGCATAGATAAAAGATGAAGCTTAATCGAGCAGGTCGTCGTTCTCGAAGTCTTTTGCAGTAAACATCTTCGGCGGCTGAACAGCCACCAAGTTTGTTTCGGGCAGAGACTTCTGGCTCGCCTGATACAGTTCCTGGGGGTGGCGAGGAGTGCGGTAGTTTCTGGACCAATGTCCAGTCATGCCACATCGATGGCATTTATCCTCCCAATTCTTCTTAGGAAGTGACACTTGGTCAGTGTTCTTTTGCTTCCATGTGAAGTTTCTCTTTCCCTTATTGTTGTTGTTAGAAAGGGGTGATGTTCCTCGTCCATTCTTCATCACAGCTTTTCCTTTGTTATCCTTAGCCGTCCGTTTGTTTTTCCACTTCTGGGGAGAAACGTGGTGGGCTTCAGGGATAGGTGAAGTGTCAGCTCGACGTAAATTATGAGTGGCGAGCAGTAAATCTCGATTTTGCTCTGCCCTAAGTAGGCATGATATCAGCTCAGAGAATTTCGTGAAGTTGCGTTCACGATACTACTGCATGAGGATTGCATCTTTCTCGTGAAACGAGGTAAATGTCTTTTCCAACATGTGTTGCTCTGTCACTTCTTCACCGCACAACTTCAGGCGTGAGGTGATGTTATGAAGTGCAGAATTATACTCAGCGACGGACTTATAGTCCTGAAGCCTGAGGTTTTCCCACTCATAACTGGCACGCGGTAATATAACATCAATTTGATGTTTATACCGTGCCTCCAGCGCTGTCTACAGTTCCTTTGGGTCCTCTACCGTTAAGTATTCGGCCTTTAAGGTCCGATTTATGTTTCCTAATGTAGATTATGGCTTTCGCCTTATCTACATCGGAGACAGTGATAGGAGTGCTGCTGCTAGATGTAGTAGAAGCATCAGCCGCTGCTGGGGCCGATGAAGGAGCAAAAATGGAGCCAAGGAGGGCCATCGAACGCAAGTGGAACTTCAGGTCCACTCGTCAACTCAGGTAATTTTTCCATGCAGAATCAAGGACCTCGAAATCGACGCTGGCCAATTTTGCCATTTATTTATGCAATTTAAAACAAGCATGAATTAATTAAAATTGAAATTCATGCATAAAAAATAAAATAAGTAAAATGTGGGGATCGGCCAGATACCCAAGGAAATACAAAGTCCAAAGTCCGAATATACAATCCATAAAGAAAAGAAAAATACAATTTGGAAACCCAGAATGGGTCCCTATATTTTCCAATTTTCGTCTTCGTCTTCATTTGTCGGTACACCGGTCTTTGGCATTAATACATTTAATCCTCACTTACAAATTCTCTCAAAAAGAAAATAAAATTGCAAGGAATTTAAAGGGTATCAAACTGGTCGATCCCAAAAATCACATTTTAGCTTATATAAACATCCACGCAGTTTATAATATGCTACAGGCACAAAAGAAACAACCACGCATGTATATAACGCAGGCATATATAATATGGAAAAATAGACTATAAAATATAATAATCTCTCGGACCACGGGGAGACGTCATACACCGTTAGGTTAGTTTACTAACGGCAGAGCGGTCTCAGGATCCTTAAGATGATTATATTTTGAAAAGTTCTAATATTCCATAAATTAATAATAATGCAAGAGTGATATTTAACATAATTTTAGCAATTTGACAAACTGGGCGTCATGCCCAAAACTAGAAATTAAAATAAATTAATATTTTGATTGGGGCTGCAGGTCCATAAGTAAAATATTAATCATTTTAATAAGCAATTTTATTAACTAGGCTTCTGGCCCCAAAGGAAAAAAATAACAAAATTAATATATTATTAATATTTGGGCTGCAGGCCCATTTGCAAAAATTTAATTAACATATTAATTTTGCAATTGGGTTAACTGGGCTTCTGGCCCAATTTAGAAGTCAAAATTAATTATTAATATGAATGGGGCTGCTGGCCTATGAAACTAATTATCATTGTTATAAACTGGGCTTCAGGCCCAAATTAGAACACAAAATTAATTATTATTCTAATATGGGATGTAGGCCCATAAGCAAAATGAAAATCATTTTAATTAGCAATTTAAATTATCTGGGCTTCTGGCCCAAATAACCAGACAAAAATAGTTAATTTTATGTAGTAGGCTTCAGGCCTAAATTAGAAGATAAAATGAATTATTGATCTGAATGGGGCTGCGGGCCCATAAAACTTATTATCATTTTTATAAACTAGGCTTCTGGCCCAATAAACAACCCAATTAATTTTTTTAGAAAGAATTGGGCTGCAGGCCCAAATGTTTAAAAAAAATAATTGAAAAGAAGCCTTCAAACAAATTTTTAAGGGATTTTGAAAGGTCCCTCAGACCCTGAATAACAGAATGTGTCCCCTCATCTCCTTTTTATCTACGAAAATCCAAACCCCCCTACGATTTGAGCAACGGAAGGCCCCCAAGGGGGGCGACGGCTCAGGCCCCCAACGCCGACAGGGCAAGGGGCATTGGGAGGAGCCCCCCAGACAAGGGGGTTAGCGGAGATGAGCCCCCCAGGGGGGTCCGGAGCCCCCGACAGAGGGGGCGACGCTATGGTTGCAAAAGTGCGTTAATATAAGGCTCCCCCCATGTCCAACATAAATTGATGTTCAACGCCGCGTCCAGATAACCACATTTACAGCCAACATAAACTGTTCATCACTATTACTTATTTCTCATAATTTGAAACCACGTATAAATAAGTGAACTGATAATAAGTAATGATCAGTATAACATAAAGTGCTGATAAGAAATGTGATCTTGGTGGTTGTAAACAATATAAATAAGTAATCATCAGTTTACAACCACGTTACGCGGGGGGGGGGGGGGGGGGGGCTTCGATTTCCCGCGGCCAGACAACCATCAAGATAAGGCTCCCCTTCCGTGGGGTTGCGACAATTAGGAGGAGGGGGAAAAATGGAATTGTGCGTGGATCCCCTTCAGGGGGAAAAATGGGAGATATTAATTTGTTCTAATTTGATATGTTGATTTGAGTAATGCAATCAACATATATATGTAATACTCAATATCTACGGGATTAGAATTTTACCTCTAGATCAATGATCTAGGGAAGAACAAATAAAATCCGTAGATAGAAAAATATAATCCCCGCTCCCGCTATACCGCGAAGGTAATCAACCGATCGTCGTCGCACCAATAGTTGCAATAGCTTTGCCGCAACTACAAGATTCCTTCGCAAGAAAGAGAAATTTGTGGGGAAGAAATTTTATGGCTCAACTTTTTTTTAGAGCGAAGTGCTGATAACGTGTTGAGAAATAGATTGGAAGAAGTGTGTAAACTAATCTCTAAAATCAAGAGTAGCCATGGCATAAGCCATGGCTCTCTATATATTCATTCACCTTTGAAGTCCAAGTGACTCCCCACTAAGTTAGTGGGGAGTAAATGGTGAGATGATGAGGGGAGAGAGGCCAAAAGCCTCTCTCAACTCACAACAGTGGTATTATTTTTTGGTATTAGTATTTTTCTTATTATTGATGTTGATTAATATTATCATTCCTATTGTGACGGCCTTAATTAATTTTGGGAGATGGGCTTGGATTATTGTTAGTTACTATTGATTGGGTTTTGATAGTAGGGCTAGACTATTAGATGAGAGAAGAGGGGTTGATCTAGTTGGGAATGGCAAACTTGTAATACCCCAATCCCTTCTACATTCTTCCTCTCCATTCTCTTCTTTTTTCTCTTCCCCATTTTTCCCTAGGCCAACCTCCCGGTTTTGCTTGCTCCCGAACTTCCCCAGGCCGAAATTTCTAGGGCCAGGCCGAAACTTCCCAAGCAAAGGAGAAGAAGAAAAGAAGAGGAAGGGAGGGAAGAAAGAAGAGGAAGAAAAGAAGAAGTAAAGCCCTAATTCCATCCTCTCCTTCTACCCTTCATCTTCTCCACTTTCTCCCAATCCCATGGCCAATCTCCCTTGCCTGGCCGACGTTTGTTGCTGCCGAAATATCCAAGCTAACACATCAAAGGGGGAAGGATGAAGAGATTTAGAAAGAAAGGAGAAATAGGAGGTTAGGGCTTTGGGATTGAAGATGAGATTGATGGTGGAGTCATGGAATTGAAAGAGGATTAGGGCTTGAAGCTTGAAGAGGGTGGGGTCTCTCTAAGTTTTGGGGTTAATGTTGGGATTCAGGGAGGAATTGGGGGAATTTCGAAATTAGGGCTTTGGTGTTGGAGGAGAGGATTCATGATGGCTTCTTTGCAATAAATGGGGGATTTCCTCTAATTGGAAGAGGATCTTGCATCTTGGTTGAGGTAGGATTCCAATCCCCTCTCTCATGTTACATTCATTTCATTTTGAAGTACAAAATTAGCATTTTTAGGGTTTTCGTAGTAACCCCTTGTCATGACGCAATTGGGTTGATTTTATTTGTTGTAGTGAGTTATTTGATGCCATGATTATGATATATGATGCGATTGATGCTATTGAATGTCCTGTTTCACTATTCATGAGTAATTGCTTTCATTTGTTATGTTGAATGTTTTATTCCATATTCTCCTTTGCATGAATAGGGATGAATTTATGAGATATGAAATGGTATACTTTATGAGATATGAGATATGAAACATGGGAACTATGAAATGGTATATGAAATTGGGCCATGAATATGTGCTATCATTTAGCGTGTAGGATGTTTATTTCCCATTCTAAAATACAAGATATGCCAATTCCATGGAAAATGAGAACAATGAAAATGTTGTTTAATTAGAAATGAAAATAAAAAATAGCCTCATCATTCTCATGAATCATGATAATAGGTTGAGTTGTTTGTTAGTTGAAATGTTGGGAGCTTAAAGCTTAATTTCCATGTTGTGTTGAAATCGTATGAAATTACCCTCATCATTTTTTATGGTTAATTTTCATTACGAAATAGTTCTCATTTTGTCGAAAGCCATATTGATTTTGTGGAACTTACTCTCATCTTGTTCTCGTAAATTTTGTCGTAAGCTATAGGTGCCCCTTTTTTGTGAAATTGCCTTCTTTCCGTGCAAAGCATAATGTTGATCCCAAATTCATGCACATGTTTTCCATTTTATGAAATATGCAAGCCATGGTTGTCTCTCTTATTAAGGTATGATGCACAAGGTAGCCTTTTATTGTGGTGATGTGGAAATCTTCATATGTTGTGGCAAACCCTTCCTTGATATTTCAGTTTGGGACCTCTTGTAATATTTTGATGTGGTAATGAAAATATGATGGTGTTGGAAAGAAGAAAATATGAAAGAAAGCAAAATGCAAAGAATGTAAGAGGCACCCATACACATGGGTTGTGATATGATGATGTTATTAGGACACGAAGGTGGAGTGCACGGACATGGACAAAGTTGCCATGGTAGGAGGCTGGTGAAGTCTCCGTGGACAACCTCTTGATCCAGTAGGTGGCTCCACGTTGATAACGGAGTAGAAACACTTGCACGTGCACGCCGGCACATTCATGTGATCCCATTGCATTGCATTGCATTGTGTAGCATTGTTTGTGTTTCATACGCATCATGGCATCATTGAGCATTATGTGTGATTGGTGGTTACATATGTGTGATTGTGACCTTTGCGAGCATTTTGTAAGCCTACACATAACATCATAAACATTAGATACTTAAGTTAGGAATGCTACATTAGGATTCCATGTTTAGAAGAAATCACATTGAAAAAGGAGTATAAAAGAAAAATTAGTAAGTGGGGTTTTGGCTAACTTTCAACCAATTGCATGCTAACCCCTTAAGGTTCATATTGCATTGTGACTGGTTCATTTTGCATCAAGATTGGATTATGTTTCACTCGGATGTTTTTGGGAAATGGGTTGAGAGTTGATGTTTACTTTATCGTGGTACTCACTCTGTTTTTCAGGCTTTTCCCTTGCCGCATGTACGTGATTCCGTTATGTTAGTCATTCACGTTTTATATGTGATGAGGAAGTTGTTTATGCCCATTTCTTTCCATGATATGCCATGAGTTAGTTTTCAGTTCCTTGCATGAGAGCATGTCTTTCCTTTGCACCGTGTGAGTTGGGTTTGGACATCCTATTGGGTCACGCTGTGACGTGTTCCGTTGATATTTTTCAGGTGGCGGGTTGTTGGAGATCATTGGAGTTGGAGGCTTATAGCCCAGTTGGTTGGAGGTTGAGTTTTGTTGTGTAAGTGTGTGAGTTTTGGGTGGTTGTCTTTGTACCTTGGGCAATTGTGGGTTGTACATTTTAAGATGTATATATGAGATTTGTATATGTGATGTTGTAATTGGATAGTTGCATATTTATATGCATCAGGGTTTTAATTTTACCAGTGTGGACCTGTTGGCTCTTTGTTTGTCTGTGTTGTCTGGAATGCTACAGTTACTATCCCAGAAGTGCGCAGTGGACCTGCTTGAGTTTTTAACTTTGTATTTCTTTTCACAGCGCCCGCTTCTTCGAGAAACCCGGGAGCGGGGCGTTACATGGGGGATGCTCCTCTGCAAAATTTGTCTCAGAACATGACGTATATTCCACAAGATAGACAACAGGGAAATATACGTCAGCAAGGGTCGCTCAGCAAGTTAAAATGTTAGAAAATGGACACTCGGCAAGATAATAATATAGTTTGTAAAGCTTTTAATGGTGAGAGAACCACAACGGTGAACAACTAAGAAAAGTATGTTAGCGTAAGAAAACGTGCAAGTATAGCAAGGCGTGGTGTACAAAGTAGTGATCATGCAATGTGTAGTGTCCATAGTAGTGAGCATGCAATGTGTAGTGTACAAAGTAGTGAGCATGCAATGTGTAATGTGCAAAGTAATAAGCATGACATTTGTACATGAGCAAGGTAAGGGGAGCTGACAGGTTACACAATTCTCAATAGTAACAGCAGAAGCAAGATAGCGTGTCATTCAATCCCTAATCTAGTGACATGTCCAGTAGTGTCTGAAGGGGAAGTGACTACAATTACACCCAAGCCAACAGAAGCTACCCATGGCTCTATACTCACCGACCCGGCCAGGTGTCGATCAAGTTCACCAATAGAGTGCAATCCAGCATTCCGACATCTACTACATTGGACTACCACACCCAAGGTGTTATGCTGGAACACGAACCAGCCTAATCAAATGCACGAGTTCACAAATTCAAGATTTTCAAGGTATTCCATCAATGTCTATCAAGATATTCCTTCAAGATTTCAAGGTATTCCATCAAGTTATTCCATCAGGGTAATCCACCAATGTCCATTTAATCAGTGTGTACAAGCATGATGTAAAGCATGTTAATTATCAGTATAGTAGGCAGTATGATATAAAGCAATACTAGCAATTCTTGGTTTAACAATTAAATGTAACAATATTTAAAACAGGTAAAATGTACACTTTCCTGATAGATGCGGTTTTGGGTCTCCAGGCGATCGTCACGAGAAACGTGATAAATCTGTAAGGGTGGATTCGCGATATCAAGTTAAAAGCGTTAAACAAGTAAAATAATATTAAAACTTATATATTATCACTTACTGTTTAAATATTAGACTAACCTAAATAATACACTAACATTTCTATAACATATTGACAAACTTATAAAGCTTACTGTTTACACTTAATTGAAAGTACTGTTTCATAAAAACTATATATTGTTTACATCAAACCAACACACATCTATCTATCTACGCCTTACCAGTACAGTGTAAGGTACTGTATGTTACAATATCTTAGTGTTTATAATATAATATCATTAAATATATCGTATAGTTTATATTAGATTGAAATGTACTTTAAACTTACCGTTTATTACATGGACGTCGACCTGTTTGCATACAGACGCGACGACGACAGTTCGGGGGCGACGCAGTTCTGTGGAGGGGATGCAGGCGAACGGCGCAGGCAGGGCTGGTGGCTTCCGACGATGGGCTTGGCTTCATCGGAGGTCGCTAAGCGACAGTGGTGGCGTTCTTGGGTGCTGCGGGGAGTGGAGTTGGGCTTCGAGTCGAGGAGGCACCAACGGTTGCGGGGCTGTTCGGAGCTCGAAGGGAGGACGAGGGTGAGCAGAGGAGAGAGCGAGGCGAGGTCGGTGAATAGGTCGGAGGGTCGGCGGTCAGGTCTGGGTGTTGCGAGGGACGACAGGGAGGCTTTGAGGTGGCGGTTCGGATCGTAGTGCGGACTGGTCGGAGGCGACTGGGGGTGGGCGCTGCACTGGCTTCGGGGTCTTGGGCTATAGTGGGGAGGTGAACGGAGGGAGGAAGAGGTGCGGGCTCGGGCCTAAGGTCGATGGGCGGTGCTGGTGAGGCGGTGAGGACGGGGGAGTGCTGCGGTGTGTTGGGCGATGGCGGTCGAAGGGCAATGTGGCTGCGAGGTGAGGTGGCGGGGAGGCTGGAACGCCGGCGAAGGGGTGAGTTTATGTGAGAGGGGGAAGGACGACGCGGGCTTCAACGGGGACTGGAGGTGTGAGGTGGCTGAGGGGAGGAAGTGCGGCTATTCTCGGGGTGAGGCTGACGGAGCAGGGCATAGGAAGAGCTCGCGGGTCGCCGGGGTGTTTGCTGGAAACGGTGCTGGGAGCGGGTCGGATGCAAAGAGGTGGGCGGTGGTTGAAGGAGGCGCATGGCGGAGGAAGGTCGGAGAGCACTGTGAGCGGCGAGGTTTTCTCGCTGGTGTGCATGGAGGCTGAGGTCGGTGAGAGGAGGTGAGGTGTGGTGCGGGTTCGTGGGCTGTAGTAAAGGAAGGAGAAAGGTGGCCAGTGAAGGGGTTTAAGAGGGAGAGAGTTTGCATTTGCATGGGTTCTTTTGTAGGTGAGAGAGAGTGATAGAGAGGGGGGATGTGGGTGATGGGGAGGTGACGTGGGTTGATGGGGAGAACGTGAAAGCCTTGTGGGTTGTGGGGTGGTTATGAAAAGCTAACAGAAAAATCAAGTTGTTTTAAAGGAAAAGATAAATAATAAAAAGTTTTGTTTTAAAAATTTATTTCCGAAAGATTTAAACGTTAAATTAAATTCCAATAGTTAAAAATAATAATGATATTAATAATCAGATTTTTCAACTTCATCCCTGGACATCCAAAAATTATAAACAAAAGTACCTTAGCGATCGCGCCTTCGAGAGGATCGTAAATACGGGGTCCGGTCACGCATAAGAGCTATATAAAATAATAATTAAAATCAAACGTGAAATAAACACATATAATCAAGAAATACGCCCTAGATAAGCACGATCGAAAAGTGGTTGTTACAACCAACGTCCGGGGGATCTCCGAGATCGACAATGGAGGTAGAACACTACCATTTCCTAACACCTTCTTCCACCTTGCTTATTTCTCCTCCACAGCTCGGCCTGAGAATTCGTGATTGGTCTCTCCGCGAACCAAGCTCGATTCCACCGAGTACCTCTTAGTCACCATCTGACTTAAGCATCAGAGGGGACTTGGTCGGAACCAAGGTAAGCGCGAAATAAACACATACAATCAAGAAATACGCCCTAGATAAGCACGATCGAAAAGTGGCTGTTACAACCAAGGTCCGGGGGGATCTCTGAGATCGACAATGGAGGTAGAACACTACCATTTCCTAACACCTTCTTCCACCTTGCTTATTTCTCCTCCACAGCTCGGCCCGAGAACTCGTGATTGGTCTCTCCGTGAACCAAGCTCGATTCCACCGAGTACCTCTTAGTCACCATCTGACTTAAGCATCAGAGGGGACTTGGTCAGAACCAAGGTCCGACCCTCTTGACGAGCTCATTAGTTTGTGCAGATCAAAGGAGACGTCAACCCGTCGAAGCTCCCCTTCGACGTCCCGCCATTCGGATCCAAATGCGCTCGAGCTCGAGTCCGTTCGACCAACCAATCCAGGAGGGCGTCGCCCCACCGAATCTACCCTTCGGCGCACCGATGCACTGATCCGCGCCTTGCATCTCAACTGAACGTGCAGCCGACAGACTCTGAAGGTCGTCTCCGTCTCACATGACAGCAGCGACCTCCGGACCTCCAGACTATCAACCTGTGGTGAGATAACACCTCGAAACAGAAATTACCCCTATGCTTTGAGGCGAAATTCTTTATTGCCTGGTTTGTACATAAAAGTATACTACTACTCAATCAAGTCTCCAACCTAATTCATGGCAATGGCCTTTGCAATCAATATCAATGCATGAAGTTGTTGTATATATTGAATTGTTTCTTATGTCGATAACTTGATATGCAAAAATTCTGTTATTAGTTTATTTCTACACATTTGTTTGTTGCATTGTACTGTTTAGTTTCTGCCTGCAACAGATTGAATTGTAATTGAAACTTTGCCAATTGCAATTTGACAAGGTGTATGCTTTTAGGTATCTCTTAATTCTGGGTTGCATTGAAATTCTGCTTATTTATTATGTCTACAGTATGACAACATAATTGGAGGGATCTGGGCTAGTTTGTTACTCGCAGTATGATACATTTGATGTGCAGTTTATTACTCTCAGAATCTAGGCTAGTAGCAAGTGGTTGGGACCATTATTAGTTATTAGTTTACATGTATCATCCTTTTAAAATGTTTACTTTCCTACATTGTCAACCAATATTTTGTTGAAATTTATCATTATTGATATTATCCCTCTAAATAAAGGATTTGCAAAAAAAATCGATATAAAAATGATGAAAGAAAATAATTAGATGTGCTGGTATATTTTTTGTATTTCGATCAATTTGTTAAACGCTTTTGTTCAAATCTATTTTGAACTACATGAATCGTTGTCAGTGTACATATTTAATTGATGAATTTAGAACAATTGTAGTTTTGTTGATATGGATGATGTTCCCTTATATATTTTGTAATTAGCACATTGGGGCCCAACGATTTTCTGCTGAGGGATACATTTTTGTTCTCTAAGTTTTTTTGAGAATATGATCAATGGTGATCTTCACTCATTTTTTTGTCATGCTAGATATATAATAGCTATCCTACACCTGAAGGGAAAATAACACTTTATTATTGGAAGATGTTGATCTGGATTTAGTTTGGTAGTTTACTAACTCATTGACAAATTAGTCATTTAGTATAGTTATGTTTGATCCTGGCTGATTTGTGTAATTAATACTGTTACGACCTACATATCGTGTTAGTCCGACCCTCCACCCCGAACCGCCGAAACATCCAGCCAGTCCGTCCCTCCCGCCTGACGGGCGGTCGACCCAGTGACGGAGCGTTTCACGCCTGAACCTCAGAGGCCCGCAGGGCGCCTGTCAATCCTAGAGCCCGACTCGACTGGGAGAAGGGCGCACTCCACCTTGGACGTTGATAGGGGCGCTCTCCAGCATGACCTCAGCGGGATGCGCACCCGTTCTCCCCCGGTTCGCCAGGATCAGCACGCAAGGTGTACGTCTAGACCGCTCGACCTCAATCCGGGCCGGACCGACGACCCGTCGAGGGCCCCGCCCCGAGGAGGCGCGACAACGGTTCTTTGGCACATCAGACACGACAAACAACCTACTACACAGGACGCTACTGACACTTACGCCGCCCGACCATCTGACAAAGCACCCCATGTCCGCTGCGCCCCCTAACACTTAATGCTTTCGGCCCTGACACCCTGACAAAAGCACCACTGGCCATTGTGCCGTCTGACAAAAGCGTGGCTGACACTCCTGTTCCTGACATCCTCGTACGAAGATTTTGCTGATAGCAGGGCCAGCTCAGCACGTCGAGTCAGCTTGCCATGTCTGCCCCACATAACCGCCTCCCGTCAGGTATAAATACCTCTTCACTTCGTACGGTGAGGGGGTTGACAAATTTACTCTCAATCTTATTACTCACACACAAGAGCAAAGGTCGCCCATATCTTTGTCCTTCCACCATATATAGCTCATCACGCACGGGCGACTCACCTTCAGTTCGACCTGCGTGCCTAGCCCCTGCTTTAAGTCCTATTACTGACTTAGGCATCGGAGAGGCTAAGGGTTGGACCCCAACCCGTCCTTTCTAACGAGTTGCTCCTTGCGCAGGCTAGCTCGTCACCATCGGTCCTGCTTGTCCCCGTCCCAGGAAGTTTGGCCCTCCTACCACATCCTTCCGGATTCGACACCGTAGTCAGCCTTCACAACAGGCTTAGCCTCATCATTCCACTAATCACTTGTTAAAAAGCCTGTCGGGGATTTCGTCAGGCCAAGTTCCTTCAAGCCCGGTTATTCTCTTCCGCAGGGGCCCGAGGATGTTTTTGTTGGCCGACTCTGCCAAGCCGTTTGACATGGTATGGGAAATGGATGCGAAGTGAAATTTGATCTTCAGCTCTGATCAGAAGTCTCTGAAGCCGGCATTGTCGAACCGTGTCCTGTTGTCAGTCACTATGGATTATGGGATGCCAAAATGACAGACGATGGACTTCCATACGAAGCCTCGAGCTTCCTTACAGGTGATTCGGGACAGAGGTTCCGCTTCGATCTACTTTGTGAAGTAGTCGATCGCCACTATTAAGTATCTTCGTTGCCCACTCGCTGGCTTGAATGGTACAAGGAGGTCTAGTCCCCACTTGGCAAAAGGAACTGGACTGACGATGTGGATCGGATCAGTTGGTGGGGCTGAGCTGATCTTTGAGAACTTTTGGCAGGTCGAGCACTGTCAAACGTATTCGACGGCATCTTTGAACATCGTTGTCCAAAAATACCCTTGTCTCACGGCCTTTAAGGCTATGGATTTCCCTCCGCAGTGGTTTCTGCAGTCGCTCTCATGGATCTCCTGGATCACGTAGTGCGCTTCCTGTGGGGCTAAGCCTTTAAGATAGGAGAAGATGTCATACCTGGTCCATCGTCTTTTGTACAATGAACTATTTAGCGGGACAAATTGATAGGCCTTCCGTTCTAGCTTTCGTGCTTCCACTGGGTCGGTCGGCTTTTCTCCTGTATTTAGGTAACGGATTATCAGGTCCATCCAAGTGATCTCTTGGTCGAGGCTTAGCAGCTCTTGTGCCAGCTTGCTGTGATGGAGTAGACGTTGTATATACACGGTCTGACCGAGTCCTGAGGGGGAGGAGGATGCAAGTTTCGACAAGGCGTCAGATCGATGATTCTTCGACCTTGGCACATGATGGATTTCTGCACATGCGAACTTGGCGAGTTCTGCTTTGGCGATTTGCATATAATTTTGCAACGAGTCTTCGCGGGCCTCGAATGTCCCGTTCAGTTGGTGGACGACGAGGCTAGAGTCGCTAAATAGTTGGACCACTCTTGCCCATAGGGCTCGAGCCAGTCGGAGTCCATTGATGGCTGCTTCATATTACACACCATTATTAGTGGTTTGGAAATCGAAGTGAAGGGCGTATTCGAATATATCACCCGCTGACGTTTAGACGATTATTCCGGCCCTGCTTCCAGCTTGTGTGGCTGAATCGTAAATTTGTACGATACAGGTTCCATCGTCTTCAATTGCGTCTTTTGCTCTGATTGGTGGGTTGATGCTTGTTGAGGACGAGGGGTAAGCCTCAGGTAGTGCGCTAGTTTTATATACCTCTTCCCGGGGCCATCGTTGTAGGTGAGTTCGACGATAAAGTCGGCAAGAGCATGCCCTTTGATAGCGGTCCATAATTTAAACTGGATGTTGAACTCGCTTAGTTCGACCCTCCATTTCGTCATTCTCCCTGAAGGATCGAGCCTCTTCAGGGTGTGCTCTAAGGGAGTGTCGGTGAGGACCAAGATGGTGTGTGCTTGGAAATACGGTCGCAGCCTCCTTGCAAATTGGACCAATGCGAAAGCCATCTTTTCGATCCTCGAGTAGTTGACGTCCGCGCCTCGGAGAACCTGACTTACGTAGTAGATGGGCCGGTGTACCCCTGCGTCTTCTTTGACGAGCGCCGAACTTATGGCCTCCTCGATGGCGGCCAGGTAGATGATGAGATGGTCATCTTTATCTGGCTTGGTCAAGAGCGGTCGGGTGAGAAGGTACTCCTTCAACTTGAAGAAAGCTTTTTTACAGTCTGCATCCCATTCGATGACTCTCTTGCCGATTGATGCGTAGGCTATCGCCTATCTCAATGTCTTGAAGAAATGTAATGACCTCTCGGCTGACTTAGACAAGAATTGTCCCAAGGTTGCTATCCTTCCGTTCAGCCTCTGGAGCTCTCTGAGAGTCGAGGGCTCCTTCATCGTGATGATGGCAGCGATCTTGTCGGGATTGGCCTCGATCCCTCGATTCGTCAACATGAAACCGAAGAACTTCCTCGACCGAACCCCGAATGTAACGGCCACTTTCCGACCGTGCGTATTTTAGCACGTAGCTATGTTTCGTGTGCGCTTTGTGTATTTGATTTTTATTACCGCCTTCTGTAGTTCAGACGCTCGATCGGACCCCGTATTCACGATCCTCTCGGAGGCGCGATCGCCCCAGTATTTTTCTTATAATTTTTGGACATCAACCGACCAACTTGCTTATTTCATTTCAAATTCATTTAATATTATTTTATTATTCCAATTGAAGTCTGTACATTCGTAAGCCAGGGTGATTTATTTTTCATGTGCCTTTATTTCATAGATTGTGCGTATGGCTCTTTGCCTTTTCAAACAAAAAAAAGAAGGGAAAAAGATTTAAACTGTTAAGTTTTCCTAATAGCCCCAACTCCCTGCATTCCCCACGTGACCGCCCACCCCCCTATACCTAGGGATGGCAGTAATGACCTGACCCGACCCGTCCGACCCGACCCGCCACGGTTTTGACCCGCCCCAGCCCGCAGCCGGGTCGGGGCAAGCTTGGGCTTTGTATGCAACCCGCCCCGCCCCGGCCCGTCCCGATAAACTATAGAGGTTCTAAAAAAACCTTACTATTTTGATGCGAACCATGCGGTCTGCCCATATCACTAACTCATACTATGTTCCAATGTTCTTCCAATTAGGCCAATTCCCAATTCCAAATTACCAATAAATCACAATTCTCCCAAATCCCAAATAAAACTTTTATTTGGGATGCATATGGATGGTAGTAAGGACCTGACCCGACCGGCCCGACCCGGCCCGACCCGACCCGGCCCAAGACCCACCCGACCCGGCCCGCAGACGGGGCGGGGCAAGCTTGGGTAGTTAAATACCCGCCCCGCCCCGCAATATTGCCATTCCTACCTATACCCTACCCAAAGTACTAAGCCCTCTCCTAACCTATTCTATTGAAAACCTAGGTGTTATTTGAGAACCCAGCCGCCGCATGATAAGACCTCACGGCCCAGTGCTTCGACAACGTCGGCCACCTCCAGATGCATGTCCGATCAACTCGCCCTCGTGCGGCCTCTCCTCCCTCCTTGAGGATCAGCCGAACACCATCAAGGCCACAGACCGCCTGTTCGACCTCCCCCTACTCGAAACACAGGCACAGATTTCTCCTCCCCTCGATCTGCAACGAAACCCAACCCTTACTCCGATCGTCCCGCCTTCAAGGCCCTCTCCTATTACCCGTGCAAGCAACCCTACTCTAGCTTCTCTCTCCCTCTCTCATCCCCTAGGCCACCGGCCTCTTCCGTTGCCGCCGGACTTCCCCTAGCTCCGGCCACCTCACGATGCAACGTCGGCCTACCCCTCTCCTCTTCCCATTGGTTGCCGACAGCCCCACTCCGGCCTTGCTCCTCCGCACGCGCAACCACTGCTGCCACCGGCCACCTAGCCCAACCAAACACCGGCCTTCCCCTCCTTTGTGGCAATCAGTCGACAGCTCACCTACAAACCGTAGCACCTCGCTAGCCTCCCCTCACCCTTCGCCGTTTCATCTCCGCGCAGCCAACAACCCCCGCAACCGCTCCCATCTCCTTTCACCAAACCCCAATCACCGGAGACTCTCTCTCCACGCTGCCGAATCCAACGACCCGCCGGCAGTCCCTCCGACCCCATACCGTGCTCTGGACGTTGCCTCCCCTGAGGCAGCCGTGGTCCTATCCCCTCCGGCCCCTCTACAGACGAGGCTCCAACCCCGACGCCGGCGTCCAGATCTCTTCGCCAAAACCCCGATGCTGACTCATCTCCTCTTGCTCACCCCCGCCTGCAAACAACTGAAGCAACGGCAACAAGTATTTGAAGAGATGTGAGTGCAGTATGTAATATGTTATTATTATATCTATATATATTGATATTAGTGGTCGTCAGAACTGGGTAGTGTACTATTAAACTTATTGGATGTGTAATGGCAGTAGTCAGCTTGTTATTTTGGCCCGGAGCCCGCCAGGCCCGGCGGCCCGGCCCGGGCTCTGGGCCGGCCCGGCCCGGGCCCGGGTTCCTAAACCCGGGCCGGGCTGCGGCCCGGGGCCGGGCTGCGGCCCGGGGCCGGGCTGCGGCCCGGGGCCGGGCTGCGGCCCGGGGCCGGGCTGGGCCCCCCCCTTTGGCCCGGGCCCGGGCCCGGCCCGGGCCCGGGCCCGGGCCAGGGCCGGCAACGGTTACATTTGTAGCCGTTGCCAAACGAGCAGAATTCTGCCCGTTTGGCAACGGCCAGGTATTTTTTTTATTTTTTTTTAAATCCTAAATTTCATCTATAAATACCCTCCTCCCCCTCTCTTCTTCTCTCACAAAATCTCTACATTCATCTCTTCCCTCACAAAATCTCTAAACTCTAATTCTCTAAATACCTCTCTACGGCTCTACCCGGTGTTCTACAATTCTCGCTACAACCGTCTCAACGGTCATCAATCTCGCGACTATCGTCAACCGTCTCGCTACTCCAATTCGCTACTCAAATTCGCTGCTTCCGGTCTCTACAACTCAGGTCATCTTCAAAGGCTCAAACAGGTTTCTGTAGTATAAAGTTTAGATTAGCACAATGTCAAGACCGCCGACTAGGAAGATAAATATGAATTTTAATATAGATGATGAGACTAATACTGCCGATTTTGAATATTATGCTGATTTACTACGTGGTAACGTAGGGGCTGGTTTTAATCCTGATATAGCAAATATTGAAACACAAGAACCAGATAACTTTGGGGCTAGTAATAATCCTAGCCCCGTCATGCCACCTTTCTCGCATGCTGCTCACACGTACACAAGTTCATCGGCACAAACATCTACCCCTGCTTCACATGCTGCACCTTCTACACAAACCCAAAAGAAAGGACCAAAGTCCGGTGTTTGGGAGCACTTTACACGTGAAATTGTAAAAGACAGTAATGGCATCGACCAAATTCGTGCATTCTGTAAGATATGTAGAACTAGTTTTGCTGCCGCACATACTGCCGGCACTTCGCATCTGCTAAGACACATGAAATCGCATGTTAAAAAAGATGCTAGACAACAAACATTAAATTTATCTTCATCATCTTCCTCTCTTACTCCTTTCTCATATTCTGTAGAAAATATAAGAAAAGAGATGGCGAGATTTGTGTTATGCAGAGAGCATCCTCTAAATTTTGCTGAACACCCAGACTTTGAGCGATTAGAGCAAAATGCATTTAACCCTGCATTTAGAAAATTATCTAGGCACACCCTTAGAAAAGATTGTATGAGCATGTTTCATGAAGGACAGGCAAAATTGTATCAGATTTTTCTTAATTTAGAATCTAGAATTTCTTTAACTTCTGACATATGGACTACAAAATGGGGTTCATCATACTTGTGTCTTACAGCCCATTTTACAGACGATGATTATATCATTCAGAAACGAATTATAGGTTTTAAGGTGTTAGAGTATGCACACAAGGGTGCACACATTGGTAGAACTTTGCAAAATATTTGTCATGATTATGATATTGAGAACCAAATTGTATCAATTACTTTTGATAATGCTTCGAATAATACTTTAGCCATTTCTTATTTGCAACGTCTATGGAACCCAGATCTAGATGGTTTAATTTTTCATCAACGTTGTGCATGCCATGTTTTAAACTTAGTAGTTCAGGATGGGCTAAAACTTACTTCTGTTTATCTGGAAAAACCTAGAGCCCTTATGCTTTTAATTACAACTAGTTCACAAAAAAGAGAGAATATAAGCAGTTTTGTTGTAATAACCAACTGCCGTATAGGGCATTTAAATTTAGTGTCCCCCATAGGTGGAATTCAACGTATCTAATGATACGTTGTATTAGACAAAATAGAACCCAACTTACTGAGTTTGCAAGTGCATACCTTGCAAATGATAGTGACTATGAAATTAGTGATTATGAGTGGCTTATTATTGATGAACTTTATGATTTTTTTGAAATTTTCTACTTGACAACAAACAAGTTTTCTGGTATGTATTACTCTACTTCAGTTCTAGGCTTAGACCAATTAGCGGTGATCTCTGAAGTCATACAAAAACATAGAGATAATGACAACATTAGGACTCCAGACCTTAGGGCAATGATAGAACAGATGGAGATTAAACTACGTAAGTATTGGAATCCCGTTCCTTTGCTATACACTATAGCGAAGGTTTTAGATCCCCGGTTTAAAGAGGATGTAGTACTTGACTTCTTAGAAACTTATTACGAAAACATGAACCTTCAAGATGTAGCAGAACAACACAAAGCTAGTTTTAAGAATAGCTTAAGATCACTTTTTACTGTATATGAGACACGATATGGTAGTTCTACACAAACATCTAATGTTCAAGCATCTTCAAGTGCTCCAAGCAGAGTCCGCCTTCTTATGTGCAAGAAGAAGCAAAAAACATCAGTCACAGCTAATGAACTGTCTAGGTATTTGTCAAGTTCTTTTGTATTTTCTGAAGAAGACTTGAATAATGAGGGTTTTGATGTTCTGTCATGGTGGAAGCAGTCTAAGAATAGTTATCCAATTCTTTCCATGATGGCTCGTGATTTGTTAGCCGTACCCATATCAACTGTTGCTTCGGAGTCTGCTTTTAGTGCATGTAGTCGTGTTCTTAGCAACAAGAGGTCACGACTGAAACCAGATATAGTAGAAGCGTCGGTTTGTGCGAAGGATTGGTTCAGGGCTGAATCGAGAACCCAATATCAGACCGACCTGTCTGAAGACTCTTGTAACGACTGGTTTCCTTGTATCTGAATTTATTATAATATAATATATGTTTTGATGGATTTTCGCCCCTTGCGTGGTTTTCGTCTCCGTAGCTTTCATTTTCGATCGATTCGTCGTATTGTCTCGTTTCTTCCTTAGGATCGTCGATTTCGAAGTACGTCGTTTGTGACGGGCTTCATAACGGTCGTATCTAACTATTAGATCAAGCCTAGGAGTCTTAGGATTCGATCACGGGGCCTCGCGCTCCGTATCGGATCTTTTGGTGCTCATTAGCCGGTCTAAGAAGGGGCACCGACCGACTAGATGACGATCCAGTCGGTCGGCAATCCTTCTTGGACCGACTAGTGAGCTTTCTAAATTTTCTCAGGAGTTACTGTTTATCGTTAGTCGGTCTAAGAAGAGTTGTTGACCGACTAGGTTGCAAACTAGTCGGTCGGCAATGCTTCTTGAACCGACTAACACATCATCTTAATTTTAGTTGAGTTACTGTTTACTCTTAGTCGGTCTAAGAACGTTCATCGACCGACTAGTTGCTGAACTAGTCGGTCAGTACTTGTTCATGGACCGACTAACTCTAAATCCTATTTTCGTTCAGGAGTTACTGTTTACACTTAGTCGGTCTGCGTTGGTCGACCGACCGACTAGTTGCCAAACTAGTCGGTCAGTGGTTGTTCTTTGACCGACTAGTCTGTGTTAAAACCCTAATTTCTGGGCAGCCGCCAGCTCAACCTATAAATACCCAACCCAAACGTTTTCATCTTCTCCATCACGACCCTAAGCCCTAGTTTCTTCCCCTCTAAGCCCCCATCTTCCTCCAAGCTTCAATCCTTCATTCCAAACCCTAAATCCATCATCCAATCCATCCATTTACCCTATCTACTTCTCATCTTCCCCAAAACTCCATCAAAACCCATCAAATCCCCAAAATCCCCCAAAACCCTAGTTTCTCCAAACTTCCCCAATCATTTCCAGATCTGGTCCTAGGGTTCCCCGGAGTGTTTCTTCCGCCTCCTCTCAGTAAGAAATCGATCTACCGTTGTTTTCTTATCTTATTGTAATTTTTATGAAACCCTAATAAAATACTTATGTTTTGATGATTGTTCCCCATAACAGCGATTCCCGTAGGCTAGCATCCGCGGAAACGAACTTTCGTAACCGTCATCCCCGGTGATAGGCAAGTGAAACTTGCATCTCGTAATTTGGGCCATGTTTTAGGCCATTACCTTGTTTTAGCGTAAAAGAGACTAAACGGTGAAAGGATAGCCGTTTAGACGCCATTGACCTAGCTTGACAACGAAGCTTGGTCCGTCACCCTCATCATGCTTGTATGTCACGTTTAAATTCCATTAACTGTACGCAATTATCTGTTCATGGCATTGCATAGTGATTAGTTATCGTGATTGCGTAGCACACGCTACAATCCCATGTTTCCTGGCTCGTGTTCCAGAAGCGAGCCCTGTAGTTGGAAACCCCAACGCTCGAATGTCAACACACACTATTTTCCTGGCTCGTGATCAGAAGCGAGCATAATGAGTTGGAAACCCCAACGCTCGTCACATGTGGGTGGGGTAAGAGATAAGCGGACTGAGCCCGAGTGGCTTGATCAGCCACTCCGGCCAGCAGGTGAAATCTCTAGTGTTTCAGTGTTGATAGTGATAGAGATAAACGAGCTGGCCAGTAAGTGGACTCTCTATGCACTAAGTGTTAAGTGTTAAGTGTTAAGTGATAAGTGATAAGTGATAAGTGATAAGTGATTAGTGAATTGGTAGCTTTTGCTACATTGTGCATGCTTGTCTCTCTTTTAAACTGTTGCATCATATTCAACTGCCACGCCATTGTTTAACATTTAAATGCTAGGTTGTTAGTCACTTACAGTTTCCTTGCCCAAGTCTTTTTAGACTTGCTGACATGTGCCCCTTTCTCTTTTGGGTGACGCATGTTAGACCTTGAGCCTGAGTTGCCAGCTGAGGGTGAGGTGTTTGCGGACGCCGAGCTTGAGCCCGTGTTGGACGGGGAGTACGTGGACACTGGGGACCAGTCCTAGTGTCTCCGTTGTGTTTTATTTTTGTTAGACAGTTGTTTGTTATCGGTGCGTGGCACCTATACTTATTTATGTCGTTGCTTTTGTTTGGCCTTGTTCTGGGCCCTTAGACTCTTTCCTTTAGCCTGGTGGCTTTTCTGTGTTGTTGAATACTTTGTGGACAAACTTTGGGATTGGTATTTCATATCCGTCTTATATTATTATTGTTGTTGTTTCGATTGCATTTACAGGGACCTGCTATACTAAATTGACGCTTATCGGGTTTGAGGCTTCACCGCTCCACTCCCGTGCGGACCTTTTCACGTCTCGCCTCCATTTTAGGGAATCGGGTCGTGACAGGTTTTAGTGGTGGCCCATGCGGGTCCTCTGTAACTGCGATTATCGGGATAACGATAATAATGCAAGATTGTCCAACAAATAATTTCGACCTCTGAGCCCTAAGCTATGAGTCTAATTGTTTCGTTTTCTGCGTCATTAGATGGCAGGAAGGCGGATCACCCGTGGTGGTGGTAGTGGTGCGCCCCCTCACGACGAGGAGCCTGAGCGGGAGCCCACTAATGGGGAGATGATGAGGATGATGTTGCAGATGATGCAGGTTCAGCAGGGTGTGCTCCTGCAGGTGCAGAATGCTCCGGTGACTCGAGCTGCTCGGGTGGTGGAAACCCCTCGCCCTGAGCCCGGGGCGAAGCAGTTCAGAGAGCTGGGACCTGCGTATTTTGATGGAACCGAAGGTCCACTAGCTGCTGATGAATGGATGAGGAATATTGAGGACAATCTGAAGATGTCCAAGGTCAACGAAGTTAGTTGGGTTGACTTGGCGAAGCGCCAGCTGAAGGATAACGCCAGGAATTGGTGGGATGCTGAGGAAAAGATGTTGGAGGAGCCGATCGTCTGGGCTACCTTCAAGGCCAGATTTGATGGTGAGTTTTTCCCGAAGGCTGCCAGGGAAGAGATGCTGCAGCGTTTTATCGATCTGAAGCAGGGGAACTCGTCGTTGGACATGTACCACCAGGAGTTCATGAGGCTAAGTCGGTTTGCACCAAAGATGGTGCAGGACGCTGAGGAGAGAGCTCAGAGGTTTCTGCAGGGGCTTGCTTCAGAGCTCCAGAGCTTTGTGACCTCTTCTGACCGGGAATCTTATCAGAAGGTTTTGGTCGCTGCCAAGAGGTAGGAGCTGCTTGTGAACCAGAGGAAGGGGTCTATTGTTGGTGCTGGGAAGAGACATGTGGAGCAGGCGAGAGCTGTGGTTCGACCTGGATTCAGGCCGAACCAGCCTGTTCAGTTCAAGAGGCCAGGAGGGCCTGTTCGGAGGGTTTGCCATTTCTGTGGCAAGGAGGGCCATATCAAGGAATCATGTAGGAAGTTCTTGGGGCAATGTATTATCTGTGGAGATCCCGCCCATGATATGCGGGAGTGCCCGAGGCTGAGGCAACCTTGGCGGACACCTATTGCTGCCCCGCTGTTGCAGCAGAGAGCCCCGGTGCCCGCTGGTCGTGGGGTGCCCCTCGTTCCGCAGGGGCAGGCTTTTCAGCAGGCCGCTCCGCCGAGGAGGCAGGCATTTCTGATGACCGAGGAGGAGGTTTTGGCCATGGATGAGGTCATTGCAGGTAACTTTCGATCTAGATTGTTCCTTCCTTAATTAATTGATTGTTAAATTATGTGAATGCTTGTGTATGGTGTTGCTAGAATAAGATTTGATCGACTAGACTGTTTGTTAGGTGTGGTTTTGGTTTGCACGTTCCCTGCCCGAGTCCTCTTTGACTCAGGTGCGTCAATGTGCATTTTGGCCCAGAGCTTCGTGGAGAAGCATTCCTTGTCGACGTCCCCTCTCTCCAAGAGTTGGAATATCGTCACAGGGAATGGAGTAGTCACGGTGCATCGTGGGTGCAGTCCTTGCTCTGTGGTGGTTTGTGGACATGAGCTTTATGCTGAATTTATTGTCCACAACGTCACCAACTACGATGCGGTCTTTGGGATGGATTGGCTTGCGAGCTTCTATGCTACGATCGACTGCAGGAGGAAGAAGGTGGTGTTCGAGATTCCCGGACATCCAGTATTTGAGTTCAGTCGTGGTAGCAGTTCGCTTGGTCCTGTCAGATTTCGGGCCAGGCCGGTAGAGGCTGTAGCTATGCAGATGGAGCTGGAGTGGCCAGCTGTGGTGCGAGATTTTGGCGACGTCTTCCCCGAGGAGATGTCCGGTTTGCCGCCTGATCGAGCTTTGGAATTTTCTATTGATCTAGTTCCGGGTGCGCAGCCGATTTCGAAGGCGCCGTATCGTATGGCACCTGCTGAATTGGAAGAGTTGCGGAAGCAGTTGGATGAGCTGTTGCAGAAGGGTTATATTAATCCTAGTGTGTCTCCGTGGGGAGCACTGGTGTTGCTGGTTAGGAAGAAGGATGGTTCGCGTCGCATGTGCGTGGACTATCGGGGATTGAATGCGGTGACCATTAAGAATAAATACCCGTTGCCTCGCATCGATGATATTTTTGATCAGCTTGGAGGTTCGAGGGTGTTTTCTAAATTGGATTTGAGGAGTGGTTACCATCAGTTGAAGGTGAGGAGGGATGATGTTCTGAAGACAGCGTTCAGGACGAAGTATGGACACTATGAGTTTGTGGTTATGCCTTTCGGCGTAACTAACGCGCCCGCAGTTTTCATGAATCTGATGAACCTGATTTTCTACGACTTTTTGGATAAGTTTGTCGTTATCTTTATCGACGACATTCTGATCTATTCGAAGTCGGAGGAAGAGCATGCATCGCACTTGAGGACGGTATTGGAAATTTTGAGGAAGCATCGTTTGTATGCTAAGTTTTCGAAGTGCGAGTTTTGGCTGGATCGAGTTGCTTTTCTGGGGCATGTGGTGACTGGAGATGGTATTTCTGTGGATCCCGAGAAGATTAGGGCCATCAGAGGGTGGCCTGTTCCGTCGTCTGCGTCTGAGATTCGGAGTTTCCTTGGACTTGCTGGTTACTATCGGCGATTCATTAAGGACTTTTCTCGTATTACTGAGCCGATGACCAGGTTGACGCGGAAGGATGTTGCTTATGTTTGGTCGGGTGATTGCGAGAGTGCTTTTGGTATTCTGAAGGAGAGGTTGACGAGTGCCCCTATTCTTGTCGTGCCTGACCGCAGCGGTGGATTTGAGATCTTTTGCGATGCTTCTGGCAAGGGTCTCGGTTGTGTGTTGCATCAGCACGGGCATGTTGTGGCGTATGCGTCACGTCAGCTTAAGGTTCATGAGAAGAATTATCCGACGCATGATTTGGAGTTGGCTGCCGTTGTGTTTGCTCTTAAGATTTGGAGGCACTTCTTGTTGAGTGAGAAAGTGAAGATTTTCACCGATCACAAAAGCTTGAAGTATATTTTCACGCAGAAGGAGCTCAACATGCGACAGCGTCGATGGTTGGAGCTTATGGCGGATTATGAGATTGATTTGCAGTATCACCCTGGCAAGGTGAATGTGGTTCCAGATGCTTTGAGTAGGCTTCCAGTGGTGATGATTTTGACCTCGCAGAGGAGATTGCAGCAGGATTTTTGCGAGTCTGGCGTGGAGATTGTTCTTCCTGGGGAGGCTTCTTCGTTGATGTACATGCAGGTACAGTCGACGATCGTGGATCGGATTAAGGCCGGCCAGGCTGAGGATCCGAAGCTGGTGAGGATTCGGGAGCAGGTGGAAGCCGGTCTGCGGACTGACTTTTTGATTCATGAGGATGGCTCGCTGAGGTTTGGAGCCAGGTTGTGTGTGCCAGCTGGGGATATCAGAGAGGAGATGATGGTGGAGGCACACATTTCGCCGTATTCTGTGCATCCTGGTGGCACCAAGATGTACCCGGATCTTCGTCTGAATTATTGGTGGCATGGTATGAAGAGGAGCGTGGCTCGGAGTGTAGCCAAGTGCTTGGTTTGCCAGCAAGTGAAGGCGGAGCATCAGCGTTCGGCCGGGTTGCTACAACCGCTTCCGATTCCGGAGTGGAAGTGGCAGCACATCACTATGGATTTCGTGACTGGACTACCTCGGAGTCCGAAGCAGAATGACGCGATTTGGGTGATCGTAGATCGATTGACCAAATCTGCGCACTTTATTCCGTTCCGAGTGGGACAATCCACTGAGGCGCTAGCGAGGAGATATATGGAGGAAGTTGTGCGACTTCATGGAGTCCCCGTGAGTATCGTGTCTGACAGAGACACGAGGTTCACATCTCAGTTTTGGCAGAGTTTGCAGAAGAGTTTGGGTACGCGTCTGAGTTTCAGCACGGCGTACCATCCGCAGACGGATGGCCAGTCCGAGAGGACGATTCAGATTTTGGAAGACATGCTTAGGGCATGCATGTTGGATTTCAAGGGTTCGTGGGAGGACCATCTGCATTTGGTGGAATTTTCCTACAACAACAGCTTCCAGGCGAGTATTGGCATGGCGCCTTTCGCCGCTCTTTATGGGAGGAAATGTCGATCGCCATTGAGTTGGGATGACGTTGGTGATCGGGAGTTGTTGGGACCTGAGATGATTGTGGAGGCCGTGGAGATCGTCAGGAATATTCGGGAGAGGTTGAGGATTGCTCAGGACCGTTTTAAGCATTGGGCGGATGCTAAACGTCGTCCTTTGGAGTTTCAGCCGGGCGACCATGTGTTCTTGAAGATTTCCCCGAATCGTGGTGTGATTCGTTTTGGGAAGCGTGGGAAGTTGAGCCCGCGATACATTGGACCATTTGATGTTTTGGAGAGGGTTGGCGAGGTAGCTTATCGCTTGGCCTTGCCGCCATCTTTGGAAGGAGTTCACGATGTTTTCCATGTGTCGCAGCTTCGTCGATACATTAGCGATCCGTCTCATGCGGTGGATTTTTCGGAGATTACCGTTCGCCCCGATATGACGTATGACCAGTTTCTAGTGCAGATTCTGGACAGGCGTTAGAAGTCACTTCGAAACAAGGTCGTCGATCTTGTTAGAGTGATGTGGCGGCACGGTTCGCCGTGAGAGTCTACTTGGGAGAGAGAAGATGAGATGCGAGAGCGTTTCCCACTTTTGTTTCCGGACTCGTGAGTATTTGGGAATTCCGAGGACGGAATTTTTCTTAAGTTGGGGAGGATGTAACGACTGGTTTCCTTGTATCTGAATTTATTATAATATAATATATGTTTTGATGGATTTTCGCCCCTTGCGTGGTTTTCGTCTCCGTAGCTTTCATTTTCGATCGATTCGTCGTATTGTCTCGTTTCTTCCTTAGGATCGTCGATTTCGAAGTACGTCGTTTGTGACGGGCTTCATAACGGTCGTATCTAACTATTAGATCAAGCCTAGGAGTCTTAGGATTCGATCACGGGGCCTCGCGCTCCGTATCGGATCTTTTGGTGCTCATTAGCCGGTCTAAGAAGGGGCACCGACCGACTAGATGACGATCCAGTCGGTCGGCAATCCTTCTTGGACCGACTAGTGAGCTTTCTAAATTTTCTCAGGAGTTACTGTTTATCGTTAGTCTGTCTAAGAAGAGTTGTTGACCGACTAGGTTGCAAACTAGTCGGTCGGCAATGCTTCTTGAACCGACTAACACATCATCTTAATTTTAGTTGAGTTACTGTTTACTCTTAGTCGGTCTAAGAACGTTCATCGACCGACTAGTTGCTGAACTAGTCGGCCAGTACTTGTTCATGGACCGACTAACTCTAAATCCTATTTTCGTTCAGGAGTTACTGTTTACACTTAGTCGGTCTGCGTTGGTCGACCGACCGACTAGTTGCCAAACTAGTCGGTCAGTGGTTGTTCTTTGACCGACTAGTCTGTGTTAAAACCCTAATTTCTGGGCAGCCGCCAGCTCAACCTATAAATACCCAACCCAAACGTTTTCATCTTCTCCATCACGACCCTAAGCCCTAGTTTCTTCCCCTCTAAGCCCCCATCTTCCTCCAAGCTTCAATCCTTCATTCCAAACCCTAAATCCATCATCCAATCCATCCATTTACCCTATCTACTTCTCATCTTCCCCAAAACTCCATCAAAACCCATCAAATCCCCAAAATCCCCCAAAACCCTAGTTTCTCCAAACTTCCCCAATCATTTCCAGATCTGGTCCTAGGGTTCCCCGGAGTGTTTCTTCCGCCTCCTCTCGGTAAGAAATCGATCTACCGTTGTTTTCTTATCTTATTGTAATTTTTATGAAACCCTAATAAAATACTTATGTTTTGATGATTGTTCCCCATAACAGCGATTCCCCGTAGGCTAGCATCCGCGGAAACGAACTTTCGTAACCGTCATCCCCGGTGATAGGCAAGTGAAACTTGCATCTCGTAATTTGGGCCATGTTTTAGGCCATTACCTTGTTTTAGCGTAAAAGAGACTAAACGGTGAAAGGATAGCCGTTTAGACGCCATTGACCTAGCTTGACAACGAAGCTTGGTCCGTCACCCTCATCATGCTTGTATGTCACATTTAAATTCCATTAACTGTACGCAATTATCTGTTCATGGCATTGCATAGTGATTAGTTATCGTGATTGCGTAGCACACGCTACAATCCCATGTTTCCTGGCTCGTGTTCCAGAAGCGAGCCCTGTAGTTGGAAACCCCAACGCTCGAATGTCAACACACACTATTTTCCTGGCTCGTGACCAGAAGCGAGCATAATGAGTTGGAAACCCCAACGCTCGTCACATGTGGGTGGGGTAAGAGATAAGCGGACTGAGCCCGAGTGGCTTGATCAGCCACTCCGGCCAGCAGGTGAAATCTCTAGTGTTTCAGTGTTGATAGTGATAGAGATAAACGAGCTGGCCAGTAAGTGGACTCTCTATGCACTAAGTGTTAAGTGTTAAGTGTTAAGTGATAAGTGATAAGTGATAAGTGATAAATGATTAGTGAATTGGTAGCTTTTGCTACATTGTGCATGCTTGTCTCTCTTTTAAACTGTTGCATCATATTCAACTGCCACGCCATTGTTTAACATTTAAATGCTAGGTTGTTAGTCACTTACAGTTTCCTTGCCCAAGTCTTTTTAGACTTGCTGACATGTGCCCCTTTCTCTTTTGGGTGACGCATGTTAGACCTTGAGCCTGAGTTGCCAGCTGAGGGTGAGGTGTTTGCGGACGCCGAGCTTGAGCCCGTGTTGGACGGGGAGTACGTGGACACTGGGGACCAGTCCTAGTGTCTCCGTTGTGTTTTATTTTTGTTAGACAGTTGTTTGTTATCGGTGCGTGGCACCTATACTTATTTATGTCGTTGCTTTTGTTTGGCCTTGTTCTGGGCCCTTAGACTCTTTCCTTTAGCCTGGTGGCTTTTCTGTGTTGTTGAATACTTTGTGGACAAACTTTGGGATTGGTATTTCATATCCGTCTTATATTATTATTGTTGTTGTTTCGATTGCATTTACAGGGACCTGCTATACTAAATTGACGCTTATCGGGTTTGGGGCTTCACCGCTCCACTCCCGTGCGGACCTTTTCACGTCTCGCCTCCATTTTAGGGAATCGGGTCGTGACAACTCTGAAGAAGAAGAGGTAGAAGAAGCAGCAGAGACTTGATATATTTACTTACTTGTATTAGCAGTTTATAACATGTATTAGTTTCTTTTTTTTGGCCAATGTATGAGGGGTTAGGCTGGCCAACGTATGTCCCCCCCTCAAAAAAATTTCAATTAATAAAATTTAAAGGTTCAACCCGGGACCTTCGCGAATTTCGGGATTAAAATTTTTCTGAAAAAATTTAAGAAGTGTTCAAAAAAATTTTAGAAGTGTTCTAAATTTTTTTTGGAATTTTTACTTGTTTAAAATAATATTTTAGTTTTTTTGTTATTAGATTTTATGTTGTATAAATTTTTTTTGATCATTTTTAAAAATTTTTTTGATCATTTTTTATAACTTTTTAAAAATTTTAGTTTTAATTTTTAAATATTTTTAAAATAATATCATTTGGTTGATAATAGTTTTTAAAATTTTATGTTGTAATTTTTAGAATTTTTAGGGGTAAAAAAATTTTTTTTTTATTAAATCTTGCCGGGCCGGGCCGGCCCGGCCCGCCTTGGCCTGGCCCGGCCCAGCCGGGCCCGGGCCGCCGGGCCGGGCTGGGCCTGGGTTTGGCCAACCCGGGCCGGGCCGGCCCGGCCCGGGTACAATTTGAGCCCGCGCCGGCCCGGTGGGCCGAAATAACAAGCGGAGGCAGTAGGTATAAATTAAATATGTTCATATATAAATATTCCATAGTGTATAAAGGATGTGATATTATATTAAGGCATAATAGTTAGTTTATCTACTATGCCTTAGTTTATTACTTGTATAATTATATGTTAGCTCTATATATATATATATATATATATATATATATATATATATATATATATATATATATATATATATATATATATATATATATATATATATATATATATATATAGAAGGTATCAAATGACCCCCAAAAATAACCCCCCAAAATGACCCCCCATCAAAAATCCTATGCCCCCCATTTTTTCGGAAGATCCGAACAGTTCATTTTGATCTCCACCCTCTAAATACCTGACCCACCAATTTTCAACCCGATCCCATGTGTTTTGCATGTTCATCTATCCGACCCAAATTTAACGGTTTCGCATGAACATAACTTTTGCGAATGGTTGATGAACGAACAAAACACATGGGATCGGGTTGAAAATTGGTGGGTCAGGTATTTAGAGGGTGGAGATCAAGATGAACGGTTCGGATCTTTCGAAAAAATGGGGGCATAGGATTTTTGATAGGGGGTCATTTTTGGGGGTTATTTTTGGGGGCCATTTGATCCCTCCTCATATATATATATATATATATATATATATATATATATATATATATATATATATATATATATATATATATATATATATATATATATAAGTTAGTGTATTTGTTATGAACCATATAGCTGATGTTATAATCTTTTAACGCAAAGACAGTCACGCCTTCCGTATGACCACGTCGGTGTTCTTAAGGTTGCGACAGTAAACCCCGAGGCACGTGTCACTGGTTGAGGACGTACGCGTCGTCGCTACCTACATTCGCTACATCAGCGGTTAGTACCCTATCGTAATCCTACAACCCACACCGTAGCTAAAATCAAACCCTAAACTAAAAGTTGACAACTTGAATTAAATTTACTTTTCAGCACCAGTAAAATGATGTCAATCTAGAATCGACGAATGGACTTGATGACTGTGCACATAGGATAGATCGTCGATTAGGCTGAACATCAAAAATGTGACTATTGACGAATATGATAGTCCCAATAACCTAGAAACAACCCCTAAATAGGAATTACTGAAAACGCGACTTGACACCGTCGCCGTGACCTATTTCAGACGGACTACCATGGACGCAACGCCTGGACGAGACGCTCTGGACGGACGACACACTCGCCACCGCAGGCAAGTGTATCCCACTTGCACTTTTGGCCGTGCTTAGGACTTAGTTGGTTAGAACTGATAACTGTGAACAAATAGAACCGGACGTGAAATGATAGCGTCTGGGACGACCCCTGACGGCTCAGACTTGACGACGAAGTCTGAGCCTGGCAACAACTTTTGATATCGTAGGGCTATCATGTGTGTGTGTATGTGTGGACACCCTAGAATAACCCTTCCCATCTTGTCACGTCCCGTCCCGTCTTGCACAGCCCGCTGGGCAACAGGGCACTCTCCAAGCTAGAGAGAGTGATCCCTTGTACTGTTTCACAGCCCGCTGGGCAATAGGACACTCTCCAAGCTAGAGAGAGTGATCCCTTGTATTGTTTCACAGCCCGCTGGGCAATATGGCACTCTCCAAGCTAGAGAGAGTGATCCCTTGTACTGTTTCACAGCCTGCGGGCAATAGGGCACTCGCCAAGCTAGAGCGAGTGATCCCTTGTACTGTTTGTCTTGTCTTGTCTTCCTTGGGGTTTGGGGTTGGGATGAGCGTGTGCACGGTAAGAGGGTCTGATCCCCCTCGAACCGTAAGGTGTGAACCCTTTCGTGTCTCACTTGTCTTGCCTCGTCTTGTCCCGTCACGTCTCGACTTGTCTCGACACCTGTAGATTAGTCCCGTAGTTGGTAGCACACGCTACGACTACTACCTGTCCAGTTTTACTTTCCTGCTGCGTTACTTCCTGTTGTGTTACCCTGTTATAACCACAGCATGCTAATCAACCAGTAAACCGTTGTGTAATAGAACCTCAGCATGCTAATCAACCAGTAAACTGTTGTGTAATAGAACCTCAGCATGCTAATCAACCAGTAAACTGTTGTGTAATAGAACCTCAGCATGCTAATCAACCAGTAAACCGTTGTTTAAAGTTCGGTGCACTTGCAGTAAAGTCTAACCCTTCTTGTAGACTTTACCTGACGTACAGTTCCTTTCTCTTGGGTGCTGTACGTCAGGTGCTCAGCCAGAGTTCGTGGACGAGGCAGACTCACTGGAGTACGAGGAGCCGAGGACGTCGACCCAGAGTGCGTGCCTGACGAGGACCAGACCTTGAGGTCTTTTTAGTCGTCACTTTCAGAGGTTACTGCTTTTAGTTTGCTTTTAGATATTTTGTTGCCATGCTTAGGCTTCTTTTTGGACTTTGTACTCATTGGATATTGTCACGTCCCGCTTCCCAAAATATTTGGAAGCGAGACGGGACAAGCCCGCTCGTAGCTAAGTCAAAGAGGGCGAGTTTTTTTTCTTTTGATTCAGCTACGATAAGCGTCTGGTATACACAATATGCAGATTCTCCAAAATAACAACACAGATAATAAACTAAATTATTACATCCCAGGTCCAGAGTATGGGTTTAATTATTACAACCAAATCGAAAAGTCTTGAAAGCAACTGGAAGATAAAAGGGCCTTATGGCCAGTACAAACCAAAGTCCATGCAATTAATAAAACTACAAAGCAAGAGAAACAAAAGCCACAACCTTCTAGTCCTCTGGAAAGTCTCGTCCCTCAACGAACTCGTGTGACTCAAGGGCGGCGTCTGCAAACTCACTCTCAGGATCTGACAGACATTGCATTAAGAAAACACAATACAATGTCTGTCAGTGAGAAATTCTCATGTAGGTTCCCAAGCAATAATTTCATTAAATTATGTTTTAGCAGTAGAATAATAGACTAGGAAATGAAATTGACAATATAATATCAATGAGATGAAAAGGCTAGTCACGATGGGTTAATGGCAAGTTAGACAAGAGAGCAAGACATATATTGATTTACATATTTCTATTAATAACATGCAACATAATAATAGCAACCTAAACTATTGTGTGACTCATGTCCGAGGGCACACTTTCTTTCATTTCTTTTTGGCATCATCCTTACCTCAGGGGCGCTCACCTGGGTAACCACAACCCCGCCTACACGTCTGAAGGCGGTGACACTAATCTTTAACCCCACCCTCCGGTGTTGGAAGGTGGTGACACTAAGCACGATGGGATGACCCAATTACTTTATTGCCCTCGAGACAATGAGTTACCCCACCCCATGTGTATTAGTAGAATTCTTATGGTAACACCAAGGGTTAAATTTTATAGTGGTTTCATTCTTTTGTTACGGTGACGATGTCACCCCGGTCTCAATCTAAACTCTCCAACTATTGCAACAAGTTTCAGTCACCTGGTTATAGGGTACGCAAAGCACAAACATATAAGAATAGTAGACCTGAACTCTGATAATAAACCAATTTAAGGAACTAAATTGACTTTGTCTGTATTCAACCCACAATTTGATAATCCTCAATTCCCACAGACATGTCTTCATTGAATAATTAATAAAAATTAAGTTTCTTTGTTTTTCCCAATCTCTATCACATCATATAGCTATATGATAGAGAAGCCATGATAACAAATAGTGGGTAATTCAAATCTGTGTATTCTTGATACCTGCGAACCCATTGTGACCAATTTAATCTGTTAATGGTGTAGAGAAATGATACATCATGCATAATGTTGCCAGGTTAACATGAAAGTTACATGGTACTGGACATATTTAATGATAACACCATGTAACCTGCATATTTATGAAAGATTATGGATAATTGACATTAGAATGAAACAAGCTAGATGTTAGCATTATGACAATATGACCTTCAACTAAATTAATTATCTTTATTTCAGGATATGTGATCACTATGGCTTGCTGATAGACTAGCATTGTATGGGAACAACCTTGTCACCATGCAAAAATTTGGGCTTAATATGTTACTGCATAACATTTCATATGTGAACATAATTGTTCACAGTTAATATAAACATGTAAAATATATCCATTATTATTCTATTATAAGCATTTTCATATTACAAGTGGTGTTTCATATTACAAGTGGTGAGATTGCATATAAGGTCCATATGCATGTTCAGATACGTGATTCATTGGAATTGAATTAGTCCAGTAGTAAATTAACATGCTAATTATTTAAGAAAAGATAGGATGGAACCTACAAATAAAAGCTTAGGGGAGCCTACCTGAGCTTGGAGAAGATGGGGATGCACGGGGCTGCGGTTAGGAGGAGGGCGGCTCGGCAGAGGGTGGCGCAAGGCGGGGCGGCGGCTGATCGGGGCGGCCGGAGGCGGGTGGCCGGCGGCGGTGGGTCGTTGGCGGCGGGCCGGCCTTGACTCCCTTTGGGATCAAGGAGATAGGGGATTTGAAATAATTTGGCTTGGGCTTATACCATGAAAGCAAAGGATTGAAGAAGGAAGAATGCTGCCATTTTTTTGTATTGAGTTAAATTTGTTAAGGAGAATGTGAAGGGTTTTGGGTGATTCACAGAGGGGGTGAGAGAAACGAAAAAATGAGATGAAAGGGGAGAGATAAGGGCTGGCCTTAATAGAGGGATTCAGGGGGGAGAGAGAGAGGGGTTAGGGGGAATGTATGAATTAATTGCTAACCATATATGTCAAACCTCATTAAGAGGTTTAGTTGGAAGCTTTGAAAAGCAAGCACCACGTGAAAACGTGGTTGCTTCATTTGGTTTTTTTTTTTAAATTTTCGTTTTTGTTTATTTGAATAATATTATAATAATATTAAATTATTAAATTAGTACTAAATTAGCAATTTACACGGATACTTTCGAAAAATTCCAAAAAACTACCACATGTTCGAGACAATGCGACAAGCATGAAAACGAGTTCCGATAAATATTTCGGACATCGAAATGTCAGTTTGGGGCTAATAGTTATCAGGTTCAAGATGACTGAAAATAAACTGAAAAAAAATACCGAAAATGACAGGAGCGTTCTAAAAATTGTACTTACGATTCCAGGCCGTCACATTCTACCCTCCTTACAAAAAAATTCCGTCCTCGGAATTCATCACATTGTAGTGAATAGGTAGGGGTAGCGTTCACGCATCTCATCTTCTCGCTCCCAGGTGGATTCACCAGGTGAGTCGTGACGCCACATAACTCTCACTAGATTGACAACCTTGTTTCGAAAAACCTTCTGTCGTCGATCTAAGATTCCCACGGGCCGTTGTTCGTAAGTCAAGTCTGGGCGAATTGCAATCTCTGAGTAATCCACCACGTGACTAGGATCACTCACATACCGTCGCAATTGCGAGATATGAAACACATCATGTACTCCTTCCAAGGTAGGTGGTAATGCAAGGCGATACGCCACTTCTCCTACTCGTTCCAATACATCGAATGGTCCAATATACCGGGGACTAAGCTTCCCTCGCCTTCCGAAACGGATAAGTCCTCGATTGGGTGAGATCTTCAAGAATACATGGTCACCTGGTTGGAATTCTAAGTGTCGACGCTTAGCATCTGCCCAATGCTTGTAGCGATCCTGCGCAATTCGGAGCTTTTCTCTGATAGTCCTTACTACCTCCACGGCTTCTACGATCATCTCAGGCCCCAGAAGTTCTCTGTCACCCACATCGTCCCAACTCAGAGGGGAACGACACTTCCTCCCATACAATGCTGCGAAGGGTGCCATACCAATACTAGATTGATAACTATTGTTGTAGGCAAACTCCACTAGGTGTAGATGATCTTCCCATGACCCTTTGAAGTCCAGCATACAAGCACGCAGCATATCTTCTAATATTTGAATGGTACGCTCGGACTGGCCATCGGTCTGTGGGTGGTACGCGGTGCTGAAACTCAGGCTGGTACCTAAACTCGCTTGCAGGCTCTTCCAAAAGTGAGAGGTGAACCGGGTGTCTCGATCAGAGACAATACTCACTGGAACTCCATGTAGTCTCACTATCTCCTGCACAGATATAGCTCACATTACATTATGTCCCAAGAAATTGAGATCTATATAGAGATGGGTACTTACCTCCATATACTTCTTTGCAAGGAGTTCAGTGGACTGTCCCACTCGAAATGGTATAAAATGTGCCGACTTGGTCAATCGATCAACGATCACCCAAATAGCATCATTTTGTTTAGAACTCCGAGGTAGTCCAGTCACGAAATCCATGGTGACGTGCTGCCACTTCCATTCTGGGATTGGTAATGGTTGAAGCAATCCTGCAGTGCGATGGTGTTCAGCTTTTACCTGCTGGCATACTAAACATTTGGCTACGCTCCGCGCAACACTTCTCTTCATACCGTGCCACCAAAAATTCTGACGAAGATCCTTATACATCTTAGTGCCACCAGGATGAATAGAGTATGGAGAGTTATGTGCTTCCTTTAGCAATTCTTCCCTGACGTCACCCATGGGCACGCAAATTCTACTGCCGTATCTCAAGGACCCATCTTCATGAATAATAAAATCAGTTCGAAGGCCTGCTTCTACCTGCTCTCTGATCTTCTGTAACTTTCCATCTCCAGTCTGAGCAGCCTTAACTCGATCGACAAGTGTCGACTGAATGTGCATGTCCATAAATGTTGCGAGAATCCCAGGTAGAACGACTTCGATCTCCATCCTGCGGATTACTTGTTGAAGCCTCCACTGAGTTGTAAGAGTCATCACAGCTGGGAGCCGACTCAAGGCGTCTGGAACGACATTAACCCTCCCAGGGTGATATTGTAGGTCTATGTCATAATCTGCCATAAGTTCTAACCACCTTCGTTGCCTCATATTAAGTTCCTTCTGTGTGAAGATGTATTTCAGGCTCTTATGATCAGTGAATATCTTCACGTGCTCTCCCAACAAGTAATGCCTCCATATCTTCAAAGCAAAAATCACCGCAGCCAGTTCCAGGTCGTGAGTGGGATAATTTTTCTCATGCTGCTTTAACTGCCTCGATGCATAGGCTACTACCTTCCCGTGTTGATGTAGTACGCAACCAAGCCCCTTTCCCGAAGCATCACAATACACCTCAAATTCTCCGGTCCGATCGGGAATGGTTAGTACTGGTGCATTTGTCAAAGCAGCCTTCAACTTTTCAAAAGCTTGGGCACATGCTTCTGACCAAATGAATTCCACCTCCTTTCTCGTAAGTCGCGTCATGGGCTCAGCGATCTTAGAGAAATCCTGAATGAAGCGCCGATAATATCCTGCTAACCCAAGAAAACTTCTGATCTCAGTAATTGTCCGAGGGGTTGGCCAATTTCTGACTGCTGTCACCTTCTCTGGATCTACGGATATGCCTTCCCCAGATATAATGTGGCCAAGAAATGCCACTCTTTCCAACCAGAATTCACATTTGCTATACTTAGCATACAACTGATGGCTTCGTAGTGTCTCCAATATCATCCGTAGATGCTTTGCATGTTCCTCCCTACTGCTTGAATACACCAGGATATCATCTATGAATACCACCACATACTTGTCCAAGTACTCATAGAAAACTTGGTTCATAAGGCTCATGAATGTTGCCGGGGCATTGGTTACACCGAATGGCATAACCAAAAATTCATAGTGGCCATACTTGGTTCGAAAGGCTGTTTTGTGTATATCTTCCTTCTTCACTTTTACCTGATGGTATCCACTCCGAAGGTCCAATTTCGAGAACACTCTGGATCCTCCAAGTTGGTCAAAAATGTCGTCGATACGAGGCAACGAGTATTTATTCTTCACGGTTACCTTATTCAGTTCTCGATAGTCTATACACATTCTCTTCGTTCCATCCTTCTTCTTGACTAATAATACCGGTGCTCCCCACGGAGATACGCTAGGACGTATCAACCCTTTTTGCAAGAAGTCATCCAGCTGAGTGCGGAGTTCTTGCAATTCTGATGGAGCCATGCGGTAAGGAGCCTTAGAAATCGGTTGAGTTCCTGGTATCAAATCAATAGAGAACTCAATAGCTCGATCCGGTGGTAGACCTGATATGTCTTCTGGAAATACGTCATCAAACTCTCGAACCACTTCTGGTCTTTCAGCTGTTGCCTGCATCACCGCTGCTACCGCTTCCTTCGGTTTGGCCCGAAACTTGATCGGTCCAAGGGAGCTACTTCCATGGGTGAATTCGAACACTGGATGGTCAGGCATCTCGAACACTACCCTCCTTCGACGACAGTCGATAGTAGCATAGAAAGTACTCAGCCAATCCATACCAAAAACTGCGTCGAAGCTTGGCATATCAATTACTATGAAGTCTGCTAGAAGTTCTCGGCCGCTAATCACCACCGGACACAGATGGCATCCATGGGAAGATTGCAACACGCCACTGCCCGTGTTGATACTCCAACTCGAGGAAAGGGTTTCGGTAGGTATGGAGTTGTTGGCTACAAATTGTCGAGACAGGAAGCAGTTGGAAGCTCCTGAGTCGAAGAGTGAGAGGGCTGGTGTGGTCGCAATCAAAACTATACCTAGTATGTTTGCAATATGTGTTTCAATCGACAAAACTAATTATATGGAAAGACATGCATGCATTTCTAAAGTAATGGAATATAAGAAAGTACGAAATTAAAAGTTACCAGTGATCACTTGTCCGGTAGCCTCAGCCTCTTCTGCGGTCATCGTGAAGGCCTGACGCTTTGGCTGATTAGTCCTGGCCTGTTGAAATGCACGTTGCTGAGGAGGCAATGGGGGACCTCGCGAAGCGGTTTCTGATGTAGTAGGAGCTCGAGAAGGCCCCGGTCGATCTTTCTTATGGGGACAGTCTCTAATAGAATGCTCGGATGCCCCACAAATAAGGCACTGATTGAGTAGTAGCCTGCAGTCCTTCTTCAGATGTCCCTTCTTGCCGCAATGAAAACACTCAAGCAACCGTTGATCTTGCTTAGGGACTCCTGGCTTCTTGAATGTAGTAGTCAGAGTAGGTCTAGTGTGGTTATTGACAGGCACTCCTGGGCGTTTGTTCCCTCCAATCTGTACTGCCCTGCGTCGCTTGGCAATAAACTCATGTTCACGAGCAGCCTCAAGAACATCTTCATGAGTTTTGGGTCGTGCCGAGGACATTGATGCTTGGATATCAAAGTTCAATCCACGCCGAAAGAGATGGGCACGATCCTCTGGATCCTCCACCATGTGTGGAGCGAACCGACTAAGCATGATAAACTCAGCATTATACTCATCCACTGTTCTGGATCCTTGCTTCAGGTTCATGAACCTGTCCTGAAGTTCCATTCTAGCAGACCTCGGGAAGTAGGTGGCATCAAAGCGCTCGCGGAATACACCCCAGGGAATAGGCCTAGTCAGTCTGGCTTCTTCTGTTACCCACCAATTCCTAGCAAGGTCGGTCAGTTGAGGCTTAACCACCTCCACCCAGCCTGCTTGTGGGATACGAGCAGCACCAAGATCGTCTTCAATGCATCTAATCCATTCTTCTGCCTCGAGAGGGCCTTCCTTCCCTGAGAAGCTTTTGGGACGCAACTCCCGAAATTGTTTAATTCCTGGATCAGCCTTCGAACCTTGCGTCAATCCTTGCTTCAAGAGCTCAGTTTGCTTCTCATGGATTTCATTCTGATGACGTTGGTTTTCTATCATTGCCATCATAGCCGCCATCAATTGGTTTGGGTCGACTGGAGGTGTCCCATTGGCTGTGAACTCTCGGCCATCAACTTGGTCAGCCATGGCACCCTATATAAAAAAGTTGCACAAGTCAATATTTAACACAACTAATTTCTGTGACTTAGGATGTAATATCGCCTATGTTGTTTTTTGAGGACCTGCATGGGCCACCAAGAAAACCTGTCACGTCCCGCTTCCCAAAATATTTGGAAGCGAGACGGGACAAGCCCGCTCGTAGCTAAGTCAAAGAGGGCGAGTTTTTTTTCTTTTGATTCAGCTACGATAAGCGTCTGGTATACACAATATGCAGATTCTCCAAAATAACAACACAGATAATAAACTAAATTATTACATCCCAGGTCCAGAGTATGGGTTTAATTATTACAACCAAATCGAAAAGTCTTGAAAGCAACTGGAAGATAAAAGGGCCTTATGGCCAGTACAAACCAAAGTCCATGCAATTAATAAAACTACAAAGCAAGAGAAACAAAAGCCACAACCTTCTAGTCCTCTGGAAAGTCTCGTCCCTCAACGAACTCGTGTGACTCAAGGGCGGCGTCTGCAAACTCACTCTCAGGATCTGACAGACATTGCATTAAGAAAACACAATACAATGTCTGTCAGTGAGAAATTCTCATGTAGGTTCCCAAGCAATAATTTCATTAAATTATGTTTTAGCAGTAGAATAATAGACTAGGAAATGAAATTGACAATATAATATCAATGAGATGAAAAGGCTAGTCACGATGGGTTAATGGCAAGTTAGACAAGAGAGCAAGACATATATTGATTTACATATTTCTATTAATAACATGCAACATAATAATAGCAACCTAAACTATTGTGTGACTCATGTCCGAGGGCACACTTTCTTTCATTTCTTTTTGGCATCATCCTTACCTCAGGGGCGCTCACCTGGGTAACCACAACCCCGCCTACACGTCTGAAGGCGGTGACACTAATCTTTAACCCCACCCTCCGGTGTTGGAAGGTGGTGACACTAAGCACGATGGGATGACCCAATTACTTTATTGCCCTCGAGACAATGAGTTACCCCACCCCATGTGTATTAGTAGAATTCTTATGGTAACACCAAGGGTTAAATTTTATAGTGGTTTCATTCTTTTGTTACGGTGACGATGTCACCCCGGTCTCAATCTAAACTCTCCAACTATTGCAACAAGTTTCAGTCACCTGGTTATAGGGTACGCAAAGCACAAACATATAAGAATAGTAGACCTGAACTCTGATAATAAACCAATTTAAGGAACTAAATTGACTTTGTCTGTATTCAACCCACAATTTGATAATCCTCAATTCCCACAGACATGTCTTCATTGAATAATTAATAAAAATTAAGTTTCTTTGTTTTTCCCAATCTCTATCACATCATATAGCTATATGATAGAGAAGCCATGATAACAAATAGTGGGTAATTCAAATCTGTGTATTCTTGATACCTGCGAACCCATTGTGACCAATTTAATCTGTTAATGGTGTAGAGAAATGATACATCATGCATAATGTTGCCAGGTTAACATGAAAGTTACATGGTACTGGACATATTTAATGATAACACCATGTAACCTGCATATTTATGAAAGATTATGGATAATTGACATTAGAATGAAACAAGCTAGATGTTAGCATTATGACAATATGACCTTCAACTAAATTAATTATCTTTATTTCAGGATATGTGATCACTATGGCTTGCTGATAGACTAGCATTGTATGGGAACAACCTTGTCACCATGCAAAAATTTGGGCTTAATATGTTACTGCATAACATTTCATATGTGAACATAATTGTTCACAGTTAATATAAACATGTAAAATATATCCATTATTATTCTATTATAAGCATTTTCATATTACAAGTGGTGTTTCATATTACAAGTGGTGAGATTGCATATAAGGTCCATATGCATGTTCAGATACGTGATTCATTGGAATTGAATTAGTCCAGTAGTAAATTAACATGCTAATTATTTAAGAAAAGATAGGATGGAACCTACAAATAAAAGCTTAGGGGAGCCTACCTGAGCTTGGAGAAGATGGGGATGCACGGGGCTGCGGTTAGGAGGAGGGCGGCTCGGCAGAGGGTGGCGCAAGGCGGGGCGGCGGCTGATCGGGGCGGCCGGAGGCGGGTGGCCGGCGGCGGTGGGTCGTTGGCGGCGGGCCGGCCTTGACTCCCTTTGGGATCAAGGAGATAGGGGATTTGAAATAATTTGGCTTGGGCTTATACCATGAAAGCAAAGGATTGAAGAAGGAAGAATGCTGCCATTTTTTTGTATTGAGTTAAATTTGTTAAGGAGAATGTGAAGGGTTTTGGGTGATTCACAGAGGGGGTGAGAGAAACGAAAAAATGAGATGAAAGGGGAGAGATAAGGGCTGGCCTTAATAGAGGGATTCAGGGGGGAGAGAGAGAGGGGTTAGGGGGAATGTATGAATTAATTGCTAACCATATATGTCAAACCTCATTAAGAGGTTTAGTTGGAAGCTTTGAAAAGCAAGCACCGCGTGAAAACGTGGTTGCTTCATTTGGTTTTTTTTTTAAATTTTCGTTTTTGTTTATTTGAATAATATTATAATAATATTAAATTATTAAATTAGTACTAAATTAGCAATTTACACGGATACTTTCGAAAAATTCCAAAAAACTACCACATGTTCGAGACAATGCGACAAGCATGAAAACGAGTTCCGATAAATATTTCGGACATCGAAATGTCAGTTTGGGGCTAATAGTTATCAGGTTCAAGATGACTGAAAATAAACTGAAAAAAAATACCGAAAATGACAGGAGCGTTCTAAAAATTGTACTTACGATTCCAGGCCGTCACAGATATTATATCTCTAATTTAATGAATGCAACTTCCTTTCTGTATTTTTCTGTTGTTTCGAACTTTATAAATGCAAGAACCTGAAACTTTTAAATGGTACCCCTACAGACGCTTATTGGGTCCGAGCTTCACAGCTCTGGCCTAAGCGGGCCTTAGTCACGCTTTGCCTCCATTGTTTTGGGAAGCGGGGCGTGACACCAAAGGTACATTTGGCAGGGTTTAACCGAAGGTTGTATCGTCGGATTTGTGCAAATATCTCCCAGATGTTTGCGACGTGATCCGTTGGCGTCTTCGACTTGACCAACATGTCGTCGACGTAGACTTCTACGTTTCGTCCTATTTGAGCCCCGAAGACGTCGTTCATCATGCGTTGGTACGTGGTCCCTGCAGTTTTCAAACCGAATGACATTTTGGTGTAACAGAAAATACCTCGATCAGTGATGAAAGAAGTTTTATCCTCATCCTCTGGTGCCATCTGAATCTGGTTATATCCTGAGTAGGCGTCCATAAAGCTGAGAAGCTCGTAACCCAAAGCACTGTCGACTAGATGGTCGATTCGTGGCAGGGGGTAGCTATCCTTTGGGCACTCTTTGTTGAGGTCAGTGAAGTCAACGCACATTTGCCATTTGCAGTTCGCCTTCTTGACCATCACGACGTTTGAGAGCCATTCAGGGTACTTGACTCTCCAAATGAAGCCAGCTTCAAGTAGTCAATCCACTTCTTCGATCGCATCTTTCATCTTTTCGCCTTCCATGTTTCTCTTCTTTTGCTTCATGGGTTTGGAGGTCGGGTCGACCTCCAGCTTGTGGGATGCCACCATGGGGTCGATACCAGACATATCCTTTGGGGTCCAGACGAAGATGTCGGCATGCTCTCTTAGCATGGCGATTAACTGTTCCTTTAGGGCGCGAGGGAGCAGCGACCCAAAAGAGACGGCTTTTCCTTTCTCTTCGGAGACTCGGGTTCTCCGCTTCTTCGACTGCGGCGGGTTGTCGATCTTCGATCTGTGGATCGACTGGATCTGCCTGCTCAATCCTCCTCAGGGTGGTGGCCAGCGTGTAACACGACCGCACCTGTTTCTGATTCACTTTTGCTTTTCTGACTCACTCGGGGGTCTGGAACTTGATCATCTGATGGAAGGTTGAGACCACCGCTTCTAGGGCGTTCAGTAGTGGTCTTCCGATGATCCCGTTATATGCCGAGCTGATCTTCACCACTATGAAACTGGTTAGGCGAGTGATTTGTCGAGGATACGTACCAAGGGTCACCGGTAAGGTGATGATGCCCGCTATCGGGGCGGAATGTCCGGTGAACCCCACCAGGGGTCCCGTGCAAGGTGTCAACTCCACGGATGACATTTTCATCCTCTCCAACGTAGTGAAGAAGAGTATGTCGCATGAGCTTCCGGTGTCGACAAGCAATATTTTCACGGCGATTTCTTTGATGGTGGCCGTGACGACGACGGCATTATCGTGCGGTAGTTCTACACCTTCCAGATCTTCATCCGAGAAGGAGATATGTGGTTTAGAATCTCTGGGGCGCTTTCGCCCCACGGATACTGTCATCAACCTCCCAGCATAGGAGCTTTGGAGAGAGGTTGATAACTCTAGGCACGGGGGACCTCCCGTTATCATGCTGATGAGTCCGACGCTGGGAGGTCTCGTGGAAACCTCGGAAGATGTGGATGGGCGGGTCGACATGGTCGAGTAGTTTGTCGATCGGGATGTCGACTTGTGGTTTCCCACAGAAGGCACCAAACTGTTAAGGCCAAAATTGGCCGAGACAGTTGTCAAGCTGACGTAGACACGAGATGCTGAGTTGGAGCCTCGTCGGTGATCGCGTCCGAGTATACACCCGAAAAACGACTAGTAGTCTTACCGTAAGCGCACGGTGTAGCGGCGAGTGGGTATCGAACTCAGGGAGGAACAAATGACAGTACCTTATTCAAATCACCTAGCTATCAAAAGAGTCAAGAATAGTTTTGGGTATAACAGTCACAATCGTTCAAATATCAAGAGAAATATCAATATAATAAAGCGTCTAGGGATAGGAAATCCCCACTACGGACCGTCTCTCATCCTTGTGATTCATAGGTTTCATTGTTGCTAAGCTTGAATATAGGTGAACTAGTCGCAACTTAATGTAGAACTAAGCTCACTCTCTCGTGCTATTGCTGGTCTATAGCAAACATGGGATATGGCCCACTCTCGTGCAAACCCTAGCCTAAGCCGCTAGCGTGAAGAACGACATCATTGTTCAATCGTATCTCGAGCCAACTCTCATGCAAACTCGAGCTACGACCTAGGTTATGATAGTTCCTATCCGTCCAATCTCTTGCAAACAGAAATTAATGTAGAATCACAATTAAAAATCCTAGCTTTGGTCCAATCTCTTGCAAACCAAATCTAGAGAAATCCAATTGTCAATCTAAATCGAATATCCATGCCTCCCTATCAATTGGGATCCAATCTCTTGCAAATCCCAATCGATATGAATTCCTAGCTACTCGTAATCAATTGATCACAACCTAACCTTAATCAATTCTCGCAATAAATCTACAAATTCATCACAATTTAGAAATATGGCCTATATGGTTCATCCCTTGCCCTAAGACGACGACACTACTCACTAAGCATCATGCAAATCTCAGAAAAATCGATAATAATCACGGCACAATTCATTGCAAAAGAGAAATAATGCATAAAATCAAGTTTTTAATACAAATAGACAACCCAATGTAATTGTCGGCGATCTCCAGCTGCGATTTCACAAAGAGTCGCCGTCAAAATCCTAAAAGAAAGTCTAAAATTTTTATCGTTCAAAAGCTCCTAAACTAGGGTAAAAACAGGGTTTAAATACCCTCTAAAATCGTCCAAAAAATCGTGCCCAAACTGCCCCTGGGCAGCCCAGAAATCGCAACCCTAACAGCAGGCGGAGAGGGTCACTCGGTCGAGTGACCCTTGTCACTCGACCGAGTGACAAACTCTGCAGAAAAATATTAACATCGGATGTTTCAGGGTCTGTCATCGGGGGTGGCTCGGCCGAGTGGCTTATTCATTCGACCGAGTGAGCATTCAAGCTCGGACAAGTGGGGTCTCGTTGGGATCTCTGAAATTTCCAGTATCTCTGGCCTTTCTCTGGACGAATTCCCTGTACCACTCGGGCGCGTGAGCTTTCTCACTCGGCCGAGTGGGGTTTCTTTGTTCGGCCGAGTATACGCTGAAAACTCCGTGTGCGTATCCGTTCTGGTCGGCCGAGTGGGACTTCTTGTTCAGTCGAGTGGCTCTTCTACTCGGCCGAGTGATGTGCTAAAATGCCTGTTTCTTCTTCTTTTTGCCTCCTCGTCGCTCCGCTTGATTTTCTTCTTCTTCCGCTCATCCTCTATCGCTGATAATCTCTCGAATGAGCCGTGGGCGACACTCCTAAGCGCGTACGAATCCCTTGATCTCAAATTCGCTCCAAATCGCTCCAAATTTCCTGAAATACGACAAAAATAAGAAATAGTGAAAAGCATCGCAATATTGCCGAATAATCGTGAAAAACGCGATATGGGCGATCAAAACGGCATGCAAATATGCAGAAAAAAGGTATAAAATATGAAGTGATCAAAATCCCCCAAGCTTACCTCTTACTCGTCCTCGAGGAAGATAAGTAAAAGGCGAACCCGACGGGAAAAATAATAAAAATGAAAAACGGAAGAAATAAAAAATAAAGAAAGCAAGCAAAGAGAGAGGTGCTAGATCATTTTCTCAGGACGTGGTCTTTGCTTACTCATATAGCATACAACGAATATAAAATACTTGCCAAAGATTTTTATCTCGATATCACGATATAATGATGCATTCAAAATAGAAAACCCGAGAATAGCAAAACAATATGAAATATGGAATCGTTCTAGGATTAATATCGTCTGAAGCATCTAAAGCGGTATACATAATCATAGACCACACACTTTTCAATTGAATGTTTTCTATTTGGAGTATAAGAGATATCACACAATATGGATCAATAAGAATAGAAATGTATGGTTTTCATGAAATGCATGCTAAGTTTCAATTCCTGGATTTCGTAAAACTTTTAGTAATCTCACCGAGTATAGAAAATTACCTAGCTTATATTGTTATGCATATTCAAGTAGTCACTCTCTCACACATCATTGGATCCTCTCCCCCAAGCTAATCTATAAGCGTGGTGGCATAAGATAAATCAATAAGTACATTCCCCATTTTTTTGAAGCTCCAATAAAAAATAAAACAAAAGAGGGAAGAAAGAGAGAAAGAGTATGAGATGGGATCATGTATAAGCTTCTTTTCTCTTTTCTCCTTTTTTTATTCTTTTTTAATGCATATATACATCTGAGATCCCAAATCAAAAGATAGAAAGGTATTCACATATTTTTTTTCTTTTTGATTTTGGGGGCATTGGAGCATGGAATTTAATAACGGGGGAGATGCCAATAATAGATCGCTAAGGGGAGATTCACCAATGAATATAAGTATAGAAATAAAGCTCAAGATATGTGGAGAAATAAATAAATGTAACACTCGGTTCACTCTATAGGACGTGCACGACAACTTTCAGCAGAGTAATGTAATCTACTCAGTTTAATATCAGAAAGTAAACTAGTCCAGTTATATCAACCTAACATACATTCATTCAACCTGAAAGTGAAGCGTACAATTTTCATGCAATAAGAAGTGATATAAGAAAAGAAAGCAGTACTCCAGATATAAGCAATCAATGCGTGAAGCTTGGTGTGTTTTCTATGAAGAGTATACATATAAATTATCAGATTCAGCTAATAAAAGAATTTCATCCATATTCAACATGAAAGTGCGGGTTACTATCTCAAATGCATAGCAAGACATAGCATATGATATCTGAAATAAAAAACTATGGCATGACAAAGTAATATGTAAAATAGAGATAAGCTAGCACCACGTCGTCGTCATCACAGGAAATTCATCTCTAGCAAAAAGATGAAAGAAACTAGGATAAAAAGGAAGTAAAAACTACTGTACATATGCAGCACACATAGAAAGTAAGAAAACGTGATGTATGGTAAAAACGAAAAAGTGAGTGAAAAAGGTGTAAAAACAAAGAAAATGTGGGAAAATAAAAATAGAAGGTGACGAAAAATAAAAAGTGTGAGAACTCACTCCCCCAAGCTAAAATACACAGTGTCCTCAATATGTAAAGTGTGGCACACCGAGAGACAAAAAGTGGGTGGGGTGGGTGAGGATGCATGCATGATGGAAAAAAATGAAAGAAAATGATATGAGAATGCAGGTGATGCATGCAGAGCTCAACATAATGCAGATATAAGTGTCGCCAAAAAGTACTCCCTCTCTCCCAAAAAGATACAGACAGATATGACCAAAATGTGAACAAAACAGTGTGTGAAGGAGGGGGTGCAAAATCATCAGGCTCACAGAAAGTATCCAGCGTATCGACGGCAAAAATGTGGAAGGCATCCAGTGTGTGCCTAAGGGGGTGGGGGTGCACCAGCACCGTCATGTGGCAGAGGTGGTGGGTGAGGTGGACGCTGGGGGGGTGTGGGTGGCGGAGGCAGTCGGGGAAGGATCTGGCTCAGGCAAGCCTGAATACCAGGCAGTAAAGCGACCTGCTTCTGCACGGAGCTGACGGTAGCGGAGAGAGCCCTAAAATCTCCTCGAAGTCCACTGACTGCCCCCTCTAGAGCACGGAGGTGCTGAACTAGAGTGTCAGGGGGGAAGTGGAGAGGAGGGACGAACTGGAGAAGCACGGGGCTGTCTCACACGGCTACTGTATAGAATGGGTGCGACGGTGGGGTGGTGAGCAGGTGCTGTGCTCACAGAGTGTCACTCAGCCTCCGTGTGAGGCTGAGAGACAGGAATGGTAGACGAGGATGGAGCGGCAACAGAAGTGGAAGTGGTGGCTAACGACGAGGCGGGCAGGGAGGTCAGTGACACAGATGTGGGGATAGACGTCACGACGCTCTCTGAAAATACAGCGGCGGTGGAGACAGTGAGGTAGACGACTGGGGAGGTCGTGTGGGGTACAGAAAATGACTCCCCAGAAGCCGAGAACAAAAGTGAGGACATGGTCTCTACCGCGGAAGCAAAAGAAGGCTCGCCGCACTTAACTATGGTGGGGGACGCTCGGGACTTACAGCGGAAATGAGATCGACAGAAATGGGCACAGTGGTGGTGGCGGTGTGGGTGGACTCAGCAGAAGTGCTCCCAACACTAGCAGAAGTGTGGACAGAGGCGTCGGGAGGCGCAGACAAAACAAGCGAGGGCTGAGGGATCATAGGGTCAAGTGGTGGAAGGAGGGGCTCCTGCTGAGCGCCCTCAGGCTCTAGCACGTACGCAGCGGGGATGAGAAGATCCATCGGTGGAATCCACTCCCGGCCCGCGGGTCCAATATGCGTCCGAGCAGGGCTCGGGAGAATCATGTAATCTGCGTTGTGGGGACCGTGTAGCCAAACCCAGTGGCGCTGACCATGAGGACGAAGCAACCTCATCCGGGCCATGACATTTATGGAAAGTGAGGTGGGGCCCGATGGTCTACGCAAGTCATCTGGGAGGTCAACTCCGCACAATAGGGCCAAGAGGGTAATCAGACCGCCGCAGCAAATAGGCGTACGAGCACCGACAGAAATAATGATGCGGTCGAGGTACCAACTGGCGATATCAATCTCTACAGCGGGGACCAGAATGTCAGCTCCATCAAAAACCCTGGAACGTGTCAACGCATAGAGCATGTAGAGCTCTGGCGTCGACAACGTCCCGGGCTCGTACCTCGCAAGAAAAGTGGTCGCCATAAGGCGCTGTGCAATGCGGAGGCACGGGTGGAGGACGGTAGAGGCCTTGGCCCTACTAGGGTCAAAGGAAAGGGGTGATCCTGTAATCCGGGTCCAGAAAGCGTGGGTGTCGAACGACGGGGGTGGGATGTGCGTGGGAGCGTAAGCGCGGTCCGGGTAAGGGACAGCGGGCCACTGGAAGAATGCTCGGAGCATGTCAAGAGTGACCTGGCACTCCTGATCCATCCGGCGAAATGAGCATCCTTCAGCGGTCCGCTCGATAGAGTTAATGACCTCTAGTGTCGGGCGGATATAAGTGTCCGTCGACACCGACAAAAAATCACGCCACCCCACGTTGTCGTACAACTGGAGTAGCCCCTCTAGGACCCCTAGGTGCTCTAAGTCGGTGATGTGCGTGAACCTAGTGGGTACGATCGAGTGATGGGAGATACGCTCGAATATGGCATGCTGGGTGTCATCTCGAAACGTAATCCCCATCGCATCGAACGCGTGGGCAGGCTATGCAGGTGGTGGAATGGGATCGGACGGAGGCGGCTGTGTAGGTGGTGGGGGGCTAGTTGGAGGGGAGTCCGCCCTAGCTGAAGAGTAGCCAGGATCACCTGACTTCTTCCGCTTGAAAGCGGGCTCCCGGGTGCGTGGCCTAAGGCGAGGCGGCATGAGTGCCGCGAGTCGTGCCCATCCGAAATAAAAATGCGACGTGCTATGTAATGAAACGAGTATACCTGAGCACGCCGCGAGTGCAAAATCTGATGTGTGCGAAGAACGCCTCCTCCGCGAGGCTCCGAGTGCATCCAAAAGCTCCCCCAAGCTAACCTGAAATGCAAACAATAGAATTAGTGAATGATAATCAATATACATGGGGGAGGTATGGGATAACAGATATATATAGGAGTTGATTTGAGTTTGGGACGCAATGGGCATACGAAATGGGAGAATGGAGGAGAAAATTGAATTTCGGTTGAAATGAGGGTGACCGGCGGCGGGGGAGGGCGGTGCCGGCGGCGTGCGGCGGCAGGGCGACGTCGGCGCTGGTCGGCTGTGGGTCGTTGGCCGGCGTACGGCGACGGGGCGAGGGAGGTTGCGATTCGGGCGAGGGGAGGCGAAGAGGCAGCGAGCTCGGGCGAAAGTTGGGGATTTTTTTGCGTTTCAAAATTCGCGCAGCCGCAGCGCATATATATAGGAATGTTACGACTCGGCCGAGTGAAGGGTTCACTCGGCCGAGTGGGACATGCGATAAAATTTCGAAATTATTTCCCACAAGTTACGACTCGGCCGAATGTCTTTTCCCACTCGACCAAATGGATAAGTTCCATTCGGCCGAGTGACATAGCCACTTAGCAATTTTTAGAGCGTGCATGGTATCTGATTCACTCGCCCGAGTGACAAGTCACTCACCCAAGTGGTAAATTACACTGTAAATCGCAAAAAATAATAGAGAGTTGGTCAGAACGATCTTCCCTGATCTGTACTCCACTTGGCCGAATGGAATCTTTGCTCGGCCGAGTGACATATGTTACTCGGCCGAGTGACATCCTGTTTTCTGCAACGACTCTCTGTTTTCGTTCTATTCTATGTTTTTCTTCCTCCAGTCAATCCCTGCCTTCTCCTGGGGCCTGAGCGCATTCCTGAAGCACTCTCTCTTGCCTTAGTCATCCTCCATATGAGTGATCTCTCTTTCTCTATCTCCTGTCATTAAAACAAAGCCCGTTGTCACGATTTCTATTGACACCAGACTCTAAACACTAAGAAAAATTTAAAATAAAAATAAAAATCAACTTGGAATGATATAAAACCGTCGGGTTACCTCCCGAGAAGTGCTCGTTTAAGGTCATGAGCTCGACCCCTTATGATTTTCGTTTAGCGCGTGATATTGGGCGCATGCGAGATACGCCCATCAAACTTGCCAGGAAGGCCACTTGGATTTGGTTGTTGGTGCTCGTTGGCCCTCCTCGGCGTCCCCTCATCATGGGTAGAGTTGGGGGATAAGTCCTCCAAGCTTGAGCTATAACCAATCTTCTTCTTTACCGGTGACACCGATCTTCTATTCGGTGGAGCTTTCTTTGATTTGTTGGCCGTTGAGAGCTTGCAAAGCTCCCTTATCCTCACGACATCGGCGTTGTCTTTATCATCGGCCGTAGATCTATCCTGAGGGTCCTTTAACTTTTCCTCAATGCTAGAATTTTGGCCTTCTTCAAGGCCTTCATCATGGAGAGCGCCAATAGAATATGGAATGGCTTTGTCGATCACCTCGTCAAGGAGGTCCACATAGTCCAACTCCTCTTGGTAGGGCATCTGCTTCATGGCTTTTGGTATATGGAGCTCAACCTCGATGTTCCCGACATTCAAGGATAATGTACCTTCTCTCACGTCGACTATAACGCCGGCGGTGGCTAAGAACGGGCGTCGAAGTATAAGTGATGTGTCGCCCTCCTCCTTGATGTCCATAATGACGAAGTCACAAGGCAAGCATATACCTCCCGGCACTTGGAGCGGGATATTCTCTGCAATCCCTACCGGCCTAGTAACCCGACCATCCGGAAGTTGTATTCTCATGTCGGTGGGCTTCAAGTCGGTCCCCGTATTTAATTTTCGAAACATGCTAAGGGGCATTAGGCTCACACTTGCTCCCAAGTCAACTAAGGCCTTTTGCAATGGGACTCCTCCAAGGGTGCATGGGATGCGAAAGCTTCCGGGATCCTTGAACTTCGCGGGCTCCTTTTCCCTCCGGGTGAACCAAGTTCCTTTTTCGGCAAGCATTATTTTCTCCTTCCTCTTCTTCCCAGATATTAAGTCCTTCAAGAACTTTGCATATGACGTGATCTCCACTATAGCATCCAAGAAAGGTATGTTGAGGCTTACTCCTCTCAAATATTCAAGGAACTTGGCGAGCCTCTTCTCTATTTTGGCTCTCGCCAACCGTTGTGGAAAGGGCACCGGCGGCATGTAGGTGCGCTCCTCGTTAGGCTTCTTCATTTCAGAATTTCCAACTTCTTGCGGCTCTTTTGTGCTCTCCTCTTCAATAGCCGGCTCTTTGTCGTTCAAAATCTCTTCCACGTACTCCTTGGTTTTGGACCATGGCGGGAGTAGTATCCTTCCCGTCCCTAGTTGTGACCGCCACTACCGCATTTATGTGGCCGGTATTGCTCCGTGGATTGGGCTCCGGTTGAGCCGGCAATTGTTGAGTGTATTTGTATAGCAACGCAAGTTACTCTCCAAGTTGCGCAACGATGGTATTTAGCGAATCTTGTTGCGCCGTCAACCTAGCATTGATTTTTCTTTGCTCCACCATGAATTCCTCCACCCTAGCTTCATGATCCGATCGTGGTTGAACTTGTGGTGGGTTTGGAGCTCTCCAACTTTGGTTATAATCGGGCGGCCTATACGGTCCCGCTTGTTGCCTAGGCGGGTAACTTTGTTGCGGTGGCCCCCTCGGTTGGTATTAGGGTTGTGGAGGTGGAGGCCTAGCTTGAGTTTGTTGCGGCGGCGACGGGTTTAGAGCCCCTTCATTATTTGCATACGGAAATTCCGGATGGTTCCTTGCGGCCGGGTTGGCCCAATAACCGGAGTTCCCCGCAACATATTGCACTTGTTCCAAGGCTCCCTCTCCATGCTCTCCTCCTACGAACATTACTTGAGATTGGTCTTGCCAATCACTCATATTGCTCCCCGTCGTAGATGTGGAAGGAGCTCAATGTGGCTCAATGATATACTTCTCCAATCTCTCCACTACCTTGTGGAGAGAGTCAAACTTATTGGAAAGCTCTGCTACGGCCTTGGCCTCATATATGCTCGTTGGCTTCAAGGAGGTAGAAGATTGCCCTCGCTCGTCACCCCATTGTTGATTGTTAGAGGCAATCTCCTCTAATAGGGCCATAGCTTCATCCGGTGTTTTGGAAAGAATGGCTCCGTTGGCGGTTGCATCTATGATTTGCTTAGTGTCCGGTTGGAGTCCATTATAAAAACTGTGAACTAGCTCCCATGCTTCTATGCTGTGATGGGGGCACTGATGCTGCAGATCCTTAAAGCGCTCCCATGCCTCATATAGGGTCTCCTGCGGTCCTTGCTTAAAGGACATAAGTGCGCTTCTAATCTTCACCGTCTTAGATGGCGGGTAGAATTTGTCAATAAAAGCACTAGCCAATTCATCCCAAGTAGTGAATATACCCTCCGCCTGCATCCTCAACCAATATAAAGCTTTGTCTCTGAGGGTGAAGGGGAAGAGTCGCAATCTAATAGCATCAACGGAAACACCCGGCATTTGAAAGGTGGCACACTTGGACAAGAATAGCTGCAGGTGATAATGTGGATTCTCATGGGAGTTCCCATGGAAGGGGTCTTGTTGCATTAAGACCACTAATCCCGTCTTGAGCTCAAATTCTTATCCGCCGCCAACTCCGGCATAGCGATGGAAGAGGTAGTGGAAGAAGTCTTAGGCCGAAGCCTATCTCTGATGGATATAATCCTCGCCATACGTGCCGCTAGTTCTTCCGGTGTCTCCAGGCGGTTCATACAATTATCCTCTATATTGAGTCTCCTCTCGGCTCTGATCCTCCTCTCAGTACGTTCGATCTCCGGATCAAATATTATATCCTCTGGATCCGCCGTCGATCTCGTGTACATGCAAAGAAAAACAGAGTTTCGATGGAATTGTTAGCACGATAGAGGAGTAAAATAAAAAATAATAAAACAAAAAGAAATAGCTAAGTAGAGAAAATAAAACAATGTCGCCTCCCCGGCAACGGCTCCAAAAACTTGATCGCGTCCGAGTATACACCCGAAAAACGACTTGTAATCTTACCGCAAGCGCACGGTGTAGCGGCGAGCGGGTATCGAACTCAGGGAGGAACAAATGACAGTACCTTATTCAAATCACCTAGCTATCAAAAGAGTCAAGAATAGTTTTGGGTATAATAGTCATAATCGTTCAAATATCAAGAGAAATATCAATATAATAAAGCGTCTAGGGATAGGAAATCCCCACTACGGACCGTCTCTCATCCTTGTGATTCATAGGTTTCATTGTTGCTAAGCTTGAATATAGGTGAACTAGTCGCAACTTAATGTAGAACCAAGCTCACGCTCTCGCGCTATTGTCGGTCTATAGCAAACCTAGGATAAGGCCCACTCTCGTGCAAACCCTAGCCTAAGCCGCTAGCGTGAAGAATGACATCATTGTTCAATCGTATCTCGAGCCCACTCTCGTGCAAACTCGAGCTACGACCTAGGTTATGATAGTTCCTATCCGTCCAATCTCTTGCAAACGGATATTAATGTAGAATCACAATTAAAAATCCTAGCTTTGGTCCAATCTCTTGCAAACCAAATCTAGAGAGATCCAATTGTCAATCTAAATCGAATATCCAGGCCTCCCTATCAATTGGGATCCAATCTCTTGCAAATCCCAATCGATATGAATTCCTAGCTACTCGTAATCAATTGATCACAACCTAACCTTAATCAAATCTAGCAACAAATCCACAAATTCATCACAATTTAGAAATAGGGCCCATAGGGTTCATCCCCATGCCCTAAGACGACGTCACTACTCACTAAGCATCATGCAAATCTCAGAAAATCGATAATAATCATGGCACAATTCATTGCAAAAGAGAAATAATGCATAAAAATCAAGTTTTTAATAGAAATAGACAAACCAATGTAATTGCCGACAATCTCCAGTTGAGATTTCACAAAGAGTAGCCGTCAAAATCCTAAAATAAAGTCTAAAATTTTTATTGTTCAAAAGCTCCTAAACTAGCGTAAAAACAGGGTTTAAATACCCTCTAAAATCGTCAAAAAATCGTGCCCAAACTGCCCCTGGGCAGCCCAGAAATCGCAACCCTAACAGCAGGCGGAGAGGGTCACTCGGCCGAGTGACCCTTGTCACTCGGCCGAGTGACAAACTCTGCAGAAAAATATTAACTTCGGATGTTGAAGGGTCTGTCATCGGGGGTGGCTCGGCCGAGTGGCTTATTCATTCGGCCGAGTGAGCATTCAAGCTCGGCCAAGTGGGGCCTCGTTGGGATCTCTGAAATTTCCGGGATCTCTGAAATTTCCGGTATCTCTGGCCTATCTCTGAACGAATTTCCTGTACCACTTGGGCGAGTGAGCTTTCTCACTCGGCCGAGTGGGGTTTCTTTGTTTGGCCGAGTATACGCTGAAAACTCCGTGTGCGTATCCGTTCTGGTCGGCCGAGTGGGACTTCTTGTTCGGCCGAGTGGCTCTTCTACTCGGCCGAGTGATGTGCTGAAATGCCTGTTTCTTCTTCTTTTTGCCTCCTCGTCGCTCCGCTTGATTTCATTCTTCTTCCGCTCATCATCTATCGCTGATAAGCCCTCGAATGAGCCGTGGGTGACACTCCTAAGGGCGTACGAATCCCTTGATCTCAAATTCGCTCCAAATCGCTCCATATTTCCTGAAATACGACAAAAATAAGAAATAGTGAAAAGCATCGTAATATTGCCGAATAATCGTGAAAAATGCGATATGGGCGATCAAAACGGCATGCAAACATACAGAAAAAAGGTATAAAATATGGAGTGATCAGTCGGCAATTGGAGTGTGACCCTTGGTTGGAAGAACCAGGTTCGAGTGATGGTAGTTGAAGATGATGCGACCTTTGATTGACCTTCGAGCGATAGTTGTGTCGATCGTTCGAGGCTGGAAAGCTCGACGTCGACATTCGACGTTGGACGATGGCTGTCGATCTGCACCATAGGGACTCGTTAGGGGGGTCAGATCTGGGTTTTGACAAAAATCCCCTCTGATGCTTAAGTTAGTATGGAACTTAAGGAGTAGAGGGAGCTTGGTACAGTTGAGATCGACCCACGGAGGTTCGTCTCAAGGCTGGCGACGCAAGCTCGAATGTATAAGAAGTGTAAGCTGAGAAAGTAAAGTTCTATGTCTTAGACCTCGTACCTTGGAGATGGAACCTCTTTACCTTCGTTAGTCAATCTATTTATAGGTAATTCCCCTTGAGGATGTGTAACCGTCCCTCATTGATTGGGGCACGATCTTCTCCGGGATTCGAGTTAACGGTTGCCCATTTACTCGGCCCCATTAACTCTCACCTGAATGTCGACACCAACCCAACGGTCGAATGACCCATTCGTTTGACTTAGTTGTTCCCCGCTAAGAGCACGGGGGGTTTTGAGTTGCGGATGCTAAACGGGTCGGATATGCGGATATCCAAATTGGACTCGTACTCGTGCACTAACACTATACGATTGGATCACGATCACGAGCTGACTGTGCACTAACACTAACACACTACTTGAGGATAATTCATGCTACACTCTCAGGTAACTTAGCAACATCCATCGTCAGCCGCAAGGCGAGGGGCTAACACCCTCGCAACTGAATGACTCTACTGAGTCGTCGGCCGTAAGACGAAGGGGCCATACCACTCGCAACTGAACGACTCTCAACCGTTGTCAACCGTAAGTCAAGGGGCCGTACCCCTCGCCACCAAACGATATTCGTCGTCAGTCGTAAGCCGAGGGGCCAACACCCTCGCAACTGAATGACTTTACTGAGTCGTCGGCTGTAAGACGAAGGGGCCATACCCCTCGCAATCAAACGATTCTCGTCCGTCGTCAGCCGTAAGCCGAGGGGCAGTACCCCTCACCACTGAACGACGCCCATCGTCAGCCGTAAGTCGAGGGGGCCGTACCCCTCGCCACTGAATGACATTCGTCGTCAGCCGTCAGCCGAGGGGCCAACACCCTCACAACTGAACGAGTCTACTAAGTCGTCGGCCGTAAGACGAAGGGGCCGTATCCCTTGCAACCAAACGACTCTGTCCGTTGTCAACCGTAAGCCGAGGGGCCGTACCCCTTGCCACTGAACGACACCCGTTGTCAGCCGTAAGCCGAGAGGCCGTGCCCCTTGCCATTGAATGACATTCATCGTCAGCCGCAAGCCAAGGGGCCAACACCCTCGCAACTGAACGACTCTACTAAGTTGTCGGTCGTAATACGAAGGGGCCGTACCCCTCGCAACCGAATGAATGTACTGAGTCATCGGCCGTGAGATAAAGGGGACGTACCCCTCGCAACTGAACGACTCTCTTCGTCGTCAGTCGTAAGCCGATGGGCTAGCACCCTCACAACTGAACAACTTTACTTAGTCGTCAACTGTAAGACGAAGGGTCCGTACCCTCGCAACCGAACGACTCTCTTCGTCGTCAGTCGTTAGCCGATGGGCTAGCACCCTCGCAAACTGGATGACTTTACTTAGTCGTCGGCCGTAAGACGAAGGGTCTATACCCGTCGCAACCAAACGACTCTCTTCGTCGTCAGTCGTAAGCCGATGGGTTAGCATCCCCGCAAACTGAATGACTTTACTTAGTCTCGGTCGTAAGACGAAGGGGCTATACCTCTCGCAATCGAACGACTCACCTCGTCATCATTGGTAAGCCAATAGACTAGCACCATTGCGACTGAACGACTTTTATTAGTCATCGGTCGTAAGACGAAGGGGCCGTACTCCTCGCAACCAAACGACTCACACCGTCGTCACTCATAAGCCGATGGGCTAGCACCCTCGCAACCGAACGACTCTTCTCATCGTCAGCTGCAAGCCGAGGAACCCATTCCTGGCCACTGAACGATCAACCTTAACGTCGGTCGTAAGTCAAATGGATCACACCCCTTGCAACTGAACGATATCATCCGTCAACAGACGTAAATTCAAATGGACCACCCCCTCGCAACCAAACGACCGTGTGCCGTAAGTCGAAAGGCCACCATCAAGCTAATTGAAGACCAATTCTTCACCGACCAAGCTAAGCTAAGCGATCAGATCAGACTACACAAGTATGAGTCATACTTCGAAGTCATCATAAATCGATCCGCTGACAGAGCTCGGCATCAATTGTAAGCCAATGGACCGCATCCCTCACTTACCATCTAAAAGTCGTGAGGTCGTTTTCCTTATGAGTCCACCCTACTGCTCGACCAAAGTTATTTCTTTCTCCCGATTATCACATCACCCAACCTTAACCTCCATAAAGGTTGAGCACGAGCGATGGGGGCTATTGTTGATACCAACTTCGTCTTGGGCCCAGCCCACGAAGTGAGAAGATGGAGTCTACCCGATAAGCAAGACCCACCAAGATTGGTGTGCTACGGCCCAATAGTGCCGAAGCCCGCTAAAGAGGATGAGCCATGACCAAGTCAAAATTGCCAATTAATTTGTCATAAGACTTGGTCAAAATCCCTCTTCATAAATGCCCATTTTAATAGCCTTAAATGAGGCAATAATGGTAGAAATAAAGGGGATGATTACTCTCCTGGTAGACTAATTCAAATCCCACTAATGGGGCAATTAGTGGCCACAAAAAGAGGAAGAAAGTTACAAAGCAAGAGGGAAATAAATATCAGCAGGACCAAGGAAGAAAGAGGCCAGATCTTCAACATCAAATCTCCAACCAAGGCTAAGTGACACACACAAAAATATGCTCCAATCTCCTTCTTTCATCTCCTCCTTTTGATATTGCTCTATATGCTTTCATCCATGAACGACTAACTTAAGCGTCGGAGGGGGATCGGTCGGCCCCCAACCTCGACCCCCTAACGATCTTCTCATGACGCAGGATATCGGAGATATATCAAAGCTGGGCCAACATCCATCCGTGGAGTCCAATACTAGCTCATTTTGACTCGGAGATCTTCTCTCACGAGTCCCACCTCTTAGCCGACGAGGTGTCGATCCAACGTGAGCATCCTCCCAATCATTATCGACGAGTCGTCATCTCCCGCAAGGGTCGTTTCTGAGCTTCCTAACCTCGAACGATCGACGTACCCGCCGTACGCACCACATCAACATCTACAACCATCACTCGACACAAGTTCTCCCAACCTAGGGCCCCACTTCACTCGCTAACAAGGCTCCACGCCAGCCCGAGAGACATACGTCAGCCTGACAACTGTCTCGGTCAATTTTGGCCTTAACAATGATGAAACCCTAGAGTTGTTGGAGGAAGAATCGGAGAGGTAGGCCGAATTTGGGGAAAATTTTCGCACAAGGGCCAGCTCTCGAGCGAGCTGGGGATTATATGAAGGAATCTGACAGGACTTGACAAGTGCGGCCAGTTAAGAGACCCGTGACTCACGGGCCAATTAAAGTGGGTGTCCCATACAACTGGGCCACTCAAAGTGGACAGATATGGCAGCACTTCGCAAGTGCGGATAAATTGCCAAGTGCGACAATATCCAAAGTTGCCACCGTCAGCGACGAAGGACGTCTAGTCATCGCAACTTGTTGTCGACGTGGTTAGAATTGGTCGAAAATGCTATATATATTTTTTGTTGATTTTAATAATTATTTTTATTTTTTTGCCTTAAATCCAAAAATTGTCCTCAAATTTTAAGGACAATATGTTTAAGCAAAGTGTGTAATGTGACGGTTTCCACCCAAAAAATTGTCCTCAAATTTTAACGACAATATGTTTAAGCAAAGTGTGTAATGTGACGCTTTCCATCCAAAAAATTGTCCTCAAATTTTAACGACAATATGTTTAAGCAAAGTGCAGCATGACGCTTTCCGAAGGATTTAAAAAAGAAACAGAAGTGTGTATAGTGTGACTAGCCGCACACAAATAGGGCCACGTACGTCGGGCTACGCGAGATGCCACGTCTCGCCGTTGTCAAACAAAATTACCGCTGCCATGGACCGAGTGGGCAAACTGATCACGGATGCATTATCGATGCAGAGAACTAGGGAAAAAGTGAAAGCTAGAAAAATGCTGAAAGCCCTTCAGATCAGCTGAAACTGAAAGCTGAAAGTAGAGAGAAGACGAAGACGAAGACGAAGACGAAGACGAAGACGCAGAGATATGACTCTAGGGTTAATAAATGCGAACCCCGTGGTCCACGAGAAGAGGGAGCGGATCGCTCGCAGCAGCGACGATCCCCACGCCGCTGAGGACGCCGTCTTTGGTATCCTTTTCATTCTTAAAAATTGAGTTTTTTTATATATAGATTTTTGGGTTCTTTGACTCAATTCAACAGATTTTGTGAGGGACATTAGGGATCCTGAGCATCCTTACTCGCTGGAGCAGCTCAGCGTCTTGTCCGAGGAGTCCATCACTGTCGACGAGAAGCTCGGCCGAATTCAGTACGTGCTTCTCAAATCTGTCGTTGGATCTTCAAGAAATGAAAAAAAAAAGGATCAGATATAATTTATTTGAGCAGTGTCATTCAGCTATAGATGAACGATCGCTTTTGATTAAAATTGAAATCTTGGTTTAGACCTCTAACTTTATGGGTTGATGATGATTACAGTGGTGCCGCTGCTCTCCTAGAAGGAAGCGAAGCAGTGGCGTAACCAGGATTATTTCTTGCACGGGGCGAAAATAAAGATGATAAAAGAATAATGTTTAAAAAGATTTTCGACCATGGGCTTTATGTCAAACATACATCACCATGTTGCAATTTCAATAATGATGAAAATTTATCACATCCAAGAATATGTTTTTAGATAATTATGTAACTAATTTAAAAATAATCATACTTATTTTGGATGTTGCTTTGGAAATTATTTTTCCAGGAAAATAACTAGCATATTTATGATGACAAATCAAAAATGATAAATTAACCAATAGTAATAATTAAAAAATTAAGATGAAAAAGTCATTCTTAATAAATGTTCAACTAGAATCAAGGTATAAACAAAGACATGAAATCTCTATTAAAAATCAAAGAAAAATATTGAAAACCATTAATTCTATATTAAAATAAATACCAAATTTAATGCAAAACCCAGTTTTTACTGCTAAAAAATTAAAATACTATATTTACACTGAATGGTAATGCAGCCAAACCAAATTTTAAAGTAATTAGAGCTAAATGCGGGATCAAATAAATCAAGAAAGAGATTTCTTGAAAAATCAATGGTTTAGCCAAAAAAAATACACCCGAAAAGGAAAAACCTCAATTCAAGTAAAACAAAATAATCTTAGATTGAAGCATATGCAATAAGGCATGTCATCAATTGGATATAGACCTATAAGGTGAAACCCCTAAAAATATTATCAAATTCAAAACAAATTACAATATTAAAACCCATCCAGAACTACCAGGAAAAATTTAAAAAAAAATATGAAACAAAAAACCCTGAACAGTTTAGATACTTTGAAATCGCACATCAACTCCTTTTAACTGGAAAATTAAATGGTACGTGTACTGAGCAAGTACGTCAGTTTGCATAGCAACTCTCTTTCGAATTAATTAAATGGTATGTGTACTGAGTAAGTACGTCAGTTTGCATGGCAACTCTCTTCCGAATTTTTTATTTTCGAAGAAAAGTTAATAAACGGCATGTGTACAGATCTGTCTGTAAAGCAACTTCCTTCAGAATTTATGACCAAAGAGAAATTTAATAAAATGTAAACCACAGCGATATAAAAAACCCAACAGGTTTCGAACCTGAAACATGCTTTAACCAAATTAGACAATAAGCCATCATGTAACTATGTATAAACAGGTTCTATTTATTTTTGCCCTGGCAGCTGCCCAGGGCAACACAAGCGTAGTTATGCCCCTGAAGCGAAGGTTTAGTTGAATCCGGGAGATGCTATGATGACTTGAATTATTTAAATTGGAGGGTTGGAACCATACGGAGTCGGTTTATTGGGTGGAGTGCTGGTTGTGTAAACTGTAACCCTAATCATGCTTTACTTACAGTGTCTAGTGTCTAACGTAATTAGAATCTTTAAGGAGGGAAGTTATTGTGTTTGATCTTCTAGTTTCAACAAGTATAATGTCGATTCACATCACACAATATACATGTTCAATAGTATGACAATTAATTTGCGCCTTGTTGTAGCGAAGTGGGTCTCACATAGGCATCCACTTAATGCATCATGCTGTAGTTTGAAAAACATCCAAAATAATACACCCTTTCTTGCCGTCTTCGATAAATTTCTAAACTCTCAACTTCAAAAATCTAAAACCGTGATCTTCAATAAAAACGAAGTAGAACGAAAAACGAAAGGCATTGGGAAGGAAATTTCAAAAGTTAGATAACAAAACATCACCTTAGGTTGATTTAAGTTGTCATTGTTATTTTTGGTAATTTCCAACGACACTTTCTTACTCCTTGGAGTGGTCACGGGTCGAGTCGGCTGATTTTTTTGGCCATTTTATGCCCAAGCCCAATTTTTTTGGTGGGCTCATTTTAGAAGACGATTACATGTCATCGGATTTCATCTGGGTTCAGGTTCTCGGACGCATTTTCCAATGTGTTCAAGAGGGTCAATGTAGTTATGCAGGTTTTGGACTACAATATGATGTGTGTGTGTATATATATAATGATTTTTATATAATCATATCTTAGAAATATGTATAAAACAAATGGCGAATGGTTTGTATGTAAGAAAATACACCAATATTATATATTGTGGACAACACATAAGATATATGTTATATATATTCAAATAACATGTGCAATATGTATTGTACATTTATAACTTGGGCTTTCTGGGAGGTTCAGGTTCTTGGGATGGTTTTACGAAGAAATCCAATATTTTTCTATTTTAAATTTGGTGGGCTTTTAATCGTTCTAAAACCCATAATTTCCCATTGGGTGAAACTCTTCATGTTTACCCCGAGAGGATGCGACACATATGTACACATATAATATTAGGGTATTTTGTCATAACATGAAGATCAGATATCAAACTCTGAAGTGAAAGCAAACTAGGCTATGCTAATTGATTAAGCTAAAAACTTTTTTGAAGATCACAAGCGGGTTAGAGTTTGGAAGAGATGATAGTGCGAGGATGAAGAAGATGATACATGAATTGTGAAATACTGATAGGAAAATCTTGACGATCCCATTAAATACTCATCAAAGATGGAGTTTACTGGTTACCATATACTCATCAACGATTAAAATTGAGATTTCAAACATTGGCTAAAAAATATAACTTTGGTCAAAAGGGCCATGACAATTTGCACATTTGTAAATGTTGGGCACAGATGGACATTTGGTCGTATCCATGTGCTGGGATGCCAATTTTTCTATGATGGAAATTTTTTATATATCATAAGCATACATTATGATATGCATTACATATCATATCATAAACTTGAGGTAATACACCGTGTAACATGAGTCAAATCAATGGCAACAACAAGCTTAGAACCTGTCACTTATAGTTCGGTTTCAGGTATGGTGAGGCGCTCTTCTCTTCGCATGAAGCCCGGGAACATGATGATGCATCTCTTGTGAAAATTTTTGTAGTGTACATCTTTCTTTAATCTATTATATGCATGAGAATCTTGTAGCCTAATTTTAGAAGCTGATATATGTTATAGTGTTCTTCAATTTAATTTTCACATTGTAGCAAAACAGGATTCACATTGGAATCCTCATGCAATGCATGATTCATCCATTTGGCATCGTGAAATGAAGCAAGATTTCATCTTTTCCTCATTGTTACCGTGATTAATTATTTTTGATATGACTTATTATTTGCTTACCAAGCTTTATCTGCTTTGATGTGTGCTACATGCCCAGTCTCAATATTGAAAAAAAATTTAAATGATGATATCACAATGACCATGACATTTAAACAGCTGTAGAAAATCATTTATCCCCAATACTTTGCTGAAGACCATGAAAACTTGGAAATTTATATTGGAAGGTTGAGTTTATTGGAGATAAAGAAGGATACTGCATTTATTTCTTCTTTTACAAGTGCAATAACCACGCTCTTATATCAAAATTTTAAGGACAGCTACATGAATCTTTTTTCTTCCATATGGCTTTGGTAATGCTAAAATCAGCCACTATCATAGCATTCATAATTATCTCCATTGAAGTTTGTTTAAGTCTCCTTTTAGTCATAGTTATTATGTTGACTGTGATCATATCACTTTTCCTAGAATCCTTGTTAGTGCATTTACTGGACCTTGTTGGACAATGACCATCTCTATAAGTTTCTCCTCATTTTTTCCTTGAGCAATATCTATATGCTTATGATTGCACATTTTATCCGATCTTTATTGCTACCCATCCATCTCAACATGTTCATTTGTACAATTTTCATTTTTTGAATATATTGTTTCTTAAATGACCAACTCCCTGGCACACATTGCATTGTTGGTCTAATAAACATTTTGCTTGAATCACATCTTTTTCCTCAGTATCACCACCTTGATAAATGATTCATCCTAGATAGTGAAAAACAGACACTCCGGGGTATTTGTTGATCATCAGTCTATACCATGTGCTCATTATTTCCATAAATTTGCTATAGCTTTTTCCCCCATGTAGTCAGTTTTCATTCTGCTAATTCCAAAACCTTTAGAGTCAAATGCATCTCTCCCCCTTTCTAGTTTGGAATTTCTTTCCCTAATCTCATCAACTAATAATGTATCATTAGCAAACTGCATACACCAAGAGGCTTCATCCTATTACATTATAAGTCATGGAGTGCTAATGCAATTAAATTGAATTTAAAATGCTGAACATTGGCATCAACCTATTTCTATCTCCCCTCACGTCGTTCTCACTTTAGTTACCGCTCTATCATAAATATCCTTAATTAGATCAATATACATAGTAGATACCTATTTCTTTCTAACACCCGTTCATATTCTCCTTAGAGATCGTGTCATACGCTTTTTTTTTGCATCAATACATACATACATACATACATATCTTTTCTTCTAATGGGACCTCTATATCAACCATCTTAGTAGTTGAGTAGTTTCTTTAAAACGTGGGATAAAACCAAACTGGTTTTTTTAAAAAGAAGTTTATTTCATAGTTTAATCACTCTCCAAAAATTTGATTGTATAGCTCATAAGTTTGATTCTACTATTTGATCACACACACACACACACACACCATTTGTTCATATATATAGTAGTTGTTCATCCATCAGAACACATTTTTAATCAGAGTGAATTACACAAACACCCCATGTACAATTGGCACAGTAAATAATGACTCCATCTATACTATTAGCATGAACATCTCTGACTGAACGTTAAAGATTAACATCAGTTCAAAATTAAATATTTTCCTTTTCATTCTTCATTCTTTTGCTTTCATCATCCTCTCTCCTCTCTCCCCTCCCATCTCTCCCATCTCTTCCTCTCATGTTTCCTCTCTCATTTCTCCTCTCTCTTATCTCATGTTTCCTCTCATCTTCTCGCTTCTCTATCTTATGCACCCTCTCTTCTTTCGTCTCTCATTTATCTTTATACACTCTCTACCTGATCGTCCTCCAGATGACTGACACTCGCTTCTATATTCTGCTCGCTGGCCCAACACTGATGACGATGTCCACTGCCCTGGTAGAGAGACAATAGAGAGAGAGAGGGAGGGAGCAAGGGAGGGAGGAGAGTGAAAGCATGTGCGAATGAGAGAGGATATAGAAGAATGGGAGCAAAAAGCGCAAGAAGGCAACGTGGGAATTATTTTGATTTTTAACTATTGTTAATCCTTGCAGTTAGGTAATGGGGTGGTTTTGCTGATAACATATATGGGAGGCCATTTGTTACGAAGGGCCAATAGTACACTGGGTGTATGTGCAATTGACTCTTATAATTTTGCTTAATAACTTGCTTAACCATCCTCCCTTGTATCTCTCACTTTCAAACTTCAAAAGAATATCATCAGATCGTATGGTGTCTCCAGTTTTTATTTCCTTTCAAGCACCTTAGCTTTGCTAAGCCTAATCTTGCGACAATGCCGCTTTCCATATTAGGTCCCCTATGTGATTCTCATTAAAACATTTATGACAATAACTACTATGCTTTTATTTAATTCCATCCTTTGCTAAGGCACGTTGATCCTACTTTTAGCACATCTGTCATTTCCCAGATCTGTACTCCTATACTTCATCTTCATCTGGGCACATATTCATTCAATTTTGACTTCTCTGAAATCATGTCTGCAAAGTGTACATTATTTAAAATTCATTGGAATACACATACTTAAATTTTACAGATTTATTACCTGTAACTAAAATTTCACAGGCAACTAACTCTGGTGATTCTACTAATGGCTTTCTTCAGTTTCTTATTACATTGTGAATACCAATATGATTATCCCCATATATGTCATTAGCACTTGACAATCAAATGATTGAACTCAATATTTACTATGTCATTATAAGTTGTTTTTATCTTTCCATTGCAGCCATCTACATTCCATTTTTAATCATGGTATCCTGCATTTCATTTCAAAACTGATTGTACGAGTAACCATTATCCTCAGGATAACCTTCACCCCGACTGTACAGCACTGCAGTATGGCAACAGTTATTGGGTTATGCTTGAGAGTTAAGCTAATGCGATGCTTCCCTCCACATTTCAAGGTCAGTTTCAAACTCTACCAAACAAAAATATTAGCAAATAAGTACCAAAAAATGGTGCTGACCTTTGCCATGAAAGGTGTGTATCATGTAAATCCTATAGTCTAATACTGTTCTATCTGCTGTTAAGTTGTATTCTTGACTTATTAAGTAAATATTCAAAGAAATCAAACAAATAACTTTTTCCAAACTATAAGAATTCAGTTGCTCAACTCCTATGGGGCCCCTAATTTGTCTTTGAGGTTGTTCACCGAATGCTATTTATTGAGGACAGTAGTAAGTATGGTAAGGTGAAGGTGTTATTAGTTCGTTGCATCTCATCTTGCAATGATATAGATCATTACAATAATTGTTAATGGAGAACTGAATTTGAGGCATCTTAGTCCGGCCTAATAATAATAATAGTTCCCAATGTTGAATATTCATTTTTCATGTTTTATGATCTCGAGCTTTCTTTTTTTGTCAAACCAATATCTTTCGTATCTACAGTCTACATATTTTGTCTTTCTAACATGCGCATCAATTGGTTTTGAGAGAGATGTCTTTCTAACATGTGCATCAATTGGTTTTGAGAGAGGGAGGGAGGGAGGGAGGGAGGGAGGGAGGGAGGGAGGGAGAGAGAGAGAGAGAGAGAGAGAGAGAGAGAGAGAGAGAGAGAGAGATGTCTTTCTAACATATTTTGTCTTTCTAACATGCGCATCAATTGGGTTTGAGAGAGATGTCTTTCTAACATGTGCATCAATTGGTTTTGAGAGAGGGGAGGGAGAGGGAGAGGGAGAGGGGGGGGGGGGGGGGGGGGGGGGGGAGGAGAGAGAGAGAGAGAGAGAGAGAGAGAGAGAGAGAGAGAGAGAGAGAGAGGGCTTCTAACAGGTGTATTTATATGTATTCGGCGTGTATAGAAAACCATCTCAAGCAATGTTATCTAAGCAATGTTATCTAATCTTATCCTCCGTAAGGATCACACTTAACTTCACTCTGATATCCTTGTATCTTATATTTTTTTATAATGTTTACACACATCTACCATTACATTTGCATATCTATCCTACCTAAATTTTGTTTATGTTTTTGGTGATATCCCAATTCTTTGAATCATATAACAAGGCCGGTCTAATCAGTGTCTTATAAAATTTACTCTTTAATCGTACCTGCACATTTTGATCGCAAAACACTCTTGTTGTAGCTTTCCACTTCAAACTTCTTGAATTGATTTTATGATCAATATTTTCCTTGATCCCTACATCCTCTTAAATAAATGATCAGAGCTTCTTAAAGTATTTACTTACAAATATACTTTTCTTATCCGGCTTCATCATACTATAATCTTCATGTCTCCCCCAATTAAACTTACATGTCATATATTCGGTTTTGTTCCTACTAAGTTTAAAATCTTGAGTCTTTAATGTCTGTCTACAGTACACAGTTCTAACTTTGTATTTCCATCACTTATGGTCTCATGTATCAAAACAGTGTCACCTGGTAAATAGTGATACCAAATTCTGACACTAATACTATCTTTAGCATTGTCGCATTTGCTCTCAGTCTCTTTACAGAGGTATCCTAATCACTAGGTTTGAAACTTTGCATACCTTGTTGGGATGTTATTATTTGATCACTTTCACATTGATTTTATACAGATTTATTTGCTTGAGAGAGACATGGTTTTAGTGACAAAGGATCCCCTTGTATCACATCAACTATTTATGAATTGAAAGAACATATTGACATGTGCGTTTCTAGCATTTATGTGTTGAATATGCTTCATTGATGTCCTTATATTTAATACCAGGGTGCGTACTAAGTTTAGTGCATTTGACCGTTTGTCCTAATCTGATGTTGTGGAACTCACAGCTTAATGCATTTAAGTCATTATCAGTTTATAGTGCATTTAAAAGTCTCTCTCATGGTGATCTGTTGCTTTCTGCAGGTTGACATTAATGTATCTCCAGGATCTCATGCAAATGAGGAATCAGGTTCTCATACTAGATTCTACATTTATTTATATGCTCTTACTTCTTACTTTTGATTATTCCTCATTGTGCTGGGGATACAAGTTACTAGTGATGTTGTGAATGGATGGTCTTTCCCATTTTGTGATACATATGATATATGATGGCCTATAGAGGTGATCTCAACCAATGTGGAATTACCATGCTTTACCTATAAAATGCCCAATGTGGAATTACCATGCTTTACCCCTAAAATGCCACTTAGGTTAGTGTGGTCAGGTTTCTGATCTAATAAAATAACACTACTGGATAGACTTTCCTTTAATTGGGTTCATAGTGGTGCACTGCAACTAAGATTGGTATTTGAAATTTTGCACTAACTAAATTTATAATGTCTATTGGGTCAATGTTCTTAATCATGCGATGTGGATATGTATCCCTAATTTTTTTCTTTACTATTATAGTGCCAACTACCTCCTCACTCCCAACCTATGAAGTACGGATACCAGTACAGGACATGGATAGGATAGATACGGTGATACAGAAAATTTGGAGAAAAAAGATGAGGGTATTGTAAGATACGATAATATATGTGACATTCATGATAGAGAGAAGACATAAATATCTTAGCTAGTAGAGTGCATGGCTTTTATCCAATTTCAATTTTAATTTCAATTTAGATCTTTTCTCAATTGATATTTTATATAAAGGGTAGATCTGCCCTAAATTCAATTTGGATCTAATTGGTTTCAATTTTCAATTAAAAACACAAGCATATGTCTAACCTTTAGAAAAAAAAATGAAAGAGAGTAAGAGATGGAGGCGATGGAGAAGAGGAGAGGGTTCGAAAGATATTTCTAACCTTTAGATCGCTATCACCTCATTGTTGTCTTGTGTTAGACCCGTCCGCCGGCCCATCTTGGGCCGGCCCATGTGGGCCGCCGGCCCCCTTGTGGGCTATTTTGCGCGCGCGTCCCCTCCCCCCTAGAAACCCTAGTTTCCTCTATAAATACGGGCTAGCCGTCATTAGGGATTTCATGCTTGATATTTGGAGATTTCTCTATTGAGCGTCTTAGGAGTAGTTCTAGATCTAGACGAGTGCGGACGTCCTCTAGGCGTCTTGGGAGGAGAATACACCTCTTTTGTATTCAATTATCTTGTTTTTGCTATTGTTTTCTCCATAAAAATCCTATCTTTGGTTGGTTCCTAACAATTTGGTATCAGAGCACGTGACGATCCATGGCGACTACGACGAGATCCCACGACAAAATTGAAGCTTTGGAGGCCAAATTCACGAGCGAAATCGACGGAATCAAGAAATCTTTGGCGGCCAACGATGAATCCATGGCAAAATTGACGGCATCCATCGAGCAATTGACGGCAAATCAAGCGAAGCACGACGACCAATTTGCACAAATGATGGCAACCCTAAAGCAATTGGCGGCGAACAACAAGGAGGAAGAAAACCCTAATTTGGGGGAAAAGGCGGCACCTTTGAAGAGGGAAAAGGAAAAAGTTGATAGCTTTGACCCAAAAAGTGCTTTTTTGGTGGAGGATCTAGCCGAAGACAAAGACGAAGAGCCATGGCGGGGAGACTTCCGCGAGGAGGTGCGACGGAAGGCGGTGGAAAACCAACGGGGGAGCGGCGGCCCTAGCCGACCTACGTGGGAGCCGCGGGCGTCACGCGAAAAGGGCGGGGGGGGGGGCAACCCCTCTGCCGCCGGGCCCCGACAGGGGGGGCCAGGCCCCGCCGGGCCTCCGGCAGGGCCCGCCGGCCCTGCCGGAAGCCCGGCAGGGCCCGCCGCCCCTCCGACAGCCCCGGAGGGGCTCGACAGTTGCCGACAGGGGGCCGGGGCCCCCGATCTGCCGTACAGGGGGCCGGAGCCCCCCGATCCACTCCACAGGGGGCCGGAGCCCCCCGATTTCTCCTCCAGATGGCCGGCGGCCCTGCCGGAAGGCCGGCAGGGCCTCCCTCCCTTCCGACAGCCCCGGGGGACTGGGGCCCCCAGGATGCTGGGGGGGCGGCGAACCCCCCTGGGTTCGGCCGGGGGCGTCGACCCCTCCTGGGGTTCCGGCGACCCCCGCCGACCCCAGGGGGGACCGCTGGGGCCCCCGGGACTCTTCCAGACAGCGATCAGAGGCGGCGGCGGCTTTTAGCGGCGATTTTGGGGGGTTTTCGCAAGATCCGCCACGGCGAGAGGCTCCGGCACGTGTTTTCGAGGAGGAATGGGGACCCGAGGATTATCAGGAGCACGATGACTACTATCGGGACCCGCCCGACCCCCGCCTTGACGACGGAGGGTGGCAGCCACCGCCCCACCGCCAGGAGAGGCGCGCCGCAGACACCGGAGGGAGGTTCGGAGACTACCATGAGTGGCCAGAGGACGAGGTTGGAGCAGACGCGGGGCACAGAGACCGAGGAGACTATGGGGGTCGCGGAGGAGGGCCACCCAGGCGTTACGAGACCATGGACGAGAGGCGACAGCACTACCGACCGCGTCACAGAGACGATGGGCGTCCCGAGCATGGGCACTTTGGAGGGGATTGCAGAGTCCGGAAGTTGAAGATGCCGATTTTTTCTGGGGAGGATCCACACGCCTGGCTGTTCACGGCAGAGAGATATTTCGCGGCGCATCACATGACCGAGGCCCAGAAGCTGGAGGCGGCGGCCATCTGCCTGGAGGGGCGAGCTTTGGGGTGGTTCCAGTGGAAGGAGAGGAGGCCAGCAGATCCGGAGCTGGGAGGAGCTGAAGGATTTAGTACTGGAGAAGTTTAGAGACCCCCGCCTGGGGAACCTACATGAGCAGCTATTTGCCCTCAGGCAGGAGGGGCCGGTGCGGGAGTATATCGAGAAATTTGAGACACTGGCAGGACGAGTTCATGGGGTGTCGGACGAGTCACTGGAGGGCACATTCTTGAAGGGGCTACGTCCTAGTCTTCGAGCTGCGGTACGGCCATACAAGCCTCGAGGGCTTTCAGAGGTCATCGAGATGGCACAGATGGTGGAGGACTCCCGAGCTGAGGATAGGCGAGGCGGAATCGGCTACAGTGGGCAGATGCAGCGGATCACCACGACTGAGATAGGCGGAGCAGGGGTCCCTCCTGAGACAGTGACAGTTCAGACAGGGCTTGAGAAGACAGGAGAGCCGACCCCGCTACCAGCTGGGGGCCCATTCCGACGGATGACCGATGCGGAAATGAGGGAGAAGCGGCAAAAGGGACTCTGTTTTCGATGCGACGAGCGCTTCTCTCCCGGACACCGTTGTGTGGATAGGAAGCTGCAGGTTTTGATAGCGGAAGCCGACGAGGATGATGGCTTAGAGGACGAAGGCATTGGAGGGGAGGACGACTCCCACTCGGAGTAGCACCGCCGGTACTTACACCACCTTGAGGACAAGGTGGTTCTTTGTGGGGAGTATTGTTAGACCCGTTGGTCTAAACCGCCGGCCCATCTTGGGCCGCCCCATGTGGGCCGCCGGCCCCCTTGTGGGCTATTTTGCGCGCGCGTCCCCTCCCCCCTAGAAACCCTAGTTTCCTCTATAAATACGGGCTAGCCGTCATTAGGGATTTCATGCTTGATATTTGGAGATTTCTCTATTGAGCGTCTTAGGAGTAGTTCTAGATCTAGACGAGTGCGGACGTCCTCTAGGCGTCTTGGGAGGAGAATACACCTATTTTGTATTCAATTATCTTGTTTTTGCTATTGTTTTCTCCATAAAAATCCTATCTTTGGTTGGTTCCTAACATATTGCATCCACCTTCTTTTGCTTGTCTCATGTCGTTTTGGCCATTTTGTCCCTTCTTTTGGTCCTATCGCCGCTATAACCTAATAAAAGTGAAAGATATTCGAGATAAAGAGTCATGTATGCAAGTAAAACCTGAAAGTTGTCAGGTTAGGATGTGTTTCAATTGAAATAACCCGTTAAAACAGAATCTGATACGAGACATATTTTGTTCCCTTTTTATTCTGTTCAGTCTCGATACATATCCTATACATATCAGGTTTCTTTTATTTTATGCCGTCCAGTCTAGATAGGTACCCGATACATATCATCGACTATCGGAGCCTTATTGGTACCCAATACATATCGGGTACAGCCGGTACGACTGGTGATTTGAAGTATTGGTGCTTCATAGCTCCCAACTGGAATTGGAAATTTGGAGGTTTAATATCATGGGCTAACATAATGTTTGTAGTCCTTGTTAGAAACAAAAAAAAAAGAAAATCATTGTACATATGATTTCATTCAATTCAAATTCGAATAGCATGCCTTCATTAAATCAACACATATTAATATTCACTTTCCAATGGTATGCTTTGATTAACCTATCAATAAATTATAAAAGCTCATCATCTTTTTTGAATAGGATACCACCATTTATAAATCAAATGCATTGGAGTCTAAAATTGTGTAAATTTTCAATTTTTTTAAAGACATACACAACATTTTATAAATTAAATGCATTGGAGTCAAATTGTGTAAATTTCAATTTTGTTTCATGTGCATGCTCAGAAATCTGGTGTACATTATCCAAGTTCTAAATTAGTGGAAATTGGTTGGATTTGTAAGGTTTCATCCCCTAGTCTGTACTGGATGAAATGGATACAGTCACACCCCGTACCAATGGTGACTGCATGGTTACTTTATTAAGTGACAAACTCGCAGGGCTTACTATTATAACAAGCTAATGATAAAATCATATCCGGGTTTAATGCCTCATACTTACAATAATAACTACATTCACAGTTTTATTCACCTTACCCACATGATATGTTGTCTACAAATTGCATATCACCATTAGTCCGTACATAAACCCAAACATAGGTCAATTTTTTTTTCAAATTGCCAGCTTTTATTACACTGATGTACACATGGTCACCTCTAATGACCTCCCAAGATAGAGCAACAATTACAATTAGTATTTCTTTAAGGAATTGTAACCAAAAATACAATATGTAAGACAACTCTTATCTGCATTCCTTACATCCCTTATAAAGTTATAAACATTACCTACAAAAATGAAAAACCAGCAAAAATGTTGTGTGGGTATGCAAGGTTCCTAATGCATAATACGAACCCATGAGAGTTGCATTAATATCCAAAATGTGAAGTAATACAGGATGATCCACCTTTCAAGAAGTTGATTGATCATGTATACAATAACTATTAAATGTTTATGATTATGTAATGAATATGCCAATAATCTTCATTATTAGGTAATAACTCAATCATTATGTAGGTCAGATTGAGAGTTATGACGAGTGTTGCATGCAGTTTCTTTAAATGCTATTCTTACAGACATGAATTTGAAATTAAGTAGGCTACCTCTTTTGGGAAAAGGTCAACACATTTTCTCCGCTTGGTTGACTTAAGCACCTGAAATTATTTTTCCACTGGCCGCTTGGCCGAAGGAGTTGCCAGACTCTTAATAGCACCTGTCTTTGCGTGCCCATATCATTTTCCTTTGGTAGGATCCATATGGGTTCTTATGGCTTACTTAAAATCCAGCATGGACAACGTGTTCATAACGAGGCTACATCTTCTTAGCAAGGTGGACATGTTGTTGGGTCGGTTAACTTGAGCAATATAATTTCCCCATTTAATTACTGGACTTTTGCCACACCCAACTGCATCTACGGAGCTTATTCCCTCTTGTCGCTTATTCCCTCTTGCTGGTCAATGCAAAGTTATTGTGACTTGGTATCCATCATACATAATGCATACATGAATGCAAATGTGCATGGCTATTTTGATCTTTGGAACACCCAACAGATGCATAATCGTATGTTCATATCCATGGTCACATAAATAGAAACATCACTACTCTATATGTCAATGCATGATTCTAAAGTTATTTCAGGTTTCACTGGTTTCGGTGGTTTCATTTTTAAGTTTTGGTTTTGAATTTATCTATATTTTTAAATTTTTATGTATATATTTGTATGCTTATGTATTTATGACAATTTTTTAAAAAGCAACCCACTATCAATTTAAACATACACTCAAACTCAAACCCATAACCCAAGCAGAAACCTAATACTAAATTAAAAACATAATCCAAACCCAAACCCAAACCCAGAAGCTAAATTTTTTTAGCCCAAGCATGTGAAGGCCTAACAATGTGGATATTTTTATATCCACACTGCTCGATTTTTCTCCATTCTCTATCTCTCCCCCATTTTCTCCCTTTGATCTCTCTCATTCTCTTTCTCTTTGATCAATCGAAGACAGACGATGAAAACAGCTGAAGATAACGTCGACATCAGAGGGCAACATCAGCTTCGCTAGGGGTGGCAAAATGAACCCTACCCGATCTCAACCCTGCATCTTTAATCGGGTATGGATAGAGGGCTAACCAGGTTGGGTTGCATCTGGGTCGACCCAATCGATACGGATAAAATCCAGGCCGGGTGCGGGTTTGACCCGTTAACCTGAATTGACCCGGATTCTACCTATTTTAATATTATAAATATGAAAAATAATATAAAAATATGACATGTTCTATGTTGGGAATTTGGTTACAAGCTTGATACATGGGGTGTTCTTAAAATCTGTCGGTGGTTCGAATCCTAGCATTGGGAGTTGTTTTTTATTTCCAGTCATAAGGTTTAAAAGAAAGAAATAATATAAAATTTCTACTGATTCAACATCAAGCTCTCTAGCTCACTTACTTGGTGCTTTGTGCAAGCATAAGTGTGGTCTTGGGTTCATGTCGACCCAGTCGATCCGGATAAAATCCAGGTCAGGTGCGGGTTTGACCCGTTAACCTGAATTGACCCGGATTCTACCTATTTTAATATTATAAATATGTAAAATAATATACAAATATGACATGTTCTATGTTGGGAATTTGGTTACAAGCTTGATACATGGGGTGTTTCTTAAAATCGGTCGGTGGTTTGAGTCCTAGCATTGTGAATTGTTTTTTATTTCTAGTCATAAGGTTTAAAAGAAAGAAATAATATAAAATTTCTACTGATTCAACATCAAGCTCTCTAGCACACCACAATCTCTAAATTTTTTTCAAATAAATAATTGTTGGTTATTTAATTTCAAATCCTAAATTGTAAAAGAAAGAAAGAAATAAAACTCATTAACGTAACATGTGATTCTATGTCTTGGTTGGTGCTTTGGTCATGTATAAGATATGTCCTGGGATCAAGGCTTATTACTATATGCAATTTATTTCAAACCTCACTTTTTAAATTTAAAAATTTAACCGAACCGAGTCAGGTTTGGGTAACCCTACAACACGTCAGGTTGGGTACATGTATTACCTTCCCGACCCAGATTCAATCCGAGTCGGATTTGGGTATACCCTTAAAAGGATCGGGTCAAATCTGACTTGATCTGTACCCGACCCGACCCGTTTGCCAGACCTGGGCTTCACCATCAGCATACAGTCCCACCTTGTGAAAAAAATTGAAAGACTGAGATCAAAGGACGAGATCGAAGTTGACATCGACAACATAGTCAACATCGGAGGGCGAGAACTGAGTATCTTCGATTAGAGAGGAGACTGAGATTAGAGATTGAGATCAATCGGAATGGGAGATCGGAGGCTTCGGATGCGGTTAAGCAACATCGGGTGGAGGAAGAAGTGGCAGCAGTGGCTGTAGCAGCAACCGTTGAAGCATCTTTATATCTGGTTGGGCTTCAATTTTAGATTTTAAGTTTTCATCCCTAACCTCTTTCTCATCCCTCTTAATTTACTCGGTTTGCTGATAAATTTGCCAAAAAAATATCGTTTGAAAATTTATTGATAAAAATTAAAATTGCCTGAAATTTTACTAAAAATTTATTGAGAAAATTTGTTGAATATTTCTTCTCTTATGTTACCTCCTTTTTCTCTCCTCCAATCTTACTTTTGGTCGAAACTTTCCAGTTTTGATGAAAATCTATTGAAACTAACAAGGTTTGATCGAAACCAGCTAATACTGTGACCTAAATGTAGTTTCGTATAGGTTTCTTTCGAAACCAATATGAAATGGTCGAAACCTCTATCCTTGCATGATGCATTTTCATTATCATAATAACAAGAGGGTTGCATATATTCTACTCATAGAAATGCGTTATTTTACTCATGTACTTAAAGTAATAATAAGACTGCAATATCATCATTAAATTGTTGTAAGAAAACTCATGGTATTAAAAATATTATAATTTTTAAGAATAATTGTATCAACTTCCATATGAGGCTCCTCCAATGACGGTGAAAAAAAAATCCACGTTGCACCGTTTTATTTGAAGATTGCCTCCGTTCATGTTGGTACATATAGCCAAAAACTTAAATGCACCAAAAATCTTTAAAACTCCATACTGTTTGCTAATGGATCTAGGTATGAAAAAAGTTCTATAGCTAAAAACCATTAAATTTTAATGTCTTAATACGTGGGAAAATAGCATGAAACCATCTTTCTTAGTATTTCAATGTTTTAGGTTACTGAGATTGATCTGAATGGGGGGAATCCTCCAAGCGAGAATTGGAGAGTGAACTATTTAATATACATTGTGGAAATTTTATCCATGGAAGGTAATGCTTATTTTCCCCTGTTTATAAAGTCCAAACATGAGATATCACCTACTAGGTTGCTCGAAATGAAACCTTGGTTATGGCTCCAAAGGATGCTTCTCAACATTCAGTTGATTCCTCTCTTTGACGAACCCCATAATTTCAAAGTCAATACAAGCACATCGTCGGGTATGTGATTACTTCTTAACCAAGATTAGGTTATTTCAACCCCTTAAATTAGAAAACTTCATCTCAGGATATGTCACATAACCGACAGAACAAGTAAAATTAACCTCAAAGTGTGCTTTATAATATTTCTGTTTTAAGTTAATTTTTGAAATTTATATTTGATTTCAAGATGGAATTTCCGACATAAGATGGTCTCAATCATAATATCTGAACTATTATGGGGGCTAAGTTACTTTTTCCATCTTAAGACCTATATATTTGTGGTCGCATTGACATGTACTAGACAAAATGAAAGGGGACAAGGTCAGTTATTGTGCTAGTCAAAAACGTGATTTGTCACATCGGATTTCGGATCTGGGCAACAAAATCTCTTTAACTTGAAATTTCAAATATTAACAAATTCATTGGTAATGGTTTCCTGCCAATTTATTTTAATGTCAATCTTTAAGATCCCACGATTAAAATCAGAGTTACTAAGAGATATATTATTTTATCACCATTTCAAGGAAGAAACTACGAGTTCTAATAAATGCATACAAATTCAAATCATGTAGCTTGAATTCTTTTGATGGAAGCTTTAGATCAAGTTTTGAAATCTCGACTGATTCCAATATCTATGCTCATTTCGTATAGGATTTCAAGCATGCCAATACGATACATCCCAAACTGGATGATACCATTAATTTTTACTAATAACAACTTATATAAGAAAATATTTGATATTTGAATTAACAAAATTTGAAATTATGTTTTATTTCATATAATAACAACTAATCTTGATTAACAGTCAGAACTATTGTACTATTGTCTGTTTGATCTGATTAATCAAGTAGGTTGGAAAAAGTGAGGATAATGCCATCAATGATAAAAATCATCTAAGGATAAAATCATCGATGAAGTCCTTATTTGAAGTTGAAGATCTATCTGGACCAAAAATATATTGAACTAACGCAACAAATACATAAAGTCTGTTATATCTGAAACATATCGCTTCTGATAAACATCTGAAATCGATGCTATAAACTAATTGGTCAATATTGATAATGAAGCTAATATTTTAGACCTTGCTTTAGACTAGGGATAAATGTAGTTCTTGACTTAAACCACTAATCACGCCACCCCAACACCCATAACTTTTGAAAAAAGACACGAGTGGAAGGGGTAATTTGATATGTATCTTATAGGTAATCAAAGATGTGGTAGCATCTCATTTATATCCACTTAAGTGGGTTTAAACAATAAAGTGTCGGGACTGGTGCTTGTGGATGTCATGCTTAACACTAAACAGTTGCAGTTAACGCTAGCTCACAAAAAATAATTTTTCAAGTAAAAGATGCAGCAGAATAATATTACGAGATATTCACAAAAACAGGTATAGAAAATAAAACAATCGCAAACATAGTCATTTTATCCTGGTTTGGTCAACCCCTGACCTATGTCCTGTCCCTAAGCCAAATCCGCTTGAGATTTCCATTATTAAATTTTCAATACCAAAAGGATAATACACCTTCGCAACTTGCAAACAAACATTGCTAATTGCAAAACCGGACTTCAACTAGCCTGAGATCGAAAACTCTCTCGAATCCGAGATGAACAACACCTCAACAACCCGAGGCTCTCTCCTCGCACTGAGGCAATCATTGTTGAGCAAGAATACAAAGCCCTATAGACTTAAAGATGGAGCTCTGGTGATGTGTATATGGCTAAGGGATATGCTTTTTATCCTAGAGATTTGATAATGACAATGGAGAATTTAAATCAATTAGCTAAGGAATGAGAAATGAAATGCTTGAGCTCTAGGGCAATATAGGATTTTATATAGTTTTCTCTCTCTTTTCATCTATTATCATGTCTAAAATCCCATCATTAATCGTAATATATAAAGGTGAAAATCAAAGAGAAAATTCTCAAAATGCACATCCTAATGGCTAGAAAACGGCTACATATGTAAACCATGTTTTGTGCAATTGTTAGTTGATTATTGACTAGAGTTTGTCCATTAATCAACTAATGGCTATTATTCGACTAGGAGAACTGAACTGAACAACTAATCTGTTAGCTAGAAGCTCAATCAATTTTCTGTCAGGAATTAGTCGACTATCTTTATATCATTGGTCGACCAATAGGTTGAGTAGTCAAGTAACAAGTCTTTTCTGGTCAAATAACCAGTCAAGTCAGAGAACTGCTAAAGTCTCTGTTTTATATTGGTTGACTAATGCTTGATTAATCGACTGTCCGTGCTCTCTGGTCGACTAATCTGTCAGTTTGTTTCCAGACTTTTATTAGTCGACTAGGATATCAATATTGGTCGATTAATCTGATATAAATACACAGTTTGGCATATGAAACCTAAGGGTTTTGATATGAATTAATTACTATTAATTCTAAGTCAATTCCTAGGGTTCATGTGTGTGTGACATTTTCAAGACTTTAACAAGTATTCTAAGATAAGAAATGAAAATTACAATAATCATAAGATGTCTTTAAACTCTAGATTGATGTAGCATTTGATCATCTCCTTGACATAAAACTCTTCAAGTCATATTGTTGTCTTGGAGTCACACTACCACATAGACTTGTCAAGTTTGGTTTGTGATTTTGTTTTGTCATCTAGCTTAAAGCTATCTACTCTTAGTCTTTGATTTATGTTCTTTGTAGATGCATTTGACCTTTGATAATGTTTTTCCAAACAACTTAATAAACATGTTAGTGAATGCATTATGTTTACGCATCATCAAAACATGTATTGAAGGAAATCCAATATCCAACATTCTCCATCTTTTATGATGATAAACATGCAAATATCAAAATCAAATATTTAATAAATTTGAACAAATTTTAAATTATACTCCCACTGATTATATGCATACTCCTCCTGCGTTAATGTTTCCACTTTGATTTTGATAAGATTTTGATAATACACTTGAATTTATCTCCCCCCTTGGCATCAGATGGGATCACTATCAAATGTTGATACTGTCTCTTCCCCTCTCATTTTATGGAATTTACACCAATCATGTATGCTCCCCTTATTTAAAGTTTTAAACTAGATACCTAAGAATAAAAACTTGGCACCCTTGTAACTTTGGGTCCTTGTGATTAGCCATTGGGTTAAATCATACAATTCAAAATGCTTTGAATAATTTATTCTTATCCAATACTATCAAAATAATATTTAATTTTAATTCTATTTACATTAAATTGGGCATCCTTAAGGATAATCATTAAGCATAGATACCCTAAAAACATTGGGTTCATAAAAATCAATCATTATGAATCCAAATCCATTTTGGACTTGTTTTCATAAAATGCACATATAAATAACTTTAAAATTATGCACATTTTTCATAAAGTTGTTGTATAAGCATTTTTTTGTCAAACGTGTTCAAATTATTTGGAATCCAAATTTGTTATCATGCTAATCATGAGAAATGAAATTATTTTTTCATATTTACATTAAGACATAATTATTGGAATCTAATTTGTTTTGATTTGATACATTTGAAATACTAGATCTAACTTTATGAATCTTTGCATACTTATACATGTTTAGATTTTGAAATATATTGATATGCAATAATTGTTCTTAACTTCTCTTTGCCCGTATTTAATTTATCAAACCTTAAGAACAATATCTTCATGGTTTAATTTACTTAAAGAAATATCTTTGTCAAGCTTATCAATTTTAGCATTTACATCTAGAAATTCCTCTTTGAGGAATGAATTTTCTACTTTTAATTTTTTATTTTCTTCAAACAAATTTTTATTACTCAAAAGAGTTTCATCTAGCCTAACTTAAAGACTTTTATTTTCTAAAATTAATTCCTTATTAATTTGTGAATCGTTTTCAAATTTAGAGGATTTTTCAATACTAATCTCATGTTCATGCTTTAAACTCCAATGATCTATTCTCAATGATTTATACTTTTTTGTTAAGTATCTTGTATGTACAGTATAAATTATCGAAAGCTTCGAGAAGTTCATACATTGAGTTTGGATGTTACCTCTTTGTTTTCAAGTGCTACATAGCACATATTTGCCCTTTGTTGTTCTTTCTTTTCTTCTTCGGAGGATTAATCATTGGATATTGATTCTTTATATTTATCATGCATGTGTCATAATTGATTTGCCATTGTTTCTCCGTGTCCCCAAAATGCTCATCCCAATGGCTAAAAATGGCTATATGCGTAAATCACATTTTGTGCAATGACTAGTTGATTAGTCGACTAAAGTTCATTCATTAGTTGATTAATGTCCATTAGTCGACTAGGAAAACTAAACTGGTCGACTATTATGCAAGCTAGAAGCTCAGCCAGTTTTGTGTCAGGAATTAGTTGACTAGTGTTATATTATTGGTCGACCAATAGGCTGATTAGTCGACTAGCAAGTCTTTTCTGATCGATTCACCAGTCAAGTCAGAGAACAGAGAATTGCTAAAGTATCTATTTATATTAGGCGACTAGGGTTCAACTGTTAATTGACTACTGCTTGATTAGTCGACTAGTCAGTGCTCTGATGAGCGAACCTTTAGCCTGGAATAGACTTCTGTTAGTCGACTCGGATATCAATATTGGTCGGCTAATCTGATAAATGCACAGTTTTGGCCTATGAAATCTTATGGTTTTCATATGAATTAATTCCTATTATTTCTAAGTTAATTCCTAAGATTTCATGTGTGTGACATCTTCAAGGCTTTAACAATTATTTTAAGACAAAAAATGAAAATTACATCAATTATAAAATGTCTTCAAACTCTAGATTGGTGTAGCATTTGATCCTCTCCTTTATATAGTTTCTTCAAGCCATCTTATTACTTTTGAGTTACACCATCACGTAGACTTGTCAAGTTTTTTTGTGATCTTGCTTTGTCATCCAGCTTGAGTTATCTACACTTGGTCTTTGATCTATGTTCTTTGTAGATGCATTCGACATTTGCTAATGTTTTCCTAAACAACTTAATAAACATATTAGTAAACACATTATGTATGTTTATCATCAAAAAACATGTATGGGAGGGAATCCAATACCCAACATGGTTTTTAATTTACGTTAATTTTCATTTTTAGCCAAAATTGGAGTTTACTTTTTTAATTCATGGTGTCCCATTAGTTAACAATGGATTAGATTATTTAATATTGTTATGTATATTTACAGATATCTATTTTTTACTGTATTGTTTTGGGTAATATGTTACATTTCTCTTGAAAGGCGCTTTGAACTCAAACCTAAACATATGCTGGTCCTTAAATTAGTAGGAATATTTGTCTTTCTTGCTTTTTACCATCTTCATCTATTAGACATAAACAAAACCTATCATATTTACTTGAAAGTAAAGCTCCTTCTGCCAAACATTTTCAATCGGTTGCTCAGTAAAGGTTTACGTTTTATTGTTTTGATTTTGGAAATGTTCACGGAATGTCGTGGGCATTAAAGAAGGAAATTTTCATCGGTCTTTCACCCAAACGAGATGAACAGAAAGGACATTGACATCAAAGGATATGTTTAAGGCTAAGTGTTGGATTTAAAAGGGAGCTTGAAATATGATGGATCATTTGGTGTTTTTAGTGAATTGATGATGTGGTTGATGTAGGACGAGAGATCTAAAAAGAAATAATGGGAAAACTAATAATAGGTATAGGGTTCTAAATTGGAAAAATTGAAGAAGAACAAATTAGGAAATTAAGGATTCTAAATAAATAAGGATGTTGAGAGTTTCTCACCTAGTACATTCTACGTCCACTCTAACAAACCAACATGCCATAGATTTAAATATGTAAGCCTTTCGCCAACGGTCTTGCATGCCCACACACACTCTCTCTCATAAGAAAGCTTTAAAAGAAACTTTTTCCCAAAATAATTATTTTTATTTATTCTTTGATTGCCAAATAAAATAAGTTGTGGAATATATTTATATGACTTATAACTAGAAATACATCTTCGCCCATCTGATGTGAGACTAAACCAGATAACTAAAATATCAAATAAAATCAACTAAAATCCTAACAAATAAAAACAAATAAAAACAAATAAAATCGTAACTAAAATTCTAACTAAAAATCTTAATAGATAAAATCAGATAAAACACAAATAGATTCTTGCCGGAAAATCAAATAAAATATTAACTAAATTTAAATAATTAGAACTTGATCCTCATCATTCTATTCGGCTTTGAAAAATTTACCACATGGTGAATAGTGATAAAGGAACATAAACCGATCAGTAGCCAGCAACCCCTTGAAGTTGAAAAGTACTCGTCCTCGAACTTTGAAATGATTCAAAACATAAATAAGTATAAGTATACGAGGATATTTAGGAGAATATATCAAGATCATAAAGAAGAAATAAGGATGTTGATTGGCGGGTTATGACGGATCGAAAAGAATGAGATCGATGTGATCAATCAAATTTAATGGAGCTTTTGTCTATAGCTTTGATGCAATATCAATAAATGGCTTAAGATAAGACTCTAGTTCAGATTGCAGTACTGGACTAGGATCAAGCTGAGACTCTAGATTTGGATCTGGATTTTGTTTCGACTCCAATGTTGGCTCGGGCTCTAATACGGGCTTAAGCTCAAACTTTGTCTCAATCTCATATTTAGGATCTGACTTAAGCCCATGTTTATGCTCATACTTTGTCTCAGGTTCTGACTCGAGCTTTATCATGGGCTCCAGGTTGTGTTCGATCTCTTGCTTCTCTTTAATTGTGCGAGCATTTGAAGTTTGTTGTCGCTCCCATGAAACTCTTTTAGTGGGTCCTTCTCAGCATTTGGACTTGAGAATTATTAGGATGATTGGTGGATTAATCGATGCAAAGATATTGACATCGAAGAGTGCTTTTGAATACCAACCAATGTCGAAAAGGAACATAAAATTGTCTATACCAAGATAGCACTTCTCCACTTAATTTGTAATGTGTACACATTTCTTTTCATTCGAAAAGTCAAAACGTGACAAGAAATCTTCTAAATAATACTCCCAATCATTATATCCATACTTTTAATTGAAGTCATAAATGAGTGGGACACGTATGAACATATCATGCTCATAATTTGTCGAAAAAGAATAGATTATGTAGTAGTATCATTGTAGTGTCTCATAAAAATAGCTTCAATCCAGCAAAAAGAATGTTTATCGAGGAAGCTTGAGGAGTGGATGGTTTGATGGGTTTTGATTTGAGACTGTGATGAGGAGGATGAAGAATTATGATTTGATTTTTTTGAATAAAGAAAGTAGAAATGCTGAAAGGAGGACATAGAAAAACATAAATAATAGTCGTGGGAATTTTTTAAAAAAATTTAAACTAAATTTTAAATGGATCAATTAAATTTTTTTGACTCTATTCTGATTTATTTATTTTTTTCCTCTTTTGTCAATTTTTCATATCTTTCTTCAATTTCCCCCCAATTTTTTTCTCTTTTTTCCTTTTGATTTTTTCCATGCTTAATAGACAACTATTTTTTGACAACTCGAGTTAGAGCGGAATTTTTTTATTGAACTCTATTCTAAAGAAAAATGATGAAGAAGTTAAAAAGAAAAAGATTAAGGATCGAAAAAATAAAAATAAGATTTCGGCTTACCAAATTTTATGCAGAAGATCTAAAGAGTTATAAAAAACTAATAGATTTAGTGTTTTAAATCATGCAAATTGGGAAAGTATAAATTGAAAGAATTAGAGATTCTAAATAAACAAGAGATGTTGAGAATTTCTCACCTAGACCATTTACCGCTCACTCCAACAAATCAACATGCTAGCGATTTAGAGATATAGGCCTCACGTCAAGACTCTCGCGCGCCCACTCACTCACTTGCATCTCATGAAAAAGATTTAAAAGATAAACTTTTTCTCAAAACAATTATTTTTCATTCATTCACTGATTGCCAAATAAAATATGTGTTAAAGCCTATTTATAGGCTTACAACTAAAAACAACTTTTCTTCCATCCAATGTGGGACTAAACCAAATAAATAAAATATTAAATAAAATCAACTAAAATACTAATATATAAAATCAAATAAAAACAAATAAAATCCTAAATGAAATTCTAATTAAACCCTCTAACAGATAAAACCAAATAAAAACAAATAGAATCATACCTGAAAATTAAATAAAATCTCTACTAATTCTAACTAATTAGAACTTGACAATCATCAGTAGCATATAAAGTTAAAGTTTGTCGCGAGTTTTTTAATGCTTATAATGTATTACATGTCGAAACATGCCCCAATTACCATTCATGGGAGTGTGTCCTTTTGACATAAGATTCTCAAATTTTGGAATTGAATATCAGCTCTACCATTGTCCCTAGTTTGGTGGGGGCATCTAATGATATGAGCCACAAACTGGCGGTGTTGCATCTAATTATCGGAGCCACAAACTGGTATTGAAATCTTTTTTTTCGACCCCATTGAATGGAATATTAGAGTAGGATTCACATCGATATTCCAATCCTAGATGTGGAAGTAAAAAAACCATCCAGACCTTAGATGACATACATGTATGGATTTGAAAGACAAGTTAAGCATGGGATTTATTGGACATACAAGGTTGCATTGTACGTCTTATATAAAGTTGAATTACTTTCCACTTTATCTAATATGCATAATGTATTCCAATTCTCCATATTGAAGAATCCATCCCCAACCCTACTCATAGAGCACGAGGAGTAACACTTTCAAAGCTTAGAGCAAAATAGCATGGATGGTAGAGAATGATTGCTCTTATAAAGGTGGTAGAAATGTTTGAAATGAGGATGCAACTTTTTTTGTTGATAAAGGTCCATATGCTTATATTATAGTCCCTAATAATGAAAACGGGCCTGCACTACTATATTAGGGGAAATAACTCAGAGAACTCTTCTTGCACTTTCAAATCTCAACAAACTTTTGCAATCCTTCATGTCCTTTGTGTGCTGCTAGCTCTAGTCATTACGTGATGAATTTGAGCATTATAGCCTCTATGTTGTGAACCGCAATCGTTGCATGATGGGTTTGGGCATCATAGCCCGTGTGCCACAAGCACAAGTCGTTGTGTGCTATATTGCGCCCATGCATTTTTATTTGAATATCCTTCTTTGCTCATTACTAATATGGGAGGCTGAACATATGAATATAATGTGTCATACCGCATGAGCTAAACTTAGTTAGCCGGTGGCGAGTTTATAAAACAAGAAAAATGGACAAATGCCATTCCTTATTTGATGACAGAGGTATGTTCAGGGTTTCAAGGGAAAATAACTTCATTTATAAGTGTAGAACGTAAAGGTAAAAAAGGAACAAAAGTAGAATTTGATGTAATACTATTACTTGTATATCTACCCATTAACTAATGTAATGAAACTTAGTGAATTAGATAGAGAGGGTTTTCTGAGTTGGGCTAAAACTGAGTATATGCAATATTTAAGGTTTAAACAATTAAGTTCCCTGCTAGTAATAATACTGTGTTATCATCACTTCAATTATTTCTTTTCAATATCTTCTTAGATATCTTAATATTTTATTCTTTCACTGACTGTCCCAAACCAGAATCAACGTGGGATAGGTTAGCTTGCTATGACTTACGTAAAACATACTCGGATCTCTCTAAAATAGATTCCATAATGCATTTGGTTGGATGTGATTTAACCAATTAGATGGCATTTAGCTTTAAAAGACTAGATGGAAGAAAAGGATTGATGTACCCCCTAAAATTTTTGGGATAAAGGTGGACTGTTCCATTTAAAGGCCCCATACACAGTTTTTTTTAAAAATAGATATTGACTTGAGCAAGGTAACAAGTATTTGACTAATCCCACTTGTACTGAAAGAACTGTTTTTGTTGTTGCGAACACTATACTAGCATTGCCTAATAGAATCACAACATTGGAAAATAACCTCACACAGTAAGGAATTTATACTGTATGACATACTAGGTAACAAAGAACATGGTACGTCTTTCACACATATTGTGAGTGGATGAGAGAGGATGGTCTTTGTACTTGGAGTAACTATTAAAGACGAGGTTGGGAGATGCTTTTACTTGGCAGTAGTCTTTTGATCTATAGTTTGGGAGGGAGAATTGTGTACTTAAACAAAGTTTTTGATCTATGGATTGGAGGGAGGGACAGCAATGGATCTAAATAGATCATATCTGTGGTTTGAGATGTATAAGTTGAGAAACCAAACCCGTCATCATGATCTGAATACTTTATAACCCATGCACTCCAATTTTTGATGTGTTAGAACCAACAACTTGCTATTTGAGGCGTTCACTTAGTGGCTACCTAATGGATTAGCAAACAAACTACACACCCCCCCCCCCCCCCCCCCCCCCCCCACACACACACACACACACACACACACACCACACACACACACCACAAACCCCAACAAAAATACACTGCTATGCTGAGGTCTCATAGTTGTTCTTTTCCCCATCACGAAACAATTCTTTTCCCCACTACAAGACACTTGAACACAATGCTGCAATGATGTTCCTCAGACCAGCCTGTATTCTACCAAAATTACAGCACAAGTGGATGCTGAATGAGGGAATGCGTAGTGGTGCTACTTTCACATGATGCTGACTAATACTGGACGTGATCTTGCAGTTAACAAGCAGTTGAATGACAAGGAAAGAGTAGCTGCTGCCCTTGAAAACCCCAACCTGCGCCAACTCGTTGATGAGTGCCTGTACTCCAATGACCTATAATCCGCATGAACTAGTATCCCAGGAGCTCCTGTAAAGTAAAATGCTTGCGTATGTCAAATGCCCATCAATGGAGTTGTTCATTGGGTGGCTCCGGATTCTTACGGGGGAAAAGGTCACCTTACTATTATCTTAACAAACTTTTAACTGGAACCTACTATCTTGAATAAATGTTTGTTGGAGAGCTTGGTCTGTTTAAATATAGCTTGTATCATGAATAAATTTATGGCGGCTCTGTGTTCTAGCATTTTGCTGTAGCCATTGTTCTGTTCTTTCACAGCGTTTTGTAACAAAGAGTTCTATTTTAGGGGCCTCGTTGTATTTCCATTGTAAATAGGTTGTGTGCCGATCGAATGCCCATCTTTAATGTTCATGTCTAATTGCCAATTTGCCCGAGGAAGTTGGATTCGTGAATTGTCAATTTTTGGGGTGCATAACTTAATTGCTAACAAATTCACAGAAGGAGAATTGATTCGGATTGATGCTGGGAGAATAGTATGATCTTATTTCAAGTTTTCACCAGCTCCATGGATATACATATCTTGCTTGTTTATTATTTTATCTTTTATTTTTGTGAGTGGTTCATTTTCTTTAGATACCCGCATTGGGCTGGCAAAAATTGTTTAACGTCTTGCTTGCAACTACGGCTCCAAAAGAAAATGATGAAAATATAAAACATGGTAATATTTGTTATTGTGGTTGCGTTGACAAATTTGAAGAGGGTACGATAAAAAAAGGAAGAAAATTTAAGTTTATTTTGGCTGAGGCACATCTGAAGACCAAATCAATTGCGTAATTCATGAATAATATGAGCAGTGGTTTTAGGGGATGCAAATTACTTGAATTGTCTACCTTATAGAACAAAGTGAAAAAAAAAATAATTGGTAACAAAAGTTAAAAATAAATATGAAGAGGTGTGCTAAATACACCCCACCCCCTTCCTCCCTCCCTCCCTCCCTCCCTCCCTGTTTTCTCACTCTCTTTGCTAGGGTTGAGGCTGACTCAATGGCTCATCCCAACCGTGGCCCTATCGGAAAAAAAGGTTGGTTTTGGATCCGAAGGTTAGGCACATTAATATTTCAGGCAGATGCTGAAGCCTACTGTAGGCCTTGCCTCAGTCATGTGGAGGTTCATTTTCAACTTGATACGATCTTCTCAAAACGGGCTTAAGAAGGAAAAGGCCGAGCCCACGATCCGAGCCCATGGTCCAGGACAGGATCAGGCCCCGCGAAGGCCTCGAGTCATGACGGCCCCAGACCGACGTGGATGGAACCGCTGACCCTCGTAGGTTGAGGTAATCACTCCCCCGAATTGCGCCCACCTTCATTCCCATTCGAGAGCCCCATTACGCCCCACCTTGATGATCTATCAAGGGACGATCAAAGCGGCGAGTACTTGGGGCGAGATGGGGGGAGGATGAGGGTGCGTGGGCGGTTCAGCCCCTACAAAAGACCTGAAAATCGAAAGACGAAAGTACCGAATTCTGAATACTCTACACTCAGGTATTCTTCCTCGAACGACCTTGTCACCTCATAATTCTCCTCCAAAGCCCGGCCTGAGGATTCGTGCGTCGGTCTCTCCGTGAACCGCACTCGATCCCACCGGGCATCCCTTAGATCATATCTGACTTAGGCATCGGAGGGGACTTGGTCAAAACCAAGGTCCGACCCCCCAGACGAGCTTTCTCGTCCGCGCAGGTCTAGGAGACTTCACCCCGTCGAGGATACCCTTCGGCTCTTCATCCACCAGAGCCGAGCGATCCCGACCCCGAGCTCGTTCGCCTCCCTACTCGAGGAGGCCGTCGTTCTCCCGAAGCTACCCTTCGGGATACCGACGCACGGGTCCACGCATTCTCGACCGAGCGAACGCGCCGCTACCCGATATGGGAGGACGCACGTGTCTCACACGACCGCGTCGACCTCCGACCCTCGAGACTACCGAACTGTGGTGAGAAAACACCTTGAAACATCTGACGCCGTCTGTGGAAACGAAATCTTCGCCCATGTCATCCACTACAAGCAGCATGGAGCAACACGACAGCGGTCCACCCGCCTGCCGACCATCCCCGAGAACGGTGGCTACGTTTCGAACGGAACCGGGCACAGCCGTTCCACAGAGGGAACCGACGACTCACGCTCAGTAACCCGCGAACTACTCGACCATCTCACTCAAGAGATGAAGGCCAACTTCTAGACTCTGGCAACGGACATCCAGCAACTCACAGGCTCGCAACACCCCTCCGCGGGGAACCAGGCAGGGTTCGCTGACCACTCGGGGCAGCGCCCCCCCCCGCTACGCTCAGCCGTAGTCACAAACCGGGAGGGTAGAGGCCAGAACCGGGAGCGTTCATCGACCCCCACTTCCCAGCGAACAAAGGGAGGAGAGCGGACCAGGTGGACTGGGGGTGAGTCAACAACGGCTTCATCCAAACGGTCCTGCTCGGCTGGGCGTCGGTCATCCAGCCGCACGACCATCGAAGGGCGCCAGGGACGAAGCGGAAGCCCACGTCGGAAGAGGCCGAGAAGCCACAAGGAACGCCCTCGCAGAGAGCGCACTCGGCAACCTACGCCTATCCCCAGCCGGGATGGCCACCGAGGGAATCCTCCTCGCATCTCCACCGACCTGCCTAGACAACCCGAGCGTCAGGGCGAGACGCCAGCCGGCCAGGCTAATCTGGGACATCTGGCAATCGACCACTGCCCGTTAGCAAGAAACATCACCGAAGCACGGGTGCCCTCCAGGTTCAAAGTGCCATCCCTGGAGAAGTACGACGGCTCGGGGGACCCCAAGGAACATGTTCTGGACTACACAGAGATCATGAGGTTCCAGGGGGCTGACGACACTCTGCTCTACCGCGGCTTCTTCACCACTCTCAAGAAGTCCGCCCGGGACTGGTACAACAGCCTCCCTAACCAGTCCGTCAAAAACTTCCAGGACCTATCCTGGATGTTCTGCCAACAGTTTATGGCCGGACGGCAGAGAAAGCCGGGCTCGGACCTCCTGTTTAACGTGATACAAAGGCCGGGCGAAACTCTGAGGGCCACATGAAGCGCTTCAACGCCCAGAAGCTGAACGTTGAGAGCTGCCTCGAACTAGTCGTAACAACGGCCCTGAAGAAGGGGCTCCGACATAGGAGCCTGAAGAAGAACCTACACAATGACCCCCTGAAGGACCTCATCGAGGTTATAGCTCGTGCAGAACGGTTCATACTGACCGAAGAGGCCTTGGCTGCGGAAGGAGGAGGTCCCCCAGCGGGAACCAAGCGGAACTCCAAGCGTGACGAAAGCGAGCGTTGCGAGCCGGAGAATCACTGGCAGGAGAAAAATCCAAAGGGGAAGCAACGTAGAGGGGAAGCGCCGCCCACCAAGCTAAACGCGACTCAGGACACATTCCTGACACATGCTGAGAAGGAGGGCCACATCAACAAGCCACCCCCAAAGATGAAGAGCGGCCGAAGGGACGAGGAAAAATACTGCATGTACCACAAGGACAATGGCCACGATATAGACGACTGCTGGCACCTGAAGAAGGACATCGAACAACTGATCAGCCGATGGCACATGAAGAAATTTGTTGATGCCTCAAAAGAGGGCACATCAAGGCAAATGGACAAGGGAAAGAAGGTGAACGTCGTCCAGACCCCCCTGCACGTAATCGAGTAAGGAGACGGGCCAATCAACCACGGCTCCTCCCCCTGGACAAGCTTTGCACGCCCGCCGTTATTTTCCCTGCTTTTCTGTATTTCTTTCCTAATGTATCCCCAGTTTTTTACTTTCAAGAATGAAGTGCGAGTTCACACCAACATCTACATGTCTCTCGAGATCTAACTCAAACACTCCGACGTGTCGAACCTCCTGAAGCGGCCGTAAGGCTGGGGGCAACTCCCCCAGCAGGCTAATCACTCGAATCAGTCGTAAGGCTGGGAGATCTCCCCCAGCAGACCGATCGCTCAGATCGACCGTAAGGCTGGGGAAACACCCCCAGCAGGCCGATCACTTGATCGACTGTAAGACTGGGGGCAACTCTCCCAGCAGGCCGATCACTCAAATCGGTCGTAAGGTTGGGTGCAACTTCCCCAGCAGGCCGATTGCTCAGATTGGCTGTAAGGCTGGGGGCAACTCCCCCAACAGGTTGATCACTCGATCGAACGTAAGGCTGGGGAAAACTCCCCTAGTAGGCCGATCACTCAAATCGGTCGTAAGGCTGGAGACAACTCCCCAAGCGGGCCGATCACTCGATCGACCATAAGGCTGGGGGCAGCCCCCCAGCAGGCTGATCGCTCGATCGATCGTAAGGCTGGGGCAACTCCTCCAGTAGGCCGATCGCTCGATTGACCATAAGGCTGGGGTAACCCCCCCAGCAGGCCGATCACTCTATCGACCGTAAGGCTGGGGCAACTCCTCCAGCAGACCGATCATTCAGATCGGCCATAAAGCAGGGGGCAACTCCTCCAGCGGGCCGATCACTCGTTCGACCATAAGGCTGGGCAACTCCTCGGTTGGCCGATCACTCGATGGACCGTAAGGCTAGGGCAACTCCCATAGCAGGCTGATCATTCCATTCGACCGTAAGTCTGGGGGTAGCTCCCCCAGCAAGCCAACCGACCCGTCGAACGTCAGGCTGGGGGAAACTCCCCAAGCAGATCGACACCACATCGGCCATAAGGCTGGGGGCAACTCCCCCAGCAGGTCGATCATTCGGTTCGGCCATAAGTCTGGGGGTAGCTCCCCCAGCAAGCCGACTGACCCGTCGAACGTCAGGCTGGGGGCAACTCCCCTAGAAGATCGACACCACGTGGACGGTAAGGCTGGGGGCAACTCCCACAGCAGGCCGATCACCTGGTCGGCCATGAGTATGGGGGTAGCTCCCCTAGCAAGCCGACCGGCTCGTCGACCGTCAGGCTGGGGCAACTCCCCCAGCAGATCAACATCGCATCGACCCTAATGCTGGGGCAACTCCCCCCAGCAGATCGACATCGCATCGACCCTAATGCAGGGGGTAACTCCCCCAGCAGGTCGGTCGTATGCCGACCATGAGGCTGGGGCAACTCCCCCAGCAGGTCGGTCGTAAACTGCCCGTAAGGCTGGGGCAACCCCCCTAGCAGGTCGGTTGCAAACCGTTCCTGAGGCTGGGGGCAACTACCTCAACAGGTCGGATCTGATACGACTATAAGGCTAATGGGAAAACTCCCCCCAGCAAGTCTCCTTGACCAAGGCTGGGGGCAATTCCCCCAGCAGAGTGACCGTGGACCGCCACGATGGGTTGGGAATGATCCCCTCAATGGATACCTCCCGCAGGTCAAGTCAGCGGACGACCCCGACTTGAGCAGCAAGAAGGGGCATGACCAAACCAGATCAAAGACAATTCTGTAAGCGCAAATACGATGGTGACGCAGAAGAAAAGAGAGATCCATTTCAACAAAAATGTTTCTTCTTACAGTTTGGTAAAAAAAGAAAAGAAGAAGAACAAAAAGGGGCCGCTCCGCCTACGACGCAGGAGCTCGCGAGGAAGCTTCCTCAGGCGCTTCGTCTCCTCCCGAGCCCGTAGGATGCACAGGGGCAACCGGAGGACGGGGAAGCATTCTTCGGACCCGCTCATTGAAGGCTAAAAACCCTTCCCTGAAGGACCTCGCACTCTTCGAAGTCAAAACGCCTTCGTACGCTCGGAATCCCTCCCGGAGGGACTTCGCGATCCTCGGGGCCAGGACGTCCTCATAACCCCTCTGGACCTCATCGACGAGCTGGGCGGGGTCCACTTGCCGCATGGCACCTAGCTCGGACCAAATCTCGGCTCTCTCCTTCATGTGCGCCTCCTTGACGAGGGACAATGACTCCTCAGCCTCCTTTGCCGACCTCTCGACGACCGCCCGGGAAGACTCAGCGACCACCCAAGCCTCCCTCGGGCTCCCATTTCCGAGGTGAGCTCGGCAACCCTGCGTTGGGATCGGAGGGCCTTCCCACGGGCCTCCTTGGCTGCTCGCTCGGCCGCCTCGGCCCTAAGGCGTTCCCGCTCAAGAGCTGCCTCGAGCCCATCAACTATCTCCAAGCACCGTCGCGCCTCCAAAGCTAGTGAAGACGCCTGCAAGACGAAGAGAATGAAGATCATTCAAAAACAAACAGGGATGAGGGAGGAAGGAAACACACCTGCTGGATCTGGTATACCATGTAGTCCGCCAGGGTTGAGGAGCAGACCCTCTCGAGGAGGGCGCGGTCCCCAGGGAGGGCAAAATCTCGTGCCAGCTGGAGGGCCACGTCGTAGTCCGAGAAGACTGACCCCCGGGCGGGGCCTCTTGGCCGATCCCGAACACAGATAAGGCCCGTCCTCCTTCAAATGGGGTACGCTCGGCTTGATGGGTAGGGAGGACCTCCGCCAAATCCTGGGGGCTTGCCCCAGAGACGACCAGCGAATCACGCGCCACCGGGGGAGCCCTCTCCCCCTTCTTCCTCTTCCCCTCGGGCCCTTCAGACCCCGAGTGAGAACGTCTCTTCCTCTCCCCCTGAGTCGCGGTCGACGCACTAGGGCCCTGCTCGGCGGCCGCAGCGACCCTCTCTCCGGGGACGAGACCGGCTGGGGCATCAAGCGGATCCGCCACCACGGGAGTAGACTCGGCCGTAACCAGAGGCGGGGAGGGGGAAAGCCCGCCGGCCTCAGCGTCTCGATCTGTGGGTCGGCCGCACGGTTCACCTCCTCCGCAGTGCGACGAGGCGCATGGCCAAAGGAACTCCCCCGAGCGCCCGGACGAATGAGTTGGCGCATGTCACGGCTGAACTCCCGACCCGCCATCTCTACAAAAGAGAGGGAAATCAGGGTAAGCAAGGGAGGAAAACAAAATCTAAAAGGGGCCTTTACCATGGGACCACAAGACGCTCTTGAGGAGGAGGTTGTCCAACAAAGGCCAGACCAATCTCTCTCCTCTAGACAAGCCCCCCAAAAGCCTGACCGCGGCCCGATCAGACTCAGAAAGGGACATCGTCGGCTCGTAGGCCCCCAAGCTCCCCCAACCGGTCAAGATTACAGCATCCTCGGGGAAAGTGACGAAGACATAGTCATTCTTCCCATCACAAACCTAGCGGGGCAAACCCAGTAGACATTCTCTGCCCACCCGGGGGCAAATATGAAGCCACGTCCCCCGAGCAACGGCCCGGACTATGAAATAGTAGAAGAAGAGCGGCAGGGTCGGCTCCAGCCTATGCATGTGGCATATCATGATGAAGCTGACCAGAGCTGGACCGAGTACGGAGTCAGTTGGCACTGGTTGACATGGGAGGACGCGCACGGGACACGCCTTCCACTCCCAAGCGTAGGAGTGTCAATGCAATAAAAATAACCGGTGAGTACCGGGTCGGATCACAGGGACACGTCGATCTACATTCACAAGTTTGATCGGCAAAGAAAATTAAAGCGTGATACAATCGTCTCGCTAACGTGGATGAGTGTGGGAAAAAGTGTGGTGAAACCAAAATCCTAACCTAAATGGGTAGGGTTAGAGAGCCAAATGAGGATTTAGGATAGCTAGGAGAGAAAGCATGGGTTGTGGGTTCATTAAGATTGGTGTTAATCAAGCGCTAATTACCGCATATAACTCAATTGATCATCCGGCTAAAGAAACTCAATCAGTATATTTAGCATTCAAGAACAAAAAAATTTGCAATAAGCATGGATTCATCATCATAGCACTAATCAATATATGAACATGGATTTTTCTCAAATTGCCCTCTCGGGACTTAGCCAATAAAATTGTGCCCTAATTACACATCTAAGATTAACAATATAATAGGCAAGAGGAAATTAGGGCTAAAATTAACAACCAACTTCATGAATCACAACCCACACCAAATCAACAATACACGATCATAGCAAACAAGATGGAAATTTCATTCAAAAGATTCATCCAAGTTCAATATAAAAGTGAGATATCAAAAATTACACAAGAAAAGATGGAAGAGATCACCAATCTCTCAAGAAATGAGGCTTCCCTCTCACTTGGGCACCTCCTCCAAGCTCCCCAAGCTCCAATGGCCTCCTACTCACCCAAGCCCTAAAAACTCAAAAACAGCAGCTCTGGCCGAAAGAATGAAGCTGTCTGTTAAATTTCGCCCCCCAGGCGCAAATAACCCAGAAAACTGGCTTAAACCCCCCGGCCCAAAACAAAATGCCCGCTCGCTCCTTAAGAGCGGGCGCTGCACAGTTCAAGGGGAAACGGGCCGGCCGCTGGGCCGGCCCATGCGCGCGCTTTTCGTTTTAATTAAATTTTTATTATTATTACGTTGCCAGCGGCCCGCTCCAAGAGCGGGCCGCGCGTGCCTTTGATTTTTTTTTAAATTTTATTTTTTTGTTTTAAAATGAGGCGGCGGCCCACTAACCAGCATCTGGCGCCACGTGGCGCCCCGTGGTTGTGCCACGTGGCGCCCAATAAGAATTTCTTTTTATGGGGTTGAAACCCCCATTTCTCCTCCAAATAATTCACCAAAAATACCCAGAAATCTCAGAAAAATCCTAAAAAGTTCTGGAAAATCTCCAAGACTCACAGGAGTACCTGAAAAAAATAGGAGAAGGAGAAATTAGTTCATATGATGATAAAATTAATATAATGACTATTATAACTTAATATTGATCTCCCAAAATTCATATAAAAATCCATTGCTCAAATATTTCTCAAAAATTGACAATATGATCACAATAATACCAGGAGCATATGAAAAATATCAGGAAGCCAATATGGACGATAAAATCAGTATTTTGTGCCAAGAATGAGAGTAAGCTCTTAAAATGACATGAAATGAAAATATACCCAAAAAGAGCAATATCAAGTATAATTCTTAGCACAAAATGGGGGTAGTTAGGGGGTATAAATATACACTTTTCACTCCGAATCACACCCCCCCAACTAGCTTTTTTCTAGTCCCTAGCAAAATATGCGATAAATTCGGATTAAAAGGAAAACATGCACCAACTCACAATATCCTCATGGCATACACAAAATGGTATTTCCAATTGATTCCAAAGCCAATATACTCAATGTATGAAAGTAAACAACAAATGACATTCTCCTCAATCCAATTCAAAGAAAAGTAAGGAAATAAGCACCGTATCACATATATCGGGATATATCGCAAATGACAAAATTTCTAATTTTCATGGAAATGGCCAAAACAAAAGAAATTCCTATAAGTTGTGGGAGATGAGATTGCATCACTCATGTTGCTTATTCTTTCATTTAAACATTCATTTTTTCTTTTTCTTTTCTTTTTCTCTCTTTTTTTATTCTTTTGGATTTTGTATGTTTATGTTTTGCATTCACGCGATAACGCTATGAAATGCAAACACCCCCACTTTGCATACACGCGATAACCCTATATAGGCAAAGGAATGGAATGATCCCCTAAATCTCATCTTTGGCGTCCTCCCCAATGTTTCGTGGGGCACCGGCTACTCGATTTGATTAGAAAAACCATTCACTTATGTTACTCTCTTTCTCATTCTACACATGAATTATCAACTCATCCACCCACTCCTTAAGAAGAAAACAAAGCATACACAATTGGCCAAACCCAACCCAATCAAAAACTACACCATTCATCCCAACTCATGCAATTATTTATACCAAACTATTTCCGAATTATTTCAAAGAGAGCATCAAAACATAGAAAATCGTTTCATACATGGCATATTAGCATTTGACTCCAAAATGGAAAAGGAATTAAAACACGCCAATCAAACATCGATAAATTTGATACCAAAGTAATAATCCGAAAAAATTGCATTGTATTAAGCATGTAGGGACTAAGCAAAAGAAATGTGATGGAAGCAAGGATGGAGGCATCAAAATGATATTCTCAAAATGAATGAATGATGATGATGAATGAGAAAGAAAAAAAATTTATTAACCTCGAAATTTTTCAAAACTACCCAAAACTAGCATCCAACTTCATAGTTCACTCCCCCCAACTAGAAATGAGCATTGTCCTCAATGGTTGAAATGAAACTAGATATTATTCAATGATGCTAGAGGGAAAGCACACATACTAAAGCAAACTAACCTAAAAAGTTTATTTTTTTTATTTACACTAAAGAAAGGAAGGAATACACCTTAGCAAAAGGCGGATCCCGAATGTGTAATGGTGGAGGCAGCTGCTCAATCATATCATTGCGTTCCTCAGACAACTGCTTTGGAAATGCCGCTCCTCCACTCTCCGTGGATCATAGCAACACAGCTCCCAGCATCTCCCTATAATATAATCCCGTGTCCTGTGGGAGACAAGCTGTGTCAAACCAAAAAAAATAAGTTAGACTTTTAACAAAAGAAGTCCAAATTGGGTCGTCATAATAAAAATAAGGATATGAATATGTATGACGACAATCTGAATCTAAAATATATGGAAATGAAGATTGAGATTTAGAAATGAAGGGAAAAGTGTGATGAGAACTTCCCTGAATAGCGATGATATCGCCTGGCTGATGCGACTCCTCAGTAGGAGGGTGAAATGGCTGCAGGGACAAGTGTGGAGGAGAAGGCAGCGCAGGCTCAATGTAGATCATCTCGCAGTCACTGTCGCTTGCCGAATCCTCTCCATCGAAAGTAATGGCCTCTACAGTCATCTCTGGACTCTGTGGTCTACCCTGAATATCATCGTCCTGGATGATGAACTGATGTGTGTCCTGAGGTGTCTAAAGTGATGGCTGCTGAACTGAATCTGAAGGGAAGGAGGGCTCGGGCTCTAAAATAGTTTGTAGGCTGTATCCTGTGCACTCATCCTCCTCAATATCACCGTAGTAAACCATCTCAGCAGTCCATCCAAGATGCTCGTACACCTCCAGCTGTGGTAATGGATCAGAATGGTGATGTGACTCAGGCACTCCGATCAGGGGCGGACCCACGTTGGTGGGGGCCGCCCACCCCCTTTCAAAAATTACATACCTATACATATATACATGGCAGCAGACCCGACATTGAAGGGTTAAGTAAATAGAATTCATCACCAGCAACAAAGTTGTTAGTTTGGCTTGGTGGTTGTGCGTCTCTTCCCCACTCATTTGGACCTGGGTTCGATTCCTGGGCATGGTTGTAGTGAGGAAAATTTTACGATATTAGATTAGGGTCAGGGTTATTGGCTTGTAAACTTTTATATTTTTATATAAAATAACATTAAAATTTATCCACAAAATATTTAGTTTTAGATTTTTATATATAATAACATTAAAATTTATCCACAAAATATTTAGTTTTAGATTTTTATATAAAATAACATTAAAATTTAACCACAAAATATTTAGTTTTTCGTTTGAAGCTATGCCATTTTTTCTTCAAGGTTTTAATTATTGCATGGCGGAGTCGGCATCTAATTGAGAAAAGAAAAATGTCTAAACAAAAAAATTTTCTTCATTTGTAACGCTTTCCGGCCCCACTGGTCATTGAATCCTGGTTCTGCCCCTGACTCCGATGTCATCTATCTCACTCTCGCCTGTATACATCTCCATTTGATCATCACCAACAACCCAACGAAACTGCATCGTGTCTCCAACCTGGGTGACACACACTCCATCATCCATCTCCTCCTGACCCTCAAATGTAGCTCTCAATGTCCTCTACCGGGCTCTCATGCAACCCATCCTCCTGATCTGCCAGATATCCCATGGGGTCACAAGCAAAAGAGCCCAAAGATGGCTCCTCAGACTGACATTGAACCTGCTCTGTATCCTGAAGTAGAAGCTGGGACTGGCCATCATCCTCATATCCAAGTGACAGCTCTCCAAATGGCACAGTCTACTCCCATTCTGCAAGGTCTCTCAGGCACAACCATGCATCATCTGTCGTATAGGCAAAGAACTCTCCACTGCTGCTCATCTGCACAAAGTCCCGTGTCGACGGCTGAAACCCTGTGTAGAAAATCCGAAGTAGATCCTCTGCGCTGAAAGCATGACATGGGCACCCAAGCACTAAATCATCGAACCTCTCCAAAACCTGACAGTAAGTCTCACCGTCAAACTGGACAAAGCTCTCCATGTGTTCCTCAAATGCCTGGCGCATGTGTACCCGATTCCTGTAATAAGTAGGAAAGAAAGCTCGAAGGAAATCAGTCTGAAAAGAAAGGCATGTAGAAAAAAGAATCTCGAGGATAAGCATCAAACCAAGTTTTAGCTTCATCTCTCAATGTATATGGGAACACTTTAAAATAAATAAAATCTGCACAAGTGGTCTCATCAAACAAATCCCAAAAACTCTTTTCTACACCATTTTTCAAACTTTTGCATAAATGAACTAGGATTTTCCAACCTCATACCGTGAAAGAACGGTGGGAGTTGGGAATCCTCCACATAAGCATCGCTAAAGTTTGAAAACGAATCCATAAAAAAAATTATCCACAAAAGATTTTTGAAATAAAAGAAAGAAAGAAAGAAAAAACGACTCAAAAAAGTATAAAATAAACAACCAAAAAGACTCAACACTAAGCTGGAAGTACTACACCTAAAGTGTCCAAAACCAACCAAAAATGTGAGTGTGAAAACCGTTGTCCCCGGCAACGGCGCCAATTGGTTGACACGGGAGGATGCGCACGGGGCACGCCTTCCACTCCCAAGCATAGGAGTGTCAATGCAATAAAAATAACCGGTGAGTACCGGGTCGGATCACAAGGACAAGTCATTCTACATTCACAAGTTTGATCGGCAAAGAAAATTAAAGCGTGAGACAACCGTCTCGCTAACGGTGGATGAGTGTGGGAAAACGTGTGGTGAAACCAAAATCCTAACCTAAATGGGTAGGGTTAGAGAGCCAAATGAGGATTTAGGATAGCTAGGAGAGAAAGCATGGGTTGTGGGTTTACTAAGTGGTGTTAATCAAGCGCTAATTACCGCCTATAACTCAATTGATCATCCGGCTAAGGACACTCAATCGGAATACTTAGCATTCAAGAACAAAAAAATTTGCAATAAGCATGGATGCATCATCATAGCACTAATCAATATATGAACATGGATTTTTCTCAAATTGCCCTCTCGGGACTTAGCCAATAAAATTGTGCCATAATTACACATCCAAGATTAACAATATAATAGGAAGAGGAAATTAGGGCTAAAATTAACAACCAACTTCATGAATCACAACCCACACCAAATCAACACTACACGATCATAGCAAACAAGATGGAAATTTCATTCAAAAGATTCATCCAAGTTCAATACAAAAGTGAGATATCAAAAATTACACAAGAAAAGATGGAAGAGATCACCAATCTCTCAAGAAATGAGGCTTCCCTCTCACTTGGGCACCTCCTCCAAGCTCCCCAAGCTCCAATGGCCTCCTACTCACCCAAGCCCTAAAAAAACTCAAAAACAGCAGCTCTGGCCGAAAGAATGTAGCTGTCTGTCAAATTTCGCCCCCCAGGCGCAAATAACCCAGAAAACTGGCTTAAAACCCCCGCCCAAAACAAAATGCCCGCTCGCTCCTTAAGAGCGGGCGCTGCACAGTTCAAGGGGAAACGGGCCGGCCGCTGGGCCGGCCCATGCGCGCGCTTTTCGTTTTAATTAAATTAAATTTTATTTTACGTTGCCAGCGGCCCGCTCCAAGAGCAGGCTGCGGGCTTATGATTTTTTTAATTTTTTTGTTTTAAAATGAAGCGGCGGCCCACCGACCAGCATCTGGCGCCACGTGGTGCCTTGTTGTTGTGCCACGTGGCGCCCAATAAGAATTTCTTTTTATGGGGTTTAAACCCCCATTTCTCCTCCAAATAATTCATCAAAAATACCTAGAAATCTCAGAAAAATCCTAGAAAATTCTGGAAAATCTCCAAGGCTCCCAGGAGTACCTGAAAAATAGGGGAAGGAGAAATTAGTTCATATGATGATAAAATTAATATTATGACTATTATAACTTAATTTTGACCTCCCAAAATTCATATAAAATAATCCATCGCTCAAATAATTCTCAAAAATTGACAATATGATCACTATAATACCAGGAGCATATGAAAAATATCAGGAAGCCAATATGAATGATAAAATCAGTATTTTGTGTCAAGAATGAGAGTAAGCTCTTAAAATGACATGAAATGAAAATATACCCAAAAAGAGCAATATTAAGTATAATTCTTAGCCCAAAATGGGGGTAGTTAGGGGGTATAAATATACACTTTTCTCTCCGAATCAGACACAAAGCCACCACCAAAAACTCCATGACCTGAATGATGAAGGGGTGGAGGGGAAAGCGAAGACCCGAGTGGAACATCTCCACAAACACCCTGACCTCGCGGTTCCTGTGAAAATAGATCCTCTCGTCCTCAAAAGGCACTCGACACCATACAGGTGAGAGAGGAATTCCGCCTTAATCCTCTCGGCGGTGGAATAGGGGACGGTGGAGGTCGACTCGAGAATCGCCGAAGGGACTCTGGACTCTCTCGTTCCAGAAGGATCCCCTCATTGAACCGAATCGGCAAATAGTAGATCCTTGCCCTTATCAGTGAGCAACCTGGGCTCAGGGGAGCCGTCGGACTCAGACCGCGGAGCTCCTATCCTCAACGCCATCACCAATCGAGCAAATCGAAAAGCAGAAGCAAGAGAAGGTGATTACCTTGTGAAGTTCGAAGGAAAGGGAACGAAGAGAAACTAGCCAACAAAGAGAGAGCAGAAGCCGAGTCAGGAAAAACGAGAAAAGAAATCAAAACCCCAACGGTTTTATACTGAAATCAACTTCGAATCGAAGCCGTTCAAAGGGGGACGTGTGGCGACATCTCGCGGAAGGCGGCACTTAGAATCCCACTCCCTAAGCGCGGGAGAATTCCAACCTGACATCACCATGATGGTATTCATTTAATGTGTCGCATCGACTGACGCGTCCATCAGATCCACACGAATCACATCCCTCGTACCAAACCATCAAAATTCGAATGGCCCGAGTGATGGGGGCAATTGATACAACCCTCTCAAAATGAGCAAGACGAAACAGGCCGAGCCCATGATCAGAGCCCATGGGCCAGGACGGGATCGGGCCCCAGCCTAAAGGCCCCGTGAAGGCCTCGAGTCATGGTGGCCCCAGACTGATGTGGAGGGAACCGCTGACCCCCGTAGGTTGAGGTAACCGATCCCCCGAATTGTGCCCACCTTCATTGCCATTCGAGAGCCCCATTAAGCCCACCTTGATGACCCATCAAGGGACGATCAAAGCGGCGGGTACTTGGGGCGAGATGGGGGGAGGATGAGGGAGACGTGGGCGGTTCAGCCCCTACAAAAGATCGAAAGATCGAAAGACGAACGGACCAAATTCTGAATACTCTACACTTCGGTATTCTTCCTCGAACGACCTGGTCTTCCACCTCATAATTCTCCTCTACAGCCCGGCCTGAGGATTCGTGCGTCGGTCTCTCCGTGAACCGCACTCGATCCTACCGGGCATCCCTTAGATCATATTTGACTTAGGCATCAGAGAGGACTTGGTCGGAACCAAGGTCCGACCCCCCTGACGAGCTTTCTCGTGCGTGCAGGTGTAGGAGACTTCACCCCGCCAAGGATACCCTTCGACGCTTCATCCACCGGAGCCGAGCGATCCCGACCCCGAGTTTGTTCGCCTCCCTACTCGAGGAGGCCGTCGTTCTCCCGAAGCTACCATTCGGGATACCGACGCACGAGTCCGTGCATTCTCGACCGAGCGAACGCGCCGCTACCCGATCTCGAAGGACGCACATGTTTCACACGACCGCATCAACCTCTGACCCTCGAGACTATCAAACTGTGGTGAGAAAACACCTTGAAACACCCTGAAACACAACTCATGTTTAAAATATCATAATCATTATTTAAGTCTTGACAATCTTAACCGTGTTGTACTTGTGTTGATTACATCATTCACTATTTTGAATCGGCTATAAATCATTATAATTATTATGGTTATATTTCTGATTTATATTTCTTCTTGGTCAACAAATTATAGAACATATCTAAGGGCTGTTCTTTTTGTTGAGTATGGGGTTGTGGAAAGTTGAGGAGTTGTGGAATCTTGATGTGAGGAAAGTTTGGTTTTGTGTTTTTTTTGTTGTAAAGTAGGTTGGAAAGTTGTTTCGAGAAAGTTTTGTGGGTCCCACGCAACCTTCTTGTCTTTTTTTGTTGAAAGTTGGTTAGAAAGTTGGATGAAGAAAGTTTGATGTGGGTTCCACGTGTTATACTAATTAATATAATAAACTATATAATTAAACTAATTATTATACTAAACTATATAATTTAATTAATTATTATACTAAAATATGTAATTATAATTAGTAAATAAAAAAATAAAAAAATAAAAATTAACGAATGCAGACAAACAAAGTGACGGAGCACTGTGCATTTTTTAGTACACAGTACTTCATCACAATAAACAATTAAAAAATGAATGCAGACAAAAAAACAACGGAGCACCGTGCACTTCTCAGTGCACAGTGCTCCGTCGAATTAAAAAATAAAAAAATTGATAGGCGCGTTGCGGTTCGCCGAGAGAAAGGAGAGAGAGATGGTGTGGGCCTAGACATCATTTCCTGCTCGAATCCGCTTATTTTGCGGAGAAAACGTTTGGTAAAGTTAAGCTGCCACCGAGGAGCCACGTAGATGATTTCCAGCCGATTTTTTCTCAAAGAAAAGTACAGAACGAATGATTGTGAGTTGTGAATAGTGCGTGAATAGCGCGTGAACAGTAGAAAAATTACACTTTCCACTCCAGATTCAACAAAAAGAACAGGTCCAAGCGTCAGCTTGTTTACAGATATTTTCTTTTGAAATATACTTTAGATTTAGACACTGATTTTGAAGCTGAAGTTCAGAAAGGAGGCGATTTCACAGCAGGATTTGGCAAAGAACTAGATCGACAAAGTGCACTGGTTGCCCAATCTTTCAATCCACTTTCCAATCAAAAAAACACAAAATTCTAGTGTTCCCTCTCTAAGGCCATGTTCTTTTGGGGCCTGTTCTTTTGCACGGAATAGGGGTGGGAATGGGAATAGAGACACTGTTCATGCACTATTCACCATATTCCAAGATTGTATTCTAAGCTGTTGTTCTTTTGGGCGTGGAATAGAATCCTACGTGGCTATTCCAATTTGGTAATGATGAGCACTTTTCTATTCCAAGCTATTTGCTTGGAATACAATGGAATCCTTAGGAATGGTGGGCCCCACTATCTCATCTCTCTCTATCTCTCCCCTCCAACTCATCCCCTTTCCACTTTTTCATTCCAACTCCACAATCCCAAAAGAACACAAGAATAGAATGTGGACCCCACTTTCTATTCCAAACCCCACTTTCCATATCCTATTCCACCCAAAAGAACACAAAACTCCATTTTCTCTCTCCTTGGAATACAAACTTTCCCCTATTCCATTTTTCCTATTCCAGCAAAAGAACAGGCCCTTGGTGGAATATGAGGCGAGAATGGGCCAAAGTGCACTGTTTGCCCAATTCCAGTCTCCTATTCCAGCAGCATGTTCTTTTGCATTCCAAATCAAGTTGGAATGGAATCCTAGTTGGCAGCACTATTTGCCATTCCTTGTAGGTGTCAGTATTCCAAGCAAATTGCTTGGAATACAAAGGAATCCATTCCTTTGTGGGGTCCGCTGTCACATCTCTCTCTTTCTCTCTCTCCTCCAACTCACCTCCTTCCCACTTTCTCATTCCAATTCTTCAATCCCAAAAGAACACAAGAATAGAATGTGGACCCCACTTTACATTCCAACACCCTCATACCCTACTGCATCCACCCAAAAGAACACAAAACTCTATTTTCTCCATCCTCAGAATACAACCATTCCCACCATTCCCCATCCCCAGGCTTCCAGCAGAAGAACATGCCCTAAGATTCCAACCTATGTACACACTGTTCACGACTTTCATGAAATCTCATTCCAACAAATACGAGCAGGCCCTACGCCACTCTTTCCCCTGTCCTCTTCCCCACCACATCTCTTCCTCTAGGAACAAAGATCACCTCACATCAATTATAAATCTGGGAAAAAAAAGGAAATTACAACGTGCATGCACAACTGAAAAAGATCGGAGTCGGGCGGCTCCGAGTTATTCCTCATTTTTTTCTTTGGCATGATCCGACCTCGATCGATCTCGATCTCTAATTCAAGTAAACAATTTCTTCTTCTCTTCACGCGGATCATAAACTGGGTTCTTCGAGACCTCAGCGGTACGTAGGATTTGGATAATTATTGTTATCTTCTCTAAAGCGTTTGAGTTTGTACAGAGCAATTGACGATGCGATGGATCGAATTGAGATATTCTGTTTCCTTTTTTATGTTATTAATACTGGCCTGATTTCTATTATTTGCCGCCTAAGACGAGTCCCGTGTGCCGTTGACGAGAGTGAAAGCGAGGTTTCTGTTGTTTTAAAGGGATTATTTCGTACTTTTTTGGATTAGTCTTCTCTTCTTAATTATAATAATAATATTGTTCGTCTCTTATCCTCTTGGAACGAGTATTCAATTTTATTAAATAAATATATATATAATATAATACGTAGAGTAATTAGGTTACCTTCTCACTGGCGACATTGGGAAAGTTGAATCTTTTATCTTTTTGATACCTTCATTCCAGAGTATTGTGAAGAGGAAAGATAAAGGCTGAATTTTTACAAGAAATGACATAAGAATTCATCATCATCTTTTGAAGAGTCTTAATTGAAGAGCTTTCTGTCTGTTCTGTAACCCTGCAGGTTTGTTTCGAGTTTTTGGTTGCTGTTGTTGGTCTTGAAACTCTTTCAGGATTTAATTTGGGTATTTATCATTTTTTATATTGGTATTTGGCTAATTAATCAGAAACTTGATTGCTTGTAAACTTCCTTTATGTGAAATCGCTCAGTTGCAGATTTTTGTTCTACTATATCTAGTTGATGCTAATCAATTGTGTGTTTTTGGTTCATGGATGCAGAACTCTGGGTGCCATTGCTGCTAATTTTCCCTCGATCATTTTATCTTCATTGACGATAATTAAACATTTGAACTATATTTTGCCAAGAGAATCAGAGTTGGAAAATGGGTCGTTCCTACGATCCAGATGAAGAGCCATCAGATTCTTGGAAGATCATCATGCACCCTCTTTACCTTCCTAAGACGCTGCCTTGGTTCGATTTGAGGGTCTTCTATGTGAGAGTGAGCAACTGTGAGGTCAATGAAGCCACTCCTGAACAGCTCAAAGTTAACCACATCCCACTTAGCCCCGACACCATTCTCGAAGTGAATGGGAGAAGAAGTAGCATTTATTCTGATTGTGTCTCTTTGATGCTCAGAAGGGACAGAGTCGACAAGAACTCGGAAGAGGTGACATTTGTGAGCACGGATAGTATAAGGATGACATGTAGTGTAAGATTTGAGGTCTATGATAAAGATGAGATGTTGCTTACAGGTGTGCTGGAGTTGTGTAATGGTAATGGGTTTATTGGGGAATCAAAAAGCCTCAACAAGAAATGGAGCATGAAATGCCAGTCTGGTACGTCTTCTACAGGATTTTTGAAGGGAAATCAATATGTCAGTCTGGAGATGCCTTGGCCGACTATTGAGGTTTACGTAGCTGGTTGTTTCTCGGGCAGTCCCATCGTATTGACCAAGACTCTTCGGCTCTCTTCCCGCAAGAAGAATAAGAAGAAGTTGGGTCTGGATTCAGTCCCTGAGCATGAGACCAGTGAGCTGTGGAAAGAAACCTCTTCTGAAGATTCTATGCAGGTGATTCAAATTAGCATTTCAAATCTGAAACTTCTCTATTAGATATTTGTGATATCATATTACTTCATATAACCTTACCATGCTTTTACATCGTTGGTTGGAATTTCAAATTTCTTAGACATTTAATGATATTTGTTATTAACTAACGTTTGTTTGTTTTAATTGCTACAATTCTTCAGTTGTAATTGTTCAGGTGAGTAGGGTAAGTAATCTGTTCTATACTCCAGATTGTGGACACATACATCTATTTTCTAAATACATGTTAATGAACGGCTATAGAATTGCATATAATATATGTGAATAGTTTCTGCAACCAAAGAGAAAAAGATAATGTGAGTATGAGAATGCAGTTTGGAAAGAATACATTATGCAACAGAAGATGTTTAGGGATAATGAGGTTAAACATATTGCCACTATTAAAATTTGCATAATGTTGGAAAATTTGAAAGGTTATGAACATGGCAGGGTTTAATAGATTCAGGTCTTACGTCATGTCTAAGTTAACATGTGAAAGCTCTCTACAGTCTTACAACTCTTCTTTACCTTTTTCCCCTATTTTTTACACCACGGCTGCTCTTCTTCTTCCTCCTCCTGGCGGTTTTGGGGTTTTTTTTTGTTTTGGCTGTGGGTGGGTGGGTGTTTTTTTTTTTTCGGGGGGGGGGGGGGGGGGGGGGGGGGGGGGGGGGGTTCTCACAGATATTGTCATTATGTTGGATGTCTGTCTAAGAAACTTGCTTCATACTATAATGGTTACCGACATCAGTCTTATATGTTTCTACTTTCAAAGACAGTTAAATTTTAGATTCCCAGATTCCCAGATTTGCTACATGTTTATTTTTTTGACAGGCGCAAGGTACGGACATAAGATCACACTAGAATTTTGAGCATGCGCATTGCATTTGAAATAAAAATAAATAAATAAATATAATTGTAAACTTCAATGCATTTTAATGTATTTATAATATAAATATTTAAATAGATGATGGGGTTTATCATTTTTTGGCTATTTAGAGAAGACACATGTTCTTGAAACTTGTCATTCGGAATTGAGGATCATCAAGTATGAATTTAATGGAAGAAGCAAATTTGAATGGAACAAAATTTGTAGACCAATCATTTTGTTTCTTTTTCTTTCAAAAAATTAATTCAAATAAGGATGTTATGTTAGTCCATGAAATCTCCAATTGAAATCTCCATCTCAAATAGGAATGGGGGTGTTCCATAATAACAGTGAAGCTGTTTATAATTATCAGTATATTTTGTCCACATTCTTTTCAGTATATTTTACTTTGAGCCTGCCACCTTGTGCATTATGTATTCATGAATACATATATATATATAAACAAAACGTGTTGGTACAAAATAGCCTGGCAAACGGGTAAACATCATCTACTTTTCCCGCACATATTAATTGTTGCCAATTGTAGCATAGGTAGGATGTTTTTAACTGCTTCTATTTTACTCAAAGGATTTTTTTGAGTTGGTTTGAGTTTTAATCGCTCATACTTAGCCTTGTATATGTGTCTAATCTTTTGGTTATTAGTTGGTTCTAATATTAACCGTGTGTGAGATGGTACTATTCTTTAAGTGAGATTCCTACTTAATGAACATGTGGGTAGTTTATATTAGATGTTGTGCTGTCATGAACCATCAGTAGAATGGCTTGCTATTATCTTATAGTGTACTAAGATGCAAATATCAAATCATCGTATCCATCCTATGCTAGCTCGAGGCCAGCATAGCTGGTTCTCTGTCTGTAGCATATAGGCATTGATGCAGAATCAACACAGAAGATGGACACTGCTGCAGACTCATGGTTGGCTGGCTAGAAGCCGGTCTGTCCGAGTTTCATTCATGATTCATTACTGAACTGTACCATTGATCATAGACATGCAGGTTATTCACCATAAATTTCATATTTTAGAATATAACGCGACCATGTATGCTAATATAGAGGCAACTTCAATTTTGTGGAAAAGTTTCTGTTAGTGTTTGTGTTTTATCATGAAAGTAATTTTATTTTCCTGTTATAGAAATGATTTTTTTAAACGTTTGTGGGTCTTGGTAACAAGGCACTTGTTAATTATCAATCAAAGGGCGCCTTTTTACCTCTCTCCCAATCCAAAGGCAGCTTGAGATAGGAATTAAAATTTTCTAAAATCCTGAAATTTCCCTCAACATCTTAGCCTAGAATAATTCCTTTCCTTCATCCTCTCTCTCCCCACCTTTTGATCACGTCTCCGCTTCCAATTTGTTGGGTGTAGGAAGAGGAAGAGGCAGCCCAATATGCGATTTAAGTATGCCAATATGTAATCTTTTGGATTCGATTTTGTCCTGACTCCAGAATGCTATCTAACAATTCCTATATATGATTGTTTATGTATAATGACAAATTAAGCAAGGGGAAGGAGGATCAAGAATTATTGGAGAGATTGGAGAAGAGGACAAGAAATTCGTCTGTGAGAGGGCAATCTTCTGTGGAAGGTAACATGCCATGTAAGACCGTTGCATATGTACTAGTAGATTATCATAGTTGTATTACGTCAACTACTAAATCTCTGATGAAGATGCAAGCATTTGATACGGCAGAGTTCTAATCAATTGTGAAAGAAAATTCATTGTCTGTTGGATTCACTACTAACCGCAGATAATAGTTAGCTCCCTGATTGTGTTAAAGAGGAAAATCACAGCTTTCAAAGATGAGAATTTAGGATTATCATAAACATGCTGCATTGAGCTCAAAAACAATTTGGAACAAATAGAATGCTAGACGCCGAGTCATTTCTTTTTATTGTTGGATGAATCCTATCGGCAGCTTGACATGGCTGAGGTGCATCAAGACATGCTAACTTAAGGTTTAACCCCCATGAGGTGAAAAAAATTCAGGAAAACCATTTGAAATAGAGAATAATGTCAAAAAGATGGTACCTGACCAACTTGGGTCAGGTGCGCAGACGTGACGGCCTCTCATTGGCAGCCCAAAAGCCAATAGCTGTTGGACTGCAATAGCTTTTGGGCTGCCAATGAGAGGCCGCCACACGTCAGTGCACCTGACACAAGTTGGACAGGTGCCATCTGTCTTCCATTAATCCCTTTGAAATAATACCTGCAATGTTGTCACACCACTCCACTATGGATAACTTTAATGATCAGATAACATATTGTGTTCTTTGCAGGTAACCATTCTACAGTTGCAAAATGAAACGGGTTTATTTGGGGGTTTTTTTGGGGGGTTGTTTGTTTGTTTTTTTTTTTTGGGGGGGGGGGGGGGGGGGAACTGAATTGTATGGAAGGCCTAGATGTTTCAAGCCCATTTAAGTGGAAATAATTTAGAGAAATCCTTTTTAAAAAACTATGGTAGGGTCCAACAAACTCTACTTAAAAGAAGAGAAAATTATATTGTGAACTGTCGGAATGTCCTAACTACTTGACTAAACCTGTGGAGATGGATACATTATTAAAGTAAACCTATGATGTGAAAAAGGACATGTTGCAAAATTAAAGAATTATATATTTAACCAATATGGTAGGTCAAAATAGAATGAAGTTGGAGTTAGGTCGTCTCCATAGTCCATGATCAAATTTTGTGGTTTGGATTAATTGTAGATAAAGAAATGAGTGTGGATGTGATGCTGATTTGTTTTGACTAGTTAACGGAAACAAAAGAATTGACTGCAACCTTGGGAGATGGACATAGGATTGCCATTGGTAGGAAAGTAGTGAATGATCAATTGTTTATCTGATATTGACATTAGACAAGATTTATAATACAATGATAGTGTAAGAAAAATGATGCATATGATTTAATGACAAAACCAATGCAAATGGAAACTTTGGGGAAGCCACAGTTGGAGCTAGAGCAAGTGAGCTATCTCCAGATATGCAAACATGCACATAATAATGAAACTGAAGAAAGATTAGATGGAAGGAAAATAAATATGAAAACAGATGTATAAGAAAATTAGGAAAAAAATTAGAGGCTCATCAGCCTGCTGCTTGAAGCCTCGAAGCGGTTAAGAAGATGGCAGAGGTTCTCTTCTCAGAGTGTAGCATGTCAAAATAGTAAGGACATGGCATAGTTGAAATGGGAAGGGTACCGTGAACGGAGGAGAAGGTGTAGTATGACTACTGGATTGGACTGCATGGATCATAGCCTCATGATCACCATAGCATCAGATTGTGATGTTATAACCACTTTCTTGTTTTCCCCTCATGATCTATCTTAGGAAGAGGTGCCTGGTTTAGTGCAATCATGCTTTTTTGAGACATCATGTTTTTGATTGACACAAAAAATATGCATAGTTACCTTTATTATCAATAGGAAACATACATGTGTTCTTTTGTTTTTGGTGTGTCCATCAAGGACTTGAAGCCAGTCCGCCGACCATGCGATGTTGTAGCAAGGACTTGAAGCCAGTCCGCCGACAATGTTGTAGCTTTTAGGCTTTTCTTGTGGGAGAAGTCCTAGGACCATAGCAAATTTTTCTAGCATTTGATGTGTGATAACAATTAAAAGTGGATGCAATACATTTCTTGCTGGGGATGATATTTTTAGATCAAAATATTATTTCCATTGTTATATCACCTTTATAAGGATTTTTATTCAAATTCCTCATTATTTTGTGCTCTTATTCTTCTTTAATGCATACCATTACCTTTACTAACAATGATATTAGGGATGAGAATGGGCATGCCCAAAGCCCGATTGGGCTTCCAAATGGGCATGCCACATCATCATCCCAACAATTCCTTCACAAATTTTTCTAGAATTTGTGAAGGAATTGTAAGGATGATGATGTGGCATGCCCATTTGGAAGCCCAATCGGGCTTTGGGCATGCCCATTCTCATCCCTAAATGATATAAATCATACAATATACTGTTTGCCTGGTCCAAGGGGGTGTCATCAAGGACTTAAAACTTTTCCTTAACACTAAGTAGCAATAATGTACCTTCCAGGCTTATCAATATAATCAAAGCCCTAAACTTTTGGATGATGTCTTCCCATGTTTCATTGTCAGGCAATGTTATGATCTACTGTAATTTGAAAACTTCATTGTTACCCTATCCCGCACCCCATATTTCTATAATTTCGAATACTATCGATTTTTACTGCCTTGAAATTTTCCTATTATATTTTGTCTTGGAAGATGCTTACAGAGATTTCCTTGGGTTAATATATTTTTGAAGTTGTTCCTTGTAGCATGTCTATGAACTTGAAAAAAAAAAGTTATGTCCCTTGCTTTTGCTTTCCTTTGTATCCTCAAATTGTCTACTGCTAGTTCTCGAGTCTCAATGACATATTTTGCGTCCAGGTATCTGAATATCATGATTACAGAGCAGAAAACGACGTGGATATCGACTACAACAGTATCCATTCAAGAGCGCAATACATGGAAGGTGAGGATGGGGAGCTTTCGTGGTTTAATGCTGGTGTAAGGGTAGGCGTGGGAATTGGTCTTGGCATTTGCCTCGGCATTGGAATTGGTGTCGGCGTCTTGGTCCGCACATACCAAGCCACCACCGGAAATTTCAAGAGGCGACTTTTGTAGCAACGGACACCAACATCACCCGTTTCCTTAATAACTGACTGCTGAATCAATTTTTTTTTTCCAGTTTTCTTTCACCTTCAAGGTGCTTGCTGTTTTTCCTTTTACTCATCAGGCTTGCGGAGTCTTGTGCCGCTTTTTCTTGGCTGTTTATGTAGCTACTAGATGGTGAGAAGTACTTTGATTGTGCTATACAAGTTTTGTTCTTCCTTTGTGCAAATAAGTATGTAAACCGTTTTGTTTTTTTTGCGAGTTTGTTGGTCTTGGTTTCAAGGTGACAATTTACCAAGAGAAGTTCGTGGGATCTTAGTTTTTAAGCCTCAAATGTTACATAAAGATCAACTTGATATTATTTTGTTAGAGGTCCTGCGTATTGTTTCATAATGTCCCAAGGATACGCATATGTTTGCATTTTTATTTTTTCTACCTGCACTTATATGCATAATATTTATATTCTACGTTAAATTAAAAAAAACCCTTCATCAACCTTGCTCTGATTTTAAGAAAACCCAAAATTTTGTTATTCGAAAAACCACATTGAGGGAGTAAACGTTCAGTGTGGTTTTCAAAACAAATGAAGCAATGATGAGCAAAGTTTTGTAGGTTTTTCTCAGGGTGTCAATTAGGCCTACCGGGCCGGGCCGGCCCGGGCTCCGAAGAAACCCGGGCCGGCCCGGGTGGGCCAAAGGCAGGCCCAGCCCGGCCCGCCGGCCTGGCTTTTTAAATTAAAAAAATTAATTTTTTTAATAAAAAAACTTAAAAATCTTAAATCTAAAATCAAAAAAATCTTTAAAAACCTATAATCTAATATCTAAAACTCTAAAATATAGTTGTAAACATGTAAAAATTCCAAAAAAATATAGAACACTTCTAAAAAATCAGACTTTTTAAAAACATGAAAAAAAGTTTAAACATGTACAAAGCTCTTAAGAAATAAAAATAGTCCAAAGTAGAGTTTTAATTACCTACTAATTTTTTAGGTAAGTTAACAACATATATTTAATTGTATACGTTAATGTTACTAACAATACAAGAAAAAAATTAATATATACCAAAAAGTTTAATCCCAAAAATTTCGAAGGTCCCGTGTTAAACCTTTAAATTTTATTAATTGAAATTTTTTTTTGAGGGGGTGACATACGTTGGCCAGCCTTAACCCTCATACATTGGCCAAAAAATGAAACTAATACATGTTATAAACTGCTAATACAAGTAAATATATCAAGTCTCTGCTTCTTCTTCTTCCTATTCTTCTTCAGAGTCTTCAGAAAGGTCGGTCCGATATTGGTTTCTCGATGCAGCCCTGAACCTATCCTTCGCACAAACCGACGCTTCTACTATATCTAGCTTCAGCAGTGACCTCTTGTTGCTAAGAACACGATTACCTGCACTAAAAGCAGACTCCGAAGCAATAGTGGATATGGGTACGGCTAACAAATCACGAGCCATCATGGAAAGAATTGGATAACTATTCTTATATTGTTTCCACCATGACAGAACATCAAAACTCTCATTATTCAAGTCTTCTTCAGAAAATGGACAAGAACTTGACAAATACCTAAACAGTTCATTAGCTGTGTCAGATGTTCTTTTGCTTCTTCTTGCCCATAAGCAGTCAGACTCTGCTTGGAGCACTTGAAGATGCTTGAACATTAGATGTGTGTGCAGAACTACCATATCGTGTCTCATATACAGCAAAAAGTGATCTTAAACTATTCTTAAAACTAACTTTGTGTTGTTTTGCTTTAGCTTGAAGGTTCAAGTTTTCGTAATAGGTATCTAAGAAGTCAAGTACTACATCCTCCTTAAACCGAGGATCTAAAACCTTCGCTATAGAGTATAGCAAAGGAACATGATTCCAATACTTACTGAGTTTAATCTCCATCTGTTCTATCATTGCTTTAAGGTCTGGAGTCCTAATGGTGTCATTATCTCTATGTTTTTGTATAACTTCAGAGATCACATCTAACTGGTCTAAGCATAGAACTGAAGTGTAGTAGTAAACATCAGAAAACTTGTTTGTTGTCAAGTAAAAAATTTCAAAAAAAATCATAAAGTTTATCTATAATTAGCCACTCATAATCACTAATTTCATAATCACTATCATTTGCAAGGTATGCACTTGCAAACTCACTAAGTTGGGTTCTATTTTGTCTCATACAACGTATCAGTAGATACGTTGAATTCCACCTATGGGGGACACTAAATTTAAATGCCCTATAAGGCAGTTGGTTACTACGACAAAACTGTCTATATTCCCTCTTTTTTGTGAATTAGTGGTAATTAAAAGCATAAGGTTTCTAGCCTTTTCCAGATAAACAGAAGTAAGTTTAAGACCATCCTGAACTACTAAGTTTAAAACATGGCATGCACAACGTTGATGAAAAATTAACCCATCTAGATCTGGGTTCCATTGACGTTGCAAAAAACTAATGGCTAAAGTGTTATTCAAAGCATTATTAAAAGTAATTGTAAATTTTTTTTGCTCAATATCATAACCACGACAAATATTTTGCAAAGTCCTACCAATAACCACACCCTTGTGCGCATGCTCAACACCTTAAAACCAACAATTCTTTTCTGAATGATATAATCATGATCTGCAAAATGGGCCGTAAGACACATTTATGATGCACCCCATTTTATAGTCCATATGTCAGAAGTTAATGAAATCCTACATTCTAAATTAATAAAAATCTGATGCAAATTTGCCTGTCCTTCATGAAAAATAGTCATACAATCTTTTCTAAGGGTATTCCTAGATAATTTTCTAAATGCAGGGTTAAATGCATTTTGCTGTAATCGCTCTAATTCTGGGCTTTCAACATAATTTAGAGGAAGTTCTTTGCATAACACAAATCTCGCCATCTCGTTTCTCATATTTTCAACAGAATATGAGAAAGGAGTAAGAGAGGAAGATGATGAGATAAATTTAATGTTGCTTGTATAGCATCTTTTTTAACATGCGATTTCATGTGTCTTAGCAGATGTGAAGTGCCGGCAGTATGTGCAGCAGCAACACTAATTCTACATATCTTACAAAAGGCACGAATTTCTTCGATGCCATTACTATCTTTTACCATTTCACGTGAAAAGTGATCACAAACACCGGACTTTGGTCCTTTCTTTTGGGTTTATGTAGTAGGTGCAGGCATATGTGAAGCAGGTGTTGATGTTTGTGCAGGTGAACTTGTGTACGTGTGAGCAGCATGTGGGAAAGGTGAATGTGCAGGTGGTGGCATGACGGGGCTAGGATTATTACTAGCTCCATAGTTATGAGGTTCTTGTGTTTCAAAATCTGCTATATCAGGATTATTACCGCGTAGTAAATCAGCATAATATTCATAATCGGCAGTATTAGTATCATCATCTATATTAAAATTCATATTGATGTTCCTAGATCGAGACGGTCCTGCCATTATGCTAATCTAAAATTTATACTACAGAAACCTGTTTGAGTATGCCCGGAGTTGTAGAGCCCGGTAGCCGCTAGAGACCGTCGAGGGAAGCTTGCACGGTATTAGCGAGAGATCGGACGCAGCGAATTGGAGTAGCGAATTGGAGTAGTGAGACGGTTGACGGTAGTAGCGAGATTGACGATTGTAGTGACGATAGACGGTAGTCGCGAGAGTTGTAGAACACCGGGTAGAGAGGAGTTTAGAGAATTAGAGTTTTAAGATTTTGTAGAGATTTTGAGGGTAGAGAGGAGTGTAGAGATTTTGTGAGTGTAGAAATAAGGGGGGAGGGGGGGTTTTATAGAGTGTGTTATGTTAAAAAAAAATCAAACCGTTGCCAAACAGGCAAATTTTTGCCCGTTTGGCAATGGGCAAATGCAGGCGGCCCGGGCCGGGCCGGGGGGGGCACCCCAGCCCGGCCCTGGGGCCGGGCTTGGGCCGCAGCCCGGCCCGAGAATGGGGTCCCGGGCCCGGGCCGGGCCGGCGGGCCAGCAGACCGGCGGGCCCCCGGGCCATTTTGCCACCCTGAGGTTTTCCGAATCAAAAAAAGTTTTGGGTGCTTTTAAAAAACGGAGCAAGGTTGAGTGATGGTTTTTAAATTTTAGCTTACTGTAATATACGCTAACTAGAAATAACCGGTGCACAGCGAAAAAAACCCCACGCATACCGCACACACGCAATCGAAAAGGAGTGAGAACTGTGAGTGTGTGTCGATATCGTCGGGGGTAAAAGGACCCCAAAACAAAGCCCAAACCCCCACCCCAATGGGACCCACCGCGGTTTTGGATGTCGTTTGAACTTGAGTGCGTTTCTAGGTTCTTTTTTGGGTGTTTGGGTTGATGTGGAGGGTGATGTGTAGGAGGTTATCCCATGTGGCGATGTGACATTGCCACTTGGGACAAATATGCCACATGAGACAACATCCTCAATTGTATAATAGACTTTCAAAAAAAAACAAACTTTATTGTTTTCTTTTTTGTAGTAACATTGAAATTTGAAAATAATAGGAAACTATCTTAAATATTAATTTTCTCAAATTATTATCTAGAATTTTGTTAACAGAAAAATACCCCAATATTTCCAACATTTCTAAACATGCTCAAATTATTTCTTCCAATGTTTTTTCTGATACATCGGAACAAAAACATTACAACATATCAATAATTGCACATCAAAATGTAAACCTCAACCTCTAATATATCAAGTGCCTCTTGCCTCTTGCATTTGACAAGAGTATCTGTGATAATGAAGCTGGTGCCCGAATCCAAATTTGCAATTCATCGTCTAGTTGGCAACCCAAGTTTGCTAGGGCATCAACACAAAAATTAGCTTCCCGAAAAACATGATGAATGGTTCATATCCGAAATCTTGAAGCAAACTCCTGAATATCAAGTATCAAATTCGAAAGTGGATGAGAGAAGATATCAGGTGCATCAAGCTGCAAAGTAGCAACCTTTGAATCTGTTTCACTTGTAATATCCTGAAAAACTCGCTCCCAAGAAATCTCTAAACCCCGTTGAATAGTTTGCAATCTGCATTTAAGTTAGAACCACACCCAACATCGGCTAGAAACCTAGTAACCATTCGCCCCGGTCATTTCGAAAGATGCCATCTGCCCCTGAAATACCCGGATTCCCTTTACTTGCCCCATTAACTTTAAGTTTGACAACTCTACATGCAAGCAGATACAACCTAATAATAGAGAGATCTGAATTGACCAATGCAGGCTTCGCATAGACCCTTAACACCTCTGCTGCAATAAGCGAAATATGTCTCACGGTTAATGTATCATCATTCAACTCTTCAACAGCACAAAAACCCTTTTACAAGCAGGTAACAAAAAGAGTAGTTTGAGAAAGGGGGTAGATCTTAGCATTCAATACTCCTTCACACACTCAGAACGAGATAATTGATAGAATCCAGCAAAAACAGAAGTATGGAAGAAAACATTCCACACATTTTTGGCCTCACAACAGTCTCTTATGACAATAATAGTAGTTTCAGCATCTACTCCACAGATTGAGCACGTATTTGACTTTGCGATGCCCCTCTGAAATCTCAATCTATGGTAACAATGCTTTCTTTTAAGACTAGCCATAAGAAGTACAGCCATCGAGCAGGAAGGGACAATTTCCATATCAATGCGTGATTATTTTCCAAAATCAGGTTATGTTTATCCAACAAATGCATATACAAAGACGGAGAAGTAAATTTTCCCTTGGACGTGAGACTCTATAAATATCTATCCTCCTGTGTTGTGACCGTTGGTAGTCGATTAGACATAATTTGTTGAGAAATGTTCTCAGGAACATATAGTAGTAATTTTTCTACATCCCATGAACCATTTTGAATAAAGTCCTGGACATGTAGCTGAGAAAAATCCACCGCCGGAGAAGAAGCCATAGTCGAAATTGGTTGCTCCATCCAATTATCACTCCAAAACTTGGTTGTGGTCCTATCACCCACCCATATAACAATGCCTTCAATCAAACTCTGCGTACCATGTACTAAACATTTCCATGAATACGGCCAACAAGAAGGATGGTTCAGAAATAAAGGAGATGACGTCTTCATGAACTTTGTATTTCGATTTCAAAAGCCTAACCCAAAGAGAGTTTGGATCCATCAAGAATCCCTGGCTAATCTCTGCAAAAGCACATCATTATGCCACTCCATATTCCTAATACCAAGGCTTCCTAGCTTATTAGGTTTGCAAACCTCTTTCCAATTAACAAGATGAAGTTTCCTCTGCTTTTTCGTTTCCACCCCTAGAGAAATGATCTATTCAACATCTCAATCTCCTTTATAGTGTGCTTCAAGAAGTGGGTGGTGAGCCTAGAATATGTTGGAATTGCAGACATAACTGAACTGATTAACGTGGCACGTCCAGCCATTTAGCAGCTTTGATTTCCAACCAGAAAGTTTAGAGCCAATCTTCTCCACTACCTCTCTATATTTGTTTTTGGAAACTCTACCATGAATTAGCATGCCCAAGTATGTCCCCAACTCGGCTGATGATTGGACTCCTAACGAAGAACATATTCTTAATGCATGGTTAAGGAATGAGTGGCTTAATCTAAGAGTATGAGAAAATCCTTTCTCAAGAAGAGGTGTTTTGGGCTCAAAACTTAAGGAGTGAGTGGCTTTTATATGGGTATAGAAATACCAGATTTTTCCACATGTCTACCTTGTATAGAAGAAAACGGAATCGAATTTCAATTTTAAAGGATAGTTCTGGGAGCTGGATAATGGATATGGAGACTCTACATGACCATATCACTGGGTTTACTAAGATCTCTTTAGGAATGAAGTGAGTACTAGATTGCTTATTTCGCACACTGATTGTCCATCTTTACCTTCACTTCAAAGAGATATCCTCGAGGCAATGTTATAGAAGATGAAGTTAGAGAAGCTTTATTTTGCATGAAACCTTGGAAATCTCATGTGATTGATGGATTCCAAGCTGGTGTTTATCAAGAGATACGTGACACAGTTAAGAACTCATTGAAAAAATTAGTATATGATGCTTTGGAGAGAGGGGAAGTTAATAAGGAGCTTTGTCAAATCCTATTGGTCCTTATTCTTATAGTCCAAGATCTAGAGTTGGTTAAGCAATTTCGCCCAATCAGTTTGTGTTATGTTACATACAAATTGATTATGAAAGTGATGGTCAGTAGGATTAGACCTTTTCTTAATATTCTTATTGTGACCTTACAAGCTAGTTTTATTCATGTGAGGCAAGCATGGGACAATATTCATGTTGCATAGGAACTTATCCATACCATTAAGAATCTAAGAGCAAGAATGGCTTGCCTGCCTTGAAGATAGATTTGGAAAAGGAATATGATAGAGCCAGGTGCGATTTCATGAAAGACAGTTTGGTCCTTTTGGGTTTTCCAACATTTGGATCAAGCTAATAATGTTTTGTGTATCTTCATCTTCAACTTTTAGTGTTGTGGAATGGTGGGATTTTTGACTAGTTTTTACCTGAAAGAGGTTTACGCGAAGATGATCCTCTTTCTCCATAATTGTTTGTTATATGCATGGAGAGGCTTGGATTACTTATTAATGAAGCTTCATCAGACAAATCATGGAAACCAATTGTGATTGGAAAGGGAGGTCCTGCGATTACCCATTTGTTTTTTGCAAATGATCTCTTCTTGTTTGGGAGTGCCACATTGCTACAAACAAAGAGAATAAGGAGATCTTGGATACTTCTTGTTCCTCATCTGGAGCAAAAGTGAAAATGTAGAAATCTTCCAATATTTTAAAAGTCTCAAAAATGCCTCAATATTCAAATAAAATAACATTCTAGCCAACTATCTTTATCGTGTAACGATTTAAAGGATTAAATTGGAAAAATTGGGATATATGAAGTTGAAATTAGTTTTTTTGTTATTTTCAAATTTTAGTATAATATTTTGGAAAAACTATGAAGCATATAGGTAATTTTTTTTAAAAAATCATAGTTTATGAAGGAAATTTGATTGTTGAACTCCATTGCAGACACCAATTGAGAATCTATACGAGCAGGAATTGTATCAGCCCCTCGACACTGATCCTATTGTAGATCAAATACTGGTAATGAAATATTTTGCTTTCTTTATACGTTGGTTGATGATGTGACAATGAAGGTGATCTTCTGGCACCGATTTTTAACTTTTATTTTCATTTATTCCTTACTAAGTAATTGTAACGGTCAGTTTTCATAGTGCACGTTTTTCCGCAACAAAGACAATTTCAAACGATTTCAAAAATGAGTGAATGATTTTTTTCTATTTTTTCATCACTCAAATCTAAAAATGGACTTCGTATTCGTGACCTTGACGACGATACGATCCCGTGGTTATGTTTTCTACTTTTTCGGATACGTTTAGTATCGGGGGCAAAATCGTAATTTCGTATTTTTAATTAACTACGATTTTACTAATTAACCATGTTCAATTACTAATTACCTACCAAAATTAATTACACTAACCACCACTTATCCCGTAGCCCATGTGAAACTCGATTAAGCAAATTATCTTTGCTTAGTCAACTTTTTCACCAACCCATTTAATAACACTTATTAATACCCTTGACTAATTCTTTGAATCTATATTGTTTAGCATTATTTAAACCCAAACTTCATTGTTTTCTTGGCACACACGCAAACAACCCCCTAATTTCATTCATATCCTCCCCATGCACGTGCTCTCCCCCATCTCTCGAGCAACGACGTCGTACCCCCCCTCTCCCCTCCTCCTCTCACTTCCGAACCCATCCCCATCACTTCGACTCTCGATCCCACGTCGACGAACCCCCAAGAGCCCAGCTCCCAGTGCACCAATCCTCGCCGACCATCTGTGAAGCCTTACACCACTCTCCTCGCGCTCAAACCCACGCAACCTATGCAGCCCGGACGCCCTCCTCTTTCCATGATCTCCGGCACCGTGCCAACCCATCTCCGATGGGTAGCGCCACCCTCCGCCACTTCCAGCAACCCCAACACTGCCACCATGAGCCCCTCAACCCACCACCCATGGCCCTACCCCTCTGTCACCGTCCCTACTACCTTCGTCGCTCACCACGACGCCAAGACCCCCAAGCTCCACCACCCTTCGCCGACGCCTCCATTACCTCGACGCCACTGGTGGCAAGCTCCATTGCTCGAGTGCCCACTGTGGAACTCACAGTAGCCCCCTCCGAGCTGACCTGCCTCTCCTCTTCTCCACCACCTCTCGCCGACGAGCTCTCGGAGCTCCGACGAAGTCGACCCCAAGAGACCGCCACCACGTGCACGGAGCTCCACAAAGTCGCCACCCTCCCATGAGCTTCACCGCTGCCTCTGCCGTTACCCGCTGCTTCAAGCACCGCCGCTCACCGCTATTAATCCTCACCGTTGCTGTCTGCACCGACTGCGCCCCCTCCGACCACCACTCCAGCGACGACGACGAGAAAAACCCCCCCAGGCCCCCTCGCGTGCGTAAGGAAAGGAGAGGTTCACATAAGTATAATACGTATATACTAATACGTATATAATACGTAAAGTGTATATATATAATATATTATATAATGGGTTCATAGATTTAAAATTAATAGTAAAAAATATAAGAGTCAGAAAAATACACGGTCAGGCCCAGAAAATCCGAAACGATGAAATAGACTCATTGGCGCTGGTTTCATTGCCAAAGGCAAGTATCTCTTCCATAATGATTTTTCAAAGGCAAAACTTAATAAAGCTAGTTTCGCTTTAAAATTCATATCATGAAAATTTCATGTATACAGACGTACGAGAAAATTATATGTTGTAGTATTAAACGATACAGTAGTTTTGACCCCTTGTTGGAAGAATTCCGACGTATGGTTTGTCCTAGAGAAATCTTTGAAAAATATAATGAAAAATCATTTTCTCATTTTTAAAGCTTTTTAAAATTATGAAAAATACCTATAAGCTTCAAAAAAATGTTTTCCTCCTAGATAAAATTATTTATCCTACATCTAGCCTATCTAAAAATATTTAGTACGTATTTTGACGGATTTCAAGCTATAATAAAAATGCGAATAAGTGAAGAAAAATGGATAGAAAATAGTGTAGTCTTTAACCAATGATTTCTACTGTTCGCAGGTACCGTTTCTCGTGCACGAGCTCCCCAGATATCCTTAGTTTCATCCTCAGCTTACGACAACGATTCTCAAACCAGTAAGTCACTCTAATTCTAGTTTTAGAAGTTAAGCAAGTGTAATTGCATGAACTTAGGATTTTATAAATAATTTCAGAACAACTATTGATTGAACGAATGACGAGAGACCTAAGTAACTAGGAAAATAATCAACTACAGAACGACTATTCACTTAAACCAACAATTTTTGTATTCCATGTTTGTTGGACTTGTCTTTATCCTCAAATTTCTTAGAATACGCTTTACGTTACTTTCTGATTTTCAATAATTCAATCTGTGGGTCTGGTTTAACTATCATAGTGGTAGAGATCTAAATAAACATGGAACTCTAAATAAACATGAACTACTCTACTTTTTGTTAATATAATCGATGAAACAGATGTGATTATTGGCGTTCTTAACATTGGTATCACCCTGTGTCTAGGATTGTTTGCGCCAAAGTTTGGATCACCATGCTTGCAGGGATAGTGACCTGCTTGGCCAAACCTGACTGGCCGTGTATGCATGAATCAATGTTAGAATTCCAATTATCATTTGTTCGCAACTATTGATTCTAAATACCTTCAAATAAGTTTCTTTAACCTTTCATCGTATGTAAACTCATATTCACCATGATAACTCTTGTTCACTCTTGTCCATCATGTTCTGACACTTATCACTTGAAAACCATGCATGGACTTTGAATACATTTGTCGCACGATTGCTCACGTTTAAATGGTCACATCACTTGCTATATGACATTTATTACTCAGCGAATGCTAATGAATTATGGTATGGAATATCATGTGTGGAACATCTTGTGGAACATCCCGTAAGAAACATATGAATAAAACACTTGACACGTCATTGGGGTTTGGGTTAACTCATAGTTTGAAAGAGTGTGGGAGTGACTGGAGTTCATCTATCTGCTGCTTGTGTTGGCAAACATAGATGCCTAAATCGGCAAACCCCTACATGCTGCCTGTGTCGGCAAAACCTTACATGATGCCTGCGTCGGCAAAACCTACTACTAACTGTGTGTCAGTTCCGTCTGGGTAGAGCGCACCCAGATAAGAGATGAACTCAATGGTTGCATATCATACTCTCCAACTTGAGTCACATAGTTTAGTTACTACTTGCAAAACTACATTGATGTCTGTTTGTTTTATAATTGTTACTCCGTATGCCTGCTTATCTTATTTTTGTTGCCACCTTACCTGCTTTATTACCATGTCATATATGCCATGTCATCGTTGTTGCTCTCATACTTTACTTATCGCACTTGCATTTATGACTGTTGTTCCTTTACTTTTCACATTTGCATGAATGTGCGTAGTTAATTCCATTGCATGTTCATTCCCATGCTTGTACACTGATTTTACTTCCATTTCTAGAATTATTGTGACTTACCTATGGTTCCATCTTCGTGGCACCGTAGATGACGTGCATGTTGAGGTAGATGTTCCTGAGTTGGTAGAGCCAGATTTCGACCCTGAGATCGCAGCTTTTAGAGTTATTTTCACAAATGTATTTCCTTTGTTTCATGTATTTTTGTTGGAGCGTATTGTACAGCATGGATTATATTAAATGGACACTATTTGAGTATTTTTATTCATCTCTGCATCGTGGCTATATTGTTTTCACTGGTGATCTGCAGACCTGCAAATGTAATCAAATAAGTAATGGCCCCCTGAGAGCGGGTCGTTACAAGTTTGGTGGCACACACAAGTCTGTGCTAACTACCTCGTGAACAATATAGTATGATCAGGATGTACAGTATGAAATACTCAAATTGACCTCGAGTACAGGATGTCTCGAGTGTTCACCTGTATTGGATATACGGGTGAAGTGTCCTTATTATACAATTTCCTAGGTCCTCTTTACCTTATTTGAACTCTTAACCCTCAACTAGTAACTAGTATTCCATTCTTTGGATGGATCTTCTAGTACTCTCCTTTGACAACAATCATCCATAGATTGAACCGTTCATTCACTTCATTGCCATCATCCTTCTTTTGATGGCTTTCTAATTGTCCTATTTATTCTTAGAATCTTCCTATTTCACGTTTAATTCGCTTAAACTCTGGCTACATTCTTTTGTAAGGAGGGTATCATTCGAATTTTCGATCACCAGAAATTTGAGTCCGACAATGGAAGCAGATCAGAAGGACCAGTGAAGATCAGACCAGACTAACGGATGCAGTGACAACTGCGATGGAAGTTGAGCCATGAGAAGTCTGACGTGATTCAAGAACTCATGGACGTATTTCTGAATGATCTCCTAGGATTATTTTGGATCACGTCCTCGAGTTTTCATTTGATATGGTGTCAGACATCGAATCAATATCAGAGGCACTTTATGCACAAACATCACCTAAGCTTCGGCTCGGTTGAATGATTTGAGGCAAGATGAAGGAATATGACTCAACATTGAAGTGCTCTTGGAATAATGGATCTTGGCTCGATGGTATCAACTAATGTTCGCTGAATAAGACGATTGTGAAGAGTGAACATTGTCTTCCTCGCATTGATTATATTTCAATCAACTTGGCAGACCAAGCAAGATTGGATCTGAGAAGAGGATGTCATCAGTTGAAAGTCAACGCCTCGAAGACTACCTCCAAGACCAAGTATATTCGTTACGAATACTTGATGATACCATTGGTGTGGTCAACCCACCGCTGGTATTCAGGAGTCTCGTAATCATTCTATGAGTGCTTGAATATATTCATGGTAGTCCTCTTCAACAACGTTTTCGAAGTACGCTCAGAAGCTTGCCAAGAATTTAAGGATGTCGCTAGAGAATTTGAGACGAGCCAAACCGAGACGTGCAAGCATGAGCAGTTACTTCTTCTTCATCTTTCTTGAACTCGTATTCTTCTTCTATCCACTGCTTCCATCTCATACCCGATTCCCCATGGGTTGAATATTTTTCCGCCCACCGTCTTCCCCCTCTTTATTTTCTTGTGTCTGCATCCTCCCCTCGAGCCTCGGTTCTGCCTACTCTACCCTACCCTATCAACGACTTTGGCACCCCATTTAAACCCCTCATCTCCCCCCCTCACCAAACCCATCCAGTAGCTTTCCCTAGGCCCTGATGACACCCTCTCCTTCACCTTGCCTCTCTTCCAGCGAGACCAACCCATCTCGTCTCACCCAAAGTTCCGCCACTTCACCCCATTCTGGTGACACCCGCCACGTCGAGTAGTCGCAGCCGCCATGGATCGACAGCCGTCGATGGCCCATCGATGATTTTGGGGATTGTTAGGCTTAGCAACGACCCTCGCCACCACCCTCACTGTTTCCGTGTGGTTGAGATCTTGAGAAGTTGTGATTCTTGGATTTCTTTCGAGCTCCTTGTCCTGGGTCTTTGCCCCTAAAGGTGCCCCGCTTCGTTTCCTTCTTGGGTCCACTCCTTTGTGTTTGTTGGACTGCGAGTTCTTGGTCGTTGACTTGTATAGGGTTAATGATAATAACAGTGGATGTCGACCAGTGGTGTTGGCAATGGGTATTAATGGAGATGAGTATTGGCTTGCTATTGGCCTTATGTGTTGAAGTTGGATGTCTGCCTTGTGCTTGGATTTGAAAGACAGTTTTGGTGTCGGCTTGTTGTTGGCTGTTATGGGAATTGCTGGTAGGAGTGATAGCGATAAGTATTGTCCTTGAAAGTTGGCCTTGTATTTGTTTGTTGGTGTTGTCCTGGATGTTGGCTTGTGGTTGGGTGTCATGGGAATTGACAGCATTGGTGCTTGGCTGGTTAGGTGTAACAGCACCACTGCATATGGATTAGTCGGTACCCCTTTTGTATGTTGTATTATGAATGACATCCTTGGCTAGGCCCTATTAAGTCACTAGTAGCACGAGTAAACTTTATGATCTTCCTTTTTATATGGTTTAAATAGCTTGCTAATGACTTATCACCTCAAGTTCCAAGTTCGAACAGATGTTGTCATCATAATAGCCCTCATTTTTTTGCGATGCCATTATCTCATCTTAATTTTGGCTACTTGAGAAGTCGGGTTAACTATGGCGATGATACTAGGTTTCAGGACAAGTTATGGATGCTATGTTAACGTCAATACTATGTATTCATACATAACGTATCTTGTTTTCTTGATGCCATGATATCACGTTATATTTTATGATATTAACAACTTATTTTACTATATCGTTATCATTCATCAAACCTTCTCGTAGATCGTTTAATTGATTAGGCAATGATCAGTCTTTTGAATTTCGAGGACGGAATTTTTGTAAGGATGGTAGAATGTAATGGTCAGTTTTCATAGTGCACGTTTTTTCGTAACAAAGACAATTTCAAATGATTTCAAAATTGAGTGAATGATTTTTTTTCTATTTTTTCCATCACTCAAATCTAAAAATGGACTTCGTATTCGTGACCCTGACGACGATAAGAACCCGTTGTTATGTTTTCGTAATTTTTCGGATACGTTTAGTATCGGGGGCAAAATAGTAATTTCGTATTTTTAATTAACTACGATTTTACTAATTAACCATGTTCAATTACTAATTACCTACCAAAATTAATTACCCTAACCACCATTTATCCTGTAGCCCATGTGAAACTTGATTAAGCAAATTACCTTTGCTTAGTCAACTTTTTCACCAACCCATTTAATAACCCTTATTAATACCCTTGACTAATTCTTTGAATCTATACGTGTTTAGCATTATTTAAACCCAAACTTCATTGTTTGCTGGGCACACATGCAAACAACCCCCTAATTTCATTCATATCCTCCCCATGCACGTGCTCTACCCCCCATCTCTCGAGCACCAATGCCATACCCCCGCTCTCCCCTCCTACTCTCACTTCCAAACCCATCCCCATCACTCTGACTCCCCATCCCACGTCGACAAACCCCCAAGAGCCCAGCTCCATGTGCACCAATCCTCGTCGACCATCGGTGAAGCCCAACACCACTCTCCTCATGCTCAAACCCACGCAACCCATGCCGCCCAGACGCCCTCCTCTCTCCATGATCTCTGGTGTCGTGCCACCCCTCTACGATGGGCAATGCCACCCTTCGCCACTTCCAGCAACCCCAACATTGCCGCCACGAGCCCCTCAGCTTGCCACCCATGGCCCTACCCCTCTCATCACCGTCCATACTACCTCCACCGCTCACCACGACGCCAAGACCCCCAAGCTCCACCACCCTTCGCCGACGCCTCCACCGCCTCAATGCCGGCGACGACGAGCTCCGTTGCTCGATCGCCTGTCGTGGAACTCACATCAGCCCCCTCAGAGCTGCCCTGCCTCTCCTTTTCTCTGCCTCCTCTCGCTGACGAGTTCTCGGAGCTCCGACGAAGCCGAACCCAAGAACCCGCCACAACGTGCACAGAGCTTCACGAAGTCGCCACCCTCCCCTGAGCTTCGCCGCTGCCTCTGCCGTTTCCTGCCGCTTCAAGCGCAGCCGCTTGCCATCGTGAACCCTTGACGTCGCTGTCTTCACCGACTGCGCCTCCCTTCGACCACCGCTCCGGTGACGATGACGAGAAACCCCCCCGCCCCCCTCGCGTGCTTAAGGAAAGGAGAAGGAGAGGTCCGCATAAGTATAATACGTATATACTAATACGTAAAGTGTGTGTGTATATATATAATATATTATATAATGGGTTCATAGATTTAAAATTAATAGTAAATAATATAAGAGTCAGAAAAATACACGGTAAGACCCAGAAAATTCGAAACGACGAAACAGACTCATTGGCACTGGTTTCATCTCCAAAAGGCAACTATCTCTCCCACAATAATTTTTCAAAGGAAAACTTAATAAAGCTAGTTTTGCTTTAAAATTCATATCACGAGAATTTCACGTACACTGACGTAAGAGAAAATTAAATGTTGTAGTATTAAACGATACGGTCGTTTTGACCCATTGTTAGAAGAATTCTGACGTATGGTTTGTCTTAGAGAAATCTTTAAAAAATATAATGAAAAATCATTTTCTCGTTTTTAATTTATTTTAATCATTTAAAAATTATGAAAAATACATATAAGCTTCAGAAAAAAGTTTTCTTCCTAGATACAATTATTTATCCTACATCTAGCCTATCTAAAAATATTTAGTACGTATTTTGACGGATTTCAAGCTATAATAAAAATGCGAATAAGTGAAGAAAAATGGATAGAAAATAGTGTAGTCTTTAACCAATGATTTCTACTGTTCGCAGGTACCGTTTCTCGTGCACGAGCTCCCCAGATAGCCTTAGTTTCATCCTCAGCTTACGACAACGATTCTCAAACCAGTAAGTCACTCTAATTCTAGTTTTAGAAGTTAAGCAAGTGTAATTGCATGAACTTAGGATTTTATAAATAATTTCAGAACAACTATTGATTGAACGAATGACTAGAGACCTAAGTAGCTAGGAAAATAATCAACTACAGAACGACTATTCACTTAAACCAACAATTTTTGTATTCCATGTTTGTTGGACTTGTCTTTATCCTCAAATTTCTTAGAATACGCTTTACGTTACTTTCTGATTTTCAATAAGTCAATCTGTGGGTCTGGTTTAACTATCATAGTGGTAGAGATCTAAATAAACATGGAACTCTAAATAAACATGAACTACTCTACTTTTTGTTAATATAATCGATGAAACAGATGTGATTATTGGCGTTCTTAACATTGGTATCACCCTGTGTCTAGGATTGTTTGCGCCAAAGTTTGGATCACCCTACTTGCGGGGATAGTGACCTGCTTGGCCAAACCTGACTGGCCGTGTATGCATGAATCAATCTTAGAATTCCAATTATCATCTGTTCGCAACTATTGATTCTAAATACCTTCAAATAAGTTTCTTTAACCTTTCATCGCATGTAAACTCATATTCACCATGATAACTCTTGTTCACTCTTGCCCATCATGTTCTGACACTTATCACTTGAAAACCATGCATGGACGTTGAATACACTTGTCGCACGATTTCTCACGTTTAAATGGTCACATCACTTGCTACATGACATTTATTACTCAGTGAATGCTAATGAATTATGGTATGGAATATCATGTATGGAACATCTTGTGGAATATCTTGTGGAATATCTTGTGGAACATCCCGTAAGAAACATATGAATAAAACACATGACACGTCACTGGGGTTTGGGGTAACTCATAGTTTAAGAGAGTGTGTGAGTGACTGGAGTTGGCAGAGCCAGATTTCGACCCTGAGATCGCAGCTTTTAGAGTTATTTGCACATATATATTTCCTTTCTTTCATGTATTTTTGTTGGAGCATATTGTACAACATGGATTGTAATAAATAGACACTATTTGAGTATTTTTATACATCTCTGCATCGTGGCTATATTGTTTTTACCGGTGATCTGCAGACTGGTTGACCGCGAGGCGTGCACAATCCAAGTAGGATGCACACGCTCGCCTCCCAAGGGTAGGAGTGTCAGATGCAATATAAACCCATGAGTACGGGGTCGAATCCACAGAGACAATTCGTTTCACTTTCACCATCTCAATTGGTTATGGAATGCCAAAGCTGTTGGTACAACCAACTAAACTAACAAGTGCGGTGAGTGGAAATGTGGGGTGATACGATCGAGCCAAACCCAATGTAGGTAGGGTGGAGACCAAAGTGTGGAGCTATGTAAGCAAGGAGAAGTGTGTGGAATGGAATGTCATTAGGGTTATGAGTTGATTGGCAATGGGTTCACTCCAAATGAATCAACCCTCGCATCCATTTCAAGGTATGCGGGGTTATGCACATAGATAATGCCCTTAATGCATACCGCCATTCTACCGCCCCTCCAAGGGTAATGCACGATTCATTCGTGTGTCGATTAGTAGGTTGGAATCCCTAACAATAACTCGTGAATCGATCCTTGCATCCGTGTCAATAGGATGCACGGATCGTGCACGTAGGTGTGACCCTTAGGGTACACCACCGTTCTACGACCCCACCAAGGGTAGCGCATGATCAATGAAATCTAGGGCAAAACACATCAATCAACACTATTAGCATCCATTTCAAGGTATGCTAATCCAATTAAATGCAAGATATGAATCATCACTAATCAACCAAACAACCCTAACTAATCCCAATTCCACACACCATGGCTCTAGGCCTTCATAATGAAAATAGGATGATAAACATTAATTGATTGTTCATTACAAGCCACAAATTGAATGACTATCAAAGGATTCTCACTATCATTCAATAATCATTCATACAAAATAATAGAGCTCAAACAGTACAAGAGAGGGGAAGAAATCACCAAGTAGAATCCTAAAAGCCCAAGCTTTCCCCTTCCTTGCTCCTCCTCTAAGCTCTCCTAGTCTCCAATGGCCTCCAAGCCCTTGCCCTAGCCCTTGGGGAAGAAGAGGGGGTCTAAAACCCCCTAATGGAACAGTAAAACGCAATGGCCGAAGATCCCCTCGCTGGAAACGCTGCAGGCGCACAAAACCCCAAAAATCAGCCTATCGAGTCGAGAATAGGCCTTGCGGGTCGGGCGCTGGCTGCCCGAACCGCCCACTGCTTAAACGCGCACGCCTGAGCTCTTCATTTGGGGGCCGGGTCGGGCGGCGGGTTAGCGCCGACCCGCTTCGTCCTCCCGCCTGCTGTAAGCGAGCGGGCCGTGGGGCCGCTCTAAATCACCGCCTGTAACAGCGGGCGGTTTAATTTTTATGCGATGCGATCGGTGCCACGTGGCGCCTCTTGATTGTGCCACGTGGCGCCCTCATATTAAATCCTTTTTCCCAGTCTTTAATTGCATTTCTCCCCCAAATAATTCACCAAAATACCCAGGAATCCTAGAAAATTCTGAAAAATCCCCAAGACTCTCAGGAGTACCTGAAAATAGGAGAGGGAGAAATTAGTTCATATAATGCTGTTTTGTGTAAAGAATGCAAATAAGATCTAATATGAAACATAAAGTGATAATAGACTTAAGAGAGCTAGATTAAGCCTAATCTTTAGCACAAAATGGGGGTAGTTAGGGGTCTAAATATACACTTTTCACCACGAATCACAGACATGCAAATGTAATCAAATAAGTAATGGCCCCCTCAGAGCGGGTCGTTATAATAATTGGCATTACAAATTTTTTTAGATTACATTTAAGACTAAATCTAGTGTTAAAATGAAAATTGGCATTACAAAATTATTTTAGATTACATTTAAGGCCAAAATCAGGGGCAAAATTATTTTCTTAAGTAACCAATTTTATTGTGGAGACAGCTTGAATCGATGAATAGTATTGGAAATAACAGTTGATTTTCTCTCTCCATAAAGTTTTGATAATTAAAATAAGGGTGCTGCTACGCGCATGTACCAAATTGCTCTGCACACGACCGCTTTTTAAAATGAACAATAACGAAAATGACTTTTTTAAAACCCCAGAATAACCCTGCCTTAGTTTGAACAGTTGTGCACGGTGAGTAAAAATAAATTTTGTGCATCAAAATTACTCAACGCGCACAACTGGCAAAATTTTTGCATGTTGTGTGCGACGAGTAGGAAAAATACTGTGAGCAAAATTGCTCATCGCGAACAACTAGCAAAAATTTTGCCAGTTGTGCATGATGATCAATTTTTCTCCACAGAGCCAAAATTGGTCACCTCCACCACTGGCAAAATTTTTGCTTGTGGAGCAAAATTGCCTACCGCACACAACTGGCAAAATTTTTGCCAGTTGTTCTTGCCGAGTAATAAAATTCAGTGAGCAAAGTTCCTCATCACGCAAAACTACTAAAATTTTTGCCAGTTGTGCGCAGTGAGCAATGTTGACTTTGTGAAGCAAAATTGCTCACCGTGCACAATTGGTAAAATTTCTGCCAGTTGTACACAGCGAGTAAAAAATTCAGTGAGCAAAATTGCTCATCGCGCACAATGTCAAAATTTTTGCCAGTTGTGCGTTGTAAGCAATTTTGCCCCACAAAGCCAAAATTTCTCACCGCGCACAACTGGCAAAATTTTTGCTTGTGGAGCAAAATTGCTTACCGTGCATAACTGTCAAAAATTTTGCCAAGTGTACACGGTGAGCAAGTTTGGCTTTGTGGAGCAAAATTGCTCATCGCGCACAGGTGGCAAAAATTTTGCCAGTTGTGCACTGAGAGTAAAAAAATTTACTGAGCAAAATTGCTTATCGCGCACAACTGGCAAAAATTTAGCCAGTTGTGCGCGGTGAGAAAATTTGGCTATCTGAATCTGTTGATTGATTGCGAGTAAACCAATACTAATAAGATCAACAGATTCTGTTGAATGACTGTTTAATATGATTAAACTAACTGATATGATCAGTAGATTCATCATTCAGAAATACTGAATAATGGTATTAAGACTAAAAAGCAATAATGAGATTACTGAGATCTCATATCGTCGAGGGGACTGCCGTGTTCGTTGCCTTATATGTCGTGGAAGTTATTAAACAAAAATTTAGCTGTTGTGCGCGTTTATCAACCCAACAAACAATTTTGGAAAAAAATTCTCGATCTTCATATTTCGGCTTTTTTATCTTCAACTTTCGTGTTATCACGATCTAAGACATCCTTCATTCGATGTTTATATTTTATAAGTTTTTTTGGGATTTAATTTGATTTTTCAATGATTTTTTCATAATTTTATGATGTTTTGCCTTAAGGGGTATTTTCGGTACTCACGGTCGAGCACAGAGAAGAAACGTAAATATTATTATTTTATTCACCGTGCGCAGAATAAAAAGTAAAAGTGGTCATGCGCATAGCAATTCGGTATGTGCACATAGCAGCTCCCTTAAAATAATCCATGTGACACATTCAAAATCTTCGTCCTTGAAAAAATTTCATCCTCTACATTCACCCCAGCCCCCCTCACCATACACACTCTCCACATTCAACCCCACCCCCCTCAAACACACACACCACCCACCCACACATGTCAACCCCATTCAAAATCAATCTCTTACATTTCAACCACCACATTCAAAATCGACACACCCACACTAAAAATTTGCAATCACGTTCAAAATATTTTCCTTTAAAAATTTCAATCACAAACACCCTACACCCCACCCAAAAACCCACAATGATGCGGTCTATTAGAGGTTTTCCCTCAAAAAATTCACAACCTTTCATCCTAGCTATTGATTATTCCAGATTAAATAACAACCATCCTTCTATTCTTCTATCAACCAATTTGTATAAGTCAACATCCACATTCAAAATATGCCCGATTTTGACTAATCGTAACACATTTCCATAGGTCAAATGACGTTCAAAATATTTTCTCGAAAAATTTCAACCCATTCAACTCCAAAAAAATTTAACCATATTCAAACTAAAATTTAGTTTTATCGAGATAATTTTGTCCCTCCAAAATTTTAAGTTCGCCATAAATTAAATTTAGTTACCTCGAGATTTAGTCCCCCAAAATTTAAAATTCTAGTTCACACTAAAATTTAGTTCCCTCGAGATTTTGTCACGCCCCGCTTCCCATTATACTTGGGAGCGAGGACGCGAGCGGGCCCGCTTGGGCTGGAGCGGTGAAGCCCCAACCCAATAAGCGTCTGTAGTGATACACCATTCGAAGTACAGGTTCTTGCTTGCGATCTCAGAGCAACACAGAATATCATTATTACACTCGGACATCCAGATTACATGTACACAAAAGAATTAAAGGCCTAGCATGGCCATTACAAACAGTTACAAAGAATTTAAAGTACACCTGAAAGAAATACAACAACAAATAATAAACTTCTAGCAAGCTGCGATGTGTCTGTCGTCTTCAGCAGTGGATCTCGTGCTCCTGATAATCCTTGGTCACCTTCTTCAATCTCCAAGTGAACTTCACTGTGAACTCTGCTCAAAACCTAACGTATATTTCACAGACAAGGAAATATACGTCAGCGAGGGTCGCTCGGCAAGATTTTAAAACATTAGTAATAAAATGACCCTCGGCAAGATAATACTATAGTTGCAAATAATTTTAAGAACGAAGAAACACAACGGTGCACAACCAAGAGAAATAAGGTAGCGTGAGAAAACATACAAGTGTAGCATGGTGTGGTGTACAGAGTAGTGGGCATGCGATATGTAGTGTGCAAGTAGCAAACATAGCAAGGTGTAGTGTGTAAAGTAACTAGCACGGCAAGTATAGTGTGCACAGCAATAGTAGTGACAAGTGTAGTGTGTACAGCAAAAGTAGTGACATGTGTAGTGTGTAAAGCAAAAGTAGTGACAAGTGTAGTGTGTAAAGTAACAAGTGGCAAACATGGCTTTTGTAATGCACAAAGTAAAGGCACAGCATTTGCGATGTACAAAGTAAGACATGATATGAACTTAGTCAACGGTTTGTACAATCACGATAGTAGCTAAAACAAATAAGAGTGCCAACCTGTACTTAATCTAGTGTTAAGCCCAGTGTCCGAGGGGGAGGTGATCAGCATTACACCCAAGTCAACGGGAGCTACCCGTGACTCTCTACTCACCGACCCGGCCAGGTGTCGGCTAGAGCGTAATCCAGCTTTCCAGCCTCTACTACACTAGACTACCCCACCCAAAGTGTCCAAGATCCAATCCGTAGTTCAATGTTTGCCGTATGGCAAACATTCCGTAAATGCCCCGCGGGCCCATATCTGTATTGTCCGAAGGCCCAATAGTCCGTAATTGCCCAAAGGCACAATAGTTCGTAATTGCCCAAAGGCCCAATATCACATTTCAATAGAGGTGAACAATTCAAAATATATATGGCGACACAAATGGTAGTACTACAAGCAATAAGAGCAATGTGCGTTTTAAAGATGACGGAGCATTCTTATACTTTAAAATTTGTAGGGGATAAATACTTTAACCTTTGAAACTTTGTAGAAAAATGATATACTTTCAAGGGGTAAATACCTGCGCCTTTGAAAAAGTATGAAGAAAGTAATATACTTGCCTGAAGCGATGCGATTTGGGTGTCCGAGCGATCGTAAGTTAGGCACTAACTTATCTGCAAGATCGAATCCGCGATATTAAGATACAAGTTCTCAACCAATTCAAGAAATATTTAATCTAACTAATATCATACCTTATATATCTAATAACACAAATGCCTACTGTTTATTTTTATAAGAACTGACTTGTATGTAAACAACCAAATATAATCGACAGTATGTGTAAGTTGATATAAATTAATTATTTCAAGTATAGGCTAGCTCAAGTGTAACAGTAGGTATAAGGAACTAAGCATATAGTAACAACTTATTATAAGGTACTGTTTGCTCATAACTTCGTACTGCATGCTCTATATTATAAGATACTTACACGAACTGTTATTCACATATTATAACCTAAAGCATTATAATATTTTATATCTAACAATCAACTTACTAAGAGCAACTCCAACCCACATCTCTAAAAACCACCCTTCAAAATGGAATATCTCTAAAAGATGCCATTTTGGAGGATGGACAACTCCAACCCATCATCTTCAAATCATATTTTCTCTTTATTTAAGCTTTACTAATGAAAAATATTTATCATTAAAATGGGATAATCTAATACATTATTTCTTCATGAAAGAAAATTATAAATAATATAAAATTATTATTATTTCTTGTTATATTGTAAATATTTTAAATTTGCTCGAAAAATATCCAATATTGGTCTCATTTTGTAGGTATAATTGAGATATTTCCAACGGTACTAAAATTATTAAATTTGGTAATGTGGTTTTTAAAATACTTTAGTTGTAAATAATCATACTTAATTTAATAAAGGGTTAAAAAGTTAAAAACATAGGGGGTTTAATTTTGAAGGGGTGAATAGTGCCTCTTCAAATTTGAAGGGGCACTATTCACATTATTCATTTCTGGCTCCATTTTGAAGATGTGTTGGAGTGGGTTTCATCTCCAAATTGAAGATTTGGAGATGGGTTGGAGTTGCTCTAACAATCAACTAACTGCTTATTAACAAGCTAATAGATTAACCAGACTAGTTGCTTATGCTAACTAATATCTAAAACTGATATTATAACTACTGCGTACAAGAAAACTTACCTTTTTTAAGCGTTCCCCTTGCGTGCCTTTCAGGTTGGAGACGGCGGCGTGGACATCAGCTTCGAAGATCGCCGGAAGGTTGATCGGTGAACGGGGTGAGCGTGGCTTCGGGGAAGGAGAGGCGGTGTTGGGGTCGCTGGGCTTCGCGTGGAGGTCGAAGGTTGTCGGAGGCTGGGCTTGGAGCTGTGGCTGCTCGGAGAAGCGGAGAGGTGATCGGAGGCTGTCCGGTGGTGGGAGGGTCGTGTGCCCCGAGGCGATGGGTTGCGGCGCCTATGGGGGCTGAGGCTTGGTCGGAGCGGAAGAAGGGGGTCGTCGTGGCTGTCGAACGGAGGTGGGCGGCGATGGGCTGGCGGTAGGTGGAGGCACCTGGGCGAGCGGAGCGCTGGCGCTCGGGGGTGTCGAGGGTGTTGAGAGTCGACAGTTCAGCGGTGCAGGTGACGGGCTCCGAGGTAGGCATTGATCGGGGTGGGCTGAGCAAGCCCGGTGGTGGTTGGGTCGAAGTTGTCGGAGCGATGCCGGCGCTGTTGAACGGAGGGGTCCGAGCGACGAAGGAGAAGCACCGGTGAGAGGGAGCGTGTGTCCAAGGCGGTGAGAGGATCGTGCGGTGGGGCGCGGCGATCTCAGACGGCGGGCTGCCGGATCCGGGAGGCGAAGGCTGAGGCGGGTGGATGGGAGGTCGACGGGTCCGTCGGGGCACGGTGGCAAACGACTGAGGCGAGGAGACCACTGGAGGGTTGTTCGGTGTTATGGGAGGTAGTCTGGGTTTTTGGGTTCGAAGAGAAGGCGATAGCGCATGGCGTTTTGAAAGGGAAGAGGGGCGACGTGCACGGGGACGTGTGCGGATTTGGGGTTGATTGGTGACGTGGGATGATCACCATGGAACAGCCAATGCACGTGGGGGAGATAATGCAGTTAAGATTTGTTTGAACAGCTCAAATTTGAAAGGCCACATGTTAGGATAATATAATAATTAGGATAGGTTATTAATGATTAAGTTAGTTAGTTTAGGAAATCAGTATTTGTTTCAAAATTCAGTTGAGTTTCGAAAAGATTTGTTTTAAACATTTTGTTTTAAAAAAATAATTGCATTAACCGTTAAATTATAATAAGATTCGAAATTTTAAAAATATTAGTTATAATATTAATAATCGGGTTATTACAATTTTACCCCCGGTCATCCAAAAATAAAAAGGAAGGTATCGAGTTGATCGCGCCTCCGAGAGGGTCGTGAATACGGGGTCCACTCCCGAGTCCGAACTACAAAAAACAATAATTAAAATTAAACACGAGAATACACATACGATAAAGAGATACGTACTAAAAATGTACGTCCGGAAAGCGGCCGTTACAGATTTACTCCCCACGGTTATGAATCAACTATTGGGGGATGAGACCCTAGCCCATTATTTATAGGCAAATATGGAGAGTACAAACATGGGCTACATTGGTATGGGCATATCTCTAAGATAGCCCAGTATCTTAACCAACTCAGTTCATATCCATTCACAATACTCTCCCTTATCCAGCCATAGGTGTGGACTCTGCTCGTGAATACTTCAGGATTCTGAGCATAGGAGAGTCTCACATGGGGTGGATACTTCAGGATCCTGAGTTGGTGAGATTTACCTCGTTAAAACCTTTAGCTATGAAAAACCCTATGGGGAAAACTATAGTTAAGGGAAACGAGTACAAACTCTCCCTAACTCCCCCTGATCTGTACAAGCTCTCAAGCTTTCAAATCTCTTAGGCGCCTCATCCCAATCTTCTGTACAAGCTTCCTAAAAGTAGCAGTAGGAAGGGCTTTAGTGAACAAGTCTGCCAAATTGTCACATGAGTGCACTTGTCTGATGTCGATCTTGACATCTCTCTGTAGCTCGTGCATCCAGAAGAACTTTGGTGAAATGTGCTTTGTTCTGTCAGCTTTGATGAAGCCACCTCATAGCTGAGCTATGCAAGCAACATTGTCCTCGAACATTGATGTAGGTTCGAGGTCTCCAGTCTTCAATCCGGTAGTCAACAGGATGTGATGAACAACTGAGCATAGCCATACGCATTATCTGCTTGCTTCATAGATGGTGATGATCTCTGAGTGATTGGATGAGGTCACCGTCAAGGTTTGCTTGATGGATCTCCAGGAAATGGTTGTCCCTCCATAGGTAAACACATACCCTGTTTGTGACTTCGCATTGTGGGGATCAGACAAGTAACCTGCATCACCATAACCAACAACTGTAGAGGATATTCCATTTTTGTAGAAGAGTCCCAAATCTGTAGACCCTTGGAGGTAGCGCAGAAGGTGCTTAACCCCGGTCCAGTGGTGCTGTGTGGGCGTTGTACTGTATCTGGCTAGCAAATTTACTGCAAATGCTATGTCGGGATGCGTGCAGTTTGCCAGATATAAGAGTGCTCCGATGGCACTTAGATAAGGGACTTCTGGACCAAGTATATCCACCCCCTCTTCCAGCGGCCGGAAGGAGTCTTTATGTGCATACAGAGATCGTACCACCATAGGTGTACTAAGTGGATGACATTGGTCCATATGGAATCTTTGCAACATTTTCTTTGTGTATGCGGTTTGATGTAATAGGATTCCATCTTTTAGATTTTCAATCTATAAGCCAAGACAGAATTTCGTTTTGCCTAGGTCTTTAATTTCGTATTCTTTTGTTAGGCTTACAGATATCTCAACGATCTCTTCAGGAGATCCAATGAGATTCAAATCGTCTATGTAGACAGCTATTATTACGAATCCTTTACCCTTTGCTCTTATGAAGATGCAAGGGTAGACTTCATTGTTATTGAATCCTTGTTGAACAAGGAATTCGCTGAGTCTGTTGTACCACATCCTTCCTAATTGTTTAAGACCATACAATGATCTTTGAAGTTTAACAGAGTAGACATCCCGAGGTCTATCTTTAAATTCAGCAGGCATTGAAAAGCCATCAGGAAGTTTCATGTATATCCCCTTGTCGAGATTACCGTATAGATCTGCAGTCACCACATCCATTAGCTGTATATCTAAACCTTCCTTGCTGTTAAGCTTATCAGGAATCTGAAGGTGATCACATCCATGACCGGAGAGTATATTTCCTCATAGTCATTGCCTGGTCTTTGGAAAAATCCTTGCGGTACAAGCCTTGCTTTGTAGCGTGCGATCTCATTATTTTCATTTTTTTTCTCACGAATACCCATTTGTATCCCACAGGTTTGACACCATTAGGTGTCTGGACTATATGTCCAAAGACTTTGCATTTCTTAAGCGAGTCCAGCTCAGCTTCCATTACTTGATTCCACTTTGGCCAGTCATTTCTTCGTTTGCATTCAGTAACAGAATGTGGATCATGATCATCATCGCTTTCGGCGACGTGAATAGTAATATGAAGTGCAAAGTCATCGACGACGACTGTACTCTTTCTGTCCAATACCTCCACTGTACGTATATAATTTAATGATATTTCAGTTTCTCCCGACAGTTCCTCTGCAGTGGATTCCGGGAGGGGTGAGGGTATGGACATGAGCTCATTTCTCTGTGGGGGTATCGTCTCGAGGTCTCCGGATATTTTTCTTTTTCTTGGATTTTATCCTTGGAGCCTGGTGGTCTGCCTCTTTTCTGTTGATGTACATCCACTTCTGCTGCTGGTGGATTGCATCCATTCTTTGGGATGTCAATCTTAGCTGGAGTATTTGCAGCAGGGATGTGTGATTTGACAATCTTCTGGTTGTCAGTAAATGAGTCCGGTAATCTATGAACGTTGTTCTGAATGTGTAAGATCTTCAGGATCTCATCATCACATTGTTTTGTTACCAGATCATAGTTGGTCAAGATTTTTGTATCCCACGTTAACATTTGCTTCGCGCTAAACTTTTCGTTGTCTAGGCCCATTTTGGGGAAATATGTCGCATCAAAGTCACAGTCTTCAAGACGTGCCTTAAAAGCGTCCCCCGTTTGTGGTTCTAGGTATCTTATAATGTAGGGTGAGTCAAACCCTACATAAATACCTAGGCGACGTTGAGGGCCCATTTTGGTCCTCTGGGGTGGTGCGATGAGGATATAAACTGCGCAGCCGAAGATTCTCAAGTGAGAAATTTTCGGCGACGTTCCATATGCAAGTTGCATTGGAGAGATACTCTGGCCTCCTGAGGGTCTTATTTTTATTAATGATGCAGCATGCAGAATTGCATGTCCCCATGCATTCACCGGCAACTGGGATTTCATTAGCAATGGACGTGCAATCCATTGGAGTCTTTTAACCAGGGACTCTGCTAAGCCATTCTGGGTATGAACATGCAGCACTGGATGTTCAATTTCTGTTCCCGTTGCCTGGCAGTATTCTTGAAATGACTGGGAGATAAATTCACCCGCATTATCCAGACATATTTTCTTTATTTGGTTGTCTGGAAAATACGCCTGCAACTTTATAATTTGTGCCAGAAGCTTTGGAAAAGCTAAGTTACGGGTCGAAAGTAGACACACATACGAATTTTTCGAAGATGCATCAATCTGTACCATGAAGTACTGAAAAGGCCCACTAGGGGGTGGATGGGTCCACATATGTCTCTGTGTATTCTTTCGAGGAAGTTTGGAGACTCGATATCCACTTTAAGTGGTGATGGCCTTGTTATTAATTTTCCCTTGAAGCAGGGTACACAAAGGAATTCTCCCTTCTGAAGAATCTTCTGGTTCTTCAGGTTATGTCCATGGGATTGTGATAAGATGCGGTGCATCATCACAGATCCAGGGTGGCCAAGTCTATCATGCCAAAGTAAAAATTTGGCTGATGTCGGGCACTTCAGGTGCTCCGCCAAGTTAGCTTCATCTCTCCGAATCTTTGTATGGTAGAGGCCCGATGAAAGGTTCTCAAAACGCTCAAGTATGGTTTTTATTCCATTTTCTTGAGACGTTACATATAGTAATTCATTCTCTTTTACATTTGTTGTTTCCAAGTGGAATTCGTTCAGACAGATATCTTTGAAACTTAGTAAGTTTCGTTTGGAATTCGGAGAGTATAATGCATCTTTTATTTTAATTTATTTTCCTTTGGGGAGCAACAAGGTTGCATTCCCAGAACCTTCAATTATATCCGATGGCCCTGAAATTGTATTGACAGGATTCTTATACGGTATAATGCTATGAAAATAGCATTTATACTGAAGGATCGTATGTGTTGAAGCACTGTCTACCAAGCAGTCATGAGAGCAGTCCATCTAAAAAGATGAGTAAAACATTTTCATTCAGAAACTAAATTTTATTCAAAGGAAATCAAATTACATAAAAGCGCTCATAAGATAAATTGTTCTGAAAATAAAGTGCTAAGATAAAAGTAGTAAGCTAATCAAGCAGGTCCTCTGATTCGAAGTCTTTTGCTGTGAACTTGACTGCAGCATTTGCAGCCACCAGGTTTGTTTCAGCATTCTTTTTCTTGCTTTGTTTATACAACTCCTGGAGATGCAGTGGGGTTCGGCACACTTTGGACCATTGGCCTTTCATGCCACAGCCGTGACACTGGTCTTCCCAATCCCTCTTGGGTGGGGTGCATCATTTTTCTTGTTGTCATTTCTGCGCCAGGTGAACTTACGCTTACCTTTATTCTTTCGCTGATGTACTTGGCCTTTGGCTCTTTTGTGTTGTATTCCTTGCTGTGGTCTTTCTTTTCTTTTATTATCTCTCTTCTTTTTGAAGGAAGAGGTATGATGAGCTTCTGATAGGGCGGCAGTGCCAGGGGCACATGTTATGAGTGGCGAGGAGAAGCTTTCTGTTTTGTTTAGCCATGAGTAAACATGACAGTAACTCAGAATACTTGGTGAACTTGCATTCACGGTATTGCTGCATAAGTATAGCATCTTTTTCATGGAAAGACGTATACATCTTTTCCAGCATGCGATCTTCTGAGACTTTCTCACCACACAACTTCAGGCGTGAGGTGATGCTAAAAAGTGCTGAGTTGTACTCAGCAATGGACTTGAAGTCCTGCAGTCTCAGGTTCTCCCACTCATATCGTGCCCTTGGGAGTATACCATCTCTCTGATGTTTCTACCTATCTTCATGGGCAGTCCACAGCTCAAGTGGATCTTCGACCGTAAGGTAGTCAGCCTTTAAGGTCTTGTCCATATGGCGACGAATATAGATAATGGCTTGCGCCTTTTCTGTATCGCTTACCTTTTATTTTTCTGTTATAGCAGCAATGATGGACTTTGCCCGCAGGTGAAACTTCACATCGAGATGCCAGCTCAGATAGTTTCTACCTGATGCATCCAGCACTTCGAAATCGACGCTTGCAATTTTAGCCATTTATCTAGCAGAGCACAAATATGCATAAATTAATATTTTAATCAAAGAAACATTTTCATGCGGAGGTAATATTTAATGAAAAGCTAAATGCGTGGATAGGCCAGTCCTACATAGAAAAAAGTCTAAAGTCCATACAATCAATATTATGTTGTGAAGGGAAAAGTAGGGAAATAGGCGTAGAGGGTTAAGAGCCACCTACCCTCATATTTATAGCTTTCAATAGTAGGCAAGATACCCAATGGGCCTCATGGGCTTATTCATAACACTTCCCCTTATCCAACCAACATTGAATAAGAGGTGGATTCTTCAGGATCCGAGTTAGGATAACTGCCTTGTTAAATAAAGAACAGTTAATCCATAACTTCCCATGTTTTAGGGATGTGTCTAGGGGTGGATACTCCAGGATCCAGAGTCAACGAGGTTGCCTCGTCAAAACCTTGACTACGGAAAACCCTGTGGGAAAAAACCAGTAGCCAAGGGAAAAAAGTACAACTCTGCGGTTGACTCCCCCTCATCTGACCAAGCTTCAGGCTTGCAGATTTCCTATGAATCTATACATCAGTCTCCTATGTATCTCTGATTTCATAGTCCTCTCATCCTGACCCAGTTTACATTTACTCACTCTCCTCATCCCAATCCCATATACAAGTTTCTCAAAGATACTATTAGGCAGGGATTTGGTAAGCAAATCCGCCAAGTTATTACATGATTGGATCTTCTGTACCTCAATCTGCTTCTTCTTTTGAAGGTTGTGTGTACAGAAGAACTTGGGGGAGATATGCTTCGTCTTGTCGCCTTTGATGTAGCCGTCCTGTAGCTGGGCTATACATGCTGCATTGTCTTCAAGAAGTGGAGTAGGCGCAAGAACGTCGGTCATCAGGCCGGTGGAGGTGAGGATGTGCTGGATCACAGAGCGTAGCCAGAAACTTTCCTTGCTTGCTTCGTAGATCACTAGGAGCTCTAAGTGAGCGGATGAGACGGTCATCATGGTCTGCTTTACAGATCTCTAGGATATGGCTGTGCCGCCATAAGTAAACATGTATCCTGTTTGAGACTTCTCTGTATGAGGATCGGACCTGTATCCTGCATCAGCATAACCAACTAAACCAGTTGATGCCCCTTTCCTGTAGAATAGACCTAAGTCTATGGACCCTTGGAGGTAGCGCAGAAGATGCTTAACTCCGGCCCAGTGTCGCTGTGTAGGTGCAGCACTATATCTGGCTAGTAAGTTGACTGCAAATGATATGTCAGGGCGAGTGCAGTTAGCCAGGTAAAGGAGTGCACCGATAGCACTTAGATAAGGCACTTCGGGGCCTAGTACTTCCTCCCCCTCTTCCAGCGGCCGGAAGGGGTCTTTATGTACATCTAATGATCTGACGACCCTTGGAGTGCTGAGGGGGTGGCACTTATCCATCTGAAACTTTTTCAATAAGTTCAATGTGTAAGTTGACTGATGTAACAGGATCCCATCGTTAAGATGCTCTATTTGAAGACCTAAACAGAATTTTGACTTTTCGAGGTCTTTCATCTCGAAGGTTTCTGTCAAGCTTCTAGAAATCTCTGCGATCTCTTCAGGAGATTCGATGAGGTTTAAGTCGTCTACATAGACGGCTATGATTACAAATCCTGTTGCCTTTGCTCTTATAAAGATGCAAGGACAGACTGGGTCGTTTGTGAATCCTTTTTTTGCAAGGAAATCGCTCAGTCTGTTATACCACATCCTTCCAGATTGTTTGACCATATAATGATCTTTGCAGTTTAACTGAGTAGATGTCATGTTCTCTCTCTTTTAGTGCTGCAGGCAAAGAATAACCGTCAGGCAATCTCATAAAGATGTCTCGGTCTAGGTTACCATATAGGTATGCAGTAACTACGTCTATAAGTTGCATATCTAAACCCTCTTGGGCTGTTAAGCCAATGAGGAATCGGAAGGTGATCGCGTCCATGACCGGGGAGTATGTGGCTTCAAAATCCACCCCTGGACGTTGGGTAAAATCATGCGCTACAAGCCTTGCTTTGTAGCGAACGATCTCATTCTGTTCATTTCGTTTTCTAACAAATACCCATTTATAACCCACAGGTTTTACACCTTTTGGTGTCTGGACTATGGGTCCGAAGACCTTGCGTTTGGTGAGTGAATCCAACTCTACTCCTATTGCCGATTTCCACTTTGGCCAATCATCTCTGCTTTGACATTCTGTCAGAGAGCGTGGTTCAATATCATCGTCGCAGTACGCGACGTTGATGGCAATATTACACGTAAATGTGTCATCTATGGTTGTGCTCTTTTTATCCCAATACTCTCCAGTTCGTACATAGTGTATCGAAACTTCATTTTCTCCCGGTTTTTCCTCTTCATGAGAGTTTAGGAGAGTTGGGGTAGCAGGGCTTATAGTAACATCATGTGGTGGTATTTGTTTACCATTGCCAAGGGTCCTACTCTTTCGAGTGACTTGGTCCTTGGATCCTGGTGGTCGCCCTCTCTTTTTGAGAGGTCCAACCATTTCTGCTGCAGGCGGATTGCATCCATTTTGCGGTATATCAATCCTAGCTGGAGTGTTAGCAGCAGGGACGTGTGATTTGACAATCTTCTGGTTGTCAGTAAATTTGTCCGGTAAGAGATGGACAGTGTTTTGGATGTGGAGAATCTTCAGGACCTCCTCCTCACACTGGCTTGTGGGCGGATCAAAGTGACATAATGTCTTTGAATCCCAAGTGATACATTCTGAAGCTTCGGGCTTCTTTGTCTGTGAGCCTAGTCTTGGAAACGATGTTTCATCGAATTCACAGTCTTCTAGACGTGCCTTGAAAACGTCTCCCGTAAGGGGTTCTAGGAATCTAATTATGGAGGGGGTGTCAAACCCAACATAAATGCCTAGGCGACGTTGTGGACCCATTTTTGTCCTTTGTGGTGGTGCTATGAGGACGTATACTGCACAACCAAATATTCTCAAGTGTGAGACAATTGGTGGGGCTCCAAGTGCTAGTTGCATTGGAGAAGATGACTGACCTCCAGAAGGTCTTAATTTTATTAAAGATGCAGCATGCAAAATTGCATGACCCCACGCATTCACTGGCATCTGGGATTGAAGTAATAATGGACGAGCAATCCATTGCAGCATCTTAATTAGAGATTCTGCTCACCCATTTTGGGTGTGAACATGTGCTACAGGATGTTCGACTTCAATTCCATGTGCTTGGCAATAGTCTAGAAAGACTTGTGATGTAAACTCCCCCGCATTGTCCAGACGGAGTTTCTTTATCTGGTAGTCGGGGAAGTGGGCCCGCAACCTGATTATCTGAACTAAAAGCTTAGACATTGCGAGGTTGCGGGTGGACAGTAGACACACATATGACCACTTAGTAGATGCGTCTATCAGGACCATAAAGTACCTGAACGGACCACTTGATGGGTGTATCGGCCCACAAATGTCTCCGTGGATTCTTTCCAGAAAGCTTGGAGACTCTACGCCCACTTTCAATAGAGAGGGTCTCGTAATCAGTTTACCCTTGTAACATGGTGGACATGGGAATTTGCCTTTTTGAAGAATCTTCAGGTTCTTCAAGTCTATACCCCTGGAGCTTTTTATGATGTTGTACATCATAACAGATCCAGGGTGTCCCAGTCTACTGTGCCAGAGTTGGAATTCTGGTGTTTGGGGGCACTGCAGGTGCTCCACCATGGATGTTTCTGGAGTTTGTATACTTGTTTGGTAGAGTCCCGAGGGGAGTCCCTTGAAACGTTCCACAATGGTTTTTGAACCATTTGTAAGAGACGTTACAAGCAAATATTCCCTTTTATCTTCCTCGACCGTCTCTAAGTGATATCCGTTTAAACGGATATCTTTAAAGCTTATGAGGTTTCGGATAGATTTAGGGGAGTATAACGCATTTTTAAGTGTGATTTGTGTGTTACCGGGGAGCAATATGATTGCTTCCCCGGATCCTTCGATTATGTTAGCTGGTTCTGAGATTGTTCTCAGTGGACCAGAATAGCTACTTATACTCGTGAAGTAGTCTATGTTTTGAAGGATCGAGTGCGTCGATGCACTGTCCACTATGCAGATTAATTCCATTTCTATATAAAGAAAGACATTCAAGCAATAAATAATATGAAAAGAACGGATCTACTTTCATAAAAAATGCTCAAAGGAAATGTTTTGACATGGAATAAAAACTAGGTATTATGCAGAAAAGGAAGATACATTGCTAGCATAAAAAATGGTCCATAACTAGAGAGTGTCATCTCCCATGAAATCTTCAGGAGTCCATGAGGTCTCTGGCAAAGCTGCGCTCTCAATCAGGTTTGTCTCAATTCGAGGCTTGAGGCTTGCCTGGTAGAGGTCCTGGAGGTGTTTCTAGGTGCGGCAGATTCTGGACCAGTGGCCCGTCATTCCGCATTTGGAGCACTTATCCTCCCAATCTTTCTTAGGAGTGCCACCTTTGTTGGACATCCTCTTTTGCTTCTTTTCCACGAACTTCTGGTTCTGAGGAGGAGCTGGGGGAGTGGCCTTCTTCCGCTGCTTTTGTTCTTTCAATTTCTGGAATTTTGCCTTTTTGTCCATCTTCTTCTTCTGGGAAGACTGGAAGTGTGCCTCTGCAGGAGGTGGCAGTGGAGCGGAGCCAGGAGGGCGTAGGTTGTGAGTGGCAACCAACAGGTCTCTGTGCTGTTCAGCCATAAGCAGACATGAAAGCAGATCAGAGTACTTCGTGAACTTCCTCTCACGGTATTGTTGCATAAGGATCATGTCCTTCTCGTGGAAAGACGTGAACGTCTTTTCCAGCAACATTTTCTCCGTCACCGTTTTACCGCACAAATTCAGGCGTGAGGTGATACGGAAGAGTGCTGAGTTGTACTCCGCTACGGATTTGTAATCCTGTATGCGGAGGTGAGTCCACTCGTACTGCGCATGGGGGAGTATGACATCTCTCTGATGCATGTACCTCTCCTCGATTGCGTCCCACAGCTCGTAAGGATCCTCTACAGTAAGGTACTCGTCCTTCAGGGTCGAGTCTAAATGTTTCCTGATATAGATAATGGCTTTCCCCTTTAGTATATCGGAAACTTCCTCTGTGTGAGGTGCTTCTTTTGAAGCATCCTTGTCGGCTGAGGCAGTACTTGTTGTTGCCTTCTCAGTCGGTGTGAGACTGAAACCATGAGAGCGCAGATGGAACTTCAGGTCCAACTGCCAACTCAGGTAGTTTGACCCATCGGCCTTCAGGACCGAAAAGTCGACATTCGCAAGTCTGGCCATTGAAAAATCTAGCAATATAAAAACAGTATGGATCATTAAACTGAGTAAAAACATAGACATCCACGCATGTATTTTAAGCATTTTTCATAACATGAATTTATTAAAGGAAATTTAACATGCATGTTTTTTGACGGTTTCATAACATGAATAATTAACAAAGATTAACATCCACGCATGCTTTTTGAAAGTTTCATTGTAACATTAACATGGCATGAAAAATAATTAACATCCACGCAATTAATGTATAAGCAATGAAAAAATAACTTAGGACTATGGGGATCAGCCAGCCGACACCGAAAAGAAAAAGACAGTCCGAAATTACATCAAAAGTTGCATGAAAGAATAAGTACAACTCGGAAACTTCAGAGAGAAGCCCCTTTCATCTTTGTGCATACGCCTTCAGCTCCTTTTTTGTGTCCGCCGGTCTTCTTTTTACATTTATATCCTCACTAACAAATTTCTCTCGAAAAAAGAAAAAATTGCAGGAAATTAAAAGTGTCGGAAACCTGGCTGATCCCTAAAAACATAGCCTAATCGCACATCCACGCAGATAATATATGGAAAATATACAACCACGCAGATAATCATATCACAGGCATGTAAAGATTAATTAAATAATCTAAATAGTGTGTGACGTGCTAAAAATTATCTTTGAAAAACTTTTTACCTTTGATCCATATTTTTAATGTTTTGTTTTACCGCTTTAACCCCTTTTTATAAAGTTTCTTTAGTTATTTTGGGCTTTTAGGGCCAAAAATAAAAAAGAAAAATTATTGGTGCAAATGGGCTAATGTGGGACTCCCCCGAAAAATTGGCCCGTTTAGGGTTATGGTTTTCGAAAAACCCTGGGGGGGCCCACGGCGGGCCGCGGCGGCAGTTCGCGGTCTGAGGCCGCGGCCTATCGCCGCGGCGTTTCACCGCCGGCGGTGCTTGTGAAGCGCCGCCGTTTCGCCCTTCGGGCGTGCGGGGTATGGATCAAGGTCGGGGGGTAAAAAACGGATTTTTCAAGCATTTAGATCTCTAAAAACTGATTTTTATTGTTTCTAGACATGCGGATCTAAAAATGTGATTTTTACCCTGTTTTTAAACTTTTTGATCCTAAAACATGCAGATCTAACGTGAAACGCAAGTTTAGATCTAAAAGGTTTTGATTTTTACCTCTAGATTCGACAAGGGAATCTAGTCGACGGTTGGTGAAGGATGCCCTTTTCGCTCCCCGTTGAGAAGATTACGATCTTCTTAAATCTGAGCGATTGATGGATCTCCTTCCTCGCGAGCCGTCGTCTCCTCTAACGAGCATGATCGTGCTGATAACGTGTTGTGAAGGAAAAAGTAGGGAAATAGGTGTAGATGGTTAAGAGCCCACTACCCTCATATTTATAGCTTTCAATAGTGGGCTGGATACCCAATGGGCCTCATGGGCCTATTCATAACATATTACACAATTTAAAGCTTAAAAGGAAAATACAACTTTGGAAACCCCGTGGTCCCATATAATATCTCCAGCTTCAATTGTGGCCTCCCTCTCCATGGAAAGTGGTCTTCTGTCTTTGACATTTACATAAATTCCTCACTACAATTTCTCTCAAAAATAAAAGAAAAGTGCGGGAAATAAAATGTGGGACTTAAACAGCCGATCCAAAAACCCGCATTTAGCCATTCATGCAGAAATTGTGCTCATCAACATTTTCACTCACAGACATCGCAGGCAGTTATATTCGCATGAGGATAAATAATTTTATCACTTAATAATTATTGGACCACTGGGCAACGTCATACACCGTTAGGTTAGATGACTAACGGCAGAGCGGTCGCAGGATCTTCCGAATTATTAAGCTTAAATATAATGCACAACCACCATAAAATATCCTTAAAATAAGCCAGTGATGCAAAGCATGTATTAATGATTTTACAGAAGAAATCATTTAATGCAAGGTTGTGCAAATTGGGTTTATTCAAAGAATTGAAAAAGAGCCCATATTTGACATGTTCTTCGTAAAAGGAAAAAGTTTTCCTCTTTAAATTCATCCCCAAAGAATCCCAAAAATTCCCCTTATAGCCCCAAGATATATCATGATGTTACATGAATTTTCAGGTCGCCAAAAACGACATTTTAATCAATTTTAGCCCAAAAAGCTTTTTCATAGCTTATATCTTAGTTCCCCCAAAATTTTTTTTCGAAAAATGGAAGTCAGCTGTGGCTACGGGCTTCAGGCCCGCAGGCCAAAATTTTTTTTTGTGATTTTCCTGCGGGCTTGAGGCCCCGCAGTCTGCCTGTGGGCTTCAGGCCCGTTAGGCTGTTTTCAATTTTTTTGTTGAATTTGGGCTTCAGGCCCAAGGAGAGTAGGGGCGGCGGCTAGGGTTAGCCGCTGCCGCCCCTGGATTGACGCCGGGCGGTGGCCAGGGGGGCGGGTATTGGGTGGAGCCGCCCCCCATTCAGGGGGGAGCGGCGGCGATCTATGGCCGCCCCTCTGCGGGGGGAGCGGCGGCGACGACACAGTGCCGCCCCCCTTCGGGGGGAGCGGCGGCGGCGTAATCGTCGCCCCTGCAGGGGGAGTGGCGGCGGGCCAACGCCGCCCCCTGCGGGGGGAGCGGCGGCGACGCGATCGGCGTAATGGGTGGAGGGGGGGTTGTCGGCGGCTAGGCCGCCGGTGGGCATGTGGTAGGGTTCAAGAAACCCTAAAAATATGATTTTTGGACGAATCAAGTTCGTCGTAGTATGCGATTAGCAAATCCTATATCGATCTTGCGAGATCTACGGGTAGGTCTATCATACATATGATAAAACATCGTTTTTAGCGGGTTTTACCTCTATATCCGTCCTCCGGATATAGCGACGGTTGAACGAAGCCTACGCGGATGACGACGCTCGTTTGAGAAAGCTTTGCACCGCGCGTGTGGATCACCGTCTCCCTTCTCATTCGCAATGATCGAAAAAATTTTGTGGAAAAATTTAGAGGTTGGTGCTGATAACGTGTTATAAATCAACTACTGGGTGATGAGCCCACAACCCTTTCTTTATAGGCAAATATGGAAAGTACAAACATGGGCTACATTGGTATGTGCCTATCTCTAAGATAGCCAAGTATCTTAACCAACTCGGTTCATATCCATTCGCAACACCCACTAAAATTTTAAATAAAACTTAGTTTTCTCCAAAAAAAATTAGTTCCCAAAAAAATTTTAGTTCTCCCAAAATTTAGTTCTATCCAGATTTGATTCTTCCAAAATTAAAAATTTTAGTTCCTACAAAATTAAGTTCCATTCAGATTTAGTTCCCCCAAAATTTTCGGGCTTTCCCTCCAAAATTTTTGGGTTTTCCCTTCAAAATTTTCATAAACTCTCAACCTACTCATTGAATCTCAAGATTCATTTACAATCGTCTTTCTACCCACCTTTTTGTCATAGTTAGCAAAGACATTAAAAAACAACCCTCAATTGTATAATAGATTTTCCGCAACGGAGCAATAAATTCCATAGATATAATTGCTACATTTTAAGGCCACTGAAAATTCAACTTCCCCTCAACAGCAACTCACCCACATGTCAAGAGCCATGAACAAGTCAAGCAAACGGGAGGATTAATATGCAATGTTCCATAAACTGCTTTCATGTTCATGGGCAGTGAAACTGCAGGGCTCCTTTTAGATATGTATACAGAGATGCCATATTAATTCCCATGGTGATGTATTTGGCAGATACAACATCAGATACACTCAGCAATTTTATTGCATTAAATTTTATTGCCGGCGGGCTTGATCTAACTTGCACGCGCCAGAACTAGTTGGCGTTCAGATGTCGCCGCCATATGTGACTTGTCATGGGTGGCAATGCTCAGCTTCTCGTCGAATTCCCTCAATGTTGTTGATCTGATCTCATCCTTGGTCATCAATACAGAGAACTCCTCGTGGTCGTATTCTGTGTTGATCCTTCCTCCAAATTCTACAGGGAGGGCGTCGACGTCAAAGTTTCTCCGCATGAGCTCCATGTTTTCCTCGTCCTTTGGATAAATGAATTTCACCTTCTCGGATGTTATCGGATCCAGGAACAATTTCGCGACCTGCGAGTAAGAACATGGTCGTTAAGGTGGTAAATTGCACAGCAAGATGGTATTGTAGCCTTTCGCAAATTAAAATGAAATGTGTAAAACATTAGAGATATATTATGGCTCTCTTGTAAGAATGGTGGATGTTGTAGTCTAGTGGACAAAACTGTTTGCGTTTGTGCAGGAACAAATGTTCAGCCCAATGACAGTTTGTTTTCATCAAATCACAATTCCAGCAGCAAAAATTTGCGACCTAAATTAGATTTTGCTGGTTGAAGTCCCTAGGATGTTCGCACATTATGCATCTCTTGGACCAAAAATACTATGTATGCGGTTAAGTATATGTGAATGTAACTTCCAAACTAAAGATGGACATATGCACAACCATGCACAATGAACGAGAGACTGAATCTGCATAATCATATGCAATGGTTGTAATGAGATTAGCGAATTTGGCAAAAGGGGCATGAATCGTTTCATGCCCATTTTAGTGTTAACTACAGAATGTATTGACTGAGTAGAAGATAAATAACTAGTTGCACAATACAGTTTCAACTCTGGCTTATACATACACCAATGCATACATGAGTAATCTGTAACTCTTATTTTTTTTTACATGAAGGGTTGAGTCTTAATAATTTATATGAAGTAGTGCTCTTGGGAAAAAATATATAATGAGAATGGGATTTGAACCAAGTCTCCTGCAAACTCCAGAGCTGCACTGCACTGAGACAGCATACATGCACTTCTTATCCGAACAAACGGTGCAAGTTGAGAATCAGAAAATTATCTTGTGTGTTGAAATAGATGTATATAAGCTGGGAAATGATGAAAACATGGATAAACAAAAAGATACGAAAGAATACGAAAAAGAAAACTAGTCAGATGAGCTACATGAGTAAACTGATGGTTACTATGTTAGTCAATTGTAACCCAGTTCTAATCAGATGCATTCAGAGAAGGGAAAAAAAATTCAAACCTTCCAAAAGGGTTCAAAGACTCTTGGAGGATTGTACAGAAATGCAGCAGCAAGCCTCTCGGGATAGTGATTTTGCAGAATGTTTGCAGTTTCTCGCGTAGTCTTTAATGGCACCGATGTACTTAACGACCAGCCAGTGAAGTCAATTAGCCACACCATTTGTTCTTGACCCTCGGGTAGATTGAGGATCGCATTCTCCATGAGATAAACCAGGTGACGAAGTTGATTCTCATGAGATTTTGTGTTCTGTAAGCTAGCCATATTCAATATAGTTGTTGGTAGTGGTTAACTTAAAAAATATTCATGTCACAGTTAGATCAAACCTGTTTCCCTGGCTTTAGCACAAGAACAGGCCTCCCCTCTCGATCCTTGAAATTTGCCCTGTATGCTTTCCCAGTTTCACCTTCATGAGCAACTTCATGCTGGGAAAATCACTAAACCTAGGTTAAAAATGATTGTTAATTTTCAAAAGTAGAAGTTAAGACTAATCGTATCCGAGCACTATTGCTTACCCAGCGAATTTCCTCTGGCTTGTACGTGGACCTCCACTTTAGTGACTCTTGTAACATATATTTGGACTTCGCAACATTCCAGCTCCGAGCTTTCAAATATCTCCTCAGGCATGAATGAGTGCAGAACTCCAAGCAACGGCCAGATAAGGGTCCAATTGCCGCTTTTAGCTCATTGATCTGTTAAAAAGGATCAAGCAAACGCGATATACAACATGCCTTGATTGACTGAGAAAATATAGAAATTTAAAATCAATGAGTGTTCCTGGAGCAAGGAATCACTTGTATGCTATTCAGCAACCATAATATACACAAGCCAAACATCGTGCGGTGCAGCAACACACGTTGCAAGAAAAAAGTACCAGAGTTGATATACATGTGGACTATATCTTCGAGACCGACGTTTAGTGACCATTTTGATATTTTAGAAATACAAGTTGTATAGAAAAGCTAAAGAGGAAAAGAGATAGGGGTGGACCCGGAAGGCTGAAACTCCAAAATCAATTGATGCAACGATCAAACCCCCGGTAAAACCAGAAGTGATATTCATGTGTCCCTCCATCCCACCACGCGACACATTAGTACGTATTCAAAAAAACAAGTTTGAGCACGGCTCAAACTTTACCACCAGTAACAACTCTGCCAAGTTCATCAATTTTATAGATGTGTCAACATGTTAACTTCATTCGTAGCAAACATCTACATATAATCACTTCCAAACTCATCTTATCCCTATCGTTCAAAGGGTTTTCATGCACAACATACAATGCATAAGCTAAATTCACATATTCATCATAACCATAGTATACCTAGAGTTTTATTGTGCCATGTCCTACTCTACTAGCAATCAAAGTATACATTATAGTTCTATGACTCTCACCTTAACCAGAATTCCCACAACTACTCTCACCATCTTTATTTGCAATAATACTTCCATATATAAACTATCACCGTAAAGTGATATATCTTTACTAACAGCCATATCAAACTGACGTATGGAAACTGTACATCCACCTTACTTGGCATTTCCTTATATTTACTTGTTTTAGTTCTATCGAAAGCTTTCATCTTGTCTTTCAGACAACGCGGACTCATCAAACGTTAATTGTTTTGATAGTTCTATGACTCTCACCTTAACCAGAATTCCCACATCTACTCTCACCAAAGTTGATATACATGTGGATTATATCTTCTAGACCGACGTTTAGTGACCATTTTGATATTTTAGAAATACATGTTGTCCAGAAAAGCTAAAGAGGAAAAGAGAGGGGTGGACACGGGAGGCTGAAACGCCAAAATCAATGATGCAACGATCAAACCCCCGGTAAAACCAGAAGTGATATTCATGTGTCCCTCCATCCCACCACGCGACACATTAGTACGTATTCAAAAAAACAAGTTTGAGCACGGCTCAAACTTTACCACCAGAAACAACTCTGCCAAGTTATTCATCAATTTTATAGATGTGTCAACATGTTAACTTCATTCGTAGCAACCATCTACATATTATCACTTCCAAACTCATCTTATCCCTATCATTCAAAGGGTTTTCATGCACAACATACAATGCATAAGCTAAATTCACATATTCATCATAACCATAGTATACCTAGAGTTTTATTGTGCCATGTCCTACTCTACTAGCAATCAAAGTATCCATTATAGTTCTATGACTCTCACCTTAACCAGAATTCCCACAACTACTCTCACCATCTTTATTTGCAATAATACTTCCATGTATAAACTATCACCGTAAAGTGATATATCTTTACTAACAGCGATATCAAACTGACGTATGGAAAATGTTGATGCGATTCGCACCCAAAAGAGAGTAATTTCATATTTGAGAAAAGAAAAGAAATATAAAAGTGGATTTTTATTGGTTTTCTGGAATAAAGATGATAGGTTGATCCTTTTCTGGAGTGGATCTCTCCCTAACTTGTGTTTATGGAACAAGTCTAATCCCCCAAGAACCCTATCAATAATCTATTCAATTCCCAAAACATTCGATAATCAAAACTAGGGCGGGCTCCTCTCTATTTATAGAGAAAGATTATATCATTTAGCAATTTACGAAAATGCCCCTGGGGCCGGATTCTAAGCCGCATCATTATTCCGCCCCCGAAAATTCACCTTGTCCTCAAGGTGAAGCATGAAATCCACGAAATCCACGAGTGCGCTTTTTTCCGAGTGTTGGGTCATGTCTTCTCGCCTCCTCCTGGATCAAAATGCCACATGTGGTCTTCGTCATCTCCCTCGAACCCACCAGAAGATCGACAGCGCCCAAATTGATGCGATCCACTTGAAAACTCCAGATCTAGTACCGGATCGCCATGGAAATGGAGTTCCTTGCCGAAAGGCGTCGCCTTTAGCTCCGAATCTGGTAGATTTACTCTTGAAATCTTCAGATCTGGTTCTGAATCTGATAGATCTACGCTTGAAATCTTCAGATTTGACTCTGGATCTGGTAGATCTATGCTTGAAATCTTCAGATCTGGCTCCGGATCTGATAGATCTACTCTTGAAATCTTCAGATCTGGCTCCGGATCTTGTAGATCTACGCTTAAAAGCTTCAGATCTGACGCCGGATCTTGTAGATCTACGCTTGAAGGCTTCAGATCTGGCCCCGGATCTGGTAGATTTACGCTTGAAGGCTTCAGATCTTGCCCCGGATCTGGTAGATCTACTCTTGAAACCTTCAGATCTTGCCCCGAATCTGGTAGATCTACTCTTAAAAGCTTTAGATCTGGCCCCGAATCTGGTAGATCTAGACTTGTGGTCTTTAGATCTATCTTTGTCCTCGTAGCGGAAGGGTAGCGATGATGAAACTCCGCAAAATCCTTCGTTATTTGACGACGCGTCTGCACAAATATTTCATTCATCTCTTGACTCCATGCGTCTCCCCATCTCTCAAACACCGCCCGCAATTCTTCCTCGAAAGAGTCGATCTTTCTTGATGCCGCCATAGGATCTCACGCTCTGATACCAAAATGGTGCGATTCGCACCCAAAAGAGAGTAATTTCAGATTTGAGAAAAGAAAAGAAATATAAAAGTGGATTTTTATTGGTTTTCTGGAATAAAGATGATAGATTGATCCTTTTCTGGAGTGGATCTCTCCCTAACTTGTGTTGATGGAACAAGTCTAATCCCCCAAGAACCCTATCAATAATCTATTCAATTCCCAAAACATTCGATAATCAAAACTAGGGCCGGCTCCTCTCTATTTATAGAGAAAGATTATATCATTTAGCAATTTACGAAAATACCCCTGGGGCCGGATTCTAAGCCGCATCAAATGTACATCCACCTTACCCGGCATTTCCTTATATGTACTTGTTTTAGTTCTCTCCAAAGCTTTCATCTTGTCTTTCAGACAACGCGGACTCATCAAAAGTTAATTTTCCAACATCAAACTTGATAATCATTGATACCATTCATGTAACCATACATTACTCACTTCTTTGCCCTGGCATCAAGTTTATCATTTTTTCATGAATACATATTGGACTTTCACATATCCAAAAATAGTCTAACTTAATTTGTTTCCATTTCTAAACTCCCTAAAATTTTACCATCGGTAAATGATAATAAAATCCTATTAATCAAATATCATGCGACAGATATAGCTTATGTCTAAAATCCTTTCTACAATCTGGACATCAACCTCAAACATTTTACCTTCTCAAGTAATGTTCTATTCTTCCTCCCTACTATACCATTAGACTGCACATCTCCCGATATAGTTAAATGCATCTTTACTCCATGCTTACTATAGAATTTTTAGAAGTTATTCTAAGTAAATTCGTCACCATTATTAGATCTAAGCACTTTTAATTTCTTATCCATTTGATTTTTCATAAAATTCTTCCACTCCTGAAACTTTACTAGTTTCACTAATGCCTCTGATTTTTCTTTCATCACATATATTCAAACATTTCTTAAATAATCATTAAGGAACGAAATGAAATATCTAGCTCCACCAAATGAATGTAGTGTGTACATACTCAAGAAAACCTTTCGTATTATGATTGACCTTACTAAATTATATATATATATATACAGGTCTAAGTCTAAGATATCATAATCAGGCTAAATCTACAATTTGCGAACTCTTTATTTTAATATTAGAATAACATATAATAGGCATCCCTTTCAGCAAATATAGTCACTGACATTTTACCATCATAACCACCATTGAACCATTCGATATCATAATAGCTTCTTTTTCTATCGTCAACTTATAACCTAATGAATCAAGCATCCTCAAAGAAATCAATGCCTTGTTTAACTCTGAAATATGCCATATATTAATGAGCCTACATACTATCCTATCATATAGCTTAATTCGCATCAAACTAGTGCCAATAGCTCTACACATTGTATTATTTTTCATAAAAATTGAGCCATCCTCTTTTTTTTGGTAAGTAAGCCATCCTCTTTACTATCATAAATAGAGAAACAATCTTGTGTCATCATATAAAAGGATGTCTCAGAATCTGATTTTTAAACTGAACAAGTAATTTACACATCAAATTTACCATCATAACTCTTTTTGCCTTAGCTACTACAACTAATAAAGAAGTTGGTACTTCTGCTTTATCTTTTTTTCTTTCTAGGCATGCTTTCTTCCAATAACCTAGTTTCTTATATGTAAAGCAAGTCATATATCTAGTATTCGAATTTGATCTTCTCATGTTTTTACCTTTTCCATCACTTCGACCTTTATTATCCGAAGCAAGTAAACATGTATCATTTAAATTTTCATCACTCACCAACTTTTACTAACCGGTCTTGTAACTTCTTAACTATAAAGGACCGTCTAACATCTTTAAGACTCAATGTATCCCGACATACACCATCACGTTAGCGAATGTTATGTATCACTCTGGTAATGATAGGTGCAAGAGCGTCAACACATACTCTGCCGCTATAGTTAATCCGATAACCCTTATATTCATCATAAAATTATTAAAAGTATCCAAATTATCCTTTAATGAGTACAACCTGCATCTAGAAGGTGAAGAAGGTCTTCAGTAAAATTAACATGTTAGTGAGACCTTTTTAAATAAAATTTCTCACACAAGCCCTTCACATCGTATCTTTGGACACCATGTATATAATCTTATACGAAAGATTTAATTTTAGTTATTATTGCTAAATCCTTCATCTCTATCTTCTTTCTTTTTGATACATCTAACAGTAATGTATTAGTATCAAACTACCAATTGTCACATAAGGCCTACTAACTACCAATTGTCACATACGGTCTACTAAACCAGACCTATTACACCTCTGGGTGCATTGCTTCTGAGAGAGATTTCTATCGTCGTCAAGATCTTAATTTAAACACCAACGCTTTGATATCACTTGTTAGGTATGTTGATGATGTTGCCCTAGTTAGTCCACTAATCAGGTCACACATTTAATTTTGATGATGACAAATAAGTCACGTGCTACTAATATATTTGTTAAGTGGCTTTCAGATCAAAACAAAGCTGCATTGACTAAAAGACAATTTCGTAATTTCTACAACATTCAAATTCTCAAAAGATGCTCAAAAATCATTGGCCACCAAAACACATCATGATAATTCTCCATTAATTATAGCCTCGAAATGATGGCCAAAATCAAGTAGAAGATGGATGGGCAATTTGGTAATTCTACATTGGTCAAATATATACTAGAATGTCAAATTATGAAGGAGAAAGAGTTCATGAAGGATTGCATATTTAGGTGGCTTCTAAAGTCTTAATGCAATTGGGATTCAAAGAGTTCATGTGCACAAACAAGTATAGTTGGCCACTAGAGATATTGTGCACATCAAACACTAGTTAAAGGAATCATGGTACATTAAATAACTCATGAATCCTAGTGCTACTAGGACTTGAATCCTCTCCTATTTAAACCCATCATGCACAAAGCCAAAACCTTAAGAAGAAGGGAAAACAAAACATTGAGTCGCAGCACTTACCTTCATGAAAACCCTAGCAAACAATTGAGTAGGCCGGCCCTTGCTAACATCAAGTTATTTTCTTTGGCCGGCACCATCATCCATCTTCATCAAAAAGGCCCCACAAGAGATTGGTGTCATCATCTTCAAAACTCACACAAGCTTTCTCTAAGACCATCTCTCAACTATCCAAGTTCAAAGCAAGTCTCGACCACTATTTATGCAGAGCAAAGCAATAGGCCACCCATTATTTGAAGAACAAAAAATCAAAGAAAAAGAAGCAAAGCCCACACTAATTCCTTGGAGCAACACAGAGCAAGGGCCCCCCAATACAAAAGAGAAGATAGGGAGATAGAAAAGCAAGCACTTGGTTTGTGGTATTTTTATGTGAAGCAGTTGGTTTCTTTTTGTTTGTGTAGGAGAATGCAGCCACAAAATTAGAAGGCCGATTAGTTGAAGCCAAAGCAATTAAGTTTGGAGACAAGCCACTCAAAAATAATCGATCAGAAGTATAAAACCGAGTTCTGCTCGGTTTGTTGGTGGGGTGCAGACCAACCAAGCAAGAAGCCTTCACGCATCAATTAGCAAGCAACCAAGGTCTTCACCTCTTTCTCTTTGGATGCAAGCTTCATCAATTAGCAACATCAAGCAAGGAAGCTCCAAGCCGAGCTCTGCCGATCTGCTTACCCGGGGCCCAAAAAAACTGCCGCATCATGCAAGTAATCAAGCTAAGTAGAGATCGCCGAACATCAAGTATAGCTCTGATCTTAACAAGTCCACGGGCACATCCACTACATGCACAAGCCTCAATCAACAGCTCTGTTGCGTTGAGTTCTAACCCATGCAAGGAAGTCCACGGGCGCAACCCTGCACAAGGCCGATCTTATCTCCAATTGAAACCCTCAAACTAAAAGCAAGCTGTATGTCTCTTCTCTCAAATTTAAAGTTCACGCAAGGAGTCAAGCTCTGCACAATTTCATTGGAGCAACCAAGGAAGCTTAAGTCATAACTCGGGTCTCCTCTCTATCTGATACGCTGCAGCAGGCCGAGCCATATTCTCGGGGGCAACCACACATGTTTCATTAAAGCCCTATGTAGTTTCCCTCTTTCATCGGGCATATCAAGGAGAAGAACCGAGCTCTTCTTTTGGGGTGGAACCACAGGCTAGCAAGCCAAGCTATTTCATACTCAAGGCCACCATCCTCTCACTCTCCTTGGGTACATGCAGCAAAAAGCTTGGCCAAAGGATATGTTTCACATCTTATTGCACTCAGGGCTAAACCAAGTTCATTGAGCCAAGAATTAGGTTATCAACAATTTTTTAGAAAACCCTTAACAATTCAGAAATTGCAAAGTTTATCCAAAAAACTTGCGATATAGATATCTTCCAATCCAGAGCTCCGATTAACGAACCGTTTGCACCGACACGATTACGATCTCATATACTATGCTATGATGTGATATATTTCTGATTTATTACTTCAGTTTTAGATCAGTTAGATTTATAGTTTGGGTGAGACTGTATTATTGAATAACTTCACTCAGAAGTTATCATTCAGCGTTAGATTTTGAACTTTATTTTGTATGATTCGAGCACCACCTGTAAGTGTAGTCATGATGGTAGGATCACCACCCGGAAGAGTGATAAGATTGTAACACCGCCCGTAAGTGTGATCATGGTTCTTTTTAGGGTTATCAAAGATGGTTAAATCCTCTGGGTTGAGGTCGAAGTGTAGACAGAGAAGTCATCTTTGTTAAAAATCTGTGATTGTGTGTACTCTGAATTATTCTGATACATGCTTAAATTTTTAATTTGTGCGATACACCATATTCACACACCCCTCTAGGGTGTTTTTCAGATGACACTTTGACTGGTGTCCCCGACGTTGGGGCCCAACTGCGCCGGGTAAGTGAGACCCGACATGAACTGTCAGCAACCCCCAAAGACTGTGCAACCTCGACCAAAGGGGTCAGTCCAACCTGACCCTGACAAACAACACGGCTCAGCAGGGATGACCCCCGTGAGGTTGGCTACCTCAGCAGCATGGCTCGGCAGGGACGACCCATGCGAGGTCGGTTCCCTCGGCAGCACAACTCACCTCCGTGCAGCTTGTCCCCCTCAGCAATGAGCTCTATCAGGATGACTTTCACAAGATTGTTCCCTCGTTAGTGGCCCTCTATGAAGATGACCTCGGTACCCGAGTCGTTCATTCAGCTTTATGGCACAAGCACTCACCTGCCCGACAGGATCAGCCTGTACGACCATAGCAGCGTGATTTCAGGCGGATGAATCACATCCCCTCCATGTCGTTATCAACGGATCCATCCAAAACATACGTGACTGACATCTTTATCAGAGGAACACTTGTTCTGCTTTATCAGAGGGGCACATGGCTAGCTTTATCAGGAAAGTGGTTATGGCACATGACCCAGGTCCTGACAAATCCTTTGACGGGTTTGTTACAAAGTAACATGGGGACCTCCTGATGTGGTGCAATCGCCTCCCGATCATATAAACCCGATGGAGCACCCCGAACATCCGGTACCCTATCTCTTATCCGCTAAATCAATCTTATCATCTCTATCTCTATTCCACAAGTCACACCCTAGCAGCCATCGACTTCTACACCAAGTGGTAGAGTCGGCTTCTCTCTCCTTCTTGACGGAGTCCAAGACTATCACCTTTCATCTGGAAAGAATTGATATGCCGGTTCATTGTCTCATACTACATTGTCACCGACAATGAGAGATAGTTTGACAATGCCAACTTTAAGACGAAGTGTGAGAAGTACGACATTCAGCACCATTTTTTCACTCCCGCTCATCCTCAAGCCAATTGCCAAGTCAAGTCTGTCAATAAGTACATCAAGAAGATACTCAAGAAGAATATCGATGCCAAGAAAGGATCATGGGTCAACCACCTCCACTGTGATCTGGGTGTATCGTACCACCAAGCAGATTGTCACAAGCGAAACTCCTTTCGCCCTGGCCTTCAGAGTTGATGTAATGGTCCAGTTGAGGTGGCCCCCATCTTCTATGTGAGACACTTCAATGAAGAGTCCAATAATCGAGCTCTGGCTATAACAAGACCCGGCCCAGGAAAGAAGAGACGCAGCCCAGATTCGAGCATGCTCTTACAAGCGAGCCTCTGCTCAGTACTATAACAAAATGGTCTTGGTCAGGTGTTTTCAGAAGAAAGACTTAGTCCTCCAACATATCCTCTGCACAGGGGATGGGTCTGAGAAGAGCAAGCAACCACTTGGACCAAACTGAAAAGGCGCATACCGCATCCGGGAGGTCCTCAGCTCAAGAGCCAACCAACTCGGGACTCTGGAGGGCGTCTTGATCAAGCATACGTGGAATGCTGAACACCTTTGGAGATATTATCCATAATCGGGTGCCAACAAAATATGTATCCAAATCTATGCTCAATAAAAGAAATCTATTTTTCAAGCGCAAATACTTGTGTTTTTCTTGTCTAGCCCCTAGTGCAGGCTGGGGCCCCCGCTGGCAAGACTCCTCAGAGAATCCCATCGTAGACTTCTGCTATCGAGACATTAAGGTCCCATCTGTAAGTTTCACTTGCGAGGCTCCCTTGAGGGCCCCAACTCCAACCTCTGGCATTTGACTCTGGTCATGCCACGTCCAAACTTTCACTGGCAAGGCTCTCTTAACATCTGGCATTCGATACAGGTCATGCCATGTCCAAACAAAACCCTTGGTCCAGACTGAGGCCCCCGACCTCTGTCATTCGACTCTAATCATGCAACATCTAAAATTTTGCTGACGACGCTTCCATAAAGGCCCCAACCCCGACTGCTGGCATTTGACTCCGGTCATGCCACGTCTAAACTTTTGCTCGCGAGGCTCCCTCGAGGGCCCTAGTCTCGACCTTTGGCACACAACCCAGGTTGTGCCACATCCAAGCCAAGTCCCCAGCTCAGACAGGGGCCACCAACCTCTGGCATTTGACTCTGGTCATGCCACATTCAAACTTCCGCTGGAGAGGCTCCCTCAAGGGCTCCAACCGCAACGTTTGGCAATCCACTCCAATTATGACATATCCAAACTTTCGCTGGCGAGGCTCACTCGAAGGCGTCATCACCGACCTCTGGCACTTGATCCAGATCATGTCACGTCTAAGCCAAGCTCCAAGATCTGGCTAGGCCACCAATCTTTAGCATTCGACCCAAGTCGTGTCACGCCTCAACAAAGCCCCCATCGTAGGCTAGGACCCTTGCTGATTTAATCTCAACGATTCGGTAGAGCAAGCGGCACTCGGCTCAAGTCATGCTGCTACAAGATCCAGTTGGTATTCAATTCTGGTCGTCTTAACGAGCTTGTTGATCCAGCCTCAGGGCTTTGAACAGAGTCCATGGGTGAACATGACCAGAGCTTCAGACTCTCCTTCACTCAAGATACTAAGAGGTCAACATACGCTTAGCAACACACGTGATGAGTGATTATATCACATGTTTTTAGTTGGACCATTCATGCAGTACATCATATTAAACCATACTCTATATATTATTTCACTTTATTTTTTGTTTCCTTTCACTCTCTGGGTGTTTATGTGTGTTTCAGGTCAAAACCTAACCATTCAGATCTAAATGTAGTCAAGAAGTGGAAAGAAGAAACGAGGTACACCAATAGAATCAAAACGATGAAGTTTGAAGACATATAAGCCATATACGACCGTGTGTAGTATCACACACGGTCGTGTGCAAGAACATAGCCCAGCGGCCAATGAAAAGAAAGAGTACATGGTCGTGTGTGCAGTCACACAAGACCGTATGAAGGGGGCACAAATGAAGACCACACACGACTATGCAAACGGTCGTGTGGGCCGTTTTGAAAGGGGTTGAAGTAAGGAGTACACGATCGTGTACAATCTTCACACGACCGTGCCAGGGGTGCCAGCAGAGCTACAAAAAGTTGTTTTGAGTTGCCAGTTATACGTGCGTGTAGAGCTTTTACATGACCGTGTCGAATTTGATTTTCTGAAGCATTCCATAGGCCATCTTATGAGCTCACGACTGTGTCATTTGTACGACACGGTCGTGTAGCGGCTAACGAAAGGGGTTTCTCCTCGAACCCATTAGGATTTGAGTGATTGTATTTAAGCTTCTTGTAACACACCGGTTGGGAAAGTTCAGATTTTCTTCCAGTTTTCATCTTCGATCTTTGCAAATAGTTCAGGAGTAGGAGTAGGGTTAGGTTAGAGTTGCTTTAGAGTTTTTCTTGGAGCAAGCTTGTACTTTGGAGACTTTTGAACCATAATTTCTATGAGATAAATATTTCCCTCTTTTGTTCATGCTTTCCTATGTGTTCTTGTATTATTTTGTGATTCTCTCTTTGATGTATATTGAGTAGTCTTCTATCTAGGACATGGTTGAACCCTATTGGGAGATTAAATGTGGCTGAACTAATTGTTTGGCCTTTAAATGTCAAATTATGGGTTTTTGCCTAGAATGATTATTATCAACATAAATTAGTGGTTTAGTAGATTAGTCACTAATGATAGTTAGGACTAATCTATGGGTTTCAATTCCTATGTTGATTTAACTATTTATGTCGCCAACAATAGTTGAGCGTAAATTAAAAATTTTCTAGTATTGACCTAACTTCTATATACAACAGTGACATGAATAAAGGTTGGGGAATATTATTGATCATAATGCATTTATCTTAGGTCGATAACCAAAGACAGTTGGCTTTACCATAGGATAAATAGTCATATCATTGCATTACGACAGTGAGGGGCATGTGACAACATTAGGTGCGACAAACTCATCCTAGAATCAATTCGATAGCTAGATGTTTACTTCCATGTTAATCCTGCAGTAGAGGAGATACATAGCCCTAGGGTTGGCTAGTACTCCGTTAGACAACTTTCCTGTGGATCGACACGTAAGTGCTACATTGACACAATGCGCTTGTGATCATATTTAAAACTCGCACATCAACATGCTCAACAAGTGACGTGTCCTGATTTTAGTGTTAATCTCTTGAGCTTGGGTTTGAGGTCAGTGCACCAGCAAGTACAATAGATCATACAACGAACATAACAATGGTGAAGAGTAAGATAGAAGAGAAGAATGATGAGTTCAATAAAAGGAGTGATAATGGATAAAAGGCTTTTTTTCAAAATTGCTTTTTCATTCGAACCAAATGTCCTTTCCCTTTATAAAATTAGTCGACCAATGCTGTGGACAATCAGAAATCAACTACAAAATAAGAAAAGAAAAGATAAAGAGTGTCCTACTACAAGGCAGGCCTCTCGGCAGATCTCTCCTCCTAAACATGCTCCTTACATTGAGGAGCTTCGTTAGAAGCACCACCGGTGGTAGCATGGGAAGGCTCAGCAGTAGCGAGGATCTCAGAGGTCTCAACCTCAACGGGCAGAGAAGCAACAGGCCAGATGTCCAGAAACTACAGAAGGTTAGCATGTGTGGGGTACACCTCTATGAATGCCTCCTTCATAAACTGAATCTCCTCATTGTACGAGCGGCTTGCCCAAGCTGCAGTTTCTCTTAACTTGGCAGTAATCTGTAATCCCTTCAATTCAAAAGAAAATTTTCCATTGCAATCCTCCAGAATACCATTAATATGGTAAAAATGGCCATTATGAGGCATATAGAATCTAGCGACAACAGAATTCTGAAGCATGCAACGACAAATTGAAACATCTGTAGTTTGAAACAAGCGTGCATGTAGACAAATGTAGTGCTTATGATACTGGTCTTCAATCAGATTAATAGAGAAAACAACTGAGTTGACACAATACATATAATTGATTGGCATTGTGTCGACTCGGTTGCTTGCTTCATTAATTAGGTTAAAGACCAATATCAGAAGCATTACATCTGTCCATATGCATGCTTGATTCAAACTATAGATGGTGCAATTTTCCGTTGCATGATTCAGAACTCTATTGTCTATAGACTCTATACACCTTGTAGTGGACATTTTTACTGTATCACTGGTATTCTAGATATTTGCAATAGAAATTCTTTTTTTAATTGAAGTGATGGAAGATTATCGCATATAAGAAATATTTTAAGACTTGATATTTAAATGTGCTATATTTTTATCAGATTCAGACATGTGTTGACTTAGCATAGTTTTATTTGTATTGATCTTTATTTTATTATGAGGTCATATTTGTTTTATTCATTTTTATATTATGATGTCATATGTATGCCTCATCATTTTTATTGTTATTCTTTTATATTAGTAAAATAATGCATGTCTGACTAAGGTTCTAGCTAAGTTCCAGCTAAAAATTGTGTATACATATATACAAAGCATAAATTATCGGTCATCTATAAGTATAAAATACAATATAATTGTATATTTAATGCTTCATTGTGTGTATATACATATTTAAAGTATATCCGAAACCGAAATCGATACCCGAAATGAAATTATCGAAACTATCGATATAGATGAAAAGAAACTAAGCTTCAAGACCATCGAAACCGGAGAAACCGAAACCGAAACCTAAATTTTTGAAAGAACAAAACCGAGACCGAAACCGCAACCTCAAACCTTGTGTATGCAAGGGAATTCCAATACTTAAATTTGACCTATGGAGAAACTGGAAATATAGAGAGCTGTAGGGAGATCAACAACGAATCACAATCATCTTTCGGGTTTGCTATATGACACTAAGGTATGTTAAATCCTAAAAGCTAATGTCCTTAAATAGCCTAGTATCAAAGCAAAATTCCAAAGACCAATTGAAGAAGGAACCTAAACCCGCATGCACTCCTGGCGCACGTGCTCAGGACTCACGCATGTGCCTGGGCATATGCTCTTGCACTCACATGCCTGGGCCCATTAAAACATTTAACTTGGTCTTGCAAATGAGAGACCCGCAACTAGGCCTCACAACTGGGCGAAATTCTACGTTAGTATCACTTAAATTTCTACCGAAATGAGGGTAAAGACAGACATGATTTGAAGAATAGGATGATAATTTGGAGCTTCTTTGGTTAACATCATAAGTGTCACTACAAAACATTCTTGTTGAAACTCATGTATTAACATTATCCAACAAATATATGCGAATAGTTTGTGTAACTCGTGGTCTCTCATGCATGAAAGTAACCAAAGATAGAATGTTTTGAATGAGAAATGAGCATAGATACAGACTAGATTTGAAGACTTAGATGATAATATGTAGCTTCGTTGGTTCACATCAAAAGCATGATTACAAAGCATATTTTTTAATTATCCAACACTTATCTGAGAATAGTTTGAGTAACTTGTGGTCTCATGCTTGAAATTGACTGAAGATAGTATGTTTTGGATGAAAAATGAGTTTTTCCATTTTCCTTGTCCAAAATCATTGTGCATCGAACAATAACAAGTAGATTTAAACAGATGCAAAATATGCAAGAATAGTCATGCAGAGTCAGGTGCTTTCAACTGAAATTAACTTTTATGTATATACGAACCTCCATCATAGAAGTAATCACATACTTCATAAAAAGTAAAATATCAAGGCTCTACCAAAATTATGTAGTTACGAAAGTTACTTCCATATCCAACCCATACTGTCTGTTCTAAATATATTAAAGATAAAACAATACATGTAAGGTAATTATAGCATCATAATTTCAGATAAGAAGCTTTTCATGAACAACTCAATCATTATTGTCCATTCCTTCTAGTTTCTTGATTTTTCTGCTTACTAAAAGGATTTATACTTTAGAAATGACAGACAACCAATTCAGGAGGATATGAGAAACAAAGAATTGAAACAAACATATGTAACGCCCAAGCTGAGTAAAAATGACATAATATGACGTCTTGCTGCAACCAAAAGTAATGTGCCTGAGATCACATCACTGACAGCAATAAGTTAACTCGTTACCTTCCCTTCCTGGTAGTCAGCATCATCCCCTTGATTATTATTTGTGGTGTGCCTCCAGAGAAACATGATACTGATTCTATTAGAGGTATAACCTGCAATCATAATACTACTTACTTTTAAGAGATAAAATAATAATAACAACAATAATAACGTGAATGATACATGCAGTAAACAAAAACAACTTACAAATACTTCTATAGGCACAGCTGAATGATCTGACTTGATGAAAATGGAGCATTCATGGTTCTTACAATCGAATAGAGTTTATGCTTGTGACATTAAATCTATATACATATATACCATCTTATATGCACATAATCACCATATTTTATTACTGGTTGTCAAGTTTGAGAAGAAGAAAATGATTTGTATTTTTTGATGCTTGTGCTTACAAGAGGTATCACCAACCCCTCCCCCCCCCCCCCCCCCCCCCCCAACACACACACACTACAAGAATCATGATTGGACACAAGAGCCCAAGAGAAACACAAGAGTCTCATACACATGAACCAAGGAGACACACACTAAATTAGGGACCTACACAAAAACCAAAGAGACACATTACTATTTTCTAGATAAACTAATTATCATCTTAACACCCCCCCCCCCCCCCCTCCTCAAACTCAAGGTATAACGTTGAGTTTGGAGAGTAATTGCAATTAACTTAAAAGAAGATCAAGAGTAAGCGAGGATGGCGCATTGGATGCCAACGGAGTGGAAGACGCAGGGGTTGGAGAGTGCATGATGCGATGGCTGCATAGTTGAAGAGGCTGCAGGGGGCGAGGAGATGCCACAAAGGGCAGATGCCGCTGGGGGCCGTTGAGGAGAAGCAGAGGGCGATGAGGCACCGCAGGTGCCGAGGCTGCAGGGGTCTAATCCCCAAGGCTAAAGCAAACAGGGGTCAGCCCCCACACTAATCAACGTCGGGTCGATCTAAGGCCAAGGCTAAATGACAGCCGGCCAAATCATGGCCGAGTGCCAAGCGAAGCATGATGGAAAGCCCCATGAAGGGGAGTTGTAGTCTCGCGGCGAGCCCCAGGCCTGCCGACGAATGGCGACATCGCACACAGGGGCAAACTCCCTCAGCTGGTAATGGGCTTAGTCCGATTGGAATGGAAAAGCCACAAACCCAATCAACAGTAGGGTGAAATTCCCAAAGCCTGAGCGGTGGCAAGGAGCAGAGCCCTATGCCCTAACGGCATCACGGCGAAGCCTAAGGCCGCGCGCAAGGGTGGCCTTCTCAGGGCCGAGCCCCGTAGACCAAGCAATGGGGGGGAAAGGGACAAACCCTAAAGAAGTAGATGCAAATGATACAATGATCATCATTCATTGACTTGTGAAACAAGGAAATGAGCTCCTTGAGAATGTATAATGAGTATCATTTACAAACAAACACACATCTCAGCTCCTTTTCCAAATTAAGCTACAGTTGGTATAAATCACCATGCTTAGACATTTCCTGGATTTTCCCATGAGAAAATCCCTTAAACGTCAAGGTGTAGGAACTGCACGTTTGATCTATGGCATAATCTAGACTCCATACACTCGAAGATAAAGAGGAGACACCTACATGACTCAAAGGTCACTTGGATAAAAAAAATCCATATGGTAAAAATTCAATAATAAATAATCACCTCGAAACTACTTTACCCACAATTCGACATTCATTTGTAATGTGCAAGAAAGGGTCTCTCTTATATTCTAGAAAGGACAAGGAATTACTTGTTTAGTCATTGATCGGCCTGGAATTAACTCTGAAACGATGTCGTTTTATTACAAACGCACGGTATATCGACGAGCGGGTATCAAACACGGGGTGGCGGTGCTATACTATCTATCTACTCCTTGGTTGAGTTAGACTTGCGTGTTTTATTGGTGGATGCGGAGTGTGGAGTGTCGTGATGGTGATGGATGCGAAGGTCGTGTCACTCGATATCGCAAACTGACTCAACACAAAGAAAAGAATAAAATAAAGAAAAGACTGGGGCATTAGGAGTCACCACTAGGATCGTCGGATGTCGATGCTAAGTTGAAACTCTTACGTTGAATTGGGTTTATTAGGGATTGTCACATCTAAGATGTAGAACTCATGGCTTGACACGCCATGGGTCTAACGTATCACACGCTTACCCTGCTCTCGCGATAGGTGTAACATGCAATCCGTGCATTAGGATCGACAATATACCTACCACTTGCGTGGGTAGAATGATTTCCACTCAAGCCACTCTCGTGAGTAGAGCTTTGATGTGGATTGGTATGCTCTCATTGACTCTACTCTCGTAGTCATCAATAGTAATATAGGACGTCGATAGATCCCATCAAGGTGTGTGCCACTCTCGTGGTCACAAACACTAATTGAATCTACTAACATACCTAATTAAATTCATAGGATACTCCTTAAATTCATCATGCCACTCTCGTGGTCACGATCCTAGTACGAGATCTTCTACAAATTTGGCTAGATCAACCAAAACACTTACCTTTCATGCCAACACAACCTAAAATCCTAACTTTACATCTAATCCTAAGATCCTAGGGCTAATTGACTCGTCTCAAAATGTGTAAGCGCTACTCCCAAGTGTAGGAGATCGAATAAGTAATAATCTTGGCGAGTCCAGGTATCGTATCCACGGGACAACTGATCTACAAAACCACAAATTTCAGTTTATAAAGAGTACTAAAACGATAATAAACAACCACCTATTACAGATATGAGTAATGGTGTCGATGGTTTAAAATAATAAAAGAGAATCCTACGATAATTACGGTGAATTCGATACTATGGTACTAATATGAAGAGTATGTGTTGGTAGTGATTTCGTTAGGGTATATGCAATCAATAATTATTAATATCGTTTCTATAACTCAACGTTTCACCCCGCAAGGGTATGAGAACGTCGGAAAGTATGGCGATAAAGCGCATACAACGTGCCAAAGAGTAATCATGTATATCACTGATTTCATAAGGAAAATACGCACAAGTGCCCTCTCGGCTCATGATACATCCTCTCGGATCGCATTACGAATGAGTCTGCAAAGATCATATTCGATTCAAGCATGCACACGTCTCCGTATAACATATCCAAATAACATATGTGTAGAAATCAATGAAATACGTAATATAACGTGAATATAGGGCGAAAAGATATTGAAATCAATGATTACAATGCCCTAACTACATCAATAACAACACATATAGAGATTAGCCACGCATGGAGAGAAAATAAACAATATTCATAGACAAATACATGATCAAAGTCTCAAAATACGTGAAGAATACTCCAAATACAAGCCAAATACGTGAAATACAAGGCTAAAGATAGGGAATTTATCACCAATTCTTCCCAAATAGACCCTAGATCTCCTTCAGATGATATCTCTGACCGCTGTCTCTAGTGTCTCCAAATCTCACGCCAAAATACGGCTCCTAGAGCCCCAAATACGTCAGAATACCCCCAAAAACCCTAAAATACGTATATAAAGGAGCATTGTGGGTTTGGGGGCCTTAGCGGGTTCGAAACCCGCACCTAAATACTATTTAAACCCAAATCCAAAGTTGCCTTGTTTCTTGACTGTTCAATCGATGCGGGATCTGCCGTGGGAGCGATGCGTGTCCAGCAGGTTCAGAGCTTCGCTCGCGTGCACCCGCATCCGCTTCGAATCCAAGTTCATGTCGGAGAGTAGCTGGGCCGTTGGATGTTGAATCAGACGGTAAAGATAGAGCCATGTCACCCGCTTCATTTGGTCGCTCCGCTTTGCATGTATGTGCAGCGTTCGACGCCATTGGATTAAGCGAGAAATGGCGAAGATCTCGCCACATGTCCCGTGGAGTATGTGATTCGCTCGCTTCGCTTGCGAGTTCGAATTCGTCTCGCCTTGAAATCCTTACCGTCGGATCAACATCCGATGCTCCATATCAAGCCGTGTCGCCCGAGCTGCTTCGTATCTTCGGGGTAAGCAACGGTCGTTAAATCATGATCGAGCGGTCAAGAAAACGCCGTGTCGCTGTCTTCATCAACCGTTGGATGAAGCAGGCGTTGAGCAGATAGCGCCACGTGTCAAGCGCTGGTCGAAGCGCCGTATACGTAAACATTTTTTGCGCATATTTGCGAATTTTCGACCGTATTTCTCCATTTAAATTGGTATCCTGCATTCAAAAATTCACAATAATTAGCACAGATCTCAGATAAATACAAATAAATAGTCGTTGGAACCGTGAGATCGAGATCTTCATATGAAAAATACTAAAAAGCATAAATACTCAATATATTGATGTTTTGTGTTTAAATCAAGTGATTGCTCTAATAAATGACGATATTCAAAATATGATTGTATTAGAGACCAAATACGTATCATGTATGCACAAAATGGGGCTAATTGAGGCGTTAAATATGCAATATTCAATCCGAATCACTAATCCATTAGCCCTAGATAGAACTACTCATGGATCAAAGAAATAGATATGGATTCGATAGAGAACTTTATTGCATGCATCAAATAGATATTCAATAAGCAATCACAAAGAAATAACAATGGAATTAAAGAGAGTAAAAATACTTATCTTGATACAAGGGAGGGGCCTATGGCATTGCCTAACTCCAAAAGATAGTCTACATAAAGCTTCAAAGAAAATAAGATCTAACTCTCCCCAAAGGGGGGTTGGTTCCTCTCAATGACGGCTACAATACCTATATACAGTCCTCTCAAACCCTAGCAAATAACCCCAGAAACCCCTCTGAAATTCGGTCCAAATCTGTTTCTGGTCGCAACTTATTGGTGGACCCTAGCAGCACTTGAACCGAGTAGAAACAGCACTCGGTCGAGTGCAGATTTCAGTACTGCAATACCATCTTGCAAAAATTCCTCAGATTTCATCCGACCTCCGATTGATGCGTTCTTGGCGGCGTTGGAACCGTCATGAAGTCTACTCTCCATAAAAATATGGGAAAAATACTTTGTCAACTGTAATGATATCAGATCTCAAAAGAGTGAGAGGCTGTCTGAAAATCTAAGCATCTCACCTCGCTCGACCGAGTGCAGTTGCTCTCGATCGAGCGGCCTTCGCGCTCGGTCGAGCTACAGTAGGATGCTGCTTTAGCTTCAAAATACTGCTCTGGAAATTGGTTCAGCTCGACCGAGTAGTTGCAGTACTCGGCCGAGTCGCTGATCTGCTCGGTCGAGCTACAGTAGCTGCTGAGGCCTTCAAAACTCTGTTCAGTTTGGATTCAGCTCGACCGAGTGGCTGCAGTGCTGGTTAGTCAGAGGAGGGCGTGTCGAAGGGGATGGGGAGGTCGGCGGATGGGTCAAAGGTGTGGATGGGGACAGAGGAGGTGGTTGGGGAAGATGAAGAGGGGCGACGGAGGGGGGCGGAGGAGGGGCTGAGAGGTCGGAAGAGGCGGTCGTGTGCGTAGCGATATCGGTTGTGCGCGCTGAGCAAAATCGTCGGCGGTCGTGAGTTTTTATACACCGCGCACAACCGGTGTATTTTCGTCATTTTTGAACAATTGTGCGCGGTGAGCAATTCTGAGTGACAAACTAGTAAATAAACGGAATCTTGGTTGTGCACAGTGAGCAATTCTGAGTGGCAAACTAGTAAATAAACGGAATCTCGGTTTTGCACGGTGAGCAATTCTGAGTGGCAAACTAATAAATAAACTGAAACTTGGTTTTGCGTGTGAGTAAAACGGTATGTGCGCGTAGCAATTCCCATGAGAATAATAGATATCATATGACATATGAGACATCTCGCTCCTAAACGATGACAATGGAATTTAGTACTAGGGCACATAACGTGTGCTTGTTGCCCCCACATAGCCTTTGCAGTGGAAAATGTGCACCGTCGTGAGAGGGATCTCGTGTATGTCATATATGATGCTCGTTAATCTTGATGCAGCCCAATTAAAGACGAATATCAAACACTAGATAACATAGAATCGAGTTTATAGCACATTTTCATTTTTACCTCTCCTTTTTCATCTCCCCCTTAACTAACACTCGATAATTAGGAAAATATTGCACTTGTTGATTAAACTATACGTCTACAAGTGACTTATTACAGCAAATCAACTCGATACTAGGCTAAGTGTAATTCACTACATCATAGATTAACAGTCTCTAAAAGCAACATCAAATCATGAATGAAAAAATGAATTATGAATTATGAGCATTTGCAACCGAGAAGACCACAAAATGTAGAAATTTAAACGCAAACATACATTTTGCCCCCAAAAAGAATTTAGATCAAAAAAAAAGATTACGGAAGAAACAGTCTCAAGCAATGCAATTAACTAACCGAAATTAGGAAAGAAATATTTAGAAGAACAACCTACCGACAAAATTGGAGAACAGTCCGAGCTCGGCCGTTTTCTTGGTTGCTCGTCACTGCTGTGTTGTGAGAGGGAGACCGAACGCCTGGGGGAATTATTTATTATTTTTATTATTTTATTATCTTATTATCAGGAACGGAAAATATCTTCCTGATTTAATTTCCTCCACATATTCCGAAGACCGGTCGGTTCCCCGTCATGCTCACGTGCGAGATGCCACTCTATCATTGGGAGTACAGACCTAGCAGCGACTTAGCGGTATTCACACAAAAATATCCTAACGGTTGTGAATGGGTATTTACTGGGTTGGATGAGTTATTGGGCCAACCCAAGTGTTTGGGTCCATATCTGTATAAGCCCACTTGTATTCTCCCCTTTGGCTATAAATATAGACCTGAGGGCTCTCCCCTCAGCAGTTGATTCATAACACGTTATCAGCACGAGCCTCTAAAATTTTTTTTTTCCACAAATTCTTTCTGTTCGTTGCGAAGGCGAAGGCGAAGGCGAGACGGGAGATCCACGAGCGCGGTGCAAGGCTTCCTCCATCAAGGGTCGTCATCCGCGTAGGGCTTCGAGCAACCGTCGCTATATCCGGAGGACGGATATAGAGGTAAAAACTCTAAAAACAAAGTTTTTAATCATACGTATGATTACCTCTCCCCTAGATCTCACAAGATCGTCATGGGGATTCATCGTCGCCTTGAAAACGACGGATTTTTCTTCCCAAAAATCAAATTTTTTTAGGGTTTTTGGATTTTTTTCAAACCCTAAATCAAGCCCCGCCGGCGGCCTCGCCGCCCCCCACCCACCACGCCCCCCCCATAGGGGGGGGCGGCAGCCATCGCACCCCCCCTGCAGGGGGGGCGGCGGCGGCCCCTGCCGCCGCCCTCCCCTGCAGGGGGGCGGCCGCCGCCGCGCCCCCCTGCAGGGGGGGCGGCGGCCCCCGTGGCCGCCCCCCCCCCCCCCCCCCCCCCCCCCCCCCCCCCCCCCCCGCAGAGGGGGGCGGCCCCCGCCGTCCCCCCCCCCAGAGGGGGGCGGCCCCCCCCCCCCCCCCCCCGTGCCCGCCGTCCCCCCTCCCGCCCCCGCTGAGGGGGGGGCGACGCCCCCCCCCCCCCCCCCCCTCGGCCACGCCCCCCCTCTGTGGGGGGCGGCGGCCCCCGCCGCTCCCCCCCGTAGCGGGGGGGCGGCGGCCCCCTGGCCACGCCCCCCTCTGCGGGGGGCGGCGGCCCCCGTCGCTCCCCCCCCCCCCCCCCCCCCCCCCCGCAGCGGGAGGCCGCGGCCCCCTGGCCGCGCCCCCCTCCCCTCTGCGGGGGGCGGCGACCCCCTGGCCGCCCCCCCCCCCTCTGCGGGGGGGGGGGGGGGGGGGGGGGGCGGCGGCGGTGGCGGCGGCGCCCCGGGTAAACCCTAAACTTGATTAAAAAAACGCAGAGCTGTGGGCCTGAAGCCCACAGCAATCTGTGGGCTTCAGGCCCACAGAATTCAACACAAAAAAATATTATTCAGATCTGTGGGCCTGAAGCCCACAGCAGATCTGTGGGCTTCAGGCCCACAGATTTCCAAAAAAAAGCCAGATCTGTGGGCTTCCGGCCCACAGATTTTCATCAAAAAAAAATTTAGGGGGAGGCAATAGGGCTATGAATGTGCCTCAAAAAGGCAACCTATTAACCTAAAAATTAATTTAAAATGGGGATTCAAAGGCAAAATATTCGTGAAAAATCACGGTAAATTACGGGACAAATATCAGGCAGACAAGGGCGTTTTGGGGATTTGTTGGGGGACTTTTTGGGATGACGAGGGAGACTTTTCCCTCTGACAAAGAAAATGTTAATTTTGGGCTCTTAATCAATTTGATTGATTAAACCCATTTACTTTACAACCTATGCATCGTAATCTCTTTTACATGCTTTACATCTCTGGCAAAATTATGTGGATATTATTTGTGTGGTTGTACATTTTATTTAAAAAACTTAATAATTAGGAAGATCCTGCGACCGCTCTGCCGTTAGTTACCTAACCTAACGGTGTATGACGTTGCACAGTGGTCCAATAATTATTAAGTGATTAAATATTGCTTTATCCTCATATGAATAAACTGCCTGTGATGTCTGTGGATGAAAATGTTGATGAGCACAATATTCTTGCATGAATTGCTAAATGTGGTTTTTGGATCGGCCGTTTAGTCCCACAGTTTATTTCCCGCACTTTTCTTTTATTTTTGAGAGAAATTGTAGTGAGGAATTTATGTAAATGTCAAAGAAAGAAGACCTACTTCCATGGAGTCGGAAGCTACGCTTGAAGACGAAGATATTAAATGGGACCCACGGGGTTTCCAAAGTTGTATTTTCATTTTAATTCAAGCTGCAAATTTGTATAATTTGGACTGTGGACTCTTGGACTCTTTCTTGTGGGACTGGCCGATCCACACATTTAGCTTTTCATTAAATATTGCTTCCGCATGAAAATGTTTTTCTGGTTGATTATTAATTCATGCATGTTTGTGCTCTGCTAGATAAATGGCTAAAATTGCAAGCGTTGACTTTGAAGTGCTGGATGCATCAGGCAGAAACTATCTAAGCTGGAAGCTAGATGTTAAGTTTCACCTGCGGGCCAAGTCCCTCATCACTGCTGTGACTGAAAAAGAAAATGTTAGCGATATAGAGAAGGCGCAAGCCATCACCTATATTCGCCGCCATGTGGACAAGACCTTAAAGGCTGAGTACCTTACGATCGAAGATCCACTTGAGCTATGGACCGCCCTTGAGGACATGTATAAACATCAGAGAGATGTTATACTCCCAAGGGCGAGATATGAGTGGGAGAACCTGAGACTGCAGGACTTTAAGTCCATTGCTGAGTACAACTTAGCACTTTTTAGCATCACCTCACGCCTGAAGTTGTGTGGTGAAAAAGTCTCAGAAGATCGCATGCTGGAAAAGACGTATACGTCTTTCCATGAAAAGGATGCGATACTTATGCAGCAATACCGTGAACGTAAGTTCACCAAGTATTCAGAGCTGCTGTCATGTCTTCTCATGGCCGAGCAAAACAGAGAGCTTCTTCTCGCCACTCACAATATGCGCCCTCCCGGCACTGTCCCCCCTACCAGAAGTTCACCATATCTCTTCCTTCAAAAAGAAGAGGGACAATAAAAGAAAAGAAAGACCACAGAAAGGGGGACAACAGAAAAGAGCCAAGGGCCCACCACAGCAGCGCAAGAATGAAGGGAAGCGCAAGTTCACCTGGCGCAGGAATGATAACAAGAAAAACAATGCACCCCCATCCAAGAGGGACTGGGAAGACCAGTGCCACAGCTGTGGCATGACAGGCCACTGGTCTAGAGTGTGCAGGACCCCAGTGCATCTCCAGGAGCTTTATAAACAAAGCAAGAAAAAGAATGCTGAATCAAACCTGGTGGCTGCGAATAATGCAGTCAAATTTACAGCAAAAGACTTCGAGTCAGATAATCTGCTTGATTAGCCCGTTATCATTTATCTTAGCATTTCTATTGTATGAACATTTTATTTCATGAGAGCTTTTATGTATCTTCAATTCTGTTGAATAAAATTTAGCTTTTCTGAATGCAAATGTTTACTCATCTTTTTTTAGATGGAATGCTCTCATGACTGCTTAGTAGACAGCGCGCCAACACATACGATCCTTCAACACAAATGCTATTTTCATAGTATTATCCCGTATAAGAGCCATGTAAACACAATTTCAGGGCCATCGGACATAATTGAAGGTTCTGGGAATGCAACATTGTTGCTCCCCAATGGAACAGAACTAAAAATAAAAGATGCACTTTACTCTCCGAATTCCAAGAGAAACTTACTAAGTTTCAAAGATATCCGTTTTAACGGATTCCACTTGGAAACAGCAAATGTCAAAGAAAATGAATTACTGTATGTAACTTCTCAAGAAAATGGAGTTAAAACCATTCTTGAACGCTTTGAGAGCCTCTCATCAGGCCTCTACCATACAAAAATTCGGAGAGAGGAAGCAAACCTGACGGAGCACCTGAAGTGTCCGACATCGGCCAAATTCTTACTTTGGCACGATAGACTTGGCCACCCTGGATCTGTGATGATGCACCGCATCCTTGCACAATCCCATGGGCATAACCTGAAGAACCAGAAGATTCTTCAGAAGGGAGAATTCCCTTGTGTACCCAGCTTTAATGGTAAATTAATAACAAGGCCATCACCACTTAAAGTGGATATTGAGTCTCCTAGCTTCCTTGAAAGAATACACGGAGACATATGTGGACCTATCCACCCCCCTAGCGGGCATTTTCGGTACTTTATGGTACTGATTGATGCATCTTCGAAATACTCGTATGTGTGTCTACTTTCAACCCGCAACTTAGCTTTTCCAAAGCTTTTGGCACAAATAATAAAGTTGCGGGCGCATTTCCCAGACAACCAAATAAAGAAAATACGTCTGGATAATGCGGGGGAATTTACCTCTCAGTCATTCCAAGAATATTGCCAGGCAACGGGAATAGAAATTGAACATCCTGTGCCACATGTTCACACCCAAAATGGGTTAGCTGAGTCGCTAATTAAAAGACTCCAATGGATCGCACGATCATTGCTGATGAAATCCCAGTTGCCGGTGGATGCATGGGGACATGCAATTTTGCATGCTGCATCACTAATAAAAATTAGACCCTCAGGAGGTCAGAGTCTATCTCCAATGCAACTCGCATATGGAATGCCGCCGAACATCTCTCACTTGAGAATCTTCGGCTGCGCAGTTTATATCCCCATTGCACCACCACAGAGGACCAAGATGGGCCCTCAACGTCGCCTAGGTCTATACGTAGGGTTTGACTCACCCTCCATTATAAGATACCTAGAACCCCAAACGGGGGACGCTTTCAAGGCACGCCTTGAAGACTGCAATTTTGATGAGATGTATTTCCCCAAAATGGGCCTAGACATCGAAAAGTCTAGTGCAAAGCAAATGTTGACGTGGGATACAAAAAGCTTGACCCACTACGATCCGGTAACAAGACAATGTGATGATGAGATCCGGAAGATCTTACACATCCAGGACACAGTCCATAGATTACCGGACTCGTCCACTGACAACCAGAAGATTGTCAGATCACACATCCCTGCTGCGAATACTCCAGCTAGGATTGACATCCCGAACGATGGATGCAATCCACCTGCAGCAAAAGTGGCTGCACCTCAACAGAAAAGAGGCAGACCACCAGGCTCCAAGGATAAAAATCCAAGAAAAAGAAAAATATCCGGAGACCTTGGGACGATACCCCCACAGAGAAACGAGATCGTGTCCATACCCTCTCCCCTCCCGGAATCCACTGCAGAGGAACTACCGGGAGAAACAGAAATATCACTAAATTATGTACGTACAGGGGAGGTATTGGACAGAAAGAGTACAGTCGTCGACGATGACTTCGCGTTTCACATTGCCATTCACGTCGCTGGAAGCGATGATGATTATGAACCACACTCCGTTGCTGAATGCAAACGTAGAGATGATTGGCCAAAGTGGAATCAGGCAATAGAAGCCGAGCTGGACTCGCTTCAGAAACGAAAAGTCTTTGGGCAAATAGTCCAGACACCTACCGGTGTCAAACCTGTGGGATACAAATGGGTATTCGTCAGAAAAAGAAACGAAAATAATGAGATCGCACGCTACAAAGCTAGACTTGTAGCACAGGGATTTTCCCAAAGACCGGGTATAGACTATGACAAAACATACTCCCCGGTCATGGATGCGATCACGTTCAGATTCCTGATAAGCTTAACAGCAAAGGAAGGCCTAGATATGCAGCTAATGGATGTTGTGACTGCGTATCTATACGGCAATCTCGACAAGGAGATCTACATGAAACTTCCTGATGGCTTTTCAATGCCTGCTGAACTGAAAGATAGACCTCGGGACGTCTATTCTGTTAAGCTACAAAGATCATTGTATGGTCTCAAACAATCAGGAAGAATGTGGTATAATAGACTCATTGAGTTCCTTGTTCAACAAGGATTCACGAACAATGAAGTCTGCCCTTGTATCTTCATAAGAACAAAGGGAAAAGGATTCGTGATAATAGCTGTCTACGTAGACAATCTGAATCTCATAGGATCTCCCAAAGAGATCACTGAGATATCTGTAAGCCTAACAAAAGAATTCGAAATGAAAGACCTAGGCAAAACCAAATTCTGCCTTGGCTTACAGATTGAACATCAGAGAGACAGAATCCTATTACACCAAACCACATATACGAAGAAAATGTTGCAAAGATTCCATATGGACCATTTCCATCCATTAAGTACACCTATGGTAGTACGATCCCTGGATGCACATAAAGACCCCTTCCGTCCACTGGAAGAGGGGGAGGATATACTTGGTCCGGAAGTTCCCTATCTGAGTGCCATCGGAGCACTACTATATCTGACAAACTGCACGCGTCCCGATATAGCGTTCGCAGTAAATTTGCTTGCCAGATACAGTGCAGCGCCTACGCAGCGCCACTGGACCGGGGTAAAGCACCTTCTGCGCTACCTCCAAGGGTCTACAGATTTGGGACTCTTCTACAAAAATGGAACATCCTCTACACTTGCAGGTTATGCTGATGCAGGGTACTTGTCTGATCCCCACAAAGCAAAATCACAGACTGGGTACGTGTTTACCTACGGAGGGACAGCCATTTCCTGGAGATCCATCAAGCAAACCTTGACGGCAACCTCATCCAATCACTCGGAGATCATTGCCATCCATGAAGCAAGCAGAGAATGCGTATGGCTACGTTCAGTCATCCACCACATCTTGTCTACAACCGGACTGAAGACTGGAGACCTCGAGCCCACTACCATGTTCGAGGACAATGCTGCTTGCATAGCTCAACTACGAGGTGGATTCATCAAAGGTGACAGAACGAAACACATTTCACCAAAGTTCTTCTGGACGCACAAGCTACAGAGAGATGGCAAGATCGACATCAGACAAGTGCAGTCATGTGACAATTTGGCAGATTTGTTCACTAAAGCCCTTCCTACTGCTACCTTTAGAAAACTTGTACATAGGATTGGAATGAGACGCCTAAGAGATCTGAAAGCTTGAGAGCTTGTACAGATCAGGGGGAGTTTGGCAGAGTTTGTACTCTTTTTCCTTAACTATGGTTTTTCCCACTGGGTTTTCCATAGCCAAAGGTTTTAACGAGGCAAATCTCACCAACTCAGGATCCTGAAGTATCCACCCCATGTGAGACCCATACAGGCTCAGAATCCTGAAGCATTCATGAGCAGGGTCCACAACTATGGCTGGATAAGGGGGAGTGTTGTGAATGGGTATTTACTGGGTTGGATGAGTTATTGGGCCAACCCAAGTGTTTGGGCCCATATCTGTATAAGCCCACTTGTATTCTCCCCTTTGGCTATAAATATAGACCTGAGGGCTCTCCCCTCAGCAGTTGATTCATAACACTAACGTTTTAGATTATTTTTCAAATTAGTATACTGAACTTTAAGTCATACAACAATATTTTTTTGCTGCGTGCTTTGGCTAACGAATGACAACGTCGATAAATTATACTTGTTTTGTCCCTGATCGAAGCTCACAAAAAATACCCTAATATTTGGAGTATCTTTCAAATTTATATCCTAATGTTTGGGGTATCTTTCAAGTTAATACCCGATCGGACCCATGTTTAGCTGCGAGCCCATGTTGTAGCATCTTGAATAGATGATCGTCGGAGATGGCTCGACTCCAATTCTTGCTCACGGACTTGAGACGGCCCAATGATTTGAAGCAAATCCGAGGGAGGATGCTATAGATTATGACCCCAGCCGGCAAGCAACGCGCCGTCTGCTCACGCCGCCGATGCTGCACAGCTACCTTCATAAGCTTGTTCACTGGTTTCAGCTTCTCGTTCCAAGTCTTCTACCAAAAAATAGAAGATCATCTAAGTATCTCCAATTCTCGCATGGCCAATTCTTTCCCCTCAATTTCAATCAAACAACCAATTCGTTTGTGACCCTAGCAATCGCTATTTCATGCATTCTTCTCTTTCGCCGTTTCATCCTCTTCCTCCAACACCGCCAACATCGACCATTCCGTTCTATAGCGAACATTTGTACATCACGAGAGCTTCTTCTGCACTACAGTTTGATTACCATGATGATCCATCAGGGTTGGCTTTGGATTGTGCAACTAGTTCAATATTCATTTCTGCTCTCACACAGAAATAGAAAGAAGAATGATAACAAGCAAAACATTTTCGCTGCAGACAAGAAACAATAAAGGAACACACAAAATTAAGCAAGCAAGACAAAGAAAGAAAACAGAAATGAACATTAAAGGGAAAACAAATAACAACTTACTGCATATATCAACAACACGAATGTTTCATTAGCATCAGATGCCGAGTAACATCACAGTCCACACCATCTAGAAAAACATTAAGCTATTTCAATTTGAGAATCAGAGATATCATGCATTACATTACAAGGGTAAAATATATGTCAAAACATGAATGCTACAACTTGATGAAATTCTTGAGGCAGTAAGTACCAACGATAAACCAACCAACGAGAATGGACACGAAGGCAACTATGTAGATCAAGAAATTTGAACCGCAAAAAAGAAGCCCTATGGAGCAGACGACCCCAAAAGGCAACAAAGGCCTAGTCACTACAGTATTGCTCACCTAAGTACCTTTGAAGAAAATGAAGACTGCTAAATTCACCACATTCCATCTCGCTTGCCCACCATATCCCATTCTATTTAGTTTGTTTGCTACAAAAGAGTAGCAGTTGCACGTGAACGGGCTGATGTTCTTGGTCTTCGTCATCTCGGCAGGCACTGCCGAGGTCTCCTTAAATGCATCTATGATGGCGTGAATGAGATGTCGGTTAGGGAAAGAATCCCAGCAAGCCCAGAAGCTCTTGTAGCAGCTGAAGCAAGAGCAGTCCAATTTAGGGGGGTTGGTTGTTCTTGTTCTTCTTGTTCTTCTGCTTGTCCATGTCTTTCTTGTCGGAGCAGCAGTAGCCTAAGAGATAGAGCAAGCACTTCATGCACCTCGGCGAATATGATCGAGGCTAGGGCCATGAGAGCGGTTGGGCGGGCCGACAGATTTGAGGAGAGAGGTGGGGGAGGGGTGGGGGGAGAGGTGGACCCTTTTGGCCCCTTTGTTGGGGGAGCAGAGCTTCTTCATTTGAGAGAGACGATGCCCTCGACCATCCCCCACCATTCATCCCCGAGGTCCACATCAATGACATATTCTTCTATCGTATGGAGTGCTGCGTCATTGGTCTTCATGGGCATGGCTAGGCTGGCATTGATTTCGTGACCCCTAGCTAGAGCCTCAACGGTGAGCCCATCACCATGAGCATCATCATCTCTGGGGAAGGAGAAAGAGAAGGTGAGTCGAGCAACCACATCACAGCAGTAGCATCAACAACAGCAACATGGCTCCATGGTAATTGTGGCGATGGTTATGAAACTTGGAGCGGTGGTGTGGTGTTTGATAATGCCACGGATCAGTCAGGCAGCGACAACAGTAGTAATCCATTATCATCATCTTCTGATGATGTATTTTCTCTCAAAGAACTACTACCCAGCATTGATGCCTTGCTTAGCTTACTGCTGCTAGCATTACCACCATCATCAGATGTCGAGGTGTGGCCATCTTCTTCGGTTCCTTTGATGACTGAAGATGATCATGTCCAACATTGGCCCGATTTTGATCAAGATTGGTCATTTGACCCAATCATGGAGATAGAATTAGACAGCCTTTCACTCGAGGACCTCCTTCAGCAAGATGTTCACACCATTGTGCCATCTGGTGGGTGCTATCGATTTTGAGTAGCCTTTCTCCGAGGGATATGTGGATGTTGGTGTATTAATTTTGTTTCATTGGCATACAGATCCTCCTATTTTCAACAGGAGTCATCAGAATTCTTTTCCATAAAGCAAAGGAGAGTAGGATTAACCGCTATGTTGATCATAAGAGGCAATTTTTCTATCGCTTTGGGTATTAAATTGAAATATAACGTAAACGTTGGGGTATTTTTTTGTGATTCCCCCTATGAAAAACGAGGGGAGGAGTAAAATCGTCCAGATTTCAGTCTTTTGGATGGAAAATAGAAAAAAGGTATCAAGTCCGACATACAACGTTAGGGTTTAAATATGTACAACTTAAAAGTTCAGGTTATTAACTTGAAAGATAGCCCAAACGTTAGGGTATTTTTTTGTGAATACCCCTTGCTACATATACAAACCATTTATTTATGGGCAAGTTTTGGCGGAAAACAAAAGTTAAAAATAATTTGAAAAATTGACCAAAAAAATAGCTAGCAAATCCGTTCAAGTTTCGACACATCAACGAACAAGAGCACTGACTGGGCTCCCCTCACGGCTGACTGGGCCTGTGTGAACCTCGCCACACTTGCCAAGTACGCCAAATCAATTGGCCTCACTTGCCAAGTGCGCCAAATCAATTGGGCTCACTTGTGCGGCCAGTTGGTCTGGGTCACGACTCTTACAATTTGGACGCACTTGGTAAGTGCGTTGTCACGCCCCACTTCCCATTTTACCGGGAGCGAGGACGCGAACGGGCCGGCGATGTGCTTAAAACAAGGAGGCGTACTTTTTTCTTTTCTTTTCTTCCTCCTTGACTTAAACACAATAACGCGTCTGTGAAATAAAATGGCAGGATCTTGCATGCTTATAAGAAATAGTACAGATGACATTATTACAATACCAAAGCGTCTGAAAATAAAGTACAACATATGCATAGTATGGCCAAATCAACAAGTACAACAATTACATTATTTCAAATAGTTAAAAGTGCAGTCGCGAAGGTAAACGTCTAGTCTTATGCAGGTAGGTACTCCACGTAGTCTTTGAGCAGTAGCTCGACTTTCGCAACAATGTCTTCAACGAACCCACTATCGATACCTGATGGACATTTCGTAAAACAACAAAGTGAAATGTCCATCAGCGAGGTTTACTCTGTAAGATAATCTCCAAAAACCAAAACGTTAGGCATTTTAATTAAACAAAGCTGAAAAGACAAGCAATAAGTTTAATAGAAAAGAGTTATGGCAGTTAAGCATTCACAGCAATTTGAAACCTGCAGCAATTTAATCATTTAATAACAATTTGCAATACTATTAGCAACATGTGACCATTTAGCATTTGATAACACAGCTGTGACGTTGTAGCAACCTGTAGAAAAAAGATTAGAGCAATATTTAATAACCAATTTATTCTAGTGATAAGTCCATGTCCAAAAGTACGAAAGATGACTAACATGCGCCATGCGACGAGGGCCAATCCGCGGCGCTGCTCACCGACCCTATATGGCGACGAAAAAGCTCTAACCTTTGTAATGTGTTGGAGGTATTCGATATGGGTGCATCCAGTCACTCCGTAACACTTGTGATCATAGACTACCTCAATTTCCACGGGTCAAATCAAATGCCGGTCATAAGTACATGTACTACCTATTTATATTGAAGTTCCATCTTCCATTCATTTATATTAAAGTTCCACCTTCCATTCATTTATATTCAGTTCATTTACATCATTAGATGCGTACAATGGTTCCATGGTGTCTCAATAGTCCGTATAATAGTCTCACAAAAGTTCATGACTTCACGACTCAAATTAACAATTAAATGAAAACTTGGAAATATGTAATAGTATAAGAAAAAGAGCACATGAATGATTTTAACTAAGCAATTGAGTTTGATTAAGCTTAAAATATTTTTCTAAGGTTGGTAGGTATTTTTCAAGATTGTTAAATAATTATTAAGCATTTTTAAACCATTTAAAAGGCCAAAAACTGATTGTAAATCAAGAAATCATTTTTTTCGACATATGTTCAAAGATTTATTTAGGGCAAATCGTACGTCATAATTCTTCCAACAAGGGGTCAAAATGACCGTATTAACTAGTACTACAACATATACTTTTCTTGTACGTCAGTGTACGTGAAAATCTCATGATATAAATTTTAAAGTGTATTTAGATTTATTAAGTTTTTGCCTTTGAAAAATAATTGTGGGAGATATACTTGCCTTTTGGCGATGAAACCAGTGCCAATGAGTCCGTTTCGTCGTTTCTGATTTTCTGGGCATTGTCTCGTATTTTTCCGAGGCCTATACGATTTATAAACAATTTATTACTATCAGTGTATACTAGTGTGTATATCTAAACGTATTTAAATACGTATTTAAAACGTTTTTCGTATTAAAACAAATATTATCCACGTATTATCACCTTGCATTAATCCTTGGGTGCTCGGGGTGTGTTCGATGGCGGACGACAACGCCGGGGGAGGAGCGGCGAGAGGGGTCGACGACAGTGGCGTACAGTGGCGACAGCTGCAGTGGAGCGTCGAAAAATGTGCGGTGAGCTCGCAGAAATGGCGAGTGAATCTCGGTGTGGGCGGGGCTATTTCGGTGGGCTTCGCTCGAACGACGGTGACGACGTCATGGCTGCGGAGGGGGAGCTGGGGGTGGAGGCGGAGCGGTGGATGGTGAGGGAGGGGGTCGGCGATGTTGTACGGCGACGGACGAGCGACGAAGGTAGCGTCGGGGTGCATGTTGTAGGATGGACGGCGACGAGGGGGAGAAAGGAGTGAGCGCTCAGGGCTTTGTGGTGGCGACGGCGTGCGCCGTGGGTTGCTGCGGGCGGAGCTCCGATGATGGGTCAGGGTTCACCGCGAGCGAATTAGGAAGAGGGTAGTGGGTTCGGGCCCTTTAGCCTGGGTTGAGTTTGATTTGAGGGAGAGTGTTTAGGGGGGGTTTAAATAGTTAACTAATATTAGTATTAAAATTTGTAATTAATATTTAGTCCATGCCATTAATTAAGTTAGGTTTAGCTTTTGACTACTTTTTAAAAATTGTCTGTTAACACATGGGCAGCTATGATTAGGGGTTGGTGGTGGTAATTAGGGTTAAAAATGGTAATTAGTGATAGTAAAAATGATTAGTAAGAGTAATTAGCAATGTAATGCTAAAATATACATTAATCACATATGACTCAGAAAAATTACGAAAACATAGCCACGGGTTCGTATCGTCGTGAGGATCGTGACTACGAGATCTATTTTGTATTTTGAGCTACGAAGATACAAGTTTTGGACCAAAATGTTTAGGTCGCGGGTTTGCGGGTTCTATATCGATTTTGACTTCAGAAAATTATGAAAATAAAATGGGGAGCACTAAATGATCATAGAATCTCATGGTAAAAGTTTGAAATCGTTTTTATAACGTTTATATAGAAAAGTAATTGAATTGGCTATATTGGTAATAATTAAATATAAATTATTATATAAATTATTTAGGGTTTTGGATGGTACTCGCACTCACTAAAATATGTTATAACTATATTGAGGCTACAAAATATTTTTTATAAATTATTTTGAACCCAATTTGATATTAAACTCCTAACCAAACATTATAAATTACTTTTAATTTATGAAAATATGTAAAATATGAATATATGCGTACTGATGGATACGGGCCGTCACATCGTGCCCACATTATAAAAATTCCGCCCTGGGAATTTCTCATACTAAAATATAGAGAATAACGATACAATGAAACTAAGATACAATGAACAAATATGGATATCTCTCGCGCATCTCATCTTGTCGTTCCCAGGTGGATTCACCGGGTGAGTCATGTCGCCACATCACTCTTACGAGGTCGGCTACGCTATTCCTGGGAGTCTTCTGACGTTGATCCAGAATCTACACTGGCTGTTGCTCATATGAAAGATCTGGTCGCACTGTGAGCTCTGAGTGGTTAACCACATGAGTAGGATCACTGATATAACGACGCAGCTGGGAGACATGGAATACGTCATTACTCCTTTCAGTGAAGGTGATAGAGCGAGGCGATAAGCTACTTCTCCAACTCGCTCCAGTATATCGAAAGGGCCAATAAATCTCGGACTGTGCTTTCCTCTTCTTCCAAATCTTATCACTCCCCGGTTAGGAGATATCTTTAGAAATACATAATCTTCAGGTTGAAACTCTGGATGACGATGCTTCGCATCGGCCCAGTGCTTGTGTCGGTCTTATGTAATGCGAAGTTTGTCTCTGATAGTATCATTTCTGGACCCAAAAGTTTGCGATCGCCAATGTCATCCCAACTTAATGGAGAACGACATGTTCTTCCATGAAGTGATGCAAATGGGGCCATGCCGATGTTTGTTTGGTAGCTGTTGTTGTACGCAAACTCCACTAAGTGCAAGTGGTCTTCCCACGAGCCTTTGAAGACAAGCATACAAGCTCTTAACATATCTTCAAGTATCTGAATGGTGCGCTCTGATTGCCCATCCGTCTGCGGGTGATACGGTGCTGAAGCTCGGACTGGTACCAAGATTTGATTTCAGACTCTTCCAAAAGTGAGAAGTGAATCTCGTGTCTCGATCAAAGACAATGCTTACTAGGACTCCATGCAATCTCACGATTTCTTGCACGGTCATCGTTCATATCACGATATATACTAAGAAGAAGTTATAAGGTATATGAATAATTATTACCTCATTGTACTTCTACGCGAGTAATTCTGTCGACTGTCCGACTCAGAATGGTATAAAGTGTGCCGACTTGGTTAATCGATCTACGATCACCCAGATGGCATCATTCTGCTTTTTACTCTGAGGCAGTCCAGTGACGAAATCCATGGTGATGTGCTGCCACTTCCACTCGGGAATAGGCAGTGGTTGAAGCAATCCTACGACGTGATGATGTTCAGCCTTCACTTGCTGACATACCAAGCATTTGGCGACGCTTCGAGCAATGCTTCTCTTCATTCCATGCCACCAAAAATTCAGACGAAGATCCTTGTACATTTTGGTACCACCAGGATGAATGGAGTATGGGGAACTATGTGCTTCATTCATCATCTCTTCTCGGATATCGCCTTAAGGCACGCAGATTCTGCTGCCATATCTCAAAGATCCGTCTTCATGGATAAAAAAATCTGTTCGAAGGTGACACGTCTCAAATATGTGAGCGCTACTCCCAAGTGTAGGAGATTGAACAAGTAATAATCCCGGTGAGTCCAGGTATCGTATCCACGGGACAACTGACCTGTAATACCACAAATTTCAATTTATAAAGAGTACTAAAACGATAATAAACAACCACCTATCAGAAATAAAAGTAATGGAGTCGATGGTTTAAAATAATAAAGGAAGTCCTACGATAACTACGACGAATTCTATATTAGGGTACTAATATGGAGAGTATGCGTTGGTTGTGATTTCGTTAGGGTATATGCAATCAACGATTATTAATATATTTTCTATAACTCAACATTTCGTCCGGCTAGGTCACGAGAACGTCGGAAGGTGTGGCGATAAAGTGCATAAAATAGTGCCAAAAAGTAATCACGTATATCATCGATTTCATGAAGAAAATACACACAAGTGCCCTCTCGGGTCACGATACATCCTCTCGGATCATATCACGAATAAGTCCGCAAAGCTCATATTCGATTCAAGCATGCCCACGTCTCCATATAACATGCCCAAATAACATATATGTAGAAATCAATGAAATACGCAATATAACGTGAATATAGGGCGAAAAGATATCGAAATCAATGATTACAACATCCTAACTACATCACAACCAACACAAATAGGTGCTAGCCATGCATGGAGAGAAAATAAACCATATTCATTGACAAATACATGCTCAAAGTCTCAAAATACGCGCTAAATACGCAAAATACAAGAGTAAAGTTAGGAATTATATCACCAAAACTCTCCAATTAGCCCCAAATCTCCTTCAAATGATAGCTCTGGCCTCTGTCTCTAGGGCCTCCAAATTTCACGACCAACTACGGCTCCTAGAGCCCCAAATACGCCAGAATATGCAACAAAACCCTAGGAATACCTTAAATACTTAGATTGCGGGTTTTAGAAGTGTTAGCGGGTCCAAACCCGCTTCAGAATCGCACCCGAAACCCTCTGCATTTCCTCACCGTTCGATCGGTGCGGTATGGGATCTCGTCATGCCACGTGTGCTTTAAAAACCATGCACTCGCCTGAATTCGCTTGGAATTAGGAATCGCCCGCGACCGTACGATCTGTGATCAACGACCCGATGGAAGCCACGTCGCCCGCTTCCTCGTATTCATCCGCCTTCGATGCGGGGTGGTTTTGTGCCGTCCGATCGAAAATTAGCGTCTCCGATAAAGCCACGTAGCCCTCTTGGAACGAATCTGATCAGCATTCTGATGTGCTCGCCAGCCGTTGGATTGTCATCACACAGGCGATATTCGGTCATGTCCCCAACTCGCTGCGCCGTTCGATTCGAGCAGGAATCGTTCAGATGCTGCCACATGGCAATACAGATCGAGCGGGCAACCGTATCTCCATATTTCAAGCGTATTTCTTCCGTATTTCTCACTTTAAATGGTATTCTGCATTTAAAAATTCATAGAAATTAGCACAAATCTCAGAAAAATACAAATTACTAGTCGTTGGAATCGTGAGATCAAGATCTTCGCATGAAAATTACAAAAAGGGCAGAAATACTCGGTATATTGTTGTTTTATGCATAGAATGAGACTTTACTCTAATAATTAAGATTCTAAATACAATCGTATTAGAGACCAATTAAGTACTATATATGCACAAAATGGGGTTAATTGAGGTGTTAAATATGCAATATTCAACCCGAATCACACCTCCAACTAGCGATTTGCTAGTCCCTAACAAAAAGAGCGATGCAGTCAAATGATTAATAAAACAATAAACTCTATCAATCGCTTATGGCATAGCTCAATAATACGCTTTCCAACATGATTTTTACCATCAATATACACAATCCATGAATAAGATCAATTACATGATATTTTATCTAATTTAATTTGAATAAATAACTTGCAAGCATCGTTTTGCGCAAGCGAAAGTATAACACATCGTTATATTCTAGTTTTCTTATTTCCAAGGAATTGGCATCTCAAAAAGATCGTTCAAATCATGGGTATTGAAGTTGCTTAGTCTATTCACCATTTCTTTCTTTATTTTTTCTTTTTTTTTGATGACTTAGAATGATCCATGTAACGAGCTTTCAGTTAATGATTCCTAGGCCAGACGACCTTCGAACATTATGCTTAGAAGAGCCCTTCGAACTTAATACTCGAATCATCTAAGTTTTATTTTCTCCCTTTTTTTGAATGCACTCCCCATTCATCCATCTTTCGACACAAATCTCCAATGCTTCCTGAGGCAGAAGACCCGGCTAATCAATGAACTCGAGGAAACGATGCATTTTTTCTTTTTCGATTTTTTTCTGCATTTTTTCCGTAAGCAACTCAACACCCATAAATATGAACATAAACATTAGCAACAAAGGCCAAATTCCTCTTCAACTTGAAGGCTATTCTAATAAATCGTGTATATTTAAGCTTTTGCATCACAGTAGCATGCATGAAATAAATACAAACTATTTCGCAATATTAATCATGGCAATTGAGAGTTTTCATAAATAGCATATTAATGAGTAATTCCATGAAGAATAAAAATTAATTCAAGCCATAAACGATTTTTAGAAGTCAATCAATGCATAAGCATCCGCATTTGTGGTATGTGAAGGAGTTTTAAATGATAGAATTGGTAATTTATTCTTTTTTCTCGCTTTATTAAAAAAACTAAGGTCTCATACACCCCTCAACTAAAGATGGACATTGTCCTCAATGTCGAAAGGGGTACGAGTTTATTCAAAAACAAGCTCCTAAAAAGTATATAAAAAGTCTATACTAATGGAAAGAACACACCGTGGTCAAATGGCGGATCCCGGATCTTTAATGGTGGAGAAAGCTGTTCTATTTGCTCCTTGTGCTCCTCGACGAGTATTCTTCCTCCACTCGCATCCTCATGGCCAAGCTTTGACACAACCCCGCATATATCCTTCATGTTTGTACATTTTTTCTGCATGAGATACGTTGTGTCAAAAAGAGATGAATAAATTTGTTTGTCCATAAAATTTTCCATAACGGGTCGTCACAAACGATAAATGATTTTAAATCTAATTGACAACCATCTAAATCGAAAACATTTGGAGTTAAAAATTGAGATTCAGAATTACAGTGTATAGGTTCATGAGAACTTCCCTTCGCTATTCTTGATTTGGTACTCTGCCTCAGGAGGACGTGGAAGTGGCTGCGGAAATAGGTCTGGAGGGCAAAACAACTCAGGCTCAGTGTAGGTCATCTTGTAGTCACCTTCGTTCGCTCCACCCTCTTCATCAGTAACCGTAGGTTCTGCAGGCCCCTCGAAACTCTGTGGTTCTTCCTGAAGGTCTTCATGGATGATGGTTTGGTGCATCCTGAGGTGGAGGAAATAGTGGCTGTTGAAACGCATCTGTGTGGATGTATGGCTCGAGCTCCAATGTATTCCGTAAGCTCTCTCCCTCGCTCATATCTTCCTCTTCATAGCAGTGATAACCTGTAGCAGTCCATCCAATGTACTCGTAGTCCTCAGGTAAGGGAGATGAGTTCGAAGGAAGACATGGTTCAAGTTCAATGATTCTACTCTCGCCATCACTTGTCTCCACCACCTCATCATCTTCGTCGTCAAACTGGAAACACATCGTGTCACCCTCATAGTCCACATGCACCCCATCACCCATCTCATCATGCTCATCCAAGTGTCCTCGCTCAAGCTCCTCTAATTGGTTCTGATGCTCACTCTCGTATGATTTCTCTTGGTGCTCCATAGGGTCACATCGATAATAACTCCAAGCTAACTCCTCAGGCTGTCCCTAGACCTGCTGAAATGTGTCCTCGAAAGGAATGCTCTGGCCATCATCTTCATATCTAGGTGATTGATCTTCAGATGGTGTAGCTCTCTCATGCACTGCAATGTCCTGCAAGTACCACCATGCATCCTCTGTCGTATATGAAAGGAATTCTCCATTGCGGCTCATCTGAACGAAATCCTGCGTAGGGGGCCGTAATCCTGTGTAGAAGATCTGCCGGAGATGATCATCGTGGAGGCTATGGTGTGGACATGCAAGCATTAACTCGTTGAACCTCTTCAAAAACTGATTGTAGGCCTCCCCATCAGCTTGGCTAAAGTTCACAATCTGTTGTTTCGTAGCTTGTTGCCTCTGTGCTTGCCACGCAAAAGGAGGCAAGAATCTCTTAAGGAAGTCAGCCTAAAATGATAACCAAGTAAATAATGAGTCATGAGGCAAAGTATTAAACCAAGTTATAGCATTGTCTCTTAAGGAATACGGGAAATATTTAATACATAGTCTTTCAATGTGCTCAAGATTTTTCTCATGAAACAATAGGTGGCATATCTTTTCAAACTCTTGCACGTGTAAATATGGATTCTCCTCTTCCGTACCATGGAAGACTGGTAGGATTTGGGTCAACTCAGAAATAAAGTTTAAAAAGTATGCATCACCATCCATATATATATTTTTGATTTTTTCAAAGAAAAACAAACCTAATAAAAAATACTAAACTATAAGGTGGAAGGATCTCACCGAATATTCTTATGAATAAACTGAAATTGTAGCTTACAAGTACAGTTATCCCCAGCAACGGCGCCAAAAACTTGGCTCGTCTCAAAATATGTGAGCGCTACTCCCAAGTGTAGGAGATCAATCAAGTAATAATCCTGGTGAGTCCAGGTATCATATCCACGAGACAACTGACCTGCAAAACCACAAATTTCAGTTTGTAAAGAGTACTAAAACGACAATAAACAACCACCAATCCGATATAAAAGTAATGTAGTCGATGGTTTAAAATAATAAAGAAAGTTCTACGATAACTTCGATGAATTCGATATTAGGGTACTAATATGGAGAGCATGTGTTGGTTGTGATTTCGTTAGGGTATATGCAATCAAAGATTATTAGTATCTTTTCTATAACTCAACGTTTCGTCCGGCTAGGTCACGAGAACGTTGGAAGGTGTGGCGATAAAGCGCATAAAATAGTGCCAAAAAGTAATCACGTATATCATCGATTTCATGAAGAAAATGCGCACAAGTGTCCTCTCGGGTCACGATACATCCTCTCGGATCGCATCATGAATAAGTTTGCAAAGATCATATTCGATTCAAGCATGCCCACGTCACCATATAACATACCCAAATAACATATATGTAGAAATCAATGAAATACGCAATATAACTGAATATAGGACGAAAAGATATCGAAATCAATGATTACAACACCCTAACTACATCACAACCAACATAAATAGGTGCTAGCCACGCATGGAGAGAAAATAAACCATATTCATAGACAAATACATGCTCAAAGTCTCAAAATACATGCTAAATACGCAAAATACAAGAGTAAAGTTAGGAATTATATCACAAAAACTCTCCAAGTAGCCCCAAATCTCCTTCAAATGATAGCACTGGCCTTTGTCTCCAGGGCCTCCAAATTACACGGCCAAATATGACTCCTAGAACCCCAAATATGCCAAAATACGCAACAAAACCCTAGGAATACCTTAAATACTTAGATTGCGGGTTTTAGAAGTGTTAGCTGGTCCAAACCCACTTCAAAATCGAAACCTACTACATTTCCTCACCGTTCGATCGGTGCAGGATGGGATCTCGTTATGCCCCGTGTGCTTTAAAAATCGCGCACTCGCCTGAATTCGCTTGGAATTAGGAATCGCCTGCGACCGTACGATCCGCGGTCAACAACACGATGGAAGCCACGTCGACAGCTTCCTCGTATTCATCCGCCTTCGATGCGGGGTGGTTTTGTGTCGTCTGATCGAAGATTAGCGGCTCCGATAAAGCCACGTAGCCCACTTGGAACGAATCCTATCTGCATTCTGATATGCTCACCAGCCGTTGGATTGTCATCGCATGAGCGATATTCGGCCACGTCGCCAACTCACTGCGCCGTTCCATTCGAGCGGGAACCGTTCAGATGCTTCCACGTGGCAGCACAGATCGAGCGGGCGACCGTATCTCCGTATTTCAAGCGTGTTTCTTCTGTATTTCTCACTTTAAATGGTATTTTGCATTCAAAAATTCATAGAAATTAGCACAGATATCAGGAAAATACAAATAAATAGTCGTTGGAATCGTGAGATTGAGATCTTTGCATGAAAAATACAAAATGGGCAGAAATGCTCGGTATATTGCTGTTTTGTGCATAGAATGAGAGTTTACTATAATAACTAAGGGTACTCTAAGTACAATCATATTAGAGACCAATTAAGTACCATTTATGCACAAAATGGGGCTAACTGAGGTGTTAAATATGCAATATTCAACCCGAATCAGAAGGCTTGCTTCCATTTGAGCCTTGATCTTCCGCAACTTTGCATCTCCAGCTTGAGCGGCTTTGATACGATCGATGATGGTAGACTGAATTTGAAGATTCATCAACAAAGCTTCAATCCCAGGTAGGATGATTTCAATCTCCATCTCTTGCAGCTCCAGTTGTAGTCTCTTCTGAGCTGTGAGTATCATAACAGTTGATAGCCGACTCAATGTGTTAGGTACGACATTAACCTTCCCAGGATGATATTGAAGGTCGATGACATAATCAGCCATGAGTTCCAACCAGCTGCATTGTCTCATGTTCAGTTCGTTTTATGTGAAGATATACTTCAAACTTTTGTGGTCGGTGAAGATCTTCACTTGCTCACCCAATAGAAAATGTCTCCAATTCTTTAGAGCAAAAATAACTGCGGCTAACTCCAGATCATGAGTCCGGATAATTCTTCTCATGAGTCTTCAGTTGTCGGGAAGCATACGCCACAACATGACCATGTTGATGTAGTACGCATTCGAGACCTTTGCCAGATGCATCACAATATACTTCAAATCCCCTAGTTCTGTCTGGCATAGTCAGAACTGGTGCAGTTGTCAGCTTCGTCTTCAATACTTTGAAAGCATGCTCACAAGTCTCAGCCCAAATATACTTGATGTCCTTCCTCGTCAGGTGAGTCATGGGCTCAGTAATCTTGGAGAAGTCGTGGATGAATCGGCGGTAGTAGCAAGCCAATCCAAGAAAACTTCAGATGTCCAAAATTGACCGAGGGGTTAGCCAATTTCTAACAGATGTGACCTTCTCTGGATCGACAGAAATACCATCTCCAGATACCACAAGCTCAAGAAAGGCAACGCTGTCAAGCCAAAATTCACATTTGCTGAACTTGACATATAGTCGATGATGGCGCAGAGTCTTCAATACGATCTGCAGGTACTCAGCATGATCCTCCTTGCTTTTTCAAATAGATGATCGCGCCCCGGATACACGTCCCGGGACGGCGACACTGTAGTCTTACCGCAAGCGCACGGTGTAGCGACGAGCGGGTATCGAACACAGGGAGGCCTAATAACAGTGTCTTCTTCAATCACCTGGCTATAAGAATAGTCGAGAAATGTTCGCAAATATGCGGTCACAGTCGTTTAATTGTATAAAAGAAATAACAAATTAATAAAGACGTCTAGGGGTAGGGAATCCGCGCTACTCGCCGTATCTCATCATTGTGATTCGTAGGTTTAACAATTGCTAGACTTGAAATTCGGGTGAACTAGTTGCAACTAAATGTAGAACCAAGCTCACGCTCTCGTGCTATTGCCGGTCTATAGCAAACCTAGGGTAGGGTCTAATCTCTTGCAAACCCTAACCTAGGCAAACTAGCGTGAAGAACAACATCATCGTTCAATCGCATCTTGAACCCACTCTCGTGCAAACTCGAGCTACAACCAAGGATTTGGATAGTTCCTACCCGTCCAATCTCTTACAAACGGGTATTGGTGTAGAATTACAATTGAAAACCCTAGTTTCGGTCCAATCTCTTGCAAACCGATTCCGGAGAAATTCAATTGCAACCCAATTCGAATTTCTAGGGCTTCCAATCGAATTGGGATCCAATCTCTTGCAAATCCCAATCGGTATGAATCCCTAGCTGTTCGTATTAAATCAATCCCAAACTAACCCTAATCAATTCTAGCAATAATTTCACCAATTCATCACAAATTAGAAATATGGTTCGTAGGGGTTCATCCCTACGCCCTAAGACGATAGAACTACTCACAATTCATCATGCAATTCAATAGAAATTCACAAATAAAATCAATGGAATTCATAGCAATATTCAAAATATCAATAAAAATGGAGTTTTTGAGGGAGAGAGAGACAAACCAATGAAGAACAAAAGAGCATCCAACAAATCAACACTTTTCTCTCCTCCCTAAAAGCTAAATCTAATTCCTAAAAAGTTAATCTAAAAAAAGGCTGCCAAAAGTTCTGAAAGGGCTCTCTAAACTAGGTTAAAAACTGGGGTTAAATACCCCCCAAAATCGCCCAAAAAATGCTGACGAAAATGCCCCTGCGCAGCCTCAAAATCGCAGTTTACGCTACAGGCAGCGCGGCTCACTCGGCCGAGTGACAAATGTCACTCGACCGAGTGAGAGACCCTGACAGATTCTAGAGAGTTGGGGGTCTTGGGGGTCGTCTCCTCGGGAGTCACTCGGCCGAGTGACTTTTCTTCACTCGGCCGATGGGCGTTCTTCACTCGGGCGGACAGTCGTTCGTCACTCGACCGAGTCAGTCTTTGGGGCTGACTGACGGATTCCAGAGAGTTGGTCATTATTGGTTGCCGTCATCTTGGCTCCACTCGGGCGAGGGATGACTCGGTGCTCGGGCGAGGGATGACTCGGTGGTATGGCGATGCTCGGCCGAGTGCACCCTGAAATTAGCTCTGTTGTGTGTCCGATCTGGCCGGCCGAGCAGGCTGTCTATGCTCAGCCGAGTGACTCCTTCACTCGGCCGAGTGGCATGCTGAAAATGCACATTCTTCGTATTTTTGCCTCCTCGTCGCTCCTACGACGTTTTTTTCTTCTTTCACTCCTCTCCAATCGCAGAATACCCCTCAAGAGAGTCGTCGGTGACACTCCGGAGTGGGTGCATCTCAGAATCGCTCCAAATCGCTCCAAATCTCCTGAAATACGACAAAAACAACAAATCGTGAAAAGCATCGCAATATTGTCGAATAAACGTGAAAAACACGATTTGAGCGATCTAAATGGCATGCAAACATGCAGAAAAAATGTGTAAAATACGGAGTGATCAAAATCCCCCAAGCTTACCTCTTACTCGTCCTCGAGGAAGATGAGTAAAAAGCGAAACCGGTGGATAAAGATAAAATAAAAACGATGGAAAGGCGGAAAACGGAAAACAAAAAAAACAAAAGAGAAAACGAAGAGGGAAGTTGCTAGATCATTTTTCTCAGGACGTGGGTTTTGCTTACTCATATAGCATGCATCGAATATAAAACACATGTCAAAGAATTTTATCCTGATATCATAGTATAATGGTGCATTTGAAATAGAAAACCCAAGAATATCAATATAGCATGAAAAATGGAATAATTCTAAGATTAACATAGTTTGAAGCATCTAAAGCGGTATACAATATCGTAGATCACACACTTTTCAATTGAATGCTTTCTATAAGGAGTATAAGAGATATCACACGATAGAGTAGTAAGAATAGAAAAGGTGTGGTTTTCATGAAATGAATGCTAAGCGTAGATTTCTGGATTTCGTGAAACTTTAGCAATCTCACCGAGTATAAAATATTACTTTGCCTAGGTTGTCATGCACCGTCAAGTAGTCACTCTCTCACACATCATTGGATTCTCTCCCCCAAGCTTATCCATAAGCGTGGTGGCATATACAAAACAATATTTGCATCCCTGTTTCTTACGAAGCTCCAAAAGTCAAAGAAAACAAAAATAAAAGCAAAAGAGGGAAGAAAGAGAGAAAGGATATGAGATGTGATCGTTTTCGAACTTCTTTTCTCTTTTCTTCACTTATTCTCGAATCTCTCTCTCTTTTTCTTTTTTCTTTTTTCTCTTTTTTTTCTTTTTTTTCATAATAGCATATTTACACAAATGATCCCAAATCAAAGAGAATGATATACAAGTACTTTTTTTCTTTGGATTTTGGGGAATTTGGAGCATGTGATTCAATAATGGGGGAATGCCAATAATAGAATCGCTAAGGGGAGATTCACCAATGAATTTAAAATAGATAAATAATGTTCAAGATATGTGGAGAAAGAAATAAATGTATCTCTCAGTTCACTCTATAGGACGTGCATGACAACTTCAGCAGGGTAATATAATCTACTTAGTTTGACCTCAGAAAGTAAACTAATCCAGATTTATCAAAGCTAGCAAACATTCAATCAACCTGAAGTGAAGCGTACAAATCATGCAATAAGAAGTGATATGAGAAAAGAAAGCAGTACTCCAGATATAAGCAATCAATGCGTGAATCTTGGTGTGTTTTCTACGATAGCATACATATGAATCATCAGACATCAGCTAATAATAGAATTTCATCCATTTTCATACAGCAAAAGAGAGTGGGTTACTATTTCTAAATGCAAAGCAGAACATAGCATATGATATCAGAAATAAAAAGCTATGACACGACAAATATAGCATGCATATAGAGAAAAGCTAACACCACGTTATCATCATCACGGAAAAATCATCTCTAGCAAAAGATGAAAGAAATAAATACGAAAGAAAAATAAAAATTATTTACAATGCAGCACACAAAGAAAATAAGAAAAATGTGATGCATGGTATAAAAAAAGGAAAACGTGATGAAAAATGGGTGCAAAAGCGGGAAAAACGTGAAAAAACTAAAAATAAAGGTGATAAAAGCCAAAAGTGTGAGAACTCACTCCCCCAAGCTAAAGTGCACAGTGTCCTCAATGTGTAAAGTGTGGCACACCGAGAGACATGTAATGGGAGGGGGTGTGTATGCATGCAGGATAAAAAGAATTAAAAATAACAAAATGAAAAATATGATGCGGATGTGATGCATGCAAGGATAAGAGTGATGCAGATATGTCTGTGGCACCAAAAATACTCTTCCTCACTCCCGAAAAAGGATATAGAATGATATGATCAAAATGTGGACAAAAATAGTGATGGGAGGAGGGGGTTGCAAAAATCATCAGGACCAAGCAGAGAATGGGCAGCATAACGGCAAAAAATATCAATGGCATCAAGGGTGTGCCTAAGCTGGTGGTGCTGCGCCATCTCCGTCCTGAGGCGGAGGTGGGGGGGTGGTGGCTGGGTAACAGTCTGCTGGGTGGGTGGGGTCGGCTGGAAGTGGCTGTGTGGGGTGAGGTGGTGAAGGTGGAGGGGAGTCCCCCCTAGCGTGGGAGGGGCCGGGCTCATCCTGCCGCTTTCGCTTGGCGGAAGCTCCCCGAGTGCGTGGCCGTGTACGGGGCGGCATGTGTGCCCCGAGTGCTCACCCAACTAATGAAAAATGTGACGTGCTAATAAAATGGAACGAAGGTATCTGAACACACCGCTAGAGCAAAATAGTGGATAAGTGTGAATACGCCGCCTCCACGAAGCCAATAGCACATCCGAGAGCTCCCCTAAGCTCCCCCAAGATAGCCTGCGCATCAAACAATGATATCAGCGTATAAAATTCAAAATACATGGGGGAGATGGGGTATAACAGATAAATAAAGAAATCGATTTGAGTTAGGGGCTCAATGGGCGTACGGATCGTCGAAAATAGGGGAAAAAGGAGGAACGGGGCGGTTTTTGGGGTTTCCGACGGTCGGCCGGCGGCGAGGGAGTTCGCCGGAGGCGGTGGTCGGCGGTGGATGCTCGGCCGACGATGGCCGGGCGAGCGGGGGCCGGCGGCGTGGTGGTTCGGGCGAGTGAAGGTCGATCGCGGGCGAGGGAGAGCAATGGGCGCGGGGTTCAGGCGATTTGGGAAAATGTCGCTTCGAATTTCGTGCCGAGCCCGCAACGCCTTACATAAGGGAAGTTACGACTCGGCCGAGTGACTAAGTCACTCGGCCGAGTGATCGTAACGAAAAAGTTTTTTAAATTTTCACCCTCTGCTTACGACTCGGCCGAGTGGCTTTGCCACCCTCCGCCGATTGGAAAAAGTCCATTCGGCCGAGTGGCACAAGCTACTCGGAAATTTTCGCCCTAGGAGTGTATCAGTTTCACTCGGTCGAGTGAAGTAATATACTCGGCCGAGTGGCAGTTTATACTGAAATCACAAAAAAGACAGAGAGTTGGGTACAGCAGACTTCCCTCGTTGGTGCGCCACTCGGGCGGACGGCTTTCTTTGCTCGGCCGAGTGACTATGCCACTCGGCCGAGTGAGGCTCTGTTTCCTGCTTCGGGGCTCCGTTTTGGCTCTACTCTCTGTTTTTCTTCCTCCAGGTGGTTTCTTCCTCCTCCTAAGCCTCGAGCGCATTCCTGGAGCGCTCTTCTTTGCCTCGGTCATCCTCCATATGATAGATATCCTTTCCTCCTCCTCCTGTCAAAGAAAATAGGACCCGTTGTCACAATTTTTCGGGCAAACGACTCAAAAACACTAATAAAGTCTATAACAAAAATAAAAACTAAAATAGAAATAATGCGATAACCGTCGGGTTGCCTCCCGACAAGCGCTCGTTTAAGGTCTTGAGCTCGACCCCTTTAAATTTTCAATTTAGCGCGGGATGTTGGGTGCATATGAGATGCACCCGTCGAATTTGCCGGGAAGACCGCTCGGATTTGGATCATGGTGGTGTGTGGTCTTCCTCAGTGCCCCTTCGTCATGGGCAATGTTGGGGGGTGGCTCCCCCAAGCTAGAGCTTGCTCCGGTCTTCGACTTTACCGGTGACACCGACCGTCGTATCGGTGGAGCTTCCTTCGGATTCCTCAACTTTGAGAGCTTGCAGAGCTCCCGTATTCTTGCGACATCAGCGTCGCCATCATCAATCGCCATGGAGATATCGGGGGAGTTCTCCATCTTCTCTTCCTTGGCCAAATCTAGGCCTTCTTCGAAGCTATCTTCGTGGGGCGCGCCGATGCAGTGGGGGATCGCCTCTTCAATGACCTCATCGAGGAGGTCCATGTAATCTAGCTCCTCATGATACGACATGTGCTTCATTGCCTTCGGTATATGGAGCTCCACTTCGATGTTACCGACGTTCAAGGTAAGAGTCCCATCCCACACATCGACGATGACACCGGCGGTGGCGAGGAATGGGCGTCCAAGTATGAGCGATGTATCGCCCTCCTCCTTGATGTCCATTATCACGAAATCGCATGGCAAACATATGCCCCCTGGAACTTGGAGTGGGATGTCCTCTGCGATCCCAACCGGCCTTGTAATCCGCCCGTCCTCTAGTTGAATCCGCATGTCGGTAGGCTTTAAATCCGTGCCGATATTCAACTTCCGAAACATGGAGAGAGGCATGAGGCTAACACTAGCCCCCAAATCTACCAATGCTTTTTGTAGGGGGACTCCGCCTAGAGTGCAAGGAATCCGGAAACTCCCTGGATCTTTAAATTTGGTGGGCTCCTTTTCCCTCTTTGTGAACCAAGTCCCTTCCTCCGCGAGCATGATCTTCTCTTTCCTCTTCCTTCTCGTAATTAATTCCTTTAAGAACTTGGCGTAAGATGGGATTTCCACTATAGCGTCGAGGAAGGGGATATTGAGGCTCACCCCTCTCAAATACTCGAGAAACTTGGCTAGCCGTTTCTCCATCTTGGCTCTAGCTAGCCGTTGAGGGAAGGGCACAGGTGGCATAAATCGGCGCTCATCAATAAGCTCCTCCATTCTAGATTTCACTTCTCCTTGCGGCTCCTTCTCCTTTTCAACTTCAGTTGTCGGCTCGCTCTCGTGTAGATTCTCCACCACGGGTTCCTTGATTTGGGTCATGGGGGAGTGGTATCCTTCCCTCCTCTTGTTGTAACCGCAACGACCGCATTGATATGGCCGGTGTTTCCCCGTGGATTTGGCTCGGGTTGAGCTGGTAATTGTTGGTTGTTTCTATTGAGCAAAGCAAGTTGCTCCCCAATTTGAGCGACGACGGTGGCGAGAGAATCTTGTCCCGCCTTCAATGTGGCGTTAATCTTTCTTTGTTCCGCCATAAACTCATCCACCTTAGCTTCAAAATCCGAACGTTGTTGAGCTTGTGGAGGGTTGGGATTTCTCCACCCTTGATTGTACTCGGGTGGCCTATAAGGTCCCACTTGTTGCCTTTGTGGGAAGTTTTGTTACGGTGGCCCCCTTGGTTGATAATTGGGTTGTGGTGGTGGAGCTCGAGCTTGAGGAGGTTGTTGAGGCGAGGGGTTCAAGGCACCATCATTATTAGCATAAGAAAAACCCGGATGGTTTCTAGCGGCCGGATTGGCCCAATATCCCGAATTCCCTGCGACATATTGAATTTGCTCCAAAGCTCCTTCTCCGTGCTATCCTCCTACATGCATGGCTTGGGATTGGTCTTTCCAATCGCTCATATGATTTGTCGGCGTGGATGTAGAAGGGGCTCCTTGATGCTCTGTAATGAATTTCTCCAATCTCTCCACCACCTTGTGGAGAGAATCAAATTTGTTGGCTAGCTCCGCGACGGCCTTGGCCTCATAAATGCTAGACGGCTTCAAGGAGGACGAAGAGTGTCCTCGCTCGTCGCCCCACTGTTGGTTGTTCGAGGCCATCTCCTCAAGCAAGGCCGTAGCTTCATCGGGAGTCTTCGACAAAATGGCTCCATTTGCGGTGGTATCAATAATCTGCTTCGTGCCCGGTTGGAGTCCATTGTAGAAACTGTGGACAAGATCTCAATCCTCAATGCTATGATGGGGGCATTGATGTTGCAAGTCCTTGTAGCGCTCCCATGCCTCATAGAGAGTCTCCTGTGGTCCTTGCTTGAAGGACATGAGAGCACTTCTTATCTTCACAGTCTTGGAGGGCGGGTAAAATTTGTCAACGAAGACACTCGCCAATTCATCCCAAGTGGTGAAGATTCCTTCAGCTTGCGTCCTCAACCAATATAATGCCTTGTCCTTGAGTGTGAAAGGGAAGAGGCGCAGTCTGATAGCATCTACGGAGACGCCTGGCATTTGGAAGGTGGCACATTTTGATAGGAAGAGCTGGATGTGGTAATGAGGGTTTTCATGGGAGTTCCCATGAAAAGGATCTTGTTGCATAAGAACCACCAATCCGGTCTTCAACTCGAAATTTTTGTCGGCCGCCAACTCCGGCATGGCTATGGACGAGGTTGTGGAAGAAGTTTTGGGCTGAAGCCTATCTCTTATGGAAATAATCCTCGCCATTCGCTATGCCAATTCTTCGGGTGTCTCGGGATGGGTCATAAAATTTCCTTCCGTAACGGGTCTCCTCTCCGCTCGGATCCTCCTCAATGTACGCTCGATCTCCGGATCGTATAGTATTTCTTCGGGGTCCGCCGAGGATCTCGTGTACATGCAAGGGAAAACAGAGTTTCAAAGAAATAGTTAGCACAACGGAAGGGCAAAATAAAAATAGAAATAATAGAACAAAAAAGAAAAATAGCTAGGTAGGTAGAATCAAACACTATTGCCTCCCCGGCAACGGCGCCAAAAACTTGATCGCGCCCCGGATACATGTCCCGGGACGACGACACTGTAGTCTTACCGCAAGCGCACGGTGTAGCGACGACTGGGTATCGAACACAGGGAGGCCTAATAACAGTGTCTTCTTCAATCACCTGGCTATAAGAATAGTCGAGAAATGTTGACAAATATGCGGTCACAGTCGTTTAATTGTATACAAGAAATAACAAATTGATAAAGACTCCTAGGGGTAGGGAATCCCCGCTACTCGCCGTATCTCATCATTGTGATTCGTAGGTTTAACAATTGCTAGACTTGAAATTCGGTTGAACTAGTTGCAACTAAATGTAGAACCAAGCTCACGCGCTCGCGCTATTGCCGATCTATAGCAAATCTAGGGTAGGGTCCAATCTCTTGCAAACCCTAACCTAGGCAAACTAGCGTGAAGAACAACATCATCGTTCAATCGCATCTCAAGCCCACTCTCATGCAAACTCGAGCTACGACCAAGGATTGGGATAGTTCCTACCCGTCCAATCTCTTGCAAACGGGTATTGGTGTAGAATTACAATTGAAAACCCTAATTTCTGTCCAATCTCTTGCAAACCGATTCCGGAGAAATTCAATTGCAACCCAATTCGAATTTCTAGGACTTTCTATCGAATTGGGATCCAATCTCTTGCAAATCCCAATCGGTATGAATCCCTAGCTGTTCGTATTAAATCAATCCCAAACTAACCCTAATCAATTCTAGCAATAATTTCACCAATTCATCACAAATTAGAAATATGGTTCGTAGGGGTTCATCCCTACGCCCTAAGACGATAGAACTACTCACAATTCATCATGCAATTCAATAGAAATTCACAAATAAAATCAATGGAATTTATAGCAATATTCAAAATATCAATAAAAATGGAGTTTTTGAGGGGGAGAGAGACAAACCAATGAAGAACAAAAGAGCATCCAACAAATCAACACTTTTCTCTCCTCCCTAAAAGCTAAATCTAATTCCTAAAAAGTTAATCTAAAAAAAGGCTGCCAAAAGTTCTGAAAGGGCTCTCTAAACTAGGTTAAAAACTGGTGTTAAATACCCCCCAAAATCGCCCAAAAAATCCTGACGAAAATGCCCCTGCGCAGCCTGAAAATCGCAGTTTACGCTACAGGCAGCGCGGCTCACTCGGCCGAGTGACAAATGTCACTCGGCCGAGTGAGAGACCCTGACAGATTCTAGAGAGTTGGGGGTCTTGGGGGTCGTCTCCTCGGGAGTCACTCGGCCGAGTGACTTTTCTTCACTCGGCCGATGGGCGTTCTTCACTCGGGCGGACGGTCGTTCGTCACTCGGCCGAGTCAGTCTTTGGGGCTGACTGACGGATTCCAGAGAGTTGGTCATTCTTGGTTGCCGTCGTCTTGGCTCCACTCGGGCGAGGGATGACTCGGTGCTCAGCCGAGTGATATGGCGATGCTCGGCCGAGTGCACGCTAAAATTAGCTCTGTTGCGTGTCCAATCTGGTCGGCCGAGCGGGCTGTCTATGCTCGGCCGAGTGACTCCTTCACTCAGCCGAGTGGCATGCTGAAAATGCCCATTCTTCGTATTTTTGCCTCCTCGTCGCTCCTACGACGTTCTTTCTTCTTCCACTCCTCTCCAATCGCAGAATACCCCTCAAGAGAGTCGTCGGTGACACTCCAGAGTGGGTGCATCTCAGAATCACTCCAAATTGCTCCAAATCTCCTGAAATACGACAAAAACAACAAATTGTGAAAAGCATTGCAATATTGTCGAATAAACGTGAAAAACACGATTTGAGCGATCTAAATGGCATGCAAACATGCAGAAAAAAGGTGTAAAATACGGAGTGATCAATAGACCAGAATGTTATCAATAAAGATCACTACGAATTTATCCAAGAACTCATAGAATATGAGGTTCATGAGGTTCATGAATATTAATGGTGCATTGGTCACGCCAAAGGGCATAACCACGAATTCGTAGTGTCCATACTTGGCTTGAAAAGCGGTCTTGGATATGTCGTCCTTCTTGACCTTCACTTGGTGATATCCACTCTGGAGATCAAGCTTGGAGATGACCCGAGATCCACCAAGTTAGTCGAAGATGTCGTCGATGCGTGACAATGGATACTTGTTCTTCACGGTGACCTTGTTCAGCTCTCGATAGCCCATGCACATCCTTCTCGAGCCATCCTTCTTCTTGACCAATAAGACTGGTACACCTCAGGGAGATACACTGAGATGTATCCATCCTTTCTGCAACAGGTCGTCCAATTGAGTATGAAGTTCCTCCAATTCCACTGGTGCCATACGATATGGAGCTTTGGAGATAGCTAGGGTGTTTGGCATCAAATCAATGGTTAATTCAAGAGCTCGATCGGGTGGTAATTCTGAAATTTCTTCAGGAAATACGTCGTCGAATTCTCAAACTACTCTAGGCTTCTCATGTTTAGCAAGCATAGATGCCATCATCATCTCCATAGGCTTGGACCGAAATTGAATAGGTCCAAGCGAACGGCTTCCGCTCGTAAATTCGAACACTGGATGGTCGGGAATTTCGAACACTACCTTCTTTTTGCGACAATCGATGGTAGCGTAAAAAGTTCCTAACCAATTCATTCCGAATACGACAATCAAAGTTTGGCATGTCGATTATCATGAAGTCGGTGAAGAGTTCGCGACCGCATATCACCAGAGCGCATGATCGACAGCCACCAGAAGTCTTCACTACGCCATTCCCGGTGTTGATGTTCCATCGTTTAGAAAGGGGGTCAACAGAAATGGAATGTGGTGTAGCAAAGTTAAGTGATAAGAAGCAATGAGATGCTCCAGAATCAAAGAGGGATAAGGCTGGTGTCGATGCTACTAAGACGATACCTAGAGTATGATAAGGTATATTTAGCAGTCTATAGCAAAGCGATGAGCATCTAGTTAAAGTATGGGAGAAATAACTTAGATGTTACCTGTGATTACTGGTTCAGTCGCCTTAGCTTCTTCGACAGTCATGGTAAAAGCTTGGCGCTTTGGCTGGGCCTGTAGGAATGCCCTCTGCTGTGGAGGTAAGGGTGGTCCACGAGATGTCGATCCAGGAGCTCTCGTAGTCGGAGTCACTGGTTTGTTGATGTGCTGAGGGCAGTCTTTAACAAAGTGTTTCGATGATCCATAGGCCAAGCATTGGTTCAACAGTAGGCGAAGTCCTTCTTAACATGCACCGATCGGTTGAATGGAAGTGTTAGTTCTTGGGTTCAAGACTAACGTTGGTTTGATGATGATCAATACATTATGTTAGTGTGCTAATCAATCTTATGTTTTAGTCTCAGTTTATCTTAATGATTATATATTGATGAGACAAAACATAATTCTTGGAGGAATTACAAGAGTTATCCTAAAGACCTCCAAGAGTGATGGTGTGCTCAAGCTTAGATGAAGTCGTGAAGATCATCTAATGAAGCCAAAGCTTGGAGCATGATGATAGATGGACATCTAGAGGATCATTGCCAAAGCTTGGAGATGATTGAGAGCATCAAGGTATCGTGAGCTTGAAGACTTAGACTCTAGGAGATGCAATTTGTAATCCATGTAATTTCAATTACTTGCATTTCTCTTTTTGAGCCTAGGATTATTGTAATGCCTTGATAGATGGTCATACTCTCATGCATATGTATTTCACCATCTTAGTGAGCCTTAGGATTATCATAGAATCCAACCCAATAGGTTCATCATGCCCAAAGACTCAATTGGAGTCTCTGGCTCTCCTGCAGTCGCCTGCTGAAGGTTTTACAGTCGACTGGGTGATTCCAGTCTCCTATCGAGCCTTCTACAGTCGACTGTGATGCATAGCTCAAGTCAATTTACAGTCGCCTGTATTCTTACAGTCTCCTGTGAATTGGTCGACAGTCGACTGTGCGCTTCTTGCATTTTCTGGGCTTCATCCCAATTTGCAAGACAGTCACATGTTGCTGTTTTTACAGTCGTCTGTATAATTACAGTCGCTTGTGAAATGGCCATCAGTCGTCTGAAAGGCGTAAGTGCGAAATATGCATCTCTCTGTTTTTCTTTCATCCCTGCAGCAGTCGTCTGATGACGGTTATACAGTCGACTGTCTGTTTTACAGTCACCTGTGTAGTCTTCTACAGTCGACTGTCCTGGCTCAGATTATAGCCGTTGGGATTTTTGTAGCCGTTGAACTGTCACTCTGTCACTTGTTCATCAGTCGACTGTCTGTGCCATAAACTGCCAAAATCTAGTCGTTGCAGATTGATCGGCCCAGTACCAACTCCGAAACGATGTCGTTTACCGCAAGCGCACGGTATAGTGGCAAGCGGGTATCGAACACGGAGAAGCGGTGCTATACTACCTATCTACTCATAGGTTGGGTTAGAATTGTGGGTTTATTGGTGGTTGTGAAGTGCGGAGGGTCGTGATGGTGATGGATGAGAACGTCGTGTCACTCGATGTCGCAAATATGGGGTTTCACACAAAGAAAGAGAGAAATAAAATACAAAAGACTAGGGCTTTAGGACTCGCCACTAGGACTGTCGGATGTCGATGCTAGGTTAGGACTCTTACGTTGCATTGGTTTAATTGGGGATTGTAGCATCTAGGAAGTGAATTCATGTGGCTGGGCATCATGAATCTAACGTACCGCGTTAATCCTGCTCTCGCGATAGGCGCACACGATACGTGCATTAAGGATCTAAAATAATATCACCACTCTCGTGGTTCGAATGCTCTCAACTCGTACCACTCTCATGGGTTAGAGCTTCGAGGTATTTTGGTGGCTCTTATTGACGCAATGGCGGTAGCCGTTAATTAGTTTTATAGTTCGTCGGTGGATCCCCTCAAGGCACGAGCTGGGCGTGGTCACGTACCTCGGTTGAATCCACTAACTCCCTAATTAAATCCATAAGGTATTTCTTAAGCTAATCGATTCCACCGACCATGGGCACGACCTCAGTATGAATTCTCCTAGGGATCTTGCTAGATCAACCAAAATACAACCCCATTTATAACCAACGCACCATAAAAATCCCAACTTTGCGTCTAAACCCTAAGATACATGGGCTAATCCCTTAGCCCTAGAAAAGATTACTCAAGCATAGCAATATCAATAGATAATATAACGCACAAAAATTTCATTGCATGCATCAAGAATGGATAAACAATAATAAATCACAAAGAAATAATAATAAAATTAAAAAGGGCAAAATACTTATCTTCACACAAAGGAAGGGCCTAGGGCATAGCCAAACTCCCCAAAAGATCATCTCCACAAAAGTCTAAGAAGGATCTAAAAATTCTCTTTAGAAAAGTATATATAAATCTCTCAAAAATCTCTTTTAAAAAAATCTCTCCCAGAAATCTCTACAGAGCCCTCTTTGGCAGCTCCCCAGAATCACCCAAAAACCGTCACAATCGTCCTAAACATCTGGGTGCAGATCAGAAGAATGGGCCCACAGTGACTCGGTCCGAGTACAAAGCTGCTCGGTCGAGTCGTTCGGCAGCTCGGTCGAGTCGTTCGACAGCTCGGTCGAGTTGTACAGGGAATCGAAATTTTCCAAAATATGTCGCTCTGCCAACCCGGGCTGATTTGGCGCTGCTCGGTCGAGTAGGACGTTGCTCGGACCAAGTAGTAGGTTGCTCGGTCGAGTCGAAGGTTGCTCGGCTGATTGGGGACTAAAAACGCACTTCAGCTCATTTGCACACGACTCGGTCGAGTAGTAGGTTACTCGGACCAAGCAGGAGGTTGCTCGGTCGAGTAGGACATCAAAAACAGCATTTCGGTCGAGTAGTGCACAGCTCGGACCAAGTAGAATACTGCTCGACCGAGTAGGCTGCTGAGAATAGTTTCAGCACTGCACCATCAACTTGCAGAAATTCCACAGGGCTCATCCGACCTCCGATTTGTACGTTCTTGGTGGCGTTGGAACCGTCTTGAAGTCTATTATCTAAAAAAATATCAGAAAAATAGTGAAAAATCCCAGGTGATGGCAGATTTAGAAATAGTGGACGGCTGTCCTGTTTTCAGCACTTCGGGTCACTCGATTCCTTCGCCGCATCATAGCTCGATCACGCGACCTTCTCTCTTGCCCCTTCCTTGATCCAGTATTCTTCTTTGGCACCTCGAGCATATCATCATGAGTCTCATTGGTGCTTTCACATCGTCGATCGTCTTATCGACTTCAAATTGCTCCAATATCGCCCAAATCCCTGAAATGGACATAAACGCTCCGAAAGTCATATTATTCCAAACAACAGCGTAAAATCATATGAAATATGTAATTGAGCAATCATTTTGATTTGTAATCATATATATAATATGAAATATAAGGACACATCAAAATCCCCCCAAGCTTACCTCTTTCTCGTCCTCGAGGAAGACTAGTTAGAAGCGAACACGGGAGATGGATACAATGGAGATGTGAGGCGGTGATGTATAATGGAGACAAAGGGTTCAATCTTAAATTCCAAAAAAATATAAGAACCCAAGACGCAAGATCTCGTGAACACACGTCAATATAAAATTAGAACACATATACACAACAAATACTTAAGTCTCGCTCAAATTAAAATAACATGGATTTCAATAAATTTAATGAACTTGATAGGCAATAAAAAGAGATTAGAGTTATATCATATCATAGTTTATCATGCAATATGCTAAGTTCACAGAAATGAAAGCAAAGTTCACAACTCATTCTCTAAGCAGTATAATATGCCATGATCAAACTTTTTCAAGCATGCGCGGTATTTTGTTATACTTCATGGAACGAATTTAGCAAATCCAATCAAGGTAAGGCATCACCACACTAAGACCATTTCAAGACTCCTAGAACCCATCAACTTTGCCATGTCTTAGTTCTATAAAGAAATGAAGATAGGGATATGGGATTTTGTAGTTTTATATTATTTTTGGCTATATGAAAATTTCATATGCATTTTTCTTTCTGTGTATACACAAGATAACTCAATATATACAAGAAGCGGCATATGCATCCCAGACCAGATGGTCTTAAGGCATTAGGTTACGAAGAACCCCTAGGGCCTTTTATTCAAGATATTTGTTTGATTTTTGTATTTTTGGGATTTTTGTAAACTCACGTAAACGCGATGGAATGCAAAGCATGATCAAAGATCATTTATTGGCTATTCATGAAAGAAAATGAAAAAGCATAGAATCTAGACATGGCTTGGTTTCAGGAATCCTAATCATCACTACTTTGGTTGTCGTGGGGTTATCCTATCTCTTTTGAATCACTAAACATCCATGAAGCACTAATTATCAATCAAATCACGCAGGTGTCAAATAATTTTCAGAGTTGATTCATTCATTTTTAACTTAACTGTTTCGAGAATATGGTTGTGAAACTATGGATTTAACTATGAAAAAGCATATTAACAAATATTCACTAATCAAGGAATTTAACTCTAATATAACAGATATCAGAGTTCATAAAAAAATAAATCCACGATATTTCATAGAAAATAAAGCATATGAGACATAACTATAAGAGTGAACATGGTTCATATGGAAAATACGAAGTGTGTTTCACGATGAAGCAAAGTGTGTGCACTATGCACTCCCCCAAGCTTAAACATCACATTGTCCTCAATGTGTGTATGATATAAATAGAGGACAACGACAAGAAAGGGGGCCACTCAACAAAATAGTTTCTCTCCCCCAAGCTTAAACATCACATAAAAATTGGGGGAAGAGGTGAAATAAGTGCCAAAATATATGGGTAATAGATAGTGGGTTGGGTGCCAAAGAAAATTTAGCCATCAGATGGGGTGAATTTATTAAACTAAAAACATATAAAATCTTATACGGTCCTCTCGCTGCCGAGAGGATTCATGATTATTTAAAGCATAAAATACTACACTACTAGATTGGTACCACCTGTAGCAAAAGGCGGGTCCAATATCTTTGCCGGTGCATGCAGCTGCTCTATCTGCACTTTTCGTGGCTCCGCTAAGTGCCTATCTCCATGGGCTCCATCAAATTCCAGCAATGCAGCTCCCAGCATCTCTCCAAGGACTCCATCTGTACCCTGCAAGAGACCAGCCGCATCAATCTGTGTGGAATATCTTTCCCCGAAATAAATGTATTCCAGATAGGGTCATCAACAATAGTATTTAAAATTAAAATGGTTGACAACATTTCCCTGGAAATAAATCTCTACTCTGATGCACCACGTCGATCAACTCCTTGTTGTTTTTCTCTGGTTCCTCAGGTAACTTTGGCATGATGGGGTGGGTCTCGTCAAGATGCTCCTCATCATCGTTAGACTCATCCCAGCGCACCTCCTGATCATATTCAACAGCGTCCATGTGTGCTAACTCCTCGCCCTCCTCCTCGTATACGTTCCATTGTACCTCTTGATCATATATATGTGTAACCTGTAAAAGGTGCAATGAGCCATTGAAATCCGAATCCTAATAATCATACACGGGAGGGGAATCAAATGTAAAGGGCGAGGAGGTGAAGAGATCTCCTTGAAGTGAAGCAGTAAGCTCTAGTGGGTGGTCCTCAGAGTCAGTGGAAGGAAGAGGTGGCTGCAGAAGCTCTGAATGAGGAGGGTGATGCTCGGGATCCTCATGAATGGCTGTGTCCTCGTCCCGACGCACGACCTCCTTAGCGAAAGTCTCTGGCTCCACTTGCAATATGTAACATAAATATAGCTCGGCCTCCTCGCGATGCACTGCTTCGGCCTCCTCCTCAGGTTCCTCGGGTATGGTAGGCAAAGTGAATTTCATCTTCTCCTTTCTACGCCTATGTCTTCGTTTTGGTTTTGGAACTCGAGGCACCTGATTGCATGGCCTGGCCCTCTCAAAAGTAGGTGCAGGTGGCTCTATGGACTCCTGTATCTCGACCACGGTATAAAAGTGGGTCTTGTGCCCCTCAACTAGAGCGCAGACTCCATCATCAATTGTGCATGTGGAAGAGATACGCTGAGTAATAAAATTTTGAAATCCAAGCTCAAAAGGGTCACCTGCCGTATCGTTAATGGACCGGTGCATCGAACTGCGTCCACGATGCTTCTCAATAGGTCCATATATGTGTCCTCCTCTGGCAGCTCAGATGTCTCTATTTGTAGAGTGTTAGTGGTGTAAAGGTGGATACAATCACCTTCAAGTGAAGCATACACTCCATCTATGATAGTACCTGCATCAGAGACATTAGCCATAACAAAATCGATGAATGCTTGGTCGGATGGTTTACTTACCGTAACGGTTAGCGAACCGGTAGATCGAGCATCATCTATCATCTGCTCCAAGGTTACTGCCAGCTGCAGATCACTGAACTTCCCCACTTGCGTCCTTTTCATAAACTCACGTGAGGGTCTCTTTAGTCTTGCAGCAAAAATATCAAATAGCATGGAACCATCTCACTCATGGTTTGACTCTGTATGGAACATCCCTAACATTCTTTTGAACTTGCGCAATGCATCTCTGAAGGACTCTCCATCAGCCCGATAGAATGTAGCGAGGTATATATATGTATATATGACCGTATAGAACCCCGTCGCGTCTTTGAAAGTACCATCACTGCATCAACTGTACCCGATCAAGAAAAAATAGACAACATGGAAAAGACGTCAGTTGTACAAAGAGAGATAAAGATAATAGTAATAGTAGGTGGTGGGGAAAAAATCTCTCTGTTTTATTTATTTAAATAAAAATTTGTTTTTTGTGTTTTTTGGATTTTTTTAACGCAAGTTAATCAACCTAATTGTGGTAAATAGATAATATGACGGAACGCCTCCCCGGCAATGGCGCCATAAACTTGATCGACCCGGAACCAACTCCAAAACGATGTCGTTTACCGCAAGCGCACGGTATAGTGGCAAGCGGGTATCGATTACGGGGAAGTGGTGCTATACTACCTATCTACTCCTAGGTTGGGTTAGAATTACAGGTTTATTGGTGGATGTGAAGTACGGAGGGTCGTGATGGTGATGGATGCGAACATCGTGTCACTCGATGTCGCAAATATGGGGTTTCACAAAAAGAAAGAAAGAAATAAAATACAAAAGACTAGGGCTTTAGGACTCGCCACTAGGACTGTCGGATGTCGACGCTAGGTTAGGACTCTTACGTTGCATTGGTTTAATTGGGGATTGTAGCATCTAGGAAGTGAATTCATGTGTCTGGGCATCATGAATCTAACGTACCGTGTTAACCCCGCTCTTGTGATATGCGCACACGATACGTGCATAATTCATTAACGATCTACAACAATCTCACCACTCTCGTGGTTCGAATGCTCTCAACTCGTACCACTCTCGTAGGTTAGAGCTTCAAGGTATTTTGGTGGCTCTTATTGATGCAATAGTGGTAGCCGTCAATTAGTTATATAGTTCGTCAGTGGATCCCCTCAAGGCACGAGCCGGGCGTGGTCACGTACCTTGGTTGAATCCACTAACTCCCTAATTAAATCCGAAGGATATTTCTTAAGCTAATCGATTCCACCGACCGTGGGCACGATCTCAGTACGAATTCTCCTCGGGATCTTGCTAGATCAACCAAAATACAACCCCATTTATAACCAACGCACCATAGAAATCCCAACTTTGCGTCTAAACCCTAAGATCCATGGGCTAATCCCTTAGCCCTAGAAAAGATTACTCAAGCATAGCAATATCAATAGATAATAAAACGCACAAAGATTTCATTGCATGCACCAAGAATGGATAAACAATAATAAATCACAAAGAAATAATAATAAAATTAAAAAGGGCAAAATACTTATCTTCATACAACGGAGGGGCCTAGGGCATAACCAAACTCCCCAAAAGATCGTCTCCACAAAAGTCTAAGAAGGATCTAAAAATTCTCTTTAGAAAATTATATATAAATCTCTCAAAAATATCTTCTAAAAAATCTCTCCCAGAACTCTCTACAGAGCCCTCTTCGGCGGCTCCCCAGAATCACCCAAAAACCCTCACAATCGTCCTAAAAATCTGGGCGCAGATCAGAAGAATGGGGCCACAGTGACTCGGTCCGAGCACAAAGCTGCTCGGTCGAGTCGTTCGGCTGCTCGGTCGAGTTGTATAGGGAATCAAAATCTTCCAAAATATGTCGCTCTGCCAACCCGGGCTAATTCGGCACTACTCGGTTGACTAGGACGTTGCTTGGACCGAGCAGGAGGTTGCTTGGTCGAGTCGAAGGTTGCTCGGCTGATTGGGGACTAAAAACGCATTTCAGCTCATTTGCACACGACTCGGTCAAGTAGTAGGTTGCTCGGACCGAGCAGGAGGTTGCTCGGTCAAGTAGGACATCAAAAACAACATTTCATTCGAGTAGTGCACAGCTCAGACCGAGTAGAATACTGCTCGACCGAGTAGGCTACTGAGAACAGTTTCAGCACTGCATCATCAACTTGCAGCAATTCCACAAGGCTCATCCGACCTCCGATTTGCTTGTTCTTGATGGTGTTGGAACCGTCTTGAAGTCTATTATCTGAAAAAAATATCAGAAAAATAGTGAAAAAATCTCAGGTTATAGCAGATTTAGAAATAGTGGATGGCTGTCCTGTTTTCAACACTTCAGGTCACTCGATTTCTTCACCGCATCATAGCTCGATCGTGCGACCTTCTCTCTTGCCCCTTTCTTGGTCAAGTATTCTTCTTTGGCACCTCGAGCATGTCATCATGAGTCTCATTGGTGCTCTCGCGTCGCCGATCGTCTTATCGACTCCAAATTGCTCCAATATCGCCCAAATCCCTGAAATGGACATAAACGCTCCGAAAGTCATAGTATTTCAAACAATAGCGTAAAGCTTATGAAATATATAATTGAGCAATCATTTTGATGTGTAATCATATATATATATATAATGTGAAATATAAGGACACGTCACAGATTTCTTCCTTTTGGAGTTTTAGCTGGTTTTATGGGTTCCTTTGGGCTTCCTATATATATGATTGGCTTAGTTCATTTAGAACTCTTGAAAGGGTTAAGAAAATCATAGAAGATCATTTAATCTCTTCTCTAAGCCACTCCTCCCCCATTCCCTAATTAGAGCTTCATACCTATGCTATAGCATCTAAGCTCTAGGGAATTTCTCCAAGGGATTTCAATCTCATTCCTCTTCTTGGAGAACATCTTTCTTCTCTTCATTTCATACACTCAATGAGAAGTGTTAGGATTCATTTCTAGAAGAGAGAAAGATCGACAAGTGCAATCAAATCTAATCTCAAGCACTTGGTCATTCACTTGCATGCCTTCTTCTTCACATTGGTAAGATCATATCAAGGCATAGGTAAGTGTTGTTTCGTTTTGATTTTTGTTTCGAAGCCCTAAATCTCTTTGTAGAAATTAGTTACTCTCTTTTTGGGAGTTACTCTCTTTGTGCTAGTTTGGCTCTTTCTGTGTGAAAGAACAAATCCTCTGTGTGAGGTCTCTCTGTGTGAGAGTAAGAATATCTCTTTGTGGGAATCCTAAATCCTCTGCGTGAGGTATCCCTTTGTGGGATTTTGTATTCGCTTCTCTGCCTGGGAATTATAGTGAATACTGATGTGGCTGGACATACCCAAGTTTTGGGGAACCAGGGTAAAATCCTTGTGTTTGCGATTGTTGTTGTTGAGCACTCTGTTTATTTTCCGATGCTTAATGTGCTTTAATTTCAGTAACTTTTAATTAAGCACTTTGCTTGCCATTACACTATTCCCCCCCCTCTAGTGTGTGTGTAGCCCCGCAGGGTCCCTTACAGTTGGTATCAGAGCCTTGGTTTGATGGCTTTTGCAAGCATGCCTTCTAAGTCTCAACAACTCCACTCCCTTCCTCCCATCTTCAAAGGACAATACTTCTCAATATGGAGGAAGAACATGTTCCATTTGCTTGATGTGCATGAGGAGTCCTTAATTACTTCGGATGCCGAAGAGTTGAATGCATTGCTCCATGCTGTCTCTCCAAAAATTGCTAAGAAAGTGAAGGAGTTCGAGACGGCCAAGGAGATATGGGATTATCTTGATGAAAAGTATGGAGGAGAGGAATCTTGCGCTGATGAGAGCATCGTTGGTAATGAGGTATCTCGTAAATCTCTCGTTCAACGCGGTAATTTTATTGAAAATGATAATGCGTTGTTTATGGACTCTCTCAAAGCGAACAATAACAAGCTTGAGAGAGATGCTTGCACACACGCTTCTTTATCATCCAAACATCGTGATGATACACAAACCATTGCATTGAATCAAGAACTAGTTGCTCTTGATTCTCATGTGTGCATGTTGAGTAAATAGAATGACTTTCTTAAAGCTTGTATTGAGTTTGATCGTGATTTTCACAAATATGTGAAAGAGAGTCTGTATGCATTGCATAATGTTGAACTTAATTCTTTGCATACCGAGAAAGATACTCTTCTTTCTCAATTAAGTGCCTTGAGAGATGAAAATGCTTCTCTCAAACTCCAAATGGAGAAGATGCACTCGGAGTGTGATTACAACATTTTGAGAGATGAGACATTGGCTCTCAAGTCAAAATGTTGTGAGCTTAGCTCATGTCTATCCAAGAGGGATGAGAACATCTCTTCACTTTTGAAGAAATGTGAGCTAATGTCTACTCAAATTGAAAATTTCAAATTGAGTAAGGACACGGTTTTGGGATCCTCTTCATTGAAGGTGAACAAACCAAGCTCTTCTCTTAGAAGCACCTAAATAAATTTTATGGGGGAGCATTCTAATGAGAAAGTCACATCCAACTCTTTTGGCCTAAAATCAACTATTATTTCTAAGCCAAAGAGAAATCATGCATTTTTGTATTCCAGTCATGCATGTATTAAGAAGCCTATTCAAAAACATGTTGATATGAATGCTTCTTCTTTGAATGCTATGCATGATGTTTCTACTCGTAGGAAATCTTATTATTGCTTGCATGCTAAAATTGATGATAAATATTTGCATGTTCATATGTTCCTATGCATGGTAGAAATGCTTGTGTGAATGCTTCTAATGCTAAATTGCATGTTTCACAAACGGGGCACGCCAATGTTTATGTTCCACCTCATAAGCGTGCACCCTCACCTCCTACTCATGCCTTAACCAAACCTCTTCTTAAGAATCCCAAAGCACTTTCTTTATGGATTGCTAAGAATGTTTCTAGGCTTGATAGAAACTCGTATATAGAATCATATGTTCGTCATGTTATATTTTCATATGACTATATACGGAAACACAAACTCCACTTTTGTTTGGTTTCCAACTTGCTAGCTCACTTACATTGTTATTCATTGCTTGGGTACCATGCTTGTCTGTTTACATTTTGTACCCATATTTTTGTGAGTGTGTCCATTACTCCCATGTATGCATGTTTTGTATGATTATGGGGGAGTATGGAATTTCTGCTTGCTAGCATTATTTTTCCATTCATATGTGACATTGAATTTCATTCACATTATATTTGTGCATATGGGATGGTTATTTCTCTTGCACTTGGTTTTCCTATTTGGCTATTACCCATCTTTTTGATATGCCAATGGGGGAGAGAAAAAGGTTATGTAAAAATATACCTTGTGCTTGTTTATGCATTACTATCAATTGGTATGTTTTTGCAAAACAACCATCAATATGATTTGTGCTTTATATGTTTATATTTTCTGCACATTTGCATATTGATTAGGGGAGTTTATTAGCACACATTGTTTATTTCAATATTTATTTTATTTTGACATAATGGATTGTCATCATCAAAAGGGGGGAGATTGTTAGTTCTTGGGTCAAGACTAACGTTGTTTTGATGATGATCAATACATTATGTTAGTGTGCTAATCAATCTTATGTTTTAGTTTCAGTTTATCTTAATTATTATATGTTGATGAGACAAAGTATAATGCTTGGAGGATATTACAAGGGTTATCTTAAAGACCTCCAAGAGTGATGGTGTGCTCAAGCTTGGATGGAGTCGTGAAGATCATCTAATGAAGCCAAAGCTTGGAGCATAATGATGGATGGACATCTAGATGAGCATTGTCAAAGCTTGGAGCTGGATGAAGGGAAGCTCATCAAGGAGTGCCAAATCTTGGAGCTGGATGAAGGGAAGCTCATCAAGGAGTGCCAAAGCTTGGAGATGATGGAGAGCATCAAGGTATCGTGAGCTTGAAGACTTAGACTCTAGGAGATGCAATTTGTAATCCATGTAATTTCAATTACTTGCATTTCTCTTTTTGAGTCTAGGATTATTGTAATGCCTTGATAAATGGTCATACTCTCATGCATATGCATTTCACCATCTTATTGAGCCTTAGGATTATCATAGAATCCAACTCAATAGGTTCATCTTGCCCAAAGACTCAATTAGAGTCTCTGGCACTCCTGCAGTCGCCTGCTGAAAGTTTTACAGTCGACTGGTGGTTCCAGCCGCCCATCGAGCCTTCTACAGTCGACTGTGATGCGTAGCTCAAGTCAACATTTCTACTGACTCTTCTTGAGCTTTTCGCATCAGTCGACTGATGTTCAAATTTACAGTCGCCTGTGAATTGGTCGATAGTCGACTGTGTGCTTCTTGCATTTTCTGGGCTTCATCCCAATTTACAAGACAGTCGCCTGTTGCTGTTTTTACAGTCGCCTGTATATTTACAGTCGCCTGTGAAGTGACCATCAGTCGTTTGAAAGGCGTAAGTGCGAAATATGCATCTCTCAGTTTTTCTTCCATCCCTGCAGCAGTCGTCTGATGAAGGTTATACAGTCGACTGTCTGTTTTACAGTCGCCTGTGTAGTCTTCTACAGTCGACTGTCCTGGCTCAGATTATAGACGTTGGGATTTTTCTAGCCGTTGAACTGTCGACTGTCACTTGTTCATCAGTTGACTGTCTGTGCCATAAACTGCCAAAATCTAGCCGTTGCAGATTTCTTTCCTTTGGGCTTTTGGCTGGTTTTATGGGTTCCTTTGGGCTTCCTACATATATGAGTTGGCTTAGTTCATTTAGAACTCTTGAAAGGGTTAGGAATGTTAGGTCTCCTGGCACACCAAATACACTAGAGGGGGTGAATAGTGTAAATCACGACGATATTTCAGAATTAAAAGTTAATAAAAATTGCAATGAAAGTGCGGAAATTAAGAGATCACAATCCAGAATAATCCAAACGCAAACAGAGAGATTTTTATCCTGGTTCGGATCCTTGTGATCATACGTTCAGTCCTCTAACCCGTATAGATTTGAATCCACTATAACACTTGCTTCCCACAAGTAATCAACATACAAATATGTCAACACTCCCAGTGTTCCAAACTTGTACAATCTCTTCAACAAGAGATTCACCAAATAAAGTAAAAGAAAGAGTATAAAACAATATCACATATAGCCTTAATAATTGAAGGAATTATTGCGCAAGGTTGGTGATGGAATCTCCAAGGTTCAAGATGTGGATTGTGGTATAACACTCTTGGAAATTGGACTTCCTATAGGGACTGAATTTCTGCAGAGTTTTCCCTATGGAAATCTGAAAATCTCACTCTTTCTAGAGAGAGAAAGAAATCTTAAGAAAAGAGAAAGTGAGAGAATTTTTGTAATTTTTAGGCAGTGGTCTAGGGGTCTATTTATAGCCCAAAGAGGTAGTTTATGACCATCGTATAACTGCCTAAATTTTCAAAAAAATCTGAGCCGTTTTTGTCAAAATTAGTCGACTAATTTTATGGATTGGTCGACAAATTAAAGCTGACTGGATAGAATGGAAGTTAAAGTGTCTTTTCAAGAGAAGTAACTTCATAAAACGGTAGGAAACTGTTTTAAAACATCTATAAAATGCTATAAACAGCTATTAACTGCTAGAACTAGCCGTTAGTGACAGTTCTAACTACCTCTTAATAAAATATATTATTTTAATGATAAATCATTAAAATATTTGAATTAAAAAGGATTAGTAGACTAATTGGAAATATTAGTCGACTAAAAATTTTAAACTCTAGGAAATGGTGGAAAAATGATCCTGAAGACTCTAGGATGGGTCTGACAAAGTTTCAGAATTTTCTGAATTTTTTATTATTTAAATTAGTCGATTAGCCCTAAGGATTAGTCGACTAATTAGAATTTTGACTTGATTTTTTGAAGATGAACCCTAAAAGACTAAGATAGGTAATTATCAAGGCTTTTACATTCTAAGTACATGCAAGATAAAAAAATGATTACATCACTTATTATAAGATTCAAGATTTCTTCGACGTCGTCTTGTAGTGAATGCTTCTTGCAACTTGTGTTCTTGATGATGATCTTAGATGGTAGTGCTATAACATCTGCATAGATAGAGTTAGTACATATAAAATGTGTTTTTATCATCAAAACCATATGAAGAGTTATGAGTTTCCAACATTCTCCCCATTTTTGATGATTTTACAAACATATAATAATATAATAATATGTGACTAACGAATTTATAACAATGGAAAATTTGTTATGTATTTGCTGAAATACTCCCCCTAAAGATATGCCTTATATGCAAGAGAGTATGTATATATTTCATGTAAAAGATCTATTATTATAATAATCATAATATAATAATATATAATAAGTTTTAGTAAAAAATGTAAAGTTTCTCCCCCTGTCAAATTATGATACTGAAGGTTCAAAAATGAATGCAGAGAATCTGATGTATATGTATATTTTCTCTCCCCCTGTCAAATTATCAAAAAATAGGGTGACAATATTAATTAGTCGGCTAATCATTGGTATTAGTCGACCAAAATTTTAAATAACAGAATTTTGAAAATAAAACCGAATTTCATTCATGCAATAGGAAGATACAGATACATTGAGCAACAGGAAATAAAAACATCAGAGATCTAAATACATCAACCACACACAAAACAAACTAAAAAAACATACAACAAACACGCATTAATACTAATTAGTCGACTAGGCTACGGTAGTAGTCAACTAAATGCTGTCAGTCCAGAGTTGTGCCTAATAATCCGAGGATGATGGAGGCGGGAAACGAGACGAGGAAGGTGTGTATGGAGTCCAGTTTTGGAGAGTGCTTACGATTTATAAACAATTTATTGCTATCAGTGTATACTAGTGCGTATATCTATACGTATTTAAATATGTTTCGTATTTCATATTAAACCCCATATTATCCACGGATTCTCAAATACGTTGATTCCTTGGGCGCTCAGGGTGTGTTCAATGGCGGACGACGACAATGGGGGAGGATCGGCAAGAGGGGTCGACGACGGTGGCAACTGCGGTGGAGCGTCAAAAAACGTGCGGCGAGCTCATGGAAATGGCGAGTGAAGCTCGGTGGGGGTGGGGCTGTTTCGGTGGGCTTCGCTCGAACGACGGCGACAACGTCGTGGCGACGGAGGGGAGCTGGGGATGAAGGCAGAGCAGTGGAGGGAGAGGGAGTGGGTCGGTGATGCTATACTGCAGTGGATGAGTAGCGAAGGCAGCATCGAGGTGAACGTCGGAGGATGGACGGCGGTGAGGCGGAGAAAGGAGTGGGCGCTTGGGGCTTTGTGTTGGCGGTGGGGTGTGTCGTGGGCTGCTGGGGGCGGAGCTCCGATGATGGGTCGGGGTTCGCCACGAGCGAATGAGGGAGAGGGGAGTGGGTTCGGACTCTTTAGTCTGGGCTGAGTTTGATTTGAGCGAGAGAGTGTTTAGGGGGTTAAATAGTTAACTAATATTAGTATTAAAACTTGTAATTAATATTTAGTCGATGACATTAATTCAGTTAGGTTTAGCTTTCGACTACTTTTTAAAAAGTTGTCTGTTAACACATGGACAGCTATAATTAGGGGTTGGTGGTGGTAATTAGGGTTAAAATGTTAATTAGTAATAGTAAAAGTGATTAGTAAGAGTAATTAGTAATGTAATGCTAAAATACCCATTAATCACATATGACTCCGAAAAATTACGAAAACATAGCCACGGGTTCATATCGTCGTGAGAATCGTGACTACGGGTCTATTTCGTAGTTTGAGCTACAAAGATACGATTTTTGGACCAAAACGTTTAGGTCACTGGTTTACGGGTTCTATATCGATTTGACTTTAGAAAATTATGAAATTAAAATGGGGAACACTAAATGATCATTTAATCTCATGGTAGAAGTTTGAAATCGTTTTGATAACGTTTATATAGAAAAATAATTGATATGGCTATATCAGTAATAATTAAATATAAATTATTATATAAATTATTTAAGAGTTTTGGATGGCACTCACACTCACTAAAATAGGCTATAACTATATTGAGGCTATAAAATATTTTTTATAAATGATTTTGAAACCAATTTGATATAAACTCCTGACCAACCATTATAAAATACTTTTAATGTATGAAAATACGTAGAATACGAATATACGCATATTGATGGATACGGGTCGTCACATGCGTCCAATTGGTCAGGCTACATAACTTACACAATTTGGCACCACTTGCCAAGTGCGGCCAAATCAATATTTATACCCAGCCAATGCAGCTGCCCAAACCCTATCGCATTCTTCCCCAAATTTGAAGTCTCTGCAATTTAGGATTTATGGTTAGATCAATTTAGGGTTTATGGATAGATCAAATGATGGTTAAATCAATTTTCATTAAATTCTTACTGTAGCGGCAGAAAATGAAAACTGAAACTTTTAGTCCATTTGTGTAAATTAATTTTAGTATTGTCATATAATTTCCTCTTTGAAGCAAATTGCTAAATAATAAAGTATTTTTTCATAGTACATTTGTGATGATTTATTTTATTTCGTAATATGCTTCATGGAAAAAGGTGAATTCTTGATTACTAATTCTATAATAATTGGAATTATAAGATTTCATATCATGGAGGAAGTGTGACCTGTATCTGATGTGGTCTTATATGCAAGGCTCGCCATCATTCTACGCAGATCTAGCAAAGACATGTATGAATATTCATGGTGATAATAATGTTAGAAATTTTAAATATGATGGCATGAAGAAAATTAATTTACGCACATTAATTGTTTGCAGGAGCCTATGATAGGAGTTATGGATCACGTGCACAGACATTCCAAATGGTAAATAGATGAGTAATGTGTCCATATTTTCTATGCTTTTATTGCATCACTCCATATCAATTTAATCGCTCGAAACTCATTTTTTATCCCTCTATCGATCGTTTATCGAATTATATGACTTTTGGAACTTTTATTTCATTTTCAGGAGTTTCGAGGTGATCTGGAGCAAAATGGAGCCATGAACACATCAGATATAGCCGGAGCATTAATTACTTGGCTTGTTAGGTGCTTGACTTGGTGGAGAAGAAGATTTGACGAGAGGAAGCAGAAGGAAGGAGAAGAGAGCAAGAAGAATGAAGCTATAAGCTCCCTGTCAGCATTTCCAGACCACTCGGTTCGAGTGACAATCCCACTCGGTCCGAGTGGGTCAGGGGAAGGAAGTTTATGTTCAACACTTAGCAGCTTGAAGAGCTTAAAGGTTACTCGGACCGAGTAGCATTGCTACTTGATCGAGTGAAAATTCAGACAGAACGACAAATTCAAGCCAATTTTTAAGCTCTGAACTCGACTGAGTCGCTTGCTCACTCGGACCGAGTGCGCAGGTGACTCGGTCCGAGTGACCACTGTTCCAGCTAGAAGACTAAGGTGTAAGACAAAATCGACGGAGCTTCGGAGTCCGACTTGGACCGAGTGGCATCGCCACTCGGTCGAGTCGGGCGGGTCGCACGCACTGGAAGAAGTTCGAAAATGGGTTTTTATTTGTTTTAATGGGTCCAAACCCACATGTATATAAACTAATTAACTTCCCTAGGCTAGAAGAGGATTAGGAACTGAGTTTAATTTCTTTTTTGAGCAGCCCCTAATTCTCTTGAGCAAGGATTAGGGTTTTGGGAGATTTGGAGCGTGTAATCTTGGATTTTTGTTGGGTTCTTCAAGTTCTTCAATAGATTTCTGATTCTCTTGGTTTGGTATTGATTTCCTTTCCTATTCATATTGCTTTTGATTATTAATTGTTGTTATGATGTTTAATCCCATTATTTTCATTGTTTTCCTTATTTTTACCATGTTTAGTGAGTAGTTCCATATAGGGCTAATGGCTGAGACCTAGGATTTTAGGGCTTAGATGCTAAAACCATGATTTTCAGGTTAGAATGGTGATTAGGGATGTGATGTGATCAATTCAACCAAGTTTATAAGGTTCTCATCTAGGGTTTATGATCCACGATAGTGACACTTGCCCTAGAGATTGCCATATAGGCTTGATTAGGGTCATTAGTAGATTCACTTAGGGTTTGTGATCCACAATAGTGACACCCACTCTACGGGTCTCCACCGATGCCCTATATCCCTAATTGATGATCTACGATAGTATCATTAATAAAAGCCATCACATCACGGATCAAAACTCTAACTAACGGTAGTGACATGAGTGGAGATTGGAAATTAATTATCGATCGTAATGCATGTGTCACGTGTGAGGCCATATACAATGGTGTGGCTAAGCACGGGATACGTTAGATGAGTAGTTCAACGATAGTTGGCTACGATTTCATATATATAATGCGACAATTTCGTCCGAAGAACCAAATCCAACCTAAGGATTATGACCTACCATCGACACTCAACGATCCTAGTGGCGACTCCTGGCGCCCTAGTTTTCCTTTATTTGATAGTAATCATAAGATATAACCGTGACAAAACTTTGGATGCACCCAAAAACTAACACAGTCACACCACTCTGAACTATAGCCCGAGGCCCATACCAATCGCCTTCCATGTGGATCGACAACTACAAAGCTATCGACACCCAAGCACTTGCGAGGGCCCGAACAATGAGCATGTGGTGCATTATATTCAAATTTTCAAGTTACACATATGCACTCGGTTAAAGTGGATACGGTTGGGCCACACACTACTGACAGCGTTGGTTGAGAAATGGAGTCCCACGACCAATACATTCCATATACGACATGGGGCGATGACGATCATGCTGCAAAACGTGGCAGTCATCACGTGCCTACCAGTTGACGGGAGCCCCATGTGGCAAGGTGGACAATGACATACAACATGGGGGAGAATAGATGGAGCATCTACTTGGACATGGATCCACTTAAAACCAAGGAGCCAAGGTGCAGCTTAGCTGCCTACGTGAAACTTTTATTGCTTTACCTGATATAGCCACATGGGTGCAGATTCAGCAATATACGCGGGCGTACATGCTACATATGATCGAAACTTTATTGGTTCCCTATCCAAGCAAAGTATTGACATGTCTCGATTAGTGATTGACACCAATAATTAAATTTCCATCATAATAGCATATGACAAAAATCAGATCACTTGTCATTGTTAACATCATGCACAAAATTTCAAATAAATTTTTTTCTTCTCCAAAATTTCATATATGTGCTTTAACGAATTCATATAAACCAAAAAAAATTATTTCTAGTTTAGATGGATGGAAAAACCTTACAATGATGGAAATTGATCAAAATTGGGCTAGATCCGATTGTCTCTTGCCTTATCCTTCGTTTGATTGTGTCGGATCCAGTGATTTTTGATTGAAAGATGTTGATTCTTTCTTTCCTTTTCGCTTCCAAACGGTTGGCGACTGTGGGTCGGTTTTGAAAGAGGAGGTTTTGCGAAATGAGGAGAAGCGGGCTGCTGTGGGTAGCCATATACATGTAAACTGGCCACACTTTACAAGTGCAGGCAATTTAGAGGCCCGTGAGTGGAGTCATGGGCATGTTTAGACCAGACCAACTGGACGTGCTTGCCAAGAGTGGCCATATGGTTTGGCCGCACTTAGCAAGTGCAGCGAAGTCCAAACATGCCCATTCAGCCGTAAGAGGCGCCCAGTCAGCATCCATGGTCATTGACGTGGAAAAACATAGTTGGTTTTGCTAAATTTATATACATAACCCAGGTACACCACTAGATATACACCATTATTCTCCACCTCCCAAGACATCCATATCTCACCACCAGACAGCTCACATCCAGTGCTACTCCTGAACCCAGCTCCAAATCACCTCCAACCAAGCTAACCCTGCTACCAGAAAAATGGGGAGGAGCACGTCAATACGTACCCCAGTAGGAACCAACTTGGGTTTGGAAGTCCGTTTTAGGGTTATCAGATCACAAGGCAAGCAATAGAAGTAGAGCATGAATCTAAGTGATATAGTGAACATTAAATAGATAATCAAAGGAATCATACCTGCGATCCATGTCGAGTTACTGCAAGAAAAGGGTTAGCACGAATAATAATAATAATAACAACACAAGTATTTAAGCAACCAATATCTAATAAATAAGTACAAGTGCCAGAGACATGCCACAGAGTCACTAGGAAATGGCAAGGGGAAGGGAAAGTGCTGCCAGCAGAAGGAGTAACATGCCAAATTCTTATCTTATTATTTTATAATAAAATTAATTGGGAACTTGGGTAAACTGTGTGATACCAGGACCTGGACTTCACCCCAAATATGGGGTGAATATAGCACACGACGCAGTGGACATGGGCACTGTACGCCGGGCCTCTCAGCTCCCCCGTCCCTGGCAGGAGTGAGGCTCCACAACCCCCTGACACCTCCACTCTCGGTAAAGGCGAGTGGGTATGAAAATCCCCTCCACTCTCGGTAAAGGCGAGTGGGTGTAAACTCCACACATCACATAATCATCTCCCAACTTCATAGTCCAGGCCTCATATCCACAATTTACTCAACTCCCACCTAAAACCCGGGCTTTGCTAACTCACCCTCATTAGAGAGGATTGAGATTTATTCAATTTTATTAATTAACATCATAAGTGACACGTTAGGGGTCTTGATGGCATGGGTATGCACACATCACCTCAGCTGTCCGTCATTAAGCATATGGTCCTGCACTCACGTGACATGCCCTCTATCACAACACATCACACATTCACAATTTCAATATATTCATGACATTCAAGCTTCTAACTTCACTAATTATCAATGTGGCTCAAGGCTAACACTAACACATGCAAGTTACTCAAATTTTCAGATATTGCCTTCGTTGAGGCATTTCATCGAACACTTGGCGGGCGTCATTCATATCAAAACAACACACTATAATTTACATATTCCAAGGACATGAAAATTCATTACATCACACAATCATAATAAGCAAGAATAATGATGGCCAATTATCCACAATTAATGAATAAGAACACTACTTAAGGAATTCAGCTTGCTGAAATTGCAGAACAGTCAGATTGAGGGTGCTTTTTGAGGCAATTACAGTTGGAATTGGAAAACTCTTAAAACTACAAATTTGTAGATATGTGTGTCTTGGACTTACAGACATAATTTCAGACAAAAATATTAAGTATGTGATTTATGGTGAATTATTTGGTGAAGTGTGTCAAATCTGTTTTTCAGACAGATTTCAGAGCCTGTGTTCAAAGCCAATTTTGAGCATGTTCTAGCCATATATTCGACATACAAGCACTCCGATAAACTTTTAGAAAAACTTGTTAATTTTTCAACAAGACCAAGAACACAAAATTTCATTGAGTGTGCAGATATTTAAGCTATTTCTACTGAACTGTGTCAAAGCTGGAAATCAAACAGACATGCTGCAGAATTTGAATTTTTACTCCCAATTTCAGAATTGAACATACATCAATATTTATATGATTTTGGGGTAGGATTTCAAGATATACAAGCTCATATTTTTTTTGAAGCTTAATTCTAATCACAGTGAGCAGAATCCAATCATGAACACACAATAAAATTTCAGCTTTTCAAATGAAGTGATGTTGATTAGAATTTCAAAGGAATATTCATGAAAATTAAAACATGGCATATGAATTTGATTACTACTAATCCATATTGATAAAATAAAATGTAGAAACATAATAACATAGAAACCTAATTAAATTCCAAATATCAAGTTGGAATCCTACCTCACATCTTGATTTCTCTTCTCCTTCTCTTTCTCTTCTTCTTTCTCTTCTTCTTTCTCTTCTTCTTCTTCTTCTTTCTTTCTTTTCCTTGGATTTTGGTCAATATGGAAGGGGTAGAGGGGAGCACGAAATTGGAAGAGAGGGGGAGGCTTGGAGGGAGGAGAGGGGATAAGGTTAATGGAAGAAAAGAGAAGAAAAAAAAGAAAAGGAGAGAAAGGGGGAGAGAATTCTAGAAGATGGTTTTCCATGGCTTATCACATAAGCCATGTTAATTATTAAATGACCAAACTACCCCTCACACATTCAAGTATTTACAAGTATGCCATTACTTTATGCACACACTACTTAAGTATGTACGCACATCAAATTTAGTCCAAATGACCGTTTTGCCCCTGACCTTTCTAAAAATTTATGAGGGTTGCCATTGACCCCTAACCCCTTTCACACTTTCATGGCTCTTCCTACACACATCCACGCCCATCCATGCATGCATACATGCATCACACACACGCGTCTAACACATTCCTGTTGTTTTGCACCGGCGACGTCTTTCACACTTCTCTGCTTTCACACTCCGCATTCACTTCCCTTAGCCACGTATTACGGCCCAATCCCCCTCTCACTACGTCACATACATCGATATCTTCGTTTATCTCATGTCTACGTATGCACCGTAGATAGAAATACCACGCGTATTAAGTAGAATACACGTATAGTGCAAAATAGGGCATGACATCCTACCCACCTTAAATTAAAGTCCGTCCTCGGACTTCCTAGGGTGTGAACCTTACCTAGGTCAGCTAGGTATGATGGTCTTACTACCCATGAAGTACAAACAAGAATACATATCTACCCCACACTTATATACACTATATACTTCACTATCATCCATACACATTCGCATCGCGCACAAGTCACAGATACATCCTATTACTCATCTAGTAGCACATCCATATCACTATATGCATCATTACATATACATACGTATATGTTTTTCACACAAACATTTAGGCACACATACTCACACCTTAACATATATATCACACACCACAAATAAGTCTCCATACATATTATTACATGTATTTAGATCACTCCCCATATCTATATGCATATGGCATCACACCATATCCACATCACGATACATAATGTATCCATACATGGCGTGCTTTTAGATACATCACCATACACTCTAGTATAAATGATTTATATTCTATCTCTTTATATATATATACATATACGTCTACATCCATGCACAGACATCTAGCAATACACATTAATCTACACACCATTGCTTAATAAATAGGGTCACCATCACGGTGTCACACCGTATGTACTCCGGATCCCTATACTCCCAATGCTTAGTCACATGGGCTTACTCACATTCATAGGCATGTAAATACATACATACACATAATAGTTAGTCACATCCATAGATACGTTCACGTGCACGTAATAGCACACGCACGATTAAGTCACATAAGGTTCAAAATTATAACCATAAATAAGTATACACATAACATCACATCCATAGCAGTGCACCTACTGTCTCACACAGATAGGTACATATACCACACACAATACATTAGAGTGAACAACATAATACGTTTCCTTCATATGCTATATATATGTATAACTATCCCTGCATCTGCTACACACATACTGTCATAATGGACAAACAAGTAAAAATATCCATCTACACTTCCATGCACATGTATATACATAAATGTGCAACCAAGTACACACTGTCCAATACACATATATCAAGCAGTTTCATTCGCTTACATTTATCAGACATATATACACCTATATTCCATATCTATCACATCCACATTTACATTGCACATTCACGCACGTACACACTTGCTCTGGTACAGACCTATATATTCACGCATACAATAAGAATACATTTATCCAAAGCACACTGAGATACACCTAGAGAGACAACCCTATGGAATAGATGAGCAAGTAGACAAACAAGATACATATAAGTATATATATACATATATGTATTCATTCATCCAATATACACACCATTACATATATTCCTACTGCACAATACACCTACATGAACACATCCCTACACTTCACATTCATACAGGTATGATACATATTCACATATAGGTAACAAACAATACTTCACATAAATACTCCACATCTACTCATATACACACGCATTATATACCTTCAGATATATTCATATCAACCCCCCTATATATATATATCTCTCTCTCTAGGCCTACACATAGCCATATACACGTTCGCTCATACACACCAGATTATTATTCTAATAGTAGGTATACACATAGACATACATATATACATATTAGGGTCCATGCAACCATGCACATACATCACAATGTATGGGTGCACATACCCTTTCACACATGCCATATCCTGTTATTACACACCTATACAGTCAAGCTACTTAAACTACTCTAACAGTAGTCGGTAGCTATCCATACCTTTATATACATAACGTCAATATATCTACACTTTTACTAACATACTAATACATACACAAATAAGTGTATTTCAACATTCACACACATCCAATAGATGGTCATATCCCTTATACGTACACATTCATATACTGTTACACACATATCAGAATAGGGATCATTCACATACATACATAAGTAACCACTCATAGGACAGATATCAATACACGTTCAATAATAGCAACATTTTTACACAATCACACCACACTTGCTACAACAACATACATAAACACAATTATGTCATATACCAATACACAATCCTTCCTCATGCCGCTATATACGGAAGGGTGCACACACTACACATGCATCCAAAGGGTCCTATAAACACCATTCTACAGGGTAAACGTATACATAAAGATATACATATACCATAACTCCACTTAACCATGCAAACCCTTAGCCATCCCACTTATACATGCCCTGTATAATCTCGCATCCTCATATCCATCACATCTTACATGCGTTATACGTCACACTTACAGCCTTCTCCCATACTAGGCACGATATAGGGCTAAAAGTTTAAACATATACATCTATTCCAAACATCCTAGAGCATTACTCATACTACCCGTACACCCATTACTTATCCATATCACTATATACACGCTATATATGGCCACAACACAACACCTATCTTCACGCAATAATACACCCACGTCCGTTTACCAAATTGAGACAATAGACCAATTCATATAAACATATAGGCAGTACATAGACATACTCACAGTTATTTAAATCTAACACATTAGGAATTTCATACACTAGCAACGCAACACTGGTGATATATGTACACCAATATCCTAACATATATCTACACCACCTACCCATAAAAGCACGTATATATTCGCACACATGCACTTTTCCACATATGTCCAAAGACAATGTGGACATTCCACTGCTCTATCCATACAAGGATAGACATACACACATTGGTGCTTTCCCTACATGGGAACATAACTATAACACAATAGATGGGAAATGCATATATGCACTCATATCACATACGTACATATCCGCACTCACACCTCAACCAGGTATATATCCCCACTAGTTGTGATGTATCCACCAGTATACATCCACTAATAAACATATACTTATCACATATACCTCAGAGTCACACAAGTACAACACAGACCTACCTCACATATCAGTATCAGGTACTTTTATGGAGGCGAAATATACATACACCCAAGTATTCGCCCACCTAGTATATACACTCCACGCATATCCATACACCTGTACAAGCATTCAGGATACATGTAGCATTCGGGATATACGCAGTGGATACGGGCACTGTACGCCGGGCCTCTCAGCTCCCCCGTCCCTGGCAGGAGTGAGGCTCCACAACCCCCTGACACCTCCACTCCCGGTAAAGGCGAGTGGGTATGAAAATCCCCTCCACTCCCGGTAAAGGCGAGTGGGTGTAAACTCCACACATCACATAATCATCTCCCAACTTCATAGGCCAGGCCTTATATCCACAATTTACTCAAATCCCATCTAAAACCCGGGCTTTGCTAACTCACCCTCATTAGAGAGGATTGAGATTTATTCAATTTTATTAATTAACATCATAAGTGACACGTTAGGGGTCTTGATGGCATGGGTATGCACACATCACCTCAGCTATCCGTCATTAAGCATATGGTCATGCACTCACATGACATGCCCTCTATCACAACACATCACACATTCACAATTTCAATATATTCATGCCATTCAAGCCTCTAACTTCACTAATTATCAATGTGGCTCAAGGCCAACATTAACACATGCAAGTTACTCAAATTTTCAGATATTGCCTTCGTTGAGGCATTTCATTGAACACATGGCGGGCGTCATTTATATCAAAACAACACATTATAATTTACATGTGCCAAGGACATGAAAATTCATTCCATCACACAATCATAATAAGCAAGAATAATGATGGCCAATTATCCACAATTAATGAATAAGAACACTACTTAATGAATTTAGCTTGCTGAAATTGCAGAATAGTAAAAATGAGGGTGGTTTTTGAGGCAATTGCAGTGGGAATTTGGAAAAACTTAAAACTACAAATTTGTAGATATGGGTGTCTTGGACTTACAAAAATTTCAGACAAATATTACGTGCGTGATTTATGGTGAATTATTTGGTGAAGTGTGTCAAATCTGTTTTTCAGAGAGATTTCAGAGCATGTGTTCAAAGCCAATTTTGAGCATGTTCTAGCCAGATATTCGACATACAAGCACTATCAAAATTTGTTAATTTTCCAATAAGACCAAGAACGCAAAATTTCATTGAGTGTGCAGGTATTTAAGCTATTTCTACTGAACTGTGTCAAAGCTGGAAATCAAACAGACATGCTGTAAAATTTGAATTTTTACTCCCAATTTCAGAATTGAACATATATCAATATTTATATGATTTTGGGGTAGGATTTCAAGATCTACAAGCTCATATTTTTTTGAAGCTTAATTCTAATCACAGTGAGCAGAATCCAAGCATGAACACACAATAAAATTTCAGCTTTTCAAATGAAGTGATGTTGATTAGAATTTCAACGGGAATATTCATGAAAATTAAAACATGGCAAATGAATTTGATTATTACTAATCCATATTGATAAAACAAGATGTAGAAACATAATAAAATAGAACCCTAATTAAATTCCAAATACAAAGTTGGAATCCTACCTCACATCTTGATTTCTCTTCTCCTTCTCTTCTTCTTCTTTCTTTTTTTCCTTGGATTTTGGTCAACATGGAAGGGGTAGAGGGGAGCACGAAATTGGAAGAGAGGGGGAGGCTTGGAGGGAGGAGAGGGGATAAGGTTAATGGAAGAAAAGAGAAGAAAAAAAAGAAAAGGAGAGAAAGGGGGAGAGAATTCTAGAAGATGGTTTTCCATGCCTTATCCCATAAGCCATGTTAATTATTAAATGACCAAACTACCCCTCACACATTCAACTATTTACAAGTATGCCATTACTTTATGCACACACCACTTAAATATGTACGCACAGCAAATTTAGTCCAAATGACCGTTTTGCCCCTGACCTTTCTAAAAATTTACGGGGTTTTCCATTGACCCCTAACCCCTTTCACACTTGCATGGCTCTTCCTACACACATCCACGCCCATCCATGCATGCATATATACATCTCACACACGCGTCTAACACATTCCTGTTGCTTTGCACCGACGACGTCTTTCACACTTTGCATTCACTTCCCTTAGCCACGTATTACGGCCCAATCCCCCTCTCACTACGTCACATACATCGATATCTTCGTTTATCTCATGCCTACGTATGCACCGTAGATAGAAATACCACGCGTATTCAGTAGAATACGCGTATAGTGCAAAATAGGGCATGACAGTTTTCCTTTAATTATCTACTTTATTATTAAATACCCATTTGACATAGATCCACATCACTGCAATTACTTCCAACATTTGTAAATTCTTCAAGTTTATATAGCAACCCACATTCTCCACAAATTTCAACACTTAAGACCAATTTAGAAAATAACACATCTATTCATCCGAATCCAACTTTCCCATACAATCCACATTTCCCATACAATCCACATTTTCAATATAACTCAACGTATCCTGAATTTTTCATAAAGTGTGCAATTGAAGAGCATAGTGGGAGGCTAAGGCCACCACAAGACAAGCTGCTTTCCAAAAAGAGAAAGATTTTCCACATACGGTAGCTGTGGCAAACAAAAGAAATATAAGCTGAACAATCAAGGAAGACAAGGTCCTGGTTAAAGCTTTTTTTAAATATCAGTAAATACTCTTTTATTGGTACTGATCAATCGAGCACAACATTCTGGAACAAGGTGATAGTACGTCACTGAGTTCCAAACTGGTAGAGCCATTCAAGATGACAAGTCTTGAAAAAATTGTTGGCACTATTTGAATGAGCACGTTTCCAAGTTTGTAGGAGCCTACAATCAAGCAAAGGCCCGAAAATAGAGTGGTGAGTCTGAAAATGATGTTCTATTCAACACCCATAAAATTTATGAAAGTAACGCAGCAAATAAGTTCAACTTAGAGCATGTATGGTGCATGTTGAAGGATGATCCAAAGTGGATGTTGGTCATCCAAGAGAGGTCGTCTAAAAGAATTAAGATCAATGAACATGGAAATTATTCATCATCTTCAAAGCCGGGTACACCGTCTGATCAGAATTCACCTAGTGAGCGGAATACACCTACCGAGTTGAATACACATGCTTATGTTAGTGATAACACTTAAGATGTGCCTGTTGTAATCTAATTCATCAGGGTAAAGAAGTAAAAAAGTAAAGTGAAGGTGAAGGCAAAGGCAATGCCTATGGTGACAGAAGGAATGTCCGATACAATATCAAATGTTACAGAATGCGATGCCCAAAAGAGGGGTCTGATGCAGGAATTCATCGATACACAAAGCAAGCTAACAAATGCAATGGATAACACTACCCGCACAAAGAAGTTAGGAATGTATTCGAATCTACTGTGGAAAGAAAAGTTATCAGCTCGGGAAGAACTTTTTTTAGAACGATTGGAGGCTGAGTTGTTTCCAAAATAGTGTTGCCCTAGTTATAAAATTAGTTGTTGTTGTATTTTAATTTCCAATTGGTCTTGCCTACTGTACATTATTTAAGTAATTTGAATGAATATATTGTGGTTTTAAAAATAGCCGTTGCAAGCAGTTGCAAATTGGCCGTTAAAAACTAGCCATTAAAAACTAGTCGTTAAAACTAGCCATTGTCATGTGGCGTCTTATATATAACCTCTGACGTTTCTCCTTGCATTGGACCATCAATGGTGTCCAACGGGCCTGCTCAGCCTGGCCCGGCAAGGCCAATGCCAAGGCCTGGCCCAACCCTAGGCCCGGTGCCTAGACGGGCCCAAGCCTAGCGGGCTGGGCCCGGGCGGCCCGACATGCCTGGTGAAGTAATTCATGTGGCTGTTTTTTAAAAAAATATTTAAAAAATAAAAAAAGAAAAAAAGAAAACTGTTGTAAACTTGGTGGCTACGGAATCCGTAGCCCTGTATTTATAGCAACAGGGTTACATAATAGGTGGATACCCAATACCAAGTTGAGCCTCCAAAAGCCCGTTTATAACACTTCCCATTATACATCCATTGTTGTAAGCCGTAATGAACGCTTCAGGGTTCATAGAGCTTATCTGATCATGGGTCTAGGGATACTTCTTGATCCCAAGTTTAAGAGTTCTTGCCTCGTTAAAACCTTTGCCATGGAAAACCCAGTGGGAAAAACTAGTGGCTAAGGGAAAAGAGTACAAGTCTCTGTAACTTCCGCTGATCGATGGATAACATCAGAGGTGGATACTTCTGGATCCAGAGTTGATGTGGTTGTCTCGTTAAAATCTTTGGCTATGGAAAACCCAGTGGAAAAAACCAATAGCCAAGGAAAAAGAGTACAACCCGACATTAACTCCCCCTGAAATGTACAAGCTTCAGGCTTGTAATCTCTCAACTGTCTCATCCCAATTCCCAGTACAAGTTTTCTAAAGGTACTGCGAGGTAAAGCTTTAGTAAATAGATCTGCCAGGTTGTTGCAAGACTGGATCTGCTGGATGTCGATCTGGTTGTCTACTTGTTGTTCTTCCATCCAGGAGAGCTTGGAGAAATATGCTTCGTCCTGTCACCCTTGATGTAGCCACCTCGTAGTTGAGCGATGCAGGCAGCATTGTCTTCGTACATGGTGGTTAGTCCAAGATCTCCCGTCTTCAGGCCGGTAGTCTTGAGGATGTGGTGGATGACTGATCGAAGCCAAAAGCATCTCTGCTAGCTTTGTGGATCGCTATGAGCTCGGAGTGGTTGGATGAGGTTGCTGTAGAAGTCTGCTTCACAGATCTCCATGAGATGGCCGTCCCACCGTATATGAACACGAAACCGGTCTGGGACTTTGCGGTGTGTGGGTCAGACCTGTATCCTGCATCTGCATAACCAACTAAGTCGGAGGATACACCTTTCTTGAAGTATAGTCCCAGGTCCACAGACCCTTGGAGGTAGTGCAGAAGGTGCTTCACTCCGTTCCAGTGACGCTTTGAGGGCACTGAACTGTATCTGGCTAGTAGATTAACTGCGGACGCTATATCGGGACGGATGCAGTTTGCCAGGTATAAGAGTGCTCTAATTGCACTTAGGTAGGGTACTTCAGGACCCAGTGCTTCCTCCCCCTCTTCCAGCGGTTGGAAGGGGTCTGTATTAACATCCAATGATCTGACGACCATTGGTGTGCTAAGCGGATGACATGTGTCCATAAGGAAGTTTTTCAGCAACTTCTTTGTGTATGTCGATTGGTGTAACATGATTCCTCCGCTCAAGTGTTCAATTTGTAAGCCTAGGCAGAACTTCGTTTTGCCAAGGTCTTTCACCTCAAAAGTCTGTGTGAGACTCTTGGATATCTCACCTATCTCTTCAGGAGATCCGATGATGTTTAGGTCGTCTAAGTAGACGACAATGATTACGAATCATGTTCCCTTTGCTCTTATAAAGATGCAAGGGCAGACTTCATTTATTGTGAATCCTTGTTGCACTAGAAATTCACTGAGTCTGTTATACCACATTCTACACGACTGTTTTAGACCATACAGTGATCTTTGGAGTTTGACAGAATAGACGTCCCGATGTCTTTCTGTCATTTTTGTCGGTAGTTTATATCCGTCTGGGATTCTCATATAGATATCCTTATCTATATTTCCATATAGGTATGCAGTCACAACGTCCATGATCTGCATATCCAGGCCTTCCTTTGTAGATAGGCCAATAATGAAACGGAAAGTGATCGCATCCATGACCAGGGAATGGTATCGTCATAGTCTATTCCTGGTCGTTGGGAGAAGACTTGTGCAACAAGGCGCGCTTTGTAGCGCACGATCTTATTATTCTCGTTTCTTTTTCTCACGAATACCCATTTATATCCTACAGGTTTAACATCCTTTGGTGTTAGGACTACAGGTCCAAAAACTTTGCGCTTAGAGAGGAGTCCAGCTCTACTCCTATTGACTCGTTCCACTTTGGCCAATCCTCTCTGCGTTTACATTCTGCTAGAGAGCGTAGATCGGTCTCATCGTCGTATTCAGTGACGTGAGTGGCAATAATGAGCGCGAAGTTATCATCGATGATTGTGCTTTTTTTGTTCAGTACCTCCCCAGTACGTACATAGTTTAATGATATTTCTCCTACATTTTCCTCTTCAGGGGTTTTTAGGAGAGGAGAGGTATCTGGGCTGAGCTCAGCATTCTGTGTTGGTATCGTTATTATTGCTCCAAGATTTTTCCTCTTTCGAGGGTTTTTATCTTTGGAGCCTGGGGGTCGTCCTCTCTTTTGTTGAGGTACGGCCACTTCTGCTGCAGGTGGATTGCATCCATATTTGGGTATGTCAATCCTAGCTGGCGTATTTGTAGTAGGGACGTGTGATCTGACAATCTTCTAGTTGTCAATGAATTTGTCCGGTAAAATGTGAACTGTATTTTGTATTTGAAGGATCTTCATGATCTCGTCTTCATATTGGTTTGTACGAGGATCAAAATGGGATAAAGTTTTGGTATCCCATAAAATGGTCTTTGAAGCTTCTGGCTTCTCTTTGTTAATGCCTAGTTTGGGAAAAGTGTTTTCGTCAAACTCACAATCTACTAGACGTGCCTTAAAGGCGTCGCCCATTAGGGGTTCCAGGTATCTAATGATCGATGGTGAATCGAATCCTATGTAGATATCCAGTCGACGTTGAAGAACCATCTTGGTCCTCTGTGGTGGTGCTATGGGGATATAAACAGCACATCCGAATATCCTCAGGTGAGAGATATCCGGAGGGTTCCCATATGCAAGTTGCATCGGAGAATAAGATTGACTCCCTGACGGTCGTAATCTTATTAACGATGCAGTGTGCAAGATGGCCTGTCCCCATGCATTTACCGGCAACTGGCATTGCATCAACAATGGACGAGCAATCCATTGTAGTCTCTTTATAAGAGATTCGGCTAACCCGTTCTGGGTGTGAACATGAGCTACAGAATGTTCAACTTCTATGCCGGTTGCTTGGCAGTAGTCTAGGAAGACTTGTGATGAGAATTCCCCAGCATCGTCCAGACGCAATTTCTTGATTTGGTTATCTGGGAAATGTGCCCGCAACTTTATGATTTGTGCAAGTAGCTTTGCAAAGGCTACGTTGCGGGTGGACAGGAAGCACACGTACGACCATTTGGAAGATGCGTCAATCAGTACCATGTAGTACCGAAATGGTCCACTTACGGGGTGAATAGGCCCGCAAATGCCTCCATGTATTCTTTCTAGGAAGCTCGGAGACTCTGAGTCCACCTTCAGGGGGATGGTCTCGTAATCAATTTCCCTTTGTGACAAAGGGGACAAGGAATGCACCCTCTCGAAGTAGCTTCAGTCTTTTCGAGTTAATTCCACGGGATTGGGATATGGTGCGATTCATCATATTCCTTCCAGTGTGTCCTAATCTATTGTGCCAGAGTTGGAATTCTGGTTGATTAACGCACTTCTGGTGCTCGAGTGTGTTTGCTTCCATTGCTCTTATCCTTGTATGGTAGAGACCCGACGAGAGTCCCTCAAAACGCTCGACGGTGGTTTTAGCACCGTTTTTATGAGACGTTACATACAAGAATTCTCTGTTTTGTTTGATCACCGTCTCAAGGTAGTATCCATTTAAACGGATATCTTTAAAGCTTAACAGATTTCTATGAGAGCTAGGGGATAAAAGCGTATCTTTTATTAGTAGTTGTGTTTTGTTGGGGATCATAAAATGTGCTTCCCCTGATCCTTCAATAATCCCTGATGGACCGGAAATTGTATTCACGGTTCCATCGTATTTATCAATACTTTGGAAAAAGCAGATGTCTTGGAGGATCGTGTGCGTAGAGGCATTGTCCACTAGGCATTTATAATCCATCTAATTTTAAGAGAAAACATCGCAGTATAAGGCACAAGAAAAGATATACTACTAATAATTATTCAATGTCTGAAAATTCATCCAACATGACAAGCAGAGAGTAAATTGTTTTTCAAAAATTACAATGCATAGGAAGTAGATACTGCTTCAATCGAGCAGGTCATCGTTTGAGAAGTCCTCAGCGATGAACCTGATTGGTGCCAGGTCTTCATGATCCACCAGGTTTGTCTCAGCTTGCTACTGGCTCGCTTTGTACAAGTCCTGTAGGTGGTGTGGAGTCCGACAATTCCTGGACCAATGTCCATTCATGCCACACCTGTGGCACTTATCTTCCCAGTCCTTTCTGGGGGCAGATGTCTGGCCGTCGTCTTTTCTCTTCCACACATTTTTCTTCTTTCCCTCATTGTTGGTTCTTGGAAGGTGTCCTCTAGCCTGCTTCTTCATTTCCTTACCCTTTTGGGGTTTGCCTTTGAAGTTGCTCCTCTTCTTCTGGGAGGAGCTATGATACGCTTCAGGCGCAGGAGTAGTGCCGGTAGGGCGTGAGTTATGGGTGGCCAGAAGGAGGTCTCTATTCTGCTCTGTCATCAGAAGGCATGAGAGAAGCTCTGAGTATTTCATGAACTTTCATTCACGATGCTACTGCATGAGTATAACATCCTTCTCGTGGAAGGATGTATACGTCTTCTCTAACATGCGCTCCTCCATCACTTTCTCACCACACAACTTCAGGCGTGAAGTGATACTAAAAAGTGCCGAGTTGTACTCGGTGATAGACTTAAAGTCTTGGAGACGGAGGTTCTCCCATTAATATCGCGCTCGGGGAAGTATAACATATCTTCGATGTTTATACCTATCCTCGAGGGCGGTCCATAACTCATAAGAGTCTTTCACCGTGAGATACTCGGCCTTCAGGGTCCGATCGATATGTCGTCTGATATAGATAATTGCTTTCCCTTTATCTATATCAGGAACCTTATCACCTACAGTGATGGCATAGCTCAGTCCCTGTGCTCGCAGATGGAATTTTATGTCCAACTGCCAGCTTAAATAATTTTTGCATGTAGCATCCAATACGTCGAAGTCGACGCTCGCAATTTTAGCCATTATTTCTCTAGCATGTTTAAAATAATCAATAATTAGATATTTTTAAAGAAAAATAAATAATTAAGCATTTCAGACACAGATATTTGCTGTCTGGATCGGTTAATCACCATATTAATTACAGTCCATACAGTCCCATAAAGAATGAAAATACAACTCGGGAACCCACGTGGGGCCCCTATACTTCAGGAATGGGTCTTCATCTTCGTGAGACGTCCGCCGGTCTTGTAATTTTTACAATAATATCATCATTACATTTTTCTCTCAAAAAAAGAAAAGAAAGCGAGGGAAATAATGGTGATAGCTAGCCGATCCAAAACCACAGCAAATATACACATACGTCGCAGGCAGAAAAATGCAACAGGCATTACATTGCAAACATATAATCATCACAGGCAGTTTTAATCATCACATGCATTTTAATAGTGTAAATAAAAATATTTTTGTTTAATAATTATTGGACCACTGGGCAACGTCATACACCGTTAGGTTAGTTGACTAACGGCAGAGCGGTCGCAGGATCTTCCAAATTATTAAACGTATAATAATCAGATAATCCGAATAAAATGCGATGAATTAAAAGCGTGTAATTTATTCAGATTTTAACGAAAAAGAAATCGTAATTAAATCTGAAAAATAATTTGGAAATGAAAATTTTTGTGGTCAAACTCTAGTTAGGGTTTTTGGTCGCGTGAGTTGCCGCTTCTGGCGGCTAGGGTTTCCGGATACGCGCGCGCACGTGGGGGTGCCAATTCTGGCGGCTATGGTTTCCGGACACGCGCGCGCGCACGTGGGGGTGCCGCTGCAGGCGGCGGGGGGCCCGTCGCAGGCAGCGGTGGTACCCGCCGCTGCAGGCGGCGGGATCTGCCCGCCTCTTCCAGCGGCAGGGTCACCCGCCGCTGCGGGCGGCGGGGGTCGCCGCCGCTGCGGGCGTTGGGATCGCCCCCGCTGCGGGCGTTGGGATCGCCCCCACTGCGAGCTGCGGCGATTGCCGCACGCCGCTGCGAGCTGCGGCGGCGTTTGCGCGAGATGGGTGGGTCGCGTGACGGCTTCCGGCCGCGTGGCGATGAAGAATCCCCCTAGGTTTAACGATTTTTGGGGGAAGAAGATGATAAAAATCCGATTTTTATGGGAAAAAATCTATTTTAGTCTTCTAACGGCGTTTTTATCGTAAAAAGTTGATTTTTAACAATAAAACGACGATTTTTCGTTAAACAATTGATTTAACATGCAGATCTAGTTAGAAAAATTAGATCTATACTAATCAAGATATCGATCCAAGTATTTGGATCTAAACTTATGCGCATACGAATTTAGATCTAGTGAAAAGAATTATCTCTAGATCCTACCCGCCGGATCAAGCGACGTTCGGTGGAGGAAGGCCGTTGCGTCGCGTTCATCCGTCGGCAGAGGTTCGTCTCAGCCTCGAGCGTGCTGATAACGTGTTGTAAACTTGGTGGCTACGGAATCCGTAGCCCTGTATTTATAGCAATAGTGTTACATAATAGGTGGAAACCCAATAACAAGTTGGGCCTCCAAAAAGCCCATTTACAACAAAAACATTATTTAAACATATAAAAAATAAAGTATATTAAATTTGTTGTGAACGGTTATTTAACCGTAGTTGGGTGAGATTCTGGGCTATCCTAGAGATAGACCCATATCATTGTAAGCCCATATCTGTATTCCCCCAATTGCCTATAAATAAAGAGCTGGGGGCTCCTCCCCCAGTAGTTGATTCATAACACGTTATCAGCACGACTCTAAAAAATTTTCTTTTCCACAAAAATTTTTCCGTTCGTTGCGAAGGCGAAGGCGAAGGCGGGAGATCCACAAGCGCGGTACAAGGCTTCCTCAAACGAGCGTCGTCATCCGCGTAGGGCTTCGAGCAACCGTCGCTATATCCGGAGGACGGATATAGAGGTAAAAACACTAAAAACAATGTTTTTAATCATACGTATGATTGCCCCTCCCCTAGATCTCGCAAGATCGACATGGGGATTATTTGTCGCCTTGAAAACGACGGACCATTCATCCCAAAAATACAATTTTTAGGGTCAAACCCTAACTTTTAGCCCGCCGACGGCTTACCGCCGGCCTCCCCCCCTCGCCTCCCCCGCCTGTAGCGGAAGGCTGCCCGATGTCTCGCTCAGAGAGGGCAGCGGCCCCTCTGTCCCCCGCCCTCTTCCCCCCCGCCAGCAGCGGGGGGGCGCCGTCGCGCCGCCCTAGAGGGAGGATCCCCCGCCCTCTCCCCCCCCCCCCGCCCGCAGCGCGGGGGCGCCGTCGCGCCGCCCTAGAGGGCGGATCCCCCGCCCTCTCCCCCCCCCCCCCCCCCCCCCCCCGCCCGCAGCGGGGGGGGCGCCGTCGCACCGCCCTAGAGGGCGGATCCCCCGCCCTCTTCCCCCCCCCCCCGCCGGCAGCGGGGGGCGTCGCTGCTCCGCCCGAGAGGGCGGAGCCCCCGCCCTCTTCCCCCCCCCCCCCCCCCCCCCCCCCCGCCGGCAGCGGGGGGGACGCCGCTGCTCGGCGATCAATAGGGGGCGGCGGCGGCGGCTAAACCCGAGCCGCCGCCCCCAGCCCAAATTGGGCTTTTCTTATAAAGCCCATTAAAAAAATTATTAATTCTTTTGGCCTGCGGCCCGAAGCCCGCAGGCCGGCCTGTGGGCTTCGGCCCGCAGGCCAAATTTTGTTTTTTTTAAAAAGGTGAAATTCTTTTGGCCTGCGGCCCGAAGCCCGCAGGCCGGCCTGCGGGCTTCGGCCCGCAGGCCAAATTAAGTTTTTTTATATTTAAAAAAAATAAATAAATAAATAAATAACTTTTGGCAGCGGGCCTGAAGCCCGCAGGCCATTAAAAAATTGAGGGGGAGAGGCCAAGGCTATAAATAAGCCTTTAAAGGGGATTTCTGGGCTAATAATCAATCAAAAAAGGGCGTTTAAGGGCTGAAAATTCGTGAAAAATCACGATTAATTGCGGGACAAATATCGGGCAGGCACGGCCTTTTTGGGGACTTGGGGGGGGGGGCTTTTGGGATGATGAGGGAACCTTCTCCTCAGACAAATAAAATGTTTATTTGTGTGCTCTTAATCAATTCAATTGATTAAACTCGTTTACCTTACAACCTATGCATCGTAATTTCTTTTACATGCTTTACATCACTAGGCTTATTCTGTGGATATTATATGCGTGGTTGTGCATTATATTTAAAACTTAATAATTAGGAAGATCCTGCGACCGCTCTGCCGTTAGTAACCTAACCTAACGGTGTATGACGTTGCCCAGTGGTCCAATAATTATTAAGTGATTAAATTATTTATCCATTTCTGCGAATATTAAATGCATGTGATGCCTGTGATGAAAATGTCTGATGAAAATGTTGATGAGCACAATATTTCTGCATGAATTGCTAAATGTGGTTTTTGGATCGGCCGTTTAGTCCCACAGTTTATTTCCCGCACTTTTCTTTTATTCTTGAGAGAAATTGTAATGAGGAATTTATGTAAATGTCAAAGAAAGAAGACCAACTTCCATGGAGACGGAGGCCACGCTTGAAGATGGAGATATCATATGGGACCCACGGGGTTTCCAAAGTTGTATTTTTCATTTTATTTAAGCTGCAAATTTGTATAATTTGGACTGTGGACTTTTCTGGACTCTTTCTTGTGGGACTGGCCGATCCACACATTTAGCTTTTCGTTAAATATTGCCTCCGCATGAAAATGTTTTCTCTGATTAATTATTAATTCATGCATGTTTGTGCTCTGCTAGATAAATGGCTAATATTGCAAGCGTTAATTTCGAAGTACTGGAAGCATCAGGTAGAAACTATTTAAGCTGGCAGCTAGATGTAAAGTTTCACCTGCGGGCAAAGTCCCTCATCGCTGCTGTGACTGAAAAAGAAAACGTTAGCGATATAGAGAAGGCGCAAGCCATCACCTATATTCGCCGCCATGTGGACAAGACCTTAAAGGCTGAATACCTTACGGTCGAAGATCCACTTGAGCTATGGACTGCCCTTGAGGACAGGTATAAACATCAGAAAGATGTTATACTCCCAAGGGCACGATATGAGTGGGAGAACATGAGACTACATGACTTTAAGTCCATTGCTGAGTACAACTCAGCACTTTTTAGCATCACCTCACGCCTGAAGTTGTGTGGTGAGAATGTCTCAGAAGATCGCATGCTGGAAAAGACGTATACGTCCTTCCATGAAAAAGATGTGATACTCATGCAGCAATACCGTGAACACAGGTTCACCAAGTATTCTGAGCTGCTGTCATGTTTACTCATGGCTGAGCAAAACAGAGAGCTTCTTCTCGCCACTCACAATATGCGCCCTCCCGGCACTGCCCCTACCAGAAGCTAACCATTCCTCTTCCTTCAAAAAGAAGAGAGATAATAAAAGAAAAGAAAGACCACAGAAGGGGGGGTCAACAGAAAAATGCCAAGGGCCATGTACAGCAGCAGCGAAATAATGAAAGTAAGCGAAAGTACACGTGGCACAGAAATGACAAAAATGATTCACCCCCACCCAAGAGGGAATGGGAAGACCAGTGCCATAATTGTGGCATGAAAAGCCACTGGTCCAAAATGTGCCGAACTTCGCAGCACCTCCAGGATTTGTATAAAGAGAACAAGAAAAATAAAGCTGAAACAAACCTGATGACCTCTGATGCTCCAGTCAAGTTTTCAGCTGACAACTTCGAAAATGATGACTTACTTGATTAGTCTTTATTTTTATCTTAGCAATTTGTTTTGAGAATAATTTATGAGAGCATTTTAATTATGAAATTTGTTCTGAATGAAAATGTTTAGTAGACAATAAATGAAAATGTCTATCTGAATATGCATGTGCCTAACGATTCATCTTTCAATAGATGAAACTGCTCTCATAAATAATTAGTAGACAATAAACACGTACGATCTCTTTCAATACAAAGCCCAACATCAGGGCTATATTGAAGATCCAGGGAACGCAACACTGTTGCCCCCAAACGACACAAAAATAAAGGATGCACTAATTCCTCCGAATTCCAAAAGAGACTTTCTAAGTTTCAAGGACATCCGGTTCAACGGATTCCACTTGGAAACAGCAAATGTAAATGAAAAAAAATTACCGTATGCAACGTCTCAAGAAAAAGGAGTAAAATCCACACTTGAACGTTTTGAGAGCCTTATAGGCCTCCACCATACGAAGATTCGGAGAAAGGAAGCAGAATTAAACGGAGCACCTGAAGTGCCCGACATCAGCCGAGTTTTTACTCCGGCATGATGGACTTGGCCACCCTGGATTTGTGATGATGCATCACATCTTATCCTATGGGTATGACTTGAAGAACCAGAAGATTCTTCAGAAGGGAAAAATCCCTCGCATCCCTTACTATAAGGGAAAACTAATTGCAAGGCCATCTACACGATAAGTTGAAAAAGAATCTCCACGCTTCCTCAAAAAGAATACAAGGAGATAGATGTGGATAAAATCCACCACCCCTAGTGGGCTATTTCAGTACTTCACTGTACTGATAAATGCATCCTCAGAATATTCGTACGTGTGTCTACTACAGACCCGCAACTTAGCTTTTCCAAAGCTATTGGCACAAAAATAAAAATGTTGCGGGCACATTTCCCAGACAATAAAATGTTGTAAATAAGTCTGGTTAATGTTGGGAAATATACCTCCCAGTCTTTTCAAGAGTACTGCCAATCAACGGGAATTGAAAATGAACATACAAGTGCCGTACCCAAAATGGGTCGGCAGAGTCACTGAAAAGTAGACTCCAATGGACTGAACGTCCATTAAATCCCGATTGCCTATGGATGCATGGGGACATGCAAACTCTGCATGCTGCATCGTAAATGAAAATAAGACCCTCTGGAGGTCAGAGTCTCCAATGCAATTTGCATATGGAATGCCACCGAACATTTCTCATCTGAGAATCTTCGGTCGCGCAGTCTTAAATCCCCATTGCACCACCAAAGAGGACCAAAACGGTACTCAACGTCGTCTAGGTATCCATGCAGGGTTTGACTCACCCTCACTTATAAGATACCTAGAACCCCAAACGGGGGACGCATTTAAGGCACATCTTGAAGACTGTGATTTCGATGAGACGAGTTTCCCAAAAATATGCCCAGATACTAGAAAATCTGGCGCGAAGAAAATTATAACGTGGGATACAAAAAGTTTGACTCACTATGATCCGGTAACAATACAATGTGTAGATGAGATCCCGAAGATCCTCCACATACAGAACACTGTCTACCAATTACCGGAATCATTTATTGACAACCAGAAGATTGTCAGATCACACATCCCTGCTGCAAAAACTCCAGCTCAGATTGACATCCCCGAGAATGGATGCAATCCACCAGCAGCAGAAGTGGCTGATCCTCAACAGAAAAGATGCAGACCACCAGGCTCCTAGGACAAGAAACTCCTGGAGACCTTAAGACAATACTACCACAGGACAATGAGCTCCTGTCCACACCATCACCCTTCCCGGAATCCACTGCAGAGGAATTGCCGGGAAAAAGTGAAATTAAGTAAATGTTGTACGTACTGGGAGGGTTGGACAGATTGAACATAAATTGTCGACAATGTATTCACGTATCATATTGCCATATACATCGCAATGGCGATGATGTTTATAAATTATCGTTCCACACTCCGTTGCTAGAAGGCAAACGTAGAGATTGGCCAAACGTGGAACGTGGCAATAAAAGATGAGCTGGACTCACTTATGAAACGTTAAATGCTCGGACCTGAAGTCCAGACACCAAAAGGTGTCAAACCTGTGGATAAAACAAAGTATTGCAAACATAAGAAAAATAAATACAAAATCGTATGCTATACGGTACAACCTATAGCCCAAGGAAAATTTCGCTGAAACTAGGGATCGAACAAATTCAAATGAGCATGTCTCATAAATGATGCATCAGTCTCCCTAAGTTATCAAAAGCGAATACCTTACGATTTGGCGAAGGAAAATTTTGGATATGCCGTTATTGGATGTTGTGACGGCATACCTTCGTGGATATCTTGTAAAGATAATTTCCACATTTCCTTAAAATGCCTGAATAGACTTCGGGACGTCTATTCAAATGAAGAAATATATGTATAACAAATAAATGTACAACCAAGAGAATCACTTGACAAGTCAATGATTCCTACTGAAGGTTGTCTTTGCATCTGTGCAAAGAACAGGATTAGAGATCATAGTTGGAGACAACTAAAATCTCATCGGATCTCCTGAAGAGAAAACCGAACTACATGTACAAGCCTGACCTTTGAACATGAAAAGACCTAGGCAAATATAAAGTCATGGCTCATAGAATCCTGTTACAAACGCCCAGAAGTGCGTTGGAGAAATTAACAGGACCATTGTCATCCAAAGTACACCTACGGTGGTACACTTACTGGATGAATAAAAAGAACACTTCCGATAGCTGGAAGAGGGGGAGGATATAACTGATCCTAAAGTCCCTTATCTAAGTGCAATCATGCACTCCTGACTAACTGCATGTGTCCCGGTATAGCAATTGCAGTAAACTCATTAGCCAGAGATAGTTGGCACCTAAAAAGGGCCATTAGACCTGAGTTAAGCCTTCTGCGCTTCCTCCAAGGGTCGAAATATTTGGACTTACAAAATGTAGTAGCATCCTCCAATGTTTATGCGAAGGCAGGTTACAGGTCCGGTCCCTATACTGAGAAATCACAGAACAGGTACCAACAGTGGGATGACCATCTACTGCAAATATGCAAAGCAACTTATGAAGGCAACATCATCCTATAATTCCGAGATCCTCACCATTCCAGAATCACACCAATGGTGTATTTAAGGGCGCCTGGTGGTACATCACATCCCAGTGACGACTGGGATAGAGGCTGGTTCTGTGGAGCTGACCATATAGTCTGAAGACCACATCAGAGGTGACGAAACTTAGCACACCTCTCCAGAGTTTCTGGATTCAGCAGCTGCTTGATGGTGACAAAATTTGTAATCTGTGTACATTTTCGGAATATTGTAAATAGGAGTGATGAGATAAGCCTAAGAGATCTGAAAGCCTAAGAGCTTTTACAGATCAGGGGGAGTTGAGGGAATTTGTACTCTTTTCCCTTAGCTATGGTTTTTCCCACTGGGTTTTCCATAGCCAAAGGTTTTAACGAGGCAAATCAAATCAACTCTGGATCCCGAAGTATCCACCCCTCTGTGACGCTCAGAATCCAGAAGTATTCATGAGCAGAGTCACTTGTACAAATCAGGGGGAGTTAAAGAGCGTTTGCACTCTTTTTCCTTAACTATGGTTTTTCCCACTGGGTTTTCCATAGCTAGAGGTTTTAACGAGGCAAATCTCACCAACTCAGGATCCTGAAGTATCCACCCCATGTGAGACTCTTATACGCTCAGAATCCTGAAGCATTCACGAGCAGAGTCCACACCTATGGCTGGATAAGGGGGAGTGTTGTGAACGGTTATTTAACCGTAGTTGGGTGAGATTCTGGGCTATCCTAGAGATAGGCCCATATCATTGTAAGCCCATATCTGTATTCCCCCAATTGCCTATAAATAAAGAGCTGGGGGCTCCTCCCCCAGTAGTTGATTCATAACAAAATTTTGCTTTATAAAAAAATTAAAAGGTTAAATCGATAATATTCTATTAATAGATAGTATTTTAAAAAAATTAAAAAATAAATAGTCTCTTTTAAAAAGATAGTATTTTAAGAAAAATTTATAAATAGATAGGATTTTTTAAAATTATTAAAAATTAACTTATTTTACTTCTAAATAGATCGTATTTCACAGAAAAGTATTTAATCCCAAAATTTTCAAAGGTCCCCGGGGTGAACCTTTAAATTGTATTAATTAAAATTTTTTCATGTGGGGTGGGCTTAATTCGGCCAGCCTTACTCCTCATACAATGACCATACAAATAAAAAAACTCTAATACAATACAAATACATGAAAGAAAATGCTAATACAAGTAAGAAATGAAAATAAATATGAGTTGCAACCCTCGTTTAAAACACCATATACATACCCCTAGGGTACAATATGTGTCATCATCGAAGAGAGATTCCCAATAGATACGAATGCCGACATTAACAGAAATCCAGTCCAATCGCAACTCTAATATGAATAGGATGGAGCGTCCTATGGTAGGCCCCCTCCGTGCTGTCGAGCTTCCTGTTGAAGAACGAGCAAACGAAGTGCCGAGCAAAACTGTCCGAGCTTCCCGAAGCTCGGACTGCAGAGCTGCCGACCTATGAGCTGCCGATCCTCCGAACCGAGAATCCAAATGCATTGACAAAGTCCAATTACTCGACATCCTTGTATTTGACTTGTGCATAATTACATATTTCGGATCCGAGCATATGCGAGTTATCTCTACACAAAATGGTTCGATTGCCAAACCAATACTTCTTCAGCGTCTTAATCTTAGCCAACTTTCACGGTCGTCACAGACTCATATGTCATTACTCCTTTCTCAAGCCGACTAATTTTTTGGTTTAGCTCGGCAACTTCAATTTCTTAGTCATTATTATGCATGGTGTTTTACTTCTTGTGATTATGCGCGTCAAGTGCTGATTGGTCATAATATTTGTGCAGTTATTAATGCCATGGGGTATACTTTGTGCATGTGGTGAGGGCTAGTCAGGGAAGGTCATCTGATGTGATGGTTTAGATCCGATCGTAATTGACTTGATGTGTTGGGATTGCATTGATTCATCTTTCGACACGAAACTTAGAAATTCCTCTCATTTTAGCCCCCTTAGATGACTAAGGTTCGGATATATAAACATTACCTTCCTCTCTGTCACTTTACTCTCAGACGTTAGTTGCCATTTAGGGCCTGTTTCTTTGGTTGAAAGTGAATGTGGATTTACTGTTGTGAATAGTAAATCCATGGTGGATTCCTGAGGAGAGAGAAATAGAGTTTTGTGTTTCTTTGGAAGGAAAGTGGGTGGGAAAGTTGGTTTGGGATTTGGATGTGGGGCCCATAGTAAAGTTTTGTGTTTCTTTGGGAAATTGTGTGTTTGGGAAAGTTGGATGAGAATTGTTGGTAGGTGGTTATGGTGTTATGAGGTGAGAATAACCCCCTATGGAAATATGAAGTAGAAAAATCATTTAATTAACTAAACTAATAACTCTTAGTTAAATAACTATTAACTATTAAGTAAATATCTATTAAATACTCATGATTAAATCCCGTGTATCAAACATCAAAATTAAAATACCGAATTTACTAAAAAAAGAATTAGTTAATTTCATTTCTGGGCAATTAAATATAAACGAATGCAGTACCCACAAAGGAAGCACCCGAACCACTTATCCCTTCCATTTCCAACATTCATAAATTCAAAAAATTACAACTGATTTGCAGAGACAGCCTACTACAGAAATCACAATCCTATTTACCATAACACATGAACCCAGCATATACAGAAGACTATACTATCCATAATACAGTCTCAGTTTGCATAACAAACATCCAAAAAATATAAAGTGTTACAATGTAACCAACCTAACATCAACCACTCTTGTGTATAATCAACAATAACACAACAAACATCAAACCTAGGAGCGTAAACAAAACCAACTTCACGGTGTCCATTCGCACCGTGGTCCGCTCAAATCGCCCCACGAGCGAGGCCAACCGACCATCTATCTCTAAAAGCCGCCGATCCGAGAACGATGTGGAAGAGGAAGCATTGGTTGGGCCTCTTTCAATCTCATCCAGCAACTGCAGTATCACATAGGTTGACCAGTCGGAGTGTGGTGAATCCTTCCATTCGTAGAAGTTGCATCCATTCACGCGGGATGGACAGCTCCAAAAGCACCTGCCGGGATTTTTTCGGGTCCATGATGTCCGCCTGGCAACCCTGAACCGACAGTAGCAAACCTTGCTGTCATCATCATCAGCCGCCAACTCACCGCCTGCAGGAAATCTGGGTCTGGATTGAACAGAAGAGCTGGAACCGGTGCTCATTTTAACCTTGCAAGAAATAACAAATGTTAGCGTGCATAATGATTTAAAGAGATATAACAATGACATGAAAAATGGGGGTAGCAGCGTACCTACAGACAATGACAACCCCGCGGAAGATTACATCACCTGGCTTAATTCAGAAGTAAAAGATAAAAGGAAATATCGTAACATAGAGACAAATTGAACTGTATATATATATTCATCATCAGCAGGCTGTCTCAATGTGACTGGCTCATAAAGTCAGGTTTTGTGTCATGGCTCAATGTAGATGTTTGTGTTTATGGTATACATAAGCCCTCAGGAAGAAAGATAATTTTTCAATAAATCCTGGTGGACATAAGCAGTTGCTCCATCATATCTCTCTCCCCCTCATCGGTAATGGAACCATCCAGGCTACAACCACCTATTTTTTCATACCCAAGGGACAAGGGGATCAGCTAATTATCTTCATCATTGGGCTAGGGTCAGCCACTGTGCAATGCACCAGCAAAAAATTAAACTGGGTATAAAAACCCATATGTTTCTCAGTATTCACAGAAGCACCAATGTGAAAAGCCACAAAAAAGAAAATGGGAAAAAACACTAATGTGTCTCAATGTTCACTGCAGCACCAATGTGCAAAGCCCCCAATCAAATTAAACTGGGTATAAAAACACATCTGTTGCTCAATGTTCCCTGCAGCTCCAATGTGCAAAGCCCCCAAAAAATTAAACTGTGTATAAAAACACATATGTGTCTCAATGTTCACTGCAGCACCAATGTGCAAAGCCCCCAAAAATTAAACTGGGTATAAAAACACACATGTGTCTCAATGTTCACTGCAGCAACAATGTGAAAAGCCCCCAAAAAATTAAACTGGGTATAAAAACACACATGTGTCTCAATGTTCACTGCAGCAACAATGTGAAAAGCCCCCAAAAAATTAAACTGGGTATAAAAACACATTTGTTGCTCAATGTTCCCTGCAGCAACAATGTGCAAAGCCCCCAAAAAATTAAACTGTGTATAAAAACACATATGTGTCTCAATGTTCACTGCAGCACCAATGTGCAAAGCCCCCAAAAAATTAAACTGGGTATAAAAACACACATGTGTCTCAATGTTCACTGCAGCAACAATGTGAAAATCCCCCAAAAAATTAAACTGGGTATAAAAACACACATGTGTCTCAATGTTCACTGCAGCAACAATGTGAAAAGCCCCCAAAAAATTAAACTGGGTTTAAAAACACATTTGTTGCTCAATGTTCCCTGCAGCTCCAATGTGCAAAGCCACCAAAAAATTAAACTGGGTATAAAAACACACATGTGTCTCAATGTTCACTGCAGCAACAATGTGAAAAGCCCCCAAAAAATTAAACTGGGTATAAAAACACACATGTGTCTCAATGTTCACTGCAGCACCAATGTGAAAAGCCCCCAAAAAATTAAACTGGGTATAAAAACACACATGTGTCTCAATGTTCACTGCAGCACCAATGTGAAAAGCCACCAAAAAATTAAACTGGGATAAAAACACATTTGTTGCTCAATGTTCCCTGCAGCAACAATGTGCAAAGCCCCCAAAAAATTAAACTGGGTATAAAAACACATTTGTTGCTCAATGTTCCCTGCAGCACCAATGTGAAAAGCCCCCAAAAAATTAAACTGGGTATAAAAACACACATGTGTCTCAATGTTCACTGCAGCAACAATGTGAAAAGCCCCCAAAAAATTAAACTGGGTATAAAAACACACATGTGTCTCAATGTTCACTGCAGCACCAATGTGAAAAGCCCCCAAAAAATTAAACTGGGTATAAAAACACACATGTGTCTCAATGTTCACTGCAGCAACAATGTGAAAAGCCCCCAAAAAATTAAACTGGGTATAAAAACACATTTGTTGCTCAATGTTCCCTGCAGCACCAATGTGCAAAGCCCCCAAAAAATTAAACTGGGTATAAAAACACATATGTGTCTCAATGTTCACTGCAGCACCAATGTGCAAAGCCCCCAAAAAATTAAACTGGGTATAAAAACACACATGTTTCTCAATGTTCACTGCAGCACCAATGTGCAAAGACCCCAAAAAAATTAAACTGGGTATAAAAACACATATGTTTCTAAGCCCTCAGGGTAACATGTTTTTAAGCATTCAGTATGTATTAGGCGGTTGCTCATTTTGAATGAACCTTCACACCTAATACAACTTTTTCTTCTTAACCGAGGGACAAAGTGATCATTATATGTTAGTCATCATAGGGCTGAAACATATGTGTTTTTATACCCAGTTTTATTTTTTTGGGGGCTTTGCACATTGGTGCTGCTGTGAACATTGAGAAACAGATGTGTTTTTATCGCCCTCAGGAAGAAAGTTTAGTTAGCAATAAATCATGGTGGTCATAAGCAGTTGCTCCATCACATAACACACACGCAGAGATAGTGGAACCATCCAGCATATATCCACCTATCTTTTTCATATCCCATGGACACAGGGATCATGTACATATCTTCATCATTGGGCTTATAGGGAAACATCTACAAGGAGCCATAAACCAAATCTGATAATAGGAGCCATCCACTTATGTTTCTTAATATCACACACTGCAACATGGAGACATGGCCCAAAACCTGCACCAGTAGGCCCTGCCCATATGTATCACATAACAACAAAAAACAACATGGATAAAATATACCAAAATATGTACCATGCAGCCAAATCATCAAAAGTGAGACATTAACCAAAAAATTGAACCATAGAGCATTGCAAATATGTTTCATATCAAGTCACCCAGCATTATGTAGACATGCCACATACCCTGCACCCCTTAGCCTACGTCACATTGTTCACATTCACACACAAAAAGCATCTAGGAGACACGCCACACAAAAAACAGCAATGCGACATGCCAATATGTTTCATATGTACCCATACAAAACATACCCAACCCCAACGACCTCTACTCCCCACTCAACCACCATACCTAATAATCCACCCATTCTCATATCTATCCGATGCCATCTCCGCTGTCATAACCAGCGTTCCTCAAGTCCCTGTTCATTTCTGCCACTAAATCTTCAAGTATAAGCTTTCGACTCTGCTGTGGCACGGCCAAAAATTGACGCCCAGCCAGCTCATTCATGCTAAGATCTTTATACAACTTCAACAGGACGTGGTGAGGGTACTCCGTAAACGCGTACACAGTATGTGCAAGAGTTTCAGTCCAGTGGGGCTGGGAGTGTGCACTCCTAATAGCCTCAGCGACCTCTTTCACGTTGCAGGCAATATCACGCATTACATCAGGGTCTTCCCTGACAGCGCGACGCCGCTGTTTCTTCTTCCCCAGCGATGGTGGGGTAGCATTTCTTGGCCCCCCATATGGACACTCTCCTGTAGAAGCCTGTGTGGGTATGTCCTCAGGGACATGGTGGGGTGGAGTACATATATGTGTCGGATCCGGCGTGACGGGCTCACCTTCCCCTCCAGATAATGGGCCTGCAAAGCTATCGTACAAGGAACAGGACATATCCCCACGTGCTGCGTCATCCCCGATGATGACAACGAGATCATCGAACCATGGCAGTGGATGGTTCACATATGCACGCTTGCGAGGGTTTACCTGAACGATTACCAAAGCATATATGAATATACAATTCATATCTATAATTTATGAACTAGCACCTAGCCTATGTACTAGCACCTAGCCTATGTAGAAGGTAGAAGTATTTACCGCCGCCCACGTGTCATAAATTTCTGGCTCCAGCTGAATAATCTTATTATCAACATCCCAGCCCGCCCCGCTAATTTCCATGCAATCGTACACATCCTTAAGACGCGTCTTCAATGATTTCATGTGGTTTCTCACATTACCACTTGTGAAGGACGTCCCATGAGATTTATTGATTTCAGCTGCCGCGGCATTGAAGGCGGACCCTTTAAAGGTCTTATCGACCTTAAGGCCCTGCCGTGCAAGGTCTGCTAGCAATGGAATCAGGGTGGCATCGTGCTCGGGCTTCCAAATTTTGTTATGTTATGAAGACGAGGCAGGCTGCTTCAGCTTTTTGCTTGGACTTGATACAGACCCCTCTGCTTCATCAGTACGTCGGCTCGACTTCCTCGAGGAGTCGCTGTCGGGCGTTCTTTCATTTCCACTTTTTGGCGAGGGCATCGCGCATGCAATGTGCGAGGAGGTGGGTCTGAAATTGGGTATTTCTCCCCCCTGTAGCATATGCATATACCCATGGCCACTAGGTGAGGGCATAGTCATGGGCATTTGCAATGGAGGAGACATGGGCATTTGCATTGGAGGAGACATGGACATTTGCATTTGTGGAGACAAGGGCATTTGCATTGGCAATGTGTAATTTCCATAAGGTTGATATGGCAGTCCATGCCCACCAGATTGGTATCCAAGCATTTGGTAGGGGTTAGGTGGAACCCGCATGGGAATTGGACGGTTCAGAAGGGGTTCCACCCTCCTCTCCGCATCTCCACGTTGTGTCCCATATAGATTTTCATATAAATGATGCATTGGATCACTCCCATCCGGGGAGGGCTCGCCCCCATGCCCTGATTTATTAGATCCTTCCATCCCTACATCATCAATTTCATTGTTATTAAAACGCATAAGTTTATTGTTATTGACATGATAACGAATTTGCAGAGATAATACAGAAATTTAAATGATTAAAATGATCAGCCAAAGTATGAAAATATTGTCATCCTAAACACACCGAACGTCATGCAATAAGAAATGAACATTGACACAATGTTCAGACTAGGCAAATAGAACGAGCCCCTCATAGGCCACGCTCATCTGTGTTCCCGTTATTGTTTATGTTACAGTAGTCCACCCACATATCCCAATCTATCTTCTCCCTGCGCATTTTCCACTGATCCCGTTGTTCGGTTTGTTCACGAACGGTCCCCTGCTGGGATAGATCAATAACATCGTCATCTCTATCATCGATACCCTCTACTTCCTCCTCCACCCGATCCCCTTCTTCATATAGTTGGGGGTCATGAGGATCTGCAATCTGGATGTAATTATGCAAAACAGTGCACGATAGTACGGTAGCGACCTGGCTCTTGAATGGGTAGTGAGGTTTGGATGTCAATATTTTAAACTTGTTCTTTAGGATACCAAAAGTGGACTCGATCTTTGATCTTAATGTAGAATGGCGCAGGTTGAATAGCTCTCGTCGATTTCGAGGAACCCGATCAGTATGGTCCTTCAAATGGTATCTAACTCCCCTGTACGGCGATATGAATCCTGGCATTGTCGTATATCCAGCATCGCAAAGGTAATATTTACCTACATGCATACAAAGGCAACCCGTTTTCTGTTCAGACGCTATCTGAGATACGTAAAACTTAGTTATATGTTAATTTTAATATATTACCTTCGTACACTCGCAGCCCCAGTGGGGGGGTAAAGACAATGCATCTTTCAGGACCGTAAAATCATTTGCGGATCCTTCCCACCCGGCCAGTACGTATGTGAATCTTTTGTTTGGGGTAACAGCTGCAAGCACATTCTGCGTCACCCCCTTTCGCCCTCTAAACCGGGGTACGAGCCTTGCTGGTAGCGTGGCGTCTATGTGCGTCCCATCAATGAGACCGATGCAGTCCTACAACATATTAAATGTGAACACTGTGCAGCAACAAAAGCGATCCTTATTATACTGCCACATATACATATACTCACATGTACCTTAACATATGGGAACCAATTTGGATTATTAAGTATCTCCGGCGGCGTCTCATTCGGAGCTTGCTTCACGAACATATCCCTAAGTGCACACAGTCCCGCCATCACTTTGTTAAAATATCGGCTCACTGTCCCCCCTCCCCTTATGAAATCCACTTGCATTACTCTATTCTTTGACTTGTGCCCTACCATATGAAGGAACATGGCCACCTGCTCCTCTACGGATACATGAATAGTGTCCTTGAGAAGATCACGCTGGCGCATTAATGCTGCAAGATTCATGAAAGCATGTCTGCGCATTCGTAGGTAGTGCAAACAGCTACTTTCCGACCCCCACAAAATTCTCCGCATGTGGGATTTCCTATGCAGATCCCGCATAGCTGAGGGCTCTCTGGGTATAGGGTCGGGCCTAGCGGAATTGTGCAATTGTAAGGCTAGTACGACAAACGTTATTGCAGCTGCGGCGGCGGTACATAACTCACAACCCGAATGGTCTCCTTGTGTATCCATGTCACCCTTAATTGAATAACACATTTATTTAATGTTAATTATTTTCATAACATACTACATATGAATAACACCTTTCAGATAAAATTGTGCAACTCCAAATCACTGGCCCTCAGATAAAATTTGTAATCATAGTCACACATCTGGTTGCGTTGCAGTTGCTCCTGCCTGTTAACACCATTTGTGCAACAAGGATACATGCCCAAAACACACCAAATCTGAAACAAGGAGCTAGGTGCCATGCACCAAAAATTGATAAAATTAGCCAAACCAACCAAAAGAAAAAACCCAAAATGACATAAGGAGACAAGCAAAAAAAATCTGAGACAAAGCCCCTATTTAAATATAACCAAAAAAACACATAATTCATCAATGACCCAATCCCCAAAATGTCTTAAACATTTATCCATGATCATCCCATTCCATAACATCAACAAGGAGCTAGGTGCCATGCACCAAAAATTGTTAAAAGTAGCCACACATAATAACATCAAATTCCCAAAATGACACAATGAGCCTTGACAAAAAAAAAAGTGATACGAAGCCCCATAGACTATAACCAAAAAAACACTGAATTCATCAATTATCCAATTCCCAACACGTCTTATACAGTTATCCATGATCATCCCATTCCATAACATCAAGAAGGAGATAGGTGCCATGCACCAAAAATTGTTAAAAGTAGCCACACATAATAACATCAAATTCCCAAAATGACACAATGAGCCTTGACAAAAAAAAGTGATACAAATTCCCAAATAATACCACCAAAAAAACACATAATTCATCAATGACCCAATCCCCAAAAAATCTGAAACAATTAACCATGACCATCCCATTCCATACCTAAATCACATATGTAGGAGCCATGGCCCACATATTTATTACATTCTCCAAACATAACAACAACAAAAACCCCAAGCTGAAATAATGAGACATGCGCAAAAAAATTCATCAAAACTTTTGTTATTTTATATTGAAATCGAGGCATTTATAATATTTCAAAAATAACCCCTTTCACTTCAGAAAAATTGAAAACCCCTCGTTTGCACAAATATGTTATTGACAGGAACCTTCAAGCACGCCCTCCAGCATATATAACTTTATCACATCCTCTCATTCCAACTTCATATTTTTATTTTTCATCACTGGGCTTTTTGGAATAATGCACACCTTAGGGCCTGTTTCTTTGCGTTGATTATGTGGATTTAGTTAATTCACATATGTTGTAAATGGGGATCAGTAACTAGAATCATGCACATATTCCCATCATCATAAGCAACAGAATTTCATCGAAGCAAATGGGTGAGAAATCCCAAAATAACATCACCAATGTGCATCACCCACTAAATCACAACCTCATAACCTCATATTCATCGAAGCGATTGGTTTCAATATCACAAAATTTCGAAACCCTATCTTCAAATCACCCTAACCAACAACATCAGAAAATCACATATTCCTCAAGGCAGAGGGTGTCAAAAATCACAGAATTTCGAAACCCTAACGTCATGCAAACATTCAGTACAAAAATCACATATCAAAAACCCATTTCATCAAGTTCATCAACTGAAAATGCCAAAAGTTAACGTAGGGCTTCAGAAATTATACCTTCGAGCAAGCAGGCGTTCAGAAATCACCTCGACCCTAACCGATCTGCTAGGGTTCTGCACAAAGCTTCGCCGGCGTTGAAAAGCCCTAAGCTTGGCACACCTCAGCAAGATCTGCCTCTTTGAAACCCTAGAAATCCCGTTTGAAACCCTAAACCACCAAGATCAGACGACGGTTGCCTCCCGCGCCCGAGAAAGAGGGGTGAGGTGATCTTAGCGGGGCCCAAATCAAGGAATCCCGCCTGCAATCCCCACAAATTCCGGGGATTTCGCAGCCGAGAAAGTGCCTAGACACGTCGGAGAGAGAGGGCGGAGGAATCGCGCTCAACTTTCTCCGCAAAGAAACAGGCCGAGGGAAAGATCAAAAGGGAGTTTGGTGAACAGTGAGAGAAGTGACGGGGAACAGTAGCTTTTTAGGACTTTCTCGGACGCTTTCCTTGCAAAGAAACAGGCCCTTAGTCTCTGTTCAGTTCTATCATGATCTTGACTTGTCTCGGGTTGGCTTCCTTTGATTGTTGCTGTCCATATCCCTCCATGGCTACTTCCCAGTCCTGCTACATCAACTATGGCCTACCATTATGTCTAATAATTAGGCTATTGTTGTGCCAGCCCATGGTCCATAACACCCGAGTTGAATGGGTCAGCATCCATCTCCCTCACAAAGAGCCATCAATGGTGGTCGGTTACACCTCATCATGGCCTACTTTAATGGCCATTAATCCGGTGATTAATGCCTCCTTTCATGGTGACAGTTACGCCAACGGGGCCACATCATTAGCCTATAGATTACAAGCCAGGAGGACCTATAAAAGTCCCATAAAACAATGGAGGAACGTGGGTAAGACCCTTACCCTTACGTATCTAGATACTAAACATCTATTCCACCTTATATTTCCTCTTTCATACTCGGCGTGAAGGTGATCAGACGACCACCATATAGGTCGGACCTACCCGCCCCAAGCCCCTTTTGAGTTATCCACTGACTTAAGCATCGGAGGGGATTCGGCCGGGCCCCATGCCCGAACCCCCACTGATGATTTTTCCTATGATAGCACGGAGTTCGGTCGGGCTCCAACCCAATAGCTCAGACTTTGTTTGTCCCACTCTCCAGACGACGAAGCATCCCCTAAACGAAGGCGTCCTCACCGGCACAGTTAACCGTTCGACAAAATCACCCGTCAACAAATCCCAACACCACTAACGCCTATTGCCAAACGGGGCCTCAGTATGAAGAAACCCACGGGAGTCTACAACTACAATATATTATTATAGATCGTTGTAACTCAACAAACTTGGGTCGGATAGGGGAAGGGAGGAGAACGAGGAAATTGCATGCTTCGATTGTGTGAGTGACTGTCACAAATAGATAGGATTGGTCAAACTCTCCACGCTAATTTAATTAAGTTCGGAGGTTTTGTAGTTTGTTGCGGCCAAGGTATTATTATTGATACTAATAGATAAGAGAAGAATGCCATATTTAGCATCTATTGATGTAAGACGTAACTTGCAAAATCAATTGGTACTCATTGTGTTCAACCAGGGCCAGGCACTTGGTGGTTTTAGGTTGCAATCATGAACGGTCACGGCATCCGATTTTAGGTACGTCCACAGCTTAATGCAAAGACATACTATAATAGGGTTTTCTACGAACTAAAGTGCATGATTTTTTATTTCTTTATTTTTTGTGAACGGAATTTTTTTTGCTAATTTTAATAATGCAATGAGATTTTTTTTTTTTTTTGAAGGCGGCGACATGATACATCAGAGCTTTTGTAATCTATTATACAAATGAGGGATGTTTTGCTAACTAGGACAAACCCAGTTGACAAGATTTCTCCTAAGCAGTGGGTGTAGGTGTAATTTAGGGTGTGGGTGCGAAGAATCCAAACAAAGGCTATCCTCCTTCCCATTATTTGAAAGCTTGTCATTACTTTTTTATAAAAGCCAAATACCCCATCTTGTTCCACATATTTACACCCCCTGTTTTTTTTTGGCACTTTAACACATTTTTTTTTTCCCCTTTACCCCAAGTGGTTTGGGACAGGATTTATGCATTTTGCCCTCCCGCAAAAGTTTTTTTTTGCAAATAACCCTCTTTTACCCGGACAATGCACAAGCACACACATCTTCCCTCTTTTTGGGTTATTCGAGGCTCCCGACTCCTACCGACAACACTAGACGATTTTTTTTTTTTTCCGGTCACGAGGATGCACCATATTCTGTGTGGATTTTTGGATTTTTTTCTGACGGGTTTTCGAAGGTTTATCATTAATTGCCGCCGGTCATAAAGAAGGAAACAAGAGAGTCAATGGATCACCTTTCACCTTTTGGACGGACGAATTGCGCTCCCAACCCTTAAAGCGGGCTTCACAGCTTTCATATGAAGTGCCATCTTTAACAAGACTTGCCACCATAAATGGGGTACCAGGATGGGTGACTGACGCGGGCCCCACATACGACATACCTCATCGCGATCGACACTGGCAGGAGATGCCAGAACAAGATGAGGAGGCGGAGACGAAAGATGCAAGCTTGGGGACGAAGCAGCCCCACCCTGATCAAACAAACATAGCTTTGCTTAGAAAGGGGTGTAGCTCAGGCACTCATGCCAACGGTTTGCCAGAAATATGGCTTTCACGTCAAAATTCACCCACTTCACCGGGTGAATGAAGAAAATGCCCCCACTCATGCTCAAATTTGAACAGAGGGGACATCCTACCTCACACCACAAGGACCTAAAGCAAGAACAGAGAAGAAAAGAGACAGATACCTGCCAACCTCAATGGAATGAAACATCCACTCTGCCTTTTCCTTGCTAAATTTGGACACCGCAAAGAGAGACCCGAGGAGAGACATCCTACTTCGTTTCCGTAAATCAGTTGGTTTGCTGGTGCCTGATGGCAAAGAGATCGGATTTCGCTCAGAAGCTGCTGGATGATCTCAGGCTGAGGAAGGAGAGGATGGGCGCTGCAACTTCAGGCCAGCATTCGGCTCCCGCACCTTCAACCGGCGGTAAGTATGCTCGACAGTCTCTGATTGGTCGATCCCTTCTCTCTGTTCGGAAAATCACATGAATGTAAAACAGCTTCTAGATAGTCAAGTTCAACTGATAGTTTGCATGAAATCAATAGGGAGTCAAAACAAAAAAATGGCATAGACAATTAGAACTGTCCCCTAACTTTTGTGCCAGTTGGATCTGGGATAAACGGGGTAAATGAGTATGAAGTTAATGCAGCTGGGTAAAAAGGCATGGGCTAGAACTGCAGAAAGACAACTCTCAGACTCATCGAAAATACTTGAATTATGTACTAACTCTTGCTAGAACCAGAGACATTCACTAATTCATACAAGTAAAAAACTATCCAAAGCCTACTTGGTATGAAATCCCCTGCTTCTACAATATTAAGGTGATCTAGTGGGTTCCTTTTGGTTATCAAATTGGCTTGCAATTAAAAAATAAATAGCAGAAAACATACAAATATAAAAAGCATTTGCATTATGAACTTCAAAACATGCCAACCTTCGGATACAAATATAGATATAAACTCAGATGTTGCTCACATGATAATGCACGATGACTGCTGCCACACGAAAGTCAGAAGTAATTTTATTGGTTTTCAAGAAAGTGATCTACTATTTTAAAAATATTTATTTCATTAGAACTCACTATAGATTTTTAAGTAGTGTTTTAATAGAATAATTTATGTATTTGAGTTTCATTGATGAAAATCAAACAAGAAGCTTATCACAGTTTCAGACAATTATGCGGCTGCTTTTAGAAAAGAAACAGGCCTCAGTAGCTCTATCACTGTAATTGAGGAAATGCATGCAGTATAAACTAGCTTGATAACAACTAGAGGTTTGGTGCCGTTGGATGATAACCCTCAAAGAATCACTTTGGTACCGTAACCCGTTGGATCTATGGGGTTTACCTAAGAGGCGCATCGATTTGGACCTCTTCTAATCTTGATTGTGCATATGCTTGGAGGCAAATTCTTGGCTTGAGAGAATTTATGATGCTCCATTACAAGTATGTTGTTGGCTCGAGGGCTGATATCCTTACTTGGCATGATCCTTGGGCTGACACAACCCCTGACGTGCAAATTTGGCAATAGAGCAATCACATAGCTATATGTAAACTCGATGATAGATTACGCAATTCTTAAACTAATGCGAGGTAGAATCTACATGAGGCCCTGACATCATGCACTATGCAAGTTTTGAGCTTTCTTGATAATCATAATCTATTTCTCTTGGGACTCTCCTTCTTGCTAGTTTAAGTTTAGTAATGTTTAGAATGCTATTAGAACTCCACATGATAAAGTTGATTGGTTCTCTCTGGTCTGGTTTAAGTCTTGACTAAATTGCTATTTATTCACTACTTGGATGGTTTTTAATGACGGCCTCATTTTAGATGCTTTGAAGAGAAGAGGATTTCATTTGGCAAATATATGATGCATGTGTAGTTGTGATAAAGAGAGAATGTGGTTATTCAATACATGTTTGGAAAAAGTTCTTGGATAAATGTAATTTACTACACAGAATTACCTCTTTTTAGAATGAGGTATTATGGCTTCTGAAATTCAATAACGAGAACAGGTTGGCATGCGAGCTCCTGAAAATTGGATTTATTTCCTATGCTAATTTCATCTGGAGAGAACGTAAGCAACACATCTTTCGGGAGAATTTTACTATTCGAAATAGATTGATTTCGCTTCTATTGTCTCAAGTGAGGCAAATTACGTAAGTCCAAGGGAATGATGAGGATATGATGCATGCGATTTTTTATGGAGTTTCTGGGATGATTTTTGAGTCTCCCTATTTTTCTGATTTTTCTGTGTATTGTACTGACTAGTTGACTGGTTCTCTCTCAAGGACTATTTTGGTTGTGTTGCTTGTATGGCCCTTCTTGGTGTTGTTCTTTATTGCCTTTTAGTGCCTTAATGAAATTTTCTCAATTACCAAAAAAACAATTAGAAAAGACATCCAGACATCCACCTTAAGTTAACATCAAGGGGGCAGTAAGTTCCATGTGCTTCCAGACCAGGATGAGGATGAGTTAAATATGTATATTTCGAATGAAATTGCTAATGTACATATTCTTCCAGTGATATTTTAGTAGTTTTTTTTTTTAATGAAAGATAGTTTAGTAGTCGATAAGCATAAAGAAGCATTCATATATAAAGTAGAAGAAATATGCTTATAAGCTTTAAAGCATATATGATTTACATTGACATAATAGCAATAGTGTATACTAGAGATGCATGTAATAGAAGAAACAAGGGTATTGCTTAGAAGCATTCATTTTCGTAGGATCAACCATTTGTCAAGATGGTGAGATTCAGAAGGATATTGCTGAGAATTATAGCAAGATGGTTCAAGTAGGTGAGTACTACTAGAGCACTTTCCAAACAAAAAGGAATACCCATGAAGAAAGTATCATTTCCCTCTTCTCTTCTCCGAGAAGAAAATTTCACAGAGCGTCTATTAGAGGCGCATGCATTAAGTATACAAATGTCGAAAAAAAAGAGCAGTAAGTCTTAGAAAGGAATCATAAATGATAATGTTGTGAAGGATCACTCGCAATATGCCAAAAAAGTAGGGAATTAAATAGGCTATTCGTGGGAAGTTGAAAGATGCTTCAAATGAGAATAAGATGAACACAATAACGAGATAGTTTTGACCTATTCCATGAGATCCCTGAGTTCACCCGTTAAAAGTAATAGTCATAATTTAAGGAGCGGCTAGGAGTATTGGTAGAAAAGTGAAATAGTTAAAAAAAATTGATATATCAATTACTAGTTTAAGAGAAAGGTTGGCCAATTTGGCCAAATGGTGAACAAGACTCATTTAGCTGATCCCATAATTTTCTTGTAACGGATTTGTTCCATATTGGCTGACATATTGATATTCACACATAATAGCATATATGTTTACATTACCAAAACCATAACTCTGTGTGAAGCGCGTTACCACATGCTTGTATGGCTCTTACAGTTTGGAAGTACGTCTGGGTTCCATAATCTGGCAACCTATCCAGTTGATAAATGAAAGATACAATGCTGATTAGTAGTAAATCAAAGGGACAAAATGTTGCAACGGCTATAAGATGCAGGCATGGAGAAAATAGTTAGGTGTGCATAGAGAAGATAGAAACCACACTTTCCAGCCTGTGGCCTAAACCAAACTTGATTCAACAGAGAGTAAGTTTCTCCCTCAGTAGCTCAACCAACATCAGATATCATAATAAACTTAAACCTTCTAATCTTATAACAATTACCCACATAAAGATAAAACGAGTGAATAGTGTGTAAAAATCCACATTAAACTTCCTAATGTGACTTAGCACATGCTTTCAGCTACTAAATTTGCTTGATTACAGACAATGATTTCTTAGTCACCTTCTTTGTCAGTATCTGTCTGCTCTCAAAAGAATGTTGCTTAACCTTATTGTCAGAGAATTTGGTTGCTTCAGCGTGGAGATTGGAATTCACAGTTCAATGTCCTTAGACTCAAATTATGTTCTAGGTTTGCCCGTTTCAAATTCTTAAAGTCAATGTTTGTACCAGAAAAGTGAAATAAACTAGAAAGCAAATGGAAAGGTGAGTGAACTGGATCGGAGCTCAACTCTAATTTTTAACATCGTTTTCTTTATCCTTTACTTTCAGCTTCAGTAACTGTACTAGTGTAGCCATTCCTTCTATTCCTCTCTCATCTTCTTGTACTTGGAGAAGTGGTGGCAGTCCCTCGCATCGCATGCGTGCTATAGATTTTTCATCCATTTCGAGAGCAAAGCTATATATCTGAACACGCATAATGTGCTTCTCATCGGACAGTACAACCAATTAGTTAAAGGCAAGGAATATAATCGAATACCATCATGATCTAGCGGAATCCTGTTCACCTGCGCTAATCATTTTATCAAATGACATCTCGATTAGAGGTTCAGCTAACCACAAAACAGTTGCTCCTTCACTGACTTCTAGTCTCAGGGTTTTCGATGTCTTCTTTCTGGCTCATAGTTGCATTATCACAAATGACATCTATTCACAAAAATGAGAATGAGACATGCTTGAACCCAAGTACAGCCATTTCAATTTAAGTCATTCTTTTTACTATCCAACTTAGTCCAAAAAGTTGCAATGGTGAAATCTTGACCAAAAGATTTCCTTCAACATGTTCTGATGTGTACTTTCCTTTTAGCATAGAGGTCGTGTTGAACTAATCTGAGCCGCATTCAGTGCATCACAATTTTAATACCTATCATAGAAACTATGAGGCACCGACATTCTACTATGAAAACATGCGTGTTGGATATATGTCAAAGACATCTATTGCCATGCCATTGGTGTTTTCTAAGTATCTTTACTAGAATTGTTGCATGCTGCCGTGCTGAACTCATCCTAACATAAAAACTAAACTTCCACTGTGATGTTTGGTGGGTAACTTAATTACACGGATCGTAATATTGTTACAAAAGCTACCATGATGGGAAGGGGGCAAACACTTCTATAAATTTCTGCTAACAGTAAATTAATCTTAACAAGATAAAGCACATCAAACAATTATTACAACACTAAATATCAAGGAACTCGTTTTGAACAACCCGAAAGGGCCTGATTAATTGGATGGGTTCAACTGTTTTTGCCACAAAACCTTCATAATAGCATTATGCATAACTCAAACATAACAACCACTAGACTGAATCAAATTATAGTGTCAACACACCCTGCATAATCCAGACGATAATATTCCATAATTTCTCAAAGCCTCTGTCCTTGCTGATCATCAATTTGAAGCAAGGTTTGAAATCTAGGTTTGGTCTCAAAATCGGCTGCCAGTTTATAGTATCGGTATCAACTGTATCGGAATTATAAGGCAATACGTATAGAAAGTATTAGAATTTTGGTATTGGTTGCCTTAGGTCTTAGTTGCGTGCAAATCTTCATATTTAGCACATGCTTCGCTATCTGTAGGTTATTTTTATCATCTAGGACACTTCTCTTTTCCGACCCACTATCGTAATTTATCTTAATCGATCAGTTTGGTTTCATTTTGTTTGTATTTCAAAATTCAATTTCTTAGTACACTCAGATACCATATGTTTTGTGAAACTTAAAGAGTTTCATTTGGTGCCAAGAAAGAGGGATGTATTGTTATCCCTTCTACAGATCCGATTCGAAATTGTTGATATGCAATGATATTGTTAATGTTTCAAATCTAGATTTTAACAGTCAAATGAGATATTTTCGGCCATTATATGAATTAACACAGAATTTCAAATTTTAATAAATACAAACATTGCATATGTTGTTATTAGTTATTATCTGTGGTATCAGCTAGTTTTATATGGATCGTATCAGCATGCTTGAAATTCGATACAATATGTACCGATGGTATCAGTATCAGCCGAGATTGCAAACCTTGGTTAGAAGGCATTCATAACCTTAAACCTATGAATTGCATGAATAGCAAGGCAATTAACTGTTTATTCCATAAATTGGTCATGCAAAACCATCAATTTCTCTCTGGAATGAACATTTTCGTGTTTTTATATGCTTCAGTTCAAACTAGTCTGTTATTTAAGCAAGTAAAAATTAGAATTAAGTTCTGTTAGCTTTTGAAACCAAGCATCATAGAGATATCTTCATTTTGTGTGTGAACTATTGTCTCTTTCTATATGTTTGTGTGATGTAATTGATTTTATGCATAATTTCTTATGCAACAGCTGGTCAATGACTAACATTACTGTAAGAATGCTGGATAGTACTAATAAGAAGTGTGCATACAAATTGCATAACTGACTGCATCTCTTTTCATTGCTTAATACTTGACAATGGTTTGTAATAGGCTAGCAACCAAATGCATATGAATTCTGATGTGGAACGGAATAGGAAAAGATGATGAAAATTGGGAAAGAACTAAGTAAAGATTTGATAGAATTCCAGGCCTCGTATCCTGAAAATCTGACGATTACTAACTCCAACGATTCGCACGAGAAAATTTTTTGAACTCATGCACACGCAACCAAGCTCATTCTCGCATCTCTCATGCTCCATATTTTCAAATGGCACACAAAGTTTACACAACACTGAATTTTATTCAATATTTCAATCATATTTAAAAAGTTGAATATAAAGCCATCATATAGGTAAAAATAAAAACTAATTTGACTCGTATTCAATTCCTAAATAGACTCAAATAAATATCCATAAATAAATAAAAACATTCCTTAAAGTAGGAATCTCTTGAGATTCAAATTCCCTAGAAAAGAAAACTTTTAAAAGACTCAAGAAAGAAAACATTAAAACGACTCAAATTCCTTAGGAAAATAAATTCTAAAAAGACTCAAATTCCTTTAAAAGGAAATTCTAAAAAGACTCAAATTTAAAAAAAAGAAACCCTAAAAAGATTGAAATTAATAAATTTAAAAGGATCCAAATAACTCAAATAATAAAATAAAAAAGACCCAAATACTTGTTTTATACCCAATAGGATTCCCATCATTCCCACGGCTTTGAAAATTTCATCACCGAATGAATGGTGACAAGGATACACAATCTGATAGACATCAGCAATCACTTATAATTGAAGAAGATATATCCATGAAATTTAAAATGTAACAAAATATAGACTTACATATGAGAATCCTTAGTAGAATGTACCAAAATCACGAACAACACGAAGGCATGCAAAATCTAATTGCTGACTAGCTATGGAGGATCTACGATGATAAACACGATTCGCTTAACTTTCGCAAGATTAACATGTAGCTTAGATGGCGAATTCAATATAGACTCTAATTAAGGTGTCACTTCAAGCACAATCTCAGACTTGACCTCTAGATGTAGCTTTACATCAGGCTTGAAATCAGGATCAGATTCGAGCTCAATTATGGACTCAAACTCATGTTCAAACTTGATCTTGGATTCAGACATTGTCTCAGTGTCTCTTATTCGGGATTTGGCTTGGCTCAATTGCAAAATCAATCGTAGACTCTTGTTCAGGTTTCAGAGGCTTCTTGTGGCTCGTCTTCTTGGAGTTCAACACATTCTTTCGATCAACTCGAAACTTAAGACACAATTTTCTTCCCATTAAACATAAATATGTATGTATTTAACCTTCTAGAACTACTCACATCTAAATCGTACAATCAAGGTCTTACTAACAAAATGGGTACAACATTCATGGGTATAATATCATCCTAAATATGATCATGATAGCTCGCATGATGGATAAGTACTAAACATTGTTAGGTAACTGAACGAGTGATCTTATAAGTGATGTTATATGACTATGGATAAGGTTTAGATGTTAGACCTATTATTTCTAAGCCTGATTTGGCTATAATATTAATACAACTTCCTTCATCAATCATCAATTTATTTGACTTATCATTTACATTGATATATGTATGAAAATACTAGTCAAATGCTAGTCCTACGCCAATCTTTCTCACATTTAAGTGTTGTAGTAAATACCTAATAATATTGCGACAAGCATTAGATTCATACAAGTCTTCATATACAATAATAGTACTTTCAGGTGCATAGATTTGTCGATCATCCCTTCAAAATATGTGGTGCTTCAAACTGGCTTAGAATTGACTCAAACAGATCGACGATCAAGTTTGAAACATTTTTAGAATTATAAAAATACGAACATAACGTAAAAATAGTTGAAGAACCCTCAGAAAATCCTCTAATTTTTTTGAAAGTTACTGTATTACGTGGAAATTCCTGAAAAAAAATCCTGATAAATTATACTCAACACAAGCAAAAAAGTTTTTCTAAATTTTTTTAACTAATTTTTTAGCTAAACTAATTTTTTTGCCTCTGTTTAGGTTTTTTTCTTCTCTCTGTTTTATTTTTCTTTCTTGTTTTTCTATTTTCTCTCTTTTTTTATTTTCTCTCTCTTTTCCTCGCTTTTTTTTATTTTCTTTTTTCTCTCTTTTTTGATGAAAAAAGAAAAAGAAAAGGATGATGATGCAGAAGATAAGAAAATATTAAAAAATTCAGGATTCTCTCTCCCCTTTTCCGCCCAACTCTTTGGTCTTAAAGTTGGGCTCTGATACTAAATTGATGCAGAACGAAAAGGGAAAAGATGTGATGGGAAAATTAAGAAACTAACTAGAAATTAGATAGAAGTTCAGGCCTCGCACCTTGGAAATCAATCGACTACTAACTCCAACACCTCGCACGTAAAGATTTTTTTGATCCTCACCCACATGCAACTAAGCACACTCATACCTCTCATGCTTTAGATTTTTAAGTGACAAATAAAGTTTACACAGCTATAAATATTCAATATTCCATTCATAAGTAAAAAGTTGAATACAAAGCCATATGTGACTGGTATTCAAATTCTTAAATAGACTCAAATAAAGACTCTTAAATTAATAAAGTGTTCCTTAGAATAGGAAACTCCAAAAGACTCCAATTCTTTAAAAAGAATACTCTAAAAAGACTCAATGGCTTTTAGAAAAGAAAACTCTAAAAAGAATCAAATTATTAAATCCAAATAGGCTTAAATAAACTCAAATAATAAAATCAAAAAAGACTCAAATACTAGTTTTATACCAAGTTGGATTCCCATCAAATTCTATAGATTAAATGAACAAAAATTAGCAGAGATCTCTTTGTGTGCACACAATGCATACTAAGTTTTAACAAATATACCAGGCTTACAAGCCTATAAGCATACAAGTTAATATCAAGAAAAAAAATTTGTGCACTAAAACAGTTAAGAGATTCAGAAAATCCAATGAAATGTGAAATATGGACTAATAAAAAGAAATGTTCTGAGAAAATGAACTCTCCTTTCAGATGCTTATGGAAGCTCAAGACGGGGTTTTCGAGGTTCATGTGAAGCAGCTAGTAACAGATCTGTAAGTCACTTTTCTATTTCATAGAAATTCTGCCTTAAGGTATGATTGAAGCTATCCTAACAAATAATCAGGACTCATGCAGAGTAACAAGATCATCCCTACCGGTGAGATCACAGAGATGTCGTTTGGCACCAGACATCATAGAGCACCTTCGTTGGAAGTAGTTTCACAGAATACTGTTCCAGCCAGAAGAACCAGAAACAATGAGCAGAGGGTTGATGTATCAATGGCGCTTGCTCTTGCCCTAAGCAATACTGGGAAGCTTCAAAATATAGAACTCTTTAGCAATGCCACAGTGGGTAAGAAGCATATCATGCATCATGGATTGCTGAATCTCCGAGATATGGATGGCAACATGCTGAGGACTTTAGATCAATTTCCTTTCCTTTCCTCTGTACAAAGTGGGGAGATATCCAAAAGTATCCAACAATTAAACACGATTCTAAGATCTTGCTCTAATGGGCTTATTTTTAGCAGGAGTTCTATAGACATAGGAAGAGAACTCTTAAAAGGGGCCATTGATTTGGAAGAATCTCTGAGGATGATTGTTAGCCTCCAAGATGCTTCAGATTACATGACTGGTTCCTCGGGAAAGCAGATCAAACTTTTGAAGGGAACAGAAGATGAATCATCCTCAGATGAATTAAATAACATGAGGCTGATGGAACCCAGGTTTTCCTTTGACAGGTCATCAAAACAATCACATCGGCATGTCAGAAAGGGTAGCAATCCTGATCTCATGGAACACAAACAGATGGCTTTATCCTATCCAGAAATGTTGAAGAACACTTCGTCAAATTCTAAGAAGAGTTCATCAAATGGCTCTACGCAGTTAAATTATCACAGGCGGTCCCTCAGTGGTGGTCCAAGTTCTGGATATATCGCACAAGGGAATGCAGATGAAATTTCTAATAGCAAGGAACTCAAAAACTTCACAAATGATGGCAATCACTCTACTTCAGCAAACATCAAGCACGCTGCTTCAAAAGGGAGCTCTGTGTGTGGAAAGGTGAGGATACCAAATGTGGTGGCAAAACTGATGGGCCTTGAAGAACTTCCGCTAGTAATGCCAGAGGTGAAAAAACCTGAGGTACAAAATGCACTTAATCCTAAGCAAGTAAAAGAAAGCAGTAAGATAAAGACAGATGCCGCAATCAGTAACAAGGAAGCTAAGCAGATGACGTATTCAGCAACCAAAATGAAGGATCAGACCATGGTCACAGAGGGAAAAGGAATGGTGCAAACTAAGGCAGTAAACCTCATGGAGTTAGTCCATTGTAAAGCAAACAAAACCCAAAAAGCACCGACTAAACCAGAACATAGGAATCTTACATTGTCAGAAGCTGCTCAATTCAGTATCAGCAGAATGACGGATTTTGCCCGTACAGATTGTTGTAACAAATTCAATGTGGCCAAGAAGGCAGCAGCAGAGGCAGTGGGAAGGGCGTCAACCTTCCAACATGTTTACAAAGAAAAGGTTGAACAGGAATCCATTGGAAAAGCAACTCCTGACCATATCACCCGAAATCATGAATCTTTGCTGCATGCTTACTATGACGATATGGTTAGCAATCATGGAAAAGCACAACTAAATGATGATCTGGTTTGTCAACAGACAAATGCACGAGAAGTCGATGCAACAGTGCCACAGCAACAATCAGCAATCCAACGGTTGAAAACCAAACACAGAGTGGACAAGTATGGAGAGAAAATAGAGCATAATAAGAGAAACAAGCCGCACACTATCATAGCAAAGAAAAACGAACCCCCCAGGGGCATGAAAACAGAAAAGGGGTCATCCAGTACCCCAACTTCAAATGCAGCCAAAAATTTAATCAACTTTCCTGGCACGGATCAATCAAGTCAATATGCAAAGGGAAATCATAATGAGCAGAAGAAGTTACAGAGCAGAAATTTCACTTACCTTGAAGCAGACAGGAAATCAGAAAATGAAATCTCGGAAGAGAAATTGCCCTCGAAGGCATTTACGATACCTGAAAAGGAGAAAATCGTGCCTCAAATCCCAGCACCAGCAGTCAAGATGAGTACACCGAAACCATCTTCAAAGAAGGTAGTAGCAACAGAATTGATGAGAGTCAGAAATGAGAACAGAGAAGTTTTAGCAGAAGAAAATAGAGGAACAAAAGCCATAGAAATGGGGGCACACGCCTTGAAGCAGAAGACTTCATTTTTACATGAACTGGAACATAGATGGAAAGCACAAACATGTGAAGCAGAGGCAATGGTAAACTCTTGTGTAACAGAGCACCATCCTCAGCCACCTGCCAACCTTGTGTGCAGTTCAGATGAAGGTGAAATCTTAAAACTGACAAATCAGATCATAACCGCAGAGACCAATGTAAGTTCCATTCTCATCATCTATTTTGACTCTTCAAGCATCTAGGGTAAAAGTTCCATTCTCGCATCATCTATTTTGACTCTTCAATCATCTATGGTAAAATCAATAGAGAAATCACAACATTTAGGAAATTCAAGAACAAGAGCAAAATGTAGAATGTAGGGAATATGGTGATTATAAAATAGTTGCTTGATTCACTATTTGACTTGCCTATGCTATAGTGGGAAATTCCACAAGAAGAAGTTGCAACCCCCAAAGAAAACTGTGACACAACCACCATAGATTCTGCTGCTGCTGCTGCTGCTCCTGCTCCGAATCCACCAGATATTTCCGCCAACGAAGGCATGCGGCCACAACCACTCTCAGAGGAACCAGAAGGTAACGCTGTTGACTTGTTTACATTTGCCTGCATGAAAAAAAAATGTACAAGTCTGCAAATAATAAGCCCTAATTCCCTACTCAATCACATACAAAGCAACACAATCTAAATTGGAATATGTCTATTAACAATGCAGGAAACAAGTTTAAAGAGTACATCTAAATTATTTCCTATCACTGCAGGTGCCGCTGACGGAAGGGAACTTAACAACTGCAACTCTTTAATGTGGCAGAGTGTAGCAACATCTAAAGTACATGGTCAAGGGTTGCTTACAAAGGATGAGTACAGCCTCAAGCAGATACTCATTAACAGTCAGCATTTCCTCAATACAGCACATGCCATTTTTAAAATTAAGATTCCTATTGGAATTCTTCAAGCAAGTGAAAACACCTTCCAATATGAAGGTGATAAGCTTGTTCTACACACGGGGTACGAACTACTGAGAAGGAAAGGTAAAAGGGAAGAGGCGTTTTTTTCGAACAAAATACCATGCATACCTGCCAAAATGAGATGCCTGGATGATCTAATCCGAGAGTTGAACGACGATCTCAGATGTTTGGAGGCGCCCATCAGGACCGATGGTGATAACCATGATATTGCAGAGTGGCAGCATAAAATGATAGAAAGAGATGTACAAAACAGAAACCCAGATGTCAACTGCATGTGGGATATAAGCTGGAATAGCTCATCATTTGCGAATATGGAAAAGGAGGAGATTATAAGGGATGTGGAGAAACACGTGCTGAATTGCCTCATCACTGACCTGTCTAGAGATTTAATGAGTGTAAGCATCACCGTTTGATAGACTAATTTGTTATGAAGCGAAATTTATGAAAACAATATGGGTTCTTTATTATGTGAATAAAATTTGATCAGAATGATTGTGTCCTAATGAAAGCAAAGGGGAAAGTAGACCTTGAGAAGAATGAAGATCCCTATTAAAATATATGACAATCCCCTTGAGGAGACAAAGTTCAGCCTAATCACAAAAAAGCGTAAGCATTCCTTACCATGTCACATTATTTGCTTCAGTTTAGAGGAAAATGCTTTCATCGCAATACCAGCTGCATTTACAAGAGAAACATTTGTGTAGCATAAACTAACATCTAGATTACATTTCTGCAAGTGAAAAAAATAAAAACAAACAAAAACTTTTTCTTATTTGAGATAAAAGGCACGATGATCATGATTCATAACGATCAATGTTCCCTCGATTTAAGATACAGATTACTGGTATTAGCATCTCCAGCTCACAGGTTACAATGTCTCTGTTCTTGAGGAAACAATGCAGCAATGTTATTCCTTTACTTTGACTTCCTATCTTTAGAAATCAGGTTATCTCCCAAAAAGCATTGTTAACCATGACTTCTTGCTTCAATAAACATGTGCTTTTGCCGGGAATGACTCAGCTTCGTCATCAAGAGTATTCATATGAACATGCCTACATGCTAGCCTAACTCTCTCATTCTCCCGGAACCTGAAAATCAGAACAAATGTATGTTAAATGGGTAACTATTAAAAGGAAAAAAAACGTGTGCATTGGAGTTAACTGATGAGTAGTATTAGTAGTATGACGATAATGCTACATTGCCCATATCTACAGCACCTACCACTTGTATGACATACATATCAAACCCTTAACTGGGAAACTATGTTGTTAAATATTTTTCAATTATCTTCCCATTATGTCTAAGATGGCAGACATTAACGCTATCCGTTCATGTTACCCTCTGAATCATCCATTACACGCATTAAATTCCATGCATGAAATTATGAACCAGTGGCATTATTGATATGCAGCAACTGCTAGTTGATGCGAAGACAGCTATCTAACTCACGAATAGCATCTTAGTCTTTTGTTGTTCCTTAATTATAATATTATAACTCATGGATAAGAAAGTTCTGCATGGCAGGTTGGTTGCAGTTCTTATTTATATGTACGAACCCTTGAACCCTTGATGCTGAAGCACCTCAAATTTTGAGATACTAGCAACTTACAATAGCTTAACATTTACACAATTTCAGAATTTGATACTTGATCAAGGTATATAACATGAAGATGCAGATTATGCACTCCTGTTCAGCACACAAAAGACTAACATGTGTACGAGTTCTGGATACTTCAAGAACATGCCCAATACAACCTGGGTTAGTTAATGGCTAATCTACTGCACCTCACATAGATCTGTGTCAGACGTCCTACGAGTTAGCTCACCTTACTATATGTATCAAAGTTCCTAGATGTCGGTATTTGCCATGTAGCAAACTTTTTTTTAACTTTTTTTTTTGAGAAGACATGTATCACTGTTTTGACAAAAGCACCTTCCCAACTGTGATGGCGTGTAGATTGTATCTTACACATGGAATAATATTTACGAATAAAGCTGAAAGACAATAAGCAATGCATTTAATATTGACTCTTTAACTTAAATTGTGTTCCTCAAGATGAATGTCATTCCAGGATGAATGCCATACCAGCATATAGACTGTTCCTGGTCTAGAGCATCAAAAGGACTGCCCCTAGGTTGCACGTGAATAACAGCAGGACCCAAAGAGAAGTGTCCCTACATGCCAAGAAGCTAAAGGGTTTTGTTGACATGGCCTTCTACGGCATAGTAGCCTTGGCCATGAAGCTGGTGCAATAGATCAAGGGTGGCAACTCAAAAGGTCATAAAATCCAGGTTTTTTGTTAAGACTTCATTTAGCTTCATTAATCATTCTCCATTTCTGCTATCTGAAATGGTAACCATTGTCTCACACAGCGTGCAACTGGCTTTTTAAACTGATGGTAAGGTTGTGATTGGTGTTGCTCTTGCTTAAAACATTTTAGAAGTACCTCTTCTAAATGGGCGATTAGATTATTTAGCTGGTTGGTAATTTAAAATTTTAGATGCTCATCTACAAGAATTAATATTTGGAACAAATATATTGGAATGATCTGCAAAAGAATGAATATGCATAAGAGAATGTTTAGATAAGATTTATACAAATAATTAGATAAAAGAAAGAGGTAAGTGAAAATTATTTGTTATAAACAGTCAATTTTGGCATATTGGTTATCTTAGCACGAGTGTCAATAAGTTCAATCATTTCTACTAGAACTGATCGCATTCTTTGAAAATCATTTCTATTAGAAATGATCTTGGGGGCGAATTTGAAAATGACTTTTTTAAAAAAAATTGCGAAAATCACAGTGTTACACATACTTTTGCTTTTCCTAGAGGTGTTCCACATAATGGGGTAGTTGAGAGAAAAACAGAACACTCTAAGAGTGTGCACGCACAATGTCGTGTAAAAGCAACCTTTCAAATTATTTTTGGGCGAAAGCTGTTTCCACAGCGTTATGTTCAAAATAAAGTGTTTATTGTTGTGCGCCGTGCGGAAGCAGTCGGATCGCCGAAGTATCTAGAGCGAAGAACAAATAGAGAGCTAACAAAATTTAGGTCGCCTAAACGACCAAGGGAACACTTCTCTTGATTTCAAATAAAACACTCAACCACTACAAAGAAATCCTCACAAATGGCTCACGCAATGATCGCTCACAATGATCCTATGGAACTTCCAATAGGATCTCATACAAACTCTCGCAATGCTTCGATAGAAGCTCAATTGGATCAACACTTCTTCGATGCTAATAACCATGCATTCGGTATCCTTTTATAGGACTAAAAGGGGAGGGGATTGGTGCACCAACCCCCCATTGGGTTGGTGCACCAACCCCCTTGGTTGGTGCAATAACCATGGGCAGCCCATGTTTAAATCAAGCCAACAACCACAAATCTCCACCTTGGCGAGATATTAGGTCTATGTCACACAATCGACCGTCAACGCTCATCCTCGATGAGAATCATCTCGTGTTCCCATCATCTTACCTCGAAAGGCTCATATGGCTTCGCAGAGCCTCATTGCCCCAGAAGGGGCCACCAAAAGTCATCTCATATCGTCAACTTACAAGTCCGAGCCTTACTCGAACTTGACTCCAATATCGATCTTCATAAGCTCATCTGTCGAACAATCACTAATGCCAAGTAGCTCCACCCGATCCTTGGCTTCATCATTCGTCGTTGATTCCATCTCATCACACCAATCTTTCCTTTGTCCACATAGGTCGCCATTGTGCTCCACCTCACCGAATAAGGTTGGAGACTCATCACACCTGACAAAGAAAGCAAACGAGACTCTTTTTACAGGTTGGCATCTCTCATAACTTGGTCTCCAAACTTTGATAGAATCCTTCTGCTGGACAAGTTGTGGGGATAAGGTATCTCCACCATACGGACTTGAACCATCACCTCTATTAGCACCACCTCTCCGGAGATCATCCAATGACGTCGTCTTTGGTGCATGCGAGCTTGAGTCAGTAGCTCGCTCATCTGCAACTCTTGTCGTCTTCATCATCACCGTACCATCCAAGTAATAGAGTTTGCCTTCACGCTTCCCCTTCATCAGGATCATTGCTCCTCGTGTCACCTTCAAAGCGCCGTCCTCCATAGTCACTTTGCAACCCTTGGCTTCAAGTGAACCAAGCGATATCAAATTGTACTTCACATCTAGCACATAATGAACATCGCATATGTTCCGTGTGACACCATCACTCATCTTTATGTGGACCGTGCCAATGCCTGCCGTCGTGCATGCTCCATCGTCTCCAAGAAGGACTTTGCATTTACTACCTTCATGGAAAGTAGTAAAGTACTCTCTGTGGGGTGTCATATGGACCGAGCAACCCGAGTCAAGCACCCATCCGTCCTTCATCACCCCTTCCGTCGCACCAACTAGGACCCACTCATCCACCTCCTCGCTTTTGACGATGTTGGCGGTAGCATCTTTCTTCTTATTGGCCTTTGGGCACTCCCTCGCCCAATGTTCTCTTTCTTTGCAAAAAGCACATTGATCCCTCTCGATGTCTGTGCGCGGAGCTCTACTATTGTCCCTCATCTCGGATCTATGGTTCCCTTTGCGGCCTCCACCACTTTCATTGCTCCGACCTCTAACCACGGTAAGCGCTTCGGATCTTTGGCCCATCATCTTCTCATCGTCCTTCTTTCTAAATTCATTACTTGTGAGAGCGTTAGAAACTTCATTGAAGGTGATAGATTCTTTACCATAGGTTAAGATCGAAACGATGTGCTCATAGTCTTTATGCAGTGAGTTGAGGAGAATCATCGCCTTGTCCTCATCTTCCACCTTGACGTCGATGTTCCTCAAATCTGTGAGGAGTTTGTTGTAGTAGTCTAGGTGTTCTTCAACTGAAACTCCTTCCTCCATCTTGAGGCCAAAAAGCTTCTTCTTTAGGTGTAGACGATTCTGAATGTTCTTCATGTACTTCTCACCAAGCGCATCCCATAACGCTTTCGCATTCGTCTCCTCCATGAAAGGGTACTTCTTCTCCTTTGTCAAGTAGAGTCGGATCGTGCCGCAAGCGGTCCGGTTCATCATCTTCCACTCCGCATCCGACGTCTTAGTCGGCCTCTCATCTAGTACTTGATCTTGACCAAGTTGGTTCAAGATGTCAAGTACTTCGCATCTCCACATGCCAAAGTTGATACGCCCATCGAACTTCTCAATTTCGAACTTCGTATTAGATACGATAGTTCGCGTTGTTGAAGATTGCGCCATTGGAGTAGAAGGATTTTCGTCGCCGTCTTTGCACGTCTTCTTCGTCTAGAACTTCGTCGCCAAAGCTCTGATACCAATTGTTATGCGCCGTGCGGAAGCAGTCGGATCGCCGAAGTATCTAGAGCGAAGAACAAATAGAGAGCTAACAAGATTTAGGTCGCCTAAACGACCAAGGGAACACTTCTCTTGATTTCAAATAAAACACTCAACCACTACAAAGAAATCCTCACAAATGGCTCACTCAATGATCGCTCACAATGATCCTATGGAACTTCCAATAGGATCTCATACAAACTCTCGCAATGCTTCGATAGAAGCTCAATTGGATCAACACTTCTTCGATGCTAATAACCATGCATTCGGTATCCTTTTATAGGACTCAAAGGGGAGGGGATTGGTGCACCAACCCCCCATTGGGTTGGTGCACCAACCCCCTTGGTTGGTGCAATAACCATGGGCAGCCCATGTTTAAATCAAGCCAACAACCACATTTATTAGTGCACCTCTTAACAAAACACCTTATGAATTACTGTAACAAAAAGTTCATATAGTATCTTACTTGCGTGTCTTTGGATGTAAACGTTATATTCTAAATACCAAGTATAACATGGATAAATTTGACTCCAAATCAGATGAATGAATCTTTATCGGTTATTTCTTGCGTGGTAAGACAGAATTTATAACAAAAAACGCTTAATAGTGATGAGATTCAACATGTTACTTTTGATTAATCAATTGGTAGTTCATCTCGTGTTATTATTAATGATGATCATGATATTGTAATACCACCTGCTATTGATAATGCATCTAGTTCACTATCTGGAGCTTTCACTGAAGTTACACATCATCCTCACATATAAGTAATTGGTAAAATAGATGAGTGTGTTAGAACTAGGTCACAAATTGAACACATGACACATGTTGTATTTGTTTCTAATATTGAGCTAAGAAATGTAGATGAAGCTTTTGCAAATAGCTCGTGGATTGAAGCCATGCAAGAAGGCTACAATTTGAAAGAAATCAGGTATTTAAATTAGTTCCAAGGCCGCAAGACCAACTAATCATCGAAACTAAATGGGTGTATGGAAACAAGATGGATGAGGATGGATGAGTTGAAAGGAACAAAGGTTAGCAGCACATGGGTATTGTCAAGACGAATGTATTGATTTCGATGAAACCTTTGTCCACGTAGCTAGATTAGAATCAATTAGAATGTTAATTATATTTGCTGCATTTAAGAATTTTAAATTATATCATATGGATGTAAAAGTGTCTTTCTTAATGATTATATTAAGGAAGAAGTTTATGTAGAACAATCACCTGGTTTTGAGCATGAAAAGCATTTTGATTATGTTTATAAATTGAAAAAGACTGTATATGGTTTGAAACAAGCTCTCAGAGCTCAGTATGAAAACCTTAGGAAATTCTTAAGACTTCGGATATAATGTAGGAAAGATGGACACTACATTGTTTATAAAAAGAATTAGTGATGATATTATTCTCATTCAAAAATATATTGATAATATTCTATTTGGCTCCACTAACGATGATCGATGCCAAGAATTTGCCAAGCTTAGCAGGATGAGTTCGAGATGAGTCATATGCGAGAACTCAATTTCTTCTTATGTTTACAAATCAAACAGTCAAAGGAAGGAATGTTTGTCCACCAAACAAAATATGCAAAGGATCTACTCAAAAGGTTTAGGATGGATGACTCGGCTAGAAAGGACACACACATGTTTACTTCCACTTGGACAAGGATGAAAAAAGTAAAAGTATAGATCAAAAGTTGTATCGATGTATGTGCTTTACTTTACATTACAACTAGTACACCTGACATAATATTTAGTATGTGCATGCGCTAGATTTCAGTCCGATCCTAAAAAATCTCACCTTAGGACAGTAAAGCATATTCTTAGGTATCTTAAATCCATGTCAGATTTTGGCTTATTTTATCATAAGGAAAGCACATTTGATTTGGTGTCATAGTGTTTTGACTTTGCTGGTTGCAATACCACACAAAAAAGCCCTTGTCATTTTCTTAGACATTTCCTTATTTCGTGGTTTAGCAAGAAGTAAACTTTAGTGTCATTATCCACTATTGATGCATAATATATAGCTGCCGGACTTGTATGTGCTCATGTCTTGTGGAGGAGACAAGTCTTAAATGAATATGGAATAGTGTCCTACTTCTATCATTTAATGTGATAATAAAAGTGCAATCACTCTGACAAAAAATCATGTCTTGCACCTAGAACTAAACATATAGATATTTGACATAGCTTAATTGATAATCATTGCCACAAGAAAGACGTAGAATTGAGATATATTTCTACTGAATATCAAGTGGCAGATATCCTCACTAAAACAATTAAGTTAAACACTTTCATTAAATTATGTAGAAATCTTGGAATTGTTGGTGAGAAGGAACTTTAGATGTTTATTTATCCATATGCTTGATGATGTTACTTTATATGTTATGACGCATCACATAATATGCATGCTTATATCACTTAAGTCACACTAGTTGGTTATTGATCACCCTCTCATTGTTGCTTTTTGATTATGACAAAAGGGGGAGATATATATATATTAGTGACATAATATATGTATGTTATAGGGAGAATGTTGGTTTGTTGACTTTACATATATATATGCACACTCATATTGGCACATCCTTGATACATAAATGATACATTCTTTATATTTACTTATCTCTAATGAGCATTGATGCAAGGGGTTTATAAATATTTGTTAATATCATGCATCATTGTTGGGCGAGCAAGTATCTTATCTTTGTAATTTTATTTTTATGTATCAACATCATCAAAAAAGTGGAGACTGTTGGTTATTGCATCACCCCAATGGTAGTTTTGATTATAAGCAAATAATTATGTTGCTTATGAGTTTTTATGAGATTTGTAAGTGTATGTAATTAAAGTACTCAAGCTCACAAAGAATGATGACATAAAGTCAAAACTTGAAAGCGTAAAGTCGATGGATGTGGAGCTTGTTGGATCCTGTGGATGACAGACAAACTTTAGAGCGGAGATTAATAGTGTTTTCCAAAAATAATACTTAATTAAGAACTTAATTACTCTGGCTATACCTAAATCTCTTAAGAGTGTTACATCCTTAAATACTTAAACTACAAATCTAACTACTTGCAAGAGAGAAATGCATATTGGAAATTTAACACAAGTACAAGTAATAGGAAATGAGAGGTGAGAGACATTTATCACAATGGCAAACAAAAGCAATTTATCCTGGTTAACCCTCCCTTGGGCTACGTCCAGGCCCAATCTCGTTGTGCTTTAAATCAACTAACTCTCAAACTAGGGAGCCACTTGCCTCAACTTGAGGGCTTCCAACCAATACAAATGTCACTTCTCCAATAAGTGGTCTTCCAATACAACTCAAACTCTTCACAAAGAGGACCTCACCATAGAGGCTCTTTACAAACACCAATACAATACAATCGAATGTAAAATCTTACCACCACACCCTAGTGTGTATTTTACAAACCTTTCTCTTGATAAAGAATTTGAATCACAACCTTCCTATAGCCAAAGAGATTGAAGCTTTGATGTGTATTTTTGTGGCTATAATAAAATTTTTCTTTTGATCTCAAAGAGCTGAAATAAAGTAAAAGGAAATCAAAGAAAATAACAGAAAATAACTTGAATCAATCTCTTAGAAATCAGCTTAGAACTTGATAGATTTGAAATCAAGTGTGACCAAAAATCTTTGCTTAAAAGCTTTTCAAAATGAAATCAAACTTTTTCCAAGAGATGAAAAATTTTTAGAGCATAGAGAAGGCTTTGAATACTTTGAAAATCACTTAAAATTATCAATTAATGTTTTAACAACCTCAGCCAGCTTAAATAGGAGAACAAAAATCTGTTGAAAATAATTCTCTAAAATGCCCCTCCAACGAAAAAATCGACAACTCTTCATAAAATGCAAAGCAATGTTTTTAGCCCGTTGGGCCACAGTAATCGACTCCTATCAGTCGGTAGTCGACTCCTTAAACAATGGTAGTCGACTCACAATCCTACTGTAGTTGACTTCTTTTAGGGACAGAGCAAAACCCTATTTTTCCCAATAGAAAGTAGTCAGCTCCTATAGAGAAAGTAGTTGACTCATTTTTAGATATGTGAGGATATATCTTAAAAGATTTTTTAAATCGATCTAATTCTTTTCAAAATATTTTTGGAAGTTTAAAATATTATTTTAAATATATCTAAGTGTGTGTAGCTTCAATCTTAAGGCAATACAAATAATCTAAGGACAAGAACTAATATTTCATCAATATTACCCACTTTTGGCTTCTTGATGTAGTTTGAATTCTTCATCTACATGCCTTTGATTCTTTATGCCTTTGATTCTTTAGCTTCATTTACATTGGATGAGCTTTCATCCTTCATCTTGATGAATCTAGGTTGTCTTGGGCTTGAGGTAGATGTGATAAAGGATGAATTTCTTCCTTCATGACTTTGATGACTTTTCTTTTTTCCATAGTTTTGAACTCAATGTTTGATATGATCATTAATTCCTACACACTTAATAATTATCATTAGTAACCTGCATTTGTTTAATCATCAAAACTACATTAGGAATGTCTAAATATCTAACATTCTCCCCCTTTTGATGATGACAAACAAATGATACATAAAATATGAAATTCATAAATTAGATATGTATTCCCCTGCATAGATGCACAAAATTAGAAATTAATTCTTCAACTCTCAATCTATCAATACATGTTAGAATAAGCACTTTCAAGCGTGTATCATATATGTATCACAAATATCTCATTTGTGCTAATGGTGAGTGTTAATGAGTTTCAAGCAACAAACTATCACGTGTTGTATATGTACGCATATCAAACTATCACGTGATGACAAATCAAATGACAACACATATACAACATATATTTTCTGTCATCTATTTCCAATTTTCTCCCCCTTTGGCACGATAAAAAAATGGTGGAAGAAAATGAACCATCTACAAACCTTTTTTTAAAGTCGAACATAAATTTTTGCCCTTATGAAATAAACATCCAAAATCCATATAACTTAATGAAAAGTATGAAACCAATTGTTATAACATAGAAGACACAACCAAGAGAATAAGCATGGATCGATACATATGCCATCAATGATCACATACTTCACTGAAAATATTGCATATATTAGCTAAGTGAAGTGTGAACATAATGTGTCATGAGATAGATCTAAAATTGAATTTCTATGACACAATATCTCTTATGAGTCTCAAAAATACAATTTGGCATAAAATTTGAGATAAAAGCATTAGTGCCACAAAAATGTCTATAAGAGATATGCATAAGAGTAACCATCACATAACTACATATTACTCATCTTGTGCATAACAATACTACCATCAATCTTAAATGAGCATCCAAAGTAACTTATAGTATAGCACAAATCTTGACATTCACTAGGGAATGGAATAGTCTCTAAGAGGGTTATGGGCTTATTACATATCAGCTAAGGCGTCAGAGGAGTGGGCCGGCTTCAAACACCTAATCCAGGGGCGTATCCGTAAACTTTTGGGCCTTTTGTCATATTTTATTATTTGAGAGGGTTTATGTGCAATTGTGCAATTAATTAGATTATTATATAAGGGGGTTGGCCGGCCGGCCCTAGGGCATGCTTATTTTGATTATTTTGCAAAAGAGAGGAGAGAGTTACTCGTTCTACGGGAGAGTGCAAACGTCCTCTTCAATCGGCGTCTTGGGAGGGAGTTTACCCCTTTAATTGTAATCACATATCGTTATTATTTTCAGTTTTATTATCAATAAATTTCAGATATTTCTAGTTCCTGTCAATTTTGTGTCAGAGCATGTCGATTCATGACGACGGCAACGAGATCCAAAGACCGTAACGATGCGGTGGATGAGAAGTTCAATGGCGAAATTGAGGGCGTGAAGCAAACCCTAGCGAAACACGGCGATGCCCTAACAAAGCAAGGCGAAACCCTAGAGAAACATGGAGAAGCCCTAATACAAATCATGCAACAACTTGCAGGGATTTCGGTGAAATTAAACGGCGAGAACACAAACCCTAAAACAGCGAAAAAAGCGTCACCTTTGGACAAGTGAAAGGGCATAGCGAAGGAATTTGAAGACGAACGGCTCACAGACCTCGACGACAGCAACCCAGAAGCGGAGGAGGAATTTCAAGGGGCCGACGGCCCTAACCGGGCCACCCGCTGGCAGCAGCAGACCCACGCAGGCCCCGAGGCTCCTCCCCAGGGCCGTGTGAGTCAGGAGACCCCCCCCGACAGGGTCCGGCGGCCCTATCCCTTGGCCGCCAGGGCCCCGCCAACCACCCCCTACAGGCCCCGCCGACCGTCGACCACCGACAAGGTTGCTAGGGCCTGACAGGGCCCTGCAGCCCTTTCCCAGGTCCGCCAGGGCCCTTCCGTGCCACGGCAGACTCTCCACGGGCCTTCAGGCCCATAGCAGGACGATACAGCCTCAACGGAGGATTTCAGCCACTTTCCGACGCCCCGACACGTGCATTTGACGATGATTTCTATCCGAGGGAGTTTCCGGAGTACAGCGACGATGGAGGAGAATTTGGAGAACCCCCAGACCCCCGATATGATGCAGACAGACGACGACGACATCCACCTCAAACTTATGAGGGGTATCCTGGAGAGGTTGGGAGAGGCTACAGAGACTTCAAGGAGCGATGTGTCTATGCGAGGGGCGATGATGGGGGGAGATTTAGAGGACACGGAGGAGGCCCACGGAGGGGATTTGAGCGACACGAGGAGAGGTGGCAGCATTACCATCAGCCCAAGCACACAGGCGGACGAGCAGACCAAGGGACCTTTGGGGTGAAGGCGGGATACGGAAGCTGAAGATGCCCATATTTGAGAGAGAGGATCAGGTGGCATGGATTTACATGACAGAGAGGTTCTTTAGGGTATCGTGCATGACAGGAGCAGAAGCTGGAGGCGACGGCCGTATGTTCAGATGGGAAGGCCATGGCGTGGTACCAGTGGGGGAACGAGAGGCGACAGTTTCGTTCGTGGGAGGAGATTAAGGATGGGTTGGTGGAGAGATTCCGCGACACTCATTTGGAGAACTTACGGGTGCAGTTACTTTTCCTCAGGCAGGATGACACAGTGAGGGACTACAAGGAGAGATTCAAGGCACTATCAGGGTGACTACGGAGAGTATCGAATGAGATGATGGAGAGCACCTTCGTGAAGGGGCTGAAAGCTACCATTCGTACAGTGGTTCGCATACAGAAGCCTCAGGACCTGATGGAGACCATGGAGTATGCTAGAGGATCGCCTGATGGAGGAGATCTAGGGACAGTTGGAGTGGACCTGTGTCTCGCATCCAGACCACGACAGGAGGACAGAAGCCAAGCAGACCAGCAAGGAGAAGGCCATGGAGAAGAGTGTGGTACTACCAGCAGGATGACGGTTTAGGAGGATAGTTCAGCAGTAGTGTCGCCCTATGATCCCATGTAGAATGGTATCTTCCCATGCAGGGGCAAGTGAAAGTCCACGGACAATTGCAAATTTAGTCAGATATAGACAGCTCTGATCAATACTAAAACTATTGTTTCCTTGGAAACAGTTAAAACATATAGAAGTCGGGTTAGACTCAATATATTAATCTGGCTGCAAGCTTCCTCCAGTGTTACTGTACATCCAGCATGGTACAGGTCATAGCATGATGGGAGTGCACATATGAACCTCTTGTACAATATATATGCTATGAATTCAAGTCAAAACTTACATTCAGAATGAAATAAACGTAGTGAGTAGTGAGGCCGTTGATTAAGGTACGGCTGTATAATATATGGAAATCAAAACAGCATGTTGATTTCACAACCATTTTGATTATCATTTGGAACATTTTTCATATTTCCTTGCAACCAATTAGTTCAATACTTCTCATTTTCCATAAAAAGAGAATTTAAAAAATAGAGAATACAAATAATAAAAAACTTGGTGTGTAAATTGTCAAGTTGCTTCCAGAGTTGCAATTGAGCTGTAAACCAAAAAATAAGAATTAGCAATGTCATTTGATATAATAAACCCTAAGCATTCTCCTCAATTCTCAACATGTTATTACATTCGGTCATTCCAGCTTCCCAGAATGAAAAATTAAAAAATAGGAGGTAGACATATGTTCACTCATTATAGGACACTCAATCTTAATTCTGAAACCCTAACAGATTTGGATGTGTGAGAAAGAAAGAAAGAACCTAATAAATCAGTTATTCAAGAAGACGTTCAGGATTAGCTTGGAATGCAAGATGCAGTACCCTTGTAAAACATATTTGAAAGGAATTTGCCTTCAGTATAAAGAACTATAAATATTTAAGATGAAGGTTTTTCTTACCAAACAATCAAACTCTACAACCATAGTGTGTTAGAACTAAATATCCAGTGGCCGACAATGATGTGAGGTTGTAGCCAATATATGGCCTTCCTGTAGTCAACAATGACCCATTCCAGCGTTGTTACTCAATTGAACTTTATGATATTCACATTGACAAAGGTAATAACAATCGTCTCTCTCTTTTCCTTGTGAGCTTTCTCTGTCTAATATGCACACAAACTGGAATAAGGATTCCAAGAGAAATTATAACCGCGGAAAGCCTATAATACCTAAAATAGAGTATCACATAGGAAGCTATCACAAGCGAACAAAAAAGTAAGCCCCAAGAAAGAGTTCCAACAACATCCCGCCTGCAAAAAGTAGAAGATTTATCCATATTTAGATAAAAAAATAAGGAAGAATTCTAGCCTTACACTAGTAGGTAGTAACAAATTAATGGATATGCTATCAAACGCACAACCATTAGTCAAAGACAACTGTGTTATTAAACATCTATATTATAAAAGAGGGATGTTATCAAGAGAAATTGGATAAAAGATATTGGACAAGAGAAATTGGATAAGATATAAAATTGGATAAGATATAAGATTTTGAGGGATAAGAGAGGATGTGGGGAATTTTGCATATACAACTCCAATTTTTGTACTTATGCTTCTCGACCCTCCCCCCCCCCCCCCCCCCCCCAAACACACACCTTTTCTTCTTTCCCCCCCTTTTCGACCCGTTTTTTAGTCCACGTGCACGTGTGCACAGGTTATCTGCTAGTTTATCACCAAAATAGGGGAAGAAATATAAGGAAAGGAAAGAAAAGCGAGGTACAAGCTCTTATTGATGATAGAAATCATTTCATGAATCATTCACTATTCTGATTCAATCCCGCAAAAGAGAAGGATGGTTTCCATTTGGATGCCATTTTAACATATCCTTTGAGGTTGATAATAACAAGAACCATCTATGTTGTTATCTTCGTAACTCTTCAGATTCCAAAGTCTTGATATGGTACATGATTCAGTGTAAATACCATTAAGATTGTCAAATTAGGCCCTAGGCAGCAGAAACTCTAAGCCCCAAAAAACATGAATCACAACTCCTAAGGCATTTACACATAGAGGCCAAGACACCCATGCTTCTGATAAATAATTATTCTGCTTCATGCCCACTCTGCATAAAAATGGGTATCACCTCCTTTTAAAATTACCCATTTGTTAATGCTACAACACAAGATTATATACTTCCTTGCCTTGAACTCAATTTGTGCGTGTGCACTCTCTCTCACTAGGTGAAATAGATGGATACCATAGATAAGACAGATAAAACATGAAATGGCAACTACTTAGAAAGGTATGTAAGCATGATAACTAAACATATTATGCATAAAATTGACCGTTTTGGTTGTTATGTGATGAGCTACATAAACATGCAAAACAAGTATTGCATGGTTCATAAAATTAAACAATTTCTCCAAAACAATATGATAGTAAAATTGCAAGCATATTGGATCAAGACATACCACAACGCTTTCCAAACCAGTTGGAGCTTAAGATCAAAGATCAAAAAGAACTAGCTAAAAAGCAAGAGCATAAGAATTAGGTTGTTCTAAAGAAAGAGTTAGCAAAGTAATTTGGTTTCTATTGGTTGCTCGTGTGTGTCTGGATGGGAGTATTTTGGTAACGAGTTATGATGAAAGAGAAATTCAATAAACAATTGGAATTGTAACACTCAAATACAAGTAGTATTGTATTTGCATCATTGATGCAGGACGTTGTGGTGGGAATATTAGAGAAGAATATACTAGGGATTTATTGGGCATCACATCCCGAAGATCTAACGATCACTGACTCACACGCCTCGCATGTGGAGAATTTTCAGACATCTCACAGAGGCACCTAAGCCCACTCTCAAACTCTATCTCAAATAAAATAATTAAAAAACTTAAATGACTCCAAGTCTATCTCAAATTCAAATTGGATGAATCCCATCATTCATCCCAATTTGAGAGCTTCACCACCCGATGAATGGTGATAGAATTAGCACAACCGGATAGAACCAATTCGAGCGGGTCCATGGTACCACAGATGAAAGGTGGATAATGAATGTTATGGATGAACACGTCCTTAAGCTCTCGTGAAATACTCAACTCAGATGTATCACGATAGAACCGTCGAAAACTTGTGAGATACATGAAAAGCCTCATCATTATTTCTAAGACGAACCTCACCGGTAAACTATAATCATCTTGTCATCGATAACTACAAATATCTATAAATTGCTATCTGAGTCTGTAACAGACTTGTGAGTATCATGATTAATTGTAAGAATTTCAAAAGTCTTGAGATGCAAAATACTCAAATCATATGCAAAATGCTTAGAAAATGCAGTATGGATAAGATCAAAGCCAAACTCTAATGCGGTCGAACTTAGTGGCTCGTTACAAATTAACTTATTCTTTTGATTCAATTATACTATTAGGTCTGCATGGCGTCAACATAATGTTTTCTCTAAATATAAATATGCATGTGTTGGCTCTTCTAAAATACGCAACACAAAGTCATTCAGTCAAGACCCATCTAGAGAATGTGTGTAGCATCAATTGGTATGACATCATACCAGATACTATCATGATAGCTCAAAAATTGGATAAGTACTAAACAACGTTAGATAGCAAAATGTAAGCTATCATCAACCCATATAATGTTGTAAGGTTATGGATGGAATTAAACTTTTGGTTGTATCTTTTATATAGCTGATTTGTCGACTAAATTTATACAACTACGTTCGTCAATCATCACTTTGAAACTCATATCTTTAATTTTTGACATAAGTAAAGAAAACATTTATCATTTACTAATCTTTCTCTTTCATAGATGTGGTAGCTAGACGCCTAATGACATGCAAGCGAGGGGCTAGACTCCTCTAGATCATCTTCCTCAAGAGTATCCTTAGGTGAAATGTATTCTATATCAATTAATCCATCCTCATCATCAACCTCTCCTACAAATAAGTTCATATTTGGATACTGATTAGCAAAATGATCAAATCTATGATATTTTAAACGTTACACCACTTTAGGTTTTTGTTGTAAGAGTTATCCAACTTTAACTTTTCCATTTGTCTCTTTACGGTATGACTTAAGATTTAGTCATGTTGTCACTTGACCGATTAAGTTGCTTCTTAATTTTAAAAGTAAGCTTCGTGTCTATAGGGATCTCATGAATTTCAAATTTAAGGTCTTGTTATGTATTATCTACAATATAGGGAAGCATCGCATGCTTCATTCCTGCTCTTAATACAAAATGAAATCTAGTAATGGTATATAAAGTATCTTCTTGTAGCTTACTCTTAACAAATAAATTATTGAGTTTAGTCATGTATTCTTTCACAATCATGCTCCATCGACATATGTCGTTTAACTTTTCTAAGTGCCGATATCTATAGGCAAGATGTAGATATTTCTCTTAATTTTGATTTTTAGTTCATTATATATCGGTACATGTCGCAAATGCTCTATCTCGTGGTTTTCCTATTGATGTTCAAAAAAAATTTAGCATATCTTAATAATTTTACCTTAGCGAATTAAATTTTTTGCTAGTTTAATAATTGATAACATTCGTACAAATGTTCCATTTCTGTTAGCCTAACCTGAGAACGTCTACGAATTATATATTCTGTCAAAGTTTCTATCCTAATCCAACGTGTGATGTTATCTTACCCAAATTCATGCTCAAAATTTTTATCCCGTCGCTATTATTTCGATTGTTTCATTTCTAATCACTCTAATATCTGGTTCATCATCAAATGTACTCCGCACTTCATCCTTAAAATTGTGTTCTTTTATCAATGTGCTATATAGCTCTTTTACGTGGTTCCCTATTCTATTCAAAGCTTTAAGCTCTAAATATATTTGTTGTATTTGGTTTTCTAGCTTTTAAATTGCATTATCTCCTCCATATATGATCTTAAAGTTTTGCCACTACATAACAGTATGCAATATTAATCAGTCACATCAATATGGATACAAGATCCTCAACACGAACTATATGCATGCACTAAGTATATAAAGAAATAAAATAAAATCTTAAGGTTCAAATCTACATGATGAAATGTAGTCTTAACTATGATGATGTAACACACAGATCAAGATTAGAAACTGATGCAATTATTGGTAATATCAACTAATCTAAACAAAATTAAATAGAGAGTTTTTTGAAATTTAATGATTAAAGATTCGATCTAATTAAAGGGTAATTGGAGTAAATATCAGCTCTGTAGGAACACGTAAGGCTTTTATAACTTGTAGAAATTTAATCCAGATGGTTAGGACTGAAAATTTCACGTGAGAAGCTCGAAAAACAACTGAAAAATTATCAAAGTATGCTAAAATACTACAAAATCAAAGAAAAGCCTTTAAAATTATAAAGCCACACTGTACCAACCAAGGTTTGAGGTCTCAGTTTCGGTTTCCGTTTCGGTTTCGTTCTTCGGGAAATTTAGGTTTTGATATCGGTTTCATCCCTTTCTGTGGTTTTGAAGGTTAGTTTCATTTTGTCCGTTTTGTTTTCTGGAAACTCAAAATTATACATTTTCTAGTCACGTTACATTTATTTCACATTACATGTTACACATTTTCTAGTCAAATTACAAATTTTCTAGTCAAATTACATATGTAAATGAACTTATTTCATTACCTATGATGTCATTCCTATTATTTACAAGTTTGCCAATGAGATGGTGTAATGGTCCGAAATTTAATGAGATTTTTCTTGGAATTCTTCGTAATTTTTCTAAAATTTACTTTCTAAATTTGTAAGAAGCTTGGCCCACTTATCTTTCTCTCTCCTCCTCAAAATTCATTCTTCCCTTCATTTTAAAGAGAAGCCCATAAACCCGCCACACCATCATTTTACAACAGCCGACTCCCTCTCCATTCGTTTTTCCTCTTTTTCACTTGCTTTTTTCCCATCTCACGACCCGAAGCCCCGTATCTGTCGCTCCTTTACTTTGGTCTGCCAACCTTCTTTCTCACTTTTATTTTTTCTCCTCTTTCATTTTCTTCTTTCATTCTTGGAGGCCCAGGCCCACAAAACTATTCTTATTTAAAACCCCACGTTCTTTCCTTTTCTTTCTTCAGTTTCTCAACCGGCCCAACAAGCCTCGGCCTTCACGTATTTCCCTGACCGACTTCTTTCATCCAAACAAAAGAACACTGCAAGCAACCGTTGCCAAACTCTCAGCCGCTCAATCCGCACCACCTCCGCCCTTTTCGCAACCCTAATTCGTTGTCGGCTCTTCCTTGGCAAATGAAATTCGTCTCAATTAAAAACTCCTCTCGCACACTACTTCTCCTTCTCTCCTCTCCTCTCTCCTCTCGCACACACCCAGGCATGTTCCTCTTCCTCTTCTTCTTCCTCTTCCTTTTCCTCTTCTTCTATTTCTTCTTCTTTTTTAAAGATGTTTGTATTGGTTTGGACTTTGGAGCTTCTTCTTCTTTTCTTGGTCTTCCTCTTGTCTATCTCTTCATTTTTTTACTTCTTGAGTTTCAGCCGGAACGTTGCTGTTTCGACCGAGTTCGCCTGGAACGACAACGTTCTAGCCAAATCCAAAACTTTTAGGCCGGTTTTGTCTCTGTTAGCTTTGAAACAGAGACGAAATGCCCGACGCATACCGATATCGGACGAAACCTAAAACCATGGTAGCAACAGCTCAGCTTGGCTAGTTATTAGATTGCATGAGCCGTTGATTAGTTAATAGCTCAATCGACTCTCATCGCTCAGGTCAACTACATCGACTGGCTTGGTTAGTTCTGGTTCTATCGGCTAGATTGACTAAGCTTCGGATCAATTGATTCGGCTAAAAGTGTCAGCTCATCTGAGCTGATGAACAATATCAGCTTATCTGAATTAATGAACAGTGTCGATGGGGACTTAGCTCGTCGACTTAGCTCAACGACAAAATCGGCTTGTCGAAGCTGGTATAGTAGCATTTCGACACTGATAGTTTTTGCAACCACATTCATCAGTGATCTGTATCAAGGTCGATGGTGTTGGATGCGGTGGATGACGATGGAAGTGATGGTGGGTGCCACATGATTTATTGATATCATGATCGATAGCAGCATCTCCCTTTGTTGACAATAGCGGTGATTGATGGTGGTGGTGGTGGCATTTTTGGGCTCTGGAGATAGTGATGGTGGCATTTTTGGGCAGTGATGGCAGCATCAACAACATGAGGGCAATGTCGAGGATAGCTATGACAGAAAGGTTAGGGTTAGGGTTTGTAAAGGGTGTGGTGGGAAGATGAACCAGGATTTCCCTTTTTTCTTTATTTTTTTATCTGAATTTTTTCCAAAAATTGTTTGCTGTTTTTATTTGATTTTTGAGTTTTCCTTTTTTATCTCTCTTCTTTTAAATCCAAAACCTAATTAGAAGAAAATAAAATAAAAATATTAATAATGATGAAAGAGAGGAGAAAAGGCTAGGTTTTGGCTCTAATACCAAGTCTGATGCATGACAAAAGGAAAAAGGTTGTGGTATGAAAATTGAGAAAGAAGAAATAATGGATTTGATAACCTTTCATGCTATTTGGGGCATATGCAAGAGCTAGCATTTGACTCTTGCTAAGTTCTCTTAAGCAAACAAGGCATTAATGATTTTCACTATAAGCCATATAAACTTTTAAATATGAAACTCGTCTACGTGAGTAAGAATCGTAATAGAGAGTTATACTAGGCTATTGTATCACTCCAAATTAAATACGACTCCAAATAAAACATCCATACCCCATTTTGAAAATTTGTTCCAATGGATATGATCTAACATGTTTAAACTACTTATAAATGAAAAACCAAATGATTTAAAATTTCCAGTGTTTTTTCCACACATCAAATGGTAACAAATTAATTGATTTTAGGATATTACATGAACATTAATTTGTCGCCATATTTTCTATGGGTAAAACATTAAAACAAATTATATTTCACTTATAAGTAATTTAATTATACTAGATCAGATCAGAATTTTTTATTTGGTGTACCCGTGTTCGCATTTGGACAATAGAATACACATCTTAGATCTTATTGATAGTTGTGTCTATGTACTTGCATATTGAACTTATGTTAATTGATAAAACAGATCAGATCCTGATAAGGTATTTAAGTAACTTAAGTGGCTGCTTAAGACACCCCCTAAATGAAGGTTAGCAGATATGCCAGGTAAGAGCTTAAACATTTTAAATCTAAAAAAGAATAGATGGACATGAATACTCCAACATATCAAATTACTCACGCTCATCAAATCAGATGGAATTACACAATTTAAGAAGAATACTTCAGAGCTTACAAGATTCCATATTATTAGTAGTATTTTTTAGGTTTATCTCAGTAGAATGTAAGATGTGGATACGTTCACATGTCTAGTATAAAAATTTAGAATAATCATATGTTCTCCTAGTTAATAATTGCATAGACTCGTATTTCATCCGGAATCTATCTTTATTTCTATCATATCCGCGAACCATAATATAAACTACCCTAAACATGGTTCAAAGTTCAAACCATCACTGTAGTGTTTAACCCATCTGTTACAGTATGCCCAAAATTTATTTTTCAAACATTTATTTTCTTACTTTAAATGGATCTAATTTAATCTTCTTTTTTTGAGAATTTTGAATATATTATTGTTATGATATATTATGCACTCTAGAGACTGTTATTGGTTTTATAAAATATTAGCTTTGCATGTATTTGAAAAGAGTTATCCTTAATATACTTTAAATTCAAATCTCTTCCAAGTCAAACTAACATTACCTTTACCTTAATTAATGATCATACATGATCAGCTAATTATAGTAGCATTTTACGCATGTTTTTAACCATTATTTACATACATGGCTCTCAACCATGGTTTTAAATATACATTGCATGGTCCAGACCATAATAAGAGAACCAGTGTGATTATTTTGAATATTTTAAGAAAAACTCGTTGTAATTTTTCATATTTATCCTATGACATCTAGTTTCTCATTCCTATCTACATTTGCTTATTATTTTTGAAAGAAAAAGATTGAACCAATTTCTACAATTATAATTAAATGATCTTTCAATTTGTCCAAATGTTCAAGCAAAATCTTTCAATTGTTCAAAAGACTAATTCAAGTGTTCATTTTTCAACAAGAGCTTTCAATCATCATCTATATGCTCTCCCAAACTTTCATTTATTATTACTGATTGATAGCTAAGATTTTTATATTGTGCTTTACTATTAAAATCCTAGAATTCATCGTCAATAGTGATTAATTTGATCGTACATTGTGCCAGCCCTTAAACGCTAGACGTATACAACGGATGTGAAACCATCAGGACCAAATCTGTGTATTTGTGGTTGCTTTTCTTTTTTGTGTGTATATGTTGTGTTGTATACTGCTTATAATTTTGTTCTTGTGTTACATTTGAACCTCACACTACACTATTTGAACCACTCAGTCTCTAGTTCGACGTACGTCTTAGTTCAAACCACTCAGTCTCTGGTTCGAACCCTATACAGCATTGCTCGAATCACCTGATTAATTACTTGTCTCTTCCTATTTTATGCTATTACTACTCTCATATTTAATTATAAACTATTAAGACTTGTTCATATAATTGTGTGTGATATTCCCATGCAGTTGGCATATTTGTTTGGTTGAGTTTTATCTCAACTTATTTTTATATAGTCACTATAATTGCATATTGCATTTCATCCATATTCACCCAGGTTCATGAGAATTACACTATATAGAGATCCATGACACCAACCACTATGAGCATTGGTATAAGTGATGGGAGGGTTACTATTAGATCAAGGTGGCCAAATGGCCCGCCGGCCCGGAGCCCGGCCCGTCCGGCCCGGACTTCGGGCCGGGCCGGCCCGGTCAACCCGGGCCGGGCCGTTGACTAGGCCCGGCCCGCCTGACCTGCCCCCCTTCCCAACAGCCATGTTGGGGGGTTTTTGGGTCTTTTGACCAAAGTACCCCCCAACAGCTATAAACAGCTAAATTGGGGGGTAGTTTGGTCAATTTTGGCCAAAATGACCAAAAAAAACAGCCCCAACAGCCATAAACGGTCATATTGGAGGATTATTTTGGTCTTTTGGCCTTAAGAAATCCTATAAATACCACATCCATTCATACCAATTTCTTCACAATTCTAAAATTCTCTACTATCAAATTTTTCTAGAATCTCAAGCTATTGCTCTCATCTCACGGCGCTCTCAAGATACAGCTGCTACCTCTACACTTCCGCATCTCAACTTTCAAGCTCCGTCTCCTACAACCGACTCAGGGATCCGATCAGCTGCTAGACTGCTACCTCACTACGGCTCTATCTGCAATCAGGTTCCTTTTATTATTAAATTAGCATAATGGCCGGATCAAACAACCCACGTAGATCTGTTACCGCTAATTTTAACACTGAAGAATATGGTTTTTTTCAAAATTTGCTGAACAACCCTATTGAAACACCGGACTTTCCGGAAATGACTCCAAATGAACAACAAGAATGGAACGATAGTAATAGCCTCATAGTGGGTACACAAGGATTTTCTGCTTCTGCACACACTTCAACCCCTTCTACTATTGCTAGCCACACTGCTTCACAAGCAACTCAAACCAGAAAACAGAAATCTGCTGTTTGGGATAACTATTCACTAGAAACGGTGCCTGGAAAAGGACTTAAGGCTTTTTGCAAAATCTGTAGATCAGATTTCAATTGCGCAGCCAAAGATGGCACAACACATCTGAAAAGACACACAGAAGCACATAAAAAAGAGAGGCTAAACAAACAACGTTAAACTTAACAGCTAATTCTAGCTCTCTGTCTGTTTTTTCATATTCTTCTGACACAATACGAAATGAGATGGCTAGACTAGTTCTATGCCAAGAATTACCTTTAAGGTATGGGGAAAGCTCCTCGGTAGAACGTTTTAACCAATTAGCACTGAACCCCGCATTTAAAAAGGTGCCTAGAAACACACTTAGGAGAGATGTTATGGCAGCTTTTGAAGCTGGCAAAGCTAAAATGATTCAAACTTTTGCGGCCTTAACTTCTAGGATAGCTTTAACGTCCGACATATAGACAACTAAATGGGGATTATCCTACATATGTGTTACGACACATTATGTAGTCAACGACTATACTATTCATAAGATGATTATCGGTTTTAAATTGTTAGCTTTTGGTCATACCTGTGTTGTTATTGCTAATGCGATTATGCCTGTTATTCGTGAGTATGGCATTTCTGATAAAATCATTTCATTTACACTTGATAATGCATCTAACAATACAACTGCAATATCATTTTTAAAAAGACACCTGAACCCTGATCTGGACGGTCTTTTATTTCATCAGCGATGTGCTTGTCACATCTTGAACTTGATAGTACAGGATGGGCTTAAATTTGCTGCTGATTGGGTAGAAAAGGGTAGGAACCTTATGTTATACATACAATCTTCTACCAATAAGAGAAATTTATACAGAGAATTATGTAGAAATTGCCAACTTCCTTACCGGAAGTTTACATATAGTGTTCCACATAGGTGGAACTCAACGTATCTTATGAAGCATTGCTTGCTTAAAAACAAGATGCAGCTTAGATATTTTGCTAGTACACACATTCCATATGAGACTGAATTCAACCTTATTGATTTAGAGTGGAAAACAATTGAGCAGCTTTGTGATTTTTTTGAGGGTTTTTATTATGCTACAAACAAATTTTCGGATATGTATTACTCAACATCCATTTTAGGTCTTGGTCAATTGGTTATAATTTCAGACACTTTAGCTAGGTATAGAGACACTACGGACACTACACTTATTCTTCAACCAATGATCGAAGAAATGAATACTAAGCTAGCAAAATATTGGAAGCATGTTCCTTTGCTTTATTCATTAGCTAAGGTTTTTGATCCAAGATTTAAAGAGGATTTAGTAGCTGGATTATTAGAAACCTTTTATGAAAACATGCAATTTGAAGTTGAAGATCATATAATGCATTTTAAAACTAGCTTAAGAGCTCTATTTGCGACTTATGAGGCTAGATATGAAACTTCATCTCAAACACTTCTTCTGTTCCTGCTAGTTCTAATATTACATGCAAACTGAGGCAGATTTTGGGGAAGAAAAAACAAAAAACCGTAGCTTCAGAAAGTTCGTCTAATGAGTTGTCTAAGTATTTAGAAATTACTTATCCTTTTACTGAGGAAGAATTGGATGATCCAAATTTTGACATTTTGGGATGGTGGAAAATGTATGAACCTAGGTTTCCAATTCTGACCATTATGGCTCGTGATCTGTTATCAATCCATATTTCTACTGTTGCGTCCGAGTCTGCTTTTAGTGCAAGTGGCAGGGTTCTGAGTGACAGGAGATCAAGGCTTAAAGAAGATGTAGTTGAAGCGGTGGTATGTGCAAAGAACTGGTTTCATACTGAAGACCACTCGCAAGATAAAAAGGACCTTTCAAAAGATTCTGAGGACGAAGCGACTGACGATGAATGATTTTCTTTTTTTCATGTATTGTTATTTTCTATCTTGTATTAGCTTGTAGAAGTTCTGTGTGTTGGCCATTGTACGAGGGGTAAGGCTGGTCAATGTAAGTCCCCCCCCTCAAAAAAAATTTAATTAATGAAATTTAAAGGTTCAACACGTGACCTTCGTGAATTTCGGGCTAAATTATCTAACTTAGTTTTATAAATAATATAAGTAATTTTAAATTTTTTTAACCTTTGTAAAATATTTTATATAGGTCTTATAAAATTTTTATAACTTTAATATCATTCTAAACTTATTTTTACTTCTTTAGAACAAGTTATAAGTAATAAAAAAATTGTTCTACATAAGAAAACATTAGCTAACAAGTAATTTAAATTTTTAAAAAATATATAAGACATATAAAATATTTTACAAATGGTAAAAAAATTTATAATGATTTAATATTGTTTTTACATATTTTTAAAAAAATTCTTTTTTTAAGTTTTTTTTAAGTCTTAAAAAACGGGTCGGTCCTGGGGTGTTTTCCACCCCCGGGCCGGGCCGGCCCGGCCCGTGGCCCGGCCAAGCCCGCCGGGCGACGGGCCCGGCCCGATGGCCGCCTTGACTATTAGACCACCTATGTATGATGGCATAAATTACTCCTATAGGAAAGCTTGTACAAAGATTTACATCCAAGCAAAAATAATCATCTGAGCCAATGGCCACTGTTAAACTTGTCTTTTTTTCTCCTTTTTTCCTTGCTGCTTGCACAAAACAACCGAATTAAGATTTAGATTCCCACGTGATAATCGTCTAACCAGACTTAGATCTTGCCAAATAATCAAACACCAATCCCCAAATAGAAAAAAGCCCCAAATTTAGTAAGAAGCAAAATTTGATGGTTAAACCCTAAAGTCAGAATTGTACAAGACTAGACTGCTCAAATAGTTAAAGAAATAGATCAACACGATGTATTTACGACAAAAGAAGAGAAACAGTGACAGGGAGAAAAGGGAGACACACTTGTTTTCGGAGCGGATCTGGTAGTCTCTGAGCTGCTCCACGAGCGTGGAGCGCGTGATCATTTCCCCAGTTAGGGCAAAAACTCTTGTCCTCTCCCTCCCTCTCTTCCCCCTCTTTCTCTAGTTGATGTGCTGTCAAATTAGGGAAGAAGCAAATAGAACTTGGAGGGGTCAAGCACGGGCCTGTTTCTTTCGCCCGTGGCCCGTGGCCCGTGGCCCGTGGCCCGTGGCCCGTTGCTTTGCGGTGAGAAAGTGTTTTTTCAGCCAGGTGGCCCGTCACTTCTTTTACTGTTAGGGCATGTTCTTTTGCTTGAAAGTCGAAATGGGAAAGTTTGGGCCTGTTTTTTTGCGCGGAAAGGTCCCGAGAATCCCACTTTTTGCTACTGTTCCACGTCGCTTCGGTTACTATTCACTCTTTTCTCTCTTCGACTTTCCCGTCGCATGTTTATTTGCGGAGAAAGCTCCTCGCGATTCCACGGCCCTCTCTCTCCGACGTGTCGCCGGACTTTCCACCCTGCGAAATCCCCGGAAATTGTGGGGATTGCAGGGAAATCTCCTCGCTGTGGGCCCCGCTGTGTTCCTCTCACCCCTATCCCATGGCGCGGGAGGCAACGGCTTCTTGAAAACCCTAGATCCGGCGGCGACGCGGCTGATCTGGGTTGCCTAGCTTTCCAAAAGGGTTTCTCTGTGCCTAGGGTTGATCGTCGTTGCTGAAGGTGTGCCAAGCTTAGCTCCGGGCAACGGCGGCGAGGCTCTGTGCAGAACCCTAGCTGATCGATGAGGGGGGAGGTGATTTCTGAACGATTTCTTGCGCGAATGTATATTTTCTGCAACCCTAAGCTAAATTTTTTTGGTTTTTAACTTGATGCACTTGCTGAAATTGGTTTATGAAATGCTCGGATGTTATGAATGATTGCATGTTTGATGTTGATACGGAAATCTGAGTTTTGCTATACCCTCTGAAGTGAGGAAAATTGGATTATATGTTGTTGATGGTTTGAGGGATTTGAAGCTAGGGTTGCGGAATTTTGTGATATTGCCCCCACTCGATTCGATGATTATTTGATTTTATGAGTTTGTGATTTGGTGGGTGATGCACATTGGTGATGTTATTGTGGGAATTCGAACCCATTTGCTTCGATGAAATTCTGTTGTTTAAGATGCTGGCAATATGTGCTTGATGCTATTTACTGATGCCCACTTACAACATAATTGAATTAACTAAATCCTAATAATCCACGCAAAGAAACAGGCCCTTAGGTGTGCAATACTCCAAAAAGCCCAATGAAGAAAAATTAAAATATGAAGTTGGACAGAGAGGATGGGATAAAGTCATATATGCTGGATGGCGTGCTGGACGGTTCCGTGTAATACCATTTTCGTGCAACCGACGGATTGTTATTAATCTGAAGTGAAAGGTTTTTGTTTTGAAATATTAAAAAGGCCTCGTTTTCAATATAAAATAAGAAATTTTTTGGAGATATTTTTGGGGACGTCTAATTGTTTCAGAATGGGTTTTTGTTGTGGTGATTTGGTCATTGATGAATTATCTAATTGTGTGGGAGTATTATTTGGGGATTTGTATCATATTTTTTTGGGATTGGGTAATTGATGAATTTAATGTTTGTTGGTGGAAGTCTATGGGGCTGTGGATCCATTTTTTTTCGGCATGGCTACTTGTGTCATGTTGGGTGATTGATGTTATTATGTTTGGCTAATTTTAATTTTTTTTGGTGCATGGCACCTAGGTACTTGTTGATGTTATGGAATGGGATGAGAATGGATAAACGTTGAATAATTTTTTGGGATTGGGGCATTGAAGAATTATGTTTTTTTTGGTGGTAGTATTTGGGGCTTTGTATCACTTTTTTTGGCATGTCTACTTGTGTCATTTTGGGTTCTTGATGTTATTATGTTTGGCTAATTTTAACACTTTATGGGGCCTGGAACCTAGCCACTTGTTGATATTATGGAATGGGATGATAAAGGATAAATGTTTGTTTAAGACTTTTTTGTGATTGGTCCATAGATTTATTATGTGTTTTTATGGTGGTAATATATGGGGCTTTGTCTAAGAAGTTTTTGGCTTGTCTCCTTCTGTCATTTTGGGTTTTTCCGTTTGTTTTGTTTGACTCATTTTATCAATTTTTTGTGCATGGCACCTACAACCTTGTTGCTGTTTTGGTTTGTTTTGGGAATGTATCCTTGTTGCACAAATGGTGTTAACATGCAGGAGCAACTGCAACGCAACCAGCTGTGTGACTATGATTACAAATTTTATCTGAGGGACAATGATTTGGAGTTGCACAATTTTATATGGAACGTGTTATTCATATGGAGTATGTTATGGAAATAATTAACATTAAATATATGTGTTCTTCAATTAAGGGTGACATGGATACACAAGGAGACCATGCCGGATGTGAGTTATGTACCGCCGCCGCAGCTGCAATAACATTTGTCGTACTAGCCTTACAAATGAACAATGCCGGTAGGCGCGAACTTATACCCAGAGAGCCCTCAGCTATGCGGGATCTGCATAGAAAATCCCACATGCGGAGAATTTTGTGGGGGTCAGAAAGTAGTTGTTTGCACTACCTACGAATGCGCAGACATGCTTTCATGAATCTTGCAGCATTAATGCGCCAGCGTGATCTTCTCAAGGACACTATTCATGTATCCGTAGAGGAGCAGGTGGCCTTGTTCCTGCATATGGTAGGGCACAAGTCAAAGAATAGAGTAATGCAAGTGGATTTCATAAGGGGCGGGGGACAGTTAGCCGTTATTTTAACAAAGTTATGGCGGGACTGTGTGCACTTAGGGATATGTTCGTGAAGCAAGCTCCGAATGAGACGCCGCCGGAGATACTCAATAATCCAAATTGGTTCCCATATTTTAAGGTACGTGTGAGTATATGTATATGTGGCAGTATAATAAGGATCGTTTTTGGGATTGCACATTGTTCACATTTAATATGTTGTAGGACTGCATCGGGTTCATTGATGGGACGCACATAGATGCCACGCTACCAGCAAGGCTCGTACCCCGCTTTAGAGGGCGAAAGGGGGTGACGCAAAATGTGCTTGCAGCTGTTACCCCAAACAAAAGATTCACATACGTACTGGCCGGGTGGGAAGGATCCGCAAATGATTTTACGGTCCTGAAAGATGCATTGTCTTTACCCCCCCCCCCCCCACTGGGGCTGCGAGTGTATGAAGGTAATATGTTAAAATTAACATATAAATCAGTTTTACGTATCTCATAAAGCGTCTGAACATAAAACTGGTTGCCTTTGTATGAATGTAGGTAAATATTACCTTTGCGATGCTGGATATACGACAATGCCAGGATTCATATCTCCATATAGGGGAGTTAGATACCATTTGAAGGACCATACTGATCGGGTTCCTCGAAATCGACGAGAGCTATTCAACCTACGCCATTCTACATTAAGATCAAAGATAGAGTCCACTTTTGGTATCCTAAAGAACAAGTTTAAAATATTGACATCCAAACCTTACTACCCATTCAAGACCCAGGTCGCTACCGTACTATCGTGCACTGTTTGCATAATTACATCCAGATTGCAGATCCTCATGACCCCCCAACTAAATGAAGAAGGTGATGGGGTGGAGGAGGAAGGAGAGGGTATCGATGAGAGGGATGACGATGTTATTGATCTATCCCAACAGGGGACAGTTCGTGAACAAACCGAACAACGGGATCGTTGGAAAATGTGCAGGGAGCAGATAGCTTGGGATATGTCGGTGGACTACTGTAACATTAATAATAACGGGAACACAGTAGAGCATGGCCTATGAGGGGGTCGTACTATTTGCGGACCTAGTCTGAACAATTTGTCAATGTTCCTTTCTTATTGCATGATGTTTGGTGTGTTCAGTATGACAATATTTTCATGCTTTGTCTGATCATTTTAATCATTTACATTTATGTATTTTTTTCGGGTAAATGACATTAAAATACCCTAACGTTTGGGCCATTTTCACTTATATACCCTATCGTTCATTTTGGTAAACTTTGATGCCCAAATCTAAATTTGATGTAGGATTGGAGGAGGAAATATTGTCTGAAGAGGAGGCTGAAAACACTGTGCATCCCAGACATAGGAAGACTGATGGAATGCATGTATTTGGAGGCCTCTTCAGACAATATTTCCTCCTCCAATCCTACATCAAATTTAGATTTGGGTATCAAAGTTTACCAAAATGAACGATAGGGTATATAAGTGAAAATGGCCCAAACGTTGGGGTATTTTAATGTCATTTACCCTTTTTTTCACCATTCGTTATCATGTCAATGATGTTAACTGTCAAATTATGCGTTTTAATTATCATAATATTGATGATGTAGGGATGGAAGGATCTAAAAAATCAGGGCATGGGGGCGAGCCCTCCCCGGATGGGAGTGATCCAATGCATCAATTATATGAAAATATATATGGGACACAACGTGGAGATGCCAAGAGGAGGGTGGATCCACTTCGTAACCGTCCAATTCCCATGCGGGTTCCACCTAACCCCTACTAAATGCTTGGATACCAATCTGGTGTGCATGGAATGCCATATCAACCTTATGGAAATTTCACCTTGCCAATGCAAATGCCCATGTCTCCGCCAATGCAAATGCCCATGTCTATTCCCTCACATAGTGGCCATGGGTATATGCATATGCTACAAGGGGGAGACATACCCAATTTCAGACCCCCCCCTCCTCGCATGGAGCATTCGCGATGCCAACGCCACAAAGTGGAAATGAAAGAACTCCCGGCAGTGACTCCTCGAGGAAGTCGAGTAGGCGTAGTGAGGATGCCAAGGGGTCTGTATCAAGTCCAAGCAAACAGCTGAAGCAACCTTCCTCTTCTTCACACCATAACAAAATATGGAAGCCCGAGCACGATGCCACCCTTATTCCATTGCTAGCAGATCTTGCACGGCAGGGGCTTAAGGTCGATAATACCTTTAAAGGGGCCGCCTTCAATGCCGCGGCAGCGAAAATCAATAAAGCTCATGTGACGTCGTTCACAAGTGGTAATGTGAGAAACCACATGAAAGCATTGAAGACACGTCTCAAGGATGTTTACGAGTGCATGGAAATGAGCGGGGCGGGCTGGGATGTTGAGAAGAATATGATCATGTTAGAACCGAAAACTTATGACACGTGGGCGGCGGTAAATACTTCTATCTTCTACATAGGATAGGTGCTAGTACATAAATTATAGATATGATTGGTATATTCATATAAGCTTTCCTAATCGTTCAGGCAAACCCTCGGAAGCGTGCATATGTGAACCATCCCCTACCATGGTATGAAGATCTGGTTGTCATCATCGGGGATGACGCAGCACGGGGGAATATGTCATGTTCCTTGTACGATAGCTTTGGAGGCCCATTTTCTGGAGGAGAAGGTGAGCCCGTCACGCCTGAACCGACACATATTCGTACTCCACCCCACCATGTCCCTGAGGAAATACCCACACAGGCGTCGACATGAGAGTGTCCATATGGGGGGACAAGAAATGCTACCCCACCATCGCTGGGGAAGAAGAAACAGCGGCGTCGCGCTGTGAGGGAAGACCCTGATGTAATGTGGGATATTGCCTGCAACGTGAAAGAGGTCGCTGAGGCTATTAGGAGTGCACACTCCCAGCCCCACAGGACTGAAACTCTTGCACATAGTGTGTACGCGTTTACGGAGTACCCTCACCACCTCCTGTTGACGTTGTATAAAGATCTTAGCATGAATGAGCTGGCGGGGCGTCAATTTTTGGCCGTGCCACATCAGAGTCGAAAGCTTATCCTTGAAGATTTAGTGGCAGAAATGAAAAGGGACTTGCGGGTCGCTGGTTATGGCAGCGGAGATGGCCTTGGATAGATATGAGTATGGGTGGGCCATAAGGTATGTTGGTTGAGTGGGGATTAGAGGTCGTTGGGGTTGGGGATGTTTTGTATGGGTAAGTATGAAACATATTGGCATGTCGCATTGCGGTATTTTTGTGGCATGTCTCCTAGAAGCTTTTTGTGTGTTAATGTGATACATGTGGTGTAACGCCCCGCTTCCCAAAAGACACCGGAGGCAAGGGCGTTGCGCGGTCCGCTTGAACTGGAGCGGTGAAGATCGAGTTCAATAAGCGTCTGTGATAAAAACACAGAAAGTGGTCCTTGCGTTTGCGTATCAGAACAATCAGAACATTTCATTAAATTAAAAGAGCACTTCCAGAATTGTTCGTACTAGAAATAAGACAACAGGGCCTCAGCAGGGCCAAAAAGAGACTACAACAAAAACACTAATCCTACTACAAGGTACTAAAGCTAAAACTCCAAGTAGGGATGGAAAAAGGCTCGACTCTCCAAATCTGGCGTCTCGTACGGGTCCTCTTAGTACTCAAGCGCTGAATCTGACATACATCCACAAACAATGAATGTATGTCAGCAAGGTCTGCAAGAAAAGATTAGCATCCCAAGGCAAGATATACAAATGATATGAATTTAAGAAGCATTTAATATTTTAAAGAAATGATTGTAGCAATTTAACATTAACAAATATATTGAAACGGAAACAACATCCCTAACATGCAATTCTAAACAGTTGCAAGGATTAAAGTTAAGATTTTCTCTGAGTTCATTAGCATAACAATTATCTAGATGACCAAGTTAGCGTTGCACGTTTTCATGTCAAGAGTTAGCATTATAATCTAGGGTTCACGCCTGTAGGTCGTGATGAGAAGGTTGTTCCTCTCACGGGGGCTTACCGTGATTGACGCTAACCCACCGCGTGCGGGTGGTGCTCTTGAGGAGAGTACCTTTCATACGCCTAGTGGCCGCTCAACCCTAACCCCACCCAAAAGTTTTGCCGGAACACGAGCCGGCCTAGTCGACTCACACGACATCACGATATCACGATACCGCCTTCGAGGCGCACGATTTCACGATGTCCAAATTGTTAAACATGCAAAAAAATGTCCAGACAAGTTATGAACCAATTTAACAATGTCATCTTTCCATTTGTACAACATCTTCAAACATTAAGAGAGGGTTGCCCGACATTTACAATAAATTAACGAGAGTGTTGAACATGTGGGTTGAACGAACATGTTGCGAAAACTAGTTTTCTTTGCCAATGTTTAAAGTTGAACAATATCAGGTTATATGTCCAAAAGCCACATTTTAGTCTAGAACATTATGGAAATAATTCCAAGTGTCATTTCACGTGCAGTTTCAAGATATGCAGATTTAAGTAAAAATGACGCAAACAATCATTAAACTTCAAAAGTTCATATTAATTGCACACTTGCCTGAGATGTCGCATTTTGGGTGTCCAGGTGATCGCAACGAGGTGCGCGGTCATCTGCGACATTAGATTTGATGGTCAAGCTAATGGTTCAAGTATAAAGTTCCACTTACAACTTACTGTTTATCTAATATTGCTTACTGTTATACACACATATATATAATTAATATTAACATCATAAGGGAAATTATAAAACACTGCTACCAGGTGTAACCTATATTAATATCGTAGGATATGGTCATGACATCACATGCTAACTAAAGCAACATATTAACTTTTCAGTGTATGGTAATCTAATTATATTAAGTTAACCCTTTTACTAGCATTAATCATACATAAATAGCTTATCGACGGTACTGCCCTAAGGGTTTTAACAAGGATATAAACTTAGGATACTGATCATGCATTGGGAGTCATGGTTCCTCGTTTTCTACTCTAGGCATTGATCTCATATGTACTATGGGGTAAGGTAATGTAATTTATTGTTATAATATAGTAGTTAATGTACCTACTGTTACAACTTTTAAGTTTACAAAAATAAGCACAAGATCACACTCACAGTTCATGTGAGATAACTCACTTCGTTGCTTTTCCTGTAGGTTGATGACATAGGCTCAAATGGAGGAGGAAACAGGGTAGTCGACGCGGCTCTCGGTCGGTCTGCAGGGCACGATGGTAAAGTGCAGCACCGAGGGACCAGACGGCTGGGCACGGCGGACAGCAGGGGGCACCATCGGACCCAGCGATCTGGAGGCGACGGGGCGGAGGCGACATCGTGTGGTAGTAGCGGGGGTTGCAGGATGCTGAGCCACTCGGAAGTGGCGATCGGAGGGGATTGGGCTTGGCGAGGGGCTGGTGTTGGGTGGTGGCGCGACGAGGCCTGGAGGAGCGTTGGGTGGAGGGAGGTCGATGGTGGTCAGAGGCGATGGACGGGAGACAGGGGAGATTCAAGGAGATGACCCAAACACTTGGGTGGGGGATGCTCGGCGGTCGTCGGTGGCGTCGAGGCTACGGGAGACTGGGGGAGAGGGGAGAAGATGTCTGATTGTGGGGTCGCTGCTGCGAGGGGAGTGCCGACGGGTAGAAGCGAGGCTGGGTTCGTTCGCTGGTGAGGACGGGCACCGGACGAAGTCGGAGGTCGGACGAGGGGCTTGTTTTGGACTTGGTCGCCGTTGAAGGGGAGGAGGGGAAAGGGAGGCGCTGGCTGTGTGTCGATGCGGGGCCTCAACGAAAGGGAGGAGAGGGCGGATCTGAGGTTGAGGGTACGGCGTTGGATTGGGCGAAGTCGGATGGAGAAGGCGTGGCCTTGGAGCAGGTGGCGGGGACGAGATGAAGGAGCTTGGGTCGGGTGCTGATCCGTGCGAGGCCGTGGTGGGTTGTGGAGTGTTTGCCGGTGAACCGGGCCGCCGGAGGATGGGGGTGGCCAGCGTTCGTGTTGATGGCGAGGTAAGGGCTTAAGGCGGCTGTGAGAAGGAAAAGAAAATAGCCTAGGGTTTCTTATTATAATAGTTGTGATGTGATATGATAACATAGGGTGAGGTATTTGGATATAGGGTTGCTGTGCAATAGGCCTTAGGTTTCTCTAATGTTAGCTAAATAGGGAAAGAGGCATGCTCACGTGAAGCTAGTGTGGCCTATGTTTAGGGTTCTAGTTCTTGTTATAATATTTGTGTATGAGGTTTGAGAAGGCAGTATTGGCACAGGTGATAGGCTTAGGGTTAGGGCCTGTTAGTATAGTTTAGTTCTCCCTTTTTTTTTAAATAAATACATCTTGGCCTCTCACTCAAAGCTACCTGGGGGTGTGCGTGGATAAAACTGGGTGCGGCCTAGGTTTAAAAGTTGGGGTCTAGGTTAAGACTAGATAGGGATTCATTAGAAATATAATTAATGGGATTGAAGTCAACGGGTTTAATGGCTAATCAATTTTCTTAATGGGATTATAAATGGGAGATATGAAATTCAAATTTTAAAATTTCAAAACTGAAATTCGAAATTAATACCATAAGGACCCAAAATAATAATAATACTATTACTAATCATAATAAATTTAACTACGTGCCACAAAAATAATAATGGTGACAATTAACATGGGAAAAATGGGCACGTGCACGGGAACGGATACGCCTATCAACGGATACGGTCGAAAAGTTTTTATTAAAGAAATACAATTAAAATCATCGATAAAGACCGGTCATTACATCCTACCCACCTTAAGGAAAATTCCGTCCTCGGAATTCCTAACAATCACTGGTCAGAGAATAGGTTGGGGTAACGCTCTCTTGTCTCATCTCCTAATGCTTGCACACCATAAACAACCATCATGACATATCCAAATAGTATCCTAATATTCGTATTGACACTTAAAGTATTACAGTATATCTTATATACTCACAATCTATAATGGTGTAGTATCACCTGTCACTTAGACATACCACTAATGCAAAATACAACCATGCTTAGTCAATTAACATTTCAATCGTACAACCACTTTTACATACCGCATATCACCATATACACACACATAATAATACAAATCACTACACGTATATACATGCAAGTAATACATTACACCACACACAGATTTTTACAAGCCTTACTCCAAACACTAGGGTCATCGTAATCTACCCACCTTAAGGTCAAGTCCGTCTCTAGACTTCCTTAAATAGGCCGACGTAGAGGTGGTGGACTTAGACACTAAAGTCGTCCTATCCTGGACACACATACATATAAGGAAACCATATACATCCATATACACACACTTAATCATATAGCACACACTTTCAAATTCCCATACATATATCACATACGTATACATACTCACACTACTCCACTCTTATCTCGCACCTATATAGGTCATATAGACACTCACCGGCATACACAACCATGGAAATCTACATAGGTAAGTATATGATCGCTCCGGGACGTAACCCTAAAGAACGGTTGTAGTTTTACCGCAAGTGCACGGTGTAGCAGCGAGCGGGATATCGAACACAGGGAGGACGAATGACCGTGCTTGTTCCAACCAACCTGGCTATTCAAGAAGAAAGATTTGCCTTTGGCGATCCTGTCACAATCGTCAGACAAAGTGCAGAAATATCAAATCAAATAAAGAACGTCTAGGGAATGGGGAATCCCCGCTACTCACCGTATCTCATACATGTGGTTCATCGGTATCAAAATTGCTAGATTGAGAATTTGGATGAACTAGTTGCAACTGAATGTAGAACCAAGCTCACGCTCTCGCGCTGTTGCCGGTCTATAGCTATCCTAGGTTTGGGTCCAATCTCTTGCAAACCCTAGCCTAGGAAAGCTAGCATTAGGATCAACATCATCGTCCAATCGCTCACCGAGCCCAATCTCTTGCAAACTCGGCTCACGATCTAGATTGGGATAGTTCCTACCCGTCCAATCTCTTGCAAACGGGTATTGGCACGGAATTGCAACCGGAAACCCTAGTATCGGTCCAATCTCTTACAAACCGATACTACGGAAATTCGATTCCAACCCAATTCGGATTTCTAGGGTTTCCTATCGAATTGGGATCCAATCTCTTGCAAATCCCAATTGATATGAATACCTAGCCAACCGTAGTAAATCGATCCCGATCTAATCTCTAAATATCAATTCTAGCAAAATTTCTACTAATTCATCACGAATATGAAGTTGGGCTTGTAGGGTTCATCCCCACGCCCCAAGACGTGGAGACTACTCACAATTCATAGCAAGATCACAAAAATAATCAATGGAATAAGCAATAGAATTCATCACAATATTGAGATATGCAATAAAAATAGAATTTTTAAGGAAAAGCGATGCAAACCAAAGGAGTTCTTCAATTAATCCAACAAAATTCCAATCTTTGTCTCCTCTCCAATCACAAGAATAAAGCTAAAAACTAATCTAAAGCTGCAAAAAATCTAAGAGAGAGGCTCCAAAACTAGGGTAAAAACAGGGGTTAAATAGCCCCCAAAATCGTCCAAAAACTGTGACCAAAATACCCCTGCACAGCCTGTTTTCCGCAGTTTTCGCTACAGGCAGCGCATCGCACTCGGCCGAGTGACAAAAGTCGCTCGGCCGAGTGAAAAACCCTGTAATTTTCCAGTAAGTCGGGGCCTTCAGGGGTCTCTACTTCGGGGGCGGCTCGGCCGAGTGAGTTGTCGTCACTCGGCCGATGGCTTCATAGTACTCGGGCGGACGTAATAATCCACTCGGCCGAGTGGGTCTTCTGAAGTTCAGGCGGCCGAAAAACAGTAACTTGGTTGTTTTGGAAGGGCCTCGTCTGGGCGCCACTCGGGCGGACGGGATGTCGTCACTCGGCCGATGTGGTCTTCGGTGCTCGGCCGAGTGCACACATAAATCGTGTCTGTTCTGGTCGGCCGAGCAGTGTCTCGCTGGTCGGCCGAGTGGCTCCTCCACTCGGCCGAGTGAGACACAAAAAATGCCCATTCTGCTTGTTTTGACCTCCTCGTCGCTCCTGCGACGTCCATTCTTCTTCCGCTCCTCTCCAACAGCAAAATTCCCCTCGGGGAGGTCGTCGGTGACCGTCTAGAGTAAGCGCATCTTGAGATCACTCCAAATCGCGCCAAATCACCTGAAATGCGACAAAAACAACAAATCGTGAAAAGCATCGCAATATCGTCGATATATCGTGAAAAACATGATTTGGGTGATCTAAATGGCATGCAAACATGCGGGAAAAAGGTGTAAAATAGGGAGTGATCAAAATCCCCCAAGCTTGCCTCTTACTCGTCCTCGAGGAAGATAAGTAAAAGGCGAACCCGGTGGATTCGAAAAACGAAAACGGCGAAAAAACGAAGAAGAATGAAAACGAAATGAAATAAAGTAGAAAGAAAGAAGCGAAGAGGTAGGTTGCTAGATTATTTTCTCAGGACGTGGATTCCACTTACTCATATAGCATGCTCTGAATGAAAAACACATGTCAAAGAATTTTATTTTGATATCATAGTATAATAGTGCAAATAGAAGTAGAAAACCCACGGACAACGATATAATCATGAAAAACGGAATAGTTTTAGAATTAGCATCGTCTGAATCATCTAAAGCGGTATACAAATCACAGATCGCACACTTTTCAATTGAACGCTTTCTATCAGGAGTATAAGAGTATCACACTATAGAATAGAGGGAATAGAAAAGTATGGACTTCATGAAATGAACGCTAGGCTTAGATTTCTGGATTTCGTAAAGCTAAAAATAATCTCACCGAGTATAGAATATTACTTAGCCTAGGTTGTCGTGCAACGTCAAGTAGTCACTCTCTCACACATCAATGGATCCCCTCCCCCAAGCTTATCTATAAGCATGGTGGCATAAAAAAATATTTACATCCCCATTTTTATATAGCTCCAAAAGTAATAAGAAGAAAGAAGAGAGAAAGAAAGTGAGATGTGATCTTTTATTGAGGATTTTTCCTCTTTTCTTTGTTCTTTTCTTTTTTTTTCTTTTCTTTTTTTTGATACAACATATATACACAACGATGATCCCAACTCAAAGAGAGATAATGATATACAAGAATGTTTTTCTCTCTTTTATTTATTTATTTTTTCTTAGACAATAGAGATTTGGAGCTAGGAATTAGTAGCGGGGGAAATGCCATATAATAGAATCACTAAGGGGAGATTCACCAATGATTTTAAAAGTAGAGAAATAATGTTCAAGATTTGTGGAGAAAGAAATAGATATAACCCTCAGTTCACTCTATAAGACATGCACGACAACTTCAGTAGGGTAATCTAATCTACTCAGTTTCGATCACAAAAAAGCTAACTAATCCAGATTTATCATAGCTAACATCATTCAATCATCCTGAAGTGAAGTGTACAATTCATGCATATAGAAGTGATATAGGAAAAAGAAATCAATACTCCAGATATAGGCATTCAATGCGTGAATCTTGGTGTGTTTTCTGTGATAGCATACATATGAATATTCAGACTCAGCTAATACTAAAATTTCATCCATTTTCATGTGGAAAAGTGTGGGTTACTATCTCTAGATGCAAGGCAAGTCATAGCATATGATATCGAAAATAAAATCTGAGACACGACAAATATAGCATGCATATAGAGTAAGCTAAATCCAAAGTCATCATCATCACAGAAAAGTCATCTCTAGCATGAGATGAAAAAGAAATAAAGATAAAGGGAAAATAGAACTATTTACAATGCGGCACACAGAAAAATAAGAAAAACGTGATGCATGGTAAAATAAAAGAAAAGTGGTGAAAATGAGTGTAAAAGTGAAAAAATGGCGTGAAAGACTAAAAATAAAGGTGGCAAATCGAAAAAGATCGTGAGAACTCACTCCCCCAAGCTAAATGGCACAGTGTCCTCAATGTGCAAAGTGTGGCACACCGAGAGACAAGAAATGTGAGGGGCAAGTGAGGATGCATGCATGGAAAAATGAAAATAAAAAAGAAAAATAAAGAAATGAAAATATGATGCGGACATGATGCATGCACAGATAGGAGTGATACAGATATATAAGTGGCACCAAAAACTCTCCCTCTATCCCAAAAAAGATATATATAGATATGATCAAAAATAGAATCCCAGAATAGGTGAGGGGAGGGGGGTGGACAAAAATGCAACAGGACCCAGCAGAAACGGGCAGCACAACGGCAAAAATAATCGATGGCATCAAGGGTGCCTAAGAAGTGGGTACTGCGCCGTCTCCGTCCTGAGGCGGAGGTCGTGAGGGTGGTGCTGGCTGGACAGGCTGCTGAGCGGGGGTGGGTGTGGTAGTGGCAGCAGGCTGAGTGGGTGTGGAAGTGTGGGTGGGAACCTGCTGGGTGGGTGGGGGTACGCGCGGGAGATGCTCCAGAACCTGGGTGAGACAGTAGTGGATATGCGGTAGCAGGTCGAAGCGGCCAGCCATCGCAGAGACGGTGGAGGACAGGGTCCTAAGGTCGCCTCTGAGACCACTCACCGCCCCCTCTAGAGCACGAATGCTCTGAAGTACTGTGTCAGGGGGAGGTGGTGCAGAGGGACGCACCTGGCGGGGCTGGGCAGGTCTGGGCTGGCGTACTCGGGTCGCGCATGTGACGGGCTCAGCGGGGAACGGTACAAAAGGTGCTGCGCCAGCGAATGTGGGCCTGGCCTCAGTGTGAGGCCGGGGCGGGCGGTGAGAAGTGGAGGCAGCAGCAACGAAAGAGGAGTGCAAAAGTGGCAGCGAGGCGGCTAAAGAGGTCGACGGCACAGAAGTGTGGACAGACGCCACGACACTCTCGGAAAATACGGCAGGGGTGGAGACAGAGGTGACTACCGCAGGGGTGGAAGTGTGTGGACCAAAAGGCGCAACCCCAGCGGAGATCATGCTAGCCATGGTCTCCACGACCGAGGCAAACGAGGGCTCGCCGCACTCAACTATGGTCGGCGGGCGCTCGGGGAGGGCAGAGCAAAGGGGCTCGACGGACAGAGGGCCGGTGGTGGTGGCGACAGCCGCGGAGGTGGTGGAGGTGGGCTCAGCTAAGGTACTCCCAACACCGACAGCGGTGTCAGGAGCGGCGGAAACATCTGGGATGGGCTGAGGTAGCCCAGACGATCTGGCCTTGAAGGTAGCCCAGACGATCGGCTCTACCAACATCTTTTCCTCAGCATCCCACCAATTCCTGGCGTTATCCTTCAGCTGGCGCTTCGCCAGGTCAACCCAACTAACTTCGTTGACCTTGGACATCTTCAGATTGTCCTCGACATTCCTCATCCATTCATCAGCAGCTAGTGGACCTTCGGTTCCATCAAAATACGCAGGACCCAGCTCTCTGAACTGCTTCGCCCCGGGCTCAGGGCGAGGGGTTTCCACCACCCGAGCAGCTCGAGTCACCGGAGCATTCTGCACCTGCAGAAGCACACCCTGCTGGACCTGCATCATCTGCAACATCATCCTCATCATCTCCCCATTAGTGGGCTCCCGCTCGGGCTCCTCGTCATGAGGGGGCGCACCACTACCACAGCCTCGGGTGATCCGCCTTCCTGCCATCTAATGACGCAGAAAACGAAACAATTAGACTCATAGCTTAGGGCTCAGATGTCGAAATTATTTGTTGGACAATCTTGCATTATTATCGTTATCCCGATAATTGCAGTTACAGAGGGACCTGCATGGGCCACCACTAAAACCTGTCACGACCCGCTTCCCTAAAATGGAGGCGAGGCGTGAGAAGGTCCGCTCGAGAGTGGAGCTGTGAAGCTACACGCCCGATAAGCGTATATTTAGTATAAGCAGGTCCCTGTAATTGCAATCGAAACAACAATAATAATAATAACATGAGACGGATAAGAAATACCAATCCCAAAATTTGTCCACAAAATGTTCAACATCACAGAAAAGCCACCAGGCTAGAACAAAGAGTCTAAGGGCCCTGAACAAGGCCAAACAAAAGCAACGACATAAATAAGTATAGGTGCCACGCACCGATAACAAAAACAACTGTCTAACAAAAATAAAACACAACGGAGACACTAGGACTGGTCCCTAGTGTCCACGTACTCCCCGTCCAACACGGGCTCAAGCTCGGCGTCCGCAAACACCTCACCCTCAGCAAGCAACTCAGGCTCAGGGTCTAACATGCGTCACCCAAAAGAGAAAGGGGCACATGTCAGCAAGTCTAAAAGACTTGAGCAAGGAAACTGAAAGTAACTAGCAACCTAGCACTTATAATATTAAGCAATGATATGGCAGTTAAGTATGATGCAACAGTTTAAAAGAGAGGCAAGCACGCACGATGTAGCAAAAGCTACCAACTCACTAATTCACGAATCACTTAACACTTATCACTTATCACTGTTAATCACTTAGTGCATAGAGAGTCCACCTGCTGGCCCGCTCGTGGCTCAGGCCGCTTATCTCTATCACTACTAATCACTTGTGCACTAGAGATTTCGCCTGCTGGCTGGAGTGGCGGATCAGGCCATCTCGTGCTCAGGTGGTCGCATATCTCTTACCCCACCCATATGTGTATCGAGCATTGGCAATGCCAACACACTGGCTCGCTTTTGGATCACGGGCCAGGAAGTGTAATTGGCATAGGGGTGCACCTAGCCGGTATCCGAGCGTTGGGGTTAGCAACTACAGGGCTCGCTTCTGGAACACGAGCCAGGAATATAAAGTTGTAGCGTGTGCTACGCAATCACGATGAACAAACAATATGCAATGCCATGAACAGATATTTGCGTACCGTTAATTGAAATTAAACGTGACATACAAGCATGATGAGGGTGACGGACCAAGCTTCGTTGTCAAGCTAGGTCAATGGCGTCTAAACGGCTATCCTTTCACCGTTTAGTCTCTTTTACGCTAAAGCATGGTAAATGGCCTAAGACATGGCCCAAATCAAGAGATGCAAGTTTCACTTGCCTATCACCGGGGATGACGGTTACGAAAGTTCGTTTCCGCGAATGCTAGCCTACGGGGAATCACTGTTATGGGGAACAATCATCAAAACACAAGTATTTTATTAGGGTTTCATAAAAAAATTACAATATGATAAGAAAACAACGGTAGATCGATTTCTTACCGAGAGGAGGCGGAAGAAATACTCCGGAGAACCCTAGGACCAGATCTGGAAGAGTTTGGAGAAGTTTGGGGAAACTAGGGTTTTGAGGGATTTTGGGGATTTGATGGGTTTTGATGGAGATTTGGGGAAGATGAGAAGTAGATAGGGTGAATGGATGGATTGGATGATGGATTTAGGGCTTGGAGTGAAGGGTTGAAGCTTGGAGGAAGATGGGGGCTTAGAGGGGAAGAAACTAGGGCTTAGGGTCGTGTTGGAGAAGATGAAAACGTTTGGGTTGGGTATTTATAGGTTGAGCTGGCGGCTGCCCAGAAATTAGGGTTTCAACACAGACTAGTCGGTCAAAGAACAACCACTGACCGACTAGTTTGGCAACTAGTCGGTCGGTCGACCAACGCAGACCGACTAAGTGTAAACAGTAACTCCTGAACGAAAATAGGATTTAGAGTTAGTCGGTCCATGAACAAGTTCTGACCGACTAGTTTAGCAACTAGTCGGTCGATGAACGTTCTTAGACCGACTAAGAGTAAACAGTAACTCAACAAAAATTTAGATGATGTGTTAGTCGGTTCAAGAAGCATTGCCGACCGACTAGTTTGCAACCTAGTCGGTCAACAACTCTTCTTAGACCGACTAACGATAAACAGTAACTCCTGAGAAAATTTAGAAAGCTCACTAGTCGGTCCAAGAAGGATTGCCGACCGACTAGATCGTCATCTAGTCGGTCGGTGCCCCTTCTCATACCGGCTAATGAGCACCAAAAGTTCCGATACGGGGCGCGAGGCCCCGTGATCGAATCCTAAGACTCCTAGGCTTGATCTAATAGTTAGATATGATCGTTATGAAGCCCGTCACAAACGACGTACTTCGAAATCGACGATCCTAAGGAAGAATCGAGAAAACACGACGAATCGATCGAAAATGAAAGTTACGGAGACGAAAACCACACAAGAGGAGAAAATCCACCAAAACATATATTATATTATAATAAATTCGGACACAAGGAAACCAGTCGTTACATCCTCCCCAACTTAAGAAAAATTCCGTCCTCGGAATTTCCGAATACTCACGAGTCCGGAAACAAAAGTGGGAAACGCTCTCGCATCTCATCTTCTCTCTCCCAAGTGGACTCTCCTGGCGAACCGTGTCGCCACATCACCCTCACAAGATTGACAATCTTGTTCCGAAGAGATTTCTGACGCCTGTCCAGAATCTGCACTGGATGCTGGTCATACGTCAAATCCGAGCGAACGGCGATCTCCGAGAAATCCACGGCATGAGATGGATCGCTAATGTATCGACGAAGCTGCGACACATGGAAAACATTGTGAACTCCTTCCAAAGATGGCGGCAAGGCCAAGCGATAAGCTACCTCGCCAACCCTCTCCAAAACATCAAATGGTCCAATGTATCACGGGCTCAACTTCCCACGCTTCCCGAAACGAATCACACCACGATTCGGGGAAATCTTCAAGAACACATGGTCGCCCGGCTGAAATTCCAATGTACGACGTTTAGCATCCGCCCAATGCTTAAAACGGTCCTGAGCAATCCTCAACCTCTCCCGAATATTCCTGACAATATCCACGGCCTCCACGATCATCTCAGGCCCCAACAACTCCCGATCACCAACGTCGTCCCAACTCAATGGCGATCGACATTTCCTCCCATAAAGAGCGGCGAAAGGCGCCATGCCAATACTCGCCTGGAAGCTGTTGTTGTAGGAAAACTCTACCAGATGTAGATGGTCCTCCCACGAACCCTTGAAATCCAACATGCACGCCCTCAGCATGTCTTCCAAAATCTGAATCGTCCTCTCGAACTGGCCATCCGTCTGCGGATGGTACGCCGTGCTGAAACTCAGACGCGTACCCAAACTCTTCTGCAAACTCTGCCAAAACTGAGATGTGAACCTCGTGTCTCTGTCTGACACGATACTCACGGGGACTCCATGAAGTCGCACGAATTCCTCCATATATCTCCTCGCTAGCACCTCCGTGGACTGTCCCACTCGGAACGGAATAAAGTGCGCAGATTTGGTCAACCGATCTACGATCACCCAAATCGCGTCATTCTGCTTCGGACTCCGAGGTAGTCCAGTCACGAAATCCATAGTGATGTGCTGCCACTTCCACTCCGGAATCGGAATCGGTTGTAGCAACCCGGCCGAACGCTGATGCTCCGCCTTCACTTGCTGGCAAACCAAGCACTTGGCCACACTCCGAGCCACACTCCTCTTCATACCATGCCACCAATAATTCAGACGAAGATCCTGGTACATCTTGGTGCCACCAGGATGCATAGAATACGGCGAACTGTGTGCCTCCACCATCAGCTCCTCTCTAATATTCCCAGCTGGCACACACAACCTGGCTCCAAACCTCAGCGAGCCATCCTCATGAATCAAAAAGTCAGTCCGCAGACCGGCTTCCACCTGCTCCCGAATCTTCACCAGCTTCGGATCCTCAGCCTGGCCAGCCTTAATCAGATCCACGATCGTCGACTGTACCTGCATGTACATCAACGAAGAAGCCTCCCCAGAAAGAACAATCTCCACGCCAGACTCGCAAAAATCCTGCTGCAATCTCCACTGCGAGGTCAAAATCATCACCGCTGGAAGCCTACTCAGCGCATCAGGAACCACATTCACCTTGCCAGGGTGATACTGCAAATCAATCTCATAATCCGCCATAAGCTCCAACCATCGACGCTGTCGCATGTTGAGCTCTTTCTGAGTGAAAATATACTTCAAGCTTTTGTGATCGGTGAAGATTTTCACTTTCTCACTCAACAAAAAGTGCCTCCAAATCTTAAGAGCAAACACAACGGCAGCCAACTCCAAATCATGCGTCGGAAAATTCTTCTCATGAACCTTAAGCTGACGAGACGCATACTCCACAACATGCCTGTGCTGATGCAACACACAACCGAGACCCTTGCCAGAAGCATCGCAAAAGATCTCAAATCCACCGCTGCGGTCAGGCACGACAAGAATATGGGCACTCGTCAACCTCTCCTTCAGAACACCAAAAGCACTCTCGCAATCACCCGACCAAACATAAGCAACATCCTTCCGCGTCAACCTGGTCATCGGCTCAGCAATACGAGAAAAGTCCTTAATGAATCGCCGATAGTAACCAGCAAGTCCAAGGAAACTCCGAATCTCAGATGCAGACGACGGAACAGGCCACTCCCTGATGGCCCTAATCTTCTCGGGATCCACAGAAATACCATCTCCAGACACCACATGCCCCAGAAAAGCAACTCGATCCAGCCAAAACTCGCACTTCGAAAACTTGGCATACAAACGATGCTTCCTCAAAATTTCCAATACCGTCCTCAAGTGCGATGCATGCTCTTCCTCCGACTTCGAATAGATCAGAATGTCGTCGATAAAGATAACGACAAACTTATCCAAAAAGTCGTAGAAAATCAGGTTCATCAGATTCATGAAAACTACGGGCGCGTTAGTTACGCCGAAAGGCATAACCACGAACTCATAGTGTCCATACTTCGTCCTGAACGCTGTCTTCGGAACATCATCCCTCTTCACCTTCAACTGATGGTAACCACTCCTCAAATCCAATTTTTGGGAAGAACTCACCATCAAATCTGGCCTTGAAGGTAGCCCAGACGATCGGCTCCTCCAACAACTTCTCTTCAGCATCCCACCGATTCCTGGCGTTATCCCTCAGCTGGCGCTTCGCCAAGTCAACCCAACTAACTGGATTTGAGGAGTGGTTACCATCAGTTGAAGGTGAAGAAGGATGATGTGCCGAAGACAGCTTTCAGGACGAAGTATGGACACTATGAGTTTGTGGTTATGCCTTTTGGCGTAACTAACGCACCCGCAGTTTTCATGAATCTGATGAACCTGATTTTCTATGACTTTTTGGATAAGTTTGTCGTTATCTTTATTGACGACATTCTGATCTATTCGAAGTCAGAGGAAGAGCATGCCTCACACTTGAGGACGGTGTTGGAGATTCTGAGGAAGCATCGGTTGTTTGCCAAGTTTTCAAAGTGCGAGTTTTGGCTGGACCGAGTTTCTTTTCTCGGGCATGTGGTGACTGGTGATAGTATTTCTGTGGATCCCGAGAAGATTAGGGCCATCAGGGAGTGGCATGTTCCGTCGTCTGCGTCTGAGATTCGGAGTTTCCTTGGTTTGGCGGGATATTATCGGCGTTTCATTAAGGATTTTTCCCGTATTGCCGAGCCAATGACCAGGTTGACGCGGAAGGATATACCTTATGTTTGGTCGGGTGACTGTGAGATGCCTTTGGTGTTCTGAGAGAGCGTTTGACGTCTGCTCCTGTCCTTGCTGTGCCTGACCGCAGTAGAGGATTCGAGATCTTTTGCGATGCTTCTGGCAAGGGTCTCGGTTGTGTTTTGCATCAGCATGGACATGTGGTGGCTTATGTGTTGCGTCAGCTCAAGGTTCATGAGAAGAATTACCCGACGCATGATTTGGAGTTGGCTGCCGTTGTGTTTGCCCTTAAGATTTGGAGGCACTTCTTGCTGAGTGAGAAAGTGAAAATCTTCACCGATCACAAAAGCTTGAAGTATATTTTTACCCAGAAGGAGCTCAACATGCGACAGCGTCGATGGTTGGAGCTTATGGCAGATTATGAGATTGATTTACAGTATCACCCTGGCAAGGTGAATGTGGTGCCAGATGCTTTGAGTAGGCTTCCCGCGGTGATGGTTTTGACTTCGCAGTGGAGATTGCAACATGATTTTTGCGAGTCTGGAGTGGAGATTTTTCTTCCTGGGGAGGCTTCTTCGTTGATGTACATGCAGGTGCAGTCAACGATCGTGGATCGGATTAAGGCGAGTCAGGCCGGAGATCCGAAATTGGTAAGGATTCGAGGGCATGTTGAAGATGGTCTGTGGACTGCCTTTTTGATTCATGAGGATGGCTCGCTGAGGTTTGGAGCCAGGTTGTGTGTGCCAGGTGGGGATATTAGAGAGGAGTTGATGGTGGAGGCACACGGTTCGCCGTATTCTGTGCATCCTGGTGGGACCAAGATGTACCAGGATCTTCGTCTGAATTTTTGGTGGAATGGCATGAAAAGGAGTGTGGCTCGAAGTGTGACCAAGTGTTTGGTTTACCAGCAAGTGAAGGCGGAGCATCAGCGTACGGCCGGGTTGCTACAACCGCTTCCGATTCCGGAGTGGAAATGGCAGCACATCACTATGGATTTCGTGACTGGACTACCTCGGAGTCTGAAGCAGAATGACGCGATTTGGGTGATCGTAGACCGATTGACCAAGTCTGCACATTTTATTCCATTTCGAGTAGGACAGTCCACTTAGGCGCTAGCGAGGAGATACATGGAGGTAAATTCTTTTACTCTCCATTTCTATTTCCTTCTTCTAGTTTAGATAGTGATGTAACGTGAATCGTGCAGGAGATCGTGCGACTTCATGGAGTCCCCGTGAGTATCGTGTCGGACAGGGACACGAGGTTCACATCCCAGTTCTGGCAGAGTTTGCAGAAGAGTTTGGGTACACGTCTGAGTTTCAGCACGGCGTACCATCCGCAGACGGATGGCCAGTCCGAGAGGACGATTCAGATTTTGGAAGACATGCTGAGAGCGTGCATGTTGGATTTCAAGGGTTCGTGGGAGGACCATCTACACTTGGTGGAGTTCTCTTACAACAACAGCTACCAGGCGTCTATTGGCATGGCGCCTTTCGCCGCTTTGTATGGGAGGAAATGTCGATCGCCATTGAGTTGGGATGACGTTGGCGATCGGGAGCTGTTGGGGCCTGAGATGATTGTGGAGGCTGTGGATATCGTCAGGAACATTCATGAGAGGCTGAGGATTGCTTAGGACCGTTTTAAGCATTGGGCGGATGCGAAACGTCGTCCTTTGGAGTTTCAGCAGGGTGATCATGTGTTTCTGAGGATTTCCCCGAATCGTGTAGTGATTCGTTTTGGGAAGCGAGGGAAGTTGAGCCCGCGATACATTGGACTGTTTGATGTTTTGGAGAGGGTCGGCGAAGTAGCTTACCGCTTAGCCTTGCCGCCATCTTTGGAAGGAGTCCATGATGTTTTCCATGTGTCACAGCTTCGTCGATACATCAGCGATCCGTCTCACGCCGTAGATTTCTCGGAGATCGCCGTTCGCCCAGATTTGACGTATGACCAGCATCCAGTGCATATTCTGGACAGGCGTCAGAAGTCACTTCGGAACAAGGTCGTCGATCTTGTTAGAGTGATGTGGCGGCACGGTTCGCCGGGAGAGTCTACTTGGGAGAGAGAAGATGAGATGCGAGAGCGCTACCCACTTTTGTTTCCGGACACGTGAGTGTTGGGAATTCCGAGGACGGAATTTTTCTTAAGTTGGGGAGGATGTAACGACTGGTTTTTCATGTATGGATTTTATTATGAATATTATATATTTGATTGCTTTCCCCTTGTTGTGATTTCCTTTTTCCGTCTCCGTAGTTTTCATTTTCGTTCGTTTCGTCGTGATTCTCTAGATTCTTCCGTCGGTCGGCGTGTTTGAAGTGAGTCATTCGTGACGGGCTTCATAACATCGATATCTTAGAGTTAGAACGAGCCTAGGAGACTTAGGAAACCATCCCGGAGCTTCGCGCTCCGTTTCGGAACTTTTGGTGCACGTTAGCCGGTATAAGAAGGGGCACCGACCGACTAGATGACGATCCAGTCGGTCGGAAAACCTTCTTGAACCGACTAGCGGGCTTGAAAAGTTATTCAGGAGTTACTGTTTGTCGTTAGTTGGTCTAAGAACGTTGGTTGACCGACTAGGTTGCAAACTAGTCGGTCAGCAATGCTTCTTTAACCGACTAACTCAATTACTAATTTTTGGTATCAGTACTGTTCATTCTTAGTCGGTCTAAGTTCATCTTTCGACCGACTAGTTATTAAACTAGTCGGTTAAGTTTTGTACTCAGACCGACTAATTCTTAGTTCTTCTGTACAGTCGAGTTACTGTTTACTCTTAGTCGGTCTAAGAACGTTCATCGACCGACTAGATGTCGAACTAGTCGGTCAGTAATTGTTCTTTGACCGACTAAATCTAAATCCTAATTTTCGACTGGGTTACTGTTTACTATTAGGCGGTCTGCGTTGGTCAACCGACCGACTAGTTCCCAAACTAGTCGGTCAGTGGTTGTTCTTTGACCGACTAACCAGTGCTGTAAACCCTAGTTTTGCCCTAGTCGCCACCAAACTCTATAAATACCCCTCCAAACGTTTTCTTCTTCTTCCTCATGACCTAAAACCCTAATTTCTCCCCCATTGAGCCCTCATCTTCCTCAAACCATTAATCCTCCATCCCAAGCTCATCCTCCATCATCCAACCCCTCCCTTGTCACAACCCACCTTCCATCTTCCCCAAACCTTCATCAAACCCCCAAAATCCACATCAAAACCCATTTCTCCATATTTTTCCCTCATTTCCAGATCTGATCCGGATCGTTCTTCCGTTGCCGTGGTTGCTCGGCATCGTTCCTCCGCTTCTTCACGGTAATACTCGATTCCTTTAGTTTTAGCATAACCCCATTGACATTGTGAAACCCTAATAAAATGGATTATTAGAAGTTAGGATTCTAATAAGAAATCGATTTAGAATCGTTGTTCTAATGATTGTTTTGCCATAACAGCGATCCATCTGTAGTTTAGCTTGTGACGATCTTCGTTGCTCGTCAACCCCAGTATCAGGCAAGTGAAACTTGCATCTCTTGATTTGGGCCATGTCTTAGGCCATTTCCCTTGCTTTAGCGTAAAAGAGACTAGACGGTGAAAGGATAGCCGTCTAGACGCCTTGACCTAGCTCGACAACGAAGCTTGGTCCGTCACCTTCATCATGCTTGTATGTCACGTTTAAATTCAATTAATGGTACGCAAATATCTGTTCATGGCATTGCATATTGATTAGTCATCGTGATTGCGTAGCACAAGCTACAATACTATTATTTTCCTGGCTCGTGTTCCAGAAGCGAGCCCTGTAGTTGGAAACCCCAACGCTCGACACATATGGGTGGGGTAAGAGATATGCGGCCACCTGAGCCCCGAGTTGGCCTGATCCGCCACTCCGGCCAGCAGGCGAAATCTCTAGTGCACAAGTGATTAATAGTGATAAGAGATAAGCGGCCTGAGCCACGAGCTGGCCAGCAGGTGGACTCTCTATGCACTAAGTGATAAACAGTGATAAGTGAAAAGTGATTAGTGAATTGGTAGCTTTCGCTACATCGTGCGTGCTTGTCTCTCTTTTAAACTGCTACATCAAACTAAACTGTCATGTCATTGATTAATGTTATAAGTGCTAGGTTGTTAGTTACTTTCAGTTTCCTTGCCCAAGTCTTTTAGACTTGCTGACATGTGCCCCTTTTCTCTTCTGGGTGACACATGTTAGATCCCGAGCCAGAGTTACTTGCTGAGGGTGAGGTGTTTGCGGACGCCGAGCTTGCGCCCGTGTTGGACGAGGACTTCGTAGACACTGGAGATCAGTCTTAGTGTCTACGTCTAGCTTTGTTAGATTGCTTAGGTTGTCGGTGCGTGGCACCTAGTTTGATACTCTGTTATGTTTGCTTTTGTTTGGCCTTGTTCTGGGCCTTTAGACTCTTTCTTTTAGCCTGGTGGCTTTTTCTGTGATGTTGAATATTTTGTGGACAAACTGTGGGATTGGTATTTCATATCCGTCTCATTTTATTATTATTATTGTTGTTGTTTCGTTTGCAATTACAGGGACCTGCTTATACTAAATTGACGCTTATCAGGCGTGCAGCTTCACAACTCCACGCTTGAGCGGACCTTCTCACGTCTCACCTCCTTTTTAGGGAAGCGGGGTGTGACATCTTTACACACAGATAGATCTTTACACAGCGGAATTAAATGTACAATCTTTGTAATATGCAAATGAACAAAGAATTACAAAGATATAATAATAACAAAGTAAATAAGAATTGCTTGCAGAGATAAATAATCAAACACAGAAAATGCAAACGCAAATACAAGGATTTTTATCCTGGTTCCCCACAACCCTGGGTACGTCCAGTCCCCGACCAATCCGGTACGAGATTTCCACTATTGCCTTAGCAATACAAATACCTAGCCACAACTAGGATTTCCGACCACCTAGACTTGTCTAGGATTTTACCCTTGCCTCACTACCTGAGGACTTTACCTTGCCTCACAATCCGAGGACTTTTCACAAACACCTTTCCTACAACAAGGATTTACAATCACCCTTATCACCAAGGGACTACAAGTAAAATCAAATCCAATACACCACAATGAATTAGTGGAGATTGGTTTTTACACCCAATAATTCTATAGCCAAGATTAAATTTGCAATTGTGCTTAACGTGGCTAAAAGAATTTAAATCATTCGTAGATCACACCAAGAATATGAATTTATTCAATGTGATCTAGAGTCTAGATGTGTTCTTAGATCACACAAAGAATATGAAATTATTCGATGTGATCTAGAATCTAGATGTTTCAAAAATCCTTTGAGAATATAAAAAATCAAAGAGAATGATTTTGAAAACCAATTTGCAATAGCCAAATAATAATAACGATCTTAAAAAGAATTATAAAAGAATATAAGCAATAAGATCAGAAATTGAAAAACCGATTTGGCTATGAAGAACTTTGAGAGCGATGAGAACGATGAGATCTTTTGAGAGAATAAGAATTTTGCTCAAGAGTGAATTGGTGAGAAAAATGTTCTCATAGGGTCTCTATTTATAGAGCTAAAGGAGAATTCAAAATAATTCAAATCAAGTTTGACTTTAGCCCAAAAATCAAGCAATGAATAAATGAGAGAGTGAATCAAGGAATTCTGGTCGCACAGCTGGTAGTCGACTCCCTAACTGTGGTAGTCGACTCCCAGAGTGTCGTAGAGAAAATCTGCTACATCTGGTAGTCGACTCCCTAACTTAGGTAGCCGACTACCAGGCTATCTTTTCTGGTAGAAGACAGAAATCAGTGTAGTGAACTACTGGGTGTTTGTAGTTGACTACAAATTGAAACTTAGCTTCTATGAAAAGTATGCTCTCAAATAAGTTTAAAATGAGTTTTAAAACCATTTTAGAAAATCATTTTGTGTGTGTGCAAATTCTTCTTGGCTTTGACATAATCCTAAGAAAATGAAAACCAACTCACACACTAGACTATATGAAGAGCTTGAAGCTATGGTTGAGCTTGAGCTAGTTGCATATGCTTCGCTTGAATTTGAGCTCCTCTTTAGCTTTAGCTTGAGCACATTCTTTGAGCTTCATCTTTGAACTCTTCTTGTGCTTGAGCTTTGAAGTTGCGAGCTAAATTCATCTTCATCTTCTATGTGTGTGGTTGAAGTTCTTCTTCTCGGAGTATGTTTCGAGCTTCAATTAGCTTATTGGACAACCTACACACTTAAGTAGTATGATTAGTAATTTAATAACATTTGGTGTGATCATCAACAAAACAAACCACTTGGGGTGGGACTAGATTCCCATCACTCTCCCCCTTTTTGATGATGACACCCAAATGAAAAACATATGAATAATATGAAATAAAAACAATGAGTAAGTGTACTTACTCCCCCTGCTTAGATGCGGTTTAGTATTCATTCATGTTTTTGCTTGCTTCACTTTTTCTCCCCCTTGTCATCACAAAAAAACATAATCGTATACATACCAAGTGAAGAAAAAAAATTTCATAGGCTCCCCCTTAAAGTTTGCATCATTGCAGTTGGGTCTCCCCCTTAATGTATGCATGGATTTAGAGATTCATTGGGAGCTCTTCTACTAATCCCTTATAGTTTTGGTACCTGAAAATCAAATAAATAATTTTGGTACCCTTTCTTTGTGGGTCCGTGGGATTAGTCATACATAATAATGTAATCATCAACCAAGAGGGAACCAAACCCAGTTGGGTTGAGATTTCCCATAAGTAAATTTATAATCTCTACAAAAATGAACATTGTTCATAAAACTAGAAATGTAATTGTCTTTCATTTGGACGGTTCCAATTTTGGGAATCCAAACTTTGACATATCCATTTTCAGTTTTAGGAACTCTAGCTTGATGATGAGAGATCCTAGCATTTTGATTGGACATATTATAACCTAAGCCATGTTTGCTAGATTGGGGTCTTTGTGATCTAATCAAGCTATCTAATTTTTCTTTACCTTTATTGAACCTAGTAACATTATTAACCAGGTCCTCATGCTTTGCCTTAATGGCGGTCATGTTCTTTTCTAAGTCTCTAAACCTATTTCCTAGGTCTTTAAGTTCTATATTGAGCAACTTATTCTTTTCAATTAAATCCTTATTGTTGCTAATCAATTTTAGGTTCTTTTCTCTAATCTTTTCTAGCTCTTGATTAGTAGGATTAGAACCACAAGATTTATGCATCTTTTTGAGAGTTAGAAGCTCTTTGAGTTGGACCTCATATAATGCATAAATTTTATGAAATTCCTCCTCATAATCAATTTCATCATCATCGCTACTATCGCTATCACTAAGGGAATGGTAGGAATTTACCTTGGGGTCTTCCCGTGCCATGAAGCACATGTAGTTCCGCTCGTTCCTTTTGCTTGCTTTTCCTTCATTTTCGGATGATAATGAGCTATCAGAATCCTCTTCATCATCGCTTCTATCCCAAGCTCCAAAAGCTTTTCTATTTGGCCTTTTGCCTTTGTATGACTTCGTTCTATTATCTCTGAATTTCTTTAGAGGACTCTCATTCTTCATGTGGCCTGGCTTATTACATTCATAACAAATAACATCATTAGTGGAATTGAACTTACGGTTGTAGGACTTACGTGCTTTTAGGATTTTCTTGTATCCTTTGGAGATGAGTGCCATTTGTTTATCCATCTCATCTTTGACTTCATTCTCGGACTCCTCTGTATCCGATGTTGCTTTGAATGCACGGTTCTTCTTCTTTTCACCGTGTTCCTTGGTCTTTCGCTCTTGCAGTTGGAGTTCATACGCCATTAGATTACCGATGAGCTCCTCCAAGGTTAGCTTTGAAGTGTCGTTGCCTTCTTCAATGGCCGACGCTTTGGATTGCCATTCGGGAGTGATGGATCTAAGGATCTTGCATACGTGATCCTCTTGTGTGTACTTCTTTCCCAATCCCGCAAGTGTGTTGACGATCTCCGTAAATCTCATGTACATCTCCGTTATGTTCTCGTCTTTATCCATCATAAATTTTTCATACCTGCCAGCATAAAGAGAAGATTTTGACGATTTAACTTTTTGGTTACCTTCATGTGTTACCTCAAGAAGTTTCCATATTTGGTGCGCGGAGGTAGCCATGGAGATGCGGTTGTACTCCGTTGTGTCAAGACCGCAATATAGAGTGGACACCGCCTTGGCATTTAAAGAGACTTTGTCCTTCTCCGTCTTGGTCCACTTTTCTTCCTCAAGAGTAGGTTCTTCATAAGGATTCTCCACTATCTTCCATAGATCATAGGAGATAGAGAGAAGGTACATTCGCATCCGATTCTTCCAAGATCCATAATTTGATCCGTTGAGAAGTGGTGGTCTGCTGGAAGATTGTCCTTCGGGGAAATGATTGGTTGACGTCATCTACAACCTCGCTCTGATACCAAGTGTTGGATCCTGTGGATGGCAAACAACACTAGAAGGGGGGTTGAATAGTGTTGTTCAAAAAATAAAACTTTTTCTATCGTTAATTAAAACCCTTCTAATGTTGCCTAAGAAACCAAGTAGTGTGATCTACGCTTGGTTCTTAATCAACAAGTTAATCTTATAGAAATATAAAAGATAAACAATTATGATTACAATCAGATAAGAGATCTTTACACACAGATAGATCTTTACACATCGGAATTAAATGTACAATCTTTGTAATATGCAAATGAACAAAGAATTACAAAGATATAATAATAACAAAGTAAATAAGAATTGCTTGCAGAGATAAATAATCAAATACAGAAAATGCAAACGCAAATACAAGGATTTTTATCCTGGTTCCCCACAACCCTGGGTACGTCCAGTCCCCGACCAATCCGGTACGAGATTTCCACTATTGCCTTAGCAATACAAATACCTAGCCACAACTAGGATTTCTGAACACCTAGACTTGTCTAGGATTTTACCCTTGCCTCACTACCCGAGGACTTTATCTTACCTCACAATCCGAGGACTTTTCACAAACACCTTTCCTACAACAAGGATTTACAATCACCCTTATCACCAAGGGACTACAAGTAAAATCAAATCCAATACACCACAATGAATTAGTGGAGATTGGTTTTTACACCCAATAATTCTATAGCCAAGATTAAATTTGCAATTGTGCTTAACGTGGCTGAAAGAATTTAAATCATTCGTAGATCACACAAAGAATATGAATTTATTCAATGTGATCTAGAATCTAGATGTGTTCTTAGATCACACAAAGAATATGAAATTATTCGATGTGATCTAGAATCTAGATGTTTCAAAAATCCTTTGAGAATATAAAAAATCAAAGAGAATGATTTTGAAAACCAATTTGCAATAGCCAAATAATAATAACGATCTTAAAAAGAATTATAAAAGAATATAAGCAATAAGATCAGAAATTGAAAAACCGATTTGGCTATGAAGAACTTTGAGAGCGATGAGAACGATGAGATCTTTTGAGAGAATAAGAATTTTGCTCAAGAGTGAATTGGTGAGAAAAATGTTCTCATATGGTCTCTATTTATAGAGCTAAAGGAGAATTCAAAATAATTCAAATCAAGTTTGACTTTAGCCCAAAAATCAAGCAATGAATAAATGAGAGAGTGAATCAAGGAATTCTGGTCGCACAGCTGGTAGTCGACTCCCTAACTGTGATAGTCGACTCCCAGAGTGTCTCAGAGAAAATCTGCTACATCTGGTAGTCGACTCCCTAACTTAGGTAGCCGACTACCAGACTATCTTTTCTGGTAGAAGACAGAAATCAGTGTAGTGAACTACTCGGTGTTTGTAGTTGACTACAAATTGAAACTTAGCTTTTATGAAAAGTATGCTCTCAAATAAGTTTAAAATGAGTTTTAAAACCATTTTAGAAAATCATTTTGTGTGTGTGCAAATTCTTCTTGGCTTTGACATAATCATAAGAAAATGAAAACCAACTCACACACTAGACTCTATGAAGAGCTTGAAGCTATGGTTGAGCTTGAGCTAGTTGCATATGCTTCGCTTGAATTTGAGCTCCTCTTTATCTTTAGCTTGAGCACATTTTTTGAGCTTCATCTTTGAACTCTTCTTGTGCTTGAGCTTTGAAGTTGCGAGCTAAATTCATCTTCATCTTCTATGTGTGTGGTTGAAGTTCTTCTTCTCGGAGTATGTTTCGAGCTTCAATTAGCTTATTGCACAACCTACACACTTAAGTAGTATGATTAATAATTTAATAACATTTGGTGTGATCATCAACAAAACAAACCACTTGGGGTGGGACTAGATTCCCATCAATTTGTACCCAGTTTCAATGTTTTGTTGGGTCATTGCACATTGGTGCAGCTGTGCACTTTGATATACATATGTGAAGTTTTAATCAATTTAAATTTTTTTGGGTCAATGCACATTGGTGCAGCTGAGCACAGTGAGGTACTTATTTGATTTTTACCACATTTCAATTATTGTTGGGTCATAGCACATTTGTGCAGCTGTGAACTTTGAGATACATCAATGATTTTTACCATGTTTCAATTTTTGTTGGGTCGTTTCACATTGGTGCAGCTGTGAACTTTGAGATACATATGTGATTTTTATTCAATTTCTATTTTTGTTGGGTCATTGCACATTGATGCAGCAGTGCAATTTGAGATACATATGTGATTTTTGCCCAGTTACAATTTTTGTTGGGTCATTGAACATAGGTGCAGCTGTGCACTGTGAGATACCTCTGTGATTTTTGCCCATTTTCAATTTTTGTTGGTTCATTGCACATTGGTGCAGCTGTGCACAGGGAGATACATATGTGATTTTTAATCAATTTCAATTTTTGTTGGGTCATTGCACATTGGTGCAGCTGTGAACTTTGAGATACATATGTGATTTGTACACAATTTCAATATTTTTTGGGTCATTTCACATTGGTGCAGCTGTCCACAGTGATATACATATGTCTTTTTACCCAGTTTCAATTTTTGTTGTCGCTTTGCACAGTGGATGATCCTAGCCCAATGATGAAGATAAGTAGCTGATCCCCTAGTCCCGAGGTTATGAAAAAATAGTTGGTTATAGGCTGGATGGTTCCATTACCAATGAGGGGGAGAGATGTGATGGAGCAACTGCTTATGTCCACCATGATTTATTGAAAAATTAACTTTCTTCCTGAGGGCTTATGTATACCATAAACACAAACAACTACATTGAGCCATGGCCCAAAAACTGACCCTATGAGCCATTCACATATGTTTCAGCCTGTTGATGATGAACATATATATACTGATCAATTTGTCTCTATGTTACGATATTTCCTTTTATCTTTTACTTCTGAATTAAGCCAGGTGGTGTAATCTTCCGCGGGGTTGTCACTGTCTGTAGGTACGCTGCTTCCCCCATTTTTCATTTCATTGTTATATCTCTTTAAATCATTATTCACGCTAATATTTTTTATTTCTTGCAAGGTTAAAATGAGCACCGGTTCCAGCTCTTCGATTCAATCCAGACCCAGATTTGCAGCAGGTGGGGAGTTGGCGGCTGATGATGATGACTGCAAGTTTTGCTACTGTCGGCTCAGGGTTGCCAGGCGGACATCATGGACCCGAAAAAATCCCGGCAGGCACTTTTGGAGCTGTCCATCCCGCGTGAATGGATGTAACTTCTACGAATGGAAGGATCCACCACACTCCGACTGGCCAACCTATGTGATACTGCAGTTGCTGGATGAGATTGAAAGAGGCCCCACCAATGCTCCCTCTTCCACATCGTTCTCTGATCGGTGGCTTTTAGAGATAGGGTCGGTTGGCCTTGCTCGTGGGGCGATTTGAGCGGACCACTGTGAGAATGGACACCGCGAAGTTGGTTTTGTTTACGCTCCTAGGTTTGATGTTAGTTATGTTATTGTTGATTATACACAAGAGTGGTTGATGTTAGGTTGGTTACATTGGGTCACTAGTATATTTTTTGGATGTTTGTTATGCAAACTGAGACTATATTATGGATATTATATGTCTTCTGTATATGCTGGGTTCATATGTTATGTTAAATAGGATTGTGATTTCTGTTGTATGCTGTCTCTGTAAATCAGTTGTACTTGTTAGAATTTATGAATGTTGGAAATGCAAGGGATAAGTGGTTCGGGTGCTTACTTTGTGGGTATTGCCTTCGTTTATATTTAATAGCCCAGCAATGAAATTAAATAATTCTTTTTTATTAAATTCGGAATTTTAATTTTGATTTTTGATACGCAGGATTTAATTATGAGTATTTAATAGATATTTACTTAATAGTTAATATTTAGTTAACTAATAGTTATTAGTTTAGTTAATTAAATGATTTTTCTACTTCATATTTCCATAGGGGGTTATTCTCACCTCATAACACCATAACCAAAATCCCAACAATCCACATCCAACAATCCCAAACACACTTTAACCCAAAGAAACATAAAACTTTACTATGGGCCCCACAAACAAATCCCACCACAACTTTCCCGCCTACTTTCCACCAAAGAAACACAAAACTCTATTTCTCTCTCCTCAGGAATCCACCATGGATTTACTATTCACAACAGTAAATCCCAATCCACTTTCAACCAAAGAAACAAGCCCTTTGGAAAGTTTGGAATCTGAGGAGAAGGAAAATAGAGTTTTGTGTTCTTTTGGGTGGAAAGTTATATGGAAAGTGGGGTTGGGAAAGTAAAGTGGGGTCCACCCAACTTTCTTTAAAAAAGTTCTTTTGGTTGTAAAAAGTTGGAATGAGAAAGTTGAAAGTTGGTGAGAGAGAGGAGAGAGAAAGAGAGAGATGAAATAGTGGGACCCACAAATCCCAACTTTCCTCAACTTTCCTCTCAAAAAGCTAGGATTACAAACCATACTCAAGAATCCCAAAAAACATCAAATCAGCTCACCACGTCAGCAAACTTTCTCATTTTCATTTTCCAGCAAAAGAACAGGCCACAGTGGAAAGTTGGTTAACAGTGCATGAATAGTGCAAATTTCAACTTCCTCAGCAACTTTCCATGCAAAACAGCAGGCCCTTACACGGATTCTTCTCTCTCTTTTTCTCTCGGGTGTTTCTTTGGGCAAAAAATTTCTCCGCTGCCTTGCTCCCCTCAGGCGACCACTCTCTCCTACGTGGATCCCTCAAATCCTTTATCTGAAATTCGCGGATTTCACAGGGATTACGCCGGTTTCACTCCGATTTGGGCCCCATCTATTCAGATCACCCCTCCTCTCTCTTTCTTTTCACGGGTTTCAGTTGGTTTGGGAAAAACCCCTAGCTCCAGCGGGTTTCCGTTGGAATCGGTTGATGCCTTTAATTTCTTGGTCGGATCTGACGATGGTGTGCCTAGCTTGGTCGGATTGCATAGACGGTGAAGCTCAGAGCAAAACCATAACTCCGATCTGGTCCCCCACCGTCTCGCCAGAGTCGGAGCATCCTCGTGTGTGCCTCGATTGACTGGGAGGGAAAAGAATAGGAGAAGATCGGCAGGATCAGTGAGCTTTACCCTATTTTTCTGCGATATTATCGACGAGGTATAATTTCTTCAGCGCTCTTATAAATTTTGCTTTTATCTGATGCTGCCGTGTGGTTCATCTATGCGGTGATCTTTGTTGCCAAGTGTTATTACCATGCTACCCTTGTTGTCATGGTTTGCATGCGGCTAGGGTTTCAAGACTCAAACTGCAACATACAAACTTTTCTTAAAGAAGCAACAACTGAAATAGCTACATACATCAGAACAACCCAAAACAAAAATGCTATTCTGGTTTGCATGCGGCTAGGGTTTCAAATTTCAAGTGTTTAGGCCCTTTGCTGATATTATTACGTGAAGTTGGTATCGATGGGTGCATGAAATCTTTGTATGATGAATTATTTGTATGATGAATGTAAAGAATTGTGCATTCTTAAAAAGCACGATGATGAAAAAAATGAGGAATGATGAATGATGGAATGGATTTGATTACGTACGTACACGATGAATGGCTTGCTAGTTGGTTCCATTTAAGCCACAATTTGATTTTTACATTGTTGGATCCTCATTTCAACTGTAAGTTAATGATTTTATTTGTTTTAAATGAAGTATATTTAATGTTAAAATTTCAAACTATTAGAATTTGAAATTTATTTTTCAGTATACAAAATGTTTAATTACGTCAAACTCTTGAGTGGGAATTTTTTAAGATGTGTGCATTTTAAATTGATTTACTGATGGGGTATTTATGGGGCGAAAAGGCAGGAACAACGGCAAAGCAACCTCGTGTGTGACTATGATTACACATTAAATCTGAGGGCTAATGTTTTGGATATGCACAATTTTATATGAAATGCGTTATTCATATATTTTTTATGGTATGTATTTAATTTATAGGGGATATATGTGGGGTTTATGTTTTGAGCTTAACATAAGTTATATATGATAATGGGAAGAGACATGTATATATTTTCCATGCCATCCAATATGGTAATATCATATGTCAGTAAACTCTTACGTGTTAAGTATTGTTTGATTCAATTAAGGGTGACATGGATACTCAAGGAGAACATTTGGCTTGTGAGTTATGTACCGCTGCAACGACGGCAATAACGTTTGTCATATTAGCCTTACAAATGGACAATAATGATATGGCCGACCCTATACCAAGAGAGCCCTCAGCTATGCGGGATCTACATAGAAAATCCCACACGTGGAGAAGTCTGTTTGGGTCTGAAAGTAGCTGTTTGGACTACTTACGGATGCGAAGATATGCTTTCATAAATCTTGCATCACTAATGCGTCAGCGTGATCTTCTTAAGGACACTATTCATGTATCCATCGAGGAGCAGTTGGACATGTTCCTGCATATTGTAGGGCACAAGACAAAGAATAGAGTCATACAAGTGGATTTTATTAGGGGAGTGGGCAGTGAGCCGGTATTTTAACAAAGTTATGGCGGCCGTGTGTGCACTTCGGGATATGTTCATGAAGCAAGCTATAAATGAGACGCCACCAGAGATAGTCACTAATCCAAATTGGTTCCCATTTTTTAAGGTATGTGTGATTATCTGTATATGTGTCGGTATAATATGTACCTTCGTGGTGATTGAAAATTGGGCTCCTTGATTACGTTATAGGACTGCATTGGTCTCATTGATGGGATGCACATAGATGTCATGCTACTAGCCAGACTCGTACCCCGCTTTAGAGGTCGCAAAGGGGTTACTCAAAATGTGATAGCAGCTGTTACTCCAAATAAAAGAGTCACTTACGTAATGGCCGGGTGGGAAGGATCCACAAATGATTTTACGGTCCTGAAAGATGCATTGTCTAACCCCCCAATGGGGCTAAGAATGTATGAAGGTAATATGCATAAATTTACATTTACATACGAAATACGTCTCTCGGAGATCATTGGCTCATAAACTGTGTTTATTTTTTTCGAATGTAGGTAAATATTACCTTTGCGCTGCTGGATATACTACAATGTCAGGGTGCATATCTCCATACAGTAGCATTAGATACCATTTGAATGACCATACTGATCGGGTTCCTCAAAACCAACGAGAGCTATTCAACCTACGACATTCTACCTTACGATCAAAGATTAAGTCAACATTTGGTATCCTAAAGAACAAGTTTAAAATAATGACAACCAAGCCTAGCCACCCATTCAAAATTCAGTCGATATCGTCCTAGCTTGCACTGTTTTGCATAATTACATCCAAATAGAAGATCTGCATGACCCCCAGCTAAGTGAAGATGGAGATGGGGTTGAGGAGGCTGTAGATGGTATTGATGAGCATGATGATGATGTTACGGATCTATCCCAATAGGTTTCTATTCGTGAACAAACTGAACAACGAGATCAATGGAAAATGCATATGGAGCAGATAGCTTGGGATATGTGAGTGGACTTCTATAACAAAAATAATAACGGGAACACATTAGAGCATGGGCTATGAGGGGGTCGTCGTATAATTTGCTTACTAAGACTGAATAGGATATTCTTGTATCTTGAATATTGCAGTATGTTTGCTATGTTGCGTATGCAAAAAATTTCATACCTTTGTTTATCAAGTATATGCTTTACAATTATGAAATTTTAGTCCACTTGTAATATAGTATCAGATTATACGATGGTTGGATGTTTATAGCCAAAATGTTGCATTTTCAATTTCATCTGCTTGATGTTGTAGGGATGGAAGGAGCAACAAATTTAGGTCAGGGGGTGATCCATATCGGGACGGGAGTGATCACATGCATCCAAGTAATGAAAATGTATATGGGTCCCAATGGGGAGAAGCTGAGAAGGGTGGATCCCCTTGTCAACTGACCAATGCCCATGAGGATGTCAACTATCTCATATCCCATGCATGGCTTCCAAGCAGGTGGGCATGGGTTCCAAGCAGGTGGGCATGGAATGAGATATCCACAGTATCTAACTTTCAGCATTCTAATGCACATGACAATGTTAATGCCATCGCCGCCTGGACCGGTGATTCAGATTGAATATTGCGTATTTAACCCCCTATTTAGCCCTATTTTGTGCTTATATGATGCTTAATTGGTCTCTAATACGTTCGTATTTTTTATATCATCATTTATTAGAGAAATCACCTTATTGGAGCACAAAACAACAATAAACTGAGTATTTCTGTACTTTTTATATTTTTCATGGCTTGGTCTCGATCTCATGATTCCAACGACTATTTATTTGTATTTTTCTGAGATTTGTGCTAATTACTATGAATTTTTGAATGCAGAATACCCTTTAAATAAAGAAATACGGTCGAAATATGCGTAAAATACGAAATACGTACGCCGCTTCAACCAGAGCTCGACACGTGGCGTGATCTCAGTGTTTCCTGCCAGATCGAGCGGCTCACAACTGTTGGACGCAACGATCTAGGAACTTTAGTTTGATGATGACAAACGGATGTGAACGTTTTTAACATGTGTGTTAAGTGTTTCAGGAAGGGCGAATGTGCGATTAATTCACGGAATGACTGGGTCAATGTGCAAAGGAGAAAGGGGAGACCCTAGCTTGAGTTGTCTCATATCTACTGGAATTAAACCCTGATCCTATTCCGTATCGAGTCCAAACTCCATCCCCATTGCTAATCACCCGATCACTAGGATTCCATATAGCCTGATTAATCCTAGCCATTGATCTCTTCCCCTTGTCGTAAATCTCCTAGCGTACCCTATATAAGCCCTCATCACATAGGCCATCAAAAAAAACCTCACACATCGAAACCCTTGCTTGCCGTGAAGACTTAAAACTGCCGCATCATCTGAGAATTTTTACTCAGCCGTTTTTTTGGTAGTAACAAAAATTTCGAAACACAAATTTCAAATGGCCGCATGATTTCATCATTTTGCTGCCGCATTCTTTTTAGGTTGCTGGGTTATTAATGTCATCCAATTACTAAGCTAATGCACTCTTCAGAAAAAACATAATTCTGAAATGCACAGAGAATTTGATATATAAAGAGAATTGGGAATGCACAATTCTTAAGAATTTTTTGGTGGCTCTCAGGTTTTTGATTGGGCTTTATTCCCTGCCAAAAAAAAATTAGGTCACAGCCAAAAAAAAATCACAACGTGTTAGTAGGAGAGAAGAGCCGAATAAAATCCCTGAGGAAAATTCCAAAAGCCGCACCCCTGAAAAAAAGACCCAGGCCGTGACCTAAGTCGAGACACCCCACAAAAATTGGCCGAAATTTTTTTTGCCCTCTCTTGTGCAGCCGCACCTTTCAAAAAGAAGTGCTGAAACAATTTTTTTTCTACTTGATATTTTTTCCAAGAGATCGCATGCCCTGAGCCATTCCAAAAGGAGCCAATCACAATTCCCATGATTCATCTCCTTCTCCTTCTCTTCTCAATTCCCAGGAGAAGCATCTGAAAGTTTTAAAAGAGCAGACAAGCCGCACTCTTTCTCTGCAAGATTTAGAAGCACAGACCATGCATGCATTAGAGAGGTAAGTGCTTTCATTTTAAACTAAAGATTAACAATTTTTAATGTGTGCAGGTAAAAGGCCAGGAGCATTATTTTGGGAAGAGTGGCTGCCGAATTTTTGTTCTTCCCTTTTTGCAACATCTCTTTGCACTTCCCCTAGAAAATTGGTGCCGCACCTTTGTCCCTTCTCTGCAAAATTCAGTGCACATGGCCGAAATAATCAATGTTCTTTTCTTTGAGAATTTCAAAGCGCACAACCGTATTCTGTGATTAAAATCTCAAAGAGCCAAGGTGTAGCAAATTGCAATCTTTGGTGAGGTGCCGAAAGTTTCAACCTTTGGTGGAGGGCACAAGTTTCATAGAGCGGGATGCCAAGCTATTGAGGGGACTAGAGACTACTACTTGTCAGATTGATCTGACCTGCGCCTATTGACAGAGATGACTACGATACACAAACTGAGCATTTCTGAACTCTAGTATTATTTTATTTGTGTAGTAGTAGCGATCTTTGTAGGAGAAACTTTTACCTGTTTGTGTTACTTTTGGGGACCTGACGACTTGGGAGTCGTCACGGAGGGAGAGCATCTGACTAGATTGAAAGTGTAGAGCACGTGGTTTGCGTACGAGCTAGGTGAGAGTAGATTTGGGATCTTGACTCATTGTAGCTGTACTTGATTACATATCTATCTAGTAGTTGCTTTCGGGGGTTGGAGTAGGTCGTGGGGACGACCGAACCAGGGTATATCTGTGCGTATTCTGTGATTGCTATTTTATTGCCCTGTCTGTGCCTATAACTGCGTGGGATTGTTCGTGGGTTGCACGAATATTTTATTAGCCTATTCACCCCCCTCTAGGCTACGATCTAGATCCAACAAGTGGTATCAGAGCCAGTTTAGAGGATCTAGTCTATATTTTTAGATGACCATGAATATATCTGATTGTGCTTTTGCTGAAGGTCAGTCTATAGCCCGTCCCCCTAAGTTTAACGGTGTAGACTTTGCATATTGGAAGGCTAGGATGAAAATCTATTTAGTGTCTGTTGATTATGATGTGGGGGATATTGTTGAAAATGGTTATAGTCTACCCACAATTAAAATTGAAGACACTGTTATAATTAAGCCTAAAGACAACTGGGATTTAGCTGATAAGAAACTTTATACTCTTAATGGTAAAGCTATGAATGCGCTTATATGCTCTTTTGATAAATCCGAGTTTAATCGTATCTCACATTGTCTAACTGCGCAGGAAATCTGGCACACTCTGGAGGTGACACATGAGGGAACATCGCAAGTGAAGGAATCCAGACTTGCGTTGCTTTGCACAGAATACGAGAGCTTCCGCATGCTACCAACAGAATCAGTTAAAGACATGTTTGCGAGGTTCACGGACATTGTCTACAAATCCAGTTCCCTCGGTAAGCCATACTCTAGCCATGAACAGGTACGAAAGATCTTAAGGGCGCTACAAGCTCGTTCAGGCCTAAAGTCACCGCTATTCAAGAAGCTAAGGACTTGTCAACAATGAAAGTGGAGGACTTGATAGGCAACCTAATGTCACACGAGCTTGAGCTACAGAGTATAGAAGCCAGAGAGAAACCTGAAGAGAAGACCAAAGCTTCCACACCATTAGCTCTTCAAGCTAACGATGACGATCTTGATGAAGAGCAAGCCCTAATGGTCAGAAACTTCAGGAGATACATTCAGACTGATCAAGGAAGAGCTGAGATGGGAAAAAGGTTCATTCGTTCTAATAATTCTAATTTTGGTAGAAATTCCTATGATCAGAAAGCTATTAATAGAAGTGAATGTTTTAAATGCAGGAAGAAAGGGCACCACATAAAAGATTGCCCACAACAACACACAGCTCAAGTTGCAAAAGGAAAAACGAAAGTGCTGACGTGGGACATGGATAGCGAAGCTGAGGAGGATGATGAGGAACATGAAGCTCACTCCTGCATGGCATTGATGGCCAAACACAATGAGGTAGAATCTCCCACTAAAGCTGAATTCTTAGAAATATGTAAAGGAATGCAACATAGAATTGATGAGCTAAAAGCTGATGTGGAATGTTATAGGAATGATAATTTTGATATGCAACAAACTGAGTATGACATGTCTATAGAAATGAAAAATATTAAACAAGAGCTTGTTGCATGCAAATCTACCATTACTATGTTAGAAAAAGAGAAAGCTAGCTTGTCTGAAAAAACTGATTGTCTTTCATGTCTCTCTTTATTAAAGGATATTAGCATGTATAAATTAGATAAGACAAAGCTTGAAGTTGAAAATGAATTGCTCTCTGAAAAGATTAACATGCTAAATCTTGAACTTAAAGGAAAAATGAGGGATTTTGAAAAGAAAGAAGAGGAAAACAAGCGAGCTTTCGTTAGTAAATGCACTTTGCTTGTGAACGAAAATGATCACTTGAAATCCAAAGTTGCTAGTTTAGAATTGTCATTAAAGAGATTTTCCATTGGCAAACAAAATTTGGATATTATTCTTGGAAATCAAATTTATGGCAATAATAGGCGAGGACTAGGATATGGTCTTAGAAATGTTGAAAAATCAAAATATAGAAAAGTTCACATTGAATCAACAAAGGTTGGAAATTTTCATGCTAAGTGCTTTACATGTGGATGCGTTGGTCATACTTCATATCATTGCAATTATAGGAACAAAAATATTAAGTTCAAACAAATATGGGTTCCTAAATCTTTGATGACTAACGTGAGTGGACCTTGTTGGATTCCAAGGTCACACACGACACCTCTTTTGTAGGTGGATGGAAATTTGATGAGGAGCGCTAAATTGAATGTCTCATTACTTTTTAGCTCCTTAGTCAAACGGCGATGCGAAGGTATATCTCATTCTTTGAACTTAATGAATATCTTCATAGTTTTTTGTTGTGTGCATGACTTTTCTTTGTTTGTGTGCTTGTAGTTGCATTGCTATGTGTGCATGATTCTTTTTGTTTGTGTGATTGCATCTCATGTTTGCTTTAGTACTTCATGCATAAAAATAAAAACTGAAAAATTGAAAATAAAAAAAATGGTGCTTAAATGTGTATCTTTTCTCTTTGATTCATTATTGAAGTATGCACGGATGATTTTCATATTTATGTAGAAATTGGTGTATTATTGCTTATGCCACATGTGCATGTTCATCTTTCTAAATATTCACGGCATATTCAATGAATGAAAATAACTTGATTTCTACACCACCTATTTCACTTTCACATGTATTACTATTGTTGCACATTTGGAGACATCGTTTATGAAGTATGTAAAGTGAATGTAGGAGGAAAACTTAACTGAAAATCTAAGGGATATGATATACCTTGCCATGGATAAAAATTGAGCAAAAGAAATTGTTGGTATAAGTATTTTAAAAAAAATACAACTCCGGTGACGCGGCATCCATTCATCCGTTCGATTTAGATCGAACGGCCAGAAAATGACGCAGCACGCATCCGACGTCACGAGGCAAAGGAGCTACGTGGCTCGCGCGGGACCGTCCAATCGCCATCGTGCGGACGAAATTCATCCCGATGCTGATGGAGAGTGGGCGAACTTAGGGGGATACGTGGCCTTATCGAGTACGTTGAGTTTCGATCGAATGGTCGAAAACGACTCCGAGCTGGGCTCGGAGCTGTGCACAAAAGCGGGCGCGGATCCGTTTACAAAGGACCCATGTGGGAAACCCATGTTGAATTGCGCCCAGATCGAACGGCCGGTATTTGATGCGGGCGTGGGTTTGGATTTTAAATGCAAATGGAAGCGGGTTTGGACCCGATAACGTGACTTAAACCCGCAATGCCCCTATATAACGTATTTCTAGGTGTTTTGAGCGTATTCTGGCGTATTGGAGGCTCTAGGAGCCGTATTTCGCCACCAAAATTGGAGGCCCTGGGGACAAAGGCTAGATCTACCATCTGAAGGAGTTTGGGGGTTCAATTGAAGAGATTTGGTGATAAAATTCTAAACTTTACCTTGTATTTGGCGTATTTAGCCCGTATGTTGATGTATTGATGATGTATTTGGCTATGAATATTGATTCTCTACCCTCCATGCGTGGCTAATACCCTCATGTGCTGGTTGTGATGTTGTTAGATCTCTGAAATCTCTGATTTGAATATCTTTTCGCCCTAATTTGCATGTTATATCGCGTATTTTACTAGTTTCTACATGTAATTTTCAGGTATATTCGTTGTGGGTGTACTTGGATCGAATACGATCTTTACGGACGTACTCATGGTGATCTTTGCGGACACTTAAGTTTATTTTCCTCATGAAATTAGTATTGTATGTGTACTTAAGGCACTTTTCGTTGCTCGTGTATCGTTATATTTTCCGACGTTTTCGTGCCCTGACCGGACGAAACGTTGAGTTATAGAAAAGGTATTGATAATCGTTGATTGCATAGATCCTAACGAAATCACAACCAACATATTCTCTTCATATTGATACCCTAATATTGCCTTCCCCGTAGTTATCGTAGGATTTTCTTTTGTTATTTGAAACTCTCGAAACCATATCGTTATATCTTTAGGTGGTTGATTATTATCGTTTTAGTACTCTTTACAAACTGAAGTTTATAGTGTTGCAGGTCAGTTTTCCCGTGGATTCGATACCTGGACTCACCGAGATATTACTTGTTCGATCTCCTGCGCTTGGGAGTAGTGCTCATATCATTTGAGACGAGGCAAGTTTTTGGCGCCGTTGCCGGGGACAACAGTACTTGCGATCTACGATTTCAGTTCGTTTGGAGGAACATTCGGTGAGATCCTTCCATCTTATAGTTTAGGATTTTTTATTAGTTTTTTCTTTTGTTTTCTCTTTATAAAAAATTTTCAAAAAAATGGAGGATATGTAGTTTATGGAACACATGAATTTTTATCGCACACACAATGAGTATGATGCAGAGTACGATATTGCACACAAACATATGAAGGAGAAGCTTAAGATTGTTGGTTTTAATAGAATGATTGTGAAACTCAAGCCTGGAGGAGGTTCACAGACATAGTATCGAGCTATCCGCGGCATGGGTACACAAAGAAAGAACTTATGGAGTCCTTCCTAGGTGGACTACGACCACAGCTGCATGAATTCTTGGGAGTCATGACGCCAACAGAGGCGTGGAATTACATGGAGTCTTTACAAGAAAATGAAGAAATCATGAAAGAGACTTCAGAGTAAGGGGGTAGTCTAAATCCCTATGGCTCCTCCTTCTTCAAGCCATCTTCCTTCTTCTTTCTCTAAATCATTCTCCTCCTCCACAGGCTCCCAGAATGAGCAACAGGACACAAACGACGACAAGGATGCTACGGGGGTGTGCAGAGTGAGGGTGGCGTAGCCCTGTGGGTGCTCAGTCTCCCTAAAGTCTAAGAGGGAGCAATGGAAGAGGATGAATTCGGTTTGATCTTTGAGGAGAGAGTGAGCGAATGAAACCTTCTTTCTTTACTCCTAGAGTAGCCACCTCATCTCCTTAAAATCCTCTTAGCATGCCACCAAGTCTTGGGTTAGGTAAGAATCAATGAGCTCTTGACACATCAAAGGTGGAGGTGTCCCTTAGGAAAAATTAGGATTTTGTTTTTTTGTTTTAGAAAAATAACTATAGCCACTTAATACACATACAATACTTAATACTCATTAAGACATTAGTATTCCAACCATATACTTTATTTAATAAAATCATATGGCATACAAAATTATTTAAAAATAATTTTTAGCTTGACAAAAAGTAAATAAAATACATAAGGATTCCCGAAAATTTATACGCATATATAGCTCAAAAATACGGATTAATACACGTATGCGAATTTTGGGGTCATTACAAATTTCCTCCTCCGACGGGCCATGATCGTGTACCATTCGGGGGTCTTAAGGGGATGGATCCAGAAGAAGTGGTTGAACAGACGCAAAGATGGCTTGATGCCCTTCATCATGCACAAAACTAAGTGAAACGTGTGTGGCAATGAAATGGTGTGGGGGAGGGAATCACTCCTCACCACCATCATGTGGAGGCTGGAGGATGTCAGGATCATGAAACTAGCCCTCATCGGTATGCCACCGGAGTATACTTTACATGATATGCTCCATGCGACCAAACCTCGTGTTAAAGTTCTGGGGCAAGGGGTGATAGTGTCACGGTCGCTTTTCGATCGTATGTTTTTCGTGCGTGTACCTTCTTGTTCGTACGCGTATTTTTGAGCCGTCCTTTTGTATCCAAAATGCGCGAAGTTATATGTCATTTTGACCCTCTGAGAGAGTACTTATTTGTGGAAATTTTTAGGAACGTCATTTCACGGGTCGTTCTTCCACAAACCGGCTTTGAATGAAGGGGTGTCGTAACTTTAGACTTCGACATTTGACCTCTTTATTTTTAGTTCCATTTTACGTTGACCTAGCATGTGACCGATCATCATAGTCTCGACCCTCTCGTTGACACGGTCGTCTCGATATTTTTCTTGTATTTATCGGACACCGTTAGGCCGACCTATTGACCTAATCACTTTTGATCCATGCTTAGACCTAAATAATTCAAATTCAAATTCTTAATTAAATCAAATTAAATCTTAACATAGGAATCTTACGTATCACATGACATCTCCCTTAGCTATTGACCACACTAAATCTACCCTACCATCTCATACACTCTCTCTCCAATCAAGCCTAAGTACACCCCTTTTCAACACTATTTAGCAAACCCCCTCTTATTGAAACACACTCACGCATCAAGCCATAGGGCTTCCTTTCTCACGCAGCCGCCACAACTCAGCCGTCCATCTCCTGGGGGTTATTTTGCCCGTAGTGCGCGCGGATGGAAATTGCTTCACACTATGCGTTTTAACCCACGCGCACGACGGGACGTATTTTTGCCCGATGTGCGCGCGGCTGGAAAATGCTCCACACTTTTGCGTTTTAAACCTTGCGCATGACGCGCACGACGGGGGTAATTTTGCCCGTCGTGCGCGCGGATGAAAATTGCTCCACACCAGGCATTTTACCCCACGCGCACGACGGGAGAAATTTTGACCGTCGTGCGCACGGATGGAAATTGCTCCACACTTGTGCGTTTTAAGACCCGCACACGACACGCACGACAGGGTTAATTTTGCCCGTCGTGCGCTCGGATGGAAATTGCTTCACACTAGGTGTTTTAACTCCCGCGCACGACGGGAGTAATTTTGCCCGTCGTGCGCACGGACGTTTTACCCCTCGCGCACGACGGGGGTAATTTTGCACGTCTTGCGCACGGAGGGAAAATGCTCCACACTTGTGCGTTTTAAGCCCCGCACACGACGCACACGACGGGGGTAATTTTGCCCGTCGTGCGCGCGGATGGAAATTGCTTCACACTAGGCATTTTAACCCCCGCGTACGACGGGGTTAATTTTGCCCGTCGTGCGCTCGAATGGAAATTGCTGCACACTAGGCGTTTTAACCCACGCGCACGACGGGGGTAATTTTGCCCGTCGTGCACGCGGATGGAAATTGCTGCACACTAAGCGTTTTAAGCCCCGCGCACGACAGGGCGTATTTTTGCCCGTCGTGCCCGCGGCTGGAAAATGCTCCACACTTGTGCGTTTAACCCCCGCGCACGACGCGCACGACGGGGGTAATTTTGCCCGTCGTGCGCGCAGATGGAAATTGCTTCACACTAGGCATTTAAACCCCCGCGCACGACGGGGTTAATTTTGCCCGTCGTGCGCGCGGATGGAAATTCCTTCACACTAGGCGTTTTACCCCCGCGCAAGACGGGGCGTATTTTTGCCCGTCGTGCGCGCGGATGGAAATTGCTTCACACTAGGCGTTTAAACCCCCGCGCACGACGGGGTTAATTTTGCCCGTCGTGCGCGCGGATGGAAATTCCTTCACACTAGGCGTTTTACCCCCGCGCAAGACGGGGCGTATTTTTGCCCGTCGTGCGCGCGGATGAAAATTGCTCCACACTTGTGCGTTTTAAGCCCTGCACACGACGCGCACGACTGGGTTAATTTTTCCAGTCGTGCGCGTGGATGGAAATTGCTTCACACTAGGCGTTTTAACTCCCGCGCACGACGGGGTAAGTTTGCCCGTCGTGCGCGCGGATGGAAATTTATGTACACGTTGCGTTTTACCCCTCGCGCACGACGGGAGTAATTTTGCCCGTCGTGCGCACGGATGGAAAATGCTCCACACTTGTGCGTTTTAAGCCCCGCACACGACGCACACGATGGGGGTAATTTTGTCCGTCGTGCGCGCGGATGGAAATTGCTGCACACTTGGCGTTTTAACCCCCGCGCACGACGGGACGTATTTTTGCCCGTAGTGCACGCGGCTGGAGAATGCTCCACACTTGTGCGTTTTAAGCCCCGCGGACAACGCGCACGACGGGGGCAATTTTGCCCGTCGTG